>OX424532.1:15777384-18659826 GCA_949152445.1 Cerastis rubricosa
ATGTTTTAAGACGTCATGGTAGGCCACCTGATCGCAAAAAAACAATATTTTAAAGACAACCTTTTCATGAATTAAATGGAAGAAGGGGAACAATGGTAAATGTAGTTTACGGTGTTCCATATAAATACATACATACGAAAAACATACAAATTCAACACAATAAGGTCAAAGGCTAACTACATTATTATGACTGCTAGGTTTAATATGTACAATAGCAAATTAAAATAAAATAATTGCGAACAAAATATACTAAATTAGAAAAATACTTAAACAAAAGATCACTTGGGCGTCAAGACCTGTTCCGCATCGCTGACATCCGGAAACATGTACTTTTCTTATCTAGATAAAATTATAAATAAAGAATAATAATATAAACAATATGAAACAATAGCAAAGAACTATTATAATAATGAACTATTTAGTCAAGTATTAGATACGCTAAAAACCACAGAACCTCAACCTACGCAACAGACCTTTCAAATTATTGTTGTTCTTACCATCACAATAAAGAAAATAAGTAGCAGATTTGGCTAATACATTTAAACAGGTCTTGAGAAGGTACTTAAGTCACAAACGATTACGCTAAGTAGGTTCTTAATTTAATTGCAGCCGGAAAAGCTTCTCTACAAAAAGATTTAACTGAAAGTTTTACTTTTAAACAATGTCCTCTTACCTTACCTAACTGCGTTGTTACCAAAATAAAATGGCTATGTTTATTTTTCTCACAAGTATGTACTTTGTATTTTATGGTCTTTTAAATGCTAATGAAAACGGGTATATTTGTATGTTTAGTGTTAGGTATTCGAATGGTGTTCGTTTTACCCTTACTGAGCGTTATTTTAATTTATTGATTGATATTGGACCATGATAACGAATTATTGCCCACCTTTACGACAAAGATTCTAAGTTTACAAATTTCATATTTAACTTTCTAAGAGTATTAACTTTACCACAGAAAATGACAATAGAGCTCGGAATCAGCTAGTATACTGCGTTTTAAACTTACAAGCCATATCTCAGGGAAACTAGATTTGAGATTATTTTCGTCCTGTCTGCACATTAATTACATTTTTCAAAATTTTCTTATTTTACCAACAAGTAGTCTATTTTATTTACTTAGACATTAGTTAATTATAAAGAGACCTCGTGGGCAACATACTATAATAATTCAACGTTAAAATCCTTTCAAAGTTTTATCTCCATTAACCCCGGCGTTTCATTGACCCTGTTTTTCGGTAGCAGTCACCGAGCTTATAGCGTGTTTGGATCCAATACAGCCTGTTCCTTGCTGCCATTCTCCAGCGACGCGAAACACAGCCGTGCCTTTAGTACGTCACTTAGATTTTATTACCTGCACACAGGCCTTACACTTAAGGCACCCAAAGGATAGCCCCGTTAAGCAGACTACAGCTTCCTAGGTTGACCTGAAAGATACCAATTACAAAAAAAATACGTCGAGTCGCAGCCCACCATCGGCGAGTCGTCGCTCCCGTGCATAACCTCATATACGTAGCGCCATCTCTAGTACACCCAGACTTAAGCGGGGCGACGATGCAGTGGCGACGGGTGACGCCTCGGAGGTGCTGAGCCGATCTAGTTACGAGCTTATGTTGGCTTGAGCACGAGCCGATGAGCTCAGGTGGTGCCATACCTGCGCTGTGCTTATACATTAGCATTGACCTTTAGGCGATACGGGCGTTTAAAATGAAGACCAGGTAAATGCCCAACCCAAACAAATGAAAAACAGGTTTTGCGCTGTGCTTATACATTTGCATTGACCTTTAGGCAATACGGGCGTTTAAAATGAAGACCAGGTAAATGCCCAACCCAAACAAATGAAAAACAGGTATTATGAAAAGCATCAATAGAAAAGAATCAGTGAAAAAATATGAACAAGGCATTATGAATGCTCGTGAAGATAGAACACAATAGCATATTTAAGAAGGTTTCGTTGAAGAGGGCAGTTTTATACTTTCTTTTAGCGAGAATAAAATATATGTATTGCGGTGAGTCCTAAGTTGTGGCTGGAATAACAATACGATTGTTTTTTAAAGGAAAAAGGTTTTTGTAAAGATGATTTTTTTATTGTTAGTATCTATTTTTAGTCTCGGGGAATGCGGTTTACGGCGCGACACACGAGTCAGCTGTTTTCAGCAGGCAACTCGCCTGAAGTGAAGCGATGATGCAGCCTATGGTGGACCACACTTACCTAGAAGAAACCGATTCACTCTTACTTTGAAGAGAACCAGATTATAATGATCGGGAAATAGCGAAGCGAAGAGTCGACGTAAAGGGAATCGGCATAGCGGGAGTGATTCGTTAATTCCACTAACAAACGGTTCGCATTATAAATGTGGAACCCATTGGCTGACCGTACTGGCTGGGACGGCACGCTCATGGATTGTTGTGATTAAGGGTAACTTAGTCCGCTCGTGTGCACAAGAATCTTTCAACGTTGAGATCTTGGAAATATCTGTAACTGGCTATATGTGTGTTTGTTGAGAAGAAAAGTTATTAAGAATACTAGAAGAAGAATTTTATTTCCATCAAAATTTCATGCGACTTAATTCCTGAGTCACATGATACAAGTACCGAAGGGTAAGCTGGTGAGTAGCAAAATCTATCTCTACAATTTTCGCCCAACGTGGGGCATGGCGCTTTGGTCGGGTCCATGGAACTTCAACCATATAACGGTGACACTTTGTCATATATATCTTCGTCCGATGAGGGAATTACATTTTGTAATTCTACAGTACACTCTCCGAAATATTTCTTCGTGTAAACACTCGTCCGCAAGTTGCGTCGCGGTGACGCGTCGTAGTATGCTCTAAACACTAGTCATATTTGGTCATCGCAACACGCTTGTCACATAAACTTGGAGCTTGTGGTCAAGCTGTAAAAGAAAAAAGTTTTATAAAACTACGTAGACCCAGTAAGACAAAAATTGGAAGTTTCTGTGTGATGTGACAAATGAGAAACAAATGCTCGTTGAACTTTGAGCGGGAGTTAATTTGTTTTCTGTTAAACAGTTTGTACCAATACGCTTTAGATAGATACCTAAGTTGGAGTGTTCTTTATATTATTACCATTGTTTTTGTTTCGCTTTCTCTGTTTGCTGTATTTTTACTGTCGTGACATTGCAAGGTAAATGTGGCAAAAGAAAGGCAAAAAAAATGTCTATGGTGTTATTTGAGAAATCAGGACTTTTACATCGGTCGCAAAATCTCACCTAGGGATTTTTTTAAAAGCTTTGTTTAGTCTCAGCCTCAGCAAGCGCGGTTCAGGTAGGGCTCTGTGTAAAGAGTGATTTTCTTATAATTGTCGGGACAGCTGATTTAATATAGACCGGAAGTATTGTACTAAACAAATTTTGAACCGCTTTTTTTTTAAACGTTACTCCTCACTTTGAATTTCTCCTGTATCGTGGGTGCGTTTACAAACATTTAAAGTCACATACACAAACAGCCAGACCCCAGAACAACTATCTGTAGGTCATACAAATATTTGTTCCGAGCTGGGATCGAACCCGTGACACGCAGCGCAGCAATCGATCGCTCAGTCACTGCGCCAACCGTACCGTCGTTTATTTATCATCAAGTAGTTTATGTAACCTTAGCGGCAACACATTATTTTTGTTTAACCCATATTCAATAACTGAATCAGCAAGTGAATTACCGCACTGACTGTACATACATCCGGTAATTCTTTAACGATTTGTATGAAAACCTTTATTTAATCCCATCCTTAGACCACTTGCTTTCATTTTACACTTTAACTGATTAATTCAGTTATTAACTTAATTTTGGAAGTTTTACAGCATTAAATAATCAATCGGTGATATTATTTTGCTAAAGTGGTTAAACCAATTTGCGCAACGCTATTGAATTAGTGTGCCTAATGAGATTTGCTCTAGTGGATTATCCGAGTAAATTCATCTAAACAGGTTAATTACATGTATAGATTAGAGACAAATAATATTTACGTTAAAAGTTATTTAAATATAATTTGTTGTAGAGTTACTACTAGGTACTAAGTTACAAATGATTAAAACGACCGCCACGTTTGGCGCAGTGGTTGAGCGATCGAGTGCTGCGGTGCGTGTCGCGGGTTTGAAACCCGCACGGAACTAATATTTGTATGGCCTACAAATAGTTGTTCCGGGTCTGGCTGTTTGTGTATGTTAGTTTAAATGTTTGTAAACGCAACCACAGTACAGCAGGAATTCCAGTGAAAGGCAAGGTTGTTTTTTTTTTTTGAATACTGTGCTCAAGAGAATTTTTTTTTCCAAAAGACGTCTACTGCTTCCTCTCCTAAACGTCGCGTCAACTGATCCCTTACTTCTTGCCTCCCCCGGTTTCCAGTGGCCTTCATCACTGCATCGGTTCACTTTGTAGGAGGCCTTCCAATTCTGCGCCTTCAATCAAGTAGGTACGTGGTCGTTACTTCAAAACTTTTCTGCCGCATTGGTCATCCGTTCTGTGAACAATGAGCCCTACCCTCTGCCACTTGAAATAGTGGCGACACTTCACGACGCGAAATCGGCTTGATCTTTATAACACAAAGCATACCATCAAGCCTGTAATACCCGAAGGGTTAGGCAGAGGTGTATCTAATAGTAAACCCACATTTCGCTAGTTATGTTTAAGTCCCATGAAATTGGGGGCGAGCCTATTACCATCAATCAGGTAGGAATCCAGACTCCGTGGCTGATAGAGAAATTCCAGATGGAAAAACCCAATATTAATTTGCCCGACCCAAGAATCGAACCCAGATACTCATGCTCAGCAGTCGCGGTTTCGACCACCAAATCAAAGAAGCAGTCAGTTTTCCTTGACCCTTATGTACTTGCTATAAAAGCGAAAACTCATCATCCGGACCGAGACGAAGCGAATGACTCCTTCATTCGCGTAGACTTTGTTGTGATGATGCGTCTCAATATCGCGTCGAATTAAATGTGACAAAAGTGGTGATACAGTGTTCGGCTCCAGCCGATTTCATATCTACAGGGTGTAACGGAAAGGGTATATACAAACTTAAGGGTGTGCTACAGACCATCAAACTGAACATGTTTCTCCACAAACAAACGACGTAATAAGGAAAAAATTATCTGCTGCCCCGTACAAAATTTCAATACCTATTCGAGCCAAATGTATGGGGCAGCTGATATTTTTGTCCCTATTTCGATCTTTCTTTGTGGAGAAACATGTTTAGTTTGATGGTCTATAGCACACCGTTAAGTATGTGTATACCCTTTCCGTTACACCCTGTATAAGTGCGATCATTTCAATCATGATCTGCCTAGCGTTTTTCCAACTATGTTGGGGTTAGCTTCCAGGCTGGTTAGACTATGGTTGGACTATTGTATGGTTTAAACTGGAATTCACCTGCATTTGGTTGGATGAAGCTGAATTCCAGTATTTCACATGGAGCGACTGCCTATCCCACCTCCATAATAATAATATGATACCCCTTGATAAGACTGGTTATCAGACTTTCGGACCACTGACTACTCGCAACGACTGTCAAAGATCTACAAATGACAGCCGGGACCAACGGCTTAACGTGCTTTCCGAGGCACGGAGGAAACTCGATATGTAATTATGGTCACCCATCCACAGACCAACCTCGGCAAGCACGGCTTAACCTTAAAGATCGACTTGGGCGGCTGTTATTATTTAGCCACGAGCTCCTCTATTCAATAACTGAATCAGCAAGTGAATTACCGCACTGACTGTACATACTTCCGGTAATTCTTTAACGATTAATAAGAAAACCGTTATTTAATCCCATCCTTAGACCACTTGCTTTAATTTTACATTTTAACTGATTAATTCTGTTATTAAGTTAATTTTGGGAGTTTTACAGCATTAAATAATCAATCGCTGATATTATTTTGCTAACGGTGGTTAAACCAATTTGCGCAACGCTATTGAATTAGTGTACCTAATGAGATTTGCTCTAGTGGATTATCCGAGTAAATTCATCTAAACAGGTTAATAACATGTACAGATTAGAGACAAATAATATTTACGTTAAAAGTTATTTAAATATAATTTGTTGTAGAGTTACTACTAGGTACTAAGTTATAAATGATTAAAACGACGACACGTTTGGCGCGTTGAGCGATCGAGTGCTGCGGTGCGTGTCGCGGGTTTGATTCCCGCACGGAACTAATATTTGTATGGCCTACAGATAGTTGTTCCGGGTCTGGTTGTTTGTGTATGTTAGTTTAAATGTTTGTAAACGCAACCACAGTATAGCAGGAATTCCAGGTGAAAGGCAACGTTGCTTTTTTTAAAAAAAAAATACTATTCACAAGAAAATATATTTTTTCCAAAAAACGTCTACTGCTGGCCTCGCCTAAACGTCGCGTCAACTGATCCTGTACTTCTTGCCTCCCCAGGTTTTCAGTGGCCTTCATTAATGCATCGGTTCACTTTGTAGGAGGCCTTCCAATACTGCGCCTTCAATCAAGTAGGTACGTGGTCGTTACTTCAAAACTTTTCTGCCGCATTGGTCATCCGTTCTGTGAACAATGAGCCCTACCCTCTGCCACTTGAAATAGTGGCGACACTTCACGACGCGAAATCGGCTTGATCTTTTTAACACATAGCATACCGAGGTGTATCTAATAGTAAACCCACATTTCGCCAGTTATGTTTAAGTCCCATGAAATTGGGGGCGAGCCTATTACCATCAATCAGGTAGGAATCCAGACTCCGTGGCTGATAGAGAAATTCCAGATGGAAAAACCCAATATTAATTTGCCCGACCCGGGAATCGAACCCAGATACTCATGCTTAGCAGTCGCGGTTTCGACCACCAAATCAAAGAAGCAGTCAGTTTTCCTTGACCCTTATGTACTTGCTATAAAAGCGAAAACTCATCATCCGGACCGAGACGAAGCGAATGACTTCTTCATTCGCTTAGACTTTGTTGTGATGATGCGTCTTAATATCGCGTCTAATTAAATGTGACAAAAGTGGTGATACAGTGTTCGGCTCCAGCCGATTTCATATCTATAAGTGCGATCATTCCAATCATGATCTGCCTAGCGTTTTCCCAAGTATGTTGGGGTTAGCTTCCAGGCTGGTTAGACTATGGTTGGACTATTGTATGGTTTAAACTGGAATTCAGCTGCATTTGGTTCGATGAAGCTGAATTCCAGTATTTCACATGGAGCGACTGCCTATCCCACCTCCATAATAATAATATGATACCCCTTGACAAGACTGGTTATCAGACTTTTGGACCACTGACTACTGTAACGACTAGCAAAGATCTACAAATGACAGGACGGGACCAACGACTTAACGTGCTTTCCCAGGTACGGAGGAGACTCGGTACGTTATATGTTATTACATACCGAGTACCCTCTCTATGTTGGGTCTGTACCCACCTAGGCGAACGCGGCTTAACCTGATCCGAGCGGCTGTTATTGATTGGCCACAAGTTCCTCAAGTCCGGTTACTCTGGTACTTCATTAATTCTTTAGATGAGGGTATATCACTCAGTTTGAACACTTAATATGAAAAAACCTAAGCTAGTTCATTGAACCCTTGGAAGTGATTGTGTTTCCATTAAAAAAACGTCTAAAAGACTGTGCTACAGTCAACCTCGTTATAGATGAATTTGCGTGCCTCCGAGCAAACGGAAGGCTCTGTGAGCATTTTATTTTCTTCGGTAATTGAATTCAACGACACCGCGGGGCCACTACTTTCGCTCACGGACGTAAAAGAGTACTTTGTGCACTCTGTGTAGGAGGTATGTCTAATGTGTAGTTTGTTGATAGAGTATTTATTTATACAAGGTGTTGTTTTGCATCCTTGTCAAAATTCAGGAGGTTTTCACAAAATAAATAAATAATCAATTAAAATTACGGTACCTAGTAAATTATTAATAAACGCTGTTTTTTTTTTGGTTGTTTATGTTGTCAGTATTTCCGAATAATCCCCTTAACGCGGTTTAGGGAATAAGAAATTATCGAATAAACGTTTGAGATTATTTGTATGAGTGGAAGCGCGGTTATAGGGCAAAAAATTAGACGGCCCGCGTTTAAAACACGAGTTTATTTACCGATTTAGGTAAAGAAGAAGAAAAAACCAACCCATTTATTCTTGATTCGGGACGAGAATCATTAGCATTGATACCTCCTTATTAGCATTGTTACCTCCTTGAATTTGACGAGGAAGCAACACAACACCTTGTATATCTGGTTATTTTTTTTTACATAGCACAGCATCACGCCTAGGCAGAGGTGTGCCTGTTAGTTCACCCACATTTCGCCAGCTATGTTTTAAGTCCCATGTAATAGATGCGAGCCTAATGCCATCAACCTGGCCTAAATCCAGACTCCGTGCCTCCTAATGAGAGATTTATGATGAAATAACCCGATAACACTTTTTCTGACTCGGGAATCGAACTCAGGGCCTCATTCTCAGCAGTCGCGGTTTGCAATTACTCGACCAATGAGGCAATTAGTTCTTTGTAAGGAAATAATGCATGCTCTGTATGGTGTCGGACGTAAATAATAGCACTATCCCATATCTTCCCGCGGGTGTCGTAAGAGGCGACTAAGGGATTTGCCAGAGAATGGTCAGCAGCGTTCTCTGTGCTTTTGTAACAACCGTACTGCGACCGCCAACCCGCCTGCCAAGCGTGGCCATTAGGGCAAAACCCCTCAAAATGTCAATGTGGTGACACTTGGGGGAGGCCAGGAGTCCAGCAGTGGACGTCTTTTGGACTGAAATGATGATGAATGAAGGAAATTATAGGGAAATGTTGGAGTCCTTCAACAAAGACTGGTTCTTGGCGGCTCTGGACAGAGAGAGGTGGAAGAAGGGTAGGGAGGCGTTTGCCCAGCAGTGGGACACTACGGGATGGCAAAAAATGGAAAAAAGAGGTTTTTTTCAGTTTTTATGTCGTTTTTAGGGTTCCGTACCCAGGGTCAAACGGGACCCTATTACTGAAACTTCGCTGTTCGTTCGTCCGTCCGTCCGTCTGTCACCAGGCTGTATCTCATGAACCGTGATAGTAAGCCAGTTGAAATTGCTACAGATTATGTGTGTGTTGCCGCTATAACAGTAAATACTAAAAACATAATAAAATAAATATTTAAGAGGGCTCCCATACATTAAAGTGATTTTTTTTGCTCGTTTTTATAAATAATGGTACCCCTTCATGCGTGAGTCCGACTCGCACTTGGCCGGTTTTTATATTAAGACCAAGTTTAAGTGTGAGCTTATAAAAGTGATAAACAAAAAACATTATAGCTTCATATTTTATTATCTGCTTTCTGTAACTGTGTGATGATTATGGCAATTAAGGAGCAAAAGTGAATATTTACACACGGATCTTAGCTCGTTATCCGCCATAAAAAAATGATGGCTTAGTAAACAAACAATCATTATTTTCATGCGTATACCTAAAGATAAAACTTCAATAAAATACTAGAATGTTAAGTTATGTCAATTTACACAGTCATTAAATGTTGCGTAAACTGTGCTTTATCATTAAAACTACACAGTAAAAACAAAGATAATTTTATTCGCATGACAGGAGGTCCTCCTAATTAGAATTTATTTACTTTTAACAAATCCTGTAGTTATTGACGAGAAGATAACAACGTTAATAACGTTAGCTCCGGTCAAACTGAAGTGAATCCCAAGGTGACAGTGTTACAACTGGGGCGGTTGTCGCTTGAGTTTCTAAGACCCGCTTGACAACCTCGTGCAATGCGACTTGCGTTCACCACCACGTCTACTGTTTCCGTCTGTGGCCACGTTCGCCGTGTTTATGCCATCGAAACAACTTCTTTAATTTTTACAAGCAG
Source organism: Cerastis rubricosa (assembly GCA_949152445.1). Taxonomy (NCBI): domain Eukaryota; kingdom Metazoa; phylum Arthropoda; class Insecta; order Lepidoptera; family Noctuidae; genus Cerastis; species Cerastis rubricosa. The sequence continues at coordinate 15,787,217 of OX424532.1, forward strand.
TTGCTGTGGCAAGACTCTCGTTTGAGTCGCTATAGCGTGGCCGCGGAGTATTCATAAAACACGCAATGTGACCAAGGCGTTATACAGCAACCTGTGTTTGTAGGTAAGAACAATTCGCGGTTAGTTAGCGAAGCAAACTCACCTGTAGATAATTGTTTTGACCTCAGTCCGAACTGAAGTCCGAACCGAAGTCGGGAAAACTCCGAGTTTCTAATTGCCTGGCAGTTCAGCGTTGAACTCCATGTTTGGCAAACATTGGTCCTACACTTTCGTACGATTCAATAAGCGGCACTCGGCATGAGTTAGTTCGGTTCTTCGCCGTGAGTGCCTTTTGTTTGTGAATAAGCTCCTCCGGCTTATTTGCGGATGTGTGAGTTTGGAGAAACAATGGGCTGTATTGAGATTAGAATTTACAAAACATGTACGTTATATTTTAATTAAACGTAATTATATTAACATAACTGTAGTCTAAATCCCTTATGTTATTATTCAAATAGTAACAAACCACTTGTCTATCTATCATACCTATTTAGATAAAATGGTCTTATCCTAGAACTTTTTTCTTTTAGCAATAGTGTCGATAGTGATTATTCTGCCAGCATAATTATGCTCTCCATTTATTCATCTGCCTTTTCAACAATGAATGTTCTCATGAACGTCTATAACTTTTCAAAAATAACTTTGATGTTGACTGTATTACCTGCAAAATAGTATGTCAGATTTATTTTTATAAAATTAAACATCAAATTATAGGACGTTGTGTAAATATACAATAATTTACGAACATGTTTAACAGCGGTACCATTATTTCTTATAATTAAATTTTAATTAGGTACGTTAGAATAATATTTGGATCGCTTCAAGTATCAGTGTAATATCCTTAAATAATTACATAGATAATTATGTTATAATATGCTTATTTATTGATATGAAACTAGTGATTAGATCGAATTAAATGAGCAACGTAAATGAATGATTTTCAAAATCATTGTTTGCAATAATCGTATGATGATTTGCCAGAAAATGATGATAGAACCGATGAAAATCAACCTTTGATTTTCATCGGTTGCTATAACGTTTATATTTGTAATTATCAGCATCGTCGAGGCACCCAAATACTGATAAAGTTATTGATGTAAACGCGATAACGCTCACAAATACGTCCTAACTGCTTGACCATGAGCTACGCGCTTACGCGAACAGCGTTTTGCAAAACTGAAAACAAAGAAATGAAAGAAAATGCATAGAGCATGAGATGCGCCGCGATGCGACTTGTGGAGCGAGAGAAGTTACGACAAGAATACAAAAAACGCTCGCGCGTATCGCTTTACGCAAGTAACAAGCATCTCCCGAGGCCGTGAACTAGGCCTAAAAGTGCTGTGTTCGTTTTATACGTACACAATCACTAATTACAAACAAACAAAACATCGTTCGGATTACCAAAAGTAACAACAAAGCCGCATAATTTTGAATAGAGCCCGTATTATCGTATTATATCGCCATCCAGATCATTTGTACCAGGCTGAAATGAGGCGAGTCGCCGATCGATTTAGAAACAAAGCTCCTAATGCCAGCTGTGTCGGCAAGTCTGCTCACCAGATATCTAATGGAATTCTAGCCATGATCGCACTAGCAGAGCTTTCGTTCCATTCTTTCTTTTCTCGTCTCGGGAAATAGCTGTAAGCACCGTTATAAATGAGAAGGGTTGAAAATGTCTTGTAGGATTTCAATGTTTTCGTTCGATTCTTGCATTTGTTGTAGGTACGTGGAAGATTAACAGACATCGTTTTATGTTAAGTATAAGTTTCTCATCTTAGAAGACATTCACTAAGACATAACACTATTAAACTTTACATCAGTAAGCAAGAAATAGCATGGCAAGGTTTTTTTTGGGTAGTAATTAAACCGACTTCTATTTAATTTTAGGAAAAAATAACTCGTCCCTAAATTACTAACTCAGTCACTCTTCATACACTTCAAAACAAATGCTGTGCAAAAATAACTTGTGATTCAAAATACAGTTTGCAAATCGTACTGGCCCATCAGTACGATTTGCAAACGTGTCTGCTAACGTAATTATGTCGGGATAGCCGGCCATTGACACCGTCATTGTAGATTTTGATAGTTTTTGCGATCTCCTAATTGTAAGGACTATTTGATTGTCGGATTTCCCACTCGAAGTTGGTATGTGGTAATCTCGTAAGCACATAACGACAATACGTAATCATCTGTTATTTTAAAGATTTTTTGTGACAACTGACACGACAATTTAGAGGCGATAAGGTTTTTTTTTGCACAATGGTGATAAAGGCATCACCATTTAAATGGAATCATGATCATCTAGCCTATCCTCTTCACAACAATATTAGGGTTGGCTTCCAGTCTAACCGGATGCAGCTGGTTACCAGTCACAAGTAAGCAGTTAAGCAGTCACATGGAGTGACTGCCTATCCGCTTTGTCTTGGTATGGCGGTCATTTAAAACATTAATTAAAATAGCAGAATAAGAAGAGGTTCCTTGATCGTCGACTCGTTGTGATGTGAACGGGACCTTAAGTTAATGATACTATTTCAGTTTGATACACTCATAAATATGGAATAATGAGCATTACCAAGTAGAATATTAAGTCCACTATCTTGTTTAGCATGACGTGGACAATGATCTGTCCGATTTTCGTTATCATTGTCACATTATGTATTTGGGTGCATTATCCAAACACGGAAATCTCATTTTGTGAATGATTTGACACGTTATTATAGAGTACTTTTTAAGAATAGAACTGATAGTACTAATGTTTTGGTCTAGTAAAGAACCTTAATCTAATAGGTACCTAAAACACTTCCTAATAATCTAGCTACCATTTTTTGTTTCAGTAAAAATTCATTCTATTTTTAAGGAATGAAACAAACCCTAACACGAAAAAAAATCTTAAACTCAGACTTGAAGCATTTAATTTAATTACACAAAAACTAGAAAATGACTTTACTGTCCAAGAACAGGCGTAATCACTGTGATAGTGCTGTAGTTGCGTATACCAAGGTGTAGCTCTCTCAAAATCAAAGTTGCAATCCCAGGAATCGTTTTGTTAAAAATAATTAGCCACCTAGTACAGCACTAAACTTGAAATAATTTCGTGTACCGGTACGCATGACAGCACTGAAAACTAACTTCAGTGATTACATGAAAGTACATTAAAATATTCAGGTACAATCACAAACAGCGGTGTTTGAAACATGAATTACGCAAATATACTTGTAATATAAGACGTTAGCCGACACGTTGCCTCATACAGAGTACATTTCAGTTGCGTCTGGCGCGTGACGAGGGTTGAGATGTTCACGATATCACCCTCTAAACTTTCATAAGGACCAGAATGCAACATAATACGTGTCGTTCTTGAAATGGCCGCGACTGTACTATATTATACGTGTAAGTGCTACGCAAATATAGCCCTAGAGGCGGTAAATTGTTTTTATTGTCGTTTTAGTGTGTTCAAAGTTTAAGAAATGGAACTTAATGGTCATTGCTTTAATTTTTCGGGGAAATAAATTAAGAATATTTTTCTTGTGCCAAAAATATGGTTTTAGCTTTATTCATATCGATTTAATTAAGGTCCATGTCCAGGAGTGGACATGAAAAACGAAAAAGTTACCATGTTTTCTGTAAAGTGTAGTGAAAGAAAAAAACTGTGATTTGCCGTATGATATAATTTATTCAGTCAGGACTGGTGGCAATCGCCACCAAAGAGATTTGTACTGTCATACATCGACTTTTATCAGGTTTAACGTAAAATTTTCGGTAGCTTATGTCAGTTATAGATTTTCACTTTGTCTAGACCCTCAGAGCGTCGATAATAACGCAATTCACATTTATTATATTACATTATTACAGCTAGACTATATTGTCCCACTGTATGGCAAAGGCATTTATGAATTGTCAAAATGACAGGCGTTATCACAATTAGTGTGTCTATCACTGGTATTCTTAATCATGAACTGAACTATGTCGGACTTAACCACGCCTACGTTCTGCCCTGTTTGTTTATAAATTGACATATAAACGCCTACTTTTCATCCGTCAAATTTGAAGTACCGGAAAACTATTAATTGACATCTTTAAGACTTGTTAAAGTGACATATGACATCTTTAGTATTGATTGAAGCAGAATGCAACTATGGGTTTGACAAAGATAGCTAGTGTAGAAGAGGTACCTTTTCGAAGATAACCCCACTGCGGCCAAGAAATTCTCGGAATACGATTTGGAGGGTGTTTTCAACGGGTTAGTAATATTATGATAATACAAGTGGATAATACAATAGAAGTAGAGCAGCAATGAAAAATGTTGCGAAAAGGGGGAAAATGTGACGCAAACGAAGTTGCGCCGGACAGCTAGTTTGTTTATAATTAATAATATTTTAGAATTTGAAAAAAAAACATTCTTAAAGAAGAGGACATTGTATCTAGATTATTTATAATTATTATTAAACGCCGGACATAGGGCTCTGCGCGGCCGTTACGGAATGAGCTCACCTCTAAAGACGGTATTTCACAAAAAAAATGGTCTCGTTGGAACACCTAAAAGAATTAAACCCCGTTGAAAAAAACTTGGGTATGTAAATTTTTCTAAAAGCTAAATAATTTTTTTTTTTTCAATCTGGTCTTTCATTAATCGACTTAAAAGTTTAAATAATTTACCTATAAACTTTTTGCTTCTGTAGCCTTTTTTATACACATACATACTTTTTATATCTACATACTTAACAAGATCACGCGATAAAAGTAAATAAAAGATTTATATTTAGTTTGTTTTTTTTTTTTTAAATGAATAATATTGAAATATTAAAAAGATGTTGTACGTAGGAAAAAAAATAACGTCATTTGTTAACAAATTATTTATAAACAAATTGCCGAGTTTAATATTTATTTTCATGACAAAATAATGATTAAAAAATAAAACAACTTTTTTAATTATATAAAATCGTTTTACTTTATTGTTTTAATGATTAATTAAGATTTAAATGACATATGTTTGAAATGACTATGATTATCTTATCTATCTTATTTATGTTCTTTGTAATCGTATTTAATAAAAATGAATTGTTCTAAAATTTTCAGTACGTTCAAAACTTACGTTAAATACATTTATAACATTTTAAAACGCAAGTTTGTATAAATAAAGATGAATAACGCATACTCAATCATTTGAATTTTAAATTAAAAACACTTTACTAGCATTAGTTTAATCACTTTCACGTTTTTTTAAGAAAACCAACTTGTAAAACAAGACTGCTATAAGACTGCCTACACATGGGCCGACCCAGTATACCCATTGATGGGCCCAGAAGCCAGTCCAGACCGCAGGTGCGAAGGTCCTCGCCGGGTTCATGCTTGCGCCGGTCAGTGGTCCCCCCACAAGGGACAGTCCAACGATTGTCAAACCAAACTTAATTGGCACGCTGTCTTGTTTACTGGCGTTCACTGGGTCCCATACCGCACAGGTAATTATAGTGAGCGCTGCTGTCAGCGCTATCTCAATACCTAACGCTTGAAGGTCATTTATGCCCACATGCGGCGCCGTCACACACACTCTCTCTGTCATCACATTCACTGGAGATAAATTTAATAAGATTCCATACCCCACCAAAGCTCCAGCACATTCAGCGAGCACGAAAACAATTCCCAAAGAAACGGTTGTATGCCCCCAGATGACAGATGCCAACGTAATCGCTGGGTTCATGCATGCTCCAGAGATGTGTCCAAAGATTTGGATGTTGAAGAGAACTACGAATCCAAATCCAAACGGCGCATTTATGGTCGTGTTTATTCCTTCCACAGGAATGCATGCCATACAGCCGAATAGAACAAGCATGAGGGTGGATAGGAACTCTGACAGGATGGCTCGCCAGGAAATTCTCCACCAAAAGCTCATGGTTTGTTTCGCTGCTTCATCATCTTGCAACAACTTGAGTTCTGTCACTAAATGAGGAAGCGGTGGCATTGTCGTTTGAACTGTTCTCTATTACACGTTTTCACTGTTCAATTCACTGTAGTGGTGTTGATCCGTCGGTGAATGCAAGTGTTTTGCGTCAGGTACAGATATATCAATGTCTCCGGCGCACAATCACACGGATAAAATTGTATTAATGCAGATAGAGCGACAGTTATCTATTGTTTTCAGCCGTACAATAAAACTTCCGATTATTGAATGTATTGTCAACGGTACGTGATTTTGATGATTTTTAAATGAATAAACGAGATAATAATAAAAAAAAAAAATCAGACGACGTAAATCCATAAAAACAATCATTTTAGAAACTATACACTACATTTTTTTAATATATATGTCGCAGTCTGATGATTTTTTATTCCGTTAGACTTGTTCATCATGTGGGCAGAACATGGGTTTCGTGCAATGAAAACACACACACACTGTACACTGCTTTTATCGAACTAACAAATAACTTGAAATTACAATCCAACACAATAACACTAGGTACCATGAATCGGGTTACAGTTTCGGGACGTCTTGACTCCGCGGTGGTCAGACACAGACTGTCCGCCTCGCTGGGAGCTCGAAACATCACGACTCTGTAGTAAGCGCGCTTAGGTGTGGGTAGACTGGTAAGTTGGTCGCTTGACCTTTGGCGCGCTTTCGATTCATAGTCAGTCTTGTATCCGTAATAATGACTCCGACTCCGACACGGCCATCCTGCTAGCACACGTCCTCGTGTGATGGGTATCCTGCAAACAAATACTCCACGACAGAATTTGTTCCACTCGGTCACTCCTGACCAAACTTAAGATTCAACGGGGTGGTGGAAATAAGAACATTGTAGAACTAGCTGTTTCGTTTTAACCGAACCGATTGGAAATAATCGAAAATACAATAATGATAACCCTGGGCCATGTACCATAGTCGTTCAAGTCAATCTTTAAAAGTTTACTGTAACAAAAAAACTACCAAGCTTATAGAAACCCTCGAGTAAAGCCTCTAACGCCACGGCTCTCTAGCCGACCAGCAATCGCATTGCTCTCACACATCCAGCGCATGGATCAAAACTAAAATTAGATCAAACAAACGATTAGGTCAATTAAAATGCAAGAGCAACCAAGTACCTCTTCATCCATCTAATTACCACATAAAGCAGGAATCTCATCCGTGGCCTATGGCAACACTCAGGCCCTCCAACAAACCTCTGTTTGTTTTACTGCGTTCCTCAAGAACGCCGAGTCCCATATGCATGACTCTATGGTCTCTACAAGACCCGACCTCCGCCAGAGCCACCCGCGCACCGCGCATCCACGGACTACTATAAGCAGACACCGACTTCTAACGGACAACGGTTACGAAATGGCTACTGGTACGGTCTGACCATCTGAACCAAGATTCCACTCTATCTCTCAACTCTAAATCATTTACTTCAAACGGTAACGGTACTTGGCCCTCGGGCATTCTCCTTAACCCATCATGTGCATACTTGTAAGTACGCTTAGAACTTAATGATCTCAATGTGTAGCGATCCCCTTCTAGTACTTCGACTGGTACGTGACCCGCTGGCATCTTCCTTAGCCTACTGCGTGCGTATCTGTAGGTACGCTTAGAATTTAAAGCTTTCCGTGTTAAGAATAACCGTCTAAAACCTCGATCACTCTAAACAGACCTTTAATCTTTAACAACCCAAAATCATCAATCGCAAAACGTTTAATTTTGCCATCGTTTCGTCTACTCGGCACATTTGTCATGTTGAGCTAAGCTAACCCGTCGCGTCTATAGAAACCGTGTACCACCGGCTCGACACCTTAGGTACCGGATGTAATTCGGCTTGAACTTTACCGGAGTGAGACATCTCTACTTAGCACGTAAGGCAGCTATTTACGAATTTTCAAACATACTGAGACTTTCCCAGGAACTAATTATAATCAAAAAGCTTTTCAGTAGTCTTTTCAGCACCAAGGTGAACGATAATAGTCACGGAAATTACTGTTTACCGACCATCGGCGAACACGAGCTAAACAGGATAGGCATTTAGACCTATCATTGAGTTGAATATGACGGTGAAAGACGCCTGCACTTAGCACTTAAGTCTTGGCTACTCATTGCCAGTTACATTCGTTGCCATAACAGTTAAAATCCGATTGAAACTTGTTACCACTTTTATGGCTCACCGAACGTACACAAAAGATTTTCGTTAACGAAAACTCCCTTGCCGTCATATTTGCAACAAAACCCCGATTTAAAATCTCGCCACCTAACATGACGTCACTTTGTAAATAATTATCAAGCAAACATTGCAACAAAGTTTCGATAGGGGGTAATCGTTAATCACTACACAACATAAAATCTGTTCTGTACTGAATACTCGTGTCTGTACTATACCAGTCTTAGCAACAACGTGACTAATAAGTTTGCCATTAAATTTCGATAGAAAACTTTCTTTCACCAACGAGTATTTAGAATCAGAATAATAAGTAACAACTCACCCCTTTGTTGTTACGTGCCCGCGATGTTGCTTGTACGACGCAGACGAGAATAAAATCACGCAGAAGTAGTAGGTTTACTTAACCTACTACTTCTTCTGATTTTCCTTTTGCGTTTATTAGAAACATTAACATATTTTTTTTTGCTTTGACCTCTAGAGACCATAATTGTACCTTAGCCTTAAGCCCACTGTAAGGTCCCTCCGCGTTATGCAATGCAAATAAAGATAGGTATGAATATTATTACGATCCAGTACCTCACTAAATATTCAGATTACTCAGCAAATGAACCAGAAATAAATGCAATGGCATACAGAAATGTTTAAGGTACTGGTAATCAAACCTCTGCGCGAATACCCTCAGGATGCTGCTGGGGTTTTCCGAACCCTGCGGACTAGGGATGTGCACCGTTTTTGCGTAGTCGTTTAAAAACAGTCAACTTGCGACTCGGCGAACAACCCTGATGCGCTACAAAATCGGGGCAGCCTCAACAGCACCCTAAACGATTTGTTATATTGCACACGCAGGGCATTATGCGCGTGTGTATGAGACCCACAGGCTGCTCGTCTAGAAAGTGGTGTGGTGTAAGGATTGGTGTGAGAGGTACTTGAAAAGTCTCTTGCTCAACATCAGAATGGGCTTCTGTGCATGGTTCCACCTCTACATCTGAAATATTGGTTGATGAAGTGGGGCTGCCGAGAATGTTGAGCCTTTCAAATGACGAATCTAGAGATGGCGCTTGTGAACTCTCAACTGACCTAGCTTCATCACCACTACTTGATCCATCACTAGCATCAGAATCAGCATTTTGCGCAGGAACTAAGGACAATTTGCGTCTGGCTCTTCCGTTCATTGTTGTCTAAAACAAAACGAAACAAACATGCAGGCCAACCATCACCCAAATAAAAGCCAAACAGTTATTTATACGGCATGCAGAACTCCAAAAAAAGATACAAACAAAGTCGTCTTCACTTCAGTGGTGGTGGTGCTGATGATACCGCCATAATGGCCGTTGGAAACAGCCACGAAGAAGCAGTAGAAAAGGTTCAAATGGCTGTTAATCAAGTTTACGACTGGACCAAAAAATGGAGGATAAAATTAAATGAATCCAAATCTGTACACATAGACTTTACTAACAAAAAGCAATAGCATTTTCCGGTTTATATAAACCATAAAGAAATCCCTTACGAGAATACAGCCAAATATCTTGGTATGACGCTTGACGCAAAGCTACGCTGGAAAGCCTAAATCAAGAAGAAAAAAGATGAACGGTTCAAAAGAATGTATTGGCTGCTTGGAAGAAACTCCGTGCTGTCCGTGCAAAACGAATTGTTGCTATACAGACAAGTTCTGATGCCAGTTTGGACTTATGGTATTCAGCTGTGGGGCTGCACCACAACAGACCAATGCATTAATAATCCAACGATTCTAGAACAAAGTACTACGAAAAATTGTAAATGCACCCTGATACATACGAAATGATGACCTCCATCGGGACCTAAAAGTCGAGTTCATCGACAAGGTGATACAAAAATCCGCAGAAGCTCACGAACAGCGATTTCATCAGCATGTGAATGTCGAGGCGATCCAGCTTCTCGACCACACGGATATAATGAGAAGACTAAAAAGAACAAAACCGTTCGAGTTAGTGTTTAGTGTTCGTAAAAGTGAATACTGTAATGTAGCACAAGTGTTACCAAATAAAAACAAGAACGAAGTGTATTCGCCTTAATAGAGACAATAAGAAAAGTGCCATTGGACGCATTCTTAGTAAAGAAAATATAGCAGTTTAGGTTTTAATTAAATTACTTATTAGTCTATATACAAGGCTAGATTGTAATACTGACTATGGTTCATCCTGTTGATGAATACTAGGATAAGTGAAAAAAAAAAGAAAAAAAATTCAGTGGTAGAACGAACAAACGTGCGGGCCAACATATTCGACCTCACAGACAATGCCCCGCGCTCCCTCTCAATGTCCACATCGTCTTTCAGATCACAGGACAACATAATGACCAAGACATTTAAAATGGCCCACTCTTGGCAGGCATCGTTGCCTGAACCTTTCCTCTAGCCCGAAAAACCATAAATTCACTCTTTTTGGTGTTATAACTCAAGCCATGGCTGTGAACGTACTTTTCACAAATGCCCAACAGCCTAGAGAGACCACAAACAGAAGCACTCAGCAGCACCATGTCGTCCGCGTAAATGATATTATTGAGACAACCGACACGCGTGCTGCTAAGCTCCTCTTTGAATGCGTTGACGTACAGGTTGATTAGCTGGGTGAGTTTAGTCTCCCTTTGCTTCACCTCACACTGCAACCTGTACGGCTCGGAATATGCATTCGACCATCGTACGACATTGACCTTATTATGATACCAAAATTTAAAGATCTTGCAGTCTTCAGTTGGTAGAGATATTTCCTTCAATTTTCGCCACAAGTTATCATAGTTAACCAGATCAAACGCCCTCGATATACCGAGAAAGCAAGCCTGGAACGGGGAATGCCAATTTATTGGCATTCCCCACATTACACACAATATGGCTGTTTCAGTGGAGAGTCTCAGCCTGAACCCGAAATGGTTGTCACTGATGTTCAGATATTTATCCAGTTCACTTTCAAGTGGCAAGTGAAATCGGCCTGTAGTTGGATTTATCAGAATTATCACCAGTCTTGTTTTTCACAATCGGCACCACCACAGTTTTCGTAAGTCCAAAAGGTAAGTATGAATGTCCTACACATAGTGTATAGAACATTGCCAGTACTCGCGACAAGTGTGGACCTGCGTGTTTTAAGTGTTCGATGCTGATGCTGTCATGGCCTGGAGACTTCCCTCGTGACATAACTGTAAATAGCTTTCTTAAGCTTTTGTAAATCACATTGCAGATAGGCAAAGAATTTATGTAGTGATAGTCTAACTTTTTCACTAAACCACCTATTATTTGTTTCGCCTCTAAAATTATGCATGCAATCCCTCAATTCGAAACTGATTGGTGCCCTTGTTATTAATAGATTATTTATTCTAGTACTTGTGGCAAAATTTATAGCGTTTAACACGCCATCGGACGATAATGCTTATTATTTTATATTGTGACGTACTTTTGCGATAAGTTCGTCTATGAATAACGCAATGTTTTGGTGTGAAGTAAGTACCTACTTGCGGACCTAATGAGTGCAAATAGGTTTTTTAGAAGGAATGCTAAAGGTGGACGCGCAACAAAATGCGCCGCAGCCATCGCATTTTAACGGTGCACCTATTCGCGCCGAACGGTGCATTTCAGTAAAATGTTGTAAGGTATACGTTGTGATGACGTCATCGAGGGGCAAGGGAAGGCCTTCAGCCACCGCCTCCATCGTCGCCACTGCCGCAGCCGCCAGCACTATCGCTTCGGCTGTCGCCGCAACATGGCTGCTGCAGGGTTCTCTCAGGGGGCCCGGGAGGGGGCTGAAATGGAGTGCCAATATTGGCCCCATTACGCCTTCTCCAGGCGAACATCAACCACTGCCGAGGGGTCCGAGAGGGCCAATGCCTGCCAGGGCCGCGGGACTGTTCGAAAGAGATACCGTGGCCCTGGAACACAAAGGGCTAAGAAGGAACATGGATGGGTTTTAGTCAGTACAAGTCTGACGCTCTCTTTCGCTCCGCCCAGAGTGGGAGGGGTTATTTGAAGACTTCGAAACAAAAAAAAAAATGTCACTTGCAACTGTTGAGAATCACTAAACGTTCTACACTAACTAAACGATAAAATTATTTATAAGTAAGGCACAGTGAGATCTTACAGGGTAGTTTAGTGTTATTTGAGTGTACCTGGTGGTGGTAACAGACTGGCGACTTAATAAGTAGCGTAAAATTTGGAAAATTCGTTTGATAGGTTGCATCTTTCCAAATACGTATGCCTTTTCAGAGATTTTCCTGTCAGAAAAGTGGCAGTTTGTCACTCGTTTGTAAAACTAAAATCAAGCTTATAGAAGACTGATTGCAGTCTTCTACAGGCTAGTTAGTTGAGAGTTCAGCTTATCTCCAACAAGATGTAACCTTTTCAAATATCTAGAACCCTTTTTTTTTTTTTTTCCATGTTCCTTCTTAGCCCTTTGTGTTCCAGGGGCACGGTATCTCTTTCGAACAACCCGCAGCCCTGGCAGGCATCGGCCCTCTCGGACCCCTTCCGATTTGCTGACATCTCCTTGAGGCGCGCGTGGAACACGAACGCGCCGTCGGCACGGTCTGTCGTCATAAGACGGACGGACGGTGAGTACCTTTATTTGTATACCGTAATGTAAGTTCTAACTTGTACCGACTTAGCAAACAGACAATAAACTTGTAACATTTTCATATTATTATAATAATTTGGAAGAAACTAGAGGGTCCACGTTAAAGTGTCAACGCAGATGCGACTAAGTACAACGTCTGCACTTAATGCAATTCTGAGAAGCGAAAACCGAAATAATGCAATTAATGTAGGTACTGAAGTTTTCCCGTGAACAAAATTAAAATTAACGAAGTCGCATTAAATTCTTCTCTAATAATTAGCTTTTTTAAAACATTTAAAAATAGATAGCTCATCTATTTTTAAATGCTTAAAATGGTTTCAAAACCATAGCGAACAAATAAAAATGGACATCTTGGCGTCGCTCCATTCGAAACATGATGAACTACAGTACTTTCACAGTTATTATGTCTTGTGACTGGGACTATAACTTTATTTGTTTTGTTGTTTGACTATTAAAAAGTGCCTATAACTGGCCTACTTGAAATAAATGATTTTGATATGATTTTATTTTCGAAATTTTTGGAATTCCACCAATAGTTATAAAAGCAAACCTTGCCTCCCAGTGAGCGTTAACGGAATCAGTGGTCATAATTGCATAGCTGATAAACTGGTGATATTTCTGATAAAAACAACTACAGGCCGATTTCGCTTGCCATTACGGTAGCAAAAGTGCTTGATAGTTTGCTCAACAGTCTACTGGATAAATACCTGAACATCAGTGACAACCAGTTCGGTTTCAGGCCGAGCTCCTCCACTGAGACAGCCATCTTGTGAGCGAAACAAACTGTCAAGTACTACACGGAACGGGGAACGTCAATTTATGCTTGTTTTCTCGATCTATCAAGAGCGATATGGTTAATTATGAAACTCACGTCTTTTATCCGCGGGGGAGACAGGATCTACAGAACACTACTTAGTGCAATCCTTTCATACTCCTTTTGCTTCATCGAGGATCATCCAATATCCGATCAAATGTTACATTTTCTTATTTTAAAAATAAGCAAACAAACGAAAACTTTGAATAAACAGAAATACAAAAAAAAAAACATTAAAAAAAATGATATTCAAACATTTCACAAGCGCGAGTGTTTTATTATGAGTGTATATGTGATTGAGTGTATGTGTGCTTGAGTGTATGTGCGCGTGAGTGTATGTGTGTGGGTGTGACTGTGTGTGTGTTCAGGCTTAGACGATTTGTTAGGAAGAGTTACTCTCCCATACCAGCGATACATAGTCTTTGCTGGTTTAGCCGCCTTGTTTTTGTTTTGTTTGTTTGTTTTTTTTTGTTGACCCTCGATAGATAGATAGATAGGCTTTACTTCTTTTTGGGGGGAAAAATATTATATAAGTGTATCAAAAATGAGATATGCATATCAATTACTTTAATGATGCAATACATAATTGGATAATGAATGCCACAAGCGTACGTTTTATTATAACGATTTATTAATAGCATAGTCACTCTCAAAGTTTACTTTTGCGAAAATCATTTTGTGTTTTGGCTTGGTATTATAGTACTGGGGTATTGGGGTGCATGAAAGGAGAGTCTCCTTTCATGTACCCTAGATTGAATGATTGCTCTAGAGTCTAGAGCAAACATTAATTTTATATCAAATCAAAGTCTGCTGTAGACACGTCCCAGTCATTTCCATTTTCAGCAAATAATAAATAAAGTATGACACAACAAAAATTACATAAAATAACCCATTTTTACCGCCGTTATTAGAAGACTACCTACTACCTATTAAACAAATTTGAAAAGTTTTTGACGCTCACGTTTCACAAGTTCTTTAAAAATATGTGCGACAGTTCATTCGATTTTGAATAACGTATAACAATATTAATCTCGAAAAACCTCGAGATGATTTTTTCAAATAAATCAATTAGCACACAAAAAATTTAATTGATGTTAACAAAATAAGATGAAAAAAAAAGACATTTAGTTTTTCGTTTTTTTCAAATTCTAAACTATTATTAGTTATAACTAATAATATTTTAGAATATGAAAAAAACATAAAGTAGAAGACATTTTATCTAGATTATTTATAATTATTATTTAACGCCGAAAAAAGGGCTACGCGCGGCCGTTACGGAATGAGCGCACCGCTAAAAACGGTATATCACATAAAATATGTTTTTTATAGTATTAAACATTAAATTTGAAAAAAAATGTGGTCTCGTTGGAACACCTAAAAGAATTAAACCCCGTTGAAAAAAAATTTAGGTATATCATTTTTTCAAAAAGCTTAATAATATTTTTTTTTCAATCTGGTCTATCATTAGTCGACTTAAAAGTTTAAAAAATTGACCTATAAACTTTTTGCTTCTTGGAGCCTTTTTTATATACATACTCACTTTTTATATACCTACATACTTAACAAGATCACGCGATAAAAGTAAATAAAAGATTTATATTTAGTTTTTTTTTTATGAATAATATTGAAATATTAAAAAGATGTTGTACGTAGGAAAAAAAATAACGTCATTTGTTAACAAATTATTTATAAACAAATTGACGAGTTTAATATTTATTTTCATGACAAAATGATGATTAAAAAATTAAACAACTTTTTCAATTGTTTATAATCGTTTTTTTTTATTGTTTTAATGTTTGATTAAGATTTAAATAACAAATGTTTGAAATGACTATGACTATCTTATCTATCTTATTTATGTTCTTTGTAATCGTATTTAATAAAAATGAATTGTTCTAAAATTTTCAGAACGTTCAAAACTTACGTTAAATACATTTATAACATTTTAAAACGCCAGTTTGTATAAATAAAGATGAATAACGCATACTCAATCATTTGAATTTTAAATTAAAAACACTTTACTAGCATTAGTTTAATCACTTTCACGTTTTTTTAAGAAAACCAACTTGTAAAACAAGACTGCTATAAGACTGCCTACACATGGGCCGACCCAGTATACCCATTGATGGGCCCAGAAGCCAGTCCAGACCGCAGGTGCGAAGGTCCTCGCCGGGTTCATGCTTGCGCCGGTCAGTGGTCCCCCCACAAGGGACAGTCCAACGATTGTCAAACCAAACTTAATTGGCACGCTGTCTTGTTTACTGGCGTTCACTGGGTCCCATAACGCACAGGTAATTATAGTGAGCGCTGCTGTCAGCGCTATCTCAATACCTAACGCTTGAAGGTCATTTATGCCCACATGCGGCGCCGTCACACACACTCTCTCTGTAATCACATTCACTGGAGTTAAATTTAATAAGATTCCATACCCCACCAAAGCTCCAGCAAATTCAGCGAGCACGAAAACAATTCCCAAAGAAACGGTTGTATGCCCCCAGATGACAGATGCCAACGTAATCGCTGGGTTCATGTATGCTCCAGAGATGTGTCCAAAGATTTGGATGTTGAAGAGAACTACGAATCCGAATCCAAACGGCGCATTTATGGCCGTGTTTATTCCTTTCACAGGAATGCATGCCATACAGCCGAATAGAACAAGCATAAGGGTGGATAGGAACTCTGACAGGATGGGTCGCCAGGAAATTCTCCACCATAAGCCCATGGTTTGTTGCGCTGCTTCATCATCTCGCGACATCTTGAGTTCTCTCACTAAATGAGGAAGCGGTGGCGTTGTCGTTTGAATTGTTCTCTATTACACGTTTTCACTTTTAAATTCACTGTAGTGGTGTTGATCCGTCGGTGAACGCAAGTGTTTTGCGTCAGCCTCGAGGTACAGATCCACGAGCAAGGTCAGAGGTCAGAGGTGCGTCTCCGGCGCACAATCACACTGATAAAATTGTATTAATGCAGATAGAGCGACAGTTATCTATTGTTTTCAGCTGTACAATAAAACTTCCGATTATTGAATGTATTGTCAACGGTACGTGATTGTGATGATTATTAAATGAATAAAAGAGATAGTAATAAAAAAAAAATCAGACCACGTAAATCTATAATAATTTTAGAATCTATACACTTTAATTTTTAAATATAATATATGAAAGTCTTTCTAGTACCTTTAACATTAGTGTATCATAGCTCTCTTATAAATAGATGACAACTCGTCGTACTTGGCGTTGGAGCCGTTGAGCTCGTTGTCCAGTTCCCAGTGTAGGGTGTCAATAGCTGCCCAACCAGTCTTTAAAGTTTTTAGGATGTCTTCAAACTCCCACTTTTCAGAGATAAGATAGAGATCAATGTCAGCAGCTTCTCTTGAAAATGCCCCAAATTTTAGTAGCTTGTTTCTTCAAGAAGTATTCTATATTTACGTTATTCATCCGCCCTTATGTCCACGCTACTATGGTAGCCCAAAACAAAATATAGTCAAATATCCACGCTACCATGGTAGCCCAGAAAATTAGTTCTGATAAAACGCACTTACAAATGTTTCCTATATGGCAGACTCAATAACTTTGCCCACTATATTACTTGTATTAAATTCCGAGTAGAATGCAAAAAGAACGAGAATCTCAGCCGTACAAAATTAAATGTCAAAAAAGTTTTAAACGTCTTTCACCGTATTGAGTTGTTGTGATATAAGTTCCCTGGTTTTAAAACGTGAATTAGTAGATTATTAACCAAGGGGATAAAGAAGTGTATTCTGTCGCGGGTGACGATTTAAATCGCGAGCGTAACGAAGGACTCGAGGTTTACTCCCGAGCGTAGCGAGGGTGTTAAAACTTAAATCACGAGCGAAGCGAGGGATTTAAGACAAGTCCTGAGTGTAGCGAGGGATTTAAGTTCACCCAAGACTAAGACAGCTTTATCACCGAGGAAAATACACTACTTTTCGTACCATTTGCGAAAAAATTCATCATCATCATCATTTCAGCCGAAAGACGTCCACTGCTAGACATAGGTCTCCCCCAACGCCACATTGACATTAGGGGGGTTTTGCCATAATCGCCACGCTTGGCAGGTGGGTTGGCGATCGCAGTACAGTTGTTACAAAAGCACAGAGAACGCTGCTGCCCATTCTCTGGCAAGTCCCTTAGTCGCCTCTTATGACACCCACGGGAAGATATGGGATGATGTTATTCCTTACGTCCGACACCATGCAGAACAAATTAACGCAATGCGAAAAAATTAACACAATAACAATATGAGATAAGCATTTATTAAAAATAATGACAATTAAAAGTAAAAGTTAACATTCGAAACATTGGTCCAATTATTGATAGAGAGAGTTACATTTTTGTTTGGTACATTTATTGTTGATGAGTTGATTTGAGTATTTCTCTGTTCTTGCGTCTGAGGAACTTGCATTTCATTATTAGTAGATAGTATACGTCGGAGATAGTGGTGGTGGTGCATCGTGAGTTACGGACGAAGATAAGATGCCGGAAGTTGATGGTTGTGGCTCTGATGGGTTAAGTTTTATATTTTTGTTAATTTGACTGCTTAATATGGTTTTATTCGCCATTGAGCTTTTGATATAACCCTGAGCTACCACCGTGTCTTTTTATTGACGTAATATCCGCCCCTGAATCCGCCAAGAAAGTGGCCGAAGTTCTTCTAAAACAGTGACCGGTGTAGAGTTCAACATCTTTAAGTTTTAAATATTTAGCAATTTCCTTTGGCATATTGCTAATTTTATTTTTGCCGATGGCTTGTCGAGTACATTTCCCATTCCGATAGTTTATAAAAAATCTATTGTTTTCCATGTTGGTGGGACGTAATGATTGGTATTTATGAATTATTTTAGTATATTGTCTTTGTACAATGAATGACCGATTTTTCTTTGTCTTAGTTTCCTTTACATTAATCAGCAGTAACTCATTGGAATGATTTTCAACGTCCTCCACCTTTATGTTTACAAGTTCACATCCGCGGCAAGCACCATTGAGTACAAAAATTAAGGCCACCTAAAAAAAAGTTAAAAAACAGGTAAATATATAGAATAATTACCATTACTAAGATACGAAATATTCTAAAAAATCATGTATACTTACTTTTGTGGCCAGAAAAATTTTGTCAGGAGCTTCATTAAGAATTTTTTCCACATTTTGAGTCGTAAAAATTTTAGACTTGCGCAATGCCCTTTTGATTTTCTTTTTAAAAAAGCCAGTAATTTCGTGAATCTATTTATTTCAATGCTGTGTTTGATGTTTATTGTAGCTTTCAGTTTTGAGTATATGCACCAAAGTGTATTCAGATTCTTTGTCTTGGATAAATAATCAAAATAGACAAGAAGTACTGATTCTGAAATTGATAGGCCTTTCGCACTTCTCCACGTTGAAAATTCTTCATAAGTTTTTAAATAATTTTCCATGGATTTTGTTGGAAGCAAATTATTTATAACTAGCTGTTACCCGCGACTTCGTACGCGTTAGGTTCGGATTTGCTTAAATAAGTCTTTTAGTCAGGAGGTTCTTGATTCCAATGTTTTGTTTGAAGTTCGTTACCAGATGTCTCCAGTATTAATACAATCTGCCCAGCCTTTTCCCAACAAAGTTGGGAACATTCAGTCTAACCGGATGCAGCTGAATACCAAGATTTTACATGGAGCGACTGGCTATCTGAACTCCACAACCCAGTTAGTACTGGGTTATACAACACCTCTTGGTAAGACTGGTTGTCAGACTTTCGGGCCACTGACTACCTGTAACGACTGTCAAAGATCTACAAATGACAGCCGTGACCAACAGCTTAACGTGCTTTCCAAAGCACAATAAAGTCGGTACGTAATGGGTGGTCACCCATCCATAGACCAACCTAGGCAAACGCAACTTAAACTGAAGATCGACCCTAGCGACCTAAATTGATTTTATATGATAATTTTCGTTTGAAAGAACTTGCTTCAAGTGTGATCTCCTATTCATTTGTGAGTAAAACTTCGAAAACCGAGTAAACTTTCATTATGAAACCCCCCTAAGGATAGAATTTCCAAAAACGTAAATCGTGATTTTGTGCTATCATGCCTCTTTCTAAAAATTACAAATATTCTCCTAAACTTAACCTTTAACTCGACATTAATTCCACTTGGGGGTGGAATTTCCAAAAATCCCTTTCTGCCTTACTAAGAACTTACTTGCGAGATTTCAATTTAAATAGGTCAAAAGTGGTAGTTAGTAGTTCTTGAGTGGTTTATCAGTGAGTGAATAGCATGTATAAATGAAAGTATTATTATGTCCTTATCCAGATCATGACCTGGCTTGTGGCTTTGATCCAAATCCGTTCTCCAGTTATGGCGTGAAAAAGCTAAAACAGACTGATAGATGCTGTTAATATACTGTATCGTTGGTCTAGTGGTCGTAACTACTGAGTATGAGGTCCTGGTTTCGATTCCCGGGTCGGATAATCTTTTATTTTGGTTTTCGACCATTAATTTCTGACCATAAAATCGCACGGAGAGAAGATTGTAAGACTATGGGGGAGCCCTTAGCCCAGCAGTCATTTTGATGAGATTCACTATTTAGCTTTCCTGAGAGACATGGACAGTGACAGTGACAGGGAAGTGAAACAGGGAGACGTCATATCTCCGAAACTGTTCACCGCTGCACTGGAAGATGTATTTAAGGTTCTGGACTGGAGAGGGCTAGGCATCGACGTCAATGGCGAGTACATCTCTCACATTCAATTTGCCGACGATATAGTGGTCATGGCTGAGACCATAGAGGACCTCAGTACAATGCACGATGACCTCAGTGGATCGTCCGAAAGAGTGGGTCTTAAAATTAACATGGAAAAAACCAAAGTCATATTCAATGCCCATGTAACACCCACTCCTATCAAGATCGGAGACTCTACACTCGAAGTTGTAGACGATTATGTCTACATGAGACAAACGGTCCAGTTGGGTAGGTCTGACTTCGAGAAAGAGGTCAACCGTCGAATCCGACTCGGCTGGGCAGTGTTCGGGAAGTTGCATGATATGTTCTCATGCAGTGTCTAAAAACGAAAGTCCATGACCAATGTGTGTTGCCAGTGATTACATACCGGACCGATTGGGTCGCCCACATTGGGCCTTATCAGAAGGCTTAAAATCACTTAAAGGTCAATGGAGAAGGTTATGCTCGAAGTTTCCTTGCATGATCAAATCAGAAATAAAGACATTCGCAAGAGAACCAAGGTTACCCCAAAGTCCCGGTAGCCCGAAGAATTGCCAAATTTAAGTGGCAGTGGGCAGGGCACATTGTTTGAAGAACGGATGGCCGATGGAGCCGAAATGTTCTGGAGTGGCGACCACGAATCGGAAGACGTTGCGTTGGAAGGCCTCCCACGAGGTGGACCGATGGCCTGGTGATGGTTGCGGGGATCCTCCGGATGCAAGTCACACGGGACCTGTCGATGTGGCTACACTTGGGGGAGGATAGGCGGATGGACTATGTCCAGCAGCGGACGTCTTTCGGCTGAAATGATGAATGATGATGACATTACTTTCTTACTAAATAATTAAAAATTTACGAAAAAAAAGCTATATAAACTAAAAGGGCTGGACACTGGTACTGTCGCTGTTGCCACGGGGAAGCTCAAGCAGCTTTAATAAAGTAATCTTATCGGTAACTACTTATATTTTCGACTCGTTGGGAATTAAAGCTTTGGACCGTGGGACCGTAAGATCAGAGTACTCAATGCTCACAGTCTTTTTAAAGAAATTTCTAAACGCATAACTTACGCTTTCCGTGATCCAAGAGCTGGCTTTTACTTCGGCTAAATGATTGTTTAACTATAGTTTGAATGGTTAATGATAACTAAAAGGATGTATAACACTATTTGGTAATGATTAGGAAGTCTTAAAGCATAAAAAAAAACAAAATACCTACTTACAAAAAGTGAAAACCGGGTGGGGATCGAACCATGGTTACTTTTGTAAATAATACAACATCAAAAATTAAAAAAATAAAATAAAACAATAAGTGTATAATGGCTGAGGTTTGATCCTGCAACCTATGATTCACAGGTCAACCGCTAAACCGTCAGGCTATTTACTTCGGTGACAATTATTCTAAAATAGCCGATCTATTCTAATGTTTGTTATGACAGTTGTCAGTTGTCAATCAGTTGAGGAATATGAACAAATTGCAATATTGCCCACCTCCCAATGTTAATAGCGTGATAATATATAGTCTATGTCCTTCCCAAGGTTTAAATCTATATTCTTGCCAAAATCCATTAAGATCCGATCAGCCGTTTAGTCGTGAAAAGGTAACAAACAAACAAACAAACAGAGTGACTTTCGCATTTATAATATTAGTATGGATTGAAAAAAATACAAAAGCATTTGAGGAGCGCGAGTGTTAGTTTATGTGTATGTGTGCGGGAGTGTATGTGTGCTTGAGTGTATGTTTGCGTGTGTATGATGTATATGTGTGTGCGAGTATGTATGTGTGTATTAGTGGGTGTGAGTGTGTGTGTGTGTTCAGGCTTAGATGATTTGTTAGGAAGAGGTACTCTCCTATGCCAGCGATACATAAACTTAGATAGATAGACTTTACTTGTTTAGGGGGCAGTAACTAGAGTTTGTACAGAGCCCTCGATAGATAAACCTTACTTATTTTAGGGAAAAACAAAGAAAACGTAATATTATATTATAATGGTAAATGAGTTTTCATTGACACTACATAAGCACATATACTGTCTGGTCAAGCCTTCAGGCAGCGTTTCGAGATCTCAAGTTAGAACGCTGACATCAAAAGGTTTGTTTGTCTGTACTTTATAATTAATGTTTCTTCGTACAATAGTAGTTGCAATCATTGATTGGTTGGACTTTCAAATACGAGTATAACAAATGAGATTGAATTCTGAATGCCACAAGCGTACGTTTTATTTTAAAGGTTTATTAATAGCATAGTCAGTCTCAAAGTTTACATTTGCGAAAATCATTTTATGTTATCTTGGTATTAAAGGAGCCTCTCCCTTCATGCACCCCAATACTAAACTAGCTCCTAGCGACGTATTCTACTACCTTCTGATATGTTTGGCGACCCCTTTGCAATCGACTTCTGTCGATTGACTAAATTTTTATTTTTCTTTATTTCACATAGCTGTCCGGCGCAACTTCTTTTGCGTCACATTTTACCCGTTTTCGCAACATTTTTCATTGCTGCTCCAGTCCTATTGATCGTAGCGTGATGATATATAGCTTATAGCCTTCCTCGATAAATGGGCTATATAACACTGAAAGAATTTTTCAAATCGGACCAGTAGTTTCGGAGCCTATTCAATGCAAACAAACAAACAAACAATCAAATCTTTCCTCTTTGTAATATTATTATTAGTTTAGAATACTGATGTACAATCACAAATGCAACAAAGAAGTTAGAAAACAATATTAATGATTGACTTCTACTGGATTTGAATCTAGCATGCATATTATCAGTTAAACTTTTCCTATATAAAAAAAAATTAAATAAAAGACAAAATTAAACAAAACTTACAAATTTTGAACTTTTCCTAAATTAATGAAAAAAATTTAGGAAAGAAAAATTAAATACCAAAAATATAAAAAAAAAAAACATATACAATCAAGACTTTCAGTTTAGTCCTAACTGAGGCTTTTCACAACAATGGCCAATTTAAGTAAGTATTAATGTATTTATTGGTTGATTAGCTGGGCCCGCGGCTCCGGCCGTACTGTTCCGGATCCGCGTGCACAACATGCTCTAGGCAATTCGTTTTATCCGCAGTCGTTGTTTCATGCCAAGCGGTTTAACAGGGAGGTACTTGCTTTTCCCATTTAAAAAATTAATATGAGTTTTACATGTGGCATAAAAGAGACAGACAAAGAGCTGCAGTGTTTTGACGTCAAAATTATGCTATCGGCTAAGCGTTTATGAAACTGTTTTTTATCACGAATTATGTAATCTGCTGACTTTAAAAATACTGACATATTTAGAAAACTGCATATTGGCACGTAGATTTTTGTTATCACAAAAGAAGGGACATAGATTAGATTAATATTTTTAATTTTGGTACTTTGACTGCTGCCATAGAGTTTGTTTATGACTTTTCTTATACCTACGGAAGATTTTAATGGAGCGTTATTGTGAAGAAAAGCGAAGTCTGTTTAGCTAACCAAGCCAAAACATAAATGAAAGAAGTTAATTAATTTGAGCTGTAGTTTTGTAGACTCCACGTTGGTCTGGTGACCGCAAGCAAAGTGCGGATACAATTATTAGAGACCAGGTAGGTTTACTATTTTTCTGACAGGAATTTCGCAGTGCGGATATGGATTTATGGCCAGTTGATGACAATAGGCTCGCTAAATGTGATTTTTAAAAAAAAAAACTGTCAAAATTCACCCACATTTTGACAGTTTTACAAACAAACTGGAGTTTTATGATATTATGTCACGTTTCGCACATTTTTTTTAGAACTGTTGTGAGAGAGCTGTTGGTTGACTGTGGTCCCTGACAACCAGCTGTTTTGTTGATGGTGCAACCAGCTGTGTGGTTACAAGGGACCTGGACGAAACCTGGTATTCAGCTGCATCCGGTTAGATTCGCCGACCTTAACATAGTTGGGAAAACGCTAGGCAAATGATACTGAGCTAGAACAACGCTATCAATTATTATAAGTCTTCATTACATTGATATGGATCTGTGGATAAACTAGACTCTGTCACCAAAACACAAAAGCAGCGAACAAAAAACTTGTATAAAAGAATCCAATTTGCCATCAAGCAGAAGTAAATTTGAGGGCGGGAATGCGATACGTCAGATCGACCGTCAACACAACACGATTTGCGAAATTGAACGGAAGGGCCCGACGGGCACACAACCCGACTATTTTGTCGGGTAATCTTTATAATGCCAACATAGCGAGGCGATTTATATTGTACGTCTAATAAAATACACACTTTGAAACTTTTTCGTTCTTCGAATAAATCACTGTACAAGAGGAATCGAGAAATGGTTAAAAGATATACATATATAAAACTAGCTCTTGCCAGCGGTCGGTTGGTTGTCCGGCTGTCATTTGTAGATCTTTGACAGTCGTTACGAGTAGTCAGAAGCTAAAAAATCTGACATCCAGTCTTACCAAGGGGTACCGTATTACCTAGTTACTGGGTTGTGGAGGTCAGATAGGCAGTCGCTTCATGTAAAATACTGGTACTCAGCTGCATCCGGTTAGACTGGAAGCCGACCCCAAGATAGTTTGGGAAAAGGCTAGGCAGATGATGATGATGATATAAAATTAGCTCTTGTCAGCAGCATCGGCTGCGTTTTGGTAAGGAATTATCCCACGGGAACGTATTAAATATAGCCTATGACACTCGCAAGTAATGTGGCTTCCTATTAGTTAAGAATTTTCGAAATCAAATTCACATTTTTAAATGTAAAATTGATGAAATTCTAAAATTGATGAAAACCTCATCAAAATCCGTTGCGTAGTTTGAAAGATCTAAGCGTATAGGCGGGAGGATGCGACTATGTAAAGATTAAGTAGGCATATATAGATATTATGTATCTACCGCGTTGATCTAATTCGATTTTCAGGTCGGGCAAAGTGTTATTGTGTTTTGTTCATAAGGGATTCCTCTGATTTCCGGTCCGGTTGACAGCCTGCAGTTCTGTATGGTGTCGGACGTAAAGAATAGCACCATCCCATATCTTCCCGTGGGTGTCGTAAGAGGCGACTAAGGGACTTGCCAGAGAATGGGCAGCAGCGTTGTCTGTGCTTTTCCAACAACCGTACTGCGATCGCCAACCCGCCTGCCAAGCGTGGCGATTATGGCAAAACCCCCCTTATGTCAATGTGGCGTTGGGGGAGGCCTATGTCCAGCAGTGGACGTCTTTCGGCTGAAATGATGATGATGATTATGACAGCCTGCAGTAGGCTCTCTTCCAATTAAATGCGACGGTGAAATCTGGGTGTAGAGATACTATTAGGTAGGTCTTTACACCTCTGCCTAACTCTTTTTTTTTTGTTTTATTTATTAAATCTATAATGATTCAGAGTTTTATTTTTACACAACACCTGCCAAACTGCAAAGCAATTTGTCGGCAGAAGGTTCTAGTGGATTCTGCACGAATCTTTGCTAAAAATAAACATTAAAATTAAACTCTAAGTTCATGGTCTAAGTTCATGGTTCTATAGGCGAAGACTCCGTCATGTGAATACGTAGTAGTTACCCACACAACCACAGATTCCACAACCTCAGCTAATACACTCAGCGGCATCAGCCAACGAATGTCATGAGACCATCCATCCCATCTTCCAGTCATCATCATCATCAGCCTATAATGTTCCCACTGCTGGGACACAGGCCTCCTCTCTATGAGAGGGAGTGGGCTGTAATCCACCACGCGAGCCCAGTGCGGGTTGGTAGATGTCACTTGTCTTTATTTTTTTTAGTTTCCTCACGATGTTTTCCTTCACCGTTTTTGAGGGCAACTTTGAGTATCACAGGCGCAATGTTATATCTCTTATCAGAATATTATATAACAGTAAACAATACTACTACACAATGATAAAAATCTTCGAGATCAACAATCAATTCCAACTATTTAAGATAAAATTCGTCTCAGGTTTATTTTACGCCGACAAAGTCACGGTTATCAATCATCATTCATCATCATCATCATCATCATTTCAGCCCAAAAGACGTCCACTGCTGGACATGGGCCTCTCCCAAGAAGGGGGGTTTTGCCATAATCGCCACGCTTGGCAGGCGGGTTGGTGATCGCAGTACGGTTGTTACGAAAGCACAGAGAACGCTGCTGCCCATTCTCTGGCAAATCCCTTAGTCGCCTCTTACGACACCCACGGGAAGATATGGTATGATGCTATTCTTTACGTCCGACACCATACAGACGACGGTATTCAATCATTGTCTACCAATCAGCCGGAGATTGCTATTCCTAGACGTATGAACGCAATGCTGTGACTAAGTTATCAGATGTAATCTTAGAAATGCTAATTGCAAATCTCTTATCACTAATTGGTTATTAGCATTGTTTATGCAGTTAGTAGATAGGGTTAATTTAGGATTTATATTAAAGTTTGAATTGAAAGCAGTGCTTATCTGGCTTAGTATTGATTTAATGTTGCATAGTCGATTATTGAAAAGCTAAAATTGTAAGAGTGTAAGAATAAATACTGAGAGCTGACTAATGACTAATGTGATAGAATTATCCAAATAGATAATATGAAAATGGAACGAATCGTGCCCACCGACACCGTGATCAGACTTTGTCTAAGAATAAAACATTATATATAATATAACTGTCACACGTGCATACTCGTGGGTCTAGTCGCCCGAGTGCTGGGCATGGGGTCCTACGTTCGAGGATTCCTGGGCCTTATTTTTTTTTTTTTAGGATGGGAAATCATCAAATGACTTCTTCCGCTCTGGGCGGAGCGGAAGGGAGTGTCAACTTGACTGACTAAAACCCATCCATGTTCCTTCTTAGCCCTTTGCGTTCCAGGGGCACGGTATCTCTTTCGAACAACCCGCAGCCCAGGATTCCTGGGCCTGGCAAATTGTTATTGAGTTTTTCCATGAGGAGTTTCACAGCAGATTGCCTGGGATTCTAGATTTGCAAACTGGTTGATGGCAATACGCTCGCCCCCTATTACATGGTACTTAAACGTAACTGCTGAAATATTGGTGTACTATTTACCTCTGCCTTATATAAAAAATTAATCTGTGGTCTTATTCTTCTCAAATCGATGACTCAGAATCAGCACTATCGTTTGCCTCACTCAAATTTATGAGGGTGCAGTTTGTTGCGCATGAAGTGCAGGAGGGAAAGTGTGTATCTGTGATAAAAACAAATGAATCTCACGGTAACACAAGAGCGAGCCAAACAATTGCTACAAAGTAGATGCGTAAATGAATGCACAACCTTTTAATTAAGAATTTCTAGAGTCGTTACGCAAGCGCTTTTAGTCGCATTTCTAACAGCATCTGCAGTAAGTAAAGCTTAGGGGAAATGTTTTGCGCTGTAATATAAATAGTGAATTTTCTACGAATTGAAGAAGGTTGGGTGTTAGGTACGAGGATGTGTTGGAGGTTGTCTAGTATCTATACCAAAATTATAAAGCTGAAGAGTTTGTTTGTTTGCTTGAACGCGCTAATCTCAGGAACTGATCCGATTTGAAAAATTATTTCAGTGTTAGATAGCCCATTTATCGAAGAAGGCTATAAGCTACGACATATATAAATATCATCACGCTATGACCAATAGGAGCGGAGCAGCAATGAAAAATGTTGCGAATACGATGAAAATGTGACGCAGACGAAGTTGCGCGGGACAGCTAGTTTATTATATAAGGTGCTTCCGTCTAAAGACCTTTTTTTCTGTTAGCCTATTGAGTGTCCTACTGCTAGGCAAGGGTTTTCTCTTGTTTTTGCCTTCCAAGCCTCTTCATCCTGTGCAATATTTGGCCATGTCTGCCCCGCAAACACGATCAGATTGCCACAACACCTTCGCTGCCGTCGCTGAAAACCATTAACTCATTAAAATATGACGATTTCCACCAAATATAATTTGAAAGCTTTGTTGGTTTTTCAAATTATTTTATTCTTCTAATTATTTTATCATAACTATAACTATTGCAACGTTTTTGGTTCGTTCGCGTTTATACTTAGTCAGTCATAATTATATCGGTCATTGGTTGCGAGTACTACGCACCTGACCTTTTTGAAGTAGGAGTACATCACCAATACGGTCAGTGTACCTACCTATGTCTTTCTAGGGAGCCCCAACGCATTTGTGACTGGGAAAGCCGCCGGGTGGCATTCCCAGTCACAAATGCCTTGTATTGTCTAAAATATAATATTATAAAGAGGTAAGATTTGATTGTTTGTTTGTTTGTATTGAATAGACTCCGAAACTACTGGTCCGATTTGCAAAATTCTTTCAGTGTCATATAGCCCATTTATCAGGGAAGGCTATAGGCGATGATATGATATGATGCGATGATATATATATATCATCACGCTACGACCAACAGAAGTGGAGCAGCACTGAAAAATGTTGCGAAAACGGGGAAAATGTGACGCAAACGAATTTGCGCCGGACAGCTTTTAAATAATATTATTTTGACGATTGTGGCGACTAGGCTTCAGACTATTTTGAAAGATCACGAACACAATGACAGTCATTTGCCGTAGACCGTTGCTCACAACGTGTCTAAAGTGTGAAAAATGGGGTTGTGCTATAAGTTAACTCTTCGAGGATTGCGAGCATGGAGTTATGTTAAATGATCTAAAGCATTTTTTAAATGAACGCTACCTCTCGGTGCCTGTCTGTCTCTTCATGTAAGCATGCTACTTGCAAGAGTTCCACTTGAGAGGCACTCATGGTTGCTGTTGCTGAGTATTTTAAAGTTCGGCTGCAGCTTGAGTGCCATCACTGCTCGTTGCTCCGTCAAGAGTGTATAACGTGAGGTCGACACACGGAAGCGCGATTAACGCTTGTGCGACAAAACTGTAATGCGACTCACTATAGGTCGAATGCACGCTTGTGCGACAAACTGTAGCTCGACATCACCCTAGTGCGACAAACTAAAGATCGACATCACGGTAGTGCGACATGAATCTAGTGATAACTAAATCAAAGTCAGTTTATTAGAGAGAGGATATAATAACAAGTTCTCACTGAAAATTTTGTGAGATTTGACAATCAAGGAATCGACTTATAAGGAATATAGTAAAAGGAAAAGGAATTAAAGAAAACGAACTGTTGACGCTTTTTAGGGTTCCGTAGCCGTAGCAAAATGTGCAGTCAGGATTGTACACAGCTGGTTTATTCCGAGACCATTGGCACCACATCGATGAAAATTGGAGAGACGAAGTATTCTGTGCACCGTACACACTTAAATACAAAATAATTTTGCTGTGATGAAATTAATGCGGTGCATGCGTAAATCCCTCGTCATTGCTATGCATGGTGTCGGACGTAAAGAATAGCACCATCACATATCTTCCCGTGGGTATCGTAAGAGGCGACTAAGGGATTAGCCAGAGAATGGGCAGCAGCGTTCTTTGTGCTTTTGTAACAACCGTACTGCGATCGCCAACCCGCCTGCTAAGCGTGGCGATTATGGCAAAACCCCCCAAAATGTCAATGTGGCGACACTTGGGGTAGGCCTATGTCCAGCGGTGGACGTCTTTTGGGCTGAAATGATGATAAGGATGCGTATTCATCCCGACTATGGAACCCTGCATAGTACAAGGTGCGACACGCGCTTGGTCATTTTTTTGGTTTATTACCTGTCTGTCATTTGTCAGTGGATGACCAGAGTAGTCAAATGTAAAATAATCATAGAAGTAAAAAGTACTAAGAAATAATTTAAAGGAACTTGATTCGCAAAGTTCAATTGATTTCGTATTTTATGGATTATTTTGTTTAAAATTATGCTGCTTTTCGCGCTTTCTAGATTATAATTATTTTAATATTGATTATAATAGCTGTATTTTGGGATTATCTTGAGAAAATATAGACATTGAATATATAAAATATTACATAAATATTTGCTAATGGTTCAACATTTTAATTGTCTTTACTTTATTTAACTATTTCTGGAATTATCAAATTTTGTTTATCTTGTAATATATTTTGTTTTGTTTATAAACTGAAGTTATTATTTTCTTTCTTATTTTTATTTAAAATATAAAAGCCCTTATCGAAGGCTTTCCCCTTCATTGCAATCATTTTTCTGTTGCGGACCATGCGTAAGCTAAAGTTCCATCTTTTTAAAAAGGTATTTGTTTTAATACAATTTTTTAATAATATACGTTCAAATACTTCATGACCCCTATACTATTCAATGCATCCATCAGCAAGATTTTTTAGTGCTTTAAAGTGCACTAAAGTACAAGTATATTGAAATTTCACATTTGTCCAACAATAATAATTATATAAGAACAATAATTGTTGAGCGATGCTGCTTAGATGATGTACTAAATGCACGAACCTTACAAAAATACAGTACATCAAACTAAGCAGCAGCGATGGCTTGTGAAGGATTATTTTACACCCTATTTAGGCGACAGTGTCGCATAAACGTTTGTCGCACTTGAGTAGTGTCGCACTTCAGTAGTGTCGAGCAAATGTCGCACAAGCGTTTGTCGCACTACCGTGATGTCGATCTTCAGATTGTCGCACTACGGTGATGTCGAGCTACAGTTTGTCGCACAAGCGTGCATTCGACCTATAGTGAGTCGCATTACAGTTTTGTCGCACAAGCGTTAATCGCGCTTCCGTGTGTCGACCTCACGTTATACACTCCTCCGTCAAGTAGTAAAAGCCATCAGCGGATATGTAAAAAACTTTTGTTTTTTTTTTTAGTTTCAATATGTCACTTTTGGTGCTCGAATGATGTGAAAGCGTTAACATTTTGTGTGAAATATTGAAACCTATTAATTAACAACATCGCCTCAGTTTCGGTCTTAGCCATACGCCAACCGATTCATTTTGGAGAAGCAGTTTTCTTTATGTCTCTGTCCTATTGCTGGACAAAGGCCTCCCCAATGTCGTTCCAATTTTCATTAACATTTGCCTTCTCTGAAAAATCCAGTCCAGACCGTCACGTTTCTTAGGGCCTGCCTTGGCTACGACGGCCGACTTCAGGCACCCACTATGTGACCATCTTCGCTCCTGTCTGACTTTATCCTAGAAAGTGACCCATCATCATTAGCCTATAATGTTCCCACTGCTGGGACACAGGCTTCCTCTCCATGAGAGGGAGTGGGCTGTAATCCACCATGCGAGCCCAGTGCGGGTTGGTAGATGACACAAGTCTTCGAATTTTAGTTCTAGGACATGTCGGTTTGCTCACGATGTATTCCTTGGCCGTTTTTGAGGGCAGCGGTGATGAAATAGATTACAAAAGGTAATGCGCTTGTCTGGGTTCGAACCCACGATTTACTGCTCGTAAGTCGGGGCTGCCACCACTGGGCCATCGCAGCACTCCCTCGAAAGTAACCCGCCCGTGCAGCTATAGCTAGTGTTAATTTTAGATTGTTTTGTCAATAATGCAGGTCTTTTAAGGAATATTATGTCGTAATAGACATTACTAATTTTAATCACGAAGAATGAGGATTTGGGTCTCGGTAATTAGCCTCTACAAAAATTCAAGGTTTTTAAAATATTGATAAAATGAATCACATCACAATGTTATTGTTTTCTCTAGTTAAGTCTAAATAGTCTCTTTTTTCAATCAATTCTTGTTTAGATTAAACCCTTTATTTTATAGTGGTAGCCGCAATATTTTGGATCGTACCATGTGGTTGAGAAAAGGCTAGGCAGATGATGATGATCCTATTATGATTCTGCTAAAGCGGCCATTTTAGGCCCCCAGCTCTCATTAAGACCATAAACACCACAACTCACTAAAGCCGTTTAAAGACAAAAATCATTTTGTCATCTTAAAAATATTGACAGAAACAGAACAATATTTCTCGTTTAGGGCCATACTTATTTTATTTAGATTTATTTCCAAACAAAAGTAAAAAATTAAACCGGTCAAGATCGAGTCGTACTCGCACACACAGAAATCCTTAGCACCAAAAAAAAAATTACAATATTTGTAACGCACATCCCTAAGTACATTTACATTCAACAGCAAAAATAAATTTGTTTTTCATAAAATGTTAATCAAAAACAAAGCTACTGCTGCACACGAGAGAGTCCCATAATTCTCTCAAAAACTTAATATCAAATCTAAAAAAGCATTTTTAGATTTTACGTTGTACTAACCTAAATTTTGTTCAGAATTTTCCTCTTCAAAATCTTTTCCTACCTAATCCTAATCACCTTTCTTTTTTTTTTCCTTCCTAATCTTCTTCTTCTTTTATCTTTGAATTTTCTTCTTTTTTTCTTCTTTTTTGTTCAAAATTCTGCGTGCGGTGCACAATTTTTAAGACTTTGGAAGCAAATATCTCATCAATTATTGAATTAAGAAAAAACTATTAAAAGAACCTCGATATCATTTTTCAAGAGCTATCCCACGCATCTAAATGCGTAATTTTTTTTGAATCTTCAATTACATGTATGGAGACCCACTCCTAAATCACCATCTGCCTGCTTTTGGCCCATTCTACTTGGGGTGGGCGCAAAACGTCTTCTTCCGTTCTCCCCTGTCCGACGTCACGGCATCATTTACTCCTTTCTCTTTCATATCATTCCTCACACCATCCATGCAACTTTTTTTTTGCCTTCCTCTCCATCTATCGACATTCATATTCATCACTCTTTAGTCACATGCGTTCCATCCCTCCTCATTATTATCTCCATACCAAGACAAACGACTTCCTTTAAATTTTTCCGTAACAGGCGCCACTTTTTACTTCCTTTAATATACTCATTCCTTACTTATGCGAGCTTTGTCAATCCACAGATCCATTTTAAAATTATCATCGCCGCTAAACGCAATCGGTTTTCATCCATTTTTTTACCAGCCCAGCATTCTGATCCGTACAGTACGACAAGCCTAATCACGGACTTGTATATTTTCGCCTTTAACTTTTAGTCACAAGTTGTTCCCGTCGCCATTTCATGCATCCTGAGTTGATCCAGCGCGTAACATCCCAGTCTACTTCCCCATCCCCTTGGACAAGCGATCCGAGGTACTGGAAGTCGGAGTACATCGGTATGGGTGTTCCGGTAAAAGTTATAGGCACAGGACTGGAAAGGCCGCCGAAATCGCAAAAAAAGTATTCAGTTTTGGTTCTAACATACATATTGGGGCTTACGAACAGTTACACCGAAAGGCCGACAGCTGCTGAGAGCGTTAGACCAGCTGAAACTTAGCTGTATTTCATCTGGTGAACCTACTTATTGGCCCACAGATGTAAGAAAGACACCAGACCTAATTGATTTCGCAATAGTGAGGGGCATCGCTTGCACATACTTCGAATGCAAATCAATGCCTGAACTTTCGTCCGATCACTCTCCAGTCGAAATACTGTTGAAGAGAAAAATAACCCTAACTGCCGACGTATGTAGACTACATAGCAGAAAAACAGACTGGAATAGTTTCAGAGAGTCAATCTCCGCTTCAATAAACATACACTTACCACTCAGAACAAAAGAGGACATAGAAGAAGCCGTTGAGCATTTAAATAGTTGTATACAAAAATCAGCTTGGAATGCTACACCTGAAACCTCCAAAACCATCCCCAAATCACAAAGCTATCCGACTAATATTAGAGAATTGGTTGCAAAAAAACGAAAGGCACGGAAATTATGGCAGAAAACTCGGCACTCAACGGATAAAACCGCCCTAAATTCACTGATATCCCAGCTGAGCCAATTACTGAGTGAAAATCGAAACCAAAATGTGCAAGCATACCTTAGAGAGCTAGACACCAGCGCCGCAACCGACTACTCACTATGGAAAGCGACAAGCAAACTCAAGCGCCCTATGATAACACGGCCTCCTATACGCAAAGAAGACAGTAGCTGGGCTATAAAGGATTCAGATAAGGCACAGGCATTTGCTGACCATCTGAAAAATGTGTTTGTACCAAACCCTGACCAGGGATCTACACAGACTGAGTTAGTGTCAAGAATACTAAATGAAACACATCAATTAGACCTACCAATAAAAAGCTTCTCTATATCTGAAGTTAATCAAGCAATTAGGAAACTCGATCAAAACAAAGCGCCAGGATACGATTTGATAACCGCTAAAATAATGAGAGAATTGCCAGACGAGGGTGTGCGCTTCCTAACATACGTCTATAATGCCATATTAAGAACTTCTATGTTCCCCAGGCAATGGAAAGTGGCTCAAATCATTATGGTCCCTAAACCGGGCAAAAGCTCCGAAGACGTAAAATCTTACAGGCCTATCAGCTTATTGCCTATCGCATCAAAAGTAATGGAGATCCTGTTCATGAGCAGATTATCGCCAATCATAAAAGAAAGAAGCTTAATCCCAGACCATCAGTTTGGCTTCAGGCAACAACATGGTACTATTGAACAAGTGCATAGGCTTGTGAACAATATTAACAATGCCTTCGAAACAACGAGACAATACTGCACAGCTGCATTCTTGGACATCTCACAGGCCTTTGATCGCGTGTGGCATGATGGGCTACTGTTTAAGATAAAAAAATCAGTGCCAATTGAATACTACAACTTTATTAGATCGTATTTAGAAAACAGACATTTCTTTGTAAAACATGGCGAAGAAGCAACAAAACTATGCCATGCAGGCGTACCGCAGGGTAGTGTAATGGGTCCTCCCTTGTATCTTCTGTATACTGCAGATCTGCCGACTTCTAAGGCCACTGTAACAGGCACTTTCGCTGACGACACAGCAGTTCTGGCATCGGACCAACTCCCAGAAAAAGCCACCCGAAAACTCCAAAATAGCCTTGACAATATCGCGAAATGCCTTAAAGATTGGCGTATCAAGGCGAATGAATCCAAATCGGTCCAAGTGACATTCACCACTCGACGTGACATTTGCCCTCCAGTCACTTTAAACGGAATTCAAGTCCCCCAACACGATGAGGCAAAGTATTTGGGAATGTACCTAGACAAGAGACTCACATGGAGAAAACACATCTTTACCAAAAGACTAGCAATGGGACAAATGGTCAGAAAAATGTACTGGATGTTGCACAAGAATTCTCAGTTGTCAATGACAAATAAATTACTCATTTATAAATCCATAATTAAACCCATATGGTGCTACGGTCTGCAACTATGGGGCACAGCGTCAAACTCGAACATAGAAATCCTGCAAAGATTCCAATCTAAAATGCTACACATGATAGCAAACGCACCTTGGTACATAACAAATGATAGGCTACACCATGACCTAAACATTAAAACAGTCAAGGAGGAAATAAAGGAAAGGCTGACCAAATACAAAACAAGAATCACACACCACCCTAATCTACTTGCAAAGGATCTAATGAACGAAGTACAAATGCCACGAAGGCTCAAACGCAAAAACCCACAAGATCTATTATTGTGAAGTTGTAGATCGCATAATGATGAAGCGAAATTGTTAATGAACAATCTCGCACAAGCCCAAGACCTGCAAATACCAACCTAATGCTGAATATCGCCAGATAGATTGCATTTAAAATACAAAAAAAAAAAAAGTTTTGGTTCTACTCAATTTCAGGCCAATATTCTCCAGTGTTTGCCACCTCACCTCCAATCTGCTCTGGACCTCTAGGCCGCTCTCGGCAACCAGCACAATGTCATCGGCAAACAGTTTTTTTTTGTTCCACCTCATGTTTGTGTAACAGTTCATAGGCACCTACTCTTTAAATTTCAACGGTGTGGTGTCGATTGTCACGGAGTAAGAATTTTGTGATATACGGACGGACAGATCGATTTCATAACGGTTCTATTTAACGGAACCCTAAAAAGAACGGTGTTTTCTCTGACTGCGCATTTGCCAAAGTACGCAGCCTTATTTCTCTTCTTATTAAAAAAAATACTTTGACCACGTCTGAATTTGCGAGTATTTATATCCATAGGTTGTTAACATAATTTAACAATCATACTAAGTCCTGTTGGTATAGTTAAGGGCAACAACAAACAACTACAGCTAGGTACTCATTATGCAGATCAATTAAGGTCATTGAACCGCGCTTTCTGACATGACTATTAGGTAGGTAATACACATGCAATGGCGAGCAGTATTTGTCCTTTAATTATAGGTTAATTATAGTTAAAATAGATATTGTTAATTACTACTACAGCTAAGTGGATTCAAAAATAATTATGTTAAGGCTTCACAATGAAATATCTTTTAAATTATTTTAAATTAATAGATACCTAATGAAATAGGGATTTGATTTATGTTTGGTCGGTTGTTTGGTTTGAAGGATTAAACATCTAGCCTAGGGAATTAAACCCCTGATTCGACATAAAAAATATCCTGGTACTTTTCAAGTAATTGAATTTCAACTTTTAGTATTCATTTTTAATAACTTTAAGTTTCTTGCACAATAAAAATAGCAAACAAAAGAAGTTTAAACTTTTAATTCCTCGTTTAAAACAAGTTTAAATATAGCCTAAGTAATTGTATTTTTAACCGAAGAAAAAAAGAAGGAGGCTCTCAATTCGAAACGTATATTTTTGTTATGAATGACAATGCCTCTATTTTTTTTAATAAGTTATAACCTATGCAGTGTCATTGACTTCACACAACTTCAGATTTATATATATAATATAGGTACTTACTCAGGGCTCACATAACAGGTCTTAAACTGTTACAACGAGACTGGCTGGTAATACTTGCGAATTTGGTACTTGCTTTTTCCTTATTTTGGAGGTCATTGACGTAACTGTACATAGACTTCTAAGAAAGACTCCGCCTATAATTATGAGCAATAATAAAACGAATTTATTCAAACTTTTACTCGTAAATATATTTTTCATTACTCATACTCTGAAAGTAGGTCTGAAGTAGATTGAGGAGCGGGATGAAAGTAATACTTTTCATCCCTAGGGAGAATCGCTTTCAACTGACAGTTGTCAAATTATAAAAAAAAAACTAGTTCTATTTACACATGTTTATTGAACCATGTTCAAACTTTCTATGCAGCCACGATGTAAAATTGAAATAACTTAAAGTTAAGTATTGATTAAAGAATATATATTTTTTAAATAACTTTATTATAATTTAGTTTCCACAATTTCTTTTAAATAACATAGAGTTTGGCAAAATATTTACCATTTTTTTAATGATGAAAATGAAAAATAATGGCTGAATAGCTGGCTGGCCACAGAAAAAAAACAAAACAGGCGGGAAAACGGCAATCCGAAATAATTATTCTCATTTTTTCTATAGCTGATTCATGTTTTTATTTTTACTTTCCTTGTATTCGTAATGAAAAGCACAGTGTTTACCTCGGGTTAAAAACTTATTTAATCCCTGAAGTGAGGGCCAAACCCCGTCTCGGGCCTAAATAAGTTACTTTCACCCCTGGGGTAACAATGTACTATTCTGCCCTTAACAGATTAGAGCTTTATTAAAAATACCCTTAGGACATACACTTTCTACATTTCTAATTATTTTGTATCTTTCAATTATTAATTATATACCCATTTTATATTTTATAATAGTTCAGTCAATGGTTTCTTAGTTTAATTAATCAGAATCCAATAACATGGGAAATCCAATGAATAGCCTGTTTTTTCAAGAGGTAGATATTACTAATAACTTCTTTGTATGGGTAACAGCTGTAATACTGATTTATCCATTAAATAACAACGTTGATGATTTCAAATAAAACAAAAATCTACCTACTTATATGACTTATATCTAAAAACATAATTATCATGGATTATTTTAATCATGAAATTAAATAAATATACCTACATAGCTATCATCTAAAAGAGTATTGTTTTAAATGACCATCGCTATCTAATCTTCGTAATCGTACTTAATAAAAATGAATTCTTCTAAAATATTAAGAACATTCAAAAGTTTTAGGTACATATTTAAATGTTTTCAAAATATTAAATTATATTCAAAATAACATTTTAAAACGCAAGTTTGCATATAAAGATGAATAAAGATATACCCATACTCATACATCCGAATTTTAAATTAAAAGCACTTCACTAGCCTCAGTTTAATCACTTTCAGGTTTCTTTAAGAAAATTAACTTGTAAAACACCACTGCTATAAGACTACCCACACATGGGCCGACCCAGTATACCCATTGGTGGGTCCAGAAGCCAGTCCAGACCGCAGGTGCGAAGGTCCTCGCCGGGTTCATGCTTGCGCCGGTCAGTGGTCCCCCCACGAGGGACAGTCCAACGATTGTCAAACCAAACTTAATTGGGGCACTGTCTTGTTTACTGGCATTAACCGGGTCCCATACGCCACAGTTAATTAAAGTGAGTGCGGCTGTCAGCGCTATCTCAATACCCAACGCTTGAAGGTCATTTATGCCCACATGCGGCGCCGTTACGCACACTCTCTCTGACATCACATTCACCGGAGATAAATTTAATAATATTCCATAACCCACCAAGGCTCCAGCACATTCCACGAGCACGTAAACAATCCCCACAGAAATGGACGTACTCCCCCAGATGACAGATGCCAACGTAATCGCTGGGTTCATGTATGCTCCAGAGATGTGTCCAAAGATTTGAATGTTGAAGAGAACTACGAATCCGAATCCAAACGGCCCATATATGGTCGAGTTTATTCCTTCCAGAGGAATGCATGCCATACAGCCGAATAGAACAAGCATGAGGGTGGATAGGAACTCTGACAGGATGCCTCGCCAGGAAGTTCTCCACCATAAACCCATGGTTTGTTTTGCTGCTTCATCATCTCGCGACATCTTGAGTTCTGTCACTAAATGAGGAAGCGGTGGTACTGTCATTTTAACTGTTCACTATTACACGTTTTCATAAAATAAACGAATGAACTTGGTTCAAACGTACGTCGTTAGAATACGGTAAACTTTCTTAACTGTGATCACTCATTGTTTTTAGCCCGTAGTTCAATAATTCACTGTAGCGGTGTTGATCCGTCGATGGACGCGAGTGTTATGCGTCAGGCTCAAGGTACAAATATATAGATGTCTCCGGCGCACAATCACACGGATAAAATGATATTAAAATGCAGATAGAGCGACAGTTATCTATTGTTTTCTGCCGTACAATAAAACATCCGATAATTGTTTGCTATCGCGTTTTTGTGAATAACGGATATGTTCTCGAATTCGGATTAATAATAAGAGGATATTGTTTTTGAAAACTAGGGGTGGTCTTTATGGTTGTTTACTTAAAGTTTGTTTAATTAGGTATCACCTACATTTTAATGAATCAGTAACATTAATAAAATGACATGATATTAATGATTAATTATTTGAATGTTAGTATGTCTTCTTAAAAACTGCCATAAAAGCTGTGTATGCTGGTATGAGGAATGATATGAATGAGAAAGGAGTATATGGTGCCTGACAGGGGAGAATGGAAAAAGAAAACGTGTTGCGCCGACCCCAAATAAAATGGGACAAGGGCAGTAAGATGGATGACGATTATTTATGAAAAAGAAATGCACAAATATTTTTAAGAAAATATTTATAGAATAGCTAAGTTCAATGAAATCTAGTCTTTTCCCATTTTGCTGAATTCTAAATGAAACTGCAACATTTTTTCATCTTACCTTAATAGTTTGTGTATTATGAATGATGTATATAAAAAAACAATGGGTGTTTACAAATGTGTTAACATGCAGATTGTAATAGGTGCTGGTTTTATATTGTTTATACATTTAAACCCGTAAAGTTATGGTATCAAATTCACACATCCTAATATTTTTATAAACTAATAATATATAATATTATAAATGGGAAGATTTGTTTGTTTCGATTTAACACAAAAACCAATTAACCGATTTTAAAAATTCTTTCACTATTAGAAAGCCCTCTTTACCGAGTAACATAGGCTATTTTATATCACAATTTTCGCGGACAAGAGCTAGTTCACAATATAATCAAACATCAATGATATTATTTGGACATAATAAGAGAGCTTCCACGATTACACACTTGAATAGTTTTACTGAATAGACCCTGAACGTTTCATTGCACCGAGTTTGGTTAAACGTAATAACGTTTACGATTACGTAACGTTACGATTTCAGACCTGCAACTGTTAAAAATACAAACGCAAGACAGAAGCGAAACTTTTCTAAGGACGCGCCAAATAACATTTATTGATCTCGGCCTGAGTAGTCAGCCCCGCTGCAACCTGCTCGCTGATAACGATAAGTTGATCTTTTAGCACGACATTAACACTGGTATTCTTAGTCATGAAATTATCTTAAGTCAACTAACCACGCTTACATTTCGCCCTGTTTGTTTATAAATTGACATATAAATGCCTACTTTTCATCTGTATAATTTGAAGTACCGTAAAACTATTAATTATATGAGATGTGACATCTTTAGCATCGATTGAAGCAGGTTCCAAATATGGGTTTGACAAAAAAAAACTTTAAATATCAGTTTTCTTTTAATTTACTTTTGACATTTTAAATAGTTAATATATTTATTTAACGACAATATTATAGTAGTTATAGAAACTTAATTTATCAAAAACCATTTAAGTAGTTAAAATTAAAACATTGTTACTCTTTACACCTAAAATTATTAATATAAAAAAATACATTTTATACACGTAAACATGCCTATCATTCTATAAAGTATATTCTATCTATCTATCGTAGGATATTGAAATGATGTACTGTTGGTTACTTTGCTGAACTAATTGTCTTAACGCCCATTCCTCATGTTGGTTAAATCCGATGATTTACCATATCTCTTAAAAAATATGTACTTATATATCACAGCAGCCGAACCACTGCCAACGAGTGGTCCTACCCAATAAGCCCAGTGCTGGGTCCAGACGCCAGTCCAAACCGCGGGTCCCAGGCTCCGAGCCGGGTTCATACTCGCCCCGGTCAACCCTCCAGCCACGAGAACAAGACCAAGAATTGTCACTCCAAACTTTAACGAGGTGCTGTCCTGTTTATGCGCATTAACAGGGTCCCAAACACTCATACAAACAAAAGATAGAGCTGCCGTGATGGATATCTCAATACCTAAAGTTTGTAGCACAGTCACTCCTGTATACGGCCTTGTCACACAAACACCTGGGTTCACTAAGTCAATCGGAGTTAATTCAACCAAGATCCTATACCCAACAATGGCTCCAGCGCATTCAACAATCTCGTATATGATTCCTAAACCGATGGATGTATTCCCCCAGATTACAGATGCTAGTGTCACCGCTGGGTTCATGAATGCTCCAGATATGTGACCAAATATCTGAACGTTAAACATGACTACACAGCCGAATGCAAAAGGCGCGTAAATGCTAGTGTCAATTCCGGGTATGGGTACACATGACATGCAGCCGAGTAATATAAGCATTAGGGTAGAAAGGAACTCGGAGAAGATTCCTCGCCAGTTGGTTTTGCAAAAAGAGGAGAGACTAAAACCTGGGTTTTTTGGCATGATCTTGACTTCTATTATCCTAGTTAGTAATTGATTGTTCGGCATCACTGTCACATCAACATGACACTGTAGTCCCTCCTCACTGAACAAAATAATCCATTCGAATTGTACGTCATTGCAATTAAATATCGACGATTTCCTTATTCGTTAGATTTCATTTATTTAATTAAGCACAGCTATTTATTCAGCTGCTAATGTATTTTTTATCCTTATTGTTTATTTGGCTTGCCTACGCAAATAAAACGGGATTCTTCGTTTCGGAAACTTTCATCGTCATCTGTAGGAAACAAATAAATTAATATGTAAAAAATTTACGTTTTTGGAAATACCAATTGTACATATTACTATTCCTGTATTTCACCTACTTGAATGGAAATTAACTTTACTCTGCTAGCTTTCCAATAGACCAGAGACCTAATAACTACAAACATAAGTAATCCGAAAATGTCTTTGAAAACAAAACATTGATATCTTTTTTCACCATAGAGAGATATTCAACATCGATGTACCAATTCCTCTACTCAAGATAACACCCACGATGCAGCACCATAAGACCCACTTTAGATTTTATCTTAAGTGATGCACATACAAATAAGGAAGGAAACAGAATACTTATAATTTTGTTTTACATTCATTATTTGTAGTTATGGCGTTCTGAATATATTTTTCTGTATGATTTATCCCATGAGTGATATTCGAAACCATAAAAACAAGGAATATGGGATTCTATGAACAAGGCAAAAGGAAGATTGGGTTTTGAGATTGCAAATCTTAATTTTACACGAATTTGACTTGTTTTGTGAGAGTCTTTGTTCAAAGATTTCGTAATAAAGATTACAAAAATAATGTTACGTTTATTGTCTTACTTTAACTTTACTTGAATGGTAGGTAGGAGATATATTTATTCCGAAGGTTGTTTATAGTTTTGTAATAAACAAGATTAACCGAAAACTAAAGTAATATCATAAGAAATGGGAACACAGTTTTTGGAGATACTTAAATAATGTTAGCTTACTAGATTATAAGTGGTTTGCTATGGCAACGTGTTCATAGTCCACAGTTTATGGATTAATTTGATCTTCAACAGGTGCCCAAGTTATTGATTCTCAGAAATTCGGATATCCACTTAAAAAGAAAGGTCACTACTGATCAATTTTAGATGGAATAATATTCGTTTAATGAAATCGTCGGCGAAAGATAATTTATTTTCGATTGTTGGTCGAAGATTTCAATATTTTTGTTAAGACAAGGCTGCGTTATTTATATTTATGATACAATATTTCACTGTCTCATTGACAGTTAAACTTTTTTTATAAAGTTTTGTATTTATCCTATTTAGGTTTCTAGTGTAAGAACTGCCAATATAAAATCTCTTTGCTTATTTTTGTTGGTTTTTACCTGTACTATGAATTCTATGATTCATTTTATTTAACATTCAGTAGAAAGTTCTTGATTTCCGCAAAATGGCGACCTATGGCTGCAAGACTTGCAAATCCACTTTCTTTTTCGAACAGCCAAGTTTATCATAAAATGATTAGATTTTAATACCTACAAACATATAGTAAATGGCAAGATGAATATCAAATAATATTTATACTAAACTTTGTGTGATAGTTACTGGCTATTTTGCACTTCAGCAGGGATAATCTCTAAATGTAATGTGTTCTCTTCACTTCTGTTCGCTGCTGTGTATTTTTAAATAATAAAGGAACTATTTTATAACGGATTGGACTTCGATAGAAGTCGAACTCGTCCAGTCACTTCCCACGCTCACTTAGCTCAGCTTAAATTGTGTGTGAGGTCAGAAGTTATTTTGACCAACAGTTTATCCGACGTGCGACTGATATGCCCAGCCCAGTCCATTTAAGTTTAGCGGCTGTTCAGGAAGTGTATTTTTCACAAAAATAAATCTATCATCTTTAGTATTTTTCAATTATAGTATGACCATTTCAACTGCAGTTCAAAGTGGCGCTGCTTGTCAAGACAAAATGTAAATGTATCATTGTGTCAAACTTGGTTAATTTATTCTAGTTCTGTGTTTTCCCGGCTACACAGAAATGTAAGTTGATTGGAGTGTTACGGTCAGAGTTAGAGAAGTCAGATTTAAATAACTTTGACAGTATACTATAGCTATAATAACTGTGCAGCGACACTACAAAAAGCACTACGGCAACAAGTGTAAAATGAATTAGGTACCTATTTTAGTAGGTACCTAATTCTTAAATGGCGAGATTTAAGTTATCCGTGACTTGAGACTATAAAGAAAAACCCGTCAACAACTGTCGGGCAGTAGCCGACCAGACACTACATTCAACTCACTTAAGAAGACCAGTAATACTCCAATTTAATACAAAACAATCGCTTGAAACTTTAAAGTAAAACATCTGATACCGACTACAATTCACGAGTTTGTTATAAAAGATACGATAGAGTCCACGTGAGTGTTCACTTCATTGTCGACGACTTAAACTTTGAAAACTTCTGAACGTGTATCAAGATTGAAAGAAACATGTGGATAGAAACTCTTTCCATAAATTACAAGAGAATGATTTGTGAAGGGCTCTGAGATAATTTTCTCGTCTTAAAAAGATTGAAGAAGCAACTAATAACAAAAAGTACTACAGCGCCATCTATGATAAAAACTGTAGAATTAATATGGTCTGAATCTCGCAAGCAAAGTTTTCAAAGTTTACATCGATCGTTTACGAAGACTATTTAGGAAAATCCGATAACTGTCGGGCAGTTGCCCACCAGATACAACACCTGCCTGGTCGGAGGATCCTTCTTTTTCTATGGGACATGAAGAACTTAACACCCTGTTCTTCGTACTCCTTTAACTTCTTCAATACTACGCTCTTGTA
The DNA here is from genome assembly GCA_949152445.1 of Cerastis rubricosa. NCBI lineage: Eukaryota > Metazoa > Arthropoda > Insecta > Lepidoptera > Noctuidae > Cerastis > Cerastis rubricosa. Next base: position 15,831,718 of record OX424532.1, read on the forward strand.
AAATGTAACTAATATAAAAAAAGTAACATGAACCCAGTATCAATTTATTTTTCAACGTACTTAAAATATTACAACCAACTTCTAAGTTTCGGTCAAATAATTCCCGTAAAGGGCAGTGTCCCTCGAGTAGCGTCTTGTACAAACACGACCGCAATACATATTTATTAGAAGAGATGGGAGGAAAGCTCGTGGAAACCATAAAAATATAAATAGTAATACACACGACCTACCAATCACGTAGGGACAAGCATGTTTATTTATTTATGAACATTCGTAACATTATCGCCTTGAGTGGTTGTTTGTGAGAGATGAAACATGTGCCAAATTAACGGCCAGTGGGAGAATACTTGAATCATCTCGTTTTGACAAACGAATTAATTTTTTCGCTACATCATAAACATATTTTTCTCTTCCTTCTACACCCTCCCTTCTTTTTTTAATTTTCACCATTTCATCACACCTTCTATAACTTTTTGACATTTCTTTTTCATTTCTCCTTTCGCAGGTCTCATCATCATCACCCACAATATTCTCACTGCTCAGGCCTCCATTCTACGTGAGGGGGTGGGCTCTTATCCACCACGCGGGCCCAGTGCGGGTTGGTAGATGTCACATGTCTTTGAATTTTAAGTTCTAGGGCATGCCGGTTTCCTCACGATGTTTTCCTTCACAGTTTTTGAGGGCAGCAACATGACCAGCGAAATGTGGATGTAGGTACTATAGATCACCTCTGCCTATCATCATCATCAGCCTATAATGTTCCCACTGCTGGGACACAGGCCTCCTCTCTAAGAGAGAGAGTGGGCAGCAATCCATCACCCGGGCCCAGTGCGGGTTCAGGGTTGGTAGATGCCACATTGTGTCTTCGAATGTTTAGTTCTAGGACATGTCAGTTTCCTCACGATGTTTTCCTTCACCGTTTTGAGAGCAGCGGTGATGAATTAAATTACACAAAGTAATGCGCCTGCCTGTTACCCAGGCTTACTGCTCGTAAGTCGGGGCTGCCACCACTGGGCCACCGCTGGACTCCAGGTTCGCAGGCCTGCTGGCACAAATTTCTTAAGAAAGAAGCAGTACCTTTGTACTCAAATATTTTATGTTATTTTCCTGTGTTGTCTACTGTGTGTACAATAATACATAAATAGTCAAATAAATAAACATCACATAAGCAAGTAGCGGTGTGTACCTATAGTGCTATCACCAAAATTTCTCCAGTTATGTTTAAGTCCCATGTAGTAGAGTTCTAGTGTTAATAATTTAAATAAAAATAAACAAAAACGTAAAAAAAAACAGTGAGATATATAAAAAAAAAACTCATAAATTTTTCAATCTGAGAGACAGATATTTCCTGTTCCACAAAATGGTTAGTCGATTTTCGAATTAAATTTTCGAAACGCCTAGTTGACGCTTCCCGTGACCCAAGGGCTGGGTTTTACCTTGGCCAGAGGCTAAGTATTGCCATTCAACGTGGCAACACCGCCAGTCTCTTGGGCACTTTACCAGCTGACAGAGTTGAGGAGGAGTTCTTTGACGCCCTTTTATAATTTGTTGTTATTTTAGTTTTAATTATCTAGTTTTATGTTTAGTAATTAATTTAGATTTAGAAATTAGTACTTTAATTTGAATAACTTAATATGTGACAGAGACAGATTGAAAAATTTATGAGATTTTAAAGTTGCACTTGCAATGAGGTAAACTGGCGTCACTTCACCTCGTTACGTGACAATTTTAACTGGTGAACTAAAAAAAAAACAGATTTTCTAGTTTTGATCCATATTTTAATTACATTTAGTGTTGTCAACATCATGAAACCTCTCCATTGAAAGAATTAGCAACAGTATTTTTCATAAACGTTAAAAAAGACTTCCACGATACTACTTAACTCAAATAAACTAAATCGCTTACGAGGAAAAAATAAAACAAATTTCCAACACATCATTATCATCTTTCTCAGTACATTCCGATTCAATTTTCTATGCGACCATTGTGCCATACTTCAAGTAAAGCCACCAAGTCGTTACGTTACACAGATCGACTCACAAACATCTTTAAGTTTGCATCTTCCACACAAATATCTCGACAGCAAGATAGGTACATTAAGTAGCTGATTTCGTGCAGATTAACTTGTCAGCTTGTATCCCAAAGAGGGCCGCGATAAATCGTGTGTTAAAAATCTAGGAGTAAAAACGCGCGCGACTCTAATCCGTGCCATTAACTAGGTATAATCCTGGCGGGGGAAAGTGGCGGGCTGATTAATTGCAGCCAGCCAGTTTGCCAGCCAGCCTGGCCGCCATGCCACCACGCGAGGCTTACAACACGTCTATAAAGCACTCCTACAAATTAAACCGCTAATTTCGGAGATGAAATCGTAAAAAAGGGGATTTTTGTGACGTGCATTTGTTTTTGGGGAATTGACAGTCTTGAAGCAGTAGTTAGGGGTTTTTAATTTTGCTATAATCTGGTCGATTTTTCCGGATCACCGCCTCTTCTTAATGAATAAAAAATATCGAAATCTTTAATTAATTACTATTGACAGAAATTGCCTTAACTGCTGGGTCCAGTAGTAACATTTAGCAGCATGCCACAAGAGTTCCATAAATAACTAAACACTGGTGAGCACTGGGCAGTTTTCTTGAACCCCGTCAGGAAATTAATTTTGATTATCTTTAAACAAACTAACTCAAGTTAGAAACCTTTATAATTATGGTAAAGTTTAGTTAACACTAAGAGTAAAACAATTAATTTCCCGTAGGTGTTGTAATACGTACCATGGTAGTACCTAAGTACCATGTTGGCATATACTCAGAAACACGCGAAATATCTCACAGTTCACAATTTTGGCGGAGGTTGAGGCTTAATGCCGACATAATAGACACAAAACAAAGGCCCGCCGAAACTAGAAGGAATTCCTTCCACGTTCGTGACATACGATGAAATCCGCGACTAGACGGATTTAAGCGGGCGGCATACTCCGCTCAGCTGAGCCGAACTCAAAACCTTATCATGGCCTTAGAAGCTTATCCTTTGTTTGTTCATCCTTAACTACTATGCTTATTTTATTCAGTTTCAAAGCGCCAGTTTTTTCTCCTTGTTTTTTTTTGGTAATGCTTATGTAAAGATGTACCTACTTGACAAATAAGCTTGTGCTTAAGCTGTTAGAAATCTTCAAAAGTAATATTTAGCATAAAGCAGTAATAAGTTATATTCTGTTGCATAATATAATTTACTCAAAAATGCATGTAATGTGGTCATTATTTTGACAACCTTGTTTGATCAAAGTCGACCTTGCCGTTCTGTTTCAAGGAGCGGCCGGCAAAGTTTTGCTGGCCGCTCTAACAGGCCGGCAATGTTTTGCCGGCCGCTATTTTGACGTTTCAATGTTTTAAAAAATCGAATCCAAAAAGATTTTATTTAGAACACAGCTGTTTGTATCTATAGAGATAGGTACAAAAAGATTTTATTCCATATTAGGCTGTATGGTTCCAACTACCATTCCTAAAAAAAAACAAAGAAGTAACAAAAGCGCGGTTCAGCGAAAATTTTAATTAATATATTTTTAATTTAAATTACTTGCTGGTTTTATTTAGATTAGGTACTTGCATTTTTGAGTAAAGCACTATACAAGCCTTGGCCCACAATGACTGCTTCGCTGGTCACGCTATGATTGCCTCGAGCTAGCCTAGCTATGCTCTAGGCCTTTCAGCTTGGCCATCATTGCAGCCCTTACTGTCCTCGCTGTAAAGGCCTCGACCTACGGTCTCGGCCTTTATCTCAGCTCGTCCATCAAGTGCTACACGCTGACCGCGCTGTGTTGGCCTGAAGCTGCGCTACGCTGCGCTGTCGGCCATAATCAGCGCGACCAGCAAAGTAGTCATTATAGACCGCGGCAGTAATGTACTATAAAATGTAGCGAGAAATTACTATGGTAAATCGTGTTGCAGTGCCACGATTGCAACCTCAATTTAAAAATAAATTTGCCTCTTGAATTTTAATTGCGGTTGATCAATCCTTTTCGCCACGTAACTTCCACCGCTGTCGATGAAAGTTATAAGGATCATCATAATTTTCCTGCCCTTGTCACATGTGGGAAGAGAATAGCACCATCCCATATCTCCCCGTGGGTGTCATAAGAGCCGACTAAGGGACTTACCAGAGAATGGGCAGCAGCGTTCTCTGTGCTTTTGTAACAACCGTACTGCGATCGAAAACCCGCCTGCCAAGCGTGGCGATTATGGCAAAACCGCTCCTTCTTGGGGAAGACCTATGTCCAGCAGGGGACGTCTTGCAGCTGAAATGATGATGATGATGAATGATGTCACATGTTACTCAGGGTCGGCACAATACCTTTTATTATTTCAATCTCCTCTGTCAACCCTCACGCTATCATTTACTCCTTTTTCTTTCATATAATTCCTCACAAAATCCATCCATCGTTCTTTTATTCTTCGTATGAAAGGTATTAATTTTAGTAAAAAACATCGCATTGTAAAGTCATCATCGTTCTCCTGTTCTTATCCCAATTTGTCTGCAGTCAGCACAGCATGTCTTCATCCATACAAATTCTCTATTACTTGTCATCTCATCAGACACCTCCTTAAGTAGTGTATAGGTACATCGAAAAGTGTTCCTGAAAAAAACTTCCTGAAAAGTGTACCTTACATAATTTTGCATATGCCACACAACTTATGACCACACGACCGCGGCACGTTAGCGTACAAGACACACCCATAAACTTCTTCTAGATACACTAAACAAGAACTAACAACAGCTTCGCTTAGAGATGACTATCTAAGTACTCACTTATACAATGCGAAAGTGACTGTGCCTGTCCGTCTGTTACCTTTTCCCTCCTTAATAGCTGAACGGATTTGTATAAAAGTTGGGACAAGGATAGAACATCGCCAGGGTTAGGACACAAAACACTTTTTATCTCAGTAGAACGTTTCCATAGACGTTCCAATTCTCAACCCAGTGCGGGCCAAGCAGGCGGGAAAAAGCTAGTGTAAAAATACAGCGACAAGAAGCCCAAGTTTTATGCGAAGCGGCTACGATATTTTGTGAAACCTCGTTATTCTGAAATTAGATTACAGTGCCGGAGACTGGAGCGGCGAAAATATTGTGACCTCGGTTGAGAGGGACTAGAGGGACACTATTTATAAGCTTGAATTGTGAATATGGGTGAAAAACTTTCACGATGGCCAGTTATAGAATCAGGCGTTTCTTTGCTAAAATTGTACGGTAAGTTATACAGCGAAAATAGTTACTACGTATACAGAACATTATTCTGAACCACCCCACATACAAATTTTTCGTCGGTATTAAAAAAAAACAGCACTTTGCAACACCTTGAATGCAAAACTTTTCAAATCAAAATATTTTATTTACATAGGCCTACATGGGCACATATATAACGTCCACAAAAGGTACACTGTTCGGGTTGGTGGTTTCCTATGGAGAAGAACCGGCAAGAAGCTCCATGGTTACTCTTTTAAAATCATTTGGTTTTACAATTTTTGAATGTTACAGCGTTAGTACTTAAGGATGGGAGGACAGCGTAGGCCCGACAATAAGTCGTTGCTTACTACAAAAGGTAGAACAAGACAACAAAAAAGAATCTATACGAAACTAAAGTAAAACATTATAAGAAGACTGCTTTATCTTTAAGTGTTAATTCCGAGAAAAATATCAAGGCTTGGGCGCGGGATGCAGCGCCCGCTAGCATCCCGCCCGCAATAATATGCACATAATTGGCATGCACACAAAAGCAACAATTGGCATGCCATGCACCCAAACCAATTGATGCTATTATGCTATGCCTAATTATTGCTATTGAAGGCGATGCTGCGTCCTGCACCGCAATTAACACTTACGTCAAATAACACTTAACATTTTACGTAACATATATTCACGATGACACATTGGACAAATAGGGATCTGTAAAAGGACAGTGTATAGTCATGTTAGGGGAATCCGCATGAAATGTGTCATTATTGTCTATCCTCCTGGGGATGGAAAAAAGATAATAATGGCAGCGACAATAAGATTAATGGTGTTGTGTGAGAATCGCCTTAGCCACAAGTCTTTTGGTGTTTATAAAACGTCGCTGACTGACTTTTAACAACGTTTATGAATAAACCTTTTTATAGCTGACAAATCATGGTTATCAATACGCTATTACATTAAAATATAAAAACACAAACATAATCGTAATCATAAAACGTTATCCTCATAAAACTTTCCCGGAAAACTCCAGGGAAACAGTTAGTAATAAAGCTGTTTTAGTTCTATATTTCTAACAAAACTCATTTATGGCTTGCTAACTTCTATTACTGTATTGATACAATTTCTATTTCCAACACCACAAATAGAACTCATATTTGTCGTGACACAATAACAATTCTCGCAAAGTCACAAACAAATAACGGACAGAATGACGATTTGCCAAAATAGTTACCAGAATTTGAATAGTAATTCTATTGTCTGGTATTCATCGATCTGTCCTTTTAGAATGAATCATGAATTCGTCACAATCATTCATTTCACAAGCAGACTTAAATGATCGAGAAACGCACAACCCTCGAACATTAATGAGCGGTTACACCTCACGGTATTTCATACAAACTTTCAAGTCCTTATTTTCCGGAATGACTGAACCAATTTTAATGAAACTTAATACACAGAGTCAAGATACGTAGGTCTAAAAAGTTACTAAAAACATTTATAAGACTATTTGCGAACAAATGTTTGTTATTTACTTTCTACATTAAATTGCTCACATACTAAACGCTTTGTATGCATTTTTTTATTGAATTTATCGAAAAGTAAATATGTGGGTGACAAATAATTAACAACAGTTTAATTTAACACATTGTGTGGAAGTCTCTAAGGGCTCATTTACGCACACGCGGCGCGTCGCGCGGGGCGGTGCGCGGGGCGGCCCGCTTTAAATTCAAACATATGGCGATGTATGAGAGCGTTTACGGAGAAGCGATTTGACGCCCGTTTGTTTGAGATGTAGGCGACCGACGAGGCGTTATGTCACTCTGACAGATACAAGTATACGGCAGTGCCCGAGTTCGATTCCCACACGGAACAAATTTACATCGTCGTAGTTTTATCCGAAAATAAACATTTTGTTTTTATTTAAAATTTTGTTGTGAATTTTTTTTCGTAAATTGGTCAATTTTTACAAGCTTTTATTTAACTTGCAATGTATGTATCTGTTTGTTCGGGTACATTCTTGGAAGCTAAATTAGAACCATTTTCCGATGACCGATTAAGCTTAAATTTTGCACACATCTTTGGTTTTAAGCACAATATATTCTTATGAGAGACATAACTTAATCCTGCAGCCTGGATCGTCTCCTCACGAGAGAACTCCTCAAAGGTTAATAGCACAGACACGAAAAATTGTATAGAAGTTCATATCTGATGGATAAACATGAATTCTATCATGATCTCATCCTGCAGCCAGGATCGTCTTTTCACGAGGGAACTCCTCAACGGTTAACTGGGTTGTGGAGGTCATATAGGCAGTCAAAGGTCGCTTCATTTCAAATCTGGGTATGCAGCTGCATCCGGGTAGACTGGAAGGTGACCCCAACACAGTTGGGAAAAGGCTAGGCCAACAGAGATGATTATGATGATGGTTGAAAATCGGCAATTCATAAGCCTTTTCTTCAAGGAACGATAGGTTATTGTTTCAAAGCGGTTGAAACAATAAACAAATGTTACTATCCAGTTTAAAAAGGTTTTCGATGATAGGCCGTGGGTCGAGTCACTTGAGTGTAGCCGTGAACAGCCCGGCACAGTTATGAACCAGAACACTCAGGGCAAGAGTCTTACTCATATTTGTAGTTTTGTTAAAACATTGGTTTCATAGTATTTTGGGTTGCTATTCCTAAACCAAGCTTTCTAAGTATCAAAAAGTATTACTTAGTCGAAGAAGGGAAAAGATAAACAAAATTCGAAAGATATGGCAAGCCCAAATGTGGGACAGAGCAGGCTTATAGAAAAAATAATTAAACAGTGAATATCAAAGAACCATTTTAACCTCATGGCCATAAATAAATATAACCACACCTCCTAACAATAATCAAACTACAGAATTCTTTTTTTTCCTAATCTTACTGAGATCCTGGCCATTCTACTAACCTTCGGATAGTTTAAACAAAATTCACAATAAATACAATATAAATTAGAACAGCGAACGAATTCCTAATTTAAATATAAATATGGAAAAGAAAATCGGTGCGTCAGAATGTACGAAAAACAATTAACATTAATAATATAAAAACTTAAAAAAGAATATAATTAAAATGTATTGTAAACGCTCGTACGCACGTAGGTACTCTTAAAACAAATTTATTTTAATTTTCATCTTTGGATTTCTTAATTCCTTAATTTAATTACTCGAGTTGATCGAAATTCACTATAATAATCTATTGGAATAATCGCTTTCACAGAACCCAATATAAAAAAAATGGACATAACGCCGCGTCGACCGCTTGTAATCCAACCATTTCCTTGTATTTGAGCGTGTGACAAAACGCCGCGGTGCACGCGGCGTCGACCGCCGCGGCGCACGCTTGCAGCCCACCGTGGGACCATTTCCTTATATTTGAGCGTTTGACATAACGCGGCGGCGGACGCCGCGTCGCCCGCTTGCAACCCACCGTGGGACCATATTCTTCAAAAATGTTTGAAAACTGACAACCGTCATAATCATGCATTAGAATAGAACGTCTATTTTAATCACAATGTCAGATGGTTACCTAGACTGGTGATATTGCGGCCGAACTGTGAATCACATGTTGCAGGATCAATTCCTAGTATGTAAGATTTTTATTTTTGTGTTTATTTTGTGTTTTTTTTTTTTGCTGTAAAATATTACTTTTTGTAACTAGGTATTACTGTTTTATCATTATGTATGATTTTCAAATCATTATAAAATACCTAGTTTAATAATACCTATACTTTTAGTTTTTGAACCATTCTTAAAACATGTTATGTCAAACGCTCAAATATAAGGAAATGGTCCCACCATTTCCTTATATTTGAGCGTTTGACATAACGCGGCGGCGGACGCCGCGTCGCCCGCTTGCAACCCACCGTGGGACCATATTCTTCAAAGATGTTTGAAAACTGACAACCGTCATAATCATGCATTAGAATAGAACGTCTATTTTAATCACAATGTCAGATGGTTACCTAGACTGGTGATATTGCGGCCGAACTGTGAATCACATGTTGCAGGATCAATTCCTAGTATGTAAGATTTTTATTTTTGTGTTTATTTTGTGTTTTTTTTTTTTGCTGTAAAATATTACTTTTTGTAACTAGGTATTACTGTTTTATCATTATGTATGATTTTCAAATCATTATAAAATACCTAGTTTAATAATACCTATACTTTTAGTTTTTGAACCATTCTTAAAACAGTACTCGTAAATAATAAGTAAAAATTGCCCAGAATTTACGAAAAATATCACCAAAAAAATTAATATAAAAACAAAATGACAATTTTTGGGTGAAACTAGGACATTTTAAATTTGTTGCGTATGAGAATCGAACCCGGGCACTGCCGTATGATTGTATTAGGGTATTGGGTATTATGTAGGGTAGGTAGGTAGGGTAGGGTAGGTAGGTAAGGTAGGGTAGGTAGGTAGGGTAGGGTAGGCAGGTAGGGTAGGTAGGTAGGGTAGGGTAGGTAGGTCGGGTAGGGTAGGGTAGGTAGGTAGGGTAGGGTAGGTAGGTAGGGTAGGGTAGGTAGGTAGGGTATGGTAGGTAGGTAGGGTAGGTAGGTAGGTAGGTAGGGTATGGTAGGTATGGTAGGTAGGTAGGTAGGTAGGTAGGTAGGGTAGGGTAGGTAGGTAGGGTAGAGTAGGGTAGGGTATGGTAGGTAGGTAGATAGGGTAGATAAAAAGTGCATTGCAACGCATGCCGGGGACAGCTAGTATTTATATAGTTTTAGTTTTTGAACCATTCAAAAAACACTAATCGTAAATAATAATTAAAGATTGGACAGAATTTACGAAAAAAATCACAAAAAAAATAAAAACAAATCAAATCAAATCAAATCAAATCAAATCATTTATTTCTTTGCAAACATAGGTTATAGGTACATAGATGTTCGATTACAATAAGCTCCTCCATATTTTACCGTCACATGGGCATGCAAATATTAGGTTTGTAATTTAAAATAAGTGGCATGTCAATGAATTACAAAAAAGCTAATAAAATAAAAATGTCATTTGAATTAGACTAAAAAAATAAAAATGTCATTGGAATTACAATAAAAAAGAAAATGTCATTAGAATTACAATAAAATAAAAAATATCATTGGAATTACAATAAAAAATGACAACCTGGACAAAGTTACAAAAAAAAAAAAAAACTACTTTGAATAATGTCAGACGGAATAAAATGATGCCAACTAGAATAACGGTATGTCAATTTGAGTAACAGTAGGTATATTATAATTCAGCCAATAACAGAAGGTTTATAGCGTAACAGTAAGTATATCAATCAGTCAGTGAATCATCATTAAGAAAGTCGTCAATTAAGTAATAGCTTTTCATAATTAAAATGCCAGTTAGCGCCCTTTTAAATTTAAATAAAGTAAGTTTTTTTAAAACATTAGGTACTCTATTATATATGCGTGGGGCAATACCAAAAAAACTTTTTTGCATTAGTGCGGTTTTACACTTCACTTGACATAATTTATTGACGTACTGTGTCCGTATTGGATTTTTTCTGACCTCTGATAGTGTTTGAAATAAATGTGGATTACGTTTCACAAACAAAGCCGTTTCTAATATAAATAAAGAGGGTAAAGTTAAAATTTTCAATGATTTAAAATATGGAACACAGCTATCAGTTGTCTTAAGACCGCACATTGACCTGATGCATCGCTTTTGCATTCTAAATACCAGTTCCTTATCGGTAGACTGCCGCCAGAAAATAATGCCATACCGCAAAACAGAGGCAACCAGTCCATGGTACGCTGATAAAAGAGCTTGACGCCTGACTTTTTTCGAAAGCTGATGGAGGGCATACGCGGATTTGCTTAGCTTTTTGCACACTACTTCAATATGAGGCTTCCAAGTGAGTTTGCTGTCAATCACTATACCTAAAAACTTTGCTTGACTTTTTTCCTCTATATTATAGCCTTGGTAAGCAACACAGACACTCGGGTTTTCACTACGTTGATGAAATTGCATTATTTTCGTCTTACTTAGGTTAATTACTAAATTATTATTACTTAACCAGTTTATAATGTCATGCAAACAGGTATTTATGTCATGCTCATAAGTATTAAGATTTTTACACTCAATCACAGCTGTACTGTCATCCGCAAAGAGAACCATTTTGTTTTTTGTTACTTGAGGGAGATCGTTAATATATATTAAAAAAAGTGGCGGCCCCAGTACGCTACCCTGTGGAACACCATATTTTACATGCCTTGGTTTCGATGTATAAATGGTTTCAATTTTAGTCTTCGGACAAATTCTAGAAATTTCTGTGTATTGCAGTCTATTACATAGGTACGATTCCAGTAATTGAAGGACATTCCCTCTTATACCATAACTATGTAGCTTGTGTAACAGAACTTTATGGTCCACATAGTCGAAAGCCTTGGTCATGTCAGTATAAATAGCACATACTGGATTTGTCTTATCTACAGATGACATGACGTTTGTTAATAGGTCGAACAGTGCCATATTAATTGTAGTATTCTTACGGAATCCCTTTTGTTCTTGACAAAATAATTTATATTTCTCAAAATAAGCATAAAGAGAATTATAGATAACTTTCTCAAAAATTTTGGAAAAAATAGGAATTTTCGCTATGGGTCTATAATTTTTTAAATCTGTTATGTCATCAAAGTTATTATTGTTGGATAAAACTATGACATTGTAAATTTATTCCGTATTGGAATCGAACCCGGGCACTGCCTTAGGCTTGTATTGTCTATTTGACATAACAAATCAAATACAAGCAAATGGTCCCACGTTGGGCTTCAAGCGGTCGCCGCGTCTCCGTAAACGGCAAAAACGCTCGACGCGCCGCGCAACGCCTATGGCACCGCCCCGCCCGACGCGCCGCGTGTGCGTAAATGTGCCCTTAAAATTCTTTTAGGTATCTTTATTCCCCGCTATTGGTATGGGCTGACGCATAGCTACACAGTGCAAACGTCGATTTGTCGCGTTTACAATCAGCGAGTATTGCACCGACGACTAGCAACTGTAGGCACAGCGCGGCGGCTCGGCGAGCGCAGCCGCGGGACGTGACTTGTGTAGATATTATAGTCGTATGTATTATAGAGAAATGTAGCGAATGGTGTGCTTAGAAAAAAATAGATTTTGGTAGACTGAACAGCCGACAAAAACCATATTTTTACTATACCTCCTTTCTTCACTTTACTGAAATGGTGTCACCTTTTTTGTGGAAATACTCATGGATTTCCTCCGCCCTATCATATCCGCACTCCTACTACCTGAAGCCACACAGTGTTCGAGTACCTTGCACCGGTATCTTGGAGTACTTGCGCAGTTTGACACGCACCCCAGGCTAGCGTTTGGTCCACATAAAAATAATACAAAAAAAATACATATAAAATAACTATTATGCTCGATACTTGATCATAAAGGACACGTGTTATTACAAAGCTAACGCGAATTTCAGCACGCAAAATGCAGAATTTAAAAAGTTTCAAAGTTTATTAAATTTTAAAGTAGCGCTGGGGTGCGTAACACCCCATGCGACCAATTAAGAGCAAAAAGATTAAGGGCTCATTTACGCACACGCGGCGCGTCGGGCGGGGCAGTGCCATAGGCGTTGCGCGGCGCGTCGGGCGTTTTTGCCGTTTACGGAGACGCGGCGACCGCTTGAAGCCCAACGTGGGACCATTTGCTTGTATTCGATTTGTTATGTCAAATGGACAATACAAGCCTAAGGCAGTGCCCGGGTTCGATTCCAATACGCAACAAATTTACAATGTCATGTTTTTATCCAACAATAATAACTTTGTATTATTTTTTTTGTGATTTTTTTCGTAAATTCTGTCCAATCTTTAATTATTATTTACGATTAGTGTTTTTTGAATGGTTCAAAAACTAAAACTATATAAATACTAGCTGTCCCCGGCATGCGTTGCAATGCACTTTTTACCTACCCTATCTACCTACCTACCATACCCTACCCTACTCTACCCTACCTACCTACGTACCTACCCTACCATACCCTACCATACCCTACCATACCCTACCTACCTACCTACCTACCCTACCTACCATACCCTACCTACCTACCTTACCCTACCTACCTACCCTACCCTACCTACCTACCCTACCTACCTACCCTACCCTACCTACCCTACCCTACCTACCATATCCTACCTACCTACCCTACCCTACCTACCTACCCTACCCTACCTACCTACCCTACCCTACCTACCTACACTACCCTACCTACCTACCCTACCCTACCTACCTACCCTACCCTACCTACCTACCTACCCTACCTACCTACCCTACCTACCTACCCTACCTACCTACCCTACCTACCTACCCTACCTACCTACCCTACCTACCTACCCTACCCTACCTACCCTACCCTACCTACCCTACCCTACCCTACCTACCTACCTACCATACCCTACCTACCTACCCTACATACCCTACCTACCTACCCTACCCTACCTACCTACCTACCCTACCTACCTACCTACCCTACTATGCTATAAACCTCACGGAGCCCGAGACCTTTCCAACGAATGCAAAACCGTGGAAATCGGTTCGTGCGTTCTGGAGTTATAGCGTCAGGAAGGAAAATTATAAATGCGACATTAAAATAAAACAAGTGCTTAATACCTAGTTACAAAAAGTAATATTTTACAGCAAAAAAAAAAAGGAAAAAAAAAAATTCTTACATACAAAGATTTGATCCTGCAATATTGTGATTTGCAGTCCCGCCGCAACAGTACCAAGCTATGCATTACGATGACATTTATTTTAAAATATACGATCTAATCTAGCGCATGATTTGACAGTTGTCAGTTTTCAAATATTTGAAGAATATGGTCCCACGGTGGGCTGCAAGCGGGCAACGCGGCGTCCGCCGCCGCGTTATGTCAAACGCTCAAACTCAAGGAAATGGTCCCACGGTGGGCTGCAAGCGGGCGACGCCGCGTGCACCGCGGCGTTATGTCAAACGCTCAAATACAAGGAAATGGTCCCACGGTGGGCTGCAAGCGTGCACCTCGGCGTTTGGACAGTACAAGCAAATGTTAGTTCCCGAGTTCGATTCTTATACGCAACAAATTTAAAATGTCCTAGTTTCACCCAAAAAATATCATTTTGTTTTTATTTTAATTTTTTTGGTGATTTTTTTCGTAAATTCTTGGCATTTTTACCTATTATTTACGAGTACTGTTTTTTGAATGGTTCAAAAACTAAAAGTATAGGTATTATTAAACTAGGTATTTTATAATGATTTGAAAATCATACATAATGCATTAAAATAAAACAGTAATACCTAGTTACAAAAAGTAATATTTTAAGAGTGTAAATTTGTTTTAAGAGTACGTGCGTACGAGCGTTTACAATACATTTTAATTATATTCTTTTTTTAAGCTTTTATATTATTAATGTTAATTGTTTTTCGTACATTCTGACGCACCGATTTTTTTTTCCATATTTAAATTTAAATTAGGAATTCGTTCGCTGTTCTAATTTATATTGTATTTATTGTGAATTTTGTTTAAACTATCCGAAGGTTAGTAGAATGGCCAGGATCTCAGTAAGATTAGGAAAAAAAAGAATTCTGTAGTTTGATTATTGTTAGGAGGTGTGGTTATATTTATTTATGGCCATGAGGTTAAAATGGTTCTTTGATATTCACTGTTTAATTATTTTTTCTATGAGCCTGCTCTGTCCCACATCTGGGCTTGCCATATCTTTCGAATTTTGTTTATCTTTTCCCTTCTTCGACTAAGTAATACTTTTTGATACTTAGAAAGCTTGGTTTAGGAATAGCAACCCAAAAAACTATGAAACCAATGTTTTAAAAAAACTACAAAATATATGAGTAAGACTCTTGCCCTGAGTGTTCTGGTTCATAACTGTGTCGGGCTGTTCACGGCTACACTCAAGTGACTCGACCCACGCCACGGCCTATCATCGAAAACCTTTTTTAAACTGGATAGTTACATTTGTTTATTGTTTCAACCGCTTTGAAACAATAACCTATCGTTCCTTGAAGAAAAGGCTTATGAATTGCCGATTTTCAACCATCATCATAATCATCTCTGTTGGCCTAGCCTTTTCCCAACTGTGTCGGGGTAACCTTCCAGTCTACCCGGATGCAGCTGCATACCCATATTTGAAATGAAGTGACCTTTGACTGCCTATATGACCTCCACAACCCAGTTAACCGTTGAGGAGTTCCCTCGTGAGAAGACGATCCTGGCTGCAGGATGAGATCATGATAGAATTCATGTTTATCCATCAGATATGAACTTCTACACAAATTTTCGTGTCTGTGCTATTAACCTTTGAGGAGTTCTCTCGTGAGGAGACGATCCAGGCTGCAGGATAAAGTTATGTCTCTCATAAGAATATATTGTGCTTAAAACCAAAGATGTGAGCAAAATTTCAGCTCAATCGGTCATCGGCAAATGGTTCTAATTTAGCTTCCAAGAATGTACCCGAACAAACAGATACATACATTGCAAGTTAAATAAAAGCTTGTAAAAATTGACCAATTTACGAAAAAAATATCACTTTAAAATTTAAAATAAAAACAAAATGATTATTTTCAGATAAAACTACGACGTTGTAAATTTGTTCCGTGTGGGAATCGAACTCGGGCACTGCCGTATACTTGTATCTGTCAGAGTGACATAACGCCGCGTCGGCCGCCTACATCTCAAGCAAACGGGCGTCAAACCGCTCCTCCGTAAACGCTCTCATACATCGCCATAATATGTTTGAATTTAAAGCGGGCCGCCCCGCGCACCGCCCCGCCCGACGCGCCGCGTGTGCGTAAATGAGCCCTAACTATTCCCAATTTTATCCATTATAATATTTTTCCATTATTTTATTCAGATGTTTTACAATCAGTTCCAGTTTTCAAATCAGTGCACCGTTCATTCTTTGTTCAGAATAGTTACAGCACTGATTGACAACATTAATTTGTGTCAATTGTTTAGTTTAGTACTCTTATAATGTTTTATTTTTACTTTTGTATAGTGTTTTTTATTCACCTATAATTTGTGAATGTGTGGACATTGTAGGCTTTGTAAATTCGTCTTTTTTTTCTGTTTTGTACCGTTTGTAGTAAACATCGACTTATTGTCAGGCCTACGCTGTCCTCCCATATTTAAGTACTAACGCTGTAACATTCAAATATTGTAAAACCAAATGATTTTAAAAGAGCAACCATGGAGTTTCTTGCCGTTACTTCTCCATAGGAAACGACCAACCCGAACCGTGAAACTTTTAGTCGACGTTTTATAAGTGCCCATGTAGGCCTATGTAAAATAAAATATTTTAATTTGATTTTGACTGAAGTAACTGTTTACGTCCGTTGTCCATAGCTACTTCTAATTTGTCCGTTCTGAACTAAATCTTGTGATCAGTGGCCGAATGCGCCATCTTGACAATTAAGGTGCATAATTATGCCAAAGTCAAAGCTCGCGTTTTCTTTATTAACAACCAATCGATGAACCCGTATCGATTGAATTGAATTCGATATCAATCAATCACCAACTCGAATCTCTGATCAAATAAATTTCAATATGATGCGATAGCACAGCATATGCTTTTCGCATCATATTGTACACTACACTTCATATTTCTTGTATTATAATAAACAGTGAACAATTGTAGATAAGCCAATAAATTAAAAAAATAAACAAGTTAAAAAGCGGGACTTCGAAAAATCCAAGTATACAAGTTAATACCTATTAGTGACCATAAGTCACATAGGAAGTCCTGTAATACTCCAATCTGATACAAAACACTCGGGTGAAACTTTAAAGTAAAACATCTGATACCTACCACAATTCACAAGTTTGTTATAACAGATACGATAGAAGAGTCCACGTGAGTATTGTTCACTTCATTGTCGACAACTCAAACTTTGAAAACTTATGAACATGTTCGAAGATTGAAAGAAACATGTGGATAGAAACTCTTTCCGTAAAGTCAGTGTTTGAACAAGAAAAGGATTTGTCAAGAGATAATATTCTCTTTTATAAAGATTGAAGATGTAGCGACCAACAAAAAGCAACTAATAACAAAAAGTACTATAGCGCTTTAGATGATAAAAAACTGTAGAATTAATATGGTCTGAACTGAATCTCGCAAGCAAAGTTTACATCACCTTAAGACTATTTAGGAAAACCCGACGATTGTCGGGCAGTTGCTCACTAGACATAGTACCTGTCTGGTCGGAGAATCCTCCCTTTTCTACTGAGTATGAGGAACTTTACACCCTGTTCCTTATACCCCTAAAAATAAAACGCAAATAAGTTTGTTTTGATAGACATCTTGTGTTTTGGGGCACTTTATAAAATTAACCAATTTTATCTAAGCTAATATTATAAAGAGGAAAGATTTGATTGTTTTGTTGTTTGTTTGCATTGAATAGGCTCCAAAACAACTGGTCCGATTTGATAAATTCTTTCAGTATTATATAGCCCATTTATCTTGGTTCGTTCGCTTGGATTTCCAAGCGAACGAACCAAGATAAATTAAATTATTAATTATTAAATTGCGGGAATCAGTTAGTAGGTATCAAATTATTATATCCACTAACACTATCAACATTACTGGTACTCTACAAACCTTGCATGTATAATATATCAGACAAGTTTCCTGCCTTTTAAACGGTAAAAATATGTTGGTTATATTGTGCAAGTTTTGCCAAACCCTTTGTGAAACAGTAGTGCTGTGATGCTGTATAAATATGATTTGCTTAGCTTGGAACTGAGAGTAACATGAATATAATCATGTTACTCTCAGTTCTATCTTCTAAACATGCCCAGGTTTCAATAACACAACATAACAACAATTATTGGACGAGAATTCTCAGGTTGAAATTGCATATCTTCCCATATACAACCCTATGCGCTCTACACATCATCATCATCATCATTTCAGCCGAAAGACATCCACTGCTGGACATAGGCCTCCCCCAAGATTCACCACATTGACATAACATGGGGGTTTTGCCATAATCGCCACGCTTGGCAGGCGCGTTGGCGTTCGCAGTACGGTTGTTACAAAAGCACAGATAACGCTGCTGCCCATTCTCTGACAAGTCCCTTAGTCGCCTCTTACGACACCCACGGAAAGATATGGGATGGTGCTATTCTTTACGTCCTACACCATACAGAGCACTATTCATTTATATCCAAACATATCTACAGAGCTGTCGACTGGTAACAGGTGCCAGCCAGCTTAGTAAGCTCAGTACATTGTCAATAGCAGGCTATTCCACGCTGAGTGAATTCTCAAGTGGAGATTACAGATCAATAGTGAATTGTTTCAAGGAATTAACAAACACGGAATTTGAATACTAAGAGTAATTTAGGTAATTGTTATCAGTAAACAGATTAATTGATAACCTAATTTATTTATAATCAACAGACGGAGTTGACAAGTGAATTGCAAATTGAATTGTTTGATCGATGATTATAACATTGAATTCTTGAAATTAGTACAGATCTAGGATAAAACGAAAGCATAAATCTTATTATCAGCTACATGTAGGAAGACTGGAAGCCGACCCCAATCATCATCATCATCATCTGCCTAGCTTTTTCCCAAACTATCTTGGGGTCGGCTTCCAGTCTAACCGGATGCAGCTGAGTACCAGTATTTTACATGAAGCGACTGCATATCTGACCTCCACAACCCAGGAACTGGGTAATACGATACCCCTTGGTAAGACTGGATGTCAGACTTTTAGCTTCTGACTACTCTTAACGACTGTCAAAGCCGACCCCAATAAAGTTGGAAAAAGGCCAGGCAGAAGATGATGATCGTCTTATTGTTTTGGGTGTAGGTCTCCTCCATCGCACATATATATTTACTTGGTTCTGGGCCTCTCTAACTTCGGTCCATCTGACTTGTGGTCTGTCTAAAAATTAGACATTAAACATCAAGTGTCACAATGGCCGGGCTGTACAAATATTCATAAGTAATGCGCTTTATTAAATAGGTGTCGACAACCAATCTTACCAAGGAATATCGTATTACCCAGTATTAACTGGGTTGTTTAGGTAAGATTGGCAGTCGCTCCATGTAAAATACTGGTATTCTGGAATATTTCGGTTAGACTGGAAGCCGACCCCGACAATTGGGAAGAGGCTAAGCTGATAATGACTTTATTAAATAGATGAACATGCTTTTAGTAAAATGATACCTACGAATACTTTCATATTATTGCATTCAAAGCACATGAGATAAGGGCTTGGCAGAGAAGGTAGGATAAAGACCGATATGGTGATGAAGCCAAGATGAAATGAAACAGAAACAAATATAATGCACTAGTCTTTGATAAGGAGTGATGGGATCTAATTTGATACTTATCGGCGCTACCATATAAGTACCTACTTATACAGATATTTATCAACATTTGATAGTACTTATCATTCAAGGTCTTGAACTACATTTATGTATAGCCAAAAACAATAATGTTCTATGCCTCCAAAATGTTTGGAAAATTATCAATAGTGAATCTAATAGAAATAAAAAAATTAATAATGATATCAGACTAGAGACTTCACGTGGTCTTTTAAGCTCTAAAAAAGAAGTTGCTCAAGAATTTGTAGATTTCTTTACCAATATCCCACTTAAAACTACTGAAACCTTAAATTCCTCACCCTTGCTTTCTATTGATTTATTAAAAGCGAACGTTTCAGCCTGTCCGGTTGATTTTCAATTTAAGCATATAAACCCCATAGCAGTCATTAAAGCTTTTAAGGAAATCAAAATCAAATTAACCGAAGATCTATGGGGAATGTCTATTAAAGTGTGTCAAGCTATTATTGACACTATAGCACCGTACTTAGCCTTAATTTTTAATTTGTGTGTGGACCAAGGGGTCTTCCCGAACCTTATGAAATACAGCAAGGTAATACCACTTTTCAAGTCTGGCGACAGTAAAGATACCAATAACTATAGACCCGTATCCGTGTTGCCGGTTTTCAGCAAGGTGTTTGAAAAGGTAATGCTCACCCACTTTAACACCAATAAAATCTTACACGACAAACAGTATGGTTTCACCAAAGGACGTTGTACGACTGACGCCGGTGTCACACTATTAAAACACATATATACTGCGTGGGAAGAGGCACAAGATGCCATAGGAATCTTCTGTGACCTCTCGAAGGCATTTGATTGCGTAAATCACCAAACCTTGCTCTTGAAACTGAAGCATTATGGTTTAGGTAAACTTGCGCTCAGTTTAGTAACATCGTATTTGAATGATAGACAGCAGCAAGTACAAGTAAATGGTGTAAATTCAATGGGTTTAAAAGTTAAAATGGGTGTACCACAAGGTTCGATATTGGGTACTTTCCTCTTTTTAGTATATATAAATGACCTACCCCTTTTATTTAAAAATCATCCACAAATGGTGTTGTTTGCTGACGATACTTCTTTAATATTTAGGATAAACAGACATGCTACAAACCTTGACGACGTAAATAACGCTCTAATGCAGGTCCATAACTGGTTTACCGCTAACAATTTAGTATTAAATGGGAAAAAAACTAAGTGCATAAGATTTTCTCTACCAAATGTCAAATTTTGTGATACTGACATAGTATTGAATCAAGAGAAACTTGAATTTGTCGATGAAACTGTTTTCTTGGGGATCACGCTCGACTCAAGGCTACAATGGGGTCCTCATTTAACATCTCTTGCAGGACGGCTGAGTTCAGCCGCATATGTTTTCAGGAAAATCCGTCAATTTACTGATGTAGATACCGCGAGACTAGTGTATTTTAGTTATTTTCATAGTATTATGTCATACGGTATTTTACTATGGGGACGGGCTGCAGACATCGAGTCTATATTTATTCTGCAGAAAAGAGCCATCAGAGCCATATATAACCTGCCTAGGCGCGATTCTCTAAGAGAACTGTTTAAGGAAATTAACATCATGACTGTACCTTGTCAATACATCTGTGCAAACATCATGTACGTTAGGAAAAATCTGCATTTATTTAGTAAAAGAGGTGACCGGCACCACTATAATACTAGAAACAGGGACCAACTAGTTCGGCCAGGTTTTAGGTTGGCTAAAGTAGACTCATCTTTCATGGGGTACTGTTTAAAATGTTACAATAAAATACCTCCCCCCATTCAACAACTGAATGAAACGAAATTTAAATCTTGCATAAAACGCACACTATGTAGGCAAGCATATTATAAGTTGGGGGATTACATTGATGATAAAAATGCTTGGCGCAATGCTGGTCCTGCTCCACAACCATAGGGGCAACCTGAATCATATGAATTACCATTTGTTATTGTGGAAGCAGCAGAAGATTGTAAAAATGTATTTGCATTGTATAGATTCAATCTAGTATTATATAATTGCATAGCACATGTGTGAGTACTATGTACTGCAAAGCCACCATTTACTGAGTACCTACATCTTTCATTGACGCGAATTTAACCTGGTGGTTGAGTGAATGTCATGCTCACTTAAATGTTAAGCTGATGGTGGCGGGTGTGTCGGGTCATTTAGTTCCCTTCAATATGGTTGAGTTGAATGATGGCTGATACATGCGTGATGTTCGTGAACGGGCGCTGTTAGTTGTGACTGGTCATCTCTTAGCTACCACGGTTTATTTTAATTACTTTGTTTTTGTATTACTGATTTAATCTTTTACTCTGGACGCTCTTAACTTGCCCGTATTTCTACATCGTTCTCACATATTTGTAGTTTTTAACATGAATGTAACCAAGATTTTGTAACATATTTTGATTTAAAAGAGTGTCCATGGAGTTTCTTGCCCATTCTTCTCCATAGAGATCTACGCCTTGGAATGGGCAACTACAGTACTTTCACAAGTTATTATGTCTTGTGACTGGGACTGTAGCTTTAGCTTAGCGTTTTTTTTGTTTTTTGACTTTCAAAAGTGCCTGTAATGGTCTAATTGAAATAAACGCTTTGACTTTGACTTGACTTTGACTTTGACTTTGACTTTGTTTATCAATCAGTTTTGCATGGTGCGTGTGTGGGGTCCTGGTTGGTAGGTCAAACAATGTGTTATTGAGTTCTTCTGCCTGGACTTTATAGGTTGCAACCCGAAGCCTGGGTTTGTGTATATAAGGTGTTGTTTTGCATCCTCGTCAAATTCAAGGAGGTAACTATGCTAATGATTCTCGAACCGAATCAATAATAAAATGGGTAGATACCTATTTTTTTTGTAAGTGTAAACCATCCTTGTTTAAACGCAGCCTGTTTGATCCTTGCCTTATAACCTCGCTTACACACATACAAAAAATCTCAAACGTTTATTCGATAGTTACTTATTCCCTAAACAACGTTAAGGTTAACATAAGTAACTAACAACGTTAACATTCTAAAATACTGATAAATTTAAACAACCAAAAAAAACGACGAGACGAGCTGTGCCGCGATTCACCAATCACATGGCTTGAAATCCACATCTCTTCTCTACTCCGCCATGTGCTTAGTAAATCGCGGCACAGTTCGTCTCCGCTCTGCTCCGCTCCGCCTCAGTGGAAACGCAGACTAACGCGGCGAAACAAAACTCGTACGAGGTAGTGCACTCGCGAAAAAGCTATTCACGCCTGTAAACCCCGAAGGATTGGGCAGAGGTGTACCTATTATAGTACACCAACATTTCACCAGTTATGTTAAGGTCCCATGTAATAGGCGGCGAGCCTACTTCCATGAACTAGGCACAAATTCAGACTTAAGTGGCTCCTACTGAGAATAACCCAATAACACTTTGCCCGACCCATGCTCAGCAGTCGCGCTTGAGACCACTCGAGCAACAAGTCAGTTTATTATCAGTCAATTTCTCAATATTAGACAATTTATATGGAGAGCAGCGGTGGCCCAGTGGTGGCAGCCCCGACTTACGAGCAGTAAGCCGTGGGTTGGAACCCAGGCAGGCGCATTACTTTGTGTAATTTATTTCATCACCACTGCCCTCAAAAACGGTGAAGGAAAACATCGTGAGGAAACTAAAATTTTAGTTCTAGAACTAAAATTCGAAGACATGTGACATCTACCAACCCGTACTGGGCCGGCGTGGTGGATTACAGACCACTCCCTCTCATAGAGAGGAGGCCTGTGTCCCAGCAGTGGGAACATTATAGGCTGATGATGATGATGAGACACTATACCAACAGGCAATCACAATACAATATCAGAATCTTTAGTGAAGAAAACAATTTGTATGAGCAAGTTTACCTAATAAACTAAGTGCATAGCCTAACTTGATGAACTTTAGTTTTAGTACCAGCACGTACTTACTCATATAACTACCTGAATATTTAATAGAATGACATAAGTTTGTAAACGCAATAATCGATTTTACGTTAACTTTAATATGAATGCAGCCAGCACGATGGCAGCTGATGAAATGATGTTGGTAGTAAGGACTGTCAAAGATTTATGACAACTGGCAACTGACAGCTGGGACCAACGGCATAACGTGCTTTCCGAATAGGCGGGGAAACTTCGAGGTTTCAGTTGGTAGGTTTGGTTTCTTTGGGTTTTTTGTTGTTTCATCCAAGAACCAACCTAGGTAAACGCGTCTTAACCCAAAAGATCGACCTGAGAGGCTGTTATTATTAAGCTTCCTACTTCATCATCATCATAAGCTTAGAATGTTCCCACTATTGGGACACAGGCCTCCTCTCAATGAGAGGGAGTGGGCTTTAATCCACCACTTACCAACTACTTCTTCAGCAAGAACTTCTGTAAAAAACTAATAATAATTATCTCTTCTCAAATAAAAACTCCAAGTTCTCAAATAAAACTAAGTAGGTACAAAACACACCCTTTCTTCTTTTTCTCACAGTGAGTATTCTAGGGAAAAAGAAAAATTGTCCGTGACGTCTGTTAATTGAAAAGAGCAACTTACTCGGCTAGATTAGCAGATAGCTAAGAATGCTTAGATATAGATAGAGCAGGGGTGGCTTTCACAAGCGAGGGGTGAACCTTATAATAAATAAAGTACACTGATTTTTAAGTCTGACAAGGAATTCTTAAGATGAGAGCAGAATTTTTAAAACAGGGATTGTTAGTTTAGCTACACGTCTCCAGTAGATAATTTATGAGCTAACGTAAAACTAAGACTCTTTAAATGTAGTCATCATCTGCCTAGCCTTTTCCCAAACTATCTTAGGGTCGGCTTCCAGTCTAACCGGATGCAGCTGAGTACCAGTATTTCACATGAAGCGACTGCCTATCTGCCATCCACAACCCAGTAACTGGGTAATACGATACCCCTTGGTAAGACTAGATGTGAGATGTTTGGCTTCTAACTACTCGTTACGACTATGAAAGATCTACAAATGACAGCCGGGACCAACAGCTTAACGTGCTTTCCGAGGCACGGAGGAAACTCGGTATGTAATTATGGTCTCCCATCCACGGACCAACCTCGGTAAGCACAGCTTAACATTATAGATCGACCCGTGCGGCTGTTATTATTTAGCCACGAGCTCCTCCCCTGGACCCTTTAAATGTAGTATAAATGTAAAAGTAGTAGGTAGGTATAAGTAATCAAATAAGAAAGCTTTTGTTGGTACGGACAGCTATACATCGAGTTATACATTTTCAGTATAACATGGCCTTTTTTTTTTTTTTTAGGATGGGAAATCATCAAATGACTTCTTCCGCTCTGGGCGGAGCGGAAGGGAGTGTCAGACTTGACTGACTAAAACCCATCCATGTTCTTTCTTAGCCCTTTGCGTTCCAGGGGCACGGTATCTCTTTCGAACAACCCGCAGCCCTGGCAGGCATCGGCCCTCTCGGACTCCTTCCGATTTGCTGACATCTCCTTGAGGCGCGCGTGGAACACGAACGCGCCGTCGGCACGGTCTGTCGTCAAAAGACGGACGGACGGTGAGCTAGCCCATTACTCACCGTCCACAGGCCCGCGCCTACGGTGGCCGGGGGCCACTGGTTGCCCCCCGACGCCCGGGGCGTCTCCCGCGGCGGCTGGGACTTGAGGTTCTCTCCCTCTCACGTTCCGCCACCTCCTTCGCTAGCATGACTGCTTCGCAGAAGAAGTCGCCTTCTTCTGCGAAGCAGTCATGCTTCCCATTCCCTCTCGCTCCGGACCATGGATTGAACCAGGGCCGGACGCGAGAGGTCGCCGCCGCCAATCGCCGCTACGAGGACACGGCGGTGCTCAGCCCAAGCAGGGCACAGCTCCACAGTGTGCTCCACCGTGTCCTCCGGCCGATCCTCGCAGTGGTAACACCCGGGCGTTTCCTCCCGCCCGATTCGGTGCAGGAACCTCCCGAAACAACCGTGTCCGGTGAGGACCTGCGTCAGGCGGAAGGTGAGGGCGCCGTGGCGCCTCTCCAGCCACTCCTCAAAGAGGGGACTTACCGCCACTATTGTGGCGTGCCCTGCACGGGGTTGCGACAGTCGCTCTCTCCATGTCGCCATGAGATCGCGCCGGAGGTCTGTCCACTGAGCGACAATTTGCCGCGGCAGCGGAGTTTACCCCCGGCGTAGTGCCTCCGCGCGCCATTCGTGCAGGCACGCGAGGACTATCGCCTTCAGATCCCATGGCGGCAATCCGGCCAAGAGGCTCACCGCCTCGCCGGAGATCGTGCGGTACCCCCGGATCAGCCTTACGGCTACCACCTTCTGGGGCGCGTTCAGGTAGTGGGCGGCTCGCCGCCTCAAAGAACGCGCCCACACCGGGGCCCCGTAAAGGGCCATGGACCGCACGACCCCCGCGTAGAGCCTCCGGCAGGAGGCGTTTGGACCCCCCAGGTTGGGCAAGAGCCGCTTGAACGCAGCCCCTGCCCGTTCCAGTTTGGGGGCCAAACGTCGGAAATGCTCCACGAAGTTCCACCGGCTGTCGAGGACAAGCCCTAGATACTTCAGCGTCGACTCGACGCCGATGGGAACCCCTCCTACCGTCAGTATGGATCCCGACGGTGGCGCATTCCGAGGCCCATGAAAGCATATGGCCTCGGACTTGTGCAATGCCACCTCGAGACCCAGTTGCCGGATTCTCTCGACGACTATCGCAACCCCGCGTGTCATAAGTTCGGCCGCCGCCTCGTGCGACCTCCCTTGTGCCAGCACCAGCGTGTCGCCAGCGTAGCAAACTACGCTGACACCGCTAGGGAGGTCGGCGCGCAGCATCCAGTCGTAGCCGATGTTCCACAAGGGCGGCCCCAGAACCGATCCCTGAGGAACACCGCACGACACCTCTCGCCGGTTCCATTCTCCGGTGCGACCGGGGTAGATGACGGCCCTATCCGTCAAGTAGTCCCCGACCACACGACGAGTATAGCATGGCCTCGCTTTGAATATATTTCTCGTACTATGAGAGACCCGCAAATACTGGTTTTGTACAGCTCGATTGTTCGTCATGCGTACGGAAATTCTCTCTTTTCTAAATTGATACCTCTCCAAAAGCAATTAATAAAAAAACAATGGAACACAGCTCACTGTTAAATAAATAAACAAAATAAAGAAACAATTTCATTTCCATCACAAATTGGATTTCTGAGAATTTAAGATTACAAATAGAGTGGCCTTCAATGTTAAATTAGGATTTTGTTTTGTTTTGGCCAATACCTGGTAAGAATGAAGACAAAATAATCTCACAAATGAATCAAAAGTTATTCGAGAGTATATGTGTTACTTAGGTATAATATCGATCAATTATTTTGGCGTCAGGTGTTTGAGAGTAGAAAATCTGACAAGTCTCTTTTCACATAGCCTGGTGGGGGTATTCCGATGAAGCAGGTGTGACTGTGGAGCCTCATCTCTAACCGGTGTGCCTCCTGACCCGCTGTTTGTGGAACTCCAGCAACACTTTCAGGAGTCTCAAGCTAGTACCAACGTCAGAGATGTGGCTGAGTTCTGGTCAAAGCTTATTTAATGGGGAAGACCTTTAAAAAGCTAATTAATTTTATGTTGGCGCGACCATAGCTAGGTCTTATTCTCTTCTCTTCTCGTCTCTCGACTATTGAGGTAAAGCTATTTTGAAATATAAAATGACATTACCCGATTTTCCAATCCGGAGCTAGGTGATCCGACAGACCGACAGAGAACTAGAGTTAAGGATACAGTTCACAGAATGAGTAAGCTGATGTGGCAATGGGCCGGCCACATTAACCATAGAACCGATGACCGTTGCGGTAGACGTGTCCTTGAGTGGAGACCGCGAATCGGCTAGCGTAAGATGGGGCGCCCTGGCACGATGGAGCGACGATCTCTGCAACTGGATGAGAGTTGCAAGAATCGAGTTAAGTGATGTGCGATTGGAGAGGCCTTTGTCTAGCAGTTTTAGGCTGATGATGATGCTAGATTGCAACCTCTATTAGTTTCACAGTTGCCATCCACATATGATAACTGTGTGAATCATAATTACGACAAAGAACGAGACAAAATATTCTTCCATTTCATTCATTCACTGACAGTTCACGCACAGCCTACATCGCTAGATTTAGAAGTATGTCATTTTGCATAAGAGTTCTTTGTACATTAAAGGTGAGCAATAAATAAAGATTTCTGAAAATTAATCTCTGATAGACGTTAAAAGCGGTTGAACCTTTGTACATACCTTTGGCCGACGGGAAAACCGCCGGGTGGAAAATTGTTCTTTAAAATAAACTCAATACAATATAATTATAATACTTTGTTCCACGAATTTAGAAAAATAAGGAAAACTTCAACTTCGTTAAATTACCGATCTTCCTACATGGATGAATACACTTTATTAAAAGTGAAAAAAAGATTTTGTCTTGAGAGTTTTCCTCCAATACAAGATTTAATTAGAAAATCGCCAGTTTCGAATTCCGTTATTCAATCATTATGATGAAAATATCTTCGTTTCTTCATTTGCTTCCTTACTTTTTACATTATCATTCTCTTGCCCTTATCCCAATTTATTTGGGGTCGGCGCAGCATGTCTTCTTCTTTCATACTTCTCTATTACCTGTCGTCAGATACCTTCTTTCTTGCCATATCATTCTTCACACAGTCCAGCCGTCATCTCTTTGGTCTACTCTTATACCCATCCACATTCATAATCAAAACTTTCCTCACGACCTTTTCCGGAAGTCTGAGCAGACAGGAAGAAACGCGCCATCTAACGCTTTGTGCTCGTGGCTAAATAATGACAGCCGCACTGGTCGATCTTTAAGGTTAAGCCGTGCTTGCCGAGGTTGGTCCGTGGATGGGTGACCATAATTACATACCGAGTTTCCTCCGTGCCTCGGAAAGCACGTTAAGCCGTTGGTCCCGGCTTTCATTTCTAGATCTTTGACAGTCGTTACGAGTAGTCAGAAGCTAAAAGTCTGACATCCAGTCTTACCAAGGGGTATCGTATTACCCAGTTACTGGGTTGTGGAGGTCAGATAGGCAGTCGCTTCATGTAAAATACTGCATCAGGTTAGACTGGAAGCCGACCCCTAGTTAGTTTGTGAAAAGGCTAGGCAGATGATGATGATGTTTGCAGATTGTTCAACAAACAGCCTAATACTGCCCGGAAAGTTGCAACAAAACATAAGAAAATTAAATTGCATTTCGCAAGCTACTCACACGCTCCCTTTAACTAAAAAAATACTTGATCTCATCGAAAACAGAGGTCTTGATAAAATTTAGTACAAGTCTTAGCTCTTAATTAAATACTACAGAGCCTACATCTCAAATCTGTATCTTTAAGTTGGAACAACCGACTAAATCTCTCAAATAAATTACAGGCAACTTAACAGCACTTAGGGTTCCGTCTAGTCCCCACTGTATGTTTTCTGAGCCGATATATTTGTCTAGGATCCTTCACAAGTCCTTCTGAGCTCCTGATCGAATTTATATAGGCGTTATTTTGTCTGTCAGACGGGAATTCTTATAAGTAGTACTTAGTACAATATATATGTCGCAGATTCAATCAGATTAGCGTCCACATGCTCAATGTTGGTGTCCGTCATGTTATAATTTTATCAATCAGTGCGCACGACCGGCACAGGCGCTGTCTCAGAAGCAAGAAGAAACTCGAAATCTAGACGAACGCACTACTGACAGATACAACTGACAACTTCGACATAGACAAGCAGTGTTGTCATTCGCATAAATTGTCTATGATGTTTAGGCAGTGTTGCCATTCAAATCAATTAAATAACTATAAAAATCTCTAACACGGCCATTCTGCTAGTCAACGCGCTCTCGCGTTGATTCTATACAGCACCATTATAGGCAAAGCATTTCAAACGGCTTTCAACCTTCTCAAAAGTCAGTAAAACTCAAAGCAAAGCGTGAAAGCTTTCAGCATTAGTTAGAAGGCATCTAAACAGCACCATTATAGGCAAACCGTTTTAAACAGCTTTCAACCTTCTCAAAAGTCAATAAAACTCAAAGCAAAGCGTGAAAGCTTTCAGCATTACTTAGAAGGCAATGGTTCGATTAAATCGCAAAGCGTCGAAGCTTTCAGCAATACTCATTCTTCAATACATGATTCAGCTCAAACTCACAGCAAAGCGTCGAAGCTTTCAGCAATACTCATTCTTCAATACATGATTCAGCTCAACCTCACAGCAAAGCGTAGCAACTTTCAACAGTTCATCAGGACAAAGCGATAAAACATTCAGTCCATCTCTCTGACAAAGCGTGACAGCTTCCAGCGTATTAATAAAACTTTTTATAAATCAGCAATAGTCGCATGTTTTTTGATCCAATATCCAGTTCGTAATCATCAAGGCAATAAACATGGAAGTTCTCCATTTCAGCAAAACAATAATTCTGCAAACAATCTAACACAAATTTGCAATTCAATAATTTGTTACTAATTAACGTACCAGGCTACAGGCGACAGTACTTAACAATTTGTTCAAATAAAATAAATTAATCCTCTTTGGATTCTGCAGGACCAAGACATTCGGAGAGCTCTGGTAGGCTACCTGGATATTTGCGTAATCTTTCATGACACACATATTGACTCCGTCCCCCAGAGAATGGCTCAACGATGTAACGCTCATTTCGACAAACTTACATGATTTTACTCGTACAAGGACCACTAAACTTTTCGCTTAATGTGTTAATTATGCGGGGATTCTTTTGGACTATCACTAGATCGCCTTTTATAAAAGAATAAATTGCGGCTTTATTAGCGCCATAGCATATTTTATCTTTTGTCACTTGCTCGTCCATCCTATTCTTAGTAGCTTGTCTTGTTTCCATCAAATCCTGTTCATTGTGAATTTCAAGATCCACGACGAGATAGTTTAATCTGGGTGGGTTTTTGTTACAACTAAATAACAACTGGAATGGACTTTTGACCCGTACTTTTAGACACTGTGCAAATCAAAACGAGTTGGACCTCACCGATGACAGACTTCCAAGATTTGTTTTCGTGATTTTCGGCGACTGTGAAACAGTTAGTTAGTACAGACTTTATACGTTCTACCTGTCCATTGGCACGGCAAATGCCACTGGCAATGTCATGGAACTCAATAAACCACTCTCTACAAAGGTTTTGTCTTCATCGGAAATAATTCGCTTGGGTGTTCCAAATAAGTGAACGAAATTTTGAGGAGCTTCACAGTCGGATCGTGAAGTATTTAACAGCAGTTAAATAACAAAACTTGGTGATTGCGTCTACAATAACAATCACATACTCTTTGGAAACCCTTCCACCAGTCAATTTGCCACTCGTATAGATGTGAATAGTGTGGAATGGCTGTGCAATTTTGTCAATTAGATGTAAACCAGATTGCTTTTTGCCAGAAGGGTTTTTATTTATTTTACATGGCAGACAATGGTCAACATATAACGGATGAACTCATGTTGGGGAACCAAAAATGTTCTCTAACTTTAGACAAAGTTTTATCCAGCATTGGTGTTTTAATTCATCATGAAATCTCTGAATTATTTGCCAACGCAAATTTTTGGGGATCTTAATTCGACTAAAAGTTTTACCATCAACTTGGAAGTTTCTGTATAGTAAATTGTCTTTATAGGTGTATGACGACCTAAGGTTGGCATCAATTGTGTCGTTTTCGATTGATTCAATAATCCGCTTTATATCATAATCGCTTTATGTCTAACTTTTGTTCGGCTTGTAACCGTTTGTCGTTTACACGTGAAACATTCACCTCCCTACAGTTAGTGGGATTACGACTTAGGTAGTCTACGTGTGGGATTCTTTCGCTCTTTCGATACTCTATTTCAAAGTTGAAAGATTACATGAAAGCCCAACCGTTAAATTCCCGTAGCTCCTTTACGCAAGTCGGTGAGGGGGCGTTGGGTAAAGCCTCTATCTTTTAGGGCTAGATTTGCTACTATTATCACCGACAACGTAGCCCAAGTACTCGACTGAGGACTTCAGAAAGGTGCACATTTTCGAATTCAAAGTGAAACCGGCTTCTGACAAGGCAGACAATACCTGCTCTAGACTCCGGAACGCCTCCTCCTTCGTTTTAGAAAAAACGAGGACATTCCTTAAAAACAAGCGCTATTTTGTCTTTTAGCCCTTTTAGCGCTTTATTGATGGTCGTTGGTAAACGGAAGGTGCGTTACAGAGTCCAAAAGGCATTTTCAAATATTCCCATGAGATTCCCATACACTATCCGGGGTAATAAACGCGGTCTTTTCGATGTCGTCCTGAGATGCCATCGAAACCTGTTGGAACCCTGAGGTCATATCTAAACTTGAAAAATAAGATGCCCGACTGAGGGCATCAATCTGTTCTGATATCAACGGCAAAGGATAACTATCACGCACCGTGTTGGAGCTCCCTATAATCTACACAACGACGGTCGGACCCGTCTTTCTTATTGACAAGTAGAGGAGGACTCGAAAAAGGCGAAGAATTCTCACTCACTAGGCCTTTGCTCTCCAAGTCTTGTTATTCTTTCACGCACAGAAGGAGCCAACCGATGCGCATGTCGGTGTACGATTTTATCGAGATTTTTAAGTTTGATTTGCATCTTTCCTGTACTGACAGTTGACCTAGAATTGCCGGTGGCAACATAAGTTTCGTATTTTTTTTTAGATAGATCGCAACCTATCAATATCACACTGCTCAGTTAAATCTTTGTTAATGTTATCGAATTCCACATTCGTGTTCTAGACATGACACACATTGACATTGATGTCACGTACTATTTTAGATCCGTCACTATTAAGGGTGAACATTAAACCGGGGGTCTTAAATATTTAAGTCTTAAGAATCATTAGAGTGTGAACAAACATTGACCGATTTTGTTAGCAACTTAGGGTCTTTAAAATCTTTTAATTTTTCTTCTCGTTGCTTCTTAAAACAAGTAGACTCGGAATGACCAGGCTTATGACAGTAGGGACATTGTATACCAACCGGGTTATCATAAGGTTTATGACGTTAAGAATAAGAAGGTTCATGTTCACTCTTATCAAGATGTCGCTTAAGGTTCTTAATGTTAGGGTACGTACTTAAATGTCTGTCAAGTTCCACAAAATTTGTTGGAGTATTTTAAGCAACTCTGTGCGTACCTGAATATCCGCGATGCTGGAGATCACCACCTCGATTTTGTTTGACTCACCCCAGCCTGTATCCAGCCGATCTATCAGCGCGTAGAATACTCGATGTACGTAGCCGCTTCGTCGCTCTTGTACTCCACCATATCGCGAAACAAGTCGTAGAACCTCCTCGTTGCAACAAGCTTCAACTTCCTTGGTTCCACGGTGCTCGTAGTAGGTTTCTGGTTAGAGTTCTGGAAGCCAGCTGTCATATTTTGAAAAAATATCGCCCATGTCCCATGTGTAGGCGCGCCAGGTAAGTCGTTTTTTTGATGTCGACGACCCAGCCGCTATATTTTCTTGAGTTTCACACCCCTATGTAAAATATTCTTGATTTTGAGTAGCTGGTATCGCGATCGACTCGTAGGGAGATTTTGGAATCGATCCCACCGCTGCTGTCGCAGATTCAATCAGATTAGCGTCCACATGCTCAATGTTGGTGTCCGTCATGTTATTATTTTATCAATCAGTGCGCTCGACTGGCACAGGCGCTGTCTCAGAAGCAAGAAGAAACTCGAAATCTAGACGAACGCACTACTGACAGATACAACTGACACCTTCGACATAGACAAGCAGTGTTGTCATTCGCATAAATTGTCTATGATGTTTAGGCAGTGTTGCCATTCAAATCAATTAAATAACTATAAAAATCTCTAACATATAGTTATAATAAAATCTTATGAAATGTTCTGTTAGGACCATTTTTTACCAAAAAAGAACAGATTTTATTTTCTACTACAAAAACTGAATGTCTTTTAAACCCATACCAAAATAACAATGTAAGGAAAAAAATGAGTTTCAGATGAAAGCTGTGGATTATGGTTATGGCTATCATATTTGTGACAAGTTAGTAGCTTGGTTATTATTTTGATTTAAAGACCACGATTTGGTAGCTATTTCTCTCGTCGAATTTTCTTGCTTTCAATAATCATACTAAGAAAAACTCATCGATTTCTTCAGTTTAATTGGGAAAGATCTATCTATAGTTAAACAAAAGGATGTATGCTCGTGTTCAGTAACACTAAGCGACTGCATACATCTGAATTTCAACGTTCGTCCACGCTGAACTGCCAATTAAAAATCTAACAGAACTTTTCAGCTATAGAATTTTACTTGTTTCTTTTTCATAGCCTTTAATTTTCCACTGCTGGGCAAAGGCTACCCTCATAGACTTCCGCTCTTCTCTCCGCGCGGTTTTCTCTGGCCAATCCCTCGCAAACGCCTCTAAATTGTCACGCCTGCGCATTCCAGGCATGCCTTGGCGACGACGACGCTCGTTTTCTGGCACCCACTTCGTGACGACTCTGGCCCATCGTTCCTCAGATGTCCTTTAGTTGTTAGCTAGTGTTAATGAATAAGATTCACTCAATGACCGAATGGATCTGTATGAAATTTGTTACAGGGATAGATAATAATAGTCTGGAATAGCACAAAGGATATCTTTCATACAATTAGTATGATCCCGTGGGACAATAACCGAAACTCGGGCGGAGCCGTGGGCATAACCTAGTCCCTAATAAAGCCGATTGAATACTAAACGTCACGTTGCCGTAGAGACAGCATCAGTATGTTGTAACCCCTCCACACTCCGGCCAAGCAGGCCGGGTGGGTAAGTACTTAATGGAGCTGTGTGTACATTCCGACGAGTAAATACTGCGATTAAACAGAAACAGTCCTTTGACAAGCGTCGTAAATGTTTGTTAATTTCAACACACGTGTGATTCCTGCTCGAGGACAAAATCACGAATATTGACATTTCCTCAATCATGCTTGTCTCGTTAGTCTAGTGGTCGTAAGTGCGACTGCTGAGCATGAGGTCCTGGATTCGATTCCCGGGTCGGGCAAAGTGTTATTGGGCTTGGCAATCAGGACGATGATGTTTCTCAGTAGCTGCCACGGAGTGTGGATTTGTGTCCGGTTGAAAGCCTCTTATAGACTCGCCTCCGGACTGTACATGACTGTCGAAATGTGAGTGTTCTATTAGGTAGGTACAGCTCTGCCCAACCCTTTGGGGATTAAATTTAAGGCTCGATATTATGATTGAATTTACCAAGGGGTATCGTATTACCCAGTTACTGGGTTGTGGAGGTCAGATAGGCAGTCGGTTCATGTAAAAAATACTGGTACTCAGCTGCATCCGGTTAGACTGGAAGCCTACCCCGAGATAGTTTGAGAAAAGGCTAGGCAGATGATGTTATGTTTGAATTTGTTCCTGAAATGACAGGAAACGTTCCTACTTAAAATATGATATTATGACTTAGGTATGGTATTAAAACACAATTACTAGGTACACGAGTTAAAACATATAATCATTTCATTGTAGGTACTAGTAGCAACATCAATTGCAGACAATCAGATAAAATACATTCAAATTAACATCATGTTTTGTTATTTTATTCTAATGTCAACCAAATTGTTTACTTTTGAATTTTGATATTTTAATCTATTCTAATTCTAACTAATTTCGTTTAGTTTTACTAGTTTCTAATGTTTAACCAATAACTTGTACGTGTGGTGTAACTGTTAGTTGGTTATAAATAAATAAATCATTATAATAAATCATCATTTCAGCCGAAAGACGTCCGCTGCTGGACATAGGCCTCCCCGTGTGTCGCCACATTGACCGGTCCCGTGCGACCCGCATCCATCGGATCCCCGCAACCTTCACCAGGTCATCGGTCCCCCTAACATATACCTATCGGTCAAATTAACATAATACACAGTCAATATTATGTAATTTTTTAATGTATTTTCTGTCAGGCCCAGGTGTTAATCAACATCGCTAATGTTCTAGCTGTGGTAAACATCTCCTTGTACCTTTAACCTAGTTATTTCCTGCTGGGTTTTCCACTTGATAAGAAAAAAAAGCAAACGACGTGCGTGTACCCCTATGGAAAAAAGGTGTGAGTTTATGCACGTATGTAAGAAGAAAAGTGGCCAAAGTGGTGGTGGCGTTGGCAACAGCGCCGAAATATCAAGAACTCAAAACAAATAATATACATGGTAAATATCCCGTTCTAGTGTTATTGATTGAAAAGTGGTCAGTTTTGTTCTTAGTGAGATACAGCAGCAAAAAATATTGTGGTCAGTACGTGTATTGTAGGAGCTCGTGGCTAAATAATAACAGCTGCACGGGTCGAACTTTATGGTTAAGGCGTACTTGCCGTGGTTGGTCCGTGGATGCGTGACCATAATTACATACCCCCTCCGGCCGTTTTCGCAACTGCGTTCGGCAACCAGTTGCGAATTAAAAATGTTTATTCCTTATACCCGACTTTTCTGTATGGTGGTTCTGTATGGTGTCGGACGTAAAGAATAGCATCATCCCATATCTTCCCGTGGGTGTCGTAAGAGGCGACTAAGGGATTTGCCAGAGAATGGGCAGCAGCGTTCTTTGTGTTTTTGTAACAATCGTACTGCGATCGCCAACCCGCCTGCCAAGCGTGGCGATTATGGCAAAACCCCCCAAAATGTTAATGAGGTGACATTTGGGGGAGGCCTATGTCCAGCAGTGGACGTCTTTTGGGCTGAAATGATGAATGAAAATGATGACCCGACTTTTCTCCGTGCTTCGGAAAGGACGTTAAGCCATTGCTCCCGGCTGTCATTTGTAGATCTTTGACAGTCATTACGAGTAGTCAGAAGCCAAAAGTCTGACATCTAGTCTTACCAAGGGCTATCGTATTCGGTATTACCCAGTTACTGGGTTGGGGAGGTCAGATAGGCAGTCGCTTCATGTAAAATACTGGTGCATCCGGTTAGACTGGAAGACGACCCCAAGATAGTTTGGGAAAAGGCTAGGCAGAATCAGATGATGACGTGTATTGATGGGGCAGCCGTCAATAAACTCGCCTTACCGGAGTCCACTGCTGGACATAGGCCTCCTGTATGTTGCGTACTAAATTGGTATCCAGTCGAGCTCACAAAGAAACACACAGAAATTCAATTCTGGTTTCAAATTGATGGTTTCCATAACTACATTATTCCAAGCGTCCTCCATAAACCCAATATCACTTTTACGGTCGTCTCAAAACCAACACAGGAAATTAAAGTTCAACCGTTTTAAATCATATTCTGATACGATTCTCGGTTGATAGTTGCGTTATACACCGTCAAATTTTGATCGTTTTTAGTCCCTTGGACGGGTGATTCAACTTTCAAAATACTATTCATAAACAACTTATACAGCATCGTATCGCTTAAAAAAAAAAGAACTAAAATCGTTCCGTTCTTTGCCATTCGGCTACGGAACCCTAAAAATAGCAAGTGATAACGTAATATTCGCAAAATGTGTGTGTGGTCACATCAAATGGTACGAAATGAGTTTCAAATCGTACTACTAATGATTTACATTGCTTTTTCACTGATGCGAAAGTTGGTTCGAGGTTACAAAAAAGGTAATTATTTTTAATTTTATCACTTCAAATCGATAGCGTTTCATGCACCGAATCGACCCTCCAAGGGATTAAAACGATTAAAATGTAACGGTGTATTTTACGTTATACCTACTTTAGTATTGTTTACAAAGCGGTATTTCCTGTAGGACATCATAATCATCATCTGCCTAGTTTTTTGCCTAACTATGTTGGGGTCTGCTTCCAGACTGACCGGATGTAGCTGAGTAACATTATTTTAGACAGATTAACTGCTTATCTGACCTTCACAAACCAGTTACTACTGGATAATACGATACCCCTTGGTAAGACTGGTTGAAAGACTTTTGGGCAACTGACTACACCGGTATTGCCGGTAGGAACCTATACTAAAATTATCATTCACGTATTTAATTTACGCATTTCATCCTGTGTATGTATAATTTGTAGACAGAATAATTAACACATAATAAGGTAACCGAAACAGAAAATCCTGGAATGATGCATTTCGCATTACGTTGATAATATAATCACTATTGCTATTAATATACTATTTGGATAAAAGCAAGAGAATGATGATGATATTAATATACTATTTCTGTCTTTGCCTAGTTATATATCATTAGCATCTTCTTGCCCTTGACCCATGTTTCTGCCTCTCTCTACATACTGTTCACAAATAACACGATGTCAAAAAAAAAAATGCTGTCGTAACCACAGAAATTGCAGTTTTCAGAACGGTCATTTTAAAATTTTTGCTTTCCGTAAAAAACTGCAGCTTGTTCCACTCGGTGACTTATTCTCACAGTACATTAAACCAGTTTTTTTTTTTCAAATTAGAGCAAAGATAATCGAAGTTGACTGGGGTGCTATCTAGGAACCTAATGAAAATCAAATCAAAATATTTTATTTTACATAGGCCTATATGGGCACTTATAAAACGTCGACAAAAGATGCACGGTTCGGGTTGGTCGTTTCCTATGGAGAAGAACCGGCAAGAAACTCCATGGTTACTCTTTTAAAATCATTTGGTTTTACAATATTTGAGTGTTACAGCGTTAGTACATAACTGTGGGAGGACAGCGTAGGCCCGACAATAAGTCGTTGCTTACTACAAAAGGTAGAACAAGACAATAAAAAAAAATAAAAAAAAAATATTTTGTGTTGTGACGGATTTTTACTGGACATGCGAAATGTAGAGTAGAATGAGCCTAAGGTATTATACAACACTTGCTAAGTACAGGTTGACAATTATAGAGTTTAGTCACGTTGTTCTCATTCTAAACAGCAGCACCAGCAGCAGCAGCAGTGATAGCCTAGT
This sequence comes from Cerastis rubricosa, assembly GCA_949152445.1. Taxonomy (NCBI): domain Eukaryota; kingdom Metazoa; phylum Arthropoda; class Insecta; order Lepidoptera; family Noctuidae; genus Cerastis; species Cerastis rubricosa. Next base: position 15,870,163 of record OX424532.1, read on the forward strand.
GGTGAGACCGTCGGGTTGCCAAGTCAAAAGTATCGAGTTCGAACCCTAGATGCACACCTATGAATTTTCGGATTCATGTGCGTATTGTATAATTATCACTTGCTACAGTGAAGTAAAACATCGTGAGTAAACCAAACCAGCTTGCCTCAGAGATATTTCTCGACGGCATGTAAAGAGGCCTATAGGTTGCATAAAAATCTGACTGGTTACTATGATGTCTTAAAACATTATTGTTTCATTCTTATTCCAGAGTGGGAAAGAGATGGAGCTAGACGACCGTATAGCTCCGTCTCTTTCCCACACTGGAATAAGAGTAAAACAACACTGCTTTAACACCACACGGTAAGCCACCAGGTTAGTGTCTAACCACTCGAAAAAGAAGCAAAACCTTCTTTGATAACTATGAAATCAACAGTTTATATTTACAAGAGGATTAGTTCTAGGTTACAACAGTAGGTGAAGAAGCAACAAGTATTAAACCAATAATAAGATTTACACGTACCTGTATTCAACCCTATCTTAATAACAATTAAGTTGCTTACAGTATAATAAGCGAAGGCTTTCACCACTTGTTTGTTCTTCGAAGGGAAAACTGCGCTAACGATATTGCTCCAGAACTTTTGAACAAGTTTCTGATCGAATTTAAATGTTTATAACAGATACAAGTGCTTGTGGTAACTTTATCGAGTATATTCTCCCTTGGTAACCGATGGTCCCACTTTCATGCACGTATTTTCACCCCACTGCTAACGCCTTTGTTACCATATTCCCTTTGCTTCTTTTCTGTGCTAGAAAAAAAAACGCTATCGAGACGAGCTGTGATTAATTAACATTCGGTTTGTGAATTTCTCTTCTAGTTTTTAGAATCAGAATTGAGAGAGATCTCAACGTTTGAAATTAAACACTGCACAGTACTTGCATTTAATTTTATAATATGCACTTTATAATTAAAAGATAGGCACTTCAAATACTACTTAATCTATTGCTGTAAAGTTAATTTATTACAAGCATTACAAGTAGGGTCCATGTCACAGCGGCACACTTGAAACGGGACAGATCCATCAAAGGATTTGCTGTAGTCCCACAGTACCGATACACTACCACTTATGCGAGGCTCATGGGACTCGTTGGTGAGCAGCACAGATTCACAATAAACTTGGTCACCCAGCAACATCGCTACTACCGTAATTTGCGCACCGTTATAATCTATTTTACATTTCCACGGAGTGAATGCCATATACAAGTGTATCTGAGTAATTTTCACAACAATAATTTGCTTCGCTCCACTCTTTAGAGTCAATATTTCTTCCGGTTCTACGACCTTGGGGCAGAACTGCGGCCCCGCCATTATAGCAGAGTACTCTTTAGGGTAAATTATGTTATCGTTGCCGCATGATTGCTTGGTGCATTTACTTTTCGTGACACACCACTTGCAGAAACTTTTTGATATGCACGTCGAACACGAAGATATTTTTTTGCACTCTTCTTGTTTTGGATCAATTGGGTCTTCAAAACTTGGAGTTACGGCTGCCAGAACTAGCAATGCTGCTATTTTTGTTTTCCACAACATCTTGACTTTCTGAAGCTGAAACAAAAGACGGAAAAATTGCACTCAACTAAGTTTTGTTACATTCTTTACGTTTGCTCATTAAACTGTTTAAAGCAAAACAAGGGTTGTGATTACTTCGCTATGAATACTTGAACAGAACGACTTACCAGGCGTAAATATCAATATGCAATGGCACTTCAATAATTCATAAACTATTATTAATATAATGCGTTAATTGCCCATAAAGTTAATGTAAAGGTTAAAGCCAATAGATAAGTATCTACTACACTCCAATCTAGCGGGTCATCAACTCTACTGATAAAAGGTCGCGGGAAATTTTCCAACGCATTGTAAGCTAAATACTATAGCTTTGTTAATGTGTTTCAAATTATCTTTAATGAAAATCTAAACGTTTTCATACATGTTAGAAACGATTTTCGGTGTCGATATACGTATGTGTACAAGTACGTAGTACGTTAACATAGGTCACGTATGTAGGTACATATAAGCGATATGATATTAAGTGACTAGGACACATTTGATTAAAATATTGACTGTTTTGCCGAACTAACATATTATTTACAAGAAATTGTGGAAATCCGAATTACAACCGTGACCACTAGACCAACGAAGCGGTTATTATTGCCTCACTGCACGTCAAATGCTTCTTCTTATACGGAAAACCACTCACCACCCTTGCTCAAGGTGGATTGGAGATTTTAGACTTGAAATATTATTTCTTAAAATATAAAATTTGTTCTGCATAGTGTCGGACGTAAAGAATAGCACCATCCCATATCTTCCCGTGGGTGTCGTAAGAGGCGACTAAGGGACTTGCCAGAGAATGGTCAGCAGCGTTCTCTGTGCTTTTGTAACAACCGTACTGCGATCGCCAACCCGCCTGCCAAGCGTGGCGATTAATGGGAAAACCCACTTATGTCAATGTGGCGACACTTGGGGGAGGCCTATGTCCAGCAGTGAACGTCTTTCGGCTGAAATGATAATGATGATATAAAATTTACGTGTTGCGGTGTTTGTTACCAAACTTCTCCGAAACGGCTGAACCGATTTGTATGAAATTTAGTGTGCATATCGGGTAGGTCTGAGAATCGGCCAACATCTATTTTTCATACCCCTAAATCATATCAAAATTTCCAAGCGAACGAAGTCGCGGGCAGCAGTTAGTTTGTTATAAAAGTCCAGGTTATTTTTCCTCACGATATTTCCTTCACTGATGTCAGTGAGCTCTAAGATAAACTTAAAAAGTATGTACATATGAATCGAATTGAAGTTTTTATTGCTACTAAAACCTTAGCATGTTTTAGGTCAAACTACTCGTGAAAAGAGAAAAGTTAGACCATTCCAATACCCAATCAGGCGTTTTATAGTGAGGGTATTTACCACTTTAAAGACGAAACTGTAAAAGAAAGTTAATACTTATTAAATACTCCTTCGCGTGCGAAAGACTTTTACCTCGCTAGTTTAAGAGTAGGTAAGAAATCTTTTATACAGAGTTTTGACAGTAAATAATGAATAGTAATCATGGTTGTGGCATCATCGTAGTATTATCCAAGTACGATATTTTAAGGTTAATGGCAAGGTCACACATTGGTGTATATGTTTCACGTTTAGTTGAAGCCAGTGAAGCATTCTAGAAGTAATTTTCGTTTTAAAATAAAGGCAACATTTCCAAACTTGATGTTGGCTTTCAGACTGATTAAAAGCGATTGAATGATCTATATCGTACATATTCCATTTACTATGGTCTGTCATCTGATCTCTACATAGGTAATTGGCGTTGCCAAAAACTTACATCTAGGTAAGATTTTATTTCATCTGACACGAAGACTTTCGGTAAATGAATGGTGACATTCACTCAGGCTACGTAGAGAGACAATTTCGCCAAAGTAGAGAGTAGCCACCATGTTGTAGATACCAATATCTAGCATTGCCCTAAAATGATGATGGAGCAAAGCCTCAACGAAATAGTTTCTGAAGATAGTAGTAGGAGCGCCTGCAAACCAAAAACCAAATTGGTGGACAATCTACAGAAGGTCACCGAGAAGACCTGTATGAGACTGGCACCAGAGAAGCAGGGCGCACAGGAGACAAGTTATAGAGTTAATCTTTCTGAACCCTAAAATGAATAGAATAGCTGTTTCATTTTAATGACCTATGGCCAATTTCTATGTGGTTACGCAGATAGTACTATCTATGAGGTAACCGTTTTAGCGTAGGTTTCCCTTCCACCATGTTTTCTCAGGGTTCTCTGCCTTTTCGCCGAAAATTGTTGCCAGATTTTCACTTGCCAGCCAACGTTTCGCAGAGTTTTATTTCGCCGAATAATCATTTGCCAACTTATCATATAATTTTGTTTTATTTCCCAACCTCACAGTTACCAAGTGTACGTTTGGTCTGCTTTTCATAATGACACTTTTTTAAATGCCAACTTTCTCCTCTGGCACCTCTCCCATGAAAAGGTAATGCACCGTTCTTGAGAAAAAACAATTATTGAAACCTAACCTCAAAACATTTTATATTCGCCTAAAAAGCATAGTCAACGTAGCCCCGCTACGCGGGGCTCCTATTTCTGTCTGCAGGGTTTACAGTAACCTAACACGAAGGGGATGTCAGGGTCTTAGTTCGCTCGCTCCGCTCGCTCACCTAACGAACCTAACCTGTCCGAGTCGGGGTGCCCCAAAGTCCAGAGCTCACTTCGCTCGCTCTTGCATCCAAATTCTCCTGGTAGGAAAAGTAACATTGCCTATTGTACAAACATACAATCAGAGGGGCTACATTGGGGATTTTTAGGTTGTAATAAAAACGGTATGTTTGACAAATGATAAATGTCCCAAACGTTTTGTGTCATTATAATAATCAGCTTAACAATAATTCTACCAAATGAAACGTTGTCATGCAAAAATTTGCTTATCGTTAGTTGTGAAAGTGAAACATCGGCGAAACGTTAGTTGGCAAGTGATAATCTACCAATCAATTTTCGGCGAAAAGGCAGGACACCTTATTCTCAGAGGTGAGTGAAACATTCTGCCTGTGATGATTATGCCCAGCTGTAAATTTCGATAAACTGACAATAAACAGTAAACAAACCAATAAAACCTCATTTGGTTCCAAGTATTGATCCAAAATAATAAGCCGAGTTCCAGCTAAACGATTATTATTACCCGTTGTAGGACAATAATAGATGCAGTATGATATTGTGGCTTATCGGAAAATGATAACATGTTTAAGTGCAATCAACACGTGTTTAGTACATATGGGAAGCATAACAGACCAATAATATACTGTAGGGTTATCATTAGAACTTTGACCTGGGAAACTATAAGGAATTCCCTAGTGTTGTGGTTTTGAAAATTGAAACGATTAGCGGACGTTTGATTGCCGCGCTAATTAATCAATCTTTAAGTATTGTTGCTGTGTAAATTATTATTGTTTTTGCAATTCTTTTTTGGAACGATGCAGAATCAGGATAAAATAAGCGAAGCGTCACCGCTATGTGGTTAAAGTTATACCCGAACAAAGTGCTGTGCTTCTACATTTATTGTGCGGACTTCCAGTCTGTGGAATTCACTGCCAGCTTCTCTGTTTTCTGGTAATCTGGATCTATACAAGTGAATCGGTATCTTCTACGCAAGCGTGCTCCACCCTAGGCCGGATCATCGCTGGCAACGCAAGCCTATGTTGTATAAAAAAAAACCAGCCAAGTGCGAGTCGAACTCGCGCACTGAGGGTTCCGTAAAAACCTGTATAAAAATATTGTTTTATATGATATAACTAAAAATTTACGATTTTCGCAATTTTTGCTTTATCTGTGCTATAAATCCCTTCGAAAATTTGCAGAAATTGGCGGCACAAACGGCTGTATCTTTAGATTGTGTTGGCTTAGAAGTTTGATTTTTTCAAGGGACAGTAGACCTGAGTATCCGATATAAATTCCAGCTTGATACCTCCACGCGTTTCTGAGAAAAAAGGCCTTGACAGACAGACAGACGGACGGACAACAAAGTGATCCTATATGGGTTCCGTTTTTTCCTTTCGTGGTACGGAATTCTAAAAACAGCATAAGCATTATCAGCCTAAAACGTTCTCACTGTATGACACAAACCTGCTCTTTATCAGACGAAACAAAGCATAATCCACCACGCAGGCCCAGTGCGGGGTGGTGATAATGAGGATATTACATGGCTCCGAAGATTTGGTTCATGTGCACACAATGTTAGGGCTAATACGGTCTTCTGAGAAGAATACCACTGCTGTCTGTCTGTCTACTGATTGGTTGTAGCCAATTGGCTAATCAAAAACTGAATGTAGATCCTGTGAGTTTTCGGAGAATTAAGAAACGTTTGGAAAGCGATTGCCAGTTGTCTGGAACAGGTTGTTACAGAGGCAACAAGATTATTCTTAGTCTTCTTCTGATCCTTATTTGATCCTTAAGGAAAGCTTTATTTCTTACTTACGGTTTAGGTACGAGATTGCTAGAGAATTCATTGATAAAATGAGCCATTTAACAATGCCATTAAAGCCTCTAAAGAAGCCAGTCTTACCAAGACTATCATATTCCCCAGTGCTAACTGTGTTGTGGATAGGCAATTCATCATCATCATCATTACAGTCAAAAGACGCCCACTGCTGGACCTAGGCCTCCCCCAAGTGTACATAAGGAGGGTTTTGCCATAATCGCCACGCTTGGCAAGCGGGTTGGCGATCGCAGTACGGTTGTTACAAAAGCACAGATAACGCTGCTGCCCATTCTCTAGAAAGTCCCTTAGTCGCTTCTTACGACACCCACGGGAAGATATGGGATGATGCTATTCTTTACGTCCAACACCCAATTGAACAGGATAAGCATTTGCTTCATGTAAAATACTGGTTTTCAGCTACATCCGGTAAGACTGGAAGCCGACGTCAACACAGTTATAAAGAGAAGCATCTAAAGAATCTAGATGTTCCTGGCCATGAAGCAACACAGAGCGTTGTACAATGATAAGTTGACACGCTGGCCTTTTGAGTACAAGAGCCATAAGGATGTGAAACGTCGCCCTATTTGTCACGTTTGACATAACAACAGCGCGGGATAAACTGCGGATATATATCGAATGCCACGCACATTCGCTCACCAACCACTGAGGCTCTGACATGCGATCAAATATCTTCGATCACTCCAAGAAACGTACGTCTCATTTATATTACTTTTTTTCTTCCATTTGCGGTGACTGTTATTGAACAAAGCATGATTGATAGATCGGTTTTCTTTGTAAAAATAGTTGGATAGTTTTCGTTTGGTTGGTATTTCGTGTTCCTGTTGACGAAAACCAGATAGATGTCCTATCACATAATACTTTGGGGCTATAGGATCATCAGTGCATTGTTTCGAAATGCATCGACAAAGCACTTATTATTCAAAATTTGGTTTAAAAAAGTTCATTGTATTAACATAAACATACACAAACCATCATGATGGCTTTAACAGCTGTTTTATATGCCAGATACGGCAACTCGGTGCCGCAACATAATTCTTTAGTACATAAGGCATAGTTTCATTATTGCACGTGTGGGTACAGGGCTCAGTAACCTCTGTAACCAGTTTCGATGTGCCGTGCAAAGGCCTACACCTAGAATAGGTGTTTAGGTTTAGGTGTTGTTTTCTCTAGGCATAAACAACCGTTGAGCTGAGTTTTACATTTTCACTTTGTTCGCGTACCTATACAATTACCATTCGTTTAAAATTCCTGTTAATAAAAACATTGTTCGATCTACATTTCAATATCGTTGTATGAATATTCATTTGTAGCATTTATTAGGTATCTCTATAGTCGTACAATTCATTCGTACGGCCCACAGCGATAGGCTAAACACAAACGCGCGAAGAGAAACGAAAACGTGAAAATACATGTTTCGCACATAGTCTATTTAGTACAGTCTAAAGAGCAGTGAGGAGCTTATGGCTAAATAATAACAGCCGCACGGGTCGATCTTTAAGGTGAAGCCGTGCTTGCCGAAGTTGTTCCGTGGATGGGTGACCATAATTACATACCCAGTTTCCTCCGTGCCCCGGAAAGCACGTTAAGCCGTTGGCTCATCCCGGCTGTCATTTGTAGATCTTTGACAGTCGTTACGAGTAGGTAGTCACTTAGCCAAAAATCTAACAACCAGTCTTTTTAAGGGGTGTCGTATTACAGTTACTGGGTTGTGGAGGTCAGATAGGCAGTCGCTTCATGTAAAATACTAGTACTCAGCTGCATCCGGTTAGACTGGAAGCCGACCCCAAGATAGTTTGGTAAAAGTAGCCTTTTACGAAACTATCTTGGGGTCGGCAGATGATGAGTCTAAAGAGCAGTGGTAGCCACCAATCCCGTTACCGAACCTACAACTTGTACGTTGGAGGTTCGAACTCAGGCAGTGGAAATAATTAATTAATTCGTGATAATAATTTCATAACCACTTCACTCTAAACGGTGAAGGAAAACAATGTGAGGAAATTGGCAAGTTCTAGAACTAAAAACTGAAAGACACCGAGAGGAGACGTGTGTCCCAGCAGTGAGAATGTTATTATGGGCTTATTACTTGTCTTTGTTCTTATATATTATACTATACAAGTGACGTTAGAAATTGTAATCGAAAAAAAAAAACCTCTGTACGAAGGTTGTATGTTAGATTTAAAAATCGTTCGAAATTAACGTTTAATACGCTGCACGTTTGTCCTAGGGCTTCTAGTTTCTGTTGAAAAAGTAAACAGAGGTTCGGGCAGGTAGATAAACTATTCTATCTCCTCAAATAAGAATAATTAATTGACCTGGTTTGGAGTTTATGGTAGGGTAAATACTCCCCGTTCGTGATCTAAAAGTGTTTGAACTTTCGAGGTCAAGTATCGTTACAATAAATAACTAAAATTATCGAAAGGGATATGGTTTGATATTGATACTCTCGTATTATAAATAAATCAAAAAAGCATTTACAAGTAAAAAATTACAAAACTATACAATCACAATCCAAGCCCACTCTCGTATTAAAGGATTGAAAATTGCATTTTTTACTCATTCTTCTCCATAGGAATGTACGCTTTGCAATGAGTACATGTTAACTTGGATGTTTAAACTTACCGACTTTTTGCCAAAATATTTACAAAGGTGACTTAGCCCTTGTTACAATTTATTTGGGGTCGGCGCAGGGTATCTTCTTCTTCAGCACTCATCTCCTTTCTAGCGATATCATCCTTCACACAGTCCATCCATCAGTCCTTTGGTTTTCCTCTACTCTTATAGGCATATGGTCTTTGGTTGGCACAACGTCGAACAAAATTTATTAAATTAATAGTAATAATCGAACTCATCCAGCATTACATAGTAAGTTTCATTTGTATTTGTGTGTTGCATTTATGTACCAAATGACTATATTTATGTAACTAAATAAGTAAAATCTGTTTTTCTATTTTCATACTCCTATGTTAAATAAATGCATGCCGTGGCAGCCTTAATTAAGGCTACACTATAAATTGTAAAATAGTATGAGTAGTTTAGCATGTATTTTTGGTGTAAGCTTTGTTGGTTGTCCTTAAATAAATAAATAAATGTACTAAACATAGATTAAATAGAAAGAAAGCTTTGATTTTGTGTAGGGTTTGAAATAATTGCTTTGAGTATGAAAGTGATATTAATTTTTACTGGGAGATTGACTGACTCTGTATTTCATTTAACAAAGGCTGAGTGGACTTGTCACGGACATACCCGAGTCGTCAGACAGTTGTACAGTCCGTCCCCTTGCCGGTCACACCCCGTTGACTCCATACAAACTATCTCGAATGGGGCGTGCACTTGACTAAACGTCCGAATATTGTTGTACCTATCTGGGTATAAAATTGTATGTTGTCTGTCATATATTATTTGAATATTAACTTTATTTGTACGATTCAAAACCGATTAAAATAAATAAAGACCCATTTTATAAAGAGGCGATGTTTATAAAAGATAATTTAAAACATAATAAAGTCAAGTCATTGCATTTTTTTTGGCCTTTTCAGTGCAATCAGCCTTGAATTTTAATCAGATTTTTTATTTCTTCCACATGTCTTCGTCTTTCTTTTGCTTTGCAACTACTCGACCAATCAAGTACAATTATTCAACACCATGAAAACCAACTCCGTAAAACGGAATAAGCGTAGTGTCGTTCTTTCTCTGCACAGAAAAGAGGCATTAATAGGCCAGTTACATGTCGAAAGGTATTTTATAGAAACAAATCGAATACCTTAATATTTATTCAAAAATACAAGAAACACTATTATCAGTCATTTCGGTAACTTTTCACACTCGATTGATCCGAGCACTCGTCAACCATCACGCAGCGCCTGGCAGCTTCGTCGAACACCTTCGGGTCGGGACACTCGCACCTTGAATAGTCGCACCGCACCCCCAGCGAGCGGGCCTCGGGTTGCCGACACGTACGCTCCGACAATGTTGGGTCGAGACACCCGGCGCTGTATAACACCATGTCGGAGGGACATGGTGGTGTACCTGAAATGAAAAACGTTTGTACCTACTCCCCGGAAGGCTACGTTGAAAGGACCACTGTTACAGATACCACTGTGACCACTGTTGTTATTGGGGTAAAGAATCGAACACGTGAACTGAAATATTTCGCGTAGTTTCATAATTATTTACAGGATTGAAATATTTCGCGTAGTTTAATAATTATTTACGGGATTGAAATTATTTAAAATTAACTTATGCAGGTTTATCCCACTTTGTATGATTTAAAATAATTTGATATTCTGAAAGCCCAATTCATATTTTAAAACAACACCCATAATTGAAAACAGTGGAACATTACTATTATATTTTAAATATGGTGTGTTTAATAATCATTTACGGGTTGCAATATAATGTTTTGTATACTCATTTTTTTTAGAATTACTATATTAATCAAGTCGGTACTGTAGGTATCTAAATAATAATGAAGTTCAGCGATCAACACATTTAACCGGCGTTTAACAACTGTCGGTGTCAGCTCTTGATAGAGGTATATACATGCTGATCGCGTTCAATTAATTGTCAAAACTCGCCCAAAGCGGATCAACTCGTAATAACTCAGGTAAAAGATAAACTAATAACATTTAAATAAAATAAAACGTAGTCAGAACTCACACGATCCCATTTCATCGTAGGCCTTACAGTCCTCGCCTCGGCAGTTCAAAAAATACGCAAACACAAAAATGGTTGCAAGTAAATTTTTGTACGCCATTTTCACGTGGATCCGATAGTTTATTGAGGCGACAAAAAACGGCGGCACCGGTATCTGGTCGTTTAACTGTGACTACGATTAAAATAAATTTTATTTCTTTTTGTAAGTAAACGCTATTATCGGCGAATAGTACTAAAAAGCTGAAATGTGGAGCTGAATAGTTAATTTATAGTGGAGTTCCTTTAGAAATTGAAAAACCCTTTGCACTTTTTTAAGCCAATCTGTCACTCCACTTTTGCAGCAAGGTATACAATTTGTGGATTCTACATGTTATGCCTGTTTTCGTTAATCGTTTACACATAAAACAAGTTGTATATTGAACTTGTGTCTTTCGAATTAATGTCAAAAATGTGGGCAAAATAATGAACATTGCTGAAACAACGTCAATACACATGTTTTTGACAAGTCCGTAACAAGACTTCAAACAGAGTGTAAAGCGGGTCAGAAACACTTCAAACAATATAATATAACATCTAAATTTTCCGTTCTAACCCCACTATCGATTTCATCTAAGGTAGCCCGACCCATTTGTTTTTGATAGTTATCTATTAATTTAATTAGAACTTTAGATTATATTTTGAGAGGTTTCTGTTAATACATACAGTTTTTCATTTGTAGATACGTTGACTTTAAAACCATTATAATGTGAACTCTACAAATGCTTGGTCTAAATAGTCTATTTCTCAGTAGCAGCCACTAATCCACCACTAGCACCAACCCGCACTGGGCCCGCGTGGTGGATTACAGCCCACTCCCTCTCATAGAGAGGAGGCCTGTGTCCCAGCAGTGGGAACATTATAGGCTGATGATGATGATGAGCCACTAGTCTAGATTTGTACCCGGTTCATGGCAAAAGGCTCGCCCACTATTAACATGCAATGGGACCTAAACATAGGGCTGCCATCCGTCCGGATTTCCCCGGATTTGTCCTAGTTTGAAGGGCGTCCGAGGGCCGTCCGGCAGGGGTTTTTAAAAATTGTCCTGTCAGGGGAAACCTAATTTATAAGCGATATAAATTGAAATAAATCTTATTAAAAAAAATCATCCCTAATAAACAATTGACACAAATGTAGTCATCAGTACTGTAACTATTCTGCACAATGAATAGACGGTGCAATGATTTGAAAACTATTGTAAAACATCTGAAAAAAAAAAGAATAGAATAAATAAAATTCGGAATAGTTAAAGACATCCAAATATTTGTGTCGTTTATGAGCTACCAGGGAAGCCGCATGAACAGAAGGAACTACAGCCAAACTTCTTTATCTTCAACATAGTCCTTAATTTTGTAATATGCTTTTTTAATAAGGACACGTTTGATGCAATTTTTAAACTTTCCATCGGTCAGTTCAATAACTGACTTTGGCAACTTATTATAAAAGCGTATACTGTTTATAAGAAATGACTTGCTAGTTTTTGTTAATCTAAATTTGGGTATTACAATTTCGTGTTTACTGCGTGTGTTTATATTATGGAAGTCGCTTCTAATTTTGAAAAGCCCTCGGTTTTTGCGGACGTATAAAATACATTCTAAGATATAAAGTGAAGGCAGAGTCAGTATATCGATCTCTGCGCCGCTTAATAAATGCATTTAAGAAAAATATTGTAAATACTGTTAACACAATATTGAATTTTGCCCTCATGTTATACGCACGATAACCAATCCAATGCGGCTATCTCATTGTTCGGGAAATCTAAAAAAAATCGAAAAAGCGAGGCCAAGTTATACTGGAAATGTATAGCTTTAGCTGTCACCGTGTGTCATGCTCATCTGCCTAGCCTTTTCCCAAACTATCTTGGGGTCGGCTTTCAGTCTAAACGTATGCAGCTGAGCACCAGTATTTTACATGAAGCGACTGACCTCCACAACCCAGTAGGTAACTGGGTAATACGATACCCCTTGGTAAGACTGGATGTCAGATTTTTGGCTTCTGACTACTCGTAACGACTGTCAAAGATCTACAAATGACAGCCGGGACCAACGGCTTAACGTGCTTTCCGAGGCACGGATGAAACTCGGTATGTAATTATGGTCACCCATCACCACATCCAAGAACCAACCTCGGCAACCACGGCTTAACCTTAAATATCGACCCGTGCGGCTGTAATTATTTAGCCACGACCTCCTCTGGCCCTGTCACCTATCTGTGGAAACGTAGTGGATTGTACATTAACCCATTTAACATTGCGTATTTCGGTTTATGGTATATTGAACAGTTGTTAGTATTCCCAAAGAAAGAAAAAAACAAAAGCTTCTGCATAAATTTTTCGCACATAGTAGTGATCTTGTAAATGTCTATAGCCTGCCTATGACGTTTCCACTTCAGGGACACAAGTAACACCGGACTGGGACCGAGTGGTCCGAAATCCACCACGGGGGCCCAGTGTAGGGATGTTGCATACATCATCTGCCGAGCCTTTTCCGAACTGTTGGGAAATGTTGAAAAAAGTATGTTGGGGTCGGCTTCCAGTCTAACCGGATTCAGCTGAATACTAGTATTTTACATGAAACAACTACCTATCTGACCTCCACAACCCAGTTTTTAGAGGGTAATAAGATACCCTTTAGTAAGACTGGTTGTCAGACTTTCGGACCACTAACTGACTGCTGGATGTTGCATATCTTCAAATTATTCGATGTAAGACATGCCCAGTTTTCTCCAGATATTTTCCTCCACCATTTTGATAGCAAATGTATTTTGAAGTAATTGCCGTTCATGAATAATTACTCAACAAAACGAATTCGGCAACTATTTCCATCAACTGTAAAAGAATAATTATACAACTTTTCCGTTCTATAAAATTAAATAATGTCCCTGCGGAGAATTCTCTACCGTCTAATATCCGTTATCCTGTGACTTATGCCAACAGCTAATTTACACGGCCAGAATTATTTTTCACTTAATTTGAACAGTGTAATCGAAAGACAAAAGGACTTTCGTTGAAAGAGTTTCATTTACTGTACATACCTTTATTATTTCCATTGGTTCGTACCGGGTGACCCCGGTTAGTACATTTCGTACTTCTACAGAACATTATGTTAATATTACGATGCTTTTACGGACTATTTCCTGTACTTCGTAGAGAGGATCTGGGAAGTTAGCACGGTTAAGCGAAAGAAAAACTGTTTGGTGCTAATTACGTCATTAACGATGCCAATTATATTTAAAAAGAAAGAATTTCATCAATTGAACGCGATTATCACATCTGAACCACTTTGAAGTACTTTCAGTGACACGAGAATATTTACTACAGCAGCTCTTGAACGTTGTTTAAATCAGCTGATCGCGTTCAGTTTTGTTGGTGAAAACCGCTTTAACTGACACTAAAAATACAGGGTGGTGGAAGGTATAAAGACGGCTAAAACGGTTACCACGTCTTTAGTACATCATTCTAAACCCCCTCTGAGACCAGAATGACACCCGCACACCCTCACACCGCATAGAAAGTTTTCTATAGAAAGAGTAGAGAAAGTTTTCCATAGAAAGTTATATATAACTGCTGTTTCTGATGACCTTCTGTCTGTAAGGAAACTTTACCTTCTCCATCTCATCCTGAAAAAACACAAATCCCTCCCATACGATCCCAAAAAGCCGAGTAAGAGTGGCAGAAGAAGCTACTTAGTCGCTCCGTCTGTCCCAGTTAGATCTGTTTTTGCAAAGAGGCAGTACGCAAGGCAATCTTCCCACCTATACAACCTCTTAAACAAAGAGCTACACATCCATCCTCAGAAACTCCGTGACTGCAAAGTAGCTGTGACTGATTGGCTTAAAAATAAAACCTACGACGACATTGAGGCGTTGGTATCATGGCTTGCATAATCTAGCTATAAGCATGGCAATAGTTAATGTTAGTGGAGGAAGCTATGCCAAGCTTCTTCCGAACCCAACACATTCTCGCAGGGCTAATCTAAACCTAAACTGAAACCTAAATTAACTTAATTCAAACGTACAGTATACACTCACACCCGCACCCACCCACCCACACACACACACACACACACACACACACACACACAAACAGACTCAAAACCCCACTCGCATACCCTACACATGTGCGCTCTTTTACGCCTTTATTTTTAGTTTTATTGTATTTTCTTTTTATATTGTTTTTCAATTGCATACCCTGTAATGTTAAGTGGAAGAGCAGAGACACCTAGCACAAGCATCTCTTTGCTTAAAAGGTGATCTCCAAATCATGTATGTTTAAGAAACATGTAATTGAAATAAACATTTTTTTTATTTTTTTATTTATTTTTTTATTTTCTTACAGAACTGCAATACCTACACGTTCAAAATGATGTACTGAATACATATTTTCCTTTCAGAACTAAAGTAGGTAGTTCACAGACTCGGTGGAGCGATGATCTTCGCAAGGCGGCTGGCAAGAGCTGGATGAGAGTGGCCGAGGATCGGGATCAGTGGCGGCGTGTCATGGGCAAGGCCTATGTCCAGCAGTGGACGAGTACATGCTGATGATGATGATGATGAACTAAACTAGTAGATCATCATCATCATTTCAGCCGAAAGACGTCCACTGCTGGACATAGGCCTCCCCCAAGTTTCGCCACATTGACATAACATAGGGGGGGTTTGCCGTAATCGCCACGCTTGGCAGGCGGGTTGGCGATCGCAGTACGGTTGTTACAAAAGCACAGAGAACGCTGCTGCCCATTCTCTGGCAAGTCCCTTAGTCGCCTCTTACGACACCCACGGGAAGGCATGGGATGGACCATACAGAACTAGTAGGTACTTTAAATTTAAATACTGGCTTCCTGTCATCAAGCTACTTGAAAATTATTATACTCCAACTTGCATAAACATTAATCTACGGCCAAATGATTTGGATGTGAATGCTGTTGGTTTTTTTTATTAATCTAATAGATAAATACAGAAACATACCATAAAAAAGTACCTTTAGTTGTTTTCTGGTCATGTTTACGTCACATTATAAAATAACACCCGAGCTTACCTTTGTACCGGTACACAATCGTTCACCTGTTTATATTGAGAACCTTTTGAAGTATTCCGATAAATAATAAACTGTTTCCTTTTCAGTGGTCGTGACGCGTGGACAAATCAATATACAGGTACAACACCTTTTTAGAAATTTGGTGAAAAAATAAAAGTCCCTTCTTCCAGTGAAAACTACATAATATTTCAATAAGTCTCTCAAGAGACTAAGTAAAACATACATAACTACTTTATTTAAACGTGAATAATTATAGAAGTACTTACATAATATCTGCGTCATCCAATCGATCAACCACCAGACATCATTATGGTTTCAAAAAACATCTTTTCTATTCACATAATGTTTCATTAAGATCAGAATTTAACATAAGCTCACTCCCTATAGTTGGCACTCTCGTAATTCCACTCCACAATAAGCAATTCGCATGTAGGTAGGGGAACATAATTCGTGGCCACATCCATTGGTTCAGTGGCAATCGCCACGGAATCTAGAATGCAGAGGATACTGTGTGCAAATCCTAGACATACCACTAATGCACGTACGTTATCCCAAGTACGGCAAGTACCAGACTAGGCATTAGTCTACAACTGATTCAGGAAACCATCAAGAGCTAAGTTGGCTGCCGAAGCCTAGGCTATCAGTTGTCTTGGCGGCGCCCAAGTCCAGGCAAAGTTTTATCAGAAATCAGGAAGCTTCCTTTTCCCAAGTTTGTTGAGATTGCCTCTCCGTCTAACATGCAATGTTTGGTAAAGACAGGAATTTGAATTATTGAGCCAATTGATTACCTACAATTGTCTGTATATTCAAATTAAAAGTAGGATTATTTGCTTGTTGTTTAAAATGATTCTAACATCTCATCTGAAAAGTTTACGTATAGTATCAATAAGCAGTGCATTTCGCAAGCTAGCTATGACGTAACCCTTTCAAACTTTCTGGGAAATACCAAAACCAGCTTAGACGGGTATTCGGACTTTTGAATCCAGAAACTTTTGGCTATCAAGGTAAAATGTAACATATTCGTGTCAAAAACCGAGTAATTTTTAAAAGGGTTTTATGCTTAAATGTACCTAGGATCTATGGAGCTCCCCAGGGTACAGGTTAACTATTTACCATTCACTCGTTGGGTCCCCCATTCATTATTTTCAATACCAATCGGTGATTTATCATTCACCCACGAGAAAAGTTTGAGACATTTTTCGAATTTTAGGTGTAACTTCTTAAACTCCCAAAAAACCCGTACTCTTTTTTGTTCTTTAACCGAAAAGTAAAAGAGGAAAAGTCAGTTCAAAATTACAAATATTTCTAGCAAAAAATGGCCGTGACTTACCAGCAAACATGGCGTGTAATGACTAACAACATTTGCTGAAAATTCAGACAACGATACATTTTGTCTTCTCTCACAAGCAGCGTAGAATCTGAAAAAAAAAACGAGCAGCTAAAATTTCCTTGCTGAAAATTTTCATCACACCTCAGTTATAATTAATAGTTACCCGTGAATATAGTGCGCAATATATACACACGTATAAATTACAAATTTGGAATAGAAGCGCGCCATCTTCCCGCCGCCATTGTTTCCGCTAGACCTAACTACTTCCGACGACAACTTCCTTCACCGCTTTCGGGAAATACGGTGCATTCAAATTACATCGCGAAATTAATTTGCTCACAACTTAGCAAATTAAATAGAAATTATGAAAAGTGTGCAATTGCGGCGAGGAAATTTTAAGACCTCACTTTTAAAGATTTAACTCAAAAGCTTGATGAGGAAAGTAATGAAAACGTCTCGGGAATCGAAACTTGGATGCGGAAAGTTTAAATGTTTTAAAATAATATGAACGAAAAAAGTGCTACCAATTTTGTTTAAGAATAACGAAAGCTCATTTAGCTATAAGTATTTTACTTCGATATTAACCTAATACCGTTCCTTATTATCCATTTCTCCTTTGTTTATTGTTACAAAGTATCAGGAAATACAACCTTCCCGGAAAATTGTTTTGAGATTAAATCCATATTTTTGCTTTTAACAATATGAAAATTACGTACAAACAGGAACCGTGTGGGTAGAGCATAATATATCGTACATATTGTGTGTCCACATTGTCCCTGAAATCACTTAAAAGCCCAAAGTTTACTTACTCGTGGGGAAATCTTGGAAAAAACATCTGGGATATGTAATCTTTTGGTACCTTACTTTCGATTTCTTTGGCACAAAGGGTTGGCCGACCTTCTGTTTTTTGTTTGGTCAGATTACCTTAGCTAGTCCATTAGAGTTTTAAGTGACCATAGTGATATTGTACGTAAGTAGTGAAAAGGCATCTTATAGTTTTAGGGTTCTTCGGGTGAACAAGGTCGCAAAGTTCAGGATTGGTGCCCTGACACAGTGACACAGGCTCGCGGCAGACCGCGAAGGAGATGGGGGTACGAACTGGAGCCTTGAGAATTGAATAGAAGTAGTACAGATTTGTGACCGTTGGAAGGAATGGAGGGAGGCCTTTGTCCAGCTGTGGGACAATATGGGCTAGTTATAATAATAATAATCAAAAACCCTGACCACCGGTAGCTCGAACCCCATTCCCGAAAGCAACAAAGGAAATATTATTCTTGAATTTCAACAATATGCTGAGTAGTTTCATGTTATTTCAAAACATCGATTTGCTTCGACTTTGAATCTCTTCTTTATAGTCTCAGTCGATGCCCAAGTAGCAGGATTTATTAAAACTTCATGCATCAACTAGACACCTTATTCATTTGAAACTTACTTTACCACTAAAAGGCACTTCACCATATCACGCAAAAATCATCGATCAAAACTTTTTTAAAACCAGTCCGCACGATCAGAAAAGATTGTTCACATCGTTGAGCCGTTACGACTATTATCAATCACGCCGCATTTTGCCATAAAACCGTCATATGTAGGTAACCACAGTTTTCCTTCCCAAGATCCCTTGGGGAGTATCTGGGACGAAACTGAACAGATACCTCCAGATTCCGCGCCCTGTTTGCCCCGTGCCCAAGTGTATTAAATTTATGGCATTAAAAACTGATTTATTCACCAACCAGGCAGAAATATCTGGCCGTGCGATTGCCCGAAGTTTTTATTTCAGTGATTCTGAAAAAAGTTGCCGTAGATTCTTTTAAGGATATAACAAAAAATGCGGTGTTTACATTTTTTGAATAAACATTCTGTAATAACATCTCCTCGCTTGTTAGCGTGAATATCAACTGTATAGTGGTAGTGGCTTTACGTTAGGCGAGCATGCTGAGCTGAGTCATGAAAGATTAAATACAAAATCTAGCTTTTTCGTTTAAACAAAGTTTTTTCCGTTTAAGTTTACGTAAAATAAACATTTTGACTTCATCCGCATGGAAGGAAACTCATAAGTATTTGAAGCTGAGGCAGACATGAAGCCATTTGTTTATACCAACTAAAATCGCCAACTCTCATGGTTTAACCCGAACTTATCCGATTCCGTATATCCGAATACCCTGGGGTGCCTTCGCGCATCCAGTGAAGATTGTACCAATTAACCGACTGACACAATCAAACACCAAGCATTGCAGTGTATGCCAGTGTCGCATGAGTTAGGTCTTGATATTTTAACTACTAATTGAGTTCACTATCATGTCTGTATCTAAAGTAAAACTTCAAACTAATTATTGTTACGGATACTATTTCCTCTACGGATTTTGTACAATGTTTTTGATCTAAGTTGCTAAGTGATCCTAAGAAGTGCTTCATTACTGAACCAGTTATTGCTGCCTTCTACCTGTCATCATCATCATTTCAGCCGACAGACGTCCACTGCTGAACATAGGCTTCCCCCAAGTGTCGCCACATTGACATAACTTGGGGGGTTTTGCCATAATCGCCACGCTTGGCAGGCGGGTTGGCGATTATGGCACGTACGGTAGTACGGTTATTACAAAAGCACAGAGAACGCTGCTGACCATTCTCTAGCATTTCCCTTAGTCGCCTCTTACGACACCCTCGGAAAGATAAGGAATGGTGCTATGCTTTACGTCCGACACCATACAGAACCTTCTACCTGTACTTTATTATTATTAAAAAAGAAAACAGTAGATTTACTTGTCAAGATACGTAACACGGAAGAATAAGAAAAAAAAAATCGAGAAAGCCATTTCTTCCTCAGATAAAATCGCAGGCGTTACATCACTGACTGATCAAGTGTCCCGGAGTAACCCGCAAGGGATATAAGGTGGCGGTATTTTTACTTTTTCTTTTATCGGAGAACTTCGAGATTTGAAACTTGAGGGTCAGAAGGTGGAATCCCTTGCGGTCTTTTAAGTCTTGACAGTTCGAAGTCCCCATTGATATTGTTAATCTATTTGTAGCTATGTATGTCGCCGGAAACCCTTTTTCCGGGTATTTTACCCCTGGGGATCAATGTGCCCGGTAGACGTGTCAGGTGGAAACAAAAATCTGAATGCGAGTAAGTTTATTATAAGTTTTAGGGGTTTCACACCTCGCAAAGAAAGAAAAACTGAAGTAATATAAGTTTACTCATGAGCTCGCCCGTTCCGTGCCTCGTTCGCTTACCAAGTACGTTGGTCTTATTTTTGTTGTTGAAGGCATGCAAATTTTAGTGCGCATTTCAAATTCTCTTTTGACTGACCAGTTTTTGTAATAATTTAAAAAGAAGGCTGAGTAAAAGGAAAATGTCCAAAATGACTACAGAGAATTTTGTCCATTTAAACTAACACTGCAGAGCTGCCCTAAGTAGATCTTTATGATAGTGTTAGTAAATATAATATTATTGCACTGTTCAAATAACAACTCTCGCAGCTGAGCAGACCGTTGAAAATCAAACAGTGTACTTTTATTATGGTATTAATTTAGATTCAACTTTGTATAATTGAAAACGCGCACTAGTATCTATACTAGCCAGCTATAATGGGGACTTCCAAATTGTTCTCACTAAAATATTCTAAGTTATTAGAAATTCTTGTAAAGTTTCCGTAAGCATCTCTTATTAGTTAAAATAGTTAAGCGGTCAATCGATAGCGACTGTTAATACACTGAGCTTCCGAAAACTCAAGGGAAGCAACCGCAAAGTTTGGCACAGAGCCACTGGCAAACGGTTCAAATCGTCTGTTGCCACTAATGTTTACCTAGATGTTTCTGGACAGACGGAGTTAAGTCTTGCCCTTTAATTAAAGCCTTGAGGGATTAAGAAAGTGATGAAGCATTTAAGTTGCTGCAGAGTAGGTAGTGGAATATAATTCTGATAAAGAACTTTGTGCTTTTCGTAAAGGCTACTTACTGCTGGGCATGCGGTTATCTGGATTCTATTTTCTTGTCGGGCAAAAAGTTGTTAGGTTTTTCTTGGTAGCTATCTCAGTATTTGTACCTGGTTAAGATTGCTCTGTATGGTATAGCACCATCCCATATCTTCCCGTGAGTGTCGTAAGAAGCGACTAAGGGACTTGCCAGAGAATGGGCCGCAGTGTTCTCTGTGCTTTTGTGACAACGGTACTGCGATCGCCAACCCGCCTGCTAAACGTGGCGATTATGTCAAAACTCTCCATGTTATGTCAATATGGCGAAACTTGGGGGAGGCCTTTGTCCAGCAGAGGACGTCTTTCGGCTGAAATAATGATGATGATGATGATGAAAATTGCACCCCATGTCATAGGACTGAAACATAAATGGTGAAATGTGGGTGTACATAGGCACACCTTTTCCTATCTTCTTGGGAAAACGGGCATCTTAACGATTACTTTTTTGAACATGTGAAAAGTCTGTCGTCATCAGCTTGAGCGGCAGTCGCGAAAAGCGATGACCAAAAGTAAACTTTAACATACATAATAGATGATTAAGATTAGTATTAGATCCAGGCACACTTGCGAAACAGGAGGCTTAAGAGCCTTAAGAAATGTCATGAAGTAGACTTAAAACTAATTAAAGTATTAATATGGACGTTTTAGCCTGGCCTGAAATGTATTTTTGCTTAAAGTTATTCTTTTATTCCGATTTTTCTCTCTCTGTTTGTCTTTGTCTAGTGGTCGCGAGCTACGTGACTGCTGTACATCTGGGCGTAGGTTCGATTCCCGTTTCCGGTTAATTGCTGTGGGGTTTCTCCATCAGATATTTATCAGTAGTCGCCACGGAGTCTGGACTTGTGCTCGGTTGACAGCAATAGGCTCGCCCCCTATTACACGAGACTTAAACATAACCGGCAAGCTGTGGATGTACTATTAGATACATCTCCACCTAACCCTTTAGGAATTACAGGCGTTGCGTGATGTTATGCTATGTGTTTATTCTGAACTTCAAATTTTCCTATACGTACAGACAGCTTCATTAAGTAGTTACCCCCCTGGCTTACTCGGCTGGACTGTAGAGGGATTAGCACATACTGACGCTGTCTATTCCTATGTATTTAAGAGTGCTAAAAAGAAAATTGTATAACCTACCTTCAGTATGTAACGAGACCTACTTTACAAGTACTCTCAGTGGGTGGGCGAAGTGGCTCGATATGGTTGTGTTTATGAAGTAACAGCGTGCTGAGGGGACGGTACACAGTTTTGGCTAAACTCCAAATACGTTGTCTTAGGGAAACCCAACAAATATGGAGTAAGTGATTACTTTACTTACGTAAGTACTGAACACGAACATTTATTAAGGGAAGAAGCAAAAAAAGGTGAGTAAATCATTAGTCACAGGGATATTATTCTAATAAATACAACAAAATAATAACAATTTCGAAATGTAATAAGGATAACCTCTTGTCAGTTTACTTTTCTGTTTATCAAATCAAATCAAATCATTTATTTCAAATAAGCCAGTTACAGGCACTTTTGAATGGTCGAACAACAATAAAAATGAAGCTACAGTCCCAGTCACAAGACATAATAACTGTGAAAGTACTGTAGTTGCCCATTCCAAGGCGTAGATCTCTATGGAGAAGAATGGGCAAGAAAATCCATGGACACTCTTTTAAATCAGAATCGTGTTACAAAAACCTTGGTTACATCATTCATGTTGAGATGGTACGTATCTGTATGGAAAAGAAGGAACATTGACATTATCTACACATATGACCACGAACAGCTTTTACTATGAAAAAAACACCAACGGATGATGCAAATAATTTCAATAAGATTTTAAAAAGAATGGGAAGAAAGAAGAATAGTTTAATCTCCACAAAGAAAATGGTCATTATAAAATAACCACAAGCCAAACAAACCAAAAGTTTAATAATGTAAGAAAAGAACACTGAAAAACCTACAAATTACAAGTTAAATGCAGCTTATACTTGCTCAAAACGCAAAGGCAAACTGAACCTAATCAAAATGTATCAAGCAACAACGTGAATGAGTTTAAACGTAGGCTTTTTAAATTATTGAATGACAAGGCGTATTACTCTATCAATGAATATGTTAATATTTATTTAATTCTGTCGATAGAAAATTGCTCCCTGTTGCTGATAAGGGTGATAGTTTTTATTGACATATTGTTTTGTTTATTGCATCTATTATTATGTAAGAAATTGTGACTTAATAATTTATACTTGTTTATGTGCCGTCTTAATCTATTGATACATTTACTTACCTTTTCTAAACTAATATTATAAAGAGTTGTTTGTTTGTTTGCATTGAATAGGCTCCGAAACTACTGGTCCGATTTGAAAAATTCTTTCAGTGTTAGATAGCTCATTTATCGAGGAAGGCTATAGGCTATATATCATCACTCGCTACGACCAATAGGAGTGGAGCAGCAATGAAAAATGTTGCGAAAACAGGGAAATTGTGACGCAAACGAAGTTGTGCCGGACAGCTGGTAATATATATTTTTTTGTTAATTGACATTTCGATTACCTGCTTCTATTTTGTATGCCTTCTGGCGGGACATAGTATGGACCAACATTTATTTATAACATCTGTATATTTTGTTTCCCTTTGTTCACAAAATGATTAAATGAATTTGAACCCTAAACTGTGTCGGGTAACAGATAAGACACGTCTGTTATAGAGAATATGTAACAAGATCAAGTTCCCAATACACAAGTTTCTCGCCCAGACATGATAGATTATGACTTCATGAATGGTCGAATTTACACGTTTTGTATACTCGCATGTCCAGGGCTACCATTGTGTGAGAAGTTTGCGCCTTAGAACATTTAACAATGTAGCTTCCGTTTACTGCACTGACTATCATATGAGAAAGGTTCTCCTTCGGACGGCAGTGAAAGGTGCAGATTGAACTACTGGCCTACCATGACGTCTGAAAGCAATATTGTTTTACTCTTATACCAGAGTGGGAAAGAGACGGAGCTATACAGGATGTCTAGCGCCATCTCTTTCCCACACTGGAAAAAGAGTAAAACAATAATGTTTTAAGACGTCATGGTAGGCCACCAGGTCTGAATATTAATTCAAGAGTACGTTCAAAGTTACGGCTTGCAATCTAAGGTTTGTGGTTCATTTTCCAGAAAACGGCTGCAACTTTAACAATATAAAGTTTATTGATAGCTGAACCTTCAGCAATACTTACTTTACGATCTCGCAAGCTCGTAAACTCGATACAATAGGCTGAATAACCCGCACGTAACAAAGTTGTCACCTTCGCATCCATTATTAAAATCTTATTAACCTCGACAGTTTGATGAAACAGGACAAAAACCGCTCTAAAAATAAAAATTATCTCATCTTTCGGAGATGAAAACAATTCCATTCAGGCTATGCTCAAAGCAAAAATGTTTTGAAAACCCGAAACTTGATGAATTCGTGTTTGCACAAACTGGAAACAATATTCCGTGAAATACGTTGAATTTTCGCTGTGCGTAAAGGAAATAAATACTTGGAAGTAGTACATAAGTATAGTATACGTCTTCGTTTTGCAAGTCTAATTTAATTACTGATAATACCCGGCGTTCACTACTGCTCGCGTTTTAAAGCATCAACAATTTGGTTTTACTTTATAAAATGTAAATAAACATAAAACGTTGACCCGATAAATGTACTTAGTGCTACGGATTATGCATTAGTGTGAGTAGATAAGCTGAATTATCACCATTACGAGGCCAGATCCTATGGAGGATCATGATTTTCTTGGGCTAGAATAAGCGGTAAGGTTTTAGAGCAAAGACCTTAGTGTCTAAACAAAGTGACATTATATCAGCAAGAACAACCATTCCGGTTCGAATAATTTGTATGGCCTACTAGTTTTGCGTAGGTGCTTCAAGTTTACTATAATCCAATAGATATCTTCCTGGAGTACTATGTCTACAATAAGACAAAACAGAAAGGGTCTGTAGCCGAGAAAGAATAACATCAATTATGATACAAAAAAAAAAACTCTATTGTTGGACTCTTCTAGCTTCTACATTCCTGTTGAAGGTACTATTATCTTGTATCGCTTCATTCTTTATCACACACATACCAACTTATTAATATACTGGCCCTTTGTGTACCATTACATGGTACACAAAGGGCCATTGAAATGTTGTGTTCCTGAAAACAATGGCCACATAATCGTATTACATCATCAACGTAAAGAAGGCCTTTCAGGAATATTATATTGTTTGCGTTCGTGATCGTTATTGAGATCCCGAGAAAAAAAGATCATGGATACGGTCTCAAAGTCGGCCAAAGATTTCATTTTAGCCGACTGTAAACCGAATTGTAGTGTATATGGTGTTACTCCAAAATAAATTGCATCTCTTTTCTGACAAGCTATCATTTACTTTTCTAGAAAGCTATCATTTACTGGAAACGTACATCTTTTATTGAGTTGAATGTGCCCTGGCGGTTGAGAGTATGCTCCCTCAAATGTCACGCTGATGGTGGCGCTGGTTACGGGTTATTTAGTTCCCTTCAAAATGGTTGAGTTGAATGATGGCTGATTCATACGTCATGTTCGTAAACGGGCGCTGTCTTGTGATCTTTTAATTGTTCTTTTTGTTTTTACTATGGAAACTTTTAACGTGCACGTCTTGCTACATCGTTCTCACATAGTTAGTTAGTTACAGCACGGATGACAACATTTGTGTCACTTATTTGATCTAGTCTTTTTGTGATATTTTCTATTTATTTTTTGTTGTTGACCAATAGACGTCTGATTCTGAGGTAGCCGGTAAGGATTTGGATTGTGTAATATTACTTGGGGTGCTTTTTACCATTGGATAATACCAGGCCCCTCAGAAAGTATTGCGAAAAAAAGTTTTTATATATGGGAGACTGGCCAGTTATTATGTTTTTCGAAAATATGATTATTTATAAGTAAAAATAAGTAAGTTCCAATTTCAAAATTTCCCTCCACATTTTTTGCGAGTTAATTCAAAGTATTGTGTCTCACTGAAATATGGATCTGCGCCGGGAACATTTTAGAGCTATGATTTTATACGATTTCAAGTGTCGCCTGAAACCGGATGAATCGTACGATAGACTTCAAATGGCATTCATGGATGAAGGCCCTTCCAAGGCAACCGTGTATCGTTGGTATAACGAATTCAAGCGCGGTCGACCAACTTTGGGGGATGACGAAAGAAGCGGTCGCCCTTTGACGGCTGTTACCGAAGAAAACGTGCTAGCAGTGAAAAATTTAATCCAAGACAATAGGCGAATTACATATCAGGAGATTCAACACATATTGAAGATTGGATCGGGAAGCGTTCACGAGATTCTACACAGCCATCTTCGCGTGAGGAGGATAGTATCACGCTGGGTGCCGCACAACCTCACCGATGCTCAGAAGCAGGCCCGGGTGGAATGGTGCCGTGATATGCTTAACAAATTTGAAGCAGGCTCGTCTCGGCGTGTTTACGACATCGTTACAGGTGATGAGTCCTGGATTTATCAATACGACCCAGAAACCAAGCGCCAGTCGACTGTTTGGGTGTTTCAAAATGAGCCAACGCCTACCAAAGTGAAGCGATCTAGAAGTGGGGGTAAGATTTTGATCGCTAGCTTTTTTAATTTGACTGGCCACTTGGTATCAATTCCCTTACGGGATCAAAGAAGCATTAATGCCGAATGGTATACTTCCAAATGTTTGCCAGAAGTTTTCTCTGTTATAAGCAACAAGCGACCAAACACAGGGCTCCGCGGGCTACTGCTCCACCACGACAATGCACCTGCGCACACCGCACTCAAAACGAGGGACTTCCTGGACAGCACGCCAGTCAAACTCCTGGGTCACCCTCCTTACAGCCCTGATCTAGCACCGTGTGACTTCTTTTTATTCCCAAAAATAAAAAATCAGCTCAAAGGGATACAATTTTCGTCGCCGGAAGATGCGCTGGCTGGGTTCGAGCAGGCTGTAAACGAGGTGTCTGCGGCGGACTGGAAAAAGTGTTTTGAAAACTGGTTTAGGCGCATGAATCTTTGTATAGAGGCTGGTGGAAAGTACTTTGAAAAGATTTAATAAAAATATATGTACGTATAGAACAATTTTTTTTAGTTTCGCAAAACTTTCTGAGTGTCCCACGTAGTTGGCCTCCTTCTCGCGTCGTGTTTCTCATTTTTGAGGGTCGTGATGGCACCGAAGTGAAGCAATCTTTTGCTTGACGATGTTTTGTCATCTGTACCTGTCCTTGGTAATGTGCAGCGCATTGTGGAGTTTTGAGTTTAGCGATGAGCGAATTTGGTCCGTCCTTCAGAATGGACCTTGCCAGTGACCATCAGCTGTTCTATGTTATGGCCATATTTTCTTGCCATTTGACCGAAAAATTCTTTGCAGACAACAATTATGTTGTAGAAATTCTGGTTTTTATTTATAGGTCACGGAGAATATACTTCATTATTATTGAATACTACTTCTTTATCGTGTAGCTAATGCCTAACCTGGTGTCTAGAGTTTTCATCCCACCCGTGGGCATTTGACTTACAGTCATGCTGGTTTCATCACAATGTTTTTCATCATCGAAGCAAGTGCGTGTCTTGGATTCGAACTCGAGACCATCGTGGCAGTCCGAAGGTCACACCAATAATAAATAAGATAATCACTCAATAATAGTCCAAGCTACACTAATTAAAAGGTTCAGTATTGATTATTGGTAACAGAACAATGATTATAAATTCCAGTAACGGTCCATAACTTATAGGACTGAGGAAATAGCCGTGCTTTGTATCTTTTGCTCTTAGTGGTCAGCGTGTGTCCGGGTTTCGGATGGCGAAGTTCATTACTATGCATTAGACATGAAACCGTTCGTGCGGTGACGTACTGTACCATGGAGCTTCAGTTTTTTACCTCGTTTGTGCTGTTTTGCGATATTTCCGATAAGGTTTCTCCTGAAATAGATTTAGTATTGGGGATTGACAAATGTGCAGTTACTAACAAGGGTGTTGTTTTATAGTCCCACACTGTTATTTTTTATAACGTATGTGTTGTGTTTTGTACAGATAAAAGAAACTTATTTTCTTTTTTTCTTTCTTCTTTCTAGATAAAAATCCACACTACTTACCCGATTTTTCGACTTTTGTGAAACCAATTATTAAGCCACCGATGCAAAGTAGGTTTTCTGGCTTTTGTTGTTCTTCCTAAAAAAAATTTATTTATCCATCTTCCTGCCCATGTTACTTGGAGTCAACACAAGATGCTTTTCTTCTTCCATTTGCTCCTGTCAGCCATCACTCATCAACAGAGGTCGGAATTAGGTAGAGTTATTTATGTACTTACACTGATTTCATACAGTGAAAGAATAAAGTGGATATGCCACAAATCCTGAGATTAATTTTAAAGAGCAGAAGAATCCCGTAATTTATAAAATAAAAAAAGTTATTTTTTTTTAACAATTTAAACTATCCAACTTCGGATTTCCGAAGTTGCATAATTCCAATGCGCACACGCAAGGGAAGATCCATATTAATATTAACATTTTGATGCAAGTACTTACATAACTCTACCTAATTCCGACCTCTGCTCATCAATCATCATTCACTTCTCATTACTTTTCTAACCAGTTTTTAGAATGAGATTATGTTTTAGAATCGTGTACCTATATGTTTCCGAGTTTCTTTCCTTATAGCTAAACAGAAACAAAAACAGAACTTCGATATCTAACATAAATAACACTAAACACAACACACAACTCCAAGACACATACCACGTACGTCACGTCCTCACAATACGGCTCACGACGTACCTACCCACTAATATGTCACCGGACAGGCACGTATACCGGAACCAGAAGTTATCCCGCATCACGACCACTTCCGACGACGAAAGCTGCGCTTCCTGTTATTCAAATGGACGACCACTTTGAGCACTGTGAAGACCGCCGATAAATCAATTTGATTGGTTCATCAATTTCTATCTGTGGTTACATTTGATTTCTGCCAGTAAATAACCTTGAAATTATTGCAATAATAATTTGACAACAAAAAGTAGCAAACCAATGGCTATTGAATGGATCTTTTTCATAAATTTCGAAAATGCTATGTTCGAAGCATCATACAATTTGGATCAATAGGTACTTTAGGAGGGAATCACAGGTAGGAGGGAATCTTGGGCAAATGTAAGGTATTCCCGCTCGTGGCTGTACCTCGCTATATCATACACACATGTAAAAACCTACAATCGGAGATCCAGCCAATCAACAAAAATCTTTGAACCTGCTCTGATTAAAAACTATCCTCGTAGTTAAATTAATAAAACAGACTTCCTTATTTTCCAAGATCACTTCAAAAGGAAAACAGAATCACCTATTCATGCCATGAAATCCTTTAACAAACAATGGGGAAGATTTATCTCTAATTAATTATAACTAATACTCGCTCAGTACAATGTTTGGTGACACATGGCAACATGGCAGTGAAGGCATGCATACTAATATCCTAACTTGTAACTTGTGTACCTTCGATTTCGCAAGGCGGCCATAATGGTATGTGTGACGATAAGTTCGAATAGGTATAGAACAACTTTTGATGGTATATCCGCGAGGCTAATAGGTGCTTCACATTTGCTCGGGTGACTTACGTTTTGGCATGATTTTCCGAACACACATAACCGATCCAAATAAATAAGTAGGTAACGTACAGCTAATTTGGTGCATGCCGAAGGATTAGCTCAGTTTAACATCTACAGTCACGATCAGGCTGGCTCAACACAATGCGAGCTAAACATAAATCTTCAATATCCTGTAACAAACAATGGAGAAGATTTATCTCTAATTAACTATATCTAATACATCATTAGTACGATGTTTGGTGACACAAGGCAACATAGAAATAGCATGCATACTAATATCATAACTTGTGTATCTTCGATTTTACACTGCAGCGCCGAATTGGCATGTGTGACGGGTATAGAACCACTTCTGATGGAATATCCGTCAAGTTAACAGGTGATAGCCGTATCTTCGGCTCGCAATGTTGGGCACAACTAGGGTCCAAAAAGCTATTAAAATACTAGTATCTACCCAACTTTCGGGACAAAAACGGGCAACTAAACTAAAATTGTGCCGAACCGACTCAAACATGATTTAGCGACGGTAGATGTCAAACGCAGTTTGGCGAACAGCACGAGCCAAATGAAAGCCGAATATGTGTGAGATAGCTTTTGGATCGGGTTTTTTGTGCAATATATAGAAACAAAGAGAAAAACATTGATTTGTGCTAAAAACGTGTCACGTGACATAAAAAAGAATAAGTGACGGTAGAATAAGTATTACCGAATTGAAAGTGCCGATCCGAACATGTACGTGGTGTGTAATGCCCCTAAGACGAATACAAATGGAGCATATTGTGAAGTTTATTCATAAATTGTTTAGAATGGTTATTTGCCAAACACGGTTGGAATGGCGTTACTTGTTTGTTGTGTTAGGAGAATAAAGCGAGATCTATCGTTTTTTTGCAGTAGATATGCTTAAACTTAACCAGAACCAAATTCTTTTACTATCATGTTTTCCCCACTTCCATTAAATTATCACCTAGCCATATTTTCGAAAGATAATGATATATATATATACAGGGTGTCACAGAAAGGGTATATACATACTTAAGGGTGTGCTACAGACCATCAAACTGAACATGTTTCTCCATCGGACCAACATCGTCTTAGCGAAAAAAATATCAGCTGCCCCATACATTTGGTCGAATAGGTATTTAAATTTTCTATGGGGCAGCAGATAATTTTTTCGTTATTACGATGTTTGTTTGTGGAGAAACATGTTCAGTTTGATGGTCTGTAGCACACCTTTAAGTATGTATATACCGTTTCCGTTACACCCTGTATAGATATCACTTTTTACAGATAAGATATTCTTTTCAAAACTATAAGATATTCGTCATGCACAATCATATTCCTGACAACCCTGTATTTCATGAAATACTGTGGTACAGTGTGACAGTACCACAGCATACTACAGCTACTCACAAAAAATACTACATTAAAAACACTACAAAGTATCATAACAAAACAAGAATACTAAAAGAACCCACAAAGAGATTCAAATAAAATAATTACATAGAGCATGTAAAGCAAGACCAGCATATGGCGCTGCTAAGCATCATAATAGCGAAAATTTCATTAAAATCCGTGCATTATTTTTTTGTGTGACGAGAGCGAGGGCAGTTAAAAAATTGCTGTTTAGTACTCGTCTGAAACAGTATACTGAGATTATATTTTTTGTCAAGCAAATATTTAAACAAGCTCGTACATACATTTTCTACAGTATTTTATTCGTATTCTAGCATCTCAGTTATGTCATATTAAAAATTTATGTGAGAGTAACATGCTGTTTCTGCAGATCGCCTTTAGATCGCCTAGAGAGGTCGCCTTTTCATAGTATGCATGTTAATGACCTCTAAATAGTGATCTGACCAAATACATAATATTGTTAGCGGGTCGTGGTTACATTATATATATATATATATATATATATGTTACGGGCTATTTGATAAGTACGGGCACTATTAATAATGGCCGGTCTGTATTCATAATGCCCGACTCAATTGGGCACTGTGATTAAAACAGCATGATCAATCACTTTTCCCTGCCATTATGAATAATGCCCACCCTATCTTGGGCAAAGTAATAAAATAGGTGAACTGTAGTGTTTTTGTTTATCAAATGAAATTAAACTTACAAAATGTTCATGAAAGGTTAACAAAAAATTACCTAACCTAACCCAATTGCCCCGCTATAAGTAGGGAATTATTCATACTGCCCGGTCCAAGTGATAAATTCAAGCAATCTCAAACACTGACTTATTACATGGACCACGAACCGTCGGGCATTATTAATAATGGCCGGTCAACGTGATAAATTAATCACTTTGCCCATCGCTCTTGGACATTATTAATAATGGCCGGTCCTTATTAATAATGCCCAGTTAATCACGTTGTACGTAACATATATACAGGGTGTAATGGAAAGGGTATATACATACTTAAGGGTGTGCTGCAGACCATCAAACTGAACATGTTTCTCCACAAACAAACATCGTTATAACGAAAAAATTATCTTCTGCCCCATACAAAATTTCAATACCTATTCGACCCAAATGTATGGGGTAGCTGATATTTTTTTCGCTATGACGATGTTTCTTTGTGGAGAAACATGTTTAGTTTGATGGTCTACAGCACACCGTTAAGTATGTATATACCCTTTCCGTAACACCCTGTATAAATTACGTGTCACGTTGTTTGTCGGGGATGGACTTCTGAACTACTCAACCGATTTTAATCAAAGCACACCGTGTGCAGTTTGATCCAACTTGAAAGTTAGGATAGATTACATCTCAATTTATAGTCACAATATTATTTTATTGCAAATTTAAGTCATAATTAGCTGCAAACGATTCTAAAAGATAGTGGATCTGTTGACTGGATTGAGTGAGTATTCACTAGACCAACGATACTATGATGTTTTTTTTCTATAATATTACTAAACAAAAATGGAATATTACACTAAAACATTGAATAGAAATTGCAATAACTAATATACGTACACTGAATATTTGGTTTTACGAGAAAAAAAAGCCTTACGTATCTTCCAAAATATTCGCAACACAGAGCGATATTTTATTCAGTTGTTTTGACAAATTTGTTTGCATATAATATTAATGTGTCAAATATATCGCTCTGATTTATGATATTGATTATGTTATCCTGCCATCCTGTAGATTATCATACTTCACATCGGCTACATAAGTAAAAGTTAACGAACTTTGAATGTACCTTTAAGGTCTGGCTTATCAAACGAAATGTTACCAAAAATGCTCTCGTTCAATCTTAGTAATTTCAACCTTACGTGCAAGCCACAAGCAGCATTTTCCATGAAACAGCCAGAACAATATTATCATTCCGTGTTTTTGACGGTTGCTATTGTGGCTCAGTGAATATAAAAAAGTCGTTTTAAGCTGTAAATATTATGTTTTACATTAGGGAAAACAAAATGGTTCGACATTTTTTCGTCATGTCGTTTTGCTGGTCCTCCAGTCGTGGATTTATTTGCTAAATTGTCTATATCTTCATATATACAAGTAGTACTGAATACTCCATTAAATTAAGCCAAACTTGGTCAAAACATAGCTTTGGCTCATGTTCGTCAAAGGCTAATGTATTAAATAAAACAACATTTCGGTGTTAAGCTTGTACACACGACTGCTAAGTCTCAGTGAGAGACTCTTACTCTACCAATTCGTACGAAAAGGACGGATTAGTTTTACTCAGTAGCCAAGAACATGTGTTATATCTCATACCATTTCATTTATTAAATAAAACCAGGACAGTATTTCAGTACTTTTCATGCAGAGGAAAAAAGACAACATTCAGTTAAAATATAATCCTCTTGGAATTTATAATTTGATCATGAATATTTAAACAATCGTTTGTGGTATGTGCATTCGGCATTTTTTAATCGACGATTGTTTTTTTAATAAGTGATCTGTTATTTCGGGTCATTTATCATAAAAAGTCTAGTAACAAAAACCTTTGTTTCGATCACCTGAACTAGTTCTACACCAAGCAAAAATTGTCCGTGATGTTCTTGAAGAATGCGTACAGGAATAATCGATGATTTATACTTAATTCCATTTAAAGTATCTAACAGACCTGCAACTTAACGTCTTATAAAGATCCGGGATCCCATGGTCGCAAGATATGAGAAAACATAAAAAATGTTAAAAAAAAATGCAAGCCTTTAATTAATTTCCCTAATCTAAAATATTAACTTTTTTTTACCAGACATTATAATGATTGTAACTATTCCTATTGGCCTTATCTGACTAGGCTACATGTTTGTTTTATAACCCTAAGATATAACACACTCCGTTATTAAAAAATATCAATTGTAGGCTGTTCTATATAATTAAAACCCTTATAATTACCAACAGTGGCTGTTTTTCATAAAATGTTGATTGATTTTCACATAATAATTAGTTTACGACCGACATTTTGTGGCGGTTCATGAAGCTTTTGTCACATACATTTAATGATTTTTAAATAGGTACTATTATTAGTTTTTAAACTGACATGGTCACTAACACTATCAACAACACTTGTAACGGGATATTTACCATGTTTATTATTTGTTATGAGTTCCCGATATTTCGGCGCTGTTGCAAACGCCATGATCACGGATAAACTGAAGTTATTGCGGGTGGATGTTTATGAGCAGACAAAACGGTCTACCCTCTTTCTTGTTCGTTTTTTGCGCGCCGTACCATTACCACTGTCACTCACAACTCGATTCTGTTCCCGACACACGAAGCTCACTGTGTCCACTCGCGAACTTTTTACGGCACTCTTTCGGTTTTTACACAGTTTAACCACTGGATTCCAGGCTCTTGACAGTTGAAACCCATCCTCCCGATTGAAGTTCCTATATTTAGTAATTTCAATAGCTTCTCTAACCAGTCTGGGTATATAGTGGCGTTCTGTCGAGATGACCTGAGGGTTATGTAACTCAATCCAGTGGTTCGATCCTGATTCAAGCAGATGTTGAGCTATGGCCATAATATATAACACATCAGGGCGGTGAAAAATAACGACACCCAAAAATCGGCCATAGCTCAACATCTGCTTGAATCAGGATCGAACCACTGGATTGAGTTACATAACCCTCAGGTCATCTCGACAGAACGCCACTATATACCCAGACTGGTTAGAGAAGCTATTGAAATTACTAAATATAGGAACTTCAATCGGGAGGATGGGTTTCAACTGTCAAGAGCCTGGAATCCAGTGGTTAAACTGTGTAAAAACCGAAAGAGTGCCGTAAAAAGTTCGCGAGTGGACACAGTGAGCTTCGTGTGTCGGGAACAGAATCGAGTTGTGAGTGACAGTGGTAGTGGTACGGCGCGCAAAAACGAACAAGAAAGAGGGTAGACCGTTTTGTCTGCTCATAAACATCCACCCGCAATAACTTCAGTTTATCCGTGATCATGGCGTTTGCAACAGCGCCGAAATATCGGGAACTCATAACAAATAATAAACATGGTAAATATCCCGTTACAAGTGTTGTTGATAGGTACTATTATTGTTGAGATAGTTTGTTTCAGATTATTTTTAGTGTAAAAAAAATATTATTACAAAAAAAAACATAAAATAAAACACACATTTCAAAAGATTAAGGTTACAAATTCATCAGTTAAGTTTAATCTTTTGAAATTTTGATTAATACTAGCACTCTGTTGGCGTTGATTTCTAACTTTCCCATAATATCGACAAATCGTAGGTACTCGTGTTTACATTTTTGGGGTAGAGTGCATACGTGCTTCATATGTTTGCTTCTTGCATCATTAAAAACGGAAATACAAAATTTATGAACTTTATCTGAAAATTTAGGATTTTCTATATGACGTAAAGAAGTTATGTTCGGTATGAATGTTAACGAAGTATTTACATATGAGATTTTTTTATTTTTGTAAAATATATAATTAATTATGTAAGCACATAAATGGTACTTTATTATATTACATATGTGCACATCTAAAATAATAATAATACATGTACAAGTATCAAACAAACATAACAATATTTGAATAATAAAAATGTATCATTGTCCACGTTATTCATTTTCTGTGGGTGTTAAATCGTATCAGCTTTAACAGTCGGTCGGGTCCCGGCCACTTGAATCGCTTTAGCCAAATTAAATTTTTAAATTGATTGCTTTACGTATTCAATAACAAATGTTTTACTAGCTAACAATGTGGAGCTCATTTATGTGAAGCTTAATTTTAGTGAAAACGGATAGAAATATTGCCAATTTGACTTAATTCCTGATGAAAGGCTCCGAAATTTCGAGAATTTCTCCGATTATGTCAGTCGACTGAGTTTTAAACTATTTTCATTTTGTAGAAAATTTAGTCCTGTCTGATTGGATTCTCGGAATAAAATAAGGACTAGGACGGCTCAGAATTTTATGACAATTATATTCATAGTTAGAGAGTTTACATAATACGTAGGTATAGGTATGTGTTTTGAATTTAAATAATACCTCGTGAAAAAATCCTGATAGTTAATTTCTGAGCAGTTTGGTGTCAACACAATTGGCAACATTATCAGAGCTATAAGGATACAAATTGATTGATGATAATTAGATGAAAAACAATTTGCAGATAAAGAACATAACTCCACGTTTCCTACTCGTCTCCACTTGAACATAATTATGAGAGGCACCGGTTTTGAGTAATTATAATTTATTAGATCTCTCTACTGTAGCTACTAACACTGTAGAGCTAATTTCCAAACTAGCTACTTCAATATCACCCCTTTATGAAACGACTCCAATTTAGTTTCACCTCAAAAGCCGTTAACTTTAATTCATAATAAATTTCTAATCTAACACATGATACCTACCCACACCCAGACGCGTGACGCGCAAATATACCCGAATACGATATGTTGCGGTAAAATCCAATTTAGTTCCTCGCATTCTTGAAATTTAATCTCGCACTTCGTAAAATAGTAACAGTAATACTTACATACCTACATGTAGGCAGGAGTAGCTCCGTATTACTCACTATGCTGCCTGAAACATGTAGCAGAGAATTTATTACACGAAACTATTAATAAGCTTAAAGATATCCAGATTTTTTTGCATGAAAGGCTTTTACATTGTACTCGATAACGTCACGAAATTAAAAATATCTACCTCCCTTTTTGTTCGTGAATAATTAAATATTTCAGGACTTCATCGTAACAAAAAGAAGGATAATATTCCTACAATACTTAAAAAGATTCTCATCCCAAAGATAAGCTTCCTTTTTGACCGAAAACGTTGTTCAACGACCCGTGAAATTCCAGTTACCTAGCTGGCTACGAAAACGCAGAGATCCTTTGATTTCTTTCCACACGAACGGCTAGGAAAGAATGTTGAACCGCAACATCATTTGTGAAAATATCTAAAAGCCACGAGAAATAAATAAAGCAGGCAGTAAGTAGCTGGAATCTTAAGGCTGTTGATGCGAAGATGATTCTGTTTATGTTTAACTTTTCCAGTTCAAAAGTTAAAGTGATTTCTTTGATTTTTGGCAAACATTTCACATGATTTGGTGGTTTCTGCAAATGAATTACTAACGAATCTTTTAATATCGTGAGTCTTTTAGTAAGTGGAATGACGTTGTACTTACTAACAGTCTAACAGTCTTAGTAACAGTCTGTACCTTTTAGGAGCCGAGTATTACTACCCGCAATTACAGTCAAGTACCAAAACTAATTACCGACATATTGTTTCAAATCACTTGAGTAGATTGCCCTCAGATTCAGGTTAACCGTTTCCTGGATTTGATACGTTACTAGCGAACCTATTACGGTAACTACTCGGGAGGGTAAGACTGGGGTAAGTCCGGTAACCGCAATCCAACCTCGAAACCCTTAATTGAGTTGGCAACAAGAGAGACATTTAATATGATCCTGATCCTTTATATGTGAACATCTGTGTACCATATTTAAATCATAGGTGGGTATGAAAGGTTCTTCTTCTTCTCAGCGTGTCGATGGCAATCTACAATGTGTGGGCCTTGAATCGAGCCACTTTTTGGCGTCTATGAAATGTTAATTAATTCCCGGTGTAGTAATTTCAGGCCAAAGCAGCTCGTTTGCATACAAGCATTCATTAAGCACCAAATACTTATTGGTAAAATGGGCATAAGTCTAAAATCAAATATTGCTTTTTATTTTTTGTTTAAGTATATTGTGTCTCCGTTTTTAGGGTTCCGTACCCAAAGGGTCAACGGGATTACTAAGACTTCGCTGTCCGTCCGTCACCAGGCTGTATCTCATGAACCGTGATAGTTAGCTAGTTGAAATTTCTACAGATTATGTATTTCTGTTGATGCTATAACAACACATACTAAAAATAGAATAAAATAAATATTTAAGAGGGGCTCCCATACAAAAAAGTGATTTTTTTGCTCGTTTTTATAAATAATTGTACGAAACCCTACGTGCGCGAGTCCGACTCGCACTTGGCCGGTTTTTAGACTTTGATAAGCTCGTCATAAATGTGAAGTTCTCCTGTATTGAAAGTCATAGACAAATATTCTGTATACTGAAACCACAACCAAAAAAATAAAAACTAACAACCTAGTATCTAGGTTATTAGTTTCTATATTCGCCATTCGTTTCTATACAATGTCAGTAAGATTATTGATTCAGGAAAGTACCGAAAAGTCAATTTACAAAGTTTTATAGTTTCTGTTCATTGTGTACAAAACTTATGTTTATTACATACACGTTATACACTTTAATCATAAGCAATATCAGTACACGGAACTTTGTAACAATACACAAGTTTAACAACATATATGTAAGTCTGGAGCATATATAAATTATTATACATCAGTAGCAAGTTCCCAAAAACAGCGGAAGGTTATAATATCAATACATGAAACCTCAGCTTTACGTAATAAATCATCGAGATTTCTTTATTTTATTACGTTTAATATTGATATTGATACTGTTAGCCTGCGTCATCCCACTGCTGGGCAAAGGCCTCTCCCCATGACTTCCATTTTTTTCGATCCAGGGCCAATGTGGACCACTGGTCGTGGTACGTTTAATACTAATGTATTAAATACATGAGCTTTCTACAATAAATAAATAGTGTTGGTGAAAACCCAACAGGCGGATCCCGCAAAAAAAAAAAACAAGCCGTTGTAATTTTTTTGTTACTCATGATTATTTCGATCAGTCTTACGTTCCTATTTTCCATAAAGATTACAAAATTCTCATTTAATTTATGGTGATCTGAATTGTCTATAAATAAATATAAATTACGCATCTCGTCGTTTGACCGGGATGGACTCATAAACTACTTAACCGATTTTAATCAAATTTGCAAACCGTGTGCAGTTTGATCTAACTTGAAAGATAGGACATAACTTACCTCTCAATTTATAGTCGCAATATTATTTTATTGCAAATTAAGTTACAATTATCTGTTAGCTCCAAACGACAACAGATGGCGGTATCTGTTGACTGGATTGAGTAAGTGTTCAATAGATGGCGCTGTATAGGAGCGGAGCAGCAATGAAAAATATTGCGAAAACGGGGAAAATATGACGCAGACGAAGTTGTGGGGGACAGCTAGTATATTATAATTATCTGGTAACGTCAATTTTGAATCCATACACTAACTGTCACGACTGTGTTCCGTGAAGGAATCGACAAAGCCATCGCGCAAGCAAGATTGGGATTTGCCAATCTATGGTCTACAGTTATTTTTGGGCGGTTGTGTCCGCTTAGAGGAGCTCGTGGATAATAACAGCAGCTCGAATCAATCTTCAGGTTAAGCCGCGCTTGCCTAGGTTGGTCTGTGGATGGGTGACCACCGATAGCCGGTACGAACTGCCTAACGTGCTCGTTAAGCAGTTCGTCCCGGCTGTCATTTGTAGACCTTTGATAGTTGTTACAGATAGTCTGTGACCCGAAAGTCTGACAACCAGTCTTAACAAGGGGTATCGTACTACCTAGTACTAACTGGGTTGTGGAGATCAGATAGGCAGTCGCTCCATATAAAATACTGGTATTCAGCTACATCCGGTTAGACTGGAAGCCGATCCCAACAAAGTTGGGAAAAGGCTAGGCAGATGATGATGAGGTGGTACACCTTATTCCTTTCAGCCCATAAACTGGGCACAAATTCGATGGCACATCAATAATATCGTCATTGATCTGGAACGCAAGATTTTCTCTCGTGCCAAGAACCATATTAAATGTTCTGTCAACGTAACTATTTATTTATGTATATTACATATAAGTTGAAAGTTGTACAATGGCAGAATTTTCCTGGCTACTGCCCAACTTGGGTTCCAAGTGAATCCTCTTTTCAAGCTATTACGG
The DNA here is from genome assembly GCA_949152445.1 of Cerastis rubricosa. Lineage (NCBI taxonomy): Eukaryota > Metazoa > Arthropoda > Insecta > Lepidoptera > Noctuidae > Cerastis > Cerastis rubricosa. The sequence goes on from OX424532.1 coordinate 15,910,190, forward strand.
CACCAAAGCTTATGTACGTACAGTTGTCTGAAAGTTGTTGTAGGTACCTACGTAAGAAGCTAAAGCTATAGATATGTCTTGCACCTATTTATAAGGTGGCTAAGAAATAGTTAAAAATCTGCCATTATAAATTACCTATTCTATGATTATTTGTTTGCTATGTATACTATTTCCGATATTTTGTTAAATAAATGTCTTTTAGCAGAAATGCCAGACAGAGGATTTGTTTTATAACATATTTCGTCCGCGTGTAAATTGGAAATCATCCCACGGAATCTCAAGGGAACTAGAACCGGAATGAAAAGTATCCACGTCTTAACCCATGCCATGGTCTCCCTGATATTACACCGAAATCGTTCTAGCCGTAAAGGCGTGGAAAGGTTACAGACAGACAGTTATATTCGCATTTATAATATTTGTCGCATCATGAGTGGCCGAGATGCGAACGATCCGACATTGTTTTAGGTAGATGTGGGCACTGTCGAACGAAATACTCTTTTCAATTCTAATCACAATAACTTTATTCAAAATAACGGTGCACAAGAAACAAACACGTGCGTTGGTACTGAACGTCTGCAAAGACTGTTGGAGTTCAACTATCGCAACACTCCGTCCCTCTGCTAGGGTTCACTGCATCTCCTCTACTGACCATCGTGTCCAAGCGGTAGGGCGCGCTTGCGTTTCCAGTGACGATATTATTAGTTCACGAAACTAATTGTTATATGGCGCAGTCTGTTGCACCATGGCGCCATCAATCCACGACATATAAATATCAGTACATGTAACTTTTTAGACTGCCTCGTTGCTTTAATGGTCGCAATCACGACTGCTGAGCATGAGGTCATGGGTTCGAATCTCGGTTCGGGTAAATTGATATTGGGTTTTTCTATCACGAATTTCTCAATAGCAGCCAGGGCGTCTCGTTTTGTGCCCGGTACATGACAATTAGCTTGTCCTACATGGGACTTAAACATAAAATGGCAAAATGTGGGTGTATTAGTTAGACCACGTCTGCCTAATCCTTCGGGGATCACATGCGTGATCTTTATTATGTAACTAGCTGTCCCGCGCGACTTCGTCTGCGTCACATTTGCCCCGTTATCGTAACATTTTTCATTGCTGCTCCTCTCCTATTAGTCGTAGCGTGATGATATATAGCCTATAGCCTTTTTCGATAAATGGGCTATCAAACACTGAAATAATTTTTCAAATCGGACTAGTAGTTTCCGTGATTAGCGCGTTCAACCAAACAAACAAACAAACTCCCAGCTTTATAATATTGGTATAGATAGATAACGTAACATTATGCTTTAGTCAAGATAAAATAAAATAAATGCCTCAGATGGTCACAAACAAAACTTCTTAAGTATATTTAAAAACGTAGAACAATCCATCTTTCTCCTAGCATGAGTAATGTACTGAAAAAACTGTTTTTCAGCGAACAAATAGATGAAAGTAGAGAGCTTAAAATGTCCGTGGTTATGATAGATGTTGTCGTTAAGTATGCTTACTGCTATTCACGGTAATATTTATTTCGTTTCATTGATTTTTTGTATCAAAATACTAATACTATACTCACGGGATTAGGGAATCAGCTCATACAATTAACATTGTGATGTGTAATTACCATAGATCGGAGGAGGTAGATTGATTTTTGGTACTTGTATCATAAATGCACACAGAAAGAATAACATGGATAAGCCATTTTTTCGGAAAGTAATTCTGGTATTTCCCGGATTCAATTAAATATTGTTAATGTTGGTAGTCTTTTTATGGCGACAACTTCTTATAAATTGTTGCACTTAAATTTCAATCAAATCAACCAATTCCGGAGGAATGTCCATATTAATATAAACGTTTCGGATCAATGACCCCAATTCAATCTACCTACTCCGATCTATGGTGATTACGTAACTAACACATAATTAAAATGGGAAAGTCTTTGATTTTGACAATTACAGTGTTAAACTCATACACGTTGAAAAGGGGAATGCCCACCCGCCATATAAAAAAATGTCTGGAATGAACAACAACGAAATGTACGCCAAATTTTACTACATGTCGTAGGTAACACATTACAATTTTAATAATTATCAAAAAAAATGGTAGAAGTCAGTTACAAACATTTTTACCTGAAATATAGGTTAAGTCCAGGTTAAGGATAACAATTACCACAGTACAGGTTTTTATCCATTTTTAAATGTACACGGGGCACAAGTCCAAAACACACAACAACGTCGTATTAAAAACATGTCAGTTTTAACTTGGTTTAGCTAGTCGCAAGCGCAAAACCAAAAATCAGTAAACAACAATCGAAAATGCAGTATTTAATGTCAAACTGTCAGTAAGGCAAAGGACATGTGATTCATACAGCCTACGATAAGTATTCTCCTTAAAAATAATTTGTTTTAATATTGGCATGCATATATTATTTGAATTATATTTATGGTACAAATAGGTCGTATTATATTAAATTAATGATAACTGTGCGCTAATTCTATAAAATAGTTCGTTAGGGATTATTTGACGATTCCTGCTTGGCTGAATGTCACTTACTCGTGTCAAATAAACACTGACCTTCAATAAAAATAAGAATGAGTTTAACGGATATCAAGTTAAATATTTTAATGATTCCTGTATTTTATACCCTACTTAATCAAACTTGAGAATTATTTCATTATACATATTTTATTTTAAATACATTTAAGGACTATTCGTAGTGTTTGTCTATTTCAGGCATTTTATGGGCATTGCAATCATTTTGTTTTGTCCTGTGTAATACAAGTAATTACTTCTCCTTTATTTCTTTCTAAAACCACGAACTAAAAAAATACGCGTTGACCTCAGAGAAAAAGTATTTGCTGAACTATTGCAAACATCAGATTAAACTTAACCGACGCTTTTCTGGAGGACATGACAGGCTATAAATATCCAGCAAAAACATGCAAATTGGTACAAAACAAACGCCACATATCAATAGCTTACAATCTAAAGGACAGATAGGTAGGTCGCGGGTCGTAATAGATAGTTTGTTGCCCTTTGTACCCTAAACAAATGCAAATTGCATGAGATGAGATACTAACGCCGGCGGCCCATACAGGCGCACAAACAATGAGATAGTCCTACTGTTTTCTTTTTGTACCGCCGCCGACCCGGGGTCGAAGCTCTTGCCTCATGAATTTTAGGTAACTAAACTTGTTTTTGGGAGAAAGATCGTTGGCTTTTGATATTATATTCTTTTAATTTAAAGTAGATAAAGTTTTCACTGAAAATTTGAATGCAGCGGTACGAGTATAATTAATAGTTAAACACTGTGTTAAACTTTCACGGTTTTCATCTGAACTTATAGTAATCGAAGTAATTGTCTAGTATTTCTAGCTAATTAGTAATTAATTACAAACGTAGAAGAAGTGGAAGGCTCTACGTTACGTGTACTTACTTAACTTTTGATTAGATAACCTCTAATCCTCGTCCTAGTATTTTTCTTTCAGAAAATTATAGTTTAGTTTGTTTACGTAATACATAAGAAAAGGTATTGCCTGGCTGGTATTGGTATTGGCCTGTTAATTTAATGTTATTTAATTAAAACGGATAAGTTAAGTATTTAATAAAAATAACATTTGTGTATATTACCAAATTTTCCCGCGGTGTGGAAGTGTGGAAGTTTTCTGAAAGTTTATGATATAAAATTAATTCTAACTAATAAAGATGTGTTCTTTTTGTTAAATGTGTGAGTGACCTTTACTCGTTTGACTTTAAAATGTTTTTTTAACCTTTGGGTGACTTTGAGAGCATTGAATATTTACTACACGACCATAAAGAGGGCGCCAGACAGTGCCAACAGAGACCCACGGGACTTGCACAGGTCTTAAGAGTCTGTTAAAAATAATGCCTGCATCAGACAGAGTTTATAAAAGAGACCAGAGGACCCACAATAGTGACAATAATTCTGCTCATTGACGGTCGACTTTTTTAACCTTAAAACTTAGGGCTTATACCATAAAATACAATATCCTTTATTTCAGGCAACTAGGGCCCATAAATCACAATACATTTATAAGTATAAAAAAAAAAACTATAAACTAATAAATACTTTTTACAAAGATAATTAAATAACTACTGCACACGAAGTGACTGCGTCGTGTTACGCTGCGAGGTGTCACGTAGCTGGCGACGCACGCGGAAACGCCGATACAGCACACCTTTCGGCCAAAACTCTTCCTTGAGGAAGGTCACCAATTGGGTGATAGGGTTTAATCCGGTCTGCCACCAGTCTATCACCAGTGGTGGCAGTTACAACTGTTTTTCTCATCCACCACCTGGTGGTGGGTGCATTTGAATCAGTCGCATTTGCTCCTACCTGTCTCACCACTGGAGGCAGATTCCAATGGAATTAGTGGCATTCTCCACCAGTGGTGACAGACTCGAGGATCAAGTAGTCGTCTGCCACGACCAAATATTTAAATTAAAAGAGGTCGACCGTCAGTGAGCTCGGGAGTTAAGTAGTGCATTGTCGTAATTGCTGATATTATTATGTGACTTTGTCTCGGTCGTCAGGTAAATTCAAAAGTGTTCTGTTACTGCCAGCCAACTCATGTTTTCTCAAGTCTCCCGTAAAACTTCACTAAATTTACTAAGTGCAGATCGTGCCAAATACAAGCTCGAAACTTCGACAGAAGTAGCACTTAGCATTATGTGTCTACTTCAAACTACAATTAGACACTCTTATCTCGGGGTCAAGATTTCGCAAATTCCAAGTTGCTGTCAGAAGGTACTTAACGATTTAGACCCCACTTCAGGAAAGGAGCGGCTTATAATCCCCATGAAAAGCCTGATCAGGAAGTAAAGAAAGGAAACCGTGGGCCTCGGGTCCCCTGAGGCAACGAATATGGATTAAGCATTAAAAAACCTTCTTCTTTGATATGAGTTTTTGCAATCAAAGAGATTAAAATCACTTTGTTGATCTGAGGTTATTGTTTTTCAGTATAATTGTTCTGTCAGATGCATTGTGGAGTATCTGCGGTTTGTTAGTCTGTGTTTTTATATCACTTGAGTTGATTTAGTTGTGTTGTGTTGGTATGTAAAGTTTTTGTTAAGATAAACTGTTCAAATATTATATTCATTTGAAATTCTGTAGAGAAACAAATAGACCCTTTTACGGTTTTTTTTGTTTTATGTCAGTTAACTTTTACTATCAACATCAGCCTCTAATGTTCCCACGGCTGGGACGCAGGCCTCCTCTCGATGAGAGGGATGATTTCCTTCACCGTTTTGAGGGCAGCGGTGATGAAATAAATTACACAGAGTAATGCGCCTGCTTGGGTTCGAACCCACGGCTCGTAAGTCGGGGCTGCCACCACTGGGCCACCGCTGCTCTCTATCATAATTGTATAATTAATTTGCAACGTGATTTCTAAAACATATGTTTTTATTAACCAACGTCATTTTTGCATTTTCCTAAAGGGTAAGGACGAAAAGGGAAAGGGGGATGGGGAGTCAGAGGGGGATGCTTAAGTTTCAAAAAAATCTTCTACATAACGTTAATCACGTAAGCAGAGTCATAGCTCTAAACAAAGAAATGTCTACATATTTATTTCGCAAAAATAAGGTGCGCAGTTAGAAGTTTCTGACCATTTGTATATACAGGGTGTAACGGAAAGGGTATATACATACTTAACGGTGTGTTAGAGACCATCAAACTGAACATGTTTCTCCACAAAGAAACATCGTCATAGCCAAAAAAATATCAGCTGCTCCATATATTTGGGTCGAATAGGTATTGAAATTTTGTATGGGGCAGCAGATAATTTTTTCGTTATTACGATGTTTGTTTGTGGAGAAACATGTTCAGTTTGATGGTCTGTAGCACACCCTTAAGTATGTATATACCCTTTCCGTTACACCCTGTATATATATATATACAAGCTGTTGTTTTGCATCCTCGTCAAAATTCAGGATGTTGTCACAAAAGACATAAATAATCAATATAAATTACGGTACCTAGTAAATTATTAAAAAACACTGCGTTTTTTTGTTGTTTAAATTTGTCAATATTTCAGAATAACCCCCTTAACGTGGTTTAGGGATTATGAAATTATCGAAAAAACGTTTGAGGTTTTTTGTTTGTGTGTAAGCGACGTTATAAGGCAGGGATCAGACGGCCCGTGTTTAAAACACAGGTGGTTCACAGTTACCGATTTCAGTAAATAAATTAAAAAAATGAAAATTACCTACTCATTTTATTATTAATTCGGGTCGAGAATCATTAGCATAGTTACCTCCTAGAATTTGACGAGGTTGCAAAACAACACCTTGTATATATATATATCCCTAATAATATTGACGTTCAGCTGCTATCTGTTTTCGAAATCTGAAAGTTTTGCGGTACACAAAAATATATACTCGCTATTGTGGTGTATCAAAACCACCGGATTTATACTTTACCTGTAAGAACAACGGGTACCGTTGAAGCGTACACACCACAAATCTGGTGAACTGTAAGTTACTGTTTCAATAAAGGTTCTTTTGGAAATCATGTAAAGACAGTACCTAAACATGTATGGTATAAAGAAACCTTTTATATAACCGATATCTACGCATTCTGTACTAACATTGAGCAAAAGATATTACTAGGAAACGATTTGTTTGTGGTGTGAAAAGTCGCTGAATACTGCAGCACGAAATACGGTACAGCTTAAGTTACATAAATTACATTTTACTTAAGGTTTAAGGTCTTATTTTCGTGGAAAAGAGCTTCAAAAAGTTGTGGCTTTGATCTTCAATATTTCCGTATCCAGAAAGAGTACCCATATTTGTATGGTTAAGTACAAACATTTATCACAACGCAAAGAACAAGTTTGGAGAGCAGCGGTGGCCCAGTGGTGGCGGCCCCGACTTACGAGCAGTAAGCCCTGAGTTCGAACCCAGGCAGGCGTATTACTTTGTGTGATTTATTTCATCACCGCTGGCCTCAAAAACAGTGAAGGAAAACATCGTGAGGAAACTGGCATGTCCTAGAACTAAAAATTCGAAGACATCTACCAACCCGCACTAGGCCCACGTGATGGAATGAGAGGAGGCCTGTGTCCCAGCAGTGGGAACATTATAGGCTGCTGATGATGATGATGATGATGATGATGATGATGATGAACAAGTTTAGTGACTCTGGCTTTCGTTAATCGTCAGTAAGCACCCGTAATCAAGGCTTTATTTGTTATTGGATCGTGCGATATATATTCTAGATAACGCACGAATACGATACGATAATGGCTTAAGTCTGGAAAAATGTGAAAGTTTTATCCAAAAAGTTGTTAAAACAAGCGCCGGATAAAGTTGCGGCGAAACAAGCATGGCGCGCTGCAGTAACCCCGCAACATTTCCTAGGAAGATCGCAAAGATGCATGAAAAGCGACAAGTTGCTCCGGATGTCACCCAAGGCGTTCACAACTTTGCATTCTGAAATCCTTGTCTTACTAGGATTTGAGAAATAGATGATACACGGATTGAGATTTAGACGTTTGCATTTTATTGTTGCAATCTTATATGCTATTTGGATAACATGTCAGTATTATGACAGGATTTTTATGAAAAAACATTGCCCCACACTAGAAATTTCTCCAGTATCGCGGGTGCGTTGATTTAAACTCACATTCACAAACAGACAGACCCGAAACAACTATCTGTAGGCCATAAAATATTTGGTCCGTCCGGGGATTGATCCCGCAACACGTAGCGCAGTAATCACTCACTCAGCTACTGCGCCAACTGTACCGTCAAAACGATTACCCAAATACAATATATAAAATAAAACACAATACAACTCAGCGATTATTGCGATGCAAGCAACAGACATCACTGTGAAATACTAAACTTGTAACTTGTAATTTTTATTCATTTACTATCTCTTTGACTAAATCCAGTGATCCAATCCAAAATTTAAAGAGAGGTATCAAAACTAAATTAATTTATTATTTATCTGTTGAATAATAATAAAAAACAATCGAATTCCGATCGAAGCATTATTTTTTTTTTGCCTTTTTATGGCCACAACTTTTATAAATTGTTGCACTTAAATCAACCAATTCCGGAGTAATGTCCATATTAATTTATACGTTTCGGATCAATGACCCCAATTCAATCTACCTACTCTGATCACTGCTTATGATGACTGACGTGATTTTCTTCTATGACTTGCCAAGCAGCAAAGGTTAACTTGTGACTTTTTCCCTGTACCTAGCGTAAATTGAATTCTATCCGCGAAACCTAACAACACAAATGGCAATGTGAAAACGTGCTGAATAACGCATTTTCGGGATTAACTAAAAAATCGGTCATGTTAGTTTTATAAAATAACAAATATACAAAAATAAACCTATTGAATCAAAGCTTTGGAAAAAAATATGCCTTTCGGATGTCGTGTTAAATTATATTTATTTTGTATTCAATTCTGACATAGCTAGCTTCCACTTTAGTATACACTGACTAGACTTACCTATGCAAATACATACCTACTCAATTTTTAATTCAGGGAAATAAAGGTTTTTTTTTTGTTTTTGCATAGTATTTTTTTATTTACTCCTCCTGAGACAGGGCACTGGGTCTTTTAACACAGGTCTGTCACCTAGCACAGGAGTCAGGGACTTCACACAATTTTGAATATTTTAAGATTTATCTAATTTAAAATCTAATAATCTCTTATTTACTAAAACATCTTCGAAGTACAGATTTTTATATTATTATATATTCCTTTATAATTACAATTATATGTTTTTTATTTTATATTTTAAATATATATTTCATTAATTAATTATTTATTAATAATATAAATTTCTTCATTAAAATTAATTAATTAATTAATTTTCTTTCTTTGAAGGGAAAAACCACTTTCTTGTAGAATAAAGATTATTATCCTTCCTTAAATGATAAAAGCCCAGTAACAAAGCAGTTATATTTAAAATACAGGCTTTAGCAAACGCTCTAGAAATGGACCCTTAATCCTATCTATTGTGTCCAACATTGGATTTCCAGATTTGCAAGCTTCAGCAAACTCCTATCGCACGTCACACGTTATAGAGATACGTACATAATTGTACAAGCACTGTCTTTTGTGTTCGATAGTGAACTAAAGGCTCTTTGAGAATACCTTGGGCAGATTGAAAAGCAATTCCCTGGAATCCATTCGAAGAGAAATGAGCGCAAGTAAGTCTCTCGGATAGCTCTGCCTCTGTCGGCCGGATGTAGAGGGCGTGCGCCCCCGGTGTCGTGTTTCCGCTGGCAAGCGCTTCCGGCGTCTAACAATATTTGCCACATGTACGAATTCTGAATTTAAACTCGTCGGCACTTCATCAAAATCTCCCCTGAGTGCGCATGGGTCAAGTTTTGTAACCAAATGATCTTGTTCAAATAAACAGGATCTGAAATACGAGCAATTTCAATAAATAATTAAAGCACTGGTATATAATTACGTGTCCCTGAATATAAGCAAGTTCAGAATAGTCTAGACTAGAGTCACATTTAAGACACTTTTCAATTTAAATAAAAATAAATGGCCTTTTAACTGACCGGCTCAACTTCATTAACGCCGGACAAAATCGGTTAAGCTAAAAATATGAAACTACAGTAGGTACAGTTTAATATAAAAATATTGTGTGTAAAAGAATATTCTTTTATCGAATATTTTATACATAGAATTTACATAAAATAACTCCGCATCTCGTTTTTTTTTCAAGTTCAATTACGACAAAAACAAAATTATTCGTGAACCTACGTTTTCAATGATTATAAACATGGTTTGATTGAAAACGATTGTGGAAAAACTTTAAAACGTGGGTATTTTATTATTGCCAGTTTTGAATAAATCGTATTATTGTAACAGACTTTTTTTCGTTGGACTGGTTTTTTGGAACGAGGAATCCTCAATTTGAAACTTGATAATATACAACGGGTAATAGTTAGATTGATGTTGAAAAATACCTAATCAAATCAAATGGGTGAATATGGGTACATACATGATCAACAAAACCAAACAAAAGTTCTTGCTGCCATATTCTACCTTAACAGGTGTGCAAATATGTGTTACATGCAATGTCAAATATTTTAATAATAATAGTTTCATAATTTAATAGTTAATACATCTAAATTACATTGTTTCATTTAAATAATCATTTACATTATAATAGGCTTTATTAATTAGATATGTCTTTAATTTATTTTTAAACGAAATATTATTCTCAGCCTTCGTTATGTAACTAGGCAATTTATTATAAATTCTAGGGCCCATACAAAATGCACTCTTGTCAAACATAACCGTTCTATGGCGTATTGCACGAAGTGTACTGGCCAGCCTGGTGCTTTTTAACGTTTCATATTCCTTAATATTATTTCTAATGTCTAATGCTAGTTCATAAATAAACAGTGATGGGAATGTCAATATTATATATATATATTATATATAATATTATTATACCTAATAATATAATATATTTATACCTGTATATATAATGTCTAGGTTTTACGATTTATCCTTCGTTTTAGGCAGTCGTTTGTCGGCAATAGCTGGGATGAGCTCCGAAGAGGATATCTTCGATTACGCCCTGTCCATGACCTCAGGCGAAATGACCTGCCTCAAGAACTTGGGTGCGCGTCTTTAGTTTCATTCTCGTGAGGCCAATAGCCGTCGTGTAACTCGGGCTAAGCTTCGTCGCTTGAGTCTGTGTTCAAGCAGTTTTATCACATACAGCAAGCAAACTAGGAAGGCCTAGGAAGGCCTACTAAATGTCAGCGAACAATAGGAAACCGAAATACCTTCCAATCTGAAACCATACCTAGCTACAACCAAACCTACCTATGAAAAAGTTCACCAGCAATTTGATAGGACAGCGTGTTAACGAAGCTCCAATAGCGAGATGGATATTTGAAAAAATCGGGTGAGCTTTTGAAATGTCAACGGGGCCGTGGTCGAATTTCCGACGGGGTCTGTAGGCTCGTTACCTTTGCTTGTATTTGTTCATCGCGCACGCTGCATTCGGAGCTATTCGGGGCCGACGGAACAAAACGAGTAAAAAATTGCATTTATATTGGAACCTATCTAATATTTAGCGGGATTTGATTGGTGCGTTTCATTTTAAGTACTGATGCGTAGCTTGACACTTTCATATGGACTTTTTCTGTTAGTGTAGGGATCAGTTTCGGGTGTGATTGCTGTATACAGCTGTGTCTATTACGCAGCTGTATACAGCAATAACTGAATCAGTTATATACATGACTTAGCAATTGCCCGTCGATGTGGCTGAGTTCTGGTCGAAACAAATTCACTTAAATAAGTATGGGAATTATCGACATGAAGAAGAAGAAGCAATTTCCCAAAGATTAAAGTGAGGCAGTCAATGTGAAACTAAGCTAAACATTATCTCATAATAAATCATAATCTCAAGCGTGACTCTCTTCACCACCACGCCGCCAACTAAATTTTTTGACAGATTGTAAGACAAAAAAAAAACTTTGTTACCATTAAGATAAAGTAGATAATTCAATTGTTTCAATGTTGAAGCATCATTAACACGCCGTTACCTACAGTACTGTGAGTTGACAAAGGGTATAGATATCGAAATTCGAGATATTCCGTTGAAGGCGTCAATTTAATTAAAGTGCTAACGACTTGTGAAGATTCTTTGCGGATCACAGACTTTGTTTTTTACTCATGAATATATTTGCAATAACTTAAGAGTATGTGGATTAAAGTATTTACTGAACTACGAAAAGGACTGAGTTTCTAGAAAACGGAGGCCGTAGCACGGGCGGGTGGTGTAAACATAACGTAAATACGTCGTATTTTGGACCGAAAATATAATTTTATAATTTTCCATATTATATTTTTTTATATTTTATTATTTTTAAATATGATATGTGAACAATAACAAATACCTACGTCAATTTTAAAATGTTCACATAATATATTGTCATAATTTTCAGAATTTAATCATATATCTATGGATGATACGGATTGTGCTTGTTTGCAAACAATGTAAATAATATGCTATAGTTGAATTATATTTTCGATCCAAAAAACGACGTATTTACGTTACGTTCACACCGCTCGCTCATACTGATCCTCTGGAAAAAAGTAGCATGGTATCGTAGAACCACCAGTTCAGACAACATCATCAGTTCAGTTCAGTTAATAAGTAGCATCAATATCAATTTAAAAAAAATGCATTAGGTAATGTCAATATTTAAAGTAATACGATGATGTCATTAATAAATAGTTATGATGTCAAGATGTCTGTTAGGAAAAAAAATATATTGAAATTGAAATTGTGCATAGAACTGGTATGGTCGTCATGCTTTTATAGTCATGTTACTAGTATACAAATATTATGAAGTCAAAGAGCTGTCATCAAAGTAGTCGTTGAGACATTTCTGTATTAATATAGTACACAATTTGTGCTTGAAATTTACTTAATTTATATTTTTTAATGGCTAGGTAACTTATTAAATATTCTTTGGGCCATAGAAAAACACTTTTCCTCATTAAACCCGTACCTGCAAATGGGATTGTAAGCTCTTACTTATTTCTATCACGTAGTTTTCTATATTGACTTTTGAAAGCTATTTCATATAGGTGCATGTTTGTTTACCTCAAACAAATATATTTACCTCAAAAATATACAGAGAAGGCAAGGTTTAGAGTTTGAGGCTTTTAAATAGAGGTTGACAGCTGTCGGTACTTTGTAAACCACACGTAGCTCTGATGCATCTTTTTTGGGCTTTGAAAATATACTCCTTTTTACTAAATTGCCGCAATATATTATGCCATATCTTAGTGTTGATGCAACATAGGGTAAGCCATCAAAAGAGATTCTAGGCTAACAATTTTAGCCAGTTTATAGAGGGCATAAGTTCTTTCACAAATACCGCCCATTTGAGATTTCCAGGACAAGTTTTTGTCTATAATAACACCAAGGATAGGATATAGTCATAGTTGCCGACTCTATTTTAGTGCCCAAGTAGTTAATGCCAAGGTTAATATTACGAATCTTTTGATAAAAGTGCATTATTTTATTCTTTTGTAGATTTATGACAAGATTATATTTATTCAGCCAAGCAATTATTGTATTCAATGTCTATTTTTTTATTTTTGTCATTATCTCTGCTTTGTATGTATTAGGATCGTCACATTTGACTACTACCCTGCTATCGTCAGCAAATAATACCATCGGATACTTTATTTCTCTAGGCAGATCATTTATAAGTTAAGAATAGTGGAGGTCCTAACACGTGCATTGTGGGACTCTGTATTTAATAAACCTACTGCGAGAACTATATCGTCTTTTGTAACCAGTGCGTGAGTGCATATTCGTGTTATTTCTATAATCTGCTTTCTATTATGTGAGTAAGATCCAAAAAGATTCAAAATTTTGCCTCTTATACCATATTTCTCTAATTTATTTAATAGTATTTTATAATCTATGTAATCAAAAGCCTTTGTGAGGTCCATATACATACGGCATTTCTTTCATCAGCATTCGATAAGATAGGGCGTATCAGATCATGGATAGCCATGTTAATTGGCCTGTTCTTGCGAAATCCTTTCTGTTCATCAAGTAAAATATTTGATTTCTCTAGGTATGTATAAAGTTAATAAATGACTTTTCAAATATTTTTGCAAATATAGGTATCAAAGCAAATGGTCCATAATTTTACATTAGACATTTGTCTTGTTTTTAATATATTGGGGTAACTACGGAGGTTTTGCGATTGGTTGTTCTGAAGTGGACATAATTATCAACAGTACGGTACCGTTTATCAAAGCCAGTGACATAAAGTCCCATAAATCATAATCTCGTGAATCAAAAACCGCTTACTACGTGTGAAAATTTATGAGATGAATAAAGACAGGTCCCGATAAAAAGTAATAAAAGACATCATTTTGCACTCACCCCCACATATTTTATTTTATGAGCATACTATGTTTAGCCTGCAGCTTTGCTCTCATGAGGTCGAAAGTTACTGTACGGAGAAAAGCATCCTAACCTAGGTCATGGTGTATCTGTGTGCCTTTAATTAAAGTATGTTCAGCCAATTAGGCATGATAACAAACCGACAGGCAGAGCGACTTCGGGTTTGTAAGTTTACTATGGCTTTAAGTTCATACTAGAGATTTTTTTCTGTGTAGATTTTAATTAATATGTTGGCATTCAAACGTTGAAGAGTGATGAGTCCATCTATTAATTAGTAGGCTTAGGAAATAGTAATTTATCTGATGTTATTATGGTTCGTGTTTATTACAAAATAAGATTACATAAATTTGAAAAGGTAAATATCAGAGTTAGGTACCTATCTCTCCCGCGAGATACACCTTAACAAGCAACGGCTTAAAAATTCAGGAAGCACTTACAAATAAGTCCACGTTGAATAAATCATTTAAATAATCCATTACCGGGTTCGTTAACAAATTACTAATACCCTTCAAGGTTTTAAGATTCCTCGAAACATTTGTGAACACCCGTGCAGTTAGGAGTAAAAGATAACACACACGTATACGTACAGTTACTGGACAAAAACCGCATCCAAATTGTTACATTCGAATTGGCTTGAACAAAAACGTATACATAGACGGCTATACAGGGTGTAACGGAAAGGGTATATACATACATAACGGTGTACTACAGACCATCAAACTGAATATGTTTTTGCACAAAGAAACATCGTCATAGCGAACAAAATATCAGCTGCTCCATACATTTGGGTCGAATAGGTATTGAAATTTTGTATGGGGCAGCAGATAATTTTTTCGTTATTACAATGTTTGTTTGTACATGTTCAGTTTGATGGTCTGTAGCACACCTTTAAGTATGTATATACCCTTTCTGTTACACCCTGTATAAATAGTATGACCACTTTAAGTATGCAGTTTCGGATGGCGTTACTTGTCAAGAAAATCCATACTTTAATATTATAAATGCGAAAGTCACTCTGTTTGTTTGTTTGTTTGTTTGTTTGTTTGTTTGTTTGTTTGTTTGTTACCTTTTCACGACTAAACGGCTGATCGGATCTTAATGGATTTTGGCAAGAAGATAGATTTAAACCTTGGGAAGGACATAGGCTATATATTATCACGCTATTAACATTGGGAGGTGAGCAATATTGCAATTTGTTCATACTCCTCAACTGATTGACAACTGACAACTGTCATAACAAACATTAGAATAGATCGGCTATTTTAGAACAATTGTCACCGAAGTAAATAGCCTGACGGTTTAGCGGTAGACCTGTGAATCATAGGTTGCAGGATCAAACCTCAGCCAATAGGCACTCGTTGTTTCATTTATTTTTTGAATTTTTGATGCTGTATTATTTACAAAAGTAACCATGGTTCGATCCCCACCCGGTTTTCACTTTTTGTAAGTAGGTATTTTGTTTTTTTTTTATGCTTTAAGACTTCCTAATCATTACCAAATAGTGTTATACATCCTTTTAGTTATCATTAACCATTCAAACTATAGTTAAACAATCATTTAGCCTCTGGCCGAAGTAAAAGCCAGCTCTTGGATCACGGAAAGCGTAAGTTATGCGTTTAGAAATTTCTTTAAAAAGACTGTGAGCATTGAGTACTCTGATCTTACGGTCCCACGGTCCAAAGCTTCAATTCCCAACGACTCGAAAATATAAGTAGTTACCGATAAGATTACTTTATTAAAGCTGCTTGAGCTTAATGTCGGGTTAAAGGTTAAGTTTAGGAGAATATTTGTAATTTTTAAAAATGAATGCACAAAATCACGATTTACGTTTTTGGAAATTCTATCCCTAAGGGGGTTTCAGAATGAAAGTTGATCGACATCAACTTTCAACATAACCTTTTTTTACAGTAGTCGGTAGCGTGTTCGTATACATTGAGGAGTTATACTCGGTTTTCGAAGTTTTACTCACAAATGAATAGGAGATCACACTTGAAGCAAGTTCTTTCGAACGAAAATAATAATTTAAAATCAATTTAGGTCGCTAGGGTCGATCTTCAGTTTAAGTTGTGTTTGCCTAGGTTGGTCTATGGATGGGTGACCACCCATTACGTACCGAATTTTAGCACGTTAAGCCGTTGGTCACAGCTGTCATTTGTAGATCTTTAACAGTCGTTACAGGTAGTCAGTGGCCCGAAAGTCTGACAACCAGTCTTACCAAGAGGTGTTGTATAACCCAGTACTAACTGGGTTGTGGAGGTCAGATAGCCAGTCGCTCCATGTAAAATCTTGGTATTCAGCTGCATCCGGTTAGACTGAATGTTCCCAACTTAGTTGGGAAAAGGCTGGGCAGATTGTATTAATACTGGAGACATCTGGTAACAAACTTCAAACAAAACATTGGAATCAAGAACCTCCTGACTAAAAGACTTATTTTAAGCAAATCACGAACCTAACGCGTACGAAGTCGCGGGTAACAGCTAGTTTGAATATAAATGTCAAACTTGGTACATTTATTTTAATTCTGTGTTATCCCGCTTGCACATATAAGTTGGTTGAAGTGTAATAAACTAACGTTTTTTCTAATCCGTTGTACTACAAGTCTCTTTTGTCGCTTGAATGTCATTAAAAGGGGCGCTGTTCGTAAACATTTATGAGAAATTGTTTGTAGGTATATTACTGAATAAACTTCATCGTGGGTCTGGTGGTCCCTAGCGCGACTGCTGAGTCACGGAACGTGTTATTAGTTTTTTCCATTAGGAATTTCTCAGTAGCAGCCACGGAGTTTGGATTTGTGCCCGGTTGATGGCAATAGGCTCACCCCCTATTACATGGGAATAACTGGCGAAATCTAGGTGTACTAGTAGGTACATCTCTGTTTAACTCTTCGGGGATAACAGGCGTGATTTTTTGTTATTACTAAAAAATAAGAAGACGGCGTCAGTTCAGATTCAAAAATCCCTAAACATCTACCTACACTTTTTCTCTTCCCCAAATTATTCGTCGCTGACAGGCAATTGTCCAAAGAGATTTGTTAATTGACTACGGAGCCCTATTTTGTCCCCGACACGTACGTGTCACTACTTGGGGAGATAGCCTATTTTTTATTTACATTTACTTTTCTATTCACCAAAGTGGTTGTCTTTAAAAAGAAAAGATTGGTACATTACCAAACAGACAAAGATAAATGGACACAAAGATTAGACGGATTTCTTTTTCTTTTGTAATCTCGAAATTAAGTAAATTGAGTTTAGTTATGGGACTATTTATTACACTACGTGCAAGTTTTATTTATGTAACATCATTGTCGGTACTGGGCCCGCGTGGTGGATTACAGCCCACTCTCTCTCATAGAGCGGAGTGTCCCAACAGTGGGAACAATATAGGTCGATGATGATGATGAACATCATTATCAATAACACATGTAACGGGATATTTACCATGTTTATTATTTGTTTCGAGTTTCCGATATTTCGGCGCTGTTGCAAACGCCATGATCAAGGATAAACTGAAGTTATTGCGGATGGGTGTTTATGAGCAGACAAATCGGTCTACCCTCTTTCGTGTTCGTTTTTTGCGCTCCGTGGTGGCACACCACTGTCACTCACAAGTCGACTCTGTTCCCGACACACGAAACTCACTGTGTCCAATAATAAACATGGTAAATATCCCGTTACAAGTGTTATTGATAGTGTTAGTGACCATGTCAGTTTAAAAACTTATTTATAATATCATGTCTTTGATCGCCGAAGGGTTGCCGAAGGGTTGCACATTTCGCCAGTTATGTTTAAGTCCCATGTAACAGGGGCCAATCTATTTGACCCTACCTACACTTTGCGCTTCCTCGGTATCGAACCCAGGATCACAATTATGCTCAGCAAGCAGTGCATGCAACGAGTAGACCAACGAAGCAGTTTAGCAAGCTTTATTTACTAGTCTACGTAGCATTTAAATGTGGGAACGCAGCAGAGTTTGCTCAAATAGTGAAATACTCGTATATACAAATACAAGTAATGAAATCAAGGAAATGTAATCGTATTTAGTAGCGCCTAAGTCTCTTTTAACTTCCAAATTCTCGCTGCCATTCATTCAGGGCGCAATCTTTTTATTTTCGTTACATTTAAATCTTAAATTCAATGAAACAGAATGAATTGATTCAGTTCGGATTACCGCTGCGATTGCTTTGTCTTGTGATGGTTTTTTTTTGTTACTAATTACTGAAATATTTACTTAAAACTCATGGTCGCTCATACATTGTACGTATAGTAAGATTGTTATACATTAATTTATTTATTATTTTTGTCATGGAAACACCTTATCCACTTCCGTTATGCAGATTGTTTTCATCCGTTACAAAGAATGGTCCTCACATAAAACAGAGCCTAATCGCGAAAAGGTCACCTTAACCAAAAAAATTAGGTGTGCCAAATTGACTTACACTTCAACCAACTTATTTGTGCAGGCGGGAAAACACAGACCTAAAACAAATGTACCTAGTTTGACCTATTGATGCATTTTTTCTTTACAAGCAGCGCCACCTTGAACTGCACACTTAAAGTGGTCGTACTGTACTCCACGTTAGTGACGTTTGACGTGTGATTGACTGTACTTACGTTCTAAGAATCTTTTAACCGAATATAATATAATTGTCATCCCTTAAACCTATCACACTTTTTTTTATGTTACCAACTGGAAAAAGCTTATTGGAATTTATGAAATTCCAAAAATTGTCCCGAACACAGAAGCGCCTGTTGAAAAAAATAGCAATAACGTAATAGCACACGTGAAAAGAATTGTCGTAGGAGTAGAAAATTAAAGTTATTAAAAAATAAACTATCTATTACGTAATACCCCTACGCACTTATTCTTTACTTTCAGTATTATGTCTAGAATAATTTTATGTCGTATCTATATATTTTTTTGCAAAATGCCACAGTCTGTATTGTATGAACGCAGTAAAAATAATTATCTGGCGTTCGCCACACCACAATAGATTTCTCGCTTGTTTCGGTTGTTTCTATGGTTATCTATTTACAATTGACGAAATGCGTGATAAAGTTGTATTTATTAAAAACAAAGGGGTAAGTTAACTTCCTAAAAAAATCAACACCCACATTTGGTGAGTACAGTGCGAGCTACGGCGTAGCACTGCGGCGTAGCAAGCAAATCTTCCTCGTCGCGTTATTTGTAGTTTCATCCTTCACTTAACTATACTGTAGGTTACCCGACCACGGCGGTGCCGAAAAAGAGGATAAAATTACACACAACATCACGCTTGCAATACCCGAAGGTACCATGTAATAGGGGGCGAGCCATGAACCGGGCACAAAATCAGACCCCGTGGCTGCTTCATATAAATTCCTGATAGGAAAACCCAAAAACACTGTGGACTTGGGAATCGAACCGAAAACTTCATGCTGAGACCACTCGATCAACGAAGCTGTCCGTCGAGGGTAAAATTCTCTAATACAATTCTATTGTGCTAAGATCAGAATCAGTTGCATGAACCATTTTGGAATTTCCCAAAAGTTCAAGATACACCTGTGTCACGCCACTTTCACGGCTCAGATGACCGACGGATCTCCATGAATTTTGCATACATATAGGCTTGTCGTGAAAATGACGACATAGGACGATTTTGATCCCGGTGGAACAAGTATGAAGTGTCAAGTATATGCAAATAACTCACACCTTTGTGGATTCGCCTAGAAGCTAGTTTAATAAAAATGCGTGACGCGTCAAACGTCAAACGCAATACTGTTCCCGAAGGGTTTGGAGAGTTGCACTGTTGAATGTAGAATATATTCTCTGTCGAAGGCTAGTATTGAGTCACGTTTGGAATGTCGATCAATTCTTAGTCAATATTGTTGAGCCTATTTTTCTCACGATGAGATCGAACTTTCTGGAGCTCTGACACGGCAGAAGGCGTGGCGGCAGACGTAGTAGATGGCGGAAGGAGCTGGACAAGCCAGCGACCAGTGGTCCACATTGGCCCTGGATCGACCTAGAGGTATTGGGGAAAGGCGTTTGCCTAGTAGTGTGATGATGCAGTTTCACAGTATTAGTATGAGTTTATGCATATACCTAGTAGGGATTGAATTGAATCAAACTTCGAGCTGAAATAAAAAAAATCTTTCCAAACTTCATTCTAACAAACTTTACCTGCCATTCTTTCTGAGCATGTTTTTTCCTATCGCATATCTTTCTACCCTCCATCAGCACATATTTCGTTACCTGCCACATACATTTTTGACATTCTTTCACTTCACCAATCGCACGCTTCAACTAGTTTTTTCCTAAATAAAAAACTACAACCCAAAAGCAAACAAAATGACGACTGGTCAGTTCCAGACTTTGATTGAGCAAATAAAAAAATAAACATTAATCAGATCAGGGCAGTTCGAAATAGGAGAACTGTGTTTGATTCCGATCGTTTTCTGTATTTCTGCTCCAAGCGTTAAGATAAATCGAGTCCATAAAAACTTTTATTTTTTTCTTTTTCCCTCTCCGAAGGAGGCTGTAACAGCTTGCATTTATTTTGTGAGAGATTTAAGAGGATGTGGTCCACAGACAGGGACGCTGAATAATTATGTGTTCAACCAGTTCATATTTCTCTTGGAAATTGATTTATATATTTTCAAAGCAATATGTTTGGCTTACAGCAGTTAAATGGGTTGCATTTTCCAGGTTATTCACAAATTGTGAAATGCTATTTTTCATTTGAGTTGTGTTATGAATACACATTACACACACACATACATTTGAACACATTTGGATGTTGATCTTTTCGGGATTAGTCGTAAATAACAAACAGTTTTAATAATTCTTTAACAAAATGTTGACCTTTCATGGAAAATTTTATTACTATCCTTTCTATTCGGGTCACTGTGCGTGAGTAAAAATGTGACAGGAGACACCTGTTTTTATTTTTAGAAGGGACATCCAAGAAACAAATCTGTTTACTTAGTGAAAATAGTGAGGAGACATTTATTTCCTGACAATGCGGCATTGTTCATGTGACTGCCGAAAAATCCGGACGGATTTCCCTTTTGTGTAAAATGTTTCCACAGTGGAAACAGGAGTAAAGCTGCTACCTAGAATTTACTCAGGAGAAAATAAAAATATGTAACTTTTTCTAGGAAATTCTCTGAACTTTAATTAACGAAATAAAGCTTTTCTGCACCGGTGCGGTGCCGCGGTGTAGGGAAATATAAAATACTGCAAAAAGTAGGTATTTACTGTTTTTAGTTTTAGCTGACAATTATAGTAAGTAGGTATTAAAACATTTATATATAAATAAGCGTTTTTTAACTCTATATTTGTAGCAGTTTTTCAACCAAAATCTGTCCCTCTTGACAAATAGATCTCTCCATGCAAACTTTATTCAAATGACCTGGTGTTTATTCGGGTCGCCGTCGGCAAAACCCCCGATTTACAGTTACTCACTTCATGTGGACATTTTAGTCGAATACCACTTTAATTGCATTCAATCTGTGCCTATTGTTTATACGGGCGGCTGTTAACATATCAAATTGTTTATTCGCAGTGTTTCTGTTTAAATGGGAGGTAATTACAAACCACAACACGCATTACTGGCTCGGGGCCGTGTCCCCAGTAATGGGATGGCCTCAGAAAGGAGTTACTCGTGCTATCCATCAAGGGGATTAGCGAGGCAGAGTAGCTGTGTCGTCGCACCAACCTTATGGGATTAAGAGAATGACTACGACCTTTGCAGCGCTGCGTTCAATTATTCCGTTAAAACCGAGTGCCAGCGAAACTGCGCGGAAATATATTTTGTTTTTCTTTTATTTACCGAACGCTCGAACCGGGAACCGAGGAGACGTTGAATAAAACCATGGAATGTCATTGAATGATATACGCGTCACTAGCCAAATAATCTCGAAATACAACCAACACATTTAAAATACTTCCATTTCCTGTTTTCTCATAATTGAACCAAAGCCAATCCCCGACTACACAAAACGCAGCTTTATAGGTATGATGGGAGAAATTGGATTCATAACAACGTTTCCAGTGCAACCATACATCGGTTAATTAGGTAAATATTCGTTCGTGAGCTGAGAATTAATGAAACTGTAGCAGCTGCTGTAACTGTTCCATGAGAGTACATCTCAACACAGTTAATTGTTATTGTTGTCTTGTTTTGTTGCTAACGTTGTTATTGCAGATTGTAAAGGCGGAGTGGCGCACGGTCCGCTAATATGGCCGACATCCTCCGTACCCAAATTTAATTTGACACCTTCCACACACGTGACCAGACTACGGGGAACATTTTTGTAAATAAAACCAACACGAGAAGTTCAATATGTATATTTTACACATAAATTCTTTGTTATTAAACACTTCCTCATAACGTCTTCACTAATTTGACATAGATTTTATTTATTATTACACCAAAACATCCACTAATTAATTGAATTCCAATTTCGTACTTAACCAAATATTTGGTTGAATATTTGGTCAGAATTATATTGTCTCGGGTCAATATGCCCCACGTAACACTAGTGTTCAGTATTAAAAATGCAATTTTATAATGATCGCTTTTATGAACATTCAAATCTTAAATGTATCGGATATATGTCAATCTAACATCTATTGTTAGGTAATATTAAAACCTTACACAGTACATATAGGAAGGTAATATGATATCAGTTGAAATAGCGTTAGCTTTGGCTCATATAGACATCACTTGAATATTTGCTTATAAAGTTGGTAATATACATATATCTATAAAGCGACAGACAATGTATCTATTACACTGATTTCAACAGGATACTCGAATATATTAATTAGTAAGAATTCTCTAATAAATGCTGCCTTACGGTTGTAAATATCTACTCCAAATATGGTCATGTATATTCAGTATAAAGTGACCTTTTGTAAATGTAAGTACATAAACAGTATTTTGTAAATAACTTTTATAGAAAACTTCAATGTTTTTATTAAAGTTGAAAGCGCGAAAGCAGCATTTCTGTTTTAACCAACACTTTTAAATTTTCCGATAGTTCATGTATGACAACGTGATAAAATTTCAGTCGTATTCAAGTAATAGCTACTAAATTATACAATAACTATAATGAACTATGATAACTTATATAAATTATTTACATCTGCTTAGTAAACGTAAGAGAATCACAAATGCACCATCATAATTATAAGCCCATTCATTCCTATATACATTTATTATAATATGATCGCTCTCAATTTAAGAATACTTCTATTTAAATATTTTACTTTCCATTGCTTATAATAATGATAAAGAGACCTGCCGAGCTCCAACATTGCGTGCATGCTAAAGCGGCCACTTCTTAAGATACGTTATTAAATTCAAATGATCGTAAGTTGGAAATATTCAATGAACTTAAGTATAATGATCGCAGTAAGCGCTTCTCGATACGCTTCCAGATAATCTTTTCACTCCTGACATTTTAATTTATAGACCAATTAATTTGACACGACTGAATAACTCTACCTACATAAATAAACGCTTTCGAGTTTCATTTATTTAATCATACATTTTTCAGTCGACGAAATTTTTTAACTGAAAGTTAAATTGGGTACTTAATTCAGTGGTAACAACGATAAATATTTAGACATTATTAGATCTTTAAGATACTTATAACATGGAATGTATAGGTTTTAAAGTAAATATTATATACTTTTTGTAAATAATAATTTGGATAGGTATATTTTGAATTAATTTTAGTACTTTGGTTTTTAAAAAAGGCACAAGGGACCCAAAATTTAAAAGTGGAGCGTAAGATTCATTCATTCATTATAATTAATCTAAAAAAACTTTAACAACGGTTATTGTAGAAATAAATACCTATACGACTATAATGCCTTACTTAAATATTCATTTTATTAAATATATAATATACCTACATACATATATATATTTCGGATTACAGAAACTTCAATTTAGATTGATACAACAACAGTTTCGATTTAAAATGTACCTAAATACTGATATATAAAATTTAAAAAATGTTTTTATTTTACTTAAATCGTTCTAATATTGGTGGCAGTGTATATCTCGAGTCATTGGTTTTAACATCTTACAACGGACTTATATATTTTCAACGAATCAGTGCAAATCCCGCATATTATTCTTAAACTATATCAAACACTACGGTAACGTAACTTAAAGGTACCCGAAACTAATTTATTATTTCACATTCAATGCAATAGAGTAGCAGACACTGTCCAAACAAATTGTTTCGCAGTAAAAAGATAAATCGGAAACAGAAATTCGTAGCTCTTTGGCTAATAATACGAACGCTTTGACTCAATAAAAACCGATGGACGTTTAATTTTCCAAAATTCTTACGAAACAGAAGGACAGGAGAAGTACGAAGTACGTTGAGGCGCTGCTCGCTCTCTGAGCGGCGCCGGTGGCACGGATGTCACTCTCCAACACGAAGGGCTCGTCGATGACGTGGATGATGCCGTTGGTGCACTCCACATCAGGCCTGAAAACGTGGATCCAATGGCCATTCCACTCAACGTAGTAATCTGTGAAAATAACAAATTAGTTTAATCACAAATCTAGACTCTAAAATCTCAACATTATAAAGGAAAACAGATAATAATGTAAATGAACCGCTAAAAGCTTACTCTTATCAGATTCCTTGACACGCAGCCGGAGTGGATCGCGTGAAGTCGGCAGAACGAAGGGATGTGTTTCGTTCGCGAGAAGTTTTAAATCAGATACTGTGTACGCGCGCCCGGCCCGGATAACATGCCGCTCTAAAATTTGTTTCGTCTGGAAAATGACGAACGAGATAAAATAATGATTAAACACACAGCCGTAAAGGAAACTTTTGTATTATTATGGAAATTTTGAAACTTACGAAATAACCAAAGTCTTCCCTGAACAGTGATTTGAAAGCTGAAGGATGCTTGATTTGGAATTTGAGCCAAGCGTGATCACGAGGGACGAAGTACGTGTAACGGTGTTCCATATCATTGAGCTGCTGGTTGAACATCTGCCGCTTGCCCAGGTTGTAGGTGATGCTAAAACAAAAGATGAACTTCGTTACCATTACTCCCGAACAAATTGTTTTTGTTTATTATTCCGAGTAAACTTACAAGTTCGTATTTCTGATAAAGTAAACATAATACAAGTGAGCGATAATATTTTTGCTTACTTCAGCATGGGATCCGTTTTCAATTTCTCAAAGACGGTTGTGTAAGGCACTCCTAGTACTCTATCGATGATGTGAACGAAGCCGTTGGTGGCTGCAATGTTGGGGAGGGTCACGGTTGCGTTCACTCCCCCACCTTCCACAGTCAGAGTCTGGTTCTGACCGCGCGTCAGAACATTGAAGTACAGGTACTTGCGCGGAGATGCCGTCGGTGCTTGGTAGATCTAAAATATTAACCCAATTAAAAAAAATGTACGCTCATAACGTTGTCGTAGCATTCGACACCCATGCTATGACCCATGCATATACAATAATATCTATAGGGTCATTCAAAATACAAATTGCACATTCCCGGAAAATCTATTGAAAGACAACCTACAAATAAATCAACAAAATAAATCTCGTAATAGTAATTCATTTTACAACCATGCAACCACAGTAACGATGGAATAAAATGAACAGGTACATTAATTAAAAATAACAAATACGTTTAAACACAACACCGGGCTGTAAACGATAAAAAATAGATTGTATTTAAAAATGATTAAACATACAGTTCCAGGTAGCTGATTCCAAATAGCAGCACCAAACCAGACAATTAAAACCAATATACGACAATAATTTTAATTCGAATCGAATTTTAATTCGAATCCAATTTTAATTCGAATCCAATTTTAATTCGTGGCAATTTCAGTTCTCCACTTACAATTTTGTATTCGTTCATAAATTAAATATTCGAATGGAAACTTCAGAATGTAAATTAACAGTTCAATGTTTACCTGATTCATGTTGTTATGGATGATCGCGTCCATCGGCAGCCTCTCACGAACCAAGTGCAAGTGCAGAATGTCACGCAGCTTTTGATGGTTCCTATGTAAATAAAATACGATTGGATTTCGATTACAAACTTCCGAATAATTTCGCAAATCTACATTCTGAAAATACAAAATTTAAGCCCGTAAAGCTCATCAGAGCAGAACATTATGGCAGCAATCACATCAACACAAAGAACTCGTAAAAGTAAAGTGAAGTAAATAACCTAATGATATTTTGCACGCTGAAGTCGGCCCACGCTTCATTCGAGGGCGCAAATAGAGTGATGTCTTTCGCCAAATTGAGTTCGTTGAAAAACTGGTTGTTTGCTCCCAGGTCCATGATTACTTCATAGAATTTACAAAGAGGTCCGTCTTCTTTTTCCTGTTTAAACAATTCTCATTTTAGTCTCAGAGAAAATAAATAGTACTGCTAAACAATCTTGGTAATCTTTTATCTGGATAACGTTGAAAAGGTTGCCGAGATCCTTCCTAAAGCCAACGTTTATCAAGTGACCGTTGTAATTAATTTTCGTACTGTTCTTTGTAATGAAATGCGTAATTAACTTCATTTTAGCTGTTAGTTTCTAAATATTGTTCTGTACTAAAATATTTACGTTTAAATACTGGTCGTACTTTACCTTTGTTACGGGTTATCCATGAAAATGTAAATAAAATCTACAAAATATTTAGGAAAGATAGAACAGAGAAAATGTAATAATTATAAAGAAGGTGTACAAGTAAGGTAAGTTAGGTAGGTAGTCATGCGTAAAAGGCGACAGTACTTACAATTCCCTAAAGTCGTCAAGATCATGCAGGAACGGCAGGATCCAACGGAGCAGGGTTGCAAAAACAAAAAAAGATAATAACAAATATGCATTATATACCTACCTGAACCAGTGGGTTATTTTGGTATAATATGTTACATAACTATCACGTCAAAGGTTTATATTTTATTTTAAATTCTGAACCTACGTTTACACACGAAATACGCATTAACAATAAATACTTCTAAGTCAAAATCTACAAATGTTATTTCCAAAGTTTTTACATTTAACACTTCATTACTATACTAAAACTGCGTTAACTAATGATTTGGGTCTCATTTTTGAATCTAATGATCAAATTACTTACAAATCAAAGTTAGGTTGGGTTCTACCAAACAATATTACTATGGCACCAAATGAAGCTTACCAGACTATCACAGTACTTCAAACTTACGCTCGATAGCACACACAAAAACTTTTAAGAACGTGCTCAAATTGATTATATCGAAGATTCTATGAAACGGAAAGGTATGTAATAAAATAAAGGACACACAAAGATGGATATAATAAAATATAAGAAAGAAATAAAACGCTTCATTTTACCTTCATGGCCTGGTTCCCATTAAAATGGAGCGGAAAGTCAATTATGTGATTGAAATTGTGTTTCTATTAGCTTATATAATACTAGTAGTATAATTGAAGAAATGTTAAGTGAAGTGTAGAGTATGAGTCAAGTAGCAGTATATCATTATGTGGACAATACAGGAAGTGAAGAGGTATAGAGTAATACTAGGTTATTTTATCAAGCGTATAATATTGCTAGCCCTTTCCTTGGCGATAATCTGTTATACGGGGTGACAAAAAAAGCTGTTTGCTGCAAAAGTGCAACACCTACACGGTCAAAATGTATGTACCAGCTGGTTTTTTTCATTTTCGCATCCGTGTCCTTTACACCCCGTAAAAGCAGTATATTAAAAAAACCCTCCACCATTATGCACAAATTCAAATGAAGAGCTTAACAATAGAAATGCTCCAATAGTTAAGATTGCTTTCTCAAAGTTCACTCACCTTGAGGAAATCGATGACGGTTGTGTCCACGACCATAAGAGGTCTTTGAATGAGATGGACCACTCCGTTCTTCACTGGAATGTTGGCTCTCACGATGTCTGCCAGAACTACGCCTCGGGCATGCTTCGCGTCGCCAGCAACGGTGTTGGACTTTACGTAGGCTAAGTAGGAAATAATAGAATTTTAGACAGATGGACAAAAGGTTACTTTGTAAAATTTATTTCATCAGCCAAACCGATGAAGGAAGACACCGTGAGAAAACATACCCATAACATAACATATCCTAAAACCCAAAAATAGAAAACAAGTGACAATTACAATGAGTAAACCGTACCGGGCTCGCGTGTAATTTTAGAGCGGAAGGCTTATGTCCAAGTCCATTAGGTTGATGATGCTACAGAATACCTTGTTCCACTACAAGTGATTTGGTTGGCTGTTTGATTAATCTCAGAGATTAATGAGTCTTAAATACCGTTGTCGAATTAATGAAACTCTTCACGCTCATATAAAACTACAAAAAAAAATCAAAAAAAAAAATCTAAACACACAACCACAACGAAAATAACATTTTGTCCTAGAAATAAACAACTACAGGTCATACTTATACAAAATAATATTCCTGGCTATACGAGGTGTGCGTCTGCCTTGTGCGTTTGCACAAGGCGGACGTTTGGCTGCCGCATTACATTAATCATGCCAATTAGCATCATACATCACAATAAAGGAGTTAGGTTTCCCTGAAAGACGTATGGAAGCATTCCTTCAGCGTTCCCTTATACAAGCAATTACCCTGTCAGAGTTTGAGGCATTGAATAATTGATTCACTGCAGTGAGCACGATGCAACTCAATCAAAATTGACGTTGAAGGCAATGTCTTCACTCGATTTTCTAATAATGGCTTCGATAGGTAATCATTCAATATATATTATGTACCTAATTTATTACGTGCAGTTCTACAATGGACGAATGTGTTAGGGAGTTTTATTGTGCAACTTCTTCACATTTTTCTACCTTTTGTAGTAAGCAACGACTTATTGTCGGGCCTGCGCTGTCCTCTCATACTTAAGTACTAACCAAATGATTTTAAAAGAGTAACCATGGAGTTTCTTGCCGGTTCTTCTCCATAGGAAACGACCAACCCGAACCGTGCACCTTTTGTCGACGTTTTATAAGTGCCCATGTAAGCCTATGTAAAATAAAATATTTTGATTTTGATTAAAAACACTTAGACTTGGCTGTATGCTGTATTAAATGATATCGATGTTTTAAAACGCTGATTCTCAACCTAATTTGACTTATCGACTTTTTATTTTGATATTGAAAAACTTATTTTATCCGTAGGACCTTTTTCGAAACTTCAAAATTAATGTAAGTAACTGATATCGTAATAGCAAGAAATTATCTTTTCTAAAAAAGTTCATGGCCATATTTCTTGGAAGCGCGTTTAAGTTTCCAAAGATATTTTTGGTTACAAAAAATGCATGGAACTACTATCATATTGTACCGTCCATATACAAAGTTGAGTATATAAAGCTATTTCATGAAGTAAATTGATATCGGTTTTTAAGTCTTGGAAGGTAGGCAAAGTATATCTATCAACTCGATCAAATGTCAGTAGCTGTTATCGCGAGGCTTGCCCTTTGCCTGCATTTGTGTCTAGCTGAGGTTCTAACAGGGTTCATGTTAAAGGTCACAGATTTTCAATCTATTATTAAGTCGAGGATTTCTCGTTCCACGTGGTTATAGATTGTGAACACGTTTTCATTTCTTGTGGGTGACTTAGAGTCTTGATATAATAAAACATCACGCTTGTAATCCCTAAAAAGTTAGGCAGAGGCGTACCTAATAATACACCCACAATTCGAGTCCAGATTTCCAGTCATGTTTAAGGCCCATGCAAAAGAGGGCGCCTATTGCGATCAACCAGGCACAAATCCAGACTCCGTGGCTCATCATCATCATCATCCTATAATGAGCCTATAATGTTCCCACTGGAAGGACACAGGCCTCCTCTCTATGAGAGGGACTGGGTTGTAATCCACTACGCGGGCCCAGTGCGGGTTGGTAGATGTCAAATGTCTTCGAATTTTTAGTTCTAGGACATGCCGGACATTTCCTTCACCGTTTTTGAGAGCAGCGGTGATGAAATAAATTACAAAAAGTAATGCGCCTGCCTGGGTTCGAACCCACGGCTTACTGCTCGTAAGTCGGGGCTGCCACCACAGGGCCACCGCTGCTCTCACTCCGTGGCTACTAGGTACTAATAAATTCCTGGATGAAAAACCAAATAACAATTTGCCCGACCCGGCAATCGAACCCAGGACTTCATACTCAGCAGTCGACAATGCAACCACTAGACCATCGAGACAGGATTTCGATATCCTGACTGTATTAATATACAGCTTGAAATATTTTTTAAGCTCAAAATGACTGCGATTTTTAATCATCAATCGTGATGATCACAGCGATGATAGATAGTTATAGATTATGAACTGTTTTTCAATTCAATCATCAATTCAACTTAGATACATAAAGAACATTGCGATAACAATAACCTAGTATAGAGTTGCAGAGTTTCAATACTCACTTATCTCATCCTTCCCATTCATGACGGTGCTGAACGAAATGATGACCTTGACATTGTCTCCAAAAGCCAGTGTCTCAAACTCCTTGGTATCAAGCGTGGCATGGGTGAACAACACATGGTGAGGTATGACATGCCCATCTATGACTTTCTCGTCGATCAAATCGGATCTAGTTGTTGGCTAAAACCAAAAATAAACTTTAGTCTCGTATCAATAAGAAGAGTTTTCGAAGTCTTTGTTCGGAAAGAAGTATACCTTTACCTTAAACCCTTCGTCGACAGGAATAAAGAACGTATGCCTGCCATCAGCGTCGAATACTTTGCTCTTTTTGAGCTGGTTCACTTTCTGTCTGAAGGATCTGAGGAAAAATGCAGCACGGTTTGGAATTTGTATTGTCTTTCTGGTTTTTATTTGCTTGCTTATCTGTACAAAAACAGTGACTGGGATTATAGTCTTTATGTAAGTAGTCTAAGCAGTGTTTTTTGTATTCGCTCTCATTTGACCTGTACTGTTCTTGGCACATACTTACATATGCCAAGCACAAGTTGATTACAACAAAAATAATTGTCAATTTCTGATTTTATTGTACAAGGCTTTAAAAAGAAGACACTTAACCCTTTGATCCCGTTGAGTTACACCATTTTGTGTTACACTGTTACCCATTGGGAAAAAAATTATCGGTATAATCGGTAATTTTTTTCCTCAATCATTCATTCTTCTCATTTTTTCTCATTTCTTGAGTTACCTCAATGCCACGTTTTCTTCCCGTGAAATAACCCACTGATTGTTTTTGTGTACAATAGGCAATGTTGCTTTTGCTACCAGGAGAATTTGGATGAAAACCTAACCTCAAACCTTTTATATTCGCCTAAAAAGCGTAGCTGTCTGCTGGGTTTACAGTAACCTAACACGAAGGGAATGTCGGGGTCTTAGTTCGCTCGCTCTGCTCGCTCACTAAACCCCGCCATCCCCTTCGAGCCTAACCTGTCCGAGTCGGGGTGCCCCAAGTCCAGAGCTCGTTTCGCTCACTCTTGCATCCAAATTCTCCTGGTAGCAAAAGTAACATTGCCTATTGTACACACATGCAATCAGTGGGTTATTGAACGGGAAAAAAAACGTGGCATTGAGTTACAGTGTTACTAATCGGTAATTTTTCCCCAATGGGTAACAGTGTAACACAAAATGATGTAACTCAACGGGAACAAACTCACTTAACTTTGTCTAAAAATAAACATAACTTCACTCACAGAAGGACTATAATCGCATAACACATGTGATAACAGACATGAATGATGTACGCTGTAATACACTTTAATATAACCTTGACCCAAACGCAATAACTCACGAACTCAGAATTTCAAATTCATTAAATCCACAACAGAATTGAATTCGAATTCCTTGCGTGTACTACAAGCCGTAGTAGCGATTGCACAACAGATAGTATTCGGTAATTGTGTTGTTTGTTTCGCGAACTCAACGTGCAAAAGTTCAATGCAACTATAATTCGGTTCACCGCGAGTTTGGTGGTAATTGAAACACTCGCCTAGTAATTAAGTTTCAACTTGTTTCATTTTCAGGCAGACTTTTTACTAGCACTTCATGTGTATCGTGTATTTAACGATTAAGGACAATTACGATGCAAAGCAGGCCTTTGTAATTGTTCATGAAATGGAAATTTTATGTACGAATTAAAAGCCAATTTTCACATTATTTTCGACGAATAATTGCATAATTTGAACTTTTATGTAGTATTTATAAAGCTTAAAGCTTTTAATTATTTAATTGCACCTAGAAAATGCATCTTATTCCCTAATTACTACGGTCTGGTAGTACGAAGACAATCTAGCACTAAAAATTCAGTTTATGCTGATCTCTCACTGTACTGGAAATCTATACAAAGCAAGGCCATGTTATACTGGGAATGTATTGCTTAATGTGTCGCAGTGTGTATGACCAAGGTCGATCAACGACATCGTTTCGTGACATATTTTGCGACAACATTTAGGCCCTGCTCAAACGTAAACACTTTTTGTTACACGGAACACCATCACAGAAAACCGTAGTTGCTGTGTCCTGTAGCGGCGACCGGACACAGTTTACGTCTACGCAGGGAGTGGCTGATTTCATATTGGTTAAACGAGGTGTAGTTTTGCATCCTCGCCAAAATTCAGGAGGTGTTCACAAATGACGTTTATAATTAATTTAAATTACGGTTCCTAGTTAATTGTTAATAAACGCTCATTTTTGTGGTTGTTTACATTTGTCAGTATTTTAGAATAATCCCCTTAACGTGGTTTAGGGAATAAGAAATTATTAAATAAACGCTTGCGATTGTTTGTATGTGTAGAAGCGCGGTTATAGGGCAAGAATCAGACGGCCCGCGTTTAAAACACGAGTGGTTCACACTAACTGATTTAAGTAAATAAGAAAAAAAATATACCTACCCATTTTATTATTGATTCGGGACGAGAATCATTATCATTGTTACCTCCTTGAATTTGACGAAGATGCAAAACAATACCTAGTATAAAAATCAAATATTCATTGGTAGCTAGTATCCGAAACAAGACACGTATGCGCAGCGCCTTAACAGCATCTTCTACGGTCCCTTTTACTCAGAAGAAAAAATAATTATACTCTTAAATAGGATTGAATAGAGGAAGGCTTCTGTCCAGTAGTTACTTAAATTTAATTACCTGAGTCGATGCTGCCCAATATTGAAGAGGTCAGAATGTTCCAAGAAGTGATAGGCATTTGGGTTGTAGACCGGCGAGCTGATAGAACTGGGTCCATGAGGCTGCAGCGGCAACAACACTTGGTCTATCACGTGCAGGACCTAAAACAGACGTACGAAATAAAATCATGTTTATAATAACCTTGAGAAACAAGAGTGCACCGATCGAATTTCTTTAAATACGAAATATGTATATTATTTCACACACACACACATTTTCTCCGTTTTAGCACCACTTTTCATTGATGCTCCTCCTATTGGCCGTTGCGTGATGCTATACATCATCTGCCTAGCCTTTTCACAAACTATGTTAGGGTCGGCTTCCAGTCTAACCGGATGCAGCTGAGTACCAGTATTTTACATGAAACGACTACCTATCTGACCTCCACAACCCAGTAACTGGGTAATACGATACCCCTTGGCAAGACTGGATATCAGACTTTCGGCTTCTGACTACTCATAACGATTGTCAAAGATCTACAAATGACAGCCGGGACCAACGACTTAACGTGCTTTCCGAGTCACGGAGGAAACTCGGTATGTAATTATGGTCAGGCATCAACGGACCAACCTCGGCAAGCACAGCTTAACCTTGAAGATCGACCTGTGCGGCTGTAAGATAGGCAGTCGCTTCATGTAAAATACTGGTACTCAGCTGCATCCAGTTAGACTGGAAGCCGACCCCAAGATAGTTTGAGAAAAGGCTACGCAGATGATGACCTAAGTCCTGGTCTGTTTAATCTATCTACAGTAAAATACGTTACAACGGGTAGTCATCATCATCATCATTTCAGCCGAAAGACGTCCACTGCTGGACATAGGCCTCCCCCAAGTGTCGCCACATTGATCGGTCCCGTGCGACTCGCATCCAGCGGATCCCCGAAACCTTCACCAGGTCATCGGTCCACCTAGTGGGAGGCCTTCCAACGCATCGTCTCCCGGTTCGCGGTCGCCATTCCAGAACTTTTCGGCCCCATCGGCCATCTGTTCTGCGAGCAATGTGCCCTGCCCACTGCCACTTAAGTCTGGCAATTCTTCGGGCTACGTCGGTAACCTTGGTTCTCTTGCGAATGTCCTCATTTCTGATTTGATCACGCAACGGGTAGTAATCATAATTAACTTGTTCAATACCTATCTTCAAAATACACAATACAGATTCTTAAAAACAAATAACTTTTCTTTACTAAGACGGAATAAACACAAAAAGATAATTTTCAAGGTCTTGTCAAAAGAAATCGAAGATCATAAAATAATATAAAACAAAAAAAAAACAACAATAAGCGAATAAAGTTCTGTCAGGTTACGAGGTATTCCATGAAGCGCACCCAAACGAAGCGCACCCAGACGAAGCGCACCTAAAGTATTCCACTTAGCGCACCCGTAGGTGCGCTTCAAATAAAAATTTAAAATAATTAATTTCCTATTCCACGAAGCGCACCTACGAATATCACTTGCATAGTGCGGGGACTAAGAAATAAAAATGTCGATAGAAGAAAATATTTATTATTTAAGGAGGACTAACTAAAAAGAAAAAAAGAAAAAAAGTTTCCTAGTTTCTAAATGGTGTTGGCATGGAGACGCCATTATTAGTGTAAATAATTATCGTGTCAGGAGCTCCTTCGGTGCCGTTCTGGGTCCTCTTGACCTTTGACCCTGATGTTGTTCCTTCGTCAATATCCTCGTCTAATTAGTCTAGCAGGAATTTGGGGTAGGCACTTAGTAGTTATTGCTTCGACAGTTTTGTTTATTTGTTTGTTCGCATTTGGTATTTTTGTTTATTTGTTTGTTCGCATTTGGTATTTTTGTTGTCTTGAGTTTTCTCTTATTTCATTATTTGGATAAATTTATTGTTTTGTATTTATTGTTTTGAAATATTTGGTTCGTTTTATTTCCGCTTAGGTCGATTGCTTAGATCGTGGATTGGTGACCACTCATTACATACCGTGTTTTCTCCGCGCTTCGGAAACCACGTTAAACCGTTGGTCCCGGCTGTCATTTGTATATCTTTGACAGTCGTTACATGTAGTCAGTGTCCCAAAAGTCTGACAACCAGACTTACCAAGCGTTTTCGGATTACCCAGTACTAAGTGAGCTGTAGAGGTCTGATAAGCGGTCGCTCCGTGTAAAGTACTGCAGACTTGAAGCCGACCCCAACATAGATGGGGAAAGGTTAGCCATATGATTTTTTATCGGATCTATAAGACATTTTGACTTCTAATCTAGTAAACATTTTGTGTAACTTCATCGAAATAACAATCAAGTATACCTACCCCAATAATCGATGTTGCAAGGAAGCCTTTCCCGTGATTGTGCATTCAAACCCAACAAGCTTGTAAACTGCGAACGTGTAGACCCAAGGTATAAGAAAAATTGTACACAATACAAACACAGTTGGGTTATAAAATGCCTCTTTATGCGAATTTCTCTCACATGACGCGGTCTAATAAAAATATTTTTTTACCAGCAATCAGCCAAATGTTTTGGTTTCCCGAATCAGAGTAATGACGTCGTTCAAGCTTGCCTGGGTTCAAATGTACCCTGTATATTATTCGTGTAAGGAACGTGCCAAAACTCTGTGGCGATATTGATCGTTGCGGACTTTTTGGCACAATACTTGTAACGGCTAAACAGAAAATGTAACCCGATTAGATTTTTCCAAATAAGCCGAATAGGCCCATTGTTTGCTTGATTTGGGTAAGGCTGTTATTGGGGCTATAATTAATTGGCCAAACAGCAATATAATAATTTCGGGAGGTGTAATAAATATCGATTTTTCTGGGCCACCACGTTCAGAGCCACTTTTTTTTAGTTTTATTGTGCCGTACTAAAAAAGGAATGCCAATTGATGGATAATTAAATAAAATAACATATCCGAAGAGTTAGGAGAGGTGTAGCAAATAGTGCTACTGTGTGTTTTTAAATCGAGCTTATAGACACCAACTGGGCACAAATCCAGACTCCATGGCTGCATACTGAAAAGTTTCTGATGGACCTTGCCCGACTCGGGAATCGAAACCGAGACCTCATGCTTAGCAGTCGCGCTTGTGACCATTAGACCTAGGAGGTAGATGTTAAGTTTTGTTATGAAATAAAATACGGTTACCATAGAAACGGTCTATCTACCTATCACATATTTTGATTATCATTGCAACTGATCATTGCAAAGAGCAGCGGTAGCCCAGTGGTGGCAACCCCGACTTACAAGCAGTAAGCCGTGGGTACAAACCCAGGCAGGCGCAATACTTTGTGTAATTTATTTAATCACCGCTGCTCTCAAAAACGGTGAAGGAAAACATCCTAAGGAAACCGGCATATTATTATCCTAGAACTAATAATTCTAAGACATGTGACATCTACCAACCCGCACTGGGCCCACGTGGTGGAGTACAGCCCACTGCCTCTCACAGAGAGGAGGCCTGTGTCCTAGCAGTGGGAACATTATAGGCTGATGATTATGATGATGATCATTGTAACTGGACAAAGCCTCTCATTCAGCTCTTTTGTTGTCATCAAACTAATCTCTATTTGATAAAATTTTAACTCCGTCTGATTCGATTATATCAGACATAACCCTCTGGTTGCTAAAGCTACTTTATTAAATTAAGTTAAAGGAGTTATCGAAGTATCTCCCCGAAATAATAATTGTGTTACGTCTTTACAGAAGACACCTGACGACAACTATGAATCCCGAGAGAGTGTTATTGGCAGCCGTAATACAGTGACGTAAATCCGGGCTTAGTTTGTGAAAAAAGTCTTGAAATTCTTATTATCTTGCAACGTTACTTTTCCAGCAGGTTTATTGAGACATGTAAAATTAGGGACAAAACATCAGTACCTAAGTAGGGTATTTGTAATTTTTGACAAGCATTGGTAGTGAGTGGCCTGAAAGTCAAGACAGCCAGTCTCACAAATGGGTATCGTATTACCCAGTTCTGACTGGGTTGTGGAGGTCAGATAGGCAGACGCTCCATGTAGTAAAATACTGGTATTCAGCTGCATCAGGTTTTACTGGAGGCCGTTCCCAATATAGTTGAGAAAAGTGTAAATGATGACAGTAAGTAAGGAGGTCAGTAGATGGATGGGTAGATGTACCGTATCGGCAAGCCTAACTGGGAGCTAGGCGGAGCGCTTTATTTAGATCCACAGAAAGATGGCTGCGACCGACCGGATACGAAAGGTGAAGGACAGGGTATTGTGTTTGACTTGGTAAAAGCCTATGTCTAGCAGTGGACTGCGATAGACTGCTGCCATAATTTAGAGATGACATGAAATGATGCTGCTAAGGTCATCTCCGCACGAGTGCAGTGTAGGTACTTTTCTGAACTGAATTGAACTTTTCAAAGCAAACTTCGTAGCTTAATTAAAATGTGTGTCATTTGCTAGCCAGTCTCTTGACTGTGCTTAAAATTTGCATACAAATTTATTTTGCAAACAACTGTAAGTTATCAGTAAATTGATCCCAATTTCTGCTTCAAAATTCGCAGATCTAATAGATCGTTAGAAACGTTTGGCACTGCAAGATAAAAAAAAAAACTCTTAATAACTAGGTATGCACATAAACTCACGTTTTTTTTTCATGGGGGTGGAATTATTAGATACATATTTACTCTTCTGGTTTCGTCACGTGCATACATGTATACACACGCCCCCTATGCGAGTACTACGCAACAGACCCTTCTGAACATCATCACCAATAATGCAAGCTTTAAAAGCTCTTACCTGCAACTTGTTATTCCTGTTGACGGCCTGATAAGACCTGGTTACGTAGACTTTAGCGTTGTTCACATAGATGTCATCATGCATGGCCCCTCGCCGGGTCGTTACCCACAGAGGGGGGTTGCCATCCAAGTCAGTTGATATCGTGTAGTCCATGTTTGAGAGTGTTGTCGCCAGATTTGCTGGAAGAATAGGTTCAGTTTAATCTTGGTTATAGGCATTAGCACAGCAGTGGGACGCGGAAGAGTCCACTAATTTGCGTCTATAATATTCCCACTGCTAGGACACAGGCCTCCTCTCTGTGAGAGGGAGTGGACTGTACTACACCACGCGGGCCCAGTGCGGGTTGGTAGATTAGCGAAGGGCGATTCCGAGATGTTTTAACAATCGAAAGAATCGGAGTCGTTAAAATAAACCATCGAGTCAACCATCGACTCCCCGTTCTACAAACAATCGAAATGGTTTTCGATTGTTTCGAGTCAACAGAATCGATCGTTAGTTTTGGATTGTTCGAATCAGTCACTATCACTCACCGAGTCTCGTTCGGTCACCGTGGTCAGTCGACGGCATGCATCGAGCCGAGGTGCATGATAGTTCGAGGCGAGACCGTGCCAGACTCGAATCGAGCGAGCCACGCGAATTTGGGAACGTTTACTTACGAATTTACGATGCACTGTTTTATTTTATAAAAACAGATTCACCCTCGATATGTTTTATTTATTTTCATGATTGCTTATATCTATGTATTCGTACGTAAGTTAACTACTTATATTTTATTCCTGTCGCGGTATTGGGTATTTTTTAATGCTCTTGTTGAAAGAATTGGTTCATATTCGCAATCGTAACGCAAGTCAAGAACTCGCGAAACTCTAACTAAGCCATCACGAGTAACAATTCGCCATTGATCGCGCCATGTCTCAATAACAGACCGAGTCGGGCTCGAGTCCAAGTCGAAATAATTGAGAACCATCGAGATGTTCTAACAATCGAAACAATCGAATAAAACGTTTCGCCATCGCGCATCGCTATGGTAGATGTCACATGTCTTCGAAGTTTTAGTTCGAGGAGATGTCGGTTTCCTTACTTCACTGTTTTGGAGATCAGCGGTGATGGAATAAATTACACAAGTAATGCGCCTGCCTCGTTTCGAACCCACGGCTTACTGCTCGTAAGTTGGGGCTGCCTCCGCTTCGTTGCTCTCAAGAGTCCACTAATATGAGTAATATTCTAGTATTTTCACACACTCATTAATTTAATACTGCTACTTTGAATTCTATTCGAAATAATAGAAGCTTTTTTGCAGAGGTTGACGGTGTTTCTAGTATCTCTTTCTTCTCAAAAAGGAGGAGGTAATATTTTCCACCAGCATTTTTTTTCCTTTATGGACCGATTTCTCTGTGATTACTGGTTCGATTTTTATGTTTTTTTTTTCGTTTGTAAGCTCGTGTAATAATAAAGTTATAAATGGGACAATGGTCCTATTTATAAAATAAAATAAAATATCTTTATTTCAGACCCATTACATAGTCCATAAATGGTTAGTGTGTTAGTAAATGATTATTCTTATATGCTATGTTAGTATTATTAGTCCTGTACTTATTTATTTATAGCTACCTATAGCTACCTCCACCCAACGCCTTTGGATGGGGCAGTCCGGTCTGCCAACAATCACTTTCAGGATGCCGTTACAAGTATTGCGCAAGCGTTGCAACAGGGAAGTCGCTTTCTTACGCATTATGGCGTGAAAGCTATCTGTGCCAGCTTCAGCGAACATACCCGATGCACTACAACGCCGCGGTAGCCGAAACAGCATCCTGAAAGCGTCATTGTATTGTACGCGCAGGGCGTTGTAGGCTCGGCGCGTATGTGACACCCAAAGGCCGCCCGAGTAGAAGGACTGACAGAACGCTTTAAATAAAGTCACTTTGACGTCTGCCGTACAGCGAGCAAACCTTCGGGCAAGCATATTGCTCCTCACCGCCTACGCCCTGCGCTCGCGCTCAATATCAACATCATCGCGCAGGTCACTGGTAACTACATGTCCCAGGTACGTAAAACTTTCAACCACTTTGAGCTCTACGCCGTTGAAAAATACCGGAGGTACACGACGCGGCTGCTGCCTAGGTGCTTTGAAAACTAAGACCTCGCTCTTTTTGGAATTGTATCTAAGGCCGTGCACCTCCGCATACGTCTCGCAGATCGATAGTAGATCGATAGTAGCTCTTATTATTATTATATTTTTTATACATATATTATTTATACCTTCAAAAACTTTATTTGGATACTTTACGAGTTACCTATAATGTATTTTTCTTCTTTATCTATATAGATGACATGATGATGTCAGTGCTCGTTACAAAGTAAAATTATTATCAACAACAAGAATTTGTGCAGGATATCTGAACTAAAAAGGGTAAAATAAAAATCATAAAAATAACTTTACATTCGGAAGTCGGTAACTTTGTTTGTTTCATTGACTTTATTGCCTCTGACTTCTGAAAACCACGCAGGCTATGCAGCGGGCATAACCTAGCTAGAGTACCTTAATTTTAAACAATGGTTAGCATCAGTCATGGTTTGAGAAGAGATATTAAATTATTTGAATTTGATTTTATTATAGCGATTTAGTTGATACAGAAACGCCTTTATTATGTTTGAATAACAATGACAAGGAGCTTTAGATTGTAATACATTCAACCTGTTCAAAGGTACTGATCCTGGTAGTTATTGAATTTACCTACCTATGGATAGCCTTTAGGTATTCAACAGTCGGGA
The DNA here is from genome assembly GCA_949152445.1 of Cerastis rubricosa. Taxonomy (NCBI): domain Eukaryota; kingdom Metazoa; phylum Arthropoda; class Insecta; order Lepidoptera; family Noctuidae; genus Cerastis; species Cerastis rubricosa. Next base: position 15,950,770 of record OX424532.1, read on the forward strand.
TGAACGGATAAATTAATTATCTATCTATATATATAAATTACGTGTCACGTTGTTTGTCAGGGATGGACTCCTAAACTACTTAACCGATTTTAATCACATCGTGTGCAGCATCTCAATTAATTTATAATCGCAATATTATTTTATTGCAAATTAAGTCACAATTATTTGATAGCTCCAAACGATTCTAACAGATGGCGGTATCTGTTGACTGGATTTTGTAAGTATTCAATAGATGGCGCTGTGTAGGAGCAGAGCAGCAATGAAAAATATTGCGAAAACGGGGAAAATGTGACGCAGACGAAGTTGCGCGGGACAGCTAGGTTGGACTACATATATTTTGATGGTTTATGATTTTAACTAGCTGCGCCCCGCGGTTTTACCAGTGCAGGCCGGGACAAGTAGCCTATGTGTTTATCCAGGGTATAAGCTATCTACACACCAAATTTCACCCAAATCCGTTTAGCCATTGAGGCGTGAAGGAGTGACAAACAAACACACACACACACTCTAAACTCTCGCCTTTATTAGTACGATAATTACCATACAATTAAACCATTAAGGTCATACACGTAAAGGTAAAAAAAAATATGTCACGATCGCAAATATTCTTTGTAACAAAACTTCCCTCTAGAATATTGTGTCGTTTCTCAGGTCACAAAATCTATTTATCTTCCTGATAAATGACACAGCGTTGCCATTATTAATATTTTATTCAAATAATGTCCGGGCGAAACCGCGTTTGACAGTTAGCTCGTTTGATGACAATTACAATCGGATTATGTCAGCCAATATTGAATTAGAGCGGCTCCTTTAACAATCTACGAAAGGGATAGGCTTTGAATTGTAATAAGTTGTAGACTAAATCTAATTCTAGCCTCGCCTTTGCTGGGACGTGTCTTAGGACTAATTTTTTTGTTACCACGCGCCCACAATTCTCTGAATCGATTAACCAGAGTGACAACTAATCACCTACCACTTTTAGTCACTGCATCTCCCAAAGGATGTCTGGTAGAAAATGCCTATGGCATTAAGTCAGTCAATGTTAATTAAATAACTACTTTCATATCTTCAGCTTTCATTTCATTCGAAGGTTATATTTGATATCGCCTAAATTAACCCGTGCTTAACGTAAAACAAAGTTATATTCTAAACAATAAGCAATGCGGTGACTCGAACCTACACATTGGAGTTAAAATTAATGAATACCTGGGTTCCCACGTAGACACAAGGTGAAAATCTAGCAGAATTGCTTTAATTTAGAAGTTGCTGTACCCGAACTAAAGTCTAAACTAAGCTATAGTTTAGACTGAACTACAAGGAGGGTTGACTAATAGGATAAGTTCCACAAGTTTGTTCTTTGAGCTTGGGTAAAACAACACGCGACTTTGATGTATGCTGTACCGAAATACCTCAGAACATGTTTTATGCAGATGCATTATTACCTTAAATGAAATGAAAATGAAAGAGAACAGCATACCTGATGAAAAGGATTCGGGGGAGCACCAACAGCATTTTAAAGGTGATAGTGGACAAGCCTGATTGCCCGTTCCTGGGGCACTGGCCCCGTATGCACAGCTGCAGGTCTGGTGCAGCAGGCAGCGGACTTAGTATACACAGGTATCGGTTTTTTAATTAGTTTAATATTGATTTAATTTAATTTATTTAAATTTAGTTTAATGTAATTTAATTCAATTTAGTTTAATGTAATTTACTTTGTTTTGATTTATTTTAATTGAATTCTGTTTGTATTTTAATTTTAATGAGAAATGTTACTAACATAGACTATAAGTGTTACTAACAACAATTACACAGATGATTCATTCATCTGTGTAATGTATGTTTGTGTAAATATATATTATTATTGAATATCTGTCGAGCGAGTCCCTAATTCTTGGAGGGTTGGACGTTGTCTGTTGTTCTAAATTCCAACACATATTGTATAGCATAGTTTCAAGTCTAAGAAGAGACGTTTTTCATTAGCAAACGTAAGCACCACCTATTTTGGTAATGTAATATATTTTTTGACTTTAAAAAATGTTCATAATTTTGACGCAATTAGATATTTTTTGCGAGATTGCCATAATCTTAAGAAGCAGTCTCTCAAGAAGTACTTTCGCCCACTTATTCATTAATAGAAATACCTATAACGTTCCACAGTCTATCACAATTGCTGTCCACTTATCTCAGCCAGCCCATTCACTAACCATTTACCGACAACACCCCTAGAAATACAAAAGATAAACGTACTATCTGCGAACCACACGACTTCAATAGAAAGGCTACAGACACACGAAACACACCCTACACATACGCTTACACCCACAACAGTTACGGAACAAATATCGCACATACCTATATGATAGAGGACGAGTGAGTCGTCTAACTCCCCGTTGAACCTCTGGAAGGCTTCGTTGGTTGGCGCGAACAGAGTCATCTGACGGTAGTGGAGTGTCGTGTTGGCTACCACATTGCGTTCCAGGAGCGATAGAAACTGGGGACAAGAGAGAATTTGTGTCAAATCAGTGTTACTCAGAAATTAGATATAAGGCGATTCAATATAAACGTTTCGTCTTCAAATGTCCGTGATGGTGTTGAGTCTGATAAATAAAAGATTTTTTATTAAAAAAAATATGACGGGGGACACCGTCGAGAGAGGTGGTATTGGGTGACCTTTGCCCAGGAGTGGGAAATAGGGGCAAAATAAAAAATAACTGACGGCGTGACTCTAATTGGTTATTTTTCTTTACGTGTTGATGGACTCAAATTTTATTCGGCCAGTAAGTAGCCACATTCACAGCTCTATCAACGAGTTCTTTTATAAAAAAATCTTCGTTTAGATAAAGTTTTGAAGGCATGGCACGTTTCATTATTCATACGAGCAGCGAAACCTCAAAATCAGTAAAGTATCATTTATTTTATGCTAGTTACGTTGTGTTGGTGGAGCTCGTGGCTAAATGATAACTGCCACTCGGGTCAATCTTTAGGTTAAGCCTTGCTTGCCGAGGTTGGTCCGTTGATGGGTGACCATAATTACATACCGAGTTTCTTCCTTGCCTCGGAAAGCACGTTAAACCGGTGGTCCCGGCTGTCATTTGTAGATCTTTGACTGTCGTAACAGGAAGTCAGTGGACCGAAAGCCTGACAACCAGTCTTGTGGAGGTCAGATAGGCAGTCGCTCCATGTAAAACACTGGTATTCAGCTGAATACGGTAAGACTGCAAGCCGACCCCAAAATAGTTGGAAAAAGGCTAGGCAGATGATGGTGAGTTATATTGTTGTTAATTGCTGGCTATATGACTGACTTCCTGAGCTGGATTTTGCATGTAATTTAAATCCAGTTTTGTTTTGTGGCTGACTTGATTGAAAACTGTTTTAGAGTTCTATCAAACTGTGACTAACAAACTGAGAATCATATCTGAGCTGCGACATTTTTTAAATATAACAATAGCATGCTGAGAAAATAATATTACATAATGTATGTTTTGATTTTTTCATTTCACTTTGCCCGGGACTTCGTCTGTGAAAATTGTTGTATAATATAGACTTGAAAACTGTTTTAGAGTTCTATCAAACTGTGACTAACAAACTGAGAATCATATCTGAGCTGCGACATTTTTTAAATATAACAATAGCATGCTGAGAAAATAATATTACATAATGTATGTTTTGATTTTTTCTTTTTACTTTGCCCGGGACTTCGTCTGTGAAAATTGTTGTATAATATAGACTATGTTACTCGTTAAAGATGTAGATCTTTAACGAGTAACATACTAGAGACTGTAGGCGTAATATTATTTTCTCAGCATGCTTACCAATGGTGAAACAATTTTTAAAATCGGTCGAGTAGTTTTTGAGTTAAATCGTAACAAACAAACAAACAAACAATAAAATATTTCCTCTTTAAAATATTAGTTTAAATCGTCTTATTGATAATTTAATAATTCTGTTTTGTCCTGTGCGAGACAAATAAATACGTTTTCTTTTCTTTTTCTACCGACACCGGACACACTGACAGATACTTCAGTACATTATCTGTCAGCGTCCGGTGCCTGGACAAATCGTCCGGACCTAACCGAATTATTAGTTTTTAAAACTGTTTTAAAAAGAGTAGCTCGTGGCTAAATAATAACAGCTGCACGGGTCAATCTTTAACGTCAAGCCGTGCTTGCCGAGGTTAATCCGTGGATAGGTGACTATTATTACGTACCGAGTTTCCTCCGTGCCTCGGAAAGCACCTACGTTAAGTTCATTTATTTAAAGTTTGTTATATTGTTGTTAGTTATATCACGTTATATTGTGTTGGAGGAGCTCGGGGCTAAATGATAACAGCCGCACGGGTCGATCTTTAGGTTATGCCGTGCGTGCCTAGGTTGGTCTGAGGATAAGTGTCCACCTATTACATACCGAGTTTCCTCCGTGCCTCAGAAAGTACGGCCTTCGGTCCCTGCTATTATTTGTAGATCTTTGACAGTCGTTACGAGTAATCAGAAGCCAAAAGTCTGACATCCAGTGTCATCTAGTCTTACCAAGGGGTATTGTTTTACCCAGTTACTGGTTGTGGAGGTCAAATAGGCAGTCGCTTCATGTAAAATACTGTTACTCATCTGCATCCGGTTAGGCTGGAAGCCGACCCCAAGATAATTTTGGAATAGGCTAGGCAGATGATGAAAATTGGTTTAAAGAAACTGTTCGTAGTTTGATCAAAAATCACAGTTATAGTTACACCGGACAATATATTTGTCAAATCGTCCGGACCTCTTTAAACGAATCATTCGTTTTTAAAATGGTTTTAACGAAACTGTTTGAAGCTTAATAAAAAATCACAGTAGTAGCCAAACCGGGCAATACTTTTATCGATTGTACTTTTTTAGCTTCGATTCGGATCAGCTGGTTCTATAAAACTTTCAATTGTAGGTACTAAAGTGAGCTGTATAAAATCGAAGTAGTTCAACGGTGGGTAAAATAGCGGTAGCTATTTCTATTGTCTGCTTCACAATAAACAATTCCTTTCACTCGACTCTTGCAAGTACCTGCTGGATGAAAACCACTGATATCAATGTTATGTATCTTTTATGTTTACAATCCAGGCAAAGAAAGGTTTTTAGCAAGGGCTTCATCGCTTCTATTCTAGCACATTTATGGAAAAGTTTGCCGTTTTCAGATTTTCTTGTTTTTTTTTCTAGTGTGAACAGAAAGTATTTTTTAAGGCGCTCTTCTAGGCGACTTTCATGCTTTTGAGGGGGTGAAGCAGATGAAGAGGGGCGTCGAGTAGTCCCTTTAGTCCCGCCTACTGGCGGGGTGCCCCGCTTGAATCACGTCGATGTGCGACGTCAATAAATGTATAGAAGCTTAATTTCAAAACTCATTATAAAAGTACGAATAGCCCAGCGCGCCGCTAGCCTACATCGCACATTGCTTCCGCGGTGATCTCTAGGTTCGAACCTCAATACATGCAATTCTTTTTTATCTTATTTTTTTAATATAAGGTATGTACCTACATTTCAATATCGCATTTTTTTTTAAATATGTTTATATTTTTGTTTTCTTATTTTTTCCTGATAAGTTATAGGTTGATTGTTATTTTGGATTGTTTGGTTGTTTGGATTGTTATTTTATAGAAAAGGTTATCGAAATATTATCGAATAAGTAGATTCGTCAAACGAATAATAAATAATTCAAAGCAGCCTCATGGACAACCAAGGGCATTAAAGTCGGCAGTAAGAGGTTGACGAATCTCCGACTTGCCGACGACATGGTCCTTTTTGCCCACACAGCCCTGGAACTACAGACTATATATATATATGTCGCAGTCTGATGATTTTTATTCCGTTTAGACTTTCACTATGTGGGCAGAACATGGGTTTCGTGCAATGAAAACACACACACACTGTACACTGCTTTTATCGAACTAACAAATTACTTGAAATTACAATCCAACACAATAACACTAGGCACCATGAATCAGGTTACAGTTTCGGGACGTCTCGACTCCGCGGTGGTCAGACTCAGACTCTCCGCCTCGCTGGGAGCTCGAAACATCACGACTCTGTAGTAAGCGCGCTTAGGTGTGGGTAGACTTGTAAGTAGGTCGCTTGACCTTTGGCGCGCTTTCGATCCATAGTCAGTCTTGTATCCGTAATAATGACTCCGACTCCGACACGGCCATCCTGCTAGCACACGTCCTCGTGTGATGGGTACCCTGTAAACAAATACTCCACGACAGAAATTTGTTCCACTCGGTCACTCCTGACCAAACTTTAGATTCAACGGGGTGGTGGGAATAAGAACGTTGTAGAACTAGCCGTTTCGTTTTAACCGAACCGATTGGAAATAATCAAAACTACAATAATGATAACCCTGGGCCATGTACCATAGTCGTTCAAATCAACCTTTAAAACTCTACTGCAACAACAAAACTACCAAGCTTATAGAAACCCTCGAGTAAAGCCACTAACGCCACGGCTCTCTAGCCGACCAGCAATCTTATTGCTCTCACACATCCAGCGCATGGATCATAACTAAAATTAGATCAAATAAACAATTAGGTAAATTAAAATGCAAGAGCAACCAAGTACCTCTTCATCCATCTAATCACCACATAAAGCAGGAATCTTATCCGTGGCCTATGGGCAACACTCAGGCCCTCCAACAAACCTCTGTTTGTTTTACTACGTTCCTCAAGAACGCCGAGTCCCACATGCATGACTCTATGGTCTCTACAAGACCCGACCTCCGCCAGAGCCACCCGCGCACCGCGCATCCACGGACTACTATAAGCAGACACCGACTTCTAACGGACTACGGCTACGAAATGGCTACTGGTACGGTCTGACCATCCGAACCAAGATTCCACACTATCTCTCAACTCATAAATCATTTACTTCAAACGGTACTTGGCCCTCGGGCATTCTCCTTAACCCATCATGTGCATACTTGTAAGTACGCTTAGAACTTAATGATCTCAATGTGTAGCGATCCCCTTCTAGTACTTCGACTGGTACGTGACCCGCTGGCATCTTCCTAAGCCTACCGCGTGCGTATCTGTAGGTACGCTTAGAATTTAAAGCTTTCCGTGTTAAGGATAACCGTCTAAAACCTCGATCACTCTAAACAGACCTTTAATCTTTAACAACCCAAAATCACCAATCGCAAAACTTTTAAATTTCGCCATCGTTTCGTCAACTCGGCACACTTGTCATTTTAAGCTAAGCTAACCCGTCACGTCTATACAAACCGTGTACCACCGGCTCGACACCTTAGGTACCGGATGTAATTCGGCTTGAACTTTACCGGAGTGAGACTTCGCTACTTAGCACGTAAGGCGGCTACGAATTTTCAAACATACTGAGACTTTCCCGGGAACTAATTATAATCGAAAGGCTTTTCAGTCGTCTTTTTAGCACCAAGGTGAACGATAAGGGTCGCGGAAATTACTGTTTACCGACCATCGGAGAACACGAGCTAAATAGGGTACGCATTTAGACCTACCTTTGCGTTGAATATGACAGTAAAAGACGCCTGAACTTAGCTCTTAAGTCTTGGCTACTCATTGCCAGTTACATTCGTTGCCATAACAGTTAAAAACCGATTGAAACTTATACCACTATTATGCCTCACCGAACGTACACAAAAGATTTACGTTAACGAAAACTCCCTAGCCGTTATGTTTGCAACAAAACCCTGATTTAAAATCTCGCCACCTAACATGACGTCACTTTGTAAATAATTATCAGGCAAACATTGCAACAAAGTTTCGATAGGGTAATCGTTAATCACTACACATCATAAAATCTGTTCTGTACTGAATACTCGTGTCTGTACTATACCAGTCTTAGCAACAACGTTACTAATAAGTTTGCCATTAAATTTCGATTGAAAAACTTTCTTTCACCAACGAGTATTCAGAATCAGAATAATAAGTAAACCGTAACAACTCACCCCTGTGTTGCAACGTGCCCGCGATGTTGCTTGCACGATGCAGACATCGACGCGGCTCAGCACCCCGCCGTCAGCAGGCCCGCTGCCCACTGCCAGCACTGCATACTGTCACCGACGCACGTACGCCGGATGGCTATGTGAACCGGCATGACACTTTTGACGCACAGCAAGGGCTTCGTGGCCCTTTGTCGCTTGCCCGATGCCCGTAGCAGCCGGCACAGGCAGCGGCTTCTTCGTGCGACAATCCGCTTCGTTGAGTCCTGGTTTCTCCCTGGTCCGCAAGCATGGCACTTGATTTGCGGTAGCGGTGAACACTTGTGACATTTTTCTTTCCTTCGCCATGGTCTGTAGGGGTTTTTTCCTTTGGTTTGTCACTACTCAGGTTTATGAGGGTAGTAGTAAAAGTAACGGCGCACACGAATCTGGCCTTGAACCATTATTTAAACGTGGTCCCACGTCAAACCTGGATAGTTTCTCAGTGTTTCGCAAACATCTGTGTTCAAGGTACATCTAGAAATTCGGTAGTACATTTTGGAGGTACACCGTAGATGGAAAATCACCTTCGTTTTCCGAGGCACACCAACTTATGACCACGGTACACCAGTGTGCCGCGGCACACTATGTTACAGCACTGATACACTATGTTACACTATGTAGATGCGGAGCCCTTCAACGCCTTGCTTAACGTCCAAATAAGCTGGATTCCTTCCACTGCACTCAGCACGAAAAAATAAAAAGTCACTTCATTCAAATTAGGCTGATAATCAGCACTTCTTGAACGTCAAAATTACAAAAGACAGTCCCCCAAAACGCCCGCCCTTCGCCACTTCCTAAGTGTTTTAGCTGGGAAGAAGAAGTGGCGGAACAAACTCCCCAGCAACACATCTGTCTGTTAGGTTAGAAGAACCAGATTTTACACAAAACAAGTCAGCGATGGATGACGCATTACTAGCGCGCATCGCACTCTGTGAAATTTGGGTATTCTATTAGGTACACTCTGCCTAACCCTTCAGAGATTACAAGCGTGATGATATGTTATGTTTTGTCAGGATCAAAATCCGCTAACACACTTAACAAAAACACTAACCGCCAACACTAGCTTGCTATTCACTGGCTGAGTTTAAGTTCGTATCGCGAGTGCAATTATTCGTTTTGCATTTCAAAAAGTAACCGTCACTGATTGTTATTGTCACTGTTCTCGCGTGTGATTGCATTAGCACGATTTGATCGCACTTCTGATGTTGCAGTCTGATGATTTTTATTCCGTTTAGACTTTCACTATGTGGGCAGAACATGGGTTTCGTGCAATGAAAACACACACACACTGTACACTGCTTTTATCGAACTAACAAATTACTTGAAATTACAATCCAACACAATAACACTAGGCACCATGAATCAGGTTACAGTTTCGGGACGTCTCGACTCCGCGGTGGTCAGACTCAGACTCTCCGCCTCGCTGGGAGCTCGAAACATCACGACTCTGTAGTAAGCGCGCTTAGGTGTGGGTAGACTTGTAAGTAGGTCGCTTGACCTTTGGCGCGCTTTCGATCCATAGTCAGTCTTGTATCCGTAATAATGACTCCGACTCCGACATATATATATATATATATGCTCCAAAAACTGCACGCGTAGCATGACCGCCGTAGAAACGGGCTATGTCGACGGAAAAATCGACAAAGTGCCACATTGTCATTGTCTATCTGTCATTATGTCGATTATTCCGTAGACAAAACTCGTTTCTACAGTGGTCTTGCTACGCGTGCAGTTTTATTTTTTAATAAAGAAGCAAATTTAAAATTTATTGTTCGATAAAATTTTTAATTTGTCAATAGGACGTGGCGCCATCTATTGTGATAAGAAATTTATTGTTGTTTTCCTTCGGATCAGTACTTTTTGTCGGGATGAAAGGTATCCTATGGCCGTTTGTGTACACCTTACAACGTACATGCAGAATTTGAGGATGATCACTTCATTGGTTTAGGCGTGAAGAGGTAACAAACAAATTTTTAATATAAAAATTTTCGCATTTATAATATAATAACTAACTGCGCGCGACTTCGTTCGCGCGGACTTTTTTTATGTGTATAAATAAAATAGATTTTGGACGATTCTCAGACCTACCCGATATGCACACAATTTCATACAAATCGGTTCAGCCGTTTCGGAGGAGTATGGTAACTAACACTGTGACACGAGAATTTTATATAAGATATAAGTATAATATATAAATATATATTTAAAGAAATATTTATTTATATAAAAATATAAAATTAGGCTCAAGATAGAGAAATTAACTTGTAGCGGTTCGATATTAGTTCAATGCTAGCTCAGTGGATAAGACCGTGCGCCTCACACACGAGGAGTTGAAAGAATATTCACAGGAAAGAGACAGACGGAAAGTAGTCGCCGTCAAGAATTGGCAAGTTCCGAAAGACAGGACACAGGTCAGAGTATTTTTGGGTTTTTGCTCCTACTACCGACGGTTCGCAAAGAATTTTGCTGACATTGCGAAACCTCTACACAAACTCACTGAGGAAAAGCGACAATTCTGTTGGGACAAGAGCTGCGATGTCGCATTTCAGGAATTAATAAAAATAATAAATAAATCTTTATTCAGAACCAAAAATGGGTCAAATACAAAAATAATCTTAATTAAACAATGTAGGTCACACAATGTTCGATGCCTGTACTAGGATAATCCTGTATCACAGGCAATTAAAGAAACGTCTGTGCAAAACACCTATTTTTAAACAAACCAAACCGGAAAGAAATCATTGCGTTACTCGACGAGTACTGCCGTTGTAAAGACATTGCAGCATTTCAGTAAATAAACTCTTTTGCAAAAAAAAAAAACGGGCACCATAGATTTTTTCTCTATTTCAATGAAAAATAACAAGAAAGAGGTTTTATTCATTTGACAATGTATTGGCATGTCATTTGAAGCATCCTGGCATGATTCTTTACGTTCCAAATTTAAATTTTGAAATGAGCAAAAGAAAAATATTGATTATTGTAAAATTGCTCTACTAATGGCGCGAATTGCTGAAACGATATTTTTACTGATTACTAAAATTTTAAAACTCTTTGCAAATTAAACAATTTAATTTTTCTTTTTACATTAAATACCAGTTTTTGATATGAGTTAAAAGCGATAAGGGCCGGTAAAATTATAGCCCTACTTGAAGAAGGTCGTTCGCAAACTTACGTGTCTCAGCGGCTAAATGTGAGTCGTTCAACTGTCCAGAGGACTTGGCAACGGTATCAAGAGACCGCTTCGGTCAAAAGAAGATCTGGTTCGGGAAGAAAACGATGCACAGAACCAAGAGACCGCTTTTTGGTGAGTCAAGCATCAAGTGTGGACCTGAAGAAGAGCCTTGAAGAAGAGGAGTAGAAGTTAGCTTGTGGACGTTCAGTAGGAGGCTTTGGCTGCCAATATCAGGAGTTACCGCCCGGCTCGGGGTCCTAATTTACTCCGTGAGCACCGTGTTGCTCGACTTTAGTTTACTCGAAACTGTGCTTCATGGACTCTGGAGGACTGGAATAAAGTATTGTTTTCTGATGAAGCTAGAATCTCTTTGTGCGGAGAGGACGGTAGCCGACGAGTGCTACGAAGACCACGGGAACGCTATGCGGAAGTGTGTTTCGAAGAAATCACTCCTTATGGCTGAAGCTCCGTTTTGTTTTGGGCAACAATTAATTCGACGCAGCGTACGAAGTTAGTTTTCATAGAAAATGGAACATTAAAAGCACACCGGTACATAATGGAATTCCTAATTCCATATGCACAACCTGCATTGACTGTACTTGGGGAAGATTTCATTTTTATGGACGACAATGCTCGCCCACACCGTTCTGACGACGTGGAAGCGTACATGCAAGAAGTTGGGATCCGTCGTTTAGATTGGTCAGATCGAACTCCTGACCTCAATCCAATTGAGCATGTCTGGGATGTTCTTAAGAGACGGGTAAGATGAGTGCAACCTGCTCCACAAAACATCAGGGAGCTAAAACGAGTCATTGCAGAAGAGTGGGAACGTATTCCTCAAAACGTTATTAAAAACATCGTGGGAAGCATACCCAGAAGGATTCAAGTTGTGATTTTGGCAAGAGGAGGTCACACTCGTTATTAGGTTTTTACATTTGTAACTTTATTTAATCAAAAAAAGTAAAAAAATCTTCTTGTCTTTATGCCGACCACTTCTTATTGTTTGGCCGTGTACATCGGTTTGAAAGAATTGATCGACTTTTTAAAAAAAAAATTGCCGAAGTTCACTTCACGCGTATTAATTTACACGATTATAAGTATACAGAGTACGTCAAATAATTAAATTTCATGGCAAGAGAACGATGATAACTCAAATCGTCCTTGGAACGTAATTTCCTTAGGTGCCCGTTTTTTTTTGCAAAAGAGTGTATTTGCTGGGACGAAAGTTCCAGCTGCGAACTGACCATGCTGCATTGAAGTGGCTATTACAGTTCAAAAATCCGGAGGGACAAGTGGCGACATGGATTGTGATGATGGTGGATTGAACTACTGCAAGAGTTCGACTGCATAACTGAACATCGCACTGGGAGAACTCACGGTAACGCAGACGCCTTGTCAAGAAGACCTTGTCCTGAAGATTTTAAGCACTGTGCCAGGCAAGAGACTAAGGAGGTAGCAACCGTGAGGGTGCTTAGAACGAATCTCAGTGATGAATGGAAGGAAACCCTACAGCAGGCTCAGCAAAATGACTCAGAGATCAAACCGATCTTCGAGTAGATCAAAACTGGTGCTCCTAAACCCAAGTGGAGTGATGTGGCAGCGATGAGTTCCATCACGAAGAGTTATTGGGCCCAATGGAACAGCTTGGTTATCCAGGATGGAGTCTTGTGCCGTAAATGGGAAAACGCTCGAGGGGACAGGTGTCATCTACAAATGGTTGTCCCTAAAGCCAAAGTACCGGATGTTCTACGGCTCTACCATGATGTATGTTCAGGAGGACATATGGGGGTAAAAAGGACTCTAATGAAGATCCGAGAGCGATTTTACTGGATCCACTGTCGAGAAGATGTGGAGGACTGTTGTCGTAAATGTATCACTTGTGCGGCTGTGAAAAGACCCCAAACACGCAGCAGAGGTGCATTAAAAGTGTACAACGTTGGAGCCTCCTGGGAATGGTGAGCCATTCTCAGAGAGTGAAAGTGGGAACAAGTACTTAATGGTTGTCATGGATTATTTCCACAAAGTGGCCAGAAGTGTTCGATTCCTAACCAAGAAGCTACAACTGTCGCAGATAAATTGGTTCAGGAAGTTTGGAGTACCCTTAGAAATTCACAGTGATCAAGGAAGGAATTTTGAATCACAAGTATTTCAGGAGACTTGCCGAATGATGGGTACCCACAAAACAAGAACCACTTCTTACCACCCACAATCTGATGGAATGGTGGGACGCTTTAACCAAATGTTGTAGATAAGTCTGCCAAAAGTCGTAGCAAGCAGGCAAAAGGATTGGGACAAGCACATACAGCCGTTTCTTCTGTCCTACCGTAGTGCAGTCCACGAAAGTACGGCTGTGACACCAGCCTTCGTGAACTTTGGAAAGGAATTACGGTTGCCCGCAGATTCAATCACTGGAACTGCCCCCGATGCACCACGCAGTGTTACAGATTATGCAAATGACTTGCGTAACAAGTTGAACGATGTCTATGAGCATATCTGACAATTCGGCCAAGATGTCTGAGAAGATGAAGACCCGTTATGACCAGAAGACGAACAGAAGAGGTTTCGACGAGAATTCACTGGTGTGGTTGCATAACCCAGTGCGTAGCAAAGGTAAGTCTCCGAAATTGCAAGCAAAACCATACCATATGGGATGGACCATACTGAGTCGTGACCAGGATTGTCCAGGGTCAACGATGTCACCTACCGAATACAGAAGGGTCCACGAGGTGCGCCTAAGATCGTACATGTAGATCGATTAGCGCGATACTACGGGACTAACGATGCTCGGGACGAGCATGTCTAAGGAGGGGCAGTGTTACGTTGCCTGCTTTACGAGAACATTCTAGGATTACGTTCGAGTCTAGAATGATCCAGTATGTCTAGAAGATTCGAGAATAATCCTAGAATGTTCCACAATGGAAATGTCTAGAAACTTTGAGAAAGTTCTGGACCTTTCTAGAACTTTCTAGAAGGATTGGTTCCACTATAAAGCTATTTGGAAGGTTCAAGAAGGTTGTAGAACTTTCTCGAAGGATGGGTTTCCCCTAAGGAACTACCTAGAGATTCACGGAAGTTGTGGAAGTTTCTCGAACATGAGTCGGCCATATAAATAAGCGACGGGTGCGGAAGTGAGTTAGTCATGCATTCTAACTCACGCGACGAAGGAGCGGCGCAGACCAGCTATTCATTCGCTTACATGGGCGGCGTTACACAGTACATTACCGCTCAAATTCAAACACTACGGCCCCTAGTCTGGAGCACGATCGGCTAGCTCTGAGAGCGTCTGCAGACGGGGGCCAGCATCCTCAGCGGTAGGATGCGCCAACAAAGTCACCTCCGCCACAGGTCGTCATCCGCTGGGCCTCCCCCGGGCAACCGGAGGTCTCACCTGGCGGTGACAGACCGCCGAGGTGGCGTAAAGAAAGCGGCGCTCGCTACGGTAACGTTTCACCGTAGCTTAGCGCGCAGCGCCCAGCGCCGCTGGCGACTCCTACCGGACAAAATGATAATTACACACTGGCGTAGGCGTTTACTGGCGTGGTACGTTGCAGGGTTTTTCAAAGAGCAACCTCCTAACAATACGCGCCTTGTCCAGAATTACTGCTTTCTGAATCAAGCCCTTGATCCAGCTGCGAAACGAAAGACTCCTCAGATGTTGGTCGAGGTTTCTAAGCCAGTTAGCAGTACGCGGACCTTCCTATCACGAAACTTGTTTCCGCCTGACAAAAGACTGCTTAGCATCTTATTCAGGCGGCCAAAGGAGCGTTCCCTCAACGATTGTTTCATGTCAGCAGTATTGATGCCTAATGCTTCTGACATTCCCAAATACTTGTAGGTTTCTGTTGAGAAGAGGAATCGGATCGGAGATTCTGGAATCCCATGGATTCCATAATCTCGCTTCACATGCATGACTGCGCATTTGTCAACAAGTTTCTGTAACCATCAGTAGCTTCATCAGTTGCAAATTGTTGGGGGCAAAGAGTTTCATATCAATCATTTACATGGTTGGAAGGCAAGGTATGACCACCTCTCCTCAACCGAAAGCCCAGACCTGAACCCCTCAGTAGCATGCTAAGAGGATTTAAGGCTAGGCAAAACCACAGGGCCTCCCTGTGGTCTTGCCTAGCACTGGGTGACTTAGCTCAGACTATCACCCTATCTACAATAAACTTTAAAAGGTCTAAAGATAGCCACTCAGAAACTGTATCATTAATGGCTTTTAAGTGTCTTCGCAGTCTTGATATAACTAAAAGTTTTTCCGAATTATACTATAGCTGAGCTAGTGTTTGTGAGGGAATCCCCGAAAAAGACAGCTGTGCTAGCTACATATTATTATTTTTCTTAATGTTTGTATTTTGTTCTTGAAGTTGTGAGGCCCTCCTCTGCCCTCCCCCCCCCCCTTTCTGCTAGGTTACTGGACAGACGGGTGCGTGGATAGACGAATGAAAGGGTGGACATACGGACGGGGCGAATGGAGATATGCATGAAGAGGTGAACGAACAGTGAGAATACACTAAATTAAAACAATCTAAGTCTAAATAAATTTTATTTCTTTTTTTGATGATTTTAGCAAAATCTAAATATATAAATTCTACACGACACAATTCTTCAAAATGTTGTCTTCTAACATAAGACGTTTTCATATATGGTATCTCTCGCGCTTTTTAGTTGACTTATTTACATATGATAAATCACTTTTATTTTGTTTATGGTTCCTCTACATTTTATTCTTGACAATTTACAAAATAGATGAAGTTGGCGCTTACGAAATTTTTCGATATTTTTATCATTGGTGTCATTTTTGTAGTTTTAGGGGTCGCTGATAACGAAGATTTGGTAAAAAAAAAACTTCAAGATGGTGCGGATGAAATTTTCAGTTTTTTCGTCATGGGGGTCATTTTCTTGGTTTTCGGGATCGCTGAAAACGGGAATGACGAATAAACAAAATTACATTATTTAAGTTTTCGGATTCCCTTTGCAGAACTTTGACCCTTCGCCACTGAGGTTCCCCACCCACAATTTTGACTCTTCGCCACTGATGATCACTAATTTTTTATTTACACATTTTATGACTAAAATCGAACAAAAATTTACGCGAACGAAAAACTAATCATAAAATAAAATATAATAAACAGCTTTCAACAACAAACAGATCGAAATTTAATTGAAAAAATCTGAGCGGCGAGCGGAAAAAAGTGACATACGTCCATCTAGCAGCGCGCCTCAGCGGTCACTGTCACTCTGCGTAGAAATAAAAGAGATGCGACAAGACGCCGCGAATGGCGTGATGTTTCGTTCGACTTGTTCGAATAATTATCATTAAAAACATGAATCCTTACAAATATAGTAAATAAAACGAAAAAAAAAACCGACAGTTCCCTTTATTATTTTATATTACATCACTGTTATTAATTTAGTCAAGATTAGTTAAGCAGTAATACAGTTACACTTGCTTGAAAATCAGAACTTCTCGATTTTTTTTCATCAGGATTTTTTTCCAAAAACGTGTTTTGGGCCCGAAGGTTCCCTCATAAATATGGTCAAGAGTAACATATATTTTTTTTGTTGCTCTAAAATGTATACATTTGGCTAAAAAACTGTTCAAAGTTGCCTGTTTTGACGAGGCACAGCGTCTTAATACAGTTGCTCAAAAAGTGGCGTATTGCAGGGACGTATAGCGTTCGGGATGTGGGCTATTACATACTCGAGCTTTTTCTTTACCTTTTCCGAACTCGTGCGTTCTCTTTCCCAACTGTCAAAATAATGTCTATTAAAAATAAAAAAAACCAACCACGGAGTTTTTCCTAAAAAATGATCATAGAAGTTTTTATGATTCATGCAAATATTTTTAAAAAGAAGCTACTAATTTGTTTCAATATCAGATTTAATGATTTGATTCAATGAGTTATGTTAGGTTTCATTTCATTTTCATTTCATATCAACAAAAAAAATCTACTGAAGACTTGGCTGTATGGGCATAGTTCCCTTTGCCTACCCAGAAAGGGTGAAGAAAACAAAAAAAATCTCTGCTTATATTCTTTTACGGTTGGCGCCATTTTCCAAAAATGTTCTTTATTAAATTGTTTAATTTTTTCGCAACTGTATTAAAAATAGTTGTTCAGTACACGTGCGGAACCGTCATTGCAACTTGTTCCGACTGTCAACCCTCACCTTCGGCTACGCCTCGGCTCGGGAAGACATTTGTCGGAACTCTTTGCAATGACAGGCTTTCCGCACTTGCAATGAAATATACTATTTCATGACCGTTGTCATATACGCAAAGTTAGAAATTCTTCCTTTTAATAATAATTTTTCTTTTGCAAGTATGTGCATTTTATTTTTAACTAAACAAGCTTTTATAATGTTGTTGACTGCCTTGTTGGGCGAGTGGTCGCAAGCGCGACAGCTGAGCATGAGGTCCAGGGGTCGATTCCCGGATTGGGCAAAGTGTTATTGGGTTATTCTGTCAGGAATTTCTTTCTGTGCCCGTTTGATGACAATGGCCATCAACATGGCTTAAAACATAACTGGCGAAATGTGGGTGTAGTATTAAGTACACCTCTCCCTAAGGATAACAGGCTTGATGTTAGGTTATTTTAATGTTTTTCTCCCGGTAAAATGATAATTATGGGAACATTACCTACCTATTTCTGACTTTTTACACATACTTCTACTATGTAGTTTTAACGAAGAGCCACATGCACAAGGCAATTAAAATTTTAATTAACATGAACCCTTTTAGTTATTTTCCTCACACAACCTGAAAGAAAAAAGTAATATTGTATTATTTATCTTTACACAGGAACCTCTTTACTCCAAACTTCTTGAATTACTTTATTTAATCCCCTGAGGAGGACAAGTAAGGACTTGTTTAAACAGATATTGACTAATGAGTACACCCCGTTCTGCCCGAGGATAACGAGCTAGTTCTTCCATATCCTATTCATTATAAAATAAAATGTTGCTAGTATAATCCTTCTTTAATCTGTGCTATGCCGTAAAGATGTCGCTAAGATATTTCTCCTTTGGACAAGAAAATACCGTCTGAATATAAAATGCGTTTACAATCTTTTAAGTAGAAAATTCTGGAATATTTATACAGTGATATCACAATATGTTGACTTCATATTATGAAACATCTTGCCTGTAATCTCTGGAGGCTTAGACATAAGTGTATTTTAATAGTACTTACACCCATTTCGCCAGTTATGTTCAATTCCGATGACATAGGGAGCGAGTGAGGGCTCGTGGCTAAATAATAACAGCCGCACAGGTCGATCTTTAAGTTTAAGCCGTGCTTGCCGAGGTTGGTCCTAGGATGGGTGACCATAATTACATACCGAGTTTCCTCCGTGCCTCGGAAAGCACGTTAAGCCGTTGGTCCCGGCTGTAATTTGTTGATCTTTGACAGTCGTTACGAGTAGTCAGAAGCTGAAAGTCTGACATCCAGTCTTAACGAGGGGTATCGTATTACCCAGTTACTGGGTTGTAGAGGTCAGATAGGCAGTCGTTTCATGTAAAAGACTGGTACTCAGCTGCATCCGGTTAGACTCGAAGCCGAGCCCAACATAGCTGGGAAAAGGCTAGGCAGATGATGATGAGGAAGCGAGTATTTTGCACAAGTCCACACTCCATGGCGCATGGCGGCTACAGAGAAATACCTGTTGGAAAAACCTAATAACCCTTTATCCGACTTGGAACTCCAATCAGGGACTTCATGCTGACTTCAGGGATGGTAAAACACAAACAGAAACTTGCTTCTGGATATTTTGTGTTTTACTCAAGCATCGAGTTTCCACGTTATTTCGCGCAGAGTAACTTTTAGGATTATGTACATGAAAGATAACTTTGTCGACCAAACGGAAAATGCATTAGTTATTCAATGTTACCCGAGAACACTTTGAAAATCGGATTTTAACGGAGCGTTCTGCGATCTGCGTTCTGATCGACTTCGATAGCGTCACGATCTAATTGTTTAATTAAACTAAAACCAAGGATAAGCGACAACAGTCCTTATTAGCATACTTTTAAGTACTTTAGTATCAATATTTGTAATAGCCTAAGTATATTATCCCTCACCTAGAAGTAGGCTCTGATCAATAATGTAAGAGGAGAACTAAAACTTTTTACGTACACTAAAAAACAAAGCCTTTTAGGTCACCGTATCGAATACCGTGTTGTTTACCTAAAGTAAACAAATCCGAACATAAACACAAAGGTACTACCAACAGTCCAACACAGTTATTCAACCAGATCACGCGTATTGTGAAGAAAGTGAAACACTTCAAACAATATAATTCATACAAAGAAAACTCGGCAACGGTAATAGAAATCACGTCGTTTGGCGTTGTGCGTAGTTTCTACAACAATGGTTCCCCTGAGAGCTCAATGTTCACCGACTTTGGTACCGGCCATAATGTATATGAAGGTGAAACTAGGAAGCCTTTGTTTTTTACTTAATACAAAAATATACTGCAATCCGATCAGAATATTGACAGGGATAATCTCTACGCGACCCTCAAAATGTACTCGACGTTAAGCCACTTTATTTATGGATACAAAATTACAGATTACCTACTCGAAATAAAGGTTCGTCGTAATATTATATAAAATATGCTTACGGCAAAATAATTGGGTATCGTAATCAATTCCCAGTTTTTTTTTTCCACCATCGATAGGGTATATAATCTGTTTAAAAAACGGTTGTTGCTATGTCACGTTTTATTTAAACGACGATAAATTATACAACGGATTCCGTTTTAAAAAAGCTCGACATTTCATAAATACTATTTGAATACTTTTTAATGAAAATTCCGTCGGAATTGTTGAATTGTTGAAACGGGGCATAAAAATTAATTTGTTGTGTGCAAAGTGCACTCAACTGACTTCTGGTAGAAGTACCCACTTATTCATTTTTATAACATGTTTTATAGTAGCCCCAAGTTGGAAATAAAAGCCGAAGTATGCGATTGTGAGCTAGACTATAAGGGCCGTTGTAGACTGTAGGTATACAGTCTACAACGCCCGCGCCTTTCCGTCTATTTTAAATTAAGATGATGCGACAAACCTCACTCGTGGGTCAAAGTGCATTGACACAATTCCTAGCTCTGAAAATGATCTCAAAAGCCGATGCAGTTTTGGAAGCCACGTCGAAGCCATTTGATACAACGATGACGCCGGTCACCGAGAAATGATAAAGTCGAAAATGCGATACGGCATCGATGCGCACATAGCCTTATACGAAGTTATACTTCGTGTGTTCTAGGCTTTAGTGCTTAGAATAACGTACCTTAGTGCTCAAAGATACCTAGTACCTACTCCAGTATTTGTAGTGTAATAAATATTTATTCCAAGACAACGGCTCGCAGTTGAGCTGGCAACATGTCATTACGAATTCAGAGTTGCAATCTTTAAATAAATCTGTTGTTACTCTTCTGTGTACTGTGTTTGCTGTGTTAAGAACGTTATTATCACACATATTGGACCCTCGATTGTTATTTATTATATTAAAATAGCCGAGCACACAAAGGAGGCAATTTTTTTTGGGCTCACTTTAATGTTACGTAAACAGGGTGTAATGGAGAGGGTATATACATACTTAAGGGTTTGCTACAGACCATCAAACTGAATATGTTTCTCAATCGGACAAACATCGCAATAGCGAAAAATTATCAGCTGTCCATAGATACAAAATTTTAAAGCCTATTCGACCCAAATGTATGGGGTAGCTGATATTGTTTTCGCTATTACGATGTTTGTCGATGTTTGTATGTGTGTAGGTACTTTTTTTAGTGCAATTTTAAAAGTTTTCGCTACGAAGATTTAGTTACTTATTTTTTTACTATAGGTACAAAATGATTGGAAAATTGGCTACATTTCTTGAAACTACTACTAAACTCCACCTAATTTGCAACAATTTGTGCTACGATAACTTGGGTTCCAAACTGGGTTATTTTGGAGAAATAAAAGTTTTTCATAAATCACCCATTCAATAAATTTTAGTACATTTTTGGATTCCCATATACACACTATTAAACAAACATGAACTCTTTAGAACAAAGAAACAGTACATGCAAAAGCCATATAAGTTTGAAACAAAGTTGCTACGTCACAAGATACGCCACAACATCACAACATACGTAGAAGCTACGCCACAAAAAAATCGACGATCAATCGTTCTTCGTTCGTTCTCTAAAGTGCGTACTTAGCCTTACGTTTATCGGTATCCTGTCTGGCAGGATCTCAAAACACAGACAGCATTATTATATAATAAGAAGCAGGAGTGTATGGTCGAGTCAGAGGTCTATATTTGGACATTAAGTAGGGCGAGTGTCGCAATGTCGCCGGACAAACATCGTGCAACGTTAACCGTTAGTTCCTTTTATCAGATTTACAGTTTGAACTAAGAAAGTTTTCTTTTATAAACTGTTGAAAACAGAAATAACAAAAAATAAAAGAAAATTCTTTTCAAAACCAATGAATGGCATTGTTGACTCATGTTTTTGGTAACGGATTTAGAAATGACGAGAGTTCGGTACTAAGAACAAATTACAGTATTTTCTATATTTCTTTCACTATGAAAGAATAAAAGAAAAATGATTGTTATCACAAGATAAAAATAGACGATAGTCGAATAAAAGGGCGATGTTTTAACATAGAAGTCCCTAACGTTTGGAGTTTCTTTATAACTTTCGGAATCTCGTTAAAACTTTTAGCCTTTTTATTTCAGCTTACAAGTTTTTATTGAGGGAGACACAATAGCCTATAGTGTATATAGTGCCTATTATATAAATATCGATTGGACCTGTAAAGTCTTTATGTAAAAGGCTAAGATTAGCTTGCCTTTGAACAAGAAGTTTTATATTTATTATTTTGTTTGTCGTATCCAATACAATATTTTGTTTACTAAGATATGATGGTTGTTGGACAAAAGTGGCGAATAAGCAAAGCTCGGTTTTATGTTGTTGAGATAAATGTAAATGGATTTTGTCAACTTTATTTCTTGATGTGAACGGAAACGGAGTACAAAATTTTTTCTTGTAATTATTCTTATGTCAGTAATAGAAATCTTCAAATAGGATTCTTGAAGCATCAAAGATTTATTTTTATTGTAGAGCTGGGTGTTTTGTGTCATGGTGTTAGGGCGCCAGTGTAATTTTTCATTTTAACTTTCTTTAATTTATTTTTATACCTCGTAAAACTCTACTGTAGGCAAACTGTCCCTAAAAAAAGAGACACTACGAAATTCTGAACATGTACAAGCAAATCATAGAAGTACAAAAAAAATTCCACAAAACCGGGCCGGTCCAGGCCCATACACAATACACACACAATATGCTCGCACTGACACTTATACCACCAGGAAATAACCATAATTTCACCACGCTCACAACCCGCCACATTTCTTTATTCCACTATATTTTATTCAGGGAAAACATTTTACCATGTAATGTGAAACATGAAAATATTTTCAGCTAAAACTAAATTAATTGATGGTAACGGACAGCTTGACGTGATATCGTGGTTTTTTTGTTGTATTGACTTTCGGAAAATGTTTATCCAACAAACTAAATAGCTACGTTTTAAAACTTATTATAAATACTATCATTTTTGGGTCTATTGAATGAGGAAATGGAATATGTAGTAGGTATAGAAAGTGAATTCGTTACAATTAGATATAAGAGATATGCAAACACACATTTTCATAATTTCAGCCGAAAGACGTCCACTGCTGAACATAGGCCTCCCCCAACGCCATATTGACATAACCTGGTTTTGCCATAATCACCACGCTTGGCAGGCGGGTTGGCGATCGCAGTACGGTTGTTACAAAAGCACAGAGAACCTGCCCATTCTCTGGCAAGTCCCTTAGTCGCCTCTTACGAAACCCACGGGAAGATATGGGATGGTGCTATTCTTTACGTAACACACATTTTATGTAAACAATATTGTCAAACGCCCGCAATCAAAACAGGCTCTCTAATAGTTCCGATACTTTAGCAAACCATTTTACTCTAATACCCGAACAACAGGTGAACGGGGACAATAACAAAACTTTCAATTTATTGCAACATAATTCAACCTATTGGCAGTTCAAATAAGCCTATGAATACTAACCATTTCGAGTTCATTTCACAAACAATGTGAAACAAACAAACTAGGTAAAGCACAGGTGTTCCCGTGTACGCACACTGCATTACCATCGTCCGGCCCCTAAACCATAATGCCCTGGAGACTATAATTTAAAATTCATGCTACTCTACGCCATAGTGAACCAATTAAAACTCTCATTAATAATGATCAGGATTAGCTGTTCCGTGTTGTCCTCATGATTGCATTCACAAATGAACGCAGCTGGATTTATTTCGTTCGCATTGTGCGGAAAATAAGCGATGAGGAATGAAAAATGAGAAATAACTCTTGCGATAAACACAGATTTTTCATCCGTTATTTCTGCCTTTCTTTCTTTTTTCAGATAGACAAAGGACGACCGTGTCAATTGGCTATTTCTCTTGGAAGTTGCAACAGTCGGCCGCTTAGCGCACTTCTGTAGTTTTTAAGTGTCGCAACTTCGGAACTTTAGAAGTAAATTCGCAAGATGTGTACTTAGCCGTTAGCGGGGAACGTTTGACTGCATCTGTTGTGTGAAATTGTTTCTGAATGACCCTAAATGATTTTTCTATTATTGTTTTCGCTTTTGGAGGTAGTAACACGTTGCACAATTGCGTTTGTTTCGAATTTAGTGTCGTTTTGTTTTTTGTTAGTAGATAAATACCACATGGATATTTGTTAGTAGATAAATACCACATGGATATTTTATGTTTTAGTGAAACTTGGTTAAAACCAGATAGGATGCTGTTTAATGTAAATAATTTTTCAGTTGCCAGTGCGTACAACAGATCCTCAGTGGGTGGTGGTACCCTGATACTTTGTAATAGCTGTCTCAGGTATAAGGAGAGGAAGGATATCACTGCTTACTCTGTTGATCGCTTATGTGAGGTAGCATGTGCAGAGGTTGAGGGTCATACTGTCTTATGTGTGTATAGACCACCAGCATCAAATTTGTCATTATTTTTAATCACAATGGAAGAAATATTAAGTAAACTTTTCACAGATAATAAATTAGTTTTTGTTTGTGGTGACTTCAATATTGACCTGTTAGTCAATTCACCCGAAAAATGTAAGCTGGTCTCATTGTTTAAATCATTCAACTTAAAACATTTATTTAGTGTAGCAACTAGAATAACAGCAACCTCAGCTACAGCATAGATAATGTATTTACTAATTGCATAGTAAAAGAGTCTTTATTAATAAGTGGCGTTAGGTCAGACCATACTGGACAACTTGTATCTTTTGAGTTAGACAAAAAGTTACACTTCGTTAAATCAATTAAATTAAGACCTCTTTCCAAAAATAAATTAAAATCTTTCAATAATAATGTTCTTAGCAAACTTTCTAATGCTAGTTTTGATTTAGAAGACCCCAATATAAACTACAGTATATTATTTTCCACAGTTTGCCAGGAATTTAATAAAACGTGTCCTGTAAAAAATGTTAAAGTCAACTCAAAATCCAAATTTAGCGAATGGGCCACTGCGGGAATAAGAAAAAGTAGAGATATTTTATACAATTTATATCACGAAAAATCTCTGACTTCAGATCAAGTCTTTCACACTTATGTTAGAAACTATTCAAAAATATTCAAAAGTGTCTGCGTTCAAGCAAAATCTAAAATAATAAGTAATAAAATCGGTGTTTCTAAGAATAAAATAAAAACTGTATGGCAGGTAATTAACAGAGAAACAGGAAAGACGCAACAACGAGATAAGACTGAATTGTCTTTGAAAATAGATAATAAAACAATTTGTGATAAGCTAGAAGTCGCTGAGACTCTAGACAACTTCTTTACCAACATTCCGTTAGAGGTTACGAAATCTCTCCCCTCTTCAGCTAAATTTGCTGAAGCTCTTCTTAAAGAGAACTTTACAAAGAACAAACCAAACTTTAAATTTAAACCAGTATGTATTGCTACAATTAAAAACGCATTCAAAAGTCTCAATATAAAAAATACTGAAGTCTTATGGGGGATATCCGTCAAGGTTCTTGGAGATATTATTGATACGATTGCTCCTGTCTTAACAGGCATATTCAACCAATGTTTGGACAGCGGCAAGTTTCCCGACTTGATGAAACATAGTAAAGTAGTACCAATTTTCAAATCAGGTTGTAAGAGTGATCCCTCTAATTATAGGCCTATATCTGTGCTTCCAGCACTGAGTAAAATCTATGAAAAAATCATGCTGGACCAGTTGTTGTATCACTTCAACTATAATAAGATACTGCATAGCCAGCAGTTTGGCTTCACGAAGGGTAGGTCGACAACGGACGCGGGAGTAAAACTCATCAGTCACATTTTGGAGTCCTGGGAGAAGTCCCAGGATGCTATTGGCATCTTCTGTGATCTTTCAAAAGCGTTCGACTGCGTCGACCACAAAACACTGATCTGTAAATTACACCACTACGGAATTCGTGGACAAGCTGCTGATCTTGTTCTCTCTTATTTATCAAACAGGCTGCAAAAAGTAAATGTAAATGGGGCGACGTCCTGCGGGTCTATAGTCAAGATGGGCGTGCCCCAAGGTTCAATTCTCGGCCCTTTCCTGTTTCTTGTTTATATTAATGATCTCCCTTATATGATGGCCAAATTTTCGGATATAATTCTATTTGCTGATGACACTTCGCTAATCTTTAAAATTGATAGAAAAGATACGGATGTCTTACATGTTAACGAAAGCCTAACTATTCTCTCCAAATGGTTCGCAGCCAACAATCTTTTATTGAATACGAATAAAACAAAATGCCTTAAGTTTTCTTTACCAAATGTACCACAACGTGACCTAAATTTAAATCTTGACGGCAAGAAGCTTGATGTTATAGCGGCAACTGTATTCTTGGGGATTACTATCGATTCAAAACTGCAGTGGGGCGAGCACATTAGAACTCTTTCAGGAAGGTTAAGCTCAGCTGCCTATGCAATCAGAAAAATAAGGCAGTTAACTGATATAGCCACAGCTAGGTTAGTATACTACGCTTATTTCCATAGTATTATGTCCTATGGCATTCTGCTGTGGGGATCGGCAGCAGACGTTGATTCAATTTTCATACTGCAAAAGAGGGCAGTCCGCGCTATCTACAAAATGGGTCCTCGTGAATCCCTCAGAGAAAAATTTAAAGAAATCGATATACTGACTCTGCCTTCACTTTATATTTTAGAATGCATTTTATATGTCCGCAAAAACCGAGGACTTTTCAAAATTAGAAGCGACTTCCATAATATAAATACACGCAGTAAACACGAAATTGTAACACCCAAATTCAGATTAACCAAAACTAGCAAGTCTTTTCTTATAAACAGTATACGCTTTTATAATAAGTTGCCGAAGTCAGTTACAGAACTGACCGATGGAAAGTTTAAAAATTATATTAAACGTGTCCTAATTAAAAAAGCATATTACAAAATTAAGGACTACGTTGAAGATAGAGAAGTTTGGCTTTAGCCCCTTCGCACATGCGGCTTCCCTGGTAGCTCATAAACGGCACAAATGTGTGGATGTCTCTAACTATTCTCAATCTTATTTTTTTTTTTCCTTTCTTTTTAATCAGATGTTTTACAATAGTTTTTAAATCATTACACCTTTTGTTTAGAATAGTTACAGCACGGATGACAACATTTGTGTCACTTATTTGATCTAGTCATTTTGTGATATTTTCTATTTATTTTTTGTTGTTGTATAGACTCTTTTTCTTATTTACCGATTGTTTGTAAATGTGTGGACATTGTAGGCCTTATAGATTCCTAGATCCTTGGTAACTTTTTATTTCGTTCTACGTTTCGTAGTAAGCAACGACTTATTGTCAGGCCTACGATGTCCTCCCATACTTTAGTACTAATGCTGTAACAGAAATATTGTAAAACCAAATGATTTTAAAAGAGTAACCATGGAGTTTCTTGCCGGTTCTTCTCCATAGGAAACGACCAACCCGAACCGAGCACCTTTTTGCCGACGTTTTATAAGTGCCCCTGTAGGCCTATGTAAAATAAAAATATTTTGATTTTGATTTTGATTTTGATTTTGTGGGAGTATTCCCGTTTGAGCACCTATTTTTAGGGCACCTGTACTTTGAGCACCAACCGTTTTAATAGCTTGGTGTTCAATGGGGAACAACAAAAAATATTCAATTTTATTCCCTTTTGAGCACCTACGGTGCGGTAGCTATGTAATATTCCATTTTTAATATGAATTTATTTCTCTGTAGGTACCTTTCAAGTAAAACTGTTTCACTTTAAAATTAAATACAAGCCTTGCTGAGCAACGAATGCTACCCATGATGACGATATCTTCTTTACAATAATCGGAAGAGACAGCAACTGCAGTTCGTACAAGAATCTACCTAACGACACCGTTAACTTACTTCTTTCAACGAACACAACAAGCATGTTCCACAGCATCCCCGCAGCCAAAAACATAAAGAAGAACATGTCTAAAGCGACGGGCAGTGCCGGTAGTCTCGTCAAAGTGGATGTTCACACAGTTTTAACTGACGTATTCCTCTCCAATCACTGCTGAATAAACACGAGACCGTTTTCACTGTGCGAATTTGGGACAGTTGTAGTGTTGCCATAGTTTAAAATGGTTCTTTGGTGTGGCTAACATAGAGAATTGGTAATTATTTTTTGTGATGTTCCTCGTTTATAGAAAAGTGTGAATTCTGAATATTACAATACATTGGAATATGCCACTAATCCTCTATAGTTACCTACTCGTAGTTAAAGAGAATATTGATCGTCTAATAAATAATTATGTGTAGGAATGGTACCTCTAACATAGATATACGATTCATAAATTGAATATGAATTCTTAATTACTTAATAACAGATTTCTTAACAGACTACAACTGAGAACACGAAATATTTACGTGATATGTAGGTTCACACGGTGACATATCGAAGTATACATTTCCAGTATAACATGGCCATTGAGAGATCCGAATAAACTGGTTTTGTATAGCCTGATTCGTTAGTCGTCATGCGTACGTTTTGATAACCCTTATCCTATCTACAAAAAACCCTAAAAGTAATTTTATAGATATAATTACTTTAACCCGGGTCATACAATCTTGGAATCGTGATAAATTATAACCTCCAGATTTGCTATTTCAGGCGACCTTTTCTTTTTAGATTACATCACTAGGAAATATGTGTGATAGGGGTTTAAACGGATGCCTACGACCCTACACATACAAGTTTTTTGACCTCGCCAGACGTATTATTATTAATATTTTAAGCTCCGAAAATGAGGGTTTTACAAACGAGTGTTTGAAACAAACTGGCGTTCTAAATATTTTCATCCCTATCAGCTGTAATGTTTCAACGGCATGTATTATTTATGTTCACAAATATGTACAGACGTATATACGGTACATTGTATATTCCGAACTTTTCCAACTCATGTTTCGTGCTCCAATCTCGTGTTATGCATAATTTTCAGCCTCTGGCAATTGTCCCGAAACCATACGAATTGATTTTTCTTTCCTTTAATACGAAGTGGTATCTTATATCTAAGGATCTACTTCAAATAACATGACGTTTGTAATCTCCGAAGAGGTGTACCTAATAGTACCTAAACCCACTTTTCGCCAGTTATGTGTGATTAAGTCTTATGTAATGAAATAAATAAATAAAAATACTTCGAACCTTGATCATCCATATGATGTTATTAATACACATTACTTATAAGCTATGTTAGTAACAAACGAAATAAAAGTTTTTAATTCATGTATCTGCTGCACTCACCTGACGAACCAGCTATATGCATGTACACGTGCCTAATGCACCATTGGTGTAGCACGGCTTTTAACTAATGACCTAAATAATAGAATAATAAGGAACGAGCCTATGTCCATCAACCAGACACTAATCAAACTCCATGCAAGCTGCTACTGAGAAATCCTTGATAAAAAAAGCCTAATACTGCATTTACACGCTCGCGCGAGCCACGAGACGATCCGCGAGCCGCGAATGTAAATGCAGCATTACAATACTTTGCAAGACCTGGCAACTGTATCCAGGACCTCATTCTCAGCGATCGCGGTTGCGACCACGAGACAAACGAGACAGTCCGTACTTAAAATAAGTGAGTATTTTTTTTTTATTTCAAAAAGAAGTACATCAAAGAGACAGGGAGATTAATCACAGCCTTTGATAAAAAGCTGCTCATTTAAATTGATTTCTAAGACCACCCCACATCCTTCCTGACCACAAACTAGATTGGTTTTCCAAAGAAACTAGAAGATAAATTCGTATTTTTTTCCATTCGCTTATTGAATTAAACCATTCCATTAAACTTTATTAAAAAATCTCGATGGTCTTAAACCTCTGTCAAACATACACGCAATGACCTAAAACGGAACAACCATAAAATTCTACATCATAGTTTCACAACATCAACATAAATATGACATATGGGTCAACTTATCGGAATTTTGGCAACGGAAAATAGGTTGCAAGTACACTGGCTTGCAAAATAAGGGTACGGTTGTAGAGTGGCGCCAACGGGTCGGTATCGGTACTGGCGCCGGCAAGATTTGCCAGCGTATCGTATGGGGTGCCAGTGCCCTATTTGGGGGCGGGCTAATGACCCCATAGTTGCGAACTTTGGCATAAATCGACTTGATTAGATCATGTTACCGGTAAATCAAATTGAGTTTGGCAAACAGGATCACTGTAACAGGAAGAGATTTAATCGTGCGGCTGTTTCGTAATTATTGTATGTTGTAGTATTATTTTTGGATAATATTTTTCAAACTGGCATTCACCAACACTATCATTAGCACTAACAACGGGAAATATCCCGTTGTTAGTGCTAATGATAGTAGAAATATTTTATTATTATAACAAATACTAAATATGGCAAATATGCCATATTTAGTATTTGTTTTTAGTTTCTGATGTTTCGGCGCTGTTGCAAGCATGACCATGACGGTCATAGCAATATTTATTTAAATGATAAAAATATTTCTAACCTTATACACCCTTTTTTTGTTTGATATTTGTGACGTGCAAGTATACAATTAATGATAAAATTGACTATTATCTGCTATTAACTCAGTTCCTGTAAATAAAATTCATTGCTCTAATTTATTTTCTATGCACTGTGTCTACAATGGAATGAAATGATATATATATAGAATATAATGGAATGAAACGAATAGCAAGTTGGATTATAAAATCCAACTTTCCATTCACACCTTTGTGCTCTTGTATCTTAATGTATTGTCCTGTTAAGTGTTTTGTGTCATCATTTCAGCCGAAAGACGTCCACTGCTGGACATAGGCCTCCCCCAAGAAGGGGGGGTTTTGCCATAATCGGCACGCTTGGCAGGCGGGTTGGCGATCGCAGTACGGTTGTTACAAAAGCACAGAGAACGCTGCTGCCTATTCTCTGGCAAATCCCTTAGTCGCCTCTTACGACACCCACGGGAAGACATGGGATGGTGCTATTCTTTACGTCCGACACCATACAGAACTGTTTTATGTTTTGTGTGTACATATATAAATAAATAATATTTCAATGTATAAGGTAGGTCCTTCAAAATAAATAAAGGTATGCTTCATAAAATCATAATACATGATATATACAGCCCAATCTCTCTCACTGTTCTGCATTAATGTGCACCATATTGTTATCATGGGTCCTATTACGCGGTTAAGTACAACTTTTATCAGTATGAACGAGTGCACATAATACACTCATCCTGTATACCTGTAGGGTTGGTATATAAAATGCTTTGTCTCCTGCCTGCGGTAGACGTTTTTCGTGTAATTACTTCAGAAATCCCGACGCCTGTTCATGTTGACATGACGGTTGGGGTTTAATACGACACTCATCCGCAAATCTCATAATAGTGAGTACATATGAGATTTTCAAAGAGAATTTTATAAAGCAGGTGTGGTATAAGTACGTAGAAGTAGTTATGTAACGCTTTTTATGTGACACTCTTAAGAAGATCTCGTAATAAAAGATTCATATTTTCCGCTCCCGTATTTACTTTGAATGGGGAAATCGGTGAAACTAAATTCTTTACAATTCTTCCAACGTTCAGTAGTGGGGGTTAGCTTTGTACCTATGCCTTAAATGTCGATAATATTGAAAGTTCATAATCCCTAGGGACCAACTGCTGAGGTTTCAGACAAGCGATTTAATTTAGTTTATATCCAATGAAGTTAAGTATTTAGATTTATTTTTTATTATTGTCTTATTCTACATTTTGTAGTAAGCAACGACTTATTGTCGGGCCTACGCTGTCCTCCCTCACTTATGTACTAACGCTGTAACATTAAAATATTGTAAAACCAAATGATTTTAAAAGAGTAACCATGAAGTTTTTTTGCCGGTTCTTCTCCATAGGAAACGACCAACCCGAACCGTGCAAAAATCTTTTGTCGACGTTTTAAAAGTGCCCATGTAAGCCCATGTAAAATAAAATATTTTGATTTTGATTGAATACGTTATCATTAAAGAATCATTCAAAATACATCTACCTTTACTGTTAACACTTATTTTCATGGCTCCATTTTCCTTCCTGAAATAAAAATCATAACAACTTAAGTTCACTGCACACAGCTTAATGTTTACGTTAGCACTTTGGAACCCGAAAAAGCTTAAAGTTCCGTTCAGTCTACTTAACTTGAAGTGAGTAAAATTCTCGTGAAATGTGCAGCGCAAAGTCTAGACGAAATCTCTCTGCGACCCTAAAAACATGGGACCTCGTTGAGCTAACGAAGAGAGCCGACCTCCCCCGACTACCCCGAGCGAGAGCGAATTGTACGACTAAAGTGCTAATTCACCACTTGAAAATTATCGCTGCCATAATTTCCACTAATACAAAGGCTTTGTGTTCTATCACTGTGTTAGCCTTTTAACGACTTATTTACGATTGTCCAAGCGATAGTTTAGCCTTGTTCCCTGTATAACTGGAACATGGTCTACCCTTCTAATTAGGAAGCGCAATAATGGTTCCGCAGCATGTGGCCACAAAAGGGAAACCGCAAATAGTACAGCACTTGAACAATAGGGTCTAATAAGGCACCGCAAGTAACGTTTTCTGCTACCATACCTCAGATGTACGAGTTCTGTGTTTATCACGTTGTCTTGACATAGCGTTGTTCAAACTTCCTTAGTATTAAAAGTATTGGATTCTTCTATTTGTCTCGTCTTGCTAACTACTTAGCTTTGAAAGAAAGAAAGAAATACCACTTGGAAACTTTACTACTTCAAGACGATAAAATTTATTATTAATACTTCTCCAAGAGGAGAATGCTAATGAATACTACACAGATATTATAATACTTTTAAAGTTAGTCTCGGAGAACTAAATAACGATGTCCGGGACGACTAGGCAATAGGAATTCAAAACTTTCAGTTTGTGAACATTTTAAACTAGGCATGAATTTTTCTTCGGAAAACTGAGAGCTAGGAAAGTAAATTCGTAGAAACTTTATGGTATGAAACTTGGCTGTGAACTATTTAGTTCTACAACACAACTTTACGGTATTTAACCTAAAACATATGCTCCTAAAATAAACTGAAAGAGAAAGGCTCCCGGTTGTTGTTGTTTTAAGTGGTTAAAGAATGTGTACACTCGTTGCTCTAATTTTTGTCGTGGATCGGTTCTACTTCTGTTACGGCACACGAGGCCTCTGCTCACTCGCTAATGACTAGTCATTGAGGACTCACAAATTCAAAAATAGTGCACATATGTACATATATACACAAACACAGTACCTAACCTTTGAAAAAGCTGGGCCAGCTTCGGAAACCATTAACAGAATATGAAGAAAGTATCAGAATGAAATTTTATCGCCTATATGTACAAGAATATTTTTGCCCAAGGCCCAACTAATCGCCCTATTTTGCTTTTTCAGCGTACATTTCCACAAAACAATTTCGCAAATGTCTGAAACAAATAATTTAAAAAAATATATAAGTTTCAATAAAACGTTTACATAATGGTCATGGCTGAGACCATGGAGGACCTCAGTACAATGCTCGATGACCTTAGTAGAGCTTCCGAAAGAGTGGGTCTTAAAATGAACATGGACAAAACCTAAGTCATGTTGAATGCCCATGTAACACCCACTCCTATCAAGATCGGAGACTCTACTATCGAAGTTGTAGACGATTATGTCTACCTGGGACAAACGGTCCAGTTGGGTAGGTCTAACTTCGAGAAAGAGGTCAATCGTCGAATCCGACTCGGCTGGGCAGCGTTCGGGAAGCTGCGTGGTATCTTCTCGTCCAACTTACCGCAGTGTCTCAAGACAAAGGTTTATGACCAGTGTGTGTTGCCAGTGATTACATACGGGACCGAAACGTGGCCGCTCACAATGGGCCTCATCAGAAGGCTCAAAGTCACCCAGAGGGCAATGGAGAGAGCTATGCTCGGAGTTTCCTTGCGTGATCAAATCAGAAATGAGGACATCCGCAAGAGAACCAAGGTTACCGACGTAGCCCGAAGAATTGCCAGACTTAAGTGGCAGTGGGCAGGGCACATTGCTCGCAGAACAGATGGCCGATGGGGCCGAAAAGTTCTGGAATGGCGACCGCGAATCGGGAGACGATGCGTTGGAAGGCCTCCCACTAGGTGGACCGATGACCTGGTGAAGGTTTCGGGGATCCGCTGGATGCGAGTCGCACGGGACCGATCAATGTGGCGACACTTGGGGGAGGCCTATGTCCAGCAGTGGACGTCTTTCGGCTGAAATGATGTTTACATAAATCTTTTCTGGAACTACATTTTTGCGCAAACAATTTAAACAGTCTGGAAAATCATTGGATTATCTCACTACAACCCGTCTACATGTCCCAGAAATTAAATACACCACTACAATATTCCCGTCCGTTAAAACTTTTTAAAAATTCATAACAGGCTATAGTTGGTTCCCACGGCGCGTCCTTGTGGAAATAATGTTACATAATACCTACATTTTTATTTCTTTTTTATTATCTACTCGTACCTATCATTTCGTCTCGCCCCAGTTGTCACAACGTGATAATTCGCCCCATTTTTTTAGGACAACTCGTGGTCAAAAGCTCTGCTATGTCCAGTTCAAAAGTTTTTACCTGGATGTCGACAATAATAGAGTCGTGAGATTCTATTATTATTGGTAAATCGATTATCGCAGTATATAGGGCAAAAATAGTATTTAGGGAAGTTTTTTGTTAGTTAAAGTCTATGCAAGATTGAATTATAGATAGAAAAACGTAAAAAAATATGAGTTTAGAAATAATCGATGAAAATATTTTCGATATTTTAAATGTACGTTTATAGTGTATGTACCTTTTATCATGCCGATGTGTACCTACAACTTTATCTTATAGATGAATTGTAAAATAATACTTCAAATTCCAAAATAACATCATGAATTAATTCATGAGGGTAAATATAATAATGGATCCGGTAAAATTATACACGATAGAACATACATACATTCGCATGTCGGATCCATAAAAAATAAACTTAGACTTGATATTGATGAAAATGAAATGGGTTTCGATCGCGAGTATTCCCTTTCAATTAAGAGAGGAAGCGAATCGATCGCGTGGGCTCCAATTAATTGCGAATACATAATACCTACTTCACAAATATTTTTATTTGTTTTCTTTTTCTAGTGTTCCTAACATTCGGTCTTACGGAAGTCAGAAGATAGGGTGGTGTGGTGCAGCTGACAGAAGACCTACAATAGACTGAGTAGATTGAATGTTAGGAGAAATATGTGCGAGTTTTAAATCATCAACCTATAATGTTCCCACTGCTGCAATGCTGGGACACAGGCCTCCTCTCTGTGAGAGGGAGTGGGCTGTAATCCACCACGCGGGCCCAGTGCGGGTTGGTAGATGTCATGTCTTCGAATTTTTAGTTCTAGGACATGCTGGTTTCCTCACGATGTTTTCCTTCCCCGTTTTTTAAAGGGAAGCTGTGATGAAATAAATTACACAAAGTAATACGCCTACCTGGGTTCGAACCTACGGCTTACACACTCGACCCCATACAACCATTATGTATATCCACTTGTAAAACGTTATCCAGTCTGTTTGTCTGTCAAACCTGTATTGGCATATTCACGTTCGATTAATCTATTAGCTATACAAACTCCTTTGTAGCTCGCGTCACGTGCTGTTATGCATATTTGAACCCAAGCTTGGCCGATATTGTTGCTCTGATTCTCATCATGAAACAACAATAGTCTTCGTTTATTTCCTTTCATAAATAAATACTTATAAACAAGCTTGTAGTAAAAACATGCTTTTAAATATAGGAGTGACGACCTTTTTTGAATTTAAAAAAAAAAAAAAAAACTTTTAATTTATGCCCATTATATGGGGTGCATAAATAAAATAACTAGTCCGCCATCTTTGGGAGTACGCCATATTGGATTTAGAATGACGTCAATTAGCTAACCATGCAGTGTCAAGCTAAAGATGTTTGCAAAATTTCAGCTCAACAGTCTTAACTGATGAGCTGATTTTTTACTTTTTTTTTCAGTTGCAAGATTTGACCTAAACAAAAATACATACAAACATTGCAGTTACATAAAAGCTTGTAAACATTAAAAAGGCCTACACAGACAAGAAGCTATCGCTTTCAAAACGTTTGGAATTCCCGACGATTCCTCGACGATTTTTTAGGTATTGATATAGTACAATTTAAGGCAGCTTTTGCTTCCAATTTTAATTATTGTTATTGCTAATAATTATAGATTATATAAATCGTCAACAGCCAGTAGGTTAATTAGTTGGTTGTTTCAAATCAAATTGATATAAACTGGAGATGTTTGACTAGGTTTTATTTTTGAGCAATGCTGTCCATTTTCTTACTCAAGTAGCACAAATACTTCCATTTAAATCCATATAAATCATTTTTTAACTAAATTTTTTCATTCCAAATTATATCACATATTCACAATATATTTCAAACATTATCACACCAAATAAAAAGAACAATAATGTATCCATCAGAGAGAACAATGGACTAGTAAAACCGAGGGGTACTAAAAACCCCACGTTTTAAAGCGTAAACATGTCATCGCCATCGATGTCGTATGCAAAACGCGAATTGTCACTTCGGCAACAATACACTATACAGGTTGTCTTAAAAGTCGAATCTCTTGTAAAGCGATTTCGAGTTACCTATGTGCTACGAGAACGCCATCTAGAATGCCATCTTTTCAATAAAATATAACATCACGCCTTAAGTCCCCAAAATACAGACGTGTACACCCACATTTTGCCATTTACGGTTAAGTCCCGTGTTAGAGGAAGCGAGCCTATTCCAATCAACAGTGCACAATTCCTGACCTATTATTGAAAAACCCTGAATTCCACTTTGAAACTCTAAATTCGTTATAATATGCTATTTAACTAAAATAACATGTTTTTTCTTTCTGTTTTCATTTTTAGCGTACACTGTAAGGAAGAGTTTTACTCAAAATCTTGACAACGGCAAACACTTGACAGTGATGATTGCAGTTTGTCATCCTATAAACATTCATCATCTGCCGAGCCTTTTCCCAATCATGTTGGGGTCGGCTTCCAGTCTAGCTAGGTGCAGCTGAGTACTTGTATTCTACATGGAACGACTGCCTATCTGACCTGAAAATACGAAAGGCTAAAGTCGTTACGTTGTCTGTCATACCTACCCACATTTAAGATACCTAAATCTAATAATGTTTATGGAGCAAGGACGTGGGAATGCATGCTACCTTCTATTATGAATGACTTACCGTTAGAAATCTGCAATAAAATAAATGTTAAAAATTGCTCGAAGGTGCTAAAGAGATACTTTCTGGATTGTGGTACAATCTAGGAAGTGTTTATTTAGTATCTATACTTTTCCTATACCTGAGTATGTAAGTAATGATAATGATGTTGTGGCACCGAGGTGCCGTGTATACCACTGTTAAACCCACGATGGTTTGTGTGGTATGTTTACGTTCTGCCAAATAATTGTAACAGTGTTTTTGAATAATAAATCATATAAAAAAACTTCCACAACCCAGTTATAACTGGTTAATAGGATACCCCTTGGTAAGAATGGTTGTCAGACTTTCGGGCCACTAACTAACGGTCAAATAATAGCTGGGACCAACGGCTTAACGTCCTTTCCGAGATACGGAGGTATAATGTAACGGGTGGTCACCAATCCACGGACCAACCTAGGCAAGCGCGGCTTAACCTAAAGATCGACCGAGCGGCCGTTATCATTTAGCCACGAGCATTACAAGTACAAAAACATTAAAGGTACCAAATTACAAGTTTAGCCACCCTGTATAAGGCTTAGGGCACAAACATAAGGTGAGTCACCAACCACCGCCGTAACATAAACAGGGTGCAGGTTATATGGCTTTGAAACTGACATTTTATTCGCTTTTCGCTGTTACAGGAAATAAGTGGAAAGACCTGAGGTTCTAACTTTTCTAGGGCTGTTACATCAATGGTAATGGAGATAGTTTTCTTTTATTTCACTTAACTAGATTGCTTGGCTCTCATGAAGATATTTAAAGTAGCTTCGGTCTGTTTATGTAGTAGTTTATTTTCTGCTTTTAAAATGTAGTCAAATACTTTTTAGTGGACGTGAAAAACCTGCTTCTAATTACAATTTGTATCCAGTTTCAAACTTTTAGATAAACTTCTACAATGTATCGTAAAACAGACATTGCGCACAACCATTGGACCTAGTTTTAGATTTTAATGACCTTTTACAATGTTTAAAATAAAATATACATGTGTATACATGTGTTCATACCCTAAAGACAGTAGCTCATAATTGGCATCATCATTATATAATTTCGATAGCTATCCGCATGAATTGAAATATCGACTACAACTTTCACAAAATGAGGCGAGAAAATTTTTATTAAAAAGTAAGTTAAATAGGAAGATAGTATACGATAAAAATGTTAACCCTGTACAATATAAAAGTAATGACTTAATTTTAGTTAAAAATGATACAACATGTAAGAAATTAGACAACTTATATTTAGGTCCTTTCAAAGTTGTAAAAGACATACCACCAAACGTAGAAATAATCAATCAATTTGGAAAAAAGGACATTGTCCATAAAAACCGAACAAAACCATACTATGTATCATAATTATATAACAAAATGTAAAAAAAAAAGTCTTATATATATTTTTTTTTTCTATTGGTTCGATGATGTGAGGGTTAATATAATTACCTACTTTAAGATCTATAATATTATTATAATCTATGCACCTTTGTAACCATATATATGCACTATCGTATGAAATATATCTTAGTATTATTCTGGCATTCACTCGTTTCATTTCTCATCAACACCGCACCTTACACTTATCTAACTTTCAACAAAAACAAGTTCTCCTCATAATGTAAACTGTGAACTAGCTTTAGTAGAAGTAATAAGAATAATCTCAAATAAATAACCGTCGTGATCCCGACTGTAAATGTTAACCCATTGAAGTCGTCGATAACATCAGACAGCTCAGTAGTCACAGTAGCAGTGTACACCCTAACAATGTGTGAAATTGTTTATTTCCAGTCGGATTTAGCGCGCCTTTGTTGACGACGAATTTAAATGTAAAGAATTACGTCGCGACACCCCTAATCTTGATTAGAATGAGTCTACAAAGCGTTCCCTGTAATAGTAAGTGTTAATCTGATTTAATTCATTGTGTTTACACAGCAGGAGAGATGCATGACATTTTTTTTTAATAAAGGGTCGCTCGATCGTAGTTTTAGTGAAAGGAGGCGCTTTATTGTGAAGTTAATAGCTTTTGACAGGACAATATGGCGGAGGTACAGTCCACAATACAAGTTTATGTCCCCATTATTATTTTAATGAAAGCCCAAAGGATTTCAAATATAACAACCCGTAAACCGAACATCGAATGTAAAACACACATTTCCCTTTAGCCACAATACGGAGTTATCGTAAAACGAAGAAAAGTTTTGTAATAAGCTGTTTGAAAAAGGGAAAACCATATTTGCTAGATTTCACATTGGTTCAAGTTTACTTTCATTACCAGTGTTTTTTTTTTTAAATCACATCAAATCAGTTTATTTGCGATAAATGTTGGTAGAATTTCGGTCTTAACATAAATCAATATAGATCCAGAACATTTAGGTACTCATAATACTGTGACATGCAAACATTTGGGTTTATATTTAGTCATATTGTAATAATACTACTGCTTCTAAATGTACACTTTTTGTAATACTTTTTAAATTAATTTATTATTATTTTAATATTATTAAATATTCATAAATAATTTAAATAAAAATAGAGTAGCAATATTATTCGATACATTAAAAAATATTATTGATGTCAGGGAGTAGAAAATTATTTATTTTAATATTAAATTTCATTGTGTGTGTCAATGTAATTTATTTCAATCTCATATTAATTAATAAAATATGCATACATAATTATTTGCTCTGTATGGTGTCGGACGTAAAGAATAGCACCATCCCATATCTTCCCGTGGGTGTCGTAAGAGGCGACTAAGGGATTTACCAGAGAATGGGCAGCGTTCTCTGTGCTTTTGTAACAACCGTACTGCGATCGCCAAACCGCCTGCCAAGCGTGGCGATTATGCCAAAAGCCCCCGTATGTCAATTTGGCGACACTTGGGGGAGGCCTATGTCCAGCAGTAGACGTCTTTCGGCTGAAATGATGATGATGCTGACATAATTATTTTCTCATAACTAATTGATAGGGTCGTTATATAAACAGTCGTTGTAAGTGTATTAGTGGATTCTGGACGTTGGTACCATAAAACAAATTGCCTTAAACCTGTGCATAATCTGAAAGGCAAATTATTATGAATGAGTGTCCGTCCAAATGTGTGGGATTAGCTTTGTAGCGAGAATTCTCATTAAAATATTTATGGCAGCCGCGTCGCAAAAATGGTCTTGTTTTGTATAAGATATGCTGAAAGAGTTGTACAACCCTTTTCGTGAGGAAATGGACAATTTATTTCCCTACCTTTCAACAACTGAGCTGTACATACATAAAGAAAGTTCCTAATATTATGTTTACCTATTGTAAACTTATGATATTATTTACATAGTAATTCATCATCATTAGCCTATAATGTCCGAACTGCTGGAACACAGGCCTCCTCTCAATGAGAGGGAGTGGGCTTTAATCCACCACGCGGGCCCAGTGCAGGTTGGTAGATGTCACATGTCTTCGATTTTTTAGTTCTAGGATATAGGTTTTTTACGATGTTTTCCTTCACCGTTTTGAGAGCAGGTGATGAAATAAATTACACAAAGTAATGCGCCTGCCTGGGATTGAACCTACGTCTTAATGCTCGTAAGTTGGGGCTGCCACCACTGGGCCACCGCTGCTCATAGTAATTATCCGATGTTAATGTTAAATAGCTACTCATACTGTTAGCCTGTCATCCCACTGCTGGGCAAATGCCTCTCTCCACGATTTCCAATTCTTTCGATTCAAGGAAAACGTGTTAAATAGCTAAAAGCCAAATATTATTATTTGTTAACTGGCTTACTTATGACTTTAAGTTAATAACAGAATGTAATTGTATTCACGTTCTGTAATCTTCTATATCTATATCTATCTATACAAATAAATAAAACTGAAGTATCTGTTTGTAATTTTAAAAGAACCGCTTTTTACTACATGCATATGTATGTATATACGGCACATACATATAACAAAACAACATTTTTACAATTTTTGTCTGTCTGGCTGTTTGTTCCGGCAAATCTCTGGGATAGCTGGACAGATTTTGATGAGACTTTCACTGGCACATAGCTGATGTGATAAGGAGTAACTTAGGCTACTTTTATTTTAGAAAAATAAAATATATGTATTAAATAATAATAAAAATGCAAGAACGAACAAATAACTAAATAACTTTTGTTAAATTCCACGCGGACGAAGTCGCGGGCATAGCTAGTAAATAAATAAATATCCACTACATTAAGTTCCCAATTATGAATAACTTGCTTTTATCAGTCATAGAAGATCTTGTAATTATCCCCATGCATGAAAGATAGATTTGTGAGTATGCACCTACACTGCACACTGCAATTCAATTAGCAGACTCTATCCCATTACATAACGCCTTGTTCGCCTTTTACGACACCGAGTGTGAACTATTTTTTAGTCCGGAACCACACGACAAATATAATTTCTCGCTCTCTTCCCTAATTAGCTTGTTTCAAAGATTTTCTACTTGGCGCTATGCCGAAGGGACATG
Organism: Cerastis rubricosa; assembly: GCA_949152445.1. Taxonomy (NCBI): domain Eukaryota; kingdom Metazoa; phylum Arthropoda; class Insecta; order Lepidoptera; family Noctuidae; genus Cerastis; species Cerastis rubricosa. The sequence goes on from OX424532.1 coordinate 15,992,247, forward strand.
TGTTTTCTATTCTAGTCAGAACCGTTTGTGACAAGCGGTAGTGGTCCGCGTCATGGCCTAACGACTTAAGTTTTTGACGTCAGTTTTGAACAGTTGAAAATGTCCGTAAAATTTTATGGCTGTTGCAAAATCTTCGGCTATTTGATAGATGTTGAGTTGTATGGTTAAAATTGAATAGTATTTTAGATCTGCATAAACTCAACGCCTAAACTGCATCTCTAGTAGTTGTTTTTTTGTATAAAAGTTTTCTCAATACATCTAAATACATGCATGAAGTATTCAACTTCTGCCTCATTCATGGCGTCCTCTTGCACCACGTTCTTTTCTTGAATCATGCAATATTAAAAAGCAATTCATGTGTTCAAAGTACACATTTTTCGCTCGAAATCCGGACTGTATAAATACATAATAACCACTTTCAATGAGACCCACAGACAGACGTGACGTATTTTATACATTTCATGTCATTTTTCTTTTCGCATTTCAATGTATCTCTTTTTGCCAAAAAGCACTTGTCGACAGCTTTTATTTATTCGATGTTTATGTATGTGTGTGTGTGTGCTCGGATTTTATTAAAGGGTCAGCAAATATTCGTGTCGCACTCCATCTGTTGTTTACGCACGTATTTCAGCGCTTTAACAGACACCGTTTTATCCCAATAAATTGACACAATAAAGCTCTCACTTGAATTATAATCTGTATTTGTAAAATCAGTATTGTAAAAATTCTGCGCACCTTAACAAAAATCGTAATCCCAATTGACAAATTCGTTTTCACAAATTCTCAAGACAGAATAAGTGACGCCGAAAATGAAACGTAAGAAATTCAGTGAAAACTCTCTGCTACATTAAAAGGGATAACTCACCAAAGAAAATTTTCTCTCTCTCAAATATTGCTTTTGGAAAATTTTTAAGAAATTCTTTGATGGAAATCTTTCGAAGAGCTCCTGTCCTAAACTATGGATGATAAGTTGACATTTTCGTTTATATATTATAATATTCATATTCCTCGAGCATAAAATTTCAAATGGTATTTTAAAGTTGAATGTTTAAAATCGAGGTTTAAAGCGACTTCGAGGTAAGTTTCCTGAAAATGTTTAAATTGTTTTGCATTTTAAAGTTTCAGAAGTTTTGCGGAATAAATAAGAAATTGAGTGTGGGTAGGTTAACAGTGTCGAAACTATTACGGCGAGCAGACTGTTCAGAAACCCTATCTTACTAGGTTAGAAGGGTAAGCCAAGCTTTTAAGCTTGTATAAAAGTACTGCCACTAGGTAGGTTCATCATCATAGGTAATTATATTTCAACAATTGTAGATAGGTCAATAAATAAATAAATTAAAAAAAAAACTACCCACAAATATTTTGACTTTAGTGCGGTTGACCTCAAGAATGATTTGAAAAAAATGGAGTAAATGATAAAAAATAATGCTTTGTGGTGATTCCAAGTAATATGGAACAAGGGTAGGAAAATGATGATACATGTCGAGCGCAGTCATCGTAGCAATACGTACTTATGGTAATGCTACGAATAATATAAATTCGTGAATGCGGTTAGTCGCCATTACGCTGTGATAATTATTTTACGTGTTGTTTTCTGTTATCAATAAATAATTACGAACACGTGAATTCTTTCTTTTTAATTGGTATACCTACCTTCAAATACAAATTAAAAAAAACGATACGGTTTTAAATACGATATCATCCCTGTGGCAAGAAGTGAAATAGGAGCTTGGTAGAAGTGGTGGACAATAGTTACAAAATATCTATGTCTTATTTGGTTTGTTTTCATTGATTCCTGTTAAAACTTACTAAACCAACAGCGTATTAAGTTTCAACCACAATCCCGATGTTATTGTTATAAACTTCGTAAACACGGACTGCTAATAAATTATATGCTCAATTAAAAAGAGAAATCGGGCGCGGATTTTCTGGCTTGTTAGCCTAATTTGTATCAGGAATCTGTTTAAAATTGCATTATTCTGTTTTCCATTTAATTAATTGTTCACGGCTTCCGTTTGGACACAAAGAGGGTTTCTTGTTCAAGGATGTTCGACTGAGATGGAATTTAAAACAAAGGATTTTTTCTAATCTTCTGGGTAAGGGACGAACAGAAACAGGAAGTGTGGCAGAAAAAAGAGTAGGCGTATAGCCAGCAGTTGGTGATGCCAGGCTAATATGATGATGATCATAAATCTTCTTCTATATAAACGTTTCGAACTTAGGCTTTTGATGCTACTTTTGCGAAATTATTCAAAGATTTTGAAATAGTTCCCTACTACTATAGCCAAATATAAGCTTTTATTTAACTTGCCTTGTTAGTATGTAGTGAATAGTGAATTTTAAATGATTTCCCCCCAACCGATTTAGCTAAAATTTTGCAATCATCTTTGGTTCTGGTGACAACACAGTTTTATGACAGACATAACTTGTTCCTGCAGCCGGCATCGTTTCCTCGTAAAAGAACTACTTAACGGTTAATAGCACGGTGGCGAAACTTTGTACCTATACTCGTATGCGTTCTTTTTTGATAGATAAACATTTTTTTTATTTTTTATTCTATAATACATGTTTTTTTTTTGGTTGACAGCCGTTGGTCCCGGCTGTCATTTGTAGATCTTTGACAGTCGTTACGAGTAGTTAGAAGCTAAAAGCCTGAAATCCAGTCTTACCAAGGGGTATCGTATTACCCAGTTACTGGGTTGTGGAGGTCAGATAGGCAGTCGCTCCATGTAAAATACTGGTACTCAGCTGCATCAGGTTAGACTGGAAGCCGACCCCAAGATAGTTTGGGAAAAGGCTAGGCAGATGATGAATACATGTTTTTTTAATTGTATAAAACATGTTTTTTTTTTATATTTACTTTAAAGTTTCGTTTTTATTTTCTAACTGAGAGACTGTCATGTTCACTCATCATATGCAACGTTTTCTAGCCCACTGGTCAGTTCCTGGTTTCATACGCGTTAGTTCGTTCGAAAGCACACGACTAGTTTGGTCATCCATAAGGCAAGTTTTGGACATCACAGGACCGATCGTCCTCTGACCACCAAAGTACCCCAACGACCCCTGAATGTGTCTTCTAAAGACACGAAGATTGATAGAGAGACAAAATGGCCAAATCGCAAACTACATGGGTCAACACAGGAGGAGCTCCGAAGCATAGTTCGTCCAAATAGTCCCTATTTATCAGACTAAACGAGTACTTCTTTCATATAATATTGCGTAGCTGACCCATTTGTTAACGTTATTCTCGTAAATACAAAGTGTTTGAGGATAATCACTACCACGGTGATTTGTCGTGCGAGACTTTTACTTTTGCAATGGGGTGCTACACTAGATAAGCATTTTGTCTACTACCCTATGAATATTCGAGCCCGGTTCCCATTAAGTAGGGAATTTAGGGCTTTCCAAGTGATGCAATATAGTTTTTACAACTACGTTACACTCTAATATACGTACATCGTATAGAGATAATGCAACGGCCATGACAAAGTGAGCGCAAGGGCACCAAAACAAATAAACATTATCGGAAGTTCTAATTTCTCCTCGAGCGTTGCGGTACACTCGCGGCCAAATAAAACTGATCATTACAAAACCTTTTTTACGTATCAGAATATGTTTTGTGTTTATCCTGAGTTGTTAATGTTTAAATATAAAGTCGCTATAAAGTGCTTATGTCTGGTTATCACGGATGTTAGACATGCCCGCTAAATCCAGTTAGTTTAAGTGAAGCTTCTAATCGAGTTTGCAAGTGGAACAGACTCAATGCGTTAAATTGTACGTGTGTAGTAAATATATATACGTTTGTGGGATAATCACGTTCGTACACAACTGTTTCACATCGGTGCTGTCGGAAAATACGACTTTTAGCTTCAGAGGTTTGTAGGTCACTTACAACAACACATTAATAGATGTTGTAATGCTGTAGCTTCAGACACTGTTTGTTTTTCTCGTCTCAACACGAGTTATTAGAAAAAGGCTCATCCTTTAGTTTATTAGCTAAGCTGTAAGGTTCGTAAAATTGTGCTGGCTGTAGATGGATTAAGGTTATTTATGTATAGGGTTAACATTGCCAGAGATCGTACAGGATAGAGAAGTATGGACGGAGAAAGGAGAGGTCTTTGCTCAGCAGTGGGACACGATGTAGTTGTAAAAATAAAAACAAAAAAATATTAAAAAAAAACGATAACTTGTTACCACAGTCGGTAGTCTTGTCATAAAGTTGGTTATACATGTGAGGTAGCAAACAGTTGACTTGATTTTCTAATTTTTAGGGTTCCGTACCCAAAGGGTCAAACGGGACCCTATTACTGAGACTTCGCTGTCTGTCCGTCCGTCCGTCCGTCCATCCGTCCGTCTGTCACCAGGCTGTATCTCATGAACCGTGATAGGTAGCTAGTTGAAATTTCTACAGATTATGTATTTCTGTTGATGCTATAACAACAAATACTAAAAACTGAATAAAGTATAAGGTAAGGTAAAGTATAAGGGGGGCTCCCATACAAAAAAGCGATTTGCACGTTTTAATAAATAATGGTACGGAACCCTTCGTGCGCGAGTCCGACTCGCACTTGGCCGGTTTTTATATTTTCTAGTGAGCGTGTATTTAAACGAAAAAATTTTATACTTTTCAGGAAAAGTAAACACGCTCGGTAAAAACATGGCTTATGCATTAGCTGTTAAGCGCATGAAGTTTCTAAATTCAGTCCACGTTTGGCAGCTAGTTTTAAAATTTGACTCTTGTGTAAACCTTAAAAATATATTCCGTGTTTTTTTTGGAGTAGATAAAAATAAACTCATCTCGTTATCATGATTCTACAAAAACGCAAAGGTATACATTTTAATGAGGATGGGTTTGTCTCGTAACCTTCTTGTGTATTTTTTTAAATCCTTACTGCACCACATGGCTATCCGGTTAACTAGCGTATTTTGAGAATGACAAGTCCCTTTGAGTGACCTTTTTTTAATCTAATAAAGAAGTATGGAAGATAAAGACATGCTGCGCCGACCCCAAATAAATTGGGATACGGGGCAGGAGAACGGTGATAACTTTGTTTTAAAGACTATAATTTCACAAGTTTAGCCAAATATAAAACTATACAGAAAGTAACGGAAAGGGTATATTCATACTTAACTTACAAACATCGTAATAGCGAAAAAAATATCAGCTACCCATACATATGGGTCGAATAGGTATTGAAATTTTGTATGAGGCAGCAGATAATTTTTTCGCTATTACGATTTTCTCAGATGGAGAAAGATGTTCAGTTTGATGGTCTGTATTTAGCACATTCTTAAGTATGTATATACCCTTTCCGTTACACCCTGTATAATTTATTTTAACTAATAAAAAATTGTTACTTTATATTTAGAAGACATTTCAATAACAAACAACATGATTTAAATACATAAATATTGTTACAAGTACTACGGCGATATAACAGCGAGGCGCCTTCATGTCAATACAACCGCCACCACGTCGTTTTATTACCCATCAGGTTTGTCCCGCTACCGTCTTCTGGAGATAAGTTATGGGTACACGGGAAAAAGGTACCCAATATAAAAGACATTATAGAACATGTCCCTTGGGAATTATTTTGGGAGCGCATAATATGCAGCAGTTTATTTTCTATGAAAAAAACTGTTGTCATAAGATGGTTAGATAATTTATAAGCTTTTTGGTGGCAAAAAAGTAGGTGGACTACTTCATAATAATATCTTGTACCAGAGATTAGTTTTTACTAGACAAAACTAGAGTAACATCATAAAAAGACGATCATAGGGCATCCCGTCTAAATGTGTTAGGTTAGGTTAGAACTGTGACCAACCACGTCACGACACGATAAACTAGTGAACCGGTTTGGCCTAGGACCAACTAGTTTGGCTTGAAATCGGGTTTGGCCGGTAACATAATTAAACGTTTACTTAGATTCGTAGTGTCTTGAATGGTATTAAATTTTCCATAGCAAAGTTTGAAAAATAATGCTTGACAACTAGGGTAACATCACAAAAGGACGATCATGGAGCATCCCGTCTAAATAGTTTAGGTTAGAACTGTGACCGATTACGTCACGACACGAAACGACCAACTTGACATATGACCATAGGACCAACTTGACTTGATAATGGGTTTGGCCAGTAACATATACGTGTACTTAGGTTTGTAGTGTCTTCAGTATTCAATTTTCCGTAGCAAAGTTTAAAAATTATGCTTGGCAGAAAAGTTTGTAAAGTAGTAGAAGCCTGACTTTCCGCAACAGTATCAATATCCAGTAGGTATCGTTACCAGCAAAATGGTGATATATTACAGATTCGACGTCTCACCTTTTCCAGGAACCTTCGTGACCCTCATTTATTATTTCTGTATAACTGACAAGCTTCCTTTTAACGAGACGGTTTCCTTGTTTTCGCGAATATAAATAACGTTATAATTCCCAGTTAATTGGTTGGTATTGAGGGCACTGTCACACTTTGTTAAACTTTCTTCTTGGTTCATAAAGTATGGTCCCGCTAAACACTTCGCCACTTTCCTTGTAATTGATTTAATTAGAAAAAATAATTGAAGTAAAAAATAACTGACATAGCTCCCCGGACATTTTTCTAAAGAAAATTGGTTCCTTTCTAAAACCACCAGTTAAGTAGTAAGCTAAGAAACTAAGGAATGCCAATTTTAATCTATAAACAAGTTTTCATAGTTCCTTATAAGGAGTATTTTTTTATAATATACAATTAATAAGTTATTATTACTTTTAACGGTCTTTAATCACGATACGGGTAAACTTCGTAACAAACTTAATATAAATATTTACTTGGAAAGCATCTTTGAGTTTTACTTGCATTTATTTCGTTTAGATATATAAACGTTTCTCAGAACGACAGTATTTTAGAATAACTTCTAAAATATAAATAAACTCATACTTCATAACACAAGAAAATACACCTAGGTACAATATTTATATCAAAGTTACGTACGTGATTTCTGAACAAAAATATAGTTGGGTTCCCGTCCCCTGTACATACAAGAGTAGGGGACATGTACCCGGGTCTCACCTGTCGCTCGTAAAATAAATCACTGCGGAGTGTCTTTATATCACCAAATGTACACTATTGGCACAATTGAGAAGAGAAATAAAACCACAGCACAAATGGGCCTACGAAAACGATGTAAACAAACATTTTATTGAAGTTGTAGGTTATTTTCGGTAAACGTGCAAAGAGTAGGTGAGTCTAATTTTGTAAATATATCAAAGGTCACTGCCATGGCCTTATAATTAATCATGAACTTGACGGAGACATTAAGGAGAAATTGTTTTTTGTAACTTTTTAAACTTAATACGCATAAGCAGGATACATAGGTATCCTGCTTATGCGTATTAAGTGTCATTAAAATCGGGTTCGACATTTCGGAAAATAAGCACTTGAAAGTTTGTATGAAATGTCGTGAGGTGTAAACGCTCTTAATAAGGTACTAACTTTTCTTTTGATCTAAACTAATATTATAAAGAGGAAAGATTTGATTGTTTGTGTGTATGTTTGTTTGCATTGAATAGGCTCCGAAACTACTGGTCTGATTTGAAAAAATCTTTCAGTGTTAGATAGCTCATTTATCGAGGAAGGCTATAGGCTATATATCATCACGCTACGACCAATAGGAGTGGAGCAGCAATGAAAAATAGTGCGAAAACGGGGAAAATGTGACGCAAACGAAGTTGCGCAGGACAGCTAGTTAAAAATAAGGAAGCAAACCAACGCGAAATAAAATAATCATCCCTTGCAGTAGCTAAGTTACTTATGAATAGCATCCGCTACTATTCATCGGCATCTCCAAAATGGGATAGCTGTACCGTCCGCAACGGTGACGTCATTGTTCGTTACTGGCTCGAAGTTTCCGCCGGGAAGATAAACAGTTACCCCGCTATCTATCCGTCGACAGCACCTCATTTGTCTTACCCATGCAGGTGAGATTGACGTTTGGCGAACCTGGTTTACAAAGCTCCCCAGTAACCCTTTCATAACCATGTAGGTTATTGCTTTTCAAACTTTGTTTTATTACACCCAAAAATAATTGTAGGACAGAAAGACGGAAGGAAACGTAAACGTAAAAGTTAATGTTTGGTTTTTCCCCTGGATGGTATATTTTCACCGTTCAAACCAAAATGTCAGGGCTATCGGATGTAAAGATATCGATAGGGCTGTTAGTCGTACGTGCCAATCGTTCAAGTTGCGCTGAATCAGCCCATAAAATAAGCGCCGGCACCGTAGAGCAAATATCTAGAAATCATTCAAATAACCAACGCCGGGCGAGCGCACATATAGTTTTATTTTATTACACGCTAGTGCCAATAAATTTGGGCCGAAGGGTTAAGTGTTGTGTCAGAACGGGTAAGGCGTCAAATCAGTCATTTTGATGTTTATTGGGGAATACATGTTGTGTTCGCGCGAATGTTTCCCACAGGCTGCGTGAAGTATGTTTTGGTAATAACAACGTCCGCGTCATTCTTTCATGACATTTTAAATCAGCTGTCACGTGGTGGTGAAACACGAACACAGCTAGGAAGATTATTGAAAATCCTGGATTTTTAATAATAATAGGATTATTAAGTATTATTATTGCTGTATTAAACAAGACATACTATGTTGAAGGATCCGGATTCTCGATCTTAAATCGGTGCAAAGTCAGACAGGACCTGTATTATATGGGATGTTTTACGATTCTAACATGTTCATAGTATAGTATCAAAAGAGACGTAAAATGGATTGGAATCGCCCATAAAAAGTCACTTATTTTTATGATAAGCGCTCTCTATCTGTACTCAATAGTCAGCACAATTCGAAACGACCCTAACTGGTGTTTAACGAGCAGAAAATGGCACTAAACACTGCAAAAATCTCTCTACAGATTTTGACTGATTGCATATTGCAAATTTGCGTCATGTTCGTGAACGGGCGCTGTCAGTTGTGACTGGGTAAGCTGCCACGGTATATTTTAATTTATTTGTAATTCTCAACATGAATGATGTAACCAAGATTTTGTAACAATATTTTGATTTAAAAGAGTGTCCATGGAGTTTCTTGCCCATTCTTCGCCATAGAGACCTACGCTTTGAAATGGGCAACTACAGTACTTTCACAAGTTTTTATGCCTTGTGACTGGAACTGTAGCTAGGTTTTGTTTTTTACTTTAAAAAGTGCCTGTAATGCTTTCTTAATTTAAATAAATGCTTTGAGTTTGAGTTTCTTACTTTATGTAACCCACTTACATAGATTGACATTGCGTATATTCTGCTTAGACTTGAATCCAAACCCATCCTGAGATGCACAAAGAAAACTACGATTTCAGGATATCAACGAATATTTATGATAAGGTTACGCGATAACATCTGAAGGAAAAATTCGCATCGGAATATCGTATACCGATTCATGAAAACTTGAATTTGAACCTTGTTGCAGATGAAGATGAGCATTACAGTTCCATCTCTGGTAGAAGCATTTTTGCCACAAACTGTGCATTTAATCTTTGCCAACGCTACAACTACTTGTTATCGTAACTCGCTTAATTTCCGCCTCGGTCTGCTAGATGGTTGCGATTTCGTCGAATTGAAAATCAACCTTCTTGAATTTCCTCTCATGAATTTTTCGCTAGACTTGTGCATAACCTAAATAGTTATTTTGTTATTCTAAAGGTCTAGATTCTTTCTTTAAGTTAACTAACTTCTTTAAATTAACGTATTTTGGAAAAGGGTAAGTAGACCAAGGGAAGAAAGGATAGATAGACACATTTTATTAAGAACCCTTTGTTTCAAATATCGAAAAGTAAACTAGATGAAAAGATTATCTGTGTATTTTTTCAATGAATCAAAAAGGATGTTTTCTAAACTATGATTCCCACTGAGGAATCAAATAGCGACGTAGGCAATATTGCGGCTATTTCCAGAACGAATTTCAGTATAAATCATGCAAGGACCTTACCTACATGGATATCGAGTATTTTTCCTTTGAATCTCATCAAGTGGGGTTGCGACGAAACTTTGCAAACTCTTCACAAATTATGACCCCAAACTTTACAATCAAAGGAATCGGAATAAATTACAGGATACCCTTAATTTCGTTAGAAATACTTAATGTTCAAAGATAATAATTACAGGCTATCCCATTTGGGGTGGTTTATGGATAGCTTTTGAAAATAATTGAATTAGATAAGCAATGTAAATGGGATTGGCATAACCCTTAGGACCCGAAATATTAGACAGAAGTGCTGATGGTGAGAATCTATTATATGTATGTAGGTACTCGTATAATGGTGTTGATGCATTGTGCTTTTCGAGACCTAAGGCGGTTCATCATCATCATCATCATCATCAGCCTATAATGATCCCACTGCTGGGACAAAGGCCTCCTCTCAATGAGAGGGAGTGGTCTGTAATCCACCACGCCGGCCCAGTGCGGGCTATTAGATGTCACATGTCTTCGAATTTTTAGTTCTAGAACATGCCGGTTTCCTTACGATGTTTTTCTTACCGTTATTGAGGGCAGCGGTTATGAAATAAATTACACAAAGTCGCGCCTGCCTGGGTTCGAACCCACGGCTTACTGCTCGTAAGTCGGGGCTGCCACCACTGGGCCACCTCTGCTCTCAGGCGGTTAATGGCTACTAATTTCCTAACCTAACCTAACCTAACCTAACCTAACTTTGTGTTATTTATTTTATTACCACGGTGGAATTGGCTAAAGGCAAAAATCTACATAAGTCCTATTCATAGAAGGGCGGCCTGTATCCCAGCAGTGGGCAAATTCATTAACTGCCTTCCTTTTCCCAACGTTGGTAGGATCGGTTTGCAGTCCAACCAGATATAGCTGAGAACCAGTATTTTTTACATAGCGACTGAGTCAAAATCAAAATATTTTTATTTTACATAGGCTTACAGGGGCACTTATAAAACGTCGACAAAAAGGTGCTCGGTTCGGGTTGGTCGTTTCCTATGGAGAAGAACCGGCAAGAAACTCCATGATTACTCTTTTAAAATCACTTGGTTACAAAACAGAGTATCTGACTTCCACAACCCAGTCAGTAATAGGTACTTCGATACCCTTTGGTAAGACTGGCTAAAATTACACCGTGTAGAAATTACAACAGATAAATAACAGCCCAACAAATAAGACTAACTTTTTAATCAAATGCTCGTTGTAAAGTTATTACAATAGCAGCTAGTTTTCGGCAACATTTAGCACCGCGTTAATCCTCACCACCACAGTTCAACTGGAGTACACGGCATTCAACAAAGTTCTCGACCGCGTGTTTGCAAACTACCGCAAGGATTTTCAAACGTTCCGCGAACTTCTTAGAACGTTTTTCAAAAAGTTTCTAAAGCAGTTACAAGAGTGCTTTAATTATATTCAATGCTTACGCCATTGCAGTTCCAGTTCTTAAAGTTTTCTTGAGCATGGAATGTTTTCACAGATTCTTTAGCCGTACCGTTGGAAGAATTTACAGGGAAATATTTAAACCCTGATCTGATTCAGTTTAAATGCGGTTTAATAATAATATCGAAGACTGTAACTACGGCTTAAGGAAGTTGAGCAAATAAATGGTTTAACTAAACTTCAACCACAATTAAACTAAGTGTCTACTACTTTAACTAACCGTAGTTAAGTTCCGAACTCCCATTTCACATCTAGAAATGTTCTTAAACCGAGGTTGACGCTCAGTCTAATATGTAATAAGGCGGTAACTGCTAAAATTTTCAATACATATAACAGTATGTTACCAAAAACAACACCGCAATCTCTTAAACGACGTTCAGATTTACTGTCATCGCGGGAAATAAAGGAGTTGTCTTAATGCAGCGATTCGGCGACCGGCGCCGGTTTGTCGCGACAGCGGGATCCCTCGTAGTCTACTTGGCGCCATCCGAAGATGGCACTGCCACAATAAACATCTGCAAGTCTGCTACACGTCAATAAGGGGTCACTAAACCTTGTGACCCCGGAATTGGTACACAAATTATATAACGCAAGTAATATACAAGTTAAGACTTTGTAGCGTCGCGCAATATATTTTTATTGCTGTGATAGTGTACTTAATTGCGAAGTAGAGCATGTTCCTTGCTGCTTTGATGTATGAAGTTTGTACAAGTCGAGCAACTGCTTTATAGCTTACTAAGTATTGTTATTTTTTACAACTTTATCTATGTTTTGCAGTGGAGAGAGAAGCTCGTGGCTAAATAAAAACAGCCACATGGGTCGATCTTCAAAGGTTAAGCCGTGCTTGCCAAGGTCGGTCATTAATGGGTGTCCATCATTACATACCGAGTGTCCACCGTGCCTCAGAAAGCACGTTAAAACCGTTGGTCCCGGCTGTCATTTGTAGATCTTTGACAGTCGTTACAGGTAGTCAGTGACCCGAAAGTCTGACAGCCAGTCTCACCAAGGGGTATCGTATTACCTAGTAGTACTAACTAGGTTGTGGAGGTCAGATAGGCAGTCGCTCCATGTGAAATACTGGTATTCAGATGCATCCGGTAAGACTGGAAGCCGACGCCAATAAAGTTGGGAAAAAGCTAGGCAGATGATGATCAATGTTTTGCACTGCATGTTATTATTTTAAAGTCATTGGAAAGCGTTTTCACACGATAAGCTATAATTAAGTTCAAATTATGTTTTAAATCACTTTCATTACACTCGTAAATCCACTATCCCTTGCTTAGTAAGCTGATAATAAGGTAAGCAATATAACTACCGAGTTGCCCACAAATAGCCTAAATTTGTTTACAGACAACCCTCAAACAGGTCGCTTAAATTTTAGATTATTTATTTAAGGACTGAAATAAGCTAAAACTAAGAACTTTGTATCAAATAATTACTATTATCTGCGACAAATATTAATGTTATTTGTAGGGAGAAGAAACAACAAAGTTTTTACCGGCTTTCGAGGATAACTCCAGTTATTCTAGAATAAAGTTCTGTTTCAATTTGTCAAGCTTTTTCTCGAGTTGTCCTACAAACAACGTCCGGCGCTCCAGCACAAGGTGCAGACTACTTACAAGTCTTCAATTTAATCCAACTAAGTTGTGTAGGAAACGAATTGACAATTTGAAAGAAGATAAACAACAATTTTTTTTTTATTGCAAACTGTACATTATCATAGTTACAAGCTGGGATTAAAACTAGAGAGTACATGAATGACCCTGTAAGGGCGCAGCAAAATAACTTAATAATATTGCAGCGAGTCTTTTATCACTTAACTTTCAGGAACATTCACAATAATAAAAAAAGAATAAACTCCTATCTAGCTCTAGTTTATGCATAAAAGAAAATATATTATAATTAACACATACATATATACATTACTATGTTACGCACCCCATCTTTCAATATTACTATTATTAGATAAGGTACGAGTAATCACATTATATCACGCTTGTAATCCCCGAATGGTTAGGTTCAGTGGTGTACTCCCACATTTCGCAAGTTATGTACATAAGTCCCATGTCATAGGGGGCGAGCCTTTTTGCTATCAACCGGGCACAAAACTAGAGTAGAATCTGTGGCTACTACTGAGAAATTCTTAATGGAAAAACTCCATAAAAAATTACCCGACCCGGGAATCGAACCCAGATTCTTATGTTCAGCAGTCGCGATTGTAACTACTAGACCAACGATGTGGTCAGGCAGTATTTAAGAAAATAGTAGAAAAAATTCATCACACACATCATGCCTTATAGAAATAGACGAAAAATCAGCACCCGCATTGAGTTACATACTTACAGGGCAGTCTGCTATTTTTATAAATATCGTCATTCCAACACGATCCCATTGTCATTTTGCTAAAAGTTCGTAATCTGCTAATTCATAATGATCGATCATTGGTCGGTCAGTGGTTGGTCAGTGGTCTCGTAATAGAATGGTGTTATAATGACATTGTTGTATTGCCATTATTATAAAACCCGTTAGTAGAAATGATTTTCGAAAAACTACTACTAAATTTGAACATTTATTCATGCCAGATTTCAATTATATATATTTTTACATATTATTTATTGGTGTTATGAGCAATCTGAAGTAGTAAGAAGTTTGTTAATAGCAGAAAACATTAAATGTGAAATTGGAAAACTCAATATTTTATCTGTTTAGCTGTCAAAGTCAAATATGACATTACTGTTTACTGTACTGACGTTTATTTGTTTTTATTATTTCTAGCGGCCGGTGTTTTGGTTTAGTTTCAAGTGTTCTAAATGATCTCTAAAAGATTCATTGCAATACAAAATGGTGCTAATTGAGAAAATTTCGGCTCTAATTGACTTTTTAGAAAACCACCTAGACCTGCTTGGCTACTGCAGCCGCACCAATGAAGGGCGAAGTTTATTAAAACGATATTGGATGGAGTGCGCCCAAATTTTATACTTGTATCGGTGGACTTCCCAGTGCCCCAATAAAACGCCGGCAGCACAGTAAGTACATAAATCAGTATAATATTCTACGCATTTTAAAATGATAAATGTATCATTATTGTGATTTTTGCACTTTTTTAGTTCTACAATGAATATTAAAGTAAAATATACTTTTTTTTATAGGTAGAGACCATGCAGCTCTTGAAGCTGGTCAATCAAGGCTGGACACTATTGAAGCCAGGAATGCCGAGGCAACTTTAAAACAAGCTCAGGCCATCAACACTGGCTGAAGCCATTGATCGACTGAGCTCCACCACAGAAAAAATGGCGCACCTTATGGGACACTGTGTGCCAAAAAAGGTAATTACTGTGGATTTACAGATTATTCACTGATACGAATGGTTTTACCCAAAAGCGGAACTTCTACTCATTGTGTGTTCAACAAACATACCCACAATAAGTATTAAAGAGCATTGAAAGCAATACAATATAAATTATAATAATTTTATTATAACCCCTCCAGTTAAGCTTAAAAGCTTGTGTTAGGTGTAGGCTCACATCAGTAGTAGTACATCGGCCAGAATTTGACATCTTTATGTCTGACTAAAGTTTTCTGAAGTATGCAAGAGGTAATTTTGTCAGATTATTTAATGATAAATGAAATCTATATTAGGAGGAGTCTATGTCTAGCAGTGGATTCCAAATGGCTGTAATGATAAATAATTCAATGAAACAATGTTTTTTAAAAAGAGTATTCATTTATTTTAAATCATATTTTGTGCAATACTGTGGATCTGTAACAGAGTTAAATCATTTTAATAATAATTAAAGCATTTTCGCACTCCACTAGAATATTGAGGTGGGTTTAAATTACATACCTACTAATTTAATTTATGCATTTCTCCACAGTTTGTCAACAAGAGCCTGCTGCAGTGCCCAACCTTCAAGAAGATACCGATTCACCCTTCGATGGTCTTGATAATTAGGTGCTGCATAATTAATTTCCTCCTAAATTAAAAGACTGATTAGTTAAATGTAAGGTAAAATTTGATTTGTTATTCAAATCATAATTAAAATATTGAAGATCTTTTTATTTTGTATGAAGACTGATTTTGATTTGTTATTAATATTACATTAGATATTGTAACTTGGAATTGTTTTACTAGATATATGACAAAATGTCTTTTAGTTTTACGTACTATATTTACATTTCAGATTTTAAGTCAAGTTTAACATTGTTAAATAAATATTTAGTTATGAGAAATAAAGAGTACCTAATTTAACTGTTGTTTTTTTAACATACTAGTATTATTTAAAATTCCAACTCCATTAAATTCCAAAATAGTGGAATATAAATCACATATCTGTTGCAAGCCAAGTTATTCTGCATAAACTTCGTCAGGTGGCAATGGTGCTCTTATTCTGCATAAACTTCGTCAGGTGGCACTGGTGTTCTTGCCATGTTTGCAATATTGTGCAATATGCAACATTCATTCACAATCTTGCCTGCAGTTGGACTATAATGTGAAGCACGTGCTGCAAGCAAACACATGCAAAAATACAATTTACTTTTATACAGCCCCATTTAACTAAACGTCTTAACTTTTATACACTTACTGTTCTTCAATTAACCCCCTTACTGAGTCCTTTCCAAGGCAAAACGTTTTTACAAATTCCGCCTCGGGAATATCAATAAAGGTATTCATTCTCGTTCTCGTCATGCGACGGGCTCGACGACGTCTTCTGCAGTTCTGCATTGTGCCAACCAATCTTCTTTCTCTAACATCCACTGCGTTGGCAAGCTCGAGACTCGAAAATATTTGCTCGTAATGAATACACAGGTACCTAGTCTCCATTCAATATTCCACAAACACTTCAAACACGATACTCGTAACGAATAACTATAACCAAAGTATTTAGAAGCCGCTTGTTAGTAAACAATTCAAATTGACACTCCGAACAGTCTGAGATAAATGTGAGGGAAGCAATGACTGCACAATGGCGTTCTAATGGTAGTTCAGTGGTCAAAGGAACTGTCAAAATTTTAGCAGATTACCGCTAAAGTCAGTCATTCATTTGTCATTAAGTACGAGATTACCATTCTATGCCATGTCTTTCAATGGATTGTCAGTGGTTGACCATTGGAAAGTCATAATGACGCCATTATATTAGTAGATTACCAAACTTGTCAAAATCAACAATTATGAAATCAGTGATAGGCCATTCTGACACGATTGTAATAGCAGACTTGAGGCCCAGTAGTACTGTCTTTTGAAAGCTCTAGAGTATCTATCCATTCAAACGTACTATGTTGGGAAAAATTGTCCTCTCGACTATTACCCACTTAAATGAACGCAAAAGATTTTGCCGAATTGTCACAAGGATTTCTCTTTACAGTGCACTAAAACCCGTCACTTAATCGATTAATCCTAGCCTTTCAAAAAACAGCATTTCCCATTATATAGATTCTAGCAACCACAAAGGTTCAACCATTTTATCATTTCTCTCAAAATAAGTGCTTACAAAGAAAGTTTCTTGATTTCGCATCAAACCGAAAAGATATAACCAAATATTTGACATTCTCTTTTTTGGGCAAACAATAATATTCCCGGGAACAAATCGACGTGAACAAATTTGCTTAATCCCTCCCCTAAAAGTACTTTATTTATTCAATTAATGTGGGACTCCAAGGCAAACATGCTGGAAAAGATTCAGTCCTTTTTAATGTACCTATCTAAATAATAATTTATGAGATGAAGTTACTTTAAATATGAATAAAATCAAGTAGTATTTATGCAACTATACATTCATATGATTTCCATAGGAGGAGCTCGTGGCTATATAATAACAGCCGCACGGCTCGATCTTTAAGGTTAAGCCGTGCTTGCTGAGGTTGGTCCGTGGATCGGTGACCGTAATTACATATCGAGTTTCCTCCGTGACTCGGAAAGCACTTTAAGCCGTTGGTCCCGGCTGTCATTTGTAGATCTTTGACCGTCGTTACGAGTAGTCAGAAGCCAAAAGTCTGACAGCCAGTCTTACCAAGGGGTATAGTATTACCCAGTTACTGGGTTGTGGAGGTCAGATAGGCAGTCGCTTCATGTCAAATACTGGTACTCGGCTGCGTCCGGTTAGACTGGAAGCCGATCCCAAGATGGTTTGGGAAAAGGCTAGGCAGATGCTATTGACATTCATGATTTATTTCCATCTTGAAAAATTGTTTAACAGAAAATAAATTACATTATTTCGCTAAAAACGTGTTTTTTTTAAACTCACGAAGAACTTTTGAAAAGGTTTTAACCACCTAAGGTCTTTACTGTAAAATATTTTCTGTACGAGTCCCCTGAAAGACTGAAACAGTCTCTCACAATAAAATATTCCAATATCAAGTACAGAATACTCCCACCGAGCCGTTACACCGGTAAGGACGTGTACCTACAGGAAAATACTGACTTTGAATTTTTGCAAAAATGCTCTCACATATTCACAAGTACATACTTGTACACCTTGGAGTAGAAAAGACCATTGTTATTAATATTAATAGAGGCTTTTCTATTGAAAGAGCTACTTCAATATTTTCTCATCAATCTTGTTGTTCTCTCGGCGGATTTCTTAGAATAAAATTGTTAATAAAAGGTAGATAACACGCAACTGACCTTTCTCGCGTAATGAATGCGTTCTATGTATTTTTAAGTCGATGGAAACACTTTTGCTTATTTATAATTGATACAACGGACGAAAGAGACAGTCAGAAGGAACTTCTATAGAACGACCTTTTCATAATAATACAATATATACCTTGAAAAATATATATACGTATCTAGAATTACATTCTAAAAGTACTAGCTAGTAGTTATAGTCAAAACTAACACCAGATGACAAAGCAGACTAGACGAACATCCAGATGCTAAAAGCATTCCCTTTCGACATTTAATAAATCTAATCTTAATTGGCATATCTACTCTACGGAATCAAAAGGGGCTTTCTAATATTATAATCTCTGTCATAAGCCGTCAATTCAGACATTAATGCGCCATATGCCACGAATTACAGAACGCGGCATGCAGTCCGGACAGTGTGTTTATTTGTAAAGCTAAAGCTGCACCCGGGTTCCCGGTCATGGCGGGCAATGGCCAGCTACTGATTAAATCTGCATGAAAAATCGAGCTTTGTCCGATACCCGGTTAGCTAACGGCTTCCTACATCCGGGCTGAATGAAACATAAGTATGCTGATTCCGCCGTCATCGATATGTCGCTTTTCTTTTGTTTGTTTTCAATAGCTACTTTTCTGTTTTTAGATTTCCCTTTGGGAGTTTCTGTCTGGCGCTTGAAATACAAGTCATGTTGTAGGTTGTTAATATTTTTGAAAAGAGAATCCAAGATTTGAGGGCACGGTTTGTGTATGTGAGTTTAAATGTTTTTAACGCACCCTCGTTACAGGAGAAATTCCAATAATAACGAAACATAACGAAACGTTGAAAAAAATACTTAGGTATAAATAAATTATATCTATCAGTTCTTTAGCAGTTTCTCTATATAAGATTGTACATATGTGAACCAGCGCCTTTAATTCTTGATGTCGATATAAATAAAGATGTAGGTATGATTATGATTTATGATCATCAGAATTATTTTATCCCTCAAATTAAAAAAAAAAAATATAGCAAACGTTTACGATACGAGCCAGTCTACTGTCCAGGTGTACCTTATAGTAATAAAGTGAACAATTAACCTTAATCTACGTCTAGAATTAGAACCAAATTGCCGCCTCCTCGAAAACCCCTTTTTAATACACTAAAAATCCGTAGGCTGAACAAAACTGTCGCATGTGTAACGAGGTCTCGAAAACTAGACAAAAGAAGAGCAAGTATCAAGTGTTTAAACGAGAGACATCGGAGGGATGTATGAACAATAGGACCCGCATTCTGGCGACGCGACATTTCGTGTCTACTGCTGTTTTAACTCCTATAAAGTTATGAGACCCTAGTCATTTCCTCCGGCCACGTTTATAGTTTGATATAACAAAATCTGAATATAAATGAATATGTAAAACGGATAAACATACAACTTTATCCATAATAAAAGCGATTTTGCTTTTTAATTGAAAATGTCGGTTCAGTAATGTCCACTGTAAATTATAAAGGTTTTATTAATTAACGTTGCTTCAGCGATGATCCTTTTTGTTCGGATAATTGGCTGAAATAAACTGAATGAGTGTTGAAGTATCCGAATTTGGCTACACCTACCGAATCAATGAATATTTTATACACTGCATACGTTACTAAATTTCACACACGGCATAAATGTAGGTAGATAAAAGCTCTTTACAAACAATATAGCTGACGTAGAATATTGATAGGTGTAGCGTGACTGCGTAGTATTCGCGACGCTCTCCGACTCTCCTTTTAGTCATGTGTATTGGATTTGAATTTACGATCAGCTTGCTACTAAAAGCTACATTTAGTTTTCATGCTTTCTTATCAGATATATCCCCAGACTATTATTATTTATGATGTCGATATTCAATGTTTAATAACGGCTGGTTTGACCCTGCAACCGCTGCGCTCGGGCTGTCAGTTCGTTACGCCTTGTTTGCTTTTCATTTTGATGTTGAGGGTTTTCTTATTTGAACAACTAACAATATTATTCATGCTAATTTTATGAGCCAAGCCGAATCTCAAGTGATGGAAATATTTACATAAAAATGTTAGACTTAATTTGATTCAATACAAAATCCTTCGAAAGCCAAAAAGATATGTAAAGCTATTTACAGCTAGGCGACCGAAAACATTATTAAAAAATCATATTCAACAAGAAAATTCTCAACTTTAACGGATTATATTCAAGCTATATAATTTATTAGAGACTCTGAAGAGAGCTTTGTGGAGGTACTTTAAATGATTAATGAGGTTATTCTCAAGTTCAAAGCCGGTTGCGAGGCTAGTTTAGCAATCACAGAACAGATTAAGGTGTCTGAACCCGGTCCAAAATTATACATCAAGAGTAATGCCGCCACATCTGACGGAAATAGCCAACTGTGATCCCACAAAAATGTGAAATTTTTCTTAATTACCTTCCGTGACTGTGGCTTGGCCTCATTTGGCGCAAAAAACGTAGATGAAATTAAATACAATTAAAACGAATTTTGCATAAACGAAGCATTTGCATAACATTTCTAAGATCCTATTAAAAGTAAGTATCTATTCGGTTTACCTCTCCTAAGTCCAAAATCTGAATAATATCAAGCACCACTGAGCGTTACTTAGAAGTGAGTCTCAATTACTAATACTATTAGGTAAAGCGAGCGTTTAGAGGAAATTATTTTTAAAATGCTTTCGAAGAGCGAGCTCCTTTGCTGCAAGCTCTTTTATTATATTAAAGCGGCTATCTGATCCAGGCTATCCGATTATTACGGAGACTATAAGTGGTACGGAGTATAGATATAAGACCACCGACCGAGAATATCCTGCCTTACAGCGTACTTTTTGATTTGCCGCTGGGTGCAGCGCGGCGCCGCGCGCTCGCTTGCATTCAATATGAGCTGGCTAGGACAATACACAGCTTTGTGCAAACTTTTGTTAAGCAAGCTGACTTACATGCAACAACAAGTAGGTAGCTACTAAGCTGAAATTAGATTATTAGTAAAAGTGGTATAGTTAAACTGCGTTTTAAGAATCTTTAAAAAAAAAACAAATTTTTGTACGTGTCGTGTTGTAGTTCTAATTGTATTATCCAAAGCAAGCTCCACTACAGCTTGTTTTAATACAATGCATCGTACACTGTAAAAAATAATGCAAAGCATGCATTTTCACCCAGCTGCCATTGATGAGCTTAAAGGTTAGTTACCCTTGTTATTCTCTCACAGTCTGCCCTGAAACCCGATGAAAAGCTTAGTCAAATTCACATCAGACATTTTAAGACTTTATGCAGTAAGCCATAAAGTCCGAAACGGAATTTCCAATCACTCAAGGATTGTTTTCAACAAAATTTGTTCATCGATTTACAAAATGCTTCTCGTGCAAAAATAAATTTCCAACATTGTCATTATATCTATCAGAACTGTCTTAAGTTAGGTGAGTAATATGTTTGTGAACATTTTATTGATGGCTTGATGGCAGCGCGTCCATTTATTTACAACTGGACCCGAATAAATCAGACTCGACGGAGTTGGAAAACTGCGATCATTCATTTTGAGCTTGTAATATTTATACTATGACAGGTAAACCGGTCGATTCAAAGTTTGAAAGTATGTAAATTATTCAATGGAAATTGTTTTAATTTGATACAACTGTTATTATTTCATGACGAACGTTCTTCCTGTTCGACAGTAGACTACGTAATGAATCTTATCATTAGTGTCACATTACGTTCAAATTAAAATTCTCGAGAGCGCCTCTGCATGTCGGATCAATGTCCGCGACTCATACAAAAGACCTGGCTCTCCTTACACTTGAGGAACGATCCATACAAATGAGAGGGTTTATTGTTTATCTTGAACTGTAAGGTAAATACAAACATCAGCTGTATTATTATCGATGCTAATTACCGTAAACAAACAAGGAAACTGTTGATTAAGTACGTTAACGCTCGTACAAATTCAACAAATTGTTTATCAGGACTGGTGTTCAAACCAACTAATTGTTAACGCTCGTTGCTTTGTTTACGCTGGTGCCATTGCATTTGCATGAATGAGAAGACCCGTAATATTGCGCTCAGTTAAACGGAATACCTTCAACCAAGAAAATTATATAATTAAATATCTAGGGGGCTAGACGGCCGCCGTTTAGTAAATATTCTTGACACGCAACCTTGAGATTTGTAGACCAAATGCGGTGAATAACTTTCAGTGAACAAAGCCCTCTCTATGAGCAAGTATTTCATGAATGGTTTAATAAATGAGTGTTCTGAAAAGCGGTAAACTTTCTCATGTATCGGCGTGAATTATTTGCTATACTTGATGTTCGGGTTTGAGCGGAGTTGTGTTACAAAACTGTCCGGTGTTTATAGAGCGGTGCGTGGGGCGGCGCTGGCGGTGTGTAGGTACCTACATGCTGCGGTCAGTGAGCGGAAGCCATAGTGGTGGCCGGTCGGCATTTCGCTCGAAACCGGAACAGGCTCTTGTAGTGCTTCCTTCAATTTACCTAGTTTACACAAGAGTAACCTACCTTCGCGTTTTAATTAAATAATATTTTGTTCATTACCCTATTGCTTAAATTGAGTTAACTGGGACCACTGGGGAAACTAGTACCTCAAAGTTTAGAGACTGTTTAGACGGTTGAGTGAATATCTTCCTTCAAAGGCAGTGCCTTCCCACCGGAGAGTTGCTCGAATTTCTGAATTTATAGCAAATAGTGCTGGCCAAAATATACAGAAGCACTAACAATTTTCCAGTCCTATGAACTGGCATAACATCAATTTGCTTTTAGTAACAAAACAAATTTAATAACAACGGTACTTAGGCTTAAATTATTCGGAATGAAAATTAACACATCGAATAAATTATCGCCACCAAAAATCACGGTGTGTCAAATATTACAATAACATAGAAAGCATCGATAATGCCCGCATTTTCAATTATCCGTCACAATGGGGCCCCATCTATTGTAGATGCTCTCAGCTAAGCGATTCACAAAAACCATGTTACACAACACATTATGATTTTTTGTAAACAAATATCAGACAAAAAAAACTTGGGATTATTACCTAGAGTAAAACCATTAGCTTTGACAAATAAGCTGGCGGATTACATACAAAATGCCGTGTTCTTTGGCACGCATTTTGCGGGTAGTTGGCATTTAATGGTATTATAATAAATAATGTTAATCTACTAGCTGTAAGGACTTTGGAACTATTTGTGATTTATTGCAAACACATCTGCAGTGAATATATTTATTTGAGTAGGTACAATCTCTATTTATATTTTTTTCATAATATTTAGAAAACCGGCCAAGTTCGAGTCTTACTCGCATAAACATCATATCTTATTGAAACCAATTTCCGTTGAGAGTTTTTCATACGTTCTACAATCCTAAATATTTTCAGAATTTTCCTCTTCTTACTTTAGAAATTAGACGGGGGCACACATTTTACCACTTTGGAAGTGTCTCTCGTGCAAACTATTCAGTTTAGAAAAAAATGATATTGGAAACCTCAATATCATTTTTAAAGACCTATCCATAGATACCCAAAGGTATGGGTTTGACGAAAAAAAAAATGAGTTTCAGTTCTATGTATGGGGAACCCCCAAAATTTATTGTTTTTTTTTTCTATTTTTGTGTGAAAATCTTAATGCGGTTCACAGAATACATCTACTTACCAAGTTTCAATAGTATAGTTCTTATAGTTTCGGAAAAAAGTGGCTGTGACATACGGACGTACAGACAGACAGACAGACATGGCGAATCCATAAGGGTTCCGTTTTTTGCCATGTGGCTACGGAAACCTAAAAAGGACATGTTAGTAGGTAGTATCTACTTTATTGTAAGTTTTGGGCAGAAGCTATACCCAGTTTTCGTATATATTGATTAGGTTTCACATGTTATGACTTAGCTAGACTACAGAACAATGTCTGCGAACTACAATAAGCTAAGTTAGCTACCGGCCACCTGTCCTCCATAATCCAATTACTAGCAAGACCTAACTCTACTTACTTCTGACTACCGTGACGACTGATAGATTTACACGACAACCAAGCGACTGAACACACCTATAAATAAGTATACGTAAAACTCCCTTAGAACCTCATTAATTTTAATCGTAAGTTTTGTTACCGAATTGTCTTTGAACCAAGTTCTAAGAGGCAAAGTTAACAACTCGAAAAGAAGTTCGTTGTCGGGTAGGTTGTAACACTTGTTAGACAAAGTTGCGCATTTCTTCATACATTACGTAAATAAGTCACCAAGTAGGGGGGGGGGGGTGACAAGATTACGGTTACGCTACGATAAATCCGGTTAGCAGCCCTAATTTATTAATTGAATCAATTGCTGCTGATGTTTCTGTGTAAGATTGAGGTTTTTGTTCAAATCATTACATCGTTGTGTTGGTACTACTCATGATATTTATATTTTCGCAACGGTTTCCTTTATTTTTTTATTTTTCTCGACAAATAGATCTTAAAGGTGAAAACAAATGAGGTATTTAAGCAATTAAAATGTTATAGGAATAGGTACTCATATATATCATACCTACTATGCAAATCAATCGAATTTTACGATGGCAAATTAATAACAGTAAAAGAAAAACGTCACACATAGTACATGTACGCATATTATATACGAATATTCTTTGTATTTGTTCGATAACAATAGAGAGAACTCAACGACATCGCAGTTTCTTCTTGAAGACAACCATAAAAGTAATAACATAACCATAACCACCAAACCAACCATTTGTAATTCCCAAAGAGGATTCTCGAAATGGTAAACAATGGTATTACCGGTGTAAGTGTAGTTGAAATGGTAAACAATGGTATTACCGGTGTAAGTGTAGTTGAAATGGTAAACAATGGTATTACCGGTGTAAAAGGCTGGCACCTATGCATTTATTGATGTACGTCACCTTTGTTTTCTTATGAAAATCCATGTTCATATAAGTATTACAGGAGTCTTCGCTTGGCAGCTGGATCAAGGGCTGGATTCAGAAAACAGTACTTCTGAACACGGCACGTATTGTTAGGAGGATCCTCTCTCAAGAGTCCTGATCACCAGTAGCTAGGACCCTGTTCCCGATGCTGGTCGGCTACTATTTTTAATATTTTATAAATGTTTTTTTTTTTTAATATAATTTTGTAAAAATATTTTAAAAAGTAAATATTATGTATATAGATGAATAAAAGGACCAAGGCAGTACTGTTATCAGACTTTGTTTCATCGGAAAACTGTAAATAAAATAAAAACGTTTTTACTTTTTTTAATTCCCGCGAATGGATTTAAATTCCTGAGAAGCAATCATCCGAAACTATGTTTATTACAGAAAGGAGAGGGTGAGGAAGTAGAAGCGAATTAATTGAACATAATAACATGAGCATTAAGGCTCCTTATTAGTTTACACTGCCTCGTTGGTCTAGTAGCCGCAATCACGACTGCTGAGCATGAGGTCCTGAGTTAGATTCCCGGGTCGGGCACATTTTTATTGGGTGTTCAGAAAATTCTCAGAGCTGCCACGGTGGCTAGATTTGTGACCGGTTCATGGCAAATGGGCTCGCCCTCTATTTATTACATGGGATTTAAACATCATCATCTGCCTAGCCTTTTCCCAAACTATCTTGGGGTCGGCTTCCAGTCTAACCAGACGCAGCTGAGTACCAGTATTTTACATGAAGCGACTGCCTATAGTACCTATCTGACCTCCACAACCCCCCATACCCCTTGGTAAGACTGGATGTTTGACTTTTGCTTCTGACTACTCGTAACGACTGTCAAAGATCTACAAATGACAGCCGGGACAAACGGCTTATTGTGCTTTAAAGCGCGAGGCACAGAGGAAACTCGGTATGTAATTATAGTCACCCATCCACGAACCAACCTCTCCAAGCACGGCTTAACCTTAAAGATCGACCCGTGCGGCTGTTATACAACTGGCGAAATGTAGGCATACTGTTAAATATACCCCTGCCTAACCCTTCGGGGATTACAGCCGTGATTACATGTTAAGTTAGTTGTTTATACTAGTAAAACGCCACCACATGACTGAAACATGATTTTCCTGAATATTATGTAAGTACTTGTTTGTGTATTTATTTAACAGAGCTAATCAATTGTAAGGTTGTGACGTCACAAAAGCAAACACAAAAAGTCTTTGATTAAACGGATCCTGAAATTCACTGTTCAAGTGTTCAGAAACTCTCAAGTCTTTTTTTTTTTGTTCGAACACGAATCCGAAACAGATTGCTTTCGTATTTAAGAACTTGAAACAAGGAGGAATGGATCGCATTAATTACGTAACGAGTACCAAGCATTGTCAAAGTTAACTCTTCTAATTAAATCATCGGCAATTTAACGCCGTATTGGGGGAGATTTCGCTTAAAATAGATGGATTTACGCTTAAATCGAAGCACGACGAAGCTTTATCGCTAAGTAGATTCTTTGTTAGGTACATATTAATTTCTGACGATTTCATTCAATTGATATACCAAAGAAACGATGGATGGACTGTGTGAAGGTTGATATGGAAAGTAAGGACGTGCCTGATGACGAGAATAATAGAAAAGTATGGAAGAAGAAGACATGCTGTACCAACCCTATAAATGAATTGGGATAAGGACAAGAGATTGGTGATTATTTTAATTGCTAATTCTCTGAAAGGGAACCATTTACGATGTTGGATACAAAATGGGTCACTAAGGTTGCGTCATGAACTCATGATTCAAGGTTCATACTTCCGAAAAAAAAAGTGTTCCGACAAAAACATCCTCCGGTTTTTTTCGGTTTTTTTTTCACGCCTTTTAAAAACCTCTGATGTTGTGAAATATAACAAAGAGGGTGGTGTCACATGCATAGTAAGTATCTCATTACCATTTCTTGAGAGCATAATAACAATAACCGATAGGAAAATAATCTTTGATGTTATCTCGGAAATGCTCCTAGAATCCTGCGGTTATCACAAATATTTCAATATGTTCAAGAACACACCTATACGTAAGCGTACGTAAACCTACGTAAACGTATCAAAATTGATATGAACTGAATTCCACGCGTGAAACTAAATCCAATTTAGTTTTCACCTATTCAATATCGAGCTTCTATAGGCACACCGCACACCACTATTTCCAACTAGATGTCTATTTGCATAAAAAAAAACATATTCGTGTGAAATAATAGGCTTAAAAGTTTAAAACCCTAGCTATTTTAGGAACTGAACGCAAAATCTAGTAGAGATGTGATCGTCATAATGTGTTCGAAATTTTTATTACATCAACTTGAATGGATTTAGAGCTATGTTAGCTCCCCAATGTTGGTTTTGATCGTTGAATACTCTTTTTAGTCCATAACGGTCCAGTACTGGATATGGGCTTCTCCATTTCCCCAGCTATTGATTCTGATTCAGTTAGTAACCATTATAAAAAAACTTTTACTGAGAGGTCATGGGATTCTACGGGGGAAGTCGATAAACTACACACATCAAAAGTGTCTAGGGATCAAGCATTTTTATGCGGATTTCTTGAGATTGAGATGTGGCTTTGTAATAAATTTATGATTTTATAAATTTATATGGATCCTTTTTGGTGCATTTCATAATTTGAATCAGGAACTGTGAATCAAATTCGAGTAAAAGATGAAAATCAGCTGTCAATATTTTCCCTATAAAAACATACAACGCATTGAAGACATTATTAGTGCTACTGTTTCCCTACTACTGATTAAAACCAACGTTATTATGGAGCGGCGACGTCATTTAAGCAGGGAAGAAATGCTCAGAGCCGTGGGAATGATAGAAGCTGGTTCCCGGCAACGTACTGTGGCTTTAGCTCTGAATACAAGTCAGAGTGTTATCAGTCGACTTTGGACACGTTACCGAAGCACTGGTACCGTGGCTGAGCGCCATGGAGGACGGTATCGCTGCACCACACGGTGACAAGACCGATACATTCAAATCTTAACTCGAAGAGCTCCAACAATAACCGCCATGATGTTAGCCGTGAGGCTTCATCACTCTTCAGGGAACTTAATTAGCGACCAAACAGTCAGAAACCGCTTGCATGAAGTGAACCTTCATTCCCGAAGACCGCTACGGGTACCACCTATAGCAATGCACTATCGTAGGATTCGATATCAATGGGCTCTTGAACACAGAAATTGGGCAGAAGAACAATGGCGTTTCGTGTGCTTTTCTGATGAGTCTCGTTTTGGTATGAGACCGGATACAAGACGTATACGACACTGGAGAACCCCTGGACGCCAACAGCGATTAAAATCATGCCAGGAAGTCCATCCTTATAGTGGTGGAACCATCATGGTATGGGCGGGTATTTGGATCGGCGGAAGAACTGAGTTGATTTGGATCAGAGGCAACCTCAACGCTCAAATTTATGCTGAGACGATTGTATCAGACGTCATCGTTCCTCTACAAGTGCAAATCGGTCCCTTATTTCAGTTAATGCATGATAATGCACGACCGCACACCGCAAGAGTTGTAAGACAGACTCTCGCCGCAGCTAACATCAATGTCCTGCCCTGGCCTGCTCAGTCGCCAGACTTGAACCCGATTGAGCATGCATGGGATATGCTACAGAGAAGAGCTCTGCCGAATATGGAGGGTATCCAGTCGCAAGAAGACCTTTTTTTGTTGTTGCAACGAACATGGGCGGCCATTCCACAGGGTGATTTGGATGAACTCATTTTGAGTATGCCAAACCGATGTTCTTGTGTTGTTAGTGTTCGCGGTAGAAACACGGATTATTAATTGTTTAAGTTACCCAATAAAATTTTAAAGAAAACTGTTATTTCAGTCTTTTTTTCGAACTTTAATGTTAGTGGTTCAAATGTCAAAAATCCCTTTATTAGAAAATGGCAAATTTCTTTATTAATGCAAAGGTGACTTGGTTTATCGTTACTGTGACAAACGAAAACACTTTATTTGATGAATCCTTAAAGAAAATTTTAATTAATATCAATCAGGAGAAAAGTTATTGCAAAAATATATGTTGATCCCTAGACACTTTTGATGTGTGTATTTTATCGGTCAATGAATGTCAATATT
Source organism: Cerastis rubricosa (assembly GCA_949152445.1). NCBI lineage: Eukaryota > Metazoa > Arthropoda > Insecta > Lepidoptera > Noctuidae > Cerastis > Cerastis rubricosa. The sequence continues at coordinate 16,021,329 of OX424532.1, forward strand.
TAGTAAGATCTGTTTCTAGTTTACCCCAGAGGGAACTAATGTATATTTCATGTAACTGTCAAGAGGATGACAACTAATGGGAATAAGAGCTTCCGCCTACGTTAGTAGAAACTGATATACCTACCACATATTGTTGTTTATAATAAAGAAAAAGAACTCCAATAAACTTATTCCAGAAAAATACTCCATTGTATTTGAAAAAGTACATGAAAATTACATCACAAATAATTGGTAGGAAGCACCAGTCACCACATAAAAGTTTCATTCGAGCACACTACTTGTTTGTGAATAAAATTATTTAATTGAAAGCTCCACAACTCCTCTATAAAGCACGTTGTTGATTGAAAAAATACTTTATCTGCATCGTTAAAAATATGGAATGCTATAAATCATACGTTATTTAATTAATCGGACATTTGTAACGTTAGCTCACAACCCTCACGGATGCATTAAGATGCACGGTGCGTAATAAAACCAACTTATAGCGCTATTGTGGAACTTTTGGCATACAGATCACGGCTCATCGACTTTTATTAGAGAGGGGCACTGAACAACGCTCATAAATTCACGACGATGACGGATTAAATGGGCCATGCAAGCATTTTAAAATCAGTTTGTAAGAGATAGCACAACGGACTTCCCATTAATTCCAATCTTTCTCAGTCCTATTTGTCAATTCAGTTTTAGACGGCTCAGTACAGCCACTTGCTCCAATTACCACCGAAAAAAGTCAAATCAATTGCTTCTAATGGTATAATAAATAACAGCAATTTAGAGCCCTGTTTCACAAAAATACTTCTGCTTCTGCTAGTTAAAACGCAAGAAAAAAAAAACATTAAAAGAAAAGAACAAAGCTTGAGACTTCCATTGGAAAACATGTCTAAAAAGCGAGCAACGTTTTCTTTTACAAAAATGGGTGTACGATAAACAAGCATTTTGCGAGGAGCGTAGTTCTTAGGGATGCAGCCATATAAAGGGGAAGGCGGGGTAACACGATAACGCCACGGATGCCCTGTAGACAATGGACGAGAGTATACGCCGACTTTAGCATGTCACGTTCAAACGAGGCCCCTCACTACGGACAGACATTTTAGAGACTCAACTGACTCAAGTGGCTTCACGCTTAGCGCACCTCTACCTATTAGTTCGTTAACATTCCTTTTCAATAAGTCATTTTATTTTCCTGAAGCACTGAGAGTTAGAATCGCACTTCTTCTTTTATTTTATTGAAATGACTTTTGACTTTTCCAAATAGTTTTGCTCACGGTCTGTTGTCGTTCTCAATTAAATATTTATTGACACACACTAGTTTGTACCAAATCAATATTCCTCAGAATGATTTTAAAGTGCTATAACTACCATATGATTATGTACATAAAACACAAACATACGTGCTGAAAATCATTATATGGCTGGAATTTGTGGAAAAAACCTTGAATCGTCCATTTGTGAAGCCATTAAAAAATAAGCCAGTTTTGAAATTACATCGCTACGTGTGTAAAATTCTCTTCAAAATTGTACGTTTTTAAAAGGGTTGAATTTTTAAAATGTGTAGGTACCTGTGGATCCATATCCAAACAAGAACAATGATACTGTTCAGATATTCTGTGGAACTGTAAGCAATTCGGCGTGCGGGCTCACTGCGTTGAATATAAAAGAGCCTATCTCTCAGCCAGCTGCCTGCATCCGTGCCAGGAACGCGAGATGTTACCAGACTCCCGGAGTAAGCAAACGTTATTGGATTCATTCGTTTGTCGTTTACTCACATTTGTGATAACGTTTAGATGAAATTTACTGTTGCGGCACATTACTTTTGATTGCAATCTTTATAGGATTGGAATCCATGTTTTTTTGCGGAAAATGCATGTAGGATTTTTGCTTTTCTTGTTCTTGAAGACATTTTGATTTGATGGAAGTTTGTGGCAAAAACTACATTATACCGCATACAATGTATGAATAGTTTCATAATCATCGTAACAATTTCATATGAAATTTCCTTGAATATGGAAGAAATTGGAGAACACAATCTGATCAAAATAAAGATTTTTTTGAAAATTATTTAAAATGTAAACAAACTTCAAATAATAATAAATATTACAAAACATTTCGCCATGCCACATTTTTAATTATTTCGGACGGCAGATGCGAAAGTTATAATTAAAACCGTACCTACAATTTCAAAGGGTGTTGGTACAAGCTTCGTTTCGGCAAGTCGTTATACTTGATCCGATTAAAACCACCTGCTTATTTCAAATTTAGTCCGTCGTGTGCTTTCATCATAATTTTGATGCAGTACCTACAGAGTATAATGAAAAAGTTTCTCTATAAATCTTTCAGGTATATTGTGTAACATTTTTCCTTCGTGTTATAACGGGCATTCAATTATCGGGGCATCATAGATGACGGGTCAATTTTCCCGCGTTGAAAGGTGCTAATTTCAAACAACTTCTTTGCGTTTTTATCAGAGGCTGTCAGCGATTGTCGCTAGAAAAAGTTCAGCATAAATGCGTTTTTCTTTCCTTCTTTCTTTGAACACGATCATATCAGTAAGTTCAATAATCTTCGACCAGACATTGTTTTTTTTTATTTGGCTGCCTCTTCTCCGATTTCAATCCATTTGATTGTTACATTATCTGGCAATATAGCGACGAATTGATCTACTTTAATTCCATAGAACAGTGATGTTAGTTTGTTGGGGACAGTTTTGTAATAATTAATTTCTTGTCTCAGAGAGCAAAAGTTCAATGACATTATGATAATCTCAGGTCACAGTAATCATTTAGATGCAATGCACTAAGTAGCTATTCTAGAACATTGAAAAAAATAAACGATAAAGCAAACAATAACTCTCAGTGAAAAAAAAAATATCAAATAAAATTATTGTTTTGCATTTTATTGATGTGAATATATTGTTTTGCAGCGCCCTCAATAATATTGATAAAAAACCTGAAAAATATTAGCAATCACTTTTATAAAGCAAGTGATTTCTATACTTAACACTATTTTTGCGAAAATCACATAGCAACCGCAGAAACTAAAAGTGTTGATATCCCAACCGAGACGTAGAGAGACCGATGTCTCCATGAAAAAGCGCATAAATCAGTATAAGAGCTATCACTTGAGAGTCACCCGCATCACTGTCAGGAACTCGGACCCCACCATTATTTGCATCAACGTATATGGAAACCTAACCGACAACCCACATTCTTCAAGTACAGTACGATTTTAAATAAAATGGCTGATATTAAATAAAATTGAAGAATAAAAATCGGACAGTTTTGAGTATGAATGAGGATGGGTATAAGAGTAGAAAAAAGACCAAAGTAACGATAGATGGACTCTGTGAAGTATGATATGGCAAGAAAGGAGGGGTTTGATGAGTTGACAAGTCATAGAGAAGAATCGAAAATGAAGACATGCTGCACCAACCCCAAATAAATTGGGCAGGAGAATGATGTTGATGGCCTTGGTAAAATTGTAGCATTTGTTCCTAGCTGTCATTTGTAGATCTTTGACAGTCGTTACGTGTAGTCAGCGTCCCGAAAGACGGACTACCAGTCTCACCAAAGGGATATCGTGTTACCCAGTAACTTGGTTAACTTGTCGAGGTCAGTTAGGCAGTCGCTCCATGTAAAATGCTGATATTCAGCTGTACCCAGGCAGACTGGAAGCTGACTCCAAATATTTCGGAAAAGGCTAGCTGATAACGATAGAACAACACAACAACTATAAGTGTTGAATACAAGATTGTTTTGTTATTGGTCTGTCTTGGAATTCTCAATTAATACAATCAACGGTAACAGATGTTTTTGTTTGAAAATTCAGACATAACCAAAACAATCGATATCAATTGCTAGTAGTTTCCCAAGACAGGAATTCATCTAGAAAGTTTGTAATAATAATTACAAACTTTACTTTAACAAAGGCTGATGATAAAACTCTAACTTTTAAAAACCGGCAGAATTTTTGAATAAAATAATTAAACGTGCTGAAAACATGACACAACCTTGAATGTATATTTTAAATTATAAATTTTTCAGTTTAAATAATTATCTACAACCAAATTTTAATTTAATTATAAGTCATTAGCTTGAGTTGAATGATGCCTATAGGGGGATACCAAACCCATTTATTTTGCTATCCACACCATCATTGATCACAGGTATACGCTACCAAACTTACATCCGTGATGTTAAAAGGCCCCCTTTAACATCAAGAACATAAAAGTAATAACTGAGCTGCAGGAACATCAAATAATAATTTTCTCTCAACAGCAGCTAATAAAAGCAATAATTATTAATACATAATTAAGTTCAACGCGGCTTTGTCTTAATTCAAAGTAAGTTCAGTACCCCCAAAGTTAAGCTTTACTACGTAATATTTTAGCACATTTTGTGTTTAATTTATTAATTCCTTAAAACCACGAGGCATTCTTCAAAGAGAACCGCGCCATCTAAACATGATTAGTTTAACTTTAGAGTAGATACTAACTTGTGCGAAAGTAATCTAAAATGTATAGTTTCTGAAACTTTCAGCGTCCAGTCATTTGTGAACTCAAATGATAAAATAACACGAAGTTACAGCCTAACTCTGTTTCTGTATTGTTACGACCCCTTTTCGGTAAATGGTCTAACTCTATCCAGGGTTGTTATGGAGCTCCGTAACCGTAACCGAAACTATCGGATATCCGAAATAATTATGTATCCGTAACCGTATCCGTTTCACAAGTTTCGGATAGTTCGTAGGTATAAGGGTGGAGTCTAAATAAAACGACAGGTTTCACGTAATTATTATAACATCTCTTAATAATTACTTACCTTTACGACTGATTATAATACCAAATGATAACCTAGACTAGATAAAACCTACAAATAAAACCAAAATATTACATACCATTTGTGTTTATATTTTACTTCAATCTAATATTCGTAACCGAAACTAACGGATAATCCGGATTAATTACATATCCGTAACCGTATCCGAAACCGATATAATTTTATTCCTATATCCATATCCGTATCCAGATCCGAAATATCATATGTGTAACATCTCTGACTCTATACCTATATTAAATTATTAACTTTACCTAGAAAACTTCAAGACCCTTTCAAACGTTACTTTCAATCTGTTTGTTCCTTTTAGTTTCAGCTATAAAAACAGTAAAACTCCAAAGACATACAATCTCACCCCTTTTTCCCTTGGGGGTTGGCATAAACCACAGAACACCTTTTTTTATGAACGGCATCTCGCAGTTCAACCTAAGAGGTTGTCGTCTGCTTAACCGGACTATCCTGTGGGCCTCTAGCCAGGGCATAAAAACTTACAAACTACGCGACAACACGCTAAGGGCACCCCCAGTGGGTACGAGCCTCGGCTTAGGGCGTCGCTGGGGGAGGACTGCATGGGGGCAGGCTGGATCTGAATGATATCATTATTTAAGGACTGATTTAAAACTACTGGCACAGCATCGCGGGCTGGCTCGAGCGAGGGTCGGGGAGGGCATGGACCGGGACGTCGCGACGGACCTCGACGGCGAGGTCGGAAAGACGGTGGTTTGTGTCTGAACTTTTAAAGAGTGCTAGTCTCTTTACTACTCTCCTGAAGGAGTGTGATAGCATCATCGGGAGTAACGAGGGTATGCTTCAGACGGCGTACTGTACTAATGCGCGAGGGTTCGTAACAGGCGGCCCACAGAACACCACCTGCAATGATCCTTACATACTCCTTTCGCGACATGCAAACACATAAGTGACATAAAATAACAATAATTAATAAACATTAGTAAGAAATACGTTTTTGTTATAGGAACCGAACAGCTACCGCGCCGGCCGGTAGCTAACCCAGCTGAGGGTCAGTACGGTAGTCAAATATTTTAATGGAGGTAATTATTTGCGAAGTGAAATATAACAGCTGTAGAACGGCCATTAAATACGGAACGATTGACTGAACGTTAACTAATAGTGATAGAGTATCGGTATCGGTTTTGGTATCGGTCTCCAACGTGGGGAAGTTTTGTCTTTGAAACAGCCTGAACGGACAGTTTTATTCACGAACAGTAACTTTATTTATTTCAAACACCGTTTGACTCTTGCTCCTTACTCGTTGTTGAGTACCGGACGCGTAGGATGGTCAAGTACTCGTAAATTGAACTTAGTGTGTACAAAGTAAGGTCGAATGTAAAATAAAACAACTGTTACTATGTACTGATCTTTTGATCTGAGATGTATTTTGATCTTAAAATGAACTTTATTGACAAAGAGCCTAGCTAAAATGGAGGAGAATCTTAACACCGACTTCTATTTCGACGACAACGCCATCTAGTTAGACAATGTACAACAATTACAATTTGTTCTTACATTTTGACCTACGAACTTGGTGAGAGGGTTTTTAAACAAGTATGGTTCTGAACATACCGCCCACCAAGGACATTACTGAAGGAATGTCATTCATGAACTACGTCTTGGATCTGACATAAATTTGATCTAAGGTATGACTTAAAAATCTTAAATTAAAAAAATGTACTAAATCTATCTTAACATCTAACATTTGAACTAAAATTACTTATTTGGCCAAGCTTCTAAAATAAATAACAATTCTTAAAAAATTAAACACATAAATTCAGTGATCTGCAACTGGTAAAATACAAAGTTTGGAAGTTGGTCTCTTAATAGTAGAAGATTTTGTGCGTAATGTGACTACACGTGTGATATTATCAGCACCGGGATGTTTCTCTTCTACACGACCTAACAACCAACGAATTGGCGGCAAATCGTCTTCCTTAACAAGAACAATGTCACCAATTTATGGCTCAGGAATTTCTGAAGACCATTTGTACCTGTTCATAAGATTGATTTGTGTTTGTCTTATACAAATCTCTAATGGTGCTTCTAGCTCTAAGTTCTGCAAATAACTTTGTTTAAAAGTGTTATTCCTTGAATAACGTCGGCAATATGCGATTACCCTAACTAATTTTTGTAATGACGAATACCGCTCAAACATTGAAACCTCTGGCACTACAGTAATGTGTGTTTTCGTTGTTTCCTCTAAGTCGATATTCAAATCATTTGGCCTTTTTTAAAAAATATTGTTCTCTGAGTTAGAAATGGTGGTCCAGAAAACCATAAACCATTATCTATTAATGTACTAGGTAAAACACCTCGTGAAGCGCAGTCTGCTGGGTTGTCCTTGGTTTTCACATGAAACCATTGAGATGCCTTCATCGTGGTCAATATTTCTGAGGTTCGATTCGCCACAAATGTCTTCCATCTGCTTGGATGGCTGTTCAGCCAAGCCAACACGACAGTGGAATCTGTCCAGGCCTTGATTTTGTCCCTCGAAATATTCAGGACATCTGCTGTTTCTATCAGAAGTTTTGACAGCAGAACTGCTCCACACAACTCTAAACGAGGTATACTAATTTGCTTGACGGGGGCTACTCTGGTTTTTGCAACCAACAACGAAGTATGAACATTTCCGACAACATCTACTATCCTTAAGTAAATCACGGCTGAGTAAGCGGTTTTGGAGGCGTCACTGAAGCCATGCAGCTCAAGATCATCGTCCAGCTTAGTTCCAACCCAACGAGGTATCCGAACTTTGCTAAGTAGTGTCAACTCTTTGCGGTAAGTGCTCCATTCAGTTATTAATTCGGTTTTTAGTTCTTCATCCCAACTAACACCTGCAAGCCATAATTTTTGGATGAACGTTTTAGCTAAAACCACACTAGGAGCTAACCAACCTAGTGGGTCGAACAATCGAGCTATGTCCGAGATAATTGACCTTTTAGTTACAGGTGCAGTCGTCAGCGGCGGAAGATTTACTGAGTACTGGAAGGTATCTTCGTTGCGGTTCCAGGTAAGTCCCAGAATTTTTATTGTACTATCTAATTTGATTTCTAACCCTTCTTTGTGATCTATTTTCTCTAATATCTTGTTCTGTATAATATCTGTTTGACCTCTTGTTTTGTCCTTATTTCTATTTGTTCTAGTTTGATCTCGTTGTTCTTTATCTTCATTGTTTTCAATTGTTTCTATACGCTTAAGTAGTTCTTGATTATTACTATTCCATTTTTGTAATATAAATCCACCTTTTCCTAATAATGCTACCATTTGCTTATATATTTCAATGCCTTCTTCTACACTGTTGCATCCTGACATTAAATCGTCCATGTAGAAGCAATTTAAAACCTTATCTGCAGCTAATGGGTAGTTTTCACCTTCATCAACAGCAATCTGTTGTAAAGTTTTGACCGCTTGGTACGGTGCAGAAGATGTTCCAAAAGTCACAGTCAAAAGCTCGTAATCTTGTATCTCTTTTTCTGGACTGTCACGCCACAGTATTCTTTGAAACATTGCATCTTCTTCAGATACCTTCACTTGGCAATACATTTTAACTATGTCCGCTACAAGTCCTATTGGATGTACTCTCCATTTTAAAACCGTGTGACGTAAATCAGCCTGTAGTGTTGGACCAACCATGAGCGTATCATTTAGTGACACTCCTTTGTTGTTCTTTTCAGAAGCGTTGAAAACAACACGAACTTTAGTTGTGGTCTTGTCATCCCTAATGACTGCGTGCTGTGGTAGATACACTGCTTCTTCCTTTTTGTCATCATCTTTCTTCACGTGCCTCATATGACCTAATTGTAAATATTCATTTATTACTTCTGTGTATTTTTCCTTTAAATCTTTGTTCTTTGATAATCGTCGCTCTAATGATATAAATCTCGATTTGGCTATGCCACGTGAATTTCCAGACTTGCAAGAAGGATCTTGGTCTCGGAAAGGTAACCTGACTACATATCTACCATCGCTATCTCTCTTAGTAGTCTCACTATAAAACTCTTCGCATTTCTTCTCCTCTGGTGTAAATATCTTTTTAGTACTAGTTTGTTCTTCAATTTCCCAAAACTTCTTTAACATATCATTCTCATTGAACTGCGCACAATGTACCTTTATATTTTTTGTGTTATGCTTTGAACTGACTACACCTGAAAGGACCCACCCTAAAGTGGTGCTCTGTGCAATGAGAGTGCCAGATGGACTCTTGACTATACCTTCCTTTACAATGTAGCAGTAAGCATCTGCACCCAGTAAAACATCTATTTTATTGGGGGTGTTGAACTGTGGATCTGCAAGCTGCAGCTCGTTAACACTTGACCAGTCTAAGGTAGTGTCGACTTCACACTCAGGTAAGTACGATGTAATTTTACTCAGTACGTAAGCTTTAATATTTAGATTAAAATTTGAATCTATCCGAGATTGGATATTCAAATGCACCATGTACTTTGCCATGGTTGAACTATTACCACCAAGGCCTGAAATAGTTCCTTGAATAGGGATTTTTTTAGGTTGAGTAGTTGAACTACAGCCTCTGTTACAAAACATGCCTGCGAACCCTGATCTAGCAAGGCTCGGACATACTGGAATTCACCAAAGCGTGACTCGGCTTTTATTAGCGCGGTGCCTAATAAAACCTGTCTGGGCTTGGGAATATTACCTGTCGACAGACACGACACAATCGGACTAGTATTAGGTGAACTAACACTGTCGATAGCCGATGATGTCGAAGGACGGTCCCCTTTGTCCGACTCCTGACCTAAATGCAACAGCGAATGATGGCGCTTTTGGCAAACCTTACATGTGGTAGGTTTTCTACATTCAGAGACAATGTGATTTCCGCCTAAACAGTTGAAACAAATCTTATGTTTCGCTACAAAATCACGTCTAACATCAACTGACTGCTTTGTGAATTTCTTGCAGAAACAAAGTTTGTGATCTTCTGAGCAGAACTCACATTTTATTGATGAACTCGTACCCATCATTGCTTTTGGAGTATGAACAAATAACAAACCTCTATTATTGTTGTTGCCCTGATGAACTGGTGTCCTTTTAGGTTCCAAACATTCTAACGCACGAAACCGATTTTCCATAAAAGTTTTAAATTGATTGAAAGTTGGTAAGTCATTGTTGGAGTCATCGTTGCAAATACTAAGCTCCCACTGTTTACGCGTCTCGTTGTTCAATTTAAAGGTAACAATGTCTATGATAATGACATCCCATGTACTCACGTTTATCCCTAAATTACCCAACGCATTAAGACAATCGCACGTGGTATCAAGCAAATCTTTCAAAGCTGTAGCTGATTCTACTTGCATACGTTTTTGACCAAACAACCTCCTAAGAATACAATTTGTTAGATATTTTTTATTGCTATAACGCTTCTGTAACTGAGTCCAGCACTGCATATAATTGGCATCAGTTATAGGAGTATGACGTATCAATCGCTCTGCTTCGCCAGAAAGGTGACCTTTTAAATAATGGAGCTTTTGCACATTATCTAAAGTATCATTTTTGTGTACTAATGATGTAAAAAGATCATGGAATGTTGTCCATTCATCATATTTTCCCGAGAATATAGGAATGGATATTTTGGGCAACTTAACAAAAGAACTATTTGATTTACTTCCACTAGTTGAAGCATTATCTATTTGATGTACAGAACCCTTAACTAACCGAATTTCATTAAGAGCTATTTTCATTAAACTTTTATAAATAACATAAGTGTCCTCTGTCGCATCATAGATATCAACCACTTTCTGTACTATATCTTCTGCTTTATAACGTTCATATAATTTAGTGTTATTTTCTTTAAACAATGCCCAATCTCTTTCTAATAATTCTTGCTTTGTTTCAATGTATTCCAGCATTAATTTATCTTTACTACATGTCTTAAAATTTGTCAATCCTTTTGTGATAATATTCTGTTGATCTTTTAAAACGTTAATTAACCCTTCCATTTTTAACACAACAAATGTATCAAATCAATGTAAGAATATAATGAATAACAACTTTTTCAAAAAAATAAAACATGGAAAATTTCTGAGTTTTGCAAACTTAAGCAGTAAACTTATAAGTGAATAACAGCTGACTAAAATTATCTAAGTTTGAACAATCTTATCAAACGAAAATAACACAAGTCCCAAATCACTACTTAAAATTTTACAAGTGTTTGGAAACGCACAAAATCTGGTGGAAATCGGGCATAGGTTCCCCGTTCCCCCGTTTTCTTTAAAATATTCTAAGTCCTAAATTACGAAATTATTCTAAGTCTAAACTACTTCACAAATTCTTTAAGTTTAACTTCTTATTGGAATAGAGTTAAAAATCGTCTGACTCGACATCCAATTCGTGAACAAGGTAAATAAATAAAATGTACTCACAAAATTGCACTTCACACAAACACCGTTTTCAACCTGCTAGTGCCGCCTTCTGCTGGCCACTATCTGAACTGCACGTGACGTCACCTGTGATGACACGTTGAACTGGAGTGTGACGTCCCTGCTGTGACGACACGTTGAACTGCGGGGGTGACGTATACGATCGCCTCTCCCGTTTGATCTGGATGCAAATGGTGCCCCTCTGGTCACCACTTTCCTGCTGCTGCTGCCGAGCTCGTCCACAGCCCTGGACGGAGCTGTTGCAGCCAATGCGGAGGACCGAGTACTCTTGCCGCAGCGTTCCACTACGAGTACTCGGGCAAAAAGCGGTTCTTCATCCGGCTCGAAGGACCAATGTTGAGTACCGGACGCGTAGGATGGTCAAGTACTCGTAAATTGAACTTAGTGTGTACAAAGTAAGGTCGAATGTAATATAAAACAACTGTTACTATGTACTGATCTTTTGATCTGAGATGTATTTTGATCTTAAAATGAACTTTATTGACAAAGAGCCTAGCTAAAATGAGTGTGGAACCTAATATAGAAACACGCTTGTACGATACCACTACATACAGACTGCAAAGTGAATAGAAATCTCTATTCCTAGACAGCACGTTTCGCCGAAAACTTGGTTGATAGAAAACACTGTTCGTAGATATATCGGTCATATAGAAAGCACTGTTGACAGAAATCTCTGTTCATAGATAGCACGTCTTGCCGGAAACTTTGTTCATAGAAACCAGTGTTTCCAGATACCTTAGTTTATAGAAAGGGCCTTTAGTGAAGAAACTATTAATATATTTACTACATTTCGCTTTTCTGGTTCTGGTAGATGTCCATCATAAAAACACGTTTATTTTATACACTAATGCATTACTACATACTTAATTACATGCATTAATGGTATGAATACTATGTAACATAGCTGACAAAAGGCGTGTATGAATCTGAGCAATAAAATATTATAGAACGCAAAATCATCTTCATCATCTGCCTAGCCTTTTCCCAAACTATCTTGGGGTCCGTTTTCAGTCTAACCGGATGCAGCTGAGTTCCAGTATTTTACATGTAGCGACTGTCTATCTGACCTCCACAACCCAGTAACTGGGTAATACGATACCCCTTAGTAAGACTGGATGTCAGACTTTTGGCTTCTGACTACTCGTAACGACTGTCAAAGATCTATGAACCAACCTCGACTAGCACGGCTTAACCTTAAAGATCGACCCGTGCTGCTGTTAGTATTTAGCCACGAGCTCCTCATATCGCAAAATATAATACATATATTAAAACTTTCTGCTCCATAGGCGCTTTCTGTGAACCAAGGTATCTGGAAACACTGGTTTCTATGAACAAAGTTTCCGGCAAGACGTGCTATCTATGAACAGAGATTTCTGTCAACAGTGCTACCTATGGACCGATATATCTACGAACAATGTTTTCTATCAACAAAGTTTTCGGCGAAACGTGCTGTCTAGGAATAGAGATTTCTATTCACTTTGCAGTCTGTATGTAGTGGTATCGTACAAGCGTGTTTCTATCTTAGGTTCCACACTCAGCTAAAATGGAGGAGAATCTTAACACCGACTTCTATTTCGACGACAACGCCATCTAGTTAGACAATGTACAACAATTACAATTTGTTCTTACATTTTGACCTACGAACTTGGTGAGAGGGTTTTTAAACAAGTATGGTTCTGAACACTCGTGAATAGACCGGAAATTCCTGAAATATTTTGTTCTCTTTAAATTTTTATAGGTAAAAGTTGTTTTATGTTCCTTTTGACAGCGCAGCGGAGTCATATAACTTTGTTTTTAATCATTCTTGATGGAAAAGCTCATTAAACTAAAATATATTTTTCATGTCATAAAATAAGCGATCATATCATATATATCATATCGTAGATCATCAGAAACAAAAACCAATGAATAAATAAGTGTTCACCAATATTTAAATAATTCATAAGGATGAATCATCGCTGCGTTATCCAAGGAAGCAACAGGCAACAATAGCATCATAGGAACTTTTTTACCCAAGCCGACCTTCGCAAAAATACGTTAAAATTCGTTTGGGCATTAGGTACACCTGTCAGGTAGGTGTCACACCGTCGTGCACAGAATACGAAACACGCTGGGTGCGTCTCGTGGCCCGCATAATACGCCGTAGTACGCGGCACGCGGTACGCACATATTGAATTCCCTATCAATTGATACTTCGTCACCTACAGGAACGCAGGAAGCGGTGACAGGATGTGTCCTCAGACATTGTCACGTCGTCCATGATTTTATTAGGAGATAGAGTATAAAAACGTGAAAAAAAATCGAGTGTTTAAGTTTTTTTATTATTTTTATTAAGTATGGTGGTTTGAACCGTGATTCTTTAACAAATTCTTACCATTTACTAATTTAGTAAGCCTAGAACAGAATCTTAGAAGCAAATGGGGAAAAAATGTACAATTGAAACCTTAAATGACTTAAATCTTAAGAACTTTTTGGTTTTGCTGTACTTAAATTATTAATTACAGCAAAACCGCACTGAATTTAAAAGGTTATCAAATAAATACTAGTACATAAAGTCTCTTATTTTAATTTGAAAGGCTATGGTTCAAGAATAGGTAGTACTTATTCTTAGGTATGGAGTACGTCACCATCATCATCATCATCATCAGCCTATAATGTTCCCACTGCTGGGACACAGGCCTCCTCTCTATGTGAGGGAGTGGCCTGTAATCCACCAAGCGGGCCCAATGCGGGTTCATAGATGTCACATGTCTTCCAATTTTTAGTTCTAGGACATGCCGGTTTCCTCAAGATGTTTTCCTTCACCGTTTTTGAGAGCAGCTGTGATAAAATAAATTACACAAAGTAACGCGCTTGCCTGGGTTCGAATCCACGGCTTACTGCTCGTAAGTCGGGGCTACCACCACAGGGCCACCGCTTCTCTCATGGAGTACGTAGGTACGAATATTATTAATCTAAGATCTGGATTTATTACTATATGCATTAAGATTAAGATTAAAATTAAAACCGCCTCCACAAGTATTTAAAATAATTGTACCTACTAATGATGTACTCACATTGTACATTTTAATAAAGCAAATGTTAAAATTAATGTTCTGTATGGTGTCGGACGTAAAGAATAGCACCATCCCATATCTTCCCGTGGGTGTCGTAGGAGACGACTAAGGGACTTGCCAGAGAATGGGCAGCAGCGTTCTCTGTGCTTTTTTAACAACCGTACTGCGATCGCCAACCCGCCTGCCAAGCGTGGTGATTATGGCAAAACCCCCCATGTTATGTCGATGTGGCTACACTTGGGGGAGGCCTATGTTCAGCAGTGGACGTCTTTCGGCTGAAATGATGATGATGATGTTAAAATTTAAAACACAGCAAAATCGATTCTGAATGTTTTCGTCTTATTCTGGTCACCCAACTTAGTCAAGAGGAAAACTAGGAAAAACATTTTCCACGCGAATCGTTCTAACAACCTATTTGTTAAACCAAATGGGTGTAATGAAAGTCCAATATAAAAGCAATACTGTCCATTTCCCAATAAAAAAACAGTTAACGAAGATAGAAAAGAAAATCCATTTTCATAAGATAACACTTGAGCGGTGAAACGGGAACAGGGCGACATTACCGGCTCTTATCAATTGTTATAACTAACAATTATAGAAACATTTTACATCAACGCCATATTGTAATTTCCAACACTTCGACCGACTTCCAATTAAGTCTGTCGCACCTTAAAAACAAAAGCGAATGAGAAATCGCTCCTTGATTTTTTTTTTGTTGTTGTTGAAAGATTGGGAATTTATTCACTTGTTTTAATAAATTCGATTTCAATTTTGTATTGTGTTCGGGTTTTGGACTAAAGGAAATACTATAATCTACGTGTAGGCTGCCTGCCAGCCCTGTAGGCTGTGAGAAAGAATCCAAAAGAAGAAATAAAACACGGGTGTCCTGCCTTTTCGCCGAAAATTGTTTGCCCGATTTTCACTTGCCAACCAACGTTTCGCCGATGTTTCACTTTGACAACTAACGATTAGCAAATTTTTGTATGACAACGTTTCATTTGCTAGTATTATTGTTAAGCTGATTATTATAATGACACAAAACGTTTGGAACATTTATCATTTGTGAAACATACCGTTTTTATAACAACCTAAAAATCCCCAATATAGCCCCACTGATTGTATGTGTGTACAATAGGCAATTTTACTTTTGCTATCAGGAAAATTTGGATGTAAGAGAGCGAAGCGAGCTCTGGACTTGGGGCCCCCTGACTCGGACAGGTTAGGTTCGAAGGGGATGGCGGGGTCTAGCGAGCGAGCGGAGCGAGCGAACTAAGACCCCGACATCGACTTTAGGTTGGGAAATAGAACAAAATTATATGATAAGTTGGCAATATGATTATTCTGCGAAACGTTGGTTGACGAGTGAAAATCTGGCAAACAATTTTCGGCGAAAAGGCAGAGAACCTAAAACACGAGAATGAACGAAAGCGGAACTACATTATTGGAGTAAACATGTTGAAACTTGTTCGATTCGACTTAATAAGTAATAAAAACTAACACATGTCACTCCAACAAATAGATTAACGACCTGTTAAAACAGTAAATAGCTCATCTTTGTATTCAAGAAACAGCAGACAAAATACTCAAGTCCATTCTCAAGAATTTAATTTTGATGAACATATTCGCATGCTTCCCAGTTTGGTAGACAAGAGTTATTAAAATACTTTAGATTTGCCATCCCTGGCTACACCACCAGTTCTTCTTGAAACCTCGAATGCCGGTCACGGCACACAACAATTTTTCATTAAAGCATTTTTCACCAATTGTGAAGCAGAGAAACAGATACCATAAATTAAAAGTAAACGCATTTTTCGGTGATTTATATGAGATAATATTTACCAATAAATCCATTTTGCCGTCTGTTTTGGGATGAAAGCTTACCCTCGCGTAATACGTAGTCAGCATTCGTAGTACAGAGTATCTACTATAAATGAAACATACATACCGTCCGTCTACTATTATATCATTTTAAATGGATTATGGAATATTTTACTAACAAATTTCATGTTAAACGAACAGTTGCTATGTCCTAACTAATCGATGATAATTGACTTAACAACCTACATGACAAAGTTTGTAAAAGGTAACATAATATTCATCGTGAGTCGTTACAACTGGTAACCTTCAGAAAGGAAGCTCAAATGAAATTTAACTGTTCGTTGATTGACGAAGGGACCCGTTGTCCACAATAATTATCTCTGAGGAAGCGGGTAAGATGAGCGCTCGTCGCGTACTCCTGCCACTTATGTATGCCTGGTACGCACGTAGGTACATAAGGACATCCGTAACGTAGACAATACAACAAGTTATCTAATATTTCATCATTCACTGCGGGTTGTCGGTTTACAAGCACGTAGCTAAATAAGCGCCAAGGCTAGAGAAGCTCCGAATATATAAGTTTTCATTCGTAAGACTGACAGACACCCAGATTTATGAATACGTGTATTTTGTGCTTGTCTCCCGAAATAAGCAAGAATTCACTACTCAAAGAGATCAAGATCGAAAATGATGCTTCACTGGAATGGTTGGTGCTTACTAATTTGAAAATTATGCCAAATTCTGCCGAGGCTTCGAAGTAAGTCGCCTGTATTTTAGCATCGGGCATTAAATCACTTTCAATTTCAAACATACAGAAGCCACAATTCAAAACAGAACGCAACTCTATGTTTGTATAGGACTTCACAATGAAGAGGTTTGGTAACATAAGTACATAAACGGTCCAGGCTACCTCGTACGTACACAGGGTACGTTCAATGGATGTTCTCTCCCCAACTCTAAGAGGACTAATTGCTAAACGTTGCTATAGCTATTAATAAATCTAAGACCATCCTTTGATAAAGTTGAACCACAATTGAAACGACATAAGACAAACGGATGCAGCCATTTGAGACGTTCGATTAAATTATGAGCAGTCCTTTATTAACATTTGTAGTACGTGGCCATTGATTAAATTATGGATTATTGCCTAAAAGCTAATTCAATTACGTCGAAGACAAACTCTAAATAGGTTTTTGTTTCGAAGATAACGAATAAATATTAATTAAAAACTTAAAAGTAAGTCTTTATAGCTAAAATGTGTATCAAAACAAACATTAGCAAAGTTTTATGATTTTTCCCACTTGGGCCTGTAATAGGAAGGAGTTTTATGCATTCCTGGGGGAGGTACTACGCATTAATAGCTTAATACGTTTTAGTCCTTGGGGTCTAATGTCGATGACGGGCTCAAATTAAAGCTCCAGTTTGGAGAACTCTTTAGTTATTGAGTTTGTATATTTTGGTCGTTTCTTCCGCCCTCGAACAAAATATGTAAATTCCTTTGTAACCCGGCTTGGACCGTGACTAAATAATATCTTTAATAAGAAGATTTTGTCCTAGCTTATCGGCCCCGAGCGGGCAACCGCTTCGTAAATAAAAGAAAACATTACAGGCTCGTTTAAACTCAAGCGTTCAAGCAAGATTTGCTCATGAAATCGGCTTTCGTTTCAATTGTTTTATATTAAGATACTTATTGTGAATGAATAAGCTTTTGGAGATTACAATAAATTTGTACTTCCATACATAGCCAAATCTATTGGTCAAGAGGTCGCACGCTCGCGAGTGCTGCGCGTGTACTCAGTTCAATTTTCAGGACAATTTCAGTTTTCTTTTCGGTATATTCCCTTCAGCAACTCTTAATGCCACAATTTATTAAACAGAATATCTATTGGATCTAATCACACCTAATCCATGAAAACTTCCTAAAATCAAGGACTGATGATGTCTTCATTAAATAATTCAAAACCTTAACTTACTTTCCATCTTATGCTTTGTCTAATGATGACGACATAACCACACCAAAAATAACCACAATCGTCACACTCATTAAATAAAATTAAAAATATTTTCAACAACAAAAAAATATCAAAAAATTATTAAATGTCAAATTCATTCAAATTAAAATAAAAGTGTCAGATAAAGGAATCAGTAATAATCAATTTAAAGCCAAATTTCCGACATTCACAGAGCAACACACACGGCTGAGTAATGGTTAAGTAGAGTCTCAATTAGTGCAATTGCAGTCCTACTTAGCTCACCAGGAAATATAACAGTAAGTAAACACATTAGATTAACTTCTTGCCCTTTCTCTAATTGAACCACTGCAGCTTTTAAACTTTATTGACATGCACTTGCGACGCCGTTTGATGACTCATACGTACTTAAAACGGAAGCTACCTAGTCGATTAAAGCTCAATGCACACTGCGTCGGATCAGCGTAGCCTTGACTCGAGCAGCTTCCTATCATCTATTCTTCCTATTAAACTCCATACTTCTGCGTTTCGAATCCATCTGATGTTGATAACTATGAGGAGGAAGATCAAAAACGGTAAATGGACTGTGTGAAGCATGTTGCCTACGGCACCACCGTATCTCTGATGACGACTAATAGGAAAGTATGAAAGAAGAAGAAAAGCTGGGCCGACCCCAAATAAATTGACATAAGAACAGGAGAATGATTATAGTACCTACTCTTTAGATCTGTTGAGCCTCACTAGGCTTACTTCACCACACACTGACACCACGTGAATAGCAGTATCAGTGGACTTCATTCACCAACTTCATACTTTTTCTTTTATTCTAGAATCGAGGACTCAAAATCAGACCAACCAGTACGCTGCTAGTGGTGACCTGGACAGCCTTGTCATTTGTTCATTAAAGTCCTGGAAGGTGCAGGTAGTTGTGCATAACGAGCAGGAGAGAAGAAATCCATATTTCAACGCACACCTAAAATTACCTTAAGGGCACCACCTAGAATCGGAATCAGTTTTGTATAGAAGACGTGATGGTGGTCCGGTGCATAGCGTATACATATGTTATGGGCTTAAAAGACTATATGGACAAAGTGACAGGTTTATAGCACAGTTAAAAGGCTCCACTATAAAACTAGACATAGACAAGACATGCAGTGTGCATATGATGCAGGCTCTATCGACGGTGTGTTGACCTGTTTCTTTAATCAGCCATATCTTTCTAGTATGCAATCAGACGCCTTTTGTTTTCTGGCTTGTTATGGACACTTCCTGGTGTTGAGGTTATAGCATCGATCAATGAATTGCAAATTCGCAAATTGGTACTTTGGGTGTGCCGTTTACGTCACTTTTCTCTGCCAAACCCTTTTAAGAGTCATGTAATAGTTTTGCCTTTTATTAATTGCTAGAAGCTAGTAGATTAACATACACTTTAACTACAAGAACAGCTCCAATCATTCCGGTAAGGAATCTTCATCTTCTTCTCTTTTGGAAGATGCATAGGTTATTGCAATCCCGGATTCCAATTCCAAGCCCCTCAATTCAGAACCTCAAACCTGAAAAATGTAGTAACACTCAGCCAAGAAGCAAACCCAAGACCAAGCGAACGGGGCGTCGTTTGCGAAACTTAAATAACAAGGGCGGAAAGTGCGGCAACCCTTTGTCTATCCCAAATGATTGAACGACGAAAATGTCAAGCATTACGCGTGTTCAGACAAGTTCCTCCCTTTTAGACAATAATGATCGTAACTATTCGTAAGTACGACATTATGTCGGAAACAAAGGAAATGCTAATGTCGAGCAGTGAAAGTCAAAAGGCACAAATCAGTGAGGCATTGTCCCAAGTGGAAAACTAGCTGAGGGGTATGACCACATGACTCACGACCCTGCCAGATGGTCAGCGATTAACCGCATTTGCAAATGCAGCTGTTATTATTACTTAACTTCTTAGTATGTAAACTAAGCTCAATGAATAAGGAAATATATTAAACACAAAACAAACTTGTACGTATTATTTCTCCGTACAAAAACTACTCTATAATGTGGAGACATCAAAGGTAGGACGTTGATAAGTCGGCTGGTACTGTGCGCCAGTTAAAAAGAAACAACTTGGTCCGTACGTCAAGACCAATAAGAATTTTATTTATTTGCATATCGGACGCTGGTACTTTTTATTGTACTTTTTTATCGTGCAAAGTAGCTACTTACTACGACGAGCTAGTGGGTCTTGCACTCGTACCTTACACCCACCTTTAATTAAAATATAGTAAAACAATCAAGTATTCACGTTGGGACCCCAGATGATTACGCTAATAACACAAACTTCGGGCCAATTAAACTGCAGGTCCAACGTAAACCTTCACTCACCGAACTTACTACGTAAAATAGCCGTAACTAACTTTAGCACAACTAAAACAGTTCTAGCGCCAAAGAGTGCTCATAAGAACTCCTTAAAAGTAAAACAAAAGACTTTTAAAACTATTTAAGAACTCGTTAGAAAGTTTGGAATACCTGTGAGAGGTCCCCGTCTCCTCTGATTTTCTCGACAACGGTAAGTTTCCTGTCGGCGGACACGAGTCCCGTGCACATCACAAACAACAACACTAGTCGTCCACCCATGGTTGCACGAAAAACATCCAGAGATCACACGAGAGGTTCACAGAGATACACTCGCGGGATACATGTGCGGGATATCCGAGCAGGGAACGCGCGCTATTAGAGAATGCGCCGCGATAAATGCCGGGTGTAGCGCGGGAGGCACTGACGCGTTGACGCTCCGCTATCGCCGTCTCCCTCACACACCAACCGGCGCGGCAACTAACTGCCCATAGTGGTCATCTTACCCAGCGTGACCGTTGAGCTTCGAAAAAATATTGAAAGCATGATTAGCATATCAACTTCACTTTAAAAGCACGAAATCAATTCGATACTTTTCGATGTCAATGTCAAGATTTCGCGGTTATTTATGAGGCCTACTAAACATTTAATGCGGTTTACCTGCTGTTTTTGACAACAACCTTTTGTAACTGTCAAGTTCAAAAGCCTTTTTGTACACAGGCGAACGGCGAACTTCTCACAAACAACGTTGATGCAATCTTTTCGTTTCGTGTTTGAGAAGATTGTTAAATAATGTTACCTGTGTCGGTCTTTGTGACGCAACGTAAACATGAACCCGTCAAGCTTTCTTGTTTTGATTGTTAGGCTATTTAAAAACTCGTTTTGGATTTCGCAAATCCTCTGCTTCACTTTGATATTTAATTTATCTATATTTGCATCATAGATTTTTGGGTATATACATATATTTATCAGAGATTTGCCCCCCAAGTAATGTAGGGCAAGTTTGTTTTTATAAATTTATACTAAAAAAAAATAACATAAAACAAAATTTATACTTACTAAAAGAAAAAAAAGGCAGGAAGATGATCTGCATCATAGATTCAACAAACGGTCGGGCACTTATTTATCATCTTCTGCGTGTCCTGTTGTTTGCTCATTGCAGGAACTAATGGACACTACTGAAGGTGCTAAACTCAAAGTCAAGTTCTGGGCCCCCTCAATTTAAATTGTCATCGTCATTCAACATGCTAAGTAAGAAAGATTATAAGAGGAGCTCGTGGCTTAATAATAAGAGCCACTTGGGTCGATCTTCCGCCGCGCTTGCCTAAGTTGGTCTGTGGAGAGCTCCCATTACATACCAAGATTCCTCTGAGCCTCGGAGAACAGTTAAGCCATTGGTTCCGGCAGTCATTTGTAGATCTTTGACAGTCGTTTCTGGTAGTCAGTGGCCCGAAATTCTGACAACCAGTCTAACCAAGGGGTATCTTATTGCTGCGGGTTGTTCGAAAGAGATACCGTGCCCCTGGAACGCAAAGGGCTAAGAAGGAACATGGATGGGTTTTAGTCAGTCAAATCTGACACTCCCTTCCGCTCCGGAGCGGAAGAAGTCATTTGATGATTTCCAATCCTAAAAAAAAAAAAAGAAAGGGGTATCTTATTACTAAGTACTAACTGGGTTGTGGAGGTTAAATAGGCAGTCGCTCTATGTAAAATACTCTTTGACAGTCCTTTCAGGTAGTCAGTGGCCCGAAATTCTGACAAGCAGTCTTACCAAGGGTATCATATTGTCAAGTACTTAGGTACTAACTGGGTTGTGGAGGTCAAATAGGCAGTTGGTCTATGTAGGTATTCAGCTGCATACGATTAGACTGGAAGCGTTTTTTGATTAACAGAGTTCTATAATTTTGTTTTTTCATCATCTGCCTAGTCTTTTCGCAACTAATCAACAATCATCGCATCATCATCATCATCATTCATTCATCATCATTTCAGCCGGAAGACGTCCACTGCTGGATATAGGCCTCCCCCAAGTTTCGCCACATTGACATAACATGGGGGGTTTTGCCATAATCGCCACGCTTGGCAGGCGGGTTGGCGATCGCAGTAAGGTTGTTACAAAAGCACAGAGAACGCTCCTGCCCATTCTCTGGCAAGTCCCTTAGTCGCCTCTTACGACACCCACGGGAAGATATGGGATGGTGCTATTCTTTACGTCCGACACCATACAGAGCGCATCATCATTTCGCAACGAAACATCTCACACAGCACGCAAAATAATTGGTATTTTGCCGTCAACCCGTTACGTACGGTCAAATTCAGGAATCCACATAAAAAAAGAAACAAAACAAAAACAAACCTGCGAACGGCGGCAAAATTGATATAGGGCCGATAGTACAACACGCTTGTTATACGACGGCACATGAAAAGATTTGACGTGTAACGTATAGTTGTACGGGTACCTGAGACCTAGGGTAGGTGTTCCGGGTACGGTTTGCCGTTCCACCGAAACGTGCCGTCACATCGTGACGATTATGGTCCATTGTATTTTGTATCATATCGCCTATCCATCTTTGCCTTTTACCATTATTTGCGCTTTACTTTTTTTCACCTATGTTGCGCTTTCGATGTGACAAAATATTTTTATTTTGACATAACATTACATTTTTGTAAGTAATTGGACAGATTCATCAATCAAAGTTCAGGTGGCCTACCATGACATCTTAAAACATTATTGTTTTACTCCTTTTCTAGTGTGGGAAAGAGATGGCGCTAGACATCCTGTATAGCTCCGTCTCTTTCCCACATTGTAATAAACTTAAAACAATACTGCTTTAAGAGGTCATGATAGGCCAGCAGATTTTAAAACTTACGGTATATAAGCTTGAGGCATATTTATGAATTAGTGATTTACGGAAAGTGCACCAAAATTAATTAAATATTCCATTCATTTGATACGATTAGTAAACAGGCTAAGCTCATCAAATCCTATCACTTTAAACAAGGCAGATTACACAAAGAGAAACAAGTGCATTCATTTCAGTATTTATCTAAAGCTAAAATTAAGGTTGTAAATTCATTTAATTATTTGGCGATATATGTTTGGGCTGCACCCGTTTGTGCTTTGACTCTGACTTATAAGTCGTTTAAAGGCCAGATTAATAGCAGGTCATTAAGATAACCTTAGTGCCCATCTTTGCATTGCAACCGAATCTGTATAGTTTACGCCATTCTTGCACAACAGCTATTCTGACAAGTTACCACGTAGTTTTCATTTTAATTGTCATAACTATCCACTATTTCTGTATTGTGGTAAAATATTACTCTTTCAATATTATATTATACTAGGTGTGCCCGCGACTTCGTCCGCGAGGAATTTACAAAAAATGTTCTTTTTATAATAATTTTATTTTTTATTATAAAATAGAAGTAGCCTAAGTTACTGCTTATCAGCTATCTGCCAGTGAAAGACCCGTCAAAATCGTTCCATCCGTTCCAAATATTAGCCGGAACAAACAGACAGACAGACAGAATATTTTGGTATATGTGCCGTATACACCTACATTCACATGCATGTAGTAAAAATCGGTTATCTGAATATTACAAACAGTTACTTCAATTTTATTTATTTGTAGTATGTAGTATAGATGTATAGATTGGAACAAAAAAACTATATTCAAAGACTTTTTATGTAATTTATTCGAAATCCTCTGTTTTGTTGACAAAGAAATAAATCATGTTGAAATAAATAAAGTTTCAAAAATAACAATCGTAACGAACGTAACGTAATTACTTTGTTCAACTATTTCATACTGGGCACTTTATTAGACTGACCTTAATATGATTGACACTAGTAAAAATAAATTAATAACGTGTCTATGTTAAATGCTAAGGAAAAAAATAATAAAAGTGTTTAAAAAACAATTTTGTTATTATATAAACATTATAATAGAAAATTACGTGTCAACGTTTCTGACTACGATTCAGAGCGTTTACGCCTTACGACATTTCATTCAAACTTTCAGGTCACTATTTTCCGAAACGACTGAACCGATTTTAATTAAACTTAATACGCATAAGCAGGATACATAGATCTAAAAAGTTACAAAAAACCTTTTCGCAATGGTTTAAAAAAAAAAAAAAAAAAGATAATTGGAAATTTATGTTTTGTATAGATAATTTATAATCGGTCTAATTTAGCTGTGACACTATTTTTAGAAAAAAAATAGTAATTTTTTAGACCTATGTATCCTGTTTATGTGTATTAAGTCTCATTTCGGAATAAGGACTTGAAATATTGTATGAAATGCCGTATGGTGTAAATGACCTTAAGATTGTTCTCAATCTAGGATAATAAGGTCACAAAAAGTTGTCAAAACGTAATTTGTGTACGACCTTCGCCAAAAAGCTAATATTTAGATAATCAGTATATTAGAGAAAGTTACACGTTATTTGTGTTCGAACTTCGAGTGTGTTAGTGAGCTTACTGTAAATTCTGAAGCCGCGAACTTTTCCATTTCGATACCGACGTGTTTTACGAAGGAAAGTGCAAAATCCGAGAAGGCCTTTTTGCTACAAAAGAATCGAATGTTTATAGCATAACTAGCTTTTCCCGCGGGTTGACCCGCGTGGATGTCAGTAGTATTTTACACGGAAATAAATATGTTTTCTGGTCATATCATGGTGTCCGTGTCATGGTCTACCAACGTGTCAAATATCGACGAAATTAGGCGTGAGAAGGTAACAGATAGACGGACAGACAGTCAGACTGTTTTTGAAGTAATAAAAATTAGTAATATAATACGCGACTCACACAGAATGTATTGTTTTGCCTTTGCCACAATGTCTAGCAATAAATACAGATTTAAAGCATTATGTGTTTAAGGTAGGTTTTATAGTTTCTTCCCTTAGTAGATAAACCATAATTGATGACATAATAGTTCCTTTGATCTTTCTACGTCGTGGGATTAGTACATAACCTAGTGTCAGAATTTTATGACCCCCATGGGTCTCTGACTTTGCTTTACATGTCGTCGAGAAATATCTCTCAGGCATGCTGGTTTCCTCATGATGGTATCAATTTTCTTTTGATAAGACGGGTACATGAGTGGCTGTTTGTGTATGTGAGTTTAAATGTTTGTAAACGCACTCACGATACAGGAGAAATTCCAAGTGTGGGTGATATGTTTATACGTTGTGGGTAGGAGTGGGGAGGTAATGAAAAGACTGTCGTCCTTGATCGCTAGTTTATTCCTAACTTGGGAAGGGGTTACACTGACAAAGTGACACGTATAACTATGTGTTAGTGCGCATACACATCTGTAGGGCAACGTTTAAAAAAAAAAGACAAAAAATCAAACATCCTTATTGTTACTTACCACGAATAGTTAAACGAAATTTTCCGAAACGAGCAGAAACTTAATTTAAAGTTAACCAAGTTAACCAGAAAGTTCCTAATAGTGACTAGGGTAACATAGACTAGGCAGATACTCGCAGGATTCGCAGAACGTCGTGAAATACCTCCTGTCCCGAGGTTCATTAATATTTGCGTTTCTCGTAGGAACCAACTAATTACATCGTCACTAAAACATGTTTACTTGATTTAGAATTAGAAGCAAAACCTTGTTTGTTTGCAAATGACGGAGATAAGTAGTTATAAACTAAGCTAAGCTTGATGTATTACCCATATAATAGTAGCAATATTTGTAGTTTTTTTTTTCTTTCAATTACTATTTTTAATAATCACTGAAAGTCTTAATGCTTATTATAGAATAATAAAAAACTAATATTGTCAAAAAAAGGACTAATTTATATAAAATTAACTAAATAAACAACAGCGGTGCTCAGAAGACTGGCAGCATTGCCACGTTGAATAACAATGCTAATTCTTTGGTCTTAGAAATATACATGTTTTTATAAATATTTATTTATACTTTTTATAAATACCTACATACAGTATATGCAAAATAAATCATTCCATAATTATTTTCTAAAACTAAATATGTATTTACATAAACTAAACTAACTAATTAAATATAAACTAACTTCAAAATACTCCTCCCCATCGCTGTCATCCGTAAACGTACCCAGAAGACTGGCAGCATTGCCACGTTGAATGGCAATGCTAATTCTTATTTTATACATATGTAACAAGACTTATCTATGTGAGTAAGTCCATGGATTAGCTTGTTATAGTCGAGTTACCTTTTTGGCATTTTAAATCCTTCATAGTGTCACTGGCAGTTATAAAATCATTTTGACAGTGATGTGAATTGTCAGTTTTAAAAAAACGACATGATCAGTCAAAAACGAGGCACCCAATTGATAAGCTTAAGGTTAGTAAATTAATGTGATATGTTCTGAACTAGGCTGAATAATTTGTAATAAATATTGTTATTGCGTTGATTAATTCGTTGTTTCAATTCTATGACTCCCTTCTGAGGTACGATTATATCTCTGAAGTGGGATTGGCGAGACATTTTGTTTCGTGGTGAACCACCCCACGAGCTCGACCGCCGAATAATCAAAATTATATTCAATTTTAAACGGAAAATCAACGTAACTACAATAAGAAAATGAGTGGTCTAACATTACATGAAATGTATATTAACATTGTGAACTCCAATTTGGTGATTAAAAGCAGATGCGTTCAACAGTTTCTTTTTGAAAATATTCGTTAAAATTTAAATTCAATGACTGTGTGTGTTGCAAGATTTGTTCGCAATACATTAACAAAATGTTCTGAGTTTCAGAAAAATGAGCGACAAAGAACAACGACGCACCAGCAACCCTTCTCGCGACTACAGAAGACAGAGGATCTATAGTGAATCATCCTGTAGTCGGAAGCGAGTCCTAGGGGAAGTCGAGAGGCGCAGCCGTAGCCGCAGTCGTAGTGGCCGCAGTGATGGCCAACAACGAACACAAGGATCTCGGAGGCGCAGTCCAGCTCGTGACCGCCGGCTCAGCAGTTCAACGCGTCATCAGCTGAGAAGCCGAAGCACAAACAGCACGCGAACGTTACTCGAGCAGGAACGTGAGCTGTCCAGGGAAAAGGAAAAATTAAGAACCCTTGAAAACCAGGTACGCAAAGGACGAGAAAGATTAACGGAACGGAACAAGTCACGTAGGCGTTTCGAGACGCCTGAGCCTAAACCGAGTAATCGTGCGTAGGCAAATACTAGGAATAAAAGCTCAACTCGATACCGTTCCTTAATCACCCCCACTAAACGACACACGCCTAGTGTTGAAAAACACGAAGCGCATGGCAACAAGAAAACTAAATATATGACGAAGGACCTTTTTGAAGATTTCTTTTTGAAACTTTTTAAGAGTAAAGCAGGGGATCGTGAATCGTTTTCTAGCTCAACTTTGAATAACATCGTTCCAGACTTTGACCCTATGTCTAAAGAACAGACTATTCATATCTGGCTTGATAAAGTCGATGAATGTTCCGAAATTTATAATTGGAATGATAAGCAAACGGTTCACTATGCCCTGCCTAAACTCACCGGACTGGCTAAGACATGGTTCCAGGGTCTACCCTCTATTAATCATACTTGGCTTGAATGGAAGTTGATGTTAAAGGAATCATTTCCTGCAACCGAAAATTATGCGGAACTGTTGACAGATATGCTTAATAGACGGGCACGCTCAGGAGAATCTTATGAACTTTACTATTTTACGAAAATAAATTTACTGAACAGATGTAAGATATTTGGGAAGCAAGCAGTGGATTGTTTACTTTATGGGATTGAAGACAGGGGAGTTCGTGTGGGTGCTCAAGCAGCAAAATTTGATAAACCGGAAGATGTACTTGAATTCTTTAAGACCATTAAATATCATAATAGAAATCAGTCTGACTCTAACAAAGATTTTAATAAGGATAAGCGTCCTAGCTACACATCGTTAGGTAATAGCTTGGCAAAGAATAATAATACGCCGTTAAACAAAGATAATGACGTGAGAGGGCAAATTAAGTGCTTTAACTGTCGGGGTATCGGTCACCCCAGCTTTAAGTGCCCTAAACCGATCGTCAAGTGCACTAACTGTCATTTTATGGGACATGACAATTCCAACTGTCCTAGATTAAAGGATCAAAAGAATCCTTCAAAAGATAAGGAAATCCTTGAGGTTTCTTTCACTGAAAATAGTAACGACAAATACAAGGTTATGATAAATATTAACGGAATCGCTACGGTGTGCCAATTGGATTTAGGAAGTGAGGCAACATTAATTCGCGAAGATAATGCTTTAAGATTGGGATTGAACTGGGAAGGCGTTAATGGGCCATATTTGAGAGGGCTAGGGAATGTTCCATACCTACCACTAGGGCGTACTTTAGTGAATATAGATGTGCAAGGTTTTTCGGAAAGAGATGTCGAAGTGTTTATTGTAGATGATCATTTAATAAATTATGACGTGTTGCTTGGACATAGCTTTACCGAAAGACCTTCACTTAAGATTATTAAAACTCCAACA
This sequence comes from Cerastis rubricosa, assembly GCA_949152445.1. Taxonomy (NCBI): domain Eukaryota; kingdom Metazoa; phylum Arthropoda; class Insecta; order Lepidoptera; family Noctuidae; genus Cerastis; species Cerastis rubricosa. The sequence goes on from OX424532.1 coordinate 16,050,221, forward strand.
GAGCTAATATTTGAAAGGGTAGGACTAGATCACTATTCTAAGTTACATCTCGATACAACTTGTGATGTTACAGTAGACATCGGTGAGATGGTGTCAGTCCCTGTAAGGTCAAATGTTGCTTGTACCGGGAAAATTTATGTAGGTGGATCAGTTAGGGGTTGTGCGGGTCATGAGTACTATCTGCTACCGGGAGAATATGAAATTCATAATTCTGAATGCAATTTATTAGTTCAAAATGTTGGTTCTAACCCAGTGAACTTCAAGGAAAACACCCTCATTACACGCGCTCAGTTTTTAGGATCGAGGAATTTAGACTTACATGTTTTAAGAATTACGAACAGTTTGAATAATCACGTCGCTGTCACTCCTAATTGCGGAAAACAGCTTTCGGGAGATCAAAAACGTCAATGCATTGAATTGCTAGAAAATTATAAGGACTGCTTCTCTACTGGTATGCACGACTTAGGATTTACCAACGTTACGGAAATGGAAATTCATCTCAAGGATTCCACTCCCGTTGTTTATAGGCCGTACCGCTTACCTTATTCTGAGCGTAAACTAGTTCAGGACATGGTCGGTGATATGATCGACCATGGTATAGTGCGAGAGTCTAGCTCCCCTTACGCTAGTCCAATTGTCCTAGTCAAAAAGAAATCAGGCGAAAAGCGTCTCTGCGTTGACTACCGCGCCCTGAATAGCCGCACCAAAAGAGATCACTATCCCTTGCCAAGAATTGATGACTTGTTGGATCAGCTTTCAGGTCAATTATTATTCACGTCACTTGATTTGGCCTCAGGCTATCATCAAATTCCCGTAGCCGAGCAATCTAGAGAGAAAACTGCATTTGTCACACCCGACGGACAGTACGAGTACAATCGTATGCCCTTCGGGCTGGCAAATGCCCCAGCAGTTTTCCAAAGAGCGATCCACAAGGTCCTTAGTAAGGCCAAAGTCGGATATATAGTTATATATATGGACGACATTATGATTCCCTCAAGAGATTTTGAGGAAGGACTAAAACGCCTCAAAGAAGTCTTAGATCTCCTACGTGAGGCAGGGTTTACTTTTAAGATGGAAAAATGTCATTTCTTCCAAGAACGAATCGATTTTCTTGGATTTGAAATAGATAAAGATGGTATCAGACCTGGGGCCCAAAAGATCGAAGCGGTGTCCAAATTTCCTGCTCCCAGAAATCAACATGAGGTTAGGAGGTTTCTTGGACTCGCTAGTTTTTTTAGAAGGTTTGTAGAAGGATTTGCATTGGTTGCTAGGCCTTTGACAAACCTTTTGAAAAAGGACACACCTTGGAGCTGGGGTGATGTACAAATGGAATCTTTTCAATCCATTAAGAAGCACCTAACTGAAAGACCTGTCCTAGCTTTATACAACCCCAACGCTGAAACGCAATTACACACCGACGCGAGTAAATTCGGAGTTGCAGGTATCTTATTACAGAGAAAAGATTCCGACCCCTGGCGGCCAATAGCATACTTTAGTCGTCAAACATCAGTTGACGAGATGAAATTACACTCATTCGAGTTAGAGACACTTGCAGTCGTTTGTGCTTTGAACAAATTCCGCACATACCTTATTGGAATAAAGTTTACTATTATAACCGACTGCAACGCGTTACGCTCTACTTTCACCAAGAGAGATCTCATACCTTGCATATCTAGATGGTGGATTCAATTTTTAGAATTCGACTGTGAAATCGAGTATCGTCCTGGTGAAAGAATGTCACGTGTAGACGCACTTAGTAGGGGCCCAGTCTCAGTACCATCTGAAGACATTCACGTTCTCGACATTATGTCGGTTAGTACTGAGGACTGGATTTCTACGGTACAGTCTTCCGATGAAGAAGTTAGACGTATTAAAGATGTTCTAGAAGACCCGGAAACATCTAAAATAGCAGGTATTTATAAAGAGTACACAATTAAAAACGGACGAGTGTTTAGGACTATAGGAGAAGGTGTTACCAGATGGGTGGTCCCAAAAGGCGTGCGGTGGCAACTCTTGAAATCCAACCATGATGATGTAGGTCACTTTGGCTTTGAGAAGACATTAGACCGAATTAAATCTCTTTTTTGGTTCCCGAAGATGCGAAACTTCATAAAAAAATACGTAGCTGCTTGCCTTGAGTGTGCTCACCATAAACTGCCTTCGGGAAGCAAAGAGGGATTACTTCACCCGATTCCAAAAATAGAGATACCGTTTCACACTTTACATGCGGACCACTTGGGTCCTTTTCCACGAAGCAAGCGAGGTTACACTTACATACTTGTGATAGTCGACGCCTTTACAAAATACGTCAGCATTACACCTGTTCGGAGTACGAAAACCAAAGAGAGTATAAAAGCAATGAAAACTCTCTTTAGTTACTTTGGGTCTCCCACCCGACTCATAACAGACAGAGGCACAAGTTTTACAAGCAAAAAGTTTAAGATATTCGTGCAGTCGATTGGGGCAAAACACATCCTCAATTCCGTTGCCACACCAAGAGCAAATGGGCAGGTCGAACGTTATAACCGGACAATCCTCGCATCCCTGGGGTCCATGGCTCACGGTAAGGACAAAAGTTCGTGGGACGAATTTCTGCCGGACATTCAGCTAGGACTTAATACTACGGTTCATGACGTAACACGGAAAACACCTACGGAGCTGTTGTTAGGTAGAACGGTCACGAACCCGAGCCAGGGCATATTAAATAACGTAATTGATGACATAGGAAAGAGTGGTAATCAAAGTTTAGAAGAAATTAGGTCTGAAGCGAGTCAACGAATTAAAAGAAATCAAGAGAAAAATAAGAATCGGTATGACAAACACAGAAAAGCAGCCACGAATTATAAGGAAGGCGATCTGGTTAGGATAATTAGGGCAATAGTATCGACGCCGGGCCAATCTAAAAAGTTAGAAGCGAAGTGTCAGGGTCCATACAGGATAAAGAAAGTCTTACCAAACGATCGTTTCCTTGTTGTGGACACCCCTCTAACTCGAAAAGGGGCAAAGTACGAAACAATTGTTGCTATTGATAAAATTTATCCATGGTTGAGTTTTAATGCCCCTGCTTGATCGTCCAGCGATGAAAATGACGATGATAGTGATAGCAATCAAAAGGAATAATATTGTTAATGTGAGTTGTTGGATTAATTTAATTGATTAATTTATTTGTGTTGTATTTAACTTAAATTATAATTTGGGATTATTGCGATTTGCGATGTACGAACTATATGATATGGCGTCTGGCATATGAACTTGCCAGTCGCTTAGAGATAAGTGAGGGTACTTTGAGTCGGGCAGGATTGGCGTTGGGATTCGCCGCCCAGGATTGGCTCAAAGTACTGCTGCTGATGACGGAGTGATGGTGAAGGAAGTAGCCTCATTTCGCTCAGCAATAGATATGATGATAGATTTAGTGAGAATGTTGAACTGGGCAGGATTGGCGTATGAACTCGTCGCCCATGAGTAGTTCAAAACATTGCGGCTGAAGCGGTGTGAGAGTGAAGGAAGTAGCATTCACATCGCTCGAGCTATAAAATAAACCTTAGTTATGATCCAGAATATGTTTTTTTTTATTTTTTATTATTGAGAATATTTATTTTTGTTAAATAATACCTAGTCTAATTATTTACTTGTTATGTTTTAGAATCGTTAATGATTAATAATTATTTGATAGATAGAAGTTACTCATCAAATTAATAATACGTTTTTTTTTTTATATGTTCTTACATTAAGGAACGAAGGGACTCGTTCTTGAAGGATGGCCGACTGTAACAAGACTTATCTATGTGAGTAAGTCCATGGATTAGCTTGTTATAGTCGAGTTACCTTTTTGGCATTTTAAATCCTTCATAGTGTCACTGGCAGTTATAAAATCATTTTGACAGTGATGTGAATTGTCAGTTTTAAAAAAACGACATGATCAGTCAAAAACGAGGCACCCAATTGATAAGCTTAAGGTTAGTAAATTAATGTGATATGTTCTGAACTAGGCTGAATAATTTGTAATAAATATTGTTATTGCGTTGATTAATTCGTTGTTTCAATTCTATGACTCCCTTCTGAGGTACGATTATACATATTTGTAATAACGTTCTTGAAAACCGCTCTAACGATTTCGAATAGTAATTTGAAAGTTGCTATATGCGGGTTACGAGGGTGAAAAATAGATTTAGCTAGGTCTCATATCTTTGAAAATATTCGTCTTCTCCATTTTCACCCGGGTAGTGCTCTGTCGCCCAGGTACTGGCAGCTTTAAATTGACAAACGTTTTCCGAGGAGTCGCGATATTTAACTAATGGTCACCCATCCAATGAACGACCTCGGCAACCGTATCTGTTAAGCTACGGTTGCCGTTGTTGCTTTATAATAACTGAATTATGTTATTGCGAAGGTTATTATTTACCATCATTCATCATCATCATCATCAGCCTATAATGTTCTCGCTGCTGGGAGACAGGCCTCCTCTCAATGAGAGGGAGTAGGCTGTTATCCACCACGCGGGCCCAGTGCGGGTAGGTAGATGTCACATCACATGTCTTCGAATTTTTAGTTCTCGAACATAAAGTTCGTTCGTTCGTGTTTCCTCACGATGTTTTCCTTCACCACTACTACCATAATTACTAAGTAAAAATATTTGCACTCCTTCCATTAAAGTGATTTTACAAATAAAATCGAATACCGCGGTTGGCGAAATTTTATGTTTAAAACCATTATCACGTTCCATCTTCTGTTATAAATCTATTACCAACATAAGAAACTTTTATCTTTCTACTTTAACTATATTAAACTTAGTTCCATCACGTTCTTTTCAAGTTAAGTCTTGCCAACGTTATCTGTTTAAGACTAAGTTAGAAGTGGATTAGCAGGACTAAATGTGCTCGAGGATTACGTTTTTATACCTGGAACACATGGTGGGTTCCTCGTTGGTCCAGTGGTCGCCAGCGCGACTGCTGCGCATGAGGGGTTCGATTTCTAGTTTAGAAAAAAAGGGTGATTGGGTTTAACCACTAAATGTATTCTTAATTTGCATTCAAGCGCTTGTTAGCCTTGAACTTTTTCACTTAACTTCACTTCTTAGCCTTGAAGAAAATGTATATCAGACACAAAATCACCATTTCAGACCAATAAAGACCCCTCCCGATGATTCAACATTACTGTAACACAGAAATATATCCCGTCGAATTGGACCGTAACGTATTCATGCGTACAAATCGTTTACCACGTCCAATCTGTTGGTAATCCAATTGCTAGTTAGTAGTGATGTATTTACGACGACTAGGCCCTTCCTTGCGTGGCTAGATACTCCTTCAGTTGCCAATTTAGACTGTAATCTAACAATTTTGGGACTGATTTTGACCATGCTAATAATTCCAAATACCTAAACTACCGTACTCACGAACAATGATAACAAAAATAGAATCTGAAACGAATATCTACATTTCAAGAAAAAGGTATGTTAACAAGCCACGTTTACAAATAGAAGAATGGACTTCATCAATGGGTGAAAGATACGGAAGAGCAAGTAAAATAAAAAAGAGCAAAAAAGGAGCAAAATTTCAGAAAAAAATCGTACAGCGCTCTGAATGACTGAATGAATGGAACCGTTATCTGTATACTGAAAGTTCATTTTATTGGTGCCATTGTCTGAAAAATAGGTCACCTAAATATTGTTGTTCGTGAGATAAATAATGATACTATCAAATGTGATTGTTTTTTATTGAATAATCATTTATTTTGAATGTTCCAGTCTTACCAAGGGGTATCACACAGTTACTGTATTGTGGAGGTCAGATAGGCAGTTGCTTCATGTAAAATACTGGTACTCAGCTGCATCCGGTTAGGCCAGGCAGATTATGATATTTATTTTTAATGTTTCAGTGATGAATTTTAGTTGCTGACCTTTGGACCAACTCGATGATCTTTATAAAATAGTGATGACCCTGACTAGACACCCTACCTACCTCGATAAACGTGTAATCTGTTACTCGAGCGCGCCGTAGCCTTTCGTAGCCTGTTCCAACACTAGGAAATATGATGAAAACTTCTACAAAATGTAAATCCGAACCATAATATTGTTGTCACGTAACTTTGACAACCCTGAAGTATTTTAATTATTTCGACGCAATCAGGAAATGCCAGTGCCAAGTACCTCAAAAGAACAAAGTACAAAAATAAATAATTTTGCTCTCATTTAACTAAAACGAATTTATACACGATAAAGCTTACCTACTGAAAGTCATTTTGCCCTCGTTAATTTCATTCTTGTTATATAAGTCTCAATTTGTGGGGTAATTTATTAAATTCAAGGATTATGTCACTTTGCGAGCTTATGAAAGGACCGTTGCGAGCTTTTATTCAGAAACATAATGTAATTAGAATTTTGTACGTGGAACGGAAAGTTCTCTATTCGTCGATTCGAATTTGGATACTTCAACGGAGAAATTTCATGAATATGTAAATGTAAATGATGAATTCATATTTATAACTTAATCAATACCTACGTTACGGAATTTTTGTATTGAATAATTTTTCCCTAATGACAATCATGTCGACGGAATTTTTTTATTTCCAAGGTCGGGTTATTTTTTCATAAATTTAAGAGAGATTTTTTTCTAATTACAACCATTTTCTGTTACGTAGCTACCATCATGTTTGCCAGTTAAAAAGCGACTTTGAGGAATGTAATATAGAGATACCATTCAGGTTTACATTATTATTATTGTTTTACAGATATAATGTTACTTACAACTTAGGTACATGCAAATCATTATTATTTTTCTACGAAAAAACATTTTTTTATTTTAATCAACCTAGAAAGAACACGTCTGATAATGATGTGGCACAGATCAAAGGCATAAGAACCTCATTAATGCTAAAATATAAGCTTTAAAATTATTATAATCAATACCTTTCCGTGTAGGTAGGTGTATATTAATTTTATGGAATCAACTTATTTACTTTTTTACCTTAAAATATCTTATTCGACAAGTAAGGAATTTTCATATGTTGTTTCTAACTAGTGGTTTCTGCTTATCCCCACGGGAAAATGGCGTGAGTATATGTATGTATGTTTCTAACAAGATAATCCTAACATGATAGCCAACTCCTAAACATTGATTTGGTTTCATAACAGTTAAAGACCCTTTGAAACCCTGCATTGTCTTGAATAAAAGTTAATAAAAAACAAATAAAAGTACGGAAATTGACACTAATACAAAAGACAGATAGTCACATCTCTATTCAGTTACGAACCCAACATTCTTCTTACCTACGCGCTAGAACTAGATGTTACAAACGATAAAACGACCTACAAGGCTACAAAGCTACATTTTAGTATTCCTAGCGTAAAACGAAAAGTTCCACATATTCCCCCGTATAGGGTATTGCGGTTTTCTAAAATGCACAAATTTTATTACGAGTTATGAATGTTCAAAGGAGTTTGCAAGGTGTTCCCACGTCCCGAGGAACTTTATAACTAGTGAGGACCTCAAATTTACGAGGAATTCTAACAAGAACGAACAACTTACAATCAGATAATGTGGAGATGTATAGAAGTTTATTTTGGTCCTTAGAGTCTAAGTTCTCTACGAGTGCTGAATAAGGCCGCGCTGTTCCGTTGGACAATACGTTTTCATAATGTTCGATTGACGGAAATCAATGTAACAGCAGTAGGTACCTACATAATAGGACCTTTAGAAGGGGTAGTCTTTCACTATTTTTTTGTCAACGAAACTTGTTTTCTTGTAATACATTTTAAGACTTCTGAAAGTGAATTCTTTCAGATATTTTGGTTTCTCTAATCTGTATGTATTAATATGTAATCAAACTCGAACTCAAAGCATTTATTTCAATTAGACCATTACAGGCACTTTTGAAAGTCAAAAAACAAAAAAACAAAAAAAACAGAAAACTACAGTTCCAGTCACAAGGCATTATCAGTTGTGAAAGTATTGTAGTTGCCCATTCCAAAGTGTAGATCTCTATGGAGAAGAAAGGGCAAGAAACTCCATGGACACTCTTTTAAATCAAAATATGTTACAAAATCTTGGTTACTTCATTCATGATGAGAATTACAAATATGAGAAAACGATGCAGAAATACGAGCAAGTTAAGAGCGTTCAGAGTTTATATTCTGTAATCATCTGCTTTGCTTAGAAATGGCTGTAGATACCTTGTTTGACGCAGTACTGTAATGATGTACACATATTTATAACTCAAATCATATCACGTTGCATCATTATCAGTCTCTCACGATATACGAGAAACCGTAGGTCGTGGGCAATGTTTTATGAAACATAAGAAACATCAATGAATACTTTATCATTTAGATTTTAAAAGTACGACGTAAACAGAATACTAACCTTGAGTCAAGTACCAGATTATACTACAGTAATTAAAGACATCTGTGTTTAAGAACTGTCTTTTAATCTACCTATATTCTATAATTAACTTATATTAACGCCATATTTACCGGCTAGGAGAACTATTCTACGGTCTTGTTGTGCATTTTGTTGTGTCATATTCAAACACATAAGTCATACGTCTAAGCTATATGTATATGTCACTTTTAGACATTATAACCTTACTTAGCTCAAATCTAAAACATTTATATATTTTGTAACTTTCAAAGATTTTGTCAGGTATTCGAAAAGTTGAACTCCCGTGACCATTTCAATGGGCGTTCATAACACGTTTCAATTGTTAAGTGTTACAAGTGATGAGTGAGTGGGCTCAACCAGACCCTATGTCTACCCCCACACGATCGCAATGATTCCTAATTTCCACCCCTGGCTCGTCCACCAGTGGTGGACAGCGACACAATTGTTTAAAATAATTGAGAGATTTATTTTTCATTGTGTCGCTTGACTCTTGGTTTTAGATTCAAATCTAAGAAAATCATCTATGCTGGGGGACTAGAACCATCAACTGAATTTATAACCGAGAACTTAGCTCCGAGTTTGGCGCCTTTTGTTACTAGCGCCCATCAATTTCTGTAGCGTGCAGGCAACAGGGCACGCAGGACTCGATAGCAAGTGTCCCATTGTTTGTGTGAACGCACGAAAAGCGGAACAGGCTCTACACTTCAGACTGGAATCGTCTATAAATCTCCACCTGGATGTACACACGTAGATTGAGTAGTCGGTGCCTAAATAGACTGCTCGTTGGTCCAGTGGTCGCAAGGGCAACTGCTGAGCATGATATCCTGGGTTCGGTTCCCAGGTCGTCATTCATCGTCATTTCAGCCGAAAGACGTCCACTGCTGGACATAGGCCTCCCCCAACGCCACATTGACATAAGGGGGGTTTTGCCATAATCGCCACGCTTGGCAGGTGAGTTGGCGGTCGCAGTATGGTTGTTACAAAAGCACAGAGAACGCTGCTGCCCATTCTCTGGCAAGTCCCTTAGTCGCCTCTTACGGCACCCACGGGAAGATATGGCATGGTGCTATTCTTTACGTCCGACACCATACAGAACCTTTACGTACGACACCATACAGAACAACACAGGGCAAAGTATTATTGGGTATTTCCATTAGCATTTTGTCAGTAGCAACCACGGAGTCTGGACTTGTGACCAATTGATGGCAATAGGCTTGCCCCCTATTACATGGAACTTAAACATAACTGGTGAAATGTGGGTGAATGATTAGGTGCCCCTCTGCCTAATCCTTCGGTGATTATAAGCTTATTTATAGGTGCTTCAATTGAAGCAACTGCTTCTCCTGATTGTATTTTTAACTGAAGCAACGGTATAGCTTGATTGGTCGCTGTGGGTACAGATTATCCTCTTGCCTCTAGCTCTAGGCTCAAGCGACACGTGTGTTGTGACAGCAACTATGGAGGTACCAAACCATCATCATCTGGTTAGCCTTTTCCCAACCATTTTAGGTTCGGTCGTCGCCTAACCGGATGCAGCTGAATACCAGTATCTTACATGGAGCGACTGCCTATCTAACCTCGACAACTCAATTAATACTGGGTAGTACGATACCCCTTGGTGAGACTAGCTGTCAGACTTTCGGGCCAATGACTACCTATAACAACTGTCAAAGATATATAGAGAACAGCTGGGATCAACGGCTTAACGTGCTTTCTGAGGCACGGAGGAAACTCGGTAAGTAATCGTTGGTCACCCATCCACAGACCAAGCTAGGCAAGGACTCTACGCCCGAGGAATTTGAAGAATAGGTATTTGAAGAAACTATTGCCAACTACGAGTACAGCTCAGGCTGATTTTACCTACAAAAATCTTGACCAAAAGACGTTTTGCATTCCGCTGTTTTCGTCTTCAAAACTAAACTGATCTAAATAATTCTTATATCAAAATTTAGAGGAAAAGTATATCTATGCTTCTATTATTTTCTTTTTTGTTAAAAACTTATCTAATTTCTCTGATAGCCGCCTGAACATGGCGGTAAAAACGGGCCATTTTTCGGGTTTTTGGATTGTCATAATTCTATATCTAATTTTAGTGATTATGTTTTGAAAAAAAAAAGAAATGATAAGGACTTAGATTTTTTGGAAAAAAAAACATTGCTCTAGACGCATTATTCACGAAGAAAACAGAGGAATACGTTTGTATGGAGAAAGGCCGTCTAGAGTCTCCTCTTAAGCTGAAGACCTACCCGAGTGCCTGCGAGAAAACATAACACACAACAGTTAGAGCCAGCAAGAGTCACCACGCCGCTACTTACCACACAAAGGTACTCAAGAAGAACAGATGTCTTGTCGCATAAGTCAGAAGTGGTAAACAGGGTCTTAGACTGATTTATACGCGTAAGTAAGTTAGTTTGATGAACTGTCATAATCATCTTACCGGTATGCTTGACCGCGCACAGATCAGTTTGACACCTGATTACCGAAAGGTCAGGTGCACCGGTCACCGAACCGTGTTGATTGACAATAATTAACAAAGGCGGATTAGTGCGCCCTGATAAACCGATGACCTTAAGAAGGAAGCTGGAATAGAATGGATGCATATTGCATTAATGTTTAGGAGTACAGTTTTAATCCCAATTATGGAAGGTCATAAATTTAGTTATCTCGGTAACCTGTTCAATATTTGACCAACAATTGGTATAGAAAAACTTCCTGGAATTAAAATGGTCTAAAATTGGCACACTGAGATGAATTATTATGATTTAGTTTATATGGAAGTCAACGACCCACAGAACATCTCTCCGTGTACCTCGTCTGCGCAACCACGCCCACTCTGACAAGAGTTTCGACTAAGAAGAAGAACAACAACCCTGAACATATATATACCCTACTACCCAATTGATTCTCCAGATTTTGTACCTACATCACCCAATCTATTTTTAATCTAATTAATCCATCACTTCTCCAATCTCAGGAGCCGCTGCTATCACAAATTATGCTACAATATCACACACGCGTTGACAGACCGTCATCTAATGAAAATGTAAAGCCAAAACTTGGCAAGTGAACTGTTGCTTATTTAGGGTTGACGCGCAGCCGGTAATGCATAATAAAGTTGTTAGGAACGCAGGCTGGCGCGTTGCCAGTACTTGCCAGCGTGCCATATATCCCCGATGGCAATCCCCTGATAAACTTCTTCGGGACAAAAATGCGCACTCCTTTGTTCCTTGGCCATGCATGCAAATAGAATCACGCTTTATTTGCCAACTGTGATGTTATGGGGTCATGATATTACGGTTGTTTTCGGCGTTTTGCAGAAATGTGCCTACTTTTTAGGGTTCCGTACCCAAAGGGTCAAACGGGACCCGCTTTGAGACTTCGCTGTCCGTCCGTCCGTCTGTCTGTCACCAGGCTGTATCTCATGAACCGTGTTAGTTGGCCAGTTGAAATTTCTACAGATTATGTATTTCCGATGCCGCTATAACAACAAATCCTAAAAACAGAATAAAATAATATTTAAGGAGGCTCCCATACAAAAAAGTGATTTTTTTGCTCGTTTTTATAAATAATGGTACGGGACCGTTCGTGCGCGAGTCCGACTCGCACTTGGCCGGTTTTTTGTCTACACACTTTTGGCAAATAGCCTGCTGCTACTATGATATAAGCACATGGCAGTAATTCTTGGCATGATTCTGAATTTGATGATTCTTTTGACAGAATAAAGATATAGGTGGAATAACTTTCGATCGACTATCTTCTGGACATGAAGAGATCATCATCTGCCTAGCTCTTTCCCAACTACGTTGGGGTCGGCTTCCAGGATGCAGCTGAATACCAATCATAATCTACTGGACATGACTACAATACCTTATCATCTAAATCGATTCCGAAACATCAGAAAAAAACTTCAGTACCAGAACTCAATTACGTTTCGCCTCATCGTAAAAAAAAACTCAGATGCGTAACTATCGTTTGCCATTTTCAACAAAGGGGAGTGAAATAAAATAAACAGTGCTGTGTACAAAACTGATATCGATACATTCTCGTTCGGATAAACTATTTTTACTGGATAAACAATGAGAGCATTCACAGCATCGATACCGCGCCAATCCCTTAGTTCAGAATAAATAACAGCCAAGAGCAAACGTAGGTGTTAGAAGTTTAGCGCGCTGCGATTCGTCACTCTTGTAGTCTTTTTTCAAAGTTCAGAGATTCCACTGGGAACTGAACTTGGTGAGGAAATAAATGAAAACGTATTAAATGGAAAGATTTCTATATTTTCGAGGTCGGTAAACGTGGATGACAACTTTTAGTAAGCAACGACTCCGATATGCTGAATTCGTGAATCGGAATTCAAATGATCCGTGAATTTTGGTTGAATAAGTAACCCATCAAAATTTTTCAAATCCAAGGCTGTTACATGTATTTTTCATTTTAGTAAATGGTCGTCTTCACGTCTTTGTTTCCCTTGTTCTGTTAACTCCTTATTGCAATCAAGTTCTTAATTAATGCTAACGAGATGTCTGCTATAACCATAGCATGACATTGGATTCCTTTTGAAAATAATTTGAGTTCACAGAAATGAATATTAAACTTGAACGACAACCTCATGAATAAATAATGTGAACTTCCATCATTAAAAGTTGGCATCAAAACTTAGTTAGTCTTCTATTCCGTACGTTTTTCTGCCTCAATTCGCGGTTATTCAGTATAAGAATGGTGTACAAACGAAGGCTCGTATATTTCTTGTCGAGTGTTAGATTAGAGGGCTCTCCGACTCAAAAGATTTATGACGCCAATACTAAGTCGATTCGAAACGTTTGGGTAGCGTAGTCACAGTTCCTGCTATCAATCCTGATTTAATGTTCCTAAAGTAGACAATTTTACAGACACAATGGGAATTCGGTTGAGATTTTCTGAAGGTATTATCTATTTTAATTTGCATACCGATTTGTGTTATCAAATACAGAACAAGATATAAGCAGCTGTAATGTATCTTGTTCGTTAACCAACTATAGTAGGTTTCAGTAATTTTATGTTTTTATGTCAATTCATATTTTTGATTTACTTTTGTTTAAATTTTGTTTAAATTTTAAACAACTTATTAATTTTAATACTTACTACTTTCAATTCTAAATTTTATCTTTACTTAAATTTTGCAAAAAAAATAAATTTATTTATTTATTTAACTACAACGGTTTACCACCAATTACTGCAACTAAAATTTAAGTGATAATTATTACACATATTAAAATATACAAAATGACAAATTAAAGCAAATTAAATTGAAACATATAAAACATGGTATAAATAAAAGGAGGTTAACAACACTCATAAATTCCTCTCACAGTACTTCTGAGATACCAATAAAATCTTCATCCATCCATCCGCAAACAGATCGCTAGTTGGACTAGACTCCAAGAGATCATTAAAGCCAGAGTTCGAGGAATTGGCGACTTAGCAAGTGCAACAGTACGACATGAAGGCACGGCAAACAGCCTATGCTTTCTTCCCCGGCAGTAATAGTCTGGGACAAAGAAGCGCGCCAGCACTTCAAGCAGATCAGGTGCATCTATAGCGCCACGGAGTGTCTTACAGGCTATTGTGAGCTGATCTCGAGTTCGCCTTACCTCTAGCGAGTTGTATCCGAGGTTAAAATGTTTATTTCTAAGCCCGAGAGGTTATCTGTGCCTCAGGATCTTCCTATTTCAGACACCTTTCTTTATATAAGATTGTACATAATATGTGAACCAGTGCCTTTTAATCTTGATGTCCAGATAAAAATAAAGATTATGATTGTGATATGCATTAAAATAAAAGTTCAATTGCAACGTAATCCAACTTAAAGCTAAGTTGCCATGAATCGCAATCTACTATAATAAAATGTGCATATTTAGTGTTAAGAAACGTTACGGCGGCGCTCATATGCTCACATTTCATGAAATACTTCATGTTTGCTTCGGCATCATTTTCTCGCAGTAGTTTTGCGAAACGATGTTGCTATAAATATTAAAAAAGAAACATTATTTTTATTCGAAGTTATGAATAAAATCTTCAAGAGCATTGTTTTGTTTCTTTCGAGATTTCATTCAAATTATAGATCTACTGCTCCAATTGAAGCGAGCGCTATACAATCTTTTATTCATGACACATTATTCTGGATCTGATTCGTAAATCATAGAATTTCAGATAAATAACAAGGTCCAGAATAATACTATTCCTATAAATAAATACCTTTTCATTTGTCATTTATATTTATAAAGCAGTATAATGGCAAATGTCCGAAAGATGATCGAAATTCCTCTTAACATTATTATTTCGTTAGTCCCTTACGCCTTTTAGACGTAGATGGATGTTGTTATTTATTTTAACATAATAACACAGATGCTCTTTCAGCTATGCGAACCCAAAAAGCTGACCAATTTTCCTTTTTAATGCACGCCTTGATCAAAGGGCGGGCGGCGAAGCGACGACAAAATAACTCGTCGGCTCATAAAATTCATTATTTCAGCCTATTCAAGTCATCAAGCATGTTTTAACAACCCTTTCATTAATAAAAATATAAAACATTCACAATTTATAAAGTTTAGGGACAGATGTTTTAACAAAATTTCGGATTTTGATCATTTTAATAAGGTCTATTAATAATTAAAACGAGAATATGCTAGCAATGTTCTTCATAAACGCATCTGCTGAAACCTGCACATAATTCGTCAAACCTTCCTTAAACGCTTTGAGATTGTAATCCACTAAATATTGTAGTTCGCCGACGGAAACTTGCAAAGGAAAAGACGGGAATGCCTGTAAAGCCTTTGACACATTTTCTTCGTTATCAAGCCATGGGAGCCAAATAAAATCGTGAAGTGCGGGATTCGCTCTCGGGTCTAGCGTTGGCCTCTGTCGTGGATTTATTGCGGACCAGTACATTCGCAGTCGAAGGATCATGTGCTGCACGAGCTCCGGATGAGAGGACCACAAATCATTTGTTTCTGCTGGATCCACGCTCAAGTCGAACAGACATCCTTTTGCTGTAATTGATAAATTGATTAGTAGTTGGTCATTTACAATGTGTTTACTCAGTGGACTATTAAAATTTCACTGAGTAAACAAATTGAAACAAATACTCACTTTTATTTCTTACCTTTTGTTGGTATGCAAAGCTCTTCTGTACTTTTTGTAATATTTATATTTCGATATATATTTGAATATTTTCGCTTCATAGCGACCATATTCAGATCCAGATTTAGCGATAATGTCTCCTTAAACACTAGCGCTGCATCTGAACTAAGTAACACATTTTCATATGAATATCCAGCACGCCTCAGCTTCTTTAACTCCATGCCATAGAATCCACTTTTCTGCGGTTCTACGTTGCCTATGATTATTTTATAATTTCCTTGTCTGAAAGCTGCCCAGTCTTCAAGATCGTCCATTGTTATTAACGCGTCGCTTCTAGGAGGTGTCTCATCTTTTGTTATAGCATTCCATTGGTTGATGCCGTCTATTGTATCGCTACAAATGCCACCTGCAGCACTAATGAGTGTTGGCATCCAGTCCGTTACGTGAAATAGACCTGGCCAGATGTTGCTTGGTTTCGATGCGTGCCATACAACCGCTGTCGATCGTACCGCCCCTTCCCAAGGGCTGCCTTTTGTGCCTCGCAAGGGTAAATTCGAGCCGAAATTTCGGTTTAATCCCGTTGAAGGTGCACCATTATCGGAAACCAAAGCGATGATAGTGTTGCTGAGGAGATTCCTCTCAGCTAGTGCCGATATAACGTGACCAACGCTCCTGTCTAAGCCGGTAACGAGACCTGTTGAGATAACGGAGCCAGTTAATTGATATGGGAAGTTGCAATTGTGAGCATTGTTGAGACACACACATGCATACTACACGGTATATGGGGAATTGTTACAACACCCTACATGTAGGCCACCCACCCAGCTTTCAAACTTATCATCGGCTACTAAGTAAAACATGCTGTGCGATAAAAAATCGCAATACGTTCACAAAAAAAACAACAGACTGTAACTTTTGAAGCTTGGGGTGTAGTGAGATGTTTAAATCTGAATCCTTGACAAAAAATTATGATCTTACACCGTTTATACCTTCAAGTTGTATTACAAAGGATATAAAGTGAGCTGGTTTTCATGATTGCCTGTAATCGTTTTTCTCTTTAGTGTCTTTCAAGCTTTGAATACCCTGAGCGAGCAAATCGTTTGCCATTGATGGAGCAAAAAGCTCGTTCTACAAAAAAGTCAATTACGCGATGCCCGATCTTAGCTTACTGAGTATCACTAATGAGATTCTGAGGTTTTTCTGTCCCATATAATAGCATTAAACTGCTCTCATAACGGTGAAGGAAAACATCGTAAGGAAACCGGCATGTCCTAGAACTAAAAATTCGAAGACATGTGACATCTACAACCCGCACTGGGCCCGCGTGGTGGATTAAAGCCCACTCCCTCTCATTGAGAGGAGGCCTGTCTCCCAGCAGTGGGAACATTATAGGCTGATGATGATGGCCATAAATACGTTAGAAGTAAAGTTTTTAACGAGCTAATGGTAATAATTACGATTCAACCAAATTCATTCCCTTAACAGAACATCACGCCTGTAATCCTTGAAGGATCTGTCAGAGGTGTACCCATTAGTAAGTACTCCCACATTTCGCCAGTTATGTTAAAGTCCCGTATAACCGTGCAGAAATCCAAAATTCAAGGCTGCTACTGAGAAATTCCTAATGGAAAAACCCAACAATTTGCTCGACCTTGGAAGATATACAGTGGTGGTCATATAATTAAGAACGCTTATTTAAAGAGCAGATTTTTTCAAACTAACAAGTATAACGAATTGCATGTATTGTTTTGTATTTCTTTCGGTATCGCAAAACTTTTCCATATTAGCGGTACATTCGTTGATACACATGTTTGGCTAAAAAATAAATAGATAAACTTTATACATTAGATCTGAACCTAGTATTACTATTTACTGGCTGGTCACATAATTAAGAACGATGAATGGTTTTTTTTTATTCAAATTTTAATAGGGAACACTCTGTGGCTCTGTGGTTGTAGTTGACAATTAGTATAATTTTGGCGCCATTTAGTGCTGTAAAAGTGTTAAACGTAATTGCTTCCTAGGAAAACAATGGAGAAAAATAAAAGTTATGATAAATCTACAAGGGAAGTAATAATACTTAGAACTTCGGGAGAAGAATTGGTCGTATAAAAAGTTAGCCGACCATCTACAATGATCAAAAACGATGGTTTTCCCCGGTGTGAAGCATTTTGCCACGTATCAAACGACTTCAGATGTACCGCGTGTACCTAAACAGAGAAAGTCATCTCGTCGAGATGATCGAAATATCGGTCGTTTGGCAAAACAAAATCCTTTTAAAGGGTCTAATGAGCTGAGAAAAGAATATTTTGGTGAAAACAAACCTTCAGCGATCTCGGCAGGCACTATTTGAAGGCGTTTGGTGGAAGAAAAGTTGCGCGAAAGGTTAGCAAGGAAAGTGCTCATGTTGAAACGGTGCCATAGGCAAGCCGGGCTTGCATTTGTAAGAACGTATGGAAACTGGACAGTTAGACAGTGGAAAAAAGTTCTTTTTCTGATGAGACTAAAATAAACAGGGTATGTTCTGATGGAAAATGATATGTACGACGCCCTCCAAATAAAGCATTCGATCCTAAGTACACAAAAAATACATTAAAACATGGTGGGGAAATGTGAAAATTTGGGGGTGCTTCTCTGGACATGGTGTTGGACCTGTTAAGCTGATAGAAGGAAACATGGCTCAATTCCAATACAAAGATATACTGGAAGAAACAATGTTACCTTATGCTGAAGACGTGCTTCCGGTTATTTGGACATTCCAGCACGACAATGATCCAAAGCATACTGCACGCACCGTTAAGGAATTTCTCACATCGCAATCAGTTTCTGTCTTAGATTGGCCAGATAACAGCCCAGATCTAAACCCAGTAGAGCATATTTGGTGCGAGGTCAAGAAAAAGGTTTCAAATCGACAGTGTGGCAATCTAAGAGAGCTATACGACGTTTTCTTAGAAGAATGGAACTCTATCTCTCTTGCGAAATGTCAAAAATTGATAGAGTCAATGTCTCGCCGGTGTAAAGCAGTAATTAAAAGCCGTGGACATGCTACTGACTATTAATTGTAGTTTAAAATGGATGAAATTGCTTTTTTTCTTTACGCACTTCACATTAATGTGATTTATTTAATCTAAGTTTCATATAAAACAACTATCGGGCAATTTAATAAATCGTTCTTAATTATTTGTCCAGCTTCATTACTATTTGAATTTGTTACGATAGAGAATAAATACAATTTGTAAAAAAAATAGTTAGCGGTTTAATTCTATATTTCTAATCACATTTGCTCTATTCATGTGACTATTTCATAACATAACTAGTTAGTTCTAAGACGGAACACATAACTACACATGATAAGATTTAGATAAAAAAGTCTGGAACTTAAAATCGTTCTTAATTTTATGACCACAACTGTACATAGGTATGTATGGAAAAATCTGAAGTTCAGAATAAACACATGACACCACGCCTGTAATTCCTAAAGAGAGTAACCATGGAGTTTCTTGCCGGTTCTTCTCCATAGGAAACGACCAACCCGAACCGAGCATCTTTTTGTCGACGTTTTATAAGTGCCCCTGTAGGCCTATGTAAAATGAAAATATTTTTTGAAAGGATTAAGCGAAGGTGTACCTAATAGTACATCCACAGTTTGCCAGTTATGTTAAAGTACCGTGTAATAGGAGGTGAACCTATTTCCATCAACCGGGCACAAGTCCAGACTCCGTGGCTGCTACTGAGAAATTCTTAATGGAAAAACCTAATAACACTTTGCCCGACCTGGAAATCGAACCCAGGACCTGATCACTACAAGATCAACGAGGCAGTCCATAGTTCTAGTAGTTGAAATACATTCATCATCATCATCATTTCAGCCGAAAGACGTCCACTGCTGGACATAGGCCTCCCCCAAGTGACGCCACATTGACCGGTTCCGTGCACCTCGCATCCAGCTGATCCCAACCTTCACCAGGTCATCGGTCCACTTAGTGAGAAATACATTCACTTGCAGTAAATTAATGCGAAATGATCAACACGTAAAAATTTACTCCTCAGACTTGGTTGGTTTACCGAAAATTTAAACCACACCTTATACCTTTATACTTCCGTCGTCGTAGCAACTAAATTGGCAATTACACTTCAGTCTATAAGGGTAACCTCAGATCCCTCCTCAGAACGGTATCCTTAGATGTTTAATGGTCAAAGATTTGATTCTGCTTAGTCACCGTATTATATCCATGTCGAGTGTTCGACAGTTGATTGTTCGGACCTCACTAGCGCAACTGCTGAACGTGGTCCTGGGTTTGATTTTCAGGTGGGCGGGTGAGTAGAAAGAATAGAATAGAATAGAACAGAATAGAATAGAACAGAATAGAATAGAATAGAATAGAATAGAATAGAATAGAATAGAATAGAATAGAATAGAATAGAATAGAATAGAATAGAATAGAATAGAATAGAATAGAACAGAATAGAATAGAATAGAATAGATCAGAACAGAATAAAATAAAACTTTATTCTACACCAAAAAAATGAAACATAACTGTCTTACAAAACTGTTAATTTTATGGTTATATCTTCATCGTCTTATCGCTGATAGCGATATCTTCCAGACAACCTTTGGATGGACATTAAGGAATTGAAATGCAAAAGAAAAAAATATTGCGATTTTTTCAGTAGAAGCTGCGTAATCTGGATTTGTGTCCGTTGATGGCAATAATGGCGGCGAGATGGGCAAACGAAATTGTTACGCGGTAAAACCTGAATGAGGCTAGCACAGTATTGAAGTCGAGCTGTAGATGATGCTGATGGCAATATACGCTCGCCCTCAACACATATCTCCTGTCGACTTCAACAGGTGAACATTAGACACACCTCTGCCTAACCCTGCTGGGATTACAGGCGAAGGACGGGCGTTTTGGGGGACTGTCTCTTGGAAACTTTAACGTTCGTAAAATGCTGATTATAGGCGAAGACCGGGCGTTTTGGAGGACTGTCTCTTGTAAACTTTGACGTTCCTAAAGTGCTGATGACAGGCGAAGGACGGGCGTTTTGGGGGACTGTCTCTTGTATACTTTGACGTTCTTAAAGTGCTGATTACAAGCAAAGGACGGGCGTTTTGGGGGACTCTGTCTAGTAAACTTTGACGTCCTTAAAGTGCTGATTACAGGCGCAGGACGGGCGTTTTGGGGGACTGTCTCTTGTATACTTTGACGTTCTTAAAGTGCTGATTACAAGCAAAGGACGGGCGTTTTGGGGGACTCTCTCTAGTAAACTTTGACGTCCTTAAAGTGCTGATGACAGGCGAAGGACGGGCGTTTTGGGGGACTGTCTCTTGTATACTTTGACGTTTTTAAAGTGCTGATTACAAGCAAAGGACGGGCGTTTTGGAGGACTCTCTCTAGTAAACTTTGACGTCCTTAAAGTACTGATTACAGGCGCAGGACGGGCGTTTTGGGGGACTGTCTCTTGTAAACTTTAACGTTCCTAAAGTGCTGAATACAGGCGAAGGACGGGCGTTTTGGGGGACTGTCTCTTGTAAACGTTTACGTTCCTAAAGTGCTGAATACAGGCGAAGGACGGGCGTTTTGGGGGACTGTCTCTTGTAAACTTTGACGTTCCTAAAGTGCTGATTACAGGCGAAGGACGGGCGTATTGCGGGACTGTCTCTTTCAAACTTTGGCGTTCCGTAAGTGCCGATTACAGGCGAAGGACGGGCGTTTTGAGGGACTGTCTCTAGTAAACTTTAACATTCCTAAAATGCTGATTCTCATCTTAATTTGAATAATTAAAGACTGTTGATTTTTGGTGTTATGTAACGTTTTAAGATTTGATTATGTTTAGTTTACCGGCGTACATTCTCCGTGCAGTGTGTGCGATGTGATCATTCGCTGCGATGAAGTCCTCAGGTGGCTGCAGACTGACGTAGCCCCCTCCTAGGTGGGGGGCTGCATGCGATATGTGAAGGTATAGCGGCACTGATGGATCGTGATTCCTTATCACTGTAATCAAATAATCTGTATCAAATTGTATTTAATAGTATGTATGTTAGTCTGTAAGGTATATATCTATGGGCCAAAGTTGCCTGCAAATAAATGTATGTTGTTGTTGTTGTAATGAGAGAGATGATAATGAAGACCCGGCTAAAGAGGACGTTGTACAAGGTAGTTGGTTGACAAATAAATGGAGTTAATGCAAGGCACAAATCAAAAATCGACAAGCCTTAGGGCGAATTTCACCAATGAAACTGAACACAATCAAGACATCTTAACAGCGTTTAAGTGCTGTCTGTGTCGATATTCCTTAGCAATTAGGACACTTCAGACTCACACACACTTCACTTCACTTCAGTCTCAAAATCAATGTGGAGCTCATGGCATATAGTGAGATTAGTTTCAATGTTGAAATCGTTTGTTAGAAATACATGTGCTTACCGGTCAAGAATTTTATAGTCTACTGGTAAATCAATAGTACGAGTAGGTATGAGAATTCTAATGAATTATGTAACTATAATAATATCGCGGTCCGACAAACATTACTCAATCCTTGACTTACCCAGCCTGTCGCTGACTCCAACCTATATACTTTAGACCCCAAGTTTCACGTTTTACCCCTATCGACATACAGCTTTTGCAATATTTAATTTATTCATAGGACATTAGGGATCGAATTACGAGTTGGAATTATTAATCGAATGAGTGACTAACCACGGACGCACCATTTCATATTTACTCATTGCTTTAAAATTCTGTGATGTCCTAACGCTGTATATATTAATAAAAATGCGTGCAACTAATAAATATTCATAAGTATATACAAACATTTTAATTGCTAATCATACGTACGGTTAACAGCCCAATCTGTTAGTACTTCAGTGAGGTGCCCCCTTTGATCTTCAATCGGGTCCAAACCATTAAAGAAATCGAGTCCGTAGAAAACAGTATCGTTCCATGTCTGGAAATTTAATGAGGGATAAGTTTCGTGTTTTCTTTCATAATCAACATTATCGTCATTTTCATCATCGTTTTCGTTGTTTTGCATCCTCGTCAAATTCAAGGAAGTAACTATGCTAATGATTCTCGACCCGAATCAATAATAAAATGGGTATGTAATTATTATTTTTTTGTCTTATTTACGGAAATCGGTAAGTGTGAACCACCCGTGTTTTAAACATGACACGTCCGATCCTCACCTTATAACCGCGCTTTCACACATACAAACAATCTTAAACGTTTATTCGATATTTTCTTATTCCCTCAGCTACGTTAAGGGGGTTATTCTGAAATACTGACAAATTTATTTTTAAACAATAAAAAAGCAGAGTTTTTTAATAATTAACTAGGTAGCGTAATTTAAATTGATTACTTATGTCTTTTATGACAATCTGCTGAATTTTGACGAGGATGCAAAACCACGCCTTGTAGATCAGATGTACATCCTCTTACAGGAAATTATGTTGTTATATTTATTTATTTAAAGACTTTGAAAGACTTACAGCTAAATACAATAGTGATAAATAACAGTATGACAATCTGACAGCCAATTACAAGTCTTCACTGAGCTTGTCTGGTATTAATATACTGTGGAACTAAATATACACACTGCCAAGAAATAAAAAAAAAATTAAATAGATCACCTAGAGTATGGGAAAATTGATATAATTGCGATAGATTAATTACGATGAGATCCAAGATGTTAAAATTCAATTAAACCAAAATAAAAATAATGAATATATACTCACTAATTATCGCAGATGTACTTAATCAAATGCGTAAAACCAAACGTTAAAGAGGGCGCAAATTTATGACCAATCGTATTATCATGTTATCTAAATTCCACCCACTTTTCGAACGATACCATTAGTATGTAGTGTCAATTACACGCTTCCGGTATATAAAAACACTAAAAATAATATAATAAAATAGGCAGTATTCTGTCTCAATATTTAGTAAAAATATGGTTTTGTTATTAAATAATTATATTTTGCCTTTATCTTCGTCAAAAATTCCACGTCTGTCAAAAAATATAATTCAAGCACAACGCAGAAAGGAACATTCTATCCCTAAGTTCAAACAAAAGAGGGATTCTTTTCTTTCCTACAACAATACTGCTTTGTGTTCCAAATACCTTAACATTAAGACATAAGTATACGTACCTCTACATTATTATACGTGTAGTAATCCACACTGCAGCCTAAGAAGCCGTAGAATGTACCAAAGCCTCTATTAGTGGGTAGATAATGTTGCCTGGATTTACCGAGACCCCATTTCCCTATCAAATGTGTGGCGTAGCCCAATTCTTGTAAATACTCGGGCAGTAAGCGTTCCTTGTGTGGAAGGCCGCGATCTTCGGCAGACTTGATTGAGATTCCTTGAGTACCTTGTTTATCAAAGTTCAATTAGTGTACGTGATTGGATAAGTATCAATGAATAGTTGTACTAATAACAATAATTGGCAAAGATCAAGTACAATAGTAGTATAGTAGAGGCGTATTTGAAACGTAATAACGGCTGTAGAAAAAGAATTAGGGATAAGTTCGTTTCGAAATCTTTCTTTTCGCAATAAAATGCTTCATTAAAAGTATAAAGAACTCCAAGGAACCTCATTTTTCTTGCCATCACTTATACCACAATCAGTTTATTGGTACAATATAATAAGAAAACACGATCGTCCGTTTTATACATATTTTTGATCAACTTGGTTTAATATAAAATGGTTTCTACATAAAGAACTTCACATAATGCAACTTCAAAGAAATAAATCACAAATGAGAGTCATTACGTAAATAATTAAAAAACTCGACATCAATTTGAAAAAAATGTATTGTTGAAATTAAATTAATCTTTGTTGTGGATTTTAAACGGGCTACGTAAATGATATAATTGGGTTGCTTTAATGAATGAAGTTCCTACTTGTACTTCATCGGTTTATATTTTAGTAGTTTCATCATCATCATCATCATTTCAGCCCTTTTAACGTCCACTGCTGGACATAGGCCTCCCCCAAGTGACACCACATTGTCATAACATGGGGGGGTTTTGCCATAATCGCCACGCTTGGCAGGCGGGTTGGCGATCGCAGTACGGTTGTTACAAAAGCACAGAGAACGCTGCTGCCCATTCTCTGGCAAGTCCCTTAGTCGCCTTTTACGACACCCACGGGAAGATATGGGATGGTGCTATTCTTTACGTCCGACACCATACAGAACTATTATTACTATTATTAGAACCATTTAGTAGCTTAGTGGCAGTTTACTTCTAATCTTTATGTAGTCGTATTTTTATAGGGAAATGGCTAGAAATGTGGTCTTTTCATGCGTCTAATCGTCTACCGCCACTGTCAATTATGATGAAGACACAACACCAGCCAACTGAACTAAAGCCACAAAATACAAGTAGGAAATTCTAGATTAGAGAAAGTGTTGCTGCATTCTAGAAACCTAAAAGATCATATCCTTTAGCGTTGCCAACAAAACCTTGCCTTCGAAATGTTCTTCACCTAATAAATGTTGTTCTAAATTGTAGGCTCCTTAAATCTAAAAGCATTACAAAAAGCAGTAGACTTAACTCCATATCAAAAAGCCAAATAAACAGTCTCGTTTAAAATATTACACAGATAAATTCACCCGAGCTTGGTATAAGAAAGCGTTTTCTTCGCTTGCAAACGTACCCATCCTTATAGGATATTTTCCGGTGAAAAGCGCGCTTCTTGCTGGCGTGCCGCGAGCGAGGGTATAGTACTGTGGTATTATGACTCCCTGGTATGCTAGCACGTCGATGTTAGGCGTCATTATTTGATCCGAGCCGTGGAAACTCACGTCGTCCCAGCCCTGATAAATATAGAGGTTGGAGTTTCAAGGTGAGACGTTAATATGTAGGCGTATTTTAACTTGTGTTTTACTTTTGTAAATGATAGATATTTGATGGTATTTTCTAATTGTTTAAATGACTTGTTACTGCTGGTGATAAATAGCCTAATAGTAGGTACAAACAACAGGGAATTATAGTCTTTTCGATGTTGACGAGCTCATACAAATATGAGACCAACTGAAAACATTTGCAGCTTTTATGAAGCTAATATGTATGTACCAACCAAATCATAAATGACAATGTAACTTACCAAATCATCAGCTACGATAAACACTATATTCGGCTTGGAGAAATTTTCACACTTAATTAAAACCAAAAGTGACGTGAAAATACTGAAACAAAGAGAAACTTTGAATAGATGAACGCATATTGTAAAGCAGACTGAGTATCGTTTTACAAATAACTTACTAAAATGTTAACCTCATTTTGGCAAAATGTATTAGTCGGAAACAAATTTCATCTGAAACTCATCAGCCAAATGAAATATTTGATAACAGTAGTACATATTAATAGCTACAGTACATTGGCGCTCGGTTAGCGGAGAGCAAAAATACGAATGGAAATGCAGAACTGGCGGTGAAACTGAATGAAAACTAAAAGAAAAATATGAAATTCTCAAAGGCAACGACAACATTTTTATTATTAAGAATGGACGCATTTTAAAGTGCTTTTTGAATATCAAAGACTACCTCCACTTCAAGACGTGAGTTGATTTGTACCTCGGCTGCAAGAAAGCTCAACTCGACTTGGAAAATTTCAATTTCTTTAGATTGGATAGTTCCGGATAGACCAGGAACAAACTTGAGATAGATAATATCGCGGTAGATTGCATCGAAAGATTGAACGATTCTTCTTAGAAGATAAAATATTTACATCGTGCCAAATGTTTAATCAAGGATTTGACAGTTTCGAACAGCTTGATGTGCTGGCATATGTAAAAATGTATGTAAACTGTCAAATTTTCCCAATTCAACTTAAACCTAATTCTATAGGGATAAAGTTGAAAATCTATTCAAGTTGATCATCAAGTTTCAGATTGCTGAAACTTGATGTGTTTGGCGGCTGTACGAAATTAATTGCGAAATTCATTCAAATATTTGTTTCGTCTAGTTACTCTTAATTGGAAGAGGGCACGAAACACAAATTATATATATTTTTTTTAATTCTGGACAAAATTAACAACTGAAAAGCGCATCGCTCATGTTAGCTGACAATTTCCCAACGCTTTCCGCTCCGCTTATCAATGAGTTATCAGGTTTAGAACCAGGCACCTGTATCAATACTAAAATTACCAATAATAGGTACATTTGAGCCCAATTCTGCTCACAGAACAAAAGCGGTACACGACGATTTATTGTTTTACCTACACTGCCTTTAAATAATTTAATGTGACAATTAAATAAGCGGACGGTAGGGTAGGCTGTATGTCGATGGTAACAAAATCAGTTTAGTCTGACCTCGTATTTTATAGAAGCTCATGTGCTATGCTATATCATCTCAGGATAATGTGTGTGCATTTTAGACAAATCTGACAGAAAACACAAATTGAAACCAGACCTGAAGATACGTAATAGCTGACCCGCGCAACTTCTTCTGCGTCACATTTTCCCCTTTTTTGCAACGTTTTTCATTTATGCTCCGGTCGTAGCGTGATGTTATATAGCCTATAGCCGCCCTCAATAAATGGGCTATCCAACAATAAATTATGTTTTCAATTGGAACTAGCAGTTGCCGAGATTAGCGCGTTCAACCGACGAACAAACAAACAAACTCTTCTGCTTTATAATATTAATATAAAATATAAATAAATATATATACAGGGTGTAACTGAAAGGGTATATACATACTTAAGAGTGTGCTACAGACCATCAACACTGAACATGTTTCTCCATAAACAAACATCGTAATAACGAAAAAATTGTCTGCTGCCCGGCGAGTAATTTATTAAACAAAAGCCTTTAGCTAGAACTATAGCCAAAATTAAGATTAGCAAATATTTTATGATAACTGGGATTTTAGCAATGACAATTTGGATTTTAACAATGGCTCATTTTGTGAGGCGGTAACCCAGTGTTGTGGGAAAGAGCGCCGAATAGTCAATTAGTGAATTTATAATTTGTAGCAACAATCAAAATCAATTTCTAGAACTAACTACAAACTTAAAATTAATAAGATTATTTTACAGAGTATTTTATTAGTGGTAAACCAGTTCTTTGTATTTAATCCTTTGATCTGCCGAAAATGGTTTTAAGCATGCGATTGTTGTAAAAAGTATTAAAGCTACTAATTAGGCTTGTAACTTAATAACGCCTTTGCATTTGTGAATATTGGTATTGTTTAATTACTAAAATAATTAATTGTGAAGTATTAGTATTGTTTTAATGGAGTATTACTGAACTAACTATGTAATGAATAATTGGACTGATCTAATGAGTGTGTAGTACATCCGCCCACTCAGAGCCGCGGGCGCACCTAGATATCTCATTCGAGTTAGCTCGCGAATAGAGAATTGAAATATTAATGAATTGAAAGTAGTTTTTGAAGTGAGCAATATTAAGTTGTGTTATTATAAACTGTAATAATTGAAAGACAGATCCAAAAGAGTGTGTCAGAAGTTTCTTCGCCCGTTCTTCTTTTGACATCAACCATGTTTGCGAATGGGTAGCTCAACCTATGAAAAGTTTATAAGTGCCTGTAACTGATTTATTAGAAATAAACTTATAGAGTTTGAGTCAAGTGTTGTGTGTGATTTCAACTACCCATCTACCTAAAATGAAGAATGTCGCACAGTTAGCGACTGAAAGGCAATATGGCGTCGATATTAATTTATGGTGGAATCCCCGCCTTGATATATACTATAATTCTGTTACACCCTGTATAGTATAGACGAAAGATGACTTATTTTCATTTTTACCTGTTTGACAATCAAATTCGAAAAGGAATCGATTATAGTCTAATGATTACCAATTTCAGATTCGTCATTAATTAAAACTCCTTTCCTGCCCTGATAACAAAGCTAATTATCCCTGGATAGTAAACGTAAAACTATGTTAATAAGCATGCAACGTTGACGACTCTTGCAAGAGGTCATGACTCGTCTGATAGACTCGACAACTGAATGATACTCTTTTAGGAAACCTTATTTCCATTTATTATTCTTCATGACAGATTCTATCACAGATTTAATAACATTTGATTATCTTTTAAAGTAATAGAAATACCTATTTGGTTTCTTTGACGCGAATGAGATGAAGACGTAGAAAGAAACTTTGGTATTAATCTTGCTGAGGTTGCAGACAGTTATGAAAATAACTTCTACAACCTTTAAAAATAACCAATACAAGAATAAGGTATTTTGATAATGTTAAGAAATCATGCTACGTATTTAATCAATCAATTTATTATTTAGCAAACGCGAGTAAAGTAAGTTACAAGTAGGTATCGTTAATCAATTACAATGATTAAATTGCCGTGCAAAGTTTTTAGTGCAGTAATTTTTCTGTAACTATATTTAGTTATAGAAAAAATAACCAAATTACGAAATTAAATCAACCTAACAGAAGTTCCAATAGGTTAACTTAGAGCTTTTCACACATTATTAAGGTATCTACTGCTAATCAGGACTTCCGAAGTCTGGATTCTTGGCCAGTTGATAGCAACCCCCTTCCCTTGAATACATGGGACTTTAACATAACTTGCGAAATTGTAATTACCTAATATTGGTACAGTCAGGATCAGAAGTCGGTTAACACTTATCAATATTACACCAAATTTTGGGCTGATCAGTGTCATCTGATGTAATATTGTTTCGCAAATTTGTGTACCCATTGATAAAAATATTGTTATGTCTTTAACTCCAGTCTGTTAATATGGATCGTTCTAAAACTAATACGTCTTATAATTTTGGATATGTATAGCGACTTTCGTTGCTGACCGTTCACCTCTTTTTTTTTTCGGTTGGGTAATCGTCAAATGACTTTTCCCGCTCTGGGCGGAGCGGAAGGGAGTGTCAGACTTGACTGACTAAAACCCATCCATGTTCCTTCTTAGCCCTTTGTGTTCCAGGGCCACGGTTTCTCTTTCGAACAGCCCGCAGCCCTGGCAGGCATCGGCCCTCTCGGACCCCTTCCGATTTGCTGACAGCTTCTTGAGGCGCGCGTGGAACACGAACGCGCCGTCGGCATGGCCTGTCGTCATAAGACGGACGGACGGTGAGCTAGACCATTACTCACCGTCCACAGGCCCGCGCCTACGGTGGCCGGGGGACACTGGTTGCCCCCCGACGCCCGCGGCCTCTCCCGCGGCATTCCGTTCACCTCTGACCTACACTTCAAATATTACAGGCGTGATGTTATGAAACTCATAAAAATTAAACGTTACAAGCCCACCACTAACATTACGACGAATAACTCCAACAGACATAACAAAGTTACTAAAAAACAAAGCTTATGGTGTTTTAACTTAAAGAATATGGCGGTATAAAAACAAGAGATTTCGCCAAGTTTTTGCCATAAAACAACGATTTGCATGAGAAATGAGAACAGCTGGCTCAGTTGTGGTATCAGGAAGACAATGTAATTAGTTAAGAAACTCGTAAAATAACAAATTATTGTTTAGAATATAAAAATGATCATTTTACCAACACTTCGCCTGTTATATTTAAGTTCCATGTAAAAGGGGCCAAGCCTATGGCCATCAACCGGGCACAACTCCAGGCTCAATGGCTGCTACTGAGATATTCGTGATGGAAAAACTGAATAACAATTTGCCCGATCCGGGAATCGAACAGAAGATCTCAAGCTCAACAATCGCATTTTACTTTCAATTTTATTTACAACTTACTTCTGCCCGCGACTTCGTCCGCGCCGTAGAAACATGCCTCATGCATGTCATTTGGCTATAGTGTCGCTTTTCAGCAGTGATTTTTAGGGTTCCGTACCCAAAGGGTCAAACGGAACCCTATTACTGAGACTTGTCGCTACGCTGTCCGTCCGTCTGTCCGTCTGTCACCAGGCTGTATCTCCCTGTGATAGATAGCCAGTTGAAATTTCTACAGATTATGTATTTCTGTTGCTGCTATAGCAACAAATACTAAAAACAGAATAAAATAAATATTTAAGGGGGCTCCCATTCCGAGAGGGCCGATGCCTGCCAGGGCTGCGGGTTGTTCGAAAGAGATACCGTGCCCCTGGAACGCAAAGGGCTAAGAAGGAACATGGATGGGTTTTAGTCAGTCAAGTCTGACACTCCCTTCCGCTCCGCCCAGAGCGGAAGAAGTCATTTGATGATTTCCCATCCTAAAAAAAAAAAAAAAAAAAAAGGGGGCTCCCATACAAAAAAGTGATTTTTTTACTCCTTTTTATAGATAATGGTACGGAACCCTTCGTGCGCGAGTCCGACTCACACTTGGCCGGTTTTTTTTTAATCGCGTCAATATTTTCGGATATTACCTCTCACTACAAACAAACTTACGAAATTTACCTCTTTATAATATACGTCTATGCAGACAGCCACTTTAATTGTGTACCTCGAACGCATTTAATTACCTTAGGGAAGGGTTGTTAATTGGCTGGCGATTAGTTACAGGGTAATTTTCATTAGAAGCATCTGTTATTTAAGTTATTTACAGCATCAACAGCATTTAGTACATGCATTTACTGGCACTCTGAAAAGTTGAACTTATATATTCTATATTATTTTCTCTGTAAGCTATTCGTATCTTCTACAAAAGATATATAAATGAAAAATTAATTATAACTAATATTTTTTCTTTTTATTTTAATTTACAAAATTTATTCATAACGAAAACAATTATACAGTGAAACCTGATTAAGTGGGTGGGACTAATCTGTTATTGATAATTAAAATGAGGTACCGACACAAATTTTGCCTCTAAATACAAATACCTCTAGTTACTGGGAATTTTCGAACCTTGTTAACTGAGATAAGATTTTATTTCATTTTTTAATTGGGTCTTTGTAGCTCAATAACCCGTATAATTAAGACAGTTTATCAAGTTTACACAAGTGTTGACCCCCTTGTTTCCAAAAATATGCATTTCTTTTGAATACAATTCGTTTTGGAATATAATTTTTGCGTAGTTACTTAGTTTGATGTACGGAATGCTTGGTTAAGGCTTCGTTGATTAGTTTACACCTAGTGTATATAATATAATCAAAATATAATCATCATCATCATCATCATTTCAGCCGAAAGACGTCCACTGCTGGACATAGGCCTCCCTCAAGTTTCGCCACATTGACATAAAATGGGGGGCCATAATCGCCACACTTGGAAGCCGGGTTGGCGATCGCAGTACCGTTGACTCAAAGTACAGAGAACGCTGCTGCCCATTGTCTGGCAAATCCCTTAGTCGGCTCTTACGACACCCACGGGAAGATATGGGATGGTGCTATTTTTTACGTCCGACACCATACAGAGCCAAAAAATATTAAATAATGGTAATTAGTGACCGATACTTACCTAAACATATGTTTGTACCCACTCGACAAGCGACTATTTCAAAGAAATATTTACTTTATCACAATAACACAACAGCCGTATGAATTTCCCGTGCGCCTGTGACCTATCAGCTATTAGCCGCTTGATGCCGTTCTGTCTCATTATTATCATATCGTGCCACCGTAGGCAGGTGGGTAGACAGAGCACCCGCACGGCTCGCTACCCCGAATTTCATATGGATTTTGTGTTATTGTGATAAAAGAGAATGAGTATAAAAAAAAAAACTGTGGGAAAGTTGTTTGTTATCATGGGCAAAAGCTAATAAGATAAGTCTGAATATGGCGCCGATGAGTAAAAAGTTGTGTTGTAATCGGTTGGTTTGGTAGGATATGATGCGGCGGAATTAACAAAATGTCGTGAGAAAAGTTTTGAGTATGAATGTGGATTGTATGTTTGAGTATAAGAATATAGGAAGACCAAAGAGATGATGAATGGACTGTGTTAAATAATAATAATCATTTTGCTATCAGGCAAATGAGGCCCCTAAGTAAAATAAACAATTAATCAAACAACAAAGGATGACATGATCAGAAAGGAGGTGTCTGATGAAATGACGAGTAAAAGAGAAGTATGAAAGAAGAAGACATGCATTCGACCCCAAATAAATTGGGATAAGGGCAGAAGAATGATAATGAGTCTCACAAAGAAAAGGTCTGTGATCCTGTGAATAGTTAAAAGACTATGTCTCGATTATGCTGACTCGGTACAGCGGTATAGGTGTGTTTCGGCAAAGAACAGCTACATCACGTGATACTCTTATCTCTCATCCTAATATCTTACGCCATTTGTATCCTATACATATAATCGTGTACATGTATGCACGTACGTGTAATATAGGCACATACATATAGACAACGTCTTGCCAACTTTCTGTATAATATGACTATTTGCCTTGGAAGCCTTAAGGCATTAACTCTCCACTCCTGTATATTATGCCCATAAATCTAACAAACAGCAATTCCAGGTTTGGAAACCCTCTCTTTATAAGAGCTATTGTTTTTCAAGAATTTCCGAAAGATAAAAATGCTGGATAAGAAGTTGATACAGATTATTTGCTGTCTTACATCTTGTATTGGACTTATTCATAACAATTTATGTTCTTTCTCAAACTAACTTACTTAACCTTATCTAATATCTTACTATTATACTAATACTAATAATAAAGCTGAATCTTAGGAACTACTAGTCCGATTTGAAAAAATATTTCAGTGTTAGCTAGCCCATTTATCGAAGACTATAGGCTAGATATCATCACGCTACGACGAATAGCAGCGGAGCAACAATGAAAAATGTGACGCAGAGGAAGTTGTGCGGGACAGCTGGTTTACTTAAACGTATTAACCCAGTTTTAAATTGATAATTTGGCCATAAAATTATATTGCTTCCTGAAAATCTTGCTACTCTAATCTGAATTCCTGAAATACAGATACAACATATATATGTATATTTCGTGTCATATTTCAATGAAACCCAAACCTTAACACCATCACCGCTAACGCGTAGGAAACCATCAATGTGTCAAAGCTAGTTACGTCAAATTATCCCAGCTTTAAATTAAGTTTTCTCTTACAAAACGTGCTCTAATTGCACTATAAGAATAACAAAACGAGATCATAACTTTACTTGATTACGTACTAAAGTTCGTACAATATCATGTTTTGCGGTTTCAACGATCACACAATTCAACATTTTATGCGTGCCAAATGCCAGATTAACCATGACCGATTGAGCGGGTCAGAGCCCATTCGTCCCCTAAAATTCGTCCCCCAGCATAAAAGTTGTAGATTCGGCCCCTATATAGGTGCCCATTGGTCTCCTGGTAGGGGACCAATTAATATTTTAATAAAAAATATTATTTTTAAGGTACCCATTCGTCCACTCTAATATATATACAATATAAGTTAAAGATTCGGCACCTATTCAGGTGCCTATTGGTCCCCTGAGATAAAATTAGCCATATTTTAAATAAGAAACGGTTAACATAGTACACTTGTGAACAGTTTATTATCGGAATTAATTTAATAAATCATAACAGATCATTGAAAAAAGAGCTATGATGAATGATAATCCGTCATGATAATAATATATACAAAAAAAAATATATGTTGATTTATCTAGTCTTCAATTATTACTGTGATTTTAGTATTTTTTTGTACTGTTATAATTTTTTAGATTTATGTTATTATTATTTTGCATGTATGTAGTTGGTAAATATACAAAAAAATAAGAAGTGATTATTTACTGTTGATATGTGTTCTATTTTTTTTGCATATTTTATATTTAATGTTGATTAAAATGATGGTCAACCAAGGCTGATTTTTGTAAAAGAGCTGTATTTTGTTAGTTTCTAGGACATTGTGATTTTGTATGTGTTAATCTTATTTGAAATGAACATGATATCTACCGAATTACTAAATTTTTTATTTTAGCCTTTTCTGCGCGACCGTACCAGGACTACCAAGCTACAGTATACACATATGCATGTACTTATATTAGAAGAGTGAATAAAAATAAATATTCTTCAGGTGACGAGTGGGCCCCTCAAAAATTCCAGGGGACGAGTGGGCACAGGGTGCGAATCTTAGGGGACGAATGGGCTCTGACCCGATTGAGCGGACGTGCCTTGCTGAACGCGTACAGTCACGGGCAGTAATACGTATACCTACACTTAGCAAGATACAAAAGTGTTTGTTCACTCGTGGAATATCAATTGCTACTTTGAGACAAGACCTATTTGTATGGTTTAAAAAAATCTTCGTCACAGCAAAATTACAATCAAAACGATTTTTTATGTATTCATAACACAACGCCTGTAATTCCCCAAGGATAACCCTTGGGGAATTAATAAACTATATTACTAATCAGCATTTTATGCGTGCCAAATGCCAGATTAGCCATGACCTATTGAGCGGACGTGCCTTGCTGAACGCAAGGGTTATGCAGAGGTGTATCTACCTAATAATACACCCCCATTTCTCCAGTCATGTTTAAATCCCATGTAATACGAGCCTATTGCCATTAACCGGGCACGAATCCAGCCTCCGTGACTGCTACCAAGAAATTTCTGATGGAAATATACAGTGCTCGACCTGGGAATCAAACCCAGGACCTCATACTCAGCAGTCACGCTTCCGAACACTGGACCAACGAAGCAATCTTTTTAGTAAATAATAAACACCCAAGATTGGAGAGTTTCTATAAGACATCACCTGTCTAATTTGAGGAATCGCCAATTGCGGCTAAGAATACGATAAGTTTACCTGAACTGAGGTTCCTCTCCATAGGAAACGACCAACCCGAACCGAGCACCTTTTGTCGATATTTTATAAGTGCCCATGTAGACCTATGAAAAACAAAAATATTTTGATTTTGAGGTATTGGAGTCGAGCAATACGAGTGTCAGTCATTAAAGTACCTACTCCACCACAACGCTATCATCAGGAAACGTGCCCAAAAGACTGGCAGCATTGCTACGCTGAAGGGCAATGCCAATTATATCGAGAAAATACACTGTTACAAGTTGCTACGTGTGTAATTGTGTACATAATAGTGCTCGTGACTGTACTATAAGCGTTCCGTACGCTATGCCAAGTATTTAGCGAGATAACTGACCGTCATTAGGTATGTATCCTATCAGGCTTACTGCCTTCACTTAATTTATGGGGGATAGTTGGTACTTTATGTCTGCGCTTATTATTTCTTGTTAAAGGCACTTTTTATAGTGTTCTTCTGTTTTTACGTACTCTGCACGGCAACACAAATGCGCCCGGAGAGATGGGCAACGATCGTCCCTCGCTGGATGCCTGTCGGAGGAAATCGCCGGCGAGTTCGACCGCGGCGAAGGTGGTGTGACGATTTGATCTGGTTTGCGGGGTGACTTTGGCTAAATATGGCACAGTATAGAGAGGTTTCAAAGGAAGGAAAAAGGAGAGTCCTTTGCCTAGCAATGGGACACTCAATGGGATAACAAAAAAGTATTGTGTTAATAGTGCCATGCCATGGTTCAATGACAGTCGTTCGTGTAGTTAGTGGAATCCCGAAAGTCTGACAACCAGTTTTTCAAGGTGTCTTCCCAGTCAGATACACAGTCGCTCCGTGTAAAATACTGGTAGTCAGCTGCATCCGGTTATACTAATAATAATATATAGAAGAAGAATAAATCGTAAACGATTTATTCTTTTTTCGTCCTGAAGTTTTGTCCCACATTCCAAAAAAAACTTAGTTTATCCCACATCACAATTGATACCTGTTACCAAAATGAAGTAACAAAATACGACGAGAAGGGCTGAGCAACAGTAAATCATGCAAAAGACACCAGATCAATAATTTATATAAACTACCAAAAACTCGTATTTCACTATTATAGTTTCCTCTTGTTTTCCTACAAAATAGATTCTAATACAAGATTCTAATGTTGTCATACAAACTCAAAGTAATGTAAGGTTTCCGCAATCGTGATGTGTTGGGAATTGCAAACCGTATACTCAGCATCACTTCGTTCCCGCAAACAAACATTTTACATTGAATCTCATAGTTAGATCTTATCATACATCAGCATTTTAAATTAAGTATACATCAGCATCTAAAATTATATTTTTGTTTACTCAATCCTTGAGCGTTTACACCTTACGACATTTCTTACAAACTTTCAAGTCCTTATTATCCAAAATGACTGAACCGATTTTAATGAAACTTCATACGCATAAGCAAAAGACAGGTCTAAAAAGTTACTAAAAACATTTTTGAAAAATAGTTTTACAGCTAAATTAGACCAATTATAAATTATGTAGGTATAGCAACAGAAATTTACAATTATATATTTTTTTAAAGACTACTCGCAAATGTTTTTAGTAACTTTTTAGACCTCAGTATCATGCTTTTGTGTATTAAGTTTTATTAAAATCGGTTCAGTCATTTCGGAAAATAAGGACATAAAAGTTTGAATTAAATGCCGTACGGCGTAAACGCTCTTAATTTTGGTCAAATTACCTAACGAATTAAAATACTACCATTCACACCTACATATTATAATAATTACTTCATAAGTAACGTATAAGACCGTACCTAATTCGAAATAGTAAGGTAACAAAGGTAATTTAATTCTGCTTCAATTTTAATGGCACTTTCGTGTTGGAAATGGACCTAAAATAGAACTTTCATAGTTAGAAAATGACTTTTAGCTGTCGGGGTCACATCACTAATTCGCCAGCACGCGTAGTATGACCGCCGTAGAAACAGGCTATCTCGACATAAGAATCGACAAACTGACACATTGACATTGTCAATCTATCTCGATATATATCGATTCTTCCGTAGACAAAATTCGTTTCAACAGTGATCATGCTACGCGTGTTGGTAATCCCCCCCAAGTAAGCTCAGGAATTGTATCATGTGACAGGAGTTGGTTTTCAATAGTAGAATAACAAGTTCCTTGAAATCAGCTGGCAGTTTTTTTTCAGTAAAAATCTACGATTCAGTTTAAGTTCTCAATCGGCTCAAATAAAACTGTGAGCAAATGGCAAGTTTGGTTTCAGTACCTAAACTTTAAACTAAGTCCCAGGCATTGTTAGCAGTAGTTAATGCAGTAAAGTTTCAGCGCCTGAATTTCGTAACAAAAATCTCGCATGCACGCATAGAATATTGTCCGAAAAATTCCCATAATCTCGTTGTAGCCACATTTTTGTGGAAAATCTTATTTTCTCATATTCGCATACCAACGTGTTCCCCGTTCAGTTATTCGGGTTTTGTGCTATGCTTTTGTGTATATTTCAACAAAGTAAACGTTTTGCAACAAAAAAAAAAGTTCTATAAATTAAAGTGTCCTCATTGAAAAACCCTCATTGATTACAAAGTGAAAAACAAAAGGTCGGGCTCAAGCGGCCAGGAAGCCTTAATGCTTCTTTGAAAGTTGTCGAACTAATTAAAAGTTTAACACCTCTTGTTGCCAGCGTTTCCGGCCGCATGTTCCGTGGCTTGCAAATTACCCCAACTTTTCATATCCGCACTGTTTACTTATTACAAGCTTTTATTTAACCTGATGCTATAACGTTCATCATCGTTACCATGTCTGTCTGTGTGTTATATTCTGTCTGTCTGTGTGTATCTGTTGTTGTCTCTGCTGCGCTGACGGCGAGTTGGCGATTCATGTCACGCGACTTGCTAAGAGCAAATGTTTCTAACATTTTACTTCGTGGCTACTTTGTGACGGCACTTCCAATTTAGCTACGTTTAGTTATGACAACATTTCTTCGCAAATAAAGTCTGGTTTGCAATGACGATGGATCGCTTTTGAAAAGATGTAGAATAAACATCATTTCATCTTATGACAGCACTTGAAAGTTGTTCTACTCACACGGAAACACACAACGATAATGAATGAGCGAATTCCAAATGCCAAAATTGGCAAAATGATAATCATTCTCTATTTATAATCAAGCCTAATCATCACCAAGAACAACACAACCTCCAGCTTTTGATCTTGTTAATTTAATTTAATTACCAATAACTAAACTTCCATATCTAATATTACCGAACTATATGATTAATCAAGCCTACGGCTTGTTAAATAAATTAAGGTTGTTCTCTAAGACGATGTTGCCTGGTGTTAATTACTCTAGGAGTGTAAAATGATAGACAAACCGGTAGTGACGTGAAACTATCTGTAACAGTGAACTCAATTTAGATGATTGCATGCTCCGTCGCATCTTATTCGCTGTCAATACGGGCGCCTGCTAATTTGTTACATGCAAATATGTAGCTTAGGATATCCGTTGTTTGTTTTATGTATAGAGGCCCGTTGATACTGTAGTCTATACTAATATCATTGTTTTTAGGCGCTGTCTAAAACTGCCAACGAAAAAAAATGGGGCACAAAAGTTGTAGGGTTAAGTCAAATCATACAAGTTCGAAGATTTGTAATTGTCATACATTTATTAATTTCTAAAAGTGCTGAAAAAATATAATATAGATAGATAATAATATTTCAGGAATGACCAAAATTTTATGAAGCATGAATGATCTCTTTTGTTTGTAAGTTTTTATGTAGGGGGTAATCATCGGAACTACTGACCAGCTGGCCTACCATGACGTCTTAAAGCTGTATTGTTTTACTTTTATTCCAGTGTGGGAAAGAGACGGAGCTATACAGTATGTCTAGCGCCATCTCTTTCCCTCACTGGAAAAGGAGTAAAACAATCATGTTTTAAGACGTCATGGTGCGCCACCAGATTCTGAAAATTGTGTCACTAACGGGAAGCTACGTTATCCTCAAAAGTAAATGTTGGGTTTTTACGTATTTAACGGGAGTGAAGCTATGAGCTAAAGCTAGTAAGTTCATAAACTGTTGTCATAAGTCCAACCCTGCCTGAACGAGCTGAAAAAGAAAACTTATTTCTGAAAAAAAAAGTGTTGAAAATAAAAGAAGTTCACGAAAGCGTTTATGTATTGAATCGATCGTTATTAATGAAACTAAGTTTTCGTTTGCACCTTTTTTGATGGGTATAATTTATATCGGTAATCTTAAAATGGAGTAAACATTGATACCTAAACGCTAAATAACGCTAATTATTTCAAGCCACACCTAAATATTATAATTATTTTGTCCTAATAAAACCCACGTCCCACCTAAAATAAACGAAGTTGACAACAAATCCACCTTCTGTTATAGCTTTCATTTATGATGAAGCATTTCAAATATTTTATTTTATGAATGGCGAGTTATCAACGTAACACTCTTCACGAGTCGGGAATGAGGAATGCGTGTATAGTGGTTTAATACAGAGATTTTTATTTTACTACAGGTTTTTTATGGTAAAGATACATGAATCACGGTTTGCTGGTAAAATATTTGTATGTGATTGTGTCAGGAACTTCACACCCAATCGACCAAGAAGAGTTGTTCACGAAGGGTTGGGCAGAGCTTATAGGTAGTACAACCACATTTAGCCAGTTATGTTTAACACGCTCAGACCGGCGTGTACCACTGGTGGAGCACGGAGTATTTGCTGACACTGCGAGGTGTACCACCGGTGGCCACGTCACACTATACTTTCAATATACTAAGAAATTCTTGCCGCTTTGAGAGAAAGTGCTGTATTTACCGTCCCCGCCCAGTTAAAATGCCAAATTTTCATAGTGCAGTTCAAGAGGTGGATATTAATTCGAAAGTAAGGACAAATCAATATAAAAAAATTGTATTTATTAGAAAAAAAATTTACATAACCACGACATTAATTGTACAAAATGCAAATTATTTATGATAAATTACGTTTGAGAAAATGTAACTATAAGAAAATTAAATGAAAATTTAAAAAAAATATAAAATGAAATTCCATCTTGGATGGTATAAAATGAAAATCATTTTGTATGAATCGTATTGAAACAATCCAAACGCATTGGTTTTTCACGCGCAGAGCAAAACGTATTTACGCGTATCGATTTTTTCTAGCCGTACCAGCAGATTCGGTTGTTGTAAAATGGTCGTAACTAGGTCTGCATCTCTTTCTGAAAACCCAAAAACAATTTGTCCGACCCGGGCATCGAACCCAGCACGCGTTATATGACCGCATTAGAAACGGGCTGTGTCGACGGAAGAATCGACAAACTGACACATTGTCATTGTATATCCGTCATTATGCCGATTCTTCCGTAGACAAAACGCTACGCGTGCAGAACCTCGTGCTCAACAGTCACGATTGCGACCATAAGACCAACGAGGCAGTTCTACAGGTTTTTAAGTCTATTTTTGTGGAAAAGATAAATTAATCTGCTTGCTGGTAAACATATTTGTGTATGTGGTAACTTCCCATCCAGTCGTACAAAGCGAGTTTGTGGGTAGTCAAATATATTTGTATATGTTGCAACTTCACATCCAGTCGTACAAAGCGAGTTGGTGGGTAGTCAAATATATTTGTATATGTTGCAACTTCACATCCAGTCGTACAAAGCGAGTTGGTGGGTAGTCAAATATATTTGTATATGTTGCAACTTCACATCCAGTCGTACAAAGCGAGTTGGTGGGTAGTCAAATATATTTGTATATGTTGCAACTTCACATCCAGTCGTACAAAGCGAGTTGGTGGGTAGTCAAATATATTTGTATATGTGGCAACTTCACATCCAGTCGTACAAAGCGAGTTGGTGGGTAGTGAAATATATTTGTATATGTGGCAACTTCACATCCAGTCGTACAAAGCGTGTTGGTGGGTAGTCAAATATATTTGTATGTATATGTGGCAACTTCACATCCAGTCGTACAAAGCGAGTTGGTGGGTAGTCAAATATATTTGTATATGTGGCAACTTCACATCCAGTCGTGCAAAGCGAGTTGGTGGGTAGTAAAATATATTTGTATGTATATGTGGCAACTTCACATCCAGTCGTACAAAGCGAGTTGGTGGGTAGTCAAATATATTTGTATATGTGGCAACTTCACATCCAGTCGTGCAAAGCGAGTTGGTGGGTAGTAAAATATATTTGTATGTATATGTGGCAACTCCACATCCAGTCGTACAAAGCGAGTTGGTGGGTAGTAAAATATATTTGTATATGTGGCAACTTCACATCCAGTCGTACAAAGCGTGTTGGTGGGTAGTCAAATATATTTGTATGTATATGTGGCAACTTCACATCCAGTCGTACAAAGCGAGTTGGTGGGTAGTCAAATATATTTGTATATGTGGCAACTTCA
Organism: Cerastis rubricosa; assembly: GCA_949152445.1. Taxonomy (NCBI): domain Eukaryota; kingdom Metazoa; phylum Arthropoda; class Insecta; order Lepidoptera; family Noctuidae; genus Cerastis; species Cerastis rubricosa. Next base: position 16,091,791 of record OX424532.1, read on the forward strand.
CATCCAGTCGTGCAAAGCGAGTTGGTGGGTAGTAAAATATATTTGTATGTATATGTGGCAACTTCACATCCAGTCGTACAAAGCGAGTTGGTGGGTAGTCAAATATATTTGTATATGTGGCAACTTCACATCCAGTCGTGCAAAGCGAGTTGGTGGGTAGTGAAATATATTTGTATGTATATGTGGCAACTCCACATCCAGTCGTACAAAGCGAGTTGGCGGGTAGTCAAATATATTTTTCTATGTGGCAACTTCACATCCAGTCGTACAAAGCGAGTTGGTGGGTAGTAAAATATATTTGTATGTATATGTGGCAACTCCACATCCAGTCTAGTCAAATATTGGTGTTAAATAGTTCTATTTCTATGAAGTTATACGCGCTATACCTCTTCCATCGTCACAGTCTTGTACTGGAACTGAAACCATCAATCAATGAAGCTTAATTAATATGTAGGATCCGGTCATTAGTACGGACAGAAAATGAATCGGCAAGCGCGCCAAAGGTAGCACGCGACCTACTTACCAGTCTACCCACACCTAAGCGCGCTTCTACAGAGTCGTGACGTTTCGAGCTCGCTATGAGGCGGACAGTCTGTGTCTGACCGCGGCGGAGTCAAGACGTCCCGAAACTGTTCCCCGATTCATGGTGCCTAGTGTTATTGTGTTGGATTGTAATTTCAAGTAATTTGTGAGTAGTAAGTGAGTTCGACAAAAGCAGTGTACCTCGTGTAGTGTGTGTTTTCATAGCACGGAACCCATGTTCTGCCCACATGATGACCGTGTCTCACGGAACAAATCATGACAACTGCGACAAATATAATGACTAAAGAAAATAAACACAAAGCACGCCATGTTTGTTTCACTAATAAATAAATAATAACATCACCAACTCGTTTGGCAGTTTGATAGGCACATTGTGCTAAACATATTCCGAGTAAATTACAGAGCCTCCAATTTGACATCACAGGGTGACAATGTGCGTGGCGGGTAATTTCAGGATGACTCTACACATCGTAATTACCGTTCTGTAAAGGCGAGTTTAGGCTATACAAATATAAACAGCAAAAAGTTATAATGGAATCCTCTAAAATGGTTCCTATGAAGAGCGGTAAACAGCGAAATGAATGTATGTTATAATCATTTCATAGGAAGTCCCGTTTCAGCTTGGTGAATATCTGGAGGAGCTCGTGGCTTAATAATAACAGCCGCACGGGACCAATCTTTAAGGTTAAGCCATTATACCTGAGGTTGAACTGTGGATGGGTGACCATAATTACATACCGAGTTTTCTCCGTGCCTCGGAAAGCAAGTTCAGCCGTTGGTCCCAGCTGTTATTTGTAGATCTTTGACAGTCGTTACGAGTAGTCAGAAGCCAAAAGGCTGACATCCAGTCTTATGAGGGGTGTCATATTACCCAGTTACTGGGTTGTGGAAATCAGATAGGCAGTAACTTCATGTTAAATACTAGTACTCATCCGGTTAGACTGGAAGCCGACCCCAAGATAGTTTGGGAAAAGGCTAGGCAGATTTCTAAGAAATCCTGTAGACTTTGTCAGCACTGTCATCATCATTCATCATCATTTCAGCCCAAAAAACGTCCACTGCTGGACATAGGCCTCCCCCAAGTGTCGCCAGATTGACATTTTAGGGGGTTTTGCCATAATCGCCACGCTTGGCAGGCGGGTTGGCAATCGCAGTACGGTTGTTGAGAACGCTGCTGCCCATTCTCTTGAAAATCCCTTAGTCGCCTCTTACGACAGCCATAGGAAGATATGGGATAGTGCTATTCTTTACGTCCAACACCATACGGAATACAGCAGCAGTTAGCACTGTACATTTATTGTTTTAATATGACTTGTTGACTGTATTGCCTACCCCTGCCTGTAGGACTTGTTACTGTCTCATTGGTCTAGTGGTTGCAAGCGCGACTGCAGAGCATTCGGTCTTGGGTTCGTTTCCCAGCTCGGACAGAGTGTTATTGGGTTTTTCTATCAAGAATTTCTCAGTAGCAGTCACGGAGTCTGGATAAATGCCCGGTTGATGATAATAGGCTCGCCACCTATTACGTGGGACTTAAAGATAACTGGCGAAGTGCGGGTGTACTTGTTAGGTACACTACTGCTTAACCCTTCAGGGATTGTAAGGCGTGATGTTTTCATTATATGTTGTTCAGTGTTTTCTGATCAATCATATTTATAGGCAGAGAACCAAGTTCGCTCCTTCGTTGACGAAAATGCGAATCCGTTGTAAACTCAAGTTTAGAATAGAATAGAATATCATTTATTTCTGAGTATATGGTAGGTACATACAGATCTTACAATTTATAATAGTTCACATATACTACCGTTGCCGGTGTAGAAATATTAGAATTTTAAAATAATCATAATGTGGATACACACAAATATTAAACTTATTAAGAGAAACCACCAAATAAAAATAAATTATAAGTACATTTACAATACATTTCCTTTTTTTTAAATTATTATTATTATAAATTAATTATTAAAACTTATGATTAATGAACTCGCTTACAGAGTAGAAACACCAGAAGCCACGAAATTAATGCACGTTTGAATGTATTTATAGGCAGCTGTCTAATATGTGATGGTAATTTATTAAAAAACTTTATAGCCATGCAGTAGGCATTTCGACTATACAAACAAAGTCTTTGGGCTGGTACTAGTAGCTGTTTGGGTTTTTTTTTTCAATTCTTTTGGAAACATGTTCAGTTATGGCAAATAAATAGGAATGTCTTTTCACAAATAAACAGATTTCAAGTATGTAGAGACACGGTAAGGGAAGTATCTTTAATTGCTTGAATAATGGTTTACAGTGGTCTAAATAGTCAGCTCCACATATGGCTCTAACACATTTTTTTTGCACTATAAAAGCCCGGTCAACATCAACTGAGTTGCCCCACACAACCAAACCATAACGCAGCAGCAAATTCATGTCGGTCGACTCCCGAACCATTATTAAATAGTTGACCCACGTTGCTGCTCCGCTCCTATTAGTCGTAGCATGTATATCCTATAGCCTTCCTCAATAAACGGGCTGTCTAACACGGAAATAATTTTTCAAATCGGATCAGTAGTTTCTGAGATTAGCGCGTTCAAGCGAACAAACAAACAAACTCTTCAGCTTTATAATATTTAGATAGATAGATAATATATATTGTTATTATATTCTACCTTTCGCTTAACATCTCACCGTACTTCTTATATTATACGATGAGCAATAAATCATATTCTCGAACTTTGTTAGTTTGGTTTAAACACACCTTTACACTTTACTATTTTCCGGGCTAGAGATTATTTAATGGAAAACTTGGTGAAGGATTTAACAGGAGCCTGGAGTCAAGTGACACTAATGTTGAGATGTTGAAAGTGTCCTCCAATTTCAAGCTCTGCTCTTTTGTGTTTTAACGTGATGGTTTTACACTTGAGCAATTAGTCAACGAATTTGATGTTGCTCTATAATTTTTTGCGGCACTGGCTACTCATTGCTATTTTATAATAGTTTTGCGTGAAAAAACATCCTGTATATATATTTCGGGAAGTATCCTTTATGCTTAGCATTCTTGAAGAGTTAAGTAGAAGTATACCAGTATCCAAAATCTAAATATTTAATTTTACATAGGCCTACATAGGCACTTATAAAACGTCGACAAGAGGCACGGTTCGGGTTGGTCGTTTCCTATGGAGAAGAACCGGCAAGAAACTCCATGGTTACTCTTTAAAAATCATTTGGTTCTACAATATTTGGATGTTACAGCGTTAGTACATAAGTATGAGAGGACAGCGTATGCCCGACAATAAGCCGTTGCTTACTACAAAATGTAGAAAAGGATAACAGTAAAAAAAAATCCTTGAATGAATTCAGGAGAAAGAGTCAGCTTGAGTCTTATCCTAGCTACCTATCAGTATTTGATTAACAATCCAACCCAAAGTATTAATAGATACTCCCTAAATAAATAACCTTTATACCGGCTTAAAAATACACCTACCTAATAAAGTTGAACCCCAAAAGCGTGGCTGCCTATCTATATTTAGCGCTTCAGGCTGATTCAGTACATCTATCGGCGTCGCACCTACAACGGATGTCACTCCATCATTATGGCGAATAACGTTCTGCTAGTGACACCTCATAACGAGACGTGTACTACGTCAAATTAATTAATTGACTACACTAAGATGATCGATTTAACTGCTATCATGTCTGTCCGGTTCTAAATAAAAAAAAAAATTATAAAAGAAACGTTTAAGTGTAAAATCTCGCGTGTGATAAAAACATAACGTACATTTTAATATAGAAAACTTTTCACGACACATGACTCTGGTAAAACTCTGCCGTACAACAATTATATAGGTACGTCCCGAGGGAAATCTCGAGATATAATAATTCATAGAGTTGCCTAAGCAAGGATACCTCTTACCCTCTTCAGGTCAGGCACCCCTGGCCGTGAGTGGCGGGAGTAACGGGCACACGACTCACTTTGACAATGTTCTGACGCGCCGCATAGCGCAGCTGCGTACAATCTTCATCAATTTAATCACTAGACTGAACGCCGACTGTTTTGATTAATTACGTTCTGTTCGGCGGTAGACATATGGATCCGACTAGTTTAGGCAGACAACACGAAACAATGCCGCATTCTATAGAATATGAACATTGAACGTGTATGGGACATCGCCTTTCCTGTTTTAGCAACAAAGGGACAGTTGGAGTGTGGCATAGATAAACGAATAATAAATGCATTACGACTTGGTGGTCTTCGCTTTTAAAACGTAGATAAAGAAATTTGATTTAAGTTTTCTCTCGCAAGTTTTCTCTTACAACGACAGTAGTTGGTGACTGGTGAGTACCAGGTCTCGGCTCTTTATTCCGGAGCTAGAGAGCTCTGAAGAATATATCTCTTTTAATTTCTTATGACATTTCTGGTAAGAGGTTTCGCGGTAGATATAAGTAGTATCGCCTCACGTTTCTGAGAACTAATCAAATTAAAACCGCTATCGTGTCGTTCATTTTAACTGTTCATTGGTTCACCAACAAATCACTGTCGTTGACATGGGAAATTCAATCGGATAGGCAATTTGAAGATCTATCATTAAGATTCAGCTCTGCTCACATATTCACTCTGTTTGCAGTTTTGTAAAATTGCATTGTACCCCAACTGTAAAATTCAGTATACACGGTATACCTACTGATATAGCATGTATACTGAATTTCGCAGTTTTCCAATTTACTGAAGTAAAATACTGCCTTCATAGGAAGCCGGGATGCGACGCTCCTTCAACAAATTAAAAATGCCACAAACCATTTGCGTGTTCTTTCATTTCAGTGTTTATGTTTACATAGTTTTATTTGCAGACTCAGTAAATTGCATTTTTTTTTAATTTATTCTAAGATAACTTTATTTCTGCTGTATTTATTCGTAGTTTTGCGAGTCGTTAATTTCAGTCTAAATTGTATGCCTTATTTTGACCTACTGTTAGCATTACAACCAAGCGAAATCAGGCCCCTGATTGACATAATCGTGATTTTAGCGGTATAAAGTTCCGAGTGTGTTCAATCAGATTGCTTTTCGGGGTGAAAAGGGGCTAAATGCTTCCTCTCCCGAGAACATATTCCGATAGGCGGAGCACTAAAGTTAAGATGTAGCAACTGCCACAGCTAACTTCTTTAGAAATTAAGGTGTGGCATAGGTAAGCTACACGAAGTCAAATCCTATTAAGTGTCAACCACACGTATGTGAATTTTAGACGAAGAAAACTTTTTATTTATGTGCTTAATCCCAGTGGGGGAGAAGAACGTGAAAAACAAGTTACTAACTTGGGAGATAAGGCCGTTTGTAACTTGTTAACGTGATAAAATGTATTTATTTTTTCATGCCTAGTTATTTATGAACATTCTTTCATAAGTAGAATTCGGGGAAACTTAGTTTTTATCCTACATTTAGGTTACCTATTTGTTCAGAACTTGTTTAACTTTTATATACTAATATATTTAAGCTCCATCCAACTTTTGTTAAAAACATATTTTTATTAATATTAAAGTGCATGTGAATTGTCTTCAATAATCTAACCTTCATGAGATTGAAGAATTACTAACAGTGTTGTGGAGTTCAGATAGGCAGTCAGTTTAGCTGCATCCGCTGGTCTGGAAGCCGACCTTAATAAAGTTGGGTAAAGGCTAGGCAGATGATGATGAGATTGCAGAATTGTCTCAATAACCCCTGTACTTACTTGTAATTTCAATTGTGCGTCTTGTGACGGAATTCGAGACTTTGACCTCAGGTAAACCTTTGAGATTTCTCCCGAAAACAAAATACAGAAATCTATTTATTATTATTTATTTATTTGTGTTTGTATTTAACATCCTTGTATACCATGTTTTACGCAAATAAATATTCTATTCTATTATATTTACCATTTATTGAAACGTAAAACATTAGGAGCTGTCAAAAACCATGCTTGTGCATTCAACCGTACACATCAGATAAGATATTTAAGTCAATAAATTACAACAACGTGCTCAATAGTCCGGTTAAGCAGACGACAACCTCCTAGGTTGAACTGCGAGATGCCACTCATAAAAAAAAAAACAACGTGCTCTATTTTTAATTCTTTAAAAGATAAAAACATTTAAACTGACACAAAAGCATACAATACAAAGTAAGTTAAAAACATTAACTAGTAATTACAGTTAACACAGTTAACGCCGTCTTATCTTTGTAACGTTTAGTTCAATGTCAGACGTTAATATTTAACACAGTGACCCAGAGACTATTTAAATATATCAGAAATTTGGAACAGTTTATCGGATAAACATGGTATTATAGATTACAATATACTTTATTGTACTACACTAAAATTTAAACACAACTTATAAATCAGTAACATCTTCTTCTAATCTAAACTAATATTAGAAAGAGGAAAGATTTGTTTGTTTGTTTGTTTCTTTATTTGTATTGAAAAGGCTCCGAAACTACTGGTCCGATTTGAAAAATTCTTTCAGTGGTATATAGCCCATTTATCGAGGAAGGCTATAAGCTTATCATCACACTACGACGAATAGGAGTGGAGCAGCAATTAAAAATGTAGCGAAAACGGGGAAAATGTGACGCAGACGAAGTTGCGCGGGACCTCTAGTCTAATATATAAAATTCTCGTGTCGCGGTGTTTGTTACCAAACTCCTCCGAAACGGCTGAACCGATTTGTATGAAATTTTGTGTGCATATCGGGTAGGTGTGAGAATCGACCAACATCTATTTTTCATACCCCTAAAAGCCATCAAAATTTCCAAGCGAGCGCAATCGCGGTCAGCAGATAGTAACATATACATATACACATTTACATACGTACATTACTTCTACTTACATAGTTTATAAAACAAAGTCGCTTCCCGTGTTTGAATTCTAAGATCTTATAAACAACGCAACGGATTTTGATGCGGTTTTCATCAATAGACAGAATGATTCAAAAGGAAGGTTAATAGGTATGTATAATTTATCCCTGAAAAACACATCAAATTTCCACACGAACGAAGTCGCGGGCAGCAACTAGTTATGTTTAATTTGTTAGCAAAACTTCACATTATAAGTGTTCGGTATTGGTAGGTACCTAATGAGATTATTTTTCCTGCCTCTCAGTTAAGACTAAAGTCTACCAGTTATACTTTTAATGGACCTGTTGCTATGGTAACTTTCTTCAAAACCAGGTCCGCAGTTACAGAACACTTTTTCGCATTTGTATTATCTTCTTATATATAAAATTCCCGTGTCACAATGTTAGTTACCATACTCCTCCGAAACGGCTGAACCGATCTGTATGAAATTTTGTGTGCATATCGGGTATGTCTGAGAATCGGTCAACATCTATTTTTCACATCCATAAAAAAAAACTTCGCGAACGAAGTCGCGGGCAGCAACTAGTAATGGATATTTTGTGAAATTTTTCAGCAAATTTTCTCTTTAACACAGTTCTTAACTTTTCTCAAACATTTTCACGTAAAATATAAGAACAAAGCACATTTTACTCGTCGCAACTCCCCAGATACAAGATACATGTAAACGTTTCCGTATCTGTTCTGTCGGATACGAGCCGGATGTGAACCGGGTGCCTAATTATAATAACGTGTTGCGTCATCAGGGAATCCGGAATGGTAACCCTAAGCACGTAGGTTCGTAATGTTAAGTGAGATGTGATGGCATTGTTTTGTCTACAACTTAATGGCAGCAGGTACTGCACGGTTTTGCTCTTTAGGGAGTAAATTATTTATTAGATATCTGAAGTTTTTCTTACGGCAGCACTGACAATCAGTTTTATTAAAATAACCTCTTTGTCAGAAAACTTTAATCTTATACAGAAACTTTTAAATAACAGAACAATTTATCTATCATCATTCATCATTTCAGCCCAAAGAGACGTCCAGTGCTGGACATAAGCCTCCCCCAAGTGTCACCACATTGACATTTTGGAGGGTTTTGCCATAATCGCCACGCTTGGCAGGCGGGTTGGCGATCGCAGTACGGTTGTTACAAAAGCACAGAGAACGCTGCTGCCCATTCTCTGGAAAGTCCCTTAGTCGCCTCTTACGACACCCACGGGAAGATATGGGATGGTGCTATTATTTACGTCCGACACCATACAGAGCAATTTAGAGCATTACAGAGCATTATCTATCGCAAGAAATACATTTAACAAATTAATAGATCGAACCACCTGTTACTTCCTTCTTGTACTACCGGAGCACGTAGCAAAAGGTTCCAAATGCTAGCCAAGCATTTATCACGCTAGCTGACAGAAGAATACATTTCCATTACCTATTCTGAAAGAAAAATGACTACGACGCTGCATTCACTCACTACTAATAGTCTTCGCTCTTTCCATTTAAGTTTAGACGTGCAGTTAGCACGTATGCAGCCTGTTCCTGAAAAGAAAACAACTAATTCATCCCATTCGCAGCCCTCGTCAGGCGAGACGATTGCCACAAAAACCTATTTCTACTCTTTGTTCTCCCATCGTGTTGCAGTTTTTCCCCGACGTCCGGCGTCCGCTTCAATTAGTTCCCGTTGTGACGTACACACCGCACATCCATCAAAGAGTTCCGCAAATAACAATTGCAAATACACAAAATAATCATTTTTTTTTTCTGACCAGCCGACAACCTTTGTCAATACTCGTACACAGCTCGAGGCAATATTTGTGTAGTTGAAAACTGAAAACAACGTTATCCAGATTTGTTTGCATCATAAATAAATTCTTTCAACGATACATGGTTTTATTAAATGGTTGAAAAAATATTTGGTCCAGGTATTTTAGTTTCAGTTGGTAACTATTTCATATTAATCTGGAAATAGAGAACTTCTGAGTTTTGTTTTGATTTGTGTGAAATGTTTAAAAAAGAAATATATAGTGAAGAGGTAGATATACTAGCTATCTATTTCGATACTTTTTGAAGTAACTTCGTAGTCTCATATATTTTAGATTTTATTTCTAGTCATCCATTGCTGGTTGCTGTTTGTCTCTTTATGATATTCCAATAGTAAAAGGGGGTATTTTTAACTACTTAAAAATCAGTAACGGCAAACAATCTTTCATATTTCTTTTGTAGATACTCATATGGAAATGTGAAAGATATGCCTAAAATTTACGTGATCGTTTTAAAATTTAAAACCTTTTACCATTCTGTTTAAATATCGTATGCCAAGATCCATCACTAAGATCAAATCCGCTTAAAAATTCTTGCCATTCCAAAGGGCTAAAAGAAAATGGAACTATCGGGGTCAAAGTTTTTTTGGCCTTGCGGTCACGATCTCCTCTCAATAATGTAACAGTGAAAGCATGGTAATGCCCTCGGAATGAGTCAGCTGCTGCCCGCTCTCCCAGACCGACTAAAAGCGATCCATCAAGCTGTCTGTTTGACGAGATGACCCATTTTGCTTGGTCGACGACCGTCACTTTAGGCGAATTGGAACAAGGTCTAAGTCGAATCACGGATCAAGTCTAATTGATTTTATTTGACAAATGCTTTTTGTGCCAAGACAAGGGTACAAAAACCCCTAAATATTTCAGAAATCTTAAAGCAGAAAACTATAACAATACACCTGAAAATGTACGAGTTCGAACCGTAAAATAAATTTCAAATATCCACGACATTAGGCGAATTCATAAAGCAGGAAATATTATTTATAAATGTAGGCAACATGCGAGGCGTCGGCAATGAAAACTTTGTAAAAGCAAACGCAAAATATTTTTCGCAACTCAACAACGAACACGTGGCTTCTAAAGGACGTTAACAGTTTTGCAATTAATGTCGAATTAACCTTAAAACAATATTACAAGGGAGGATGTGGCTTTCCACCTTCCTTATGCGTATGTAGGTACGTATAACCTATGTACCAAACATTTTAGAGACAATTACATAAGATGTTTACTATATATACCACTCTTCATTTTGTTATCTTTTCATAAATTGGCTTAGAGATTCTAAAAAACCGGCCAAGTACGAGTCGGACTCGCGCACGAAAGGTTCATCATCATCATCATCTCAGCGGAAAGACGTCCACTGCTGGACATAGGCCTCCCCCAAGAGAGGGGGTTTGCCATAATCGCCACGCTTGGCAATCGCAGTACGGTTGTCACAAAAGCACAGAGAACGCTGCTGTCCATCCTCTGGAAAATCCTTTAGTTGCCTTTTACGACACCCACGGGAAGATATGGGATGGTGCTATTCTTTACGTCCGACACCATACAGACAACACAAAAGGTTCCGTACCTTTATTTATAAAAACGCTCACTTTTTTGAATGGGAGCCCCCCTTAAACATTTATTTTATTCTGTTTTTAGTATTTGTTGTTATAGCATCAACAGAAAGAAATACATAATCTGTAGAAATTTCAACTGGCTAACTATTACGGTTCATGAGATACAGCCTGGTGACAGACGGACGGCGAAGTCTCAGTAATATGGTCCCGTTTGACCCTTTGGGTACGGAACCCTAAAAAAGAGAGATGTCGAGATTCTAAATACGGAATTCAAGACAGGAGCGGGTCTTTTGGGCCGCGGCTGGAATACAAATGAACAAATATAAAGTAGAATATCTCGGGGACTTCTGAAAATGGACTTTGAAATGTTGACACATTTTTTTGTGTTTACATAATTACTACACTGGTTAATTGAACGAGTGAATGATACAAAAATACCGGGGATTTGTGACTTAGCTACCGTCTGTGAAAAACGTCCAAACTTTTTCAGGAATGTGCATTTGACCATGTCATTTTTATAAAGTATGTAGGTATAAAAAGCTACTCCATAGCCTCATCTGCATTTTGACGATGATAGTGAAATTGCTCTACAGTAGCGTCATGCATTCTAGGAAGATATCTACTAATAACAACACTCTCACTATTTTTATCTTGTTCTACCTTTTGTAGTAAGCAACGATTTATTGTCGGGCCAACGCTGTCCTTCCACACATAAGTACTAACGCTGTAACATTCAAATATTGTAGAACCAAATTATTTTAAAAGAGTAACCATGGAGTTTCTTGTCGGTTCTTCTCCATAGGAAACGACCAACCCGAACCGTGCATCTTTTGTCGACGTTTTATAAGTGCCCATGTAGGCCTATGCAAAATAAAATATTTTGATTTTGACTCGAATGACAAGAAATCCTTCTGCCTTACGTGGTGTGATAATTAATGCAACAGATCCTTATAGTGCAACAGATCCTTACGTGGTGTGATAATTAATGCAACAGATCCTTATACCATCCACGAAGATATTTACCGTGATGCCAATGCTATGTCGTGAACTTGCGATAGTTATCACAAGCTGATAAGTCATGACTTACATTTCTCCCGAAGGTCTCAACGGAATATTTTGCCCTTTTCGATCCCATACAAGTAAATTGACGAACAAAACATATAGAGCCGGCTTTCCTATGATAATCCGATACCTACGTGTTTACAATCTCTGATACAGTTTTATAGGCCTATCAAAAATAAGCCTCCGTGCGTTATCTTGCCATTTTTATGTGCCTAGCTCATTGTAAAACAGACGGTTGAACGACCATTAAAATGTTTACCATTCCTAAACTTTATACAATATCTATAACGTTGTAGATTAAAATTTCGAACGCTTCGAGTAAGACAAAAAAAATTTCAGTCATTTTTACGAACAGTAGGTAAACTGTTTAATAGATAACGTTCAAACCTTTCATTGGTTATCCATTGAGACAATTACCACAATCTCTAAGTATGGTGACATTAATTGTTGAAGTAGCTACCTACCTATATTATTTTCCAATATGAGAGAATGACGCTAAAAAGAATTCCCTTTCAAACCATGAGACAATTTACCCGGTTAACACAAAACACAATACAAAAGATGAAGCTACCTATACACGCTGTGAAAATTCCATAATACAAGCCATTTCCCATAATCGGTTTGACGACAAAATAAGAAGTTTCAGTAATGTTCCCGAAGCTTGATTGATGACAGCCATAATTCAATTGAGCACCTAATGCGGGGGTGCGTGTCTCAACGTAGTAGGGACGTAGTTACTGTGTCAGATACAGGGTAATGTTACAAGCTAGTAGCTCTACTATGAATGGAAATGATTTAGTAATCCCCTATACAAAAAAAACTGACTACGTCTAATTAATTGTCCATCAAGTTATTAAAAAAAACTTGCCACAGTTTAGCAAGACTATCCATCTAGATTTATAACATAAATTGTATTTAGGTACGCAAAACGTATTTGCAACAGAGACTTATTGCTTGTCTGGGTCTATTTATTTTGAGTACCAAGTTAGGTAATCAATAACTACACCTACTACTCAAAAGAAATAACGAGGCTAATTAAATTGTAGTCTACCGCGAAGAAAACAACGTAAATACAGGACAGCGAAGCCGCAGGCTTAGCATAGACTTTTATTGAGTATTGTTTTGCCAGTTAATGTATTATTACTCTGTCAATAGCATGCCCTGTTTCACAAAGAAATCACCTCAATTCTTACAAGTTCCATTATGTTTTCCATTTCATAAAGCTGTATATTCAAAAGAGTTTTGTTTCTTGCAAGAATCGCACAGTTTATGGAGGCAAAATGAAGGAGATTGATTTAAATTTCGAACAAATGTTCAAAATTGCAACAAAGTCTTTGCGTTTGAATGGATCTCATCCATTAAAAACGCGGGATACATGGTGGAAAATTCTATTCTCAATCATAATGATAAATACATTCTTCTGTTGCATTTCTCTCTTGTATTCCATCTTTTATCATGACATTAAAACTGGAAAATTTGCTGAAGCCAGCAAAAACGGCACAATGGTTATCGTATCTTTTACAATTACTCTTAAATATTTTGTGCTACTGTATCATGAGGCATCAATTAAAGAACTGATTAAAATCCTGGATAAGGACTATGAAACAGCCCTGGGTTCTATGGAGGACAAGCAAATAGTAGTCCAGTATGCCAACAGAGGTGTTACCGTATGCAAATTTTGGCTCGTGTTCGGTTTCGGCACCAGCGCTATCTTCCCAATAAAAGCTTTTTTCCTAATGGTATACTATTACTGCCATGGGGAATTCGCTCTAGTTCCTCTCTTTGACCTAACGTATCCTCCGCCAATAGAAGGCTATAAGAACGCAACGATATTATTTTGGGTTTTATTCACGTTCACTTTTATATTCGATGTGTATGCCTCGTCGATGTACGTCGGATTTGATCCTATGGTACCAATATTTATGTTACATACATGTGGACAACTTGAGTTACTTAGTCGACGTATCAGTAAATTATTCGTCGAAGCCCAAGATAACAAAGAAATAGAAGAAGGATTGAAGAAGATTATAGCTAAACTTCAGGATCTTTACAAGTAAGTCTTGTACAAGTTACAAGTGGTTAAAAAACAAAACCGTTTTGCAGAACATGCAAAATTAATAGAAGTACTTTCTTACAGGTTAGTTGACCGTGTAAAAGCTAATTTCTCTATTTTATACGAATACAACATGAAAACGACTACATTTTTGTTACCGCTAACTACATTTCAAATAGTCGAAGTAAGTAAATGGATCCAAGGTTTAAATTACACCAGCACATTTCCATAGCAGAAAATGAGTCTTATTTTATTTTACTTAATGTTAAAAAAAAAAACATTTCTATAGCAATGAAATACAGGTTCTAAACATTAAAATAATCCAACAACGTGGAATACAAGATGAAACACAATAAATTATCGTTAATTCTTGCAGGATTTGCGATATAAACGGATAAACGTCGAGTTTATTTCGTTCTTGGTTGGCTGCATTTTACATTTCTTCATGCCTTGTTACTACAGCGACCTGCTGTTGGAAACGGTAAGAGCCCACCTTTGTATATATCTAAAAGTTATTTATATCTAAAAGGGAACAATATTTTCTGTCTCCAAAGTTTAGATTTGTCACTAATCTGGAATACTTAGGGTATTCCAGATTAGTGACAAATCTAAACTTTATAATATTTATTCCCAAGAAAGACATGCCATCATATTAATCAAAACGGTCTTTAAGTATGAATCATCAAATTAATGTGAATATGTATCTTAAATTAAATTATAGTTTGATTACTTTTTTTCGATAGCCTTGATATAAGATCTATCCTCAAAAAAGTTAATCACGGGCAGAAAGAATACAATTGTATTGAAAATAGCAGATCTTTCACCTTACTAAATATAAACCTATCCCAAAATGTATAAAGAACCTATAACATGTTTCTGATAACAATCTATAAGTGTCATTTAATTCATTCAATCATCAAAATGATATACCTATCTGTCACCTAATAAATAGATCAGTTCCTTGTTTCTATGAAAAAATGCCTAATAGGGGAGGAGTCAAATTGGCGGTCTGTGAAAATTTACCAATCAAAAACTCATTAATGAGTAGTTAGGATGCAAGAGCGAGCGAAGCGAGCTCGAGTCATCCGGCACACCGACTCGGACAGGTTAAGTTCGAAAGGGAAATGGGGTGTAGTGAGCGAGCGGAGCGAGTGAACTAACACCCGCTATCCCCTTCGTGTTAGGTTACTTTAAACCATGCAGATAAAAACAGGAGCCCCGCGTAGCGGGGCTACGTCGACTACGCCTTAGTTTGCAGCTGTGGTTTGGAGTTTTTATGTAAACATTTTTACATTGTTTGGTGATTCAATTTTCGTGACACTTCTATTATTTTGAAATCATACCCTATCTTTAACCTCATCTTTTATGTTTTAATTGTAAAGGAAACTATTATAAAACCTACCCCCCCCCCTCTCTCTTGGTTTTTCAACCAATGTATGCACAATATGAGGAAGGTAGGCCAAAACTCATTGTAGATGGCATGACTATAGCTAGGTCTGGGCCTGGGCAATGAATAGAAGGACAAATTGTCTATCAATGACGATATTTTCAACTAGCTATGCTAGCGCATAGTTTCAGAATAACGTTATCCATTAAATCTCGTAAATCTTTAATGTCATTTTCAGAGCGAAAAATTTCGACAAGCTATATATTCGTGTAGCTGGGAGAAATGTCCCGACAAGCGAATTCGACAGATTGTGTTGTTCATGATGACGAGGGCCAGAATCCCCATGGGCATCACTACGGTGTTTTACGTGATTAATCTCGATACCTTCGCCGAGGTAAGCTATTGTCTGAAAGCATTCTTTTAGCGCAGTCGTGTGAAAATGCGCCAAAAGAATGCTTGCTACGCTACGCTCTTTCCGGTGGCTGGTGAAAAAACAACGGCCAACACACGCATTTTTGAGTACTTTTTTACAGATAATTTATATCGTTTATTCATTTTACTTACATACATTTTAAAATCTTTTTACAAAATAATAGAAATAAACATTTAAAAATATATAAAAAAACAGTAGCCCACTTGGGAACAGGGTCCTACTGCCAAGCGTAAGACTCCTCAGATGATGGTCGAAGCTTTCGGCTATTAAGCCATTGGCCGACACGACTATCCGCACAATGATTGATTGGTACTCACGTCCCACATGTCGACAACCTCGCGAACCAGATCTAGATATGTATTTGAATTGCTTTGCTTGACTTTTTATTTTATGTTAAAATAATTATAGGATAGGCTACGTCAGTAAAATGACTTTCTCATCTTATCTCGTTATTTTTGTCTTGTGCGAGACTAATAAATACTTTTTCTTTCTAACTACTTAAACTACGAGTACATTAGCAATTGCTACATGTCTCAAAGGTTCATCTAAAAACAATTTCCTTGCAGATGGTTCGTCACTCCTATACAATCTTTAATTTGATGAATGCAGCTTGGGGCTGATCAGAAGATCATGAAAAACCACATCAATTTTAAAACTTTTAGCACTTGCACTTCTTTTGTTGTTGTTAATAACAATCACTTAATTACAATTATATCTCACAAAACATCCTGTTTTTCATTACGTAAACATTCTGTACATGAAATAAATTCCTTATCGTAACTTTATAATTACACATTCATTGATATAATTGGGTATAAATTCTGCGAAAATCCAATTATACAAGGCCATTTAAAAAGGATAAGCATTGTCTACTTCGGTGCTTTAATAACATAGGAGTGGATTTTCCGAATAATTGTACAAGCATCGACCTACAAAATACATATACTATAGGTATGCTGCAAATGAGGGTTGAATTAATATTGACACTGCCGCGTAAAGTATTTATAGCCGTTGAAAATTGAGGAGCTTATGGCTAAATAATAACAGCTTACAGCCGCTCAGGTCGATCTTCAGTTTAAGCCTTGCTTGCCTAAGATGGTCCGTGGATGGGTGACCACCCAATACATATCGAGTTTCCTCCACGCATCGGAAAGCATGTTAAGCCATTTTTCCCGTAAATTTTTGAGAGTTTTGACAGGTAGTAGCCCGAAATTCTGACCATTCTTACCAAGGGGTATAGTATTTTTACCCAGTAATAACTGGGTTGTGGAGGTCAGATCAGGCAGTCGCTCCATTTAAAATACAGGCATTCAGCTGCATCCGGTTAGACAGGAAGCCGACCAAATATGTTGAGTTGAGAAAAGGCAAGGCAAATGATGATGACTGTTGAAAATTAATTCAAGGTTTACCTATTAGAGTGGAGCGTCAAATTAATTTGTTTCGTTATTTATGGTTATGTTTTTGTTTTTTTTTCGTTTTCTTTGTTATATTTAGAATAATTCGAGACATTTTTCACAGAGAGTAAAATGATTTTTATTTAATTATGATTATCCACAATAAGCGCTATTTTACGCTTTTCTGAAATCTTTGAACGGTGTTAGAGAGGTAAAACTAGTTTCGTGTTCCTTATGGCCAAATACAACATTTCGTAACTATTCAGATTCCATAAACCTGAAAAATAACAGCGCTCTACCTTATTTCATATACCTTTTGATCAAAATTATGTTAAATACCCACATATTATTATACCTACGTCACTAATGTTCATATCTACGAGGAAAAATCAACCTTTAGTATGGTCTTTTGAAATAATCAACGAATCATTGTTAAGACATTTGCGTAAGTTCTATTTTCTCACGCTAAAAGATTTAATGAAAAGTGTATCTTTTTCATATAAATGACAATGTTAACTGACTAACGTAGGCATTTTATTATGTTTAGCTAGCTTTATTTGCAAATATAAAAATATTTAAGAACTGAATAGCTTATTTCTTTATTTTAATTCCATCATATTCATCCAAAGGTTGTCTAGATGATATCGCAGCGATTTAACGTGACAACGTCATAACAAAACATTGATGAAATGATTGCATACTTTTATGAATAGCAAGCCAAACGATCAAGCCTATCATGCCTTTCGCTCGCTCGTGCAGTGCTCTTGCTATGATCGTAATGTTACAATGAGCGTAACATTACAATGAGTCATCCTTTTTCGTGCGTGCAGCCGGCGTTCATCGATTTATTAGACGTTGTCAAGTCAAAAGAGCGTAGGTAACCAATGCAACGTCTAACATGTTAACATCACAACTGGCTTTGTAACATAAGCTGCACAGATTACAGTGAAGGTTTATTCATCAGCATCTTCTAACGTCATGGTGACATACTAAATATTTCTCAACACTGCTCAGGAGAACGCTAACATAATGAGATTCTGTAGAGGGTGGCCGAGAAAATCGCCGACGGAGGCTGCACCAAGCCAAAACTTTATCTAAAACTAACACACTGTGTTCATCTTTCATAACCCGAGGATGCAAAGAGCACCTACGTATAACTTTATAGTGTAGGCCTTTATTTTAAAGTAGGTTTTAATTAAAATATGGCAGATTAAAACCGAAATGTCTCGAAGGCTGAACATTGTTCTAGAATTGGAGCCTAAAAGCTAGCATAGATTAAGAGCATTAGAAATGTGTATATTTTCCTCCGCGACTTCTACAAGATAGGAAAAGAAATAGGGTTCCTTGAAGAAGATTCATGAGTGGCGATATTTCGGTACGTCCGCTACGAACCTTGCTGACTGGCTAATCTTTGGATCAAAGCCACTCTTGTTCCAATTGAAGTGGCATCTTAAAAACCAGAATGGAAGCATTTTTAGGTAATAATGTACCTACCTATTTTAGGAACAAAGTATTTTAAAGTGTGAGAACAAGATTTCTTTTAAAAAGTTACTCAAGTTACATTACCGTAACTTTTTAAAATTGTTACATGTCATTTTAGAGCGGCGTAAAAAAAGGAAATTTTGTATTACGAGTACGTCGATACCGCGAGATCTGAATGGAACGTTAATAATAATGTAAAATTTGTCAGTAACGGTAGGTTCCCACTATTGTGATTGAAAACAAGAGTGATGTTTTTTATTATAATTTATCAAGTAATCATACCAACCCGCACTGGGCCCGCGTGGTGGATTACAGCCCACTCCCTCTCATAGAGAGGAGGCCTGTGTCCCAGCAGTGGGAACCTTATAGGCTGATGATGATGAAGTAATCATAATTTACTAGACGTTATTAACTTGATTTTTTTTTTATATTTTATCTAGAGGTCATGTTTATCTAATAAAACAAATCATAAAACATTGCACAAACTTAATATACTTTGCATTTTCTTAACTTTTCACGCAATAAATATCTAATGTTAACAACAAAACATTAATGTCTAGGTTTTATAAAAGATTACAAAATATACTTTTCAACTGGGTTATACAATAAAAATATATTATTCTCTGCTTGGTCTTACAAAACTATTAAATATTTGACTAACTTCACAGATCACAGCTATGGCTAATTTACACAATTAAATTATTTCTATTCAACAAAAATACTCAGATTACAAGCATTGAAAACTGAAGTAATAATCAGTTTAACAAAATGATTAATTAATTAATTAATTAATCAAAATTACGTTGCAAAATCCTTTCTTTTCCGCGTTCATTGAGGCAACAAGACGGCGATAAGTTACAACTGGTTTATTCAGCTTTCTAAACCTTTCTAATTTAAACATCATTATAGATTCTAGCATAATTCGACAAAATAAATATCATCGGTTTCCGTGATATCCTAAACAAACAAAAAAACACAGATTTTGCGAGATCGTTATCTCAATACACACAGCAAGTACGCGTATACAATCAGCAACAATGAAAAAGGTAAGGACAGAGCACTAGCAAGATCTCGCTTGTTATACTCGTATGTAAATATTTGAACAATCTCTGTCCGGGAACTCAATGCGAAGCTCAACTACGAGAATTATTCATTATATAGCCACGCTTCTATTCTTTCAGCGACAAAAAATCAAAACTAACATTTTAAATGGACCTAACCGTCTAAGGACCTAGTTCTATGAATACTTTCAAGTACGTTCAGCCTCTTCGAGCTACAATTCGACATCAATAAATATTATCACAGTTGTTATAATACCGTTCCATTATAAATATTTTTAATAATAGACTTGGAGTTATCTCACTTAATCCAAACATCCCACGTATAGTTAAACCGACTAGGAGCAGCTAACGGGTTCCTGAAAACTGGTATAGGTCTAGGAATTATTTTCGCTAACTCTGCTTCCAGTAGAACTCGCATACACGATACTAAATCCGGATACATGTCGGACAATTCCGTTGTTTCACAAGGATCATCTATGATGTTGTAAAGACATACTGTGCCTGAAAATAACATGCAATAGTATTAATTATAAATTATAGCTCCACATTTTTTATACCTATTTTAAACCAATGCATAAAAGCAGAACCATTTGTTCTGGTGTTAATGGCTTCTATAGTGATAGGTTTGTGTGCTACCATGAATGTCATCGAAGAACTATCTATCTATCATAAATTCCAAGGTGTGTGGACTACTTAAAAATTCTGAGCTATTTACTTAACCATTTTGTTCACTACTCCGTATGCATTTTATTACATACTCACCGTTGCCAGGATGACATGTAGTAGCAGAAGATGTATCGCATTTTACTGTCGTTTTGTTCCTTACAGTCAAGTCATCAGTATTAAAGGTCCTTCCAATCGAGTCAAGTACACCGTACACACTACTGCGCTTAATTGCTTCTACGTAAGATGGAGGACTCCCAATCATGCCGGTGAGATTAGTGCCATGGTATATACTGTAGCTCTGAGTGACGTCACCCATCACCAACTTATAGTCCCCGTATATTATCGAAGCATATCCTACCATATCGTCTATCTCATACATTTCTTTCCTTTGGGAAGGTAAGTTAGAGTTAATACTGTCCCACTGGTCGTTACCGTCAATGTCTGTGGGGGGTTCTATACCCGCAGCACTCAATAAAGTTGGCAACCAGTCTGTGACGTGCATGTACCCGTCCCAGTAATGACTAGTATTGTTCAGGTGGGTACTCCACACCAGCCCAACAACTCTTACACCACCCTCGTAAGGTGTCGCTTTAATTCCTCGCAGGGGATAATTTGAAGCGTAGTTTTTGAAGTCGCCAACAGTCATGCCTCCATTGTCTGATGTGAACACAATTATCGTGTTTTCTAAAATTCCCTTGTCAGATAGAGCTTTGACAATATCACCGACGCTGTCGTCAAGTTTTTTTACCATTGCTGAAAGGTGATATAAGTTTAAACATAAAATAAAGGGATGTGAAATCTGTGTGTACTTTTTTTTAATTTCCCGTTTACAATTAAGAATATTCTGATGTATTGTGTCTCGAATAAGTTGTGAGAGTCTTGGTGAAATTTACAAAAACAGGAAATATTAACTGCGTGTCAGGCCCTCATAATGCTTCCTTATAAGCCTTCAAATTCCTTAGGAATTAAATTTACCTGCAAAGATCCTTCTCTCAGGTGACTCAACATGTCTCATCGCTCTGACTTCTTGTGGCGGTGCCTGCAGAGGGGCACCCTCATTGCCAGCATGAGGAGCATTGTGCGCAACCAATAGGAAAAGGGGAGATAGTGTATCGTGATTCTTGATCACTGATTACAAAACAAATAAAGTCAATGCAGATAGTAGATATAAATTTGATGGATGATTTACAGTGAATTGGTATGAATGGGTGGAGAAGACTAAAATGAAAACACTGGTAATACTAGTTAACAGGAATAATTTTAAAATATATGATAAATCCTAGCATAAAAAAAAAGATACAAACTCATCTGCCTAGCCTTTTCCCAAACTATCTTGGGGTCGGCTTCCAGTCTAACCGGATGCAGCTGAGTACCAGTATTTTAAATGAAGCGACTGCCTATCTGACCTCCACAACCCAGTAACTTGGTAATACGATACCCCTTGGTAAGACTACAACCTCGGCAAGCACGGCTTAACCTTAAAGATCGACCTGGGCGGCTGTTATTATTTAGCCACGAGCTCCTCCTCATCCTCCTATCTTTTTTTTTTTTTTTTTCAAAAAAAAGATACAAACTAAATAGCATAAAACTAAAATTAACGAAATAGATCACCATTTATTTATATTGGTTCACTAACCTTGTATGATTTGCACTAATTTGCATCTGAAAATAAATTAATCTCTAACATGTAAAAAATGAAAAATAATAATCCCGTGACTAAACTACTGCATATATTCGATTGAATTTTTACGCATTTTTAAGAATTGTACGAAGTTTAATTTACCGTCGTATTCTCGTTTATATAAATGTCAGACGGCATATCTTATCGTATTTCTCTATCTGTCTGAATGAAACCATATAGATGTTAACCTACCTTGACCTAAAGAGTAATGTAATGTAAGTACCTCCAAAGATGACGAAAACTTTAGTCTGGCTTTAATAATAGGAACGAATACACAAACTATATTTGACAAGAGATTTAATCGTTACGAGTCTTAATTCTTTGTATTTATATTCGAAAATGCAAATTTTTGCCATCAGTCTTTATTAATTAAACGATTGTCAGTTTAACCTCTACGATTCTCAACATTTCTAACGTTATAAGTTTTTAAACTAACGTGGTCGCTAATACTATCAATAACACTCGTAACGGGATATCTACCATGTTTGTTATTTGTTTTGAGTTCCCGATATTTCGGCGCTTATTGATAGTATTTCTAACAGTAATAAAACTTACCTGTTTTAGCTTGTTCTGTGTAGACGTCGGTGATGTAACCCTCAATGTCCCATGCTGGGGTTTGGTTTCTAAATAAGGATAAACCAGAAACTTGGCCGACCGTCCACTAAAAAAATAGCGTTAAACCTCGTAGATAAAGTGTTTTAGATATTCTGTAAATCATACATGCACTAAAAACACCTTGACAGTGTGTTGGGTGAAAACCGATCAGAATTAGACCCAGCTTGCCACCTTGAGGAATACCTAACTTGAAGAGGCGATAGTTTGCTAGTGTACAACATTCATTTTATTCGTTATTATAAATTACAGGAACGACTTCAAACAACACAAGTCCCTCGTTTGCCGTGTCCGTGATCACATTAAAATTGTTCACGAGGTACATGAAAATGTGTCAAGGTTTTTTACTAGATCTGATAAGAGATTAGATTTCTTTCTAAGTTGTTTTGCTCTTTGAATGACTAGGTTGCTACTCTATTCAAAACAATAATATCATATACTTACTTCTTCTTCGTAAGTGTATTCAAAATAATCCAAGTAACCACCTCTATGTCCAAAATGACTGTCAAAGCCTCTTTTGGTTGGTAAATATTCTTCCCGCGATGATCCGACATGCCACTTGCCGACCAAATGGGTTAAATAACCAGCATCTTGGAAATACTCTGGCAATAGCATCACACTGGTTGGAATGCCCCGATCTTCACCCATTGTTATAGGAGGATAACCTTGCATCCCTAGTAGAGAACACAGTTTTGGTCATTGTACAATTTTAAAAATGAATGTGCAACAAAGTTAAAAATATCCTACACACAAAAGGTTAAATGAAGTCAGTTAATTTTTGGCCGAAGATTTCGCTGATCACTGACTCGAGAGATCAAATATCTTGATAAGCATTACATTGACGTCAGAGAATCTTTGCGTAGGTTAATGAACGTAACATAAACACTTTTAGATAGAGACTCTACAATATGGTTTTAAAGAACTGAAACATTCATATTAAATACCTGTCTTATATGAGTATTTTCCAGTTAGAAGCGCTGCTCTAGATGGAGTACACACCGCATGACTATAATACCTTCCCAGTGCGACCCCAGAATACGCCAACGAGTCAATGTTCGGTGTCAAAATCTGATCAGATCCGTGGAAACTGACGTCGTTCCATCCCTGTAATAAATGAAAATAGGTATATGTGTCAATAACTTCGATCTGTTTTAAGACAAAGCTTTAATAACATATAAATTGTAATCGATTTCAAAGGCAATTTTTTAGAATCATCATCACATCTACAATGTTAATGTGCAGATGATGATCATTTATACTCCATCAAGTAAACTATATAACTTCATACAAGCCTCAAAACTATTTGACTATTTATTTCAGGATGGGAATTTCCAATAGACTGGTTTTGGAGAATAGATTTCCGGTTACCCTTTACGGTTGCCATAGATAATTCTATAATATTACGATGACTATATAAACTAACTAGCTGTCCCGCGCAACTTCGTCTGCGTGACATTTTACCGTTTTTCGCAATGTTTTTCATTGCTGCTCAGCTCCTAAACAGCGTCATCTATTGAATACTTACTCTATCCAGTCAACAGATACCGCCATCTGTTAGAATTATTTTGAGCAAACAGATAGTTGTGACTTAAATTGCAATAAAATAATATTGCGACTATAAATTGAGATGTAAGCTATCCTACCTTTCAAGTTGGATCAAACTGCACCCGGTGTACAAAGGAGATGTTTGATTTTGGGCTACCACTAAGTACACTACATAGATAAATAGGAAAAAAATAGAGGAATATCATAAAAATACAAAAAGAATAATTTGAAGAAGAGTATAGTCGTACAATAATTATCATTTGAAAAGTTTTTTACTACGATAACCCTATTTTTAAGGGCAGCCATGACAGTTGTTTGACAACTGACAACTTTGACAGTTTTAAGAAGTGCTGTCTTTGAGTCTTTCTTTGCATTGAGTTTGGATTGAACTTGTTGTTTTGTTCACCAAACCAAACCAAAACCCGAGATTTTCGAAATTCCAGTTTCATGTTTACTAAAGCAGTTATGACAGTTCCATTTGATTGACGTGTATTATACACGTCAATCAAATGACATTGTCAAAATGACATTTTTCGCCTGCTGATCACGTGCTGATCTGATCCACCATGTTTAACTTTTATGTTGTATTGCTCTCTGTGGCCAAGTTAATTTGAATGTACATTAAAACGAAGTGAAATTAAAGAAAATTGATAATAAAAAACGGTTACTGTATTATTTAGCAATATTTACATATAGTGTACATAGTGCTAGCCCAGGCTCCATACATTTCTGGAACATCTCCTTTGATTAAAATCGGTTAAGTAGTTTAGGAGTCCATCCCGGACAAACAACGTAACGCGTAATCTATATAGATTAACGATCATCGCACTAAACCAAAAGATATTATGATAGCATCATGTCATAAATTATTGAATGGTCTACAAAAAAAGAGTTGGTTCCTGGTGACATTATTCTATGTTTATGGGGAGAAGCAAAACTCGACAATTGAGATTAAGCGAAAAATAATATAATTACGACTTACCATATCATCCGCCAATATAAAAACTATATTAGGATTATCCGCTTCACGAGATAAACCAATTAGTCCGATGGTCACAAACAAAGATAACACACTATGGGTTCCCATTCTTTACCCCTCGTAACTAAAAACTAAAAAAAATACGACCACTGAAAGTATGTGTGTATGTAGTTACTCGTCCCTTGCTAGAAATGAGACTTAAAATAAACAAATGAAGTAGTACAAACGACGAGATTTCTCAATCACGGTAACGTAGCACGTGCGTCCACGGTTAACTGTTTGCACTGTGTGAACACGTGATGGCACGACCCGTCATTGAACGATAACACAGTCATGTCATTTTAATGCAATTATTTATTGTATTTTTAAACAGTTTTATTGTATACTTCCTGTTATCAAACTGTTGGTGGTTTGCATAATAAATACGATTAAACAACGTGAGTTGTTTTATACGCCAACATGATTAAAGATTACGATTTTTGGAAGAAAATAATTAGAAAAAAATACTTCTATATCTTTAGATTTTAAGAAATTTTAGTGCATGGATTTTATTCTACGTTCGATATCTTTCATGGATCATTGTTCTATCACTAACGTTGTGTGAAAAGTACACACATGTAGGATCTAATAATGGATTGCTCTATTGTTGTGTTTTGCTTTGGCATGTGACGTAATTAGTACCTGTTTGACGTTTGTACTCATCCACAAATTATATAGCAATACCTATTAAAGCTACATACGAATACACACCATGAACAAACCAACAAATTGTCCATGAACTAAATTAGTATAGTTGCTATTTGCGTTTTACATTGATTTGAAACTATTTGCAGATGTGGCTAGATGGTCAGTGAAATGAGTCATTATATTAAATTCATGGTTACACAATTGATAGGTATGTTATTGTATCAGTGTACAATATTAACAGTAGTTTATCAGTGAACATAAATTAATATTTATTTATAATTTAAAACATTAATTGGAAAAAATGTTTGATTGGTGCGCCATTTTCTCGTGGTCCTACTATTTTGTCCTACTAGTACTAGTTTCTGTTCGTCCTACTATGACATATTGGAGCAGTAATCATTAATTTATACCACCTGCCGTGCTTTTTGAAATATACATTTATGTTTATATATTGTTAATTTAATACTTTTTGTTTCGTTCTTTTCATAGTGCGATTTTTACGTTGTCGGATGGTAGTTCTTAAACTATACTTGTTTCAAGAAATGTATTTTTTTAAGAACTCAGTTTTTAACAAGTTATTTAAGTAGTGAACATTTTAACAGTAACTTTCTAAAATTTACGTAAGAGGTACGATATTTTATCCCAGTACTGCACAACTCTAAGCAATATCCTCGTTCTACATCGACGTAGATAACGCTTCGAACGTTGTTGAGCTAGAGAGTTCTTTCCTAAACTGTAAAAGGATTTGGTGTACCTACCTACCTATATTTTGATCTCGAAACGAAACTCTTTTCTATATAGCACTGTTAGACAGCCATTAGAACTTGGAGACGACCAGTCTGTATGTACAAAGGTGATTTAGAAAATGCTTTTTAGCTAACGATCGCATTACAGTCGCTAATATAAAAAGAAACCTCAAAAGGTGTAGGCCGAAGCCCTTTATAACAAACTGAACGAACTTATAAACATAGATAAACTGCTGAAATAGTGAACCTTGACCTATAGGCTCATCCGATATACTGAGAGCCGATAATGAGGGTTTTTTCAGGTATAATCTACACAGCCTTGGTCAACATAGCCTTGCCACCAGTAAGTAGAAGCAAAATACCTAAACGAGTTTAAAAATTGGATGAGGTAAGAGCACAGATAAGAAACTGCATATTATACTAACCACTTAAAACAGGTAAACAGTGAAAATTCCAGCAAAATATTAAGTGGCTTACCGAGGAACACTTTAATAGGTACTCAAAAGGTTTCACAGACATTCTGTTCATGTAATAAGGAGCCGCTTTTGCAAGAAAGCGTTTGTAATACGCTTCTAAATTCCTTTGGTACAATAAGGAGTGTTTGAAAGCTGCTTCAAATTCATGCTATCGCTCAGGTGTCATTGTATATTGCATTCATCATGAAACGCCTTTGCGAAGATAATAATCCTACGGCTTCAATCTTTTTATTAATAAAAATTACAAAATACTTTGCTAAATTATTTAGTTTTTCTTTTAGATTTTTCAGTAAAGATAATTTGGATAATTTTGTTTTGTTGCAAACCTTGTCGTAAAAAAGATATAAACATTTTATTTTCTTGCTACTATTAGATTTATTGCTTACATAAATCTTGACGCTTGCCGGAATAAAGAATTTTTGCTACGTTCAACTCATTGCCAATCTCTCAGCTTTTAGTCTTAATTGTTTTCGATTTGCAATGGAGCACTAACGGATTATCGGATTAGCCAAAACTAAGGCTTGCTGAAGCTGAAAGCGTACGTATGATCGTGTATCTCGACCACTTACGTATTTGGCTGCTTTACTAGTATTGTCGACGGTAAAGTTAAGTTTAAACTGTAGATGGGATGATTATGACTTTGGCCAACTAGCCGACTACTGCACGCGTAGCATGACCACTATAGAAGCGAGTTTTGTCTACGGAAGAATCGACATAATGACAGCTAGATAATGACAATGTGTCAGTTTGTCAATTCTTCCTTATAGCCCGTTTCCACGGTGGTCATGGTCATCTACACGTGCTGGTCGATTGTTTAAATGGCCGGCGAATCGGCCGAGCCGATCACTACTTTCGGTTGGGTTCAGGGTGCATCGGCGATGTCTTTGGTGTTTCATGTAACAGCTAAGTCGCTTGCAATGTGTATACGTTATAGATAATGACAATGTGTATACAACGTAGTCACTCGCACCCGCCCGTCGGTCACAGGAATTCTATTTTCTGTTAAAAGTTGAAATATTATTTGGAAAATGAATAAAAATAGTCCAAATATCTACCAATAATAAGACCTCTTTTGATTTCAGTTCACTGAATAGAGAGTAACTTTCAGTAAGAGACGAAAAAAAAGTTACGTCTAAGTATATGAAAAATAATAATAGTTTTTTTTTTTGTGACTTTGGCTATCGTTTACTGGACTTTTTCGGAGTTTTTACTTGCGACTTAGGCTAAATCACTTCAGATCTTCTGTTTTTGCTAAGTGATTGTTTTTTTGTTATAATGCAAGTGGAAAAAAGAAACTGTGTTTGTTGCAATCATTCACTATTACGAAGAAGGAATGACCAGTTACTTCATTCATTTCATTTCATTTCATTTATTCATATAACAATTTACATTGTGTTGAATATATACACGTGCAATTTAATACAGATACAGAAACTATGAATTAACATTCCAAGTAAAATTTAGGTATAGTGTAAACAGTTTAAAAATAATGTCAATTAATTTTAAAATATACGCAATGTCAAATAGGTTTAAAATATAATGTCAAATAGTTTCCAATATAATGGCAAATAGTTTAAAAAAATGTCAAAAGATTTTATAATATTTTTATAATGTGTAAATCATTTATTATTGTCTGACATTAGTTCCGAGACATACAGACATTTATCTAATAAAAAGGCTTTTAATTTTGTTTTAAATAAGTGTGTATTATAAATCAGAATCTTTAGCTCAGAAGGCAATTTATCAAATGTCTGTATAGCTTGGTACTTCCAACAATGTTCTACTATATTAAATTCAGGTCCTATTAGTTGCTTAAAAAATTTTCTACGGGTGCTCTCCCTAATCTCACGTTCTTCTTGAGATTCAAACTCATGTAGATACTTATCAAAATGACTTAAAAGGACCAATACGTATAGGCTAGGCACTGTCAATATTCCCAATTTTTTAAAGTATTATCTGCATGAGACACGTTGTGTAATTCTGACTATTGTCCTTATGGCTCGTTTCTGTAAGATGAACGCTCTCTGCCAGTTATAACTGTAACTATTTCCCCAGAGCACGATACTATACCTTATCTTTGACTCGACCAGCGCATACTATACAGCCTTTAACTGTTCTATGTTCAATTCATCTCTAAAGCTCCTGAGTGCGTAACATGCTGACGATATGGATGATTCAATACCAGCAAGCTCCGGTTTTCAATTTAAAAGCGAATCCATATTTATCCCTAGGAATTTAACCTTGTCCACTAATTCAATCCTGTCTCCATTTATTTGTATATCTAAGTTGTCATTTTGACGAATCGTAGTCTTGAATAATATGAGGTTAGTTTTATTTGTATTTAGCATTAAATTATTGGCTTTAAACCATTCGCAAATTTTTCCTATAATTATATTTGTATTTAATGTCAATTTTTGCCTTTTCCCCAATTATTATGTTTGTGTCTACTTCTCTCAGATCAGGACTTTTGGCATCTCGACAAGTGAGTGTTGTTTATATTAGTTTTTTTTTTTATATTTCTTTCTATTATTTCCGTCAATTCATTACACATTCACTTATTTAAAGCCGGTTACTTATCTATTTCCAAAACGCATATAAGACTAATTGACTTTTATATGCGAAATGAAACGTTTTAAAGCAATGAAATTATATCCTGAGATAAATCATTGCTGTCTGTTTATAATGTCTCATTATTTCGTAGACTATTTTATTACATAGGTCTCGTTAGTGGTGGACATTTGGACCAAGCTCCACATTCTACTTTCTTGATTTGAGTTCAAGTATTGACCACCAAAGGAAGAACTACGTTTCCTAGATTTTATAACAAACCGTAACGTATACTGATTTAAAAATTATTACCAATCTGGCTATAATTTTATTTCATTCACTCAAGTTGATAAGTCGGCACTTTTTGCCGACGAGTCACTGACTATTCGCCGACTACAAATTGGTGACTATTCGGTACATCTCTAGTTTTAACCAATTAAATACTCGTACGCTATCATTTTCAGATGTCATCACAGTTTTTCCTTGAATTGTGCGTCTTTTGCTAGCGTATGAGCACTGAAATATAACTTTGTGGTAGGATTTAACAAGTAAATTCACAATAAAAAAATAAGTTTTCTTTTATTTGGTTTTATCGACTCGTTTGGTCCATATCAATCATGAATAACAGCATGTACTCCTGTCTTTATTTTTACGATGGTACGGAGTATGATTTTCTTGGATTTATGCACAATATTTTCATTTTATAGCGCTGTAAAAATGTAGAGTAGCCCACTTTGGTCCTGAGTCTACCACTGCATGTCAGACATTCAATCACTTTTAAATTATATCGCGCTATTTTACAGCGTTATAAAAAAAGAAAATGTTGGTATACGTTGCTAATATAATACTACCGCGTACCGCCAAAAAATCAGAATAACACGTTTATTGTGAATCGTTTCCGTTATCGGTGGGTATCTAGGAGGTACTGTATGATTCAAAACTTGTTTTTTATTTATTGCTTCTTTTATTACAACAAAAAGGTTTTCATTTGGCCGCAACCCGCCTGATGTGAAGCGATAATGCGGACTAGAGTGCATGGTCGCCAAGGGCGGGCAAGGAGGGGCAGAGGGGGCAGCGGACAGCTTCCAGCCTGGTTTATCTTCGTTGTTCAGCATTTCAGTATAAGTTGACCAAATAATTTCTGAATTAAGAATCAAAAGAAAAAATCTAACCAACCGAGACCATCCGAGACTCGGGTGACTTTTACTTCTGTACTCGCTTCGCTCACTGTTGTATCTTAGATTATTTAAAGATCTATAGCTGTATCCGTAAATAGTAAATTATTAGTTAACCTCTACTAATCTGTTTCTAATGTAATTTCCTCCAATATTTCCTAGGGAATTTATCCTCAAATTATTAACATAAAAGAATTATATCTAAGGATAGATCATATTTATTTAGTTTTATTGTATTTTATGTAGGTATTAGAAAACAAAAATAAATTATCACGCGTTAACAACAATAAACTTTTATTTAGACTTTATCACAGATAACAAAAATTTTTTTTCAATTGTGTAATAAAATAAAAATACATTATTATCTTTCTTACAAAACTATAACATATTTGACTAACTATACACATAAATACACATTAAAAATACCTAGTTGAATACAAATGGTTTTGGAAATATTATAATAATGTTATATGACTTGTCTTAATTTAATTAAACCGAAACCGTTTTGCTAAAAAATACTCAGATTGCAAGCGTGAAAAACAGAACAAAATTCAGTTTAGCAAAATGCTAATTAAGTTACGAAATCCTTTCTTTTCCGCGTTCACTGAGACAACAAGACGGCGATAAGTCACAACTGGTTTATTCAGCTTTCCAAGCCTTTATAATTTTATACTCCGTCACAGATTTTAGCGTGATTCGACACAAACTACCACGGTTTTTGCAGTATCCTTAATAAACAAAAAAATACAGATTTTGCGAGATCGTTATCACAATACACACGCGTTAAGTATGCTTATGCAATCAACGACAGTAAAAAGGTAAAGATAAAGCTCTAGCAGGATTTCGCCAGCCCAGGTCTAACCAAGACTAACCTTACCCCCGGCCATACCACTGGTAGTACGGTGTGCCCCTGACCATACCACTGGTAGTACGTTGGGTAGACATACTATACCCCCGGCAATACCAGTGGTATAACGGTGCGCCCCTGACCATACCCCCGGCCATACCGCGGGTAGTACGATAAGCCCCCTGTGATGTGAAGATGTATGTGATGACCACTGTGGAAACGAGTTTTGTCGACGGAAGAATTGACAAAATTTTCTGTTATTTAGTCGATTGTTCCGTCGTGCTAGTCGTGTTATTTCTTTTTTTTTCAAACAATACCTACTATATTATTATACTTATTTCTGTCTATTCGCAGTTCTTACCACCGGCTATCCAGCAGAAAGTACTAGACTAGCTAAGTAATTATAAATATAAACATTGACATAATAGATTTCTTAGTGTACAGATTCATGGAGTTATCTCAATTAATCCAAACATCCCACGTATAATTAAACCGACTAGGAGAAGCTAATGGGCTAACAATTGGTAAAGTTCTAGGAATTCTTTTCTCCACCTCTACTTCCAATCGAGCTTGCATACACGTTACTAAATCCGGATACATGTTAGACAATTCCGTTGTTTCGCAAGGATCATTTATTATATTGTAAAGACAAACTGTGCCTGAAAATAATAAAAATGCAATTTTATTAAGAGGTACAAACACATTTAGATTCTTATTGGAAAGCAATAAGAACTAAATCAATGCATAAAAAAATATATTGCTCTGACAACAAATCAAATACTACTACGGTAGTAGGACCGTGAACAACACAGTGGAAATTAACTGACAACTAAGACTAAAAATTCGGGGACGTACAGTTAGGTAGGTTAAGTAGTAAGTGTTTCATTTGTTCACTTCTCCTTATGATATCATCATGAAACTCACCGTTACCAGGCTTACATGTAGTAGCCGAAGATGTATCGCATTTTATTGTCGTTTTGTTCCTTACAGTAAATTCATCAGTTTTGAAGGTCCTTCCAATCGAGCGAAGTACATCGTACACACTACTGCGCTTAAGAGCTTCTACATAAGATGGTGGACTTCCAATCATGCCGGTGAGATTAGTTCCATGGTATGTACCGTAGCCCTCAGTGATGTAACCCATCACCAACTTATACTCCCCATATATAATTGAAGCGTACCCTACGATATCGTCTATCTCATACATTTCTTTCCTTTGAGAAGGTAAGTTAGAGTTAATACTGTCCCACTGGTCGATACCGTCAATGTCTGTGGGGGGTTCTATACCCGCAGCACTCAATAAAGTTGGCAACCAGTCTGTGACGTGCATGTACCCGTCCCAGTAATGACTAGTATTGTTCAGGTGGGTACTCCACACCAGCCCAACAACTCTCACACCACCCTCGTAAGGTGTCGCTTTAATTCCTCTCAGGGGATAATTTGAAGCGTAGTTAATGTGGTCGCCAACTGTCATGCCTCCATTGTCTGATACAAACACAATTATCGTGTTTTCTAAAATTCCCTTGTCGGATAGAGCTTTGACAATATCACCGACGCTGTCGTCGAGTTTTTTTACCATTGCTGAAAGAGAAAGTGAAATATAAGTTAGATGAACACAAAAAATATAACACCCTTAGTGCTCTCTCAGCAGTGAGCGGCATGGATGTGAAATCCGTGTGTCTTGTGTTTATATCCCGTTTACCAAAAAAAGTATCTAGGATTGTGTCATGTATTTGTGTGGAACTGACCGACACTCTCACTGCATTTTATATTTATTGTAAGGAGTCTCGGTCGGTCACAAAACAGAAAAAACAACAAGCTGGTGAAAGCCAGATAAGGAATTGAGTTTTCTTTGAAAATTACCTGCAAAAATTCTTCTCTCAGGTGACTCAACATGTCTCATGGCCCTGACTTCCTCTGGCGGTGCCTGCAGAAGAGCACCCGCATTCCCAGAATGCGGAGCGTTGTGCGCAACCAATAGGAACAGGGGAGATTTTGCGTCGTGATTCTCGATCGCTGATTACAAAACAAGTAAAGTTACTTTAGAATGTATAAATCGATGGACAATTTTCGATCGGATCAATGAAAGATTTCACACATACTAACTGATCTTATATCGCTATCTGTCTGAATAATTCTGACCTTTTGACCTTTTCTAACAAGTAGGTAGTGAAAATTCAGTACCAATCGTGAAAACTTTAGTCTGGCTTGTATTGTATCTTACATAATATGAACTTACGAGTGTTTGACAGGATATTTAATCGGTTCAATTCTTAAACATACGAACAAAAATTCAAAAATGTTAATAGTCTATTTTGCCTCGCACGGGTAACAGAGCATATGTTGAATTAATTAGATGAATTATTTTTTTAATTTTTTAGACATAAATAATTGCTACAGATTATGAGATCTTTTAAAGAGGAATGATTCCGTTATACATTATTTGCATGTAATTCATTATGCCATTTCATTATTTTCTATTAGTTTATGCGGCGCACGACTATAAAGCTCCCCCCCCCAGTCAGCATGATTTTTTCCGACATCTTTCACAATGATTATATTTCAGTCAATTTACTCAAAATATATGAATTATACCCCTAAACCTTCCTCATAAATTCCCCCGTACATTGGTAAACGTATGAACATCCGTTCGGAAGTTTTTGTGTTTATCGGGTTTAGATAAATAAACAGAGACCCGGCAGGGGAACTTTGATTTATAATAAAAATCACTCCATGTGATTTTCAGTTCAACAAAAGCGGTAATCAACATTTCTAACGGTAATGAAACTTACCTGACTTGGCTTGTTCTGTGTAGATGTCAGTGATGTAACCCTCAACGTCCCATGCTGGGGTTTGGTTTCTAAATAAGGCAAAACCAGAAATTTGGCCGACCGACCACTAAAACAAGTTTGTACTAATTAATAAACAAATTAGTGTTAAGTCTCGTAAAGTGATTTAGATATAATATAAATCATGCATACAGAAACCCCATAGGACTCCTTGACGATGGGCGAAAACCGATCAGAATCAGTCCCAGTTTGCCACCCTGGGGATTACCTAAATTGAAGAAGCGGTAATACCAATATAATGCATTCATTTTTATAGTTTATGTAAATTAGAAGAATAAGTTCAAACAATACAAGTTCCTCGTTCGTCGTATCCCTAAACCAGCTTAGCGTGTTCACGTGGTATATGGAAATGTGTCGAAGATTTCAGTAAGATCTAATTTTTACATTAGTATAGCTACTTTATTTTTGACTAGGTACTATATTATGAACAGTCATTAAAATGGTGTCCTGCCTTTTCGCCGAAAATTGTTTGGCAGATTAGCACTTGCCAACCAACGTTTCGCCGATGTTTCAGTTTGACAACTAACGATTAGCAAATTTTTGTATGACAACGTTTCATTTGGTAGAATTATTGTTAAGCTGATTATTGTAATGACACAAAACATTTGGGACATTTATCATTTGTCAAACACCGTTTTTATAACAACCTAAAAATCCCCAATGTAGGCTCACTGATTGTATGTGTGTACAATAAGCAATGTTACTTTTGCTACCAGGAGAATTTGGATGCAAGAGCGAGCGAAGCGAGCTCTGGACTTGGGGCAAACCCCAACTCGGACATGTTAGGTTCGAAGGGGATGGCGGGGTCTGGGGCTACGTCGACTACGCTTTTTAGGCGAATATAAAATGATTTGTGGTTTGGTTACAATAATTGGTTTTTCTCAAGAACGGTGCATCATCTTTTCAGGGAAAAAGGTTAAGGTGTATTAAGGTGCCAGGAGAAAAAGTTAGCATTAAAAAAAGTGTCATATATATAAAAGTAGACCAAACGTACAGTTGGTAACTGTGAGGTTGGGAAATAAAACAAAATTATATGATAAGTTGGCAAATGATAACTCGGCGAAAAAAAATTCTGCGAAACGTTGGTTGGCAAGTGAAAATCTGGCAAACAGGTTTCGGCGAAAAGGCAGAGAATCCATTAAAATACTTACTTGTTCTTCGTAAATGTACTCA
Organism: Cerastis rubricosa; assembly: GCA_949152445.1. NCBI lineage: Eukaryota > Metazoa > Arthropoda > Insecta > Lepidoptera > Noctuidae > Cerastis > Cerastis rubricosa. The sequence continues at coordinate 16,127,415 of OX424532.1, forward strand.
TAATAATCAACGTAACCACTTCTATGTCCAAAATGACAATCAAAGCCTCTTCTGGTTGGTAAATATTCTTCCCGAGATGATCCGACATGCCACTTGCCGACTAAATGGGTTGAATAACCAGCGTCTTGGAAATACTCTGGCAATAGCATCAGACTGGTTGGAATTCCCCGATCCTCACCCATTGTTATAGGAGGATAACCTTGCATTCCTAGTAGAGAACACAGTTTAAGTCATTGTACAATTTCAGAAATTAATTTGCAACAAAATTAAAAATGCTCATACAAATAGAGAAGGTAGCGTACTATAAAAGATTAAATACAGACAGTTAATATTTTACCCACGACTCAAGATATCAAATATTGATAAGCGTTGACGTCAGCGAGTCTATGCGCGGGTAATGTACGTAACATCAACACTTTTGGATAGAGACTTTACACTGATGAGTGTAAAGTGTCTCATATCATCATCTGTCTAGCCTTTTCCCAACTATAAAAATTCTACACAATATAGTTACTGAAATGTAAACTGTACCAAAATAAAATACCTGTCTTATAAGAGTATTTCCCAGTGAGAAGTGCTGCTCTAGATGGAGTACATATTGCATGACTGTAATACCTTCCCAGTGCGACCCCAGAATACGCCAACGAGTCAATGTTTGGTGTCGAAATCTGATCAGATCCGTGGAAACTGACGTCGTTCCATCCCTGCAACAAATAGAAACCTATGTGTGTCAGTGGCTTCGCTTTGGTTTAAGACAAAGCTATAATAGAATAAAAAAGTTGTTGGCTTGCTGCACGCTTTGGTGCAAACTGTAAGTGCAGCAAGTATTTGTATAAATAAATAATTAAATAAATAAATAAAAATGGTAATCGGTTTCACAGAACCGTTGATATTTTCTATTGTTTTCCTTACCCCCCATACCCGCGCTGTGGTCTGTGAGACCGATAAAACACACTTTCGTGATTTTTTCTTTTATAATCAATGATGGCATTTTGTACTTCCTGTTAGCTGCATTAATAGTTGCTACAATAATTTCAGGATGAAAATAGTCTTTGAGGACATGGCTGTATTAGGCATACTCGTACCTACAAAGGCCTATGAGAAAGACGCAGGTACAGGTGTTTTTTTTTTATTCTGTTATTTTGTACTGAAATTTTTATTATGAAACTTATGTTTAAAATTATTTGTGTTTATTATAACTCATAAGGTATCTCTTAGAAACTGTAAGTTTTTTAGAAGTAAAAATTTGCTTAAATTTTACAACCTCTTACAAAAATGGAACTAGTTTTTAGAGACTACAGTAAAAGGCTATTTATTAGTAATTAGTAAAGGCTATTTATTATTATATTGCTCAGTAAATGATCGGTATATTTTCGGTAAATTATAGTTTTTACGATTCTTAGTAGTATATCCCCAGGAAATATAATATCACCGTATTATTTATTTTACCTAAACATTTTCGGTCTGTGTCAAATTGGCGCGGGTATAGAAAGGTTAAAGATTCGTGTTAGTTGCATCTAGAATATTAATTATGTCGAGGCAATCGAGTGCAATTAGATAACTGAACAAGGTCAAGGAGAAGAAAATGAAAAAAAAACATGTCGCTTTTATGAATAACATGAAATTCGACGAATTTATATTGTGGTGTAATAGTGTGATCTGTGTGCATCCATTTAACTCCAATTTGGTTAGTTTGATTGTTCATTGTTGTCGATAAAATGCATTTTTCGAGTTTCAAGTTAACCATAAACGAAATAAAAATTGAGTGTCAGCTCTGACGCGCGACTGAAGTTTAATCCTAATTAAAACTTTAAATCATTAAAACTTCACAAATTGACGCTTCATATTTTACATGTACTGAATACTATAGTCAAAGCAGAAAAACAGTCACCATGCTGTTATGCTAGTGCCATACTGCTATAGCCCCAGCACGTTTTCCACATACATATGTACTCTACATAAAAAGAGACAAAAAAGAGAGGGTAAATGTGCTCTTGGCGCTGAATCTAGGAGACCAGCGCGAACGACGTTTGCCCGATTACTACTTGCGGGACTGGACACTTGCGTAAATTACGCCCGTAAGATTCATTACAAACAAAACTTAACAGCACGCCTTATATTACTTGAAGGATGGGCTGAGTAACAACTAGTAATATAACGAAAATTGACTTCGGCGCCAGCTTGGATTTTTATTTTTGACCTCATTTTTGTTAAATAAATAAATAAAAAAGCCTTTTAATGCCTGTAACTTAAGAGCTAATGATTACATTAAAGATACAATTTAAATGATTTCATGCAAGAAGTAAGATAAAATGAAAATCAAAATATTGAAAAAAAAAATTAATCAGTGAAAGAATTGGTAATATATTATACAATCATTATAACTATTTGATTGATTTTGTGAACATGCAAAATAATATCTTAACCTAATATTTAACGGAACCAAAAATAAATACTTAATAATTTAATAATAATCAGCAAAATTCCACATAACGTCGTCATTACAAATATAATTTAATTCATTACAATATACTGTTCATAAATTTAAATATAATATAATTAAGGTGAGAAGTCATAAAATAATAATTAAATCACCATAATTCTTAATAAATGTATCCGCATGATTAAATGTAATCTATAATTAATACAAAAATAAAAAATAAAATAAAATGTATGACAATGATAAAATAATACAATAAGCTACATGGCCCCCTTTCGGGTAAAGGCCTTCTACAGAGAATGCCAGATTTCACGCTTTTGAGCAACATCTGTCCATTTTTTGCCTGCGATACCTTCTACTTCGTCCTTCCACCTTGCCTTAGGTCTGCCTCTGCCTCTGTATCCGTGAGGGCCTCGCCAAACTGTTACAGTTTTAGTCCACCTGTCATCATTGTAACGAGCCACATGTCCTGCCCATCTCCATTTCAAACTTCTTCTCCATTTCTTACATTTTTGTTAAAACCTACCCCGAAAACCCTGAAAACGACACCCATGAAGGATAAACCGAAAATCTTCATCGGCGCCACCTTGAATTTTCAATTAAACCTCATTTTCGTTATCACCCCGAAAATTATGAAAACGACACAAATGAAGGAAAAACTGAAGATTTTCATCGGTGCCAAATTCTATTTTCATTTCGACACTGAAATTGTCACCCATTAAAAAAAGAATAAAATAATACCCTTGACGCTGAGATGCGCTGAGTAGCGCTTAGATACGCTAGTACGTTGCGCAGAGGCATATAACGGCTTGACCGTTTCTTCTTCATCTTCTTAACGCGTTCCAATTTAAATTGACTCAGCCCAAAATTTGGCGACGAATTTGACATTTTCAATTCCAGTTCAATTCAAATTCCAGAGCTTGAATTTTTGTTAACACTTGTTTTTACTACCCATCTATTTTTCATACCGTGCGCCAAGGGTCACCGACGCGAAAACACGCGGCTACCACGTTCTCCGTACATCATTCTAAACCCACTACATTAAAATTTTTCAACAGAAATTTAAAAACAAAACAGCTGTTCCATACCTTTCGACCGTGTAGGTATTGCACTTTTGTAGAAAACCGCTGTTTTTTAACCCCGTAAGTATACGAGTTTGAAACGATTCATAAGATGTAAACACCAAAAAATAAAAAATAAATGTACCACCACTCGACCAAGGGACAACATGGACTTCAATATGTAAATCTTATTTAAGTATAAACCATATTTAACGTCATAAGCCTCCAGACTATTTATTTCAGGATGGGAACTTCCGATAGACTTGTTTTTAGAGTATAGTTTTCCTGTTACCTGTTACGACTGCCATAATAATTTTATGACGATGAATTTATAAACCGTAACCGTAACCGTAACAACCGTACTGCGATCGCCAACCCGCCTGCCAAGCGTGGCGATTATGGCAAAACCCCCCTTATGTCAATGTGGCTTTGGGGGAGGCATATGTCCAGCAGTGATCGTCTTTCGGCTGAAATGATGATGATGAATTTCTAAACGAATTCACGATCATTACACATAACCATGAGATAATAAGATAGCGTTGTCATAAATTATTACATGGTCCCGAAAAGAACAGTTGGTTCCTGCCCAATTAGCATATTTATCCTATAACAAAAACTTACATCTCAAAAACGCATTCAACTTTTTATCTTAGTGTTATAGGTAACGTCTTGTGGTATAAAAGCGTTAATTATTAAGGTTTAGCTTTATAAGCACATAGAAACGAAAAATTCTTTAGTGAAGTGATAAAAACGTTTACCTAAATCAGCACTTTGTACATTCCAACTCACTACTACAAAATTAGGTTGAGCTTGAATAAAACTAATACAAACTTACAGAGCGATTTTACTGTCTATTAGTGTTGAATAATTGGCTTTTAAATCCAATTTAAGCAATAAACAAAGAAATAGGTAGAAGCAATGAAGGTTACACAGTGACTGCTTTATCTTTAGCGCTGGTGGAAATGCTGGAAAAATCCCATTTTGCGAAAAAACGTTTTGGTATTGCTGCACAGAATATCTTCGAGAAGTTTTGCATGTTTATTCTATGAGTCGTTGTCATTTTGGATACTCAATGAAAATAAACGCTGCTGAAAAATCAGTTGTTAGTTTTTGGCACATTATGAAAACTGAAAAAAGGCCCTTCCTCGAACGGCTCCTGTTCAGAACTCTTCGTAGTATAATTTAAGCCTTCTCTCACCACTCCCTACCTGCTCTCTCCTTTTCCTACTCTTCTACTCAGCTATCAAGTTCTTTAGCACATAATATCGCCAACCCTTTTTGAGGTCAAACCTTATTTGGTCGTTTACAGTACCAGGCATCAAATTCTAGCGATTGAGGAACGTCCTACGGACCGCAACGGGACCAGTAAATTTCACTGAATTGATGACATTACTTAATATTTATGGGGAAAAAGAACACTCGACTACTGGATAAAACAGAGATAAGACTTAAGATAATATAATTACGACTTACCATATCATCAGCCATTATAAAAACTACATTAGGACTATCCGTTTTACTAGACCAACATAAACCAATGAGTCCGATGGTCACAAATAAAGTTATCACACTATGGGTTCCCATCTTTAAAAAGAACAAGGATTAAAAACTACAGGAAAAAAATAATCAATGAAACTATGTTCTATTACAAACCGTCACTCAAGACTGAAGCATTTTAAAAGGCTTGCATCTAGCAAGCTTGAGTATTGAGTGAGGTTCAGTAATACGGGTACAGTCTGTAGTGAGTAGTTACCTTGATGGAAATGAGACTAAAACGATCCGTCGTTGAACGATAACATACTTTTATGCATTGACTCATATATACATATAAAACCCTTTTATTGTTTAATTACTGTAATAAAATTGTCATCGGTCTGAATATAAGTAATATCGTTGATCTAATCGTCACAAACGCTACTGTTGAGCATTAGATCCTTGGTTCGATTACCTCGTCGATCAGTCGATTTGGACCCGGTTGGTGGCTCAACTTAATTAATTCATTCATTAATATTTCTTAATTCGTGTTTCAAAATCAAAACCAACATCAAAATATTTTATTTCACATAGACCTACATGGGCACTTACAAAACATCGACGAAAGGTGCACGGTTCGGGTTGGTAGACTTCAAAATAGGGGGAGGTTATCAATTCGTCGGTATGTTTTTGTGTGTTTGTTACGCGATTACTCCGCCAATAATAATTGTGGACCGATTTTCTAAGTTATTTTTTTGTTCGAAAGGAGATACTTCTGAAGTGGTCCCACAGTCACCAAGTCAGGATCTGATGATTGATCCTGGAGAAATCGAGGGCAACCCTCAAAATTTAGGGACCTACACATCGTTATTCACAAATCTTATGAAGTAATTTAAGTTTTTGCGTATGGTAATCATCATCTGTTCTGTATGGTGTCGGACGTTAAGAATAGCACCATCCCATATCTTCCCGTGGGTGTCGTAAGAGGCGACTAAGGGACTTGCCAGAGAATGGGCAGCAGCGTTCTCTGTGCTTTTTGCAACAACAGTACTGCGATCGCCAACCCGTCTGCCAAGCGAGGCGATTATGGCAAAACCCCCCCTTATGAGCGCAATACAGAAATGGCCCCTAGCAGGCGGCAGCCAGTCTCCCCTCGACTATGGTAGCGGTCGAGGTAATGGCGTGGCAAGGGGTGCGAAGAATCTCAGGAAGAGATCCGGCGGCCTATACCGACGACTTGACCTGGCAACATACAACACGTGAACACTCCGAACTGACGAGAAGATAACCGAACTCGAAGAGGAATTGAGCAGGTTGCGGATGGATGGAGTATTGTAGGATTATCTGAAGTCCGAAGAGAGGGGGACACGATGATCCTGAAATCCGGCAACCTGCTCTATCTCCGAGAGGGCCGACCGGCAGTCCCAGGGTGATGTTGGGCTTATCGTCCACAAGTCCCTTGTGAATAACGTGGTGAAGATCGAGAGTTTGGCGACCAGGGTGGCGAACCTGATACTCAGAATATCCTCAAAATATTCGCTGAAGGTCATACTGGTCTACGCCCCGACCTCGGCACATCCCGACTACGAAGCGGAGACAATGTATGAGGATATCTCCAAAGCTATGCATGGTTTCAAAACTCACTTTACCGTTGTCATGGGGGACTTCAACGCGAAATTGGGCAAACGAGACGGAGATGAGCTGCAGGTGGAGCAATTTGGGTTTGGATGTCGGAACCACCGGGGACACCAACTGGCTAGTTTTATGGAGAAGAAGGGCCTCCATATGATGAACTCCTTCTTTAGAAAGCGTGAACACAGGAAGTGGACCTGGCAGAGCCCCGTTGGTGCAACTAAAAATGAGATTGACTTCATCATGTCAACCAAGAAGCAAATGTTCAATGATGTCTCTGTGATCAATTCGGTGAAAACTGAGAGCGATCACCGCATGGTAAGAGGCACATTGAACATCAATATTAAGCTTGAAAGGTCTCGACTGATGAAGTCTACGCTCCGACCAGCACAGATGCAGATCCAAACCCCGAGAGCTTTCAGCTTGAACTCCAGAATCGTTTCGATTGCCTAGGAAGCTCAGTGGACGAATACAACGATGGATTCATGGAAACTGTCCATACGACAGGGTCTAAGTTCTTCAAGACGCGTCGTGCACAGAAGAACAAAAATCTCTCTTATCATACTCTCAAGCTCATGAAGGAACGGCGTGAGATGATCCTGCAGTCTTCAGAAGACGCGGGTAAATACCGGCAGCTCAATAGTCGGATCTCTAAATCCTTGAAGAGCGACCTCCGCCGCTTTAATACCGAGCGTATTTAATACGCCATTGAGCGGGCATAACGGCTCAAAGGTATTTGCAAGAGATCTGGCTATTGGGCAGAGCCAGCTCACGAAACTGAAGACCGACGATGGCAGAATCGTATCTGCCAAACCGGAGCTACTAAAGAGATCGAGAGATTCTATGGGCAGTTGTACACGTCAACCAGGAAACCCGTTGTAAATCTAGCGAATGACCCAAGTGCTAGACTGACCCGACACTACACCGAAGACATCCCGGACATAGCCCGTACGAGATTAGGATGGCTCTGAAACAGCTTAAAAACAAAAAGGCACCGAGTGATGATGGAATAACGGCCGAACTTCTGAAGGCGGGTGGAAAACCGGAACTTAAGGCCCTTCCGAAGCTGTTTGATTTCGTCATACTCGAGGGGAAAACGCCACAGGCATGGTGCAGGGGTGTGTTGGTACTCTTCTTCAAAACGGGCGACAACGCCCGGTTGAAGAACCATAGGCCCATCTCACTTCTGAGCCATGTCTACAAGTTGTTTACAAGAGTCATCACGAATCGTCTCGCGCGCAGGTTTGACGATTTTCAGCCTCCCGAACAAGCCGGATTCTGAAAAGGTTTTAGCACCGTAGACCACATACATACGCTGCGACAGGTTATACAGAAGACCAAAGAGTACAACCTGCCTCTCTATTTAGCGTTTGTATCAAATCAGAATTGAGGACATCCACAAGAGAACCAAGGTTACCGACGTAGCCCGAAGAATTGCCAAACTTAAGTGGCAGTGGGCAGGCCACATTGCGCGCAGAACAGATGGCCGATGGGGCTGAAAAGTTCTGGAATGGTGACCGCGAACCGGGAGACGATGCGTTGGAAGGCCTCCCACTAGGTGGACCGATGACCTGGTGAAGGTTGCGGGGATCCGCTGGATGCGAGTCGCACGGGACTGGTCAATGTGGCGACACTTGGGGGAGGGCTATGTCCAGCAGTGGCCGTCTTTCGGCTGAAATGATGAATCATCATCTCATGTAGCTGCGCTGATGATGGAAGGTACAACTCCTTAACAGTAAAGAGTAGGCATCGACTGATTTAGTAAAATATTTTTTTGATGTTTTAAAGGGCGTTTGCCATTTTGGTCTCGTGATTATCAGGTCAGGCCGTGATGGACTAACCATAGACGATAGAAATCTTCAAAAAACGACAGCACATGTCTCGCGATTGCTGCGATTGTTTGTGTATGCATAGTTTACGCCATACCATAACATAACATTACGCCAGTTGGCTTTTATGGGCGCTTTTAAATTGTAACAATAATACAGTAAAGGTGTAATTTATCATTGTTACATCTACATTTTTTTTAACAGTTGTAGATGTGTTGTGTATGTGTATAATTGTAATCATTGTCCATCTACGACAGTAAAATTAAGAAAAAAATAAAATTAATAATAACAAAAAAAGTGAAATCGACTTGGCATGGGCATCCCATAAAGAACACACTAAGTCAGGATTTAACGAAATACCAACGGGATAGGAAACAACGGGAAATGGAAGATTTCGCGAGTGAATGCGGGGCGGAAAGCTAGTCATAAAATATTCTTAAAACTAACCTAGTTGTTGGAAAGATTACGCAACCGGGCCATTTCTGTTAAAGCTCTCCCATCGTGGGGTCGATAAAATAAACTTCAAAACTATGCACAAACTTAAAACTAAAAACTAGAAAATAAAATTATTTAAAAAAAAACTGACTTCAAAAACGATTAAACACTAAAAACTTAAAAATAACATTAAATTGAATAACTATAATCAAGAATTAGTAACCTAAATAACCTTACCTAACTTTAATCTACACTACATTTTACAATTTAACAGTTTTTGGAGTCGGTGCCAAGCCCGCACTCACAAAATATTAACCTTAAAAAGGTACCATAGCAGCAAAAAATTAACAGACTCAACAAAACAAAGTGAAAAAAAGAAAACACAAAACAGAATATCAACAGAAGAAGACGAAGTTGTTTATGTTCGGGTAGTGGCGCGCTCTTGCGGACGAAATGTGAAACTCGAAAGTAATACAATTTGATCTTTATAGATTTCTCGGTATCGCGATTCAGAATACGGTACAACGCCATCTATCGAGCGCTGACTAAAACTTTTAACCGCTTGTAAAAATATCAGTACCTAATAATAATTATGATATTAATTTACTCTCGTAAACTATTGTAATAAAAATGAAGGGAAAATATTTTATGGCCCTTATAGATAGATACACTTCGCTTGGCACCGACTCCAAAAACTGTTAGATTGTAAAATATAGTGTAGATTAAGTTAGGTAAGGTTATTTAGGTTAATCATTCTTGATTATAGTTATTCAATTTAATGTTATTTTTAAGTTTTTAGTGTTTATTAGGTTTTTGAAGTCGGTTTTTGTTTTTTTTTTATATATAATTTTATTTCGGGGATAATCTCAACATAGCCTTGCCCGTAGAATCAAAATACCTAAACGAGTTCAAAAATTGGATGAGGTGAGAGCACAGAAAAGAAACTGCATATTATACTAGCCACTTAAAACAGGTAAACAGTGAAAATTCCAGCAAAATATTAAGTGGCTTACCGAGGAACACTTTAATAGGTACTCAAAAGTTTTCACAGACATTCTGTTCATGTAATAAGCAGCCGTTTTTGTAAGAAAGCGTTTGTAATACGCTTCTAAATTCCTTTGGTACAATGAGGAGTATTTGAAAGCTGCTTCAAATTCATGCTATCGCTCAGGTGTCACTCTATATTGCATTCATCATGAAGCGCCTTTGCGAAGATTATAATCCTACGGCTTCAATGTTTTTATTAATAAAAATAACAAAATACTTTGGTAAATCTAAATTTTTCTTTTAGATTTTTAGTAAAGATAATTTTGATAATATTGTGTTGTTGCAAACCTTGTCGTAAAAAAGATATAAACATTTTATTTTGTTGCTACTATTATATTTATTGCTTACATAAATCTTGACGCTTGCCGGAATGAAGAATTTTGGCTACGTTCAACTCATTGCCAATCTCTCAGCTTTTAGTCGTAATTGATTTCGATTTGCAATGGAGCACTAACGGATTATCGGATTAGCCAAAACTAAGGCTTGCTGAAGCTGAAGGCGTACGTATGATCGTGTATCTGGAGCACTTACGTATTTGGCTGCTCTAGTAGTATTTTCGACGGTAAAGTTAAGTTTAAACTGTAGATGGGATGATTATGACTTTGGCCAACTAGCCGACTACTGCACGCGTAGCATGACCACCGTAGAAGCGAGTTTTGTCTACGGAAGAATCGACATAATGACAGCTAGATAATGACAATGTGTCAGTTTGTCAATTCTTCCTTATAGCCCGTTTCCACGGTGGTCATGGTCATCTACGCGTGCTGGTCGATTGTTTAAATGGCCGGCGAATCGGCCGAGCCGATCACTACTTTCGGTTGGGTTCAGGGTGCATCGGCGATGTCTTTGGTGTTTTATGTAACAGCTAAGTCGCTCGCAATGTGTATATCATACAACGCACTCACTCGCACCCGCCCGTCGGTCACAGGATTTTTTTTTTCTGTTAAAAGTTGAAATATTATTTGGAGAATGGATAAAAATGGCCCAAATATCCACCAATAATAAGACCTCTTTTGACTTACAGTTCACTGAATAGAGAGTAACTTTCAGTACGAGACAAAAAAAAAGTTACGATACTTGAAAAATAATAATAGATTACCTACCTCTACTACTCTCTTTCGAACAGTCCCGCAGCCCTGGCAGGCATCGGCCCTCTCGGACCCCTTCCAATTTGCTGACATCTCCTTGAGGCGCGCGTGGAACACGAACGCGCTGCATGTCGATACGGCCTGTCGTCATAAGACGGATGGACGGTGAGCTAGCCTATTACTCATCGTCCACAGGTCCGTCCGACGGGGCGTTTGCCGCGGCGGCTGAGACTTGAGGATCTCTCCCTCTCACGTTCCGCCACCTCCTTCACCATGACTGCTTCGCAGAAGGAGATGATTATATTATTACATACCCTAACCTTTAAAAATAAAATTTAGACTATAGCACAAAGAGAACCACGAACATAAGAAACACTGTCTTCTTTCACTTTCTTCTTGTCTTCTGTTGTGTTCTTCTGTGTCTTTCTATCTCATTTTCTCCCACGTTTAAACGTGTCTGTCTCTTTTTACTGTCGCTTTTTCGTTTCATCGACTTTCAAATCACAACGATGGTAAAGAAGTTTTCACTTCAAAATATTACCAGTAAAGGTTATAATTTTATTTCATTGACTCAAGTTGATAAGTCGGCGCTTCTTGCCGACTAATCACTGACTGTTCGCCGACTACAAGTTGTAGACTAGTCGGTACATCTCTAGTTTTAACCAATGAAATACTCGTACGTTATCATTTTCAGATGTCTTTTGCCAGCGTATGAGCACTGAGATATAACTTTGAGGTAGGATTTAGCAAGTCAAGTTCACAAAATAATTTAGTTCACCTTTATTTGGTTTTATCGACTCGTTTGGTCCATATCAATCATGAATAACACTACTGTACTCCTGTTATTATTTTTATGATGGTACGGAGTATGATTTTGTTGGATTTATGCACAATAATTTCATTTTATAGCGCTGTAAAAATGTAGAGTATCCTCCTTTGGTCTTGACTCTACCGCTGCACGTCAGACATTCAATCACTTTTAATATTATATCGCGCTATTTTACAGCGGTATAAAAAGTAAATTTTGGTATACTCACGTTGCTAGTATAAAACATCACCGCGTACCGCCGAAAAATCAGAATAACACGTTTATTGTGAATCGTTTCAGTTACCGGTGGGTACCTACGAAGTACTGCATGATTCAAATCTTAACAGTTTTTTATTTATTGTTTCTTTTGTTACAACAAAAGGCTTGCATTTGGCTGCAACCCGCCTGATGTGAAGCGATGATGCGGCCTAGAGTCGCAAAGGACGGGCAAGGACGGGCAGTGGGGGCAGTGGACAGCTTCCAGCCTGGTTTATCTTGGCCAACTTATAGTGAAAAGCTGGCCAAGTAATTTCTGAATTAAGAATCAAAAGAAAATCTAACTTATCCAAAATAATCCCTTTATTCATTTTACAAACATACGTTTTACATTTTTAAATATTTTTACAAAATTATATACAAAAACATTTAAAAACATAAAAAATAGTAGCCCACCGGTATCGAGCACAGGGTCCAAGCTACCGGTGGTTAGGGCTGCAGAGACAGGAACCTCCTCACAATGCGGGCCGTATCGAGGAGTACTGCCTTCTGAATCTGGCTCTTGATCCAACTGCCAAGTGAGAGCTTCGACAGATGTTCGTCGAGGCTCTTGGCCATAAGGCCATTGGCCGTTACGACAATCGGCACAATGATAGCCGAGTCCACATGCCACATGCTAACAACCTCGTGAGCCAAGTCGAGATATTTTATTTGCTTCTCTTTCTCAGCCTTCACGAGGTTCTCGTCATGCGGGATGGTAACATCGACTATCATTACGCGGCGCGCTGATCGGTCTATCACCACTATGTCAGGCTTATTGGCAACAATAGTCCTGTCAGTAATGATAGGCCGATCCCAGTACAGCGTGACATGGTCTTTCTCGAGAACTGGGTCGGGCACATACTTGTAGTACGGTACCTCAGATTCCACAAGTTCCTGAGGTACCGTAGTAAAGCAAGCAAGCAAGCGTAGGCAAGTTGCTGATGAATAATCCTGGCCACTTGGTTGTGTCTGTGTAAGTACTCGCCGTTAGCCAGACGAGAACAACCAGAAATAATATGTCTAATGGACTCACCCGGACGGTGGCATGCCCGACACACGTCCACCGTCCCGTCCTTCATAATATGTTTCCGGTAGTTGTTCGTTAGCATAACTTCGTCCATAATCGCACAGACAAAACCCTCAGTTTCCCCAAAGAGGTCGCTGAATCGTAGCCAGGACACGGATGCTAGAAAATTTACATCAGGCCCATGAAGAGCCTGGTAGAAGCGACCGTGAAGCACCTTGCTTTGCCATACTTCCTTGCGGTCATCGGTAGTAAGTACAACAGGTTTGCGCCAGTTCTCTTTAGCCATGGACAGCGGGGTGAGTACCTTGTCCACTGCGACCACATCTCGGTGCATACCCACCTCGGCTTTCAAAAAATATTCTCTGAGGCTGCACACCTCGCGGTTGTGGAGGGTCTTCGCGTTTAAAAAGCCTCGACCCCCGCACTTCCGTGGGATGTACAGTCTCATCACCGATGATCGTGGGTGATGCATCCGGTTTGCGGTCAGCAATGTACGGACTCTCCTATCTAGGGCGTCCAGTTCGGTCTGAGTCCATTTGAGTATGCCGAAAGAGTACATTAAAACCGGCATGACCCAACCGTTGAAGGCGCGCACCTTGTTTCCGCCCGAAAGAAGGCTCTTTAATACCTTCTTCAGGCGACCGAAGAAGCGTTCCCTCAACGATTGCTTCATGTCAGCTACGTTAATGCCTAACGCTTCCGACATACCCAAATACTTATAATTTTCTGATGAGGAGAGAGATCTGAGGTGTATGGAATCCGAGAGTTGGATTCCCTCGGATTCCATAATCTCTCCTCGCTTTACATACATGACTGCACATTTGTCCACACCAAATTCCATTCTGATGGCGCTACTAAAAGTTTCAGTTACTTTCAGTAGCTTCATCAGTTGCAATTTGTTAGGGGCAAAGAGTTTCAGATCATCCATGTAAAGAAGGTGAGATATGACCTGACCACCTCTCCTCAACCGGTAGCCTAGGCCTGAATCCTCCAGCAATGTGCTTAGAGGATTCAGGGCCAGACAGAACCAAAGTGGACTCAGACTGTCGCCCTGAAATATTCCCCGTTTAATCCATACAGGGTCATCGTTCCCCTGGATCTGTCGACATCCTGGATATCGGAGCACCGTCCTCCATTGCCCCATACACGACTCAAGAAAGGCGCGTAGAGTTGCATCAATCTTGTACAACTCCAGCACCCTCATTAGCCATGTATGTGGCACAGAGTCGTAGGCCTTCTTGTAATCTATCCAGCATGTCGACAGATCCTTGCGGGATCGACGAACCTGTTGGCTAATGGCCATGTCGATGAGGAGTAGCTCCTTAGTACAACGGGACCCGTTCCTACATCCATTCTGAGAGGCCGACATAATAGAATTACTATCAAAATAATTATTATTATAACATTATTTCTGGTTGTTCTCGTCTGGCTAACGGAGAGTACTTGCATAGACACAGCCTCGTTGCTAGGATTGTCCACCAGCAACTTGCTTTGAAATACAACCTTGAGGAATCAGAAGTGCCGTACTATAAGTATGCGCCCGACCCAGTTCTCGATAATGGTAATATCACGTTGAATTGGGACCGACCTATCGTCACTGACAGGACTATTGTTGCCAATAAGCCTGACATTGTGGTGATAGATCGATTGGAGCGTCGCGCAATGATTGTTGATATAACGGTCCCACATGACGAGAACCTCGTGAAAGCAGAGAAAGATAAGCTATTCAAGTATCTAGATCTCGCTCGCGAGGTTGTCGACATATGGGATGTGAATACAGCAGTCATTGTACCGATAGTCGTGTCGGCCAATGGCTTAATAGCCAAAAGCCTCGACCAACATCTTAGTAGGCTTTTGCTTGACAGCTGGATCAAGGGCTTGATTCAGAAAGCAGTACTTCTGGACACGGCGCGTATTGTTAGGAGGTTCTTCTCTCAAGAGCCCTGACCACCGGTAGCTCGGACCCTGTTCCCAATGCTGGTGGGCTACTATTTTTTATATTTTTAAATGTTTTTTTTATATAACTTCGTAAAAATATTTAAAAATGTAATTAGTATGTAAGTAAATAAATAAAGATAATAATTTCACTTTTAAATCCAACTACACCATAAAATTAATGAAATCTGTATACAAAAACAGAAAAAGAGAACTGAAACCCAAAAATGACATATTTGACATACGTGGGACACTCAGAAAGTTTTGCGAAACTAAAAAAAATTGTTCTATACGTACATATATTTTTATTAAATCTTTTCAAAGTACTTTCCACCAGCCTCTATACAAAGATTCATGCGCCTAAACCAGTTTTCAAAACACTTTTTCCAGTCCGCCGCAGACACCTCGTTTACAGCCTGCTCGAACCCAGCCAGCGCATCTTCCGGCGACGAAAATTGTATCCCTTTGAGCTGATTTTTTATTTTTGGGAATAAAAAGAAGTCACACGGTGCTAGATCAGGGCTGTAAGGAGGGTGACCCAGGAGTTTGACTGGCGTGCTGTCCAGGAAGTCCCTCGTTTTGAGTGCGGTGTGCGCAGGTGCATTGTCGTGGTGGAGCAGTAGCCCGCGGAGCCCTGTGTTTGGTCGCTTGTTGCTTATAACAGAGAAAACTTCTGGCAAACATTTGGAAGTATACCATTCGGCATTAATGCTTCTTTGATCCCGTAAGGGAATTGATACCAAGTGGCCAGTCAAATTAAAAAAGCTAGCGATCAAAATCTTACCCCCGCTTCTAGATCGCTTCACTTTGGTAGGCGTTGGCTCATTTTGAAACACCCAAACAGTCGACTGGCGCTTGGTTTCTGGGTCGTATTGATAAATCCAGGACTCATCACCTGTAACGATGTCGTAAACACGCCGAGACGAGCCTGCTTCAAATTTGTTAAGCATATCACGGCACCATTCCACCCGGGCCTGCTTCTGAGCATCGGTGAGGTTGTGCGGCACCCAGCGTGATACTATCCTCCTCACGCGAAGATGGCTGTGTAGAATCTCGTGAACGCTTCCCGATCCAATCTTCAATATGTGTTGAATCTCCTGATATGTAATTCGCCTATTGTCTTGGATTAAATTTTTCACTGCTAGCACGTTTTCTTCGGTAACAGCCGTCAAAGGGCGACCGCTTCTTTCGTCATCCCCCAAAGTTGGTCGACCGCGCTTGAATTCGTTATACCAACGATACACGGTTGCCTTGGAAGGGCCTTCATCCATGAATGCCATTTGAAGTCTATCGTACGATTCATCCGGTTTCAGGCGACACTTGAAATCGTATAAAATCATAGCTCTAAAATGTTCCCGGCGCAGATCCATATTTCAGTGAGACACAATACTTTGAATTAACTCGCAAAAAATGTGGAGGGAAATTTTGAAATTGGAACTTACTTATTTTTACTTATAAATAATCATATTTTCGAAAAACATAATAACTGGCCAGTCTCCCATATATAAAAACTTTTTTTCGCAATACTTTCTGAGGGGCCTGGTATATGTCATCTAACAAACCAAAAAAACCATGAATTTATGAAGATGTTGACTAGACAAGCAGCTCAGCGTGCACGCCTACCACCTCCGGAATCGTCGCTTCGCTCCGCCTCGCCGCCGCCGGAAACCAGCCCAACCGGGATTGCTGTGACATCGGCTGTGGCAGTTGCGTCGAGCGACAGCGACGAGTACTTCTCTCCGCCGACGACACCACCACCTGCTCGTCGACGGGGAGGACGCCGGCCGCCGGATGGTTTAGGACCTCGAGGCCCACCGGCCTCTGATAGGGTCCCAGCTCCCGGCGGAAGTGTGCAGCGCATGCGATGGACGCAAGCCATCAATGAAAATGTCATGCGCTCATACTATGGGGCTACAGGGGGAGGAAACAACCTGACCGCGTACCGTGTTCGGATGCTCTCTCTGTTTCGGGTGCTTGAGCCAGCGGTCAACGTATCAGCGCAACGACTGTCGGATCAGGTGCGAGTCATCCAGCGTAATCGTATGTTGGATGACACTGTACTTGATCGCCTGCGAACTGAAATGCAGAGTAGCCATGTCACTGCTCCGTCGGTGCAGGCTGTGGTACCACCACAGCATAACACAACACAAAATAGTACTAACGACGTGAGTAGTGACACGGTTACTAATGTAAGTACCCAATGCAGTGAGGAAATGAGGAGTGCTTTGGAGGATGCGATTCGAGAATATCGGTTCATGTCGCCCGAACTTAGGCCACGCTTACCTCGTTTGCCCATGCATAATAGAAATAGGGCGCTGGTGGCTGTCCTGGATTCGCAGTTGTCAAACTATTTTGATAACTGCGAAGACCTCACTGATGCTCACTCAATCCTGTTTTGTGCGGCTGTAGCGGCATGTCGTGTAGCTCATGTAAAATTTTCTGATGACAGAGCTACACGACCTAAACCTGCCGTTCCGGCTTGGCAATGCAGGATTGAGCGACGTATTAGTGGGGCCAGAACACTCATCGGCAAACTAATCTGTTTCAGGGAGGGCAATAATCGCCCTCGAGTGATGCGCTTTGTGAGACGGGCTTTTGCGGGTACTGATATTAGTCCTCGAGACTATATGTCCCGTATCACAGAGCGCATCGACTTCCTGAAGCAGAAAGTGTATGCATGGGCAAACCGTATCCGTAGGTATAAGCGGCGGGTGGAACGGTACACTCTGAATCGCACATTCCAAAGAGATGAAAGGTGGGTTTATAGGACTTGGGAGCGACCGGACCAAGGTGTGGCTGACACGCGTCTGCCGGATGATGACGCCATGTGTTCGTTCTGAGCATCAATTCTGTTGACATGAAGCAATCGTTGAAGGAGCGCTTCTTTGGCCGCCTGAGAAAAGTATTTAATAGTCTTTTATCAGGCGGAAATAAGGTGCGTGCCTTCAATGGTTGGGTCATGCCGGTTTTGATGTACTCTTTCGGCGTACTCAAATGGACTCAAACTGAACTAGACGCCCTGGATAGGAAGGTCCGTACATTGTTGACGGCATATCGAATGCATCACCCACGTTCTTCGGTTATGAGACTGTATATCCCGCGGAGTTGTGGAGGTCGAGGCTTTTTAAACGCCAAGACTCTCCACAATCGCGAGATATGCAGTCTCAGGGAATATTTCCTAGAAGCCGACGTGGGGATGCATCGAGATGTGGTCGCGATGGACAAGGCCCTCACCCCGCTCTCCTTGGCTAAAGAGAACTGGCGCAAACCTGCAGTGCTTGACACTAATGACCGCAGGGAAGTATGGCAGAGTAAGGAGCTTCACGGACGCTTCTTCAGTGCCCTGCATGGACCTGATGTAGACCATGCAGCGTCCGTAGCCTGGCTACGTTCCGAGGAACTCTTTGGAGAAACCGAAGGTTTTGTTTGTGCAATTATGGATGAAGTTATGATGACGAATAACTACCGGAAATTTATTGTGAAGGATGGCACGGTTGACATATGTCGGGCATGCCACCGTCCGGGCGAATCGATCCGTCACATTATCTCCGGGTGTTCTCGTCTAGCTAACGGAGAATACTTGCATAGACACAACCTTGTAGCCATCAGGATTATCCATCAGCAACTTGCTCTGAAATACAGCCTTGTGGAATCGGAAGTGCCGTACTATAGGTATGTGCCCGACCCAGTTCTCGAAAATGGCAATATCACACTGTATTGGGATCAATCAATCATCACTGACAGGACTATTGCAGCCAATAAGCCTGATATAGTGGTGATGGATCGATCAGAGCGGCGCGCAATGATTGTTGACATAACGGTTCCACATGACGAGAACCTAGTGAAGGCCGAGAAAGATAAACAAATCAAATATATTGACTTGGCTCGCGAGGTTGTCGACATGTGGCCTGTTGACTCAGCGATCATTGTGCCGATAGTCGTATCAGCCAATGGCCTAATTGCCAAGAGCCTCGACCAATATCTGATGAGGCTCTCGTTAGGCAGCTGGATCAAGGGCTTGATTCAGAAAGCGGTACTCCTGGACACGGCTCGTATTGTTAGGAGGTTCCTCTCTCTGGAGCCCTGACCGCCGGTAGCTTGGACCCTGTTCCCGATACCGGTGGGCTACTATTTTTATATTTTTAAATGTTTTTTTTATATAATTTTGTAAAAATATTTAAAAATATAATAAGTATGTATAGAAATGAATAAATGAGAATAATAATAAATTTATTTGTTAGAATATTGTTGTTACATAGGTGTTACACAAAATACAATGTCCATAATATTCTGCTGTTTCCGGCGTACAAATATTTCAAAGAATTAAAATTAATAACAAACCATACAATGTCGGGAATTAGGAAAACATTAACTACTATCAAATACAATGTCAGGGGTTATCAATTATAATGTAAGAATTATTCAATACAATTTCAGGGGTTATTAATTATAATGTCAAGAATGATTAAAATTAATGTCAAGGCTTATTAGTTAAAATGTTATGAATGATTAAATACAATGTCAATGGTTATTAAATAAAATGTCACTAATGATTAAATACAATGAAGAGAAAAAACAATACAATGTCATAGAAATGAAATTCCATTCAATTATTGTGAGGTAATTCGTTGTCTAATTTAAATTTTGAATCTTCATTTAAAAATTCTTTCGTTGAGTAGTAACACTTTTGCAAAAGAAAGTTGAATAGTTTATTTTTAAATGTCATAAGGTTAAGACTTTTAAAGACATTAGGTAATTTATTATAAATTTGAATAGCCATACAGTAAACATTATTCGAAAATAGTTTTATTCTTCGTTGTGGTGCACATAATTTGTGGATATTTCTACTTTTCCTTATTACAACATCATTGTGTACTTTAAATAAAGCTAAGTTCTTACGTACAAAGATGCAGAGTTCGAATATATATAAAGATGGGAGTGGTAATATTTTTAATTTTTTAAAGATTGGGACACAGCTTTGTAATGGTTGGGCTTTAGTCATTGATCGAATACATTTATTTTGGGCTCGGAATGCTTTAATAGTATCCACAGAATTTCCCCATATAATGATGCCGTAGCGGAGAAGTGATGCTACGTAACCATGTTTTAGCCAGGAATAAAACACGTAACGTATTCACAATATAACGTTTATTATTTAAACACAGTACAACTATCACTTGTTATTTCCTTCAATGTTCAACAACGACTGACTGTAATGACGGACGAAGCGATCATTTATAACATTTTGCCCCGCCACTCAGTGGAGAACCGTTGGTATTTGACCAACGGTTCTCCACTGTGACCAACAAATAATAAATAAATCAGTTTAAATACTTTGACAAACTTATATCACAAATAAATTAATATTACACGATTATTTATACACATTAATTAATTAATCATTAAAATCACTTAAACTAATCAATTTACGAATCCATGACTTCTTTACTCATCTACTGACTATCATTTACTTATAAAAATGGTTAAAAACACTATACGACCTAACAGCTCGGCCATCCTGTATCAAGCGAGTCCCATCGCTTTTATTTTGTTATTCTTTATCAGTTAATTTATATAATATTAAAACATTCAAATCACAAATCATAATACATTTTTTTAACGTATTGGCAGGAATCTCAGTATCAGTAAGCACTTAGTACCTAATTTATTGGGTGGTAGTCTTTGAAATTTGATTTCATCTGGAGCTGTAATTAATATGTCAGGCTTTTCTGTAAATGGCCTAACAAAACAGTCTGTACCAGCACGTAATCCTCTACAACATATAAATCTAGTATTTCTTCCAGCCCTTGAACTTCGACAGAGCTCACAACGACTCCTAGCGGAATTATCAAGTTACCACCTTTGCCTCTGAGTACCGGTTAATTTGGGCGATTTATTATCTGAAGGTTTAGAGAATTAGCAACACTTACCTTAACAAGAGAACATTGACTCCCAAGATCAATGTGACACAAGATTACTATACTTAAACCGGTATCCTCTGCCCTGACTTCTGAAATCTGTTTTTTGGGTGTGGTCATTACCTGGTGGTGGTACTTCCCTGTCCTCTTATTCCTAAGACAATTGGCCGTCAGATGCCAGACCAGTCACAATTAGTGCATTTCACAGGAGTTTTTACATTTAAAGCTTGAGTGACCAATCTCGTTGCAATTAAAACATTTTATATTAGAATTAATATTCATACCTGGATAACATGGGCCCGGTCGATTTGAGTCACTTCCAAATCGTCGGACATTTGGTTGCTGCAAAGAATCTTGAGACACTGTACTTTGGCCACTTTTAACAGTTCTTAAATATTTAGGTACCTGTTTGGTTCTTTGAACTGCGCTACTTGAGAGCCAACCTTCACCGCACATTCGTCTATCCCATACAAAGGGCAATCTACCGCTTGCTATCAGCTTCGATCTCCTTGTTCTTTTTGGTGACGGTGACTCACTTCCTGACTCCGAAGACTTAGAATAATAGCGCTTTCTCCTTGGCCGCGATTATCGTTTGAAAACTGCCTTCTCTCCTTTCGTTCCATTCCTCATATTCCGGCTGATCCTGGTTCCCTAGTATAATGCTATGATTTCCATCAGAACTAGTTAGATCATGCTCTTGCCTCGAGCGTTGTGTACAACTTTCAGAGTTTAAATTGCCTATGATCCGATTTTGACCCGTAACCTGGGGTACTCCTTCCTGCGCATGTGCCAGTCCTTCCCCTCGACTGGTCACATCACAAGTATTCCCTAACCCTTTACCTCGGGTTTGGTTTCCAACAGGGCCCTTACCTCGGGTTCCCTCTCCATAAGGCCCTTTACCTCGGGTTCCTTATATATTCGACCCTTTACCTCGGGTTCATTCTATATTCGACCCTTTACCTTGGGTTCATTATATATTCGACCCTTTACCTCGGGTTCATTATATATTCGACCCTTTACCTCGGGTTCATTCTATATTCGACCCTTTACCTCGGGTTCATTCTATATTCGACCCTTTACCTCGGGTTCCTTCTCTGTACGACCCTTTACCTCGGGTTTCTTCTCTGTACGACCCTTTACCTCGGGTTTCTTCTCTGTACGACCCTTTACCTCGGGTTTCTTCTATATTCGACCCTTTACCTCGGGTTCCCTTTTCATACGGCCCTTTACCTCGGGAAATTCCTTCATATCCTTCCATCACAGCGAATTCTGAAACTTTTAAAGTAAGCTTATTATCTGTCATGTCATACCCATCATCACACATACGATAACATGACGCCAATTTTGTGCGAATTGTTTGGAGCAGGCGTATGGCAAACCCATATTTCACCAGCCATGTCCAAATTTCCATGTAATGAAGCGGGCCCATTTTCCGAGTGTTAGACCCAAGTCACCTCCCTTAGTATTTGCACCTACGACCACTAGACCAATCAGGTATTCTATATTTAGCTAATAGAAAGCTATTAAGTAGGCACAGTAGGTTAATTTAATTCAGTCCATTCAAGCCTATTCCAATCTCATTTAATTTATTTCAATTTAATAAAAGTATTTTAATTAATTTCTGCTAACTTTATTTGATTTTATTATACATAACCCATTGTACAACCGTTAACAAGCAAACATTGTTACTGGGGAAATATTTTTGTTTTAAATATTGGCGACTTACGCTAGTGCGCAATGCCATTGTGCGTTACACGCTAAATACTTTGCCTATAGGTCCTGCAAGAATACAGGGGTCATGGTATTTAAAATACCAATTAAAAACCCTTCATTAAAAATAAATTGCGGAATTGTTCAAACTTTGGCCCTCAATATCTGCTTAACCTAAAACTTCCAAACCATAGTCTAACACAAAAATATTTAAAAGGCTGGGAGAACACATGACATTAGGATTCGCTAAGTGCCCATTTACACCTGCTGTAATAGCTACCCAAGTAAGTAATTAAAACTAATTTTGAGAAACGCAAGTAATTTAAAAAAATAGATTTAGTGTTCCCTTAACCACTTTTTCACCTTCAAACAAACCCTTATAAATCCAAAACAATGATTATTTACCGAGATTCAGTCATTAACAGGCAATTATTATCTCAATTATCTATTCTATCCTTCCAGAAAAATACATTTTATATTTAATTTTCTTACGTCATCACAAGACTTTCATTTCCCAGAGATTACTATAAATATTTGAAATAAGAAAAACGTTTTCTAAGGTACTTACCATTTTTTTTAAACGATTTTAACCGGTAAAAGTTTCAGTAAATATATTGTAAGGAAGATTAAAAATACCAAGTGTCATGACCAGGTTTACATAAAATAATGAGAATCAAATCCAACCGTAACCACGAAGGTAAAAAAAAAAAAACAAAATAAAAATCAAATAACGAGGTTACCCAAACCTCAAAAATTATTATAAATACGTTACTTACGTTTGTCCGAGCCGTGAACGTGACAAGAAAATGTGGAATTTTCTTGGATATCCCACTTCTGACCTTTTAGCCAGGAATAAAACACGTAACGTATTCACAATATAACGTTTATTATTTAAACACAGTACAACTATCACTTGTTATTTCAATGTTCAACAACGACTGACTGTAATGACGGACGAAGCGATCATTTATAACATTTTGCCCCGCCACTCAGTGGAGAACCGTTGGTCAGATGAGTGACCAACAAATAATAAATAAATCAGTTTAAATACTTTGACAAACTTATATCACAAATAAATTAATATTACACGATTATTTATACACATTAATTAATTAATCATTAAAATCACTTAAACTAATCAATTTACGAATCCATGACTTCTTTACTCATCTACTGACTATCATTTACTTATAAAAATGGTTAAAAACACTATACGACCTAACACATGATAAGCATAAAGTGCTGCATTGATACCAGCTACGCGAGTTATTCGATTTAAGACAAATACAAATCTTTGCAATTTAGTGCATAATTTGTCAATGTGTACTTTCCAGTTGCAATACTTATCTAATGTTATACCCAAAAAAGTTGCACTTTCAACCTCTTCTACAGCGTTATTTGCATATCTAATTTCCAATTTTTGACGGTTGCTATTGTAAGTTTGGAACTGCATAAGTTTGGTTTTACTAATATTGACATGTAAATTGTTGTCTTTCAGCCATTCTATTATTTAATAATAATAATAATAACCCCACCTCCGTATCTCTACGTTGACGTCGTGGTGGGGCTTGCGTGCTCCGATGAGCCCTAGGTCTATCTCGGTAGGGTTTACTTTGCCGAGATAGGTTTGGGGTGGGGGGCCAGGCTAAAAGAGATACACAATCCAAGCCAAGGTCGCACACGCCGAGGGCTGCATGGCTAGGGGAGAGGCTAGTCGCTAGTATGCCAACTCTGGATAGATAGGGGACCTCCAGTTTTATTCACCCTTGCCACAGTGAACGCAGGGCTCTGCAGTGGTCGACTGTATAAGTCCCTAGCTACTCGTGGGATTAACATGAATACTAGATCTAAAACAAAAAAAACAACTTCAGGCAAACTTGCCTCAGATAGATGACGAAACTTCACAACCATCTTCGTCATCTCCTTCATCTCCATCAATTCCTTCATCATCGCAATCTTTTCGCGTCACACCGACGCCTACTTCCTCATCAATAAGTATACAGTCAGTGGACGTTGTACAGGAGGCAAATTTTGTCGACGAAACTGTACCCGCCGCTAAAACTGCAACCAGTCGTAGGAAATGGACCACTGAAATGAATAAATTCATCCTACGCACTTATCTTCACCTTACTAGTATGAAAACCGTCAAAAATGCATACCTGCCACCACTGCATAATAAGTTTTTAGAAAAATACCCGGCTAGGAAGTTATTATCACAAGACACAATAGATCAGATTTATGAGGAAGTCAGAGCCGAACTACAAATTCAATTCAATTCCTTTATTTCAATCAACAAATTTGGATCATATAATAGGCACATTAAATACAAATTATTAGAAAAATAAATAAAAAACAAACACACTTTCATTATTAATTACAATTGATTGGCAAAGTCAACAAATAATCATGTCATATAAAAAAAAAAACAATAATTACCATTTATTTAAAATTTAATGTCGTTGAAAATAGGGACAGATAATGAACAGTAATGCTGTTATTATTTCATTTTCTTGCTATCGTCACTACATTAAGCATACAACAATGGTTAATGTAGTGACAGTCAAACCTCTCAGCCATCATCTTCAAGATGGTGTTGGAGCTGGCGCGGACCCTGCGCACTAAGGATGTGCACCGTTTCCGCATCGTCGCATAGAAGCAGTCAATGCGCGACTCAGCGAACATCCCCGGCGCACTGCAGTACCGAGGCAGCCCCAACAACACCCTGTAGGCATTGTTGAATTGGACTCGTAGGGCGCTGTACTGTTTTTGAGTATAGTTAGCCCACAGGGCGCTCGAATATAAACAGGTGCAATACGCTCTGAAAAGAGTGTTTTTTACTTCCTTCGAGCATCGTGCAAACCTGCGAGCTATCATGTTCGCTCTAACAGACAACGCCCTACGTTCCCGCTCTATGTCTGAATCGTCTTTCAGGTCAGAGGTCACCACATGCCCAAGGTATTTGAAGGTGTCAACTCTCTTTAGCGGTACCTTATTTAACTGTATGCTAGGGATACTATCTGGACATTTACCCTTGGCCCGGAAAACCATACACTCACTCTTCTTGGTGTTATAGAGCAGGCCATGACTGAGAGCATATTCCTCACAAATGCCGAGCAGCTTAGACAGGCCACAGACCGAGGCGCTCAGCAGCACCATGTCGTCCGCATAGCTAATGTTGTTTACACAAACTCCACCAACATGACATCCGACATGCGTGCTGCTCAGCCTCTCGATGAGTGCATTTACATAAAGGTTGAAGAGCGTTGGTGAGGTCAACCCCCCTTGCCTCACCCCGCACTCCAACCTGTATGGTTCAGACAGCGACCCCGACCACCGAACTACGTTGACCTGGTTCCCGTACCAATATTTGAGAATACGAATGCATTCGCTGGGCAGGGAAGTGTCGTTAAGTTTATCCCAGAGAATATCATAGGACACCAGGTCAAACGCTTTCGTGAGGTCGAGGAAGCAAGCATAGACTGGTGTTTTGCGATCAGTATAGTACTTGACAGTCTGCTTCAAACACAGAATAGCTGTCTCAGTGGAGAGTTCCGATTTGAATCCGAATTGATTGTCATGTAGCTAGAGACAGCCACTCATCAGTGTGTTAAGAAGACTGTCAAGTACCTTAGACAGAGTTGTAGCCAGAGAGATAGGTCTATAGTTGTTGGCGTCGCTTAAATCACCAGTCTTACTTTTCACGATCGGTACCACCACGGTCTGCATCATAGCTTGAGGTAGATATGAATGTCCCAGACAAAATGAATAAAACATAGCCAAAACCCTTGGCAGATGGACGCCAGCATATTTAAGATGCTCGATACTCAAGTCATCGTGGCCAGGAGACTTGCCTCGGGTCATGGTCGTGATAACCTTCCTAACATCCTTGGCCGTAAACCTTACACTGAGCTCTTGCCCCCGCGTCACACCTTCAAGTCCCGATCGTGATGGTCCCAATGGCGAAGATACCATGAAATGGCTTTTGAACATTTCAGATATGATTTTTGGATCAGTAATGCCACCAACGCTCACAGGCAAGCCCGGTCTTCTGTTTACTCTGTTAGTAGACTTCCAGAAACTTTGAAAATTATGTTTGGCGTGATGCGTTGCTAGAATGTCCATTTTAAGTTGCTCGCTGTTATTTTGACACCACTTTAGCCGGCTTTTAAAGATTTTACGGCTTTCTTGCATTTCACTCCAAATACGACCCGACTTCGGTCTACCATACAACATCCATAACTGGAACCTAGACCTGGCCTCCCGGTGAGCACTACTGACATGTCTGTTCCAACCTACTACAGGTTTCTTCTTACGTATCCTATTATTACTAGTGTAACTGTCATTAGCTGCTCGGCCTAAGATGTCTACAATTTCGTCATACATTTTGTCAATAATAAGCTTATGTTCCACATCATCGCAAGAGAAATCACAACAGTTACTTAAATCATTTGGAAAATCTATTAATTTTAATCGTTCATTACATAACTTATTATATACTGCAATTTGTTCAGATGTTCTGTCGCCCCAACGTATTTTATTACATGGTTCGAAATTACTGCATGCTATTTTAGGTTTAATACTATTTAAATTACACCTTATAAACAAAGGAAAGTGATCCGACCACATGACATCATACTTAATTTCTACATTACCGACTGTTCGCATAGCTGACTCCGTAACTAAACAGTGGTCTAACCAGCGTCTAGACCCGTTCGCGTCACTTATAAAGCTATACGTATCAGATGAGAGTCCGAGTAATTCAACATCGGCACATATCCACTCAGCCTCCGTAGAAAAGTCTTTCAACTCGTTAAAAATGATACACACTCAAATACAGCAACACTCTACACATCCTTGTACACAATCCGGCCAACGCATGAGGTGGACGAACGAATATAACGAAACAATAATTAGAATATACTATCCTGTAACACAATTGGAAACAAATAAAACAGCCTATAGAAAAAAGTTACATGAGGAATTCATAAATATATATCCAGAATTAGCGCATATAACAGAGCAAAGATTGTCTGATCAAGTGAGAGCGATTATAAATAACAAATATATACACGAGAACAGACTAAAAGAAATAAAAAGCCAAGCAGCTTCAGAATTTAAAAATAGTAACACTAACACACAAAATTTTGAAGACGTAAATAATGATCAGGACGACACCGAACAACTTGCTACAAATACTTACTTCTCTGATACTCCTATAAATACTCTTACGCCAAATATTTTAAACAATAGCACAGACACAGACAACGTATCTCACATAGTCGTAAATATAGATGACGAAAATTTCTTGAATAATATAGATGTTGGTCAATTTGGACGTACGCAAACTAATTTAGATACTAGCCCAGAAACCAACCCAGAAATTGAATCTACATTTCACCAAGCTCAGCTAAATTTTAATTACACACATCCCACTAATAGACCATACATCCCCAAGCAGAAAACTTCTCGAAAGTTCTCTGCCATTGTTTCTTACATAAATTCTGTCATTCTTCCTAAGCATGTAAATGTCGACACTGAATTCACCAAATTGCAGACCATAATTTACTGTGCAGCATGGACGGCAGCTACATGCAACGGGGCTAAAATATCAGACCCCATCCAAAACGAGCGCCGCCCATATACACATAGTAAACCAAAATGGCAAATCAGATTAGAAAAGAAAATTGAACATCTAAGAGCAAATATAGGTAGACTGACACATTTCATTAATGGTAGTAGAAGCCAAAAGTTAATAGCTGCAGTAGAAGAAATAAAGAGAAAATATCAACTACACGCACAACACGAAAACCCAAATACACAAAAGGCACACTTTTTGGACACTTTAAAACAAAAATTAAGCGCTGCATCGAGTAGACTTAAAAGGTACATCACATGCACGAATCGCAAGGTGCAAAATGCAAAATTTATCAACAACGAAAAAATATTTTATAGGAACCTTACATCTAGTAACAAAAACACCACACACCAAAGCCTAGAGACACCAGCGCCCGAAACACTACGAGAATTTGGGGCCAACATTTGGGAAAACCCAGTACACCATAATAGCCACGCAGACTGGGTTAACGAAGCTACACCAGAAATTCCAGATATGGAATTTGAGTTTATACCAATAGATACATTTATAGATGTCATCAAACGCACACATAACTGGAAATCACCTGGCAGTGACAACATTCACAACTACTGGTATAAAAAATTCTCGAGCATACACCCATTCTTACATAATTATTTAAATACATTCATCCAATCACCACATTTACTTCCTCAATACATAACACACGGAGTAACTTATATGATACCTAAAGACACGAATGACACTTTAAACCCAGCGAAATATCGGCCAATTACTTGTCTACAAACCTTGTATAAAATTCTAACAGCCTGCATAAGCGAAATATTATATGAGCATTTAACTAAAAACAATATTCTAGCTGAACAGCAAAAGGGTTGTCGTAAAAATAGCCAAGGGTGTAAGGAGCAACTTACCATTGACGCCATTACTATGAACAGCGCTGTAAAGAGCAGAAAGGAGATTCACACAATGTTCATAGATTATCAGAAGGCTTTTGATTCAGTTCCGCATAGCTGGCTGCTACACGTATTAAATCTTTATAAAATTCACCCTACATTTAAACAATTTTTAGAAACTTCCATGCAGAACTGGCAAACTGTTCTTAAAATCAATAACTCCTCCTCAACTGTAGCTACTGAACCAATCTGTATAAGACGTGGAATTTTTCAAGGAGATGCTCTAAGTCCGCTGTGGTTTTGCATGGCACTCAATCCACTCTCACAATTGCTAGACAAAACAGATGCGGGATTCACGCTGGAAAGCAATAACACACAATATACACTAACACACCTTATGTATATGGATGACATAAAGCTATTTGCAGCTGACAAAGAAGCTCTGTATCAACTTGCTGATTCCACACAACAATTTTCTGACGATATTTGTATGTCATTTGGAGTTGATAAATGTAAAATTTTGTCCATCGTAAAAGGTAAAATTCAAAATAATAGTTATACCCTTCTATCCGGAGAATCGATCGAGCCAATGGATGAACAGAGCACATACAAGTACTTAGGTTTCAAACAGTCTAGACAAATACAACAAAAGATGTCTAAACAAGAACTGCTTAAAAATTCTCACACCGCCTCAACCTTATCTTAAAGCAACCTCAATTCAAGAAACACATTAAAGCCATCACCACCTTCGCAATACCAATTCTCACATACTCCTTCGGAATTATACGATGGTCAAAGACTGATATTAAGAAACTGCAGCGCACTATTCATACACTCCTAACAAAACACAGAAAACACCATCCAAAATCATGCATACAACGACTTCCACTTACACGCCAAGAAGGAGGGAGAGGATTAATAGACATACAAAATTTACACAACAAACAGATACATTCACTCAGAGCATACTTTCATAAAAAATCTGAAAATTCTCCTCTACACAAGCAAGTAACGGAGACAGATAATAAATTGACACCACTAAACTTACAAAACCGAAACACACAAATCAATGAACACATCGTAAGTACACAACAAAAAATAGCAGCATGGTCTGAAAAAGCCCTACACGGAAGACATCGAGCCTACCTGAGCCAGCCACACGTCGATAAAATAAAGTCGAACGAATGGCTCAAACGAGGCGAATTGTTCCCCGAGACCGAGGGTTTTATGCTGGCTATACAAGATCAAATAATTGCCACTCGTAATTACAGAAAATATATCATAAAAGACCCAAATCAACCAACTGACTTGTGCAGACATTGCAACAAAGCGTCCGAAACTATACAACACATTACAGGAGCATGTAAATCACTTGCACAAACCGATTATAAACATCGTCATGACCAAGTCGCGGCAATCATACACCAACAGTTAGCATTTAAATATACATTAGTTTCTGAAATGATACCGTATTATAAATATAAACCGGAAGTAGCATTAGAAAATAACGATAAAAAAATTTACTGGGACCGAACTATAATAACCGATAAAACAATTCATTACAATAGACCCGACATTACCGTTCACGACAAAACCAATAAAACAGTTTATCTGATAGATATAGCAATACCTAACACACATAATATTCAAACCACAATATCCGAAAAGCTGAGTAAATACCAAGATCTTGCAATTGAAATAAAAACCCAATGGAAAGCACAAACTGTTCATATAGTCCCCATTGTTCTCTCATCTACTGGTATTATACCTAAATCTCTCACACAAAGTGTGAGTGGGCATCTGTAGAGTGTTGAGGACACTCTACACACATTACATGCTGCAAAAAGCCACCATTCTTAACACCTGTCGAATCACCCGCAAATTTCTGACTTCTTCTACATTATCATCCACTTTCTCTATCTAAATCTCACCTTACATCCTTGGTTCTGACCCGCGTGTAAGGTTTCTTATGCTCTCTTAAATGAGAAGAAACAAAAAGACAAGGAAATAATAATAATTTATTCATCAAAAACATTGTAGTACATGATCACAATTTACAGTTTACAGTATCGTTATAATAGTGTACAATGACTACAATTAAAAGGTGGGTGAGGTGCTGTATTCCTAGCTAGGTTAATAGATAACCTGTGTTAAGGAGTACAGTGCCAGTCCCCTATAGATAAAAAAATTAAATCGTACACAGTATGTACTAAGTACATTATGTTGTGCCAACTACAAACAAATTTGGTGTTTGACTATAAGACATTTTTTTTTTTACTATTATTGCTTAGAACCAAAAAGAAAAAAAAAAGTTAAAGAACAAGTTAAGAAAATAAAATAATAGGGTAAGTATATAAACTAAAAGTAAATCATGTAGCTTGTGGGTAGGTGAGTATTTGTTGTGATATGTGTATGCTGTGCGAATAAATAGATTAAATTGTATGACCGTAACGATTTTTCGCGTGATTTCAATGTGCATCTTAATAGTAATCTTAATTTGTTTTATTTATAGTGTATTAAATATATTTTTATAGTAAATTATGAGGAAAAAAAATAAGAAAGCTAATAAACAAGTGAATCAAGAAAAATCAGTTAAGAATTTTTCTGTTTCGTCGTAATTTTTACCTTGTAAGAATGAGTAAACAGCCTTTTTACACTTGTAATATGATAGACCATATATTGGACAGTACTTATTTATCTTTTTATAGAGAGCCTTATTATTTTGTTTAACGTGTCATTTATCTCATTTTCGTATTTGTTGATATTGTCATCGGTGAGTTCAACACTAAGAGTTGTATCGTCGGCGTACAGAATGCATGAGTATGGGGTAACGTTGGGCAAATCATTGATATATAGCAAGAATAAAAAGGGTCCCAATATACTCCCCTGGGGAACACCACATGAGTTTTGACGATAAGCGGATCTATGTATTTTTTTTTCTGATATTGTATGCCTCGATATTTCTACGCAAGACTCGGGTGACTTTTGCTTCCGTACTAAAAGAAAGAAAGAAAAGAAAGAAAAAACGTTTATTGGTACATACCACAAGTACACAAAATATTAATAACGAAATATAAAAAAGTACTTAAAACTAAAACAATAAATATTGTGTGACCACGGCTGTACCAAATAGGCCCAGTTCAGCAAAATGCCAGACACTAGTGCCCGACGCTGGTTTTCAACTGAACCCAAATGATGAGTGAACGGATGTCAATATGTAACAGTAATTATAATTATAAATATTGTGCACAATATGATAAGATACTAAAGATAGGTCATATTTATCTAGTTTTATTGTATTTTCTGTAGGTATTACAAAACAAAATACACGGGTGAACAACAATAAACATTTATTTAGACTATAGCACAGATAACAAAAGATATTTTTCAAATGTGTAATAAAATAAAAATACTTATATTATTATCTTTCTTACAAAACTACGACATATTTGACTAATTAAACACATATATACACATTAAAAATACATCATCATCATCATCATTTCAGCCCAAAAGACGTCCACTGCTGGACATAGGCCTCCCCCAAGTGTCGCCACATTGACGTTTTGGGGGGTTTTGCCATAATCGCCACGCTTGGCAGGCGGGTTGGCGATCGCAGTGCGGTTGTTACAAAAGCACAGAGAACGCTGCTGCCCATTCTCTGGCAAGTCCCTTTGTCGCCTCTTACGACACCCACGGAAAGATATGGGATGGTGCTATTCTTTACGTCCGACACCATACAGAGCAAAAAAAAAAAAAGAGCAGAAAAATACATACATAGTTGAATACAAATGGTCTTAGAAATATTATAATAATGTTATATGACTTGTCTTGATTTAGTAAAACCGAAACCGTTTTGCTAAAAAATACTCAGATTGCAAGCGTGAAAAACAGAACAAAATTCAGTTTAGCAAAATGCTAATTAAGTTGCGAAATCCTTTTTTTTCCGCGTTCACTGACACAAAAAGACGGCGATAAGTCACAACTGGTTTATTCAGCTTTCTAAGCCTTTATAATTTTATACTCCATCACAGATTTTAGCGTAATTCGACACAAAATTACCACGGCTTCCGCAGTATCCTCAAAAGTACAGATTTTGCGAGATCGTTATCACAATACACACTCGTCAAGTACCAGGCCCCTCAGAAAGTATTGCGAAAAAAAGTTTTTATATATGGGAGACTGGCCAGTTATTATGTTTTTCGAAAATATGATTATTTATAAGTAAAAATAAGTAAGTTCCAATTTCAAAATTTCCCTCCACATTTTTTGCGAGTTAATTCAAAGTATTGTGTCTCACTGAAATATGGATCTGCGCCGGGAACATTTTAGAGCTATGATTTTATACGATTTCAAGTGTCGCCTGAAACCGGATGAATCGTACGATAGACTTCAAATGGCATTCATGGATGAAGGCCCTTCCAAGGCAACCGTGTATCGTTGGTATAACGAATTCAAGCGCGGTCGACCAACTTTGGGGGATGACGAAAGAAGCGGTCGCCCTTTGACGGCTGTTACCGAAGAAAACGTGCTAGCAGTGAAAAATTTAATCCAAGACAATAGGCGAATTACATATCAGGAGATTCAACACATATTGAAGATTGGATCGGGAAGCGTTCACGAGATTCTACACAGCCATCTTCGCGTGAGGAGGATAGTATCACGCTGGGTGCCGCACAACCTCACCGATGCTCAGAAGCAGGCCCGGGTGGAATGGTGCCGTGATATGCTTAACAAATTTGAAGCAGGCTCGTCTCAGCGTGTTTACGACATCGTTACAGGTGATGAGTCCTGGATTTATCAATACGACCCAGAAACCAAGCGCCAGTCGACTGTTTGGGTGTTTCAAAATGAGCCAACGCCTACCAAAGTGAAGCGATCTAGAAGCGGGGGTAAGATTTTGATCGCTAGCTTTTTTAATTTGACTGGCCACTTGGTATCAATTCCCTTACGGGATCAAAGAAGCATTAATGCCGAATGGTATACTTCCAAATGTTTGCCAGAAGTTTTCTCTGTTATAAGCAACAAGCGACCAAACACAGGGCTCCGCGGGCTACTGCTCCACCACGACAATGCACCTGCGCACACCGCACTCAAAACGAGGGACTTCCTGGACAGCACGCCAGTCAAACTCCTGGGTCACCCTCCTTACAGCCCTGATCTAGCACCGTGTGACTTCTTTTTATTCCCAAAAATAAAAAATCAGCTCAAAGGGATACAATTTTCGTCGCCGGAAGATGCGCTGGCTGGGTTCGAGCAGGCTGTAAACGAGGTGTCTGCGGCGGACTGGAAAAAGTGTTTTGAAAACTGGTTTAGGCGCATGAATCTTTGTATAGAGGCTGGTGGAAAGTACTTTGAAAAGATTTAATAAAAATATATGTACGTATAGAACAATTTTTTTTAGTTTCGCAAAACTTTCTGAGTGTCCCACGTATGCTTAGGCAATCAGCAACAGTAAAAAAGGTAAAGATAAAGGTCTAGCAGGCCCTCACCAGCCCAGGTCTAACCAAAACTAACCTTACCCCCGGCCATACCACTGGTAGTACGGTGTGCCCCTGACCATACGCCTGGTGACATTGTGGGTAGATCCACCTTATACATGGTCATACCTCTGTTAGTACGTTGGGTAGACATACTATACCCCCGACAGTACCAGTGGTATTACGGTGCACCCCGGACCATGCCCCCGGCCGTACCGCGGGTAGTACGATAAGCTCCCTGTGATGTGATGATGTGTTATGACCACTGTGTAAACGAGTTTTGTCGACGGAATAATCGACAAAATTATCTGTTATTTAGTCGATTGTTCCGTCGTGCGTGTCGTGTTATTTCCTTTTTTTTTCAAACAATACCACTTACTATACAGGGTGTAACGGAAAGGGTATATACATACTTAAAGGTGTACTACAGACCATCAAACTGAACGTGTTTCTCCATCGGAAAAACATCGTAATAGCGAAAAAAATATCAGCTGCCCCATACATTTGGGTCGAATAGGTATTGAAATTTTGTGTGGGGCAGCTGATATTTTTTTCGCTATTACGATGTTTGTCCGATGGAGAAAAATGTTCAGTTTGGTGGAATGTAGCACTATACCCTTTCCGTTACACCCTGTATTATTATATTTATTTCTGTCTATTCCCATTTCTCACCACCGACTTTATAATCCAGCAGAAAGTACTAGACTAGCTAAATAATTATAAATATAAACATTAGCTTAATAGATTTCTTGTTCTAAAGATTCATGGAGTTATCTCAATTAATCCAAACATCCCACGTATAGTTAAACCGACTAGGAGAAGCTAATGGGTTACTAACAAGTGGTAAAATTCTAGGAATTCTTTTCTCCACCTCTACTTCCAATCGAGCTTGCATACACGTTACTAAATCCGGATACATGTTAGACAATTCCGTTGTTTCGCAAGGATCATTTATTATATTGTAAAGACAAACTGTGCCTGAAAATAATAAAAATGCAATTTTATTAAGAGGTACATACACATATAGATTCTTATTGGAAAGCACAAAGAACGAAATCAATGCATAAAATAACACACTGCTCTGACAAGTTAACAGACAACTAAGACTAAAAATTCGGGGACGTACAGTTAGGTAGGTTTTAAGTAGTCTATATAAGCAGTAGGTGTTTCATTTGTTAACTTCTTATGATATCATCATGAAACTCACCGTTACCAGGCTCACATGTAGTAGCCGAAGATGTATCGCATTTTATTGTCGTTTTGTTCCTTACAGTAAAGTCATCAGTATTGAAGGTCCTTCCAATCGAGCGAAGTACATCGTACACACTACTGCGCTTAAGAGCTTCTACATAAGATGGTGGGCTTCCAATCATGCCGGTGAGATTAGTTCCAAGGTATGTACCGTAGCCCTCAGTGACGTAACCCATCACCAGCTTATACTCCCCATATATAATTGAAGCATATCCTACAATATCGTCTATCTCATACATTTCTTTCCTTTGAGAAGGTAAGTTGGAGTTAATACTGTCCCACTGGTCGATACCGTCAATGTCTGTGGGGGGTTCTATACCCGCAGCACTCAATAAAGTTGGCAACCAGTCTGTGACGTGCATGTACCCGTCCCAGTAATGACTAGTATTGTTCAGGTGGGTACTCCACACCAGCCCAACAACTCTCACACCACCCTCGTAAGGTGTCGCTTTCATTCCTCGCAGGGGATAATTTGAAGCGTAGTTAATGACGTTGCCAACTGTCTTGCCTCCATTATCTGATACAAACACTATAATTGTTTTCTCTAAAATTCCCTTGTCGGATAAAGCTTTAACAATATCACCGACGCTGTCGTCGAGTTTTTTTACCATGGCTGTAATGTAAGGTCAAATATAAGTTTGATGAACACAAAATATATAACACCCATAGTGCTCTCTCAGCAGTTAGCGGCATGGATGTGAAATCTGTGTGTCTTGTATTTATATCTCGTTTACCAAAAAAAGTATATTGTATTGTGTCATGTATTTGTGTGGAACTGACCGACACTCTCACTACACATTTTATATTTATTGTAAGGAGTCTTAGTCAGTTTCACACACAAAAACAGAAAAAAAACAACCGGGTGAAAGCCAGATAAAGAATTTAGTTTTTTAGTAATTACCTGCAAATATCCTTCTCTCAGGTGACTCAACATGTCTCATTGCCCTGACTTCCTCTGGTGGTGCCTGCAGACGAGTACCCGCATTGCTACAATGCGGAGCGTTGTGCGCAACCAATAGGAACAGGGGAGACTGTGCGTCGTGATTCTCGATCACTGATTACGAAACAAGTAAAATTACTGCAGAATGTATAAATCGATGGACAATTTTCGATCGGTTCAATGAAATATTTCACACAGAATAACCGATCTTATATCGCTATCTGTCTGAATAATTCTAACCTTTTCTAACAAGTAGGTAATGAAAATACAGCACAGATCACAAAAACTTTAGTCTGGCTTGTATCTTTCATAATATGAACTTCCGAGTGTTTGACAGGATGTTTAATCGGTTCAATTCTTAAAATGCTATTAGTCTATTTTGCTTCGCACGGGGAGCAGAGCATATTTGTCTGAATTTTTTAGACATATATCATTGCTACAGATTATTAGATCTTTTAATTATAATTATTCTTTTAACGCTATACATTATTTTTACATCAACTCTATTAGCTTACGCGGCGCACGTAAAGCTCCCCCCAGTAAGCATGATCAAATGAAATTATAATATTTCAGTCAATTTTCACAAAACCATACACTGGTGAAAACCCTATGAACATCCGTTCGCAAGTTTTTGTGTTCATCGCGTTTAGACAAATAGACCCGGCGGGGTCATTTTGATTTATAATAAAAATCACTACATGAGATTTTCAGTTCAACAAAAGCGGTAATCAACATTTCTAATGGTAATGAAACTTACCTGACTTGGCTTGTTCTGTGTAGATGTCAGTGATGTAACCCTCAACGTCCCACGCTGGGGTTTGGTTTCTAAATAAGGCAAAACCAGAAATTTGGCCGACCGACCACTAAAACAAGTTTGTACTAATTAATAAACAAATTAGTGTTAAGTCTCGTAAAGTGATTTATATATTATGTAAATCATGCCTGCAGAAAACCCATAGTTGACAACTTGACAAAGGTTGAAAACCGAAAAGAATCAGTCCCAGCTTGCCACCCTGGGGAATACCTAAATTGAAAAAGCACAATACACCAATATAATGCATTTGTTTTTATTAGTTGAATAAGAATATCTTAATCTTAACTAATATTATAAAGAGGAAAGATTTAATTGTTTGTTTGCATTGAATAGGCTCCGAAACTACTGGTCCGATTTGAAAAATAATTTCAGTGGTATATAGCCCATTTATCGAGGAGGGCTATAGGCTATATATCATCACACTACGACCAATAGGAGTGGAGCAGCAATGAAAAAAGTTGCGAAAACGGGGAATATGTGACGCAAACGAAGTTGCGCCGGACACCTAGTATTATAATAAGAATAAGTTCAAACAATACCTACGAGTTCCTCGTTCATCGTATACCTAAACCAACTTAGCGTGTTCACGAGGTATATGAAAATGTGTCGAAGATTTCAGTGTATAGCTACTTTATTTATGACTAGGTACTATATTATGAAAAGTCATCAAAATACTTACTTGTTCTTCGTAAGTGTACTCATAATAATCAAGGAAACCACTTCTATGTCCAAAATGACAATCAAAGCCTCTTCTGGTTGGTAAATATTCTTCCCGAGATGATCCGACATGCCACTTGCCGACTAAATGGGTTGAATAACCAGCATCTTGGAAATATTCTGGCAATAGCATCAGACTGGTTGGAATGCCCCGATCCTCACCCATTGTTATAGGAGGATTACCTTGCATCCCTAGTAGAGAACACAGTATAAGTCATTGTACAATTTGAGAAATTAATGTGCAACAAAATTAGAAACATTCATGCAAATAGAGAGGGTAGCGTACTATAAAAGTTGAAATAAAGACAGTTAATATTTTACCGAGAAGAGATCAAATATTGATAGGCGTTGACGTCAGAGAGTCTATGCGCGGGTAATGAACGTAACATCAACATTTTATAACCCCCGACCAAAAAAGTGGGGTGTTACAAGTTTGACGTGTGCATCTGTGTATTGGTGTATCTGTGTGTCTGTCTGTGGCATCGTAGCTCCTAAATTGCTGAACCGATTTGAATGAAATTGGTTTCATTTGAAAGGTGTTTTAATTGAAAGTGTTCTTATCTATGTTTCAAGAAAATCTGCTCGGCCGTTTGAAGGTCATCACCTCTTTTACGGGTCTATTCGATTCGAAATTAGAATTCTTGTCACTTGTTACCATGGGCATCACCAGGGGGGGGCACCACCCCATCCCCCTAAAAACTTGGGATTTCTTAAAAGTTATAACTTTCCTTGTTTTCGTTAATTAGCGAGAAGAGGCGCAACACCGATAAAAGTGGAAGGAATGGGAGGAGACCTATGCCCAGGAGTGCGACAAACAAGGCAAAAAAAAAAAAATTTGTTTAAAAAGCATGAAATAAAAATTAAATTACATTTAAAAAATCCCCGACAGAAAAAACCTCTAAAAAAACAAAAATAAATTAATCCAAGCCTCGTAGTGTCCGGTGACCGCTAAATAGACCGCTTAACAAAAGCACAAAACAAAGCGGACCCACGACGCTACGACGGGGCTATACAGATGATTA
Organism: Cerastis rubricosa; assembly: GCA_949152445.1. NCBI lineage: Eukaryota > Metazoa > Arthropoda > Insecta > Lepidoptera > Noctuidae > Cerastis > Cerastis rubricosa. The sequence continues at coordinate 16,166,789 of OX424532.1, forward strand.
GGATGAATGTAAAGTCTCTAACTTTACATTCATCATAATCATCTGTATAGCCTTTTCCCAACTATAGAAATTCTATACTATAATTTATTGAAATGTAAAGTGTATCAAAATAAAATACCTGTCTTATAAGAGTATTTCCCAGTGAGAAGTGCTGCTCTAGATGGAGTACATATTGCATGACTGTAATACCTTCCCAGTGCGACCCCAGAATACGCCAACGAGTCAATGTTTGGTGTCGAAATCTGATCAGATCCGTGGAAACTGACGTCGTTCCATCCCTGCAACAAATAGAAACCTATGTGTGTCAGTGGCTTCGATTTGGTTTAAGACAAAGCTATAAATATAATACAAATGGTAATCGGTTTCACAGAACCGTGGACATTTTCAGGATGGGAACTTCGATAGACTGGTTTTTAGAGTATAGTTTTCCGGTTACCTGTTACGACTGCCATAATAATTTTATGATGATGAATCTAGAAAACTAACTCACGATCTTTACACATAACCATGAGATAATAAGATAGCATTAGGTATAAGAGATGACACACGACACGATGATGGTTGGACATGGTCCAGAAAAAATAGTTGGTTCGTGCCCAATTATGTATTGAATAAAATAATGTATAAAGATTTAATTAATATTGATAATTTTCTTTTAATTTATTGTGATTTTATATAATTTACTGACATACCTAATGATCTACGTGTTTAAATTTGTATGATTTTTATTCCAATTATGTCGTTTTTAATTGATTTTTTTCTTTTATTTTGAATGCACTGTGCCAACTATTGTTTTTACTGGAAACCATTATTTTATTTATTTTATTTCAATTTAGTTACAAATTTCTCAAATGTTTGCATGCCTAATTTATGGTAAATTGTACAATGCTCACCCATTTTATTGTTACACCTTATTTTATGTACCTACAATATATGCAAATAAATTTTACTTTACTTTACTTACTTTAGCATATTTATCCTATAACAAACACTTAGATCTCAAAAACGTCCTGTAATTTTTTTTTTATCATAGGTAACGTCTTGTGGTATAAAAGCTTTAATTATTAAGATTTAGCTTTATAAGCACATTGAAACGAAAAGTTCTTTAGTGAAGTGATAAAAACGTTTAACGAAATCAGCACTTTGTACATTCCAAGTTAGTACTACATAATTATGTTGAACTTGAATATAACTAGAATAAACTTAAAGAGCGATGTTACTGTGTATAAGTGTTAAATAATTGGCTCTTATATCCAATTTGTGCAATAAAGGTGATTAAAGAGGAAGAAGCAATGACGGTTACACAGTGACTGCTTTATCCTTAGCGCTATATAGGTGCTGGAAATGTTGAAGAAGTCCGATTTTGCGAAAAATGGTTTTGGTATTGCTGCACAGAATATCGTCGAGAAGTTTTCCATGTTGATTGTTGAGTCGTTATGTTATTTCGATTTTCAATGAAAATAAACGCTGCTGAAAGGCCAGTTGTTACTTTTTCGGCTAATTTGAAAACTGAAAGTAGGCCCTTCCTCGAACGGCTCCTGTTCAGAACTCTTCGTAGTATAATTTAAGCCTTCTCTCACCACTCCCTACCTGCTCTCTCCTTTTCCTACTCTTCTACTCAGCTATCAAGTTCTTTAGCACATAATATCGCCAACCCTTTTTGAGGTCAAACCTTATTTGGTCGTTTACAGTACCATTCTAGCGATTGAGGAACGTCCTACGGACCGCAACGGGACCAGTAAATTTCACTGAATTGATGACATTACTTAATATATATGGGGAAAAAGAACACTCGACTACTGGATAAAACAGAGATAAGACTTAAGATAATATAATTACGACTTACCATATCATCAGCCATTATAAAAACTACATTAGGACTATCCGTTTTACTAGACCAACATAAACCAATGAGTCCGATGGTCACTAATAAAGATAACACACTATGGGTTTCCATCTTTAAAAAGAACAAGGATTAAAAACTACAGGAAATAAATTATCAATGAAACTATGTTCTATTACAAACCGTCACTCAAGACTGAAGCATTACTTAAAACTAGTTCCAACTAATTAAAAGGCTTGCATCTAGCAAGCTTGAGTATTGAGTGAGGTTCAGTAATACGGGTACAGTCTGTAGTGGGTAGTTACCTTGATGGAAATGAGACTAAAAACGATCCGTCATTGAACGATAACATACTTTTATGCTTTGACTCATAAATACATATAAAACCGTTTTATTGTTTAATTACTGTAATAAAATTGTCATCGGTCTGAATATAAGTATTATCGTTGATCTAATCGTCGCAAACGCTACTGTTGAGCATTAGATCCTTGGTTCGATTACCTCGTCGATCAGTCGATTTGGACCCGGTTGGTGGCTCAACTTAATTGATTCATTCATTAATATTTCTTAATTCATAGTTCAAAATCAAAACCAACATCAACATCAAAATATTTTATTTCACATAGGCCTACATGGGCACTTACAAAACATCGACAAAAGGTGCACGGTTCGGGTTGGTCGTTTCCTATGGAGAAAAACCGGCAAGAAACTCAATGGTTACTCTCTCCATGGTTAGACACTAGATGTTATGATATGGAGAACATAAGTACCTAGGTAAGTATATCGTTTTCAATTGAAAAGCTGAATTTGATTAACTGTATAGTTGGTGTAGTAGCGCTAGTTTTGAAGAACATGTTTCTTTCACTGTGCAATTATTTTGATTTATCTAAACTAATATTATAAAGAGGAAAGATTTGATTGTTTGTTTGTTGGTTTGTTTGTTTGCATTGAATAGGCTCCGAAACTACGGGTCCGTTTTGAAAAATAATTTCAGTGTTAGATAGCCCATTTACCGAGGAAGGCTATAGGCTATATATCATCACGCTACGACCAATAGGAGTGGAGCAGCAATGAAAAATGTTGCGAAAACGGGGAAAATGTGACGCAAACGAAGTTGCGCCGGACAGCTAGTCTGTTATATTGTACATAACTTCTCAAATAATTAAATGAGGTGCCAAGGTTGATTTCGAAGCGATATTCCATTCACAAAAAAAATACTGGTGAAAAGCGGATGTCCTACGGTAAAACTCTGGGAAAAACCGGTTTGAAGTATTTATTTTTACCTACCAGTATATTAATTAAAAATTATACTTACATTGCTAACCTAACTAAACTTTGCTTATTTCTGAACATGTGGTAAGTTCCATAAAAAAATAATATTCAGATGCAGATTCAGACGTCGGCAGTCGGCACGGCTTTCGAAAATGTCTTTTTAATACAGTTGCTCAAAAAGTGGCGTATTGCAGGGACGTATAGCGTTCGGGATGTGGGCTATTACACACTCGAGCTTTTTCTTTACCTTTTCCGAACTCGTGCGTTCTCTTTCCCAACTGTCAAAATAAAGTCTATTAAAAAGAAAAAAACCAACTACGGAGTTTTTACTAAAAAAAAAACCATAGAAGTTTTAATGATTCATGCAAATATTTCTAAAAAGAAGCTACTAATTTGTTTCAATATCAGATTTAATGATTTGATTCAATGAGTTAGGTTAGGTTTCATTTCATTTCATATCAATATCAAAATTCTACTGATGACTTGGCTGTATGGGCATAGTTCCCTTTGCCTACCGAGAATGGGTGAAGAAAACAAAAAAAATCTCTGCTTATATTCTTTTACGGTTGGCGCCATTTTCAAAAAATGTTCTTTATTAAATTGCTTCATTTTTTCGCAACTGTATTAAAAATAGTTGTTCAGTACACGTGCGGAACCGTCATTGCAACTTGTTCCGACTGTCAACCCTCACCTTCGGCTGCGCCTCGGCTCGGGTAGACATTTGTCGGAACTCTTTGCAATGACAGGCTTTCCACACTCGCAATGAAATATACTATTTCTGATATTCCCGTTTCAACTACGAAATCCCTAAACTCATCACCCACTGTTGCTGAATTTTTGCTTAAGGAAAATGTTAAAGTTTGCGACTCAGAATTCCATTTTGAACATGTCGCATGTAGAGAAATAATTAAAACCTTTCACTCTTTGAATTTCAAGAAGACTGTGGAACTGTAGAAATTGCCAAGACTACTATTGACATTGTAGCTGCTACCTTAGTTTTATATTTAGGTGTATTGATTGTGGGGAGTTTCCTGACCTCATGAAAAATAGTAAAGTAATTCCTTTATTTAAAACAGGTAGTAGATCAGACCTACTTTAAGTAAAATTTTTGAGTAGAAAATTCTAGACCAATTGCAAAGATTTTTAAATAAGCATAAATTATTAGCTAGCAAATAGTTCGGATTTACTAGGGGGGTTGAACTTTTAGGACATATTTATAGTGCATGGGAAGATAAATGCGATGCTTTGGGCAGTTTTAGCGATTTGTCTAAGGCATTAGATTGCGTTTCTCATGAAACGTTAATCAGGAAGCTCAGCCACTACGGAATCCGGAACAGCGCTCTGGATCTTCTTACCTCATACCTGAGTAAAGGAATCCAGAGAGTTGACGTTAATGGAAAAAGATCTCCCGGATCTATTGTAACAATGGGAGTACCACAGGGCTCAATTATTGGTCCTTTCTTTTTTCCTATTTATATTAATGACTACTTACTTACTTTACCTCATCATAAAGGATAACCACAATACAGTGTTGTTTGCAGATGACACTTCGTTTTCGCGATCGCGATTCGCCTTGTAAAATACCACGCTCTTATGACGTATCAGATCGCTATTCCTCTGGACATCCTGGATAACGAAGAACTGTCCTCCATTGCCCCATACACGACATCAGTATGGTGCGGAGAGTTGCATCAACTATAGTATAGTATAGTGTATAGTATAGTATTAGGTACAATTTTTTTTATATTACTGTGAATATGAGGACTATTTGGGTCATATTATTCGATCTAGTTTTAGTTAGTTTGTCTGGCAGATTGAGTACTGTAAGCGGCCTACCCAAATCTCCTTTCTTTGGTATTGTTCGTCGTGTCGTTGAGCTCCTTGGTTTATGAGTCGAGCTACACGATGACAAATGCTTGCACTGAGTGGACAGGTCCATTCAAATCTGTGTGGTTCAGTCTTCAAAAGACCATCGCAGACGCTAATCTACATGGTCCTCATATGGCTTGAACTATGTCTGGACTTTAAAAGAGACAGTGACCTCTGAGTTTGTTTCGGCGCTGTTTCTTCTCAGAGTAGTCAGGTACGAAACAGCAACCTCATCTATGCCTCAAATTGGGATCGGTTCTATGGATGTAAAACTAAACACTTTTGTTTGTTTTCAGTTTATTACTGTACCTTAAATTTACTTCTAAATAATCTAAGAGGAACAGTTATAATAAATTATATTGAATTGGTACAAGTGAGGCTGTGACAGCATTTAGGTCCGCGCGAGTGTATATGGGGTCACTAGGTAACCGCAGTTAGTTTGGAGCAAAGACATTTAATAAAATGTAACAAACATTAAAATAAAATATTACAAAGCAATCGTAATCTACTTACAATAACTAACTTGTCGTTTTTAAAAAAACACGACGTGTAAAAATGTTTGTAAAAACCTATTTGCAAAATAAACATTTGAATAATCGTCTTTTTATGATATCGGCAGAACATAAATAGGTAGATCATAAATGATGAGGCAATTATTAATCGTGGATAAAATATTACACTATTTTATGACTAACTATTTAAATGCGATAAGTCAATTTATTGCCATTCCCGCGCACTGTTACTATCTATATCTTGGTAATTTTCATCTTTTCACTTTTCAGCAAAATACTCTAAACAACTCTAAATACTCTAAATACTCTTTTGCCTGAACTGGTGGTCAACCCAAACAAGGGTGGCACACGAGTAGACCGATCATGACTTTTCAGTTCAGCGGCGTATTACGATTCAGAACCCCATTATGACTCATTTGAGTCCGAGTGATTTATAATAATCGTAACGTTAGGATTGACCACCGTATTGTAATTTATTTCATGCTGAACTTAAAATTTACGTTAAACTATCGATTTGTTTTTTTTTTATATTCGGTTATTTACCCAGATTTTTTTTTAATACTAGTTGTTAACCTTCTCTCTAATACTACTTGTTGACCAATTTCTTACTTGTAAGTATACAAGTAAGAAATTGGTCAACAAAAATCACATTAACAGCCATTTCAGAAAAAAATCGTTATTAGCAATAACAGTTCTACCTAGGAAAACATAATCCATATTAAGGTAGGACCGTAAAAGGCAATTCGAGAGCAGAATCAAAGTTACAAGTCCATGAGGATAAGTTTGTCGGATATAGTTCTATACCATCTTTAGCTACCATCAAAATATATGTTAGGGATGAGATTGCTGCTCCACTGACGGATTGCCAATTCATTCTTATCAACTGCGCAACTGTAGCTCACTCACGATTGCGTGGGATAGCAACCAACTGCCATATTCCCTATTCTGTTTTCAAATTTGATTCGTTCCCTTCCTATTTCTAAAATTTGCGCGACTCTGGCGTTCCTTGTTCCAAAAATCCGAGCTAAAAATGAAATAAGCTATCTACGTGTTGTGTACTCATGTTCAAATACATGGAAATAAGACAAAACTAAATCAGAGGTGACAAAATCGTTGTGCAGGCTAAAGAAGAGGTGAGAGATGAACTTTAGTAATTATGCAACTTAGCGCTGTGAACATGTGGGTCACCCAATAACTCATCAACAGCATTATCACACGTTTAACTTAGTAATTACGCCGAGCACGGTGCCAACTTTGAGAGTTTAGATGTGGGTGAAAATACTTTAAAATTGTATACTTTAGATAACTAAGATAAGGTTTCGCTTTGTTACGAATAGTTCTCTGCTCTTCCCTTAAATAATTGCGCTTTACTGTATTGGAAATTAGATAAAAACGAGCTTGTTGATAACAAAAAAACAATGCCGCTATCTTAGTAAATAAGGTTCAGTAATTCGTTTAAATAAGACAAGTTCGAACGTAGTTTAATTTTTCCTAGATTTGCTCCACTCAAAGTGCACTACTAAATACGCAAAACTCTACCCGGCGTAGACTGGAAAAGATTTTATTTGCCCGTAACAGTTTGAAACGGTTCGTAGAAATAGAAATGGACATGTCGACCGTCCACCGCAACTTTGCGTACATAATGTAGTTGTCAAACGTTCTAGTTGAAGCCAGTACCGCACATTTTCATACTAACCGGAATTGCCGCTAACGACTCCTATTTCAACGTTAAACTTTCACGCTTAACATGGCTTTATAAATTATTTAGGGACTGTTTTAGTAAACCTGTGGCGACTGAGCTTGACTTCACCATTATACACGAATTAATATCTCAAAATAATCAAGTGCATACGGGTGAGGTGTTGTCAGATGCGTTGTAGATAGGTAGGTACTCGCATCGGGCTAACTGGAATCAATCCCAATTTGATTCAAACTCAAAGACATCGGGACGGGAATAAGCCAGCTTAATAGAACTGTGGCTATCTAGTTTCTAAGCTGATTAATTACAGGTTCTATCCCCATGGCGCAACTTGATTGGGACTTCAGTTATCTATTTGATTTGAGCAAGGGCGTTTGTGCATACGTAATTTGTGTTTGTAAACAAGGGTTTGGGAAAGTAGGAGAATATCAATTTTGAGTTTAGATCTATGGACGTTAAATATTGTTCACTGTAATGAAAATATTATCTACAGTCAACTGACATTGTCGTGAAATGTGGGACCGTAAAAATAAGATAAACAATAATTAGCTATTGGCGTCATTCGCTACAGTGTAGTCGATTTAGGAAATTCAAAATTGAGTTCCGAAATTTAGTGTCCGAATTTAGTCTCCAGTATTTAGGATCGAAATCAAACCATTTCGATACAAAACATGATCTTTAATGTTTACTTAGGTATTTCGGTCTTATTACTAAGTATCACAAATATTTACATTACAAGTTTACAACAACGAACAACTTAATTACAAATATTACAGTACAGTTACACAGAAATTACACAGAGTCATCTCTACCAACAAGTCTCTAGGGGCTGTTGCACACAATGTACACCGGAAACATTGGTAACAGTGAGGCTGCTTGTATATGTCCGTTTGTTTCACCGGACATCGGACCGCGTTTTTTCGCCAGATTCGCGGTGGTGTATGGTTGATAATGAATGTGTGTACATGCATCGGACACAGGTCCGGCGAAAAAATTAGGGCGCTTAAAGAAAACGGTCCGTTGTCCGGTAAAAAAAACGGACGTATACATAATTATATACAAGCGGCCTGACTATACGAAATTTGACCCATGAGCATGTTACGCTTCGTGGAGACTTTAAGCGCGGAAGTCTATTGCAGCCTTTAAGCGCCTCGTGCACGTAAACCTAATATCCGGTTTATGACGGTGTAGGGCGAATCTTATGATTGAAATCTTTGGATTCAATCTTAATCCCAAAGTACTCTAGCTCGTGCTCAATCGTGGGTGGACAAGGCACTTAATGTCAAGTGATTCTTATAAAAGATTTCGACGAAAAAAGACTTTTATCATACAAAAGTCCTTTAACTTTGGAAAAATCTATGAAGAATATCTCAACATTCGGAAACTGTTGGCGAGTTAGATTAATCTACAGCTATTTACTATCTACAATAAATAACAGATCAACAATTTAAGGTTTCATTTCATACAACTACACAACACTAAATCTAAAAATACTCTTGACTAACCTAAAACTTTAGTACTTTTTACAAACGTTTCTATGAGTTTAAACTAAGAAGAAAGTTCATTCCAGATTCGAAGACATACATCTAAAGGTAAAAACATTCAATAACATACCTTAATTTAAAGTTTCTGATTTAAATCTTGAATCGTATCGTTTAACATCAATAAATGGCATCTTAAAGACTTCTGACACATGAATAGTAAATCCAGGTATTGAAACAAAAAATCCTTCAGAACACTTTCGAGCATATCTCCTGAACAAGAGTAAAGACAATGGTTACAAGACCAACCAACTAGAGGGAACGTTATACGGGATGTAAGATACACCGATGCAAAATCGCTTACCAAGTACTCGGTACATCAGTCTGATCCCCCAATTTTTTTTTATCGGTTATTAAAAAAAAAACAGCTGTTGCGTACATTTTGACCGAGTAGGTATAGCACTTTTGTAGGAAACAGATGTTTTTTTTTAATTATTATTTCTATATTGGTAAGCGTTTTCGCGTAGGTGTCCTTGAAATCCCGTATATACCCGCAGCTGGGACTGAGGCTCTTCTAAATAAGAAGAGACCTTGTACTGGTTATAAAGAAAAAACTAAACTACTAATTAAAACACACTTTTCAGAATACACAAAAAGTTTCTCAATCCGGTCGTACCATCGCAGTTTATGACGGCTGCGACTGTAGTATTTCTGCTTCCAGTCTTTTGCTGGTTGAAGTTAAACGATAGGTTGAAGTTTTCATTTCTTTTATTATCATTGGGTCTTCTAGAGTTATTGTTGCTGCGGGTAGTGTTAGGCTGCAGCCAGGGTGTCCAGACATAGTTGAAGTTTGCTGGGTCAGAGGCAGCATTTAGTCTGGGTGCTTCTCTTCTTTGCTGGGTTGCCCATAGTCCCCTTAACCGGCTTGTTAGCAACGTGGCTATCTTGTTAGCCTTGCCCCATAGATTGTTGCTTTCCATCGGATCACGGCGCACGTTGTAAAGGCAGCCGCGAGCTGAAATAAAATTTTAGCTTTGATAAGAATTGGACATTTTGGGAATTGGCCATTTTGAGATTTGGACATTTTGCCCTTGATCGGTAGCAATTACTCTGAATCCCATAATCTTTTCTTTTTCAAGACTTTTATCAAATACTAAAAGAGTAAGGACACAACATGCACATTGCATTCACAATACGTGAAAATGCGGGTGATGTAGCTTTATTACAGTTTTGAATTGATGAAATTCAAAAAATGTGCTCTGTTTAAATATCCAGATTTGTGAATGCGGGCTGTCAGAACAAGGATTCAATATTTCACACATTTATTGGATATGTGCGATACAGACAAGTAAAACAACGATTATCCGAATATACAGGATGTAACGGAAAGGGTATATTCATACTTAAGGGTGTGCTACAGACCATCACACTGAACATGTTTGTCCACAAACAAACACCGTAATAACGAAAAAATAATCTGCTACCCCATACAAAATTTCAATACCTATACGACCCAAAGGTATGGGGCAGCTGATATTTTTTTCGCTATGACGAGGTTGCTCCGATGGAGAAACATGTTCAGTTTGATGGTCTGTAGCACACCCTTAAGTATGTATATACCCTTTCTGTTACAACCTGTATATTATTAGCGTTCATCTTGTATAGCGGCACTAAAAAAGTGCTACAAAAATATAGTACAAAATGAACAACCGCGCCATCTATGACACAAATGGAGAACTAACATCAACATTCTAAATCGCGTATCTTTTTCTTTGACGGCACGGTTGGCGCAGTGGTTGAGCCATTTTGAGTTCGATCCCCGCACGGAACAAATATTTGTATGACCTTCAGATAGTTGTTCCGGGTCTGGCTGTTTGTGCATGTTAGTTTATATGTTTATAAACGCACCCACGATACAGGAGAAATTCTTAATGTGGGGAAAAGTTTCTTAAAAAAAAAACTTAATTTATCCGTGACCTAAGACGGCGTGCAGTAGACCACCAAGCATAACACCCGTCTGGTCGGAGAATCCTCCCTTTTCTATGTGGGATGAAGAATTTTGTACACCGTTCTTCGTACCTCTATAATCTAAATTAATCCAATCAGCAAATATTTATATTAGCAGAAATATCCGATTCCATGTTCAGGATAATAGCATTAAAGATTTTAGAACATAAAAAATCATAACTAGTTTCTGAAAAGGAAAACTCTTAGGAAATCGTGAAAAGTAGGTTAAGTGCTAATGGAATCTCTTGAAACTTGAAGTAACAGAAGATTTCTATGAATGTCGTAAAAGACGATTAATGTCCTTTTCATGGTCGGGGGACCCTGCATCCACCATTTTGGTTTCACGCAAAGCGTACAGCTGTGTGCAATAACATGAATTATGGAACGTTGCGAAAACCTCCTAACATTCTTTAAAGTTAATTTTGATCGACTTTTACAATTACCTACAAACTTCATAAGTATGTATTTCGCCAAAATGTGATGGTAGGGGAACATACAATTGCCAAAGCAATATCAGCAGCTCCATACAACAATTTCTTTGTGTGACATAGTGTCACAGTAAAAGTTGCTCATATTTATGAGCATTTCACTCCTGCAAACTATTGCCCTTGCAAGTTTAACAAATCAACCTGGATATACAAGGTGTAAACAGATCTTTTACGAAACCGTCAACCAATCATTCTGTACAGCAAACTAAGTAAGTCTTCGCAAAAAATATTGCTGGGAAACGACCTTTATTTTTAAATAAAATTTAAGGTTGGACTCAATATAACATACCCAAAACATTGTGCTGATGGATACATTGAATAATCGGGGGGTCGTGGAGGTCTTTAAAGCAAAGCTTACATAGTTACACAGTATTAGTTTACCTAGTTTACATTAAAAACTTGAGTTTTGCCCGATTAAGTGGTTTTGGTTCAAGCCGGGACTATGAGATGAAAATCAATGTTGCGAAGCAGTCTGTTGTTAGTTGTGACTTTTTTTTATTGCACCTGAATACAGCTATCCAATTTCCTTGCTGAATATGCTAGCTGAGTAACTGTCTCTCCACAATGTTTTATGTTCCTTAACTCACTTAAAAACCATTTCATTTATAGTTTTTATTGTACCACGTTTTAAGAGGTGTGCAACATCATCTTATAACAAAGTATTTAGTACCTAGAACATAAATCTTTTTGCAAAGGACGGTGAACAGAGCCTCGTAATGCCCTACAAAAATTATTGGACTTGATCCAACCATAATTTAGTTATACAAGAAGTTGTTTTGCATCCTCGTCAAATTCAAGGAGGTAACTATGCTAATGATTCTCGACCCGAATCAATAATAAAATGAGTTGGTATTTTTTTTTCACTTTTACTGAAATTGTGAAACACTCGTGTTTTCAATGCGGCCCGTCTGATCCTCGTCCACAAACCGCGCTTCTACACATACAAACAATCACAAACGTTTATTCGATAATTTCTTATTCCCTAAACCACGCAAAGTTATTCTGAAATACTGACCAATTTAAACAAAAAAAAATCTGCGTGTAATAATAATTAAAATAAGTACCGTAATTTAATTTGATTATTTATGCTTTTTGTGTCAACCTCCTGAATTTTGGACGAGGATGCAATACAACACCTTGTATAGTATTAATGAAAGTAAGCATGAACTTACTTGGTGAAGGTATACAAGGCGTTGCATCCCTTGCAGTATCTTCTTGCTTGATAGTGGCCGCTCTTCTAGTTGTTCTCACAGCATCCAGATCTAAATAAACCCCTATATTTTCAAAAGCTCTAGTCACTTTACAAGTTCTTAGAGCAGGATAATATTCGGGAGGGGTCCTTTTATTCACCATGAATTCTGCTCCATAGTAACCGTTGCTCACTCCTGTTACGTTACCAACTATAATTTTATAATCGCCTGCTCTGTAAGCTGCCCAGGAATTTGTGCTGCTGTCTTCTAAAGCTATTAGGACTTCGCTACGTTTTGATGTTCCGTTTTGTACTATGGAGTCCCATTGGTTGACTCCGTCTATGTTTGTCGGTACGTTTCCTCCTGTTGCTGCCATTATGGTCGGTAGCCAGTCTGAGATGTGCATCAGTCCTTGCCAGACCCTCGGTCTAACTGAGGACTGCCATATAAACGCTGGCACTCGGACTCCTCCCTCCCAAGGCGTGTATTTCTTTCCTCTGAAGGGTAAGTTTACTCCCCAGTTTCGTAAGTCTCCGACGGTTGGTGCTCCGTTGTCGGAAGCGAATATTATGATAGTGTCGTCAAGGATTCCTCTGTCTGACAAAGCTCGGACTATTTTGCCGACGCTGCGGTCCACGTGCGTCACGATTTCTGAAAAGATTTAATATAACATGTCAAAAAAGTTGAACTATCATGAACAACAAATGCATTCTGTTCTTATTATGTAGTGGAATACGAATGTCTCCTGTATTTTATTACATCGTAATCTAATTTGAAACTTTATTTAAAAGTCATTGGTAAGTTGTAAAAAAAATCTAAAATTTATTGTTTTTTTATCAATGAAGTAGGTCGGTCAATTAATGAACATTATTATGTGCCAAAATACACAATTTCAGTAACAGTTTGATACGTTGTGATCTCCATTTTAAGTCATTAGTACGTTGCACTGTAGCACACAATACTAGAAACCAGTGAGATTGTATGTATTTTACTATTGTATGCCAAAATCCCTCTGTGCAGGTCTCACTAAGCCGAAAGCCACATTCCGCACTGAGCTCTCAAACAATACCTGGAAATGCATATCGTGATTCAAACAACTGAAGTCACCATTCCCCCATCCGAGTAAAGAACGGATATTCAGGTACATACAATGAAATTCGTCGAAACGTGAAAATGTTTCACTATTTCTTGCTAACGTAAAAAATGGAGTTGCTAAAAATACTCGTATGTTTTCGACAATCCATTTTTTGTACAGTAAATTTGTATTGGTCGTATTTTCGCGTATATGGATAAAGTGTTTTGATATTAACACAATGATAAAAAGCAGGCGTTTGGCTTTGTTTATTTATTTCATCACCACTGCACTGCTCTCAAAACGGTGATGTCCTAGAACCGAAAATTCTAAGACATGAGCCAATGTGTGGTGATGGCTCATTAATGCGTCTCTCGTCCTAGTCCTATTTTAAACTTTATACTAACTAACCAAACTAACTAACTACTTAACTGCTAATTATTTTAACTTTATACTTTTTTTTTCAGCAGATTTATGTTGTTAGTGATTTGTGTTACATTTCGGGGAGTGTGCTTTGGAATTACAAAACTTAATTCCCCCAGCCCCATTCTATCACCGGGCGAGCAGAGATACGCGGAAGCATCACCGTTATATGGTTGAAGTTCCAGGGACCAAAACAAATAGCTGTGCTTCTACATTTATTGTACATTGACCTGCATCAATTGGGTACCCCCGGTTCGAACGTAGGTGCTTTCAAGGGGGGTACCCAATTGATGCAGCCCATTGTACGAACCACCATCGCCAGTCTGTGGAATCACTACCGGCTTCTTTGTTCCCTGATCATTATAATCTGGATCTATTCAAAGCTCGAGTGAATCGGTTTCTTCTAGGCAAGCGTGCTTCACCCTAGGCCGTATCACCGGTTCTCATCAGGCGAGTAGCAGCCAAACGCAAGCTAAATATATGTATAATAAACTAGCTGTCCCGCGCAACTTCGTCTGCGTCAAATTTTCCCCGTTTTCGCAGCATTTTTCATTGCTGCTCCTCTCCTATTGGTCGTAGTTTGATATATAGCCTATAGTATTCCTCGATAAATGGGATATCTAACACTGAAATACTTTTTAAAATCGGAACATTAGTTCCTGAGATTAGCGCGTTCAAGCAAACAAACAAACAAACTCTTCAGCTTTATCATCATCATAATTTCAGCGGAAAGACGTCCACTGCTGGACATAGGCCTCCCCAAAGTGTCGCCACATTGACATAGGGGGGTTTTGCCATAATCGCCATGCATGGCAGGCGGGTTGGCGATCGCAGTACGGTTGTCACAAAAGCACAGAGAACGCTGCTGCCCATTCTCTGGCAAGTCCCTTAATCGCCTCTTACGACACCCACGGGAAGATATGGGATGGTGTTATTCTTTACGTCCGGCACCATACAGAACAGTTTTATTCAACTTTATTATTAGTATAGATAGATTAATAAAAATATATGTTTTTTTTTTACTTTCAAGTAAAATTGTAACATTACCTGCATAAAGTCTTCGGTTAGAGTTGGCGATATGCGGGTGTTTGACTGCCGAGTACAGAGGAGGTTGTAATGCGCCGCCGTCGTTACCGGCGTGTGGGGCGTTGTGGGTCACGTGCAGGAACAGGGGCTGGGATGAGTTGAATTGGTGGATTACTGTGGAACAACATACAGACATAAGCTCACGCATTTTCCTGTGGGTATAAGCTGAACTACGGAACACTACCGGCTACGCGAAAAAAGTATGTGGGACTAGCTTATGCCCACGGCTGCGGCTGCATTTTTCGGTAATTGTCCCACTGGACCGTACTACCGGGATAAAAAGTATGTGCTATTCCAGACTACTATCTTTCCCTGTGCCAAATTTCATCCAGATCCATTCAGTAGTTTTTGCGTGAAAGAGTAACAAACATCCATACATCCACCCTCACAAACTTTCGCATTTGCAATATTATTAGTATTAGTAGCATCGACATACTCTTTTTGCTTCGTCTATGGTTTATCATATACGCACGCCGGTTGCGAGTACGACGCGATGCATCCGACTTTGCTTAACAAAAATATTATAATAGATAATTAAACGTGTATCATTTGTTTAAATACTAAATTATTTTAATCGTTTTGTTAAGAAAGATCAGGCAGGTGCGTCATTATTTTAGCAGGATGTCCGCTAACGGACTTAGGCCTCTGCCAAGGACTTCCTACAGCTACATCAAGAAGATTTCAGCGACCTTTTCTAGACTAACGTTGGTACTTCTTGAGACTGTCAAAGAACTGTACCAAATCTGTATTTAGTCAGTGTTGGTAGCTACCTAGTGAATGGAACTAAAATAAAGACATTGCTCTAGCTGCAATAGCTACAGGTACGTCGGACATCGAAGGACTCAACAGTAAACCAAATACCAATAATTGTTTACAATATGTTAAAAAAACCGTGTCCGATCTGAAAGGGGCCTAATGACATTACCAAATAAAATAAGAAACATAAAATATTCACGAAAGTGAACATATTAATGAATTTTAAAAACACGATTTTTGTGCCCAAATAAATTAATTAATTTCCCTAAAATCTAACAAACTTTTAAAACGCGAGAACACTATCTTCTGCATTAATATGTTCCACCATCGTTGTTTGTTTATGACGACACTACCTGAGAAGCAACCGTAGTATTGTCCTGTGTTGCCATGTCAGTTTCCTCATTTTATTTAATTTTTGTCGGGGTATTTTTTTACTTATTATCCAAAAAGGACCACATAAGTAGAATCTAATCTCGATACCCAATAACACCCTCGCGGATCAGACAGTTTTTTAACATATTGTATATTGCGACTTGCAAATGATATCTCTAATTGGCGATTTTTCGGCTGGTGTCCTTCAAGTTAAACAATAGCCTCCAAACGCAATACGAAAATTCATCCAATCAGAATTTTGGAATACATTGAGTAATGGATATTTGCAATAGGTTCTAACCATACGGTATGGGTTAGTGCTGCAATCGTGGAGGTACTTTTAATACCTAAATGAGCGTTGCAGAACTTAACATTACACCATTCGTTCCCAATTTTGAGTGCCTATTGAAGATGAAATCTTGCGCATTTCCACCGTTATTGAATTCATAAAGAGTATTGCAAAACGTTATGCAAAACACAAAGGCATTGTAAACGAAATCACAAGTACAGTACAAACTTACTTTTAACTGCTTTCTCGGTGAGTGCGTCCACAATGTACCGTTGCTCGCAATCTTGTGGTATTGCATCATCGTACAGATCCAGACCGAACATTTGTCGTCCAGTCGGCCACTGCGAACAAATAACGATCTCGTAAATACAAACGTTATTCTAATTACTAAGTTGACATTTGTTCTTGCAAACAAATAGTGCTTAAAACCGTTCACTTCAAAGTACTTTCACGCCAAACAAAACGTGACTGCATATCCGCGTTGTATGGCCTTATAAAATTTCATGGCTCGGTTGCTGGGTGTCCACACCTAATTAACTGACGAACCTTTTGTACTGCCGTCAAATGTCGGTAACTTACCGTTTCAACTTTGTTGTATGTGTAATAGTCGACGTAGCCGCCTCGCATACCGTAGTGATGGTCGTAGCCGCGAGATGTGGGAAGGTACTCCGGTTTGGACATCCCGACGTGCCATTTGCCCACCAAGTGCGTGGAGTAGCCCAACTCTTTCAGGTACGATGGTAGAAGACGCTCCGTCAATGGTATTCCTCGGTCTTCCGAGTTGAATAAAGGCTGGCCGTGCATGCCTGCGAAAATGGGAAGGAATACCGTCACGCTTCTTGCTTCATGCAATTGAGTAAATTAACACAACATTTAAGTGAACGTTAACGAGTTAATTGTGTGAACGTATTATTATAATATCCATTTATTAAGGTTTGAGACTGAGATCATTTTGAAATTGATTGCGAAATTATAAAAAAAAATCAATTCAATAACGTGTTAAATCTATAATAGATTGCAAAGTAAACACTATTTCGATAAAAATTCTACCTATAGTAGAACCATTCAAACTGATGTCAAAGGTCTCATCTTAGCGTTAACAAACCGCGCTTTAAGTATGCAATCAATTAAAAGTAGATAATTATTCCCATCACTGGCCGCACGCGATCGCGCGGCAAACGACCGGCGGCACACCACGCGGTAACCACTGAAGTGTCCATCAAATAATGGAAATGATTATAAAAAGTATTAATTTTGCCATTTATACCCAACTTTTTCTTTAATTTCCTCGGCAAATCAGTTGTGACACAATCTTTAGAAACTAAGTTGATTCTCGTAAAAGTCGAGTCGAGTGCAATTAGACAATAAGATGGAACGAAGTGGCTCTGTATGGTGTCGGACGTAAAGAATAACACCATCCCATATCTTCCCGTGGATGTCGTAAGAGGCGACTAAGGGACTTGCCAGAGAATGGGCAGCAGCGTTCTCTGTGTTTTTGTAACAACCGTACTGCGATCGCCAACCAGCCTGCCAAACGTGGCGATTATGGCAAAACCCTCCAAAATGTCAATGTGGCGACACTTGGGAGAGGCCTATATCCTGCAGTCGATGTCTTTTGGGCTGAAATGATGATGATGATGATGACGGAACGAAGTCTATAGTGATCGGATTTTCATGGGACTTTATTTTGTTCCTCGAGTTGTGGAGGCCACGCTTCATACAAAAATCTTCAAACACTTTTTTTTCAATTCAGAGCAGTTCCAACAAAAAATTTTGTTCAACATATTGAGAACTTGTTAGAGACTTTCAGTTATTTAAATTACACCTTACATTACCTCCATGATTTTGCCAAATAACTAGGTACCTACCGGAGCACAACAAGTTTTATGAATAAAGCAATTAAATCGTATTTAAAGTTATAAAAATTATATACAATATAATTGCCTAAAGCCCTAGTTTTGCGAAAGCGTACCTACACAAAATTGCGTATAGCACGACTGAAGGTTAACAACTCTCATTCAGTAGTTTGCCTTCGACTGCATTACACTTTCTTGCATGGAAATTAAATTCTTACAATTATACAAATTAATTAGAGTAAATACTATAATGTTGCCTGTCGTGTACACTCTTCGGCTCGCAAGACCTCCAAGTTAGATAAAGTGTTATTGGATTATGCCATTTGGATTTTTCAGCATTAGCCCAGAGTCCGTATTGTGTGAGTGATGGCAATAAACCAGTACCCTCTTGGGAGTCCACGGGGGACTTATCTGGTAAAATGAGAATGTACTGTCTATGTAGTAACTCCTAGTAACTCCACAAAAAAATGGGGCAGTTATATAGGGTAACTGCTAATTAGTGACCGATACTTAAACACGTGATTATACTCATGATAACAAACATCTTTCCCAAAGAAACATTTTTTTTATACTCATTCACAATTATCACAAGCTGATAGGCCACAGGCGCGCGCTCCAATTTCATACGGCTGTTGTATTATTGTAATAAAAGTAAATGAGTATACAAAATGTTTCTTTGGGAAAGATGTTTGTTATCATGAATATAATCACGTGTCTAAGTATCGGTTACTAATAACCAGTCACCCCATATACGGGATACCTAGCAGTCCATAGCTGTACAGGTGTTTGAACCTTACCTCCAGATTTAATGCATATTTATGTTTGTATCGTTAAACGTTCTTACCCAACCGCATGGGGTATTTCCCGGTGAGTAGTGCTGTCCTTGCCGGAGTGCAAATTGCTTCACTGTAGTACTGTTGGAGAATGACGCTCTGATACGCCAGGGTGTCGATGTTTGGGGTCAGAATCTGGTCTGACCCGTGGAATGATACATCATTCCAACCCTGTGGAAGAAACCATCATTTTCGACATTAATTGCCGCTCAAATAACCTGCGAACATTCACTGCGCAATTTGTTTTACGAACATTCTGCTATGAGAGGTTTTGTAAACCTCCTCAAAGGTTCAATTAGACAGGTTCGCAAAAATATCTCTAGAATCGGATACCTTCATAAAATATTACTGAGGTATCGGTCAGTGTCCGGTGTCCGCAGCCGGTCTGCAAATGGTTCTGTATCTGTTTGACTGAACATTAACAGCAAACTGGCCTTATAACGTTGTCACTGAAGGCTTTGAACTCTCTTGGCAAAGGACTATCTCCAGCCAGCATTAGACTACTAAAAGCCGGAGAGATAAATGATCCTAACAATTAGCTACTCGGGCACTCGGCTCAACACATCTGACTTGGCCCTCGTGAGCCAGTCTTGTGTTGGACATGAGACATCACCAAAGTTATCTTAATCAGCTGAACACGTACGGCCTAGCTCAGTAACATACCTAATTAAAGTTATCTCGAATGACTATCTACATTAGTGTAGATAGTCATTCGAGATAACTTTAACCGATTTCCCAGTTACTTTAAACAGCTTATCTTAGATTTACTCCAAGTAAGTTTAAGTATAAGTCAAAAGCTTAGTAGAAAAAAAAAGTATTGAAAGATTATAACACTTTGTCTGAATTATGTAATAAAACACAGATACTTATAATTTGTTGGTAACGGTCATTAGATAAACGTGATAGTGGTACGCACGTGAAAGATTATCGAGCTAAAGATATAACCGGATCAATGACAGCGTAATAATTTCATGGCCAATGATAAAAACAACGTGGTCAATGAAATACAGAGCTATTAAGACATAATGATAGTATTGTTTCTTTTCATTCTCTAGAGCGTGAAATTAGTTATGCAGTTATGAATTTAATTTAACATTTGTGTTAATGTAATATAATACGTAATGGTTCTAGCATATGGTTTGGTTATTTAGAACATTATAATACAAGAAAATTAATTTCAGTTATGACCAAGCAGACTATGAAGTAAAAGTTGTCCGAGGTTCTGGTTGCAAGCCAAGATGTTAGTACCGTTTGATCTTTAGCTTTTCAGTGCGAGATTGATTGCAGTAAAAGTGTTCATAGTAATTATTCGTATCTAAGCCATCATATCTATAAAGTCATAAAGATACGAACAAGTAAGGGGTAAGTTACCCTCTACGTTACGAAGATACGATACATTTCAGCTTTATACGTATAGATCTACATCATACCCCAATAGGAAAGTTCTCGTGCATACTAATGAAAATTACGCAGTTACAATTTAAATTCAAAGCGAATCGAGTTGTTGATTAAGATATTTATTACATGAAACAGCGGTTGCCTGCCATTTCCATTCGTAATGGTTTAAAATGCGACAGATTAGTAAATGGGTCGCCTAAACGGCCGCCGATACAGAACAATACGGTTGCCAACAGGGAGCGATGCCGGTGTCAACCCAATGCGGTTTTACGGACTTTAAAAAATCGAGATACTCAATTCTAGCTTGTATGTTGCAGATTATTGTTGGCAACATTAGATAGGGTTTTCGATTAAACTATTATTGAAATAATAATTAACTGCCATTTAAAATTTTCCCAAGTTATTACATATACAGGGTGTAACGGAAAGGGTATATACATACTTAAGGGTGTGCTACAGACCATCAAACTGATCATGATTCTCCATCGGACCAACATCTTCATAGCGAAAAAAATATCAGCTGCCGCATCCATTTGGTCGAATAGGTATTGAAATTTTCTATGGGGCAGCAGATAATTTTTTCGTTATTATGATGTTTGTTTGTGGAGAAACATGATCAGTTTGATGGTCTGTAGCACACCCTTAAGGATGTATATACCCTTTCCGTTACACCCTGTATAGTACATTGTTGTTCAAAAAATAAACAGCGCAAAAACAACCTTTAAAGTATGTACAATAACTTCTGTAGGTTATTGTAATTTTGTTAGTAACATGTCATTACTCTGGATGTTATTTAACGTGAACTGAAAACATTGTGTAAAATTAAAATAGAGATTTCGGATACAAAACCTTACTAGTCACGTTAAATAATTTGATTATTTTACAACTAATTCTACAACAACTAGAAATAAATTGCGGAAAACTAAATATCCTGCTAACAAAACTATTGCTTGAACATTGTTCTTCCTACATGTCAGTGAATGCTTCATCCTGTGGGAATCATTTTGTTCAAACAACTTTCGATAACTATTCGTTCTGGCCATTTGGTACGCGTAGGTCAGATGTTTTTTACTTGAACTTGTGATAAAAAATAGGAATAATCACACTTTAAAAGCAACAGTTTTTACTGATCCGATTGCGAAAATTATTTCACTAACGGAAAGCTACATTATCCTCGAGTGCTATAGGAAACGTTCCCGTGAGTTGATTTCAGTAAATAAAGTGAGCGAAGCCGCGAGCAAAAGCTAGTCTTCAATACTCCTCTATTACTAATAACACAAAAAACAAAGACTTCCTAAAAAGCCAGTAATCGATTCGTGCACGTCTATTGCTAGGTGAAATGTCACACTATTGATATGCATAGACTACTAAATGCCAAATTCAACACTATTATTATTATGCATAGACTAGTAATTGCCAAATTTTACACAATAGCGGTGGGTGGGTGTGTGGATACTCATTATTTGGCCCCTGAAGGTGAAGCCTTGCCCCGAAGGATCAATTCCACAAGGTTGCAACCACCTGCTTCATTTTTAATTTAGGTCTTAAACTAAAACCTTCGCTACAAAACCCTCAACTTTCAATTTGTTACTCGACAGTCAACAAAATTGATTGATTTTTTTTTGTCACACAATTAATAATATTTTAATACAATGGTCACATAATTACGTTGTGAGTTTTATAAATACTATCGCGTGTTGAGTGATACTAAGTCTAGGGTACTACGTACTTGCTAGTTTACATAAAACTAACTTGTAGAAACTATCTGTAGAAATATTATGAATCTAATTATTGAATCTTATATTTAGTCAGTGGGTCGTCTTAGTTTAAATATTAATTTCCTGAGGTCGCCTCGTGGATCCCTCCACGAAATGAAACACCTGCCGAGTATAGATTAGAATGCATTTAGCATGCACCGCACCGGCTTTGCCTAATCAACATTTTACAGAGAGCGACCATCATTATCGTGACCTCCACGAACTCAGTTTTTGGGGAAAACCGCACTTCTTACATCCTTAAGCCTCGTACACACTTGGCACAAGGACTCGGTATAAAATTTTGATTTCCCGACACTTATCAGATATGTAACCAAACTACTTATTTCAGCAGTTTGTAAGAAGACAAGACTAAAAAACATGTAGGTATTCGACCATTATGCTATTCCCATACTGAGTTTATTGGACATACCCTTGGTCATTTGTATTTTTAAAACGAGAACCAAATGAATACAGTTACCAGCCACCTGTGTTAAAATAAAGACAAAGGAGGATGCACCTCATCTAGCAGCACGGAGTCGCATTTTCAATGCTCCTATCCTTGAGATCAGTCAATTGCTAGACGGTTCTGAGCAAGGGAAAGGGATAGGATCATGGAAAAATGCAATTCCGCGCTGCTGGTTGCGGTGCAATAATAAAGTATAATAATGTAGGTTGTTTTTGTGTGAAGTTTCATTACTACCACAGTTATTTAACCAGTATGACGTCAGTTAATTTGAATAAATGCAGATTTACATTAAAAATAGTACAATAAATTAATTTAAGTTTACGTGTTAGATTTGTTAGAGATTTTTTTCTGCAAACTTATATTTTTATTGAAACTTTGAGTGTCTATAAAAATTTTCTTCAAAAACTTTTTAGTGAACTCTTCCTAAAATATTTTTGAAGAAAATATTCCTTCTTTTGTGTTACTCAAGCGTTATCGTCCAGAAAAACAATAAATAAAAGATGAACTGAAAAAGTAATAAATTTACCATATCATCAACCATGATGAACACGACGTGTGGTGGCCCCTGTCGATACGCTGATATCATAGTAGATATCATCGCTAGGATGATCCACCATAGTTTCCTGAAAAATAAATGTTATCCTATTATACTTTTGTGTACGCGTACATGTTTCCCCAGCACATAATTTATACTATGTCATGTTTAAACATGTATCAGAAAGGTCATAAATAAACGTATGATTCAAACCATCAAACTGAGCAAATTATTTCATATCTGACAGTTCCTGCTTATTAAGATG
Source organism: Cerastis rubricosa (assembly GCA_949152445.1). Classification (NCBI taxonomy): domain Eukaryota; kingdom Metazoa; phylum Arthropoda; class Insecta; order Lepidoptera; family Noctuidae; genus Cerastis; species Cerastis rubricosa. Next base: position 16,190,258 of record OX424532.1, read on the forward strand.
ATACTGTTTTCATCACTTAGAAGTACTTACCTCATCCAAAACGTCAATTGTGAATGTAAACAATAATCAGTTAACCATTATCTAAACTCGAATAATGGCAATAAAGACTTATTTCCAGACTGCCTCGTCGTGGTCCAGTGGTCGCAAGCGCGACTGCTGAGCACCCATGGTTCTATGGCCGATAGTTCAATTACCAGGTCAGTAAAAATGTTATTTGCGTTTTTTCATCACGAATTTCTCAGTACCTAGCAACCACGGAGTCAAAGCCTCGGAACGCACGTTAGGTCGTTGGTCCCGGCTGTCATTTGTAGATCTTCGACAGTCGTTATAGGAAGTCAGTGACCCAAAACTCTGGCAACCAGTTTTACCAAGCGGTATCATATAACCCAGTACTTACTGACTGTTATGGAGGTCAGATAGGCAGTCATGTACAGTAAAATACTGGTACTCAGCAGCATACGGTAAGACTGGATGCCGACCCCTTTGAAAAAAGCACTCGCATAAGCACTACTCAGCTATCACTTGCGCTTCAAATTCACCTCCACATTTTTATTTTGGTGACATTGGCAGATAAACAAAGAACTTAGCTCCAGTGACCCATTGAAGGAAATTTTAATCATGGTTAAATTGAAGGTGAGTTATCTATTCTCATACTCAGCTTTCATTAATTATTACCTACAAGGGGCAAGGGCAAGGGGCAATAATTTGCTACCACGTAGCTCCAATAGCTGCTACGGGATTCCAAACCAGTTAGCTAGATTGTTTCAAAAGGAGTCTACTTTTTTAAACTGACATGGTCACTAACACTATCATTGATGCTATAAACGGGATAATAATCATGTTTACTATTTGTTTTGAGTTCCTGATATTTTGGCGCTGTTGCAAACGCAATGAACAGTATATCCATGATCACTGGTTTATAGTATCAATGATAGTGTCAAAACGAATCCCTTTTCTACAAAGTCATGGATAATCAAAATAAACATCCTAGAAATCTTCTCGTTTAATGTTAATTTATGAGACTTTATAGAGTGAAGCTTTATGTCCAAGATTGACCCAAAAAAGATAAGTACCTAGATGGAAATTAATCCTAAAGACACCTTGGAACAACCTTATTTGTGTGTTTATCTGTTTCTGCAACTAACTGATGTATTTTTATTGATATTTCAATGGTTGTTGATTAATGATTGATTTAGATACTTGCGTAATTAGATTATAAAGCTTTTGTATTTAATATCACAACATCACGATTATAATTCCCGAAAGCCAAGGCCGAAGCCTAGAATAAGAATAAGAAATTTAGGCAGAGGTGCACCTAATAATACACCCACCTTTTGACAGTTTTGTTTCAGTCGCATGTAATAGGGGGCGAGACTATTGCCATCAACCGAGCACATATCCAGATTCCGTAGCTACTACTGAGAAATTGCTGATAGAAAACCCCAATAATATTTTACCCGACCTGGGAATAGAAACCGGGACCTAGACCGACGAGGCAGTCTAAAATGAATGTATCTAAAATATTGCAAAATAAATCATTTTTAGAAGAGCCCATGGAGCATTTCTTGCCCATTCTTCTCCATAGGGAAATACATTTTATCGTTACGAGTAGTCAGAAGCCAAAAGTCTAACATCCAGTCTTACCCAAGGGGTATCGTATTACCTACCCAGTTACTGGGTTGTGGAGGTCAGATAGGCAGTCTCTTCATGTAAATTACTGGTACTCAGCTGCATCCGGTTAGACTGGAAGCCGACCCCAAGATAGTTTAGGATAAGGCTAGGCAGATGATGAGGGAAATACATTTTGTATTGGCCATTTAAATACAAAAGCACACTTTTTATAAAACTTTTGTCTTTCAAAACGTTACATAACACGCCTGTTAACCCAGAACGGTTAAGGGCATCTTTCCTGTTATGTTTAAGTCGCATGTGATAGCGAAACGAGCATATTACTATTAACCAGCATCACATCCAGACTCCCGGTGGCTTCTGAGGACTTACTAATGGAAAAATTCAATAACACTTTCTCTGACCTGAGAATCGAACCCGAGACCTCAAATTATGAAGTTACACTTGCGCTCACTAGACCAACGAACCTGTCTGAGTCTTAAAACTATCTATTAAATTTCTAATTAAAAGTACCGATTTGACTTTAATCAGAGAGTAAGAACCTAATTAAAATAGTATCTAATCTATTAAGTACTAAGTTTTACTAATCCTTAAAAAAAAAATACAGGACAATTTAAATTAGCTTCGCAAAGGTTCATTAATCTGTAAGTTACGTTTATAATTCGTTCGTAATAAAGTAAACGCAAGAACGATTAATGAACAAAATAAAAAACTTACCAGCTCGTTAACATATTCAGTATAATAAACATTTTGAAAAAACAATAGCACTAGCACACACCAAATTCATTAAACAGTCCACCAAAAAGTATTTTGAACACCGCGAGAAACTGCACATTGAAAGAGTAGAAACATGAGTATATAGTACGTATAGAGGTCTATTCTCCACGAGCGCTCAACTTGCACAAACCTCTGAAACCAAGCGAAGGCTGTATTCTATTGTAAATTGCTTAAGGGCGGCACTGAGAATTACCCAAGGCCATATTTACATATATACGTGCGGAAAACAAAACACGTGGTTCTCGTTAAAATGGATCTAAGGTGATAGGTGCATCACTGAATGCACCTTAAATTTTTGGTAAAACATGTTTTTGTTTGATATTTGCCGAAAATATCATCTAAGTAAAACTGTTTTCGCAATGCGTTTTTTTGTATTGACATTACGATTGCTAGATCACAATGGTATTGTTAGGATATCTAATGGGTTTCGGAAATATTACGTAAGAAGAGTGTGCCAATAAAGTATTTTGTATTTACTACTGCTCCACGCAGCTTTTGTAAACACTTCAAATATGTTTGTCAAGAGATAGTGTCAAGTATCATAAAGAATGGTGTAAAACCTCATTAAAAATCTTACCTTCATCGGCTTTCATTGAGAAAACTTTATATTCATAAATGTCAAATTCCCGATTGATTCCTCAAAGGTTCTTAGAATCGGGTCACCTATTAAGAATAGGGTATATATGTTCTGTGTTAAGAATACTTAGGTCAGGCAGTGGTCCGCACGCAAAGATGCACGTTTTTCTCATCCACACAAGATTTCGACATACCTAGCCCGTGTAATTTTATTATAGAGCATCTTTTCAAGTACACAATTTCAAATTAGGCAATGTCAAACTTGATACTGAGCCACCGTACATGATAGGAATAATAAATTAATGATTAGGACGCCAAAACTATGGTATTACACAAGACAACACATGTTTGGTAACATACCTAATTTAAACAAACATTCAGTCATGGTCCACACAAAAGTTAAAATGTGACCCAGCAGACAGATGGCTGTAAAAGCACCGTCAAAGTAAACACAGAATAATTTATTTTAGTCCAAACGTCAATAGAATAAGCCTGAAAAGCTGAGGAGTCTTACCCAATGTAAGGTACCTCTTACCCATGCAGTCACATGGTTGAGGAGGTCAGATAGGCAGTCGCTCTACGTAAGATACCAGTATTTAGCAGCATCCGGTTTGATTGGAAACCGACCCCAATATACTTGGAAAAAGGCAAGGCAGATCTGTTGTTATAAAATAACTAACTAGTCCTGAATTTTGTTAATACCTATTTTAATTTCTACTGATTTGGACTCGTTTTATTAATTAACGGGTACCTAGCTTCTGAAGTAATGAAAATCGCTTCGCTTTAGTAAGCACCATTTTAAGTTTTTTTTTTTTTGTATTAAGAGAGTAGTGAGAACTTAATTAATTGATCATCAACTATGCAAGTTCAAAAACCATCAGATAAGGCTACATTACCATATTAAAATAACAATATAATTAAATGGATTATTGCATTATTTGTATATTCCAAATTCACACAGATCATTTGCATTCTTACTCATACCTACTTATACGTATGCCATCTCGTGTTAATGCACGTGCATTAAAAACTCTATAATTAAACAGAATAACATAATCACGACGGTAATCCCCAATGGTACGGCAGAGGTGACCTACAAGGCATAAAGAAAAAGTAGAAGGTATAAGGGGGCATATGTGTGCCCCCTTTTTAGGGTTCCGTACCCAAAGGGTCAAACGGGACCCTATTACTGAGACTTCGCTGTCCGTCCGTCCGTCTGTCACCAGGCTGTATCTCATGAATCGTGATTGTTAGCCAGTTGAAATTTCTACAGATTATGTATTTCTGTTGACGCTATAAGAACAAATACTAAAAACTTAATAAAATAAATATTTAAGGGGGGCTCCCATACAAAAAAATGATTTTTTTTGTTCGTTTTTATAAATAATGGTACGGAACCCTTCGTGCGCGAGTCCGTCTCGCACTTGGGCGGTTTTTTGGGTTCCGTAGCCGAATGGCAAAAAACAGAACCCTTATAGATTCGTCATGTCTGTCTGTCTGTCTGTCTGTCTGTCTGTCTGTCCGTCCGTCTGTATGTCACAGCCACTTATTTCCGAAACTATAAGAACTATACTGTTGAAACTTGGTAAGTAGATGTATTCTGTAAACCGCATTACGATTTTCATACAAAAATAGAAAAAAAAACAATAAATTAAGGGGGTACTTAGAACTAAAAACCAAAAAAAAAAAAAACATCAAACCTATACGTGTGGGGTATCTATGGATAGGTCTTCAAAAATGATATTGATGTTTCTAATATCATTTTTTTCTAAACTGAATAGTTTGCGCTAGAGCCACTTCCAAAGTGGTAAAATGTGTGTCCCCCCCTAAAGTAAGAGGAGGAAAATTCTGAAAATATTTAGGATTGTAGAACGTAAAAAAACTATCAACGAAAATTAGTTTCAATAAGATATGATGTTTAGTTTTTGAGATATGGGACTTTTTCATCAAACTGCAGCAGTAACTTTGCTTTTCATAAACATACTATGAAAAACAAATTTAGTTTTGCGGAAGTTTACTAACTAATACTACTAACTAATGAATGACAGTTCAAAATATTGTTATTATATTGTTTGGAGCTATGGAACCCTGTGTGCGAGTAAGACTCGCACTTGGCCGGTTTTTTTATTTTAATTCAATCACATTCATCCAAAGGTTGCCTGGAAGTTATCGCTATTACCGTTTCATTTTTGGTGTCCTTAAAAGTTTTATTCTATTCTATTCTATCCTAAGTGATAATTCAATTTGTTACAAATAACCTAAATCTTACATGTACTACTGCGCGCACTGACGGTAGACACGGACTTTTCACTCTTAACGGTTTGAATAATAAGGTTCAAAAGTGGTCGACGGTTAGTGAGCGTGGTAGTATCTCAGTACCTATCTCATTTCTACGTGAACGTTTAGTTTCAATAACAAAGCTTGAAATGTCCTTGCTCCACTAAACTTTTTCTGACATTATCTCAAAGTGCCGGATACCATGACTTATACATTTTTCTATTATTCTATTACATTGGTGTACAATCACCTTATCTGTCTTTTGGCATGGACAGTCGATATTGCGTGATACCACGACATTCGTAATAGGCAATAGAACAGATTATCTTTTTGAGAAAAGGTCAAGGTGTCTTAAGCAAACTAAACCTTATAAAAAAGAGCACTTTTTTTCTAAAACATTGTTAAGCACTTTTTTTTTAAATAATTTCATTTTTTTGTATTCTAAATTAATTTGTTCATTTAAATAACAATTAGAAGTAATAGGGTAGGTAATTATCTCCGTCTTTATCTACTAATTTGGTTTATTAAATGTTTATAAAGAATTCATGATTTATAGTCCTTTGAAACGAAACCTGATTCATGTAGGTAATTTCATGTTACGCAACAGCGATTGTTACATTTTCAAGGAATTACAACTTTTATTATAACAAGGTTATAGTCTCTTATACCCACAAATTGGAGGTATTCCAAACGAGTGCAGTTCGGGGACTTTCACCAAAAATGCGTTAATTATTTCGTAAGGGGATTTCGGTAACATAACCAGTTTTTTGCGTAAGCCAACTTAAGAATTTAATCTAAACAAGATTGATGAATAAAATATTATTTCATGCCGTTGCATTTCCGGTCGTAGACAAATATGAAAAAGTACCTAGACTATCATCTGCCCCTAACTCGTTAGCCTAGTCGCTAGAAGCAGTTTGACTTGGGACTAGCATAGACACATAAATCAGTGTTAGATTCATCGACCAGAATTCCATCGATCTACCAAAAGTCGCAATAACTGATAATCTAAAGCTATTAAGCTATAATATCGATAATAACAATTTCACGTCTACCTATAGTACAGAACTGTAAAAATGGAGTAAGGAAAAAAGTAAAAAAAACGTTGTAGAGTTTACCTGTGCAGACTTTGAAAATCAAAATTAAACCCTTTCCAAGTTCCAACAAATAATTTCGTTCCCGATTTTGTGGCTGTAATTATAAATTTATTTGTATGTAAGTAGGTACTTAAAAAGCAATTATTAGTTTGAGTAGCTTCTTGAACCTTTGTTAAAGGTACTAATTTGAAATGCCATTGTCTGCATTACCCACTGACTTCGAAAGGTAAGAATATTTTTAATCTGCTTTGGGAAACGAAGTAAGTGGTTTATTTAGTGGTGGTTTGGGTTAACTTGTTAAATATCACACCAAAAACCCACAGATAAACTCCTATATCTGTGCAAAAACCCAAGCAATTGACAACAAAAGTGGGTAGGCCGTAGGGGAAATCCTGCCACAGAAAATAAAACTCTTGGTACTTCCGTCTCAGAAGGTAAAGGTCTTATAAGTAAAAATAAATAAAATAAACAGCTGTCTACCTGCTCAGAACTAATTAATTATTATGTAATTTATTATCGCTCGGATTGTGACACATAGATGTAATAATTTCATTTATGAAACGGCATTACAAAGTTATGTGTTCTTGCGTATCTAGAAAATATTTAATTGGTTGTTCAGTACATAATTATACCGTTGTAGAGTGGTAGTAAAGTCATAGTTTTTTTTTATCTGCCCCTTAATAATCTAGGGCAGAGATTTGAGTACCATTACCAAAGAAAAAAAACTCGGACTCGCGCACGAAGGGTTCCGTATCATGATTTATAAAAACGAGCAAAAATATGACTTTTTTGTATGGGAGCCCCCCTCAAATATTTATTTTATTCTGTTTTTAGTATTTGTTGTTATAGCAGCAACCGAAATACATAATCTGTCGAAATTTAACCTCACTGTCCTTTCGCGCGTAACAGTAAAACCCCGCGTGAAACCCTTCGGGGGCCCCTTGATTACGCCATTGCGTGAGTCATCCGATATCGTAAAGATAAACACTTATAACTCGAGTTATATTAGCTCTAATCTTAAACGGTAAACAGTGTCGGGTTTGTGATGAACGGGGCCATTTATTAATAATAACCAACTCTTTTAGAACTACTTGAGAATTATACATATCCCATAGATATGAGAGAGGTCGCAGCAAATACGTCTGTTTTCGTTGCTTATTTTTGTTTGGTAAAACTACTCATTCAATTTACACGAAAATTTATATCTAACATCACAAATATACAAGTAATCTAATGACAGTGTTTTTTAGGAGTCCTACATACATTATTCTTATAAGATCCTAACTCAAACTTCTTGTTAGAATCGGCCATTTTAGAATTCCGCTGTTCAAAGCATGAAAATACTTGAAATATCAATAAATATGAATAGATATGCCTCGAATACATGAAATAATGAATTATCACTATTTTTTCTTTGCTACTATTGTTTCCAAGACCATTTTACATGGTTCAAGAGTCAAATATTTTTTTTTTATTTCGACTAACAAACTTCACAACAAAGGATTTTTTGTTGGCTCAAATCATAAATTTTTTGTTATTTTTTCAAGCAAATGACTATCTAAAAAGTTGCATTATACACTTATTACTATACATTTACTTACCAAAGTTTTACAACGTATATCTCACAAAAACAACACTTTTCCGAACATAATAACACGGGTTGCCATTGCGTTTGACATTCGACATAGACGAGTTTCTATATTTTTTTAAATAATGTTGTGCCGTTTAGTATTACTAACGATTAATTTTGTTTGAATCGACTACTAGTTGACCATAGAGGTAAATTTTGACAGAACGATTTAGAAATTTACTTTTTTTTATATTAGCGTTTAAGTTTAGGTCCCAGCGGTTCCATAAATGGAACGGCTGGGACCTAGAGGTTAAACTGGCTAACTATCACGGTTCATGAGATACAGCCTGGTGACAGACGGACGGACGGACGGACGGACGGACCCTTTGGGTACGGAACCCTAAAAAGAGACTGCATCACAAACTTACATTCATTTGTTCAACCTATGTTTTACTGAGTTTGCACATAGTGGGATTGGGTTTTTCACTCAATACTTCAGTGGTTTTAGATGCATTAAACCGGTCCATAGTTAGTCACAACCACACACCTTTTATTATACCTTTGCGTTGCCGGGAATATAATAAAATGCTGATTCATTCAAGGTCCTCGCACAAGGTTTCACAAATCAAGGGCACTAAAAATAAGAAACCAAGGTCAATATTAGCGATTGTGATAAAAACAGATAGGTATAGTATAGGTAGAGTATATTTACCTAAAGTTCCAGGAAGGAAGTAACATACAGTGGATAATACCTCGTCTAAAATCCCGAAATTATAAATATGACGATTAAATCCCGGGATATATGAAATTGCAAATTACATAAAGCGCTTTTAGTACATTTGAACTATATGATTATACGTGGGACACTCAGAAAGTTTTGCGAAACTAAAAAAAATTGTTCTATACGTACATATATTTTTATTAAATCTTTTCTAAGTACTTTCCACCAGCCTCTATACAAAGATTCATGCGCCTAAACCAGTTTTCAAAACACTTTTTCCAGTCCGCCGCAGACACCTCGTTTACAGCCTGCTCGAACCCAGCCAGCGCATCTTCCGGCGACGAAAATTGTATCCCTTTGAGCTGATTTTTTATTTTTGGGAATAAAAAGAAGTCACACGGTGCTAGATCAGGGCTGTAAGGAGGGTGACCCAGGAGTTTGACTGGCGTGCTGTCCAGGAAGTCCCTCGTTTTGAGTGCGGTGTGCGCAGGTGCATTGTCGTGGTGGAGCAGTAGCCCGCGGAGCCCTGTGTTTGGTCGCTTGTTGCTTATAACAGAGAAAACTTCTGGCAAACATTTGGAAGTATACCATTCGGCATTAATGCTTCTTTGATCCCGTAAGGGAATTGATACCAAGTGGCCAGTCAAATTAAAAAAGCTAGCGATCAAAATCTTACCCCCGCTTCTAGATCGCTTCACTTTGGTAGGCGTTGGCTCATTTTGAAACACCCAAACAGTCGACTGGCGCTTGGTTTCTGGGTCGTATTGATAAATCCAGGACTCATCACCTGTAACGATGTCGTAAACACGCCGAGACGAGCCTGCTTCAAATTTGTTAAGCATATCACGGCACCATTCCACCCGGGCCTGCTTCTGAGCATCGGTGAGGTTGTGCGGCACCCAGCGTGATACTATCCTCCTCACGCGAAGATGGCTGTGTAGAATCTCGTGAACGCTTCCCGATCCAATCTTCAATATGTGTTGAATCTCCTGATATGTAATTCGCCTATTGTCTTGGATTAAATTTTTCACTGCTAGCACGTTTTCTTCGGTAACAGCCGTCAAAGGGCGACCGCTTCTTTCGTCATCCCCCAAAGTTGGTCGACCGCGCTTGAATTCGTTATACCAACGATACACGGTTGCCTTGGAAGGGCCTTCATCCATGAATGCCATTTGAAGTCTATCGTACGATTCATCCGGTTTCAGGCGACACTTGAAATCGTATAAAATCATAGCTCTAAAATGTTCCCGGCGCAGATCCATATTTCAGTGAGACACAATACTTTGAATTAACTCGCAAAAAATGTGGAGGGAAATTTTGAAATTGGAACTTACTTATTTTTACTTATAAATAATCATATTTTCGAAAAACATAATAACTGGCCAGTCTCCCATATATAAAAACTTTTTTTCGCAATACTTTCTGAGGGGCCTGGTATTGAAGAATTGTGTTATGTTTAAATGGTTCCGTACTAAAATGGTTAAATTGGTTCTCTGCCTTTTCGCCGAAATTTTTTTGCCAGATTTTCACTTGCCAAGCAACGTTTCGCAGAATTTTATTTGCCAATAATCATTTGCCAACTTATCATATAATTTTGTTTTATTTACCAACCTCATAGTTACTAACTGTACGTTTGGTCTGCTTTTCATAATGACACATTTTTAAATGCCAACTTTCTCCCCTGGCACCACTCCTATGAAAAGTTAATGCACCGTTCTTGAGCAAAACTTTTTAATTATTGTAATCTAACCTCAAAACATTTTATATTCGCATAAAAAGCCTAGTCGCCGTAGCACCATCACGCGGGGCTCCTATTTCTGTCTGCAGGGTTTACAGTAACCTAACACGAAGGGGATATCGGAGTCTTAGTTCGCTCGCTCCGCTTGCTCACTAGACCCCGCCATCCCCTTCGAACCTAACCTGTCCTGTAATCTGTATGTGTAAATAAATCTGTATTCGTTACTTGTCAAAGTGAAACATCGGCGAAACGTTGGTTGGCAAGTGATAATCTACCAAACAATTTTCGGCGAAAAGGCAGGACACCCGGTTAAATTAAACAGCTTTGTTTTAATGCAAAGTTAATTCTTGAAAGTTCTACTGTTGTTTCTGATTTTATTGTAATTAAAAGAGTCTCAAAGGTTAAGGCATAAATTACAATTTATCTGATATCCACGTAAATAGAGCCAACTTAGTTTTAATTTACCTATATAAAACAAAACATTTGAATCTGAACAATTTTAGTACGGAATTCTTTAAATAGGAATATGATTCTTCAAATCAACAATTAGTAACTATATTTACTTATCACCTACTTACCTAGTATATATTTACCTAAAGTTCGAGGAAGGAAGTAATAGAGTTGATAATACCTCGTCTAAAATTACCCGGGATTAAAAAAATCATGAACTGGACACTACTTAGTGTCCAGTTCATGTTTTTTTTAATCCCGGGTTTGAATTGTCATCTTTATGATTCCGGAATTTTAGACGAGGTATTATCAACTCTATTACTTCCTTCCTCGAACTTTAGGTAAATATACTCTACCTATTCCGATCCCTGGATAAATTAGATTGACGAAATCGAAACCTGAACAAAAAAATAAATTGCCGTGACACTTTTCACAAAACTTTGCCTTTATTTAAACATACGCATTTTATAATTGTTATGAAACACTTACACACAACTATTTATGTATTCTTGAATTCGGGGCATAAATTTGAATTACACAAATTATGTGCCTTTAAAACGCAGTACTTATCTTTAACTGAGAGTTAACGTCGCACGTTGTTCGTAGTTTTAAATAGATTTATAATTAGTGCTAATGAAAAAGGACGCTTTTTCGTAAGTATAAATGGCAGGGTGGTAGTTATTTGCCGTACATAAATACTGACACACTGAACTTCAGATGTGAAGATCATGCTGAGTCATAAATGGTACTCCATTTACTGCTTGCTCCTAGATATCTCTGACACACAAGATCAATTTACACGAACACGTACGAACAGGGAATAGAAAGAAGTGTCCAATTTTCTCAACAATCTTGTGAGTCCACATCTATTACAGCTGCTATTGCAAACATCGTGTAAGATGCATCACGTGAGGAGTCGTCATTATCAGCTGTTATGCAAGATGGCGTTACATCAACTCTCGTCTATTATTTAGTATTAAATGAGTTGGCGACGAAGTTTCTTTACCATTGCCGTGACAGAGTGACCCTCAAGCAACACGCAAATTAAAAACAATAAGAAGATATTATTAGATAGAGTTACCGTAATTTCTTGCAAGTTGTAGTGACAGTGGTATTTCCGTCCGAAAATTGGTAGGTGTGACAAGCTAGTAGTTTATTTGTAGATAGCTTTTTCAATTTTCATTATAGAGTATGTTGGTGCTACGAGGTCAGAAATATTTTTGTTTTTTAATTTACGTAATTACCAACACAGAGCTACTTTATTACATTAATATTACCTACATTAAATTTAGTATAAATTGTCTGGTTTTAGATTGACGACTCTTGAATAGAGATAGCCCAAAACTTGTGATACATACAAATTACTTGAGAAATTCTTTTCACAAATCTATATTGCCTAGCTAGGGTATTATGTTGACAACTTCTTATAGGCAGTTTTAGAAGTAGTTATTTGATATTATTTATGTCAAGATTTGTCGTACACAAATAAAACTATGATGTAGACTATAAAAGTAATAATAAAGTTGATTTGACGTGGTTATTGCTAAATCCAATGCGTGCGCGTAACGAGTTGTCTACAACTATTACACAACAATTACTTAGTCGACCGCTTTTCTTTGGAGGAACAACATTTATTTGGTTTTAGACATTTTACTAGTTTGAAGGAAATATTGGTAGACAAATATTCTTCTACGTGAGGAGTAATGATTAAAACTAAACTAACCACTTGCACACACACAAAGAGACAAAGAAGAGATGGCCTGAGATGGCCATGCTGCTTTGCTACACTACAACAGTAATTGATAGGTAGGTACATATAGCCAGATTTTCATGGTGCAGTTGGTTGGAGATGGTGTCCTGGTTTCCCTGGACACAGACGCTAAAACATGGCAGTTACTACTTAGCAACGTGACATATTTCTGAAACATTTTTTTTTGTAAATAAAACACCTGTGATTTCTACAAAACTACAATACCTACAGGGTCCATATGTAAAGAAACGCAGTTTTTGAAGTGATAACTTCTTATGGGAGGGTAAACCGCTTCGTAACGTAACGCGTTACGGCGCCAATCCGTCTGGCTTTCCTTTCTCTCACGCATACGGCAACAGTAGGCAGGCTCTTTCAAAATTAAATAGTTCAACTTAGATAAGTTTAAGTTATCACCTTATTTTTAATTACCTAATACCTACCCATAAAAAAAATCTATGTAGGATGAAGAATGATGTACCTACTGAACACGTGGTAACTGTGTTAGCGCCAGTTTCCCTTCCACCTTGTAAACTATTAAAACTGCTACATTTTCCACTATAGTCAGTAAAATATTGCTACCAAATGTCACCATTACGCAAGTGAGAGAGAATTGGCGGCATTTGTAGGAGCATAAAAGAATAAAGAAATAAATCAATAGAAACCTATTAAGTCTACTGAAATGAAATTGGTGTTGAAGGATTTAATTTTATTTGATCGATGGGTTGCTCAACAACACTTTACAATCTCAAATGAAGGATCTGAGCATTTTCTAAACCTTTTACACGAAATAAAGAGAAGTGCTCATTTTCAGAGCACACTGCCATGGTACTGTTATAATTTTGTACACCTACCTACAGTTCATGTGTGCGTGCTACTACCAACTAAATCATGTGACTATTTACTAATTACTTAATAAGTACTGTGATTTTTATGCAATTATAGTGTCAGTTAGTAAGTTTGCTATTTACTTTTTTCATTAGGAGCTTCATCTGTTTTAGCTTCTAATGTACCGTGTCATTAAATAAAGGTTACATAATCACTTAAATTTGGATAAATAGGTAGGTATTTATGCCCTCGTGCCTTCTTTACAAAGAGGAGTAGGCTAAATATTGTTAATGTTTTCAGTACAAGAGGTCGTCAGTAAATTTACGACTTATACAAATAAAGTAGCTCGTACACTTAACAATTCTGTACGACTACGAGTGCCTTTATATCTCTGAAAACGAATGATTAAGCGTTCACCAGTCACAAGGTCTATAAATCCGAGAGAAAGGACACACAAAGCAAAACTCGGTCAAAATAATGCCTAACCAAATGTAAACATGCTCTTTCATAACATTCACTGCACGAAAATGGAAGTTAGCAGCAAAGATCAAGACAGAAATACAATATTTGGCAGTAAATGCAGTTCGAATCATTGTTAGAACGTAAATTAGGCTACTTACAGTTTATTGAAATAAAATTTATCGGTCACGATATGAGTCAGATTTACACACCCACAGTTTACCTCGAAGGACTTATGTACCAGATTCAGAACTCGTGATTTATCGTTACAATTTGGCAACTGACATATTTACATTATTACCATTCGGTATTTTTTTCACCTTATCACCATATTGGTTTCTATATACTGTTTCTTCATAGGTAGTTTGTATTGGAGTAAGTAAACTTATGGACGTAAAGATCGTGGGAGGTGGCATTCTATGGTTTCTACCGACCCCCTTAAGAGAAGTGCTTGAGTATAAGTGTGTGTAATTTATGTTGTTTACCTATTTATAGAATTCTACGCAGTGGCATCCTTTGCTAACGTAATTGCGGTGGTAGCTGCAATGAAACTCAATTATCACTTTACTTTTTTGCAGACCGTACCTAGCGTTTTCATTCAATTTGATATTCCCACGGTGGGTACTACCTGCGTAACCTGCGTTGATACCTACTCATTGATAACGTACAAGGTTTTTTGAAAGCCAGTTCAGATCAAAAACACTGATTAATAATCTTATCAATTCAGTCAAATCTTTCGACTAATCAATAAAATCGCTAACGAAGAAACCAGCCCATGGTCTCCCTTTCTTACTATTGTGCTGACTGAATCAGTACAATAGCTTTTTTCTATGAAACAAATCTAAGTAGGTAATATTCGATAATAATAAATTAGAAAACTATTCGGCCTCTAAAAGATAAGTAATCAATGAAACAATGAGCAGCCAAATAACTATGTATAATTATATTGCTAATCGCAGTAATCGCTCTTTATTTAATCTAGATACGTCATAGTATGTACCTATGCCTCCGCAGAGCACAAAAGAAAATCGTTCATACAACTACACAGCGTTCATGAACTACTTTGAAACAGCGACATGTCTCGAGAAAATTACTTTATTCGGTACTTTATTTAATTTAGCAGTGATTTATCAAAATAGTTCGATCGGCACGCGCCCCTAAGGTCGAGCACGCACCGTTTCACGACAAGTATCACGCATTCACGATGGTTGCTACCGTTGCACTTGTGCGCCGATATTAGGGGAACCTTGAACACTTTCATTGAATATGACAAAACAATTTCATGCCGAGAGCACCTATTTGAAGAAAACAATTTTTTTATAAGTATCTTTTAATTTTGGAAGCCGACCCCATCATAGTTGGAAAAGGCTAGGCAGATAATGATGATACCTACATTATGTTTAAATTCAACACAATTACTTACCTAGGCGCAATCGTAAGTACGATCGGAGTATGGTTTCTCAGCTTTTTTATGAAATAACTTTATGTGATTATTTTTGCATGGTTTTTCAAGGTCATAGGTTAATAACAAACATGGGACCTGCATACATATACGAAAATGTTTCTAGTTAGAAAAAAGGGACTGCAACAAAACTATGACTCTGTTGATGGGTAAAGCCTAGTAACATAAGTTATTCACCATTCACTGGCCTTAAATTTTATTTCAATCAATAAAATATTCAACAAATTTTCAGCGGATAAACAACCGCCGTTTTCAGATTCACCTTCTCTGAAAAAAGTCGTTGGAGAACACAGAAAAACTTCCCACCTCAATGTAGTGTCTTGGCACCGCTCCTATTCAATAACTATACCAACGACCAACCATCCAGCCCACATACCTTTCGCTTCCTTTATGCAGACGATTTGGCTCTTACCCCCTAAGCTACCACCTTTGAGGAGGTCGAGGTGTACTTGTCAGACCCTCTTGGTGACTTAGCCACTTACTACCACGCTAACTCGCTCAAGCCCAATCCGAGCAAAACGCAGTCGTGCATATTCCATCTTCGCAATAGAGAGGCGAGCCGCAAACTTAACATCGTTTGGGGTGGCCGTTGGGGTTTCCATCGAGCACAGCAACTTCCATAAATATATCGGTGTTGAATGAGAGAGAGATTTGCAACAACATCAAGCATATCGTGTCCTGCCTGTACTGTTGCTTGTACATCACAAGAGCTATTGGACGCTACTGAAAGTGCGAAACTCGTCGCTAAATTTTGGGCTGACGCAATTTAAAATTGTCATCGACACGCTAAAAAGAACAAGTTTGTACATACCTGAAAGTAACAATTTTGGAGATTGAATTTGTTGGTCCCTTTCAATAATCATTTCCAATCGAAGTTTGAGCATTTTCTTTTTTGAATTCGGTCACTTCGCGGCACTTATTTTACCGCCATTGCCACCATCTATGGTTTAGTCTATAAACATAGTAGTTATTATGTCTATAACAGACTATTTGACTCTATGATACATTATGACATCGGGTGCGTACATGTATAGCCCAACATAGTTTAGAATCCTAGTCGATTTATGGTTACGATTCGTATCTTCTCAGCCACATCCCTGTTGTTATCGATTAAAAAATATAAACAAAATTGACGTTGACAGATGATAAATCAATTTTATGATCTGAGAATCTCACAGATCTTGTCAATTGAATTATTGATTTCATCTAATGTGTTGATAATCTTGACAAAATGCCAAATATTTTAGAGACTTTAATAAACGCATCAGAGAAGGCGGCATGTGTTGCTCGGTCCTGTTGTGCAGGAGCAACAAACGAAGTGTTATTGGTCGCAGAAAAATTCGAAGGCGATGCCAACGCCCGTTTCGAGAGAGACTTCAAAACCATTGCGGACGTTTTGGCACAAGAAGCTGCAAAAACTGAAATAGCGGGTCATTTCCCAGAACTTGCAGAGCATGTAAGAGGCGAAGAGTGTACCGAGATTGGGGGAGTGAGGATCGAATTATGCGATAGTGTTGAAGGCACTGCGGATATATTACAGTATTTAGTGGCACCGGCTGTTGCGAAACGAATGGCTGAAGCGGCTCACCAGGACACGGACCATACATTTTGTGATAATTTACCAAAAGATATTCCTGAAATTGATACTTCTGATTTAGGCATTTGGATAGATCCAATTGGTAAGTAAATACTTATTTTACACCGACTTATAAAATACAGTTTAATAGCATTTTTTTTTAATGCACGTCATGTCCCTGCGACAAATAAATATTTTTTCTTTCTTTTCTTTCATTCTCTCATTATCGCACCTAATATTACAACACCTGACCATCTGTTACCAGATGCTACTGCTGAGTTCATAGCTGGTGTCCAGGGGCATGCTGATGCAGACCATGGTCTTCCATGTGTGACTGTCCTCATTGGTGCCTATATGAGATCTACTGGAGAGCCTGTCCTTGGAGTCATCAATCAACCATTTTATGACAAGTAAGTTGGCATTATATTCAGAATTCATCATTACATTAGTTAATTTTTTTTTAGTTTATCCTTATTTTAGTTATTTAATTTATTAGTTTTTTAATCCTGGTAATGTACATAGTAGTTATTTAATTTAACTAATTGTATATAAATTTTCTTGTAAATAAGTTTGTCATTAAATTAAAATGCTCTTCCACAAGAACATGATATAAAGTTGAAAATATATATTTTGTTTCCTTAATTTCCAGTGGCAAAGGGCGAATTGTTTGGGGCATCAACTACAAAGATATGCAAGAGTGGGGTAGTAGTTATGCGGTGGAGAACAATGAAAGGAACATCTTGCTCATGAGTTCAGCTGAGAAGCCAGAAATTGCTGATAAGTTTCGACAGGCTGGGTGGGAAGTCAAGTCTCTACCAGGAGCTGGGCATAAGCTTCTAAAAGTTGCTTTAGGTGAGAAGACTCCTCAGTTTTAAAACAGCAAACTTTATTATAAACTTGTTCCAGGAATATGGATGATCAATATAGAGTTAAGCTTGTAACAAACTTAAATATTAATAATTCCACAAAGTAGTTATTGTGTAAACTGATTAATTTTAGATTTCCTCTTCTGCAACATAAGCATTTACAGAGAATGCAATGCAAATCCTTTTAGATTTAAAGTTCAGGTGTCATGTAGGTCAACACAGCGCATAAAAATTGTTTTACCACTGAAGGGACAATCGAGTAGCTAATTATTTTGATGATTTTTATTAATATTTTTGTGTTACAGGTGAAGCAGCAGCATACATCATGTCCCAAGGCACTACTTTCCGCTGGGATACCTGTGCTCCCCACTCTATCCTCAAAGCAAAGGGTGGGGATCTTATTAGCTACTCCACTCAAAGTCCTATCACATACAACGATGAGATAGATCTGGAGTCGCAAGACTATAGCAACAAAGAAGGCATTTTAGCCTATAGTGATGTGACCACAGCAGAAAAGATTAAGAAAATTCTCAATAACTAAAGAATTTACCAAAAATTAATGTATCTCCTGAATCTCTAATAGTTGAAGTAGAGGAACCTACGATTTTAATATTACTAATTATTATACTAAAAATCTCTTACATGTCATATCCAGTGCTAAACCAATTTACAAGAAAATGAATTTTCAAGTTCTTCACAGACATTCCTATTATTTCTAGATAAACTGATTTTATAACTATTACTTTTTAATGTATAAGGCCAATTTTTTAACGAAATATTGCTGTTTAGCTCTATGTAAGTGAAATATGTTTGTTTCTAAGATTTTTTTGTTTATTACATAGACATCTTTTTACTTGTGAATGTAATATGAAACTTTATTAAAATATATCTAGTCAGTATTAACCAATTATATTACTAATTTAAATATTATGATCTCTATGTTGCATGTTATTGTAAACTGTGATGTATTGTTTCAAATTAAAGATATCATAATATACATTGTCTTTTATTATACAAAACTTACATCATATCACTATAATGAGATGACACAGAACAGCTATGATTTTGGTGATATCACAAGGATTGATTTAAATCAATAGGTTGCACAACATTGGTCAATTCTGATATTCGTCAAATCTGCAATTTGTCAAAGTTGTAGTTCATCAACTATAGCGATCAACTACAGCTTTGACCAATATCAAATTTGACGAATATCAGACTTGACCAATGTTGTTCAACCCAAATCAATTTGTATTCACGGCTAAGGTAGTTAATATGAAAGTGAGTATAGCTTAATTACTAGATTCTGATTCTGAACTAGAACTTTTGCTTTTCTTCTTTTTCTTTTTTTTACTCTTTTTATCTTTTTTCTTCTTTACCTTGCCTTCTTTAGTCTTTGTTAATTCCTTTTCCTTGGATTCTTTTTCCTTTACCTAAAACAATATATTTTAGATTAAATAGTTGTTGGTATAAAACAAACAAAAAATCGGCTTAAGAGTTTGTGCCCACAAGAACCGAAAACTAGTAAGAAGGATTGGCTTTTAAACAATATTGCATTTCTAATATGTTACACTGAACCACCGCAAAACATGGCCAGTTCCAAGTAGTTCTCCTCCGTTCTAGTCCTAAGTCATCTTATTATACTTCTTATAAATATTAAATCTGACTAACCGGTTTCACAGCAGTCTCCGTTCTAGTAATAAGTGGTTGAACTTGTGGTGCACAGCCTTCCATCCTAATTGCTGCTGTCACTTCATCAACCTTGGACATATCAGCGTTAGGAGCACGATACTGTTCACAGTGGTCCACTCTTACTGTTCGACCCAGGATCTGCGGAAAAATATGCAGTCAGAAGTTTTGTAAGTTATTTTAGATGTGTGATTGATTAATAGTAATAATCCTTTGACCATTGTCAGGTGACTGCTGAGATGGCGAGAAATACAGTAGTACGTATGGAAGGCGAGGACATGCTGCGCCAACCCCAAATAAATTGGGATAAGGGCAGGAGAATTATGATGATGAGTCCTTTTGACCATTTTCAGTCATGGCTGCCTGTATCACTGGATCTTGAAGATTGGTCAATGGCACATGAGGTATTATAGTGTGTGAGTGCAACTTCCTCTAGTGCGGAGTGCACTAGAGGGAGTTTGTGTCTCACAAAGACAATGAATGATATTATTGTTGTTTATAGATTGTTCCTCGAAGAGCACATGAAAAATTATATCAAAAGTGGTCCTTTATTTACATACTTTGGTTCCATTTAAATTATCTACAGCTAAGATTGTTGACCGCTGATCCTCATAGCATATAAATGAGAATCCTCGTGACTTCCCAGTGGCTTTGTCTCTGACCAAGTTTATATTAACTATTTCACCATACCTGCAATAGGAATACAATTTGTCTTAAGTTGTGAAACTCTGCAGATTTAAAACTTTCTTGTTAGATCAAGATTTTACAAACATCTATTATGTTGGTGATACGTTATGACAATATAAGTCTTTACAAACAACAGCATTAAAAGCTGAGATCTGGGCTGATACAATTTAGATTTCGTTGGACATGCTAAGAAAAAGAAGCTTTTAAATGATACTTCCTTGCACCTGTGTAAAAAGAGAATGGCTTTACACTTTTTTTCACTTTGCTTTATGGATTATGACAATTTACAGCTAACACGATAACTGGACTTGTGGTTTCAACTTACTGTGAGAAAACGCAGATAATGTCGCCTTCAGTTAGATCATAGGGTAAACCTCCAACAAACACCCAAGCACTGTCCTTGTACTGATCATGCCACGAGGTCTTTGATTTACCAGACAGCTCGCGTTCACTTAGCTTCAGAACGTTCTTTATATTTCTGTAAGAGATACAGAAATTCAAATGAGACACAGGGCACTTATCAAGAGATTTTTTAAAACAATAACACAAAAAAAAATCTTACGTCATGGGATTCATTTTGCTGTTTTTTTAAGGTCACTGCAGTGTTTATTATAACGCTTGTTTCTAATTCCTTGTAAAGCAAATCATTCTTAATTATGTTTTTAAAAACTTATAACAAATCAAAACATAACCTCATAACATCTTCTGCCACAGATAGAGGACACTAAACGTCAGGGTAATTTATTTATTGTAGCTGGCAACAATATATACAACACTATTTCCAAAGAGAATAAATCGACTAAAAAACAAATCATTTGACGAGAATGTAATTTAGATTAATTTTCATATTTTTCATCAATGTCAAAGTTGATTTTGAAAGTAATGAAAATTGACATTCAACATCAAGCAAGACAACAAATATTGTTTAAGTATACTACTTGGCTTGAACAATCGAGAAAATATAAATAAACACGCTGAAGGGAAATCGTTTCAAAAATCAGTTTTAAATTACTGCTGATAATATGACAACCCCTCCAGATGCACCAGATAACTACGACCAGGTTCGTAATATTGGTCTCGAAACTTTTATCTTTATGACACAGTTGCGATAAACGACCACGTTCTATTTTATAGTTTATTTACAGTTTGATGAAGAGGAAACCGAGCAGCAACTTGGGGCAACTGCATCAGGACGTAAAAGGCTATTCAGCAAAGAATTAAGATGCATGATGTACGGGTTTGGAGACGACCAGAATCCATACACGGAAAGTGTCGACTTCTTGGAAGATTTAGTTATCGAATTTATAACAGAAACGACACATAGGTAGGTTAACTTAATCTTATTACTCAATCATAATCTAGTCTTGATTTGTGTTTTTGTTTCAAGCTGGTGATTTTTCAGGGCAATGGAAGTGGGGCGTACAGGTAGAGTTCAAGTAGAAGATATAATTTTCTTAGTCCGAAAAGACCAACGTAAATACGCTCGTGTTAAAGATTTACTAACAATGAATGAAGAGCTCAAGAAAGCTAGAAAAGCTTTTGATGAAGTTAAATATGTTGGTGAGTAGACATCAATCATTGGTAAATGAAGCCAATCAAAATCTCTTCCTAATTTTGTTTTCGCTGCAACTGAAGTGAGGCTGTATATGTTCTTTAATCAAACATCTGAAATTTCATTAAGATCTATTTATTATTATGTCTTATGAAATATGAATAATAAAATAAATAATTAATGTTGTGATTGTCTGAATATTTATAGTATGATGTGTGTATGTAATAATTGTGTTTTTATAAAATTATAGAAGACCAACAATAACATAGATGATCAAACAAGGCTGCCATGCTTCTAAGACTGATGCAAGTAACAATATTTGATTATGACACATTGCTTCTGTGATCTATCTAATATAAATTTTAGCAACCCTTGTAATCTAACCCTTTTAGTGTTGCAAGTTAACACTGCACTTGCTATACCTCTTAACACTTTCGGTGCTAAGCACCCAGCATGTGGGATGAACAATAATTTGTTTGTGTGGGAGGCAGGTTGTGGGAACCTGCCTCCCGAGTTGTCATTATATGTAGCTATATATTTATATACAAGTATAAATGGATTATTTGAACTTGACAGCGAAAGTGTTAAGTAAACTTACCTGAGTTTTATCAAGAGTTTGAGATACTGCAAATTACCGTTTTCTCTCATAAGCCCGAAGTGTCTATCTAATTCTTTAAACTTTAGTATATTAATTACTGCCAATATCATCACATTATAATAAATGAAATACATTTATAAAAGTTTGATGTATAAATTAAGAACAATAATCAAATCTTTACCAACATTGTGTTCAAGATTGTGAATACAAGTTTTATAGTTGAAAAAGTATACAAATTATAAATATTTTCAATCCTCTCTACTCCTTTCCCGCATGAGCAGAGCTTGGGTCACCTTAAAATAAATAGCTTAGAAATAAATCAAGGTATATGCAATATAGTATCAGAATGAATATTTACTCAAGATTATGATTTTGCACTTATAATTTCTCCCCCTCCATAGTGTCTATTGGTCCAGAATGGTGGCTTTGTCATTAAATATTTCACTGCAATTTTGGGACATTCACAAAATATTTTATGGTTTTAAACATAATAAATAGCTTAGAAATAAATCAAGGTATATGCAATATAGTATCAGAATGAATATTTACTCAAGATTATGATTTTGCACTTATAATTTCTCCCCCTCCATAGTCTCTATTGGTCCAGAATGGTGGCTTTGTCATTAAATATTTCACTGCAATTTTGGGACATTCACAAAATATTTTAAGGTTTTTTTAAACTAAATAATAACCATCACAGATCCCACATGTAAATTAAATATTTGATTCGTAAATTCACCCATTGATTGTTTATCAAGTATGTTGGGAAATGGTCCATTATATATTGAATTGCAAATAGAAGATAATAAAATAATTTATATTTCAGAATAAATCAGAAGTGGATAGGCTAGAAGGAAGTTACCTTCATGCATTATCAAATAATGATGTAGTTCCACTACTTCCACCAAGAAATAAGTTAAGAACGCTGCTTTAATATTTTTCTTACAATTCAGTTCTTGAATACTATATGTAATTGTAAGGGGCTGCACAAACGTAGACACTTTTTGTTACCGACACGGAACACCGTCACAGGAAACCGTAGTTGCTGTGTCCTGTAGCGGCGACCGGACACAGTTTACGTCTGTGCAGGGAGTGGCTGATTTAGTCACTGATTTTCGGTGGTTGATACTCAATACTGGTTCCTGCAAACCAAATATTAATTGGTAGCTTGTATCCGACACAAGACACACGTTTGCGCAGCGCCTAAAAGACATTCCTCAAACCCCAGAACCTCAATGTATAATTTGTAGTTCTAGACAATAAAGTGTTTAATTTTACATCTTGTTTTTTTTTGTATTCGTATTATTTCAGTACTTTGTTTCCTTCTTCTGATATTCAGCTGCAAACCAGACTGAAAGCTGGACCACACAGTTGGGAAAAGGCTAGGTAGCAGAATGTACTGCAATTCACGAACCTGTACTTTCAATAACGAAAATCATACTACTACTTTAGTAGACCAGGCGGAAATCTAAATTCTTGATTTCTAAAGGTCACAGCTCATTAGAGCCACCCGACACCTACCCCGCACCGCCTCGTCGCACGGCGTCCGCTCGTTGTCGACAGTTGTCGCGTTATCACCAATAAACGTCGCGCGATCAACCTGTGGACCTCGCGTCGTCAACCAGTGGACCCCGCGCATTGGCAATGCGCAGTCAACGCAAGGCAAGCATGCAAGCAGCGAGATGTCACCGAGCGAGTGGTCCACCCGCCGTCCGCGCGTGAAGGGTTTACGACCGAGGCGATCCGATGGCACTACGGAGGTGATGTAGTGAGCGCATGCCCAGTCCATATAAAGAATACTAGCCGCAGGAGGCGAGGCAGTGCGGAGTGGGTGCCGGGTGGCTCTAATGAGCTGTGACCTTAAACCGCATGAGTTTAAAGGTATAAAAAAGACACCTTTGTGCTCTTCTATCTTAAGATATTGTTCCGTATATTAAGATAGAAGAGCACAAAGTAATATATTGTTCCGTCCGTACGCAAAATACGCGCTTTAGACGTGGAGTTGCGGAAACCAGCCCGCTATACAATATATTGTTCCGTATTTTGTGTGTACATAAATAAATATTAAGACAGATTTATATTTTTTAAAGATTTTATTTGTGCGATACAATAGAATGACAGTATAATAGCTTGCTAACACAGTACATAAAAACATAACAGACGACAGCTGTTCTGAAAGAAATTATAATATCAAATAATTTAACATGATTTTATCATTATTGAACTAACATAATAACACAATACACTACAAAAGAAAAGTAATTAACTAAGTATTGATTATACATACTCAAATATCAACAGGATTGAAAAGTCCTGAGAATAATATGGCCCCAATGAATTTATAGTTTGTTTAGAAAAATTATAAATATGGAGGAGTGTTCAAATTCGAACATGAAAACATTTTCACAAACATCAACGAGGATAAAACTATTTGACTTCACAATTTATACATAGATCAATGATTCTTAGGATTACATGTAAATAAAATATTTCAACAAAATGTTCACATTTCAGACGACTAGACCAGGTTGTCAAAAAACAGCCAAACGTCTAAACTTTGGTTTTAAAATATGTGTTACATATTTTTTTTTGATACAACATCGTCCAATAACAAAGTTAATCTTATAATATAAATAGGCCATAGATGGCAGTGAGTTAGTATTTTATAAATAATATAATAAATTACTTGAAATATTAGATAGGTACATACTTATAATTTATTAATTCTAAGATACATCCTAAGCTCGGGCAAAGTGAATAATTTAGTATAAATATTGGCAACACACTAATTTCTTCAAGTGAATTGGAATTATATGGAATACTTTGAGGAATAATAATCTAAAATAATACGAGTGAATTACAATAATAATCTGGAAACTGGTAACTCTTCTGTATGCAAGTAAAATACAATCATTATAATGTAAAATACTTTTCACACTTTTCACTACTTTTTAAAAATAATTTCAATCTAAAAAGGGGAAGACGGAAAACATTTGAGCCCTTTATTTGCTAATATTGATTTGGCAAAACACAACACAACATAAAAAGCGGTAAACTTAAACGTTTTCAGTATTTTCTAAGTAAACTAGACATTCGAAATAGTACCATTGAATTAGAAATCTGTTTACAGTCTTAACCATTTAGTTTTAGTCTAAGAATATTCTGTTCTTGTCCTTAGGACGTTTCCAAGCGAACAAAACACACGGTTTTTAGTAAAATCATCGTTTTATTAAAAACCGTGTTTTTTTCCACACAAATAACGTTTTTTTTTCGTAAAGGCTACCATTGTGTACTTTAGCACTAGTAAAAACTACCCTATTATTTTGTAAATATCTATAATAAGATAATATTATTATTTTTACTACTTTTATAACAGCCAACGCTAAGGCAAGTAAACCTGTACATTAGATATATTATAAAAGCTAGATTAAATACCATATCAATAACTACCACAGATTAAAAGTTTTTAATCAGCAATCCTTGTAGTTGTTAATACTAAGTATAAAACCTAGCCAATAATTTTAAACATAACAGATTGATATTGAAACATTATAATTATTTATTAATCTTGCAACACTTTCAAAACATGCATCCATTTTATTCTAAATACCTTCCTATGTAATCAGATTAAGTTAAATATTAATTTTGGAATGATTTATATCTACCATGCTGAGATAATAATCAATATCAGTAATATAATTTTACCCGATTGCGGCCAAAGCCTGAAGAGGGTTTGTTTTTTATGAACATTGTGAACTACCTACATACTTAGGTACGACAATAGGTCGTTAATTATAAAGTGTAGAATATAAAAAGAGTAGTCAACAACTTCTTACCGTGAATATACGCGTGTCAAATATTAAAATTACGTGACACGGAGTAATAAACAAATGGAGTGACAAGAGGTGACGAACAAAAGCGCGTTCTCACTTGGCCTCACACTTCTGCCATTTACAGTATAAATTAAACGGTAGTCATTTAGTATTGCTTACAACTGACAATAATTTAAGCGGTTTAATTTTGTCTGTAAAACAGTATTATCAATAAGAGCGTTGACACCTTACGGCATTTCATACAAACTGTCAAGTCCTTGTTACCCCGAAATCACTGAACCGATTAAATAAGCAGGTCAAAAAAGTTACTAAAAATCATTTTCAAAATATCTTAAAAAAAAAGATAATTGGGAATTTCTGTTTCTATAGATAATTTATAATCGGTTTAATTTAGCTGTAACACTATTTTTCGAAAATGATCTTGTAGTAACTTTTTAGACTTATGTATCCTGCTTATGCGTATGAAGTTTCATTAAAATCGGTTAAGAAATTTTGGAATTTTTTGTATGAAATGTCGTAAGGCGTAAACGCTCTTATTAAGTCAGTTTCAAAAACTGGGTAACTTTTTAACTGCTCTCGCGAACTTTCGAAAAAACAATTAAACACTTCATTTATTTGCTTCTCCGTGATAAGACCAGCCGATCAGTGATACCTACGATACTTTATATAGGTGCTGTGTGCGTTTCGTTTAGTCGGTTGGCGGCGGCATGGCGGCTACAATAGCCTTCATCACGGCTGCAGCTGCTAAAGCCGCGTGAGGCTGCCATTCTTTGCCGCGGGTTCCGTCGCGGTAGTCGGATATGCCTGGGGATGAAAAAAGCAAATATATAATCTTTAAATAGAAGAAGATGCGTTAGAACATAGTTTGTGATAAAAGCAAATTAGAACTTTATTATATTCATTCTTGGTTACCAAGATTGAAATCTTCAACTAAATAACTCAGTCTATCTCCCCCTCGATATATACGATGAAACAAAAAAAACGTTGATTTTGCATTCTTAGCCTGTTGAGCAGCTATATTTAAATTAAATAAATATCCTTTTTTTAGTTTCATAATGATTTGATATCGGCTTCCATCAAGGTTCAAGCAGATCGCCGAACTACGCGGTGGTGTCCTTCTGCGAAACCGTCATGTCGCAGAAGGAAGCTGCGGAAAGGGAGATCTCTAGTTCCCTCCCATCCCGCAGCAGACGCATCGGGCGTCGGCAGAGGGCGGACAACGCCCTCTTCCGGCCCCCCTAAACAGGTCCAGGGGCGACGGATTCGTGGACATCCGTCGCCCCCCATCTCACTGGACCCGAGACGGCGGCGCGTTGTGTTCCACGCGCGCCTCTCATGACGTAACGGGGGGAGTACACCTCACTCCCCCCAGGGACGAGGCCCGCACTGGTCAAGCGGGACTAGTCCGGGGCAGCGGAAGTCACATTCGTTCCCGCTGCCCCCCGACGCAAGTGTGCGAGGGAACACCGGTGTGGTTTTAGTCAGTTGGAGTCTGACAGACCCCTCCGCCTTCCCCAGGCGGAGGACATCCGTGCGGATTTCCACATCGTCAACAAAAAAAAAAAATGTCGCCGAACTGGCTGGTGGCTGGCTCAGAATGGGTAAAAGCTGAAAGACTGTGTTTTGTGGCTCAGCTTAAGCCAGTCCTATGTCTAGCTGTGGTCTTTGATAGGGTGAGGTAATTGCCGGCCCAGTATAACCGTAACTCGAATAAAACACTGATATTCATCTGCATCATGTTAGACTGGTAAGCCATCGTTGGGGAAAGGCTAGTCAGATGATGATAACAACTTCATCATCATCATTTCAGCCGAAAGACGTCTACTGCTGGACTAAGGCCTCCTCCAACGCCACATTGACATAAGGGGGTTTTTGCCATAATCGCCACGCTTGGCAGGCGGGTTGGCGATTGCAGTACGGTTGTTACAAAAGCACAGAGAACGCTGCTGCCTATTCACTGCAAAGTCCCTTAGTCGCCTCTTACGACACCCCGGGAAGATATGGGATGGTGCTATTGTTTACGTCCGACATCATACAGAACCTAGCAGATAACAACTTACCTCTAATAGAAACAAAGCAATCCTTCCTATTCCCGATGACACTATCGAGCACGGCGTCCAGCTCACAGTCGTAGGCGAGTGCGCGCGCATGCGCGGCGAAGGCGGCGCGCGCCTCGCCCGTGCCGCTGACGGCGCGCCCGCCCGCCACGGGGGACAGGTGCACGCGGAGACCGCTGTCTTTTCTGTCACTGAAAAATATTATTTTATTTATTTATTTATTAAAAAAAGGAGTTTATTAATTCGACTTGTATGTATGTAATATTATCAGAATTGCACAGTTTTTGTAGATGTTAGTCTATACCAGGTTCTAAACATGTGTGCCAAATTTCATATGTGTATATAATATTTGTTAGTATGTTTGTCCACGCATATCTCAAGAACTATAAGTCGGATTGCAAACATTTGATTTGAGTTGGATTAGGTATCGTTCAACTTAGAAGTGTTTCGGGGCGGGGTGGTGCTGGCGGTGTTCCTGGACATCTCCAACGCCTTCAACATCCTACCCTGGGCTTGCATTAGGGAGGCCCTGCACTACCACCGGGTGCTTCTCTACCTCCGCACCACCGTGGGGGCTTATTTGGCGGGAAGATGTGTTACCTACATGGGAAACGTCAGCAATGGCCGTCGCGAGCTGTGGTGCGGTGTTCCACAGGGGTCGGTTCTGGGCCCTCCCTTGAGGTACGACTGGGTTTTACGGTGCGAGCTCCCACCGGGAGTGAATGCGGGTGACACGCTGGTTATAGCTCGGGGGAGCTCGTACAGGGAGGCAGCGTTGCTGTCTACGGCTGCGATCTCACAGGTGGTGAGCCACATACGACGCCTGGGCCTGGATGTGACCCTCAACGAGTCCGAGGCCATTGCTTTTCATGGACCCCGACGGGCGCTACCGCTGAGATCACATATAGTGGTCGGGGGGACCCGCATCGCTGTCGAGTAAACCATGAAGTACCTTGGTTTGGTGCTCGACAGCCGTTGGTACTTTGGCCCCCATTTTCAGCGGCTAGTGCCCACGTTTATTGGCGAGGCGGGCGCACTGTGAACGCTGCATCCCAATTTAGCAGAATTTAAAAATACTTTTAAATATCAGGGTGCTTTTGACCACGATGATCACACTCTTATCTTAGGGGACTTTAACCTCAGTAGGTAATATAATCTGGAAAACTGATGAGCAAAACACAGGTCATGCACAACCATATCCTAGTAATAATAGCGAGGTGATTAAATGATTCTTAGATTCTGTTTCTTTAAATGCTTTTCACACTTCATGTGTGAAAGTGTTTGTTGTTGAATAACTTACTCGTACTGAGCATTCCATTTCTCAAATCTTCTGTTAGAAACAAACGATCTAAACAATTCATAAAACTATGCTAAAGAGAAATATAATGATATTAATATACGTTTGAGTAATTCATCGGTTAAACAGTCGAGAGCACAATTTCTGAGCATCGAGTTCAACCTGGCAGATTCGAAAAGTTTGCAAACTTTTAGTTTTAACCGGAATTTCTCAGTGGCAATAGTCTCGCCCTTAGTAGGTATATACGGATAAAACATAAGGGTGGTGTACTATACAATATACAAAGTACTATAATGGTAGGGTAAGTATACTACTCGGGTCACTAGCCTACTCAAGTTTATACGGTAAATGTTGTCAAGTAAACACAATAATCTTTTAATTACGCGCGAACTGACTCAAGTGCGTCATAAACACGGATAAATCTGTCTCAAACCGTCTAATCCTAGTGTTTGGTTAGGCCCAATCATACCTTGTTGATATGATTTTCCTGTGAAATTAATATTTACTACAATCCCATACGCCTATTTCGGGGTTATCTACAACAACAACCATATTTGTAAATATAACGTATGGATTATTCCGACCGGTATGAATGTGTTTTCACAGGATATTCCAAGTAATAATTTATATAATTACAGGAATATTGTTGTAACAAAACATTGCAGTGACATAAGAGTACATAATGTTGGGACCAGTTTGTAACATGATTCATACACACAATAGTAGAATTAATACAGAATTAGCTCAGATTTTCTATCTTAAAACCTCGACCCGGTTTGATGAGGAAATTATAGGATTCTTGCTACTGTTATTGTACAGAATGGAATATTTTCAATTTATTACAAGGAAGTTGAAACTTAAAATTATCGTATTTTGTCCAAAAATCGACTAACCCTTTAACCCCGAGAGGCAATTGAACGCGTTATCACATCACTAGCGAATCGTGTGTTTTTAGTAGGTAAAATAATATTTGGTCTCTTTGATAAACTTATTTATAAAAACGACCACGACCGCGAAGGCATATCAAGGCAGCTGAGAATTGTAGTAAATGGTTTCACCCGCAGGTGTCTTCGTATACGTAACCTAGAATAACATGCACAGCAAAATCCAAATCGAAATGGAGCTGAAAATAATTATGCAGTTTTTAAACGTCAAAATTAGTAATTACGTAAGTCAGTCCTCAAAAACGCCTTCATTTTACCATTTCCTATTGTCAAAACTCTTGTCTGTTAGTCATTGTATAATTTATCTAATAATCCTAGTGTGTTAAATATCTGGGGCGAAGGACTCAAAGAACATAATCCATAGCAACACATCTGTCTCTTAAGTTACAAGAACTAGTTCAGATACGATACATACACTTGATCTCCCTGTGGCGCCGGGTGCGACACTTCGATAAAGGTGCCCTGCCCGATGTCGACACACAAACGGTCCGTGGCACCTTCAGGGGGCTCCCATCTGCCAGGCACGCCTCGAAGTCGCTCCAAGCCTGAAAACATAGCCAAGACGTCACTCTTGTGAATTCAAAAGATATTACGGTGATTTCGAGTAGAGATATCATTTTAACAAACAAAGAACAAGAAGGAGAAATGACAAGGGCACCAAATTGCCATTTTGGGTTTTCTGCAATGCGTCACTTTAATGTACCAAAAATCCACGCAAACGTAGCTTGACCGCCGTAGAAACGGACTATGTCGACGGAAGAATCGATCGATTGTTATTGTTTAGGTATCTGTCATTATGTCGATTCTTCCGTAGAAAAAAAAACTCGTTTCTGCAGTGGTTATGCTACGCGTGCTGGACCAAAACATATCGGTTTAATCGTACCAAAAAATGTTGCAGAAAAATTCGAAATCAAAATGACGATGGGATGACTACGCCAGTTTCCATAACAAAGTTCAACAACCCCTTTCAGAGCATTAGTCAAATGAGTTACGTCCCGAAGGCAGCAATAACAGACATTTCTATAAGGACTTTGACCCCCGTTTTCCCCATTACACGTCGCAGGATTAAACGTGAGTTGACTTCTTTGATGTCATGAAAAAAGCGTTGAATCACGCTACTTCTGAATTACTTCGAATCTGCATCATACCTAGGGGGTTGTCCCGTACCCAACCGCACCACTGATCTGTGATCGGTTTTTAAACATAAGCGTAAAATAAGCAAGCATCACCCTTGTTTACCCGAAACTTGGACAGAGGTGTAGGTACCCGTAGTAACTCGTATTTCGTCAGTTATGTTTAAGTTAAGCCATAAATCGAGCAAATCGAGACTCCGGGCTGCTATTGAGCTATTCCTGATGGTCATTCATCATCACCATCATCACTTCAGCCCAAAAGACGTTCACTGCTGGACATAGGCCTCCCCCAAGTGTCGCCACATTGACATTTTGGGGGGCCATAATCGCCACGCTTGGCAGGCGGGTTGGCGATCGCAGTACGGTTGTCACAAAAGCACAGAGAACGCTGCTCTCCATTCTCTGGCAAACGCCTTAGTCGCCTCTTACGACACCCACGGGAAGATATGGGATGGTGATATTCTTTAGAACATATTGATGAAATATGTATTAAAATAAATAGATTTGTTTTCGCCTTAAAAAAAGTTAAAGATGAGACCTCCAGACAAACTGCGTTAATGGTATATCACGCCTATGTTTGCTCCATCATCAGGTATGGCATCATTGTCTGGGGAAACTCTTCTGAAATAACTAGGGTTCTGTTAGCACAAAAAAAATGCATACGTTCTATTTTCAATATGGACTTGACTGATTCCTGCAGACCAGTGTATAAATCACACAACCTTCTCACTGTTCCTTGTATTTATATATATGAGATCGCAAAATTTGTCAAAACTAACTCTTCACTTTTTGAACTTAAAAACAATATTAATAAACGTACAGTTACACAGTATCTATTAACAATGCCTGTACCTAGGATTGAATTATTCAGACGTAATTGTGTATATATGGCTCCACTTATCTTCAACTCTCTACCAAACTTTATCACTGATCTTCCATACAGAAAATTTTGCATAGTTCTGAAAAGATGGCTTATTAATCCCTTTAATCCCGACTTTGGCTATACGGGAACGTCGGCAGTGGACACGTCTTCTGGAATCGTGCGTGGCAGACCTCATGGAGGAACGGCAATATTGTGGCGTAAAAGTGTGTTCCCGTCTGTGACAGTGGTTGATTGTAACAACCCTCGAATTTGTGCAATTAAAGCAGTGATAGGTGATCGGCCCATTATGTGTGTATCGGTGTACATGCCTACCGACTGTGCGGAAAATATAACTGACTTTACGCAGTGTATGGGTGCTATTAACGCTATAATTGAAGAGAGTGGTATAGACTGTATCTATGTTCTTGGTGACTTCAATGCGCATCCAAATGAGAACTTTTATAATGAACTAATTAGTTTTTGTGACGATATGGACTGGGTATGTGCTGACATTGTCAAGTGTGGGGTGAACTCTGATACGCATACTTTTGTTAGCGAAGCGCATGGTTGTCAGCGTTGGTTAGACCACGTTATTGTAACTAGTGCGGCATGGCCCTCTGTTTTGAATATCTGGGTTGATTATAATATTTACTGGTCTGACCACTATCCTGTGTCTGTTAAATGTAATTTGGGGATAATTGAATCTAAAAATGTGAGTCATGCAGTCCCTAAAAGCAAAGTGACCTGGGGTGAAAGGAAGCCAGAACAAATTGGTATGTATACAAACCTTTGTAATAAATTGTTGAGACAAATTGACTTTCCTAAAGAATTACGTGAATGCGGGGATAAACGGTGTAATGTTATGGAACACAGGCAAATATTAGATAAGTTATATAATGACATTGTCTTATCACTTAGTGAAGCTTCTGAGTCTAGCTATAGGGTGGGCACGAGTGGTAAGAATAGGCAAATTATGGGGTGGAATAAGTATGTTGCAGAAGCTCATAGGGTGGCCAGGCTTGATTTTCAGAATTGGTTACAGTGGGGTAAACCTAAAGCAGGATTCATTCATGAATCAATGTGTCATAGCAGAAAGGTTTTCAAAACTAAACTTAAATGGTGCCAACAACATCAGGAGCAGATTAAAATGGACCGGCTAGCGACACTGCATTCAAATAATAAGTTTCGTGAATTTTGGAAACATACCAATAAACTGAATTTGAGGCCTGGCCTTCCTCTGAGCATCGAGGGTGTCACGGACACGAAGATGGTCGCAAACATGTTCAAAGATCACTTCACTGTAGAATCCCCATTAGGAGTGTGTGCCACAATGATGGACGTGGACCCCGTTAATGAAAACGTAGTGTCTAAAATTAGTGCTCAGGATATAAGACAAATTATCAGAAAAATGAAAGGTGGTAAGTCACCGGGGCATGATGGGCTCAGCGTCGAGCATTTGCAAAATGCAGGGCCACACATTGCTAGACTTTTGTCAATGTTTTTTAATTTGTGTATTGGACACTCCTACCTACCCAGTGATCTAACTAAAACAATAGTTACTCCCATTTTGAAGAACAAGACAGGAGATAGTTCACTGAAATCGAATTACAGGCCGATTTCACTTGCTACAGTCGTTGCGAAGATACTGGACAGTGTGCTTGAGGCCCAGTTGTCGGAATGTATCCACCTACACGATGCACAGTTTGGTTTCCGCGCCGGACTTTCTACAGAAAGCGCTATACTGGGCCTAAAGCATACTGTTGAGTATTACACCAGTAGAAAAACGCCTATTTATGCATGTTTTTTAGACCTGTCAAAGGCGTTTGAACTTGTCAATTATGACAAACTCTGGGATAAGCTTAAAGACACCAATTTACCTCGTGAGACGATTGCTATCCTAAAGTTTTGGTACCATAGTCAAATTAACTATGTCAAATGGGCTGGCATGTTATCAGATCCATATGGTTTACAATGTGGAGTGAGACAGGGTGGATTATCATCCCCACTAATGTTTAATTTGTACATTAATGCGCTGATCGTTGAGCTCAGCAGCACTCATGTCGGCTGCCATGTAGACAACGTATGTGTAAACAATCTTAGTTACGCGGACGACATGGTTTTGCTGAGCCCAACGATCGGCGGCCTTAGAAAATTAGTTAATATATGTGAAATGTACGCGTCTAGGCATGGCCTCAAATATAATGTTTTAAAAAGTGAGCTCATGATATTCAGGGCGGGTACAAAGTCACCGGAGCAGGTCCCTCCCGTTACTTTAAACGGAATACCTATGAAGGTTGTTACCCGCTTTAAATACCTTGGGCACATGGTCACTGAACACCTACGTGATGATGAGGACATGGACAGAGAGCGTAGGGCGCTATCGATCAGAGCAAATATGATAGCTCACAGGTTCAAGCGTTGTGCTGCGAGTGTTAAAATAACACTCTTTAGAGCGCACTGTACATCGCTTTACACGTGCAGCCTGTGGGCTCATTATACGCAACGATCGTTCAGCGCTCTGCGCGTCCAGTACAACAACGCGTTCAGGGCGTTGTTGGGGCTGCCGCGCTGGTGCAGTGCGTCGGGCATGTTCGCGGACGCACAAGTAGACGGCTTTCACGCCGTGCTCCGCAAGCGATACGCCGCGGCGCTCCGTAGGCTGCGCGCCAGCACCAACTGCATCCTGGCCGTTATAGCTGATAGGTGGGACACGCGGTACGTCCAACACTGGGTCAGAACCCACACGAGGAAATAATGTTGTTATGTATGTCTTTTTTGTATTTTTCTTTTATTTACTAACACTAGTTGTTTAAGTTTTTCTTATTGTACTAATATTCTATGGATTCCGTAAATCTGAAATAAATTGTTTTTATTTTATTTTTATTTTATTTTATTATTTATTTTATTTTATTTCGCATAGCTTTTATTCCATAACTGAATTTCTCAAAAAATCTAATTGTCAATCATACCATTACCGGAATGCACTATAGAGAATTACCTAAATTATAATAATTTATGGTTGTCATGTCTGTATATTTAAAAATATTTTATCATTATTAAGTTAACTATTTCTTTTGTTATTGTGATGTCTGTAATTTTTTTTTATTTTTTTTTAAGTTAACTATTTCTTTTTTAATTGTGATGTTTGTATATTTAAAATATTTTATTATTATGTTAATTATTTCTTTGTTAGAAGGTTTGTGTTGAGTCTATTAAACCTAAAACATACATTACTTGATTACTTAATTTAATGATTGTGTGCACTTAAATGTAGTCACGTGATAAAATTAGCATCCCATTCATTAATGTTTGCATGCCATCTTTATGGCGAAATGTGTCACTGCACTACTATTATTTTTTCCATCTTTTGTACCACATTTACTGCAAATAAATAATTTTGACTTTGACTTTTGACTTTGACTACACAGCATTCCATTTTTTCCTGATGGTAAAACCCCGTAATAGTTTTCCCGAGTTGGGGTTCCAACTCATGACCAGCAGTAGCGCTTGTCACCATAGACCAAGTGCTACTCAAATGTGTTATGACGATGATATGCATCTTTCTGAAGCAGACACCCAATAAACTCACAGGAAACAGACCAAGCCTATTATTTGCTTCGCTAAAAATATGCAAAGAATTTTAAAACAAACACCATTATCTTTAATAGCTTTGTTTAGAACTCATAAATATATTTCCGTAACACATACTATGCACTCTGTGTTAATAAAATATTAACACATTTTTTGAAGGTTACATCTAAATAGGTCATGTTTCCATGGGGTCTTGTGTGCTGACAACAGCTTGTTTCCGTTCTGTAAGCCTTTGGTCTTGCGCCTTATCTCTCTCCTACCATGTCAATTGCTGTCCCATCGGATATATACACTTGTGCACTTTAACATCCCCGTCAATGGTTATTCTCGGCCGAGATTGTTTGTGCGCCCCCAACTGGATTCGATCAGCTTGCGTAGTATGACTGCCGTAGAAACGGACTATGTCGACGGAAGAATCGACAAACTGACACATTTTCACTGTCTATCTGTCATTATGTCGGCTCTTCCGTTGACAAAATTCGTTTCTACAATGGTCAATGCTACGCGTGCTGGAGGTGGACTACTTTCTTTCCAATATGTTTATCGGGGGTGGTAAGACATTATTACAATTGGCTACTACTAGGCAAGGAAAGGCTAAGCAGACGATGGCCTACTTACTAGACCGATAGCATGCAGCGATCTAAGAACGGATTGATTTACAAATCATCCTTCGTGTTTGGCGACTAGGGCAGCACCCTACCTAGGGTCGGTTATGAAAATGGTATTAATATGTTCATTATTCGGTAGGAAGTCATCGACCTTACCGGGCAGACGTTAATAGGGAAACAAATGAACAATTAAAAAAAAAGTATTTCGTTTTTTTTTTGTTTTACCTTCGCTAACGAACGCGTCCCAAAGAGGCTTAGCATTGCTTAGACGCACGGCGATATCTTGGAGAAGGAAGTCGGCAGGCTTGTAAGGTTTCACCTCGTAGTCCCAGCCTCCTTTCTCGTTCTTCTCTGCCTTCTCGCAGAATATGTACACGTATCTGTGAACAAAAATATTTCGTTAATAAATCTGTCTCTAATCTGAGGCGAGGTCGCGGTAGGCCACGAAGGAGATGACGGTACGAAATGGACAGTTGCCGTTAGAACCGGAAGGAGGTAGCGCGTGTTCGCGAGAAATGGAAAGAGTTGAGGGAGGCCTTTACCCAGGAGTGGGGCAGAGCGGGCTAGGAAAAAAAACTGTCTCGTTAGTCTACTGGCCGCAAACGCTACTTCTGCGCTTGAGGTCCTGGATAGTACCAAGTGGGTACGATTCCTATGTCGGGCAAAGCATTATTGCTGGCCATTATTCCTGGAGGTTCTAAGTAGCAACACGGAGTCAGGACCTTTTTGCCTGGTTGATTACATCCATGTTAAACTGTTTCGGCCCCGTAGATGGCCTGGCAATGTCAGAGGCTTTGTTAAGACCATCAAAGGTGCCAGTGACGGGCATTTGGGACAATCCAACAGGTTTAAAATAATACATATAATTAAATTAATAAATCATGCCTAGTGTGATATAAACGATGACTAATTTAATTAGATAGGTAAAGTAACATTACAAATTAATCTATATATATAAAAGAAAGTCGTGTTAGTGTTACTTCGCTTATAACTCAAGAACGGCTGAACCGATTTAGCTGAAAATTGGCAGGGAGGTAGTTTAGAGCCAGGAGAAGGACATAGGATACTTTTTATCCCGGTCTGCGCGGGTGAAACCGCAGGGCGCAGTTTGTTATTATCATGTTCTTGGCGAGCGCCACGCGCTTCGGGGAGGCGTGGTCGGGATTGAGGTACTAGGAGAACATAGCTTACCGGGATATATATGGGCGCGTGATCGGGATTGAGGTACTAGGAGAACATAGCTTACCGGGAGATAGTCGAGTGTGGAGTAGGTGATTGATGGCGCGTTATGTTCTTAGCGAGCCTGTCTGGGGGCGGCGTGGTCGGGATTGAGGTACTAGGAGAACATAGCTTACCAGGAGATATATTATATTCTTGGCGAGCGAGTCTGAGCGGCGTGGTCGGGATTGAGGTACTAGGAGCACATAGCTTACCAGGTGATAGTTGAGCGTGGAGTTGGTGATTGAGGTAGGGTAGGGTAGGTAGGTAGGGTAGGGTAGGTAGGTAGGGTAGGGTAGGTAGGTAGGGTAGGGTAGGTAGGTAGGGTAGGGTAGGTAGGTAGGGTAGGATAGGTTGGTAGGGTAGGGTAGGTAGGTAGGGTAGGTAGGGTAGGTAGGGTAGGTAGGGTAGGTAGGGTAGGTAGGGTAGGTAGGGTAGGTAGGGTAGGTAGGGTAGGTAGGGTAGGTAGGGTAGGTAGGTAGTAGGTAGATAGGGTAGGGTTGGGTAGGGTAGGGTAGGGTTGGTAGGTAGTAGGTAGGTAGGGTAGGGTAGGGTGGGTAGGTAGGGTTGGGTAGGGTGGTGTAGGTAGGGTTGGGTAGGGTAGGTAGGTAGGAAAAGTGCATTGCTTTAACTTTTGACAGAACGAAGTCTGTCCGGGCAGCTAGTAACTACATAAAAGGAATGGTTTTTTAAATTTTAACCGCAAGCAATTTCTCACGCACCGAGTGAGAAATCGTTGACTGTCCCAAACTATATGATTAATGCAATACCCAAGTACAGTCACAAGCACAGATATGTACACACTGAGCAACTTTTAACAGACATTTTTCTTCAAGAATAGTACTTGGGAACCCGCACCATTATGTAATAGATTTTCAAAGTTTTAAAATTTACTCACGAGCAAATCCTTTTTGTTTTTTTTTTCTGAGAGCAGCGGTGGTGCATCAGTGGCAACCCCGATTTACGAGCAGTAAGCCGTGGGTTCGAACTCAGGCAGACGCATTACTTTGTGTAATTTATTTCATCACCGCTGCTCTCAAAAACGGTGAAGGAAAACATCGTTAGGAAACCGACATGTCCTAGAACTAAAAATTCGAAGACATGTGACATCTACCAACCCGCACTGGACCCGCGTGGTGGATTACAGCTCACTCCCTCTCATAGAGAGGAGGCCTGTGTCCCAGCAGTGGAAACATTATAGGCTGATGATGATGATGATTAACTGGCTTTTTGTTTTTGTTTACTGGGGTCACTTTTAACGTGCACGTCTTGCTACATCGTTCCCACATAATGTACCATCTCAACATGAATGATGTAAACAAGGTTTTTGTAACAAGCTACTGATTTAAAAGAGTGTCCATGGAGTTTCTTGCCCATTCTTCTCCATACAGATCTACGCTTTGGAATGGGCAACTACAGTAGTTTCACAGTTATTATGTCTTGTGACTGGGACTGTAGCTTAATTTTTATTGTTTGACTATTCAAAAGTGCCTGTAATTGGTCTACTTGAAATAAATGATTTTGATTTGATTTTTTTCTAACAGCATTATCAAAACAATCAAACCTGTTGAATAAAACAAAAAAGTTTTTTGCCTGAACCTAGCTGTTATTCGTACTGCTCGTGACTGTTACTGCAATTGAATCAACTCAACAAGGGTCAAACGATGTCTCATGTAAGTGGTCAATTACCAATCATAGGACATGCAAAATCCTCTCCCACTCATCGTTACATAATTTGGAACTCCCACGCTTATCACCAAATAGATAGAGCTCTAGAAATATAAATAGGATTTTTACTATCGTATCAATTTCCTAATTTGGTATGGACTGAGATAATGCGTGTGTGATTAGGCCAAATACAGAGAGCATGAGGAAGAATGAAATTGGACGCACAAGTCGTAAATTGGGAGTCTTGTTTTAGAACCGAGTATAAGGCATGGGAAGTCTTTCACGATGGCGGCTAATATACGTAGTCATCATCTGCCTAGCCATTTCCCAGCTCAGTTGGGGTCTTTATATGGAGCGACTGCCTATCTGACCTCCACAACCCAGTTAGTACTGGGTAATACGATACTCCTTGGTAAGACTGGTTATCTGACTGTCGGGCCACTGACTACATGTAACGACTGTCAAAGATCTACAAATGCCAGCCGGGACTAACTGCTACCCACAGACCTACTTAGGCAAGCGCGGCTTAAACTGAAGATTGATCCAATCCTAATGACATTGAAAAGAGGGCATTATTGGTAAACATTTGTGAAAGAACAAGATGATGACGTTAGATCCGATTATTGCAACGTGCATCCAAAGAGTACAAGGTGTAGGGCATTCCGTATTAGCCAAGCTGTACCTATTGTATTAAAGCTACAAAGATGACCGATGACCTACATTTTCGCTATAATATGAACTTTGTCCTCAAAGCAAATAAAGTAAATATTCAAATTATCGCAAAAATATTCCATTAAGTATACCATAAAAATTCCTCCCATACAGTGTAAAGGG
Source organism: Cerastis rubricosa (assembly GCA_949152445.1). NCBI lineage: Eukaryota > Metazoa > Arthropoda > Insecta > Lepidoptera > Noctuidae > Cerastis > Cerastis rubricosa. The sequence goes on from OX424532.1 coordinate 16,230,602, forward strand.
ACTTTCCCTACCTTATTCACCTTCTACTAAATCAATGAGTGATTACATCCATTCTGAAAAAATATGGTGACATATTCCAGGGTTTTCCAGAGTCGCCTACTTGACGTCAAACTTTGACCTTATTCGTTCGTAGTAAATATTTTTACAAGATCATCGTCGACTACAAAATTTACGTGGAATTAATACAGGTAACAATTACCTAGCTAAATATGCAGGTATTTAGTAGTAGGCAGTTGTTTATAACTGAGTCTGATGGGAAGCGGACACGTCTGTGTTCGAAGTTTTAAACGCGAAAAGCCTTGTAGATTGAGTCTATAATCTTAGTTTAGATTTGGTAGATCGTTTAGATTTGGTAGATCATTTAGTTAAGTACGCTTTATAACTCAACTAGTTGTCCCGCGCAACTTCGTCTGCGTCACATTTTCCCCGTTTCCGCGACATTTTTCATTGCTGTTCCGCTCTTATTGGTTGTAGCGTGATGATATATACCTAAAACCTTCGTCGATGAATGCTATCTAACACAAAAGAATTTTTCAAATCGGATTAGTAGTTCCTGAGATGAGCGCGTTCAAGCAAACAAACAAACTCTTCAGCTTTATTATTAGTATTAGTATAGAAGATAACTTACTCAGGCAACGCAGTGCACTTCAATTAAAGGCCTACCCAATTCACCTTCCAGATTGACTGCTTGAAAGGTTAAAAGACCAGTGTGAGGTACTGTCGCCTTTTTCGGACATGTAAACAACAGCAGCAAGTTATAGCAAAGTCATGTTTCCAGGTAAGTAGGTACCTATGCATATGCATGAACTAAATTATGAAGTTTGTAAATGGTAAAGGTACTCTTATTTTCCCTAAAACCTAAATATTCGCATACCCAAATTCATGTTTGAGTAAATTCCAAATATTTAAATATTATATTGTAAGACACTTTCAGCGGGGCAGTAGGGGGTAGCCTTAACAGTTGCAGCTACACGAAAATCGTCTTAGGAGACAATCCATAATTTTTGATTTAAAAAAAAAAGCATGTATTAGAAGGTATTCTACCTAATTTGCGATCGAGCCTTATCACAGTTCGTGCTTCTTGAATTACAGATTATCATATTAGGTCTTTACCTATGAAATTGCCGTTTTGTTTGAAAAAAGTTAAAGTATTTTTTTTTTCGAACTTATTTATTTCTTTTATTCAAAGTAATCACCCCTGCAATCAATGCATCTTTGCCAACGCTGTGGCAGTTTATGGATGCCCTTCTTGAAAAAATCAGCTGGACGGGAGACAACAAACTCTTCAAAGGCGTTTTGTACTGCCTCTCGGGAATTGAATTTTTTTCCCGCTAAAAAGTTGTCCAAATTTTGGAAAAAGTAATAGTCGGAAGGCGCAAGATCTGGTGAGTATGGCGGATGAGGGAGAGCTTCCAAACCCAACTCATGCAGCTTAGAGACGGTCTGTTGTGCAGTATGGGGCCGCGCGTTGTCGTGAAGTAGCAGTGGAGACGACCGATTGACCAAAGCTGGTTGCAGACGTGCGAGTTTCGCCATCATTGTGGTCAGTTCTTCAATGTACACATCTGCAGTAATGCTCTCGCCGTTTTGTAAAAAGCTATGATGAATCACACCAGCACTAGACCACCAAACTGTGACCATCACCTTTCTAGGGGTCATTTTTCGTTTTGCACATTGCTTTGGTACCGAACCAGGATCTAACCAACTTGCTGAGCGCTTTCGATTGTCAAAAAGAATCCATTTTTCGTCGCACGTAACAATTCGGTTCAAAATTCCTTCATTTCTGTGCCTGTTAAGCAGCGCAAGGCAAGTCTCGACGCGTACGTTGCGCTGGCGATCGTTAAGTTCGTGGGGCACCCATCTATCAAGCTTTTTTATCTTGCCAATCTGTCGCAAATGGACCAATATTGTTTTAATGCTAACATCAAAAGCTGCTGCCAGCTCAGCTGTAGATTGAGTTTCATCAGCTTCAACAATCACCTTTAATTCATCATTGTTGACCAAAGTTTCCGGACGACCACGAGGTTCATTTTTCAAGTCAAAATTCCCAGAACGGAACCGAGCAAACCAATAACGGGTTGTGCGTTCGTTTGTACAGTTCTCTCCGTAAACGTCGTTGATGTTACGGGTCGTTTGTGCCGCGTTGGTGCCACGACGGAACTCATATTCCATAATTACACGAAATTTCAAAGTATCCATTATGAGGAAAAATGTTTAAATGTAATGAAAATACAACGCTAATCAATAAACAAAAGACTGATTTTGTAAATAGAATGTCATATTTTTAAAACAAAATTAATTTGAATTTAGAACTCATAGCCAATCAAAACTTTTTTTTGTTTGAAAAAGTCTGTACTGCAATACGGCAATTTCATAGGTAAAGACCTATTATTTCCGTATACCAACCCGCAAAGGGCCCGCGTGTTGGATTACAGCCCACTCCCACTCATGGAGAGGAGGCCTGTTCTCCCAGCAGTGGGAACATTATAGGCTGATTATGATATTTCCGTATAATAAAAGCATTCTGTATAAACATACACCTACATTCCGTCCCAGCAAACAGTTTTCTATAAATATTTACTTAAACCAATTTTAATATTATTACAAAGTATAACATCGCCGCATATTTTAAAGACCGCTTAGTTTATATGTAGCCATTTAAGAAACAACATTTTATATCGATTTCGTAACCTGCCCCCGTATTCACAAACGCTTCGATTCAATGTCCATCGACAAGTCATACGTCTATCTCGCTCGGTTTCGTAATGCCAAAAAAAGATAGACATACGACTTGTCGATCGACATCGAATCGAAGCGTTTGTGAATACGGGGGCTGAAGTTACATTCATCATCTTTCTGCTCTAGTCCCATGTTACTTGAATTCGGCGCAAAACGTTTTTTCTTCCATACTTCCCTGTCATTCGTCACGCTATCATTTACTCCTTCTTCCTTCATATCATTCTTCATACATTCCATCCATCTTTTCTTTGGTCTACCTCTCCCTCTCCATCCATCATTTATATTCATCAGTCTTATAAGCACTTACAAGTAAAATACTGATATTCAGCTGCATCCGGTAAGACTGGACCCCAAAAAAGTTGGGAAAAGGCTAGGCAGATAATGACTCTTTTAGTCACATGACTGTGTTCCATCCCTCCTCATCACATGTCCAAACCAAGACAGTCGACTCCCTTTCAACTTTTCTTAGCAGACGCCACTTTCAAACTTCCTGTTATATGGTCATTTCTAACTTTATTTACTCTTCTTCATTGAATCACGTCATTTTAGTCACTCCACACATCCATCTAAACATTTTCATTTCTGCTGCATGCAATCACTTTTCATGCGTCTTCTTCACTGCCCAGTATTCCGATCCATACAGTACGACAGGTCGTATCACGGACTTGTATATTTTCCTTTAACTTGAGGGGCATCCGTGGGTCGCAAATTGTTCCAGTGACCTGTTGCTATTTCATTCATACTGAGATGATCCGGTGCGTTACGTCCCGGCCTACTTCGCCACCCCCTTAGGCAAGTGACCCGAGGGACCGAAAATCAGAGCAGATCCGTATGACTAACCGGAAGTTTAATTAGAAGAGTCAATTCATCGTCTTGATTTCAGTATCACCTCTGCTACTCATCCCACTACTGGATAGGTTTATATATTTGTTTATACAGGGTGTAACGGAAAGGGTATATACATACACTAGCTGTTACCCGCGACTTCGTACGCGATAGGTTCGTAAGTCTTTTAGTCAGGAGGTTCTTGATCCCAATGTTTTGTTTGAAGTTCGTTACCAGATGTCTCCAGTATTAATACAATCTGCCCAGTCTTTTCCCAACTCAGTTGGGAACATTCAGTCTAACCGGATGCAGCTGAATACCAGGATTTTACATGGAGCGACTGGCCATCTGACCTCCACAACCCATTTAGTACTGGGTTATACGACACCGGTAGTACTGGTTGTCAGACTTTCGTGCCACTGACTACCTGTAACTACTGTCAAAGATCTACAATTGACAGCCGTGACCAACGGCTTAACGTGCTTTCCAAAGCACAATAAAGTCGGTATGTAATGGGTAATGGTGGGTGTGGTGGATGGGTACCCATCCATGGACCAACCTAGGCAAACGCAACTTAAACTGTAGATCGACCCTAGCGACCTAAATTGATTTTATATGATTATTTTCGTTTGAAAGAACTTGCTTCAAGTGTGATCTCCTATTCTTTTGTGAGTAAAACTTTGAAAACCGAGTATAATCCTCAATGTATACGAACTCGCTACCGACTACTGTACCACATTAACTTTCAATAGGAAAACCCAATTTTTTAAAAATTACAAATATCCTCCTAAACTTAACCTTTAACCCGAAATTAATTCCACTTGGGGGTAGAATTTCCAAAAATTCTGCGTTACTAAGAACTTACTTGATTTCAAGTTAAATAGGTCAACAGTGGTAGTTAGTAGTTCTTGTGTGATTTATCGGTGAGTGAATAGTATAGCGCTTTCATGTATAAATAAAAGTATTATTATGTCCTTATCCAGATCATGACCTGGCTTGTGGCTTTCTCCAAATCCACTCACCAGTTAAGGCGTGAAAAAGTTAAAACAGACTGATAGATGCTGTTAATATACTGTATCGTTGGTCTAGTGGTCACAACTACTGAGTATGAGGTCCTGGTTTCGATTCCCGGGTCGGGCAATCTTTTATTTTGGTTTTCGACACTAAATTTCAGACCACAAAATCGCACGGAGAGAAGATTGGAAAGCTATGGGGGAGCCCTCAGCCCAGCAGTCATTTTGATGAGATTCACTATATAACTTTCCTGAGAGACATGGACAGTGACAGTGACAGGGAAGTGAAACAGGGAGACGTCATATCTCCGAAACTGTTCACCGCTGCACTGGAAGATGTATTTAAGGTTCTGGACTGGAGAGGGCTAGGCATCGACGTCAATGGCGAGTACATTAATCTCCTTCAATTTGCCGACGATATAGTGGTCATGGCTGAGACCATAGAGGACCTCAGTACAATGCTAGATGACCTCAGTGGATCGTCCGAAAGAGTTGGTCTTAAAATGAACATGGACAAAACCAAACTCATATTGAATGCCCATGTAACATCCACTCCTATCAAGATCGGACACTCTACACTCGAAGTTGTAGACGATTATGTCTACATGGGACAAACGGTCCAGTTGGGTAGGTCTGACTTCGAGAAAGAGGTCAACCGTCGAATCCGACTCGGCTGTGCAGCGTTCGGGAAGTTGCATGATATGTTCTCGTCTAACTCACTGCAGTGTCTCAAGACGAAAGTCCATGACCAGTGTGTGTTGCCAGTGATTACATACGGGACCGTTTGTGGTCGCCCACATTGGGCCTCATCAGAAGGCTTAAAATCACTCAAAGGTGAGGGAGAAGGCTATGCTCGAAGTTTCCTTGCGTGATCAAATCAGAAAGAAGGACATTCGCAAGAGAACCAAGGTTACCCCAAAGTCACGGTAGCCCGAAGAATTGCCAAATTTAAGTGGGAGTGGGCAGGGCACATTGCTCGCAGAACGACCGGCCACGAATCAGAAGACGTTGCGTTGGAAGGCCTCCCACGAGGTGGACCAATGGCCTGATGATGGTTGCGGGGATCCTCTGGATGCAAGTCACACGGGACCTGTCGATGTGGCGACACTTTTGGGAAACCTATGTCCAGCAGCGGACGTCTTTCGGCTGAAATGATGAATGATGATGATATTACTTTCTTACTAAATAATTAAAATTTACGAAAACAAAACTATATAAACTAAAAGAGCTGGACACTGGTACTGTTCTGTGGCCGCGGGGAAGCTCAAGCAGCTTTAATAAAGTAATCTTATCGGTAACTATATTTTCGAGTCGTTGGGAATTGAAGCTTTGGACCGTGGGACCGTGAGATCAGAGTACTCAATGCTCACAGTCTTTTTAAAGAACTTTCTAAACGCATAGCTTACGCTTTCCGTGACCCAAGAGCTGGCTTTTACTTCGGCCAGAGGCTAAATGATTGTTTAACTATAGTTTGAATGGTTAATAATAACTAAAAGGATGTATAACACTATTTGGTAACGATTAGGAAGTCTTAAAGCATAAAAAAATACAAAATACCTACTTACAAAAAGTGAAAACCGGGTGGGGATCGAACCATGGTTACTTTTGTAAATATTACAGCATCAAAAATAAAACAATAAGTGTATACGGTTTGATCTTGCAACCTACGATTCCCAAGTCAACCGCTAAACCGTCGGGCTATTTACTTCGGTGACAATTGTTCTAAAATAGCCGATCTATTCTAATGTTTGTGATGACAGTTGTCAGTTGTCAATCAGTTGAGGAATATGAACATAATGCAATATTGCTCACCTCCCAATGTTATTAGCGTGATAATATATAGCCTATGTCCTTCCCAAGGTTTAAATCTATCTTCTTGCCAAAATCCATTAAGATCCGATCAGCCGTTTAGTCGTGAAAAGGTAACAAACAAACAAACAAACAAACAGAGTGACTTTCGCATTTATAATATTAGTATGGATAAGGATGTTCTACAGACCATCAAACTGAACATGTTTCTCCATCGGATCAACATCGTAATAGCGAAAAAATTCTCCTCTGCCCCTTATAAAATTTCAATACCTATTCGACCCAATGTATGGGGCACGGGCAGTTGATATTTTTTTCGCTATTACGCTGTTTGTCCGATGGAGAAACATGTTCAGTTTGATGGTCTGAAGCACACCCTTAAGTATGTATATACCCTTTCCGTTACACCCTGTATATAGTTTATAGGTTTCCTCCGAATATCGTCACAAGGTACGTACCGACCAATCCTGCACTTACCACTTCCTGGGTTACATCGTCGGTCTACCTCGTGAGGGGCTTACCCACATCACGACTTCCTGTACGCAACCCAATTTTAATGAACAAAACCAGAACTGTCTAATAATTCCATACATATCAACAGGCCGGAAAACCATTATTTTTAGTAGTACGCTAATTCATGAACAAGGACGAAACCACAAAATAGATCATACACAATCGTGCGCATGGGCAATGTCAATACGTAAAGGGCACGTCACAGACAGGGATAATCATTATTTATCTGTTCATTTGTATTAGTAACCATGTCTATAGAAGTCACGTACACCATGTAAGTATTACCCATAAAACATTGAGTTTAGGTACTTTTGTATGGTTGTTTAGTCACGATCCTGTATTAGTATTAACTCGAGGATTATGATTTTTTGTAAAACGAACAGTGGAGCTTTGAGATACAAATCATCTCAACCGATTGATTTTTGGTGTCGTTTTTATTACAGTACCCAATTTTAACCGCGGCTTTCGTCAGCGTCAGTTACGTGATCCGTCGGTACGTGATTAACAGTTAAAAGATAAGATTGACTGGTACGTATACTGAAATCCCCATCATCATCTTCCTGCCCTTATTTTTTTTTTTTTACGGATGCGAAATCATCATATGACTCCTGCCCTGGGCGGAGCGAAGGGAGTGTGAGACTTGTACTGACTAAAATCCATCCATGTTCCTTCTTAGCCCTTTGTGTTCCAGGGCCACGGTCTCTTTCGAACAGTCCCGTAGCCCTGGCAGGCATCGGCCCTCTCGGACCCCTTCCGATTTGCTGACATCTTCTTGAGGCGCGCGTGGAACACGAACGCGCCGTCGGCACGGCCTGTCGTCATAAGACCGACGGACGGTGAGCTAGACCATTACTCACCGTCCAGAGGCATCTTCCTGCCCTATTTGGGGTAGGCGCACATGTTTCTTTCTTCCATTCTCCCCTGTCATTAGTCACGCTATCATTTACTTCTTTTTCCTTCATATCATTTCTCACACCACCAATCAGCATTTACTTATCCCAATTTATTTATTAGTATGTGCCCACGCACTGAAATTCTCAATGGTTTCATCATTGGGAGTGACGCTTGTAATGCTCGTGAAGTTTTGTTATTGTTAATGAGCCCATGACTCTTCCTGTTTGCTCTATGTTAAACTAAAGCTTTGCTTTACAGTATTGCATGGATTACAAACTTTTATTTGAACGTTGAACAAATCACTTAGGGGCCATCCTTCAAAAACGTGAGATTATATGCCGCTTTTATAGACCCTTGGTGATACACCGTGAGGCTTTAAGCTTCCTCTCCTCCCTTCTCCAATAAATGTTATTGAAGATTAAATATAGTTTTAGAAACTGTTTCAATAATAATAAAAAAAAAAACGGATTTTTTAGACAGAAAATCAGTTACTCGGGTTTTAATTAAAAATTTAAAACATTAAATCAAATTTTTTGTTCCACGACAAAAAAATTCACGTGATTATCACATAATCGGGGGGGATTATTCGTGTTAATCGTGATTTTTTCGGAACCTCTCCCCCCTGATCAAATCTCACGTGAGTGGACGACCCCTTAGTTGTACTACCTACAAGTATTGTTCTCGACAGAAATGATGCATCGGGTATGCGGTTAGCTAAACCACAATGAAATTGGTTACTAGGTGAAACAATTTAATATTCACTTTCTTATGAATGAAATTACAATGTTAACAACCGAATAATGTTTAATCTTCACATTTTTCAGACTGTGAAAAGACGTTGCTGGTTTTTGGGAGGTAATGCTGATGGATGGAGAGGAAAACGAAAGAAGAAATGGATGGACAGGAATTTTGTGAAAGAAAAAGGAATAAGTGATAGCGTGACGGCTGAGATTTGAAAAATATAAACCATAAAGATCAGTTAACGCAAGGTCTGGAGTCTGGCTGCAAACAACAACATTACAATACAATGGCCTTTTCGACATGAGAGATAAAACTTAATGGGTTATTATTTGCTTTGACCGGTGCGACCTTCATGATGTTGGACAAAGCTTTGCAACCAATAAGTCGGCCGCACGAAGAAATTGTGATTTAGCAACCTAAGGTTAGGTCGGGAGATGCGAATACCCCTTAAAAACCTACGTCGATGAACGCGCTTTGGACGTGGAGTTGCGGACAGACAGCCCGTTATACAATACAAAACCAACGTCGATGCTAGAAACATCTAAGGGAATAGGAAATTTACAGTAGACAAACACGAACGGATTCAGTGAGTGGGTGTGGTCAATCAAGACCTCGATTTGTGGGTTAATGCCATCATAGTCCAAAGTATCATTTCTAAGGTTCTCAATACACAATGACGAATAAGAATTGACGCAGTTTCTGAACGTCACTACAGGACAGCTAATTCATAAAAAATGTTCCAGTACCTACTAATTCCCAAGAACATTTACAAGCAATTACCAACTCCCACGTGCATCGAATCAAGTATAAAAAATACATAGACAGTATTATTTGCCTAGCTTTTCGACGTAAACAGTGCTAAAGATAATACTTATTTGTTTTTGTGTCTACATTGTGTAAGATGTTGATTATTACACTATCAATTTGGAGGTTACATTTTGAATTTGGAGCAGGCGCCATCACAATACCAGCACTGTGACGTTGACATTGAATGTCACAGCATCATGCTGAGATAGCGGGGGCCTATTGTTTGTTCAGTTACGTCTTTTTTCCCTTATTTGCATTTTTTTAATGTTTGTCCTGTGTGAGTCATGTATATTGTTTTCCTTCTTTCTAATTCGACGTCAATAATTCTTTCAACATGTTTGTATTCGACCTACACACACCTAGCCTATTCACTATAATACAGGTGTTCTAAGTTTTTGAGATTAATAAGAATCAAGCAGGTACAAAAATATTTAAAATACTGCGATCAGGATTTATCTATTACTTAACTCATAGATTGCAAGATCAATTTATCATCAATTCAACTAAGCTTAAGGATCATTTAACTGACGTCAGCTTACTGACTTGAAATCGATTTTGAGAGGCGGAGATTACTCCATAAATTTTACGGCACATTGACACCAAACGAATGACCGAACGCCATGTGCTACGCTCCTTGCATACCAAGTTTGAACGGAGAGCGAAAAACCTTTGAATCGACCAATCTATCTATACTACTAATAATAAAAATGAAGAGTTTGTTAGTTTGTTTGCTTGAACGCGCTAATCTCAGGAACTTCTGTTCCGAAAATTCTTTCAGTGTTAGATAACCCATTTATCGAGGAAGGCTATAGGCTATATATCATCACTCTACGACCAATAGGAGCGGAACAGCAATGACAAATGTTGCGAAAACGGAGAAACTGTGACGCAGACGAAGTTGCGCGGGACAGCTAGTCGTAACATAAATTTAAACCGTTATATCACGAGAAAATCGGTTTTGAATTGCTAAGTGTTTACATACCAGTGCTCGCGACTGTACGTGTTAAAATTTAGGTATAATTGTACGAAGATTCAGCATGATGCCAAAATTAGAACAGTCGGCGTTAGTTCTAATTTATAAGGTCATTTATTCATTAATAAATTTATCAATACAATCCACGAAATAACTTCATAAACGTTTACCAACAACGTCCCTATCAATGTCACTGAAGTGCCAAAACATCTCTGTAGCACTGTACGCATATGATATACTTAATAGGTCACGACCAATGAGGTCACTGTACCGTGAACGTCTGCCTAGCTAGGGCGAGCCCTTCCGGAATTTCCAGTTACATTATGAGTGACCACAAGTCGAAGAGTGTCTCTTGCCCGCCGCGCTGGCGCAACTTCGTCTTTATGAATCAGATTTTGCCACGCAAATTTGAATCCTATTCTCATAGAACCTTATTAGGCAATATTTTTTGGAAAACCCATTTTTGATGCGCGTTGCTTCCTACAAGCAACTTAAAGGATAATACTTTCTGAAATTTACTATGATTGAGTCAGCTACAGCCCCTTTATAGAACTAATAGCGCCTCTGCTTCGCTCTGTTTTTATGTCTGGAAAAAATTGCGAGACTTCCATTTAATATGTAAGGTTATTAAGACTTATGCATTATTAAAGACCTTCGGAAATAAACTCTCTAATTGATGTTGAAAACCGCATTAAATTGCGCAGTTTAGCAGAACTAAAGGGTCAAACAGGCATCCACGAAAATCAACTTTATTTTATACTATTTCAAGATCATCATCATCCTAATTTTCCTGACTTTATCCCAGTTTTTTTGGGGTTCCTCCATACTTTTTTATTAGTCGTCAACTCGTGAGTCGCCTTTCACGCAATCCATCCATTGTTTCTCTGGTCTTCCCTTTACTCATATAGCCGCTTCGGTGAAGGAAAACATCGTGAAGAAACCAAGGCCAAGTCAGAGGCCCATGGGCGGTATAAAAACTCTGACACCAGTTTAAGCACTAACCACACAAAAAGAAGGAACGACTCATATAGCCATCGACATTTATGGACTATGGACCCAAATAAGTTGTAATAGATACATCATCATAATTTCAGCCCAAAAGACGTCCACTGCTGGACATAGGCCTCCCCCAAGTGTCGCCAAATTGACATTTTGGGGGTTTTGCCATAATCGCCACGCTTGGCAGGCGGGTTGGCGATCGCAGTACGGTTGTTCCAAAAGCACAGAGAACGCTGCTGCCCATTCTCTGGCAAATCCCTTAGTCGCCTCTTACAATACCCACGGGAAGATATGATGCTATTCTGGATGGATGGTGCTATTCTTTACGTCCGACACCATACAGGGCCATAGATACATACTTGTCGGGTAAATCCGGCGCTGGCGACGAGACGACCACATCGCCGAGTCGGACGTGTCTCGCATAGTCCGTGTAGTGAGGCACACCGCCGCCGACACCCACTAGGAACACGTACTCTACCTGTGAATAGAAATGTCTTGCTATTACTCACTTTTTGAAACATCAGAAGAACACTGAAGATCAACTTTGAGACATAATTAGACCACGTAGGTAAATGTAGCAGTGGTCTAAATGTAGATTTACCCAGTTAGTACTGGGTTATACGATACCCCTTGGTAAAACTGGTTGTCAGACTTTCGGGCCACTGACTACTTAACGACTGTAAAAGATCTAAAATTGGCAACCGGGACCAACGGCTTAACGTGCCACGGAGGAAACTCGGTATTTAATGAGTGGTCACCCATCCACGGACCAACCCAGGCAAGTAGAGCTTAACTTGAAGATAGACCCGAGCGGCTGATATTGGTGAGCCACGAGCTCCTCCAAAGACGAAGGAGTACGGTGGTGCTTATCTTCCCAAAATTTGTTCGGGTGCTCCTACTGTATAGGATCTTTACTCAGCTTTAAATCGCGTGAATAATAAAGACTGCTATATCATCAATTTATCTAGCAATCATGAGTAACCGGACGGGATGACGGGATCACGGGACAAACTGCCAAGGTGAGTTGTAAATATTGCCAATTTAATCAGGAAGTGGACATTTTACACCGACTCTCATCGCTGACGCGTCACTTATCTTAGGAGAATGAGATTTTTTATTCAGCGCTGTGATTTTTCTTTGAAATGTTTTTTTGGTTGTTTTCTTTTTATTTAATTTTGTTTTATTGTTTTGTCCTATGCGAGTCGAATAAATATGTTTCTTTCTTTCTTTAATATTCAAAGCCCTTGACCGACCATGCATTCCTATTGAATTACTTTCCTATACCTAATAATGACTTAAATGATAATTATTTATGCAAAAACAAGTCTTATATGGTATTACTAATTGGACACTTGTTTATTTTGTCCCGTGTTGATAGCATGTTTTAAGGAAATTGCTTTACCGAACATAATATTCATATTATCTCGCCACAAAATTAAACTTTTAAAGGCGTAAATGGTTACCTACAACAATTACATTACATACTGTTTGATGTTATTTAATTATTATAATTAACCGAATAAATAAATTACCTTCCTTAAGCATGTTTGCTATCATAGTAACCACAATTGTACAATACCATACATGTATAATACGTAATATTGAAAATAGTAGTTGCTGCAATAGCCTATTTATCTATCTAAGTATCTCATGCAGTCTCATGGGTACTTAGATAGATAAATAGATTTTGACAAATCCCATCGTTCGTAAGGAAATCATGGATATATTTTATTTACAGCTCCGATTTTATAATAGGTAATACTAATATACCTATACTGGATTCTGGAAGTCAGATAGGCAGTCGCTCCATGTAAAGACTGGTACTCAGCTGCAGCAGCTTAGACTGGAAGTCGACGTCGGCAGAGTTGGGAAAAGGTTAGGCAGATGATGATGATTGTATAATGGGAAAAAATTAAATTAAAAATTTAAGAAACCGCCTGCAGAAAAGAATCTCTAAAAATTCAAAAATAAATTAATCAAAGCGTCGCCGTCGTATAGCGTCGGGGCCCTGTTTTGTTTTGTGCTTTTGCTAAGCGGTCTACTTAGCGGTCCCCCGACTCTACGACGCTTCGATTAATTTATTTTTGGTTTTTTAGAGGTTCTTTTCAGTCGGGGGTTTTTATAATTTCTAATTACTTTTTTGGCACGCTTTTTAAACCAGTATTATTTTTTCTTAGCTTTGACTGTCCCAGTCCTGGGCATAGGTCTCCTCCCATTCCTGCCACTTTTGTCGGTGTTGCGCATCTTCTCGCTAATTAACGAAAAACAGGAAAGTTATATTTTATTTTTAAATCCCAAGCTTTAAGGGGGATGGTGACCAGTGACAAGATTTTAAATTTCGAATCGACCAGATCCGTAAAAGTTTATATTCCTTCATCAACTGATGTGATGACCTTCAAACGGCTTAGCAGATTTTCTCGAAACATAGCTAAGAACACTCTCGATTAAAACACCTTTCAAATGAAACCAATTTTATCAAAATCGGTTCAGCCGTTTAGGAGCTACGATACCATAGACAGACAAACAGATACACACGTCAAACTTATAACACCCCTCTTTTTTAGTCGGGGATTAAAAAGAAAACGTGTTGCACCAACCCCTAGTAGAATGGAACTAGGGCAGGAAGATGATGATGACGATGATGAATACAGATTACGGTCCAGGTAATTTACGCCATCAGACTCTGAAGAAAGATTTATAAAATTGTACTGTCGGAAAGATGCATGTGGGGGAAGTTGTTGCTCCCCTCTAAGCCAGCTGTTTTCAGCGTCTGGTTATAAAATTGTCCACGATTTCCTATGCGTAAAACCAGAGTTTCCTTGAAAATACACGAGGAAACCCTTAATAAAATCCGGACCAAAACAATATAGTAAAGCAAATTCCAAGCCAGATACCACATGCAACATATGGCAACGAAGTTATTCCAGTAGTTATTTCTACTGAGCTAATTCTGTCCTTACGGTAACCAAACATGCCAATCCCATGCAATCATTGCTATTTCACGCATGGTTACAAAATAGAACCAAGGCCACAATAAGCTCTAAATATCAATAGGATTATCGATACGGATTGCTTCGATTTTAAAAATAAACTTCAACGCTATGATAGCAAATATTATAATTTATTCATGATTAAATAAAGTATGCAGCATTTAAAATACCGACTGAACATTGAAAAACATGAGGTGTGCTCAGTGGATGTAGTTCTTCGAAGGAACAAGCCACAAATACTTTTATTGACGACTTGTACTTACGCCTAAGTGCTACTGATGTTGTTGTAAATTGCTTATCAGAGATCATAATGAACCTCATACTTTATTATATCCTTGTATCGGTACGAATTAATATCGTAGGTACTTAGAAAAACCTATGAAAATGGTAACAGTAGTCTTTTACTGTCTGTCTGGTAGGGCAAAGGCCTCATCTCATACAGACAAGCGCTTAACATCAGGCGAGTTGTGGCCAAACGCAAACCTCTTTAGTGTATAAAGGAAAAAAACCTCGCTAGCTCAAAAACCCATGCCATAAAACTAACCAATCAACAGGTTGGTAGTTGAAAATATTGCGCTGGCTGTTCGTGCCCTGCACAATAATACGTAGTAACCATGTATGGCAATTTTCCCACACAATTGTGAGAAATAGTCTGGTCTATTGTCTTTTGTCTGAATCATGTCTAGTCTACATTTTTGTTCCGTACTGTTTGTACTTTTGATGTATTTTTTTCTTACGTTGTGTTTGTTGTTCCTATGTTTATTTGTTTTGTTTTATTTTGTATGCACGTCATGTGCCTGTGACAAATACATATTTTTTCTTTCTTCTTTCTAGCAGCTATGAGTTCTCGAGTTTGAATTCCAGCGTTATCGGGCAGAGTTATTGGGGTTTTTCTATCGCAAACCGGAGGCGGGATTTCTGCCTGATTGATGGGCTCATCTACTGTTCCATGGGACATAAACATAACAGGCCAAATATGACTGAGATAGTAGTAGTATCAGTCATTTGTTTTGTTAGGTTATGTCTAGGTGTACGTCTAACTGCTACTGCTGCGGCTGTCCTGGTATGGTGATGTGCGCTGCAGGTGTATTCTATCTAAAATCTACATGGGTACGCTTCATAGCTTCATTTAGAGAAAATCAAGTGTTTAAGAAATATTTGTTGCGGTTTTGATGTTCATCGCACTGTTACTAAAACGTACTATCAAAGTCCGAAAAGTTCTTGAAATCCATAGTGGATGAGTGTAAAATATCATTAAGTAATAAAAAGTTTTTGTAATTGGACTGAGTTTAGGGACCCATAATTAGTAAGAAATATTAGTACTTATCTCTTGCATTTGAGTTAAACATGAAACTTGAAAATTGGACGACCTATGTCCAAAGGGAACTCTAGGGAAATTATTCTAATGCTCTTAAATTGAGTTGCGGAGGACAGACTGTAATAATTGTGTTAGTAATTGTGTAAAATATTGGTGGTATGCTTGCCCGGAGATTTGCCAAACTTAAGTGACAGTGGGCAGGGCACATTGCTCGCAGAACGGATGGCCGATGGGGCCGAAAAGTTCTGGAATGGCGACCGCGAACCGAAAGACGATGCGTTGGAAGGCCTCCCACTAGGTAGACCGATAACCTGGTGAAGGTTGCCGGGATCCGCTGGATGCGAATCGCACGGGACTGGTCAATGTGGCGACACTTGGGGGAGGCCTATGTCCAGCAGTGGACGTCTTTCGGCTGAAATGATGATGATGATGCTTGGAAACCGATTCCAAATATAGGTGATATCAAGGAAAAGGAATTGAAAGGAATATATTGTATTAATATTCCATTTTAAATCATTTAAATGCGATGAGATGCTTGGAAACCGATTCCAAATATAGGTAATATGAAGGAAAAGTAATTGAAAGGAATATATTGTATTAATATTCCATTTTACATAATTTAAATGCGATTATTTGCAAATCCTGAGATTTTGCTTTACTGAAATTTTATCCTCAATAGTTTAATTTTGTATTGACGACATTGGAAAACCATATCCCATGTGACCGTCGTGTCATATATAGGCATATGATGATCACATCCAACTATAAACGGTTTTTGGGTTATATGTACTACAGATAGGTACTTGGAAAAGTATTTCCTATATGATATCAAAAAAAGGTTTACATACCCTTAATTGGAGTACTTATACGTTAGTAATTATTCCAAATATTCTAATAGACTACGTCATTTGGGGACAAAAAAGAAAACTATAAAAATTCCGACAATGCACTCGGCAGCAAGGCGAACTTTCCGGATATGTAAAATATTATTTGCAGTACAATAGACCATTTAACAAAAAGGAGTTAATGATTAACTAGGGCAGGAAGATGAGGAATTGTATGGCGTAACAATCACCATTAAATTAATCAAACTATTTGATGGACTATGGGATCTCTTTTCATTGAGTATCAAAATCAAAATATTTTATTTGACATAGGCCTACATGGGCACTTATAAAACGTCGACAAACAGGTGCTCGTATAAATGTGGATGGGTATAAGAATAGAGGAAGGCCAAAGAAACGATGGATGGACTGAGTGGAGGATGATATGGCTAGAAAAGACGTCTGATGAGATGACAAGTATTCGTAAAGTATGGAAGAAAAAGACATGTTGCGCCGTTCAAGAGAATGATGACGATGTCCTCTGATTGGTAGATTTTAAGATGTTATTTAGATATCTACTCGGTATATCTTACAGAACTAGACCATACGTGCTAGACTTTATGTGTCATAAACTCATAACATAAATCATAATGCGTGACGGGCTTAAGAGTATAGGTAGGTACTCGCCCAATGTTCCTACTTCGCCACGCTAGTATCGAAAATAGTCATCACTAACATCCTAGCCAAATCCCAAATTACGTTAGGGTCGGCTTCCAGTCTTACCGGATGCCACTGAATATCAGTATTTTACATGGAACGACTGCCTATCTTACCTAGTTACTGCGTAATACCATACCCCTGGGTAAGACTGGTAGTCAGACTATCGGTATTCCGACTACTCGTAAGAACTGTCAAAGATCTACAAATGACAGTCGGGATCAACGGCACGACTTTCCGAGGTACGGAGGAAACTCGGTATGTAATGACGTCATCCATCCATCGACTGACCTAGGCCAACACTGCTTTACTTTGAAGATCGACCCGTGCAACTGGTATTATTAAGCCACGAGCACCTTCTAAAATAGTCACTAACACAAAGCACTTAATGTGCCCCAGAAATCGCATTACAATGTTAACAACCTCGAAATTTTCACCACCTATGTCTAGGGACTTTACTGAAAGCTTACATTATCATAATGGACCGTCTGCCATAAACTTTAATGGCCAGTGATGTCGAGAGAGAGGTTTAATGGTACACAGCGAACTGATTTTAAGTGATCGTTATATGACCAGATATTAATGCGGTTCTATCAGCTATTGCCAGAGCAGAAAAAGTGAATCTCAAATCTTTTGAATGTCAATTCTTAGATGATGTTCATAGTAGAAAAATATTCGGCAGTAGGCAATGCTACGGCCGCTATTCACGAGTTGAAAATCTTGGATTGTTGACCATGCATTGTTGGAAACGGTATATCTTAGAAGCAAACATTCGCAACCATTTGACATCCGACAACACTCACGTGGTGTACAGTAGGCATCTCAGGGGTCTGTGTCCCCGTAATAAGAACATGATGAAGGTTACCTTTTGGAAGATCCCTAGGAGTCGTGTGGTAGTGTTGCCCGCAGCAGTCATGGCTTCTCGAGTTCGACCCACGGATGGCAGTTTAGTGGTCACCACCCGATGGTTGCCGATTGTGCCCAGTGTGTATACGTTCGATTCCCCTGGAAAAAAAATATAATGAGATATTCTGATTTTGATTTTATTTGCAACTTGTTTTGATAAAAACTTGACTTGTCTTGTTTTTTTGTTGTGATAATGCATTATTAGGACTTATTGTTCAAAGTCAAAGATCTTTATTGTGAGACAGTGGTTACATAGTTGTTATTGTGTTAATTTTGGTGTGCGGTTCCACTGCTCCACCATGTTAGGCCTACAATAGTTTGAACAATTTATTATCTAGTGTCAGATACTAATATTCATCTAACTTCGGACAAAAACAAACCGCAGCAGTATTAGGTAACTACATCAATATTGAATAACATATTTTTATTAAATAACACGTTATTATTTGCATACATGTAAGTTTCCAGGATGAACATTATCCTCCCATAAGGGATAAACGGGAACTCCCCAACAAGGATAGTGGAACCATAATAAACAAATACTGTCAATTAAATCTATAAACACAGACAATATGACGTATTTACGCGATTCGCTTTTAATGATTCATTTAAACCGGCATTTAAATAAAGGATCATTGGATCGATTCATTAGTGTCAACCAACTGCAAATTGGTAATAGTCCTACTATTGGTTTGGGACTACCAATAAATAAATTAATTTCATAATTAATTAATGTGCAGTTAAATTATCACCTTAGTTGACGTTCGCCTATCATAACATACACAAGTGACCAGTTCAGTTTGTTCGTGTGGACATTTAGTGATTTAATTTAATTCAGAAAAAATGGCAGTGACAAAAACGTCTTTGGTATCGGTACTTGCTGTGCTTGCGATAACTTATAATCAAGGTGCAGCACGTCCCATGTACGAGGAACAAAGTGATTTAACGCAGAATGAGTAAGTTATTAATAAATAAAGCGAATAACAGATATCTTTGTTCATCTGTATACCTCTTTAGGATGTGTCGTGAGAACTCCAAGGTAACCAATGTTTTGTTTTTCTTCAGATTAACCAGTTCAGAAGAGACTGGTCCTTTTAAGACCTATGTGCTACCAACAGCGATAGAGAAAGGTCTTGTCATCACTATAAACGGCACCATTGATAAGGACGATAATCGGTAGGTTTATTTAAAGTTAAATTTAAATAAATATTTTACTTTGTAAAAATAATATTCATCTTTCTAAATATTAGCTTACAATTCTTGAAAATACTTATTATATACTTACGGAGTTGAATTTTTTTTTTATGGTCTATATTATATCGGAGTCTATAATTGTTTTGTCTATTTCAGGTTCGTTGTGGAGTTGCCTTCTATTAGTGGCAAAGAAAGCTGTAAAATCCAACTCGATTACACTGAGAGAAAAAAACATCTTTATATCTCACCAGCTCTTGAGGGAACTAGTGACAGTGAGGAATACGATCTTAAATTGTCATCTGAAGATGAATCCAGAGGTTGGTATTCTTCTTTATTATATGTATTTGAATACCCAAGGTTTTTGTCATATTTCATCATTCTTGCCCTTAGCCCAATTTATTTGGGACCAGCGCAGCATGCCTGCTACTTGTATACTTGTCTATGAGCCGTCAGCCCATCTATATTTAGTAGGTTTATTCATATTCTAATTATTTGTTTGTTCTTTTACAGAAATTCTACCGTTTTCCTTGATGATAGTTCCCAGAGTTGATAAGCAGAACAACGACCTGGGCATGGGCATGACCTTCATCACCGAAGCCATTGGCCCAAGTACACAACTGATTTGCAAGACCGAAGACTTCAACGACATCAACCAGATTGTAATTAAATCAGGTGTAGATAGTGTGGACACTTTATTATTTGAGTTTTTTGATTGAATTAATTGAGAGTCTATCAAAATAAACTCCTTGATACTTAAATTAATGGTAGTCAGCCCCGCTGCTATCTTGCTGACTGACAAATACTTTAACAACGGCATAGGCTTATACTCTTAGTTTTCCCGATACAAGAGAAGTGGTGAAATCATTAGAAAATCATTAAGTATGTTACTAACCTAATGTTCGTCGTTTATAAATGCGTGTAATATCATATTGTTACGATAACGATATTCATAATTGAGATTCTTAATTACATCGAAGGTATCTTGCATACCTTACAAAACAGATAGAAAATATTTTATAAGTAGTGACTTTTTAACTAAAATGTATAATATTTTTTTGTTACTTATGCTATTTTCGCACTTGACTTGTAAAAGCATTTTCTCTCTGTTTAGGTTGCGCGACCAAATAATTAGATATAAGTATCAAATTGTACAAAATAAGTACTTACTGCCCGTGATAAGTAAGGATTCATATCTGATGTGGTCCAAACATTGTACTGGCCGTTACATATCGCCCTGTGGGCAAACCTTGAGGCTCAATAGAAATAAGTATAATTATTTTGTAAGTTATTTTTTTCTAGTCAAAAACTTTGAACGGCTGGTTCCGTCTCAAAGTTATTTTTCAATTTGCATATAAAGATGTATTAGAATAAGTGCGCTAAATATAAATAATTTAAAATATAAAACCACTTCGTTTGATTGATATTCGTCCTACATTTTATTTATCAGCGTAGTCTTTCCCACTTTGCCCGGGTAGGCTTCTAATTTAAAATGATGCAGCATACTGATTTATTATTTGACATACCTTGGTAATATTTATTTATTAACAATTGTTTACACAGTACAATAATAATTTCATTTTACCTGCATTTACAAATGTAACAATTAATTATAGGCTAAATCCACAATTTTCGGTTAAACACATTGTTATCACACATATATTTCACATATATTGTTATCACAATATGATTAACTATATTTATTATTAATCAGAGTATAAGCGAACACGTTTTTGAGCGTAGGTAAATCAATGTGACAGAATCTTCTGCATTTATTGTATTATGGAACTATCAAAATTGTTTCGATTGTTAAATACATAAATAATAAAACAATTAATATTGGCCCCGTTCCAACAAGCACGGCTGCTGTACTAAATCACCTTCTTCTAATTTATAGAACATTATTATGGTTAGTAATGTCTCAATTTAATTTCTTTTAGGTACAGAGATTGCACTGGTTATTTTTATGATTGGGACTCAGATCTCATCAAATCCGCCGAGTGCCGAGGAATCTTTGTGGTTGGCCACAAAGATTCCTCGGCACTCGGCGGATTTGATTAACCGATTTAAATACGTTATTCTTCGTACTTCGATCAAATGCGTTAGGCCTAGGTACGTAAAATGTCTTCTGCTGGACATTAAGTTTCCCCTAGCGATTCCTACAACTAAACAAACTTGAATCCATCATCACCAACATTAATCTATCTAAGAGATGTATCAGTATCTAGCTGTTTTCTGGTTCATGGCCTACTTCATGTACTTCTAATACATTAGTAATTCAGAATTTATTTTTTTGAGTTAGCCCGTATTTTCCCACTCCTGGGCAAAGGCCTCTCCCATTCCTTCACGTTTAAGCATAAGGAACCTTCATTCTACAGCCTCTTTTCAATTAAGTTATCTCGTCATTGCTGTCAAAATCAAACTGATCTTTACAGTCGCTGCAATAAGGTTGCTATTACTTCTGTCAGAGATAAAATAACTATAAATAAAGATCTTTAAGTTTAAATACAATTTACTATGTCTAGCACTCTACGGTGTTCTACAAAACCTACGCAGTCACGCCGTGCCTTAGACGCAATCACATTTGTGGGGATTGCTCAATGCTGTCACACTTATTGAATTAAGTCTTTGTCTCGCAGTATCCTAAGACGCCAGCAGATCATAAAGCAAATGGACCGAATCGTAAAGCTATGTCTGGCTTTCAGTTGTATGAAATTGAAGCCCACACATATATATATCTCTTATCTTGTTCTGTATGGTGTCGGACGTAAAGAATAGAACCATCCCATATCTTCCCGTGGGTGTCGTAAGAGGCGACTAAGGGACTTGCCAGAGAATGGGCAGCACCGTTCTCTATGCTTTTGTAACAACCGTACTGCGATCGCCAACCCCCCTGCCAGGCGTGGCGATTATGGCGATACCCCCCTTATGTCAATGTGGCATTGGGGGAAGCCTATGTCCAGCAGTGGACGTCTTTCGGCTGAAATGATGATGATGATGAATAGACTTTTACAATCACCTGGCTAGCTCGGTGTAGGTCGGCTTCCAGTCTAACCGGATGCAGCTGAATACCAGTATTTTACATGGAGCGATTGCCTATATCTGACCTCCACAACCCAATTAGTATTAGGCAATATGATACCTGTAACGACTGTCAAATATCTTCAAATGACAGCCGGGACCAACGGCTTAACGTGCTTTCTAAGGCACAGAGGAATCACGGTATGTAATGGGTGGTCACCCATCCACGGCCCACTCTACGCAAGCGCGGGTTAACCTGAATATCGAGCAGCTGTTATTGCTTAGCCACGAGCTCCTCTACAATCTATGATAAATGATAACTAAAACTTTTTTTCACTCTTAAACTTGCCATGCGGTTGTTTTAGCCTTGAATAAGGCACAATTGTAATAAAAATATAAGAGTACTTGTGAAGGTATTGAATTCTATTAAAACAACATTGCTTCCTGATTACTCAAAACTTTATTATTTGCTATACACAAATCGTTAAAACCAATTTCCAGCATCCTTCATGGCTTGTAATTCCTTCATGTTAACCGAGACAGGTGCGTACACACTCCACATACTCATGAACTAGTATTTGGCACTAGTACGGCAATTGGAGACAAATTCAAACGAACCTTCTCATAGGTTCTAACTAAAATTACCTGTCGGACTTAACCTTCACAAACATTCGTAACCGTTAGATTACACAATGCGTTGTTGTATTTTATTATTTACAAACATGACGAACTTCGGAAACCATAAAAAGATACTTTTATCTTATTTACTGATAAAATTTATGACACATTCGTTCAGTTTAAGGAAACCTTTACCAATATGTATTGGTGGGCCAGTTATTCAATGTTTAGTTCGAGTTTGAAGTGGCCACAATGAAACGTACAGCGGAGAAAACGAAGGCTAAGACAACCACTGTTAAGAAACAACAGATTCAAGTCAAGTAAGTTTTGATTGGGTATTTTTATCGTGTAGAAGAAAAGCCGAAGGCCGCTATCTACAGCGATACAAAGAAAGCAATGAAATTGGGTAATTTTGTTGTTGTTGTCGTGAACACACGCATTACCTACTGCTAAACAAATAAAACTACCTATTGTGTTAGGTTGCAAACCCAAATTTTTTTTTTGGTGTTAGCCGTGCAATGAAGCATCATGCTCTGAATCCCGATGTGTCCCAATTTGTATCACAATGTCCGTCGAGCCCCTTCCACCGTGTATAGTATTACGATACCAACAACAAAACTACCATCTAGAGTCTGGATAAGTGCCTGCTTATTGGCTTAGGCTCATACTTATTGGAACTTTAAAAATAAGTTCTGCCTAAATGTGGACCTCACCTGCGCTTGTACTTTCTGGGAATTCAATAATTATTACATATTTTCTGTACTCAAAGAATAGCTGTATTCTTTCCAACAGAAAATTTGTAATACCACAATTATATTTTAAACAATATTGTGTTAGGCAACTTTTCAGACGATCATAAAAGTTTTATTATTTACCTATAAAACAAAGTTTAGTAAGGTACACTTAATCAGCAATAATTACAAAATCTACAGTTAAGTAGGTAAATCAACAATAGCCGTGGTTATCTTTTATCAATTCTCAAACTAAGTATCAATACAATGCCTACGTATGTAAATATATACACGTGCTGGCGAGATGCTAATATAAAATCTAAGCGGGGAATTCTATAACCAGTTTTCTCGCAGCATCTGTTCCAAGTGTTGCACGCTCTTATACATAGCGAGTGAATGTATTTAAACAGAAAACAAGCAGCAGTATCAAGTGAAATGTCGAAGCGAACCTACGTGTCGTGAAATGACGTAGTGCGAGCTACGAGACGATATCGAGGTCGGTGGAATCAGTGCCTGTGTGTTTGTTTTCATCATTACGTCACCGTAAAAACACTTGAATCTCAGATTCATCTTAGCAGTCAGTAGTCACCATGAACCACTGACGCGTGTTAACGTTTGACGTATAAGAAAAAACTTGTGTACCAAAATAAACGAAGATGTTGAAATCGTGTTGGGATTGCCTAGCCGGGTATGAGTTAATTAACCTAGGTATCTTAGTATTAAATCATTGTATAAGATGGCATGTGGATAAAATGATACACTTTAAAATAAAAAGGTGTCATGAATAAATTTAATAATGAACGTGTCGAAATAGTATCAAAAATGTTCCCGGACGCATCTTTTTATTTGTCAATGTCATCGTTAATCTAATGTCATGTCAGTTTCGAGTTTATGATGAAACGTCAAACAAAAAAAAACACGAAAAATAAATCCCGATTGCTATGCGACATAATCATGTAAAAGAGAATAAAATTACAGGTGAATTAAATTTTAATCACCACTCCTATACCCTTGGACTGAAATTTCACCTGAGTAAACATCGCGTCATGTACTTTTGATGAGTTGTTTCAAGTTTAAATAGGTTAGGATCGAACTAATTACGAAATACGATGTAAACAATGCTAGATCTCATCATATCATCCATTATTATATCATAATGAAATGTATTACCTGTAGTCTAGATAGATAAGACGTAATACTGTATGTAGTAACATATTTGTTTAATAAATTAGTGACGGGGCGCGTACTGAAGAGCCGTATAGTGTTCAACTAAACGGGACGAACGTCGGGAACGCTAGCAAAGCTCCGCCGTGGCCAACGCCACAGCTGAAGAACGAAAAAATGTTTCTATTACCAAAGCAATTGGAATCACAAGACAGAATCACGGTCAACTGCGAGACAGCAAGTCAACCAGGCATGTATGTATCGTAAA
This sequence comes from Cerastis rubricosa, assembly GCA_949152445.1. Classification (NCBI taxonomy): domain Eukaryota; kingdom Metazoa; phylum Arthropoda; class Insecta; order Lepidoptera; family Noctuidae; genus Cerastis; species Cerastis rubricosa. The sequence goes on from OX424532.1 coordinate 16,255,663, forward strand.
CTATATATTTTACTTGTTATCGTAATGAGCCTTTCATCTTGAGTATAATAGACAGTTACCTTTACAACAAAACAAACTATACAAGAACCATCAACTAATGCTTGCTAATAAACCTGCTTTAATCACATGGAATGTGATGACTCATTCATTTGTGTTAATTTCAGATTGAGATTTGGATTAGTAACAGGTTTCAATACACCTGACTATAGTAACCTTGCCTGTCAATTAGAGATGTATTTACCGCCTCAATATTCTGATAAGTTGGCGATTACCACAATTGTGAATGGAGAACCCAGACTTGTTCATGAAGAATCTGCTGTGGATAATTTTGAAGGTAAAAGTATGTACTAAATTTTATTTTGGCATGCGGGCTTCCGAGTCAACCTCATGGGCCACCATTCTAACCAGGTTTGTGAACCTTATTTAGAAAATTCCTTGTGCTAACAATATTTGGACATAAGGAAACTTGAGAGAATTTCATGATATAATTATTTGTATGATAATTCTTTAGTAATTTTCAAAATAAACAAAACTGCATTTTTTTTGTGAATATAGTTATTTGGATTTAAATTGTGATGGAAATGGCACCAATTCATCTTTTTAAATTGACCAATATCTCCAACTGCAATAAATTAATTGGTGCACCAATAAAATAATGTATCTATTTTGCAGAAACCAATTAATTGGGTTAAAAACTTAGATGGGTAACATGTTTGATTAACCATTATACAGGTTAACCCTTGTAATATATGGGTTAACCGTTTAAATATTGCTGACTAACTAGAATGGAAGAAACATCACTTGCTAACTCTGTCACTTTCTTACAATTTTTTTATGAACAAAAATGAACTCGGTTTGTGAACCGGTTATTAAAGACTAATTAACCCTATAACACTGCATAACCTTTACTCTAGGGTTTTCCACCTAATTAAACCCTAAAAAATAACCCACTTAAAACTGGTATTTTTTTTTGTTCCTGATATTTGGGCTCACACTGTCCTCTCATATTGCACTAGCATAACCATTATAGAAAACAAAATGGTTTCAGTGAACTGTTTCTCCTCACCAAACAAATAATTTTTATAATCTCTTACAGGCAGCGATTTCAGTATGACATTTCGAATGAGGGAAAATGGATGGATGGACATAAACATCGGACAATCCCACTTACACACAATGCAGTTGGTACATGATATACAGAACATAAGATTTTTAACTGTCAATGGTGACATTAATAAAGTATTAGGACTTGATTTCCAATTTGGATAAGACAATGTCTAACATCCTTGTTCCAGAACAATTTTGATTATTTATCTTTTTCAATATAAATCTCTAGTGTAATCTGACAGATTAATATAATAACCGTCAGATTTAAGTTGAAATATTTTTTGAGAATGGATCTTCTTTCTAGAATGTGGCTTATATTTTTACTAATATGATTACTATTTATGTGTTGTAAAACCTATTGTATTTGTAATGCTTTAGGCTGTCTGACATCACAAAAATGTATTATGAATCTGTCCATATTTTTATTTATGTTGTTGCTTTTATTGCAGCTGTTATATTCACATGTAATATAATAATAATAACTGTGGCAACTATATAAGTGTATACATACTGTTGAAGTATTTATAAGTAAGGTATTAAGATATCATTAACGCCGGCAATTGTTAAAGAACAATTATATCCTACTTAAGCATTTAAGATATTTTCCTTCACAATTAGTAAGTAGATGTGAATGTGATTATAATATAATTACATATTATGTTTAAATGACCTTGTTGTGTTGGTAATGAATACATCTTTCCATTATTAATCATTCTTCTATTTCACCGACTTTGCATAAAATGCAAATGGTTTCAAGTAATTAGTAACACATTAAAAGGATTTACTTAATTGCGTAACAATAAAATTGGGTATTATCTGATTTGTGAGAATGAAACTAATTTGTTAGTAGAGGCGCGTAATGTTTGGGTATCCAAACGACATTTTTAAGAATGTTTTAATTGCAGGTGGATTTATTTACAGAAATTCAATACACCTTTAAATAAAACATAGTTCAATAATTTATTTGCAGCAGGCTGCGCCCACGCAATGATTGGTGTGATGTGACCCTAATTGTAGTCGGTCAAAAAAATGTAAATCTCACCTTGATGGTTAGACCTTGTCGACATAGTATTAGAGCCCTGAGCGCAAAGTTAATTAAACTAAGTTACTTGACACTCGACCTTATAGCTGAAAACATATGATTTATTTTCGTTTGATTTCTTCATCCTCAGTAATGAGACGTGACTTGGCCGTAAATAAAACAAATGAAATATTAAAAAAAATAAAGTCACTGCCTGTCATGTTGATGAGTCAACATTTTCATTAAACTATGAAAATTACGCGTCTTCAATCTTTAGTCAAGATCCCACCATTTAACTTTTATACATTTCATTATGTGATAGTCACTGTTATTTCCTTATAATTTAGGTACATATTGTAATGTTTGTTTTTGAACATGTATGTTGTTGTATGCGCCTTGTGGAAGTATTTGCTTACGCACATAATAGTGTACCTACACGTTATGACATTTATTTTGAATATGAAAATACAATTTTTCACTATCTCTTATTTTGTTGTTTTCCTTTATGACCGAATCGAATATTACTTCTAAATATGTAAACCTAACGACAGATCAGAATTTCTAGGTCAATTTTTTTTTGATAATGTTTTTGATGTAACATATTGCATGCCATGTGCCAAGAACTGTCTTTTTAAGTAAGCTACAGTCGTGGGAAATGGAAAGCTTAGCAGTGGAAATACCCTTTCATACAAAATAATCTATATATATATATATATAAAAGAAAGTCGTGTTAGTTACACCATCTATAACTCAATAATGGCTGGACCAATTTTTATGATTTATGTGTTTTTGGGTTCCTCTTCGTCCGGAATAGGATAATAAGTATTAAAATGTGATATTCATCAATACAAAATTTGCCATTCATGTGTTACAAATGGTATATAATAAAACACAACTGACATTGTGTCAGATTCTAAGCAATTAGGTGCCAACGAAATACCAGGAGATCAGAAAAATGAAGGAATAGGGTAGGGTTAGGTAGGTAGGGTAAGGCAGGGTAGGTAGGTAGGTAGATTAGGGTAGGGTAGGTAGGTAGTTAGGGTATAGTAGGATTAGGTAGAGTAGGTAGGTAGGGTAGGGCAGGGTAGGTAGGTAGGGTATAGTAGGGTATTACTACCGCCTAATTAGGAGCGTTTACACCTTACGGCATTTCACACAAACTTTCGAAAGTCCTTATTTTCCGAAATAACTGAACCGATTTCAATGAAACTTAATACGCATAAGCAGGATACATAGGTCTAATAAGTTACTAAAATACATTTTCGAAATGTCTTCAAATAAAAGATAATTGGAAACTTTCTGTAGAAAGGTTCTATGGATAATGTATAATCGGTCTAATTTTACGAAAATGTTTTTAGTCACTTTTTAGACCTATGTATCCTGCCTATGCGTATGAAGTCAATTCGGAAAATAAGGGCTTGAAAGTTTGGATGAAATGTAAGGTGTAAACGCTCTTAATACATCTAAGTTTTTCTTAGTCATGTTCATGGCAAAAAGCAGGCTTAATAATCTTTAGAGAACACTATACAACGGGAAGTACAAAGTTCTAAACATAGGTAATTATTTTCTGTACACGTTATTATTTGTAGGTAAACATTGAGTATTAGGTATGTACCAACGTGGGATTTTGCCCACTACTATCGTATCTAATATTGTGTTGTAATTGACGTAAATGTAATTACATGAATGAGAACATTATCGTCTGTTTCCTATATTTTTGTTTTGTTTTCCTGTAATATTTCATTCATGAAAAACATTGTACTAGGGAATCGGTATATTTATAACATACATTAAGAGGAATAATAACATAAATAGGTAAACGGATTCCCGTATCTATTTCTAACTTAGACATAAATATTCCATAACAATTACATGAATAATCACGCTATCATTTACCTTCCTTTAAGAACATTGTCGTAAGTTATAATTCGAGGAACGAGATCCTAGGAACACGTTCGATCGTAAAACGCATTATTTTATTGAGTAATTCTCTTAAATCTGACACTGCCAACCCTAGTAAATTTTTCTCACCATATTCCTTGGCGGTTTTGAAGACTATAACGATGGTAATATCGATAATTTATTTGGTCTTATTTTGGTCTACGTTTATGGGAGTGTTAATTATAGGGCTGCGCAAATTATAGTTAAGATGGAAGCGCCAGGATGGCCCGTGAAATTCAAATTTTCTAAAGATTAAAAGCGTTTATAGCTATGTTATAATCATAAATACAACCCTCCAAGTTCATTTAATTCCATTGAATGACTTTTTTTATGAAATAGTTATTAAATGGATTAAATGAACTTAAAGGGGTTATATTGATAATTTTAATGACTGCAATTCTGTAAATACATACGTTTTACGAATACTAATCATATTTTAATCAACATAAAACCTGACACTGGAAATGACAAATTTATTGCAAAACCTTTCTAGTTGAAAACATGCGTCGGGCACTAGCTGCTCGGCAGTTTGCTGAACTGCGTCCGTACCATGACGTCTTCAAACATTATTGTTCCATTCGTATTCCATAGTGAAAAAGAGACGGAGCTATACAGGTCGTCTAGCTCCATCTCTTTGCCGCTCTGGAATAGGAATGGAACAATAATGTTTTAAGCGTCATGGTACGGACACTGGTCCTATGTGGCGCAGCCGTGAAACACACAATATTTTCTTTACTTTATCTTCATTGTGTGCACTTGTGGCATGTGCCAAATAAATATGTTTTCTTCATTCAAAAAACGTACGTGAATTTAGTGGGGTACCCTGACGCTTCTACCTTTTTTTACGGATGGGAAATCATCAACAGACTCCCCCCCCCCCCGCTTACAGACTAAAACCCATCCATGTTCCTTCATATCCCTTTGTGTTCCAGGGTACCTCTTTCGAACAGTCCCGCAGCCCTGGCAGATGACGCTTCCACCTTAAGTACAGAAATATCCAGCTAACTGACTGACTCAAGTCACTAGATACCGTCTGTAATCCATCTAACACTTCTTGAGTACTTAGTGAATATTATTGTTATAGAATAAATTGACGTCAAGTATTATAAAACTATCTTGATAGTGGTGACTATGACTAAGGTAACATGTAAGCTATGCAGTGAGTCATTGTAGTCTTGGACTTTTTTAATTGACGCAGGAGTTAGAAAATTAGCACCTAATTACCTGTTTTGATTCACATGTGCGTAGAAAAGTTGTTTTTTTTACCTGTTTTCGCTTAAATCACATGATACTTCATGAGTTTCTTTAAGATACCTATTAAAGCAAGTATTTTTTAAAATATTAAGGATGTATATTTTCTAAAAACATTAGGTTAACGATCAATGGAGTGCAGCATTTTAGGCGTCAAACTAACCGACCGTGTGACCGAAAACGCCGTTTTTTTGAAATGGGACTGGACCGGCTACGTCTGCCGCATGCCCAATGAGCTGTGGGCGAAAATAACTACTTTCTGGAGCCCTTACACAGCCAGAAGGCGTCGCGGCAGACCTCGTAGAATATGATGTGATGTGCTGAACAAGACCAGCGACCCCCAGCGTCCACTTTGGCCCTTGATTGACTGGAAGTCATGGGGACCTCTCCCCATTACTTCCAGTTGTTCTCTTTGCCCAAAAGTGGGATGACCCAGGCTAACAATATCAGTATTAGGTAATCAATTTAGAATCACTAACTATGTTATAAAAATAAAATAATAACATTGAAGTAATCAGGAACCTATAGTATCTCGTCAACGTATAATATTTTGTTATTAGTCGGTCCACAAATCGGAAGAATTGGCAGTAGACGTCGGATAAATAACCAAGCATTCAGACAACGTAAGACATCCCAACTTTCAAATTCTATTTCTCATTTTAAACCGTTCTAGCCAACGTTTTAATTTTCTACAAATATTCACCAGCTTTCTAACTTGCATTCCGAGGTTGAATACTAGTTTTTCTAGAGGATTTCTGTTGTTTTTAGGATTGCCTTGCGGAAAAAGTAATCGTATAAATTCGTTGTTACTCTACGGAGCATCATCATCATCATCATCGGCCTATAATGTTCCCACTGCTGGGACACAGGAATGCGCCTGCCTGGGTTCGAACTTACGATATATAGACGGATGTTAGTGGTCGGATTTTCTTTTGGTGAATCATGAGCAGGATAACGCAAGGATATGTGTCAAGTCTAGTAGTACACGTAAACGTAATACACCATTTCAAGGCTGACATTAATTCACCTATTCACCTACAATATTTGAGGTGAATAAATTATAGATGATTAATGCACTTGTTCGATAAACTATTATCTATCAGCACATGGTCAGACAGCAAGGCGGTGAAGTAACATATTATAAATAAACATTTGGCATGTTGTTAGCTCATCTCCTTAAATAGATGTGTGTTGTAAGAAGTCTGTAAACACACAATACTTAACAGGACTTTACATTAAGATAGAAGGAGTATTAGGATTACGTATTTCAAACGGATAACGCAGCAGCCAAATCTTATAATATCGTACAGTTACGATAGTTTTTAAGGAGTAATGTGTGTTCATCATTTCAGCCCGAAAGACGTCCACTGCTGGACATAGGCCTCCCCCAAATGTCGCCACATTGACATTTTGGGGGGTTTTGCCATAATCGCCATGCTTGGCAGGCGGGTTGGCGATCGCAGTACAGTTGTTACAAAAGCACAGAGAACGCTGCTGCCCATTCTCTGGCAAATCCCTTAGTCGCCTCTTACGACACCCACGGGAAGATATGGGATGGCGTTATTCTTTACGTCCGACTCCATACAGCGCCGCATGCTATGAATACTAGCACGTAACTGATTAATGTGTGTTTGCCAATCGCCAATCAAATTTCCAATCGTCCTAAACAGACTGTTTTTTACCAGTTTCTTTTACCAGCTGTATGCCGAGCATGAAACGCTCCTTAGCTCTGATTAACTCTCAGTCTGTGCACAGTCTTCTGCATGAGCGTCCACGTGTCAGCACCGTAGGAGTACATAAATATCTCTTAGTTTACCGTTATTATGGTATTTTGCATAAAAACTTGAATTAAAAAAATAAAGAAATCCTGCGAAATATTATAATGTATTATACAATTGCTGTGTTCCTAAACGTAACGTTGGAGTATCTCGTACTTTGTACCGGGTTAGACTTATAAATTTTGCAATCTGACGTAGCCTAGCGGGAAAATTACCGATATATCTGTGTTATTATTACAAAATCAGGAAGTTTTAAAAGGGCTAACCGTGATCTCACTTTGACTCATTTCCCTTTCATTAATCACCCTTTTCGCTTGGGTCCATATTGGCTCACCTAAAGTTCTTTACCCGAAATTGTTCTTCCTAACCATTTGTAATCCGAATGATCATTCTTCCTAAAATTTTTCATCCTAAAGTTTTCATTCATACTATTTGTAGTTCTACCGGCGATGTTCATAACACTCATGTTTCCGAAAATTGTAATTAATAATATCATTAATGTAAACAATTTAAACTCCTACTGTTTTATATCATAACTCTTTTATCCCTAAACATAATTACCATAATATTTTCACTGATACTCAGATAGAAACATTTACCAAGTGTAATAAAAATATATGTGGGTAGAAGATGATATTTATAGTTTTAATTTGGGTGGGGATTAGGTCAGAGTGTCGTCTTGGGGGCACTATGAAAAAAATACTTAGAAAAATTTTGCGACCAATTTCGAGGTAGCGCTCGCCGGCCGCTACCGCGGCACCGCTCGCTTCGCTCGCTCGGCACGCGCGTAGTTGGTCACAGTTCTAACCCAACCTAACCTATGGATATCTTTCCAGGTACACACCGCAATAAATAAAAAAGTAAAAGTTACGCAAAATGAATGTATATAATACTGATTATTATGAATAAAAAAAATCTAAACAAAAAAGATATGACTTTGAATAATAGTGTAAAAGATGGTTATGTTGAGAAAATATAGGAAAACAAATAAAAGTATAATAGATGTTTATTGCTACTGACAGTATGAAGTTGAATGCTTCGGAATTATGAACATTAGAGACAGAGTAGTTAGGAATTGCGATTGTTAGGATGAAAAATGTTAGGAAGAACATTTTCGGATTTCCAATTATCGGAGTTGAAAATTTAGGTGAACTTTGGCGCACCCTTTTCGCTTACGTAAAGCCAACGTGAGCGGTTTTTGATGTTACCTTTTTGTGCTCGTCAAAAAAAACCGCATGACGTATGAACGTTACTTGGGAAAACGGGTGATTTTATGATTTTACTGTGACATGCCTTTATGGAGCTCGTGACTGAATAATAACAGCCGCACGGTTCGATCTTTAAGGTTAAGATGTGCTTGCCTAGGTTAATCCGTGGAGGTCCCGGCTATCATTTGTAGATCTTTGACAGTTGTTAAGAGTAGTAAGAAGCCAAAAGTCTGACATCCAGTCTTACCCAGCGTATTACCCAGTTACTGCTATTCTCATCTCGGGGAAAGTGACAAGAACAATCTGTAACCTCACCCAACAGGCGCTACGCATCGTGGAACGATGGTGCAGGGAATATGACCTTTCAGTCAATCCCACGAAAGCTGAGCTAGTCAGGTTTACCCAAAAACGAACTTTAGGACCTTATCGCTTGCCTAAACTATTTGATACAGAACTTCAGTTAGACACCGAAGTCAAGTACCTGGGAGTCATCCTAGACAGTAAGTTAAACTGGAGCAGTCACTTAGACAACAAAATAAACAGGGCGTGCATCACCTGGCTCAGTACCGTAAGCCTTTCCCGGAAACGCTTAGGTGAACGCATACTTCGTCCGAAAAAGCTGATGGCGTTCCTAGCATTATGTAAATAGTCTTTTGGTGATATTGAGTTTATCCAATATCGAACTTTTTCGTTCTCATGGTGATCCATGGTATTCAAACCAGTCTACTCCTGTATGGTGTCGGACGTAAAGAATAACACTATCCCATATCTTCCCGTGGGTATCCTAAGAGGCGACTAAGGGACTTACCAGAGAATGGGCAGCAGCGTTCTCTGTGCTTTTGTAACAACCGTACTGCGATCGCGAACCCGCCGATTATGGCAAAGCCCCCCTTCTTGGGGGAGGCCTATGTCCAGCAGTGGACGTCTTTCGGCTGAAATGACGAAGCCAATACTACGTGTAGAAAATTTCGTTAGAAAAGATCGAAAAACTAGTGCACGGACCAATCGTATTTTGTTGGTACTCCGACGGGTGCTTTGGTTCTTCCGTTGTTTTCCGCGGACAGATTATTGCACTGTTAGCCATACCAGGAGGGCTACCTTGACGTCTTTACAGAGTTACAATTATAAAAATCATCAATACAACCCTAAAAGTTCATTTGACTCCATTGAATGACTTTTTCATGAAATGGACATAAATAGGGCCGCGAAACTCATACATTTTTACCTAAGAAAATTTGAATTACGCATGTTCCCCCTTATGTCACTTCAGTGTGTGTGGACAGAGATGGAGCTATACAGGATTTACTCCATCTTGCTCAAACTGAAATACTTATTAATAATTATAGACTTACCGACAGTGGTGTATCGTACGTAGGTCTCCTGGTTATCCATCATGGCGTCGACGGCTTGTTTTTCGCAGTACAGCGCCGTTATCACGGCTATGCTCGGCTGTCGCGATGAACACAATTGTGGCATTTGTTTCACAACCTGATACGAAAGGGTTTTTGTTAATAACAGTTTGAAAAGATTCACTTTTTTTACACACTCCAAATTATCTATTTGAAAACAACGTTTTAATTATCATTATTCAAGGTCGAAATAAATTTGCTAGCGGTACTTCGCAGATATCACGTGGACCCTTCGATCAATAATCGTGGACCTATAGATATACGGGGTGTAAAGACAGCGACGCGAAAACTCTTACCAAGTACTCAGTAGGTACATCATTCTGAACCCTGCACATAGAAGGATTGACCGTGTGGGTATTGCAGTTTTGTAGGAAACCGTAAGTAGTAGTATTTTTTTTTTTAAATTACCGTTTAATAATTTCTGTGTGGAGGCCGGGGGTTTCAGAATGATTTACTGAGTACGTGGTAAGCGTTTTCGCGTCGGTGTACCTTACACCCCGTATTAACAAGATACACTGCCATGCAATGAAAAAGTTCCACCCACAAAATGCCGACAAACACCTTAATATCTCCTAAGACATAGAACCTAGCTTTATAAATTAAAAAGTACCTATAATGAAATCTATTTTATTATGCAAACTTGAAACTCTTTTAAATACTGGTCTTTTTGAAGACATGGATAAAAAAAGGAGAAAAACAAAATTTTGGGTTTGAAAATTTCGGAATACATTAGTTTCGTTTTTTGTTTTGCTTTTGATTTCATCCTTGTTTTCGCCGTTGTGAAAGAATTCTTAAATTGTAAAGTCTTACTGCTCTCGTACCCATAAATCATGCCTCTATCACCCGATGATTGTACGAGAATCATCACTATGGTGGAATTGGGGACCAGCCAAAGAAATACGGCCAGAATAATGGGCGTGGGCCCATTATTCTGGCCGTATTTCTTTGGCTGGTCCCCAAATACTACTGGTCGACGAGTGATCCAAAGGTTTAGGGAGACTGGATTAAACCTGAGAAGACCAGGTACTGGCAAGCCAAGGTGCAAAACATCCGAGAAGATCGTTTCATGGCGGCAGCCATGTTAAGAAATCGACATCAGACGGGAGTTGCGGTTCAACAACAACTTCTGGAAGTTCGAAGGGAGCCAATAAGCGAGTGGACAGTCAGGAGACGTCTTGCCCAAAGAGGATTGAAGCCTTACAGGCCAGCAAATGGCCCAAAACTGGAACGGCATCATAAAGTTGCCTGATTGCGATACGCCCGCGAGCATACAGAATGGGGTGAGGACGAATGGGGCAGAGTGATGTTCTCTGATGAGTCAAGATTTATGCTGTACCATCATGATGGAAAGAAAAGAGTGTACTGACGACCAGTAGAACGTTTTGCACAAGAATCTTTTGAAGAAATAGTGTCACACGACGGAGTTACCGTTCACGTGTGTTGGTATCTCTGCAGAGGGTCGAACAGCGTTAGTTCTAATCAAGAACGGGAACCTAACTGCTGTGAGATACATCAATGAGATTCTCAATAAACATGCTGGTCCATTTTTGGCCAATATGGGCGACAATGCAGTGTCCATGCACGATAATGCACGGGCCCACACTGCTCAAGTTGTAAATGAGTATCTTCAGGACAAATCCACAAAATGGAGTGGCCAGCAAGGAGCCCCGATTTGTATCTTATTGAGCATGCTTGGGACGAGCTTGACAGACGTGTGAGAAAACCAGTTCCACCTCCAATAACTCTTCGTGAAGTGAATTACGCGCTCATCGAAGAATGGGAGAACATTCCTCAGCATATGCTGAGGAATCTGGTATTCAGCATGCGTAGAAGCTGTATTGAGAGCACATAGAGGAAACACCAAGTACTGAGTTATCAAAACCTACATCATCATCATCATTTCAGCCCAAAAGACGTCCACTGCTGGACATAGGCCTCCCCCAAGTGTCGCCACATTGACATTTTAGGGGGTTTTGCCATAATCGCCACGCTTGGCAGGCGGGTTGGCGATCGCAGTACGGTTGTTACAAAAACACAAAGAACGCTGCTGCCCATTCTCTGGCAAATCCCTTAGTCGCCTCTTACGACACCCACGGGAAGATATGGGGATGTATATCAAAACCTACTTTACACCTAATAAAACCCCTACTTAGAGATTTGGTTTTATTTGCCAAATGGCCCCAATTTTTAAAACATTTAATTAAAAATTTGAACAAATTATTTACGTTTTTAAAAGCTTTTATTTTTAGTTGGTAATATTCTGATGCACTGTTACATGTACTTCAATATTGCAGACGGCGTCATTAAGCTACCCTTTCCCGTTTAGGAGTAATTTGGTGCTATGTCACTGGAACTTTTTCATAGCTCGCGAGTGTATTAAAAAAAAATTAGGTCAACAACCGCAGGTAATGTTGTTTACTCGTATTTCAACTACGTAAAACAAAACACAAGATTTTTTGTTGCTTTTTTCGTAAGTTCCTAAAAGATTTTTGGTTACATAAGTCAATCCAATACTTTTTTTTTACTTTTCCATCGTCTGTAAAGAATGTCAGATTGATTAGTTCTTCAAAGAATTTTTGTCTTATGATTATTACAAAGTTATTTCACAACAATAACAAGCGGCGCCATCTGTGTCGTTTGGAGTGTAGTATGAGGAAATTAGTCTTTGGGTTAAAATAATTAAATAACTCGTGAATCTGTGGCCGTTATTCCAAAAGTTCTTCTTCCTTTGGTTTTGATTTTAAATATTACCGATTATTTTGGAACTTTGACGGAAGCATCACCGCAAGAGGGCGCGGGTGTTTTTCACTTGCCAAAGGCATCTTCGTGAGATCAAACAGTTAGCGCCATCTCTCGGCAAAGTTCTTTTTTTATTATTTATAGGCTCGCGCTTGACCACTATCTCACTTGATGGTAAGCGATGATGTGGTCGACGGTGAAGCACGCTTGCCTAGAAGAAACCTATTCACTCTTGACTTAAAGACCCCTAGATTGTAGCTATCGGGAAACACAGATTCCGGCAGGGAATTCCACTCCTTAGCGGTACGCATTATAAAAGTATTCCCAAAACGCTTAGTGCGTATAGGTGGGATGTCCACCATGTACCGATGGCGCATCGCCATACGTCTGGTAGTCCGATGATGAAAAGTGTTCAGCAAGGAACTTTAATGAACAATTGTTGCAACACTTAGCTATAGTTACACAGAACTTATTTGAGTATCCCCATTCTATCACCGGAGGAGCAGAGACACGGCGTAGCGTCACCGTTATTCGGTTGAAGTTCCACGGACCCAAACAAAGCGCTATGCTTCCATATTTAGTGTGCAACCCGCCAGTCTGTGGAATTCAGAGCCGGCTTTTCTGATCATCTATCTGCCTAGCCTTTTTCCCAAACTCTCTTAGGGTCGGCTTCCAGTCTAACCGGATGCAGCAGAGTACCAGTATTTTACATGAAGCTACTGCCTATCTGACCTCCACAACCCAGTAACTGGGTAATACGAAACCTCTTGGTAAGTCTGGATGTCAGACTTTTGCCTTCTGACTACTCGTAACGACTGTCAAAGATCTACAAATGACAGCCGGGACCAACGGCTTAACGTGCTTAGGCACGAGCCGGCTTCTATGATCCCTGATCATTATAATCTGGATATTTTCAAAGCTCGAGTGAATTGGTTTCTTCTAGGCAAGCGTGCTCCACGATAGGTCGCATCATCGGGCCACATCAGGCGAGATGGGGCGAAACACAAGCCTATCTATACAAATAAATAAAATTGAAGTGTCTGTTTGTAATATTAAAATAACCGCTTTTTACTACATGTATATGAACGTTTATGCGGCACATATACCAAAATAACATTTTTTACAATTTTTATCTGTCTGTTTGTCTATATGTCTGCAACAAGCAATTTTATTCTTGTCTAAAATAGAAGTAGCCTAAGTTACTCCTTATTTCATCAGCTATCTGCCATTGAAAGTCCCGTCAAAATCGGTCCAGCCGGCGAAAGTCTGAGGTTCTAGTCTAGTATAAAAAAGTACAAAAAAAGGTCTTTCTAGTATAGTTTTACCTGCGTGTCTACACTATGCTGTCGGACGTACAATCCCTCTGACATGGCACGGGTCAGCCCCTTCTCTTCTAGCGATTCTAACGCATCCTTCACTTCTGCCTTTGACCATTTTCCAGCACTGCAATATGAATTTAAAACATTACATAACATAACACCACGTCTGCAATCCCCGAAGGGTTAAGCAGAGGTGATATAGTACACCCACATTTCGCCAGTTATGTTTTTTAGTCCCATGTAATAGGGAGCAAACCTATTGCCATCAACCGGGCACAAATCCAGACTCCATGACTGCTACTGAGAAATTCCTGATACTTGCCCGAACCGGGAATCGAACCCAGAGCCTCATGCTCAGCAGTCCCGCTTGCGAACACTTAACCAACGAGGCAGTTCGAGGAATTAAAATTTTAGCCTTCAAACATCATTAGCTTCTTGACTAACCAGATGCAGCTGAACACCAGTATTTTATATCGACCGACTGCCTATCTGACCTCCACAACCCAGTTTCTGGGTAGCGCGATATCCCTTGGCAATACTGGTTCTTGTTACATAATGAGTTCAAAAATGTTGTCTGGAAGATATCGCTATCAGCGATAAGACTCCCGTTCTAACCATAAAATTAGCAGTTTCGTAAACGTGTTATGTTTAATTTTTGGTGTACAATAGTTTTATTTTATTCTATTCTAAGTTCGAATTTGCAACATAAATATAACATAATATCACGCCTGTTATCAACGAAGGGTGAAGCAGGCACATTTCGCCTGTTATGTTTAAGTCCCATGTAGTTGGGGGCGAGCTTTGCCATTAAGAGGGGTCAAATCCAAATACTGCGGCTGCTAATGAAACTTTTCTGATGGAAAAATCGAATCACACAGACCGAATCCCCAATAGAAATAACAATATACGTTCATGAAAGACTGAAGACAGTTTTTATTTAAAGATTATTCCATTTCTCTACGTAGCATAAAGTTATTTTATAAGTACATACATCACAGGACATGTACACGAACCCAAAGCACGCACCGCTGATTTTTCGGATGTATGTGCGTATTGTATATTTATCACTAGCTTCGGTGAAGGAAAACATCGTGATTTTTCGACGGCATGTAAAGTCAAGTCAGAGAAAGGGGCTCGGCGGCATAAAAAAAATGGCACCAGGTAAGGCACTCATCATCATTCTCATGCCGTTATCCCAATTTATTTGGGGTCTGCGCAGCATGTCTTCTTCTTCCATACTTCTCTATTACTTGTCATCTCATGAGACTCCACCTAGCCTAAGATCCCGGTATACAACGACCTTCACCGAGCTGGTTAATGGATGAAACTTATTTTATATTAAATTTAATATGTCTATATTGCATATGGGTTGTCTAAAAAAATTCAGTGCAGTCCAGGATATGATTAAATAATAATTTTAAAAGTATTTTTTTTAACATTTCACCGTGTTGGTTAATAAACAAATTCATCCATTAACCAGCTCGGTGAAGGTCGTTATATATCGGGATCCTATACTATCCTTTCTTGCCATATCATCCTTCACACAGTCCATCCATCGTTTCTTTGGTCTTCCTCTACTCTTATAACCATCCACCTTCATTCTCAAAACTGGGCACTAACCACACGAAAAAGAAATTAAATGCTAAGTACGTTTATACATCTAGCTCTAAGAATAATAATAACTGCAATACTTACGTGACAAAATCGTCCACTCTCAAAGGATTGGGATATGCATTCTCTATCATGTCCAACACTCTTTGTTCTGAGATAATGATATCTTGAGTCTGATTCAATATACTGTCTTCAATATATGCTGAAATAAAACCATTTTATATTAAACACTATTATAACCTTGTCGATGACATGAGATTTTGATAAGGTAAAAAAGAAACTTAGAGTTCGGGATTTTGGACCTTATTGACTGGAATTCTCTTCATAGATCAAGTATAGGGAAGTCCTAACATACCAAGAGCATTTATTAGAAGTTACCCGAACTCTGCTGGTCGATCATAATCT
Source organism: Cerastis rubricosa (assembly GCA_949152445.1). Taxonomy (NCBI): domain Eukaryota; kingdom Metazoa; phylum Arthropoda; class Insecta; order Lepidoptera; family Noctuidae; genus Cerastis; species Cerastis rubricosa. Next base: position 16,271,452 of record OX424532.1, read on the forward strand.
CTTTGACATAAAGCCTTGATTACATGTAACGAGTACAGTGCCAAGACAGAGCAGTAACACAGTACTTAAACAAATGTACCTACATATCATCAAGCCAGTAATCCCCGAAGGGTAATTCAGAGGTGTACCTAATAGTACACCTACATTACGCCAGTTATGTTTAAGCCTCATGTAAAAGGGGGCGAGCCTATTGCCGTCAACCGGGCACAAGTCCAGACTCCGAGGCTGCTACTGACAATTCGATGGTAAAACATAATTTGCCCGACCCGGGAATCGAATCCAAGACATCATGCTCAGAAGTCACGATTGCAACTACTAAGCGACTAGACCAACGAGGCAGTCGTTACAAATGTACAGTCTGCAAAGGAGATAAGTAACCAGATTCTCATACTAGTAGTATGAGAATCTGGTTACTTATCTCCTTTGGTGACTGTACCTCTCTAGCACTGTGTTCTGTCTATTGTTACTGACTCGCCACTGTACCTACTCGGCACGTGTAAACAAGGCATATTATTTTAAGTTTTTAGAAAAAAACAAAACACGGTCGTTTTATAAAAGACACTGCTTCCTGTTTACATTAAAGAATGGTAGATGAATTATTTGGTTATTCGAATTTCGATTGCGTAGGTACATTCATTGTAAGTAATCGAAACACGGTTATTAGCAGGCATCGCTATTTAAACAACCATTTATTAAGTAAACAGATGGTGAATAGGTGTGGGAAAATATGCGATTTTGAGCCTTAAAATTAGTCTATCTAAGTTTCAGTTCAAACAATACAAAACTCATACATGCAATCAGTACGTTAGTGAATTGCTTCGAAAAGAAAATGTGTTCGCTAAAATTAAATTCCTAATGGTTACTATGAATACATTAATATCAATGGCGCAAATATACTAATGATTGCAGCTATCTCTTACGTAATTATAATAATTAAATATATGGTCAAGCAAAAAAATAATTATTAAGGCAGAATACATGTATTAAAACTTAAAGAAAAATATACTTGAATAACTTAATAATTATAAAAAGTTTATGATATTTCAAACAAGAAAGTTATATTTTTTTATACCAATCAAACAGTGTGTTATTTTGACCACTCACTATGTTACATACAATTGACCAAATTTCTAGTCCTAATGATAACTAAGGTGATTCTACAGGCGGGTCCACACTTGGGCACGCGCAGCCCTCGACCACGAAACGTGCATAAATCATTTTTTGTTCAACATACAGCGTGACACTGACCAGCTAATTGCAAAAAACCAGACAAAATTTCGAGCCCTGTGACCCTGGCTCTTCCCCCTTAAGGGGCTCCTTAAGGTTTGCCGGTTGCTTTTCGATACGTTAGGATCGAGTAATCGATCAACGAGTTTATGCTTCGGCGCGTTGCCGGGCAGCGGCGGCAGGTTCGGTTACATACAAAATGTTCTACGAATCTTTTGTTTCTTGTCGCGGAGTAAATCGCAGCACGAAAAATGTGTCGCGCTCTGGAAAAATCCCAGAAACGCGCCGCGTCGCGTTTTCTTATAAATTGTTCTACGTAGGCTTTGTCGCCGCGTGCCGAGTCGCGTCACGCCTCTTTAAAGGAACCTTTACTTGTTTCCCTCGCGTCGTAAGTCACATCCTGGTGACTCGAGGCATGTTTAAAAGCTTCAGCGTATAGCTTAGTTAATGAGTCTATTCAAGTTACTGAAAAACGCCTCTGACGATGCAATAAACGTGGCAACCTACTGGGCCCAAACTGTTAATATGGAAGTAACATCGATACGACAAGAAGAAGACTTATTTTTTAAACCTTTTTAGAACTAGGTGATGTACTTCCTTCTTCTAGTTGCAATTCTGACATACTTTTTTTGTACGATTTGGTCAACTGCATCTACTACGCAAGATAATATAGATGAACAGATACATAATTCGAATAGTCATAGAATACAGTACATACATGCATAATAGTAATACATACTAAAATATTATACATACAGCCATTAGAATAGTTGTATATAACGCTCTTACTCGTAATAACGCCGTTTGCTTCTGTACCATAAAATTAAAAACAGATACTTATTATTATTTGTATTAAGCTTAGTATAATAGTTATAAATTGCGATATTTTTGGCTAGGTACAGACTGGAGTATTATTCATTAACCATCCACTGTAATGTTAACTAATGTTGAAGTCTATAAATGCCCTTACAAAAAAAATTATAACACTTTGGTTTTCTATTCACCAGAGAGGTATACAGGTGTAGTAAACCTACATTTTAAGTCCCATTTATAATAGAATGCGATCAAAGGCAGCTTTGGTGTTCATCAGTCTGTACCCAGCTTTACAATTCGTAAGTTCAACTTTACTGAGTGCACCCTTTACTTAAGCATCTTCATATTAAAGAATATGCGTTCATAATATACAGGGTGTTATGAACACTGACGCGCAAAACTTACTACATACTCAGTACATCATTCTGATTATTTTCACATAGAAAAATATCATCGGCTTTTTTTTTCAGCTGTTCCATCCATTTTGAACTTGCAGGTTTTGCACTTTTAAGAAAACAGCAGATCTTTTTTCATTACTGTTGAGATATTTCTTTTTTTTTTTGAATGGCCACTTGCAGAATCAACCTGCTAAGGTTGTGACTGCTTAACAGGACTGTCCTGTGGTGACCTCAAATGAATTTAAGGCTCCCAGCCAGGGCTTACAAACTTGTTACATTAAATGACCACTCGCTAAGGACACTCCTGTGGGGTTCGGACCTCGGCTTAGGGCGTCATTGAGGGGGGGGGGGGGCAGCAAGGGACAGACTGGGTCATATTATTGGAGGCTGGCTCGTCGATCAAGGGTCGGGGGAGAGACATTTATATGTGGGGAGGTTCAGATTGATGTACTTACTGAATACGTGGTTAGCATTTTCGCGTCGGTGTCCGTTACACCCTGTATTTTTTTATACTAATCCTGTTATTTATGTATCCCAATATTGGTGCAACAAATATTATGTTTTACAATTATTTAAGTTTTGAAGGTACATACCAGGTAATGGCGGTCCAGCTGCTTCTTGTCTTAATTCTACTTCTAGAAGTTTTAGTTGATTGAATTTGTGCTGCATTAGTTTCATTATCTTTTTAATATAGCCCACATAATCTGAAATGTTATAAACAGTCATCACTAGGTATGCTGACATAAGTTCATTGCTTCTGGACAGCACAGAACAGCGTAAGTTTTCGCCAGATATTGGCACGGAATACCAGAGAATTCGAAACTAAAAAGTGCAAAGAAAGAAACCAGCCATAGATTGGCTGGTTTCTTTCTTTGCACTTTTTAGTTTCGAAAGTTAAAACAACCTTAGACATTGGACAGCATTCTTCGAGTAAACTCTTCAATACTGTTTTTTTTTTGTCACGGTTTAGAACTAAACTTACAATGTCACTTCGCGATATACCTATTCCGTGATTTTCAATTATAGTGAGCTTCCGATATATCGAAGCTGTTGCAAGCTCCATGATCAAAACCAACAGCCGGCGTCGAAATAAGGGACTTCACAGTGAGTGTGTTTTGCCGTGACTTTGTATCGAGTTCCAGTAGTGCGCGTAGCAAAAGCGCGAAGAAAGAGGGTAGACAAATTTGTCCGCACCTGATAATTTATTTACCATCCACCCTCAGTCTCATCATTCCGCGATGATGACGCTTGCAACAGCGTCGACATTTAGGGAGCTCACAATGATTGAAAACACGAAAGATATCCCGTAAGTGACAGTAGAAGTTTATACTCTTAAGATTCAAAATACAATAACAAGATGATATTATTATTATCCATTTTTCTATACTTCTTAAAGAGAAGTACTTTATAAAATAAAACCTCAAAATCACCTTTAGGAAAATCTTGTGGACTGACAAGTTCCCGGAAGAAAGCCTGTGCTTCATACGGCCTTTCATTAGGAGTCATGTTGGGTTTGAACCAGAAGCGCAAGGCCCGCGCTTCCCTAGTGTGGGTCCCCGTCGCTCCGGACACCAAATATACGTAGAATTCTAACTGAGCATGGCAAGGCTCCGTCACTCCATTCTCTGAAACATGAATACATAATTTATTATAACCAAATAGTGCTAACAATGATGATGCACTGTGCAATCATTAGATCATACTTTGAGGTCATCCTAATGACACTTTTGTCTTGGAGTAATAAAAATATAAATTCAGGCTGAGTGTTATAATACTGCCTTGTTGGTTAACTAGCCACAAGCGCTTATTTTACTTCTGAAAGTACCTATTATACATAATTATTTTAGTATAGTAGTTTGTTTGTTTTATAGTAATTTTAATGTTATATAATTTATGAAAATGCTTCCTATCTCCTAATTCACATATTTGCTGTGCCCCACAGGGTCCATATGATCTAATTATAAGTTTACCACCTAAAAATAACATGTGGATTGCAATAAAAGTATTGAGCTCTTTTGCTGAGCATAAGGTCTTGAAGCGATTAACTGGTTGGGCCGTGTTATTTGGTTTTTCCAACAGGAATTTTTCGGCAGTAACCTGGAGTCTGGATTTCTGCCTGGTTGATGGCAATGATTTTGCCCCCTTTCGTCTAGTTACTTTTACATAACTGGCGAAACTGCTCTGTATGGTGTCGGCTCTGTATGGTGTCGGACGTAAAGAATAGCAGCATCCCATATCTTCCCGTGGGTGTCGTAAGAGGCGACTAAGGGACTAGCCAGAGAATGGGCAGCAGCGTTCTCTGTGCTTTTGTAACAACCGTACTGCGATCGCCAACCCGCCTGCCAAGCGTGGCGATTATGGCAAAACCCCCCCCTGTTATGTAAATGTGGCGAAACTTGGAGGAGGCCTATGTCCAGCAGTTTTGGGCTGAAATTATGAGGATGATGAACTGGCGAAATGTGGGTGTACTATAAGTACAACTTTGTGTGACCAGCTTCATCATCATTCATCATTTCAGCCGAAAGACGACCACTGCTATACATAGGCCTCCCTTTGGTGTCGCCACATTGACCGGTCCGATGAAACTCGCATCCAGCGGATTCCCGCAACCTTCACCAGGTCACCGTTCCACCTAGTGGGATGCCTTCCAACGTATCAGGCAGTTTACAGGAAATGTTATGTTATAAATATCAATTCACCCCCAGTACTCGCTTCACAAAATATTTAGTCAACGTGGACAAAGCCAAAGTATAAACTGACAGGAATGAAAAAGAATTGCTGATGAGAAATGATTTTACCATACTCAAACAATGAAAGAAACAGTAGAAGTTTAAATAGAAAAGCACCTTGGCAACACAGTGATTCTATTACAGTTTGCATTATAGCCTGAGCTCTAGAGAGCAATCATTTGTATGTTTGCTCTTGATACACTTTTGACTCACAACCATTAATGGTATTATTATTATCATGACTCAAAGTAGTATTTATATTTATTTGTGTTTAAAACACACCCTGGGTTTGAACACAGGGTATCAACCAGTACTTAACATTAATTTTCTTATCTAACAAAACATTGTTTCATTATAGTACAATGCTCATTGTCTTAATGAGTTGATAAATGTAATGAATGATAATTTTTAATAGCAATTGAGGAATAGGCTCCATTCTCTGATTGTATTAGTCATAGACTAACTATTTATGTCAGTTTGTGATGCAGGCCATTATGAAGTTTATGTGCATACATTTAAGATTGATTATACTTTGCCAGGGCTCACACAAAAATAACTTTGTTTATATTTATACTTTTGGCATTGTTATTGATGTTATATTTTAAAGTTTCTAAGGAATACAATTAAAAACAGATAAAGGAAGTTTGACTTAAAGTTAGCAGAAAATTAAAATAGGAAATCATGCTAAAAATATTACAGGAAAACTAGGCAGGAAAGAGTATATTTATATTGTGACTGTATAAGGATTTATACCTACATTTGATTTTATTTTTATACTAGCCTACAGGAAATAGCAAGGTCAATATATTGATAGCCTTTTGTGCGGCCAGCAAGATAATGTTTAAATTGTGTATGTTTAAAGTGTGTATGAGTTTCATTACAATACAGGTTTTTGCCACTAATATAAACAAAACTATGAAAATTTGGTCAGTAGGTTTTCATGTTCCTCTCTAAAATTGAAGCAATCATATTTTGAAATTATTATTTTTTCCGATAAATCCTTCCTAACATTGCAGCAGTTTGGAAGTAAAAACTTGTGTAACATGCATTAACTTTAAATTAGAAAAATAAGGTTTCAAACAAATATTTAAAGATGGATGGCTTATCTCCAGACTAATGGCTGGACTAATGTATATGACAGAGCACACAATACACAAACATGCAAAATCAATGGCTCAGCAAACTTAAGTTATTGTAGAAAATTCAACAAATTACAATGCAGTTGTGTGTGACCTTCAACAACATGCAGTAAGATAAAAGAAGGATTTATGAAATGACTAAGTGCATTCGAAAATGATGGTTCAAAGCAAGCCCCTCTTTAATTTTAAAAGTTTTATAGAACATACCATAGTTTTCTTCTTTATTGATTATAATCCCTGTGTGGTCTCCACCGGCTACATGGATCTTATCACTGGCCTCTGGCTCCACGGCTTTCCTCTCAATCACTAGGGTTGTTGAATTAGCAGTCTTGGATTTTGGTGTCATCACCACTTTTTCTTCTACTTCCGCCATTTTTTTTAAAACTCCTTCAAAGAAAAATAAACGGATGCAGTAGGTACACAACACTGGTAAGGATTAGATCAGCACTACCAAATTACGAACTATGACTCATTCTTTCCTCCCTTTTTATGACTTTCTTATTCTTATGAGAATCTTATACGAAAACCTCCCTTTTTATACCGAACAACGCTTGGAATACAATAGTGATATTTGTAATACTGTGTTACTTTGTTAGATCGAACTTTCACAAGGTAATCATGTTTAGATACCAAGGGAGGAGGTGGGTCAGTAAGGCTCTGTGACATTGAAATTATAATAAACCTTCACCTGTTGATGCTTTTCTTCAATTTCTTAACTTAAAAATATCTAGTAACAAAACTAAATATCTACTGATTGCTGCAAAATCTTTCATTAAATAAGTAAATACTAAATTTAAGCTCAATAAATCTCACAATAATATTTTTGTTCAAATCGTGTTAATCTCGGACCTCCACCACAGACTATAAATATTTTTGACAGTGACATAAGACATTTGTAATTTCGCGTTGAACAGATTCCTCTATGGACAAAATTCTGAAAGAGGCATCATATTTTTTTTAAACCATTAATCGACTAAACCAGATTTTTTTCGCTTGGCTCGGAAAACAAAGATATCTGCCTAACCAGGCATTATGGAAACTACACACCAAAGCCAGCGGGTATGTCGTCGTCGTATATTTGGTGCGCGTTCAGTTGACATGCCGAAGCCGCCGACATACCCCCTGCTTTGGTGCCTACATTACAGACGCTGTTAGCGTCTATAGATAGACTTACTTTCCATAATGGCGTGCTTTTAAATTGATGGATTCGTCATATTTCACCACGTTACATGAACTTGGTGAATGATACTGTTAACTAATTAGAAGGACTTTGTCTATTATCATATCGAGAGCTTAGCTAGAGAAAAAAGCTAAAGAAAGAAATGACCCTCACTCCCAACCAGCGCCACTTTTTAACATAGTTTCTACCAACCCCATCAGTAATCCTGATTTCTAACAATGATTTTTAACTAATTTAACCTTCATTGGAGAGTTATACGGTTAATGCTGGATATCTTTCTTTTTCGATGTTGTTTTTTTAGATAAAAGATATGTACACAATCCGTCAATTTTACTTTGTTTATCTTTTATCTATCATGGCCACGTTGAAATCTGTGGCTCTTTCGACAAGTGGTTGAATTTTTGAGTTAGGGAGGTCGGTAGCGTAAAAAAAAGGATCGACACATATAGAATTGATGGTTTTGAAATTTTTATCTATGTAGCTTTAGTCTTTAAGGACTGCCGACAGAAGCGAAAACTCAAAAAAAATAAATTACTGTTCTTTTTTTGAATTTCTAAATCTGTTCACAGTACACAGGCCGTTATACTAAGCGTCGCTAATCTGGCACTATACGTCACGAGCATGTCGAGGTCATCTATTACGCGAACCCATAGTTTTGCCCCTACCAAAATAGCACAACGTGGCTAAAGAAGTTTTCACTTCAAAAACAGGCAGTCATTCAGTCATAGGATTGCCGGCAGAAGAGAAAATTAACTTAGATTAGATTAAACGCGTCGCCAGTCTGGCGCAATATGTCACGAGCGTGTCAGTGACGCGAACCCAAAGATTTTTCCTCTCCCAAAAATCGCTGAACGCGGCTAAAGAAGTTTTCACTACATCATCATCATCTGCCTAACCTTTGATGTTGGCTTCTTGTTTGAATGCAACAGAATAATATTATTGACATGGCGCCACTGCCATCTGACATCCACAATCCGGTTACTAAACCCTTTGGCAAGACGAGTTCATGGCTGTCAGACTTTCTGGCTTCTTACGTAACGATTGACAAAGGTCTACAAATGACAGCCGGAACCATCATCTTTTAACATGCTTTGCGAAGCACAGAGGAAAATCGGACGTATTGCATGTTCACATATCCACGGAGAGACCTTGGCAAGCGCCAGTGCAGATCAACCCGTACGGTTGTAATTATTTCGCCACAATTTCCTAAATAAATTAAAAACGAATTACGAAACATAATTTAAAGGCGTATTGTTTTAAACCGACTTTTAGACAGGAAGAAACAAAGTTCTAAATTTTCATCAAGTCTAAAAATTGTGAAAATTGTTGTGAATATTGTGATTTTTTTTTTTGATAAACGTTATAACTAACGAATATGAAGGACATTACCAGTCTATGTATGGTAGTTGGACCAAGTGCTCCTAGAATGAACACATAGTGCATTTTGCTGCTTAGGCCAATACTAATCAGTAAACCAAAGCGCTCCAAATCTGTCTAAGGAGTCGAAAGAAAAAAACGTTTTATTGTGAATTAATTGAGGTCGGCGAATCTTATTTATACGCGATGGGTCGTATCGGAGGGCTGATGCCATCAGAGAGTTTCGTTCGATGCTTAATGGCAGAGTCGAAGAAACGCTTTGTAAGACGTTTCATGAAGGACGGTAGGCATTCTGAGATCTACGTGTAAATTATCATTAGGGATGCAAGCCCTTAATTTTACGGAGGAATCCATTCTGTAAGCCGTGTCGCAAGAAGGGAGAAAATTATCAATAATGGCATGACGCAAGCGAGACACACAATAGAACAAATTTCAGAGTAATATTGTATATATAAATAATTTTAGAGCTACGGGAGTACGGGACAACGTTCTAGAATCTGATGGATGTGGATTAGTATATTTTAGAGAGAAGAAAATCTAATAAACATAATGTAATGAAAAATAATTATTAACAACCACGCTTGTTTTTATTTGGTTTTCCAGGGGCCAATTTTTTTAAGATATATTTTTTTATTGTTAATATTTGCTACGATACCATTGGAGTTACATTCATTCCTGGGCAGCATTTGGTCCAGTCCCTGTCAATGGCCTTAAAAAAACTTTTACGCTGTTTATATTTTGCAATAAATCGATATTTCTTCGACAAACCTATTTCGAGTCAAGTAGGTAGTGACTGTAGGTACGTCTCTAGTTCACAGTAGGTGTTCACGGTAGATGGGCAAGTGAAAAAAATGAATCGATATTTGTCGTATCGATATTTTTAAACAATATCGATAATTTTCGAGGGAAAAATATCGATATATCGGTCTCTGGTTGTTCGAAAACCACAATTTTTATGATTTTTTGCCTCGACCAGCACTGCCGTCAAAATGGAGATGACCGTATTTATGCTCTTGAATTTTATAAGGTTATATTAAGAAACTTGCGCGCTATATACAGAAGTTTTCATGGCGTTGTTAGCGTTGTAATATGTGATTTTTCTCCAACTCTTTTAATTAACGCACACTCATAGTATTTGATAATCAGAATATTAAATATTTATATAAATAATGAGGATGACGAATGACATAATTGCTAGCCCCTTTCGGGGTCGATACCAAGCCAGCAGAGGTTTGCGCGTCGAGCCATTTTGGGGTCCCGTAACTAATTAATTGAATAATAGTATTCGTATTTTCGTTAATATATTAGTCTTACTGTTATATTGCATTTCATAAAGATTGTGGCGGGATTTTTTAAAGATAACGTTACGCGAGTAGTATGCAAAGACTTTCTAATAACATTAAACACGAAACTAAAGTAGCGTTAAAAAATATCGAAATTGATACGAATTCGATACTCTAAAATAAATATCGAAAATCGATATATCGCGATTAAAAATATCGACGATATATATCGATAATTGTCTGGAAAAATATCGATATTTTGATATATCGATATTTTTTGCCCATGCCTAGTTCACAGGTGAAAGACGTTCGCGATGGACTAAATTCAATGATTTCAATGCTTTTTTATTTACGGTTACGGGATAAGTTGCATTGGTCATACTTATAAGAAGTGCAAGAAACATTTAGAGATATTGATACCAGGACTAAATATAAACAAAATGCAGCTCAAAGTGTGTTTCGTAGTTTTGCTTTTGTCATTCATAAAATCAAGCAGCGAAACTTTGCAAACTGTAAGCGACGATGATCTCCTTGAATTTATTAGAGAGAAAGAAAAGCTTATTGTTTTATTTAGTAAGTACTTGAGTATCCAGCTTTTGTAGATATCCCTAAGTGGAATATCCACTATTTCTTGGAGTTGGAATTTAGGTCGAACGTAAATATCTCCTTACCCGGTATTTTAATGCCACATTGTTTGGCAGGTAAATAAGTTGCATGCTTTCCTTTGTAAGACTGCACTTACCTAGTAATTGAGTGTAGCTGTAGTGACATCATCTTACCTATAAAAACTTGACCATGATCTTTGTTTTCTTTGATTTCTTTTCAAGAGCTTTTGAGTTATGAGAAACTACAGTATTTGTAATTTTTTAGACGCAACCTGAAAAATCTTTGTTTAACTAACCCAGGAAGTACATCGAGCCCAATTTTTTCTGGACTGCAAACTTAGTCAACTTTAGTTCATCCATTCATTATTTAAGGGCCTTACTTGCCTGAAATAAATGGATTATTATTATTCCGTATATTCATTTATACAACACATTTTTTACATTTTTAAATATTCCTATATAAAATCAATATAAAAAAAAACATTTAAAAATATAAATTATTGTTATATATTTTCCAGGCAAACCAAACTGTGATAAATGTGATGAGTTTGAAACCCATATAGAGAGTCTACAGGATGATTTTAAGAAGCATATGAACGCCGTGAGTGTGAAGTCAGTAAACAGTCACCTGAGTAGGCTGTATAACCCTGCCAAGGAACCCGCGCTTGTGTTCTTTAGACATGGCGTACCTTTACTGTTTAGTGGTAAGATATCTTTATTTTCTGGATGTTCTTTTGGGTCTCACTTGAGTACCATTTATTCTAGATTACTATATTTACTATAGAGGGTGTAAAATTCGGTTCTAGAACCATGCTTGTTCCAGTGTTGAAGATATAGAGGTTGCTATATAGCTATGGATGGCTTTGTTGTGCAATGGAACAATGATAACTTTATTACATCTTAATGGTGACTGAAAGTGTTCTAACTCTGCCACAATAATGAATTTGAGAAACTTCTAGATCTGATTTTATCATGCAAGAAACTCCTGAAGGTTTGAACTCCCATAGGTCACAATTCCAATTTCATGAATGTCTCCTAATAACATAACATCACAACTGTAATCCTCGAAGGGTTATGTCCAATAGTACACCCACATTTCGGCAGTTATGTTTAAGTCCCATGTAATAGGTTGCGAGCCTATTGCCATCATCAACATCATTTCAGCCCAAAAGACGTCTACTGCTGGACATAGGCCTCACCCAAGTGTCGCCACATTGACATTTTGGGGGGTTTTGCCATAATCGCCACGCTTGGCAGGCGGGCTGGCGATCGCAGTACGGTTGCTACAAAAGCACAGAGAATTCAATCTCTGGCAAGTCCCTTAGTCGCCTGTTACGACACCCACGGGAAGATATGGGATGGTGCTTACGTACAACACCATAAAGAACATTGCCATCAACCACGTACTAATCTAAACTCTGTGGCTGCTACAGAGAAATTTCTGATAAAAAACCCAATATCAAATCGCCTGACCCAGGAATCGAACCTGGGACCTCATACTCAGCAGTCTAATGTTGTATGCTCAAATTTTTTTTTTTTTTAGGGGAACCGGATGAAAATGAAATATATGGATTCTTTGAGAAGAACCAAGCTCCTGCGGTGAAAGAGCTCACAGACAAAATATTTGAACATATCACTCAGGCAGCCACAGGAGCTACCACTGGTGATTGGTTTGTCATGTTGTAAGTATGTATTTCATAATATTTAAATAAAGATTATTTGTTGCTATCAAGACAAAAACAAGTACTTTTGGCAGTCATAATATTAAGGTCAACTGATGTACTAGGGAAAACTGAGCCTTAACATTTACTTTTTCTTTAAGGTGTCTTTTTAGTGTGTTTACTTTCACACTTAAATAATTATATTTGAACAAGTGTTAAGTTGCAAATTAAACAATGTCTCCATGTCTATAGTAATATTGTCAAGGATCTTGAGGAACACGTTGGGTTTTGTTACCCTTATATATTTTCTTGTACCATTTTCAGCTATGGAGCATCCTGTGTGGATTGTCAGAGGCTACATGCAGTGTGGGAGAGTGTGGGTGCCACGTTGAAGGGCCGCATCAACGTCGCGCGGATGGACTCCAACCAAGCAGGTCTGAACACCGCCAAAAGATTCAAAGTCAACAAACTGCCGACTTTCCTCTTGTGAGTATTGTTTTATTGCTCTGATTTATGCATACTCAAAGTCGAATATCAAATGTACCTTTAGAAATTAATCTACAAGGAAATAGAATAGATTCTCGTTGCCCATTTGCAAAGTTTCGTATGGAGGAAAATGGGCAAAAATCACCACATATACTACAATTATAAATTTAGAATTAAGTAAGTAGTTAAAATTATATTGCTTTTCCATAAATGAACAAGGATTTGTATTAATGATTGTGCGAGTGTAAAGCTGCAGGGTACATGTGATAATAAGCAAGTAGTTAGTATTCAATTTACAGCTATTCACAATGTACATACATGTTGCATGTACTATTTAGATAGGTAATATTTATTCATTACAATCTAAATATAAAAGAGGTGTAAAATTAAACAAACATGTACTATTCATTTTACGTTATACAGAAACGAAAATTTAACATAAGTGTATTTATTAATATAATTAGGTGTATCTGAAATAATAATGTTTAAAATTCTTTTTCAGCTTCCGTCTCGGCAAGGTCTACCGTTTTGATTTGCCCAAGAAAGATGTGAAATCTTTTGTTACTTTTGCTCAAGACTGGTATAAGAATACTAAAGGCGAACCTGTGCCATTGCTGGCATCGCCATTGTAAGTTAATTATGAAAAAAAAAATCATTCAATGAATAAACTGAATATTTTTTTTAATGAATAACTAAATTATATGATTTTGTTACAGTGATGAGCTAGTGGACTGGTGCGTACAAATGATCAAGATAAGTGTTGCATTCGGACTTGACATCCTAGCACAGCATCCTTGGATTTGGCAAATAGGAGTTGCCGGGTTCGGCTTAGTGGCTATAACTGCCATCATAGCTCTTCTCAAAGCAGGAAGATCAAGGCCGTCAAAAGACCCCAAAAAAGAAAAGAAGAGTAAATAAACTTCTATGTTTTGTAACCTAAAAAAAAACTATTTTTTTACGCATTTATCTTTTATTTATTTTATACTTACTTTTAAATAAAATTTTGCATTTAATTAATGTTGTGAATAAGAAATGTGGTGATATTGGGCCTGAATCATGAGTAAAGTTGTTGCTAGCTGTTTTTAGATTTGTAAATCAGTAATGTTGCAGATAATTTTTGTTTATTATGTGTATATTAGAATAAAAGAAATATTAAATATGTGAAGGTCATGAACAAACGAGATTTCTTTGTTTCCATTTACATTAACAACTTATTATTGATGATTATTTTGCAGCGTCACTACAAAAAAACAACTTACAACAAAAAGTACTACAGCGCCATCTATGACAGAAACTGAAGAACTAACAGGGCCTGCGCCCTACATCTCATAAGCAAAGTTATCCTCGACTTATGGCACTATAGAAAAACCCGACAACAACGGGCACAAAGAGTATAATAATAACGGGCAGTAGCCCACCAGACATAACACCCGTCTGGTCGGAGGATCCTGCCTTTTCTCCCGAGTGTCGAGGAACTTTACACCATGTTCCTCATACCTCTAAATTAAAATAATCTTAGGTCTTTTATCAATTACATAGTAAGTAAAACCCTTATTTCTATGGTAAAACCAATGGAAAAATGTTACGCTGCTATTGTTCATTAATACTAGGAAGATATCATCATCATTCTCGTTCTCTTATGCCAATTTATTTGGGGTCGACGCAGCAAGTTTCAAGACAGTAGCTGTGCCCGCGGCTTCGCTTCGTTCTCTTTTGGCATTATCAGGGAACGTGAAGTCGTAGTATATTCCTAACGTCCTGTACAAAAGAATGTAATACGGACTTAGGTACTGTTAATTTAAACTAAAACCTGTCAGTACGTCTTTGTTTTGGAACTCTTAGTCAATTTCTGAGCGGAATGTATTTTGATAGCCATTGGCACGCTAAGAAAGAAGTTTATAACGAAAGCAAATAAATGCAATTCCTAATTTATAAGGTCCCGAAGACTATAAGCCTTAAAAGTTAAAAAAAGTCCAAATATTAATCAACCTATGGAAAAAAAAAACTGGTCAAGTGCGTGTCGGGCCACGCGCGGTGTAGGGTTCCGTAGTTTTTATAACAGCCAAGTGCGGGTCGTATTCGCTGACTGATAGTTTCGTACCAAGCTCTAACTAAAAGCCAAACATGACTACCTACCTAATTTGACTTCCTTCCTATACAAACAACGATAACTGTTTTTTTTTATAAAACTTATTTAAACTCAAACTCAAATTATTTATTGCATTCATGTGTTTACAATTAGTTGTTACATATATAGCAAAGTTCCAATATGAAACCCGGTTAGGGCACGGCAACATAATAGATTGGACAAAACAAGCATCCAGTTAGTAGGTAGGTATACTGGATTGCAAGTTTGTTATACAATTAATATAATTACTATCGGAAATATTACTAGTATCTAGGTTTATGTAGTTATTGTAATAAATATCATGACGTTTTTTTTTTTTTTTTTTACGTATATTAATTATTATTTTAGGAATGAAACAGCGCGATACAACTGACGCTTTGCGCCATCTATCGACATTTCAATGGAGTTGTCCGAAATTTTCAAGTCAAATACAATTGGTCGACTATTACTCGTAAACTTGTAAAGCCCACTTAAGTTTGATAGTTTTCCTTTAATTCGTTATATATAGGTACTACTGCCGTGACATTTGTTTTTCTAACTACAACCGTTTAGTCTGTGGAGGGTGGGGACTTGACCTTAACGAAAATTGGTACTTTAAAGCTTGATAAGTCACGAACGGTTTACTTAATCAAAAACCGTTCTTGCCAAACCCCTAATATTTTAAAAGACCTATCCGACCATATCCCACATTATGGGAAGGTTGAAAAAAAAAATCCCCACTATACATGTAGGGGAGGTACCCTAAATAATTGTTTTTTTTCAAAATTTTATTTTACCACTTTTTCGGCGTCATTAACGTGTATACTCATACCAAATTACAACGTTCTAGTACCAATAGTTTACTACTACTTCTAAACCTCGGACAGACAGACGAAACTATAAGGGTTCCTTGTTGACTACGGAACCCTAAAAATTGAAGAATATGCAACAAATACGGTATGGTACTGAAATATACTGTAAACGCTGAATTAAATATATTTGGTAGTAGAATTCAGTAATCTTCATGTTTCCGAATTAACACGAACGTCACACCCCGCAGTGTGATCCCCCACAGATGCCAAGCTTCGGAGTTTGGTTTCTCTACACGTTGTAGTCTGTAGGCATTCAATGTCTCTCCCAAAGACTAAAATATATATACATATATATGGTCTCTCCACTTCGTATGTAACGCAAAAGATTTTAGTCGTCAATCAAGATTTACTACCTAATACAATCTTTCTCTCGCACTTCCATGGTTGAAGCAGCTCAATGTGAATAAGGGGTTCCCGACCAGACCATGACCGACTTGCTGGAGCCCAAGTGTCTCTTTTAGAAGATTTACCGTCAAAAACGCTACTGACAGCTTGTTTTAGCTGCATCATTTCAGCCGAAAGACGTCCACTGCTGGACATAGGCCTCCCCCAAGTGACGCAACATTGACCGGTCCCGTGCGCCTCGCATCCAGCGGTCATCGGTCCACCTAGTGGGAGGCCTTCCAACGCATCGTTCTCCGGTTCGCGGTCGCCATTCCAGAACTTTTAGGCCCCATCGGCCATCCGTTCTGCGAGCAATGTGCCCTGCCCATTGCCACTTAAGTTTGGCAATTCTTCGGGCTACGTCGGTGACCTTGGTTCTCTTGCGGATGTCCTCATTTCTGATTCGATCACGCAAGCAAACTCCGAGCATAGCCCTCTCCATTGCCCTTTGGGTGACTTTAAGCCTTCTGATGAGGCCCATTGTGAGCGACCACGTTTCGGTCCCGTATGTTATCACTGGCAACACACACTGGTCATAGACTTTCGTCTTGAGACACTGCGGTAAGTTGGACGAGATACCACGCAGCTTCCCGAACGCTGCACAGCCGAGTCGGATTCGACGATTGACCTCTTTCTCGAAGTTAGACCTACCCAACTGGACAGTTTGTCCCAGGTAGACATAATCGTCTACAACTTCGATAGTAGAGTCTCCGATCTTGATAGGAGTGGGTGTTACATGGGCATTCAACATGACCTTGGTTTTGTCCATGTTCATTTTAAGACCCACTCTTTCGGAAGCTCTGCTGAGGTCATCGAGCATTGTACTGAGGTCATCGACCATTGTACTGAGGTCATCGAGCATTGTACTGAGGTCCTCCATGGTCTCAGCCATGACCACTATGTCGTCGGCAAATCGAAGGTGAGAGATGTACTCGCCATTGACGTTGATGCCTAACCCTCTCCAGTCCAGAACCTTTAAGACATCTTCCAGTGCAACGGTGAACAGTTTCGGAGATATGACGTCTCCCTGTCTCACACCTCGCTGCAGAAGGATAGGTTCCGAGGTCTGGTCCTGAAGTCGGACTGACATGGTGGCGTTTTTGTACAAACACTTCAACACCTCGATGTACCGATAATCAATTTGGCACTGTTGGAGAGACTGCAGTACAGCCCAAGTCTCGATCGAATCGAAGGCTTTCTCGTAGTCCACAAACGCTAAACAGAGAGGCAGGTTGTGCTCTTCGGTCTTCTGTATAACCTGTCGCAGCGTATGTATATGGTCTATGGTGCTATGGTGCGTCTTTACGGAATCCGGCTTGTTCGGGAGGCTAAACATCGTCAAACCTGCGCGCGAGACGATTCGTGATGACTCTTGAAAACAACTTGTAGACATGGCTTAGAAGTGAGATGGGCCTATAGTTCTTCAACCGGGCATTGTTGCCCTTTTTGAAGAAGAGTACCACCACACCCCTGCACCATGCCAGAGGCGTTTTGCCCTCGAGTATGACGGAATCAAACAGCTTCTGAAGGGCCTCAAGTACCGGTTTTCCACCCGCTTTCAGAAGTTCGGCCGTAATTCCATCATCACCCGGTGCCTTGTTGTTTTTAAGCTGTTTCAGAGCCATCCTAATGTCGTACAGGCTGATGTCCGGGATGTCTTCGGTATAGTGTCGGGTCAGTCTACCTCTTGGGTCATTCGCTAGATTTACAACGGGTTTCCTGGTTGACGTGTACAGCTGCCCATAGAATCTCTCGATCTCCCTCAGTAGCTCCGGTTTGGCGGATACGATCCTGCCATCGTCGGTCTTCAGTTTCGTGAGCTGGCTTTGCCCAATAGCCAGATCTCTTGCAAATAGCTTTGAGCCTTTATTTCGCTCAATTGCGTCTTTAATACGCTCGGTATTAAAGCGGCGGAGGTCGCTTTTTAAGGATTTGGAGATCCGTCTATTGAGCTGCCGTATTTCCACGCCTCGTCTGAAGACTGCAGGATCATCTCACGCCGTTCCTTCATGAGCTTGAGAGTATGATCGGAGAGATTTTTGTTCTTCTGTGTACGACGCGTCTTGTAGAACTTAGACCCCGTCGTATGGACAGTTTCCACGAATCCATCGTTGCATTCGTCCACTGAGCTTCCTAGGCACTCGAAACGATTCTGGAGTTCCAGCTGAAAGCTCTCGGTTTTTTTTTGTTATAGTTAATCATAGTCAAGTCAAAAAAACATTTTTTTGTAGTTAAATGTAAACAACAAACTGTTAAGTAGGTAATAAAAACAAAGAAATCGAGTCTAATGCTTTTTTATTCCCGTGCATTTTCTTAATAAATAAATAAATAGCAAAAGCCACATACAACACTCATATAAGTTTTTAAACTGACATGGTCACTAACACTATCAATAACACTAGTAACGGAATATTTACCATGTTTACTATTTGTTTCGAGTTCCCGATATTTCGGCGCTGTTGCAAACGCCATGATCACGGATCAACTGAAGTTATTGTGGGTGGGTGTTTATGAGCAGACAAATCGTTCCACCCTCTTTCTTGTTCGTTATTTGCGCTCTGTACCACCCACACTGTCACTCACAACTCAATTCTGTTCCCGAAACCCGAAACTTATTGTGTCCACTCGCGTACTTTTTACGGCACTTTTTCGGTACTAAATATGGTAAATATCCCATTACTAGTGTTACAACACACATGTCAAATTACAAATTAATTATTGCATTATTATTAATCAAAATCCACCAAAAAACACTTAGTTGCAACATTTGATTTCTAGAAGTAAGCTATCTATTCTAGTCACTTTCTTGTATTACAATCCATAACTATTAAAATACAACTCTTCTAAGTTTTGTTGTTTCTAATCATAGAACAAGTCAAATACATTACAATACGGTGATTTTATTAAAATAATAATCACTACTACTAAGAAATGATATAAAGTTGTGATGGGTAAATCCAATCAAATTCGAGAGATATAATAGTCAGTACCACTATCTAATGCAAATTAGAAGTGCAGGAAGCATCATACAATAGCTTTGTAGAAAATTAACAAGCATAGTATTGTGGTAATTCAAGACCTAAAGATGACTCAAGAAGAATGATTTTGTCAAATGCATAACCATGCCTAAAAAACAGAGTAGATAAAAAACATGTAACTGTAAGATTGCATTATTAACACATTGTCTGCCAGGCAATAGACACAATTGAAAATGTATTGTTTGAGGTCACCCGTGACCGGAGCGGCAGTGAAGGTGTTAAACCATATTACTATGTCATACTTATGTACTAAAAAGTAACTAACATAGTCCTAGATATTGCACTATTCTTTTAATATTTATGTCAACAGAGAGATCATCAAGTATAATTTATGTTAATCTTAATTAATGGTCCACAAAATATAACAACCACTCTTACAAAAATATATTTTGTTAACTTCGAGGAGATATAAAACAGTTATACATTTTGTCATTCAGAAATATAATAAAAATATAAATAGAATAGGTATACATGTATTAGTATGTAACACTGGGATATTGGCTTTGAACACTAAAAACATCTTTGATAATATACGTATTACAGTAATTAGTGAAAAACAATTATTGCATAAGTTTTTCTACTAAATTATTATGTAAGCCCAATATGTAAGCCCGTTTAAAAAAACTTATAAGCAAATTATTCACAAGGCGAGCAAGTACTTATCACACTTTTTTATTTTCACTCAGTCTTTTGTGCTGAGCCTTATTAATGTAATGTGTGTTTTAACTAATATCGTGAATTAAACTAGCATTGGATATACCACTATACATTATCAACTTCAACATTTATCCTAAAAACTGAAGCAGGGTCTGCCAGCTCAATCCGCACAGCATTTTCAAATTTCTTAAAAATATCAGAAAACTCCATGATATTTGCTGGTTTTGATTCTATCCACATTTTATCAAATTCATAGAATAAATAGCAATAAAATTTATGAAATAAGTTTACATTCGGCAAATATTGTTTTGAATTAAACATGTAAGTTTTGGCAGAACCATCTTTTAGTAAGTAATAAGCCATTGATGTGATATTGATTCCTACTATGGCAAAGGTGTAGCCATATTTAGGGTGTAGTGAATGACTTAGAACATGGCTGGAAACTTGAGGATACTCCATAGCAAAGTATAATAGATTTTCTAATCCAAGGAGGCCCATTCCACGAAAATCCGTTTTTGGGTCATCACCCTGGAAATTAACAGAAACAATAATTTGGATAAAAATGTAAAGATTAAATTATGTGGGACAACTAGCAAGAGAGTTTAAATAATCCTTTCTTAATACCGTAAGAAACATTTAATTAATTAAAGAAAAACTCAAACTCACGTCAATGTTGAGTTCTAATGCATCTTAATATGGTTAAAATATTCTGATAAAGCTTACCTGGAATCCTATATACTGCCATTGCTTCGTGACTCGTGCCTCAAGAGGAGCATGAGGCACCAGTAAGGACCACAGCTTCAGTAACTTATCCTCATGTTCATTATTATTGCTATCAAAATGAGTCTGTCGCAGGTGTTCCACTTGGTCCATCAAACATCTGTAGCTCCAAATCTGTTCTAAGCATCGTCGAAAAGATCCCACAAAGGATACATGAAGCTTGGGATTAATTTTCTTTACCCTTAATATGATTCCGATTGATGGGTCTAAGAACTCACGAAAATTGCGAGGAACGAATCTTCTTTCATATACCACGCTATCCAAAAATGCTACTACCTCTTTCACATCTCGTGTACGAGAGAGCATCAATGATTTCTCCACATTACACGTTCTTTCGGCTCCAGCTCTAGCACCGTAACAGATTCTTTGGAGTTCACACAGTTTCGTCGTTTTTCTGAGAAACCATTTGATGAAAGGTCGTAGATACCATTGAAGTACTGACCAAAGGTTAAACATAATCATTTCTTCACAATTGTGCTAATATGACACTACTCTTGCATCTATTTAATATTAAAATTATATTTTTTCGATCGTTTCGATTTCACTTCGGTTGTCATGACCACAACTTTTTTAATATTTCGAAATAGTGATGTACCTTTGTATTTCGAACAATCCTTCTGTCAAATGTTATTTTTTTACGGTTATTCCATTTTGGATTAATAGGCTAGGGAATATAGTGAGTCAAGTTGATTAATCATGATTACGTTTTTTGTTTCTTTCAGCTCATAGAAAATCTGTAGTCTTACAAAAGCAATATCCAAAATTACAATAAATGAATGAATATGATAAATTAATTTATCGATTTCAGCATTAATTTAGTCGACTTTTATTTTGATGGTTAAACCACCTGACCTTATCACTAGTTTTGATGTTGCCAGTTTAAAAATGAATAGACCGGAAATGGAGCAGACTCGGAAATCCGTCTAGCTTGTCACCAAACTTGAAATTGGTCGAAGGAACTGGAATTAAGCGTTTATTATGTACACCATATAAATCACAGGTACAGCCAATATACCTTTTTTACTGTTAGTTTAAACAAAAGCTTTTATTGTTTTGGGGGATTTATCTAAACAAGTAAACAGGTACCTTCTGCAAAATAAATGAATATGAATATAATCCTATCGTCTCTTCTGAATTACTATCATCATCATCATCATCATTTCAGCCAAAAGACCTCCACTGCTGGACATAGGCCTCCCCCAAGTCTCGCCACATTGACCGGTCCCGTGCGACTCGCATCCAGCGGATCCCCGAAACCTTCACCAGGTCATCGGTCCACCTAGTGGGAGGCCTTCCAACGCATCGTCTCCCGGTTCGCGGTCGCCATTCCAGAACTTTTCGGCCCCATCGGCCATCTGTTCTGCGAGCAATGTGCCCTGCCCACTGCCACTTAAGTTTGGCAATTCTTCGGGCTATTATTATTATTGAATTACTATAGGTTGAAAAAAAAAGTTAGTTCAACGTGCATTAAAAACTGTTTCATGGAATTCTAATTTAAGGCTCTAAATTTTTATATTTCTTTCCTAAGGGGTCATCCATAAATTACGTCACACGAATTTTTATTATTTGTTGCCCCTCCCCCCGTTCTTGTCACAGCTGGTCACATTTGTGAGAGTCGCCCCTCCTTAGTGTGACGTCATATATTTTGCAAATTTATATTTAGAAATTATTGAATGAAAACAGCGGTTCCGAAATCAGTTTTATTTCCATTTAAATTATTTTTTACGAAAATTAACATCAAATCAAACAATTAACAAAACAAAAAACGATTAGTTATATTAATTTATGTTAATTAAAGAAATTAACAAAACAAAAAACGATTGACTCTATGAATTAAAGAAATAAACAAAACAAAAAATATAAATAGAATTATATTAATTAAAGTTGCAAACTTAATAATCTTGAGTCTTTGAACCCACTCCTTTAAATTATTTATAACTGGCATAGCACTTCGTTCTCGTTTGTCAGGAACATTAGTTGTGTCAACTTCTTTTTCTTCCAACCATACAGCATCATCTTCATCCTCCATACAAAGAAGTTGTCTGGCACGTCTAGCAGCAATTCAAATTTTAATTTGCATGCAATTTTAGATTCTACTTTACCTTCAACATCGTCACTACTTTTTTAACTTTTCCATAAGTTGTTAACTTCTTCTTGTACAATTTGTGTTTTTTTATCAGCAGAAGCTGTACTGTATGTTTCATATAGTTTACGGTAAAGATTACCTAAATCACATATTTTGTAAATTTAAAACTTTGATTCGTAAATTAAAAATCACAAAATAGGAGAAATAAGAACGACGTTGTTTCATCCGCGAAAGTCAGTGGTCAAATGAATTAGAAACAAAGAAATCACCGCTAGGCTCAAAGCGTTTGGCGGCATTTATCAAAGGACCCCAAGGCGGTCGACAAAACATATAAATGTCGCCGCAAGAGCGTCTTTGTGCTAAGACTATTCATTAATCTAATTAATAACCAACTCATAATTCGCATTTGTGATAATATTGATGAACCTGCCATGCCATCTGTGAGTAGGCAGAACAATGATTACATTGACAATCTGTAAGTGGCGGCATCCGACTGTGTGGAAACTGGCACCGAATAGTCAATTATTGAATTTATAATTTGTAACAACAACTAAATCAGTTTCTAGAACTAATTACAAACTAAAAAGTAATGAGATTATTTTACAGAGTAGTTTATTAGTGGAAGACCTGTTCTTTGTATTAAATCTTTTGGGATGCCGTAAATGGTTTTAAGCAAACAATTGTTGTAAAAAGTAATGAAGCTACTAATTAAGCTTTAACTTAATAACGCCTTTGCATTTGTGAATATTGGTGTACTGAATTACTGAGTGTGTGTGTGTGTATTTCCGGCCACTCAAAACCGCAGGCGCAGCGAGATGTCTCGTGCGAGTTAGCTCGCGATTAGAGAATCGGAATATTAATTAATTGAAAGTAGTTTTTGAAGTGAGCCAGATCCAAAAGAGTGTGTAAGGAGTTTCTTGGCCCATTCTTCTTCTTACATCAACCATGTTTGCGAATGGGTGGTTGGTGTTAATTGGTGGTTTCAACGGAAAGTTTCTAAGTGCCTGTAACTGGTTTATTAGAAAAAAAAACTTATGGAGTTTGAGGCAAGTGTTGTGTGTGATTTCAACTACCCATCTACCTATCTACCAACAATGAATAATAATGTCGCACGTTAGCGACTGAAAGGCAATATGGCGTCGATATTCATTTAGGGTGGAATCCCCGCCGTGATATATATGTATATTGGTATATACAAATAAACGTAGCATGCAACTCGACGTGACCGTCGAGTGGCAGTCCACAACCAACCCGTCTAGCGACTAGGCGATCCCTTCGAGTTGCGCACTACTTACTGTAAAATCTGTGGTTTTAATCCAAACCCCAAAAGTCAAACAAGTGATCTTAGTGAACACCACATTGGTATATAGTATAGTTGTGTATATGTTTTTGAGGTTTTCGTAAAGTAATAGTTTAATGTTTGTGTTTTAACACTTAGATTATAACAGATTTTGAAATGTGACGTCTCGAAATTTAGGACCCCTCCCACCCCCTTGTCACACAATGTCACACTTCGTGGACCCCCTCCCTCCCCCTTAACGTATGACGTAATTTATGGATGGCCCCTAATGGAGATTTTATAAATAAAACTTGTAAATCGAATTTGTGTTTTTATTTGATGAAAATTGTAATTCATAAATTTTACATTAAAATTATTTACAATGCCATAATACAACACGAACGGGCGGTCAGCGCGCTGACATCTTATTATTTACAAAAGCAAACTGTGTTTATATAAAGTACTGCAAATTATATAGTAACGAGTACCAAAACTGTGACACTTGTTGCGCCAGGGTATCCTACGATTTTTTTTGCAATTTGTAGCTCAATTAGTATGTTGATGATTGGGTGATTTGCGAAATTTTAACTTGGAAAATTTGAATTTTCGCAGACTACCCTGACGTACTTTCTTTCTTTAAAAAATATCGTAACAGCATTAGGTCAGTTCCTCTAAGTAGGTACAAAGATAGTGAGGCATATGTGGCAGGTACAAATCTATTCTTAATTATGTACTTAACTACAAACCTACCTAAAAATAACAATTATTTAGCTCCTTCACTTATTCAAATTTAATTGCGAACGAACACAATACAAAATTTAAATGAAGATTTTTTTACAATAACATTTTATTTAATAATCATGCTTCATCATTACATTTTCTCAAAACTACGTGTTCATTTTTTGATATTTTTCTTCATAGTAAATTAATGCGTAAGAAATGCAACATGACGGATTTTATTACGAAAATATTAATTGAATACTTACCTAATTTAATACCTAATTATTTGCTTGATATAAAATTTCAACTAGGTAATCAAAGCAAAGTGTACCTAATTTTGTGACACGTCACTTCTCATTTCTATTAATATAGTCAGAATTTTATTTTTGTTTGTTCAAATCGACGATTTGTGCCAACAATTTTGTTGATCACCAATCGAACATTGAACGTCTTAAAATAAACTTTAGAACGCATACTTATCATACTCATTTCTCTTCTTTTTTAGGGTTCCGTACCTAAAGGGTCAAACGGGACCCTATTACTGAGACTTCGCTGTCCGTCCGTCCGTCCGTCCGTCTGTCACCAGGCTGTATCTCATGAACCGTGATAGTTAGCGAGTTGAAATTTCTACAGATTTTGTATTTCTGTTGACGCTATAACAACAAATAATAAAAAAAGAAAAAAATAAATATTTAAATAATTTTTTGTATGGGAGCCCCCCTCCCATACAAAAAGTTTTTTTTTTCGTTTTTATAAATAATGGAACGGAACCCTTCGTGCGCGAGTCCTACTCGCACTTGGCCGGTCTTTTATCTCTCTTGATCTTAACGGGTTTTACGCAATTGTGTTATTAGAAGCTCTGGGTATCCGACCCTAGGATAGGACCCCCTATGCACTTAACCGCTGGGCACGTACTGTATAGTACGTGCCCAGCGGTTAAGTGAAGGCCACACTCTGATTTCAACACATTTGTTTACTAAGTTGTTATGTTTTTAGGTGTATCATGAGACTTTAGTGTTTGTGTAGGTACGTAGTTGAGCTTTTTTACGAATGGCAAGAAAATTGTATGTGAGAATTGTTATGAAGGTACGAAATTCCATGCCGGTGGTACACTGATTGCTTCAGGGCCTTTACCCCGAGTGTTATCAATACGCGTTGTTTTGGTTCTGCATATTTGTTTGTCATCTTTTACTTAGGAAGTGTCTTGAAATAGTACATTGTTACCCCAGGGGTGAAAGTAACTTAATTAGTCCCGAGACGGGGTTTGGCACCCGAACGAAGTGAGGGCGCCAAAAATTCGAGGGACTAAATAAGTCTTTAACCCGAGGTAAACATTGTGCTTTTCATTACGAATACAAGGAAAGTAAAAATAAAAACATGAATTAGCTAAAGAAAAAATTCGTAAAATTTATTTCGGATTGCCGCTTTCCCGCCTGGTTTGTTTTTTTTTTCTGTGGCTGGACAGCTATTCAGCCATTACTTTTCATTTTCATCATTGAAAAAATGGTAAATATTTTGACCAACTCTATGTTATTTTAAAAAAAAATGTTGAAAATTAATTATAATAAAGTTATTTAAAAAATACACATTCTTTAATCAATACTTATCTTTATGATATTTCAATTTTACATCGTGGCTGCATAGTAAGTTGGAACATAGTTCAATAAACATGTATAAATAGAACTAGTTTTTTTTTGTAATTTGACATCTGTCAGTTGAAAGCGATTCTCCCTAGGGATGAAAAGTATTACTTTCATCCCGCTCCTCAGGCTACTTCAGACCTACTTTCAGAGTATGATTATTGAAAAAGTTATTTGATACGCGTCATCATTTCTCATTGCACGGTTGCTTTAACATTCAGTTCTGTTAGCTTAATTTTTGTGAATGGACTTGAATTAATTTAATTATTAAGTCCCAATCTTCATGCTACATAGGAGTTAAAAAAATCTTCTAGTTGTAGTCGTAGTGTAGTCTTCTTTTATATACTTGTAGGTACCTATTATATATAAAGTAAGACTCTTGTTTTTAAACGTGATTTTTAAGTTTAATATCTAACAGTTTTCGAGGGAAGTTTTAAAAGAAGAATTTAAATTATGTTGGTCCCGGGATTTAATATTCAGATAGCTAAAAGTTTTTAGATGTTCGTAGAGCCAACAAAATAAGTTCGTAAGCTTGTAAGAGAATTTATATGGGAGAGCTTAGTATTACCTAAATACATAACATAACATCACGTCTGTAATCCCAATATCTACACTCTCATTTCGCGAGTCAATTAAAAGTCCCATGTAATAGGGGGTGTCTGTTGTCCTCAACCGGGCCCAAATCCAGACTCCGTGGCTGCTACTGAGAAATTCCTGATATAAAATCCCAGTAATACTGCCTGAACCGGGAATCGATCCCCGGACCTCATGTGTAGTAGTCGCGTTTGTGACCACTCGATCAACGAGGCAGTAGGTTATGAGGTATTTACAAATACATGTAAGT
The DNA here is from genome assembly GCA_949152445.1 of Cerastis rubricosa. Lineage (NCBI taxonomy): Eukaryota > Metazoa > Arthropoda > Insecta > Lepidoptera > Noctuidae > Cerastis > Cerastis rubricosa. The sequence goes on from OX424532.1 coordinate 16,298,757, forward strand.
ATATACTGGAATTTCAGTAATCTATATATATAAAAATGAAACCCGTTTTCCTTGGTCACGGCATCACGCGTGAATGGCTGGACCGATTTCACTAATTCTTTTTTTGTTGTATTTGTTATTATTAGGAGAAGGTTCTTACGGAAAAAAATATTAAGAAAATCTCTCAGAAATATTGAAAAATATACATTTAATTTTGCATATTTAAAAAAACGCGCGTAACGAATGTCAATGTCATTCACAGCCATAGACTATATTGAAAGAGCATTGTTTGTTCGGAAACGTGGTTACTTAATTAAATTCTAATTAATTTTTGAAAATAACTCGCCATGGAATAGTTATCTACTATATAAAAATAAGTCGGGTTTTCCTTCCTGACGCTATAACTCCAGAACGCACGAACCGATTTCCACGGTTTTGCATTCGTTGGAAAGGTCTCGGGCTCCGTGAGGTTTACAGCATAGAAAATTCAGGAAAGGTAGGGTAGGGTAGGTAGGTAGGGTATGTAGGGTAGGTAGGTAGGGTATGGTAGGTAGGTATGTAGGTAGGGTAGGGTAGGTAGGTAGGGTAGGTAGGTAGGGTAGGGTAGGTAGGGTAGGTAGCTAGGGTAGGGTAGGTAGGTTAGGGTAGGTAGGTAGGGTAGGTAGGTAGGGTAGGGTAGGTAGGTAGGGTAGGGTAGGTAGGTAGGGTATGGTAGGTAGGTAGGGTAGGTAGGTAGGGTAGGTAGGTAGGGTAGGTAGGTAGGGTAGGTAGGTAGGGTAGGTAGGTAGGGTAGGTAGGTAGGGTATGGTAGGTAGGTAGGTAGGGTAGGGTAGGTAGGTAGGGTAGAGTAGGGTAGGGTATGGTAGGTAGATAGGGTAGGTAAAAAGTGCATTGCAACGCATGCCGGGGACAGCTAGTTATTAATAATTCTACCTAGATTGCAATCAAAATCTTTACACATTGTATTATAATTATTTTTCTATTTAGTTAGGTATTCAGCAGGACGGACAAAGAAGATTTAGAATTTGCATTCCATGTCCTCTCCTTAAAGTTGACTTGTTATTTTTCCTATATTTTATGTACTTACATGATTATACTTGTCCTACAAAGCAGATTAATCGGATAGGTGGATACTTATGTTTTGTTTATCAAGTGTACCTAGTGGCGGTACTTTCATACAAGCCTAAAAGCTTGGCTTGCCCTTTTAGACTAGCTCTTCATGATGTTAGGGTTTCTGAAAATTCTGCTTGCCTCATGGTCAGGTAGTATTATTGACCCCTAGGCACGCCACTGTACTAACGAAGTTTATGTACTGACTCTACCTAAGCGTTACAGTGTAGTGGCTAGCTTGGCTTTAGAACGTCAGTTTCACAACATGGATATTGGTAAACGTAGATCTTTATCTACACATAACCATTTTTCAAAAATACCCTTAGGAATTACTTTGGTAACTGGTAAGGCTACGTCTGTCCAGTGTCCGTAACGGACGCAGAGCTTGACGCACATTTTGCTAATAAGTAGGTGCGTGTTTTCCCTGAATATTTTATTAACTCTTGTCAAATTCTTGTCTTATATATTGACATATCTCTCATAAAGGTAGGTAGGTAGGTACAGACAGCGTCAATATGTGCTAACCCCTCAACACTCTGACCGAGGAGGCCGGGGGTAACTACTTAATGGAGCTGTGTGTACATAGATCTACCAAAATGCGCGCCAATCGTGTTAATTAAGACTTTTGAAATGGTCGATTATGAAGTAAAAGTAAACGTTTTTTATGTGACTTGACAACCATGTTAAGCAGTCATTTTATTTAGTTACTATGAACACGTGGATACTATCATACAACAGCAAAATAACAATATTCAAGACAACTATCGTCAGTCGTTTTTCAAAAGCCACTTTTGCCAAATGTCGTGCCACGTCACGTGAAATGATAAAGATTTATTAATTAAGTTTACAGTTTTATTATTATTATAAACAATGACAAACTATCACTTTTAAATACAGAAGAGTTTCATTGTTATTTGTTATGTATCTCACTAATGTCTTTTCATGCATCAAAATGTTGACAATCAATTCTTATACATTATACTAAGTAATTAAAAATAAGCTATACAATGTATCTACAATTATACATTAATATTTATAAGATGCAAAAACCAGCAACGTAACGTGCTAGGGTTTACCTATTCTATAATTTGCAAATTATTTCTTTGAACACTTCCTAAATATATAAATTGCAAGAAAATTGTGTCTTAGCTTTATAAATATTGGTTTCAAAATCTCTTAATTTAACAATTTGTACGTTTTGAATGTGGAGGTTTTATTACCTAATTATAATTTAAATTGTGTTGTTTAATTTATACTTACAATCAGCTCAATATAAAAAATAGCGACTGCATTGGAAATAAAACTCTACGGTAGCAATTGCTTAGGTACACAATGTTTATTAAGGTTTCAGGGTGAACTATGAAATAATGGCAAAATTTATCTAATGCACAGTAAAATTATTTTTGGTTCTAGCTTTGTGTTTATTACTATACAAACTGAGGTAAATCCTGATGTATCTATATAGGTATTAGTAAACAGATACTGAGGTAGGTCAAGACCTTTTCTGAAACCGGAACCGAAACTGGACGACATATAGGACGTTGCGAATGTACTTGCGGAAATCGGAATAATTCTGTGATGATTAACATTGGAGAAACTAGAATAACTCTGCCTAGAATTAGTCTAGATAGCAAGGTAATTCAATCTGGGCCCGAGCCCGACCTGACTTGTCCACAAAATTGACCTCAGTTTGCGTAGAGCGTTATGCAATCTAAATCTAAAAGTGGACAACACTTGTCCGCGATGACAATCTCAGATATTAACGAAGTCTCTACTCATATTATTGTTTTTATGGTACAGCATATATGGTACATACAAGTTCCTATATATTAATTAAAGTTGCTTATATTATACTTATAATTAAGCGGCTTTTATTTAAGCCTAATCTCTCATATCCGGCGAAGCATTAAATAGTTGCTTTTCAGCAGGACCTCACTAGGTTCAGATATATTCTTTGACAAAAATGACTAGAAAATGTGAACAAGATATATGATAGAAAAATAAACGTATATAGATATTTATAATTATATTTTATTTATTTAAACAGGAGGTGTAGAAACTTATTGTGTAAAACACTTAACAATACCAGGTGTTTCTTGATTTGTACCTAACACAATCTTACTTTAAGGCTGCGGTTCCACTGAGGCGGAGCGGAGCAGAGCGGAGACGAGCTGTTTCGCGATTCACCAATCCCATGGCTTGAAATCCACATCTCTTTTCCACTCCGCCATGTGATTGGTGAATCGCGGCACAGCTCGTCTCCGCTCTGCTCCGCTCCGCCTTAGTGTAACCGCAGCCTAAAACGATATTTATAAACATATTTTATAATTGTTTACGATAACAATAACAATTAATAAAACAAGAATGTTCCTTAAAATATTTCAGAAAAACATAAAACTATATATTTAAAGTCAACAGCTTATATTTTTGGACAATTTAGACTCAATAGATAAAATCAACATTTTATATTTTGGACTTGGCCCAAATAATAAGTGATATAAATTAACAAGATATTTGAGAAATAAGCACCGAAGTATATGAAATATAAAGGGTACATTTGCCGGATGTAAGTGCATGACAATAAGCATAGGTAATGGAGGGAAGCGAGCCTTAAAATATGTAACAGTAAGTAGTCAGTTCCAAGTTTTAAAGATATATAAATAATATAATACAAATTACAAAATATGATAAGCAATTTAAAAAGTCTAGTATGAAAACATTCTCTCGACGCGTAATGTACAAAAACGAAGTAGTGCTTAACAATATAAATAAATAATACCTACCAATATCAAATGTATAACTTATTCGTGTATATATATGTAAAGGCTGCATAGAATATATAATTTATTTTTAACAGGATAGCATAATATTATAGGTACAAGGTTGAATCTTATAAAGCGAATGATATGTAACTTTTATCTTACATTTTAAATCGTACCTATAAAAAACGTAGCGAATTTAATATAGTATCACTTTGTATCTATTCAAATATTAAGGAATGGTCTCAATTGTTTCAACATTTATTGAACTTTAAAATACTGTTAACATAGGACAACAGTAATAATTATATATCAGGTAAAAAGAGATCATTGGCAAAATATTATATAATGAATATTATCTTTGTTAGCCGTGATACTGAAAGAAATAAGTTTGCAGATGTTATTTGTACCATACTTCTAGTTTTCTGTATTAATAAGTTGTCTGTATTACCTAACACGCCCTCAATAATGTAAGATACACTTACTTATAGGTACATAAGGCATCCAAGCTTTAATTTAATATACAATAATGGACACCTCACGTTTTCCAATAGAAATTGATCGATGCATTTAATTTTTACGCACAGCCCAAAGCGTTATTTTTTTTTATTAAATCGCAGGTACTCAGCATTTGACCACCCGTTACATTGATTCAAAACAAAATTAAATTATAAAATTATAATTATACATAATTAATTCAATCAGGCATCCCTACATTTTTCAATTTTATAATTTGATTTCAAAGCACAGCCAAAACGCTTTTTCTTATAATTTATTGTTTTATAATAATTTAGATATAAAATCTATTTTTCAAAACAGTTGACTCCTTGGTCCACTTTTTAACAAGCAAAAGGCATAATATCAATGGTGTTCAATTAAACTTCAGTTTGTTTTTTTTTTTATGATATATATTACTGAATTATTAAAAAAGAAAATAATTAACAGTTTATGATACCTATATCGCTTACTATCAACCATGCACAGGTAGATATATAATTGTAATGAACAAATAACGTACGTCCTACAGACGCACGGGAACTAAAGCGCATTGCGGTTTTGGACAAAGATTTCGTTTTTAATATAATTATTATTCCTAAATACAAACGGCTTCTAGCATTTGTGGACACTACGTAATATCTAGGGTGAGATGATAAAGGACAATATCATTATAATGTTACAAATACGTTAACGTGGTGAGTATCCTACTTACGCAACGAATAAGGTGACGGTATGGTTCACAGCACAATATTCACGATACTTATACTCAAGTATCTAGCTACAGTATCTCATTAGGTTAGTATACCTTACGTATTGATAGGTGTAATTTAATTTCATTATTATTTACAGCCGGCAATATATTCATCAATTTCTGTATTAACCACTAAATATTATATCAGGCAAAAATAACTCTTTGACATGTAGAAGGCATGTTCATGGTACAATATCAACACAATCGGGTATACACACTTGTACACCTCTGGAATAGCGTGAACTCATTGGTATTATATATTTATATTAGAATTTAAAGATAATAATGACTTGAGCTTCATCTATGCATCTACAGCTATTTTTTACATTACTCCGAATTATATTATTTCGAAACTTAATCACTTTAGTTCAAATGATACGGCGATCATTGCCTACGTCTCACCTTCACAAAGCAATAAGTAAATATTATTATAATTATCACAACATATTATGTAAGTGTTGGTTCGGACAAACTAATAACTATGGTGATTATAGTCTAATGATAAATATAAAAGTAATCATGTCTTTTGCTATCTTATTGGTAATAATAACTTAAAAGCAATAGAATACGCTAGGTCTATCTGTAGGTTTGAAATAGATTTCTTTCTCCTGCGCGTCGTAGGAGCTCTCCGTATTATAAGCTCCGCCGTTCGATATCTACACGATCTCTCTAAATTCATACAAAATCCGATGTAATCACGTTGATACAAGAATTTCCATACAATTACATAAGTTGATCCCTCTTTATCCTATCATAAGTTTTCGTGTATTCACAAGAAAGTAATTCTTACCCGTAGATATACATTATAAACGTCCGTCTATGAAATTGTAGAAAACTATTTCAAAACCTGTAGAAAAATCGCACACACCTCTCAATTTATTGACGTTAAACCATGGAAAGCTGCGACGTTAGCTTTCTGCTTTAAGTCTCTTAAACTATAATTATCTTAACAGTACGATCACTATAAACGGGTATAATCACAATTCTCGACCGTCGACAATCATCAAATATGTATTATAATAGAGTGAGTAGCTTAATCTCATACATATTTGTGACACAGTTAAAGAATAGTAGAAAAACACAGTAAATGTCCGTTCACACGAAGCGGCCAGCGACAGCGGAAAGTGAAGGCAGCATTAAGAGAACGCCTTGTAGTGAATGAAGAAGAAGATGAGAAACACGGCGTAGGCAGTGGGGAAGGTGATCCGCGCGATCACGTCGATGGTCTTCGCCACGCGGATCGGATGCGGCGGTTCTTTTTTGCGAACCTGGACGAAACATGGCTGAAAGAGATTATTATGCAAAATGAATGATGATACCGAAAGCCGCTACTGTGTATAACAGGCTAATGGAACTGTGGATCTGTATCTCTGTTATTTACGTACCGACCCTATTGCAGATGAACGTTTTAGTAGGTACTAAATTTATCTCGCATTCACTGTGATGTACTAGCTATCTACGCATCAGCGTGAAAATAAAAAGTAGCGTATTCAACCCTATTTTCATGGAAGCTGCAAATAGTTACTTGCAAGCTGTTGCTGAAGTGGTGTTACTATGTAATGTTGTACTAAAATAATGGGAATGTAGGGTCATACGCAAAATATTGGTAAGTTTATGTTAGCGTCTGATGGAGGGACAGTTACCTCCGAGACTCCACCATTGTTGGCGGTGTGTGTACAGGCCCCTGGGCCAGTGCACGCGGTGCAAGACACGAGGTCGGCGCCGCCTGTCGACTCTCGCTTTTTGTCTCCCTGTAACACCAGTTGGTTTATTTCTTTTATTTTACTTGATCAAATATGACCACTGGATTTTTAGATAAACAGCTCATGACAGCCTATAATGCTCCCAAGGCTGGGACTCAAGCCTTCTTTACCACGTGAGTGGATTCCCACTACAATGGGATTAAAGTATACCTACCTTAATAATAAAATAAATAAAATAAAATAAAATAAAATAAAAACAATTTATTTCAGATTTACGGAATCCATAGAATATTAGTACAATAAGAAAAACTTAAACAACTAGTGTTAGTAAATAAAAGAAAAAATACAAAAAAGACATACATAACAACATTATTTCCTCGTGTGGGTTCTGACCCAGTGTTGGACGTAGCGCGTGTCCCACCTATCAGCTATAACGGCCAGGATGCAGTTGGTGCTGGCGCGCAGCCTACGGAGCGCCGCGGCGTATCGCTTGCGGAGCACGGCGTGAAAGCCGTCTACGTGTGCGTCCGCGAACATGCCCGACGCACTGCACCAGCGCGGCAGCCCCAACAACGCCCTGAACGCGTTGTTGTACTGGACGCGCAGAGCGCTGAACGATCGTTGCGTATAATGAGCCCACAGGCTGCACGTGTAAAGCGATGTACAGTGCGCTCTAAAGAGTGTTATTTTAACACTCGCAGCACAACGCTTGAACCTGTGAGCTATCATATTTGCTCTGATCGATAGCGCCCTACGCTCTCTGTCCATGTCCTCATCATCACGTAGGTGTTCAGTGACCATGTGCCCAAGGTATTTAAAGCGGGTGACAACCTTCATAGGTATTCCGTTTAAAGTAACGGGAGGGACCTGCTCCGGTGACTTTGTACCCGCCCTGAATATCATGAGCTCACTTTTTAAAACATTATATTTGAGGCCATGCCTAGACGCGTACATTTCACATATATTAACTAATTTTCTAAGGCCACCGATCGTTGGGCTCAGCAAAACCATGTCGTCCGCGTAACTAAGATTGTTTACACATACGTTGTCTACATGGCAGCCGACATGAGTGCTGCTGAGCTCAACGATCAGCGCATTAATGTACAAATTAAACATTAGTGGGGATGATAATCCACCCTGTCTCACTCCACATTGTAAACCATATGGATCTGATAACATGCCAGCCCATTTGACATAGTTAATTTGACTATGGTACAAAAACTTTAGGATAGCAATCGTCTCACGAGGTAAATTGGTGTCTTTAAGCTTATCCCAGAGTTTGTCATAATTGACAAGTTCAAACGCCTTTGACAGGTCTAAAAAACATGCATAAATAGGCGTTTTTCTACTGGTGTAATACTCAACAGTATGCTTTAGGCCCAGTATAGCGCTTTCTGTAGAAAGTCCGGCGCGGAAACCAAACTGTGCATCGTGTAGGTGGATACATTCCGCCAACTGGGCCTCAAGCACACTGTCCAGTATCTTCGCAACGACTGTAGCAAGTGAAATCGGCCTGTAATTCGATTTCAGCGAACTATCTCCCGTCTTGTTCTTCAAAATGGGAGTAACTATTGTTTTTGTTAGATCACTGGGTAGGTAGGAGTGCCCAATACACAAATTAAAAAACATTGACAAAAGTCTAGCAATGTGTGGCCCTGCATTTTGCAAATGCTCGACGCTGAGCCCGTCATGCCCCGGTGACTTACCACCTTTCATTTTTCTGATAATTTGTCTTATATCCTGAGCACTAATTTTAGACACTACGTTTTCATTAACGGGGTCCACGTCCATCATTGTAGCACACACTCCTAATGGGGATTCTACAGTGAAGTGATCTTTGAACATGTTTGCGACCATCTTCGTGTCCGTGACACCCTCTATGCTCAGAGGAAGGCCAGGCCTCAAATTCAGTTTATTGGTGTGTTTCCAAAATTCACGAAACTTATTATTTGAATGCAGTGTCGCTAGCCGGTCCATTTTAATCTGCTCCTGATGTTGTTGGCACCATTTAAGTTTAGTTTTGAAAACCTTTCTGCTATGACACATTGATTCATGAATGAATCCTGCTTTAGGTTTACCCCACTGTAACCAATTCTGAAAATCAAGCCTGGCCACCCTATGAGCTTCTGCAACATACTTATTCCACCCCATAATTTGCCTATTCTTACCACTCGTGCCCACCCTATAGCTAGACTCAGAAGCTTCACTAAGTGATAAGACAATGTCATTATATAACTTATCTAATATTTGCCTGTGTTCCATAACATTACACCGTTTATCCCCGCATTCACGTAATTCTTTAGGAAAGTCAATTTGTCTCAACAATTTATTACAAAGGTTTGTATACATACCAATTTGTTCTGGCTTCCTTTCACCCCAGGTCACTTTGCTTTTAGGGACTGCACGACTCACATTTTTAGATTCAATTATCCCCAAATTACATTTAACAGACACAGGATAGTGGTCAGACCAGTAAATATTATAATCAACCCAGATATTCAAAACAGAGGGCCATGCTGCACTAGTTACAATAACGTGGTCTAACCAACGCTGACAACCATGCGCTTCGCTAACAAAAGTATGCGTATCAGAGTTCACCCCACACTTGACAATGTCAGCACATACCCAGTCCATATCGTCACAAAAACTAATTAGTTCATTATAAAAGTTCTCATTTGGATGTGCATTGAAGTCACCAAGAACATAGATACAGTCTATACCACTCTCTTCAATTATAGCGTTAATAGCACCCATACACTGCGTAAAGTCAGTTATATTTTCCGCACAGTCGGTAGGCATGTACACCGATACACACATAATGGGCCGATCACCTATCACTGCTTTGATTGCACAAATTCGAGGGTTGTTACAATCAACCACTGTCACAGACGGGAACACACTTTTACGCCACAATATTGCCGTTCCTCCATGAGGTCTGCCACGCACGATTCCAGAAGACGTGTCCACTGCCGACGTTCCCGTATAGCCAAAGTCGGGATTTATGCTACTAAGCCAAGGTAAATCATATGGCAGTAGCCACGTTTCTTGTAGGGCAACTATGTCAGACCTCTGCATTAGATGCCTAATATCTTCAAGCGAACGCTTAACATTTTTGCAGTTAAACGTTGTAAAAGTAACAGTGGTATTGTCATCATCCATTTGTTTTATTTTAGGTACTTGGCGGCAAAACGTTTTCAATGCAGGTATTAGAGATCACCTTCCCAGCATTGTCACGATGACTAAATTCTACAAATCGTCGAAACCGAATACCCTCTGGCCAAAAATTCGCATCCATGAACATGCTAAGTCGGTGTCTTGGTATAGAAATCTTGAAAGCATTGTAACCTCTCTGTGACTTCATATTTATTTTTATTATGGGAACACGCAAACTTGTCTTGCTAAAAATGTGTTCAGAAATATCGTCTTCGGTAGTACTTTTATCCACATTATATATAAACAAAGGTACCTTATTATCCGCCGCCTTGAATTTGGCTTCAGGTTCAAAGATTGCCTTCCCTTGCTGGCCAATAAACTTATTTTTCAAGCGATTTCTCTGAACAAGTGTCCATTCTTCAGTAGGTTTCACTTTTTCCGTGTGACTCGGCACATTCACAATCTCAGCAAATGTCTTGGTTATAGGTGAACTATCTATATTTAGCGTCATCGGACTAATTTCTTGTAAAACAGTCGATTCGCATCCGTTATTTACGCGCCGACACGTCGTAGATTTCAAAGGCGAAGTCACATCAGTGGTTTTGCGCGCACACAATGACGCGCAAGAAGTACTTGCTACCTGCGCCTGCGGAAGGGTATCGACATTCGCTATTTTAGACGCGCACTCGTTATCAACAAAATCCACTGAGTGCGGGTTGGACGTGACAGAACTGGTTTGTTCACGCTCAGGCAAACTAACATTTTTATCAGAAGATTTGTTGATACTCGCATTTTGTAATCTTCGTTCTTGGGGGGATGGAGTTGAAATTGATTTCATGGATACATATTCCAGCCCCATTGGTCCACTGTCGTAGGAATGACTGTTAATTAGATGCGCACCTCTTTTCTTGTTCACGTTACTTTCAAAGTAATTAACAATAGACGCCCGTTTTAAGTTATCCACTTCACTTTTCAGCGAGTTGAACGTTTTTAAAGGCACATATCCCTCTTGCATACTCTTCAGCTCACTACGCAAAAGCACTAGATCCTTCAGAAGCCGCGTTACATCTACGTGATCAAATGTAACAGGGGGTAGTTTCTGTAGGTCACGGGCCACAAATATCGGGATTTTTTCAGGGTCGGTGTTCTTCAGTAACGTTATTGCGTCTTCCAGATCCCTCTGAGACCTCCCTTCACGTTTGCGACTTTTCATACGCTGCGATGTAGGCAACGAATTAAAAAGAAGTTTCTTTGCTTCCAGTATTTCCTTTGCGGAGAAAGCACTATCACAAATTCGCACCAGACTTTCTTCGTCCATTACGTCTATTTTATTGCTCACAAAAGCTAACACTTCGTTAATAACGATGTTACATTTATCACATTTTACAATATCCGATTCCATGGTTCTAGTACACAGTAGCACATCCGTACATAACGGCGCGGCGAGCGAGACTGACAACACACCAAAAAACCTTACCTACACAACCTACCTTACCAACACATCAAAAACATATGCCGTAATGGTTGACTACTGGGAAAGTTAACATCATGTGTTTCGCATTTCGAATTGAGTAGACAAACCATAAAAATCTTAATGGTTTCATTTTTACTACAAGCCCTTTTATTGTTAACTGCGCAGTCGCACATAATTGTATCAAAATTGCAAAAAAAATGTTATGTTTTATTTTTATCATTTAACAAGAACTTACTAAAACTTATATAAAATTAGTAAACTACCTACATAAAATTATTTCTTGGTTAGGTATATCATAGTTTCGAAGGAAAGTCACTCTGTTTGGTTAATACGTGAGAATTTCACAAAACTAAATACAGTTTAGAGCTACTCAAGAGAGAAGTGACATAGCTGATAATGACAGTATACTCACAGGCTGGAGTGATCCGAAGCAGCGTTAAGAAAAAGAATGCGTTAGTTTTCATGATATCAGACTCAGAGATGATGATGCTGATGATGTGGGGCTAACTAGTGTCATTGTCGACGTCACTTACAGCGCCGCTACTCTCCGCTTGGGGCTCTTGTCGTACCCGTTGGAGGAAAGCCAACGCCTCCTACGTAAATGTTCAACCAGGTTAGCCGAAGCATGACTTAGTATCATACCGCTGAAGCTGCAGATTCAACCTAGTCTCAAGGTTCATACAAGCAAAGTGTTCGATGTAAAAGAAGTAACTATAAGCGTTCTATTGATTACCAAAAATACTTTTGAAGTTATTTATTCTGATTAAATAAAGTTAGAAGACCCTGATATAGAAGGGATTGTTACTTTAGTTTGATCAACTTGAAGTATAGAGAATATTGGAGAATGTATGGGTAAAAAGGAATCCTCCTCTTTGTAAGATAGGTGTGCATGCATCTAAAGTGGACGTTACACCTTACAGACTTAAAGAAACTGAAAATAAAGTTAAATAACGACAGGAAAAAAAAAATGTACAAATTGAAGAAAATTTTTGGATTGAGGCCAATTCTACTGAAGCTTGTTAATAGGATTACAGCATGCAATTTCGATAACCGTTCTGTGTTTGAAGATGATGACTAGAGCTCCGCATATTTCATTTTTACTCAACTAACGAAAACAACAAGCAGAATTTTACGATGGACATACCATCGTTTGTCAAAAATCTTCTAGGAAGACTGATCTTCGCCAATCTAAACTTTGGACTAAACTTACCTGCTTTGTCCTAGTTAAAGAAGCAATTATTGTTAGGCTAGTACCTATAGCTAATCAGCCTTCCAGAAAGAAGTAAAAGAGAAATAAGCGAGCAATGTCTGGATAGTGCCAGTGAATGTGGCGAATGTTCTTACCAAGGGGCTGGCCAGTATAATGCCAATTCTGCTCAGAACTGCAGGCAGTCGCTGCGAACACATCACACACAGTTTGTTCACTCGTGACAGATGGTCTAACGAAGTGCAATCGTGAACGTAGACTAGATTGTAGTGGCCACATTTATAATGGATAGTATGCACTTTGACATAGATACGGTCATCAGTACCACTTCACAAAAGTATGAACGTAAAATCAATCACACAATACAAGTCAATATGCATCTTTGCAATGTTTTCCAATAAATGTTAAATACACAATTTCAAATCAGAATTATGGAATTTATTATGAAAAGCAAGGAATGATGACTAAGAGACGCGAACTGTGCGTTATGATGTATGGCCACACAAATTAGTCTTATTTTGGTGAAGTGACGACTGCCAATGATACAAAAACATGTGATGAATTCTTGCTTACCCAGTAAATTTTGTAAAGATATGAGCCAAATACATGCAAAGACGTTAAAGAGGTGAAGCATGCTGTAGGAAGGAAAAAAACAACACGACATTGCCATTTTACGTATGAAATAAAGTACGTACTCGATTACCAAGCCATGTCTTGTTGTTGTAAGATTGAAAGAAAACATTGCAAAGAGTAAAGTAAGAAAAAAATATAAAATATTCACGACGGAACTTATTTGTGGTTCTGGTTGACTAATTTATGTCAGGGATTAATACACAATGTTATTTGCTATCTCGGACTTTCGAAACTTCTAAATTCCTTCGTGAATGCATTAAAATACGCGTAATACCACCATAAAATATCAAAGTGCTTTTTTAAGAATCTAATACCAATTGCTGGCTACAAGGACCACAGTCAGGAGAGGGAACATTTAGTAGCGTAAACATGTAGTGAGTGTATGTACAGGGCTTTGGGCATGTAACTAGGTATAGTAAAACTTTGGACAAATGTTGTATTGGAATTCATATGTTTTTCTCTATACCCACAAAGCCTAACAATAGATGCTAATAAATTGATTTAGAATTTTGTACAAATAATAAAACAAGAAAAACCACATCGAAAACACGCTTTACGAAATTTAACTTTGAAACATAGAGAATAGAAACTTGGCAATAAAAATACACGTTAAATCTCAATTTACTAAATAGATCGTCATCAAAGTAACTTTTGAAGTAGAGTAAAAGGTAGAAAGAAACACTGATGACGTTCTAGACATTTAAATTAAGGGGGATAAAAAAGAGTATTCACCTGTGTGACTGGATTTTCTCCGGGTCGGTACACAACATTGTGTAGGGGTCGTTTCCTCCCCACATAGTTGACACACACGAACTCTAGTAACGACGCATAGATAAAACACATGCACACGCCGTCCCACACGTTCATCGCTGTCAGGTTCGACACGACCGGCAACGTCGATCTGAATCCATTCGATGTAGTGAAAAAATTCAACATTGTTGTAACACCTGCGTAAGAAGCAAAGCAACATAAGAATCTTATCACAGTTATCAACAACATTTAACATTAAGATAACAATTACCTACAATTAAGAACATTAGTTGAAAAAGAAAGCGTGTTTATTATACAATTACTAGAACATTGAGAATGTAAATTTTAAAGCTCTACAGAGAAACGTAGAAAGATCATGCGATTACCAAAGTACTATTACAGTTCTACTTACGAATAGCCAATCTTTGCAAGCAAGGCTTGTATTGCGTAAAACGATTAAATTTTAAAAGACCCCGGTACTTACAGTAATTTTCTGTCAATTTGGTAACCGTGAGTGGGCGTCATTTTAAAAACATTCTAAATATTCACAATGTTATTTATTTTATTCAGAATTGAAAAAATAAAACAGTGAACCAACCTATCATTACTCTAGCAGGCACTGCATTCCATTCCAGCCAAAAAGTAATAAACGATGAAGTCACCAAAATGATCCCCGGAATAAAAACTGTGGTGAAGTAAAATGATCTATCCCTCGTGAAGATAAGATCCACTTTGAGGCAGCTGTAATTACCTAAAAATGTCAAGCATAATCTAAAAATAAACAAAAATAAAATTGGCAGGTGATTATGATCGTCGGCTGTATCTATGAGTATTATTTACATAAAATAAGCGAAACCTGCAACAGATAGCGTGTTATATCAACAGCCGCAGCCAACATCTACGAAGAGTAAAATATATGCAGTACGCAAGACCGAGAGCATTCCAGATACCAGCCACTTTTTACCTATCATGGAACGGGCTGGTACTGCGTTCCACTCCAGCCAGAACGTGATGAACGAGGAGGTCACCAGAATGATTCCAGGAATAAATACTGTTGTAAAGTAGAACGCTCGGTCTCTAGTAAATATTAAGTCGACCTTTAGACAGCTGTAGTTACCTGTGGAGTGAATATCATTAAATACAATTGGAGCATCGCAGTACGCGAAGTGTTTGTCGTTCAATTTCAAAATAAAAATAACCAGGATACAAAATTCCAAGTAACTCAATTCAGAGGCCTTGTTAAAATTAAAGTACATATGAACAGCCAAAACATCATCTAAGTATACTAACTACGTTCTGTATGTATGAGTAATGCGTGTTGTGTTGTCGTGTCATATCATGTTTATGAACATACATCGTAGCGTTATGACGTCCATATAAAACGATACAGCGTACTATTTCCAACGCATGCTCTCACAGTCATGTATGGAATTTATATGTGCATGCATGAAAACAATGAAAAAAGTGATGAGCACTTAACTAAAACAACATGAATGTTTGGTGAGTATAACAAAGTTATTGTAAGAAGCAAACCTTCGACTTTCCATCATCACGGCCGATTTGACAACACTATACAACACTTTATTATTATAACACAATAACGCATTTACTCACACATAAGCAAAAAATATTTGAAATACGACGACACCGGACAGAACGGTGCCTCGTCCGGTGCAACTTAAGTACCTTGCTCCTCAAAGCGTCTCTGGCAAAGATTACATGTCATCTCTTCGTCTTCCTCGTAAAGTGAATTACCCTCAGCTGCTTGCAAAGACGTTAATAAATTCTTACACTCTACATTCTCAACAAACTAATGAATACATTTAGATGTTAGGAATAGCAAAATTTGTATTAATGACTGTACACTACATAGTCACAATAGATATAAAGACTAGTGATCACTGTATGACCAGACGGACAACCTAGATGAACATGCTGATTTGCTAGGGTTACACCTAATGTATCGACAACGTGTGATCGCATAACGTACACTATCAAGCCACTACTATATATTATATATTTAATAACACACAAAATAAATTAATTATAAAAATTAACCTTTTACATAAATCAAGACCAAGCTGAAAAGAGTTAATCAGAATTTCAATATAATTAGGCAACCTTTGACCATCTCTTGTGCAAAATATAAGATGTGCTTTAACAAAATATCTAATTTTGGTTACTAAGCTACCGTATAGGCCCAACAAAATATATGATTTGGAGGATATCTTTCTTTTATATAACGTTTTAGAAGCGATGTTGGTATGTTGTATGTATGTAATATGTAGGTATGAACAATCGTATATTTTACCTCTCCAACTGGCTTTGATAGGGCAGGGAATGGTTTGGTTCTGGATGAGGTACGCATTGAGCGTGGTGAGCGATGGCGACTTGCGCAGCGTGTCCTCGTCATTCTTCCACACATACGTGATCGCTGACTGCTCGTACGATACTGCCGAATACAAACACTGTTTTAATACTGCCACTTTTAAGTCGTTGATGCCAAAGGATTTTGGGGAGTGACCATAAACATCTATTTACTACTCAAGGAATTGAACATAACAGTGCGTACTTTGGAGGAAGAGATGCATAATAGGACCAAGTAACTTACTACTTTCTAAGGCAAATGAACACAATGGGTCATCAAAAGGAAAGATGTTGAGCCGTCCCTGACACGACAGGATTAGATGCCGCCGCATCAAATAGTTAATAGTACCATTGCGATAGATACGCAAAGCAAAATGCATTGGTATTATCGGGTCCTGAAAAATAAGCATAGTTAGAATATCATCTGGTGTAATTAGTAATCAAAATAAAGCATTTGCACTAAAAAAATACGCTCCTATCCTAAATACTCCTACATGGTGTTCACAAATATTACTTATCACCAAAACCACCGGACCAAATGTTACGATGAAACTACGAAAATCAACTCCAAACTTCTAGATTGCATTTTAAAAACCAGAAACAAATCGAGGCGAGCATGAAGTGTTCAGCTATAAAAAATCTGTATGTACAAATAATGGTCCTTTTAGATCATGAAGCATTGTATGTAGTTATAAATACCCATGAGTGCTGGGAAAACTCCTTCAGAAGAAAGCATGGTGGAAATAATTATGTATAAAATTAGATGAAAATATAATTTTGTAATCTGTATCTTCAGATAAGTAATCAATCATGTAAGTAATCAAGGTTACATTCGGTACGGACCTTAAAGTCGCCGTGCATGATGAAGTACGTATCTGGCAACCAGATGTCTTCGTGATGATGGATAGCGTTGAGGAAGTCGTAATGAGACTGGTTGGAGTAGCGCAGGCGAGGGTCGTACCACTGCTGCTGAAGTAAGAACTCGACTTCGTATTTCTGGAAGCGGTCAAGATAGAAAAAAAATGAAACAAAAGAACGAAGATAGAGAGGAAGAAAAAAAACTTAGTTGACTAAATACTTACAAGACTAGATTCGTCCGGAGAAGCTAAGCTAAGAAGTAGTACGCTTACATTTACGGTGAGGACACCTGAAAACAATATAATCGATGATATTCATAACTTGGTTACACCTTAATTCATACAAGACACAACAACGATATACACTTAAAGTACATGCTTGCTAACAATTGTGCTGGAGTTCAGTAGGGCTCTACCTATCTAAAAAAAAATCTATCGAAACAAGTTAGAATGCAGTAGAAATAATGATTGGAAGGTAAGTAGGTATAATAAAATTAAACAGCGAAAATTAATCGTAGGCTACACATGTTGCAATAATAACGAAAATTGTAAATAAGAAGTTGGCAGATCCGATTTCTATTGGAAAAGAAGTATGAATTTACGACAGATAAAATTCATAATTTGTGTTTGATGTTTGTGAAAAGAGAAAATCATTTTAGGCTAAAAGCATGGCGTAAAAAGAAAACTCGTTATTTAATGTTGATTGACTGAACCATTAAACACAGTGTTGTTATTTATGAGGTAGAAATTAATGACTAATGTAGCTTACCGACGACTATAAAATAATCAGTTGAAACAAATTCAATAATAAAAGTGGGTGTGTTCTAATCTAATACATCAATGTTATCAGGTGCATACTGGTAGAAGTAATACGTGACTCATATACATAAGTATAAAATTATTCTAAAGCATAGGATCAGGTAGGTATCTACAGTTGCGTGAGGTAAGAGAAAGATTGAAGTTGCGTGCAAGGAATTAATTACAAAGTTATAGTAGCTACGATCCAGGTACATGTGGAAGGATTTCTCTTTTCATAAACATGAACACAACGCACCACGATTGTGCGAGCGAGGCCGCAGAGACGGGAGCCCCACATTATTTTGTGCCAGAGAGTCGTTGGGCGAAGTAAGACCACAACAGAATTCTGGATCTGTAATTTACATCAATTTTCAATGACCGACTTGACCCTTTTATTCATACGCAACATCACCAAGTCTTCAAATTATATCAAATCAATGATGCTATGAAATCTAATGATATAATTTAAAAACTTGGTTATATTTTATATAACTACGGTTAAAAATGATGACATTTACCATCTACTGGTGGCAGCAGTCTTTTGTCATAGCGGGAGTTTTTCAGAAGGTTGTCCAGTATCTCTTTGTCCGACTTTCCCGCTGCAAATCTGGAGAATAGTGAATAGAATTTTATGTAATAACTGTGAAGCAATTTTGCATTTCTAAAGAACCTTTTAAATCATCACGAAAATGGCCTGAAAGCGAGTAAAAGAGAAGATTTATGCCGTAACATATATCATGGCAAATTAAGCGTGTGGAAACGCACAGCAGTACGCTTAGTATTGATTTTAGATTAACACTTATTACCTTGCTGCTACAAAAGCCGTTCAATAAGCTAATAAACAGAGCAATGACACGGTCTAATAATAAATGTCGTAGTTTTGTTAGCAATAATAAGTTGTTAATAATTGGAACTGGCAAGTGTATTGAGTCATCATTTCAAAATACAACCATTAACTAACTACGAATTAAACAAAATTCATTAATTTCGATCAACAGTGTTTACTGACAGTAGTCAGTAATGTTAATGTTACCGAACTTCACAATACTTTGTGAAGTTCAGTACCATTGAACCACAACTGAATCATATCGAAACACATGTCAAGGCTAACTTTTGGTAAGTGTGCGGAAACAAAAGCTTTGTGAGATGCAAGGAGTTGTTCACTCGTGCTAAACTGATTTGAAAGTTAGTCCAAAGTTAAACAGAGGACCGTATGCAATCAAAATAATCACATCAGCACAACGTAGAGAGTAAGCAACAAAAGCAAGTTATGTTTACACTATTTAAGGGAAAGTGATAATGTAGACGGGATAATAAACATACTGGGGGTATAACCCTCGCCACAGACAATTTGTTTTGCATAGTGCCGCAGGGCGTATTAATGGAGCGAGGAACTTCACGCTTGGCTGGCGTGGGCCGGCTGGCGTGTTAAATACGCTTCGCCGCCTGCGCTCGCCGTGTGTCCTTCCACGCTCTACTCATTACAATCTAAATCTATCGTTCCTATAAATCCGTAGAACGCTGCTTTGTCGGTATGAAATTTTGAAAAAATAAAAACCAATGAATGAATCTGACAGAACAAACAAAAAGTTTTCTGTTGTTTGGTGGATAGTAAATGAAAAAATTATATTGTTGAATCACTAGCCATTGTTACAACTTGAATGACATAAATGACGGTTTCCCAAAACAATTGAACTGTGTCACTTGTCTTGTATTCATGCCCACTTACAGTGATTGGTTATTGTTATTCTGGACAACCAATCATAACAGCTCACACGAGATTTGACAGCAGATGTATTGGCTTTCAGGAACTAGGGTAAAAATGGGTTTTAAGAGGTATCAAATAAAGGTGTTTTTCGCTTACATGTCTGATGTGAGACCTGATGCTCGACTGAGCATGAGGAAGATGGCCACAGCGCGTGCCACGACGCATGACCAACCCATATTAGGACATCTGAAAATATAATAAAAAATCTTGAATTTTTACACTACCTAATATTTTAAATACAAGGTTGTAGAGAGACGTTTGGATGGTAAGCTCAATCACAAATTAACCGGTGAATGATTTTGGATCAAAAATGAAATTCGCTCATAGATCAACAGATCTATACTCTAATTTAGATCCAAATCCAGTTTTTCTTATCTTATTTTGACAATGCATGGTGTCATGGACCAGACGTGTGCTCCCAAGTAGCTTCAACCATATTTTATGTAGTATATTAGGAGAGTTTAAAATACGTATCCGTGCATATGTTTCTGGTTTCATAAAATAGACTTAAACGGTTAGTAATAGAATAACTTTTGGCATTTTACGTTCTGAGGTCAATGCCAAGTGCAAGTACAGAAATGAGAATTTCTCGAGTTTGTGTCAGTCCTCTAGAAAAGTGTTTCGCAAAGTGTGTGCCGCGGCAAACTCGTGTACTTAGTGTAATTAGTTGGTGTTCGTCGGAAAAATAAGTATTTACTAATCTCTTAAAATCAAATAGACAGATGGTAGGAAAAATGTCTAAATAAACAGCTGCAAAACACGCGATAGTCTTTTTTAGTTTTGGTGTGCCTCCAAAATTTACCGATTTCTAGATGTACTTTCAACACAAAAAGTTTGAGGATCACTGCTCTAGAAAGTCGAAGAAATCCATACTAATATTATAAATGCGAAAGTCACTCTATTTGTTTGTTTGTTTGTTACCTTTTCACGACTAAACGGCTGATCGGATCTTAATGGATTTTGGCAATAAGATAGATTTAAACCTTGGGAAGGATATAGGCTATATATTATCACGCTAATAACATCGGGAGGTGAGCAATATTGCATTATGTTCAGATTCCTCAACTGATTGACAACTGACAACTGTCATCACAAACATTAGAATAGATCGGCTATTTTAGAACAATTGTCACCGAAGTAAATAGCCCGACGGTTTAGCGGTTGACCTGTGAATCGTAGGTTGAAGGATCAAACCTCAGCCAGTATACACTTTTTGTTTTACTTTTTTATTTTTGATGCTGTAATATTTACAAAAGTAACCATGGTTCGATCCCCACCCGGTTTTCACTTTTTGTAAGTAGGTATTTTGTATTTTTTTATGCTTTAAGACTTCCTAATCATTACCAAATAGTGTTATACATCCTTTTAGTTATTATTAACCATTCAAACTATAGTTAAACAATCATTTAGCCTCTGGCCGAAGTAAAAGCCAGCTCTTGGGTCACGGAAAGCGTAAGCTATGCGTTTAGAAATTTCTTTAAAAAGACTGTGAGCATTGAGTACTCTGATCTCACGGTCCCACGGTCCAAAGCTTCAATTCCCAACGACTCGAAAATATAGTTACCGATAAGATTACTTTATTAAAGCTGCTTGAGCTTCCCCGCGGCCACAGCGACAGTACCAGTGTCCAGCTCTTTTAGTTTATATATATTTTTGTTTTCGTAAATTTTAATTATTTAGTAAGAAAGTAATATCATCATCATTCATCATTTCAGCCGAAAGACGTCCGCTGCTGGACATAGGCTTCCCCCAAGTGTCGCCACATCGACAGGTCCCGTGTGACTTGCATCCAGAGGATCCCCGCAACCATCACCAGGCCATCGGTCCACCTCGTGGGAGGCCTTCTAACGCAACGTCTTCCGATTCGTGGCCGGTCGTTCTGCGAGCAATGTGCCCTGCCCACTGCCACTTAAATTTGGCAATTCTTCGGGCTACCGTGACTTTGGGGTAACCTTGGTTCTCTTGCGAATGTCCTTTTTTCTGATTTGATCACGCAAGGAAACTTCGAGCATAGCCTTCTCCATTGACCTTTGAGTGATTTTAAGCCTTCTGATGAGGCCCAATGTGGGCGACCACAATCGGTCCCGTATGTAATCACTGGCAACACACACTGGTCATGACTTTCGTCTTGAGACACTGCAGTGAGTTAGACGAGAACATATCATGCAACTTCCCGAACGCTGCACAGACGAGTCGGATTCGACGGTTGACCTCTTTCTCGAAGTCAGACCTACCCAACTGGACCGTTTGTCCCATGTAGACATAATCGTCTACAACTTCGAGTGTAGAGTGTCCGATCTTGATAGGAGTGGGTGTTACATGGGCAATCAATATGAGTTTGGTTTTGTCCATGTTCATTTTAAGACCCACTCTTTCGGACGATCCACTGAGGTCATCTAGCATTGTACTGAGGTCCTCTATGGTCTCAGCCATGACCACTATATCGTCGGCAAATTGAAGGAGATTGATGTACTCGCCATTGACGTCGATGCCTAGCCCTCTCCAGTCCAGAACCTTAAATACATCTTCCAGTGCAGCGGTGAACAGTTTCGGAGATATGACGTCTCCCTGTTTCACTTCCCTGTCACTGTCACTGTCCATGTCTCTCAGGAAAGTTATATAGTGAATCTCATCAAAATGACTGCTAGGCTGAGGCCTCCCCCATAGCTTTCCAATCTTCTCTCCGTGCGATTTTGTGGTCTGAAATTTATTGTCGAAAACCAAAATAAAAGATTGCCCGACCCGGGAATCGAAACCAGGACCTCATGCTCAGTAGTTGTGACTACTAGACCAACGATACAGTATATTAACAGCATCTATCAGTCTGTTTTAACTTTTTCACGCCTTAACTGGTGAGTGGATTTGGAGAAAGCCACAAGCCAGGTCATGATCTGGATAAGGACATAATAATACTTTCATTTATACATGAAAGCGCAATACTATTCACTCACCGATAAATCACACAAGAACTACTAACTACCACTTTTGACCTATTTAACTTGAAATCTCGCAAGTAAGTTCTTAGTAACGCAGAATTTTTGGAAATTCTACCCCCAAGTGGAATTAATGTCGGGTTAAAGGTTAAGTTTAGGAGGATATTTGTAATTTTTAAAAAGAGGCATTAATGCACAAAATGGGGGTTTCCTATTGAAAGTTAATGTGGTACAGTAGTCGGTAGTGAGTTCGTATACATTGAGGATTATACTCGGTTTTCGAAGTTTTACTCACAAATGAATAGGAGATCACACTTGAAGCAAGTTCTTTCAAACGAAAATAATCATCTAAAATCAATTTAGGTCGCTAGGGTCGATCTACAGTTTAAGTTGCGTTTGCCTAGGTTGGTCCATGGATGGGTGACCACCCATTACGTACCGACTTTATTGTGCTTTGGAAAGCACGTTAAGCCGTTGGTCACGGCTGTCAATTGTAGATCTTTGACAGGAGTTACAGGTAGTCAGTGGCACGAAAGTCTGACAACCAGTCTTACCAAGAGGTGTCGTATAACCCAGTACTAAATGGGTTGTGGAGGTCAGATGGCCAGTCGCTCCATGTAAAATCCTGGTATTCAGCTGCATCCGGTTAGACTGAATGTTCCCAACTTAGTTGGGAAAAGACTGGGCAGATTGTATTAATACTGGAGACATCTGGTAACGAACTTCATACAAAACATTGAGATCAAGAACCTCCTGACTAAAAGACATACGAACCTATCGCGTACGAAGTCGCGGGTAACAGCTAGTATAATATAATATGATATATATCTTTATTGTAAGGACAGAGATCCATGACAAACGAGTTAACAAGATGGCACTAATGCACTTACTAACTAAAACACGATAAATAAACTTATAATCTGACATATCTGAATGACGGTCTGTGAGCCGCTATCCAGTGATATTATTGGGCCATCCACCCTACCGGCTACAGTAGCCACGGACGAGGCTGTTGGGGCTGTCACGCACCTGACATAAACCGTTTTCCAAACTATTGCCACTTTCTGGGGTCCTCAGGTATCGTATTGGAACTGCTGGATATAGGCACTTGAAAACTGCCCAACACCTGTGACTATGACTACATTAATTATAACAAATTCCTTTTGGCTTTGCCGTTGACATGTATTCTGAAGGTATAACGAGGCTACTATGTCGCTGCTGAAAGCGATTGGTCTAGAATATTAACCCTTCCATTTTAACGGGTCATTCATGTCCTTGGGGGATAGAATGTGTATCTATTTTGTAGGTAAAATAAGGTTTGATGTCTGGGCTAAGTTATGAATGATTGGCCATAGCGGCTAGTGAATTAAAACCTATCGGATTTACGACATTATGACGTGACGACGAATAATCTAATAAATCGATGAACGTCGGCTGTACGCACGAAAAAGGAAGACTCATTGTAACGTTACGATCGGAGCGAGAGCGCTGCACGAGCGAGCGAAAGGCACGATCGGCTCGAGCGTCCGGCGTGCAATTCATAAAAGTATGCAATCATTTCATCAATTTTTTGTTATGACGTTGTCACTTTAAACTATCGTCCGTAAACCGACTTTACAGACAACCAATTTTTTTTTGCATCTCAGTTGGTTTTCAGTCTTAGCAGTTGGGGCCTGAGCTGACTTGCGAAAATTTCGAAAACCGATTCTTCGATCTGATGTTCTGCTTTTCGAAATTACTTTGAAGACATAATGCAAAGGGTCAGACTTGTTGCAATACCCTTTTTGGCACCTTCTGGCGATTTTAATGAATACACAGTTGCTCCCTTTTGGACCATTTCAAAATAATTACAATCCCGTCTTAAATTTAAATGGGTAAGATTAACCCTCTTTAACTTAACATTTTACAGTGGTAAGCACTCAAATTAACCCATTTTACAAAGCTAGGATTATTAAGGCTAATGGCGTGTTTTTGTTGCACGTTCTAACCGTCTGTTAAATAAACCGGCATTATTTTAGTTATTATATTTAAAAGGAAGTTTTAATAGATTCTAGAACCTATTTGGTGCGGTTTTCATGTTGAAGAAATTCTGAAGATTGATTGGAGTTACGCTTGAAATATGCTTATTAAATACAGTCAATCAAACTATTGATTGACTATTATTTAGGACATTAAAGTCGAAATCGCATTGGAACCTATGTTTAGGTTTTCTGTTCAAACAGGTATACTACAGGTTACTACAAGGGACATTGACTCCAGACGGTTACCATGTATTCTGTTCATCATTCCGAACCCTCCCACATAGAATTTTTTTATCGGTAATTTAAAAAAAAACTGCTTTTCCATACATTCTGACGGTATAGGTATGTTCCATTCATCCCATCCCATGAAAAATTTAGCTTGAATACGTGGCACCAACCCGCACTGGGCCCGCGTTGTGTATAAAGCCCACTCTCTTTCATTGAGAGGAAGCCTGTGTCCCCCGCAGTGGGAACATTATAGGCTGATGATGATGATGATGACGTGATATTCGTTTGTACCTCGATGTCCTTTCCACCTTGTATGCAGTGTACCTGTTTAACGGGAATCCTTCTTGAATAACTCCACACATTTGAGCACCTATAATTTAGCACAATCCTTATTTTCGAATAATATCACTTAACCTACGTTTTCTTGATAAAATTTCCACTATAATCTACTTAACAATGTAAACAGAGTACCTATATCAGTCAGTATTCAAAACAAAGAAAGTTGTTTAGAAGCAGAAACAAAGCTCTCGGCGGAGTAAAGCGGATTACTGAAGGTAAATAAAATATAAGTTGAAATATTCCTGTAAGGGAAATAGTTTCTTAGAATTTTCCTATAATATGCATACAATGGATTGACATTCCGGGGCTCTACTTCATCTTTTCAGATTGGTATACAAATAAGAAATATTGTTTGTTTTGTAAGTACATATTTTGATTGCAATGCAGTAGTTTATGGGGTTGGATAGGACCAATTCATTACGAGTACGTTACCAACTATGCGTATATCACAATAAAAGTCCATTCCATAAGTTTGCAAGTCTGAAATAACAATAATTTATCACTGGCTTAGTTTGCAAGTTCGCGAGCAAATATCCGTATTGTACTTATTTAATTTACATAGTTAATTTGCAAATAAAATGTATCAAAGGAGGGCCATGAGTGCGGCGTGTTGTTGTTAGCGTGTTGCAAGGCCTCCACCACAGTATTGCATATTTTTAGGGTTCCGTACCCAAAGACGGCGCGATAGCTATCTGATTGGCTGCTAATCCACGTGCCGCGGGTTCGGTCCCCGCACGGAACTAATATTTGTATGACCTACAGGTAGTTGTTCCGCTGTTTGTGTACGTGAGAAAATGTTTGTAAACGCACCTTCGATACAGGAGAAACTCCTAGAGTGGGGCAACCTTTTTTCTAATAATAAAAAAAAACAGTTTCAACGAGATCCCTATTACTAAGACTCGGCTGTCTGTCCGTCTGGGGATCCCACACAGGGTTGTGTTTCTTTTGAACCGTAATAATGTTCAACTGGTTTGATTTAATATGGCCGTAGTAGGAACAACATAATAAACACAATATTTAAAAGAAAATTTATCCCCATACAAGAAATTTAATTATGACGGCGTTTTTTCACGGAACCCTTCGTGTGCGAGTCCGAGTCGCAATTGGCGGATTTTTTTCGCTCCTCCAGCACATGTAAGCGCAGAGAACACATGACCTACTTTCAAAAGTTGTATTATGGTTATGCTTATGACGTTAATAAGAGTCGGCACGCGGATCATTGGCGCGAGCGACATGGCACCTCCCACCTACCCCTATATTGTTATAACTGTATGTGCAGTATTACGCCCACCTTTTTAATAAAATGTTGTGGTAACATATTCATGTTTTTCGGTAATTGGATTTTTTCATTTTCACAGTCGGTTTGATGAGTTTTGTTTCGTGTTATGATATTTTTTATTATTAGTTTTTTTTGTCTGTGTGTGTGTCGGTGTGTGTGATTATGTCTTGTGACTGGGACTGTAGCTTCATTTTTATTGTTTGACTATTCAAAATAGCCTGAAATTGGCCTACTTGAAATAAATGATTTTGATTTGATTAGATTTGATTACCAATTTGTTCCAAAGTTAAAAATTACGTGAAATAAAAATTGACAAATAATATTATTAATCATGATTTGTCCAGCCTTTTTCCAAATATATTAGGGCCAGTTTCCATTCCAAGCGGATGCAGCTGAATTCCAGTAATACGATGCCCCTTGGTAACATTAGTTGTCAGATTTTCTGTACACCTGTTATGACTGTCAATTATTTACAAAAGACAGCCGGGTCCCACAGCTTAACGTGATTTTATAGGCACGGAGGACACTCGACATGTAGTACATGGTCACCCATCCAGGGACCAACCTTGGGAAGCGCTACTTAACCTTGAATATCGACCCGTGGGGCTGTGATTATTTACCCACGAGCTACCAAACAAATGTATTCCTACTCAAACAAATTAAACTATAAGAAACAATCGAGAAAAAAACTGTTACAAAAGGTTTACCACCGCGATACCACTGACGTATGAAGTTAGGAACGCGGTGTCTGGGGAAATATCGAAATTTATGACTCGGGGCCTATTTTATACTCGTTCCCTTTTCAAACTTGACCAGATGCCGGCTACATTTTCTTTGTGATTGTGTCTGTGCTGCCAAATGGTCAAACTTATTTTTATTTTGGAAATATAGGTTCTTAGAAGTAATATATTTTATTTGACTTCTCAGCTGTGTAATCTTGGAAATATCATAATGTACGGCTTCGATCTATTCACTTTTTCCAGAGATAGCGCTAGATCGAAGCTCTTTTAGAGTTCGCCGATAAAATGCTTTTCACATAAGCAGATCTACTAGATATTTTCTTTGGAATTGGATTCTGTTCATATCCTACAAAATGGGAGGATACTTATAGTACCTAGATGAAAGTTCATGAGAGAATCGATGTTATAAATAAATTGTGATCGATGTAAGACGATTGGTAGGTAGGTGCTTAGTATTTTGTTCACTCAATTCTTATTTAGTCAATGATATTAAGTATAAGCCTTTAACCACGTCATCACCCTCGCAGATTTCGGAAATTATCCCGCGGGAACTTACCATCATTACAATAAGTATGCTACTAATTTATTTTACTCTTTTAGTACGGCCAAGGACAAAATAAAAATGTAAAGTAAAATATACCACTACACAACAGTCATACGCTGATCGTGAGATACTCAAGACATGCCGATAAGATCGTCTTGTATTCGTCTAGCATCCTCGAAAGCGTTGAACGCGGAGAGCGTGTGATTGATCACAAACTAGGTTTAAGCGACAGTCCGAGTCACAGGCACGGCAAACAGTGTATGCCTCGTCTTAGGTCCTAACCCAGCTCATGGAATATTCAAATCCGTTCAGCCGTTAATCCTTGCAAAGTTACGTAAAAGTACAGAACTACGTGTACAGAGTGGAGAGTATATTGACGCACAAATGTTTACCACGTATTTCTAACCCGGACGTAGAATTTTTTCTTAGGTAATTTACGAAAAAATCGGCTGTTCCATAAATTTTGACCGTCACTTTTGTAGGAAACAGCAGTTTTTTTAGGGTGCGGTATGATGTACTGAACACGTTGTAACCGTTTATGCCTCAATGGCCCTTCCACCCTGTACATAAGTATTGAAGTATGGATAGGGTTAAAGTTTGCTGCAAATATAAAAGTAGAAGTCATGAATACCTTTCTGCTGACTGCAGAGCTTTGTCGGCATGTGGAGAGATGGATCAACCCGCCCGCGTGCCCCGCGCCCGCCACAACATGTCCGCTGAATATCTGAAACAAACATAAATCAAACTTTAAAAAAAAAACTAGCTTTTGTTATAATTAAAAAAAGAAAATTAGGTTTATCTATTAAAATTGAACGCAAATTTGTTTCAGTGCTATTAACCGTTGAAGATGCTTTCCTGGCTGTGGGATCAAGTCATGTCTATCGTAAAAATATATTGTCTGTCTCCTGAACCAAAAGTTTGTGCAAAATTTCTGTTCAATCGATTTGGAGGAACTGCAACACACATCTACATGTGATATTTCTATCAGTATAAATTCTTAGAAACATAAGGTACCAATTTCGCAACAGAAACAAAGAAAATAGAATCACGATCTCAATAACAACCGGCGATTATATTAATGCCTACCTGTGTAATTTATTTCCAATACAATTACCTATTTCTCACATAGCACGTTATTTTTCCACCCCAAACGCGAAGAAAATACGAAAAATGCGAGAAAAAATTTAGGTGTACCCAAGAAAGCTGAGCTAATATACGCCTTTAGATTTATATAGATAAATCGTGCTTGAAAAATAGCGGTAGCGCTCCCACTTATTACGTCGGAACAATAAATTGGAACAAAATGTTACCAGTGCGACCAGAAACTTTCTTTTATCCTATCAACTTATGTAATAATACACTTATTGATTCAAGAGGCCTCGGGCTAGAATTTGATAGTTCACGTTATAGAGGAGTCAAAATTCCTATTAGGTTAAACTGCTCCTCTAGTCCTACTACAATTTGTTTCTACTCGTGACATTTAATGCGATGTCGTACCACCGTGAGATGGCGCCACATGCGACCTTGCGGTCCTGACAACGAAAAAACTAAGTTACATTACGAAAATTAAAACGGGCCATTATAAGTTATTTATATTCACTTCTATTTACGAGCTAATTTAAATGCGAATAATGTCCGAGGGCTCTGCCGGTTCTTTGTAAAACTTGTTACAAGGTTCTTGAGAACGGTCCACATTGTAGCAAGAATAATGGCTGACATAAAAATATATTCTCATTCAGAGCGACAATATTGCAAAATGTTTGGGCTTCAACCTCTGGTGAAAATAAGTTGGAATGTTATGGTTTTTAATTTAGATCTTAATTTGGTTGCGCCCTCAAAAATGTCGAGGGTTGCCACATTTTCCACTCTTCTATTTGCCGACAGTATAAAACCCTTTTTTCATTGGCGCCCTCTCTCGTTTAATTAAGTCAACAACTGGCGGCCATTTTAATAATACTCGCGTTTTGTTTTTATAAAACATAACCCGAAATAAAAATATATTCGTGGTATCAGACACAAGTAACTGGCAAACAAAACGCGTTTTTGCCGCCATTAGCAGTCCATTGATGGGCCCCAATGTTTTTGTTTTGGAAATGAAAAAGGGAAATTGACATTGAGTCTAATTCATTTGTTTACTTTTGATTTATGCATTTGTTCTTTATTGTTCCCAAAATGGCGAGCCGTCAGATTAGGGTGGTATTTAGCAAGTAGCGGTCAAATTGGTCCGGACAAATTTGTGGCCGCGTATATTTATGACAAATAACTGTACTGAAGTATCTTTCAGTGTCTGGCTGTAAGGTGTCGCAATCTGTTCGTACCTTAACACAATGTATGGACTGCAGGCAGTACATATGTTCTCGTTGTTCTTCCTTATATTTAAAAAAAATATTTACTCATTCTTTAAGTTCTGTTTTAATTCTTCTGGTCGGAGAAGCCTATTGTTTTGGAAAATTGGAAAGCCATGGGCCTTTGCCCAGCAGTAGGACAGAGGAGGTTGACAAAAATAGAAAAAAAAATATCTTCAAGTTGCGATGGAACAATATAGTCTCAATCAAAACAATGAAAAAATCCTAACAATTACAATAAGAGAAAAGTAGTCTTAAGAACATAAAACTCGAGAGAGGCCCGGGATTTTTAGGACCAAAGCCTAAAAAAGGTTGGGAATCATTCCTTTTACAAAATGCTGTCATTTTTCCCTAAATCCGTGCCGTGGTGTCACATTATGCTAATTTCTGTCTCGTTCATAAATCCCGGAGAAGAGACTAAATCACCTTCTTAGGAGAATAATCTTTTCATGTATTATTTTTGATGTAAAAGGATGCTCTGTCCCGAATTGGATGTTTCGTTTTATTTGTAATAAACGTTCTTTAATTTGAGATGTTTTTTTTCTTTAAGCTTATTTTTTTATCTTTGTCTGTGGTCTAATTTTGTTCTAATACAATTTAATGTCGTGCCAGCGACACGGAGATGAAGAATGGCATAAAGCTTAGGTAGTCTGTATGTAGCTGAAGAACAGTTGGCCATAGGACCGATGCCAGTGGAGCAAACGAGTCCTGGAAGGCTAGCATATGGAACGCGTCCTTGTTAGATGGACCGTCGGAGAACGACAGGGTGTTTTGATGGAGTGTTGGAGAGACATATGTCCACCTGGCTGAGTTGATTGACTTTGTGCATATAGCTAACTACATATTTGTTTATAACAGAGGAAGAGAAATAACAACTTTTAAAAGATGACAGCATGCATAGAGCCACGCACACATATGCATGCTTGTAGAGGTGTAGGTGTGGGGGTCACAGGCTGCATGTTTATTACCACGTATTTTACGTATGACCCTATTCCACGTAGTTAACACGTAAGAGAAATGTAAAATAGAATTGTTCCATGTTTCCAAGTTTTAAATTAATTAACGACATTACTGGATTCACTGAGTTCACGTACAGGTCTACCTGTTAAAGTAGGCACCTAGTCTTACGAATTCGTTGAACTTTACACTGAAGTTTGAACGACAGAAATACGTATTCGCACGTATATACAAATTTAAGTTATGTTATGTTTAAGTTGTGAAATGGCATGAAAATGTTTTTGAATATTAAAGTAAAAAAAATAATAGTTAAGTTAGCAAATAATCATTATTTAAAATTAAATCAAATTAGCTCTAGCTAAATTAAAGAAAGAAAAAAGAAAGAAAGAAAGAAAACATATTTATTTGGCACACGCCACAAATGCACACAATATAAAATAAAACATAAATCTTAGAACTAAAACTGAAAAAGATAATATTGTGTGTCTCACGGCTGCGCCAAATAGGCCCAGTTCAGCAAACTGCCGAGCAGCTAGTGCCCGACGCTGGTTTTCAATTACTGTAAAATACAATTGAATATTTTCACAGTTAGCCGTAACAAGATGCCTTTTAAAAATATCCAAAATTTTGCTACGAATCTAAAAATAGAATCACATTTATCATTTGAATACCCAAAAACATGCTCATTTCCATTTACATCCCGGACAGTTAATTTTAATTACAAAGTTCTAATAAAATTAAGCACCCATTGGTACAAATGAAGGGTATTGTTTCGCGGCTTATCTGCGGCTGTAGCCTTTAACGTAATTATGAGCGGGAGAGGCCTCGTAGCCCGTAGCAGGTGAAGCGCCTACGCGGCTACGCGGCTACGAGGTTAGAATATTTCGTAGCGAATGTAATGTGTAGCGAGATAAGTTTTTCATGTAAAATTATTGCCTCGTGGGTCTAGACTTCTAGAGGTCGCAAGTTCGACTGCCACTAGACCAACACGGCAGTCAAAAAACAAAAAATAAATAAAATATAATTATTTTTTTCAAATAAAAATTGTTAAATAAATTGTAGTCTTTATTCCTTTATAATTGACTGACGTTATCTTTTTGTCACTTTAAACCCTTGTTGACAATCAGGGGCCCCAATGACAGCTGCAAATAATAACGGCTGTTCCAGAGTAATTAGTCGAAGTGTTAAGAACAATAAATCACTCAGTCTGGTTATCGACTGGAAACGTTTATTCTACACTTTTTTAATTTTCTGAACGTCGGAACAATTTACTTTTTTGCCGGAACAAGGGTTCAATTATCGCGATTTACTTTTAAAGTTTGAAACGTAAATTTTTATTTTGTTTTAGTTGTTTTTTAAACATTGGTTATCATCCATAAATCAATTTATGTTCTTTTTTTATGTAATTGCAAACAGGTCTTGTATGGCCAGTTATTTTAGGGTTGTCCAATACAAACACTAGTATTCCAACTTGCTAAGGCCCGTCTTAAGTTCAGTTAGACTCAGTCGTCATGACAACGGTTCAAAACGCCCATCACATCTTATTCTTAGCTGCAATTGGCGGATTTTCAACTTTGACAGATGATTTTTAAGAAAATATCCAATCGTGGGCGTTTATGTCAATTCATAAACAAACTTTAGCTGTCATTGTGTCTAATGGGCGGATTTAAGGTGCTGGACTTGAGCTGAGCCAGTTACTAAGAATATCAGTAATAAATAAATTTTGCCGGTTGACTAATTAGACATAAATCTATAATAACATAACATCACGCCGGTAATCGCCAAAGGGTAAGACAGAGGCGTGCCTAATAGTACACCCATATGTCGTCTGTTATATTTAAGCTCATGTAAGGGCGAGGCTCCCATGTTATGTCAATGTGGTAACTTGGGGGAGGCCTATGTCCAGCAGTGGACGTCTTTCGGCTGAAATGATGATGATGGTGATGATGAAGGGCGAGGCGATTGCCATCAACCGGGCACAAGTCCAGAACTCCAGACTCCGTTGCTGCTACTAAGAAAATTCTGATCGAAAAATCCAAAAATACTTGACCCGACCTGGCAATCCAATATTGAAACTTCTGCTAAGCTATATTAATTGCAACTGCTAGACCAAAACTAAATCTATCATTATGCATTAGCTCAACTCCGACAGAGACATCTAAAATTCTTCTTAAAATGAAAAATTACATCCGAATTCCGAGCCGTACGATCCGGGACTCGGTCCGGGTCAAAAGCTTACGCTGTGAGATGCCTCCGGTTCTCTTCAGGGCCGTTCCGGGCGCACCATTCCGTAATCCCAGCCCGCATCGCTTATGCCCCTTTCCGGACACCGGGATTTAGGTCCCGTATAACTTGTCAAGCTTTTATTGTTGAGTGTGTGACTGTGAGCGTGTGTATTGTATTAGTGATGTGAAAGTGTGTGTTAATTGTGCATTATGACGGTTTGTGTTGTCAAGTTAGGTGGATTTGTTGTGTTTGAAGCTTGAATGGGTGCTGGGTTAGCTCTGAGGTTACTGCTTACAGGACCGTTTACTTTTTGGTGTTTTGACGCTAACCGAGTTTACTATTTATCTAAATTGAGTTGCTACTGTTTAACTTTAACCAACGTGTATTTGCTTGTGACCTAGCAAACATTAGAACATAAATAATCAAGATTTTATCGAAGTGCCGTGTTCATACAGCAATATTTCAACATGAAATGACGTTATCTACTTTAATATGATGATTTATTTTCCCACCAATTTCCATCCTGTAATCGTATAAAATTAACTCCGATTCAGTGAGTTGTTAGTTGGATAACAAGCTCTGAATTTTCTCCAATCAACACAATACAATCGCCAAAGTAATAATAATAAACAAGACAATACAATAACAAACAATACAATAACTTACATTTATTTATTTTCCCAATTATGGCCATGTTTTGTAGCATGGCGTTCAATGGACCGTAATTTTATTAACTTTGCAATATAGCCCGTTTTATATTCAAAATCAATAGGATACCAAGCCAATATAACCCTAAAAAGGTCGACCTAAATGGTTATTATCCAAGGTTATGAAAACCCTTCTGCACCTGTTGTGAAAATATGACTCACTGATGCAAACGAGTCGCGTGTTTGAAAAGGTGGGATTATTAAAAATATAAAAACTCAGTCCCTTATTTAAGTTTGTTGATTAAATTGATTACTGGTGGCACGAAGTTCTACTGTTGCTTAGTATTGCATGAGGTTTATTACCTACCTTTCACGTTATTTCTGACTGTGACTGGTTAAAGAGTTATAAACTAAGCTGTCCCGCGCAACTTCTTTGCGTCACATTCTCCGCGTTTTCGCCATATTTTTCATTGCTGCTCCGCTCCTATATACCGCCATCTATTGAATACTTACTCAATCCAGTCAACAGATACCGCCATCTGTTAGAAACGTTTGGAGCCAACAGATAATTGTGACTTAATTTGCAATAAAATAATATTGCGACTATAAAATGAGATGTAAGCTATCCTATCTTTCAAGTTTGATCAAACTGTACACGGTGTGCAAATTTGATTAAAATCGGTTAAGAAGTTTAGGAGTCCATCCCGGCAAACAACGTGACGCGTAATTTATATAATATAAACTATTTTGACTATACCTAAACAAAAATAAGTAATCATAACTCGTTGGTCGAGTGGTAACAAGCGCGACGGCTGAGCATGATGGACTAGGTTCGATTCCGGGTTCGGGCAAAGTGCTTTAGTGTTTTCCCATCAGGAATTTCAGTAGCAGCCACGGAATCTGGATTTGTGCCCGGTTGATGGCAATAGGGTCGTCCCCTATAACATGGAACTTAAACATAACTGGCGAAATGTTGGTTTACTATTAAGTACACCTCTGCCTAACCCTTCGTTGATATGATGTTACGTTAGCTAGTATAAAAAGATTTTTTTAAATCTCATATTATAAACAGCGGGCGGTAGCAATAAATCATATAAGATACAATCTTCCTTCAAATGAAGAAACATATCGTATGGTCAGCTATCCCGTTACCGACGAACAAATAAATATCCTTTGTTATTTCTCTGTGACATTTCAGTATTTTTATCGCTCTATATTTTCTTTATTAGGAGAAGTGTGGCGTCGCGTAACGTTATTAAATTCTGAGATTTTGGTGTGAGTCATAAAAATATGATCGCCTTCGTTATTTCAAGTGTAGTCTTAGGTGGTAGGTATTTCTTTAGATTATTTATTTTTATTTTATTTATTTTCAATATTCGGATAACAGAAATCTAGTGTTATTAACATACCTTATACCTAGTGTTAGTACATACTAAAAATGATTTTGAGAAGCATTTTGCACTTTTTTTTTTTTATAATGGCATCTCGCAATTTAGCCTCTGAGGCTCTGAGGGTAAAACTCCGTCTCTTTCCCACACTGGAATAAGAGTAAAATGGTAGGCCACCTGTCCATTTACGAAACAATACAGTTGTTTTATTTTAAACCTCCCGAAAATAATATTTAAGAATGATACAGTTTATTATAGATGGGCCGATTTCTAGCTGAATGCGCAGAAGCTAATTTCATATTAATTTAACTAGAGTTGAAGCTGTTACATCAGTTACAAAGATATGAGGGTAAAATGACATTAAAAATACGCACAGTGATCAATTACTGCCATAAATCGGCTTCTTCTCCATCTGCGAGAAAAGTTAAATAAAAAACATTAAATTATGTCCTAGAATGTTCTACCAAATCCCCTCTGACCCGCAGTTTTATACCGTAAAAGATTACAGGAATATTATATAAAGTTTTTAAAAGAATTCTCGTTAAATATTATGCAATTGTTTCAGCTGAAAAATAATAAATGGCAAAGGTATTAATTTTGTTTGCACACTCCCTGCAAAATACAATTTATGTGAAACATTTATTTAGTAGACGTTCCGTGTTTTTAAACGGTTTTTCTTTCGGGAAATTTAATATTTATTCTCACTTTAAAACATGAATTTATGATAAGACTGAGTATATTTTTTCTGGGTTGATGCGTTTCGTAATACAGAGGTGTACCGATAATGTTGCGAAAACATTATGGATTTACATAAAAGTGTAAAATGTTGGTCTGAAATAAACAGAAGAGTCCATCTAGGTCTAGGTTAAATGCAACGAGTTACCGGTGAATTACATTTGTGCATAAATCACGGAAATGACCGTAGTCGACGGTAAAAAATGTTGTATATGAAAATCATTTCTTTTTCATATACGATAAAGACTTATATCGAGTATTTTGTGCAGAACTTTTATTGCAATATGAAATGTCTTCATCATTGTTGTTGGGTTAAAAACAGGATGGTGATTTAAGGTGGATGCGCAACTAAACGCGCCGCAGTCATCGCATTTTATAAATATTTACATGATCATCTTTACTCACTGGCAATCGTAAAGAGAGTAACTCTAACAGTCATAGTCATACTAAAATCCGGTTCGTAAAAACAACTTTCATAGAGACATCGTCCGCCTGAAATCTTATAAGAGTATCATATCGAAAGTTCTTTAGTATGACAGGTAGAAACACCCAATTGACGATTGCCTGTTACTACATCACCACCGAGGAGTATGCAAGTATCGTAATACTTTCTGCCTTTCTGAAAAAGGCGTGAGGTTATGTATGTACGTATGTAAATTGCCACCGTGTATATCGTTCTATCCTAACAAAGTCTAGCCTTTGATACAACAATTCGAGGAATGAAGACAGCACCTAACTAAAAGGTACATACCTACATAAGTAAGTAGTTGTTTATTGCGGCGTGTGTTTAAGATGCCTGATGGCTGATGCTCTGAGTGCTCTTAATGTTCGCATCATGAATTCGTGCCGCGTAAACTTTGTTATTAGCGCTGCCAAGCAGGCAATTACGGCTTTCTGCTACTGACGTGCTACTCGGCCAGATTTTAGGATGAGAACGGGGACTCTCACCCCGTTTGAGTTTTAAATTACAGAAATGGTTTGGTTTTTTTTTTCATATTTACGATAATTGGACCACGTGCCTTTAAGTTTTTTGGTGAAACTGTAAGGTTTTCTGTCAGAAAAATCTGTCTATACCTAATTGTGCGTTCATAATTAAGGAAATGCTGTTCTTAAATTAAGTGGGATGTTAATGGATATTTTTTTAATAAAAAGGAGGTAGGTTAAACACTTTTCAAGTAGTGTTACGACTTAAGACATGTTCCCTTAGAAGTCTATGCAATTACGGCAAAGTAATGTTCACCTACACAGGATTCTGAAACACGTAATAACCATTCTTGTTTTTTGTCTCTTTAGCCAGAAACATAGTATCGACAATGCAATATGGCGAAACATCAAGCTATCATTTCAGCCAAATGACGTCCACTGCTGGACAAAGGCCTCCCCAAAGGAGGGGGTGTTTTGCCATAATCGCCACGCTTGGAAGGCGGGTTGGCGATCGCAGTACGGTTGTCACAAAAGCACAGAGAACGCTGCTGCCCATTCTCTGGCAAGTCCCTTAGTAGCCTCTTACGACACCCACGGGAAGATATGGGATGGTGTTATTCTTTACGTCCGACACCATACAGACGAATTTTGTGTTATCAAGCTATAGATACATATCCAGTATAACCTGCCATCGCTTTCGCGTACTAGTTTTAATTAAATTGCCAGCAACTAGGCCGAAAGTCAAAAGTCAGGCCGCGCCTAAATACATACAATTCGCTTCGCAGCTACCGAGAACTTCAAACTTCGAACCCTTTCCTTCCAATTTCAAAGTCCCGTCCGTTTAAAAGGGCCCTTTCTTATCAAGGGTTAAAATTTTATGAGAAGCCGGCTCAACAAGGAACCTTGTTGATTGTTGTCGATTATTTTGATTAAGTTTGGACATTTGGTAAACAGAAATGCAGTATTTCACTTGGTTCAAGTTATACTATAACAACATTACAGCTCGGCTGTAATTTTCAAAGGATCAGGCAGAAGTTTACCGTATGGTTCACCCACATTTCTCCAGTTATGTTTGAGTCCCAAAACAAACCTTGTAAACGGTAATCAATATAACTCTTTTGCGTATTAATTCGACTGTTCTTGTATCTATATGATTGTCGATATACATTGGACTATTTTTGCTGGATAGAAAAATCACACGTTACCCGTAAAACATACCATTGAAAAAGAACATTGGAGTTGTTTTCATTCTCAAAGGCTTGACCTAATACTACTACTTGTTGTGTATTTTGGCATACATAAGACCATAATTAACACTGAAATGTAGCTATGCTTTGAACAAAGACATACAGTCACACATACAAGTGACATTTTAATAAGACGTCATGAACTACAGTTGCCGTCTTCCCCCGCGAGGCGAGAAGAGTTATATTTTAGGTGTAGTGTGACAGTGTCTGCATAATATATGAATAATGGAAGTGCATGGTCGTCGTTGGTACCTTATTCTTATACGAATAACTTCCAGAATACTGTAGCAGGAATAAAAATGTCAGAACTAATGTTGAACAAGTCAAATTAAATGCACTGACGCCTACGTTACGACAAAGTACGATGTGATGAAAATCAACGGTGCTGATTATCCCGTTGTTTTATAGACCTTTTTTATAATCTTAAAGTGGCATACGTCCAAGGCTTCTATCTGAAAAAAAAAAAATAATCTTCACAGGGATATGACGTGCATCCAGAATGGCAAAAAATATATGTTGTATTTATACTTGATGATAAATATTTATACTTATTAATAAATATTTATAATACAACAGGACGTATAAAAAATAATTAATTATTTGCGTTCATTCATCACATTTTCGTGTTTGCTGAGAAACTATGAACTTTCCCATTGTTCTTTACTTAGTAAAAAGAAAAACAAAAGTAGACAGCTTAAGTATAGCACTAATAAATATCGGCCAGCTAGGCTAGTAAGTAACGCTGGCCGGTAATGTGAGCCAAGTAAAGTGGACCTCCTGGAGAGAAAGAGAGTTATCGTTCACCCTCCGTGAACTACACTAGTGATTCATCTAGGTATATTATTTAGATTTAAAGAGAAAGTATTATTAAAGTTACAATGTCACTTACGGGATATCTTCTGTGATTTCCAGTTCCAGCTTTTATTTATGACAGTGACAAATCAAATCAATTCATTTATTTCATTGGAATAATAATAACAAATGACAACCTGGTCAAAATAATATATACTATGAATAATGTCAGACGGAATAAAATGATGCCAACTAGAATAACAGTATATCAATTAGAGTAATAGTAGGTATATTATAAATCAGCCAATAATAGTAGGTGTATAGCGTAACAGTAAGAAGGTATATCAGTCGGTCAGTGAATCATCATTAAGAAACTCGTCAATTAAGTAGTCGACTTCGTCTTTCTCTTCTCCTCGTATTTGCGTCGTCTCCTTTATTAATATGGTATAGATGTTACCGGCCAAACCCGATTTCCGGCTAAACTAGATTGTCCTAGGCCAAACTAGGACTCTAAATGGGTTAGGTTAGAACTGTAACCATAAACGCGCGAGCCCAGCAAGCGTAGCGAGCGGTGCCACATCCAAGTTAGGCACATTGTTAATGTTTTTTTGGGTTTAGTATATCCTGACACGATAAACCAGTAAACCGGTTTGGCCTAGGACAAAATAGTTTGGCCTGAAATCGGATTTGGCCGGTAACATAGATAAGTAATGTTCTTAATAGTTCGTTTTCACAACTTTGTAAGGGTTGAATTTTATTCGCATTTATTTAGTACCGTAAGGTGTGATAACCCAGAGGTATGAGGTATGAGGTATGATGATGAGGTATGAGGTATGATGAGGTGGTATGACTGCCAAGTCATAGGTCTCAAGTTCGAACCCGAAAACTCACCCTCTGACTTTTCGGAGTCATGGGCGTATTGTACAATTATCACTTGCTTCGGTGAAGGAAAACATCGTGAAGAAACCAGCATGCCTGGGAGATATTGCATGTAAAGACGAGCTGGGCAAGGCCAGCGACCAGTGATCCACATTGGCATTGGATCGAAACAATTGGAAGCCTTGGGTCCTTTGCCCAATAGTGGGATGACGCAGGATAACAGCATCAGTACCTATGTGAAGACAAGTCAGAGACCCTTAAGCCTTAAGCCCTTCAGGCATAAAAGTCTGACACCAGGTGGCGTACCATGACGACTTAAAACATTATTGTGTTACTCCTTCCAGTGTGGGAAAGAGATGGCGCTAGACAATCTGTATAGCTCCGTCTCTTTCCCACACTGGAATAAGAGTAAAACAATACTGCTTTAAGACGTCATAGTAGGCCAGTAGGTAGGCACTAACAACACGAAAAAGAAGAAGAAGTACCGTTCTAGGATAGTTTTTATAACGAGCGATTCATCACAGCTTTAGCAAATAAACTAGCTGTCCCGCGCAACTTCGTCTGCGTCAATTTTTCATTGCTGCTCCGCTCGTGTTTGTCGTAGCGTGATAGTATAGAGCCTATAGCCTTCCCCGATAAATGGGCTATCTAACACTGAAAGAATTTTTCAAATCGGATCAGGAGTTCCTGAGATTAGTGCGTTCAAACAAACTCTTCAGCTTTATAATATTAGTAAAGATACAATAGGTAGTTGTACTGGAACCAATGTTTTATCTATAAAACTCATGTTTACGTGGTTTTACGATTGTAATCAAAGAACAACGCCCAAATCCGGTCTGGAAGCAATAATGTAAAAATACATAATAGTCCGGATGGTAATAAATCAAGAATAATGTTATAAGTTCAGTTCAATAGTCCCGGCGGAGTGAGTTACTTCTGGGTAATGGTTAATTGCCAAAGTTTCCTAAAGAATGTTCTTTCATTTAGCTTTGTTCCAAGTTCCGTTTTAAATTCGACGTTAGGACGGATAAGGCTTATAATATTAAATTATGTAAAACATTAAATTACTTTAAATCCTCCTGGGTCAAGTTGTTTTAAAAAGAAAAGTGAAAATAAAATGGTTTTTGTGAAAGAAGAATAATGTCTCCGCTGACAGGTTATTTGATCGTCAAATATTGTTTCACCTGCTAAAATGGGGACAGTCTAGTTGGCCCAATTGTTTTAAGAGTTTTACTATGATTTTTATATATATTTAATACTTCTTTTGAAATATTTATGTATTTCATTACTAGAGGGTGTGCTTTAAGGCCAATGGGGAA
This sequence comes from Cerastis rubricosa, assembly GCA_949152445.1. NCBI lineage: Eukaryota > Metazoa > Arthropoda > Insecta > Lepidoptera > Noctuidae > Cerastis > Cerastis rubricosa. Next base: position 16,340,107 of record OX424532.1, read on the forward strand.
GACTGATAAAAGCTAATTGTGGATGGCACGACTATAGCTGGGTCTCAATCTGACCAATGAGGTCGAGCTATTTTGAAATATAAAATGACATTACCAGATTTTCAACCAATGACGATGCTTGGAACCAGCTATGGTGGCGCCATTAGTTCCACAGTTTCCATCCCCATTGCACAAAAACTCACTAAATGCGTTTCACGCTGAACATGTTAACACACATTTACACGCATATATTCGCATTTTTTGCAGCTATGAAAAGAGATGCAAAAAAATGCGAAAAGAAATTTTCTGTCAATTAGAATTACAACTGACTAAATTGAGACGTCCAATAGTGCTTCCGATGCGAATGAATGCGTATGCTTGTGAGCGTTTTTTCTCCACCAAATGATGCCTTTACGTGACGGAATGAGATAGAGATACTCGAAAACACAGACCTGTGCGTCTAAATGTGACTTGACCCTAAAACAATAGTCGGTTTTTGAAATCTGCAAACGATTAAATAAAACCGAATGATATTTAAACATGAATAACGTTGAACGCATTCAATGATTTGTGGTGCTAGTAGGCCTAAGTAACCTACGCCAATTACATCGCCACTAGAAGGTTAAATCCTTCGTTAAATCAAAAACGTAGGCGGAAGATGTCAATCGTATAATTCTGGCTTACCTGCCTTCCAAGGCGTAAAAACGCGATTAAACGATTAATTCAGGTGAATGGGTAAAGGCAGCCGCCTACACGCCTTATAATTGGACTTATTGGATCCCCAATGTACGTACTCGTGTAGTAGGTATTACAGACAAACCAATCGATCAACTAACCCTTTTCGATTTGGATGATAGACCTTAACTTAATTGAACCACTTAACTCTGTCTGACTGATTGTTATCTAAGGTAAAGGGCAGACAAGTTGTAATAGCATTGAAAGCATTTCACACATATCTTCTTGGTCTTTCAACAGGATAGACATAACATTTTCGGTACCTAGCTTAAGTCAGTCTGATGCATTTTTGTCTTTTCTATCATCGTTTTTGCTCATAGCTCGCGATGGGGCCCTACCAGATCCTTGTGCTGAACAAGATCGAGTATACCTAACCTAACGACGAATTTTATCGGGATAATAAATAATGGCAGGTAATTTACGTATTCTGGAAATGCAGGCAACTCATCAGTTGATACATTAATCACAGTATTTACCATACGCCATCGCGTATGGTAAATACTGTGATTGTTGTACAATTAAACAAACAAAGGCAAAACAAACAAATTGTATCACAAAGTGACAGACTTCAAAACAGCTAAAAACCGATCGCTATTTAAAGTAATAATTCCGCCAGAATACAAACCCAATCCTTTTATGTAATCCCGGGATATTCACAGTTGTTTCCGGGATAATCCCGGGACTTAGCATGACGTAAATAGAGCAATAACAAAACGCGGCCGTGCATCTCTTGCCTTAAGCGGACTGTATACATCAAAGCTAGATGCTAGTTTCTGTGGCCCTGTGTCTTTAACTTTTAAAATGAAGAACAAAAAGTAAAACTGTCTTAAACGGGGACTGGCCACTTAATGAAGTACAGTGAAATGGATAAAGTTATTTTGTTGTTACTATCTTTATTAAAAACTTTACGGTTAAGAATAAAGTGCTCCATGGTTCCTTTGTCGCTTGGCCTGAATAGAAGCTAACGCGGCCATCTTGTTTTTTCAATACAGTACCATGCTAAAGCAATAGGAACTTTAACCTCCTGCATTTTTCATTAAAATAGTTTCCAATATGTTCCCATATTTCATAACACTGGCAGCTCTATATTTTAGAGTTAGGTAGTAGTAGTAGTAGGTTAACTGCACTATTCTTGAATAAACGATGATCAAAGTTCCAAACGGTCCGGACAAATTGCTGACGCAGCTTCGGACACAGAACTCTGTATGTACATACAGAAGAATCTGTCGTTTTCCGATATACGCAGCTGGTCCGGAAACTTTCCGTATAGGTGATGTGATTGAACCTATACACCTCGGAGAAAAGAAAAGTCTAGACATTTCTTTAACACCCGACGTATCCCGACAAAAGACAATCGTCTCAAAGAATACGGCTTGCAGTAAACATCGGCCATAGTAATAAAATGCACTCAGGTACTCGGTTTCCAATTCAATCTAACTTATAGCGGTCGGTAGGTGCTTGAACTTTCAGATTTTCCTTCCTATACACACTTAAACAGGGTTGACATGGATTTAGGATATAAAAAAACCGAAACGGTACGCGTTAGAGTGGTTTCGGGATAATTAAATCTCGTTTAAAAGGGACAGTATTTTTTCAGAGAACCCGAATCTTTGTTGAGGTCGTATTTTTTTTGTGAGAAAACATTGCCTATGTGCGGCAGAGCCGCACTGACAAAACAAAATTATTTTGGAAGATAGGCTAATAGGCAAGGAGCGCTGAAAATACTAAGCTGAAGATCTATAACCGTTACTTAACACGAATGTTCGATATGCGTTATTTCTGTCACTGTCGCTCAACTGTAAAATTACAAGTGCAATACTCAGACGGAGACATGCCTAAGCCAAAGCACGCGCCAAGTAACATTTACAGATCTCGACCCAAAAACTTTTCATCGGCTCGGGGATAAAATATTGTTTGTGAACAAAGTTAGGAGCAACAGCTAGTATAAAACAAAGCTCTGTTATGTAATAAGTTTGTTGAACACGGCTGTTACAAAATTCAATAAATAACTCGATCGCGCCGCGGACGAAATTACTTTGATTCGTGACTCGGGGTGCTATTTTACTTTCTGAAAATGAAAATAGAGGAATTGCCGGCTATTATATGCCTACTTATTTGATTTAGAACAAAAGTTTTTTATTTATTTATAGCCACCCTCAGATTTTATTATAACAAGCGCTATAAATGCTAATCATTCGGGTTTACAACTATTATTGGTTTTTAGGGCCAACCTAGAATACCTACTATTTAGTATTTTTTCTGCTACCAAAACGTTGTGTGCTGGTGATGAAACCTCATCCTGATGTCAGAAAGTCACGAAGAGTGATTTATGTGTTGTGTTTTGTTTTATCCCATCACAAAAAATCCAACCTGACATTCTGTGCTTTCAAGAGGATATTTCATAGAAATTGACTTATTAAATGCTTTTCGGAAGAGTATATTAGTCACACTTTTTTACACACATTGTATCCTTATCGCTAATGGAATAAAAAAGAAACAAAAAGAAAAGAAATAAGTTAGAAAAAATTGTGACGGTAAGAATATCTTTCGATCATGATATGTTCAAATTAAAAAATTATTCCATTCTTATTCCAAAAACTTATACCGATCAGTTATTGGCTGTTGGCGCAGTGGTTGAGCGATCGGCAGCTGCGCTGCGTGTCGCGGGTTCGATCCCCGCACGGATAAAATATTTGTATGGCCTTCAGATAGTTGTTCCGGGTTTGGCTGTTTGCGTATGTTTAAATGTTTGTAAACGCACCCACGATGCAGGAGAAATTCCTAGAGTGGGGCAACGTAATTTTTTTTTTTAAACTACCTGTGGTTGAAACAAATACCAGTGGTATTCGTTTTTGGTATTAGAACAGAATAAATCAAATTAAAATATGAGTCTAACATTATCAACCTAGTTAAACGACAGTGTTTCAGTCTTCCTAGGGATCACAAACACCATGGTAATATTGTAATCGTAATATATTCCAGCAGACAGAGCGGAGGTATGTGGGGTCGCGTGCAGGGAGCTTGGGACTCTGGGGCTCAGGGCAGATGCCGTAAACCTGGAACGCGACCCGCAAACTAATTCAACAAATCAATATCCGAGTTGGCGTGATACTCGCGAATTTATCATTAATTATTTAATATGAATTGGGCTTTTAATATGCAGGTTTGTATTGGGGATTATTAATTAGTAACGGGAATGATTATATTTGTTATGTTGAGTAAATACAAAATGGAAGGGTCACCGACGCACAGATGGTTATCAAGTATTCAGTACATCATTCTGAACGCCACATTTTTTTAAGTATTATGTAAAAAAAAACAGCTTTTCCATACATTTTGACCGCGTAAGTATTGCAGTTTTGCACGTGTCAAAGAAAATCCAGTAATGAATATTAGTATTATGTTAGGAAAATATTATTTTTCGTGTGATTTAACCTACCTACCTAGAAGCCAACATTGAGGAAGGTGAGGCAGGCATTAGAATAAACTGCAAATCCTAGCAAAAAATAATATGACCGTAATTTTGTTTGTAGCAGTCTATCCAAAGACAACATTTATTTGCCGACGTATACAGACAAAATAAGTATAAAAAATACGATAATCGTAAAAACTTTATAAATAAAAAGAAGTTCAACAAATATTTACAGAAAGTTCACGAACTGCGCGGCGTTTCATCCAATTTAATAAGAACAAATGAAGTTATGTTCGTGCCCCAACCGAACCATTTCGTTATTGAAAAATGTTTTCAACACACGTCGGGAGAGTTTTCCACCATTAAATAATTTTATCGAGGTAGACAGTATGTATACATGGAGTAGACAGCAATGTAGCATATTCACACTTTACGGAAATACATCTCAAAAACTCGTTCAGTGGAATTTTGGGGTATGTAAAAGGACGAGTAGTTTTCAATTGCATTCTGCTTTTGTATTTATGTCTAGCTATTATACTTGCTTAGGTACTTGTAGTTTGTAGTGCAATAGGTATCCCTTATGCAGTCTCTTTACATACACTTCTTTTTCACATGACTATTACTACTACGTTTGTTCGTAGAACCCTGAAAGACAAGGCATTACTTTGTGCAATTGATTTCATCACCACTGCTCTCAAAACGCTGTAGCAATATATATTGGAACAAAAAAAACGAAGACATGACAATTCTACCAACCCACCCTTGGCTCACGTCATGGATAACAGCCCACTCCTCCAGGACCTTGTCCTAGCAGTAGGAACAATATGCTGATTACGCTCATAAAACTCCACGTTCTCTCTACTCCATGTCCCACTAGTTATACAATATAGCAGCTACATAATTTTGTGTCGCCTCACCACACTAATTACACCTGGTCGGATGACCACGACGCGACGTGCCGCTGCAGTAGAATGTAAATATTGCCCTAAATCTTGTTCACACTGGGTCAGTAATTACAACGACGGGATAGCGTCAATTGAACAGCTTCTGGTTGACATGTGCTGATTTGGACAGCTTGATTAGATTGGTAATGAGGTGGCTTTGTATACTTTTCGTACAATACCTTGCTTTTTTATGCGGCTATCAGAAATTATCCTAACGATAACCATGAAAGAATAAGTAACAGTGGAGATTCTTGTCGATAGGAAACCACCAATTGTAACTGTTCACCCATTTTGTGGCGTTTAATAAAAACCCATGTGTGTATATGTGCAATTCAAAATGTTGTATATACGTTGCTTAAAAGACCATCTGCAAGCTCGAACCCAAAAAGATTTTCTGTAGACCCTGTTTTGAATTTGTAAACGATGAAAGAGACATAAATTGGAGTAAATCGATAGATTTCTTTTTCCAATTTGGCATCTAACACTAACAAGAAATGACGCCAGAAAAAAATCCTTTGGCAAAAAGGAACGTGATTTTAACTGCATCGGACTTAAAACCCGTACATAGTGGAGAAAAATATCCGGTTCACTTGGTTTCTGGATAGTTCGTTTTGGCGCCGATTAACGAAGATGGATGGAAGAAAAAATGGTTGAATAACTTGTTAAGATAGGTAGGGAACAGGAATGGGAAGAAATCCTTGGTGGAAGCGACAAATGATGGCTGATCCATGCGTCATGTTCGTAAACGGGCACTGTCAGTTCTGCCTGGTCGTCTCTTAGCTGCCACGGCTCATTTCGAACTAATTATTTTATCTACCAATTGTTCTTTTTGTTTTTACTATGGACACTTTTAACGTGCACGTCTTGCTACATCGTTCTCACATACCATGAACCCACCATGTACCATGTTCTCATGTACCATCTCAACATTAATGATGTAACCAAGGTTTGTGTAACAATATTCTGATTTAAAAGAGTGTCCATGGAGTTTCTTGCCCATTCTTCTCTATAGAGATCTACGCTTTGGAATGGGCAACTACAGTACTTTCACAGTTATTATGTCTTGTGACTGGGACTGTAGCTTCATTAATTGTTATTGTTGTTTGACTATTCAAAAGTGCCTGTAACTGGCCTAGTTGAAATAAATGATTTTGATTTTGACAGGCTAGACCGCGAAATTCAATTTTTCTAAAGTATTTTGCAATTTGCTGGTTACTGTCAGGCTATATGTGAAAATATGACTTCTCCGTAATATTGTATTTACAGAAGTGCAATCACTCAAATCATCAATAAGTTCATTTAATATCATTGAATGATTTTTTAATGAAATGGTCATTCAATGGGATTAAATAAAACTTAAAAGGGTTCTATTGATTTTAACGATTATAACTGTGTAAAGCCATATTTGTTACGGCCGCGAATCATATTTTAATAAATAATAATAAAAAAAGTTTATTTCAATTTAATCAATATACTTACAACCTGACAATGACCTGCTTATGGCAAAAAACGTATAAAAATTTGAATTCCGCGGGATATTTATTTATTTAACACTTCAAGCACATAGTACAGAGGCGGACGGTTCCCCTTTAAAGAAATAATACTGAATATGCTAATTGCATTATATTTAAAGAAAAGGTGCAACTGGTCTTTCCAACATGACTTATACTTTGAAAATTTCAGCGGCAAATAAAATATAAAAACTTATGCTACAGTTTCAGTTTAATTATAAGTACTATTCTGAACGTTTTCAGAAACGGCGATAACCTTCCGTGCATTGACTTGAGTGTTGCGTGCTGAACCTTATTTAGTCCGTAATCCTTCCACGTATACAATAAAGGGAAACTGATATTCAGAATAGGTAGGTTCATCGAAAGTACTTGTATTCTATATTGAAGCAAAACAAAAAGGAACGGGAATATTCGATGGGAATAAAATATAAACTCGGTCTATGAAAAGACAACACAATTTACTAAAAAAATAGATTCTGTTTTGTTATGTTGAAGTAGCGATGTTTTTGGGTATTATTCCAAACTATGCGCAGGTTTTCTGTATACAGTAGTTATAGCTATTTTGTTCGGGATAGTCAGAGTTTGATTTTAATATTCTTCCAGTCGGATTTTCACAAAATAATTCAGTCATGAAAGCATTTTTACCCGACCATAGCAAACTCAAAAGGAACGGTTCTTCAAATAACGGAAAGGTTTTAATTTCTCACTAATTATTTCCAAAAAGGCGTAATTATTCCAATTTCCTATATAAAGTTATTATCGTCCATTTTAACGAGTCCCAGCGTCGCAGCGGAATGAATTAAATAATTCATAGAGAGTCAAATATTTTGGTAGCTATGGTAAATCGATGAGCTCGTGAATATTTGATAACGAACTGTCTGTCACGATACTGTGTCAGCAACCTACCGAGCTTATCGCATTGCTCGAAGTTTCATCAGTTATTATTCTTTAATTTAAATACATTGGATACTCAAAAACTCGATATTAGGAACTAGCCTATTGATGATTGAACAGAAATTGTCTATTATGACCAACTCGGTAGAATATCACCAAAAATGAAACATAACGGGCTATACAACGGCGGTCTTATAGTGATAGCGCTATCTTCCAGACAACCTTTGGAAGGACATTATGGAATTAAAATAAAGTTGGGGTAATGAATGGGGTCGGTAATGATAGAGTTAGCAGTAGATAACCTTTATAAACGTGGTGTAACATCACAATTGATTTTAGAGGCACCTCATAGCTTTGTCTCATACATCAGCTATGCACCCGACATTACGGCACGGTGTGCGGAGTGGCTTAGCAATTGGCTTCTGTGCTGAGTGTCGCGGGTTCGATCACCGCACGGAACAAATATTTGTATTGTCTACAGATAGTTGTTCCGGGTCGTGCTGTTTGTGTATATGTGAGTTAAAATGTGTATTAACGAGAAATTTCTAGTGTGTTGCAAAGTTAAAAAAATAGAAAACAAAAACGACATCCCCGGCTGTAGGCTGGCGTCCAAAAGTAATGGTGACCTTTTCCTTTAAAAGGTGATCGAAATAAATCGACAGTTAATATGAAGTACGATCAGAAACGAATCAATAATTATCTATATCTACTCGTTAAAATCAACCAATTAGTGGCACATGAAACAAATGGAAGCCAAAGGTACACTGGTAATTGATGCCTGTGTTAATCATTTCATTCGAAACGCTCATGTTTTTGGAAACTTTCCGAAAAAGAGTTTCGTGACTCCGTTACTTTGTACCACATTCCTGAAAGTAATTTTAAAAAATTATTACAAATGTCGGCTCAGTGGTTTTATTTAACTTTTATTAAGAAAAAGTATGTTTGGTTGGAAAAGTTTGAAAGTAAGTATGAATGTAAGTTATGTGGTGTTAAGTAATCTTACTATATACAGCATAATTACAATTGAAAACTATTAAATAACCTAACACCAAACTATAAAAGGGCCAAGGAGGAGTAGTTTTTGATGCCGGTAACCTTTAAAAATCATTTAAATACCGATAAAAACGCAAAAGTTGTTTTAATGTTAACATCTGTATTTCCTGGTATTTCTCATCTTTAAAATGGTTTTCCCTCTTCTCTGTTTCAGGCAATTTAATAGACGAATTTGTTTGAAAACTTTTCTTGTAATTCAATAAGAATTTAGGCAAGTTACTTTTAAAACCGTAATAAAACAGGATATAATCTAATAATAAAGTTGAACGTTTATTTTTAGTTACAAAAATATTTATGTACTCGTTCTTAACACAAAGGAAATCGACTAATGTAATATGGTATTAATGTATTTAACAATTTAGGTCAATGTCAAATAATAGCGAATACAGCCAGCTACTTATTAAATGGCGTCAAGTAGAAGCAAGGCCTACGATTGTTTGCGTGACTGTATCCATTTTTGGGCAATGTTTGGCGTTCTAGGATATTTTTGGCATTAATGTATGCATTGGAGGAGCGCCTAGCGGTCTGTTCAGTTCTTTGTAAATACATATTCATTTAGTTAAGGATTTGATACGCACGCACGGGTTTATTAAAATTATGATCGTATGGAAATAGAGTGTACGGATTATTATTAGTATGGCAAAGGAGGTTTTTAGACGGGGATTTTTTTTTTTTAACTTTTGAACCAGGTGACTTGTGAAACACTAGGAATTTCAATGTATCGTGGGTGCTTTTAAAAACACCCTCGATACCATACCATAGATTTAAAAACATTTAATATCACATACATAAACAGCCAGACCCGGAAAAACTACCTGTGGGTCATACTAGTATTTGTTCCGTGCGCATCGCTTAGCCACTGCTCCAATCATCATCATTTCAGCCGAAAGACGTCCACCATAGACCTCCCCCAAGTGACGCCACATTGACCGGTCCCGTGCGACTCGCACGCGCCCTGTCCAGCAGATCCCTGCAACCTTCACCAGGTCATCGGTCCACATAGTGGGAGGCCTTCCAACGCATCGTCTTCCAGTTCGCGGTCGCCATTCCAGAACTTTTCGGCCCCATCAGCCATCCGTTCTACGAGCAATGTGCCCTGCCACTTAAGTTTGGCAATATTATTCTTCGGGCTACATGGGTAACCTTGGTTCTCTTGCGGATGTTAACATTTCTGATTTGATCACGCAAGGAAACTCCGAGCATAGCCCTCTCCATTGCCCTGTAATCACTGGCAACACACACTGGTCATAGACTTTCGTCTTCAGACACTGCGTTAAGTTGGACGAGAAGATACCACGCAACTTCCCGAACGCTGCCCAGCCGAGTCGGATTCGACGATTGACCTCTTTGTCGAAGTTAGACCTACCCAACTGGACCTTTTGTCCCAAGTAGACATAAGCGTCTACTACTTCGATTGTAGAGTCTCCGATCTTAATAGGAGTGGGTGTTACATGGGCATACAACATGACTTTCGTTTTGTCCATGTTTATTTTAAGACCCACTCTTTCGGAAGCTCTACTGAGGTCATCGAGCATTGTACTGAGGTCCTCCATGGTCTCAGCCATAGCCACTATATCGTCGGCAAATCGAAGGTGAGAGATGTACTCGCCATTGACGTTGATGCCTAACCCTCTCCAGTCCAGAACCTTGAAGACATCTTCCAGTGCAGCGGTGAACAGTTTCGGAGATATGACGTCTCCCTGTCTCACACCTCGCTGCAGAAGGATAGGTTCCAAGGTCTGGTCCTGAAGTCGGACTGACATGGTGGCGTTTTTGTACAAACACTTCAACACATCGAGTGACACTGAGGTCCTCCATGGTCTCAGCCATGACCACTATATCGCCGGCAAATCGAAGGTAAAAGATATACTCGCCATTGACGTTGATGCCTAGCCCTCGCCAATAGTGTAGAATTATGTTAGCGTATCATGATGTACTCACACGCGTATAGTAGGTACTATAGAAATTTTGTCTGCTTCTACTAGTATTTCATTTCAAGTAATTTCTTATTCTATAGATAAAGAGGATAGAGGGTCAAGTCTGAAAGACTGGCATTAATGGAACAAAAATGTAAAACAGCTTTATAGTATCTAGTTAGTAGTAGTTCCTATTTTTATCGCTATAAGGATCAGTTGCACTTGCCAATTATTTGTTGTATTCTTACTTAAGAAGACAATTACACAAAAGACTTTGGTATATCCAAGCAATTGTACGCGAGTGAAACCCTTAACAACAACAAAAAAGCAACTTAATCCAGTTTCTGAGCCTTTTAAGAGCACCCCTAAAAGTAGGTGTACGAAGAAATCTAATCACAAACTTCAGACTCAAGTGTCTCTTGGGGCCCATTATGAGAAGCGCGTGTTATATTTTTGCACAAACTTTCCAAATAATTAGGCTAGTACACATTCGGGACAGAATTATCTCAATAATTGCGAGCTTAGCTCTCCCTCGTGCGCTCTATGCAGAGTCGTAAGTCTGTTCTTCTTATGAGTGGAGAATCCGGCTCGAAGGACCATAGGTTTAGTTTAGTTTTGACAGTACTTTAAAAATGAAACACATGATTGTGGTATTTGCAAAGCTGTATTAGACACTAAAATCTATTCTGTACCTATATAATGAGCGAATGTAAGTTATTATAAAAGTTCAATTGATACAGTTCTTAATCAAACAAGGTTCACTTACAGAAATACTCACGTCCCTTCTAAATATAGACCATTTAATCAAGGCTCATACAGTAATACAGAACAATAAAAATAATCTCCATCATATACGAAACTGAGCCTTACTTCCTGGTGATATAGAATGTTATTGCTGATCATATATTTCAATCAGGACGCTTTTAATAAACGTGTGACATCACCAATTGATCAGTCTCGAAATAGCAGTCATTAACGGTTTCTCAGTTTGCCGTCTATCTTTATTAAAAAGTCAATGTCGTAGGGCAAATTACGAATATACATACTATGATGACGGCCTCATTGGTCGAGTGATTGCTAGCGCTACTGCTGACCATTAGGACCTGGGTTCTTTTCCCAGATCGGCAAACGGTGATTGATTTACATCAGGTATTTCTCAGTGGCTCTGTATGGTGTCGGACGTAAAGAATAGCACCATCCCATATCTTCCCGTGGGTGTCGTAAGAGGCGACTGAGGGATTTGCCAGAGAAAGGGCAGCAGCGGTCTCTGTGCTTTTGTAAAAACCGTACTGCGATCGTCAACCCGCTTGCCAAGCGTGGCGATTATGGCAAAACCCCCCTTATGTACACTTGGAGGAGAACTATGTCCAGCAGTGGACGTCTTTCGGCTGAAATGATGATAATGATGATGAGGTATTTCTCAGTAGCAGATTTTATTGCTGGCAATAGGCTTGACCCATATTATGTGGGAACTAAAGATAACAGGTGAAATGTGGGTGTACTATACGTTATACAGCTGTTTTACCCCAGGCGAATTACGAGCGTGCATGTCGTAGGACAGTGTTAATTAGGAAAACAATGAAAACAAGCGATGAAAGAAAGATTTATGAGAAACAGAAGCACACATCATATTTCTTTTCCACCAATAGATGTTACATCACGTTATGAAAATAGAACCTCTCCACACAGAAAATAAAACTGATATTTCATTTATATAAAAGCCTTCTTACGTCAAAGATTAGGGATATGTTTTAAAGCGACTTCAAAGAAAGGAGGTTATAAATTCGACCTGTATGTATGTTATAATGTCAGTATTGCAAAGTTTTTGCATGTGTTAGTCTATACCAGCTTCTAAACATGTATGCCAAATTTCATAATAGTATGTATATTTGTACACGCACGTCTTAAAAAGCAAATATTTCAACTTTAGGAACTGTGCAAATTTCATCGAAATCGCTACAGTAGTATGGTTCTTAAATAAAAAATATCTGAAATAATATGTCATTCAAGTAAACAAAAATACGTTTTTACGAATAACTTCTATTACAACTTAAAATTGATTCATGAAAAGAATTAGTGTGGTATTGGCAGAAACGAAAAATGGCGAATTTTTCGTCAAGTGTGTAACGACCATAGTAATCGGAGGCGCTCTAAACGAATATCAAAATCAAAATCGAAGATTGGAACTGATAAGTGGCGAAGTTTTCATCATTTTATAATTTATTTATTTTTTTAAACTTCATGTACAATAGTGGTACATATGCGGACTTAATGCCACAAGGCATTCTCTACCAGTCAACCATTGGGTTAAAAAGGACAACATTGTGGTAAGGTACAAAAACAATATCTAACAATATGTAATTGATTTCTAAAATGTCTATAAGTGTCATTTTCATCATCATCAACCCCAAAAAACATTAAAATGACACCAATGTAAGAAAATTCGATTCTCATGGGCAACATCTTGGATTTTTTTTGACCTTATGTTCGTTATCATATCATTACATAATTGTAGGTCTAAGACCATGGAAATAAGAATAAATATAAAGGTCGAATTGATAACCTCCTTTTTTAAGTCGGTTGATAGGCAGGTAGAGGAAGAAGTAGAGGAAGAGGTAGAGGAGCTCGTGGCTAAATAATAAGAGCCGCACGGGTCAATCTTTAAGGTTAAGCCGTGCTTGCCGAGGTTGGTCCGTGGATGGGTGACCATAATTACATACCGAGTTTCCTCTGTGCCTCGGAAAGCACGTTGGTCCCGGTTGTCATTTGTAGATCTTTGACAGTCGTTACAAGTAGTCAGAAGCCGAAAGTCTGATATGCAGTCTTACCAAGGGGTATCGTATTACCCAGTTACTGGGTTGTGGGGTCAGATAGGCAGTCGCTCCATGTAAAATACTGGTACTTAGCTGCATCCGGTTAGAGTGGAAGCCGACCCCGAGATAGTTTGGGAAAAGGCTAGGCAGATGATGATGATGATAGGCAGGTAGTTCAGCTTTTTTATCATCTCAAATAATTCATATACCCAAAGGTGTCAAATGGGGAGGTCCCCGCTCACACGATTTGTTTTTGTCTATGCTGCAACTTTCTGAATTTTGCACAAGTAGACTAAAGCTTTAAGATTTTTTAAATCTAAAGCGTGTATCAGTTTTTGTTACTGCCTCACATAACCTGAATTTTAACAGCAACGGAAAAATATGACTTTCCTTATGTAATCCATTATGTAATCGACATAAGCCTGATTGAGATTTTAATGGAAGCACAACACGCAGATATCACAAAAGAAAAAAAAATAAACTACGGCGTTCCTATAGGTCATAGTCATCCTAAGTTCACTGACCGCATGGTATCTAGAACTTCAGCTGACTACGTCACTGCTACCTGCTCGTTATCGATCCGACTACGCCTAGAGAGGAACTCCTGCAGAACTCAACTAAACGAGTCCTTTGGCATCGGATACCCGGGTTACGTCGTACGTGTCTCACACGCTTGAACGTGACGCGAAGATACACGCTGACTTTTTAATGAGCTTAGAAAGCGGTATGTGTGAAGCTTAGGTTCCTAAAGAAAAGAGGCTGAATAGGTTTAGGAGCCAGGTAACTTAAAGTAAATCGTATTTGAATAAGTATAGTATAACCACTATAAGTGTGCAGTGTGGCGTTGCTTGTCAAGAAAGTTTGCATTGAGATGTCAAACTTGATACATTTATTTTAGTTCTGTGTTTTCCAGGGGCGTAGCTACCACCGTATCTGCCGTATCAGTTATACGGGGCCCCAAAATTATTAAAAGTTTAGAAAAACTAAAGTCATCATCAGCTATAAATCTAAACTAATATTATAAAGAGGAAAGATTTGATTGTTTGTTTGCATTGAATAGGCTCCGAAACTACTGGTCCAATTTGAAAAATTATTTCAGTTTTAGATAGCCCATTTATTGAGGAAGGCTATAGGCTATATATCATCACGTTACGACTAATAGGAGTGGAGAAGCAATGAAAAATTTTGAGAAAACGGGGAAAATGTGACGCAAACGAAGTTGCGCCGGGCAACTAGTGATTTAATAAATCAGTTTGCCGAAAAAAAGGCAAGGAGAGAATATTTAATTTGAATTGACTGTAAAAATTTCGGAAAAAGTGACAGGTAGATAATTATGATAAATAAATACTTACTTCTTTTAATTTTATGCAAACATTTTTCATAAGGGCCGCCAAACCATTTTTTATACAGGGCCCCGCCAAGGCACGCTACGCCACTGGTGTTTTGCTACCTGCACAGATATTTTTTTTTAGTGTAACTGGCCAGTGGCTGGTATTATATGGCATAATCACACGCCTGTAATACCCGATGAAAGAGGTGTTGCTATTGTTACCCACATTCCGCCATTTTCAAGTCTTATATAAGGGTCAGCTTATTGCCATCAACCGGACACAAAATTCAGACTCCAAACTCTGCGTAATCGATCATATATCTTGGGTGAGAAATCGTGAGGTTTAAAACCTCAAATTTAAACCACTTTCAACGTTATCCATCAATGAGAAAGAGTTACTTCGTCCCATTCATAACGACATCAAAAAGGGACCAAGGATGACCATTTCACTTTGACAAATACAAACGGGTGGTAAGTGGTTATATTTGTATCAATACTAAACCAAAAAGCCTCACAAGGATATAACATTTATTTTCTCAAAGAGTCGTTTCTTAACGTCAAGAAATATTTATTCGTCCCATCACTCAATGTAGGCTCAGCACGTTTTATGTTAACTCCGGAATTGTCTTTCTTTTATTTTCGGTTGTCCTGGGAATTGCGTACAGAGTGGTTATGCGGTCGGAGATAATTGCAATTTTCGTACACATTTACGTCAGTGTCAGCTAGATTAGCTCCCATACTGGATTGCGGTTGTTGTTTTCCTGGAGCCAATTATATTTTACGTTTTTGTGCGTCATTTTCGCATTATATAGATTGGAAATATTTTAGAAGTACCTACTGTTTGTATTAAATCTAGATTAGATTTAATACAAACAGTAGGTACTTCTACTCTCTGATTTATTAATAAAGACTTAGATATTTTTTTTAGGTGCCAGTGAAAGATATGTGCACTGTTCAAACCAAAATAGTAAATGTTTTCCATGTTTCCTAATAAAGACATTACTTTACATACACTAAAAGAGGTCCAAATCACTAGTTATGTGATCAAAAGGCACACGATATTTAAACTATAATAGCCGTCGAGGCATCCTGAAGCTCATATATCGTAATAATATTTCAACAATACAAAATGTTATCTTATGCGGTCAAAGATCCTTGAGGTCAATGCCCGCGCGCTGCGTGCTATTTTCTTTTCATCAACAAAAAATACCGCCCTCAATGAAAATGTAGCTGGCAACATGACTCGACTGTGACCTTTTCATGAGCCTAAAACAAAGGGCGCTCATTCTAGCGAAATAAGTTTCTGGGGCAGTTTTTCCCCGTCAACTAACTTTTGACAAAGGCAAAGATAATCGTGGCACATGTGGCAGAAAATTCCTAAAGAAGGTATCTGTAGCTGGTTATATCAAGATGGATTTATGTTTTGCAGAAGTTGTTAAAAAGTTATTATTATTAGCCCCGTTTTTTAGTCAACTTATTGCGATTGCATCGTTCGACGAGTGGTCGCGCGACTGCTGGTTTGCTACCTGGCTCGGGCAAAGTGCTATGGGATTTTCCATTAGGAATTTCTCAGTATACTTACTTGCAGCTACGGAATCTGGATTTGTTACCAATTGATGGCAATAGGCTCACATTACATGGGGCTTAAACGTAACTGGTGAAAGGGGGGTGTACTACAATAAACAACCCTGTCTAACTCTTGATGTTATGTTATATATCGCAGGATTACTTTACAAAGGTCTCCTCACTTTTTTCCTAAGTTCATCTAGTTGAGTTACCGTCAGTAGGTAAAAGATCTTGAAAAAAATGTCTGCAAAACTTCATCAGACATTATATCATTCTTATTTAAAACTAGCTGCCCGGACAGACTTCGTTCTGTCAAAAGTTAAAGCAATGCACTTTTCCTACCTACCTACCCTACCCTACCCAACCCTACCTACCCTACCCTACCCAACCCTACCTACCCTACCCTACCCAACCCTACCTACCTACTACCTACCTACCCTACCCTACCCTACCCAACCCAACCCTACCCTACCCAACCCTACCCTACCTACCCTACCCTACCTACCTACTACCTACTACCTACCTACCTACCCTACCGTACCATACCCTACCTACCCTACTTTACCCTACCTACCTACCCTACTCTACCCTACTCTACCCTACTCTACCCTACCCTACCCTACTCTACCCTACTCTACCCTACCCTACCCTACCCAACCCAACCCTACCCTACCCAACCCTACCCTATCCTACCCAACCCTACCTACCCTACCCTACCTACCTACTACCTACCTACCCTACCCTACCCTACCCTACCCAACCCAACCCTACCCTACCCAACCCTACCCTACCTACCCTACCCTACCTACCTACTACCTACCTACTACCTACCTAAAAAAAAAAAAAAAAAGTATCCTATGTCCTTCTCCTGGCTCTAAACTACCTCCCTGCCAATTTTCACCCAAATCGGTTCAGCCGTTCTTGAGTTATAAGCGAAGTAACTAAAACGACTTTCTTTTATATATATAGATTTATCGGTTTCGAACAACCAAAATCCTCTCATTATTAATATCTCCAAAGCCAATTTGTATGCTAAACAAGGACAACAAATGATGGCCCGAGTTGCGGTATATTAGCTAAAGATATCTCCACTTATTTGATTAGAACTCAAGGATGCTTGTCGCAGATGACGGCTCTCTTATTCTTCAGACAAAGGCCAGTTAGACTCTTGTCACCACTAGTTTCACAACACCTCTCAAGCCCTTTTAGCTGAGAGGCCACTTAACAGACGTTTTCTTTTAGAACAAAGAGCTTTTGACTCGAAACTTTTGCTTGCGTTGAGAACTCAAAATAGACGGGGTGTCGTGCAAAGCGGGCGGCACGTGTTTATTAAAATTATAAATATGTGAACAAATTATTTATACATTTGACTTTATGTGCGTGACTTTACATTCTAGTGTTATAAAGCGAGGAAATAAAAGCAGAAAACACTAGTTCCTTGTTTGTTTATGTAAATTATGAAACAGAATGTAGGACGAAGGAAATTGCGTGGGCGTTTTGTAGACGAATTTAAGTAAATACTTCAAAGGGATATATAAAAATACGGCTTATACTATATCCTTGTTTGTGTTGATAAATAAAACAATATTTTGGGGACGTGGGGACGTTTGTTTTTATTGAAGTATTTGGATTCATCAAAAAATTGTGTGTTGTTTGTGTATATGTTTGTTTGTTGGTCGAAGTATAAATCCGTTGATACCTTCAGGGCTTCGTCCCAACTGGGATAAGCACGGTAAAGGTATTGACGACATGGTTGGCTTCTACATATTTATAAGGGAAAACCCATACGCGATAACCTTTATTCCTTTATTGCATACCAGCACGCGTAGCATGACTAACATAGAAACGGGTTATGTCGACGGAATAATCGACATAATGACATATAGACAATGACAATGTGTCAATTTGTCGTTTGTAGACAAAACTCGTTTCTACAGTGGTCATACTACGCGAGCTGTACAGATAAAATAAGTGAAATTCAAAATAAACTTGTTCTGAGTTTTATTTTTAAACGTTGTCTCTCACTAGGAATTTTATAGATCGTAGATTACAAATTGAGTGAGTATAAGTCTCAGTCTTCAGTAATAATGAATACGCTTGGAATAGTATTTTGCTGGTGTTAGCAATGTTAATGTCAAAAATATGTTTAGCCTTGCATGTGTGGGTGCTCTGTATGGTGTCGGACGTAAAGGCTCTGTATGGTGTCGGACGTAAAGAATAGCACCATCCCATATCTTCCCGTGGGTGTCGTAAGAGGCGACTAAGGGACTTGTCAGAGAATGGACAGCAGCGTTCTCTGAGCTTTTGTAACACCGTACTGCGATCGCCAACTCGCCTGCCAAGCGTGGCGATTATGGCTAAACCCCCCAAAATGTCAATGTGGCGACACTTGGGGGAGGTCTATGTCCAGTAGTGGACGTCTTTTGGGCTGAAATGATGAATGATGATGATGATGTGTGGGTGCTACTCGTATGTTGCCATATAAATTCAAATTCATTTATTTCAGGTACCACATAGCCCATATTAGAAAACATGTTGTAAAATTATTCCATAACAAATACAAACTCACACACAGATAGATACAAACGAAACCATACAATTTAATAGTACACATCAACACATAAATTAGATAAAACAAATGAAAAAATAAATTACATAAAGATACAGGTTATTAAAGGGATTAGAATGAGGTAAGAATGTATGGTGATTAGTTTTGAAGAACGTCTTGCAAAGAAGAAAAAGCCTTTACATCTTTTTCATTCAAGAAGACTTTAATTAGTGCATCAACATAAACTACAAAACAATCAGGTGTCCGTATTTAGCTCATGTCAGGGACAGCACAAGTGAAGTCCCAGCCTCACGAAGTCAAGCCTCTCTTTAATGTTTTTGTTTGACCTCGGCCTGTATAATGAGGTGTTAGTACCAGCTGCCACTCCAGGTTGAATGTGACACCCGCTGTATAGTGCTTACTGAAGAACTGCAAATTTATTTTTAGTTTTTATAACCTTGGAAGACCGTTTTTATCTCTAAAATTTGTCGAACCGATTTTTTTTTAGTTTGCTTGTTTGTTTAGTTTTTTACTAGCTCCTGCTCGCGACTTCGTTGATGTGGAAACTTTGATGTGTTTTTCAGGGATAAATTATATTTAACATTCCTCTTGAATCATTCTGTCTATTGATGAAAACCGCATCAAAATCCGTTGCGTAGTTTATAAGATCTATGCGTACAGACGGGCGGGAAGCGACTTTGTTTTTACAACGTAAAGATTAAATGCCGGTGTGCGTGTGTTTGTTATTCTCCCCCCTAATCAGTTAAGCTGAATTTGCACTTATGGGGTTCACCTGGATGGTTATATGCTGTAGTTGGACCTAGCTGTTATCGGTTACCAGAATTTTTTTCTGTCGGGTCAATCAGCTGTTTTCTATTCTCAAAAAAAAAAATAGAATCAATTGTTATTTTTAATGAAATTATATTTTAATGAACAAAACGCGTGATTCCATACAAAAGCAAGTTGACTTAGGGCTGTAATAACTTAAAAAGAACACATTCACCCCAATTCGTCTCGTCGGCAAGTAATTAGCGGCTCGATCTAACTTAGTCACTTCCAATTTATGAAATGAATAATTTCCTTTAAATATGTCACACGTTTTCTTATTGTACTTAATTGCTGAAACTCCATATATTAATTTGGGAAGGAAACTCTTGCAGGACAGTCCTTTAAAATCATTTTCATAGATAATTTTTCCATCTTTTTCGTATCCGTTCTTGAACCTCCAAGAATATCCCGATAAGTCCTCGTTGACACTGAAGTTAGCATTGTAGTAGAAGGCATCACTATTGTTTACTGCGACAATGTTGACGTTCACTTTTCTGGGTGCGTCGTATGGTGGATCCGGATGGGGACAGTATTCTATACCTTGGTAAATCATTTTGTACTTCACGCAGAACAAAATTGATTGAAGTTGCAAGATGATAATTATACCGAGAATAAATCTCATTTTTTATAGTAAAATGTACGATTTAGTACTATTCCGCGGAGTACTGATTTCCAACTGGATGTAGTTAGTCTGATTGAACCCTACCAATCAGAATGTCATTAATGCCATAGTAGTTAGGTGCTCGTTATCAATAAAATAATTTTACAGTCACTGAGCATGTAATACATTATCAATGTAGTTTATTTTAGTATTTGTAAATCATTTATGTCAATGATGATGGTAATTCTACCTTCGGTAAGAGAATGTTAATGGTCACTAAATCAGAATACAAAAAAAATAACCTAGCTGCAGACGTTTTCCCTACGTATAAGTTATACAGTGAGGAAAGGACCAATAAAATACAGTTAAAGTCACTTCTTCCTTCATAAAATACTTATTTTAACTAGAAATGGCTGGATAACGATGAAGGGAGATGATGGCTAGGAAGAAAGTGAACACTGAGTTTAAGGGCGGATGAAGATGTATTCAAATAAAATAAGCAATTATTTAACACTAGCTGTCCGGCGCAACTTCGTTTGCGTCACATATTTCCCGTTTTCGAAAATTTTTTCACCAAATTAAATTGCTGCTCCACTCCTATTGGTCGTAGCGTGATGATATATAGCCTATAGCCTTCCTCCATAAATGGGCTATCAAACACTGAAATAATTTTTCAAATCGGACCAGTAGTTTCGGAGCTTATTTAATGCAAACAAACAATCAAATCTTTCTTCTTTAAAATATTAGTTTAGATTTTTCATTGGAGAAATACAGATTTACTTACATTAAAAATTTTACAGTTATTATAATAATATTTTTTTGTTGTGAAAATAGTCGACTTGACAGAAGGTTATAAATTCATGAAGTTATGCCGTTTGTCATTCACGTTGACACCGACATTATTATATTGTTCACGAAGTTCACGTGCTTCTTTATAAATGTATAAAGTTATAGTTAGGTACAATCGTATTCACAAAAAAATAATTGAGTCAGACCAAACTTTTTTGGTATCCAAAACGAATTGTGACACGTTTTGTAGAGCTGGACTACAGATATACCTAGATAAATAATACAAGTAACACGTTCCCTATGAAAACGAAGCGTGCCATTTTTTGACTCGCTACTATGACGTCACAAAATAGACTACATTTTTGTTCTTACATGCCTAGAATTAAGTACTTGAGTTGTAACGTTGTTGTTTTAAACAAGTCAGCTTGTTGACACGTTATGCATAAAATGCACGCGAACTAGGGGCTCTTTCGTTATTTAGGTATGTAAGTATATATCTGTGAGCTGGGCTGTCGCAGACCGCAGTTTGAGGTTCGGCTAAACCGGTATTGGTATTGGTGCAGACAAATTGAAGATCGGTTATAGATATCGGGCACTGACAGGTATTTGAGTAAGTACTATTAGTAAAAGGTTGTTTTGCCGTTCGTCTGACCTTGTCCATTTTAAAATAAAATAGATAGCATTAACAGCCGCTCGGATCAATCTTAAGGTTAAGCCGCGCATGCCTAGGTTGGTCTGTGGATAGGTTACCACCCACAGACCAACCTAGGCATGTGTGTTTACATACCGAGTTTCCTCCGTGTCTCGGTAAGCACTGTTAGCTGTTCGTCCCGGCTGTCATTTAGATCTTTGACAGTCGTTACAGGTAGTCAGTAGCCTGAAAGTATGACATTCAGTCTAACAAGGGGTATCGTAAAACCCACTAATAACTGGGTTGTGGAGGTCAAAACGGAGGATACTTCATGTAAAATACTGGTATTCAGCTGCATCCAGTTAGACTGGAAGCCGACCCCAAAATAGGAAAAGGCTAGACAGAAGATAGATAAAAAAATTACCCGACACATTGATGCAACTTTAACTGAAATTCGTTTCCTATAGGAATATCGATATCGTTCATTCGGGCTTCGCACTGACACAACAATCGCCTCAATCGATTGCCGTCGTGTTACAGAAATAGTTTGTAACGCAGAGTCGGACACGTTTTACGGTTTTTTCTTTCTGGAGATCTACAGCGCAACTGTAAAGCACGAAGTAAACCATTATATACAGACCAAAACTACCTACTTTTTTTTAGGGTTCCGTAACCAAAGGGTCAAACGGGACCCTATTACTGAGACTTCGCTGTCCGTCCGTCCGTCCGTTTGTCTGTCACCAGGCTGTATCTCATGAACCGTGATAGTTAGCCAGTTGAAATTTCTACAGATTATGTATATTTCTTATGACGCTATAACAACAAATACTAAAAACAGAATAAAATAAATATCACCATACAAAAAGTGTTTTATTTGCTCGTTTTTATAAATAATGGTACGGAACCCTTCGTGCGCGAGTCCTACTCGCACCTGGCCAGTTTTTTTATTAGTAGAACTGACCTGACGAATGCCTGCTGATGTTTCAAAAAGAAAACTAAAATAATTTCTACAGGATTTCATTATAATTCTGTTCCCTGATAACGACTGCTCACAAGTAACTTTACTTATGTAACGTTGTATCTTTATATCTAGCACGCACACGGTACTATGTTACATTATGAGTTTCTCTGTGAACAAACGCGGGTAGCAATATATTTTGCACGCTTCACCGGCTTTACGAGATCAAATATGACGGCTCGGTGTATCTAGCAAGTGCTCACTGAATGCACGCCCATAATAATGGAATATTTTACCACTGGGATATATGGGAACATATTGCTTAATTGAAGCAGTAAACGTAACTATAAACGGGTCGTAATTGCATAGTAAAAAAGACAACCAAAAGGTGATAAAATTTTAAATACCTGGTCATATTTTTATACGATCTTGGGTATCTCTTTTGTGGTACGAATATTGCGTAGTTTTGTTATGACAAAGGAACCTCAAAAGTAAGTATGCATATAGTGTGTCATGACAAGGCGATATAACTCAAGTTTAGGTAGTTTGTGGTAGTTTCAGATAGACAGGCATGTCAAGGGCTGATTAAAAGAAACTAATTCAGTCAATTTTATAGATCGTATAGCTGACCCACGTAATTTCGTCTGCGTCAAATTTTCACCGTTTTTGCAACATTTTTTATTGATACTCTGCTCGTATTGGTCGTAGCGATAAATGGGTTATCCAACTAAAATACTTTTTCAATTCGAAGCAGTAGTTCCCGAGATTAGCATTATATAAGATAATATTGTTCAACCATTATAGAAGATAGATACCTAGTACTAGAGCGTTTCCTGTAGCGTTTGATTTAAGACAATTGTTTTATTAACAAGTTTTGTCATTCGTTTCTTTATTTTTAGTAGATACAATAATGTAATTGAAACGTATTAAGGACAGTAAAAGACTGAACAGCTGTTTATAATTCAGTTAAATCCGGCTCGACGCGGCCCGGCCCATATACATAATATAATTGTAAGAAAATAATAAAGAGCAGGTCCGAGCTCTTAGTTATTATTGTGAATAATTAAAATTCACGGCCACTCGGCCTTAATTACATGTATGGTACGTATTCTTTAAATACAGTTGTGTAGGAAAATTAAGGTTTCCGTCTAAGACTGATGTTTTACAGCCGGCTTTTTCTGGTTTTTGTTAGGTAGAACAAGTTTCCTGCTTTATTATTGCATGTATTGTTTTAGTTCGTTGTTATCACATATTTAAAGACGCAAATTTTATACTATCGAACTAAGAAACTAGAACGAAAATCTCTGCCGATAGCGTTATAAAACGAAGTGAAAATACAAAGAGTTTTTCCACCTATTTATATGTATTACCTATTTATATATTTGGAACAATAATGGCTTCTAAAAAGGTGATATATTTTGTTGTATTTGATGTCCATGACATACCCTACATCATATCGTTTCATACAATAAGCCAAATAGATTCAGACTCATACGGTCTATGAATTATGTAGCAATAACATTAAACCGGAGAAGCCATCTTTTACTCAACGCCCCGCTGTCGTTCGT
Organism: Cerastis rubricosa; assembly: GCA_949152445.1. Lineage (NCBI taxonomy): Eukaryota > Metazoa > Arthropoda > Insecta > Lepidoptera > Noctuidae > Cerastis > Cerastis rubricosa. The sequence goes on from OX424532.1 coordinate 16,364,183, forward strand.
GATCAATTTACAAAAAAAAATGTTCTAAAAGCGAAAACTGTCTACAAAAACCCGATGTTAGCCCTCCCCTAAAAGGGGGAGGAAACCATGGATAACGTTTCCGTGGAAAGCTTAATGTGTCCGGATTCACAGCAAAAAATCTTCAAAGCCATGTTGTTAGCAGAAAGCACCTATCTACTTCTAAACTTTTACTGCTGTAAATTATTATGTTGCTTTTCTTGTTTACTTAGTATTTTTTTCTTTTATGTTCATGTGTTCATCTTCCGTCTGCAAGTATTTACTGAACAAGCTCTCATTAACGAGTTATCTAATAAAACTCGCTAATGAGCACTGGTTGTACGATGCTTAGGACCTTAGCTTAGTCTAATTCGCCAACACGCTAACAAATTGTTAATGGGTGTCAACTTTATATTTTTTAAAGTTTCAAGCTATTGAGAAATAAAGGCTGCTTTTAAAATAGCTGTCGTTAATGTAATTACTGGAAACATTTTTATACAATACAAATATTTTAAAGGCGAAAGTAAGTTTGTTTGTTTGTTACCTTCTCACAGTTAAACCCCTGAAATTTTGCAATATACGTTGTCAGGTGTACAGTAACGGACATAGGGTATCTTTCATTCCGAAAAAAGTATTGATCTCGAGGAAAACAACAATAACGCTCTTAGGACAATAAATGGCGCCACGTAAATGAGGTTATTGCCAAATTCTAAATTAACGCGAGCGAAGCCGCGAACATAAGCTAGCTGAGAAATTAAGGGTGCTTTAAACACAGCTGGCATTAATGTAATTATTGGAAACATTTTTTCATACAATAAATGCGGTCTAATGAGCCGGAGTCTTCTACTTGTGGATATCGTTGGTGGCAAGTCAGGAAAGACGTTAAAGGAGATTGGCCAAATACTGGGGTCCATTATAAATTCGTAAATTTGGTACCACACTATGATAGTGTGGTACCAAATTTACGAATTTATAATTCAAACAGGAAAGGAAAGGACTATGTAAGGAACATAGCAGGTGTCACTCTTTACTTTCTGCTTATCCCCGTGGGAACAAGACGTGAGTTTATGTGTATAAATTTCACTAGAAAGTAAAAATACTATATTTTTGAGGAATTTCATCAATAGATGTTTACAAGTTGATTTTTACGATGATTAAACCTACTAAAAAAAAATGTTTACTTTTCCTTGTTATTCCAAGATAAATCCTAAGACCGTGTTCGTACTTTTCTGGTTTAACCCTTGCCTTCCTTAGGGATTCCGGATTCTGCAGTATTATTTCTCCGTTCACGTGGATAGCGGTGGTTTTCCACTTGGTGTAATCCCTGAGAATCTTACGACGCCCTAGGGAAGGGGCTTACCTGTCGGTAATGAAATTAACAAAAGTTTGTTTGTGAGCTTTTGCGTAGTCAATGCGAGTGGAATACTCTTATCAAATTGAAGGCTCAGAGTTAAATGAGGTTGAATGAAAATAAATAGACGTTGTATTAAACTAATATGAATCCATAGTGTTCTGAAGTATACTACCTATTTAGGCAAATGTCGTAGTGGTATTTTTTTAGGTTTCCGTACCCAAAAGGTCAAATGGGACCCTATTACTGAGATTTCGCTGTCCGTCCGTCCGTCTCACACCAGGCTCAGGATCTCATGAACCGTTATAGATAGCCAGTTGAAATTTCTACAGATTATGTATTTCTGTAGCCGCTATCTTAAGAAATACTAAAAACACATTACATACATACAAAAAAGTGATTTTTTTGCTCGTTTTTATAAATAATGGTACGGAATCCTTCGTGCGCGAGTCGGACTCGCACTTGATTGGTTTTTTAATATTGTATCAGAACTGCGCCTCCGTAATTTTTAAGTTAGCGAAGCACACATCTGCTTTGTTTATCTATGCAATGAAAATTCCTTCAATTTATTTTGATTGATTTAAAAAATATTATTTATTCACTTCTTTCCCCTTAGTTTTATATAGAAAGGTTTATACCGTATCTTTTGACACTTTCGGTGCTAAGCACAACAATCATTTGTTCGTGTGCCCACAACCTAGTCGTCGTAATACGTAGTTATAGATGACTTGTATTTTGAGCATACAAGTAAAAATGAATTATTTGAACTTAGCAGCGAAAGTGTTAAGAACGTTTACGTCTTACGGCATTTCATACAAAATTTCAAGCCCTTATTTTCCGAAATTACTGAACCAACCGATTTTAATGAAACTTCATACGCATAAAGACGATCCTCCTCCTCCTCAAGTCGTGCTCCTCATTACTGAGGGTCGTGATCCACCCTTGCACACATCTTTTTCTTGACGATGTTTCGCCATCTCCGTCTATTCTTGGCCAAGTGAAGCGCATCATGGACTTTCGTGTCATGAGCAGAGCTTATCAGGTCGGACTATCGCAAAGGGCTGCGACCTCTTGGTCGTTTACCATCCACCTTGCCGGTAACCATCAGTTGTTCGAGGTTATGGCCATCTTTTCTTGCTGTCTGGCCGAAAAATTCCAAAACTCTGCGGAGACAGGTCGTAGAGAGCCTGGTCTTTATTTTATAAATATTTTCGATTTTTTAATTATTCTCTTTAAAAAAAAAAGATAATTGGAAATTTCTGTTTCTATAGATAATTTATATTCGCTCTAATTTAACTGTAACACTATTTTTGAAAAATGTTATTTATGCTGTAAGGCGTAAATGCTCTAAAAGAGATATCTATCATAATAAAAAAATAACTCACGAAAACCCCTCATCATGTAAAATGAATTCAGTCCGTTTTCCTGTCCAGAAATAGTGTGCATGTCTTCATTTTCACGCCGAGGTACATTAATCATGAAAGCCTGTGATCTTTCCGCTATCCGACGGGTTCCGTCGGATTCCGACGTAGCTACATCCGCACTGCCTTGTAAAAAGGCCCATCGATCACATACACGACTCGACTATGTTCGTCATTATGTATGAGATTTGTCTTGTATAAAATAATGTTGATGTAAAAGTTTTTTTGTTGGAGTTTCTTCTCATTGTCAGTCAGTGATAGTTCTATTAGTTGGATACAGTAAGATTATGCTATGTTACGCTTTTATTTATAGCTAATAACCTCCTTTAGAGAGTAGCGGTGGCCCGGTAGTGGCAGCTCCGACTTACGAGCAGTAAGCCGTGGGTTCGAAGTGTTCGAAGCCAGGCAGGCGCATTATTTTGTGTAATGTAATTCATCAAAAACGGTGAAGGAAAATATCGTAAGCAAACCAACATTTCCTAGAACTAAAAATTCAAAGACGTGACATCTGCACTGGGGCCGCGTGGTGGAATACACCCTACTCCTTCTCATAGAGAGAAGGTCTGTGTCCCAGTAGTGGGAACAAAATAGGTTGATGATGATGATGAAGAACCTTCTTTATCATAAACCGCCTTAGGATGTGGCTTGGCCCTAATCGGGTATAAAGGACTTTGTCGCTGTCATCTCTGACCTAGACGTCAAGAGCAAACGCATCTCAAATAAATAAAGAAAAAAAAAACGACTGCCTACTTGTTCGCAAGCGCGACTGGTTGATCATCAGGTCTTGGGTACGATTCTCAGCTCGGCCAAAGTGCGGTAAAGTATTGGGTGTTGTCAACAAGAATTTCTCAATAGCAGCCTCTGGATTTGTGCCCGGTTGATGGCTTCATTTGAAGTTTGGTTTTAGTCCCGATTGCGTCTAATTAGAAAATATCTTGAATGGGTTTTAGACGTCGTAAACACCTAATTACGTGTGTAACCGTGATCTGGTTCACACTTTCATTCATAACTTTTCTAAACCTGTCACCCCACCAACACCATTTCATCGGGACGTATCAGCTGAAGTGCTCAGTGACACATAGCGTTACGAGCGCCTCTCTATCGAGCATCCATTGTGTCCCCACTCAGCCACGACGCGCGATGGCGGATACATTCAGACAGATTGCTTAGAGTTTAAGATACATTCACATCGAAGTCACTTTTGGTTGATCAACATTTTTGCAAAATGAAAACATTAAGCCACATTGACATTATATTAGGTCTTTACCTATGAAATTGCCGTTTTGTTTGAAAAAAGTTAAAGTATTTTTTTTTTCGAACTTATTTATTTCTTTTATTCAAAGTAATCACCCCTGCAATCAATGCATCTTTGCCAACGCTGTGGCAGTTTATGGATGCCCTTCTTGAAAAAATCAGCTGGACGGGAGACAACAAACTCTTCAAAGGCGTTTTGTACTGCCTCTTGGGAATTGAATTTTTTTCCCGCTAAAAAGTTGTCCAAATTTTGGAAAAAGTAATAGTCGGAAGGCGCAAGATCTGGTGAGTATGGCGGATGAGGGAGAGCTTCCAAACCCAACTCATGCAGCTTAGAGACGGTCTGTTGTGCAGTATGGGGCCGCGCGTTGTCGTGAAGTAGCAGTGGAGACGACCGATTGACCAAAGCTGGTTGCAGACGTGCGAGTTTCGCCATCATTGTGGTCAGTTCTTCAATGTACACATCTGCAGTAATGCTCTCGCCGTTTTGTAAAAAGCTATGATGAATCACACCAGCACTAGACCACCAAACTGTGACCATCACCTTTCTAGGGGTCATTTTTTTCGTTTTGCACATTGCTTTGGTACCGAACCAGGATCTAACCAACTTGCTGAGCGCTTTCGATTGTCAAAAAGAATCCATTTTTCGTCGCACGTAACAATTCGGTTCAAAATTCCTTCATTTCTGTGCCTGTTAAGCAGCGCAAGGCAAGTCTCGACGCGTACGTTGCGCTGGCGATCGTTAAGTTCGTGGGGCACCCATCTATCAAGCTTTTTTATCTTGCCAATCTGTCGCAAATGGACCAATATTGTTTTAATGCTAACATCAAAAGCTGCTGCCAGCTCAGCTGTAGATTGACTTTCATCAGCTTCAACAATCACCTTTAATTCATCATTGTTGACCAACGTTTCCGGACGACCACGAGGTTCATTTTTCAAGTCAAAATACCCAGAACGGAACCGAGCAAACCAATAACGGGTTGTGCGTTCGTTTGTACAGTTCTCTCCGTAAACGTCGTTGATGTTACGGGTCGTTTGTGCCGCGTTGGTGCCACGACGGAACTCATATTCCATAATTACACGAAATTTCAAAGTATCCATTATGAGGAAAAATTTTGAAATGTAATGAAAATACAACGCTAATCAATAAACAAAAGACTGATTTTGTAAATAGAATGTCATATTTTTAAAACAAAATTAATTTGAATTTAGAACTCATAGCCAATCAAAAATTTTTTTTGTTTGAAAAAGTCTGTACTGCAATACGGCAATTTCATAGGTAAAGACCTATTATTAACTGCCTTGCCGGTGTAGTAACCACAATCTCGACTGCTGAGCATAAGGACCTTCTTTATTTTAATTTTATTTTTGAGTATGAAAAACCTCATGATCAAAAAAACCCTCCATCTGGGGCGAACGGAGGGTTATGTCGGACTCTAACCGACTAAAAACCCACTGTTCCTACTACGAGTACATTTACGCGCACCCCATCTCCAAGTGCGGTAGATAGGCCGCGACCGCACATTCTCCAAAAAGGCGAGCAGGAACCAGCGCGCGCCACCTCTCTGGGTAATACAATAAGAGTGCTAGGTGCTTATTGTGATATATAACACCACAATAAGCACCCAGTGTTCTTCCTCCTCTCTCCTACTTGATCTTGCTGTGCCCGACAGGGTCCATAATTGTGACGTATAATTGCTTCCTTTCTATCTATGTATATGCATTATGGTATGGAATAAAGAATTGAAAATTGGGCCTGGCTGGTCGGGCCCTAGATTCCCAGGCCCGGCAAATTTTTATTGGGTTTTTGCATCACGGATTTCGCAGTAGCCGCAGTGCCGCAGGTCACGGAGTTTGGATTTGTGCCCGGTCTTTGGCATTAGGCTCGACCCGTATAACATGGGACTTAAACATTACTGGATGAATGTGGGTTTACTATTAGTTACAGCTCTGCCTAACCCTTTTGGGATTACAGGGCTGTTCTGTAACGCAAAAGTTAAGTAAGTTTTGCTAGAACTAATAAGTTTGACTGATTGTGTTATCCGTTGTTGTCTCCTGACACTTATAAACGTTGTTCCATAAAAACTTTACTTCTGTTTGTATGCTCCTTTACCGTGATGGATTTTTTTTGGTAGGTTTTATGCTTGACAGAATAAGTAGGTATCTATGGAAAAATACTGAACTTTTTTTTTAAGTTATGCTTTTGTAAATACCTGCTGACTTGGTGTCGACTGCTGAGCTAGGGGTTCGATTTTCGGGTCGGGCAAAAGTGTTCTTTGGTTTTCCAGTAGGAATGTCTTAGTAAGTTTGCGGTATGATACCCTAGTGCCTCGTAACGCACGTGAAGCTATTGTTCGTGTGCCTAATCTCTCTTTGATCGTGAATTGCCGTCCCATAGGACTTTGAAAGTAAAGGAATTCACTTTTCAATTCACTTTCAAGTCTGCGCACATACTTGTGCGCAGATACAAGTGTCACACACATACCATATCTCCCGCGCACACGTATATAATATCTCCCGCGACAAATAATCTCCACTGAGATTGGCCGCCGTGACCGAAAACAATCAAGAGGACTATTATTATAAAATGTATTGGAATTTAATAAATATTTTACTAAAATGGATGCCGTTTTTAGCGAAAATAAATTTAAAAAACAAAACCATTTTGTAAGTCACACCAATGAATAGTTTCCATTAGATATTTGATAGAAAACTAAGTTCTTCATTATTAAATGAGCATATTTCTTGCTTTATTTCCTGAAAACGGTTTATTTACCGGTTCAATTCACGGCAGTTTTACCGGCACGGCCGCCGTATGGACATCAGCCCTTGGGGAAATCAAGCCGTCTACTATTTTCAATGTACCTACTGGAGCCAGCTGATATGATTAAACGTCTGTCACGATATTAAACGTCTGTCACTTTTGGTGGCGATGGCTTGGGATTACTCTTGGTTAAGTGCTAAACTTTTTAGTTAAGTGCAACTTTGAATACACAAGAAATGAAGAAGCTCATCTAAAACATAATAACAACAACAATAATAAGAACAAGAAGTAATATGACGGCGCCTTTGCAGAAAGGCTTCATATGATTCACATTGCAAACTAAACTGTGACCACAGAGGAAACAGAAGCGGTCTACAATTCTCTCTGGCGAAACGTCAAGTCGTTGCGGGTAGCCATAATGCCATATTGACTTGGGTGGTTGTCAAGGAAGGTGGCGCGTAACGAGACGTTGACGGATCGCCGACGTCTGTTTGCTTAATCTAATTAAATCTGGTACCACATATCATAAGTAATTCCGATGTTGCGGGTAAGAGCCTTTATCATAAGTGGGATAAAAAATCGCGCCCTCCACGAAAGTAAAGCCAAGTGAGGAACATAGTCAATGAATTTCTCAAGCAACAAGGAAAGCGTCCAAACCTGCGAGCACAAATCATCAAGAGGGTACCCTCACAACATCATCGGGTGAGACCGTTTCTTTTCTTTTCGATAAGTAGGTCATCTGGCTCATTGCTTAAACATGGCTCGTTTAATTGGTTTATGGGTGACATCATAATAAGTAAACCTTACTGGCATCGGAGGTTATGATTTAAAATGCACGATGGATATCTCCAGTACCAATAAAATAGACGATATTTTGATAAAATAGGTTGTCGGCCAATAAGTTCAGGAATTATTAGATGCTGGCGTAATTTGTAAAAGTTCTTTGACATCTGGAGTTACGCGTTTGTCTGGTTCACATGTTTCAGTCGAAAAGAAAGTGTGTTTAGTCGAAATGTCACTGTTGTCCGGTTCATGCTTTACGATGATCGACAAATCGATAAGAGACGCAGGTGCCCGGTTTATGATGTTTTTGTGATGACGTTGGTCGAAGGGACGTTGTTGTCCGGTCCGTACACTGGTATGGTCGAAGGGACGCAGTTGTCCGGTCCAAACGTTGGTATGGTCGAAGGGATAATGTCGTCCGGGCCATGCAGCTGATAGCGGCTGGTTGAGGGGACACATTCATCCAGTCCAACCTTAAGTGTTCACTGGTCGAAAGGACAGTGTCGTCCGGGCCATGCAGCTGATAGCGGCTGGTTGAAAGGACACACCCGTCCGGTCCAGGTGTTAACTGTTTAGAGAAAGGTGTCGTCTGGACCATGAGTGGTCGAAAGGACACACGCTTTCGTTGTAGGAGAAAGGTGTCGTCCGGTCCATGAGTGGTCGAAAGGACACACGCTTTCGTTGTAGGAGAAAGGTGTCGTCCGGTCCATGCGTGGTCGAAAGGACACACGCTTTCGTTGTAGGAGAAAGGTGTCGTCCGGTCCATGAGTGGTCGAAAGGACACACGCTTTCGTTGTAGGAGAAAGGTGTCGTCCGGTCCATGAGTGGTCGAAAGGACACACGCTTTCGTTGTAGGAGGAAGGTGTCGTCCGGTCCATGAGTGGTCGAAAGGACTCACGCTTTCGTTGTAGGAGAAAGGTGTCGTCCGGTCCATGAGTGGTCGAAAGGACACACGCTTTCGTTGTAGGAGAAAGGTGTCGTCCGGTCCATGAGTGGTCGAAAGGACACACGCTTTCTTGGTAGGATAAAAATGCCGTCTAGTCCGTGAGTGATCGAAAGAATACACGCTTTCTTTTGTTCTGAAACAGTTACAGTTACGACGAGAGTAATGTTTGTCATAGTTTGTCAGGATGGAAGAACGGATGTCTTGGTGATTAGACATTGTTTGTTCCAGGAATACAATAACGCCCGAGGACGGTCGTATGTCAGTCTGGCCGTGACGGCGCCTTTGCAGAAAGGCTTCATATGATTCACATTGCAAACTAAACTGTGACCACAGAGGAAACAGAAGCGGTCTACAATTCTCTCTGGCGAAACGTCAAGTCGTTGCGGGTAGCCATAATGCCATATTGACTTGGGTGGTTGTCAAGGAAGGTGGCGCGTAACGAGACGTTGACGGATCGCCGACGTCTGTTTGCTTAATCTAATTAAATCTGGTACCACATATCATAAGTAATTCCGATGTTGCGGGTAAGAGCCTTTAAATACAATACTGAAAACTAGAGGATTGTTGTATTATTTATTATACTTATTATTTTTACACAAAAAGTTAAGCTTAAAAAGTACAGCAACTTAAAGGTTACGCCTTCATAGCGCTATGCACGCTACGCCGTAGCACGTTGCGTAGCAAACCGAGAGCGTCGTAGCCGCGCGTTTTGACGACAGATGAAAATAAAATAAATGTATTTTTTTCCTTAATCTTTTTTAACCTTTTATGTAGGTATCTATTAATTAAAAAGCTATTTTCATCGTGACAACAGCTATTTAGTTAATAGAAAAAAAAAGAAAAATATTAGAAAGTATCTTAACTGTATTTATTAATTTTGTAGGTTAACCTCCAAAGTAGTACTTAATAAGTACATATCCAGTTATTTATAAATTAGAACAGCTATTAAATACAACCCTTCTTCGAGTAATTCAGTTTATACAAAGGTACCTACATTATAATCTACAAATTGGACTTATTCACAGTAAAATGTTAAAATGGGATGAAAAGTGAGTGGAATGTTCACACACAAAGCAAGCAAAAACAGAAGTTCTGAAAGCCAAAATAAGAAACAAATATGTTGCGATCTGCAAATCAAAAGCAATACTTTAAATTGAATTAGAGAGTTTCACCGTACAGTCCTTTCACAGCAACAACAGTCCAATAGCAATCTAATTAATATTATTGATTTATTAATGTACACACAAAATACTTAAGGACATATCTCTCTGGCATGTTTGGTTTCCTCACGATGCACGATGCGCGATGTTTTCCTTCACCAAAGCTAGTGATAATAATTATACGAAACGCACATGAATCCGAAAAATCAGAGGTGCAGCCTAGGGTTCGAAGTCGTGACCTATGACTTGGTAGTACAGAGTGATACTTCTGCAAGCCATTCCTCACATTCCGGTTTTCATTTGTTATTCTAAAAAGTTGTGCGCGTTGGGAAAGCCTTTTAGCTGAAATGGGTTTTGATCGTCTGCGATTCACTCAGATAGTAGGTACACATACAAATATAAACATTGACTTGTTGGCACTGAAAAACGAAGGCTAAAATAAAGTTTTTAGCGCATATTTTATAGTGGGTTGTGGAACTTGGGGAATGCACGGAATGGTGTCGTAAAAATATTGCGGGAAACTTGAACTTTTTCATCTATGGTAGAATAAACGCAAGTTTGTAGTTTGGTTGTGTTGTTTGGGTTGAGATGGATGTCAGCTGAAATGTAGCTTTTGTGTTAATTTGTTTACCTCATTATTTGCTTACAGTTATTTGGAAATTCTCATCTAGCTGAGCTTGAGATTTTGATTTATTCATCAGGAAATGGGTATTAGATGCATTAAAGCATACAATAGTTTTGCTGGAATAGAGATTTTTTATACATTCTACTTGTATCTTATCTAAACTAATATTATAAAGAGGAAAGATTTGATTGTTTGTTTGTTTGTTTGTTTGTTTGTTTGTTTGCATTGAATAGGCTCCGAAACTACTGAACCGATTTGAAAAATTCTTTCACTGTTGGGAAGCTACACTATCCGCGGGTGACATAGGCTATATTATGTTTTCAGAAAAATTAGGGATCCTTACTAAAACTGCAATTATGTAACCCAAGGTGTATAAAAATTACCTAAAATATTCTTTACATCGCGTGCGCTGCGAAAACTATTGATGATAGAATAAAATAATGTATTACGACTTTGCAGAACACATCATTATTTACAAAAAGTGTCGCGACAGCATATGTCTAACTATTATATTTACGCCACAATAAGTGTTCTTTTATTTAAAAAAAAATATATTTTAATGCCGCCGTTAGAAAAGACTCTCTATTTGTATCTTGGTATTAATCCTTATCAAAATAAATTACTTCATATTCAAGACTACCTCAATACCTTTATATAACTTTTTGAATTATTCAATTCGGACATTCCATTCGAAAGATATCACGAGTTTAAAAATGTAAGTATTAGAAAAAAGTTGCGCGGTCGCCGCTCACCCTGCTCAGCTAGCTAGCTAGACTACCTTATGCGATGTAGGCGTCACTGGGGTACGGGCCGTACGGGAGGGGAGTCAATGTTAAGAAATGAAATGCCGCGCGGCTCACTCGCGCGGTCGGCTCGCTACGCAACAGTCGTGTGCGGAATCGTATGATTTTAGCTTGAAAATATTTTGAATTCGCTCAGTAGGTAATTAAACTCAACAAAAAAGTTATTTTTAGAACTAAATAAAAGTTCTTTTCAGAACTAAACCAATATTATTCAATCAAATTAATAATAATAAATAATAAAATTAGATAATAATAATAAGTATTTTTAGTTTTATTTTATATTATTTATTTATATATTTTTTTTATTATTAATAATAATATTGAATTTTTCAATCACATTTTTATATAGGTAATTCCTGATCAACAGTTAGCAAATAATTTAGTACAAAGGCAGTTTTTTTTTATCATTTTAAAATGCCCAAAAGATCAAGATCTCAACTTTCTAAAAATAGTTCCCAGGCGAGGGCATCAAAAATACGTCGTAATGAAGAATCTTCAGCGGAAACTGAAAATCGTCTTGCAAGTCGGAGAGAATACGCGTCGCAATCGCGTGCCAGAGAGTCGAGTATCGAGCGTTCGCAGCGGCTTGCTGAACAAAATTTGAGAACCTCCCAAGTCCGCGCGCGAGAGTCGAATATCGAGCGTTCGCAGCGGCTTGCTGAACAAAGTTTGAGAACCTCCCAAGTCCGCGCGCAAGAGTCGAATATCGAGCGTTCGCAGCGGCTTGCTGAACAAAATTTGAGAACTTCCCAAGTCCGCGCGCGAGAGTCGAGTACAGATCGTTTGCAACGGCTTGAAGAGCAAAATATTAGATCTTCCCAAGTCCGCGCGCAAGAGTCGAGTACAGATCGTTTGCAACGGCTTGAAGAGCAAAATATTAGAACTTCCCAAGTCCGCGCGCGAGAGTCGAATATCGAGCGTTCGCAGCGGCTTGCTGAACAAAGTTTGAGAACCTCCCAAGTCCGCGCGCAAGAGTCGAATATCGAGCGTTCGCAGCGGCTTGCTGAACAAAATTCGAGAACTTCCCAAGTCCGCGCGCGAGAGTCGAGTACAGATCGTTTGCAACGGCTTGAAGAGCAAAATATTAGATCTTCCCAAGTCCGCGCGCGAGAGTCGAGTACAGATCGTTTGCAGCGGCTTGAAGAGCAAAATATTAGAAATATACAAACTCGCACTAGCGAATCGAGATCTGAGCGTTCCCAACGCCTACGAGATCAGAGAGAAAGGCAGCAGACGTCAACTACTAGAGTTCGTAATCGAGTTTTAGCTCACAGTAACAGATCAGCTTTCAGATACGATCCCCAAATTGATTATGCTCAACAGTCTTCCGTCCAAATCGGAGCCATGCATAAGATCTGCTCTAAGTGTTCTGCCAAAAAATGGGCCGATGAACCTAATGGTATGTGCTGTGCTTCTGGAAAAGTTAGTCTCTCCAATATTGAGGAGCCGCCACAGCCAATAAAAAATCTTTTGACAAATAATCATTCACTATCTGGACATTTTTTAACCAACATTCGAAAGTACAATAGCCTCTTTCAAATGACTTCGTTCGGCGCTAAAGAAATTAGGGAACAAAATTTCATGCCAACTTTTAAAATAGAGGGACAAGTATACCATCTTATAGGTAGCCTTTTACCACCATCAGGCCAAAATCCACAATACTTGCAGATATATTTCATTTCAGACGCAGATCAGCTATCGTTGCGGTCAAACATAGCTCCAACGCTAAAAATTGATTTAATTAACGAACTACAGATCGCACTGAATAGCTACAATGCATACATAAGAAGTTTTAAACAAAACTTAGAACGTAACTCTTCGGATAATTTAAAGTTAATCATTCATTCCGACCGCCCACCGCAGACAGCACACCCGGGTAGATATAATGCTCCAGCTGTAAACGAAGTAGCCGTTCTCTTGGTTGACGAAGAAAAAGGCCCCAGAGATATATTGTTGCATGGTAGAGACGGCCAACTTAAAAGGGTCTCTGAGTTACACCGATCATATGATCCACTACAGTATCCCTTAATGTTCGTAATGGGAGAAGACGGTTATTATTTGACCATTCCTCAGCAAGGTACAGCGCGTAACAAAACTGTGACGTGTATGCAATTTTATGCATTTAGGTTGATGGTTAGAGCTAACTGTTTTAATCCATTGCATTATTACAGGGACTTATTTAGTCAATATATTGTCGATATGATGGCAAAAATGATATCAGAAAGATTGAATTACATATGTCGTAATCAACAGAGACTGAGGGCTGATGAATACATTCATCTTAGAGACGCTTTAAATCAAGACGCAAATGTTAACCCATCAAATATCGGTCAACGCGTAATCTTGCCATCTTCATTCACAGGTTCTCCGCGTTATCTACATGAAAAAACTCAAGATGCGATGATTTACGTCCGAAACTATGGGAGACCAGACTTATTTGTTACTTTTACGTGTAACCCAGAATGGTCTGAAATTAAAGCGGAACTATTATCTGGTCAGAGGTCTTTCCATCGTCATGACATAATTTCAAGGGTATTTTATTTAAAGATGAAGAAATTCATAAAATTATTCACCAAAGACGAAATATTCGGAAAAGTGAAATGTTACATGGCAAGTGTGGAGTGGCAGAAGCGAGGTTTACCACACTGTCATTTGCTGTTTTGGCTAGAAAGAAAAATCCAGCCAGAAGAAATTGATAGTGTTATAGTTGCGGAACTACCCAACCAACAAAACGATCCGATATTGTACGATATCGTAACAAAAAATATGGTGCACGGACCATGCGGAGAGCATAATTTAACAGCACCATGTATGAAAAACGGTATCTGTACAAAAAAGTACCCTCGACGTTTCGTCAACGATACCCAAACCGGAGAGGACGGCTATCCAGTTTATCGTCGTCGTGACGCCGAAAATGTAGGACAGTGCACTACCCTAAATATCAGAGGAAGTAGGTTCAACATAGATAATAGATGGATTGTCCCTTATTCTCCACTATTGTGTAGGACGTTTAACGCTCACATAAATGTGGAGTACTGCCACTCCGTTCAAGCCATCAAATACATTTGCAAATATATCAATAAAGGATCTGACCAAGCTACTTTTAGCGTCAGAAACCCAAATAATGAAGTGGAAAACTACGTGAATGGCCGGTACATAAGTACATCCGAAGCTGTCTGGCGAATATTCGAATTTCCGATCCACGAGCGGCATCCTACAGTATTGCAGTTAGCGGTCCACTTAGAAAATGGCCAAAGGGTGTATTTTACCGCAGAAACAGCTGAACAAGTGGCTCAAAACCCACGTAAAACTACTTTGCTGGCTTTCTTTGAGCTCTGTAATGAAGATGAATTCGCAAAGACACTTCTATACCACGAAGTCCCGCAATACTACACATGGGCCAATAATAGATTCACAAGAAGGAGGCGTGGTGTAGACGTAGTTGGCCATCCAGGCATAAAAAAAGATGCCGCTTTAGGAAGAGTCTACGGTGTACATCCTTCTCAATCAGAGTGTTTTTATCTTAGGATGTTGCTACATCACGTTCGCGGTCCAACGTCATTCGAGTACTTAAAAACCGTTGACGGAGTTCTCAAAGAGACCTATCAAGCAGCTTGCCGTGACAGAGGTTTGCTAGAAAACGATAATCATTGGGAAAATACTCTGAGAGAAGCATCGCTTTCACAATGTCCAGTACAACTGAGAGAGTTGTTTGTGGTAAAACTTTTATTTTGTCAGCCATCGGAACCATTAAAATTATGGGATAATTTCAAAGACGATTTATGTGAAGATATTAGACATATAATCAGACAGCAAAATCAAGGCATCACCTTACCATACAGTGAGGATATTTATAACGAAGGTTTGATACAAATAGAAAATAAACTATTGCAATTAAATGATAAAAGCCTAAGTGATTTTGGATTACCTTCTCCAGTTCGTACAGAAAACAATGCTACAGATACAATGGTATGTCACTATGATAATTTGACCGATTTTATCAATGAAAATCTGCCAAAATTAGTCCCAGATCAAAGACACGCCTTTGAGACTGTAATTGATAGCGTGAATAATAACAGAAGAAAACTTTTTTTTTTGGATGCGCCTGGTGGCACTGGGAAGACGTTTCTTGCAAATTTGATACTTGCCAAAATAAGACTATCAGGAAAAATAGCGATAGCAGTTGCTTCGTCAGGAATTGCTGCAACTCTCTTAACGGATGGGAAAACTGCTCATTCTACGTTTAAACTTCCGCTATCTATAAATCTTGAGCAACAATCTATTTGTTCCATCCGCAAAAACGGGCCTCTTGGTAAATTACTACAAGACGCCTCATTGATTATATGGGATGAATGCACCATGAGCCATAGAGCACATATAGAGGCCGTGGACAGAACCTTAAAAGATATTAGAAACTCTTCTGCTCTCATGGGCGGGATTACTTTTTTATTTGCTGGAGATTTCCGACAGACTCTTCCCGTTATTAACAGAGGTACGCGAGCAGATATCATCAAAGCATGCTTGAAATCGTCTCCCTTATGGACTTCTATTGAAAATTTAAAATTACGGACGAATATGAGAGCTCATCTTAATGGAATCACAGATAGTGATTTCCCACAACAGCTGCTAAAACTTGGGGAAGGAATTTTTCCAACTCCAAATTTAAGCACAAATCGTGATATCCTTTTGAATGAGTCTCTAGGCCAAATAGTCCATAATTTAGAAATTTTAATAGATGCAGTTTATCCTGATATTGAAAATTTGCACGAAAAGGACTTTCGTTGGTTGTGTTCTAGGGCAATAGTGTCACCTAGGAATGATACGGTCAACGAAATAAACAATTTGATTATTCAAAAAGTCCCCGGCCAAATAAAAAATTACAAATCGATCGACACTGTAACTAATATCGAAGACGCAGTCCATTACCCACAGGAGTTTTTAAATTGTCTAAACCCTTCCGGACTGCCACCACATGAATTGACTTTAAAAATCGGAATTCCAATCATGCTTTTGAGAAATTTAAGCCCTCCAAGCATGTGCAATGGGACGAGACTACTTATTAAAGAACTAGCAGCCCGCCCCGGCTTCGCACGGGTATTTAACAAAAATTTCAAAATTACAATACATACTCATAAACCCTTCTATTTGCGTCAGGTTACTAAATAAAGAAAATTATAAAGAAGGTTTGAATATTCCCGTCCCGTACAGCCCGTACCCCAGTGACGCGTACAGTACATCGCTTAAGGTGAGCAGGGTGAGCGGCACCATGCAACTTTTTTCTAATACTTACATTTTTAAACTCCTGATATCTTTCGAATGGAATGTCTGAATTTAATAATTAAAAAAGTTATATAAAGGTATTGAAGCAGTCTTGAATATGAAGAAATTTATTTTTATAAGGATTAATACCAAGATACAAATACAGAGCCTTTTCCAGCGGCGGATTAAAAAAAACGGGTTGCACTCCGGGAGTGCCGGCAGAAGTGAAAACTTGAATAGTAACGTTGTGCATTTTTGGATATGGTTAGGAAATAATTTTGAACGAATTGCTTTAATTATCTAGTTCTATCATTTATGTGGTAAAATACAATATTCATTTATTGCGCTATCATACACAAACATGACAACTTACATTACATAACAAATTTAACACAGAAATATTACGATACGTTTTACGAATTTTACCTCTTTGGAGAAATCGAAGGTTTTGTTTGTGCATAAGATAATTATCCAGTTTTGGAAAACCAAACTCAATGACAGATGTCATAAAGTTCAAATTCCTTCGCAACCTAATGTCAATTCGTCTTACGAATTTTCGATCAGGACACGTGACCTGACGCGAGTTTAAGATTTTATACCCATTACAGAAAAAGTGCTCAACGCCGCTAAAGAAGTTTTCACTTCAAAAATATTTTTTAAATGTGTTATTTTAATTTGTTAAAGGAAGTTATTGTGGCATAACTATTATAGTTAGACTGTATATGCTGTCGCGACACTTTTTGTAAATAATGATGTGTTCTGCAAAGACGTACTACATTATTTTATTCTATCATCAGTAGTTTTCGCAGCGCATGTGATGTAAAGAATATTTAAGGTGATTTTTGTACCTTGGGTTACATCATTGGAGTTTTAGTAAGGATCCCTAATCTATTTGAAAATATTATATAGCCTATGTCACCCGGGGATAGTATAGCTTCCCAACAGAGAAAGAATTTTTCAAATCGGTTCAGTAGTTTCGGAGCCTATTCAACATTATACAAACAAACAATCAAATCTTTCCTCTTTATAATATTGGTTTAGATAACACACACACTAAAGCCTTCTATTTTTTTCAGGTTACTAAAAAAAGAAAATTATAAAGAAACTTTGAATATTATTATTTTTATAAACTTTTATTTTTATTTTAATGTTTTTTTTTCTTATATTTTTTTGTTTTGTTATTTTTAGTAAGTATTTTTTTCTAATTTTTGGAATAAGATCATATTTACAAAAGAAAAGCCATTCAATTTATTAAGTCAGAGCTTCCCTGTAAACAATGTTTGACGTTGTTTTATTTTGTGGCAGCAAAATAAATTGATTTTCGGGAGCTCCGACCCGCGATAGGCCAACATACAGTTGGCCATGAGTAAAACATTCTTTTCGTAGGTCGATCCCTACTATTTCAAAGGTTTGGCCTTGGGACTTATTAATAGTTAAGGCGAAAGATGTTTTTACCGGAAATTGAAGCCGTTTAAATGGAATTGGTAAATCAGTTGGGATCATCGGTATCCTCGGTATATGAGCCAGTTGACCAGCTGCTGGGCCGGTGATAATGGTCGCTATAATTAAATTATCCTTTAATTCTTTAATAAGTAGTCTCGTCCCATTGCACATGCTTGGAGGGCTTAAATTTCTCAAAAGCATGATTGGAATTCCGATTTTTAAAGTCAATTCATGTGGTGGCAGTCCGGAAGGGTTTAGACAATTTAAAAACTCCTGTGGGTAATGGACTGCGTCTTCGATATTAGTTACAGTGTCGATCGATTTGTAATTTTTTATTTGGCCGGGGACTTTTTGAATAATCAAATTGTTTATTTCGTTGACCGTATCATTCCTAGGTGACACTATTGCCCTAGAACACAACCAACGAAAGTCCTTTTCGTGCAAATTTTCAATATCAGGATAAACTGCATCTATTAAAATTTCTAAATTATGGACTATTTGGCCTAGAGACTCATTCAAAAGGATATCACGATTTGTGCTTAAATTTGGAGTTGGAAAAATTCCTTCCCCAAGTTTTAGCAGCTGTTGTGGGAAATCACTATCTGTGATTCCATTAAGATGAGCTCTCATATTCGTCCGTAATTTTAAATTTTCAATAGAAGTCCATAAGGGAGACGATTTCAAGCATGCTTTGATGATATCTGCTCGCGTACCTCTGTTAATAACGGGAAGAGTCTGTCGGAAATCTCCAGCAAATAAAAAAGTAATCCCGCCCATGAGAGCAGAAGAGTTTCTAATATCTTTTAAGGTTCTGTCCACGGCCTCTATATGTGCTCTATGGCTCATGGTGCATTCATCCCATATAATCAATGAGGCGTCTTGTAGTAATTTACCAAGAGGCCCGTTTTTGCGGATGGAACAAATAGATTGTTGCTCAAGATTTATAGATAGCGGAAGTTTAAACGTAGAATGAGCAGTTTTCCCATCCGTTAAGAGAGTTGCAGCAATTCCTGACGAAGCAACTGCTATCGCTATTTTTCCTGATAGTCTTATTTTGGCAAGTATCAAATTTGCAAGAAACGTCTTCCCAGTGCCACCAGGCGCATCCAAAAAAAAAAAGTTTTCTTCTGTTATTATTCACGCTATCAATTACAGTCTCAAAGGCGTGTCTTTGATCTGGGACTAATTTTGGCAGATTTTCATTGATAAAATCGGTCAAATTATCATAGTGACATACCATTGTATCTGTAGCATTGTTTTCTGTACGAACTGGAGAAGGTAATCCAAAATCACTTAGGCTTTTATCATTTAATTGCAATAGTTTATTTTCTATTTGTATCAAACCTTCGTTATAAATATCCTCACTGTATGGTAAGGTGATGCCTTGATTTTGCTGTCTGATTATATGTCTAATATC
This sequence comes from Cerastis rubricosa, assembly GCA_949152445.1. Lineage (NCBI taxonomy): Eukaryota > Metazoa > Arthropoda > Insecta > Lepidoptera > Noctuidae > Cerastis > Cerastis rubricosa. Next base: position 16,383,406 of record OX424532.1, read on the forward strand.
TTCACATAAATCGTCTTTGAAATTATCCCATAATTTTAATGGTTCCGATGGCTGACAAAATAAAAGTATTACCACAAACAACTCTCTCAGTTGTACTGGACATTGTGAAAGCGATGCTTCTCTCAGAGTATTTTCCCAATGATTATCGTTTTCTAGCAAACCTCTGTCACGGCAAGCTGCTTGATAGGTCTCTTTGAGAACTCCGTCAACGGTTTTTAAGTACTCGAATGACGTTGGACCGCGAACGTGATGTAGCAACATCCTAAGATAAAAACACTCTGATTGAGAAGGATGTACACCGTAGACTCTTCCTAAAGCGGCATCTTTTTTTATGCCTGGATGGCCAACTACGTCTACACCACGCCTCCTTCTTGTGAATCTATTATTGGCCCATGTGTAGTATTGCGGGACTTCGTGGTATAGAAGTGTCTTTGCGAATTCATCTTCATTACAGAGCTCAAAGAAAGCCAGCAAAGTAGTTTTACGTGGGTTTTGAGCCACTTGTTCAGCTGTTTCTGCGGTAAAATACACCCTTTGGCCATTTTCTAAGTGGACCGCTAACTGCAATACTGTAGGATGCCGCTCGTGGATCGGAAATTCGAATATTCGCCAGACAGCTTCGGATGTACTTATGTACCGGCCATTCACGTAGTTTTCCACTTCATTATTTGGGTTTCTGACGCTAAAAGTAGCTTGGTCAGATCCTTTATTGATATATTTGCAAATGTATTTGATGGCTTGAACGGAGTGGCAGTACTCCACATTTATGTGAGCGTTAAACGTCCTACACAATAGTGGAGAATAAGGGACAATCCATCTATTATCTATGTTGAACCTACTTCCTCTGATATTTAGGGTAGTGCACTGTCCTACATTTTCGGCGTCACGACGACGATAAACTGGATAGCCGTCCTCTCCGGTTTGGGTCATCATTCATCATCATTTCAGCCGAAAGACGTCCACTGCTGGACATAGGCCTCCCCCAAGTGTCGCCACATTGATCGGTCCCGTGCGACTCGCATCCAGCGGATCCCCGAAACCTTCACCAGGTCATCGGTCCACCTAGTGGGAGGCCTTCCAACGCATCGTCTCCCGGTTCGCGGTCGCCATTCCAGAACTTTTCGGCCCCATCGGCCATCTGTTCTGCGAGCAATGTGCCCTGCCCACTGCCACTTAAGTCTGGCAATTCTTCGGGCTACGTCGGTAACCTTGGTTCTCTTGCGGATGTCCTCATTTCTGATTTGATCACGCAAGGAAACTCCGAGCATAGCTCTCTCCATTGCCCTCTGGGTGACTTTGAGCCTTCTGATGAGGCCCATTGTGAGCGGCCACGTTTCGGTCCCGTATGTAATCACTGGCAACACACACTGGTCATAAACCTTTGTCTTGAGACACTGCGGTAAGTTGGACGAGAAGATACCACGCAGCTTCCCGAACGCTGCCCAGCCGAGTCGGATTCGACGATTGACCTCTTTCTCGAAGTTAGACCTACCCAACTGGACCGTTTGTCCCAGGTAGACATAATCGTCTACAACTTCGATAGTAGAGTCTCCGATCTTGATAGGAGTGGGTGTTACATGGGCATTCAACATGACCTTGGTTTTGTCCATGTTCATTTTAAGACCCACTCTTTCGGAAGCTCTACTAAGGTCATCGAGCATTGTACTGAGGTCCCCCATGGTCTCAGCCATGACCACTATATCGTCGGCAAATCGAAGGTGAGAGATGTACTCGCCATTGATGTTGATGCCTAGCCCTCTCCAGTCCAGAACCTTGAAGATATCTTCCAGTGCAGCGGTGAACAGTTTCGGAGATATGACGTCTCCCTGTCTCACACCTCGCTGCAGAAGGATAGGTTCCGAGGTCTGGTCCTGAAGTCGGACTGACATGGTGGCCGGTTTGGGTATCGTTGACGAAACGTCGAGGGTACTTTTTTGTACAGATACCGTTTTTCATACATGGTGCTGTTAAATTATGCTCTCCGCATGGTCCGTGCACCATATTTTTTGTTACGATATCGTACAATATCGGATCGTTTTGTTGGTTGGGTAGTTCCGCAACTATAACACTATCAATTTCTTCTGGCTGGATTTTTCTTTCTAGCCAAAACAGCAAATGACAGTGTGGTAAACCTCGCTTCTGCCACTCCACACTTGCCATGTAACATTTCACTTTTCCGAATATTTCGTCTTTGGTGAATAATTTTATGAATTTCTTCATCTTTAAATAAAATACCCTTGAAATTATGTCATGACGATGGAAAGACCTCTGACCAGATAATAGTTCCGCTTTAATTTCAGACCATTCTGGGTTACACGTAAAAGTAACAAATAAGTCTGGTCTCCCATAGTTTCGGACGTAAATCATCGCATCTTGAGTTTTTTCATGTAGATAACGCGGAGAACCTGTGAATGAAGATGGCAAGATTACGCGTTGACCGATATTTGATGGGTTAACATTTGCGTCTTGATTTAAAGCGTCTCTAAGATGAATGTATTCATCAGCCCTCAGTCTCTGTTGATTACGACATATGTAATTCAATCTTTCTGATATCATTTTTGCCATCATATCGACAATATATTGACTAAATAAGTCCCTGTAATAATGCAATGGATTAAAACAGTTAGCTCTAACCATCAACCTAAATGCATAAAATTGCATACACGTCACAGTTTTGTTACGCGCTGTACCTTGCTGAGGAATGGTCAAATAATAACCGTCTTCTCCCATTACGAACATTAAGGGATACTGTAGTGGATCATATGATCGGTGTAACTCAGAGACCCTTTTAAGTTGGCCGTCTCTACCATGCAACAATATATCTCTGGGGCCTTTTTCTTCGTCAACCAAGAGAACGGCTACTTCGTTTACAGCTGGAGCATTATATCTACCCGGGTGTGCTGTCTGCGGTGGGCGGTCGGAATGAATGATTAACTTTAAATTATCCGAAGAGTTACGTTCTAAGTTTTGTTTAAAACTTCTTATGTATGCATTGTAGCTATTCAGTGCGATCTGTAGTTCGTTAATTAAATCAATTTTTAGCGTTGGAGCTATGTTTGACCGCAACGATAGCTGATCTGCGTCTGAAATGAAATATATCTGCAAGTATTGTGGATTTTGGCCTGATGGTGGTAAAAGGCTACCTATAAGATGGTATACTTGTCCCTCTATTTTAAAAGTTGGCATGAAATTTTGTTCCCTAATTTCTTTAGCGCCGAACGAAGTCATTTGAAAGAGGCTATTGTACTTTCGAATGTTGGTTAAAAAATGTCCAGATAGTGAATGATTATTTGTCAAAAGATTTTTTATTGGCTGTGGCGGCTCCTCAATATTGGAGAGACTAACTTTTCCAGAAGCACAGCACATACCATTAGGTTCATCGGCCCATTTTTTGGCAGAACACTTAGAGCAGATCTTATGCATGGCTCCGATTTGGACGGAAGACTGTTGAGCATAATCAATTTGGGGATCGTATCTGAAAGCTGATCTGTTACTGTGAGCTAAAACTCGATTACGAACTCTAGTAGTTGACGTCTGCTGCCTTTCTCTCTGATCTCGTAGGCGTTGGGAACGCTCAGAGCTCGATTCGCTAGTGCGAGTTTGTATATTTCTAATATTTTGCTCTTCAAGCCGCTGCAAACGATCTGTACTCGACTCTCGCGCGCGGACTTGGGAAGATCTAATATTTTGCTCTTCAAGCCGTTGCAAACGATCTGTACTCGACTCTCGCGCGCGGACTTGGGAAGTTCTCAAATTTTGTTCAGCAAGCCGCTGCGAACGCTCGATATTCGACTCTTGCGCGCGGACTTGGGAGGTTCTCAAACTTTGTTCAGCAAGCCGCTGCGAACGCTCGATATTCGACTCTCGCGCGCGGACTTGGGAAGTTCTAATATTTTGCTCTTCAAGCCGTTGCAAACGATCTGTACTCGACTCTTGCGCGCGGACTTGGGAAGATCTAATATTTTGCTCTTCAAGCCGTTGCAAACGATCTGTACTCGACTCTCGCGCGCGGACTTGGGAAGTTCTCAAATTTTGTTCAGCAAGCCGCTGCGAACGCTCGATATTCGACTCTTGCGCGCGGACTTGGGAGGTTCTCAAACTTTGTTCAGCAAGCCGCTGCGAACGCTCGATATTCGACTCTCGCGCGCGGACTTGGGAGGTTCTCAAATTTTGTTCAGCAAGCCGCTGCGAACGCTCGATACTCGACTCTCTGGCACGCGATTGCGACGCGTATTCTCTCCGACTTGCAAGACGATTTTCAGTTTCCGCTGAAGATTCTTCATTACGACGTATTTTTGATGCCCTCGCCTGGGAACTATTTTTAGAAAGTTGAGATCTTGATCTTTTGGGCATTTTAAAATGATAAAAAAAAACTGCCTTTGTACTAAATTATTTGCTAACTGTTGATCAGGAATTACCTATATAAAAATGTGATTGAAAAATTCAATATTATTATTAATAATAAAAAAAATATATAAATAAATAATATAAAATAAAACTAAAAATACTTATTATTATTATCTAATTTTATTATTTATTATTATTAATTTGATTGAATAATATTGGTTTAGTTCTGAAAAGAACTTTTATTTAGTTCTAAAAATAACTTTTTTGTTGAGTTTAATTACCTACTGAGCGAATTCAAAATATTTTCAAGCTAAAATCATACGATTCCGCACACGACTGTTGCGTAGCGAGCCGACCGCGCGAGTGAGCCGCGCGGCATTTCATTTCTTAACATTGACTCCCCTCCCGTACGGCCCGTACCCCAGTGACGCCTACATCGCATAAGGTAGTCTAGCTAGCTAGCTGAGCAGGGTGAGCGGCGACCGCGCAACTTTTTTCTAATACTTACATTTTTAAACTCGTGATATCTTTCGAATGGAATGTCCGAATTGAATAATTCAAAAAGTTATATAAAGGTATTGAGGTAGTCTTGAATATGAAGTAATTTATTTTGATAAGGATTAATACCAAGATACAAATAGAGAGTCTTTTCTAACGGCGGCATTAAAATATATTTTTTTTAAATAAAAGAACACTTATTGTGGCGTAAATATAATAGTTAGACATATGCTGTCGCGACACTTTTTGTAAATAATGATGTGTTCTGCAAAGTCGTAATACATTATTTTATTCTATCATCAATAGTTTTCGCAGCGCACGCGATGTAAAGAATATTTTAGGTAATTTTTATACACCTTGGGTTACATAATTGCAGTTTTAGTAAGGATCCCTAATTTTTTTGAAAACATAATATAGCCTATGTCACCCGCGGATAGTGTAGCTTCCCAACAGTGAAAGAATTTTTCAAATCGGTTCAGTAGTTTCGGAGCCTATTCAATGCAAACAAACAAACAAACAAACAAACAAACAAACAAACAAACAAACAAACAATCAAATCTTTCCTCTTTATAATATTAGTTTAGGTTAAAGGATAATTTAATTATAGCGACCATTATCACCGGCCCAGCAGCTGGTCAACTGGCTCATATACCGAGGATACCGATGATCCCAACTGATTTACCAATTCCATTTAAACGGCTTCAATTTCCGGTAAAAACATCTTTCGCCTTAACTATTAATAAGTCCCAAGGCCAAACCTTTGAAATAGTAGGGATCGACCTACGAAAAGAATGTTTTACTCATGGCCAACTGTATGTTGGCCTATCGCGGGTCGGAGCTCCCGAAAATCAATTTATTTTGCTGCCACAAAATAAAACAACGTCAAACATTGTTTACAGGGAAACTCTGACTTAATAAATTGAATGGCTTTTCTTTTGTAAATATGATCTTATTCCAAAAATTAGAAAAAAATACTTACTAAAAATAACAAAACAAAAAAATATAAGAAAAAAAAACATTAAAATAAAAATAAAAGTTTATAAAAATAATAATATTCAAAGTTTCTTTATAATTTTCTTTTTTTAGTAACCTGAAAAAAATAGAAGGCTTTAGTGTGTGTGTTATCTAAACCAATATTATAAAGAGGAAAGATTTGATTGTTTGTTTGTATAATGTTGAATAGGCTCCGAAACTACTGAACCGATTTGAAAAATTCTTTCTCTGTTGGGAAGCTATACTATCCCCGGGTGACATAGGCTATATAATATTTTCAAATAGATTAGGGATCCTTACTAAAACTCCAATGATGTAACCCAAGGTACAAAAATCACCTTAAATATTCTTTACATCACATGCGCTGCGAAAACTACTGATGATAGAATAAAATAATGTAGTACGTCTTTGCAGAACACATCATTATTTACAAAAAGTGTCGCGACAGCATATACAGTCTAACTATAATAGTTATGCCACAATAACTTCCTTTAACAAATTAAAATAACACATTTAAAAAATATTTTTGAAGTGAAAACTTCTTTAGCGGCGTTGAGCACTTTTTCTGTAATGGGTATAAAATCTTAAACTCGCGTCAGGTCACGTGTCCTGATCGAAAATTCGTAAGACGAATTGACATTAGGTTGCGAAGGAATTTGAACTTTATGACATCTGTCATTGAGTTTGGTTTTCCAAAACTGGATAATTATCTTATGCAGAAACAAAACCTTCGATTTCTCCAAAGAGGTAAAATTCGTAAAACGTATCGTAATATTTCTGTGTTAAATTTGTTATGTAATGTAAGTTGTCATGTTTGTGTATGATAGCGCAATAAATGAATATTGTATTTTACCACATAAATGATAGAACTAGATAATTAAAGCAATTCGTTCAAAATTATTTCCTAACCATATCCAAAAATGCACAACGTTACTATTCAAGTTTTCACTTCTGCCGGCACTCCCGGAGTGCAACCCGTTTTTTTTAATCCGCCGCTGGAAAAGGCTCTGTATTTGTATCTTGGTATTAATCCTTATAAAAATAAATTTCTTCATATTCAAGACTGCTTCAATACCTTTATATAACTTTTTTAATTATTAAATTCAGACATTCCATTCGAAAGATATCAGGAGTTTAAAAATGTAAGTATTAGAAAAAAGTTGCATGGTGCCGCTCACCCTGCTCACCTTAAGCGATGTACTGTACGCGTCACTGGGGTACGGGCTGTACGGGACGGGAATATTCAAACCTTCTTTATAATTTTCTTTATTTAGTAACCTGACGCAAATAGAAGGGTTTATGAGTATGTATTGTAATTTTGAAATTTTTGTTAAATACCCGTGCGAAGCCGGGGCGGGCTGCTAGTGAGAAAATAAAGGACATTTCATTACACTCTTAACATTTTCTACAAAACTGCGTCCGTAAGTACTCCATATAAATCCTTAGTTACTTTCCTTCTTACGTCAGAAGCCATTTATCTTGCTAGTACATTTTTATCTTATTCCGGTATACAGTTCCCCGAGGCGAGCTAAAAGTGCATGGATGGACAGACCTCTCTCTAGCGTGCTGTTTTATGAATTAAAAATAGGATAAAAGAAAACAGTTGCTCGCTGTGCAACCGCGAAATGTAGAGAGACTAAAGATATACTTTTAGCGAGATTAATAGCGTCAGGAACTTGGATGGATGGTTGGTAAATTTAGTAAGTAATGTAACTCCACAAACACGGGTAGATGCGGAGTATAACATTATATTTTATTTTCTTTAAGACACAAAAGAAAAGTAAAATAAGTATGGAGAAGACTTTTACCAACCAGTGACATAAAATACGTTAAAGAAAAAACAAAAGCAGGTCTGTTCTTTAATTTTTTCTTTCCTGTCAAGAGTCTTAATCAAAACTAATCGTAATTTGTGTCAGTAAAAGCAAACCTAGGCAAAGGTATCAATTTCATTGTAGTATCTAATTGTTAGTATTCTTTGTCATAAATATCAAAGCGTTAAAGTTCACTAAAGAAGACTTTTATTCTTTCCTACTAAATAAATCGTTACAATGTTAACCAACCTTTTGGGAATATTTTCTTGCCGCCGCCGTGATTAGTCGCCAACACTCTCCGCCTGACCGCCGCCGCGGACGGACGTGCCGCTACCTGCTCGCATTCCCGCTCGCTATCAGTGTGTGTCATCGGTTCGTCGCTTCCCAGTGTCGTGACGTCATCAGTAGTCCCTTGACTACACCCCCGAACAATTGTTGTCTTTTTATTAAGACAGCACTTGCTCATTTTGCTTCGGATATTATTCCGATTTAACTTCCTTTGCCCCATCAGGGAAAAGTCCTCAGTTTCGAGGTTCTTGGTGGGAAACCTAACGGTGCCAACGAAACCAAGAGAGGGTGGTGACCCAATCCGCCCGCCTAATCCTTTCAGGATCTAGGTGAAAAAATTGGGCTCCGTCGCGAACGTGTGTGTCGCCGATTTACTGTGCTAGTGTTTCCCGTTTCAACAAGTTCCTGAAAGCAAAGTTCGCTGGACTGGAGTTGGAGTTGCTACCAAGCCCGGATCCTCGGACTGTGGCTGCGGGAAGGTTGAAGCGGGTGAGTCGCTGGACCCAGTAAATTCCCTTCATAATTGTGCAAGGAATTAGGTTGTTAGGCTGTTTAGGCGCGGAGCTTCACTCAATGTCCGTTAACATTTAACCGACAAAATGTCGTCTTTAGACGAGAAGGAAAAAGCGCTTTTGCGTTTTTTCTTCCGCGTCTTCACGACCGACCCAAATTTTGAAAAGTATGGGTCAGAAATTGCTGCCATTCAGCAAACCAGCGATAACGTCACTGACTTCAGTGACGCGCTCGAAAGCCCTTTGTCGCCGCCGCCTGCCGACAGAGGCTTACCGCCAGCCGTTGCCGCCGCGATTAAGGCTACTCCAAGACCCAAAGTTGTGAAACCCATTGTTTCACAAACAAAGGTCCAGCCCGCACCTGCGTCCATTGTTCCCGTTTCTGGGAACATGGGCAAAAGCTCACCGCCAGCCGCCGCCGCCGCGATTCCGGCTAATCCCGAACCCATTGTTTCGCAAACAATGGATCAGTCCGCACCTGCGTCTATTGTTCCCATTTCGGAGAACATGGACACAACCGTACCAATCTCCGACTCGGAATCGGTTATAGATTCCTGCTCTGCTTCCTCGTCCTCAGAAGACGACTACCAAGTCGTCGGAAAGGGCAAGAGGAAAAAGGGCAAAAACTCGCAGGCCGCCATGGCCAAAAAGTTAGTCGCGCTCCCTCTAATCCCCTCTCCCGAGGCGTCCCGTCCCACCTCCCCGGTCCCCGCACCAAAGTCCGCCGCTGCTCATACCAGCAGGCCAACAAGCCCTAAGGCTAACTCTTCAGCCGCTTCTTCAAAGAAGCTGAAGCCCCCTCCCCCGTTGTTCATTCAGGACAAAGGGAAATGGACAGATGTGTCCAAAATGTGTAATGAGCGCCGCATTCAATATACAAGCGCAAAAAGCACACAGCAGGGGATCAAAGTGGTGGTCCCTACGACCACCGACTTCAGGGAACTAACCCGTCAGTTAATCGGAAGGCGCATAGCCTTCCACACCTACTCTCTTCCAGAGGAGAAGCCCACCCGCGTGGTGATCAGGCGGATCCCGAAGGAAATCCCCACGGAGGACATCCTCAATGACCTCCTAGGCCAGGACATCCCGGTCGCAGCCGTCCACCGCCTTCATAAGGCGAGAGGCGGAGACCTTTACGATATGGTACTGGTCATCTGTGACCCAGTAGAAGGTCACCACCCGATCTTCAAAGTGAAGTCGGTTTGCTCCCTGTCAGGCATCTCAATAGAGAAGCCCTACCGCTCAAGCGTAGTCGGACAGTGTCATCGCTGCCAGATGTACGGTCACAGCCAAGCCAACTGCCATGCGCCACACAGATGCGTAAAGTGTCTAGGCGACCATGGCACGGCAGACTGCCCCCGTCCCAAAGACAAGTCGCTTTGCACGGAGCCACCGAGCTGTGTGCTTTGCGGCCAGTCGGGCCACACGGCCAACTACCGCGGCTGCTCAAAAGCCCCCAAAGGCTCCTCCTCTAACCTGGTGAAGCGTGCAAGCGCCCGCCAACAAAGAGAAAGCCCATCGGTGAGGCTACCCTCTGCCCAGATGCCGGAGAGACTCAGCCCTCAGAGGCCCTCTCCCTGGACCACGCTAAACCACCAGAAAGCCTTCCCGGCTCTCAGTAAAGCAAAGTCCAGCCCCATCCCCGGGCTATTAGATGCCCCTGTCCCCACTCCCGCGGCCCAGGCAAGCGCACCGGCGCCCGCTCGTCCCACGCTACCTGGCCCCGCGGCTGTGGACCCCTCTCATAACGTAATTTTAGAATCGCTAGCAGAGTTAGTCACCCCCGAAGCAGACCGCATGGCGGCTGATCTCAGGGCGGCTAACACTGGTGGCGATAAACTTAAAATTATCCTCAAGTCCCTACTCAAGTTAGGCGACCTCCTCCGCAACCTTAACCTCGACTAACTCCAATGGATAATACGAGATTAACGTGCACCAAACCCCGATCCCTAAAATTAGGGTACTTTAATGCCAATGGCATTAGAGGCCAGCGTGATGAGATCGCCACCTTCCTCCGCGACCATCAAATTGATATCCTCCTCGTACAGGAGACCTTCCTCAAGCCCAGTCACCGCGATCCGAGAATTGCCAACTATCGCATAGTTCGCAACGATCGGTCACGTTGCCACAAGGGCGGGACTCTAATCTATTATAGAAAAGAACTGCATTGCATCCCCTTAGATCCCCCTCCCATGGAGTCTCTACTCGAGACCTCAGTGTGTCGACTAGGCATGACCGGCCATCAACCGATCACTATCGCCTCTGCGTACATCCCTCCCGGCGGCACGTCCGAGGAGCACACTCTGTTCACCAAAGACCTTGCCGTCCTCTTCGGCTTGAGCGACTCCGTTATCATAGCGGGCGACCTCAACGCCAAACACCCCGCCTGGAACAGCACGACGACCTCTGCCAGAGGACGTCACTTGTATAACCTGGGCGAGTCCCTCAACTTCGATCCCATCGCTCCTATGGAGCACACCCACTATCCCCACGACCCCGACCAACGTTCGGACGTTCTCGACATAGCGCTTCTCAAGAATGTCAACCTTAAGTTGCATTCCATCGAGACTTTACATGAGCTTAACTCAGATCATCGACCAGTGCTCATGCACTTAGTTCCTCGCTCGGGTCCTTCTGACCCCAGCCAGCCCCCGCCGACCCAAGTGATAACCGACTGGAGGAAAGTCAGCGAAAAGCTAAAATCCACCACGTCGCCTCACCTGGAGGCCATCCCCGACCACATAGTCTCAGTCGCAGACACGACGGCCGCCATCAACTCGTTTACAGAACACGTGCAATCCGTACTGAAGGACTGCTCACGGGAAGTCCCAGCAATGAGCGATCAACGCTGGATACTACCCGCTGACGTACGTGAACTGATAACCGAAAAGAACGCGGCCATCCGTGCCTACAGCAGCTTTCCCTGCGAGGCAAACAAAGCCCACATGCGTAATTTACAGCGTGCTGTAAAGGATCGCACCAGTGAGTTTCGTAATAATCAATGGGAAAAAACGCTAAGCGAACTCGAGCTTACCCACCTAGCCTTCTGGCAGCTGCAACGCAAGATGCGCTCCACCGAAGAGGCTTCGATGCCTCCCCTCACCCGACCCGATAAGAGCGTCGCATTCGACGACTCTGAGAAGGCCGAATGCCTAGCCGACAGCCTGGAGTCCCAGTGCTCCCCCAGCTCGCAACCAGTAGACAAGCGACATCTCGATGAGGTGAACGCATTCGTCGAACGTAGAGCCGCCCTGCCCCCCGAAGAAGACCCTGATGATCCTCTGCCTCCGGTCACAGCTGACGAAGTGCAAGACATCATTAACAAACTTCAACCGCGGAAAGCTCCCGGCTCCGACGGAATCACCAATAGGGTGTTCAAACTCCTCCCCGCTCAGCTCGTCGTGTTAATGGTGGCCATCTTCAATGGCGCCCTGAGCAACAACGCGTTTCCCCAAATATGGAAAGAGGCCACTGTCATCGGTTTCGCCAAGCCAGGCAAACCCAAGTCTAAGCCTTCGAGCTACAGACCTATCAGTCTCCTGAATGCACTCGGTAAAATCTACGAGAGACTTATGTATAAGCGACTCAAAGACTTCGCCGAGGCTAAGAGTCTCATCCCCAACGAACAGTTCGGCTTCAGGACCGGACACTCTTGCATTCAACAGGCCCACCGCATCGTAGAACACTTGAGCGCTGGCTTTCAGCGTGGAGCGATGACGGGTGTGTTGTTTTTCGACATAGCAAAGGCATTCGATAAAGTCTGGCACAACGGCTTATTATATAAGCTGTACAAACTGGGAGTGCCGGACCGTCTCGTGCTCATCTTACGAGACTTTTTGTCGGATCGCACCTTCCGCTATCGCATCGGGAAGGCACTGTCTTCCCCCCACCCCATTAGAGCCGGAGTCCCTCAGGGCTCCCCGCTCTCTCCCCTTATCTTTACTCTGTTCACCAGTGACATCCCCAAGAGCAAGAAGGCACAGCTAGCCCTGTTCGCGGACGACACGGCCATCTATTACACTGGCCGTAGTCACGACGCTATTTACAGCACCCTCCAAACCTCAGCCAACGTCCTAGGCGCTTGGTTCCGGAAATGGAGAATCGAGGTGAACCCCGACAAGAGTCAGGCAGTTCTTTTCTTTAAACCGCGTAAAAATAAGCCACTCGCGCTCAGCCCGATCACTATGTACGGTAAGCCTATCCCCTGGGAGAAGCAAGCCAAGTACTTAGGAGTCTTACTTGACAACCACCTGTCTTTCGCGGCGCACATCAAAGCAGCTCGCGACCGAGCTGCCTTTGCTATGGGTAGGCTTCATTTCATGATTTCGGCAAAAAGCAAGTTGTCACTCAAGTGCAAGTTGCGCCTTTATACCGCGGTGATCCGCCCCATTATGACGTACGCTTGCGTCGTGTACGCTCACACCAAGCCTAAATACATCCATAGGATGCAAACCTTGCAGAACCGGTTCTTACGTAGAGTCACGGGAGCCCCTTTTTATGTCCGTAACGACCGTCTACACGTAGACCTTAGAATGCCCACCGTCCTTCAGTTTATGAAACGTCTTTCGAAGCGTTTCTTCGATAACGCCAGTAAACACCGTAATCCCCTGATCACAGCGGCCGCCCGTTACGAACCCTCGCGCATTAGTACAGTTCGCCGTCCTCGGCATACCCTCGTCACTCCCGATGATGCTATCACCCTCCTCCAGGAGAGTAGCAAAGAGACTAGCACTCTTAAAAAGTACAGACACAAACCGCCGTCTTTCCGACCTCGCCGTCGAGGTCCGTCGCGACGTTCCGGTCCATGCCCTCCCCGACCCTCGCTCGAGCCAGCCCGCGATGCTGTGCCAGTAGTTTTAAATCAGCCCCTAAATAACGATATCATTCAGATCCAGCCTGTCCCCATGCAGTCCTCCCCCAGCGACGCCCTGAGCCGAGGCTCGTACCCCACAGGGGGTGCCCTCAGCGTATAGTCGCATAGTTTGTAAGTTTTTATGCCCTGGCTGGAGGCCTTACTCTTAAGGCACCCACAGGATAGTCCGGTTAAGCAGACGACAACCTCCTAGGTTGAACTGCGCGATGCCATTCATAAAAAAAAAAAAAATGATTAGTCGCCCTCATTTCGTCCATGTTTCAGTTAGGGTAGTGTGTGCGTGAGATTGTTATCGCGTGTTTATGAAGTGCCTTGACCTTTTAAAGAATTTTATTTTTCTGGCTAAGTTGCAAGGTCAGCGTAGGGAAATGCATTCGTTATTTACAAATTGTAGTACTCCAAACAATCCATCATATTAGCAGTTAGTGAATGTCGATACTCGATAGATTCGTGTGATTAAGGAAATTGTGAAAAACTATTAGTAGGTAGGTAGTTAGTGTTTGTTTTTAATGACACTGCCTGTGAGCTTAGTGCCAGTTTTTATCACGGACAACACCTACTTGATCGCGTGAAAGTAAGTTTCAATTTGTACGGAATAATCGAGTTTACCATTTTTGTCATTGATCAAACCAAACATATTGAGTGGTTGCAAAGAGAATGTTGATTTTGAAAAATTAGACAGTCTTATTTTTAGTTCAGTAGAATATGTTTACGTCATTTATAGTAAGTAACAACAAACAGGCTTGTGAAAGTGTTAACAGAACAAGTTCACTTGTTAAATCAGTAAGACCCTTTCCAGGCCCCCTATTCACAAACGATCGGATTCGATTTCGTTTGGATAAGTCGTATGTCTATCTTGTTTTGGCATTACGGAAGCGAGCGAGGTAGACATACGACTTTCCGAATCGAACTCGAATCCGAGCGTTGTGAATACGGGAGCAGGTCGTTATCGTTAACGTTCGATAAACGCTTATAGCCTTTCAACTAAAACAAAATTGGGATCACGAAGGCAGCCCCAATGCTCATGTGAACAGGCTTTTAATATGGACTTATCTTCAACCAATCATAATCTATGGTTACAGATGACGAGTCGTGTAATCATAGATTATTCAAATCTATCATTTGAAGCAATATACCGACTGTCATTTGACTTCCATTCACACAAATATTATGCTGACACAGTCCCCATTTCCTAGTAAACGGTTCACTGTTAGAAACTCGTGTTCATTGGCTATGTTCACGCTACAATGCGTGTGGCCAACGTATGGCCAACGTTTAGCCTGAACAGACCAACTAACATTAGTTGGTCACATCATGTTGGTTGTTGCGATGTGCAGCCGGCTCATTGGCTGCCAAAATCATCCAATGAGTTGGTTTAATGTCTGTTTACTGGCCGAAATTTGGTTCATGATTTGCCTGTGACATGTAAATCAATTAGGTACGGTTTTAGATTTGTGTTGGGTTCCGAACACTTGGAAGAAACACGTAGCGTGTTTTATGGAGTCGTTGGTTTCGTGTACTATAGTCCTATTTTTAACCGACTTCTAAAAAAGGAGGAGGTTCTCAATTCGGATGTTTGTATTTTTTTTTTTATGTTTGTTCGCGCATATCTCTGTCGCTTACCAACCGATTTGAAAAATTATTTTTTTGTTGTAAAGCTTATACTTCCCAAATGGTCCCATAAAAATTTTATCGAAATCAGACAAGCGGTTTTGAAAAAATCAACAAAAATCTAAATATTCTAACTACTCTGCATTGCGTTTTTTGTTAGCGCATAACTCAGTCATGTACGAACCGATTTGGAAAATTATTTTTTTATTCTAAAGCCTATGCTTTCCGTTTGGTCCCATAGTTACCAAGTCGGGATCTGATGATGGAATCTTGGCGAAATTGAGGGAACTCTTCAAATTTTATAGGAAAACGTACAGCGATTTTAGTATTTTCTACAACAAGTGAACATTTGCGTTCAATAAGAACCATTCTACCGTCAGATCTGATAATGAAGCCAAGAGACAGGCACCGGAACTCCATAATAAGACAATGTATCTTAGCTGTATTTGGGCTTGTTGGAATTGTAACGGTATGCATTTTCCAGGTGTACCACAGACTTGACTTTCCTTTAGAACCTACGTAACATGTAGGTCCTCTGCTTTGACAGTCTGTTTTCGCGATGATCAGGGTTCTTATTCAAAATGCGTTGATCATTTCTTTCCCTAATTTCTTTTAATCGTTGTCCTTTTTCCTTTTTCTCAGTTTCAGTTCGACGCCGTTTTCTCATACGAGAAGCATCTTTACTAGGCCTACCCATATTTTATTATTAGATTAAAAATATGTCACTAAAAATTAACAAATAAAAACTTTTTTTGCAAAAAGAAACCGACTTCAAAAAACCCTAAACGCACTAAAAAAGTTAAAAATAATACTATAACCTACCTATATTAATAAACCTAACCTAACCGACGATTAACCTATAATAAAATTTAATAATTCTTTGGAGTCGGTGCCAAGCAATATACGATACCTGAATGACTATACAGGGTTACTGGTAACTCGACGTATTCCTTGCAGGACGTCATAGTAGGGTTAAAATGCAACAAATTAAGCCACCAAATGTTCTACCGAAATTCAGTAGTTTTTGAGTTAGTTCGATTTTTAGAGTTTTTATGAATAATCCCAGATTAAATCATTTGAAACCAATTTAAAAATTATTTACGGCGCGACAGTACAGAAATTTTAAGTTATTATCGTAGTTGATGCCGTAGCAGATCTTTGTTAATAATTAAAAGTTCAAAAATGCCTTAAACCTTGGCAAATATCACTAATCAAACATTTTTTTTTTTGTAATTTTTGTTATTACTCCATACAAATTGTTGTCTAGTGCAAAAATAAAATACTACGCCTGATGTACAAATTACTAGGAAAATATCCTTATCTTATCAGCTATCCAAAAAGGTATGAATGTTAATACAAAGTCATGGACTACATTATGAAAATCGTTTTTGATTTAGTACAGGAAGACGTGCGTCTCACAAAAAGGTGATTATTCGGAAAATCAAATAAAACAAATTCGTGAATGTTATTATTATTTTTAATAAATTTCAATTTAATAACTTTTATGACATACATTTCACACGTCTTGTTCGATGTGCTGCCCTCGGTTTCGAATACATGTTCTTATTCGCTTCCTCATTTCAGTTTTTGTGATTCTTGATGTGATTGTTGCCCTCATCTGGTCCGCCGCATCTGTTATTCTCTCCCTTAGTTCTTCAATTGAATTTACTGGGGTCACATAAACTAGGTCTTTCATATGACCCCAGACGTAAAAGTCTAGGGGCGTCAGATCAGGGCTTCGCGCAGGCCACGGAATCGGCCCACCGCGCCCTATCCATCGGTTTGGATAGTTTTCATCCAGCAATTGTCGAATTGTGATTCGGAAGTGGGCTGGACATCCGTCATGTTGATAAATCATGTTTGCTCTTCTTTCTTCCGGTACATCCGCGAGCAGTGGTGTTAAATGATTTCTAAGGAAATCTTCATAAAGTTCCCCATTTAGTGTTCGGGGTAAAAAATGTGGGCCGATTAATTTGTCGTCGATAATACCCATCCAAACATTAAGCGAGAACCTACGCTGGGATGCGGTTGGTTTCAGTTTTTTAGGGTTTGCTTCTGCTTTCGGTGCCCAGTAATGTAAGTTGTGGTAGTTTGTGATACCATCACGGTCAAAACATGACTCATCGGTCCACAGAATGTTTTTTAAAAAGTTTTCGCCTTCGGCGTCGGCACTCAGCATGAAACGACAAAATTCAAGCCGTCTCGGCGGATCTCCCTCTTCTAATGACTGGACTGGTTGGTAGTGATATGGATGTCGGCCTGACAAGTGAACTACAGACCAGACTTTCCACTGTGACATACCAAGCTCACGCGCTACGATGTTTGTCGATATGTTGGGGTCGTCAATAAAACGTTGAAGAATCAGCTCTTCGTCGTCAGCCGTGTATCTCCGGGAACGACCAGTGTCAATTTGCCTGGTTCTTTGGACGCTGCCAGTTTCAGATATTCGCCGATAAGTCGATCCGAAGACACTAACGTGTGGGAGTCGGCGGTTGGGAAAGCGAAGTCCATATTCTCTCCGCGCTTCAGCAGCGTTACCGTCACAAAGTCCGTAACAGTAAATTATGTCAGCGTATTCTGGATTAGAATATGCAGCCATAGTCAGCACTTATGAAGGCACAGCACAGCACGAGAGCAAGATACGCGATAGGGATAGCCAGATAACAAAACACGAGCTTACGCGACGTAGAGTTGAGACTGACTAACGCTGACGACCAGAAAATCGCACCCCGAGTCATGCCGAGAGAACAATAGTAACCAATCACAAAGCTTACCGTGTGTTTGGAGTTCAAGCTCAGGTAAAACTACGAATACTACGAATAACAAACAAAATGTTGATTGTCTTACAATTTTACCTGCTCCCCATAAAACTCTTCTCTACCCTGTCATACATGCAAAAGTATTGACAATCATACCTTTCTGAATAGCTGATAAGACAAGGATATTTTCCTAGTAATTTGTACATCAGGCGTAGTATTTTATTTTTGCACTAGACAACAATTTGTATGGAGTAATAACAAAAATTACAAAAAAAAAATGTTTGATTAGTGATATTTGCCAAGGTTTAAGGCATTTTTGAACTTTTAATTATTAACAAAGATCTGCTACGGCATCAACTACGATAATAACTTAAAATTTCTGTACTGTCGCGCCGTAAATAATTTTTAAATAAGTTTCAAATGATTTAATCTGGGATTATTCATAAAAACTCTAAAAATCGAACTAACTCAAAAACTACTGAATTTCGGTAGAACATTTGGTGGCTTAATTTGTTGCATTTTAACCCTACTATGACGTCCTGCAAGGAATACGTCGAGTTACCAGTAACCCTGTATACAGACTAAGGCCAGAAAAACAAAACACCTTACAGCTTCTAAATATTAATTCATTAATTAATTCAAATTATATTGCTTGGCACCGACTCCAAAGAATTATTAAATTGTATTATAGGTTAATCGTCGGTTAGGTTAGGTTTATTAATATAGGTAGGTTATAGTATTATTTTTAACTTTTTAGTGCGTTTAGGGTTTTCTGAAGTCGGTTTTTTTTTTGCAAAAAAAGGTTTTTCGTCTTGTTGTTGTCCAGGCTAAGATACACCAACCAGACATTGTTATTTGATAATTATTTATATTATATAAATTATTTACAAACTATAAATACATCGAAAATAATAATAAAATATGTACAAGTTCCAAAATTAGAGGGCGTAAAAAAATTCGTCCACGTCGCTGTTAACAGGAATCGAATTTGATTAGTTTTCTCATATAATGCAGGAAGAAGATGATTCATGATCAGCCTTGTAATGGAAAAACCCAATACTACTTTGCTCGACCTGGGATTCGGACTCGACCACAACACCAAAAAGGCAGTTGAGGTAAGAAACAGATAGTTAAACCTAAATCTGATTGTTCACAGTTAACCTTCTTTCCAACTAAGTCCTTGTCATTCATGTTATTTCCAAGTTCCAAAACATCGAAACGTTAATCCACGGAAGGTATGACAAGTAAATATATGTCAAGGCCGGTTGTAACACGCGTTAGTGGCTGAAGCAAGGCATGGCGTGGGTAGGAAGCGGTCGCGACTTACACCTCCCCGCTACCCCTCCCTCCCCTCTCATTTGTATTCATCAGGATAAAACAGTTTTATGTTTTAAGGCGGCAAAGTTCCGCACAATTTATCAAAGGTTTAAGGAATTATAATTATTATAGTTTGCAATTTGAATGGGACTTTGTCATTAAATTTGATGCGTTAATTAGAGAGTTTTCGGTTGAATCGCTGTGGAACGTAATTATAGTTGGTTTGTGTTAGTTTGCTGCAGTTTGCTAAGTGGAATGGAGCTTTTGTGTGGACTAGCTTAGCAACTATTTGGCTTGATAGGCATTCGTTTGTAATACGTCGACTGGTATTTATAAGCCGGATTAGGGTGTTGCCAACTACTGAGAGACATGACCATACTAATTCGTATAATAATTATCTTTTGACGGTTATGAAACCAGATCATCGTTATGAGAGCTGTGGTTAATTCGCTGCGCTTTTGAGAATTGCCTGTAATATTATTATAAGTCAACTTAGTCGACATAACAAATTATAACATTTCAAATAAAATTGCTTACTCAGTTTCAGGTAATTTTTGTTATAAAAGCAGTCCAGCAAAAAGTAAGGGTGTCGTCACACTGACCGACCGTGAGTGCAAAGAACAGACTACATTATTGTCTTCACTCCTGACATTACATACAGGGTTAAAGGCTAAGTCGACCTGTATCTCCAAGCTATTCGCAGTAGGTGGATCGTGGTCGTTGACGAACTGTCTGCTTGTCGAATATTGACTTGTTTTAGGCTGTAGCTGGTGCGTCGAGGTGCCATGTCTTATGCCTGTGTGATGCGATCACTGTCTTAGAAAACCCTTTGTCTACTTTTCATTAACATTTTTGGAAATCGTACGTTTTCTTGCCAGTTCATCATCATCATCCACAGACTGACGTCACCCACTGCCCGTATAGGCCTCTCTTTGTTTGCGGCAGTCTCTACGCTCCTGTGCCTCCATGTTTTACCCTGGTAATAATGTCGTCTTCCTATCTCGCTGCCGGCCGACCAACACTTGTCTTTTCATTCTTTGGACGCTACTGGGTCATAGATTTACACCTCCTCCAATCACTGCACCTTGCTAGGTGTCCTGCCCTACTAATCTCGTTGGTTAGTGTGGTTAAACCCTTACACCTTCCGTGCTAGCCGGAATCGATTAGTCATTTAGTAGCAGTCAACTCGATAAGGTCATACCCTGCCGCTCGACTTTATAAGGGGTGTTTAAAAGCGTTTATATTGTTATACAAATTCGTCCCTTTATGTTGTAACTTCAGAATTAATTGCCGACATTGATACGTTGGTTTTATAGTGTTATAAAGTTTTATTTTTATTTAGATGTTACTGACTGAATAGGTAGTGATACCCTGTTCCTTTGGCAATGATAGAGTAATTAAAAAAGAGTTGTAAAACACGCAAGATTAATCTATTTGTTGTTTGTGAAGTTTAATTAACTGAAGGGCATGTAGGGTATAACATGACTGCAGCCATTGTAGTCTACGAAGTTAAAAGTATTCTATTTGCTGTTGCTATCCATTTATAGAAATGAAGTAAGAGATCTAGTTCAAAGTATGACTCTTTAAACTTTTGTATTTCTTGCGTCTCTCAGAACATTTTACAAACATAAACATAAGAATCTGCTGTGTGTTGCATTATTTCTCGGACTCAAACCTATCTATGTATAAAGGATACCTAGGATAGGTAAGTAGTGTTACATTACGTGACGATGAGCCCTAAATTAGCAAGAAACCTGCTAAACAATCATACACATAAAGGCATTCTACTAAAAATATGAGATAAAAAACGAACCAACACAATCAAAAACAGGGACTATCTTTGACAGCCAATCCATCAACAAAATTAACCGTAAGTACAAACTTAAAGATGATCTCCCAAAAGCTGTTTGATTCTGTTCGAAGTGGCGGTAAGCGATAAATTAATTAGCTAAGCCGTCTCAAGTCTCATTGGGCATCAATTAATATTGATTGGATTGCACAGTCACTGTTCGTGTTTAGCGGCGAACTACTCGGATGTTATGAAGCTTATCACTTAGTATTTAGATCGACATTGCTTTAATAATAGGATGGTTGTTAATTGAAAATAGATCTTCAAAATGGATATTTTAACGTGAAGTTTGAAAAGATATAAATGGAATATGGGTTAAAACCAATAAGGTTTTAATTTATAATAATACCTAAGAAGGTATTATAAATTAGGTGTATTATAAATTAGATGTAAGGTATTATAAATTAGATGTTATGGTCTTTTGCGCGTAGGCTCCATCTGGATCGTTATACAATCTCACTTTCGTAGTTAAGTTATTTCTAAAAGATCATATTAAACAAATTACTTTCCCTAACAACGTAAAAGAAAGTGGGTGAAAATACCTTGACGTAGTCTATTAATAAAATGAATTTGACTCAAAATATACCTATTGTTCAGTGAGTAATAGCGTTCAGAAAACAACAGCAAAATATTATAAATAGCAATTATTTAAATATGATGCGAAACGCGGCCATCCTTATAAACCAACGTTGTTGTCGTTATTTTCGCCAATATAGTCAGGCAAAGGGCGTAACACCATTAAATCATGTCATATTTTTTTAAACGCTTAGATTTGCTACTGTTAAATTCGATTCATCCGTCAGCAGATATTAGGAAAATAGCTGTAACAAAGATTCAATCGTAAAATTCTTTTACTATGGAATTTGCTTTTACTGAAAGCAAAGGCCATAATATTTCTGTGGAATCAGAATTCAAAGGTAAAAAAATACAAACATCCGAATTGAGAACCTCCTCCTTTTTTAGAAGTCGGTTAATAAGCATGCAACTTTGAAGATTATTTGCCCACTAAAGTAATGAAGACGAACGTTTTACCTTGCCGCTTTCATATTAAAATGCTACTGTTAAAAGGCCAAGAGAAGTTTGCATGGGTTGCCCGAGTAGGAAAATGTATATCTGGAATTAATATTTATAAAGTAAATTACTTACGAACGTTGTGTGTTCAAAGAAAGTACCTGGAAAATTCAAAAATCGAAGTTAGTGATTTGCTTTGGTTTTTCTTTTTGTAGCCTACCAATAATGCAGGCTGAAAAAGTTTAAAATTACATTTTCGTCAATAAACCACGAAACACGTTCGCACTTCTAAAATCTCCATGCCAAAAAGGATTCGCAAGTAGCAAAGGTAGAGGCCCCCTAGAGAATGTGTGTGAACAGATGTGCTGAATATTTTAGCTGGCAACATTTTGAACGCGGTTCGTGCTTGATGAGCAGCCTGGCCCATACCCATTTGCCTATTATACGTACGTCGTACAACCTCCCGGGAATGTGTGTACATTTTTCAAGCGACTCAATTAGACAGAACGACTTACTACGCAACGTTGAAGCTAATTGGTCGTGTAACTTGCTTTTTTTCAGACTTTGGTGTTTATAATTCATGAGGAGTCCGTGGCTAAATAATAACAGCCGCACGGGTCGATCTTTAAGGTTAAGCCGTGCTTGTCGAGGTTGGTCCGTGGATGGGTGACCATAATTACATACCGAGTTTCCTCCGTGCCTCGGAAAGCACGTTAAGCCGTTGGTCCCGGCTGTCATTTGTTGATCTTTGACAGTCGTTACGAGTGGTCAGAAGCCGAAAGTCTGACATTCAGTCTTACCAAGGGGTATCGTATTACCTACTTACTGGGTTGTGGAGGTCACTCAGCTGCATCCGGTTAGACTGGAAGCCGACCCCAAGATAGTTTGGGAAAAGGCTAGGCAGATGATGATGATGATGGTGTTTATAATTCATATTTGAGCCACATAATAACTAACAATTTTACTTAAATGTTTTTAAATCTCTCACTCACATAAGGTTTATCATCTATCGGTAAGGCATATCTATCCAAGCGGGGCTCGAGACGGCATTACATTTCAAACAAAAGACGTTACTCGTTATACGTTACTCGTTAGTATTAAGCGTCGCACAAATAATACAAAGTAAGGTAGCTATCGTTAACGCCCCGGAAGCTAGTCACGCCATACGCGTCACGTGAGAACACAGGACTCGTGCGACACCGCGCTGCCGCCGGCCGCCGCGCGCCGGCAATACTGACTTGTTGACGCATAGTGCGTCATCGCGCTGAGAGGCGCAGAGGAGAAATGTGCAGTGGTGGCATGTTATGGTGAAGTCGTATGATCGGCGGCGCGCGCGCGGGCGACTGCGACACTGGGGTGAGGTGAGAGCGAGACAAAACATATCACGCCATGCATCTATGTCTATTTTTGTTTAGCCTGCACTCATACTCCCAATTATTTTTTATTGTTTTTGTAGTGTTTATGATATTCATTATGGTTGTTTTATATGCAGGTACTGTTCGTTTTATTTTCCTTAGTCATGTATTAAAATGTTTACGCTGTCTTGATTTCCGTACGTTTTTTTTTTTTTTTTACGGGTGACCACTGAAAACCAGCGCTGTGCTGTGGGCCCCCATAGCACAGCATCATGCTGAGTGGGAACCTGTTTGTCGCAGTCACGACGTGCAAGCTGACGAATCTTTTACTTAAATTCTGTTTTATTTTGTTATTTTTAAAATCTTACTGTAGTATATTTTATGTTATTGTACTTACAAATGTTTCTTATGCTTTGTACCTATGTTTACTGTTTTCATTTTGTATGCACGTCATGTCCCTGCGACAAATAAATATTTTTTCTTTCTTTTCTTTCTTCTTTCTAAATAAAACTCTAAGCAACAAGCTAGCGACCTCGTAGCTTTTCCTTCAATAAGCTGTATGATTGCCACATAGCAGACACATAGCATAGAGTGTCTTTATGATATTTAAGGCCCCCGGCACAAAGCTGTCATATGAGCCAATCATAAACCTCAATGGCCAGCCCATACTAAGGGTGAAACAAACAAAATACCTTGGACACTGTGTAACGGAGGACCTTAAAGATCATGAAGACATCGAGCGCGAGCGCTGGGCTCTTGCAGTGAGATGTAATATGTTGGTCCGCAGGTTTGCCTGTTGTAGTAAGGAGGTTAAAGTAACACTATTTAAGGCTTACTGTCAAACCTTCTACACAGGCAGCCTGTGGGCCAACTACACGAAGAAAGCCCTGGATGCTCTTAGGGTCCAATATAATAACGGCTTCAGAATGCTCTTGGGACTACCGCGCTTTTGTAGTGCTTCTGGAAGGTTCGCTCAGGCTCATGTTGACGATTTTTACGCGATTGTGAGGAAGAAGACGGCGTCACTGCTAGAGAGAACGCGGTCAAGTCCGAACAGCATTCTGAAGATGTTAGTGGATAAATTTGACTCGCCGATAGTTAATCACTTCGTGCATGTACTGGTGAGGCAGGAGTGATTTGCTGTGGCGAGTGATTTTGTATGTAGACATAATATTTTTTCATAGTTACACTAACATAGTTTTTTAAGCCTTTGTACACTAACCCATGGACCATTTTGTTGTCTGAGTAAATAAATATTATTATTATTATTATAGCTACGGCTTTTAGTTTTCCGTAGTGAATGACATTTAAATGAACGCATCAATTCATTCGTCTGTCTGTCAAATGTGAAGACATTTAATGGACGATTTTAAAAGCGTAGGCTTTTAAATTTTTTAAATCGTAACGTCATAAAATTTTCATTTTCATTTTTTTTTTTTTGTTTTTTTTTGTGTCTGTATTTATGTTAAGAATTCATTACTACAAACAAACATGGATACTACAAAGCTTCATTCAGTATAATTGGCTCATAGAATTGGCCCAATTCTAGACGGATGACGATGGAAGAAGATTATAAATTGTTGGGACTTAGTAAGTAAGGTATAAAACTTTGTAAGGTTTTGGATGCCGTAATTACGAATGAAACACATGTCTTGAATCTGTCAAGTAAACCTAAGACTTCAGTGTTATGTATTTAGCACCATTATAAACTGTACTTACTTCATATAAATGACACTTTAATTAGAATTAGGGTAACTACCTACTTTGTTATATGTCATCAAATAGACAAAGATGTGTATTTTTAATGTTATAATTGTAATAGTTGCACAATCTCTATTTGCTTGTTGAGATAATATACAAAATATTTATAACCTGTATAGCTTGATTAGTTATACTAGGTATGAAACATCGTAGCCTCAATTCTATTCCAATTTTCGCCGAACGCTAAACAAACTCGCTAAGGCCTAAATCGCAGTAAATGTCGTTTACTTACGTATGAATTTTATATATGGCCGATTATGTTAGAACGTGACTCCGTTCGTAATATAAGGATATTTTTGGTCTTACAAAGATTTCATTTATTTATTTGATGATGTTATAACATTACTCTGGTTCCAAAAATCAAAAGCATTCGATGTTTAATTAAAAATTGGAGCGAAAGTGAAGTGTCAGCTACCGCTGTATAAATGGGCATTGAGTGGGGTTAATAAAAAAAGCTGGCGGAAAAAAATGAGGGTTTTCGCAAACGGGTCAAATGCATCAGCATAAAACAACGAACAACTTTGTTATAGACTGTGTCTGACTGTGTGTCTATGCAGTGGATGGTATGTAGAAAAAAAAAAAACATCATCTGCCCAGCCTTTTCCCAAACTTTGTTGGGCTCGTCTTCCAGTCTAACCGGATGCAGCTGAGAACCAGTATTTTACATGAGGTGACTGCCTATCTGACCTCCATAACCCAGTAAGTGGGTAAAACGATACCCCTTGGTAAGACTGCTACCCTTTCCGTTACACCCTGTATAATAGGAAATTAGGGAGATAAATAAAAAACCTTGTCTTACAAATGTATGCATGTGTAAAAAGGTTTCATGTTTACTGAAACTAAACATGGAACCTCTTACACATGCATACATGGCGGTCGATGGTCGGCCAGTGGATAACAATGGACCAGCTAACCACCTTTTTTCCTACTTACGGCTCACTGCATTAACCGGTTCATTTCACAAACCACGAGCGCATTCGCGGTTCAAATCGATAGAACTTCTTTGGATACAATATGCAGACTTTGTATGGGTTTTGCTAAAAGGTATTTCGTAGTCTTGAGGTAAGTTTTAAATTTCTCTTTACTCTAAGAAATTGCAAGGGGGTTTTGGTGGTATTTTGCTTCTTATATTTTCTGCATTAACTACAGTTATCTGTTTATTCTCTTTAAAGTGTTTGAATATCATAGGTATGCTTCAGGTATAGGTGCGACTGTGCTGCTGTACAGTCGCGATCACCAATATAGTCTACCTATGCGCATGCTCAAAGGCGATTTTCGTGAATTATAAACGCGATAAACGCCTTAATACATAATATATGCATTTTTTTTAAACTTTAAATATTCAAAGGGGGTGTACATATTTCATAATGGTTTCTAGAATAATAGTGCGTTGAAAATGACAATAATGTTTATTTATTTTATAATTGATGTACACACAAGACAGAACGCAAGGAAACATAATAACATAACTTTAAAAATTCAAGGTGTATCCTGTAAAAGTCGTTTTAGATATAGTACGAGTTGGTGTAAATAAACAAGTCGTACCGGTCGTACGTTTGTAATGACGTAATTAATGTATTTATACGCAACAAACAAACACATCCGGAAACACCGAAGAAATTAGCACATCAGAAATAGTTATGAGATACCAAAAGCTCGAAAGAATGAATCATGTTCAGAAACCTAAACAATACTAATAGGCATCACGTATGTACAATGTTGAAAGAAAAAATCGTAAGAAATTCAGGACTTAAAATTAATATACCGAAGTCTAAAGTCCCCATTTCACCTTGAGCAAGAGTGGTGAGCAATTAAAGCGGTGATCAGCTGGCCTACCATGACATCTTAAAAACATTATTGTTTTACTCTTTTTCCAGTGTGGGAAAGAGATGGCGCTAGACATCCTGTATAGCTCCGTCTCTTTCCCACACTGGAATAAGAGTACAATAATACTGCTTTAATACGTCATGTTAGACTAGCAGGGGGGTAACTATGACGTCTTAAAGCAGGATTGTTTTACTGTCACTCAAGTGTGGGAAAGAGCCGACTCTAAAATAATATTAAAACAATACTGCTCTAAGACGTCTTGGTAGGCCACCAGTGCTCAAATATTTGCCATGCATTCTCAGCACAAGAAGAGCAAAGGTTTCTTCTCGTATACAGAAGGCATGTGCATTGCCCTGCAGACCTGGGACTGTATTAGACTCACATTTTTATGCTATACAAAACTGTTACTTACTGATTTCATAACTAATCGATCGTTATTTGTTTATTTACACAAAACTTTACTACTACTTTTACTTTAGTTTACTTTACTTTTTGTACTTTCACAATGGACTAACTATAGACAAATTACGCTTATTATAAATAGTAACAATTTAAAATTAGTGTTGAGAAATCACGTAGTCATACCCTCACGTGGTTTGTGTCCTTACATCTCACGTTGGTGCTGCAATACAATACTGTGTGATTGAAAAATAGCAATCAGTGCCTCAAGAATCTGTGTAATTACACTTTTGTGTTTCAATGTACTTACTTGGGATCACGTGAGTAATTTTTTGTACTTTTTTATTTGTAATGTTTTGGTCATGTGATACGGTCTTGGCTGGGAATTTAATAAAAGAGATGAATAGAGACCTATGAGCGCGCGGTTTAAACATAATGTAAATACGTCGAATTAAAAATACTCGTTACTCGTACACCTATGTATAATATTTCCCTAATTTTAAGAATGTTTTGATATTTATGGATGTTATTCGTTGAAACAATATAACTAAAATGCTATGGGATACTTTTATATTAAATTAAAAAGTCGACGTATGGCCTCTGAGTGCATAAAAAGCTTAACTTTTGCGGGAAACATATCACTAAGACAGTGTTGTTTTAGTTGGCACACGAATATAGAAATGTAAATGTCAACTATCCCTCTTATTTCCGACGCAAAGGTTAATTGTTTAGAAAATTGACTGGGTACCAATTTAATTTGCCTTTATATTCAAGTTGCACTGGTAAAAATGCAAGGCAAATCGGGAAACCGACGAAGTCAGGTTGATAAACAATTAATTTGTCCAACGTGAAATATTCCCACCAGAAAAACTACATACTTATATATCTCTTTGATGAAACAATCAAATTACCCGTTAAGACTGACATGCAGCAGCTTCACGTTTTTCAATAGCGATCGACATCAACGTTCTATTATGACCGTATGCATGGGTATTGCATAGTCAGGGAATTTAATTGATCTGGCTTGCACCAGTACGGTACAGCACGGACCGTGGTCTGCTATTGGAAATTCTTCAAATAACCTAGCTAGAAAAAGAGGCCCGATTCTTTTATAATAGGAGAAAAGGAGAAAGAGATAGGTAATTCTGTTTGAATTGACCTGAGCGTGCCATTTCTCAAAATTTATAGTATTAGTTGCGCGTATTCCCTTACTGCTGTTTCTCGTTCATTAGTGAGGTGGAACGTGTCATGTCCTATTATTGGAGGTATATATGTACTAATTATGTACAAATTACTCGTATGTAGTTGAACATGTAATTATGTCCGGTTGTGACGGTTGATTAACATTATGATGAGTTATTGTTTAATGTAGGCTTCGTTCGAAATCGGAACTGATCGGGAAATTACGAAGTTAAGCAGCAGAAATAAATGAATAACGTTTCTCATACTAAATCATCATTGTTTGCGTAGCTTTTTCCCAACGATGTTTGGGTCAACTTTCAATCTAACTGGATGCAGCTGATGTCCAGAATTTTACATGGATTATACAGAATTATTCATAAAACACAGTTATATCTACTAGTTACATATACTACCCAGTTACTAGTTAATAGAATAACCCCTTAGCTGGATGTCAGAGCTTCAGACTCCTTCCTACCAGTAACGACGGTCTAAGACCGTCAAGAAGCAGAAATAAATCAACCGAAACAAAAAGAAAGTTTCCTACCTAATAAATAACAAGAAAACCTATGCCGCTGTCTTTTGGTAGGTTATACATTTTATTGCCCGACTGTACCCTACGCCCATTGTATGTAACATGGTGGAACGATTTTAACCCAAACCTTAGAAAGTAATTTCCTCTATGAGGTGCTGAATGTTAACTCTCTATGTATGTACATACCTACTTATGTATGTATAGGTAGAAAGTAGCCATAACAGAGGAAAGTGGAGATTCAGGGGCTTTGGGTTATCGTTAGGGCCTTTTATATATTATGGAGGCATTGTGGTATTTTCATTTTTATGTTATCAATTGAAAAACATGCAGGTCCACCCGTCTGACTATGTGTGGTCGACGTCGCATTTGCAATGCTTGGGGAACACTGGGGGTGCCCTGTCATCCCATGAACAAGCATAACGTTCGCACGGAGAGCAATCAAGCTAAAAAAAAAACAGTTCATATCTATAGATTAACTGTTTTTTGTGGTGTCAGTTAGGCAGTCGCTTCATGTAAAATACTGGTACTCAGCTGCATTCGGTAAGACTGGAAGCCGACCCCAAGATAGTTTGGGAAAAGGCTAGGCAGATGATGATTTGGGAAAGTTATTTGTTTTCATGAGTATAAAAACGTGTTTAAGTATCGGTCACTAATTACTAGTTACCCTATATATCTCTCATTGTACTGGGAATATATACGAAAGGAGGCCATGCTATACTGGACATGTATATCTTGATATATTGCCGTGTGTACACTTATACTTCCTCTTTATGTTCATCGAAAGTATGGGTAGAACTGTAGACTATTTCTTCTATCAATTTTAAATTCATTCATTCATTAACTCACAGACAACGCAGCCTAAACATAAACATAAGTACTTATAGGTATAAGAGTTCCTTATATAAATAAGGTATATCGCATTTTCTGTTGGCCAAATAATCAACATTGCCATCCAACTTGGAAATGCGGCAAGCCTTCTGGGCACTTTTCCTGTTGACAGCCGATGTGGACGATTTTTTGACGCCCTGTAATTTTGATTCTTGTACTTACTTTTTTATTTTATTTTTTGTAGTGCGCAAAAAATAAGCTGACACAAGAATTTTTTAAAGTGCAGTCCCCGATGAGTTTTAAAAGGTGATGATAAATTATTCAGTAGTAGTTAGTAAATATTTGGTTTTAATTATTTTTAAAGTAGCTTTAATTCTTTGATGTATTTATTTATTAACTATACAACGTAAGGCCACGACGTGTAAAATCTTAATGTAAATTCTAAAATGTTGCCGATGGGAAACCCAACTGGACACGCGGATTGTCGATTAATAATTTACTAACCCATTTATTTAGCTACCTTACTTTTTCTACTACAGCAAAAGTAGGTAAAAAAATGTGTCACAAAGAACTACTACCAACAACTAAGTTTATAAATACGAAAGCGGTCGTTTTTCTTTGAGACACGTTATTTTGCGCTTACGGAGAATATTAGAACGCTTACGTACAAAAAAAAGCTTTAATGTTCAAGAGAGAATTACACAAGCTGAATATCACAAGACTCTACGCTAGGGTCCCCTGTCTCGTGGACACTAGTCTCCTTCGTCTTAAAAGATAAATACCGTAACGTATGCATACAATAGCATCGTACGGCTAAAGTAAGTTCATGTGCAAATATTTTTAAAGTTAAGTTTTTGGTCGTAATAACAGTTGAACGGAAATTGAACATAGCATTATGTTAACAAAAAAAAAATCACTTAAGCAGAAAAGAAAATCGATTGTGCATTGACAAGATCAGTTTTTTCACAAAGTCAGGCTTTGTTTATTATTTTTTTAGTAGATGCTTCACATCCTTATATAACAGTTATCATTAACTATAACCAACTTCTTTCTTCGGATTACCAAATTGTTTTTTATACGATCTTGATTAATTACTTTTTCGACGACAAGAAAATTGGAATCCCTCATTCATTTTCTTAAGCAGATATTCAAAATGACCGAAGGTTCTCTCATTATCACCTATTTTCCCCCACAAAGATGAATCGAGAGAAATCTCATTTGTCAAGCGGCAGCAGGTTCTACAATAGACGACAATGATTTATTACTGCTTATAATCTGAACAAGGGACAATTATTTGTAAAAGGGTTTTAGAATTTAATATGCAGTTATGGACACGGAATGGGAAATACCCTTGGGAAAGACCCCTTTTGAAATCTTTGGAGCAAAAATATTCTATCTTTGCTGTAAAATCATTTTAGAATTAACCTAAATCCATACTAATATTATAAATGCGAGAGTCACTCTGTTTGTTTGTTTGTATGTTTGTTTGTTACCTTTTCACGACTAAACGGCTGATCGGATCTTAATGAAATTTGGCAAGAAGATAGATTTCAACCTGGGGGAGGACATAGGCTATATATCATCACGCTACGATCAATAGAAGTGGAGCAGCAATGAAAAATGTTGCGAAAACGGGGAAAATGTGACGCAGACGAAGTTGCGCGGGACAGCTAGTCTATCATAAATTCTTATTGCAGTGATAGCCTAGTGGTGTGAACGTCGTACTGCCAAGTCATAAGTCACGAGTTCGAACCCAAGGCCAATCTCTGATTTTTCGGATTCATCTGCTTATTGTATAATTATCACTTGCTTTGGTGAAGGAAAACATCGTGAGGAAACCAAACATGCCTGTGAGATATTTCTCAACGGCATGTAAAGCTAAGTCAGAGAACTATGGATGTAAAAACTCTGACACCAGGTCAGGTAATAACTACAAGAAAAAAAAAAAGGTCATAATGCTTCGTTAGTGTAGTTGCCATATGCGTTAGTGCTAAGCGTAAGGAGCTGGGTAAGCTGCCACCCGTCACGTTCGATCACGTCGACGTTACACGGCTGCTAAAGGACATCACTACCTTAAAAGTTGAGGTGACCAAGATGCAGTCCCGAATGGAGGTTTCGGAAAAAACCAATACTGAACTACGTGCGGAAATAGCATTATTGCGCAAAGTGGGTTCAGTAATTGGGTCACCTGAGGCCTCTAAGGTGAACACACGTCGAGGGGCGCAAAATGCATCAATCGGCAGTTTTGAGTCGGCGAAGAAGAGCTAAGAAGAGCAATTCTCAAATACAGGAGGCATGTGCATTGCCCTGCAGACCTGGGACAGTAATAGACTGACATTACTATGCTATACAAAACTGTTACTTACTGATTTCATTACTGACTGATCGTTATTTATTTATTTACATTAACAAATACTTTCACAATGGACTTGCAGCCAAATTACGCTTATTCTAAAATGTAACGATTAAAAATTAGTTCAGTCATACCCTCACGTGGTTTGTGTATTTGTCCTTGGATCTCACGTGGTTGCTGCAATTGCTGTGATCGAAAAATAGCAATCGGTGCTGCAAGAATGTGTGTAATTACACTTTTGTGTTTCAATGTACTTGGGATCACGTGAATATTTTTTTGTACTTTTTTTTTATTTGTGATATTTTGGTCATGTGACGGTTGGTCTTGTCTGGGAATTTAATAAAAGAGATGAATAGAGACCCTAGCACGACCGCGCGATTTAAACATAATGTAAATAATTCGAATTAAAAAATTTAATTACTCGTTACACATATAATATTTTCCTAGTTTTAAGAATTTTTTGATATTTATGGATGTTATTGATTGTGTGCGTTGAAACAATATAAATAAATAAAATGCTATGGGATACTTTTATTTTAGATTCAAAAATCGACGTAAGTATGGCCTCTGAGTGCAAAAAAACTTCACTTTTTCGGGAAACATATCATTACGACAGTGTTGTATTAGTTGGCACACGAATATAGAAATGTAAATGTCAACTATCCCTCTTATTTCCGACGCAAAGGTTAATTGTTTACAAAATTGATTGGGTACCAATTTAATTTGCCTTTATATTTAAGTTGCACTGGTAAAAATGCAAGGCAAATCGGGAAACCGGCGAAGTCAGGTTGATAAACAATTAATTTGTCGAACGTGAAATATTCCCACCAGAAAAACTACATACTTATATATCTCTTTGATGAAACAATCAAATTACCCGTTTAGACCGACATGCAGCAGCTTCACGTTTTTCAATAGCGATCGACATCAACGTTCTATTATGACCGTATGCATGGGTATTGCATAGTCAGGGAATTTAATTGATCTGGCTTGCACCAGTACGGTACAGCACGGACCGTGGTCTGCTATTGGAAATTCTTCAAATAACCTAGCTAGAAAAAGAGGTCCGATTCTTTTGTAATAGAAGAAAAAGAGAAAGAGATAAGTAATTCTGTTTGAATTGAACTGAGCATGCCATTTCTTAAAATTTATAGTATCAGTTGCGCGTATTCCCTTATTGCTGTTTCTCGTTCATTAGTGAGGTGGAACGTGTCATGTCCTATTATTGGAGGTATATATGTACTAATTATGTACAAATTACGCGTATGTAGTTAAACATGTAATTATGTCCGGCTGTGACGGTTGATTAACATTATGATGAGTTGTTTAATGTAGGCTTCGTTCGAAATCGGAACTGATCGGGAAATTACGAAGTTAAGCAGCAGAAATAAATGAATAACGTTTCTCATACTAAATCATCATTGTCTGCGTAGCTTTTTCCCAACGATGTTTGGGTCAACTTTCAATCTAACTGGATGCAGCTGATGTCCAGAATTTTACATGGATTATACAGAATTATTCATAAAACACAGTTATATCTGCCTACTGACATATACTACCCAGTTACTAGGTAATAGAATAACTCCTTAGCTGGATGTCAGAGCTTCAGACTCCTTCCTACCAGTAACGACGGTCTAAGACCGTCAAGAAGCAGAAATAAATCAACCGAAACAAAAAGAAAGTTTCCTACCTAATAAATAACAAGAAAACCTATGCCGCTGTCTTTTGGTAGGTTATACATTTTATTGCCCGACTGTACCCTACGCCCATTGTATGTAACATGGTGGAACGATTTTAACCCAAACCTTAGAAAGTAATTTCCTATAATAGGTGCTGAATGTGAACTCTCTATGTATGTACATACCTACTTATGTATGTATAGGTAGAAAGTAGCCATAATAGAGGAAAGTGGAGATTCAGGGGCTTTGGGTTACCGTTAGGGCCTTTTATATATTATGGAGGCATTGTGGTATTTTCATTTATATGTTATCAATTGAAAAACATGCAGGTCCACCCGCCTGACTATGTGTGGTACACGTCGCATTTGCAATGCCTGGGGGGACGCTGTCATCCCATGTACAAATAGCTATAAAAAAAAACAGTTTATATAAAGGGTGACTGGTAATTAGTGACCGATACTTAAACACGTGATTATAATCATGATAACAAACAACTTTCCCAAAGAAATTTTTTTTTATTCTCATTCACTTTTATCATAAGCTGACAGGCCAGAGGCGCATGCATGTACCATTCGGCTATTGTGTTAAAAGTGAATGAGTATTAAAAAAATGGTTCTTTAGGAAAGTTGTTTGTTATCATGAGTATAATCACGTGTTTAAGTATCGGTCACTAATTACCAGTTACCCTATATATCTCTCATTGTACGGGGAATCTATACAAAAGGAGGCCATGTTATACTGGACATGTATATCTTGATATGTTGCCGTGTGTACACTCATACTTCCTCTTTATGTTCATCGAAAGTATGGGTAGAACTGTAGACTATTTCTTCTATCAATTTTAAATTCATTCATTCATTAACTCGCAGACAGCGCAGCCTAAACATGAACATAAATACTTATAGGTATAAGAGTTCCTATAAAAATAAGGTATATCGCATTTTTTGTTGGCAAAATAATCAACATTGCCATCCATCCTACTTGGCAATGCGGCAAGCCTTCTGGGCACTTTTCCTGTTGACAGCCGATGTGGACGAATTTTTTGACGCCCTTTAATTTTGATTCTTGTACTTACTTTTTTATTTTATTTTTTGTAGTGCGCAAAAAATAAGCTGACACAAGAATTTTTGAAAGTGCAGTCCCCGATGAGTTTTAAAAGGTGATGATAAATTATTCAGTAGTAGTTAGTAAATATTTGGTTTTAATTATTTTTAAAGTAGCTTTAATTCTTTGATGTATTTATTTATTAACTATACAACGTAAGGCCACGACGTGTAAAATCTTAATGTAAATTCTAAAATGTTGCCGATGGGAAACCCAACTGGACACGCGGATTGTCGATTAATAATTTACTAACCCATTTATTTAGCTACCTTACTTTTTCTACTACAGCAAAAGTAGGTAAAAAAATGTGTCACAAAGAACTACTACCAACAACTAAGTTTATAAATACGAAAGCGGTCGTTTTTCTTTGAGACACGTTATTTTGCGCTTACGGAGAATATTAGAACGCTTACGTACAAAAAAAAGCTTTAATGTTCAAGAGAGAATTACACAAGCTGAATATCACAAGACTCTACGCTAGGGTCCCCTGTCTCGTGGACACTAGTCTCCTTCGTCTTAAAAGATAAATACCGTAACGTATGCATACAATAGCATCGTACGGCTAAAGTAAGTTCATGTGCAAATATTTTTAAAGTTAAGTTTTTGGTCGTAATAACAGTTGAACGGAAATTGAACATAGCATTATGTTAACAAAAAAAAAATCACTTAAGCAGAAAAGAAAATCGATTGTGCATTGACAAGATCAGTTTTTTCACAAAGTCAGGCTTTGTTTATTATTTTTTTAGTAGATGCTTCACATCCTTATATAACAGTTATCATTAACTATAACCAACTTCTTTCTTCGGATTACCAAATTGTTTTTTATACGATCTTGATTAATTACTTTTTCGACGACAAGAAAATTGGAATCCCTCATTCATTTTCTTAAGCAGATATTCAAAATGACCGAAGGTTTTCTCATTATCACCTATTTTCCCCCACAAAGATGAATCGAGAGAAATCTCATTTGTCAAGCGGCAGCAGGTTCTACAATAGACGACAATGATTTATTACTGCTTATAATCTGAACAAGGGACAATTATTTGTAAAAGGGTTTTAGAATTTAATATGCAGTTATGGACACGGAATGGGAAATACCCTTGGGAAAGACCCCTTTTGAAATCTTTGGAGCAAAAATATTCTATCTTTGCTGTAAAATCATTTTAGAATTAACCTAAATCCATACTAATATTATAAATGCGAGAGTCACTCTGTTTGTTTGTTTGTATGTTTGTTTGTTACCTTTTCACGACTAAACGGCTGATCGGATCTTAATGAAATTTGGCAAGAAGATAGATTTCAACCTGGGGGAGGACATAGGCTATATATCATCACGCTACGATCAATAGAAGTGGAGCAGCAATGAAAAATGTTGCGAAAACGGGGAAAATGTGACGCAGACGAAGTTGCGCGGGACAGCTAGTCTATCATAAATTCTTATTGCAGTGATAGCCTAGTGGTGTGAACGTCGTACTGCCAAGTCATAAGTCACGAGTTCGAACCCAAGGCACGCATCTCTGATTTTTCGGATTCATCTGCTTATTGTATAATTATCACTTGCTTTGGTGAAGGAAAACATCGTGAGGAAACCAAACATGCCTGTGAGATATTTCTCAACGGCATGTAAAGCTAAGTCAGAGAACTATGGATGTAAAAACTCTGACACCAGGTCAGGTAATAACTACAAGAAAAAAAAAAAAGGTCATAATGCTTCGTTAGTGTAGTTGCCATATGCGTTAATGCTAAGCGTAAGGAGCTGGGTAAGCTGCCACCCGTCACGTTCGATCACGTCGACGTTACACGGCTGCTAAAGGACATCACTACCTTAAAAGTTGAGGTGACCAAGATGCAGTCCCGAATGGAGGTTTCGGAAAAAACCAATACTGAACTACGTGCGGAAATAGCATTATTGCGCAAAGTGGGTTCAGTAATTGGGTCACCTGAGGCCTCTAAGGTGAACACACGTCGAGGGGCGCAAAATGCATCAATCGGCAGTTTTGAGTCGGCGAAGAAGAGCTAAGAAGAGCAATTCTCAAATACAGGAGGCATGTGCATTGCCCTGCAGACCTGGGACAGTAATAGACTGACATTACTATGCTATACAAAACTGTTACTTACTGATTTCATTACTGACTGATCGTTATTTATTTATTTACATTAACAAATACTTTCACAATGGACTTGCAGCCAAATTACGCTTATTCTAAAATGTAACGATTAAAAATTAGTTCAGTCATACCCTCACGTGGTTTGTGTATTTGTCCTTGGATCTCACGTGGTTGCTGCAATTGCTGTGATCGAAAAATAGCAATCGGTGCTGCAAGAATGTGTGTAATTACACTTTTGTGTTTCAATGTACTTGGGATCACGTGAATATTTTTTTGTACTTTTTTTTTATTTGTGATATTTTGGTCATGTGACGGTTGGTCTTGTCTGGGAATTTAATAAAAGAGATGAATAGAGACCCTAGCACGACCGCGCGATTTAAACATAATGTAAATAATTCGAATTAAAAAATTTAATTACTCGTTACACATATAATATTTTCCTAGTTTTAAGAATTTTTTGATATTTATGGATGTTATTGATTGTGTGCGTTGAAACAATATAAATAAATAAAATGCTATGGGATACTTTTATTTTAGATTCAAAAATCGACGTAAGTATGGCCTCTGAGTGCAAAAAAACTTCACTTTTTCGGGAAACATATCATTACGACAGTGTTGTATTAGTTGGCACACGAA
Organism: Cerastis rubricosa; assembly: GCA_949152445.1. NCBI lineage: Eukaryota > Metazoa > Arthropoda > Insecta > Lepidoptera > Noctuidae > Cerastis > Cerastis rubricosa. Next base: position 16,421,039 of record OX424532.1, read on the forward strand.
TATAGAAATGTAAATGTCAACTATCCCTCTTATTTCCGACGCAAAGGTTAATTGTTTACAAAATTGATTGGGTACCAATTTAATTTGCCTTTATATTTAAGTTGCACTGGTAAAAATGCAAGGCAAATCGGGAAACCGGCGAAGTCAGGTTGATAAACAATTAATTTGTCGAACGTGAAATATTCCCACCAGAAAAACTACATACTTATATATCTCTTTGATGAAACAATCAAATTACCCGTTTAGACCGACATGCAGCAGCTTCACGTTTTTCAATAGCGATCGACATCAACGTTCTATTATGACCGTATGCATGGGTATTGCATAGTCAGGGAATTTAATTGATCTGGCTTGCACCAGTACGGTACAGCACGGACCGTGGTCTGCTATTGGAAATTCTTCAAATAACCTAGCTAGAAAAAGAGGTCCGATTCTTTTGTAATAGAAGAAAAAGAGAAAGAGATAAGTAATTCTGTTTGAATTGAACTGAGCATGCCATTTCTTAAAATTTATAGTATCAGTTGCGCGTATTCCCTTATTGCTGTTTCTCGTTCATTAGTGAGGTGGAACGTGTCATGTCCTATTATTGGAGGTATATATGTACTAATTATGTACAAATTACGCGTATGTAGTTAAACATGTAATTATGTCCGGCTGTGACGGTTGATTAACATTATGATGAGTTGTTTAATGTAGGCTTCGTTCGAAATCGGAACTGATCGGGAAATTACGAAGTTAAGCAGCAGAAATAAATGAATAACGTTTCTCATACTAAATCATCATTGTCTGCGTAGCTTTTTCCCAACGATGTTTGGGTCAACTTTCAATCTAACTGGATGCAGCTGATGTCCAGAATTTTACATGGATTATACAGAATTATTCATAAAACACAGTTATATCTGCCTACTGACATATACTACCCAGTTACTAGGTAATAGAATAACTCCTTAGCTGGATGTCAGAGCTTCAGACTCCTTCCTACCAGTAACGACGGTCTAAGACCGTCAAGAAGCAGAAATAAATCAACCGAAACAAAAAGAAAGTTTCCTACCTAATAAATAACAAGAAAACCTATGCCGCTGTCTTTTGGTAGGTTATACATTTTATTGCCCGACTGTACCCTACGCCCATTGTATGTAACATGGTGGAACGATTTTAACCCAAACCTTAGAAAGTAATTTCCTCTATTAGGTGCTGAATGTGAACTCTCTATGTTACATACATACGTATCGTACCTATTTATGTATGTATAGGTAGAAAGTAGCCATAATAGAGGAAAGTAGAGATTCAGGGGCTTAGGGTTACCGTTAGGGCCTTTTATATATTATGGAGGCATTGTGGTATTATCATTTATATGTTATCAATTGAAAAACATGCAGGTCCACCCGCCTGACTGTGCGGTCACCGTCACATTTGCAATACCTAGGGGTGCGCTATCATCCCATAAACAAACAGCTATAAAAAAACAGTTTGTATAAAGTATGACTGGTAATTAGTGAACGATACTTAAACACGTGATTATAATCCTGATAACAAACAACTTTCCCAAAGGTACTTTTTTTATACTCATTCACTTTTATCATAAGCTGAGAGGCCAGAGGCGCATGTATGTACCATTCGGCTATTGTGATAAAAGTGAATGAGTATAAAAAAATATTCTTTGGGGAAGTGGTTTGCTATCATTAGTGTAATCACGTGTTTAAATATCGGTCACTAATTACCAGTTACCCTATACAGGGTGAAATTAAAGTCATAGGCATTATTTTAACCTAAGGCACTATAACTCACGATACTGATTCCATTAGGGCTATTAATAAGCAAATCAAAAATATTATTACTTAATGCAAGTACGGAAAACCTTAAAAGTGTAGTAAACCATGCAAAGTATCAAAAGTTGCGCATCGCGATATTCGCGATAGCGGATGCTGCCTTTGGTACCTACACTACGCCGTACGCCGCCGCCGCGCCGCTGCGCTGTACGCATCATTGTCACTCATTGTGCATGAATTATTTCCGTACTTGCATTAAGTAATAATATTTTTGATTTGCTTATTAATAGCCCTAATGGAATCAGTATCGTGAGTAGTGCCTTAGATTAAAATAATGCCCATGACTTCAATTTCACCCTGTATATCTGTCATTGTACGGGGAATCTATACAAAAGGAGGCCATGGTATACTTATACTTCCTCTTTATGTTCATCGAAAGTATGGGTAGAACTGTAGACTATTTCTTCTATCAATTTTAAATTCATTCATTCATTATCTCACAGACAACGCAGCCTAAACATGAACATAAATACTTTTAACACAACATTATATAACACAACTTAGAACATGAATATTATAGGTATAAGAGTTCCTTATAAATATAAGGTATATCGCATTTTTTTTGGCCAGATAATCAGCATTGCCATCCAACTTGGCAATGCGGCAAGCCTTCTGGGCACTTTTCCTGTTGACAGCCGATGTGGACGAATTTTTTGACGCCCTGTAATTTTGATTCTTGTACTTACTTTTTTATTTTATGTTTTGTTGTGTGCAAAAAATAAGCTGACACAAGAATTTTTGAAAGTGCAGTCCCCGATGAGTTTTAAAAGGTGATGATAAATTAGTCAGTAGTAGTTAGTAAATATTTGGTTTTAATTATTTTTAAAGTAGCTTTAATTCTTTGATGTATTTATTTATTAACTACAACGTAATAAAAGGCCACGACGTGTACAATCTTAATGTAAATTCTAAAATGTTGCCGATGGGAAACCCAACTGGACACGCGGATTGTCGATTAATAATTTACTAACCCATTTATTTAGCTACCTTACTTTTTCTACTACAGCAAAAGTAGGTAAAAAAATGTGTCACAAAGAACTACTACCAACAACTAAGTTTATAAATACGAAAGCGGTCGTTTTTCTTTGAGACACGTTATTTTGCGCTTACGGAGAATATTAGAACGCTTACGTACAAAAAAAAGCTTTAATGTTCAAGAGAGAATTACACAAGCTGAATATCACAAGACTCTACGCTAGGGTCCCCTGTCTCGTGGACACTAGTCTCCTTCGTCTTAAAAGATAAATACCGTAACGTATGCATACAATAGCATCGTACGGCTAAAGTAAGTTCATGTGCAAATATTTTTAAAGTTAAGTTTTTGGTCGTAATAACAGTTGAACGGAAATTGAACATAGCATTATGTTAACAAAAAAAAAATCACTTAAGCAGAAAAGAAAATCGATTGTGCATTGACAAGATCAGTTTTTTCACAAAGTCAGGCTTTGTTTATTATTTTTTTAGTAGATGCTTCACATCCTTATATAACAGTTATCATTAACTATAACCAACTTCTTTCTTCGGATTACCAAATTGTTTTTTATACGATCTTGATTAATTACTTTTTCGACGACAAGAAAATTGGAATCCCTCATTCATTTTCTTAAGCAGATATTCAAAATGACCGAAGGTTTTCTCATTATCACCTATTTTCCCCCACAAAGATGAATCGAGAGAAATCTCATTTGTCAAGCGGCAGCAGGTTCTACAATAGACGACAATGATTTATTACTGCTTATAATCTGAACAAGGGACAATTATTTGTAAAAGGGTTTTAGAATTTAATATGCAGTTATGGACACGGAATGGGAAATACCCTTGGGAAAGACCCCTTTTGAAATCTTTGGAGCAAAAATATTCTATCTTTGCTGTAAAATCATTTTAGAATTAACCTAAATCCATACTAATATTATAAATGCGAGAGTCACTCTGTTTTTTTGTTTGTATGTTTGTTTGTTACCTTTTCACGACTAAACGGCTGATCGGATCTTAATGAAATTTGGCAAGAAGATAGATTTCAACCTGGGGGAGGACATAGGCTATATATCATCACGCTACGATCAATAGAAGTGGAGCAGCAATGAAAAATGTTGCGAAAACGGGGAAAATGTGACGCAGACGAAGTTGCGCGGGACAGCTAGTCTATCATAAATTCTTATCGCAGTGATAGCCTAGTGGTGTGAACGTCGTACTGCCAAGTCATAAGTCACGAGTTCGAACCCAAGGCACGCATCTCTGATTTTTCGGATTCATCTGCTTATTGTATAATTATCACTTGCTTTGGTGAAGGAAAACATCGTGAGGAAACCAAACATGCCTGTGAGATATTTCTCAACGGCATGTAAAGCTAAGTCAGAGAACTATGGATGTAAAAACTCTGACACCAGGTCAGGTAATAACTACAAGAAAAAAAAAAAAAGGTCATAATGCTTCGTTAGTGTAGTTGCCATATGCGTTAATGCTAAGCGTAAGGAGCTGGGTAAGCTGCCACCCGTCACGTTCGATCACGTCGACGTTACACGGCTGCTAAAGGACATCACTACCTTAAAAGTTGAGGTGACCAAGATGCAGTCCCGAATGGAGGTTTCGGAAAAAACCAATACTGAACTACGTGCGGAAATAGCATTATTGCGCAAAGTGGGTTCAGTAATTGGGTCACCTGAGGCCTCTAAGGTGAACACACGTCGAGGGGCGCAAAATGCATCAATCGGCAGTTTTGAGTCGGCGAAGAAGAGCTAAGAAGAGCAATTCTCAAATACAGGAGGCATGTGCATTGCCCTGCAGACCTGGGACAGTAATAGACTGACATTACTATGCTATACAAAACTGTTACTTACTGATTTCATTACTGACTGATCGTTATTTATTTATTTACATTAACAAATACTTTCACAATGGACTTGCAGCCAAATTACGCTTATTCTAAAATGTAACGATTAAAAATTAGTTCAGTCATACCCTCACGTGGTTTGTGTATTTGTCCTTGGATCTCACGTGGTTGCTGCAATTGCTGTGATCGAAAAATAGCAATCGGTGCTGCAAGAATGTGTGTAATTACACTTTTGTGTTTCAATGTACTTGGGATCACGTGAATATTTTTTTGTACTTTTTTTTTATTTGTGATATTTTGGTCATGTGACGGTTGGTCTTGTCTGGGAATTTAATAAAAGAGATGAATAGAGACCCTAGCACGACCGCGCGATTTAAACATAATGTAAATAATTCGAATTAAAAAATTTAATTACTCGTTACACATATAATATTTTCCTAGTTTTAAGAATTTTTTGATATTTATGGATGTTATTGATTGTGTGCGTTGAAACAATATAAATAAATAAAATGCTATGGGATACTTTTATTTTAGATTCAAAAATCGACGTAAGTATGGCCTCTGAGTGCAAAAAAACTTCACTTTTTCGGGAAACATATCATTACGACAGTGTTGTATTAGTTGGCACACGAATATAGAAATGTAAATGTCAACTATCCCTCTTATTTCCGACGCAAAGGTTAATTGTTTACAAAATTGATTGGGTACCAATTTAATTTGCCTTTATATTTAAGTTGCACTGGTAAAAATGCAAGGCAAATCGGGAAACCGGCGAAGTCAGGTTGATAAACAATTAATTTGTCGAACGTGAAATATTCCCACCAGAAAAACTACATACTTATATATCTCTTTGATGAAACAATCAAATTACCCGTTTAGACCGACATGCAGCAGCTTCACGTTTTTCAATAGCGATCGACATCAACGTTCTATTATGACCGTATGCATGGGTATTGCATAGTCAGGGAATTTAATTGATCTGGCTTGCACCAGTACGGTACAGCACGGACCGTGGTCTGCTATTGGAAATTCTTCAAATAACCTAGCTAGAAAAAGAGGTCCGATTCTTTTGTAATAGAAGAAAAAGAGAAAGAGATAAGTAATTCTGTTTGAATTGAACTGAGCATGCCATTTCTTAAAATTTATAGTATCAGTTGCGCGTATTCCCTTATTGCTGTTTCTCGTTCATTAGTGAGGTGGAACGTGTCATGTCCTATTATTGGAGGTATATATGTACTAATTATGTACAAATTACGCGTATGTAGTTAAACATGTAATTATGTCCGGCTGTGACGGTTGATTAACATTATGATGAGTTGTTTAATGTAGGCTTCGTTCGAAATCGGAACTGATCGGGAAATTACGAAGTTAAGCAGCAGAAATAAATGAATAACGTTTCTCATACTAAATCATCATTGTCTGCGTAGCTTTTTCCCAACGATGTTTGGGTCAACTTTCAATCTAACTGGATGCAGCTGATGTCCAGAATTTTACATGGATTATACAGAATTATTCATAAAACACAGTTATATCTGCCTACTGACATATACTACCCAGTTACTAGGTAATAGAATAACTCCTTAGCTGGATGTCAGAGCTTCAGACTCCTTCCTACCAGTAACGACGGTCTAAGACCGTCAAGAAGCAGAAATAAATCAACCGAAACAAAAAGAAAGTTTCCTACCTAATAAATAACAAGAAAACCTATGCCGCTGTCTTTTGGTAGGTTATACATTTTATTGCCCGACTGTACCCTACGCCCATTGTATGTAACATGGTGGAACGATTTTAACCCAAACCTTAGAAAGTAATTTCCTCTATTAGGTGCTGAATGTGAACTCTCTATGTTACATACATACGTATCGTACCTATTTATGTATGTATAGGTAGAAAGTAGCCATAATAGAGGAAAGTAGAGATTCAGGGGCTTAGGGTTACCGTTAGGGCCTTTTATATATTATGGAGGCATTGTGGTATTATCATTTATATGTTATCAATTGAAAAACATGCAGGTCCACCCGCCTGACTGTGCGGTCACCGTCACATTTGCAATACCTAGGGGTGCGCTATCATCCCATAAACAAACAGCTATAAAAAAACAGTTTGTATAAAGTATGACTGGTAATTAGTGAACGATACTTAAACACGTGATTATAATCCTGATAACAAACAACTTTCCCAAAGGTACTTTTTTTATACTCATTCACTTTTATCATAAGCTGAGAGGCCAGAGGCGCATGTATGTACCATTCGGCTATTGTGATAAAAGTGAATGAGTATAAAAAAATATTCTTTGGGGAAGTGGTTTGCTATCATTAGTGTAATCACGTGTTTAAATATCGGTCACTAATTACCAGTTACCCTATACAGGGTGAAATTAAAGTCATAGGCATTATTTTAACCTAAGGCACTATAACTCACGATACTGATTCCATTAGGGCTATTAATAAGCAAATCAAAAATATTATTACTTAATGCAAGTACGGAAAACCTTAAAAGTGTAGTAAACCATGCAAAGTATCAAAAGTTGCGCATCGCGATATTCGCGATAGCGGATGCTGCCTTTGGTACCTACACTACGCCGTACGCCGCCGCCGCGCCGCTGCGCTGTACGCATCATTGTCACTCATTGTGCATGAATTATTTCCGTACTTGCATTAAGTAATAATATTTTTGATTTGCTTATTAATAGCCCTAATGGAATCAGTATCGTGAGTAGTGCCTTAGATTAAAATAATGCCCATGACTTCAATTTCACCCTGTATATCTGTCATTGTACGGGGAATCTATACAAAAGGAGGCCATGGTATACTTATACTTCCTCTTTATGTTCATCGAAAGTATGGGTAGAACTGTAGACTATTTCTTCTATCAATTTTAAATTCATTCATTCATTATCTCACAGACAACGCAGCCTAAACATGAACATAAATACTTTTAACACAACATTATATAACACAACTTAGAACATGAATATTATAGGTATAAGAGTTCCTTATAAATATAAGGTATATCGCATTTTTTTTGGCCAGATAATCAGCATTGCCATCCAACTTGGCAATGCGCAAGCCTTCTGGGCACTTTTCCTGTTGACAGCCGATGTGGACGAATTTTTTGACGCCCTGTAATTTTGATTCTTGTACTTACTTTTTTATTTTATGTTTTGTTGTGTGCAAAAAATAAGCTGACACAAGAATTTTTGAAAGTGCAGTCCCCGATGAGTTTTAAAAGGTGATGATAAATTAGTCAGTAGTAGTTAGTAAATATTTGGTTTTAATTATTTTTAAAGTAGCTTTAATTCTTTGATGTATTTATTTATTAACTACAACGTAATAAAAGGCCACGACGTGTACAATCTTAATGTAAATTCTAAAATGTTGCCGATGGGAAACCCAACTGGACACGCGGATTGTCGATTAATAATTTACTAACCCATTTATTTAGCTACCTTACTTTTTCTACTACAGCAAAAGTAGGTAAAAAAATGTGTCACAAAGAACTACTACCAACAACTAAGTTTATAAATACGAAAGCGGTCGTTTTTCTTTGAGACACGTTATTTTGCGCTTACGGAGAATATTAGAACGCTTACGTACAAAAAAAAGCTTTAATGTTCAAGAGAGAATTACACAAGCTGAATATCACTATACTCTACGCTAGGATCCCCTGTCTCGTGGACACTAGTCTCCTTCGTCTTATAAGATAAATACCGTAACGTATGCATACAATAGCATCGTACGGCTAAAGTAAGTTTATGTGCAAATATTTTTAAAGTTAAGTTTTTGGTCGTAATAACAGTTGAACGGAAAGTGAGCATAGTATTATGTTAACAAAAAAATATCACTTAAGCAGAGAAGAAAATCGATTGTGCATTGACAAGATCAGTTTTTTCACAAAGTCAGGCTTTGTTTATTATTTTTTTAGTAGATGCTTCACATCCTTTTTTTTTTTTTTTTTTTTTTTTTTTTTTTTTTTTTTTTTTGATATGGCCACTCGCAGATCAACCTGCTAAGGTTATTTCTGCTCAACCGGGCAATCCTGTGGTGACCTCAACAACAATGAGTAATAAGTATGTATGTAACGCCTTACAAATTCTAAGGAACTAAGTATATTTATAAGGAACTAAGTATAATTTAACTTTTATCTGAGATCTTTACACTTAGCAAATAATTCAGTCATAGAGTTCTGAGATCACCAACAACAGTTTAACAAAATTTGCTTAGGACTATTTAGTGTGGAAATCCAAAAAGCAATTTCGTCCTTCAACTATACATAGCCGTGCATTACATTTTTGACAAAAATACTTTGTTTGGTTTTTGGTACAGTTCCTACACCTGCCTTTTGTCGTAAAAGTAGGCAGATGCCCCACCAGATCGTAACGAGTAGCGTCATCAGGCCTTTCTGCAACCGGTTTCTTTACCTTCTTTACAGATCTGGAGAGAGCATCAGACTGTAGATCAGGCGAACTCCTCTCAAAACAACAAAGTTGTCTAAGTACAATTAAATGACCGCTCGCTAAGGGCACCCCCTGTGGGGTTCGGACCTCGGCTTAGGGCGTCATTGAGGGGTGGGCAGCAAGCGACAGGCTGGGTCATAATATTATTATTTAGGGAATTTAACGTTACATGCTCAGCGGCGCGGGCTGGCTCGTCGAGCAAGGGTCGGGGGGGGGGTGATGTTACAAGGGCGTCGCGAGGGGCCTCGGCGGCGAGGCCGGAACACGGATCGGTTTTTGTTTTTGTTTTTACGAAGAGTGCTAGTTTCCCTACTGCTCTCTTGAAGGAGGGTAATGGGGTCATCGGGTTCGACGAGGATATGCCTAGGTCGGCGAATCTTCCCTATTCTGGTGGGGACGTATCGGGCGGCCGACACCACAAGTGGGTTGGGGTGTTTCTCAGCAGAGTCTAGGAAACGCTTTGAAAGGCGTTTAATGACCTGCTTGACGGTGGCGATTTTCAGATCAACATGAAGTTGTTCATTCCTAACGAACCACGGTGCTCCCGTGGCCTTTCGGAGAAAACGGTTCTGGAGGGTCTGCATCCTATGAATCTGGTATGCCTTAGCTTGTCCGAAAACTGGGCAAGCGTAGGTCAGAATGGGACGAATACACGCGGTGTAAATACGCAATTTGCACTTAAGGGACAATTTGCTGCGTGCATGTAGTAAGGAATGGAGTCTACCGAGGGCGAAAGCGGCGCGCGAACGCATCGTCTTTATGTGCTCCCCGAAGGTGAGACGTTGTTCAAGGATTACCCCCAAGTATTTGGCTCGCTTTTCCCAAGGAATAGGCTTGCCAAACATGGTGATCGGGATGGGAGTGGGTGGGAGGATTTGGCGTGGCCTACAGAAGAGAACCGCCTGACTCTTATCGGGATTGACTTCGATTCTCCATTTCCGGAACCAATCGCCTAAGGCGTTTGCGGAGGATTGGAGGTTACGAGCGATACTGTCTGGGCTCCGACCAGAACAGTAAATGGCTGTGTCGTCAGCGAAAAGCGCTAACTCAGCCTTCGGGTTATTGGGAATATCGCTGGTGAACAGCGTGAAAATGAGTGGGGATAAGACTCCCCCTTGGGGGACTCCGGCGCGAATAGGATGGGGGGAGGAAAGCGCACCTTCGATTCGGTACCGAAAGGTGCGGTTCGACAAGAAGTCACGTAGAATGAGTACGAGACGATCAGGCACACCGAGCTGATACAGCTTGTATATCAGCCCGTTGTGCCAGACCTTGTCGAAGGCTTTTGCTATGTCGAAGAACAGGGCACCAGTCATCATCCCGCGCTGGTAGCGGGCGCTGATGTGTTCGACTATACGGTGTACCTGTTGGACACAAGAGTGTTGGGTTCTAAAACCGAACTGCTCTTCGGGAATGAGGCTCTTCGCTTCGACATAGTCCTTGAGGCGCTTATAAATAAGCCTCTCGTAGATTTTGCCGAGAACGTTGAGGAGACTGATGGGGCGATAACTGCTAGGGTTGGACTTGGGCTTGCCCGGCTTGGGAATACCGATGACAGTGGCCTGTTTCCACGACTGTGGGAACATGTTGTGGGACATGGCGCCATTGAAGATAGCGGTCATGAGTACAATGAGGGCAGCGGGGAAGAGCTTGAATACCCTATTGTTGATTCCGTCAGAGCCAGGGGCTTTCCGAGGCTTTAGGTTCCTGATGACCTCCTCTACCTCGTCTGGTGTGACGGGGGGGAGAGGGAAATCCGGATCCTCCGTGGGTGGGAGAGAGGTTCGACGTTCGACTTCAGCATCCACTTCAGTGAGGTGAGCTATGTCTACTGGTTGAGAGCTGGGTGAGCACTGGGACTCTAAGCTGTCGGCAAGGCATTCGGCTTTATCGGTGTCGTCGAAAGCGACGCTATTGTCAGGACGGATGAGAGGAGGCATAGAGGAAATCTCAGAGGCGCGTAGTTTCCTCTGTAATTCCCAGAACGCCAGATGGGTTGGTTCGAGTTCGCTGAGCATCTTGTCCCATTGACCGTCACGCAGCTCTTTGACGCGTTTGCTTAGTTTACGCTGTAAGCTACGCATAAAGGCTTTGTTATTGTCATTAGGAAAGGCTCTGAAGGCACGGATAGCCGCGTTCTTCTCGGTCAACAGTTCACGCACGTCGTCAGGGAGATTCCAGCGACGATCGCTCGTCATTGGGGCCTCCCTTGAACATTCGTTCAGGACGGACTGTACGTGTTCCGTGAGCGAGCCGATCGCGACCTCCGTGTCAGCGATGGACTCTATGTTGGAGGGGATCTTATCCAGGTGAGGGGAGTCTGTGGATTTCAGCAATTCGCTTACTTTCCCCCAGTCCGTGATCACTCTGGTGGGAGGGGGTCGAGAGGGGTCGAGAGGGCCTAATCTAGGAGCAAGCTCCCAGATGACTGGACGGTGGTCAGAGTTAAGCTCGTCGATCGCTTCCACAGAATGTAGCCGTAGGCTGACGTTCTTAAGGAGCGCGACGTCGAGTACATCAGGGAGTTGATTGATGTCGAGTGGGTAATGGGTGGGATGCATAGGAGCGATGACATCAAAGTTGAGGGGACTACAGAGGTCAAAAAGAACCCTACCTCTGGTGTTAGTCACGCGACTATTCCAGGAGGGGTGTTTGGCGTTCAGATCTCCCGCCAAAATGACGGAATCACTGAGACCGAGAAGCGAGCCGAGATCATTTCTGAGAGCGGCGTTAATCGCCGGGGAACCGGAAGGAGGAAGGTAAGCAGAGATGATCGAGATGGGTTGATGACCCGTCATGCCGAGCCGACAGACAGAGACCTCAAGGTGGGTCAGGGGAGGAGGGTCCATAGGGATGCAGTATAGGGATGCTTTGTAGTAGATGAGGGTACCACCCTTGTGACAACGAGTCCTATCATTGCGAACTATGCGATAGTTGGCTATTCTAGGATCTCGATTCGAAGGCTTAAGAAAGGTTTCTTGAACTAACAGGATATCTAAGTGATGGTCGCGGAGGAAGTTGGCGATCTCATCACGTTGCCCATTCAGGCTGTTGGCGTTGAAGGACCCTATTCTAAGGGACTTCGGTTTGAACCTACATGGGGGGGCTTTATCCATTATGGGTTATTATGAGGAAGGTTTTGCATGGCGTGCGTAACGTCCCCGTACGCTGCGAAGACAGTCGCGAGTTTGAAGAAATCGCCGCCGCATGCGACGATCTCCTTGGACATCTGAATCGCTCGAGGCGAGTAGAACACGCTAAACGTGCTCGAAAGGACCCTAGCGGGGTCAAACCGGTTGTCGACCGGGCTTTGAGGGGGCCTGAACGGGGGGGAGGGGGGGGAGCAGTTGGTGCATGAGGCACATTCACTGCTGGGGCGGTGGCGGGACCGGGCGCTGAAGGCGCGTCGGTCTTCAAGATGGGCCTGGGGCCCGGTGGGGGTAGGGGAGGGGCGATGGGGTTGGCCATTAGAGCCGGGATAACCGGTTGTTGAGTAGGCCTCAACGCCGGGAAGTTCTTTTGATGATTCAGCGCGTTCTACGGACTGGGGCGCTGGGGGCTTAGGCTGGTAGGGGGCTTGTCAGAGAGAGTAGGACACTCCCTGGTCTGACGATCGTTGGCGCGCTTAGCCAGCTTAGGGGCCGACGATTTTGGGGCATTTTTGCACCCGCGGTAGTTGGCCGGGTGGCCGGACTGCCCGCACAGAACACAGCTGGGTGGCTCTGTGCAAAGAGAGCGGTCCTTAGGACGAAGACAGTCGGCGGTGCCGTGGTCACCCAGGCACTTGACGCAGCGAGGTTGCTTCACATCCTTAATAACAGTTATCATTAACTATAACCAGCTTCTTTCTTCGGATTACCAAATTGTTTTTAATACGATCTTGATTAATTACTTTTTCGACGACAAGAAAATTGGAATCCCTCATTCATTTTCTTAAGCAGATATTAACAAAATGACCGAAGGTTTTCTCATTATCACCTATTTCCCCCCCACAAAGATGAATCGAGAGTAATCTCATTTGTCAAGCGGCAGCAGGTTCTACAATAGACGGCAATGATTTATTACTGCTTATAATCTGAACAAGGGACAATTATTTGTCAAAGGGTTTTAGAATTTAATATGCAGTTATGGACACGGAATGGGAAATACCCTTGGGAAAGACCCCTTTTGAAATCTTTGGAGCAAAAATATTCTATCTTTGCTGTCAAATCATTTTAGAATTAACCTAAATCCATACTAATATTATAAATGCGAGAGTCACTCTGTTTGTTTGTATGTTTGTTTGTTTGTATGTTTGTTTGTTTGTATGTTTGTTTGTTTGTATGTTTGTTTGTTTGTATGTTTGTTTGTTACCTTTTCACGACAAAACGGCTGATCGGATCTTAATGAAATTTGGCAAGAAGATAGATTTCAACCTGGGAGAGGACATAGGCTATATATCATCACGCTACGACCAATAGGAGTGGAGCAGCAATGAAAAATGTTGCGAAAACGGGGAAAATGTGACGTAGACGAAGTTGCGCGGGACAGCTAGTCTATCATAAATTCTTATTGCAGTGATAGCCTAGTGGTGTAAACGTCATACTGCCAAGTCATAAGTCACGAGTTCGAACACAAGGCACGCATATCTGATTTTTCGGATTCATCTGCTTATTGTATAATTATCACTTGCTTTGGTGAAGGAAAACATCGTGAGGAAACCAAACATGCCTGTGAGATATTTCTCAACGGCATGTAAAGCTAAGTCAGAGACCCATGGGTGTAAAAACTCTGACACCAGGTCAGGTAATAACTACAAGAAAAAGAAAGAAGGTCAAAGTGCTTCGTTAGTGTAGTTGCCATATGCGTTAATGCTAAGCGTCAGGTCTCGGGTCCGGGTTTAGCGTAGTGGTAATGGGTTTGTCCATCAAGAATTTCTCAGTATCTGAGCTAATAGACCCTCAACCTCTCTCTACTTTAAAACAAAGAAAGTGTTGGTGTACTTCTATAGTACACCTCAGTACGCGTAGCATAACCGCCGTAGAAACGGGCTAGGTCGACGGAAGATTCGACAAACTGACACATTGTCATTGTCTATCAGTCATTATGTCGATTCTTCCGTAGACAAAACTCGTTTCTAAAGTGTTCATGGTACGCGTGCTGCCCATGCTTTCGAGGGTTACATGCGATCCATGTAGATCCTTATGATATACTCTTGGGTATTCGTTTGGTAGATGTCTCAAGATCAGAAAAAGTAATATTCAGTCTTGCAAGTCGACATAATTTGCCAAAACACATTCTTTTAATATCCGAACGATATAAAGACTATGAAGTGGCACATCTATCTCTACATAGTATAAAACAAAGTCACTTCCCGCCGTCTGTACGCTTAGATCTTTTAAACTACGCAACGGATTTTGATGCGATTTTCATCACTATAAAGAATGATTCAACAGGAAGGTTAATATGTAATTACTACCTGTTGGCAGACACTTCGATCGCGTGAAAATTTTGAAGTGGATGTGTGAGAAAAAAAATAGTATACGACCTATTCTCAGACATAGGTACCAAATACATACAAAAAAAAACGGGCAAGCCGTTTCGGAGGAGTTCGATAACAAACACCGTGACACGTGATTTTTATATATAAGAGGATTAATCACTCCACACTGACACCACATTAGTATCCACATTGCATCCGTGAGAAGCCAGGGCAGATCGCTAGTTCGTAATAAGCTCGTAACTTTTCCTTTTAGTTCGTTAGAGTTGTATGTGCCTGATTATTTGGGTGATTCTTTGAAGATGTGCATATTCGGGGTTCCGAAATTAAGTTCAAATATTGCTTCCAATTACAACTTTTATGGATGTAAAGTAAAGGTCAGTATTTGTAATGCCAATGGTACGTATAGGTCTGAATTTCAAGCTTAAAAATATCGCTAAACGGTGATGAGATATTAAAAATGATAATTATGCTACGTGACTGGTAATTATAAATTAAATGAATTTTATACTTAACTTGCATATTTATTTATTATTTATGTGACATAATATATTTGCCATCAAACTTAGAAATAGATCGACTTGACTGATCTTGAAATAAAATACTCAAAAATCACCGTTTTAAATAATATTATCTGTCTGGTAATTTAAATAAAATCAACTATACACTTGTTCAAAACTCAGTATAAATAGAACTCAGAGTGATACAACTTCCATCTAAGATATGTCTTAAACTTGATTAGATCTTACCAAAACGTAAACGTTTATGAATATAACTTAGTTGTTTGTAACAATAGGAATATGTTATGTCCATCTGCATGTAGTGCTGGAGCTATATTTTACGGGAAATATAAGGAAAAACATGATTTTATACCTGACTAAGTAGTTATTTTGAGCGCGCCGCGTAATACGCACATCTTCAAAGAATCACCCATCTATCTATGGTCCCAGCGACCAGCTCTGAAAAGTTTTTCCCTATTGGTAGACCGGTCACGTTCTTGTGATTGCGCTGATTTCTTCCATTGTGCAGAGAACTTTATATTCTATTAGTTAATTAAAGCGGGACTGTACGTTTCTAATTAGGTTTTTGTACTAGGTATACGTTAATTTGATGGATGTGCAATTTTAGGGGGCTGATTTAATAAGAGTGATGCGAATTTTTAGTTTGAACTTCGTTATCATGTTCGTGTCCTTAATCCATGTTACTTGTGCTCGGCGCAGCATGTTTTTAGGGTTCCATACCCAAAGAGTCAAACGGGACCCTATTACTGAGACTTCGCTGTCCGTCCGTCCGTCCGTCCGTCTGTCACCAGGCT
Organism: Cerastis rubricosa; assembly: GCA_949152445.1. Classification (NCBI taxonomy): domain Eukaryota; kingdom Metazoa; phylum Arthropoda; class Insecta; order Lepidoptera; family Noctuidae; genus Cerastis; species Cerastis rubricosa. Next base: position 16,436,948 of record OX424532.1, read on the forward strand.
GTATCTCATGAGCCATGATAGCTAGCTATTTGAAATTTTCACAGATTATGTATTTCTGTTGATGCTATAACAACAAATACTAAAAACAGAATAAAATATATATTTAAGGGGGCTCCCATACAAAAAGTGATTTTTTTGCTCGTTTTTATAAATAATGGTACGGAACCCTTCGTGCGCGAGTCCGACTCGCACTTGACCGGTTTTTTCTTCCATTCTTCGCTGTAAACTGACACGCAATTATTCCTTTGGAATTTTCAGTTCGATGCATATAGACGAAATAGTTATTTACTTATTAAGCTATTTTTAAACTACTTCTATACTACTCTACTATACTACTATACTTATTTTTAAATAAGTCGGAAATAATTATTTCCCCTGCCCAGTTAAACTGTTTACTCATAAATTCAACTCCTTATTACCGTAATCCCTAAATTAATTTACCCTCCAGCACAATTTTTCGTGTATGTAACTTTTTAAAAGGCTCCGTCGCTCGGTGGCCGACAAAGCGATAAAATAAATATAAATCGTCGACCCGCACTCGTTCCGTCGGGGTAAATTAACCGAGACAACTGCCACTTACCTTGTTATTTCATATGTACGTAATGTTTATATACTGGAATGTAAATATACCTACACGTATATAATGGAGTTAAAAGTGGTGTATTCCCTGAGAAACTCATGGGCGTTGAAATTCTATATGGCTGTGTTATAGCGTAGGTGAATGACTAGGAATAATGTTTTGGTAAAACAAGTAAATAAATGGATTGTCATTTTAACTACTCATCTATCATCATCATCATCATTTCAGCCGAAAGACGTCCACTGCTGGACATAGGCCTCCCCCAACGCCACATCGACATAAGGGGGGTTTTGCCATAATCGCCACGCTTGGCAGGCGGGTTGGCGATCGCAGTACAGTTGTTACAAAAGCACAGAGAACGCTGCTGCCCATTCTCAGGCAAGTCTCTTAGTCGCCTCTTACGACACCCACGGGAAGATATGGGATGGTACTATTCTTTACGTCCGACACCATACGGAACTACTCATCTATAGGTGAAGTAAACAAAATTCAATTTAAATCTAAACTAATATTATAAAGAGGAAAGATTTGATTGTTTGTTTGCATTGAATAGGCTCCGAAAATACAGGTCCGATTTGAAAAATTCTTTCGGTGTTAGATAGCCCATTTATCGAGAAAGCTATATATCATCACGCTACGGCTAATAGGAATAGAGTAGCAACGAAAAATGTTGCGAAAACGGGGAAAATGTAACGCAAACGAAGTTGCTCCGGACAGCTAGTAACAAATACAGAAATAATGTGTTTATTTTTCTCATCACAAACGTTACAGTAAATACTTCTTCTTCTTCTTCAACCGTTGGCCACCCAATGCTGAGTGTAGGTCAGGTACAGTAAATAGGAATTATTAAGTCTTAATAAAACTGTAACAAGGTTGTGGAAACATTTGAAAAGAAAATGGTTTTCTTTCAATTCATATCCTTTTCTAAGCCCGTCGTGTAAAAATATACCGGGCAGGAAAAAGGAGTAACGTATTTTTACAGAGTTAATGCCTTTTACAGCTCGAAAAAGATGGGTATTTCTGTCAATCAGCATTATAGACACTAGCTCTTAACCGAAATCCATTACATTGTCAATTAACGTATTTCACTACGGCATTTTGTTTGTTTGGGCCTTCGAAAGCTGACAATACGGATTTAAAATAGATGCTTAGTACGTACCTAATTACATAAGGAGCTAGGTCTATGTAGTTTACCAACTAGTGTGTACAGACAGACAACAGCACATCAAGCTACAACAATCTGTCAAATTTCCACTTTATTGTTAAAGAATTAGGTTCAAGGTTGATTGGGAAAATTTGACAGTTTCGGGTAGCTTGATGTGCGGGTATCTGTACACGCTAGTTTTTAGGACTCGTATCTAAGGGCAAGTGGTCATTTTCTCTCAAAATATTTCTTGAATTTCTTAAACAAGTTTTAGTAGCTTATATACTAGTATTTTGGTAACTTACTCAGTGCCATACATTTATTTGTTTCCGTCATGGTTATCGTTAATTGAATATCATTTTGTCTTTGCCCTTTGGATTTGTTTGTATTATTTTATTTTTCTTTTATGCGAAAGATAAATATTTTGATTTTCAGGTCTTGGGCCTGAAAACCGATTCTTCTTCAGCTTAGCGTGTCGATGGCAATCTAAATTTTGATGGCCCATAACTGATCCACTAGTTTGGCGCCTTCAGTACCGTCCATTGGTTCCTGTAATGAACAAACAGCTGGACATGATATTATGTGACGGAAGAAAGGAAGACGGCACGGTTGGCGCAGTGGTTGTGTGTTTGACTGCAGCGCTGCGTGTCGCGGGTTCTAACCCCGCACAGGAAAAAATATTTATATGGCCTACAGATAGTTGTTCCGGGTCTGGCTGTTTGTGTGATTGAGTTTAAATGTTTGTAAACGCACCCACGATACAGGAGAAATTCCTAGAAACAACGTTTTCAAAAAAAAAAGAAATTAAGAAAAAAATAAGTGTCCCATCGTTTGTAATTAGGACAAACGGGCACGTCCTGTCACTCATTTTATGTAAACGCAACACAACTTCAATTTGCTAATAAGTAACCCTTTGGCTACTCCCATATTCACAATACAACCCCGTGTGAAAATACCAACCGATCTCAATAACTAAACGAGAAAGGGTCCGGCTTTCTCCCGCCTTTACGAGTCTTACATTAAGCTTGATGCCTCGGAAGTAACAGTGGCAGGGGAGAATATGACTCGCAAATATTGAATGTGTGAGGGGTGAGAGCATGAGGGTTAGACGAAGGTAGGTAGGTGTCTATGGGATATTAATGAAGGCGGCAATCAGCTGTGTCATGGAACGAGAGAGGTTTTGTGATAGGGTTTATGGTTCGTATGTACTATTTAGCGTGAGCTTTGTCGTTCTGTATTTATAACCGATTTCTTAAAAAGGAGGTCGTTATGTTTTCGACCAGCATTTTTTTTCATGTATCTGTTACCGGCCAAATCCGATTTCAGGCCAAACTAGTCTGTCCTAGACCAAACCAGTTTACTGGTTTATCACTGACCCAAACAAAACCTTTCCAATGCGCCCAACATGGATGTGACATCGCTCGCTACGCTAGCAGCGCTCGCACGTTTATGGTCACAGTTCTAACCTAACCTAACCCATTTAGATGAGGTGCTCTAAATCATCCTGTTAAGATGAGTCCTAGTTTGGCCTAGAAAAAACTAGTTAAGCCGGAAATCGGGTTTGGCCGGTAACATATCTACACAGACTTCTTCGTGATTACTGGTTTGATTTAGGTGATTCTTTTTCATTTGGTAGAAAAAGGTCGCGCGTTTCCCACATGAATTTTATTAACTTTCTTTATGGATTTTTGAGTTATCCTCCTTATTATTATGTTTTATTTTGCTTTTTCGTATGTATGGAGGATGTGATGGTGTCTAATTACAATGTAGAATTGATACTTGACTAGGATTTATATGAGCGACAACTAAAAATGCAAAGCCACAAAAAAAACACTAAAAAGTGGAAAATAACTTTACTTTCGGAAATCGGTGGCAAAAAGGCTAATGTAACAAACAAAAGTCACTGACTCCCTACAGTAAGGCTATTTTCCACTTTTTAGTATTTTTTCGGAAGTGGGTTATTTTTTTTAATAAAGTTTTTATGTACATAAAGTGGCCTACCATTACGTCTTAAAGCAGTATTTTTTGAATATTAATCCAGAGTGGCAAAGAGATGGCGCTAGACGTGCTCTATAGCTCCGTCTCTTTCCTACACTGAAATAAGGTTGAAAAATACTGCTTTAAGACGTCATAGTCTCCCCTCAGGATCTAGTAATGTAACTATCTTACTAAGTAGTACTAGGGAAATATATTCCACCTTTTTTCCTGAATTTTGTCGAGGATGAAAAACAACACCTTGTTTAGTAGCTGTCCAAATATAACCTGAATAAAATTACAGTACCTCATACAGATAACGCTTGATTTAGGTAAGCATCCCACTGGCGATATCTCTATGTGATCTGTCATATTTTTTCCAGATTTTGATCACAGGGACACAATATATCTCGACATTCCCATTTCCTCCGCTCCGTGCCTCGGAAAGCACGTTAAGCCGTTGGTCCCGGCTGTCAATTCTTTGACAGTTGTTAAGTAGACAGTGGCCCGAAAGACTGACAGCCAGTCTTACCAAGGGGTATTGTATTACCCAGTCAGTCAGTCGAATCCAACATAGTTGGGACAAGGCTAGGCAGATGATGCAGGGGCGTAGCCACCGCCGTATCTGCCGTATCAATTATACGATAATAAATATATCCGTATAATAAATCTATTTGCCGGAAAAGGTAAGGAGAGTGTAATATTTTTTTTTAATTGTATGTAAACATTTTGGAAAAAGTGACAGATAGATAATTATGATGAATAAATATTTCTGTTAATTTTATGCAAACATTTTTTTTTCTTTTGTGTGAAATCTTTACCCAACTTAGGGCCCCCAATTTTTTTTTTATTTGGAGGCCTGCCAAGGTACGCTACGCCACTGTTTCCTTTTCTAGTGACATGAAAAAGCTATAGCTACGCGATGAAATTTAACTTCACTAGACCCCATTTAATATGTCCCTTGATTGGAATTGTGCTTGTTGGAATGGAAACTGACTGCTAATATGTCCCTTTTCATAGTCTTCTTCGTGAACTGAATAGATTAATCTAGCCTTATTTTAGTTAATGGGTTTCTTTGTTTCATTGCTACGTCATAAAGGAAATTGGCAGCAATTAAAATGTGAAAAGGTTGTTTATTGGTTGTCTGGGTGGAGGCCGGGTTTAATACCTTTCTTGGTGTATATATCTAAACAAATTAATATATCTAAACCCGACAGCTGTACCTACCTTTTCTATTACATATACATACATAGAGATACAGAAGGAAAGTCCCAATACATCAAAATCACGTCTGCAACCCCTAAAGGGTTAGGCAGATGTGTTTAAGTCCGATGTAACAGGGGCGAGCCTATTGCTAACAACCAGGCACAAATCCAGGCTCCGTGGTTTCTACTGAGAAATTCCTGATGGAAAAACCATAACTAATTTGCCTGACCCGGGAATCGAACCCAGGAGGAACCCATCAGCAGTCGCGATTGCGACAACTAGCCAACTTGGCGAAGTAAGAATTAAATCATTCCTACTTCTCGCCTTTCATGATGACGAAAGAAATACTGAACTTCTAGCATCAATAGATGTAAGTCTGTTAGTATGCATGGCGTCCTCCCAACACTGCAAGTGTGGCGGAATTCTTACGACGGTGATCTTTCACGTTTGACGTAGGTACGACCCGAACTATTGTTACATCCAATAAGATTTAGGCTTGTAAAAGTTTATGTGGCAATAATGCTGATTAAAGTGTACAGTTTTTTGGTGTATTCTCTCTATTATTTCTGAAAACTACAAGATTCTTGACAAATCTCGATGTGGATTGGACATTTTTTGATTCTGTGAGTCTTATTTATGCAAGTAGATCTCTATGATTGGAAGTTGGTAGCAAAATGGTATGACTTTGATTGGAAGGAGGTTTTTGGAAAGTGTCAATGTTCAGATTTAAAACAAACAAACAATTATATGACGCGTGGGACTTAGAGGTTAACTAATTTAATTACTGTTCGTTTCTGCATTACCCTTTGGTTGACAGGTTGAAAACTCCTATAGCATTAATATAAATAGCATAAAAAAAATTAATAACTGTTAGTTCCTCTACTCAGAAGAACATAGTGAAGATACAAGAACGAAACCCATAATCAAATAAATGATTACAAAACAAAGAAACATTCTTCTTCTTAGCGTGTCGATGGCAATCTAAATTGTGTCAGCCCAAAACTGAGCCACTAGTTTGGCGCTCTCAGTAGCGTCCATCAGTTCCCGTAACGAGCAAACAGCAGGACACGCAGGACACGATATTAAGTGTCGCATCGTTTGTGGAACGGCACCACATTTACACTCCAGGGCAGAGTCATTAATGAATCTCCACCTGAACAGGTGAAATTAAAGAAACATTAACTAAATTCCAAAGACCAAACAAAACAAATGACTAACACCATGCTTAAAAGAATGCGCATTGGTCTCTACTCGGTCAGCTGTTCGGTTATTTGCGCCAACAGAATAAATAAGACATTCATTAGAAATATCTCGATTAATAGGCACTAACAGTTTTTGATAAATCTTGTCATTCGAGACAATTTAGCGGCACTTTTATGTCTATGGATCATTATCGTTCCGAATTCCATGATAAAATAGCAAAGAATAGAATCGTCAGTGTTAGTATGTGCTAACCCCTCAACATTCCGGCTTAGGAGGCCGTGGGGTAACTACGTAATGGAGCTGTGTGTACTACGATTTCTTTTTTTGTTCAGCCCTGAGTCTGGATTTGTGGCCGGTTGATGGCAATAGGCTTGCCCCCCATTATGGGGCTTAAAACATAACTGAAGAAAAGTGGGTGTACGATTATTAAACCTTTGCCCTAGCCTTCGATGTGTGATGGAATGTGTATGTAATCTTTTATTTTGATTGTATAAGAGAATCATTTCAGTTTAAAAAGCAAAGAGAGAATAGTCGATCACACAAGGCAAGTCGGCCACGGCCAGTCTGGCCAACTTGGCAACGGAAGACAGTTTAATTATATCGATCAGAAACCTTGTTACGAGCCCTTGGCCTAGGCGACGCTTCCTGACTACTGTCACTTAGGCCCAGCGGAGAATTGGTTAGGTTAAGCATGTACCAAGACATGGCGTAATGTTTTTGGGTCTCATAGGGTATTAATGAAATACTTACGTCGTAGATAGTCTTCTTGTGTGTAACGATTGGTAGATGGCAGAGATTAAAGCAGACATATACAGGGTGTAAGATACACCGATAAAAATATATGTCAAAGCTGTTCTTTTTCTAAAATTACCGATGCAGAATTTCTATGTGATGGCTTGGGGTGATGTACTGAGTTCGTGGTAAGCGTTTTCACGTCGGTGTCTCTTACGCTCTGTAGGTATATTTTACTCAATAAGGAAATTAATCTCGAAAAGAAAAATATAGTGATCTCTTTTCTTTTGCAAGAAATACCTCATCATCATCATCTGCCTAGCCTTTTCCCAATCTATGTTGGGGTTGGCTTCTAGTCTAACCGGATGCAACTGAGTACCAGTATTTTACAAGAAGCAATTGCCTATCTGACCTCCACAACCCAGTAACTGGGTAATACGATACCCCTTGGTAAGTCTGGATGTCAGACTTTTGGCTTCTGACTACTCGTAACGACTGACAAAGATCTACAAATGACAGCCGGGACCAACGGCTCAACGTACTTTCCGAGGCACGGAGCAAACTCGGAGCTTCTCCTATAATAGCTCTCTCTTATAAAAAAACATAGATAGGTATTTCTTTGCAAGAAATATCTATCTATGTCTATTATTAGGTGAGCGAAAACGACTAATGGAAAACAATGTCCGCTACTTAATTTTCCCAGTCGGTCACTGAACTATCTTTAATTCTTATCCCAATAAATTGCGAGGCAATAAAAAACAGTGCTCATAAATCTGTCTGAGCGACAAGTCTTATGATGGTAGACGACAAGTATTTTGTCTGGCCGACAACGGAAAAACCAAGCGTAAATACAGTCCTCACAGTTTTATTTTACATCTGCCTGAATCAACCGAACTACAACCTTAATGCAATGAAATAAAGATCGTGTCATCTTGATAGACTTATCAGTCGAAGCAACCCAACACCGACCTTCTCGTTATAACAATAAAGATCATTCTGATTTTGACACTGATCCAAGACAGGGGTAAAATATCTGTGAAAAGACTGTAGCTCGATTTAATTTGTTTGTCTACTTTACGTAACCTATCACAATAGGTAATAGAGAAGCAAACAAGACGATAAAAGTGAAAAGTTTTCCCGAAAATAACTGTTTTTGTTACACAACCTACTTACTTTCTCTATTGTGTTACGTAACTCAAATATTTTCTTAAAAAAGAAAATATATTTTTTCCCTTTTGTTTTTGGGTTAAGATTAGAGTTTTACATCTTGTTTCGTGGGTGTCGAGGTAAATAAAGAATGACGTCACGTCGAATCCATTTTTGTATAGGTATAAGTGTATTGCGAAAATACTAAAACTCTTTTCTCTGTTCTAGAGGACAATAAATAAGTATAAAACTGTTTACTCATAATTGTGTTTTCTATTTGTGCGTGGATGACGTAAAGGGATATAAATTATAGGTTCTGAACCATTATAAAAATATCCGAAAATCTAAAATGCATAGCTTCGAGCGATACCAACACTGAAACTGTTTGCTGTCACGAACTTTACGCTATAGACTTAAAAGCACTGACAATATTCAGGGTTCGAATATACTTATGATTTAATCCAGTACCTATTTAGGTATCACAAGTCATCTTCCACCTTCTTACAGAAGTATCTAATGGCGGTACTTACAAACAAGTATATGTTAGAGATTTTTATAGTTATTTAATTGATTTGAATGGCAACACTGCGTAAACATCATAGACAATTTATGCGAATGACAACACTGCTTGTCTATGTCGAAGGTGTCAGTGTCAGTTGTATCTGTCAGTAGTGCGTTCGTCTAGATTTCGAGTTTCCTCTTGCTTCTGAGACAGCGCCTGTGCCGGTCGTGCGCACTGATTGATAAAATTATAACATGACGGACACCAACATTGAGCATGTGGACGCTAATCTGATTGAATCTGCGACAGCAGCGGTGGGATCGATTCCAAAATCTCCCTACGAGTCGATCGCGATACCAGCTACTCAAAATCAAGAATATTTTACATAGGGGTGTGAAACTCAAGAAAATATAGCGGCTGGGTCGTCAACATAAAAAAAAAACGACTTACCTGGCGCGCCTACACATGGGACATATTTTTTCAAAATATGACAGCTGGCTTCCAGAACTCTAACCAGAAAGCTACTACGAGCACCGTGGAACCAAGAAAGTTGAAGCTTGTTGCAACGAGGAGGTTCTACGACTTGTTTTGCGATATGGTGGAGTACAAGAGCGACGAAGCGGCTACGTACATCGAGTATTCTACGCGCTGATAGATCGGCTGGATACAGGCTGGGGTGAGTCAAACAAAATCGAGGTGGTGATCTCCGGCATCACGGATATTCAGGTATGCACAGAGTTGCTTAAAAATACTCCAACATATTTTGTGGAACTTGACAGACATTTAAGTATGTACCCTAACATTAAGAACCTTAAGCGACATCTTGATAAGAATGCACATGAACCTTCTTATTCTAAACGTCATAAACCTTATGATAAGCCGGTTGGTATACAATGTCCCTACTGTCATAAGCCTGGTCATTCCGAGTTTACTTGTTTTAAGAAGCAACGAGAAGAAAAATTAAAAGATTTTAAAGACCCTAAGTTGCTAACAAAATCGGTCAATGTTTGTTCACACTCTAATGATTCTTAAGACTTCAATATTTAAGACCCCCGGTTTAATGTTCACCCTTAATAGTGACGGATCTAAAATAGTACGTGACATCAATGTCAATGTGTGTCATGTCTAAAACACGAACGTGGAATTCGATAACATTAACACAGATTTAACTGAGTAGTGTGATATTGATAGGCTGAGATCTATCTAAAAATAAAAATACGAAACTTATGTTGCCACCGGCAATTCTAGGTCAACTGTCAGTACAGGAAAGATGCAAATCAAACTTAAAAATCTCAATAAAATCGTACACCGACATGCGCATCGGTTGGCTCCTTCTGTGCGTGAAATAATAACAAGACTTGGAGAGCAAAGGACTAGTGCGTGAAAATTCTTCGCCTTTTTCGAGTCCTGCTCTACTTGTCAATAAGAAAGACGGGTCCGACCGTCGTTGTGTAGATTATAGGGAGCTCCAACACTGTGCGTGATAGTTATCCTTTGCCGTTGATATCAGAACAGATTGATACACAAGTCGAACAAAAGTTAGACATAAAGCGATTATGATTTAAAGCGAATTATTTCCGATCAAGACAAAACCTTTTGTGTGGTTGTTAGTGGTTTATTGAGTTCCGTGACATTGCCAGTGGCATTTGCCGTGCCAATGGACAGGTAGAACGTATAATACTGACTAACTGTTTCACAGTCGCCGAAAATCACGAAAACAAATCTTGGAAGTCTGTCATCGGTGAGGCCCACTTCATTTTGAATTGCACAGTGTCTAAAAGTATGGGTCAAAAGTCCATTCCAGTTGTTATTTAGTTGTAATAAAAACCCACCCAGATTATACTATCTCGTCGTGGATCTTGAAATTCACAATGAACAGGATTTGATGGAAACAAGACAAGCTACTAAGAATAGGATGGACGAGCAAGTGACAAAAGATAAAATATGCTATGGCGCTAATAAAGCCGCAATTCATTCTTTTATAAAAGGCGATCTAGTGATAGTCCAAAAGAATCCCCGCATAATTAACACATTAAGCGAAAAGTTTAGTGGTTCTTGTACGAGTAAAATCATGAAAGTTTGTCGAAATGAGCGTTACATCGTTGAGCCATTTTCTGGGGGACGGAGTCAATATGTGCGTCATGAAAGATTACGCAAATATTCAGGTAGCCTACCAGAGATCTCCGAATGTCTTGGTCCTGTAGAATCCAAAGATGATTCATTTATTTTATTTGAACAACTTGTTAAGTACTGTCGCCTGTAGCCTGGTACGTTAATTAGTAACAAATTATTGAATTGCAATTTTGTGTTAGATTGTTTGCAGAATTATTGTTTTGCTGAAATGGAGAACTTCCATGTTTATTGCCTTGATGATTACGAACTGGATATTGGATCAATAAACATGCGACTATTGCTGATTTATAAAAAGTTTTATTAATACGCTGGAAGCTGTCACGCTTTGTCAGAGAGATGGACTGAAAGTTGTATCGCTTTGTCCTGATGAACTTTTGAAAGTTGCTACGCTTTGCTGTGAGGTTGAGCTGAATCATGTATTGAAGAATGAGTATTGCTGAAAGCTTCGACGCTTTGCTGTGAGGTTGAGCTGAATCATGTATTGAAGAATGAGTATTGCTGAAAGCTTCGACGCTTTGCGATTTAATCGAAGCATTGCCTTCTAAGTAATGCTGAAAGCTTTCACGCTTTGCTTTGAGTTTTATTGACTTTTGAGAAGGTTGAAAGCTGTTTGAAACGCTTTGCCTATAATGGTGCTGTTTAGATGCCTTCTAACTAATGCTGAAAGCTTTCACGCTTTGCTTTGAGTTTTACTGACTTTTGAGAAGGTTGAAAGCTGTTTGAAACGCTTTGCCTATAATGGTGCTGTTTAGATGCCTTCTAACTAATGCTGAAAGCTTTCACGCTTTGCTTTGAGTTTTACTGACTTTTGAGAAGGTTGAAAGCTGTTTGAAACGCTTTGCCTATAATGGTGCTGTTTAGATGCCTTCTAACTAATGCTGAAAGCTTTCACGCTTTGCTTTGAGTTTTACTGACTTTTGAGAAGGTTGAAAGCTGTTTTTAAACGCTTTGCCTATAATGGTGCTGTATAGATTCAACGCGAGAGCGCGTTGACTAGCAGAATGGCCGTGTTAGAGATTTTTATAGTTATTTAATTGATTTGAATGGCAACACTGCGTAAACATCATAGACAATTTATGCGAATGACAACACTGCTTGTCTATGTCGAAGGTGTCAGTGTCAGTTGTATCTGTCAGTAGTGCGTTCGTCTAGATTTCGAGTTTCCTCTTGCTTCTGAGACAGCGCCTGTGCCGGTCGTGCGCACTGATTGATAAAATTATAACATGACGGACACCAACATTGAGCATGTGGACGCTAATCTGATTGAATCTGCGACATATATAAACCTTGGCTTGCCGTTATCTGCATTCCTTAAAACTGCTCTTCATGTTGTTAAGCTTTCTGAACAGTCTATTTGCCTTCTGGGCTTGCTGTTTGGCCCCTAGTCACGCCAATGGAAGTACATAAACATGATGGAACATTACACGTGGAAATACATCATTCTGTACCGCTTTTTTTTTTCTTTTTTTTCGGATTGGAAATCATCAAATGACTTCTTCCGCTCTGGGCGGAGCGGAAGGGAGTGTCAGACTTGACTGACTAAAACCCATCCATGTTCCTTCTTAGCCCTTTGTGTTCCAGGGCCACGGTATGTCTTTCGAACAGTACCGCAGTCCTGGCAGGCATGGGCCCTCTCGGACCCCTTCCGAGAGATACGCGTGAGTCTATGATCCGATCTTTCCTTTTCGTGTGGCTTTTCTGAACCCCTTACCCCTCACACAGAATTTTTTATCGGTAACATCGTTAAACAGAAAAATCAGCTGTTCCTCACAAAAGTGCTAAACCTACAACATCACAATGTATGGAACAATGTGGTTGCGTTGCGTTGCGTTTGTGCGTCGGTAGGTCCCTCCCTTCAATTATTTCTTCAAAGTACAATTTTCATGAGAAAACTCTCTCATCGGGCAATTATCCACTTGTCTAATAATCTTAAAGTCTCCGTCCGGTGGAAGACCTCAGTAGTGTTAGCTCGTAATCCGCCTGTAATTCCCAATTCTCCACAATAGTGTAGCCAAACGAATTTAGGTCATCGTATACGAGTGTTACAAACAAGCTTTTGCTCGCATCAGCTTTAATTAGTGCTATTTTTATACAAACGATCGATGAAACTGATTGATTGGTGTTGACTAGCATATTCGCTAGTCATCAATTTTCGCTTCAATAAGTCGTTCGGCATTTTTTTATTTATTTGCTCTATTTATCAAGTTTGGCGAATATTTTTGGAATAACTTATCGTGGACGGATAACTTTCTGTGCCAGCGGAAGTTTGGAGAGGTTTTTCTATTAGAGGAGGGCATTGACCTAGTTTTATTAATAGGCTGCGTTATTTCATCGTGTTATTTACCATGACAGCATGTTTACTGGCTGGTTAAAAGCCTACTCCGCATTAATCGAGGCCATTACATAAATATGTTATCCAAGGAGCTCGTGGCTGAATAATGACAGCCGCTTGGGTCGATCTTTAAGGTTAAGCCGTGCTTGTCGAGATTGGTCCGAAAATGAGTGACCATCATTACATACCGAGTTTCCTCCGTGCTTCGGAAATCACGTTAAGCCGTTGGGCCCGGCTGTCATTTGTAGATCTTTTGGGTTTGGACTACTCGTTCCCACTGTCAAAGTGGGTACGAGTAGTCCGAAGCCAAAAGCCGGAAACCCAGTCTTACCAAAGGGATCGTATTACCCAGTTACTGGGTTGTGGAGGTCAGATAGGCCGTCGCTTCATGTAAAATACTGGTACTCAGCTGCATCCGGTAAGACTGGAAGCTGACCCCAAGATATTTTGGGAAAAGGCTAGGCAGATGATGATTTATCCAACTGATTTCCGCTGCTCTTTTGGAGTGATTACTTTATCAAAAGACGATTTTTTAACATTTTATTTTGACGCCAAAGGCGACTCTAATTAGTAACCTAAAAAAAAAACTTCCACAGTATTTTATGAAATGAGTTGGAACGCCCCAAAACTCAGACAGATAGCAAGACAGCGATTATAATTTACTCAAGACGTTTCTTTTGTTCCTACGCACAGTTTTCACAAAATCTCATTTTACACCCTTACGCAGGGGAAAAAGCTAAGACATTTGAGAAGACATAAAGTAGTAGGTTGGTAAAAATTTAAATATTTTATTAGTTGAGTGCTTTAGTATGTATGAAACAACGAAGACTGAGCCGAGGCAATCTGGCCGCCACTGAATGGCTTCAGGGTTCAATATACTTATGTACATATACTTGTATCTACATCTATACATTCTCCCTGACCTCACTAGCAGAGGGTAAATGTAAAAAGGAGTGTACACGTAAGTATAATAAAAGTGCTTACAGAAAGGTTTTTGTATAGTTACAGTTTTACAAAAAAGATGACTTGTTTGGGAAATCATTAACATCAGCCGATGCCACATCATAAGAATTTTAATTGCTAGATCATGATAAGACTATAAAGTTCCCACTGCTGGGACACAGGCCTCCTCTCTATGAGAGGGAGTGGGTTGTAATACCACCACGCGGGCCCAGTGAGGGTTGGTCGATGTCACATGTCTTCGAATTTTATTTCTATGACATTCCGGTTTCTTCACGTTTGGAAAATAATTTGTAACAAATAATAATAAGTTTATAACATAGCATATCATCACGCCTTTAATCCCCGAAGGGTTAGGCAGAGGTGGACCTAATAGTACACCCACATTTCGCTAGTTAAAATTACGACCCAAGTAATAGGGGGCGAGAGTATTGCCATCAACCGGGCACCAATCCAGACTCCGTGGCTGCTACTGACAAATTCCTAATGGAAAAATCTAATAATACTTTACCTAACCCAGGAACTCGAACCCAGGACTTCATGACCTCATCACCACTAGACCACCGAGGTATTCAGTCAAAATCAAAACTCATTTATTCAAATTAGGTTGATAATCAGCACTTTTTGAACGTCAAAATTACAAGAGACAGTCCCCCAAAACGCTCGCCCTTCGCCACTTCCTAGTGTTTTAGCTGGGAAGAAGAAGTGGCGGAACAAACTCCCCAGCAACACATCTGTCTGTTAGGTTAGAAGAACCAGATTCTAAACAATAGTGTTCAAGATTATATTAGCAAAGAATCCATTACATCAAATAAATTTCACATGTCAGCTAGCACACACCAATAATAAAATATTGAAAAATGAAGAAAAATAAAGCCTCCAAACATAAAGGGCGTGTTAGTAATAAATTGATGTATTAGTACATCCACTTTTTTTTTTGGTTTTACTCCGATAAATCATCATATTAGTTTAATGAAAAAAAAAAACATTATATTAGTATAATGATTTATCACTAGTCTACTACTACTACGACTAGTCAAATCAGTGACTAGTCTAATCTATAACTAGGTAAGTATTTGGACTAAGATCTTGACGATGCTAGCACATTATTGCTACAAAAATCACCGCTAATGAACCTCCTCAAATAAATCAACCCTACAAATATTTTGCTGACTGGCTGGAAAATTATTAAAATTGCAGGTTTCTTTATATCATTCGTGCTGATAAATACGAGAATTTCATTTATCGAAGTGAAGGACGCATACACGAATCCACTGTCGAAAATATCAAAAACAAGGGTCATCCATTCAATTAAATTAACGTCCCTCTCTACAAATATTTGATACTTTTTTTTTAAATTAACAAGAAAAAGTCTGCGACACCCCGTGGCTCCTCAAATATAAGGTAGATAAATATTTGATTACATAAAAGCCGACTTATCCCGGGCCCTTAAAAACCTTTTTTAATTAAACAAGTGTCAACCTAATTTATTTTTAGTTTATTTTTAACCAACTTCAAAAATGAGGAGGTTTTCAATTCGATTAGTATTTTTTTTTGTATATACAGCGATAACGCTAAGATTTATGATCCGATTTACGTGATTCTTCTTTAGTTTGATGCGGAATAGTAGCCATTTGGTCCCATAAAAATTTAACATACTTTGGCCCAGTAGTTTTCATTATAAGAAGCTTTTTTTTCGTCTGTATGGACGATGTACTCACTGCTGGTGTCTAGTAACAGTGTAAAATTGATACTTGACTAGGATTAGGAAGTCGGTTATTTTCTTTTGTGAAATTTTTTTAGAATGGACCAAGACATTAGAAGAAAGCGAAAATCGAAAAAGATAAACACATTACACATCTACACTCCGGACGCAATATCGCCGATGTGTAGGACGAAGATTCGCCAATGATTTCCGCGATAGGTAACGCGATCGACGATTGACGCCGTAATGGCACAGGGCCTTTATCAAACGGCTCTCGTTAGACGACCTGTCTTGTTACACACGTCCTTTGAAGGGCTACGCATTATGTGGAGGTTTCTCGTTCCAAAGCTATTGTACAACCTCGTACCTACCTCTAGGTATCGCACACTTATGGTGGTGGATCAATTTTCGGTGTATTTCGGGTCTTGGATGATTTTCGAGTCTTATATTGTTGGTGCGTATGAAAAGCTGAAGATAAGTTAGTGCAGGGTTCAGAGTGAGTGCCTTGGCAAAAAGAAAAGGAATACAAATTAAAGTTTTATTTTTTGATACAATCGAGATCAGTCTATTCTGTAAGTTTTGAAGAGACATGAACGTACAATACACAATAATTAAATTAAAATTTTACATTTCCATTTCCCAGACGTTCTAAATGTACATAATATTTTGTTTCTGTGTTAGTAGTTTTAGTTTTCTTATAATCTAAGTTATTATATGTTCGTCATATCTCCGAAACTATTCACCGCTGCACTGGAAGATGTCTTCAAGGTTCTGGACTGGAGAGGGCTAGTCATCAACGTCAATGGCCAGTACATCTCTCACCTTCGATTTGCCGACGATATAGTGGTCATGGCTGAGACCGTGGAGGACTTCAGTACAATGTTCGATGACCTCAGTAGAGCTTCCGAAAGAGTGGGTCTTAAAATGAATATGGACAAAACCAAGGTCATGTTGAATGCCCATGTAACACCCACTCCTATCAAAATTGGAGACTCTACACTCAAAGTTGTAGACGGCTATGTCTACCTGGGACAAACGGTTCAGTTGGGTAGGTCTAACTTCGAGAAAGAGGTCAATCGTCGAATCCGATTTGGCTGGGCAGCGTTCGGGAAGCTGCGTGGTATCTTCTCGTCCAACTTACCGCAGTGTCTCAAGACGAAAGTCTATGACCAGTGTGTGTTGCCAGTGATTATATCCGGGACCGAAACGTGGTCGCACACAATGGGCCTCTTCAGAAGGCTCAAAGTCACCCAAAGGGCTATGCTCGGAGTTTCCTAGCGTGATCAAATCAGAAATGAGGACACCCGCAAGAGAACCAAGGTTACCGATGTAGCCCGAAGAATTGCCAAACTATGTGGCAGAGGGCAGGGCACATTGCTCGCAGAACAGATGGCCGATGGGGCCTAAAAGTTCTGGAATGGCGACCGCGTACCGGGAGACGATGCGTTGGAAGGCCACCCACTAGGTGGACCGATGACCTGGTGAAGTTTGCGGGGATCCGTTGGATGCGAATCACACGGGACCGGTCAATGTGGCGACACTTGGGGGAGGCCTATCTCCAGCAGTAGACGTGTTTCGGCTGAAATGATGATGAAAATGATGATGTTCTTTGTTTGGATATGGGCGCCTCCACGGGTGAAGGCCTCCTCCTGTTTCTTCCATTTGTCACTGTCATTTGCAATATTCTGCCAATCGTTTCTTGCTGTATCTATTATGTCACCAGCCCACCTTCTCTTCGGTCTGCCTTTTTTTCATTTTCCATCTGGCCCTTTCCACTCTGTAGTTTTAGCTGTCCACCTACCGTCTTTCAATACACAATAACCAAGTAATTTTCTAAAAGACCCAACCTATGCGATAAAAACATAATATATTTGTATCTATCCGGTGATATGGACACTCATCATTACATGAATCCCTAATTGACCCAGGAAGGATACAAAATATGGTTCAATCAAGGAACCCTTTTTTTGCTCTCGGGACCGTGTCCTTATGTGCTGTGTAATAAACCAGCTGCAATAGAAATACTGCTAAATTAAACAAGAAATAAATTATCTGTGTACCCACCTACTTTTGCTTATATCACGCCTGTAATTCCGGACGGGTAAAGTAGAGGTTGACCTAATTGTACACCCACATTTCGCCAGTTTTGTTCAAGTCCCATGTAATAGGGGGCCATCAAACGGGCACATATCCGGACACGTGGCTGCTACTGCGAAATGCCTGACGAAAAACCCAATGACACTATGCACGACCCGGGCTTCGAACCCAGGACCTTCAAACTCAAACTCAAAGCATTTATTTCAATTAGACCATTACAGGCACTTTTGAAAGTCAAAAATGGAAAAAAAAGCGAAGCTACAGTCCCAGTCACAAGACATAATAACTTGTGAAAGTACTGTAGTTGCCCATTCCAAAGCGTAGATCTCTATGGAGAAGAATGGGCAAGAAACTCCATGGACACTCTTTTAAATCAAAATATCTTACAAAATCTTGGTTACATTATTTGTGTTGAGAATTACTAGTATGTGAGAACGATGTAGAAATACGGGCAAGTTAAGAGCGTCCAGAGTAAAAGACGAAATCAATAATTCGAAAATAAAGTTAGAAATAAAATTATTAAAATAAACCGTGGCAGCTAAGAGATGACCAGGCACAACTGACAGCGCCCGTTCACGAACATGACGCATGTATCAGCCATCATTCAACTCAACCATATTGAAGGGAACTAAATGACCCGACACACCCGCCACCATCAGCGTGACATTTAAGTGAGCATGACATTCACTCAACCGCCAGGGTAAATTCGCGTCAATGAAAGATGTAGGTACTCAGTAAATAGTGGCTTTACAGTACATAGTTTTCACACATGTGCTAAGCAATTATATAATACTAAGAGATTGAATCTATACAAAGCAAAGATATTTATATATTACAATCTTCTGCAGCTTCCACAATAACTTCACACATAATTTGATAGCCCCTATGGTTGTGGAGCAGGACCAGCATTGAGCCAAGCATTTTTATCATCAATGTAATCCCCCAACTTATAATATGCTTGCCTACATAGTGTGCGTTTTATGCAAGATTTAAATTTCGTTTCATTCAGTTGTAGAATGGGGGGAGGTATTTTATTGTAACATTTTAAACAGTACCCCATGAAAGATGAGTCTACTTTAGCCAACCTGAAACCTGGCTGAACTAGTTGGTCCCTGTTTCTAGTATTATAGTGGTGCCGGTCACTTCTTTTACTAAATAAATGCAGATTTTTCCTAACGTACATGATATTTTCATAGATGTATTGACAAGGTACCGTCATGATGTTAATTTCCTTAAACAGTTCTCTTAGAGAATCGCGCCTACGTAGATTATATATGGCTCTGATAGCTCTTTTCTGCAGAATAAATATAGACTCGATGTCTGCAGCCCGTCCCCATAGCAAAATACCGTATGACATAATGCTATGAAAATAACTAAAATACACTAGTCTCGCGGTATCTACATCAGTAAATTGACGGATTTTCCTGACAGCATATGCTGCTGAACTCAGCCGTCCTGCAAGAGATGTTAAATGAGAACCCCATTGTAGCCTTGAGTCGAGCGTGATCCCCAAGAAAACAGTTTCATCGACAAATTCAAGTTTCTCTTGATTCAATACTATGTCACAATCACTACATTTGACATTTGGTAGAGTAAATCTTATGCACTTAGTTTTTTTCCCATTTAATACTAAATTATTAGCGGTAAACCAGTTATGGACTTGCATTAGAGCGTTATTTACGTCTTTGAGGTTTGTGGCACGTCTGTTTATTCTAAATATTAAAGAAGTGTCGTCAGCAAACAACACCATCTGTGGTTGGTTTTTAAACAAATGGGGTAGGTCATTAATATATACTAAAAAGAGGAAAGGACCCAATAATGAACCTTGTGGTACACCCATTTTTACTTTTAAACCCATTGAATTTACACTATTTACTTGTACTTGCTGCTGTCTATCATTCAAATACGATTTTACTAAACTGAGCGCAAGTTTACCTAAACCGTAATGCTCAAGTTTCAAGAGCAGGGTTTCGTGTTTTACGCAATCAAATGCCTTCGAGAGGTCACAGAAGATTCCTATGGCGTCTTGTGCCTCTTCCCACGCAGTATATATATGTTTTAATAAAGTGACACCGGCGTCAGTCGTACAACGTCCTTTGGTGAAACCATACTGTTTGTCATGTAAGATTTTATTGGTGTTAAAGTGGGTGAGCATTTGATTAAGCATTACCTTTTCAAACACCTTGCTGAAAACCGGCAACACGGAAACGGGTCTATAGTTATTGGTCTCTTTACTGTCGCCAGATTTGAAAAGTGGTATTACCTTGCTGTATTTCATAAGGTCTGGGAAGACTCCCTGGTCCACACACAAATTGAAAATTAAGGCTAAGTACGGTGCTATAGTGTCGATAATGGCTTGACAAACTTTAACAGACATTCCCCATAGATCTTCGGTTAATTTGATTTTGATTTCCTTAAAAGCTTTAATGACTGTTATGGGGTTTATATGCTTAAATTGAAACTCAACCGGACATGCTGAAACGTTCTCTTTTAATAAGTCAATGGAAAGCAAGGGTGAGGAATTTAAGGTTTCGGTAGTTTTAAGCGGGATATTGGTAAAGAAATCTACAAATTCTTGAGCTACTTCGTTTTTAGAACTTAGAAGACCATGTGAAGTCTCTAGTATGATATCATTATTATATTTTTTTTTTCTATTTGTTTCACTATTGATAATTTTCCAAACCGTCTTTATTTTGTTATCGGCAGACTTAATCTTGTTGCTAATAAATAAGGCTTTAGCTACCTTGCAAGTGTTTTTAAAGATTTTTGAATAAGTTGCAACATATTTATTAAAAGTTTCCGAGTTGATGTAAGGCTTAAGGCCGTACAACTCAAACAATCGCTCCCTGCTTTTCCTAATACCCTTAGTTGCCCAGTCACTGAACATAAATTTAGGGTAAATAGATTTAGTTTTCATTTTTAATGTATTATTGAACTCTACGTTAACCACTGAAAAGAATTCCTCATAAAAATTATTTACATTTTCAATAACATGGCCCGGAATACCTAAATTACTAATTAAGTTATTATTAAATTTAATCAAATTACTGGGTGTTATTTGTCTAGAGTTTATCTGGATTTTTTGTAATGGTGTGTAGGACTCGAAAACAACGGTTTGCCCACTGTGATCAGAAGGGAGGTAATTAACAATGGATTTATCTAAGTAGTCACAGCAACAAAAAACATTATCAATACATGTAGCAGTATTTGTAGTAATTCGGGTTGGTTCTGAAAATACGTTTAACAAATTAAATGATTTAAAAAGATGTAATAATCTACTACTATTAGAATTTTTGTCTAAAATATTAATATTAAAGTCACCACAGATAACCAGTGATTTTTTACCGGTTGCAAGTTTTGCTAAAGCATCTTCCATTACTGACTCAAATATGGAGTAGTTTTGATAATTTGGGGGTCTGTAAACGCACACTATTATATGCTTATCCAGCTCAACACAAGACAGTTCAATATTATGCTCAACCGATAGATCAACAATATCGTTCCGCAACTTAAATTTAATACAATTTTTAACTAAGATTAATGAACCCCCACGCATCTTAGATTTTCGGTTATAGCAACTGCCCACACTGTAATTGGCGTAATTTATTAGCATTTCATAGTCTTTTAACCAATGTTCAGTGAAACAAACAATCTCAAACTTTGTTTTTTCTAAAAATAATTCAATCTCTAATTGCTTTGAAGAGAAACCTTGAATGTTTTGATGGAATAATTGCAAGGAATTCTGCTTAGCCCCTTTTTTACATTTAGCTATTTGATAGCAAGAAGGTATAATGTTACTGGTATCTTCTGTTGTCTTACTAACTAGTTTAAATGAGTATCCGGAGTGAGCCCCAAGACTCCTGTGCCATCACCAGACACCAAGCTCCTATCACTAATACTACTACTAATACACCCTAATTGAGAATTTTCCATGCTCACACATGGAACCTCCTCAGTAAAATAATTGTAAATAGAGAAAAAAAAATCTATATTAGTATGATTACTAATCGTCGCGGTGTTAATAATACAACTAAACTTAGACATACTACTTATGTCTGTGTGAATATTATAAGCTAATAGCCTAGCTATTTTGTGTCTACATCCAATAGGTAGATACACATTACCCCGTGTCGACCTAAGTTTATGATTTTTCTTACCAATAAAACTGTTGATCTTTCTATGCCATCCCTCTATATTGTTATTAGTTCTAAATTTTTCAGTTTCACAACAACAAGATTCAGCAAAAAAATGTTTATTAACCCACTGCTTTTGGAAATATTTATTAAACATATTGATTTCCTCACCAACAGGTCTTTTTGCCATTACATAATCATATCCTTCTCTTAAGTATTTTTTTGGTAACCGTGCAATTCCAATACATCTCGCCACATGCCTTTTTTTTACTCTAGTTTTTATTTGTAAGGCCTTCGCCTTTTTCCATAACGCATGGTTGAAGTGATAGTAACATCCCTTAAAAAGTATACCAGGAAATATGTCTTTAAATGCATTAATTGCTGCAATTTCGAAATCCAATGTAATTTTTTTTGGACTCCAGGTAGGAATTTGAGATTTAATTATACTGAACAAAATTTTATATGTGTTATTTCTTTTATCGGGAAGAAGTGCGAAAAATAATGGAGTTATGATATTGTTAATTTCATCATAGCCATGAATGGTATACAACTGTTTAAAGGCTTTTGGGCAACTTCTGAAAGTGCCATCAGCAAAGAAATGATTGAAATTACTCATTTTTGTTGTCACATCACGAATACAAAATACAATGATTCTAAAATCTCCATCTTCATATTCACAAAGATAAAAATGTTGGTACTTCATGGGTATTTCAACGTCCGTAGCATTTGAGAAACGCATTTTTGTGGTACCAACTACTTTGTTTCGCCCATTGTAAAGGTCACTTTTCACACTGCTGAACTTTGGTATATCGCCGACGAAATTATATCCATCGTTTTTTAAATCACGAACCATATTGTCGTATTGTTTGGGGATTGATTCAAAATTGCAACTACTCACTCTCTTGAGATCATCCAATTTTTTCAAAAATGTGGTTTTCGCAAAATTACGTCTGCAATCGGTTTCGTGTGCTCTTTGCATTATTATCTCATTACGAGTATTTAAAGTAATATTACCTCTGCATCCTTTTGTAAGGCTACATTTCCAAAATGAGTTTTTATTTACATATATTTTTTTACGGCTGTAACGCCTACCATCGTACAACGCAGAAACACCTCCTCTTCTTGAACTAATGAATTCAATGTTAGATGTATTTGGGTATACATTTAAAGTAGACATGTTGATGTCTCCGGAACAGACTATTATACTGGTCTTAAATCGTACACATACTCGTGCAGTAAATACAGTAATCTAATGTGTATTACACATATATTGCAATTAATCGATAACCTCAAGAGGCAAATAAAATGATAGATGTCAACTACGTCAGTAACAAAAGAAAATTTATTCTGAACATCTGAAAAAAGTTTGAATTCTTAAGTCTGAAAAAAGTTTGAATTCTTAGCAGATTTGGTTGAGTAACAAGAAAGTTTTTACTCCTTCGGCAACTGGTTGCGAAACTGCAAAGGTAAAATATTATAGGTGCGTATCAAGAATCGACATTCGTCTTTGGCAACTGCTTGAGTAAAAAGAATATCCAATATTTTTAAGCAACTGGTTGCCAAACTCAGTTGCCATCACGGCCGGAGGGAAATAAGTTTGTCACTATAGTGACCTACTAAAAAGTGCAAATGGTTATTTAATAAATGTATATAATTGTTCTTTCTATTACCTACATTTTCAATATAAGGAAAAGCACACAATATTATTTTACGACAATTCAACTTTAACAACTCAGTTACACTGTCTGTGATGTTTTGTTTTCCTTAAAACGAAATTGTGGTTTGTTCCGTTGAAATGGTATCTTACCAAATAATTATGAACGTAAATTGGAGTTGGATCATGAAGAAAAATCAGGTATCACGGAAAACCACGGATGTGCCAAGCGCGAGGCCGTAAAATCTCCTATCTAAGGCATATTATTGCTAAGCAACGATTCTTCAAGCAATTCACCTACAAACGCAATTGTACAGTTTACCACTATGTGTACGATTAATAGAAACGGATATCAAAGAACAATTTATTGAAAAGAGCACAAAAATAATACCATTCATTTGCTTTTCAATATAAACACAACTCAACTTCAATAAATACAAGGTAGGATTTGTTCTTTTTGTAGTAGGTACACAATTAATTATAACGAGTCTAGTAATTATACCAATCGTTCCATTGTTTGTTTAAAGTTTATTATTCATGTTAAACGAAGGACTTTCCATTAAGTTTGAGAATGTGAAAATAAGCTTTGTAGATAGGTATTGCTGGATAACACTGAATTTATATCAATCCGAAATCAGGTGGCCTAGCATGACGTCTTAAAGCAGTATTGTTTTAATATTATTTCAGAGTGGGAAAGAGATGGCGCTAGACGTACTCTGTAGCTCCGTCTCTTTCCCATACTGGGATAAGATTTTAAAACAATACTGCTTTAAGACCTCATAGCAACCCCCCCAGAAGTAGGTGTAGGATATGGATTTAGACAAAAATACAAGATTTAACTACGAAGACTATTTTTTGTATGTAGGTATAAGTTCTAATGCTAATAACATATAAATATGTTATGTTAAACCGTTTTAGTGCATGTGGTGTTAACCAGTAATTAATTGTTTCACTTGCATATGTTACTCTAGTCATTAAGTCTGAAATGTACAAAGTACATCGTGTAAACAATTGTTGGTTAATCTAAATAAATAACTATATACCATTCGCTAGATAGAACATAACATATGAAAATATCTTCTGACTAGCCGTTTTCCGACTATGTTGGGGTCCAGTTCCTGGTGTTCCAGTTCAACAACTAACTAACTAGCTGTAGCTGAATACCAGTAGGTATTTTTTCGTTTAGCAGCTACCTATGAAGGGTGGAGGGTGTTCCTTTCAACCTGTATATGACATCCATCATTCTGTGTAACACGATATCCTTGGAAAGACTGGCTGTCCGACTTACTTATGAGTCCGTAACTATTGTCAAAGATCTACGAACGACAGCCGGGACCAACCCCTTATCATACTTAGAAAGAAATAAAACCACAACAATTATACAAGGTGTTGTTTTGCATCCTCGTCAAATTCAAGGAGGTAACTATGCTAATGATTCTCGTCCCGAATCAATAATAAAATGGGTAGGTTATTTATGTTTTTTAGTTATTTACGGAAGTCGGTAAGTGTTTTAAACGTGGCCCGTCTGATGCTCGCGCTATAACCGTTCCACACATACAAACAATCTGAAACGTTTATCCGATAATTTCTTATTCGCTAAACCACGTTAAGGAGGTTATTCTGAAATACTGACTAACTTAAACAACCAAAAAATCAGCGTTTATTCATAATTAACTAGGTACCTTAATTTTAATTGATTATTTAGGTATGTCTTTTGGGACAACTTCCTGAATTTTGACGAGGATGCAAAACAATACCTTGTATAATAAAATTTCTAAACCGGATAAAACTGCGATAAACAAAACAATTACACCCACAAGACAAACAGTATTTGCAAATAATTTTCCCCACACTATCGCTATTAGCTTAACATGCAAGTGTATGTAGCAGCTGATTGTGATAGGCTATGATTAATTTATTGAATTCGTGCAAACAGCACTCGACAGCGACACTAGTCATCTATCATTTACAAACACTATTACAGCGCCACGTTTCTACAAATCGACTTTAAAATTGAATTTTAGAGTTGTACTGAGTAAAATTTTCATTTGGTCTGGCAAATTTTGCAGAAACTGGGTGCAGTTTCACCTGTCTAGGTTAAGGTATCTGCATATTACTTTTGCGGTCGCAGTGTCTAAGCAGTCTTATTCCACCCAGATTTTCCAGACATCCTTAGTCTAAGATATGGTATATAACGCTGAACGTGATTCTTGCGGGTTCCCAGGTAGATCCCAGTGTCTTTAGATAATCTCAGTGTCAGCCCATTATCTGGATATTTGTTGGCTAGGCTCACGCCATATTTCGACGGACTTAAACATTACTAGCGAAATATGAGCGTACTACACCTCTGCTTAAATCCTCGGGGAATGCAGGTGAGAATCTCGTCTGCAGTTTCTGCAAATAACGTAACACCTACGTCATTTTACACAAACGAAACGAGTTTCGTCTCATCATCACCTTAACTGCATACCGTTGGAGTTTCACTGCAGTCTCTATATGAATATTCAATGCGAAGATCATTGTGCAAAACACCCCTGGGGTGGCACAATAGTTTGATATGAATATAAACCGTGTTTCTCAGAGTTATACCTAGTTATACCAATAAAGATGTTAGAAACTCTGTTAACTATCTTGTAAGTTCGACTACGGACGTGTACAGAAAATGTTCAGAGTTTGAAAGCTACAAGGGGGTGGCTGTTTTGTTAAGAAATTAGGGGTAGGGAGAGAAAAGTTGTAGTGTTGGTGTCTGATGTATTGGATACTACTTTAAACAATATTACACAAGATGGAGGTCTCTGACGCTAAAACGGTTACCACTGCATCATCATTCTGAACATAGACATTTTTCATCTGTAATTTATAAAAAAAACCAGCTATTCCGTTTTTTTTATTGTATGTGGGGAAGGGGATTAAGTACCTACTTGTCGTGTTGTCATGATTTATTCCGTTAGATTTGATTCATCATGTGGGCAGAACATGGGTTTCGAATGAAAACACACACCACAAATGGTACACATTTATCGAAACTAACAAATTACTTGAAATTACAATCCAACACAATAACACTAGGCACCATGAATCGGGGTACAGTTCCGGGACATCTTGACTCCGCCGCGATCAGACACTCATTGTCGTCCTTGCTGCGAGCTCGAAACATCACGACTCTGTAGAAGCGCGCTTAGGTGTGAGTAGACTGGTAACTAGGTCGCGTGATGATGAATATGTGGTTTTAGCGTCGGTGTCCGTTGCATTTTGTATAATCAGATTGACATACAATACAATTACACAATAGGTCCAATTCGTTGACCGATCGCTATGATATTATATATATTGCAGAATTTATGGAATTTGAAAATATCTTTGTTTATTGCAATTTTCACAACTCAATTATGAACAGCAAAATAAATTACACGAGGTGGCCTACTATGAAGTCATAAAACATTATTGTTCTACTCCTTTTCCACTGTGGGTAAGAGATAGCGCTACACATCCTGTATAGCTCCGTCTCTGTCCCACACTGGAATAAGAGTAAAACAATACTGCTTTAAGACGTCATGGTTGGCCAGCAGTTCATCTTACCCAACTTTCAGTCAAAATTCTGGAAACAAAATCGTTTTAGCCACCATATACGCTGAAGAGAAGTGCTTGAAACTAAATAAAGGATCTACATTAGAAAAGTTAACCTGCTTTTTATTAAAAAAAATGTTTAAAGCATTACTTTTATTGTGTACCTACTACGGCACAGTATACATGTGGCAGTACATCTAAAATGTTTATGTTTGAACCAGCTATCTCCCCGGAATACAAAGTACTATTTCTAAATTCAGAGATGAAAATGTGAACTGAATACGTTTGTGGAAACTTAAAATAGTGCTGGCTATCGATTCTGTCTGTAGGACATATTTTTATCTGCAGCGATAAGTTAGCTCGATGTCTGAGATATATATAACGTCCAGATGAATCAGAGATACAATACTATCAAGTCAGATAATGAATGATGTTTCCTCTTGTAACCCACAGTATAAAAATATATTTTTGTTTAAAAAAGGGTGTAATTAGACCCTCAATGAAGCCGAACGACACTTGTTCTCCCTGTCTTTGCGATCTTGTTTTGTTCTGGACAATACCTGGGAACCTTCTAGTCACTGAGATATTGGACGTCAAAGTTTCAATTTTCTCATGTGTTTTTCTTTTCTTTTTTAATTCTATAGCTGACTTCAAACACGTCCATAACCCGTTTAATATTCAATGCATCCATCAGCAATGTGTTTTGAGTGGGTGCGCCAAAGTTCACCTAAATTTTCAACTCCGATAATTGGAAATCCGAAAATGTTCTTCCTAACATTTTTCCTCCTAACAATCGCAATTCCTAACTACTCTGTCTCTAATGTTCATAATTCCGAAGCATTCAACTTCATAATGTCAGTAGCGATAAACATCTATTATACTTTTATTTGTTTTCCTATATTTTCTCAACATAACCATCTTTTACACTATTATTCAAAGTCATATCTTTTTTGTTTAGATTTCTTTTTATTCATAATTATCAGTATTATATACATTGATTTTGCGTAACTTTTACTTTTTTATTTATTGCGGTGTGTACCTGGAAAGATATCCATGGGTTAGGTTAGGTTAGAACTGTGACCAACTACGCGCGAGCCGAGCGAGCGTAGCGAGCGGTGCCGCGGCAGCGGCCGGCGAGCGCTACCTCGAAATTGGTCGCAAAAAATTTCTAAGTATTTTGTTCATAGTGCCCCCAAGACGACACTCTTACCTAATCCCCACCCAAATTAAAACTATAAATATCATCTTATACCCACATATATTTTTATTACACTTGGTAAATGTTTCTATCTGAGTATCAGTGAAAATATTATGGTAATTATGTTTAGGGATAAAAGCGTTATGATAAAAAACAGTAGGAGTTTAAATTATTTACATTAATGATATTATTAATTGCAATTTTCGGAAACATGACTGTTATGAACATCGCCGGTAGCACTACAAATAGTATGAATGAAAACTTTAGGATGAAAAATTTTAGGAAGAATGATCATTCGGATTACAAATCGTTAGGAAGAACAATTTCGGGTAAAGAACTTTAGGTGAGCCAATATGGACCCGTTTTGAGTAGGTTACATTGAGTTTTACCATAAAAAGTGATTTCTAAAACTATTGCTGGGAAACGACTTTTTTTGGGGTGGCCCAAAAAAAGTCGTTTCCCAGCAATAGTTTTTGCGTAGGGTTACTTAGTTTGATGTACATAATGCTTTTTCGACGGCTTCGTGAGTGGTCTGTTTACACCTTGTATAGTCTCCCTTTATTTCAAATCCATTTTTGTTTGAATATTATTCTTAATTTTAAAGTTGCCTTACCATTTAGGTTAGATCCTTTGTTATTTATCGTCAAAGCGTTTATCTACTTACCCTACACCTAAATTGCGAAACCTCTTTTTAAATCACAATCTTACAGACTTTGAAGGAAATTCTTGATCCTTTGCTTCATGTTCGAAAAATTCGTATGCTCGACAATTCAAATAACGCAATGAACGTTGTTGAACTGTCAAAAGATCCCGCAAAAGAAGGGGTTATTCTGATCTGCCCCCACCGGTCTGTCACCACTGGTTGTACTTGCAACTATTTTTCGCATCTACCACCACTGGTGTTGGTTGTGCCTAAGTCAGTCACATTTGCTCCTACCTCTGTCATCACTGTTGGCAGATGTCACTTAAATATGTGGAATGCTCCACCAGTGGTGGCAGACTCGACGATCAAGAAACCGTCTGACATCGCCAAGTATCTACTACAAAACAGATTATTAGGAAGCAAAACAGCTTGACACATAAAAGCCTATTGGAATCTTGTTCACAGAACAGCCAGCCACATTAACAGAGAGCATCAACATTTGTAAGATTTTAACATCTAACGGAGCGTATCATTTTCTGCTTCACAGATTGTCTCGGGTGACATTGCTTTCCACCGACAATTATTATTCATTAGGTCGTTTCGCAGCATCCTTTCATTACAGGCTCGACTCAACTCGTTATGTCTTATTCAAGCCGAGGCTTGTGTATACTTTAATAAAAGACCGCCTCGGGCAGGGAAAGTTCTAGGGTGAAATAAATAAGTGAGACGTTCAAAATCTTACATTTTCTGAAACAAAACTGCTGCAATCTGCCTCTCTCTTTGGTGCAATCTGCGTCATGGGTGACTCTTGTTTACATGAATGTAAAATTATAGTATTAAAACAGATGTGTTTTTGGTTACTCTTTAAAGCTTTCTGTATTTGATTTGATGAAGCATTCAAACATTTTTCAAAAGAAAGAAAATTCTATGTACAGTAAATTATAAATTACATGACATGAAATTATAGTCGCACATTTCAAAATACCAAAATACTTAGTTAAAATGTCTACACTCTAAACTAATGTAGGCACAGCTCTGTTACTAGCACTAAAGTAATTAAAAGTGGAAAGTAAATTAATTAAGAACTTACATTATGCTAAAAATAAACGTACGTGTTTTCATGAAATTAATTGACCTTGTCGGAGCCTTAAGTGTATACTTACACCATACCTGGGTTGTAATACTTGGTTAACTTATTTTTTTCTTTAAATTGTAAAAACATTATTCCACACACACACTACGTCGTAATATCACATCACAATTACACACAAACATCACATTCACAACAAACACACACACATCACATTCACACACATACACATATTTCAAATTCACACCCTAATCTTTTAACGCCAAGAGAGCTGAAATCGGAACAATATTGCTTTGCATAATTCCCTGTCGGAGAATAGCGGCGCAATCGGAAATATCTGAATTTATGGTCGGATACAAGTTGGAGGTAAGCCTAGCCTATCCGAGGAATCGTTTGCAAACTTTACTCCACCTGTTCAAGTTTCACGATTTACTTTAACGAGAGATTTATTGTGATTCAGATTGATTGATGATGATGGACTTAACTTGAGTTCTATTGGTTTTAGAAAGACAATTGCTGATCGATGCATAGATTATTTGGAGTGCATTTACAAAAAAATCTTAGCTTATATGTTTTTGCTTTAAAATGATTGACTTTGGTCTACATTTCCAATTGTAGATTGTGTTTCGGTTGTGCGTTTGCGTAGCATCTGTGCAGTGTGTATGATGCGTAGCATAAATGCTGTGCCTACGATGCGTAGCACTTACGAAGCTAAGCGTACTTGTGCAGCGTCTTCGTTGCAAATAGCTATTTTGAGTAAATTATCATCATCATCATCATCATTTCAGCCGAAAGACGTCCACTGCTGGACATAGGCCTCCCCCAACGCCACATTGACATAAGGGGGGTTTTGCCATAATCGCCACGCTTGGCAGGCGGGTTGGCGATCGCAGTACGGTTGTTACAAAAGCACAGAGAACGCTGCTGCCCATTCTCTGGCAAGTCCCTTAGTCGCCTCTTACGACACCCACGG
The DNA here is from genome assembly GCA_949152445.1 of Cerastis rubricosa. Classification (NCBI taxonomy): domain Eukaryota; kingdom Metazoa; phylum Arthropoda; class Insecta; order Lepidoptera; family Noctuidae; genus Cerastis; species Cerastis rubricosa. Next base: position 16,467,920 of record OX424532.1, read on the forward strand.
GAAGATATGGGATGATGCTATTCTTTACGTCCGACACCATACAGAAGAAATTATAATAGACTTGAATTCCTGTGTGTATGATTTCTGCATTAAACCTGTTAACCGTCCAATATCGACCAGAAATATCACGACGATAACTTAACCTAAACCCGGTATCTCCAAACTACACTCAAGAACGGATAATTGAAATGAACTCGACTGTCATACATGACAGCCGTCCTCAAGGTAAGAGTAATAAAATAGATTAGGGACCGACCATCTACAAATATTTACTGTTACGGGCTAAGGATGGGAACAGTGTCGGCGTTCCACGCATTCCCAAGATAATCCCTGCAATGATAATATTATTACGTCGGATTTGGCGAGAGTTGATTACCGTAACGTGTGGGGACAGCCTTACTTGTGAATTCGTTATGAGGATGAGTGGGCTTGTACAAACGTTTATGTACTTACGCTGTGAAGCCTCGTTTTTTGTTATCTTTGGTCTACATAATGTTCCAGACTATATTTCTTCATTCTTAATTCAAATTTTCTTACGTTTTTTGCAATTTGCAGATCATTGTCAGGCAGTTCATTTAATCCAATTCAATGAATATTAAATGTAAAAGTCATTCTGTGGGATTAAATGGACTGAAAGGGTGGTATTGATAGTTTTGGTGATTATAACTCTGTTTACCCATATTTGTTACGGTCGCGTATAATATTTTGTTTAACATACAGCCTCCAAATTGCAAAAAAACGTAAGAAATTTGAATTTCACGATTTACCCTGGCACTTCTACCTAATATAAACTTCAATCCCCATTGTAAAATGCTCTGGAAGGTTTTAGATAAACCTTTCTTAGTTTTCTTCCCATTGATCCTTGATTCTATTGATTGAATCTTTTCTGATGTATGGTGTTGTAAAAGATCCTTAGAGGGAAGATCCTTAAAGTCTCTAAGGATCGCATCCTTCAAATTAACGTCATGTTTAGTCTTGCCTTAATTTTTTTGGGTTGTGCAATATTTTTGGGCAGCGTATCTGTCATGTGGGTAATGTTTCTATTTTAAAAATATAAGTTAAAAATACTAAATTTATTCATACACTCTCTGCTTTGTGCTCGGAATTTTTCGGCTAAAGTTGGATAAGTAATGTGGTTGAAGTTCTTACACGACGTAAGTCAAAAGAGCAACGTTTAGGAGAGTGCAAAACCTGCATAATTATACTTGGGTCATGGAACAATACCATTTTATAATTTGTGTTCATTTCAAATTGAGATCGAGACGGTACTTGGCTCTGATTGGCTGAACAACGCGTCTTCCGATTCTCAAACGGCATCAAAAATCAAATAACAGAACTTGAGGCCACCAATCGTCACATCACTGCGTCGATGAACCACAGTCAGTTGGTCTACCATGACGTCTTAAGCAGTACTGTTTTACTCTTATTCTAGTATGGGAAAGAGACGGTGCTAAACAGGATGTCTAACGCTATCTCTTTTCCACACTGGAAAAGCAGTTAAACAAAAATGTTTTAAGTCGTCATGGTAGACCACCTGTTCAGTGAATTAGTGCCTATTGCCGCGCCAATGCTTTCTGTCAAGGATCCCCGTTCACCATAGATTTGACATGTGAAGACGGTTCAAAGTTTCACACCGCCAAAAATTTACTTACTTGGTGTTCAAACTTCAACGACGACATGCTATTAACTTGAGAGCACATGAAATAGCAACACACCAAAGCTCTCGACAACTACCAGACAACATATATTAACTGCTGGATCTACAAGCATGTTTTGCATTAGAATTCTTTATTTATAACGAAGGCTAACACTAAGTAAGAATTTTCGACAGCACATTCTCTAAAGTGAAATAGGCGGTGGAAGCGTGTCATAATAATTTCATATCATATATTATTTATTCTCTTCAATTATTATTTATTTATGTATTATATTTATATTATACATGTATATTTACGTATATGAATTAGATAATTTCACTTTAGTTTTTAAATTTTTTGTGTGGTAGGTACACCTCTGACTACCCCTACCCCCTGTTTTATTTTAATTCCATAATGTCCATCCAAAGGTTGTCTGGAAGATATCGCTATCAGCGATAAGACCGCCGTTCTAACCATTTATGCAGTTTTGTAAACCCGTTACGTTTCATTTTTGGTGTACAATAAACTATATTCTCTATATTCCATGCGGTATAAATTCGTACTCCGTTCGTTTTTAGTCTAGTGCAAGCGCGACTGCTGAGCACGAGGTCCAGGGTTCGATTCCCGGGTCGGGCAAAATGTTAGTGGGTTTTTCCATCAGGAAATTCTCTGTCGCAGCCAAGGAATCTGAGCCCGGTTAATGGCAATAGGCTCGCCCCCGTATTGGGACTTGAAACATGGGTTATGTTATTGTATAAACCGTTATTCTCATAGCTACTTTCACGTTCTATCGGACTAAATCAGTTACGGAACTCCTTCATGTACCTATAACGTATATAAACCAAGAAATTGATTGCATTCCCGCAGCTCAGTGGCTGCAGTTAGGTGCAGATAAATCACGTTGCTATTTAATTACTCTTGCGGCTCTAGCTTCAAACTATTCAATCTGTCTAGATTCCTGCTATCTGGGGCACAATACTTTGTTTTGTTCTTTATTGTTTTGCAGTATTATTAATATTGATGGTCATTTTTTTGTATCGTTTAGGGAGGGAAAAGGAGTAAATGATAGGATAGAATGCATTTATTTGTCAGAATATTGTACAAAGCTGTTATGAGAATTATGTATTACTATCATAAGCGTGTACATATGATACAGCGTGAAGAATGAAAAAAAAACATGTTGGGCCGACTCCAAATAGCATGGGACAAGGGCAGGAAGATGATGATTTGTTTGTATGGTTTGTCAAAAAAAAAACTCTGCATCAAATGATGAAGAGAAATATTTTTTAACCCCCGACTAAAAAAGAGGGGTGTAAGTTTGACGTGTGTATCTGTGTCTGTCTGTGGCGTCGTAGCTCCTAAACGGATGAACCGATTTTGATAAAATTGGTTTCGTTTGAAATGTGTTTTAAACCATTAAAACACCATTCAAACGAAACCAATTTTATCGATAGCTAAGACTAAAGATAAGATAGCTAAGTTCTTAGCTGTGTTTCGAGAAAATCTGCTCAGCCGTTTGAAGATCATCACCTCTTTTCTAGTTGATGAAGGGATATAAACAACTTCCACAGGACTGGTCGATTCGAAATTTAATATCTTGTCACTTGTCACCATAGGCATCGCCTGGAGGCTTGGCCTCTCCCCCTCTCCCCCCTAAAAGCACAAGTTTTTTTTTAAAATTTCTGACTTCCCTTGTTTTCGTTAATTAGCGAGAAGAGGCGCAACACCGAGAAAAGTGGAAGGAATGAGGGGAGGCCTATGCCCAGGAGTGGGACGGTCACAGTTAAGAAAAAATAATAATATACAAGTTTAAAAAGCATGAAATAAAAATTCAACAATAAAACAAAGTGGACCCCCGAAGCTATGACGACGGACGATTGGATTAATTTATTTTTGGTTTTTTAGAGGTTAAATGCATCGGGGAGTTTATTAAAATTTTTAATTAATTATTTTAAAGGTGTACTTTTGAAAATACAGAGCTTTCAAAAGAACGGTTGGATTGTGTGAAAGTTATGAAATGTCTAGATCACAGCGGTGAAAGAAGTACTATCTACTATTCCCAAATTAAACATAAAAGAACGAGGATTACCTTTAATGATTTAAAGCGGTAGACTGATAATGAGTGTTTAAAAACAATATTGTTCCGACCCTTTTAATGTGTCTTTGTAATTCACCTCAGCGGTTCTTTCAAAGTGCCGACCGCTTAGGCATAATTTATTCAAATAAATTGTAACAGAGATCACTTTGAGTGTTACAGGAAATCTGAATCGTCAAAGTTTTACCGACACCCGACGTACCTTTCAAAACTTGTTACATAATTCTGAACTCTGAATAAACTTGTTTTTCTTGTTCGATCATTTTGCAAATCTTTTGCTAAAACCCGACATTCATTTATGTCCTTGTTTTCAAATATTTTTAATGAAAGAAAGAAAGAAAGAAAAAATGTTTATTTGACGTCAGTCACGCACACACACAATAATAATATTAAAAAAGTTACAGAAAAAAGGAGAATATACATAGTGTGCTGTGTGCCTCACGGCTGCGCCAAAAAGGTCCATTTCAGCATTCATGCCAGACAGGTAATGCTGTCTGACGCTGGTCTTCCAATGAACCTTGAGGGGGTAGGTAACAAACAGAAAACAGTTTCAAACATATTCTATAAATAAATGGTTACAATAAATAGATATCGAGTAAATGTAAGTAATAAGTATTTTATTTTGTGAAAGTAATACTGGTAACAATAAATAAATACAGAGATAAACCAAAACAGAATAAATATTTAAGACAGAATAAATACATATTTTAGGTAAGTACAGGAAAAAATAATAATGGTAATGGTAATAATAATGGTTTTAAATAATGTTTGTTCACTGACAAATGTGAGTGTGAAATTTCGAGCGTTTTATATTTCTTATTGTGTGTCTTCTTATCGTGTCGATAACAATTTAAATTGAGTCAGCCCATTTGGCGACGAGTTTGGAACTTTCAGTAGCGTCCATCAGCTCCTGTGATGTGCAAGCAAGAGGATAGACAGGACACGATATCAGTTATCCCATCCTTGGTGGGGCAGCACCACATCCAGAGCAGAGAATCTCCACCTGAACCGGTTTTACTTGCTTCGGCCAACCGGTTTTAAAATTGAACTAACATATATTGAGCAAATTGTATCTGTACTCTCTATCTCTCTCTTCTGCTTTATTATTGAAACATAGAAGCTCCTCAATAACTTAAGGAATATCCGAGCTTTGTGTTTCTATACCGCCGGTTATTATCAAAGCAAGTAACCCGTCGTCGGTACGGTAATGACAAATAGTATTCCTTTGTGCATTGTTAAGTAGCTTTATTCAGATATCTGCGAGCGTATGCAGATATCAAGCCGTCATCCTGTATTCCGTGTAATTTATTTTATTTTACAGTTTTCAGTTTATTTTATTTTATAGATGGCTTAACAGTTGTTCGGCTCTGTGGACTGGATCTCAGTTTAACAAATTTTTAAATATGGCAATTCGGTTTTACAATACCGGACTAAAGTATTGTCGTTACATGTAGTCAGAAATTTGTAGATATCGTGTTACCCAGTAATTGGTTTTTGGAGCTTGGATAGGTATTTGCTCCATCACCATGTCATCATCATCTTCCAGCACTTGCTCCATGTTACTTGGGGTCGGCGCCCCACGTTTTTTTCAAAAGGGTCAAACGGGACCCTATTACTGAGACTTCGCTGTCCGTCTGTCCGGTCGTCTGTCACCAGGCTGTATCTCATGAACCGTTATAGTTAGCCAATGACTTTTAATTCTCTTTGTAGTTAGCCAATTGAAATTTCTACAGATTATGTATTTCTGTTGACGCTATAACAACAAATACTAAAAACAGAATAAAATAAATATTTAAGCGGGGCTCCCATACAAAAAAGGTGATTTTATAAATAATGGTACGGAACCATTCGTGCGCGAGTTCCACTCGCACTTGGCCGGTTTTTTTTGTCTTCTCCTCTGTCGACCTTCAAGCTATCATTTAAGTATTCCTTTTTCTTTCATACCATTCCTCACACATTCAATCCATCGTCCAGTTCCTCCATCTCCATTTATAATACTGAAATTCAGCTGCATTGGATTGTTCTTACTGGAAGCCAACCTCAGAATATTTAGGAAAATGCTACACAGGCAAACATGATTATTAATCGCATGTTATATTCGCTTACTATACAAAATATAATGCTTTTTTTTAAGCCATGGCTATAAAAATCGTGGATTTCCTTTACCAAACATTCGAAATATTTGAACTGGCTCCATAAAATTTGCTTTCCACTTTCCAACCTTGTTGACTGTCTTTTCTTTTTACTACGGTACTTATCGTATACTCGACGTGAACACGAAGAAAGCACAAATACTTAACAATCAAAAACGAAACAAGAAAGTGAGATTATAATGATTCCGATTTTCTTTTGTTCCGTACCGTAAAAAGACACGTATCAAAAACAATACACAAAAAAGGTAAAGAAACTCCAACCTTGTTACGCCACAGTAAAGACATATTTATACGTAGATACTTGCTAGTACAATATTTGTCATAACAGTGACGCGTTGCGGTCTCCACGAACTTGTGTTATGAAAGTATGAAAGAAACCCTAATTGTATTTATTTGTTCACGCGACGATGACATTAGGGGAGCACAATGCGAGCCGCCCTGCGGACATTCCGTTATTAGATTAGGTGATGTATAGCGTTTAGGAAGGCCTTGCTAAGTGTTTCATTCATCACGAAGACTAAAATGATGGGAGCTTGCCAAAAATTTGTTAGTGTACGTCTAGGTATACAAATAAAACTGTTCCGTGGTTGTTAAACAACGCATTTCCTAAACCGCTGAAGATGGAAACGTGACATTTGAAAGATTTCCTTCCATAAGTTAAAGGTTTTCAGAAACCCCACATGATGTTTGCTCATAACAGGATGATACTACTGATGGATGCTACTGAATGCACCAAACTCGTAGCCAAATTCTGGGCCAATGCGGTATACAGGGTGAAATTGAAGTCATGGGCATTATTTTAACCCAAGGCACTACTCACGGTACTGATTGCTTTAGGGCTATTAATTAGCAAATAATAGTTATTTGTTATACAAGAGTGCAAAGTTGCTTTTTAACCGCGTGTTCACTTTTGATGACCGAGCAAGCGAGTGATTCAAAATTAGAATCCTGAGCGTTAGCGAGGGAATCAAAAGAGCACGAGGTGAAAAATCTGTGCACTCGAGTGCAACATGTAACTTTTCATTCCACCTCAGCGAGGAAATGACTAAATGCAAAAAAAAAACGTTTACAATCACAGGATAGGTACACTTTTATTTCAGTTTAGGTAAGTATTAATTACTACATTATGACAGGTAAGTATTACAGAATAATCTTTAAATTATAACAAAATAATATTACGGTATAATTAACAATGACGTGAAAAAATGCCGCGTAAAGAACCGCGTACAAAGCAAATTGAAAAAAGAACACCAAGAAGGTTCCGAGTCTGAGTTTTTAACAATTTAAAAAATGTTGTATGATATATTCGGCACCATAGAGGTAGCAGTAAATAGGTTTAACGTTTTTTTTAATTCACAAACTTAGTGCACACCATGTTCTAAATTCAATTTACTTTATCCTCTAGAGAATAAAAACGGCTTTTGCACTCAGATATCGAAGAGTAAAAATACTCTTTCCGAGATGGTGGGATGAAAAAAATATTATTAATGGAAGTATTTAAAACCTTATAGCCATTGAAATGTTGAGAAAGAAGAAACTCCAACCCTGAGTGAGGCTCTAGGATACGTGGTCAGTTCTACTTTCAAGCCGTCTCACACGTTCAACCACTATGTGAAGGAGAACTCTGTTTCCCGATCATTACAATCTGAATCTCTTTAAAGCTCGAGTTTATCGATTTCTTAAACGCAGGCGTGCTCACACACTTCATTTCAAGCGAGTTGCGGCCGAACGTGAGCAAATTTTGCATAACTTTCTTATCATCTACCACTCCATGTATTGCTACTGTTTTGTGCCTTCGAATGCCACAGTCATCCAAAGCCGCCAAATAAACAAGTGCCCTGAATGTCCAAATGAGAACAAGCAATAGCTGTCAAACCCTTTTTTTTTTCGAGCGGCGTAACCGCACGAAAAAGAGGTTGGTATGCTATGGTATTAAAAACCCGCCAAGTGCGAGTCGGACTCACGCACGAAGGGTTCCGTACCATTATTTATTAAAACGAGCAAAAAAATCACTTCTTTGTATGGGAGCCCCCCTTAAATATTTATTTTATTCTGTTTTTAGTATTTGTTGTTATAGCATCAACAGAAATACATAATCTGTGGAAATTTCAACTGGCTAACTATCACGGTTCATGAGATACAGCCTGGTGACAGACGGACGGACGGACGGACAGCGAAGTCTCAGTAATAGGGTCCCGTTTGACCCTTTGGGTACGGAACCCTAAAAAGGTTTAAAATAAGTGGATTACTGAAGGAGTTACGGGTCAAAACTAGTCACAAAATTACGAAAATGCTTTGTCATTCCGTGAATATAATTCCGTAATGAGCACAGAAAGGGTTCCCTTTGCATGTAAATTAATTGCTTATCAAAGGAAGGCAATGTTTAGTACCTTTGTCAGCAGTCTCTTTACCTTCTTAATTATTACTGAGGGCTCTTATTTCAGTTTCAGGAATGGTTAAAGTGATTTTTTGTTTGTTAATCACTTCCTGAACATGGAGATAGAACACATAATACAACAGATAGATTCTTAAACCGAACTTAGATGCCTAACAAAGTAATCACAAAAAATATTTAAAAAGAATATTTAGTTCATGTGATCTCCAACACGTCTTTCGATTTCTGGACTTGGCATTAATCGAAAAATGTAATGAAAGGTGTGTTGTCATGTGAACATTGAATGAACAATCGTGTGTTTGTACATTTTTGTTGTAGTAGCAGTAAAAAGATCTCAGCGACGCATTTGTCAAGGAATCTGCGTATTATCCCTTGACACCATCAAGTGACTAATACGTAGATTCTGGATTCAGACATCGTGGGACTTTAGGTACTTTTATATTGGAAAGCGAACTAGTAAGAAAATGAATTCTTCACAATTTAAATAGTTAGCCACATTAATTAAGTCTTCAACGTTGGGAGGAGAAAACATACGCTCGCTAGCTGCTTGTTTAGTTAATTATGATTACGATATTTACGTTCTAAGCTTCACGTGCTAATTATATCTCTGTTCTTTTCTTGTGTATATTTGAATTATTTGAGTAAAAAGCGTTCCTTGTATAACTTATGAAGTAATAATGCTTTAATTAGACTGGAACAATGGTACGTACTTGAATTTGTTAATAAACATATAATATGTTTTAGTAGATATTATAAACAGATTTTTAGTCACAGTTGTTATGCTAAACTTAAGTGGCGGGGTTTACAAATGATTTACGACTACATCATCATATGCCTAGACTTTTCCCAAACTATCTTGGGTTGGCTTCCAGTCTTACCGGATGCAGCTGAGTACCAGTACTTTACATGAAGCCTATATGACCTCCACAACCCAGTAATTGGGTAATACGATACCCCTTGGTATGACTGGATGTCAGACTTTCGGCTTCTGACTACTCGTAACGACTATCAAAGATCTACAAATTACTAACGGGACTAACGGCTTAACGTGCTTTCCGAAGCACGGAGGAAACTCGGTATGTAAAGATGGACACCCATCCACGGACCAAACTCGGCAAGCACGGCTTAACCTTGAAGATCGAACTGTGCGACTGTTATTATTTAGCTAAGAGCTCCTTAAAACGTACGTATTTACATAATTGTAGTCATTAAAATCATCAATACAACCTCTTTAAGTTCATTTAATCCCATGCCGTTCATTTTTCATGAAATAGTCATTCTATGGGGTTAAATCATCAATACAACCCTCTTAGTTCTGACACTGACCTGATAATTGCATAAAACGTAAGAATAATTGAATTTCGCGGGCCACCCCGGGGCTTCCCCCATAAAGATCCGTTCGGTGATTTGATAAAATAGGGACAATGGGTCAATGAGCGTAAAATGGCGAGAAATTTTCAATCAAATTCCCTTCCCACATAGGCGGGATCAAAACGGTGACATGCGGCCACGTATGTCACCGCTTCGAACTGTCATTTCCATTAAAAATGTTGGCAACACGTTTTCGGGAAAATAAGAAAGTACCTAAGTACCTTTCAAGACCCGAAGATGCAGGTAAAATTAACCTAAAGATGCCTACATTTTATTACATGACGGTACCTAAAAAAACAGCACTTCGATCTTCGTTATTTTCAGTACTGAAACAAGGAATTACTTGTATAAACAATCAACATTTGGAGAGCTGTTAGTAAGGAAGTGTTACATTAAATGTTTACAGTGTGGCAACTGAATCAATTAGACTTAATGACAGATTACGTCATTGTGTGTGAACACTAATCTCCAGAATTACTGAGCCAACGTCTTCACGAATAATTCTTAGTAATGACTGAATCTAAAAATGTTTTATGATCGCTGTCATAATCTGTTGTCAGAAATACCGACTGTGTTTGTTTTGAACTTGTATTTGGATGGATGAGGATTATAGTCGAAAACTGTGGAAGCGATTTTTTATTATTTGTTCAGTTTTAGGTAGTAGAAAAAATTGGATCTATTAGAAATACAGATGTTTAGGTTCTTTTTAAAAAAAAACTTGTGCCTGAATACAAACCATTTATCATCTGCCTAGCCGTTTCCCAGCTTCATTGGGGTCGGCTTGCGGTCTAATCGGATGCAGCTGAATACCAATATTACATGGAGCGACTGCCTATCTGACATCCCCAACCCAGTTAGTACTGGGTAATACGATACCCCTTCGTAAGACTGGTTGTCAGAATTTCAGGCCACTGACTACCTGGAACGACTGTCAAAGCTCTACAAATGACAGCCGGGACCAACGGCTTAACGTGCTTAAGGCGCCGAGGAAACTCGGTATGTCCCCCATCCGCAGACAAACCTAGGATAGCGCGGCTTAACCTGAAGATAGATCCTAGCGACTGCTATTATTTAGCCACGTGCTCCTCTTTGCACAAACCCTAAAAGTGAGAAAATCTTGGAAAATATTTTTCGCAAGATTTTAGTAAGTACACGAATTCCAGGAAATAAAATAGCTCAGTTAGCCTTTACCTAATCCGTGGCATTCACCCCGAGTCCGGTTCCCCGGAAGTAGTTAATGTTCGATGGTGAGCTCAAACCGGTTAATCCGGATTATCCGGACAAAGCAAATTATCCTTTTGAATCGGTGATTAGTCACCGACTACCCCGTGTTACTTACGGGAGTGAGCCTGAAACCGCACTTCGAATAAAGGTGCTTTTGTTGTTTCTAAATAGGTGTAAGGCTTCACTTAGACCCATGTTTTGTTGAGGATTATTACATGGAGGTTGAGATAACGGTTCTTTCGGTCAATTTTTAAGAAATAAATTCAAATGTTCTTGAAAAGCCGTAAGCCGTGGGTTCGGAACCAGGCAGGCGCATGACTTTGTTTAATTTATTTCATCACCGCTGCCCTCAAAAACGGTGAAGGAAAACATCGTGAAGAAACCGGCATGTCCTAGAACTAAAAATTCGAAGACATGTGACATCTACCACCCCGCACTGGGCCCGCGTGGTGGATTACAGCCCACTGCTGGCACACAGGCCTGCCCTCCAAGAGACGCTCTTAGAGGGCAGGCCTGTGTGCCAGCAGTGGGAACATTATAAGCTGATGATGATGTTATTGAAAAAAGCGCCTAAGTCAGAGTAAAACCATCATCGTCAGCTAGAAGAAGTGAATACCAGTATTTTGCATGGAGAGACTCTCTATTTAACCTCCATAAACTATTCACTCTGCAACAAGATAAGCCTAGAAACACTCTGCTCAAATAGTTTCTCATTTATATTTGACTTACTACAAAGGGCCAACAATAGTTAGTGTTTGGTCTTTCAAATACTAATAAATAAGATATAAAGCTATGTCGTCGCATCATTATCAAAATATAAACTAAAACAAAAATATAAAATGATATAAATTGAAGAAAATTTTATGTGATTGCTTCTTCGAGTGTAAATAGTAATTTTACTGTTTGGTGTTATCTACCTACATTTATTTCTATTATCAATTTTCAGTTTCATATATTCTAATTACTATTTGTGGAAACTTGTAATTGACCATAATTTGTATAAACTATTATTAAATGCCGCAATGGTGTTTGTCTCTGCATCACCCAAAGGTTGACTGGTAGAAAATACCTATGGCATTAAGTCCGCCACTGTACATTGTACTTGAAGTGTTAAATAAATAAAAAAATAAATAAATAAATGTCTGCTTAGCTGTAAGTTTTCCTAAAAATAAATAAATAAATATCTAACATCATGCCTGTGATCCCAGAAAGGTTATACAGAAGGTCTACCTAATATTACTAAGTGCACCGACATTTAGCCAGTTATGTTTAAGTCCCATGTAATAGAGGGCGAGCCTTTTGCCATCAACTTGTTACTAATCCAGACTCCATGGCTGCTACTGGCGTGCCACTACAAAGGGCCAACAATAGTAAGTCTTTGGTCATTGAAGTACTATTAAATAAAATATTAGGCTAGGTCTTCGCATAGTTTACCAAATATTTTACCCAGTACACTCAAACAGAAATTAGTAACATTCATGTTATTTAACACAAAAGGCATTTCTACAACATAGTTAATTAAGTAGTAGTGACTTTTTAAACACGAAACGGAACAACAGAAGTGGTGGAACGGTTGAAATTGCAGTTTTTTAGTCGAGCGGAACCAAAAGTTAATTTTTGTGAAGTCGAATTCTCGCTTTTGTCCCGGCTTAATTCCTTTCCGTTACTTTGTTTTTAGATGGAAATGTGACAGCTGAATTTAAACTTCGATATCCTGCATTATTTAAAATGTTGCTAGAGCAGAAGCTTTTAAATTGTTTATTGAAATAATTGAATCTGACGACACCGTTGGCGCAGTGGTTGAGCGATCGACTGCTGCCCTGCGTGTCGAGGGATCCCCGCACGGAACTAATATTTGTATGGTCTACAGAGTTCAGTACAGTTCCGGCTGCTTTTGTATGTTAGTTTAAATGTTTGTGATCGCACCCACGATACAGAAGAAATTCCTAGAGTCATCGTTTAAAAAAAAAACCCAAAAATGATTAAGTACAATATGCTTTGCACGGAGGAAATTTTGGGAAGAATAGAACAGAACGAACTCGAACAGACATGACGTCTACAATAGATATGTACCTACTTCAGTTTATCAGTGATCATGGTGCTTACAACAGCACCGAAATATTGGGAACTCCAAATCAATAGTGAATATGGTAAATACGCGATATTTAGTTTTCAGTGTTAATGATAAGTATTGTCTATGAAACTCCAGTAAGCACGAAATTTGTAAGTTTGTAGAACGAATTTCTTACCACCTTGCTTCTTGCTTGGTCTTCTCCAAAACATCAGCAACCATCTCCAAAAAATACAGTCGAATCTATACCTAATCAACATAATTTGCAAACAGATTGGTTGTCACTGATCACAATGAAGAAAGAAAGAAATACACTTCTACAGTTCTAAGTATACTGACCTAATTGTATTACAAATGGCCATGAAGAAGAAAAAACTGCCACAGTACAAAGTTGCCAGTTATGTAAGCTTTCATATGTCGTTAAACAAACGTTGTAACTAAGTAGTTAGGTATACCATTTATATCGATCGCTTAGTACAGCAATATACCCTAGTTAAGTTCTTAGGTCGGGTATAGTGAGTTATATGCGAAATGAAAAGGTAATAGAGGCCAGGGCGAAATGCCGCATTTATGGCCTTGACTCAATCATGTATGGCGGTGGTCGAAATTATACATGTTACTTTTAACATTAAAATTATTATGAGTAGGAACTTGGGTACTGGTTATTTTAAGTGTGAAAATGATTGAAATGAAATCCAGCAATCGTTTTTATTTAAATTCTTTCATAATTTACTCATTATGAAAATTATACATGTTACTTTTAACATTAAAATTATTATGAGTAGGAACTTGGGTACTGGTTATTTTAAGTGTGAAAATGATTGAAATGAAATGAAATCCAGCAATCGTTTTTATTCAAATTCTTTCATAATTTACTCATTATGAAAATTCTTGAAGGTTTTATGAATGTATGTAGTTATTATATAGAACAAATAATGTATTTATAGTATGAGCTTGTGATTTTTATTCTTACTTCAACATTTTTCACCCACATTTAAAGTTAAGTATGAGTAAGGGCGTTCAAAACCGACGTCGATCGATAGTTTCTACTACGTAAACCTATCGATCGATTGTCGACTAATTCATTCTACCATTGATCGATGGCTTCGATCGACAATCGATCGATTGTTGTGGTAACACCCTTAGATTGGTAGAACTGTTTAAGGGTACTGGTGACTGGTAAATTGGTAGAATGGCTGCCCTTTTGTGGTTGAGAATTCGAGTAAAGAGGTTATATTACCTAGCCAAAAACTCACATGGTAGAAATTTGGCACCTATACATTACCCACCTATTCCACACATCAAAGCAAAAACGTAGCGTAGATAGGTGAATGTAGGTACCGAAAAGGCACAAAAAACCCAGCAAACTTGATCAAACGTTTGTATCATCCGTATTCAAATGGAATCGATAGCGTTTCCGTCGCATGTTTTATTAAAAGCTAGCCTGGCAAGCAAGCGAGGCAGTAGAGGTGGAGTGTGACCGACCTCAGGACAGACTATTAATAGGTGCATGTTGATCAATAACCGCATAAACTCTAATATTAACGGTTTATAGTGTATTGTCTACTGTAGAATATTATTATAAAACGGATAATATCGATTGGTGTCCCACTTGGAGGAAAAACGAATGTGTTCTTTTCTTCTCTGCCAAGTTAACGTTATTTATTTCATTCTTCTTTAAATTGTGATAATATTGTTAAAACTTAGAATACTTCAAACATGACCTGGATTAAGTAACACTGTAACATTAACATCATCATCATTTCAGCCAAAAGACGTCCACTGCTGGACATAGCCTCGCCCAATGCCACATTGACATAAGGGGGGTTTTGCCATAATCGCCACGCTTGGCAGGCGGGTTGGCGATCGCAGTACGGTTGTTACAAAAAGCACAGAGACCGCTGCTGCCCATTCTCTGGCAAGTCCCTAATCGCCTCTTACGACACCCACGGGAAGATATGGAATGGTGCTATTCTTTACGTCCGACACCATACAGAACATAACATTCACAACCATTATGGAAAAGTAAAAAATGTATTAAGAAGGTATGAGAAGGTGTACCTAATAGTACACCCACATTTCGCCAGTTATAAGTCCCATGTAACAGGGGTCAAGCCTTGTATCAATGCTGGTGAAAGTCGTTTTTGAAATGCGATTGCCACATGTCAAAAAGTCGAAAGACCATTCAGACCATCAGAGTTCCATTTGTTTCCTCATTACACAACAATCGTTACAAAAGATAGTCAGTGGCCCAAAAGTCTAATAACCAGTCTTACCAAGGGGTATCGTATTACTCAGTGCTAACTAGGTTGTGGAAGTCAGAGGGCAGATGGCTCCATGTAAAATACTCAGTTGCATGTCCACTCATACAAATATAGTATGAGTGGACATTTAACTACATACTGAACTTCAGCTGCATCCGGTTAGACTGGAAGCCAACTCCAACATAGTCAGAAAAAGGCTAATGATGATGCTGAGCAAGTCAGTTTTTAATGATCATTTTATATTTTAAATGAACTCACAATAACAAAAAATAGGGTTTAGCTGCAGCTGCCAATAAACAGTCACCCAGTTTAGCCACAGCAGGGTACTTAATTTAATATTTGTAAACGATGTTGTTTTTACTGATTAAACTTTTAATCAATTATTTGTTTACCATTTGAACAACGTGATGTTCCAATTGTACAATTGTTTTGTAACAAACAAGAACTTGATTGTCATTTATGAATAGCCTTTGTTGTTCACTCATCTGTGGTGTGTTGTGTAGGTACGTTTCAGAGCTTTCTGTCGCCGATGCACTGCTTTTCATGTACAGTGCCCTGCACCATTACCTGACCCATCTCACGCATACTGTACCGTGCTCACTTGAAATCATCTAATTAAGAAGGTTTACTTAATTAATGAGATGATTTCAAGTGAGCACGGTACAGTATGCGTCTTGTACAGTCAGTGAGCAGCATTACCTGACCCATTTGCCTCTTTTTTGCTTTGTAACAATATTTTTCATGTAAAGAGTGTCCAAAGAGTTTCTTGCCCATTCTTCTCCAATGACAGCTACGCCTAGGAAGTAGTTCTTTCACAGATTTTGTGCCTGTAGATTCTTCTTGTATCTTTTTGGTTGTAAAACTGCCTGAAAATGGTATATTTGAAATTCTTTTTTCGTGTTTGATCGTGGAAGACTGCTTTCAGGCAACGTTTAGGTATGTTTGTGCTGAAAACTGCTGTCATAAATAACAATGTAAATATGTTCAGTATTGTAACATTTTTGTTTAAAAATATTCTGCTTTTTGAGCTTTGACATAATTTGGCTTTTTCTGTGAACACATAAATATTGTTACAATATGTGGTTTATATGCGGCGGTGTCACATGGCGAGAATTTATTACGAAATTCGAAAACAAAGTCAAGCTTTCAGTTGTAAGTAGCATCCATTTTTATAGTTCCGTAGCCAAATGGCAAAATCGGAACCTTTACAATTTCGTCATGTCCTACTCTGCAATAGAAAATCCTTATGCCTTCCGTTAGGGGAAGTCAACGGATAATTTCGGACTCTTACAAACTCACGGTAGACTTCAGAACATGAAACAAGACAGCAAATCACATCTCATATCAATTACAGATGAACACAAAAGCAATGCTACTAACAAACTGCGTACTGTTCTAATTTATTTCTCCGAAACAAACGTTAAGGGGTAATCCAGTTTTAACTAGTATCATTCGTCGCGTCCCGAAGTCTCGCTCACTATAGATAGGTAGACGCTCGGCGATGTATTTTTAACCCATAGGTAGCTCGAAAATAAAATTATCATTCATTAGTCGCGTACTTTGGGGAATACGGAATATGGCGAGTGCGGAGTATGGGGAGTACGGAATATGGGGAGTAAGTAGTATGGGGAACAGAGTATGTCACACAATTTCTTCGCAAGTTCGTTGACTGTCGCTATATAAGGCAGTTTAATGACGCGACGACACTAATGAGCTTTACCGGTTATAGATTTTCCTTTCAAGGCATGCGTTGCAAACAACCAATCCAATAGGCTTGTTTAGTTTTTTTTTTTTAATACTAAATAGTCTTGCGTTTGGTCGCAACGCGGCTGAAGTGAAGCAATGATGCGGACTATGGTGGATCACGCTTGCTTTTAAGAAACTGACACTACTACTTACTAATAGCTTCCTTTCTTCGACTTGAACTAGGTAGTATTGAAAACCTCTGTAAGTTTAAGAACCAAATAATTATGTAGCATACTAATACTTCATCACTGGAAAGAGTCTTACCAACTCTTTCGAAAATAACATCTTGACATATAAACTTACTAAACAGTTTCAACCCTGAACTACACTGGTTGTAACTCCATAAATTCTTAAACAATCGCCGAAGTTAGCAATCAATCAGTCGGTCATTGGCTGATTGATCAAATTATATACCTGTAAGTAAGTTCTTCTAGCCCGTAATCAGTTCCTTGAAAAAGAAATTACCCGTATCGAACAAAATGTTCTAGGAAAAAGCGACCTCTCCACAGTTCCGTTCTATCGTAGTTGCGAACTAGGTTATCGTGGACAAGGGAGCAATTTATTCGAATGTATAATTTAAAGAAAAACATCGCTTTAAGTGTATTTTCCGCTTTTTCCACAAGATCTCGTAGTCACTGCTGAAAGCAATAGTACAAAAGTTCTTTTAACAAAATTTCAAGTAGCACTAAGACTTGACTTCCAATCAGCAGTTTTCATGGTGCGTAAATATACACAGACTAATAAACCAGATATTCTAAAACATCTACTTACTTCGTTTCTTTAACGATATCATTAACCCTCTTTGACCTCTTCATTTTATTGTGTACAAAAAATAACCTACTGCCATGACCACGGTATCTTTACAACATTTTTTATAGCTGTCATAGAAGGAAAACTGCGTATGAAAACATCATTGTCGCTTGTACCTACGCAAAATCTCGACATCGGCGAACAATTGTTAGAAGTCGTCGGGATTTAGGACGCTGTGTTTACGATCCCTCAGCTGTTATCACTCTTGAGGACTTGAGAAAATGGCTGCGGTAATTTTATTATAGCACTTACTCTTAGTCTTTGTTGATACGAGGTGGAATACTGATTCATAATATTAAAGTCGGTTTATCTATAACAGGAAGGAAGATTTTGTGAGGATGCTAGGAATGGGAATCTGAGCTCGCCAGGTCATTGAGTTAAGTGATCAATAATAGTTTCTTTTCGATATTGCTTTTGACCTACAGTGGGACATTTTCAAGTTCATAAGTTTTAAAACAAGACGTATAAAGTAAGTCATCATCATCATCTTCAGCCTATAATGTTCCACTGCTGGGACACAGGCCTCCTCTCTATGAGAGGGAGTGGGCTGTACTCCACCACTCGGGCCCAGTGCGGGTTGGAAGATATCAAATGTCTTCGAATTTTTAGTTCTAGGACATGCCGTTTTCCTCAC
Organism: Cerastis rubricosa; assembly: GCA_949152445.1. Lineage (NCBI taxonomy): Eukaryota > Metazoa > Arthropoda > Insecta > Lepidoptera > Noctuidae > Cerastis > Cerastis rubricosa. Next base: position 16,486,320 of record OX424532.1, read on the forward strand.
GATGTTATCCTTCATCGTTTTTGAGATTAACGGTGATGAAATAAATTACACAAAGTAATGCACCTGCCTGGGGTCGAACCCAGTAAGTAAGCCGTGTACTAATAAAGTAAGTAGGAAATTAATGATGTTATGAAGGCTTTTCCTCGGCTAAACTCGTACGAAAGTTTGCAATGCGCTGAGATTAACAGTTCTGGAGTGTTAATACCGGCTGTATTTTTTTGTTTTGTTTCTGTGTGAGAATCGGGGACGGAAGGCTAAGTTCATTATTATTATTAAAAAACATAAGCTATTGGAAAGACCTGGCTAAGACTAGATAAGATTTTCTATGAGTTTCGCTTCATATATATAAACAGTGCCAACAATGTACGTCTATGTAGCTCTAATTTTTTTGTGTTTGTAGTGTTCTAGATTTAGGTCTACTGGACACACTTTTTTTTTTACGGTCTCTAATATTCATTAGTTAAATGCCATGCATACTTGTTATTTGTATGGTTACTAAAATGCAAATTTTAGATGTAAGTTTAGGTATATGAATTGTAAGTTACTGTGCTGTTGGCGTGCTTATTCTTATAAATAAATAAATAAGATAATGACTGTTTGCCCTACATTTAGTATGAAGTATCTTGAAAACATAAAAATCAAATTGACCAAAATACTGACATACTACGTAGGTTACAATAGTAGTATTGTAATGACATGATTTATTTTCGTCAAGAGCAAGGTGGCACCGTCACGCCTCACGATCTATTTTTATCACCATTTTGACAGACAACACCCACCGAGTGGGTCGTGAAAGGTGAAATATTTCTGGCAAGTCGGTAGGTACTGACCTGAATGTTACAAAATAATTGTTGTTTTACTACGTCGTTTGTGAGAAATACAGACATAATCAGCATTTTGTTTATCGATAATATTTTGGACTGAAATGTTATCTATTTTTTTGGAAGCTACTTGATCGTTAGTCTAGGTGAAACATGTTATAAAACCAAAAGGAATATTTCTCAATCTGGTAACTTAGTGTTGTTTTACTTTAACAGTGGAACAACATGTTCAGGAATAAATGAATTCTAAGCATATTTGGAACATAGCAACATATATTCTTTTCTTTTTAAAAAAAAAACGTTGTGCCACACTAGGGATTTCTACTGTATCGTGGGTGCGTTTACAAACATTTTTACTCACATACACAAACAGCCAGACCCGGAACAGCTATCTGTAGCCATACAAAAATTTGTTCCGTGCGGGGATCGAACTCGCGACACGCAGCGTAGCAGTCAATCGCTCAACCACTGCGCCAATCGTGCCGTCAATTTAAACATGACTTTGTGATAACAATACATCATCACAAAGTTAGGCGTGCTGTTGACCAAATGACAACAGCATGTTAAATTTTGCATGGTTTCATACCGACGTCACGGATTTAAATGCGGAAGTTTTACAATTATTATTTTGTTCGTTTAGGTGTATGAGGAACAGGGTATAAAGTTTCTCGATACTTCTTAGAAAAGGGAGGATCCTCCGAACACAGGACAGGTCTGGTGGGCAACTTCCCGACAGTTGTTGTCGGGTTTTCCAATTTAGTCTTAAGTCGATTTAAACTTTGTTTGCGGGACTCAGATTAATTAGTTCTTCAGTTTTATCATAGATGTCTCTGTAGTACTTTTTGTTATAATTTTATTTTTGTAGGTCGCTACAATAATAATTGGTCTAAAAAGCATAAATTGTTGAATGCTCCATTTTGTGTCACTGCAGCTCTCGGTCTACCTCCCTTACACCGCGTATAGTAAGCTGACGATACGATCACGCGCTTGTGAAGACGAATCCTGGATTGGACTTGTTTGCTGATGAATGGAATGTAACGTTTCCGAGTCTGCGAGAAGACAGATTAAAAGGATTACCTAACTTAATGTAGTGTCTTATACCGCAATAAATAAATAAATCACAGACACTATCTGCAATTTACTACCAAGCTGCTGCAATTCCAACTGTTCCTCTAATATTAATGTGAATGACGTTGGTATCTACCCTACTTACCCAGCAGACATCCCTCTACCCAATCCTATTAACAAATTGTACTACAAAAGAGAGAGCCTTTGAATATTATCCTTTTATGAATTCTCAAGTATTTTAACCTAGCTAAACAAAGAAATAGAACCGTCTTCGTCCAAGTCTCGATTTCGTTTTATGGTCTAAATACGAGGTCAGGAGGTTTCACAGCGTTATTGGCACTAGTCCAACAATTTTATCTTCATAATGATATTTCATACAAGGCCTACATTGAGATTTATTTTCTGCGAGTTTCCCTTTGTTTTTGGTCTAGGACTAACGACTGTACTACTCCTTGGATCCGATCAATAAAACAAATGATAGCTTGATCTGACATAACAATCTGAAGCTTTAAAAAGTCAATTTAGTTATGGCATGATGACGTGGTGACTGCTATTGTTTTTGAACTAAATAGGCGCTACAAATGACCTAATTGAAAGAAAATTTCATTACTCAATCATTTACGGAATGACGTCTAGATACGAAGTTAAAAAATCTCATGTACCTATGATTTTACAGGCACTATACTCCTGGAAGGAATTAGGGGAGGCTTTTCCCCAGCAGTGGGAAAGCACAGCTATTAAAAAAAAATACCTTACTTAATCTGAAGAAAAGCAAATGCTGCTTGTTGGCAGGAATAGGAAACAGTAATTCACGAGACAAAATCGTAATCAAACACTTCTAGTATATAACTACTGCTAAATCTCTCTGTATACTCCAGTAGAAAATAACACCGTTACCCTCTCTTTTGTGAAACAAACAGGAAAGGAAGTCCCAATTTGTAGTGCGATAATGTACGGAACAAATTGGGTGTTTGTAAGATAATTTCCCTCTTCCCTCGAGAGGTTTTCCCTCTGGGTCCTTATCCAATAAATGTCTGACTACGTGCCGGAGCTCCGGCGATTTTAAAACGTGACGCGGGGGGCGAGCCTTTCGAAGACGAATTGGTTCGAAGGTTGGGACGCTTTAGACCCTACCTATGTAGGAAAAGAGGGTTACGGCACGCATTTGAATGAAAAATGGCATCGTGGTCTTCTAGAAGCATGACCTGTCATAAATCTCGATTTAAAACTAGATTGAAGTTGAGATTGTTAGCAGAGGTGTCTGTTTTAATCGAGATTCATGACACTCAGTCATTAATCTTTAATTATAAATTCTTGTAAAACACAGACTTAATGTTATGTTTAAAACATTATCCAATTAAATGGTATTGTTTATAATAATTATGGTGTTGGTGTTGTTTTGCCGATTAGAGAAATGAACTCAATGCTGCGGCTCTATCCAAATAGAGACGCAGGGTATTTTTTTTTTTTGTATTTATTCCTTCAATCATAGAACCTTAGCATGAAAAAGAACTGTCACGGTGTCTTCTCTCTTGTCAGTGCTTGCTTTTCTAGAATATTCTGCCACTCACTCACTCCATGTTAACATGATTAGCTGTACAAACATAGATGTTTTAATCAACATAAAGTCTCATATAGTGGCTAGTAGTAATCTCAACGAGTGTCGCCCGCGGTTCAAACAGAGCATTAACAATTTTACGAGGTCGTTCATCAAACTGATTCAGAGGGAAACGGCGCCAAACTGTGTGAGGTGTCTTTCTGTAATACTAAACAAGAGTGTCCCTAGTATAGCAGGTTTAGACATAATTATGATATCGTATGTGTGGTTCATTAAAAAAGAGCCTACACGAAATACGATAGGCAGCCTAATTCATTCACTCTTGCTCTGTACACCTAGAGAAAAAGATATTCATATCAGCAATAACAATAAAGGAAAAGTAATCGTTAACGCCTTACGACATTTCATACAAACTTTCAAGTCCTGATTTTCTGTAATGACCGAACCGATTTTAATAAAACTTTATACGCATAAGCAGGATACATAGGTCTAAAAAGTAACTAAAAATATTTTCGAAATGTCATTAAAAAAAAATGGAAATTTCTGTGTCTATAGATAATTTAAAATCGGTCTAATTTAGGTGTAACACTATTTTTCGAAAATATTTTTAGTAACTTTTTAGGCCTATGTATCCTGCTTATGCGCATGAAGTTTCATTAAAACCGGTTCAGTAATTTCGGAAAATAAGGACTTGAAAGTTTGTATGAAATGTCGTAAGGTGTTAACGCTCTTAACAAGCGTATCAAAGTAAGCTAAGTCGCAAGAATGAAAACGGATATCCTTAGTGACCGAGCTTTCTTTTATCAGTTTCCTCCGTAATAACACCCCAAACCTTCACCGGAAAATAAATTAATTTCTGCTCAACCCTGTAGCCGAAATTAAACAAATAAATTAACACGAATTCGTTCGCACCCCTATTACGTTTGAAAAGGTATTGTGTGTGTATAAAACACGTAGCTAACCGGTACTTGTAATTTGCTTTATTCATATTTTTTAAAGCTGCGGATATTATAATGAACATTTTTGTGTACACACGTCACGTTTTTAAAAATACTAAAGAAATGTTAGCTCGAACAAAGGAAATAAGCTTATACTTACACCTTATTACGTCAGCCAAGCTATGTAGAAAAGAAATTCATACTTTCAAGTTGGTAGCGTTTCTTTGTATGTACTAAGTAAGTACGTTGTAGTATATAATTCAAAACTGAGTAACGTTTTACAGAGGTGCAATGAAATGACAAAGGAAGCTGTGCGAGCCAACTATTTCTAATACATTTTATAAATAGACAAATAAATACACCTAATTAATATTATAGTAGGTACTTATGTGCGGTAATTTTTTACACATGGTCGTAAAAGAAGTCTAACTCCAGACCTATATTGTTTGACCTAGTTTGTCGAAGATATCTACGTCATTCGATTGGCTGTATCCCAAATTTGGGAATAAAATTTCGGCGTTGAAAGTGTAAGCGACTGGTGAGTGTCGTCGGCAGCCAAGCTGTCGAGACGAACCGTTTAGAACTACATGCTACATTAGACAGGACAAATAGAATATTTTATAGGTACTTTTTCTGCGTAAGAAAAGTTATTGAATATGTTATGTGCTTCGCCTGTAAAATATAAGCGGTCTAAACCTTTTTTCAGCCTTTTCTTTACAGTTTTGCGCTAAAAAATTGTGTTGAGTTTTACTACCCTTAAAATTACAATAAAGTGTACGAGAATAATACGTTTTACTTCGTGTTAATTAAATATTAACACATTACAAAGTTATTAACTTACAACATACTTTACAGAATGGGTAGTTAAAGTGAAAATTTACAACACTACCCGCATGTTTTCTGCCGTAACGATAAAATATAGAGTTACGGGCACGTCTCTACTTAAGCTACTGCGCTATAGTTTAATACAAAAGGTAATAAAAAATAAATACCTTCGCCGCTCCCACCGCAGTATCGATTCCCAGCACCACGCAGACCACCGTCAGGCCACCACTCGAGCAAAGAAAAACAAAGCAAGTGAACACAACACTCCGAAAGTCCACACTATCATAAAAGCGGCCGCCAAAACCCGCAACAGTTCACTTTTCGCCACAGTCAACTTCAAGAGAAAACTTCAACAACTTAAAAATAAGCAGAAGCGACCATCCGACTACGACCAAGACTATCCAATTAGATAAGAAGAATTTTAGCGAGTCTTACAGCGCGCACCGCGGAAAAGTTTTATATGAATTTACGTTTCTCCATCCCGTAGGCGCGGGCCGACCGGCCGAAAGTTTTCAGCGTAGCGTTGGGAGCCGAGTGTGCTTTTGTTACGCAACTCACTGCGGCGCCGCGCCGCCAGGGGGAGCGCGCGCTCAGTGGCGCAGTGGCGGGCATGCGCACTGCCGCGCGACTGTCGGCCGAGCCGCTCACCGCCGCACGTTACCACGTACACCGCTCCTCGCCAATCTTTTCACTCCTCACCACTCGCACTAGCTGCTCCTTTCAAGTGATATGAGCGACTGGCCTAATTAGTAAGTAAAGACAGCACACTACACACAACTCCCAAGCGTATGCCTTGAACAAACTTCCAGCGACACAGGAGGGCATCGCGGTGTAATCAAACGGAATTCATCAACCTTCATCATACATCCTGACCCACTTTTTGGCTTAGCATCAGAGGAAAGTCAATAACAAAACAGAGGTCATGGTGCCAAGAATCGCGTGAAGCCGCGATAGTGGCAGGATGGAACGCGAGCGCTATCTGCGATCTCAAGTGAGGCAGGTAATGTAGCTAACCACCTGCGAATAGCCGTAGTGCCGTAAGAAAATAAATACACACTCGTACATGGCTAAGTTGTACAGACTTGAAAAAGCTTTGTATAAAAAGCCTTGCTTTAATCTGAAAGGGTTACGCAACGCATTCGGCTGTCATTTACCTACGAAGGCTCATGGAATATTCACCTACCATTCCGCTAGACATGGGAACACCTAAATAAGGAAAAGGTCTCCGACTGTGATAGACACGCGACCGAGTGGAAATACCTGAAAATTACTTCATAATATGTCGAATCCTACCTAAAAAAGTTCGATTCTAAGTAATTCTGACCCAACCTTTTTACCTGCGTTGGTCCGATGGATTTTAGAACATTGTTGTAGTATATCGATTGAAGAGAACTCGTGTCGGTCTTTCCGTAGCCACCTTTAAAGAATAGGTAGGTACTGAAAGCAGAGCCTATTGGGAAGACATCCTTAGGATATCAGCAATGCAGCCTATTTTCAGAAGGGCAGCAGGGAAGGAATCTATAATAAATTTAAAAATAACCATTATCTAAGGCCAACTAAGTCAATCTTTAATTTGACACCATGTTATGGAAAGACAAGATCGTCTGTTACATCTTAACCAACCATAGGACAACCATTCATCAAAAAGAAAATTTACAACTAAAGTAGCTTTAACAACTTCCATATTCAGATAATCGTTTCCCTAGAAATTGCGCCATTTATCTCCCCCGTTTTCAAGCACAGTGGTCAAACTTCTGAGCTAGACGTTAATTGTCATCTTCTTAGAACTAGTGCTGTGCATATAATATTATCACTAGCAGTATATAGTGATTATGAGCCGTGTGCACACCTGTGGCGTAACCAGCGAGAAACCTACTATTAGGTTCTCTTCAGATTGCGGAAACATACCACGCGGGGAGGCGTTGCGCCAAAAAAATAATAGACATAAAATACTTCTGTCTCATTGCTGGGTACAGAAGTCTTATCATGTAGGGAAGACATGTGTACTTACTTTTTTTTAAACTTTTTTTTCCTCGTGTTTTTCTCCAGAACTTGTAACGTGCGCTTTATGAAAACTTGCCCAGTGCGAGTTGGACTCGCGCACGAAGGGTTCCGTACCATTATTTATAAAAACGGGCAAAAAAATACTTCTTTGTATGGGAGCCCCTTAAATATTTATTTTATTCTGTTTTCATATTTGTTGTTATAGCGGCAACAGAAATACATAACCTATTTAATTTCAAATGGCTAACTATCACGGTTCATGAGATACAGCCTGGTGACAGACGCACTGCGAAGTCTCAGTAATAGGGTCCCGTTTGACCCTTTGGTTACGGAACCCTAAAAAAACAATACCAAGACCAGGTAGTATGTAGGTACCTTCACTATCTAAGTATAAGTTCTCTTATTACATAAGTTCTGGAAAATGTTGGAAAAATTGATTTTCCTTTTTTAGTGCCCGTTTGGGCCGTTTGGGTTTGGGTTTGGGCATACCAGTTTTGGTATCAGAGATTTAATGCTGCCCACGGGCCTCTGACTTGGCTTAACATGCCGTCGAGAAATATCTCTCAGGCATGTTTGGTTTCGTTACGATGGTCTCCTACACAAAAAAAAATGCATTCAGGCACAAACAACAATAATAACCGCAGTGATTATGAGTAGTGTGCACACTTATAGCGTAACTAGCGAGATACAATAAGGTTCTGCTGGCCTCAAAATCAAAATCAAAATATTTTATTTTACATAGGCCTACATGGGCACTTATAAAACGTCGACAAAATAGGAACGGTTTGGGTTGGTCGTTTCCAATGGAGAAGATCCGGAAAGAATATCCATGGTTACTCTTTTACAATCATTTGGTTCTGCAATATTTGGATGTTACAGCTTTAGTACTTAAGTATGAGAGGACAGCGTAGGCCCGACAGTAAGTCGTTGCTTACTACAAAAGGTAGAAAAAGATAATAGGAAAAAAACCCTACCATGACGTCTTAAAGCAGTATTGTTTTACTTTTTCTTATTCTATTGAGGTAAAGAGACGGAGCCATACAGGATGCCTAGGGTCATCTCTTTCCCACACTGGAAAAGGAGTAAAACAATAATGTTTTAAGACAATGTTTTAAGACGTCATGGTTGGCCAACTGTTCTGATAGATCGAAGCTGTTAAACATCATGGGGGTGTGATGCAGCGAAGTTAAACGGTGAATTATCTGAACATTGGATTTCTATCACCGATAACTCGTATTAGGTATCATCATCATCATCACCATTTCAGCCTGAAAGACGTCCACTGCTGCACATAGGCCTCCCCCAAGAAGGGGGGGTTTTGCCATAATGGCCACGCTTGGCAGGCGGGTTGGCGATCGCAGTACGGTTGTTACAAAAGCACAGAGAACGCTGGTGCCCATTCTCTGGCAAACACCTTAGTCGGCTCTTACGACACCCACGGGAAGATATGGAATGGTGCTATTCTTTACGTCCGACACCACACAGAACGTATTGGTATGCATACAGAAAAAGCAATGGTAATTCCCATTAAACTTTGGGAAAGTTACCTATTGTGATTTCATTTTTAGCCTAGTGTTAAAAGGATCCTATCTATTGCATAAGGCGTGTTTTCTTTATCATCATCGTTTTCTTTATACCACAACGTATTTAAGTTCCAAAAGTAAAAGAATAATTGTGATCAAATTTTAGTCTAGTGTTAAAAGAATCCTATCGATTGCATAAGACGTTTATTCTTTATTTCGGCTTTCTCCTTTTCTTTTACGGTTCCGCAGCCCAATGCCAAAAAAACGGAACCCTTATAGATTCGCCATGCCTGTCCGTCCGTATGTAACATATGAAGCTTCAAAATATTTTATTATATTGTTTGTTGCTACGGAACCCTGTGTGCATGTGAGTACGACTCGACACTTGGCTTGGCTTTTTTTTTAATTTATAGCCGGAGCTAAATGGTATTCTGATATAAGGGGCTGGTCGTGCGTGGATTTTGTAGCTGTTATACGCTCTCACGTCTAGCACATTCATCTATGAAAATGGCGACATTCGAATAGGCAGAATAGATTTCCTTTTTCGGAATATTTTTTTTTGCTGGGTTTATAATTTTAACATAACAAAGTATTAAGGTTAAGGGCAAGGAGGTAGGGGAGGAGGGAGGGGTAAAACAAGGGAATAGGGCAAGAGAATGATGATGACCATCACACTTGTATCTCCAAAGATACATAGGACCTGAACCACACTCGCATTTCAACAGTTATGTTTAAGTCTTATTTACCAAAGTGGTGAGCCTATTGCCATCAACCTGGCACAAATCCCGAGTCTGCACGGTTACTGGTAAATTCCTGATGTAAACCCGATTTTTAATGCAGTGGATTAAGAAAACCAAAATGCAAATCTACTGCTGACGAAACAAAAAAACCGGCCAAGTGCGACTCCGACTCGCGCACGAAGGGTTCCGTACCATTCCTTATAAAATCGTGCAAAAAAAAAAACACTTTTTTGTATGGGGGCTCCTATAAAAAAAAGTGTTTCTTTTTGCTCGTTTTTATTAAATATTTATTTTATTGTGTTTTTAATACTTGTTATCATATCGGTAACAGAAATACATAATCTGTAGAAATTTCAACTGGCTAACTGTCACGGTTGATGAGATACAGCCTGGTGACAGATGGACGTACGGCCGGACGGCGAAGTCTCAGTAATACGGTCCCGTTTGACCCTTTGTCTACGGAACTTTGTGGTACGGAACATTAAAAAGTAACAGCGAGTTGACCGCACTGGTCTGTCGCGAGCCTTATGTAAAACAATTAACCGGCACATCTGGAGTAGTACTACACCATGTAACAATTACCAGGAATTTCCGCCTAGCATACAGATGTAGCTCAACTACTTAGTACAATTGAAGCTGTAAGATAACATATCATCACGCCTGTAGTTCCCGAAGGGTTAGGCAGAGGTAAAGGTACCTTATAGTTAGTGATCGGATATTCGGATGCATATTTACCTAAAGTATGGAAGCGGCTATTAAAATGCCAATTTTTGTCGCGGGATTGCGAAATTTCATAATTATTACATAATTCTTTAGTAAGTATAAAATGTAGTACTCAAAATATGGTAACGAATATTTTAAATTTATTTAAAACCTGACAAGTTTGTTGAAAATAACAAGGAAAAAAATACAACAACTATTTGAATTCGTATTTTTGTGCTGAAATGTCGAATGCCCAGACATATTTACCATTTTGTAAAACAAATAAACATAATTCATTTGGAGCAAAAAGTAACTAGACTAGTTTTTTTTTTAAACTCGTTTTCCCATACTGATGCGCGCTCCATACTAGTCAACATTCAAACTTTAGGTAAAAATGCATCCGAATATCCGATCTCTACTTATAGTGCACCCACATTTCGCCAGTAACGAGTATGTTTAAGTCCCATGTAAGCGGCGAGCCTATTGCTATCAACCGGGCACAACTCCAGACTCCTTGGCTGCTACTGAGAATTTTCTAATGTAAAAACCCAATAATACTTTGCCCGACCTGGGATGCGAACCCAGGACTTCATGCTCAGCAGTCGCCCTTGCCACCACTATACTCACGCAGCAGTCCGGCAAGTTAGTGTTAGGTTAGTTAGTTAGTGTTAGGTTAGTTATAGTTAGCTATATAGATATAGTGCGACCTGCGCGTCGCGCGTAAGCGCCCGTCCATACTGCAGTGCATTAAACAGCTTGGTTACCGTAGGCCGTGTCTCATTTAACAGTGGCGACGATTAGCAAGTACCCACGCACGTAAAGAAAATGAGTAATTTCATCGGATCTGTTCCTACTTTTGAGTTCGGCCAGGACTGGAATATCTTTAAAGAAAGACTTTCTCAATGGTTAACAGCAAATGCGCTGCTAATAAAAGGAGAACTGAAACAAGATGTGCAGGGAAAGGCGGTACTGTTGAGCGCACTCAATGACGATGCGTATAAGTTGGTGCGCGAGTTAATTGCCCCAAAGGCAGTAGAAGAAATAACTTACAGTGAGTTAACTGCAGAATTGGATAAGCACTTTCTACCTAAGAAGTCAGTGTTGGCAGAAAGGCACAAGTTCCATACGGCGGTGCAGGAGACGGGCGAAGAGTTGACTCAGTGGGCGGCCCGCGTACGGCGGCTGGCGGTGGACTGCTGCTTCGGGGCGGCTGTAGACGAGATGTTGCGAGATCGATTCATAATTGGGATGTATCCAGGACCCGAACGGGACAAACTATTCATGGATGAAAAGGCGGCATCTACTTTGTCAAAAGCACTTGAGGTTGCAATTAGTGTGCAAAGTGCGAAGAGAGCGGCGAGGCAATCTACAGCGTCAGTAGCATCGAGTTCTGTTGAAGTATTTAAGATATCAGCGGGGCAGTCGAAGTCTCCAAAATGTGGCGTGTGCGGCTATAACAATCATTCTACTGACAAGTGCCGATTCGCTAATTACAAATGTAAAAAATGCGGAGTTAAGGGACACCTGAAAAAAATGTGTGACAGTAAAAGTGGACAAATTAATCACCTAAAGTCTAGTGACGATAACGACGGCGAGGGTAAGAATATTCTTATTTGTAATATTCGTAGTTATCGCGGCGAGCCGATGACGTTGTCTGTCGATGTAGGTAAACGGTCAGTTGTTAACATTCGAAGTAGACAGCGGATCTTGTGCTACGGCTATTCCGGTTGCTATTTATGAGAAATTTTTCCAAAACCTTCCGTTAATGTCACCCAAGTCAGTGCTAAAGGCATATTCGGGTGAATTATTAGACGTACTCGGAGTAATTACGGCACCAATTACGTATGTGGGTGAATGTAAAAAAATTGATATTTACGTTGTAAGGGGGTCTGGCCCAGCCTTATTGGGTAGGAACTTTTTATCGTTGTATAATTTTCAGTTAGCTCAGGTAAATCACTGTACCGAATTAACAGAACTCACATTTTACGTTAACAAATATCCCCGTTTATTTTCCAAAACGTTAGGTAGTTTTAATAAATACAAAGTTAAACTTACACTTAAACCAGACAGTAAGCCGAGTTTTTTTCGACCTAGAACAGTACCTTTTGCTTTAAGGAGCAAAGTAGAAAAAGAATTAAATAGGCTAGTGGAAACCGGTGTTTTAATTCCTGTGCAACATTCTGATTTTGCTAGCCCAATTGTACCCATACTAAAAAAAGACGGTGAGATTCGTTTATGTGCTGATTTTTCGGTGTCGTTAAATAAATGTTTACACATTGATAAATATCCTTTGCCGAGAACGGAAGAATTGTTTTCTAAATTACACGGGGGCCTTCAATTCTCGCAGTTAGATTTGAGTAGTGCTTATTTACAACTTTTATTAGATAACGAGTCGCAAATCTTAACGACAATTAACACGCATAAGGGGTTATTCAAATTCACCCGTTTAGTGTTTGGGCTAGCCAACGCTCCAGCCATTTTTCAAAAAACAATGGAGAATTTGCTCCATGGCATTGAAGGGGTTCTGTGTCTATTGGATGACGTACTTGTGACCGGAAATACTAAAAGAGTCCACACAGAAAGGTTACAACAAGTTTTTAGCAGGCTACAAGAAGCGGGTCTAGTACTTAATACAAATAAATGCAAATTGTTTCAAGATTCAGTTACCTACTTAGGATTTGTCATAGATAAGCATGGCATTCATAAGTCGCCGGATAAAGTTACAGCAATGGTTAACACCATCGCCCCTAAAAATGTCCAGGATTTGAAATCATTTTTAGGTTTTGTCAATTATTATAGGATGTTTATTCCGAATGCATCGTCTATACTTAACCCTTTAAATGATTTATTAAAAAAAGATGTCGACTGGTCTTGGTCTGAGATACATAATTCTGCATTTAATCAAATTAAGAAGGAGTTAACATCTTCTAGGACGCTAGCACATTTTGACCCTTCTTACAAGTTGGTTCTAACGGTTGATGCCTCTCCTACAGGGCTAGGCGCAGTGTTAGCACAAATAGAAAAGGGGTTGGAAAGACCAATAGCTTACGCCTCCAGGTCACTTAATAAGGCAGAAAGGAATTACAGTCAAATTCAAAGGGAGGCTACAGCTATAGTGTTTGGTATCCGCCGTTTTCACCAATATTTATATGGTGTCGATACCCCTTTTATATTGCGTACGGATCACAAACCGTTAATGTTTATTTTCCATCCCAACAAAGGCATACCAGAAGTGTCGGCAAACCGGTTGCAACGTTACGCTTTATTTTTATCTAGCTATAATTATGAAATACAGTACATTCCAAGCGCAAGTAATTGTGCCGACTACTTTAGTCGAGCGATCACCGCCGCCGCGGACGCAGGCAGCGCGGGCGGCGGTGCCGGCCCGAGCACTGATAACAACAATATTGGTATGATTTCGGGACGCTCGGGTACGGATGAGTCAGACGTGTGCGAGTTCGAAGACAAGGCTACATATATAAACTTCGTTACGGATGGGCATTTACCGGTATCGTTAAAAGAAATTGAACAACAAACTTGTAACGATATAGTTTTACAAAAAGTTATGCATTATGTGCAACAGGGATGGCCTAACATAAAGGACAAAGGCTTACTACCCTTTTATAAATGTCGTTTTGACTTAAATAGGGAAGGGCATTGTTTACTTAGGGGTCATAAAATAATAATTCCGAAGTCTTTGCAGAGTAAAATTTTAGACGAGTTACATAGACCACATTTGGGTATTTTAAAAACAAAGATTGAAGCGAGATCTAGATTCTGGTGGCCATATATAGACAAAGATATTGAGGATAAGATTGCTAATTGTAATGTTTGTTTAGGGTTAAGGCCTTCACCTCCCAGGGCCCCGTTAACGCCTTGGCCTTTTCCAGAAAGACCCTGGTATCGAGTACACTTGGATTTTTTTGGGCCATTGCAAGGGCAAATGTACCTTATTATTGTTGATGCTTTTACTAAATGGGTGGAATGTTTTTGTCTTAATTGTGACTATTCTTCGGCAACAGTAATAGCTAAACTACAAGAAACTATATCTCGGTTCGGTATTATGCACACACTAGTGACAGATAATGGAACTTCATTCACAAGTAAACAATTTAAAGATTTTTGTAGTCTTAACGGTATAAAGCACATTACTTCGCCCACATACTCGCCGTCCAGTAACGGGCAAGCAGAAATTTATGTTAAAATAGTAAAGAAATATTTGAAGGGGCTATTAGCACAAGGAACGCCTAAAAATCAAATTCAAGCAAGCCTTTTAGAATTTTTATTTCGATATAGAAATACAAAACATACGACGACAGACAAATCGCCGGCCGAACTAATGCTTGGACGTGATTTACGTTGCAGATTTGATTTATTAGAGATCACGGCGCCTGCGCCGACGGAGTCGTCCGCGTTACCGTCACGAGACCTACAAAGTTTAGTGCGTGAAAAACAAGTGATACAAGCTAAATACTACAAAGGCAATAGGAACATAGATTACAACGTAAACGATGGAGTGTTAGTAAAAGTAAATAACAGTAATAAGTGGCTGAAGGCAATTGTAAAAAAAAAATTAGGCAAAAGTGTGTACGAAATTTATATACCAGAGAAAGACATTACAATAAAAAAACACAAAAACCAATTATATAAATTAAAATCGCACGAGGAGCAGCGGGACAATAACCTCGACTAGGCCCTTTTAGGACTGGATCCAGAGGAAGAAGCCAATGAGCCTACAAGCAGCGCTCAGGCATCGGGCACCCGCGAGGAGACGCTAGTGGAGGAGGAAGAGTGGAGCGAGGCCAGCACAGAGCTTCGCGACATAGGGCCAGCGGCCCGAGTGCCAGACTTAAGATCTCATACTGAAGAGGGTCTTAAATTAAGGAATATTCCTCGCATTGATTATAAGAAATATTACTAAAACTCATAGACTAGTTAAGAATTTGTGGTGGAGAGATGTTAGGTTAGTTATAGTTAGCTATATAGATATAGTGCGACCTGCGCGTCGCGCGTAAGCGCCCGTCCATACTGCAGTGCATTAAACAGCTTGGTTACCGTAGGCCGTGTCTCATTTAACAGATAAGTAGGTAGGTAATATTTTCGAGTCAAACGTGGATCATACACACATAAATTAAAGTCTTTTCATGGAGGCATGGACAGGAGATTAAACTCTAGAACGCGACAGACGTGAAGGAAATTCTCTAGTTTTGTAACCAACGAGGTTTACAAACTTGGCTCGTACCTAACTTAAACTTATGAGGTACTTTACTCTAAATTGTCTTTGTTTTATTTAGATCTCAGGACCACTTTAGATATATGCAGTCCGTCTTACCTATACACCGTTCTTATGTGTTACGTATAATACCTAATGTAGGTAACCTGTTTAATATTTACCATCATTAAGGCAGGTATCTACCTACTTAATTAAGTTATTCTACTAGTTTTTAGGTACATACCTAATAATCAAGTATTTACCCAGTTGATCGCCTGAACTCAAGTTCGATACAAATTGGAATTCGGAAGCTATAAGTGGTTTCAATCGATTAATCAGCTCGAGTCGATTCGATTCGATTTAACCTTCTTTCAGAGGTAGCAAGCAAGTTAATAGAAAGGCCAGATACTTAATTGAAAAAAGCTGTATTTCAATTAAACTTCTACCGAAATACCGAAAGACCTACTTACAATCGATCGACATAAGAATACATTGAACACTTACCTCGTGAACTCGTTTGTATTTACCACATTATTCATAAATATTTCAGTAAAATAATATTATATTACACATGTACCTGTGTAATGTAATATTAATATAATCTTCGATGGCTTAGGCACAGGTGTAGCTATGTAGGTGCCTAAAGCACTTATGCCTTAATTTCACCAGATTATTATGTTTAAGTCCTTCGTAGGTAATAGGCGGCGAACCTATGAAAGCAATTGGGAAATCATGTTTTGTTCTACTTCTCCGCTATTTTCTCTTTTGATTAATTTCGTTGCGGAATCCAAGAACGTTACATTGTTTTTCCGGACTTCATCGAATTCTTTCTCTCGGCGCGTATTCTGGTTTTCAGCACGCGTAGCATGATCACTGTAGAAACGAGTTTTGTCTACTAAAGAATAGACATAATGACAGATAGACAATGATAATGTGTCAGTTGGTCAATTCTTCCGTCGACATAGTCCGTTTCTACGGCGGTCATGCTACGCTTACTGGAGTTATAGGGGTTTGGTAATCGCAGCGGGCTAGTCCATAAAAAAATTGACTGCTAGCCTGTTGCCAATTATTTAGTTTTTGGGGGTATGAGGAAAAGGGAGGTTCCTCCGACCAGACAGGTGTTGTGTCTGGTGGGCAACTGCCCGACAGTTGTTGTCGGGTTTCTGTATATTGTCTTAAGTGGATGTAAACTTTGCTTGCGAGATGTAGGAAATTGATGTTAGTTCTTCCGTCGTGTCATAGATGGCGCTGTAGTACTTTTTGTAATAAGTTGCTTTTTGTAGGTCGCTACAGTTTAAAGGCAAATCCAGCCTCTGGGCTGCCATTGAGAAATTACTGATGCAAAAACCCAAATTACTTATATTGCCTGGGAATCTGATCATAATACCTGCCTTATGCTCAGCAGTGCAGCGCTCACAACTACTGGATGGACACCAACGAGAAAACGAACTAGAATTAAAGTACATTAAAGTATTAGTAGATAGATATACTTTTACCTAAGTATTACCGTTCTTAGCACAGGTGACTCCCCCTTTTGTTCGCTATACATTTTTTTAGAACAATTTAAGATCTTCTTGGAAGAAGTTCTGTATGGTGTCGGACGTAAAGAATAGCACCATCCCATATCTTCCCTTGGGTGTCGTAAGAGGCGACTAAGGAACTTGCCAGAGAATGGGCAGCAGCGTTCTGTGCTTTTGTAACAACCGTACTGTTATTGCCAACCCGTCTGCCAAGCGTGGTGATTATGGCAAAACCCCCCAAAATGTCAATGTGGCGACACTTGAGAGAGGCCTATGTCCAGCAGTGGACGTCTTTTGGGCTGAAATGATGATGATGAAGATATTCTTAGCAGTCATAAGATTCTCAAGTGCGCAGCTGACAGAGCATGTAGCGCAAGATGGAAGGTGGGTCATTGTCTGGGGAGATACGCCGCATACACACTTGAGATCTGAGCCGTCTATGAAGCCCCATCTATAGAGCTTGTCTTTGCTACGGCCGACTTGGGTTCGGAGTCTATAAATGTTGCGTTTTGCTGTGTCTGTATAACTTGCCACGGGTAGGGAGAAATTCGTAGATTGTATTTTATAGTGGTTTCACTGTAATCATCTTCCTGCACTTGTCCCATTCTATTTGGGGTCGGCGCATCACGTAACCAACGTGTGTATTTACATATTGTGATTGCATTCCCCAACTTTAAACTCCCACCATCTTGGGTTGTCACATAGCCACTGGTAACCGATCTGGCATCCTCATTAAGCTCTAGTTTTAATAGGTACAACTTCATAAAAGTTTTTTATTAAAAAGTTTCTAATTAAACTTAAGAAAAATTTTAAAAGTTGAAGAAACTCACTCATTTTCACTTGGCATAACTACGTGAAGTTTTTATTTTTAAGATCTCATTTCTGCCAAGCGTTTTCATGGCGATATTAGAATTAAAACATATTTAAGGCCCGGATAGCTACGGGATACCCAAGTTCTCTGGATATGAGGGCATAAGCATTTGCCTAGGTAGAGTTTTATGTACATACCTACGTTTTTTACTTTTTGTATGAGACACTCCTACATGCCACCTGATGAGTGCAAGAAAGCTTATCGTCACCATGAATCCAGAATAAGAAGTTAAGTTTACCGGTACAGTTCACAGGTTACAGGTTACAGGTTTTTTAGTTTTGTCTGTACATAAGTAAAAACTTCCTTCCTCACTCACACGCACACATGCAGTTATCACAAACTTTCGATTTGGTGTCTTTTGAACGTCTCTGAGAGAAGCTGAGTTCCACCTCACTCCCGAGGAACTCATAAATATATTTGGTTGGAGTGGGACACTGCGTGGCTGAACATCTTTTCGACTCTGCTACCTGTATATCAATGAGTTGATTGAGGGTCTCAGTAGCACTACAGTCAGTTGTAGGTAGGTACTCTTGATAGTACCTGTACTGTATTAACAATTTAAACTATGCTGACTACGGTGCTGAGTCCTTCAATTAGCGTTCTACGAAAACTCATTAGGAGATCTGAGGAGCACGCCGTGGCCCATGGGTTCAGGTACAATGCGAAGAACAGTACCTATGTTACTAGTATTTCAACCACGGAATCTTAAAGTCATTCGTTAGTTAGACACTGGATTGCAATCCACTTGTCAGTCTGATTACGTTTGTTTTTATTTTTTGTGGTTTAGGTACCTAACATAGTTTTCAAGTAGAAATTTCCTAACACAAATATGGATCTGTATCTGTTATGGACGGTTTGAAATAAATTCCTTACTTATATAAGTATATTTTCAGCAGGGTTAGGCACGAGTTCACGAAGCCATTAATAAAGCACAAATTCAGACTAAGTAAAGGTTTGTAACTTTATGTATCTGAGATACCTGCCTAATCATGGACAAAGTGATAATGGCTGGTTCGTAATAAACACTTTACCTAAGCTGGGAATCAAACCCATGTAGGACACGTTGTTACACCTGTGTCCGTACCATGACGCTTAAAACATTATTGTTCCATTCCTATTCCAGAGTGGGAAAGAGATGGAGCTAGACGACCTGTATACTTGTATAGCTCCGTCTCTTTTTCACTCTGGAATAGGAATGGAACAATAATGTTTTAAGACGTCATGGGACGGACGCTCATCTGCACATGTGGTAGGAATATAGTTTTGTTGTACCAAATAAAACTGCTGAAATATAAAGCACTGCTTTATTTGCAATGCCACGATACATGATGTGAGCGGTGCTGGTTTGAAGCAAACACTGCCCCATCGGTTCTTTGTAAGTATTATTGTTACAGCAATATGGGTTCAGCTCACCTAGAATCTGAAAATAGCTAATAATAGTTATTTGTTATACAAGAGTGCAAAGTTGCTTTTTAACCGCGTGTTCAATTTTGATGACCGAGCAAGCGAAGGATTCTAAAATTAGAATCCTGAGCTTTAGCGAGGGAATCAAAAGAGCACGAGGTGAAAAATCTTTGCACTCGAGTGCAACACGTAACTTTTCATTCCACCTCAGCGAGGAAATGACTAAATGCAAAAAAAAAAAACGTTTACAATCACAAGATAGGTACACTTTTATTTCAGTTTAGGTATTAATTACTACATTATGACAGGTAAGTATTACAGAATAATCTTTAAATTATAACAAAATAATATTACGGTATAATTAAGAAAATTTTAAAGTAACGTTGCTACAGTTATTTAAATTGTGTGTAATATTTTTGTTTGGTACTGTAATATTGGTGTTAGTCACTTGTGTACTGTTTTTCGGTAAACTATCTGTCATACTTAATAGTTGTACCGATTCATCGGATTCCCTTGGCGTGAATGTTGGAGAGAGAGGGAGATGGTTAGGTGTTTCATATCGGCTTATTTTTGATGTAGAAGGGCCAGTCCAAGGATCCGATTGAGGCTCTTTCAGTGTAATGGCTCCTACGATGACTTCACATATTTTAGACTTATTTTGGATGGAATCCTCTATGTATCCCTCTACAACTGCATTGGACTTCCAGCCTCCGAGGCGCTTAAGGGACAAGAGATCAGCTCCGGAATCAGCCAAAAGTGTGGCTGAAGTTCGTCGGAAACAATGACCCGTGTTCAACAGGGGTTCTGGAAGTTCAAGAAATGTTGCTATTTCTCGTGGGATACTGCCAATTTTATTAGTACCCATAGGCTGTCTAACACACTTTCCATTGCGATACTGTAGAAAAAATCGATTGATTGGAGTGTTAGGCGGGCGTAAGGCTTGATATTTCTCAACAATCGTTACGTATTCCTTGCGAATGACGAAGTTGCGGTCACTTTTTGTCTTTGTATGAGGTAAATTAATTAATAGTAAGTCATCTGAATGTTTCTCAATGTTTTTGACATTAAGTTGTGTTAGTTCATTAGTTCGACATGCTCCGTTTATTCCAATAATAAGAACAACCTGTAACTTAAAGAGTATTGTAGTAGATAAATGAATATAATTGATATGAACGCATAATTATGCCTATCAACATCTACTAAGTATACTATTTAATTGAGATTAATATACTTAAGTAGATACTGAATGTGCAACTGACTTACTTTTGCCGCCAAATATACGGAATCGGGTGCTTCGTTAAAAAACTTTTCAATATCAGATACTGTGAAAACCTTCGATTTTTTTGGTTGATGACCAGATGAGGCTCTTTTTAAAAATGCCACTAATTTAGGATAGGTATCGATATGTATGTCTTTTTTCATCTTTATTGTTGCTTTTAGCATTGAATACGTACTCCATAGAGTGCTTGCTTTCTTGTTCTCGGATAATTCTATAAAATATGCCAGCAAAACGTTTTCTGAGAAAGTTTTGGCTCCTTTTGCTAGTCGCCACGTGTTGAACATATCGTACTGTTTTAAATACTTCTCGCGAGATTGTTGAGAGAGAAAGCTCATTTGCGCATTATTAACAGTTTCAGTCAATTCTGTTGGCGTCAAACAAACTTCCTCGTCGCTAGAATCACTCATTTTAGTTTTTTCACTTGTTTTCAAGTTTCTTGTTTTTAATATAAGGTTTAACAATGACGTGAAAAAATGCCGCGTAAAGAACCGCGTACAAAGCAAATTGAAAAAAGAACACCAAGAAGGTTCCGAGTCTGAGTTTTTAACAAATTAAAAAAAAGTTGTATGATATATTCGGCACCATAGAGGTAGCAGTAAATAGGTTTAATGTTTTTTTTAATTCACAAACTTAGTGCACACGATGTTCTAAATTCAATTTACTTTATCCTCTAGAGAATAAAAACGGCTTTTCCACTCAGATATTGAAGATTAAAAATACTGTTTCCGAGATGGTGGGATGAAAATACGTTTTACATCCACTCTCGCAGTTCTAATCCCTTGTCGGTCGGTACCTATTCCTTCTTAAGAATACTTTTTAATAAATCTAACTCACTACCTAATACTAGGTGCTTCCAATGATCAGAAGATTATTTATTGAATAATAAATTAAACAGTATTAACTACTTAAGTATTATTTTCAACTTAGATTGAATAGTGGTATCGACGGACCCGATATCAGTGAACCCCCTATAATTATGTTGTTCTGTAGGAAGGCCATTGAAACAGTTCACATAACAAAGACGTTAATAAAGCAACTGGTTGCATCAAATAAAGTTGACAACTCGGTATCCATAGCAGCCAAAGGTCAATGTATGGTCAACGAATGGTCAGTAAACTTTGCACCGTCATAAAATAATTATACTTATCTGTGTGTTGCAGTGAGAGTAGCGGTGGCCCAGTGGTGGGCTGGCAGCCCCGACTTACGAACAGTAAGCCATGGGTTCGAACCCAGGCAGGCGCATTACTTTGTGTAATTTATTTCATTAACACTGCTCTCAAAAACTGTGAAGGAAAACGTCGTGAGGAAACCGGCATGTCCTAGAACGATAAATTCGAAGACATGTGACATCTACTGACCCGCACTGGGCCCGCGTGGTGGATTAGAGCCCACTGAGAGGGCTCATTGAGAGGAGGCCTGTGTCCCAGCAGTTGGAACATTATAGGCTGATGATGATGACAATGATGTTGTGTGTTGCATCTACTTACAAAGGTATCTTCCTACATAGGTACCTTCCTACATAGGTAGGTATGTAGACCCTTACAGGCAAAGAGCATTGAAGTATGTATCGATATCGAATGCTGGTCCTTGAAATTACTAGCCTAATTCATGCCCATTCAATTGCTAGACATGGCTAGCATAGCACGATAGGCCACGTATAGGTACGTATACAATGTACGTACTGTAAAACTGATTTTGTGGGAAGGTTCCTTTCATCACTTAGTCGTAATACCTATAGTTTCAAATTTAGCCTAATACTTATGCCATCGAAAACACTAAGTTCGTGACTGCAGCTGACTGATATTCCCCCCATCTACATGCAGCTGACCTTTCTTTAGGATGATACTGATCCCAAAAATGATCCCTTAAGGTTTCGACACGGTATGAAATTACCATTAGCCTACCATTTTTTTTTACAACTTTTGACTTGTTTGCTTGCTTTGAATTGCCCCACTTCTGGAGCAGCTGACACGGCAGACTTCTGCTGTGCTATAAGTAGTTAAACTATTTTTTTCATATTATTCGACTGCTTCGTTGGTCTGGTGGTTGCAAGCGCAACTGCTGAGCATGAGGTCCTGGGTTCGATTACCAGGTCGTGCAGTGTTATTGGGTTTTTCATCAGGAATTTCTCAGTAAGTACCAGACACGGAGCCTGGATTTGTGTCCCGTTCATGGCAAAAGGTTCCCTTCCTTAAACCGCCGACTTAAACCGTAACTGGGGAAATGTACTGTGGTATAAGGTACGCACGACGACCAATCAAGGTCTACAGAACCAGTTTATGCGGATCTCTCATTGTACGGGAAATCCATACAAAGCGAAGCCATGTTATACCTCCCTACTTGAAAATGAAATGTATAGTTTAGGTATGTGTCTCTGTGTGTACAGCTCTGCCTTACCCTTCGGGGATAACAGGCGTGAAGTTATGTATGTATGTTTGTCATGTTATGTACCTATGTCATTTTCAACCGGTATGAAAAGGCTGTCAGTAGGTATCGTACTATAAGGCTAAATTGGCCCACAACCCATTTAGCGTGCAAAAGGCATCATTTCCTACTTAGCTGACCCAAGCAGGAAGTCATACGTTAGTCTTAAATTAGGTGTGTTCATAGTTATTAGGTAGGTACCTACCGTCAAATGATGCACGTATAGTTTTTTGCAAACTTTATGGCGGCTCAGGTGGTTCGGAGTTTAGCTGCGAGCGACATTCTGCGCATTATGCAGTCAAGACGATACCTGATCCCTCTGCACCCCGCTGATACCTAAAACTGTGTTCTGATCAGCTTTACGTTAAACGTTCCAAACCCCCACGAAGTTTGAACCGTTAAACCTATGCAGACCGTCACTCTCAGCTAACTTCCGAGCCGCCATAAAGTTTGAACAAAACCATAACATTAACTTACTGCTAATGGATCGAAAAAACTAAGGTGCGGCATGGGCGGCACAATCAATTCAGCAAAAGCTGACAGAATTCCCCCTACTGTCTTGTCTGTATAAATGAACAAACAGAACCTAAGTTTTCCAAACAGAGGTGCTAAAATTTTCCAGCTCATTTCGCTCGCTAATACATCCTGTAAGTACCTACTTTTTCAATGCTGTATATAAGTTGACAGAGTTCCTCGCTCTCATTCTTGTATGAAATAACAAAATAAACTTAATTTATCCGAGCAGGGATGCAAACATTTTCGATTCGCTTCGCTCGCTCTTGCATTCTCTTAGTTCTCAAAAGTTTTCTGCGTTAAGTAGTCGTTCAAGTACCTACCTACATAAATCCTGTCATAATTTTCCGGCCCTTATCCTAATTTATGTTGGGTCGGGTTTCAAGTAACACCTGTATGAACGGTAAAAGAAAATCTAACCTACCTGATGTATAGTGCTAAAATTTTCGAGCTCGCTGACATTCTGCGTTCTCTTCAGTTTTTATTTATAAAGTACACAATTTCTGTATTATTAGACTAAAAGAAAACCTATGAAATTCGAAGTGGGTGTTCTTGAACAATCAGGCTGTTGAAAAAAAAATATTCATATGTCCAGAGATGTGTAACTTTTTCAAAAATCGTTTCTAATAGTAGGTATAATAACACTAATACGACTTTGTATCGAGTGCCAGTGGTTCGAGTAGCAAAATACCAATATAAAGGGTGGACAAATTTGTGTGTACCATTTTTTTTTATTATTCATTCATTCGCATTCTCCAGTCATCCCGCGATCATGACGCTTGCAAACCGTCGAAAAATAGACCTTATTCAGTTGTAGTTAGCTTATTAATGCTTTTATTTCAGCGCCAACGGCTTGTTTTAAAGACACTAAGCTTAAGTTCGGGGTCAAGGTATTGTTAGTAAAAGTCCTTTAGGTAAGTTATGGTTGCTGTTCGTTGGTAGGTACCACCGTGTTCACTGACGGTCTGCCACTTTTCACCCTTATGCCCCAAGTAAGCAACATGTTGCTCTAGTTATTGTTTGTATTTTACCATCTTTTTATACCATGTTTTTAAGCAAATAAATATTATTCTATTCTATTCTAGTAATAACGTCGAAAAGTCGTCACCCATCAGTGAACTCGGTAGTACTTAATATCGATATTCTTTTATAGCTCGTACTGATACAAGATTTGTCCCGAAATTGATTTCTTTCTTTAATACCGTAACTCCGCTACAAAAGGTACTTTTTAATAAATTAAACTGCATCTTTATTTACACACTTTATTAAATTAACATAATGAAAACAAACATTAATATCATATTGAAATGAACCTCATGACAGTATACTGTAACCGTGAGTAAAACATTTATATTCATAACATTTAATCAATTCAATACACAAAACGATTAGATATGTAGATAATTACAGTGATATTCGAAAGATATGACATGTGAACATCTAGACTTGTGAGAACATAATAGAGATAACACGACATCTTGCATCTGCAGAACAATTACAAGCAGTAAAGAATAATTCATTATTTATCGGATTTGATAAAAATATGTGCAAGTTATTCTTTATTATTATACTATGCACATTCCCTATCTATTCTCGGCGACATCCGGGCAAACGAACGCTACGTGAATTATCCGCACAACCAATTTATTACTATGATAAGCTCTCACTCAACAACAAGTTAACACAGCTCGACTACCGAGCTCTTCCTACCGCCTGCCTCCACGTCAGCTGCTCGTATCAATATTATTGAAGGCCTGTGAAATCCAATCAATAAAATTGATTTCTACAGGAAGCAGTGTTTCCCCACGCCAGCCCACTCCACTAGAAGACTACCGCAATGTCGCCCTACGCGTGTGAATCCAATCGTCAATTGTTTCTAGTTACATCTAATTTAAATTAGGTACCGGGTATTATTGCATGGCATATTGAGATGTTGGTGGCATTCAGCGCCATAAATATAACCACATTGAAGGAACTGCCGCAGCAGTATCGATAACATTAGATTGACTAGACACTTAGCCGCGTTAGAGATCACAATACACACTTTCTCAATCATCTTAACCATACTCTCCAATACTTAAATGTCGGTATATTTATGTCATTGATAATAACCAATAAAGTCTATGTTTATATCCAAATAACATTTGTAGAACAATAGACTTTTATAATGTTTACTAATAATAGTGAATACAAAAATTAAATGCTTATTGATGTAACAGCAGTGAAACAAAAACATCAGTTATTCTTGTTGCTTTTTGATATTACAATTCTTAACTATACTCAGTCAATAATTACTATTAACTTTAATACTAAACAGGTGTCGAAACTTTGAAATTAATAGCCTACGCACATACACAATATGACAGAAAATAAGATAGCAGATCTACTTTGATAATTTTGTAAACACACACGTACCTATGTGTGTTCGTATACTTTGTAGAACATGCCTTACGAATGATATTTTTTACCATACTTTTTATATAGTACGATCTGTCGTACTCGCATAGACAATTGTTTATTCACAGTTGAAGATTTAAAAACAATTGATAATAAAAATATCTTTTATCATTATAAAAGGTATTCGCAATACATAAAATTGAATAATATCTGTGTAGATAATGTGAAGATATGATGAAATCCTCTGTATCATGTTACCCTGTTCACTACGAAAGTGTAGTATTAAAAAGATGAATATTTTGTCTATATATGATCGTAGTGTACTTAGAAAGGGATGAAGCGAATATAATGATATTGTATAATAAGGATAATAAATTACACAACCTTTTTACCCAATTGCGTTCAATCTGTATATGGATAAATATGTATTAGGACATAGCAAAATATTATGTGTTATTAATTTAATCATAGCAATATAATGCCCAATTGTAATGACCAATAAACTTGCGAACGAAGAGGATCGTAAGCATTTATTCAAAATATTTAATTATAGAATGTAGTAATGTCAAATTTTAATATTATTAACCGTAAAATTCAAGGGATTCTCGAAAACTGTGCAATAAGAACTTCAAATACATGTGCTAACACGAAAAATTGTAAAGAAATTCACTATTACATTTATAAATATTTGCTAAGATTGAATGTAATTACACTATAGAGCGCTGCCTGACCCTGTCAATAAAGGCTATATAATTCATAACACGATTCAAAAGAAGTCCACAATCGTAAAACTTACAGTTTAAAATAATTTGAAGAAAATCTAAGAACAAAAGGCACTAACTTTTAGTTTAGTGACTTAATATATTACGAATATTTGTAACATACAAATAACGAGGATAAAACTGATTTCTGATTATCAAGTAAACAATCATTAAAATTGTAATATCATATGTCGTACGGAATCATGGACTATATCTTTATCGTGAGTATTCGACATAGTTTCAACCATGTTATGCTTGTTTATTTTCCTAGCCCTTATTCAATCTCTTATCCTTTTGATGGCACAGTGATCCTATTCTCAACATTACCTAAATAAACATTCCTGTATTTAAAAACCCCTAATTCAATAAAATCATAGACAATTAACTGTATGTTAAAATTAATTATTAAATATGTTATACGGCACGATACGCAATAGACAGAGAAACGAGATAAATGTCGAGCAATTGACCGAACATTAACAAAATTAAAGGTAATTAAGAAGTGATAATTATACAATAAGTAATATAACGAGTTACGTATCTTGCCTATAGCATATTTGGTGCGACTAAAAATAAGTAATCAAGATGCTCCATATGTATGTATAATAATGTATTCTTATCTCGCACAAATTAGTACGATGTGCATAGCACACTAAATTATATTATTGCTTATCGAACAACAGAAAACAAACTAAACTTCATTTCGCGTCCTAGCTTACATCAACATTGACAAAATTGAGCAAATGAAAATAACAATAACAATACGAATTATAATAATATTGCTAAGTATAATTATATAATGAGTATAATAAAGATTATATCGATTGCTGTGATTACTATTAATTACAACTGAACGTAATAATACAAGGATATAATGAAAAATTATGACTAATTATTATTTTATTCACTAATAATTTAAAATTGCATTGACCTAAATTTTATTATTATGATTGACAACACCGATGAATTGATACTTCCTTGTCAGAAAGTATTTGCGTTACAATAACCTGTCAATTTGTTATATAAAACGTGTTTCGCTTGTGCGACGCCCTCCAACGTGCCTCGCTGTTCCTCTCTGAACTATACAAGCGTGCTATGACTACTACCTGCTTCACTATCCGATAACGCGATAAACGACTTCCTGACGTAGCTCTTGCACAAAAGTGCAACCCCCAACGTTAATCACAGCTATGAAATCTCTTCTCTTTAGTAAATTACTATTTTTTTTTCAAAATCATCTTTTCACAAATTTATATCTATAGAGATATTTATTCTATGCAACCTGTGTGGTACTTACTTTACGAAGCTCTATACATTGTCTTAATTGCAATTTAATAGACTATAAATAATTGATTTTATCAAAAATTTTATTGCTACTTTAATTTACTTCAAGCACACAAAAATAGTATAAACTTTGAGAGTCGTGCAAACAAAAATAAAATTAAGCTTTTAATATCTTTACATAACGCAAATACACCAATAGAAAAACAAATTTTGACTAGCATTATAGAATTTCTTATTATTTTTTTCTACTTTCAGAATAATTTGACTAGCATAACGACCGACGATTTTAACGAAATACGAACTAATTTTCAATACTATCGACGTCACATTAAAATACACATAATTATATAAATAAATTTTAGACACAACTTTGGCACAATCATAAATTACTGAAATACTGCAGGGGAAGACTTGGGAAATATGTTATCGGGATATGTTTCGAGAATATAGTCTAATCGCGAAATCTTATAACTAGGGTGCAAAATTAATAATTAGTGGATAATACAGTAATCGCTTACGTAGTTCCTATTAACTTGATACTTTTACTGTTATTTTATTATATATCATGTTTAAAATACATGCATAGTTGACACATATGCCTTATTTACGAAGTTGAAATTCAGATGATTTGGCACTCGATATTCCTCGAGACTTGGCACTATTCAACTTTTAAGCAAGTAAACAGACATTCCCTGAGAAGTTTGTCAATACAGTGGTCCTATAGTTATCTTACCCTACATTACTCTAAGTGTATTTTTTTTTTACTTTTTTGGAAATATTTGATTACCACAGGACTATATTTGATCTAAGACTAAATACAATGAGCAGTCTGGAGAGGGTGATGAAATAAAACAAATTAACCTTTCTACATTACATTACTAAACATTAACTACTCTCAGAATAATTTAGCATAAATCCACAACATTATTAATGTTAAACAAACTTTAACAATCTTTGGCTTTGATCCCTAGACCAATATTAATAATTCGACTTAAATTTTCCAGCAGCCGATGTATCCTACACATTGTGTATACGTTAGAGATCTTAATAGTTCAAATGTAAAATAAATTAGAAGACTATCACATTTAGCAACACTATTTTTATACCTAACGTCTTTTTTTGTGATATTAGACGATTTTAAATGATATACTGAAATGTTATCTTCTCCTCTGTCTTCGTTTTTAAAGTAAGTTTTCTTAAAGGATTTGATCCCACTGGTTTCGTATCGCCGCGCCGCGTCCGAGCGCCGCAACTGTTACTGTAACACCTAATTCTCAGGTAATTACGATTATTTTATTTACAAATATTGTCTTTAAACCCTCTCGCTCTGTTCTCTACTCTACACTACGCTACGTCAGCGGGTCCGAGGTCGATTGTAACGCAGCTACACCTATCTAATGTACGCCGACACTCGATTAAACTTACTTTGAACATTATTACTTGTGGTCGGTACTGATCATAATGGAAAACAAATCCAATAGACAATTGATACACTCAACCGCTTAAATCCATAGTAAATTCGATCAGCTTAGCTAACTCCAGTTGCACACTTTGTTATAAATTCATAAGCCGTGACCAGTGAACCAGACAAATTATTATAAATATTTAACTATTTGAAATAAGTGTTTTGTGAAGTTATATTACATGTTCACTGTTCACGGATTAGCAAAAATTTTAAAATGTCAGTCGTAAGTTTTTTTTTATAATAATATTTTTTTAACCCCATCCCCAGGACTGATATATAAATCACTGACATGTTCTGCTCCAATCAATCATACAGTGGAGAATAAATATAAGAATATCTAAAATACTTATAAACTCGTAACAAATGTAAACATACATTCAGCGTGGATCTAATGTCTTGCCAATAGCGTCACCTCGATTTAGAGAGATTGTTTTGGTCACGTTCATTTGAAGAAATATATCGGAGCCAGAGTTCCGTATTGCGGCTGCGTCAGAAAGGTGCGTTCAGTGTTGTACCATTTGTACGCAACGCAGGAATTCTGGCCGCGGAGCCCCATTCAATGGATCGGTGCCTTCACGATGTGGTTCGGAGCGATGTAGTGGTAGCCGGGCAGCGGCAGTCCAGCTGTCTCCATCGTGATCCTGGAAAACATTACAATCAAACGTTAATCCCATTTATTCATACCACAACACTACGTCACATTCGGTCAAACAATCGTCAAAATAACAATCAGTAACACCCAATTCATTGGGGACATAACGAGTTAAATGTTCGTGTTGGGTTTCAAAACATCATATTCAAATAACAGCTTGGATGGAAATGGAGTTCATAGGATAAAGCAGAAACAGGTTCTGATGGTAAACCTGTTTACAGAAACAAGTAAGTTCAAAATGTGGAAACACTAGGATTTAAATTAAATGTAAGGAAATCTCTTACCAGGATATTGGATGATCCATTGAGCAGTAGGATAGTACGCGTGGAGCAAAGTTCAGCATGTCAGGTATCACGGGAATTTTTGGTGCCGTGGGTGGGCAGGATTGTGGCGTGGGTTCTTCAAGGAGGCTTTGTGTTTCGGAACATTTACTTAGACATGGTTACCTGCACTTAAGACTAAGCCGCGCTCTGTCAGACAAAAGTTTTATCAATGAAAAACAAACGCGTACTATTATTATTTTTATTTAGTATGTACTTTAAAACAATACACTTTTGCTTAACGATTCTAGCGAGTAATATAAACCTGAAACGAATACGAAAACGTTTACTACCTTAAAATTAACATGATTTTTATTACAAATAGAAAATAATGTTGACAGCTAAATAATCTGCATTCCCTACGGAACTACATATAGAAACATACGAATTGGACCTCAATTTTAAATTCGCACTAATTAATAAAATAATGTAGTGACAAGACAACGCCATCACCTAATCTAATCTTGCTATAGCTTAGCTATGTCTAACGTAATGGCGCTGCCTGCCTTATACTTAATAAGGTCGCCTAAATATAAAACAGTCCAAACTACTTATAATAATCTTGAGAAAGAATCATAAGTAGCTACAAATGTATAATAAATAATAAAAACATCCAACATTCCCATTCCTGTTGGAATATATTTGGCGTAAAGAACGACTCAAGCCGACTACAAACAAATAATTTTCTGATGTTTAACAAAATAAAAGTTATACACGATCGGTCAGCGTTATAAAACTATAAACTGTATCGTTACCGAGTAAAAAATCGTACTTTTATGTTAGCCTATTTGTGTGTCCCACAGCTGGGCAAACAGCAAAACATCAATAAAAGACTTTTTTTCTTCTTATTATAGTTTTACAAAGCCAAGTTCATGGATTTCTAAAAAGGGTCGAAAAGTTTCAAGGAATATCAATTTAGCAACAAATAGTCAAAGTCGGAAACTGAAATAATTTGTGAATTGGTTATACAATAAGTCTGTCAAAAAATCTAATTTGATCTTCCACTTAAAATGTGTATACAGAGATGTACAGATATCAAACAATACTTCTTTATTAGGTTAAAATGAATGTGTACAAATGAGACGAAGTACAAAATAACTAGAGCATTACTTTTCTAGAATTTCTCGAGTTTGAAGTATCGTTTGATGTACTCTTCTGATTGCAACACCCTGTATTTTGATTCCAAATAGACATTTCATTACATCTGAACGCAAAGCACTCTGTATATTCTACAGCCTTTAGCTTCTACGTACTTCTACTATTGTCAAGATCCTTAGTTGTCGAGTCGTATTAATTTTAATTTTCCGTCGTTTAGTCCATCATGTAACTTTACATATCTATTATGTACTAAGTAATTACCATCGCGATTTTATTTCATTTTAGTTTCTTAATTTTTAATGATGATATTTTAGTCTTATTTTAATAGTTATAAAAAATCGAGGTCTTTTTTATAATAAGTTTAATTTAGTTTTTTCGTCATTTCAAAAGCTGTCTCTAGCTCAGTCATACTTATGAACATAAAAAGAAAATTCTGTAATGATTTTATTTTAAATAGAAAATCAATATTTTGTCCTCACAAAATGTACAAGGGCAGTCCGCTGTTGAAAATTATGTCCTAATGTCTTTGGTAGACAGTACCAACCTTATAAAACTAAAATCTAAAGTTTCAAACCGCCATATAGTTTATTTTAAGTTTTTCGCCCATCAAATAGTGAACTGTCACTGAATTTTTAAACATGGAGAAAGTAGGTCTCCGTTACGTAATATCAAAGCTGAATTAGATTCTACTCCGGAGGAGTCTGCTACTTCATTTACAATTATAAAATATTTAGTGGCCGAGTTTAAAGCTGCTAGAAGATGAACATCGCATTGGTCGACCTAATGAGGTGACTACACCAGCAATAGGGAAAAATCTAAAAAAAAAAATTGAATGACCATCGGGTGAAAGTGGGTGAACTAGCAGATAAGGTACAAAGCGGCTGCCACTTTTCCTCAAAATAGAACAAAATGGCGGAGTGAAAATTTTTCAGTCCAGTGTTAAGCAAATATTCAGGGCAACAAAGCCGAGTGTATGAATATGTACACTTAAAAGAGGACTAAGTAGAGGAATAAGTAAATAAAAACTTGTTTTTTTTTCTGTTTTATTGGTTATTCTGGGGACTGCCCTGACTGGAAAAATGTGTCTACCTACTGAAAGTAGTTTAACATAATTTAAACCTAGAGCGATATATTCAGTACCATTAGAGAGTACAAAACTAAAAAACTTAGTTATGTTGAAAAAATAACCATTACACGATTTAGTATTTTAGTTAAAAAAGTGTTTTAAATATCTATCCATTTAAAGAATAAAGTAGAAAAGATGAAAATAGTTGTCCCATAATAATAAAGAACTGTGTTTGTTTACTCTTAAAATAATATAAGGATGATAAATGACTGTGTCTTACAGAACATAGCGTTTCGACGGTTAGTTTTATTGCGAAACGCAATCAGCTCCATCGAATCCGATTACCCAGCCAAGTAGTGGGCCCGTGACGATTAACTTTGCTCTTACATATCAATAAAATCTTACGATGACAATTCTAGTTACATGATTTCAAAGTAACAAAGGAGAATGTCCAACACACGTGCGGACCAAAAACCCGGTTATCGATACGAAAAAAAACGTGCCATTGTGTTTCTGGTGATGAAAGAAATAATGCTACCCAGTTGAACCACAAACAAACTTTGTACCCCTTTCCTTTGTTTTTCGCCTTAAAACATGTATTAATATTTTAGCCAGTATTACTGTTAGTACAAATTTCAAAGACAAAAGGAGAGAGGTTTACAAGATTCACGATTTTCTTTTTTATATATTTGCAAGCAAACTACAAAATCCCCAAAACCACCTTGAAGCGTAATTTTGAGACACTTTTTAGTTTAATTGGGTAGTGTTAGTGCAAAGTTATTAACTTGTGGAATAAGATTTCACATACAAATTTTGTTGACGCAACTGGGGTAGGACTATTTATTTCACCATAGGAACTTTTTGGCACAGATTTTTTTCGCATCGATTACTGTTTCAATTCGACATTACTCTCATAATTCATTCCTGTCATGATCACTTCGATTACAGTCCGAGCCGGGTATTCGAAGCAGCCCGTGAGTATACGGCTAGTACGGATTGTACTTCCTATCCTTAGAGGACTTTGCGGGTGCTTCGTCATCTGATCGGCGATTGAAAGACTTGTGGCTGCGGTGCACGCCCGTGGTCTGCACGGGCTGCGCACTACCGCTCAGCAAGTCTGTGAGCCCGCCGAGCGCGGACAGCGAGCTGAGCGCGCCCAGTGCGCCGGTCTTGCTGAGCAGCTGAGCGAGCGGGATGGCGGACGCGAGCGGGCTAGCGGCCGTGGTGGACGAGGTCGCGGTGCCGCTCGTCGAGCTACCCTCCAGATTCGCCTTCTGAAGCTCCACACTGCCGGAGCGGGACAGGAATGTTGTAGGTATAGGGTCAGGCGACCTCTGGGCCTATTCGAGTGTACGCGGACGCGGAAGCGGCGCCACCCGAGTTTTACAACGGACGTTTTAGTAATTCAATAATTTATGTTTTTTTATTCACACAACTCAGTTGCGCTAATAACCGTTTTACGATTTTATGACCCGTAAGGCATCGTTTGTGCATCCTCCTTTAAAATTGGAAAATATTTGGCTGAAACCTAACTTAAATTATTTTTATATTAAATCTGTATCATTAACAAACGCTCTGTTAAAGTATTGCGACACAAACCAATGTTATTTGTTTTTGTTTAAAACTAAAAGTGATTTGAAAATATTCGACCGAAAGTCAAGGATAATATTTTAATATTCTTCCTTCCTTTAACTCGGCCTACCGCAGTCTCCTATTGGACATAGGTCTACATCCCATGCGATGCGCTACACTCAGGCGTCCAAAGTACGTAGGTCCATGTAGCTGGGGGACTGCTAACGCAACGCTTGCCGATGTGTGATCTCCGCCACTCCAGGACTCGTCTGGTTGAAGAAACATCGGTCCTTCGACAAACATGGTTCACTGCCACTCCAGATTACTATCCTCGCATGCTACGTCGGAAACGCTTCATTTCGATGTTATCGTTCAAACAACCTCCAAACATACCTCAAGCGCGCTCAGTGACCTTGAATTTGTTGGGCCA
Organism: Cerastis rubricosa; assembly: GCA_949152445.1. Classification (NCBI taxonomy): domain Eukaryota; kingdom Metazoa; phylum Arthropoda; class Insecta; order Lepidoptera; family Noctuidae; genus Cerastis; species Cerastis rubricosa. Next base: position 16,520,767 of record OX424532.1, read on the forward strand.
ACTCTGCTGTCAGTGACAACGTCTGGGTACCATACATCCTAAGAGGCGGGACCCACTGGTTGAAGTCCTTAGACTGCAAACATTGCGGCATAATTTCGTGTTGACAGGCCGTATATTCGGTTTTTCGAGACTAATTTGACTTTTCCCTGACAAAGACGCATTATACGTTTTTAGGTTGGCTAGTAAAGGCCCGCTACGCCGAAATGCACCAGTTACCAATTTTTTTTAATCGACTTGTAAGATGTTGCATCGAAATCTCGAAGATACTAAGATACCATTAAAATAAACAAAAAAGAATGTAACTAACAATGCTATTTATTACTCGGGTCAGACGCCATTTTATTTTCCACTAAAACGAGATCCATTTCGTGCCCAGTGAGCAGGTCTTGCTGAACAGCTGAGCGAGCGGGATGGCGGACGCTAGCGGGCTAGCCGTGGACGAGGTCGCGGTGCCGCTCGTCGAGCTACCCTCCAGATTCGCCTTCTGAAGCTCCACACTGCCGGAGCGGGACAGGAATGTTGTACAGGGTCAGGCGACCTCTGGGCCTATTCGAGTGTTCGCGGACGCGTTAGCGGCGCTGGCCCGAGTTTTACAACGAACATTTTATTATTATTATTTTAGCCTATGATGTACGCGCCTACTGCAGTGTTAAGGGATCTTTTATTCACTTGTCCCGGTCTTCTGCCATCTGAATCCAGGCCATCCCGCCATCAGCTTCTTGCTTCTTTCTTCTGCTTCTTGCCGCAAATTACTAACTGCTGTACTAGCCCACTGAGTTTGAGTTCCACTTCAACCCAGCAGTTCAAGTGTCAAGTATACGGTAAATAAGTTGCACTCTTAAAATACTGCGTTCCAATTCAGGCTGACTAATTCTGAGGTTGGTATTTTGACACCTTGTCTGTAATCAATCTTGTCGTTGATTGATTAGGGCGGGGGGAACGCACATGTGCATGAGCACGAGCAAAAGGGGAGGGATCGGTCCAAGGTTTCTTTTATCAACCAATAGCTTTATTTTATCTGCAAAGACACAATTGGAAGGAAGTATTCTTGGTAATTTTCTTATCTCAACGTCGCTGACTGCGATGGTGCTGTTTGTCTTCGTCATAGTAATCGCATGTTGGATCCGGAGGATTGTTTGGCTCAGTACGATTTTAAAGTCGACCGACAACTGGTTGGGTAGGTGTCTTATGGCAGCTACACGGTTCATTTGTTTGTGAGTCACGCATCCGTCCGTAGCCCTGGGTCGCAGAGTATTCGTCTCAACTTCATGCAAAGCGAAACTAAGCTACGGACGTGCACGCGTAGTTCAGCCCTTCAAGCAGGTTCAGTGTTGCTTGGATGTCAAAAATTCCAAGCCGTGTGCTTTAGATTTTTTGTTTTCTTGCCGGTTTCCCCATAATGTTTCGCCTCAGTGTTTTTACTTCGTTACCGAGGAGCTACTTGAGAATTAATACGGCCGTGTTCGATTGATGGGAATCGATTTTACTGTATTGCGATTCAACTTTTCCTGTCATTCCGAGTTAAGTTCTATTCACGCTTACGTCTTGCGATTTTTGGCGTTTGTTTGCGTTTATTTTCATCATCATCATCATCATCATTTCAGCCGAAAGACGTCCACTGCTGGACATAGGCCTCCCCCAAGTGACGCCACATTGACCGGTCCCGTGCGCCTCGCATCCAGCGGATCCCCGCAACCTTGACCAGGTCATCGGTCCACCTAGTGGGAGGCCTTCCAACACATCGTCTTCCGGTTCGCGGTCGCCATTCCAGAACTTTTCGGCCCCATCGGCCATCCGTTCTGCGAGCAATGTGCCCTGCCCATTGCCACTTAAGTTTGGCGATTCTTCGGGCTACGTCAGTGACCTTGGTTCTCTTGCGGATGTCCTCATTTCTAATTCGATCACGCAAGGAAACTCCGAGCATAGCCCTCTCCATTGCCCTTTGGGTGACTTTAAGCCTTCTGATGAGGCCCATTGTGAGCGACCACGTTTCGGTCCCGTATGTCATCACTGGCAACACACACTGGTCATAGACTTTCGTCTTGAGACACTGCGGTAAGTTGGGCGTTTATTTTAATTATGTTTTTATTGTTTTAATAAGTATCACTAACAAACGCTCGGTAAAGGACACAAAACTTATTTTTTTATTTTCGAATAAATCACTAGCAATTCTTGTATTAATATTCTTCAGAAAAGCGGAAAATTATATTATTAAAAATATAGTACTTTAATATTAAAATTATAATCCATACAAAACTCAACATAAACATTTAAAAATTTATAATAAATAAGCTTAGTGCGAGTTTTAAATTGAGAACTCCCTTCTTTTAGAAATCGGTTAATAACGTATCATGTCGTCACTTACAGTTAAAAATATAAGTAGAAAGTAAATTATTGCGGCTTATTTAAATGCAGGATATGAAAAGGTATAGGGTCAGGATTTTTCCAAAAAGTTTTCATATCAAATACTTTCCAAACATCAACAAAACATTTACGAACCAAAAAATATTCTTTTCAAACAAAAAAATATAGTTTTGTAAAGAATGAAGCCAATTAATTTTCTATCAAAGGAAAGATAGTGGCTTTCCGAGCGTTTGAGAGTGAAAATAAAATTGAAATCCACCAAAGGTAACTGCAAATTCTTTAATCGGCCAAATAACAATGGTTTGCATCGAATATCATAAATAATGATACGATAGCATTCAAATAAACAAAAAAATATAATATCCTATTTTTATTACTCGGGTCAGACGCCTTTTTCTTTGTTAAAAACTGTTTTTTACGAAAACGATTTCGAAACGGCCCATAAGGTAGATAAATCAGAGGAATATTGAAGGATTATAAAAAAAATCGACCTTAAGGGTGGACTAGGCAAGAGTTCACTGGACAAAATAATACTCCTGAGGAGTTGGATGGATGGGGAAAGAATTAACGGTTGTTTTGTTATTAATTATCGACTTACCTCATGTTGATGAGATACTGGGCCAGGGCCACGGAATCAGGGTTGCCAGAGATCGTGATGGTCCGGTCAGTGCTGCCACCCTCGCGCTCTTCGCAATTCGATATTCTGATCATAGCGCCGGAGATTTGTCGGATTTCAGCGATTTTGGTGCCACCCTGGTGATATATGTTACTTTAGAACAGATTGGTGGTTGGACTACAGCTATATTTTATTATTTGGGCTGATATAAGTGAAAGGCCTGTCTAAAAGTGCATGGCCAACATCAAAATTACAACAAAATAGGGGAACATAACTAATTCCAAATATTATAAGGTTCAAAATGAGGAATAGCTATCTTATCCCGATATCGTTATATCGTATCGATAAGCATTGCAACTCTTATGAAGCTGCCGCAAGGTTCAAAATGTCTTGAACACGTCATCGAGTAACACCATGACTAAGACCCAAATGGGATGAATTTAGAAGGGTCTCGATTCGGGGTACATAATTATTATCGACGCGATCTCTGTCAAGGCAAAATAAACGGTGTTTACCTTGCCAATGATGCAGCCTATCAGTTCATTGGGCACGGTCATTTCATGCGACTGTTGGTTAGTAGTGGGCTGGTTGCGCGACTGGTTCGACGTGCGCAGTTGTGACCCGGCTAGAGCTGCTAATGCTGCAAACAATACATAGGTACCATTAACAATAACTGGTTTTATATATGAGAACGTTCAGTACGAATAAATGTTCTTTCTACAATGTTATGATTAGATAAAGACTCGATTGAAAAATGACTGGGATTATGATTGTAAGATTAAATTAGTGAGAGCTCACGTCTTGAACAAGACCTTTTGTTTTTTTTTTACTTATGGGAAATCATCAAATGACCCCTTCATTTGATGATTTCCTCAGATCATAACTCCAGCCATTTTCAACCGGTTTAGAACAGTTATCATATGCGGTTAAACTCTACATTCTTGGTATTGAAAAGTATTAGTCTATGCCTACTAGGCCGACCAATACCGTCGCGTGCCGTGCACTTAGCGTATTGGCACCAGCAATAAATTCTCGCCGACAATTGTTAACGCTCCGTGTATGGCACGCTACGGTGACGGAACGGTCTAGTGGTCTCATACATTTCAAGAGTATAGAGTTTAACCGCATATGATAACTGTTCTAAACCCGTTATAATAACCGTATGATAACTGTCCTAAACGGGTATGATCCGCTATTGATACGTTCTAGTGGGTATAGTAGTCCGTATCAGGTTTCTTTCCGTGCCTAATACGTTCATAGCACGGTCATGGTATGGTAGGGTGTAGTGGGCAGACTACTTTAACGAGGATCAAGCTAAGTGGCGTGCCATTGAAGAGGCCTATGTCCAGCAGTGGGCTGCAGTAGGCTGATATTGATGATAGGCTTAACCCACCCACACACTCCCAAAAATTGACGCTAGGTGGTATATGGTGTTTTGCTTCTCAAGTACTATTTATTTTTATCTAACACTAAAAACTTTATTTATACATATTTACAATTGCGAAAAAATATTAAGTTATTAACAATGATATTATGAGTAAAAAGAGGTGCATAGGTTACATACATACACAACATTTTTTCATCCTCAAAAACGGCACACAACCGCAGACCTAAGTGACGTAATATTGTAACATCATCATCATCTGCTTAACCTTTTCCCAAACTATCTTGGGGTCGGCTTCCAGTCTAAACGGATGCAGCTGAGTACCAGTATTTTACATGAAGCGACTGCCTATCTGACTTCCACAACCCAGTAACTGGGTAATACGACACCCCTTGGTAAGACTGGATGTCAGACTTTTAGCTTCTGACTACTCGTAACGATAATATTGTAACATCTAATGTCAAAATAATTTAGATGACATGTGGAAGTAGGATAGCACATTGCTAGTACCGGGAGCGAAAAAAGAGATAGGCATACGTTGCTTCCGTTGACGGCGGCACGACTCTAATTTCAGGTTTGCTCATTTTAAGGCTAGTCAAGTTTTAAGGTGCTACCGAGCGCGTATAGCGTATCTACCTCTTTTTACTTATAATAACATTGGTTGTTAGTATGGATTTAAAAATAGTAATACATACTTAGGCTCTGTTTACCTGCAGGGTTTAGTCCGGTAGCATTGGCTGGACCCAGGCCACCTAGACCGAGGGCAGCCAAACCGGCCAGTGGTGACTTAGCCAGCCCTCCCATCTAGAAAAGAATATCACTGTTTAGTCAAGTTTCTAGTTCAAGTTTTATTACCAAGCAAGCTGGTGTATGATTGTGTATCTGAGTTTGGCTTGAATTCAAAAACTATTAATTTAATAGGTAAATACGGTCAGGGAAAGTAATTGTTAAGCAAACAGGCATCCAACGTCAATTTGCTGTAATATAGCCAGTTTTGACAGCTGTCAAAAAATGACAGTTGTGATTTGAATATGCGAACATTTTTTTTATGAGTCAATTTGCTAGGCAATCAATGTACAGACAGCGTCATTAAGTAGTTACCCCCCTGGCGTACTCGGCCGGACTGAAGAGGTTGGCAGGTTAGCACATACTGACGCTGTCTGTACCAGACTTTACAAAGATTATTTGAAACACCATTAGCAAAAAGAATATTTTTGTTAATGCCTGACACGGCTTTTGCATCCGTGCATCATCAAAGATTTTTTAGCTGCATTAAGATACACAATCATCGTGTTAATCACCTTGCTTAGTTCTAAAATTATTCCGTCACGTTTCCCAATCCAAACCTTAGATCTACAATTTCATATTGCGTTCCATACAAATGTTTTAGTAAGCATACTTACTAAAATAAATGTAAAATAAGTATTATACAATTTGGAAAAGTATTATTTTTTGTAAATGTTATGGACCATGTGATTAATTGGGCATTATCAGAAGTGCCCAATATAAGACGGCAATTTGATTACAACTGTTGAAATACTTAAATTGCCTGGGCATTATAAATAATGTCCATCACCTATTGGACAGAATATAAAATTTCACATTTTATTACTATTATTTTCAACATGAAATTGAAATGCGTACGAAAACGACTAGCTTAATTCGCAAAATAAAAGAATCAGACTTATAATTGAAAGATATCAGGCTAGGACTCATCACAAAGAGATGAGCATAAGACACCCTGAGTAAATGGGTTAGCTTAGAACTTCTGCTTTTTCTTAGCGTGTCGATGACAATTTAAATTAAATCAGCCCAAAATTTAGCGACGAGGTTGGAACTGTGACCAACAGAGTATTGGTTGCAGTAGTAAACCAGCAGGCCTAAGAAAAACAAGTTTGACCTGAGATTGGGTTTGGCTTCTAAATAAATTTGTAAACCACATAAAACATAATATTGTTGTATTAATAACAATGATGCGTTCTGATTGGTCAGTGCGCGCGCGACACGTTTTTGTTTTTAATCTCCGCATTCTAACAAATATACCAAAATTATCAAATTGCCCGATGATAGCATAGCAATATTCATAATGACCGGGAACTGTGATAAATAATTTAGAAATTTTGGAAAAATCTATCACTTTGCCCAATTTGACTTGTCACTATACATAATGCCCTCATTTATCATTTAGTCCGTAACATATACATACTACAAAAACAGTTTATTTTACAAGACCATACAAGTTTCATACAAAGGAAGAAGAAATCATACTACACAGTGTGATACTTCATTCTCTGAAAATGTTGTTCTCAAAATTCATAACAGTAGGTATGCTAAGATTAATTTTAAATATATTTATGAGCTCCAGCTGCTTGTTTTCATCTTCTCTGACATAGCCGGGATGGGATCGCTGGATAGGGTTACCTGGGTAGAAACTAGATTTTACAAAGTAAATATTAAACTCTAGGAAAATTTTCGCTCCAATTTAGACATGACGTATGATTAATTCAGATTGTGAAAATAGACAATAATCGACAATAAAGAAAATAACACCTGAATTAAACATACGAGACCAGTGAAGATTATGGATTCAGATTGGACGAAAGGTAAAGGATTTGCGAATTTTCACCTCGTTTTGCGAATTCTCAGAAAAAAATTAAGCCCACGTCGTGAGTTTTTTTTGAATGGTGCTGCCCATAAAATGCACCTTTTAAATAACAAAAAGGCAAAGATTACTGTATTCTTAAATATAAATTTGTTTCACGTTAAGCCATGCGCGACCATGGTTAATCACCATTATTATTTTTCGTGTGGAAAATAAAAGAAAAAACGATGGAATAGGCAAGGCAAAGACAAATTAAGGAGAGGTGCAAGTACAGGAACGTTTGTAAGAACTTGAACATCGCAGAAAGGTGCGCGAGCTGTTTGAAGTACATACGCTCGTATCTCGGCAATGCCAGAAAACAAACAGATAAAGCTTTGAATGCGAATGTGTTTATCACTACACGACTATAATAATTACATTCGGTTCAAATGTGCTACGATTAAATGCTACACTACGGAACGATAAATGGGAAACATTGGAACAAGAATGATACAGATGTAGGGGTATACGTGCAAACAAGAAAGAATACATCGATGAGTTTCAAGCGTAAGGTGCAAGAGAGCAGCGTAAAATAATATGGATAGCATTCCTACACGCCACATCACCGGGGTTCTAAAACTATTATAGTACAGGGTTATTCATAGCCGCTACGGGGATTCGACACCACACATCCAATTCAAGGGGATTCTGGGGCAGCACCAATCACATTACGTCACTCAGTCCACACAACCTCATAGAGAAGAGTTTTAAATACTTGTATCATGGAGTTTTTGTCGTAGGTATTAACTAGAAGATCTTCGTATGTACTAACAGGCAAAGTAGAACATTCTGGTATTTTCAAGTCTACGGGGCGGGTTTAGCAAAATAGTGTATTTTTGAAGATTCTATATCAAACCGGTTCAACATTCATTACGGACGTGAAGATCTTATGGAAGGCCCTAGTTTTTGGTCCCAGCTAGGCAGGCAGCGTCTTGGATTTCTGTTTTTTATCCTACATGCAGACTTGTTTCGTACATGGAGAGTAGTAAAAAAATGAATCGCTAGAACGTTTTTTCTACCAGATTGGCCTGCACGATATGTGGAAGGCCAAAATGTGTAGATTTTTATTCGCAGATGCGAGAGGAGCCTTTGCCTCCGACACACCTGCCGAAGTTTACGTTGTGTCATAGTCGGCTCCGAAATGAACATTTGGATTTTCCTTTTACATAATGACAAAAATGATACGTCGCAGATCCTATGCAAAATGTAAAGAAGGTTTTGTTTACCGAATTTATGCGACTAATTTTTACGCTTCAGGCGATTTCATATTAGCGTATTTTTCGGCGCGTATAAGCTCGTATCGTCTTGCGCGCGTACACGCGCTCATTTTTGTTCGCTCGGACCTATTTCTTGGTTCTGTAACTATGTCTTGTGGCTCGCACTCATTTATTTATTCACACAAGTTTCCTTCCTTATAAGCGCGTCAACGCTCGTAAGAGTTGACCATGTGGCAAAATGGGCGCGTATCGTGCCTACTTGCGCTAAAATAAGGAGCTTATACGCGCCGAAAATACGCTAATCCGAAACCGCCAGAAGCCGCCAATAGGTGCAACCTTTGTGACGTAATCTCGACCTTATGTGTTGTTGGTAAAAGTCAACGCAGTTTTAAGCACGACGCACTTCAGCAGATGTGTCTCCGCACTGGTAGATTAGCAGTCCATTTGTTTACGTGTCGTGTATGTGTGTGCGCCGCCCAGCCGGGAGCCACACTCTCTCTATGCGTGGTGTGGGCGCACTCACGAGGTGGTGGTCGTGCAGCGCGGGCGGCAGCAGGTGGTGCGGCGGCAGCGCGCCCACCAGCGGCGCCTTCATCTCCAGCAGCGGGAACATGGGCGCGCACACCGCGCCCGCGCCGCCCCACTACACAGCGGCCCGCTCAGTACTGGCTCCACACATCAACGTGTGGGAGCTCGACGCAAGTGCAAGAGTGCACTAAACTTTTTGACTGCTCTGAATGTAATCCTCTCCAGAAAGATCTATCTACCAGTTGGTCTATTATAACGTCTTAAAGCTGCATTGTTTTAATCTTATTCCAGTGTGGGAAAGAGTCGGCACTAGACGACCTGTATAGCTCAGTCTCTTTCTGACACTGAAACGACAACCGCTTTAAGACGTCATAATAACCCCCCAGGTGGCGCTGGTGACGCGTCATTGAATGAAGCTACATATTTTATAAAGCAGTATACCGCCTTTAAAAAGTTCCAGAAATGTCGTCCAAGCTATTTCGATCGTATTCTGCGAGTAGGGTCGTCCGACACAGCTTATAGACGACACTGACCTTGCTTAATTTTTGCGATATGCTATCGAACTCATCCTTGAAAGCGTTGTATCGTTCGTGATAACCCCACCTAAAGTAGCGTATGATATGTCCTGAATATAAATATATTAATAGAATACGTCCAATAGTTTGTACTGGCGTATATTTTCCTTCGACTACTTTCAGCCCGGCCAAGAAGTTTAGCGCACTTTTGCAATAATTCGAGAAGACACTCGATTTCTATTGCAGCAATATCAATACGTTGAAACCTCAATTATTAAAGCTATAATAGTAAAGATGATACGCGTACTAATAAGACAGTAGAATGTCTTCAAAGAATCAAACGATAGCGCTGGGCACATATAATTTGCCTGCATTAACTGTACAATCACCTTTGATATAATTATGTACTTATACTTTTGTGAAGCAAACGTTTACGTCAAAATTGCTCGTCAGAGACTAGTAACGTTTAATGCGACTAACACTTAAAAATATTAGCGTTTTCGTAAATTCATATAAAAGTGTAGTATTTCTGGCGCTTACGTGATTGTAAATGAGTGTGTTATAAAGAAAAAGATCTGGCTGTCCTACATTTTTGCTTTTTTAGTAAATTTTTGTTACATCCTATAATTGATGGTTTCCAAAGTCAGACCTAAATTCTATCCATTTTAATTTTATTCGAATAGTTAACAATGCGAAGCTGAAATATGACGCACACAAATGACACAAACAAATGGTATAGCCAGTTAAAATAAATATAAGTAATGTTGCCAGTTTCCAATGCAGTTTATTAAAAACTTAAATTTTAGTACTCATAAAGCTTGAAAATTAAGACATCAATGTTTTTGTAATGAACTTAAAAAGATCATAGAAATATTCCTATAAAAATTACGTTACAAAAAAATTAAAAGCCAATTATTCGATTAGCAATTTATTAAGTTTAAGTATTATTAGTAATATAACAAGTTAGAGTATTTAAAACTTACATCTTGCGCTGGCACTGCGTAGTTCCCTTGGATTGTGTAGGCTTGTCCGCCGGCAAGTATGACTGGCCCGGCTACATTCGGCTTTGGTCTGTAGGGAATTGTGGCGCCTTTTGGTGGGCTCTGAAACAAAATTGACTTCATTAGTTCGATAATTAGACTACTTATACTGATTTTTTAAGTATCTCTTGCTATCCCTTGCAGTCAGGTAAGGAGCGAGAAAGACAATTACAGTTAGGAATACCGCTGCTACGTCTTGGTAGCATTGCGGTATAAACCGTTATATCAAATTTGGTTTAATTTGGCAACTTTCTTTAGTCTTTTGTTTTGCTATTGATTGGGTAGTTTCTGACTATTTTCAGAGTAGTCGGTTGCGATTAGTCTCGCGAATACGCGATCTTCGTTTTGATTATGCCATTCATTTGCCCGGCAAACGGAAAGCGTGCGGTTGTCGGCACGATACCGCGTTCGTGATGGTCGAACAAAATTTACGTGTCTATCGCGGATGTTTCAGATTTTGTGAATGGCGAAAATAGTCATATTTTCTTTAGCAATGATTGTGAATTCGTAGTAGACTTACCTCTAGCATGACACAGCAGATGTGATAAATGCACTGTGTGATAGCGTCGCAGGTCCCACTGATTGTCACGGCTCGCTCTGTGGAGTTTGGTAGCATTTCACTTGCCACCTGAAAATAATAACAATAACATGAGTTGATAGCATGGTTATATGACTAAGTTATGTGCTTTTGATATTGTGAATATATTGTTGAATCTGTGCAATTCAATTTCAGCAAAACCTTAGTTTTGTCCATTTTTTTACACCGTCCCGTTCCTTTATTATATATATAGTTAATTTTGCATCGTTTTCCAATTTTGTTTTGGGATATTATATTCAAGCATTTGCCAATTATTACCACATTAAGAATGCTATTTTTATTATGTATGCTATTTCTGTCATGACTACTTAAATCTGGAAGGCCATGTATTGTTTTGGAAGGAACGATATTGGTATAATTTATCGGACTGTATTATATATTTACATCTGCTAAGTTTTACACGGCAAATGGGCCTTAAAACATAACTGGCGAAATGTGGATGTACCATTAGGTACATCACCGTCTATCCCTTCGGCGGCATTACCGGCGTGATGTTATTTCTCACGAATTCGTATAACAGTGTAGGCTCATGACGGCTCTATAAAGAATGCGGTTGTACTAAACTTGTCGCCCCAGGAAGTGGGCGGAGCTGCGCCCGCGCATAGCCCCAGGCTTTAATGGTCATGAACTTGTACTGTTCTTATTTAGAACCGTTTGCCATCAATATATTTAAATGCTTTAGTTTGCGGCGAATAGAAGGTTAAGGTTTTATTTTGCGTGGCTGTCATTCATTAATGCAAAATGGATTAGGGCATTGATGGTTGACATTAAAAATTTTTGGCCATTTTTGTAATGTTTTCAATCCTATGTAGTATTCAATGTCTATACTGTGATGTGATACCTACAGATGTGTAGATAATTTACTATTGACTACAGTAGACTACGTATAGTGCCGTGATCCCAAAGGGAAGCCGGCAGGGATCGGCTTCTTAGGTGCCTTCGGGCCTGATTGATTCATTGTTTATTATTATTAGATTACTGTCAAAGTACCATGCATGGTGTGGGTTGCCGACATTCCTGTTTTGACTATGGTCAAACTGTGGTCTCTAGTCTTTAAATCATCTATTTTATGAATTGTCCGACGACATTTATTTTTGAACATTCGCCTTCTTATACTTTGCGACAACGACCGGTCCAAAACCACTCGTATCTAGCTAGGATTCCCGCTTGCTTCTACATATACGAGATGAATTTTAATTCATTTTATATAAAGTTTAGAACGGTAAACTCTCCGACTCATAGTAGTCAGCTACGGTCGTATAGTACGAGGAAATGGTTCATGAGGATATTCCGCAATGAGGCGGGTGAGTCATCATGATCATCATACGCCTATAATGTTCCCACAGCTGGGACACAGGCCTCCTCTCTATGAGGGACGGAGTGGGCTGTATTCCTGATGTGTATGCGCACTCACACATAGTTATGCGGTGTCCCTGTGTCAGTGTTACCCCTTCCTAACTCAGTAATAAACTAGCGATCAAGAACGACACTCGTTTCATTATCTCCGCACTCCTACCCACAACGTATAAACATATCATTGGCGACGAGGTGTAAGAACGAGTACCTACACGTACGTAAAATGAATGCGTTTCTCGGGAATCTGTCTTCATTTGACCATAAAACTAGTGAGTGGCAAATATACAAAGGGAAATTAACGCAGTTTTTGAAGATTAACGGCGTTAAGGACGAGTTGAAGAGTGGAATATTACTGTGCCATCTTACGGAGGAGACGTATCGTCTAGTACTTAACCTAGCTTTCCCAAAGGAGTTGGAAGCGTTGAGTTATGCAGAGCTAGTGGAATTACTCGACAGTCATTTCAAGGCCAAAAGTTGCTCATTTGTGGACAAGGCTAAATTTTTTGGTGCCAGCAGAACAACAAGCGAATCCGTTAGAGAATGGGCGGCGCGATTAAGAGGTTTGGCAACTTATTGCGACTTCGGCACCGCTCTCGAGACGAATTTGAGAGATCGCTTCGTCCTCGGCCTGAGTGCAGGCCCAGAACGTGACAAGCTGTTCGAGCAAAACCCGTCGACGCTAACGTTGTCGCGGGCAATTGAAATAGCGGAGCAGTCTGCGTGTGCTAAGGAGGCAAGGGCCTTGTTGGGCAGTAGCTCGGACGCTTTTTCAATCAAAGAGGAAGCAGTGAACAATATGTCCTGCAAAGGTGGATGGAAGCGGTCGAGCAATGGCGGCGGCGCCGGCAACCGCGCGAGCGGTGCGCTTGCTGGCTCGCGAGACAGGCGCGCATCGACGTCGAGCTACGATCATGGCCAACGTGGCGAAGATCTTCGTTGTTCGGTGTGCGGGTTAAAAAATCATGATACGGACAAGTGTCGCTACAAAAATTATAAGTGCCAAAAATGTGGAAAAGTAGGTCATTTGAAGAAAGTGTGTGATAAAAACAATAAAAACGGACGTGTACGCGTTAATAATATCGGTGGTGATGACAGCGAGGGTAACTCGGTGGGCAGTTGTGACGAATGTAATAATTTCAATATAAGGTACGTAACTGATAAACCGTTGAAATTACAAATTATGGTAGGTGATGTAACAGTAACTATGGAGTTAGATTCAGGGTCGGGCGTTTCAGTTATGTCAAAAAGATTTTACACTGAATTATTTGCACATTACAAATTAAATAAATGCCAAATCAAAATGTGTTTGTATAATGGGCATAAAATTTCACCGTTGGGGTATTTCCAAGCTATTGTCGAGTATAATTATGTCAAAAAGAACATAAAGATATTTGTAGTAGATTCAAATGGCCCACCCCTGCTTGGTCGCGATTTTATGTCCGCCTTCGGTTTGATTTTAACCAATATTTATAAAATAAGTCAAGACGAAGATGTTAATACATTACTGGAACAGTATCCGAATTTATGGAAGGACGAACTTGGTTCTTTTAATAAATTTGAAGTACATTTACAACTCAAAGAAAATTCGGTACCGAAATTTTTTAAGGCCCGACCAATACCATTCGCATTAAAAGAGAAGGTAGAATCAGAACTAAATAGATTAGCCAGTTTAGGTATACTAGTCCCTGTTTCTAATTCACAGTACGCGACACCTATAGTACCAGTTCTTAAAGATAACGGCACGGTTAAGATTGCAGGTGATTTTTCAGTCACACTTAACCAGGATCTTATAATAGATAAGTATCCATTACCTAGAATAGAAGAAGTATTCGCGAAACTAGGAGGCGGTGAACATTATACGAAAATAGATTTAAAAAATGCGTATAATCAGTTCATTCTCTCTGAAGACTCCCAAATGTTGACAACAATTAACACTCCAAAAGGATTATTTAAATATACCCGCCTCGTGTACGGCCTCGCGAATGCTCCAGCCTTGTTTCAAAAGGCAATGGAAGTACTACTATCTGGTATCGAGGGGGTCAGCATATGGTTAGATGATATTTGTTTGACGGCGCCAACGAAAGCGCTTCACATGTCGAGATTAGCCCAGGTTTTAAGTAGGTTAAGTGAAGCCGGTTTGCGCCTTCAAAAGGACAAATGCGTTTTTTTTAAGGATAGCGTAACGTACTTAGGTTATGTTATCGATAAGAACGGATTACGTACTAACCACGATAAAGTTAAAGCGATATTGAACGGCCCGGAACCGACAAACGTAATAGAAGTAAAACGGTTTCTTGGAGTGGTCAACTACTACAGAAACTTTATTCCAAACGCGTCCAGCATTATGAGCCCGCTCCATGAGTTGATGCGCAGCGGCGCAAGGTGGGAGTGGGGCCCGCGACAGCAGCGCGCGGTGCGCCGCGTGTGCGCAGAGCTCGCCTCCGAGCGCGTGCTGGCACATTTCGAGCCGAGCGCACAGCTAGTGCTGTCAGTGGACGCAGGTCCGCACGGCCTCGGAGCAGTTCTGTCCCAACGGGAAAGCGATGGCCCCGAGCGGCCGCTGGCTTATGCGTCGCGATCGCTCTCGGCGAGTGAACGAAATTACAGCCAAATCCAGAAGGAGGCGACAGCAATCATTTTTGGGGTCAAACACTTTCATCAATACCTATACGGTAGAAGTGATCCATTTATTCTAAAAACAGATCACCGTCCTTTAGTGTCAATATTCAATAGTAAAACGGGTATATCAGTTACCACGGCGTTACGTTTGCAAAGATACGCTATTATATTATCTGCATACAACTATGTAGTTCAATATATATCGAGCGAGAATAACTTAGTCGCCGATTATTTTTCCCGTGCACCCGTAACCAACACTGAGTGCGAGGGAGATGGCGAATATGACGCATACTGCTCGCTTAACTTCCTAGATAGTACGTTCGGGCCAGCTGTTTTGTTTACAGATATAAAGAATGCTACGTGTAATGATAAAACTATACAAACAGTAATAAAGTATACAAATGTAGGTTGGCCCCGCAAAATAGTTTGCGATTCTATACGTCCTTATTTTTTATGTCGCACAGATTTGCAATATGAAAATGGAATTTTAACGCGAGGACATAAGGTGGTAATTCCAATGACATTGCGTGAAAGAATGTTGCAAGAGCTACATAGTACACATTTAGGCATTGTTAAAATGAAATGCAATGCGCGCGCTAGGATGTGGTGGCCCGGTATAGATGAGGATATTGAGAGGTGGATTGGCGCGTGCGAGGCGTGCGTGAGCGTGCGGCCCGCTCCGCCACGGGCAGCGCCGGCGCCGTGGCCGAGCGCAGTGGCACCGTGGGAACGAATTCATATAGACTATTTATCTATACGGCAACAGACTTACTTAGTAGTGATTGATGCGTACTCTAAATGGTTAGAGTGTATTTTTATGGGAAATGATCTTACCACACAATCATTAATAAAAAAATTAAAGCAAATATTTTCTGTGTTTGGATTACCGGGTACATTGGTCTCAGATAATGACGTAAAAATAAATTGTAAAGAATTTAATGTGTTCTGTTCCAATAATGGTATTAACTATATGACGTCACCGATTTACCATCCATGCAGCAACGGTCAAGCTGAAAATTCAGTGAGGACATGTAAAAAGATGTTAAAGAATATTTTAAGTGAAAGTACAGCACAAAATGTAGTGTTCGACAAATTACTAGGTTATTTATTTGAATATAGGAACACAGAGCACTGTACTACTGGAAAATCACCCGCAAAATTAATGTTTGGTAGGGATTTGAAATCACGACTTGATTTAATACTACCTAAGAAGAAAGAATTGCGTAAAATACCTTCAGGGGGGAATGAAGGTCGCACTAGAGCTTTCGAAGCCGGTGACAGGGTATGGGTCCGGTGGTACAGTGGTAGAAAAGAGACATGGACGATGGGAGTAATCAATAAAGTGATAGGGAAAAGAATGTTTAAAGTTTTAGTTGAAGATTTAGGTGTATTTTGCATAAGGCATCTTGATCAATTGTTTAAATGTAAAAAACCCATTGATTGTGGGCCTTCGACTTCTTCGACTTCTCCGGTTCCGTTTACTTCACCAATAATGCCCAGCCCGGCTGTTGAATCAAATACAGTCAGTACCATAGAGAGTGCACTTCCAGAGAAACCGGTGGAGATAGAAGCGGGTACTGCGGCCGCAACTAGTGTTGAAGCTGACAGGGACCAGATTTCAACGGATGTTGTGAACCGAGAAAATGCACGGCAGTCATTAAGTAACGCATTAGAGAACCAGGCTCCTCAAGCCTCAGCCGCTGCGCATGATTCAGCAGTCATCCATGAAACACGTGCACATTCTCGGCGTACCAGAAAAGATGTTGACTATTCTGTATTTTACTAGTAGATTATTATTGATAGTTGTTACAACAATGTTTGAAATCATGTTATGTATTTGTCAACAGGGTTCAGAATTAGTGTGGAGGAATGATGTGTATGCGCACTCACACATAGTTATGCGGTGTCCCTGTGTCAGTGTTACCCCTTCCTAACTCAGTAATAAACTAGCGATCAAGAACGACACTCGTTTCATTATCTCCGCACTCCTACCCACAACGTATAAACATATCAATTCCACTACGCGGGCTCAGTGCGGGTTGGTAGATGTCACGTCTTGTATTTTTTTTTAGTTCTAGCACATGCCGGTTTTCTTTCACCGTTTAGAGAGCAGCGGTGATGAAATAAATTAGACAAAGTAATGCGCCTGCCTGGGTTCGAACCCTTGGCTTACTGCTCATAAGTCGGGGATGCCACCACTGGGCCACCAAACTGGGTGAGTCGAAATAATAGTGCTTACCATTTTCGACAAACTGTGCAGTTTTTCTGGCCAATCTGAGCGGAGACTAGCTATCGATGAGGGAGATATTACAATGTACACACGGTGTCACATCAAACTATACATTTCCAGTATAACATGGCCTTGCTTTGTATAGATTTCCCGTACTATGATCCGCATAAAATGGTCTTGTATAGCTTGATTGGTCGCCATGGGAACTAGTGAGTGTGCATACACAGATGCACTCTTTTCCCTCACTCGTCATTCTCCGATGGGAGGCTAAAGAAAGTATATCTTACCTGAATGTTAGCACCGGTGACATCGCGGATCTCCTTGATCTTGGAGCCGCCCTTCCCGATGAGCGAGCCGCACTGCGAGGCCGGCACGATGAGGCGCAGCGTGATGGGCGCGCGCGACCCGCCGCCGCCGCCCTCATTGAACTGCGAGCACCACTGGAATGTTACAAGTGACGGTTTATAGAATGATGGTCTACTACAATACTACATGATGCTACTGGAGACTGAAGTACTTCTTTTTCGTGTTCGTTCATCGATGATTCCCAAGTGTTAACACTTTAGGTGCTATGCAACTAGCATATGTGTCGAACAATAATTTGTTCGTGTGCGGAAAACTCGTCTCAGTCAGAAATGAGAACCACGTGGTTTTTATTTTTATTAGTTACTTAACATATTACGTTAATACAAGGTGTAAATGGACCCTTTACGAAGCCGTCAACCAAGCATTATGTACATCAAGCTAAGTAACTCTATACAAAAATTATTGTTGGGAAACAATAATTTTTTTTTTTGGTGCAAAGTCACGTTTACAGTAAAACTCAATGTAACGCACTCAAAACACTGCTGATGGATGCATTGAATAGTGAACGGGCCATAGAGGTATTTAAAGCAAAGTTATAACCTTAAAATCTACTATTTGGCGAAAAAGTTGAAACTTTGACCTCCAATATCTCCGTAATTAGAAGGTTTCCAGGTATGGTCCATAACCAAAAGAATATCGCAATGTCGGGGAGTATTAGTGCCTTCCCGCATTTCCCTTAAACTTAAGGGGAAGATTTATAAAACTATGGTTAGACCTGCTGTCTTGTATGCATCAGAATGTTGAGCCACAAAAGGAATGAAAGGCATTTGCATGTGGCTGAGATGAGAATGCTAAGGGGGATGTGTGGTGTTACTCGAAACGATAAAATAAGAAATGAGTACATAAGAGGAAGGCTGAAAATGGCGCCAGTGACTGAAAAGATGTGCGGTAATCGGTTGTCGTGGTATGGGCCTGTGATGCGGAGGAATGAGGAAAATGTCGGGAGCAAAGTTTGAGTATGAATGTGGATGGGTATAAGAGTAGAAGAAGACCAAAGAAACGATGGATGGACTGTGTGAAGAATGATATAGCAAGAAAGGAGGTGTCTCATGAGATGACAAGTAATATGGAAGTATGGAAGAATAAGACATGCTGCGCCGACCGCAAAATAAGGGCAAGAGAATAATGATGATGATGTTCAGATAATATTTCAATCATTTTTCCTTTGAAGCTGGGAGTCATGTGACACCCGCGGTGTAAACATTGGCGAATGATTCGCTCTTTTTGGCAATGCAAGATACGAAAATAGTAAATTTCATAATAACAATAGTTAGTAGTAGTAGTTAGTATAAGACAGCTAGACGGGGTCGCGTCAGATCGACGAGAAAATGGCGGGACGCCTTGTATTCCTCGCGAATTAGCGAGAAGACGCACACTATCGACAGAAGTGAAAGGACTGGGGGAGGCCTTTACCCAGGAGTGGGACAATACGAGCCTGTATTGTTCCACTTCATAGCAAAAGCTCGAAAACAAAAAAAGTTAAGCTAAGTGGTACAAACCTCTTCAAACTTTTTGCATATAAGTGTGAATGCCTTGAATATGGCACTTGTGTTGCCAGTAACAGTGACAATACGTTCTGGGCACGATCCATCAGATATGTTGATTTTAGCTCCAGACTGAAAACAATACATTATAAATATTAATCGACCGTCGTATTTCGCTGATAAGCCGAGCAGTTCTTTGCAAGTATGCTTTAATTTTTTTTTCATAACAAAAAGAAGGTTTTTATTTTGTTGTTCTCTTTTTTTAAAATTTTGCTTTTGCCTGGTTATGATTTCGACATAAGACTCACCTCTTCTCTGAACCTTTTAACAATCTCTCCTTTTTTGCCAATAATACTGCCAACTTCCTGCAAACAAACAGAAACTATGTTATACTTAGAATAAGTGTTACATTCGGTTTAATTAAAATTACCGTCCAAAATAACCAAAGGGATTGCTACATTGGCAAGTATTGTGCAACGAGCGCACGCACTTGTAATTAATGTAGTCGCGCTGAGATTTATAGTACAAAAGATTTCCTGTCTGGTCGCCAATAATAGTCACTGCATAGAGATTCTTTGCAGCAGGCAGACGTATCGGGGTTGCAATGAGACGGTTTTAGAGACTTGTTGTATCAGATAAGTGCTGGCAACCGAGCATCATGACTTCTGCAGTATGTGTACAATGCTATTGCCCAACGCCGCCGCTTACACGACACAAATAGCGAACATAATCTAAGAAAGCAGCCAGCTCGAACTACTACTGTGAACGATTGACAGTGACCAATTTCACTGCAGATTAATCTATGAATTATTTACTAAGCTGGTCGTAAATAATTGATTACATGCCGAGAATTTCGTTTCACTTTTACGTTTATTGACGAATTGTAGCGTGAAAAGAGAAGTCGGTGAAAGAAAAGTAGGTTGTTTACTCTCGCGGAAACCTGGAATTCGTGAAGGTATTTTGGACTTCCTATGTTACTTTTACTAATTTAAATAAAAATGTATTGTGAAACGTTTCTCATAACATGAAAGCTAACTAATTTATTGGAATGTTTACACAAAACATACCGTAAACACAGTGAGGGAACGAGTCAGAGAAACAAAAATATACCAATCCCAGACTGCGATTAAGGAAGTGAGCAGAGTCAAACACAATGACAACATTAAATATCACACATTACTCCAATTAGAAAAAGGTACAAATCGAAGTTTGATGAACAGGGCGAGTGCCAATAGTTGGCCCGTTGCCAAATGTACTTTGTATTGGATTATAGCCAATTAGAAGTACCTACATGTAAAAGTAGATATATAGGTAAGTGTTAACATCAATACATCTCACATGTCAGTGCAATCTAGCGACATCTAGGTGTGCTAAATTAGTGACACTGTTGAGTAATAGGAGCTTAAATAAAACAGTTATGTCATCTGAATTATATCATGCTAAAAAACTGTTCTGTCAAAAACATGCAACTTGATACTATTTTTTACATGTTTGTGGACTTGAAGTTGACCCGAAACAGTAATAAGGGTTTGTTAGAAATAATAAAATGAAAGCCTAGTCGTTAAGCAAGCCTACATGGTTAACAAACAGGATATTGCGTTGTGCAACCTTACAAGTGTGTGTTCCCTAACAAGATTGAAATAAACTCATATTAGATTACCATATGTTCAAACAAATACAACTCTTTCACATTATGAGTACAACTAATAAATGATTTAAATATAAATGTAAGTTTATAACTAATTCAATCTGTACAACTACATTTTAATCTTTATAGAAGGGTTTTCGTAAGTCATAACATGAGTTCAAACAACATTGTTTCAAGTTATAGCCCCATCAAATCAAACATAAAATAGTAGATCATAAAATTATCTACAAAAATTGTTTTATACTTTTTTCATAAAAATCACCATTCCTAAAATATCGCGATTCTAAAACATGAAGGAGTCTCCTTATATGAGCTCTTTCACATCAAAAACCTAAAATAAGCCCAAAATTGAGCTCATTATTATTGTGCCCATATAATCTTGTTTATAGCTCGTTGATTTTTGACACGTAGTTGAATCTTTTAAACCCAGTCAATACATATTACATTTCTTAAAATGCAGGGGTGACTACACTGTCATTGAATAAAAGACGTTTTGGACATTCCCTCCCTCCTTCTGCAACGACACAAGCAACGCTTATACGCTACAAGCTCCGCCGCGGTCGTTCAGGCGTGCACCGAGGTGGGCACAGCTGCTCCCCACGGTGCGTGCCACACGTGACCCACGCTCGCGCCGCGTCGCGCCCCGCCTCTTCGTAAACAATGCCCCTCTATGCCGCGTAAAATAAACTTTTTCCCATTAAAATAAAGTTAGTTTTGGATCGATTGTTGATATGTTTACTTGTAACTCCTTCAACTTTTAAAATCGCGATATCTTACGAATGGTTATTCTTACGAAAAAAGTATAAGACCATTTTGGCCTTTGACCACGAATAACTTTTTTAGCACACATGTGATCAATGGGGATTGATGACACTTTATTTCTACGGGTGCACTCAAAGTGTCTACCAAAATTCAGCTTAATCTGAGTTTTTGTTAATTGAAATGTCTAGTTTGACCGGACTATGATGTGTGAAGTCAAACTATTTTAGGTTCTGGTTGTGGGATGCCAGTGACGAGACCGACTTGCAATAACTTAAATAAAACATTCCAAAATTACCTTAATTCATTTGACATAGTATTTTTCTTACTAATGTCAATTAATAAGCTATTATAAACAAACCAGATCAAATTGGAAATTGCCATAAATATTATCACGAGGTTTAATTAGTTGAAAGACAGCAAGATGATACCAGGCCATTGTCACAATTATTGTTTGAATGGATGGACATCTTATTATTTGATCAGTGAGTGGCATAACCACTATGCTTTTCAAACATTGAGTTTGTTTTACTGTTTCATTTACTTATTCATTAATCCTATTTGATTATTTCATTAACTTTTTCTTATGATACATAAACAATTACTTGCAAATAACTTTATTTGTCTAGCCGTAAAAAGTAAAGTCTAATATATTTAAATTTCAATAATACATCTACTTTTTTCATTTTATTAGTCAAATATCAAAGTGTCTTATCAAACAATGAAACTGTTACATGTAAACAATAATACAAACTAATTGACCTAGGAATGATTAAATAAAATCTTTGTGCATCTGGCATTGAATTTAAAACAATGAGCAACTAACTACAGTAGAGTTTACTTGTTTCAAAGGTATTTTTTATAAAATTTTAAGTGTGTAAATTATTAGTTAAGTAATTTTGAGGGACATATTCGGCCAATAGGATAATGATTCTTGTTATTGACTTTCTTCCTGTCTTTTTTTCTTTTTGTTCTTTCTTTCTCTTCCTGTTTTATTCTTCTGAAAGATTTTATTTATTGAATAAAGTCAATAAATATACTCTTTCAAACATTGATAGAAGCAACAAATCTTGTTTTAAGAAAGTCAATAACTAAGTCGACTTTAAAACAATTTTTTTTAGTGTGGCTTTGATTCTGATTACAATAAAAATACCACATGTAAGCCTGCTTTGTTAAATAGCTGTAATTGGTATTAACGCTAGGTAAAATTAAATTTCTAATAAAGAAACTAATTACACATTACTACACTACTTACTGATATTGGGAAACAGACACATTAAATAACTACTTTGTTTACACTACATTAGTAAAAATAACACATTGCTTAAAGTGGAATTTAGAAGAAGGTAAAGTGTACACTTTCACAATTTGAAAATATTTTAGAAATGGTGCCAATTTTGAAAATAAATCAAGTGTTCATTCTCTTACCTTCCCCTGCATAATCAGTCTGATTGTGAGGGTGACTTTGGAGTCTTCCTCGTGGAGAGTAGGGGATTTCTCCAGATCCATGCTGGAGGAGGTGTCCGATGTGTCTCGCGGAATTTTGGCTGCGTACAGGGCTACGTGTGGGCACAGGGGACACTCCACTCAATCTAATGGCTGGGACTCTGGGGCTCGTGGCACGCACTGCAGGCAGGGTAAGCTGGAAAACAGGCGCACATCTCAAAAGGAACGTCCATAGGTCTCGAGCGAACTAAAGGTATAGGGTTTATGGGCACTCGGCGATTTTTAATAAGCGAAGCCGATTACCGAATATTTATTTACAGTGACGGTCGATGGCAAGCGTAACGGAATGAGGACGGCAAATGAGGATCTAGACGCTATTATGAACTAACTGGTCTTAGGTACGACCGGATTCTGCGGCTGTAACGCGAGGCGGCCCGCTCCGGACGGAGAGACCGTTACTTGAACTCCGATACCTGTTCGCGGCTCGCGACATAACCTCAGCGTCGCGCCTCATGGCTAGCCGACCAGGTTATCGATCCCAGTAATCCCAAACAATTCTCCCGACAGTCGAGTTTCAACAACTTTCTTACCTCGATTGTTTTCCACGTTGCAACAATAACTTAACAAATCTTAACACTAATATTATCACCAAGATGTGTATAAAATCACACTTATCACAATTTTCTTTGTCACATATAATTATAAAATTAAAATAAAACCCGACGGTGACGCGTCGGTGTGAAGCTTGTAATTGTCATAAACAATAGAGGATAGAGGGAAAAGCTGACTACAGCGCCTCTAGTGGCACAGAGGAACGAATTTTGACAGATGACGTTTTTGTCGGTAAAACAGTCAATATTAGTGTCCGTACATACGATCTACCTATCGATAAAATTGTAGAATTTGTTGATGTTTGTAAATAAAGTTGTAGGACTTGACCTGGCGCTAGTTTTAAATATTAGTTCAAGTATTAATGTGTCCATCATCTCATTTGTATTTTCTGAAGATGTAGGTAGAGGTAGGTACCTAATGTCTCTACTGTTGCATATCTCACGTAATTAGGGCAAGCCTTTGCCATTTATTTGGCACAATTCCAAACGTTGCTGCTACTTACCAATTATTGTAAGTTTTCGAAGAGAAAACCCAATACCATCTGACCCCGGGCTTGCAATCGACTTGAGAATACATATTTCAGTAGCAGCGGTATTTGTTTTAACTGGACTGTTGAAACGAATCTTTACAAAAAAAGAAAGTATCTTCCCTTTTGACTAACATCGGGGGAGTGGATGAATACAAACTTATAAACAGTTGTGTGTTTGTGAGAATGTGCACCCATAATCCGCATAACGGTAATGCATAAACGTCCCACATGGTACCTATTTATTATTTATAAGGCCGTGTTCACGGTGACGTGTTCATCGCACAGGTAGTTATCATCCACGGTCTGATTATGCTTGCACTCTGCTTACTTTGCTGTCAAGTGAATAGTCACAATAGGTACCTATGTGACATTAGAGCCCAATTTTTTATAATTGGACACCCCACATATACTCCTGATCTTGCAATCCAACTTGCAATAAGTTAAACCGCGTCAAATGATACGCGTGGCTTGTTTCCTTTGCATGAGAACTTATCGTCGCTACGCAAGTCACATCGCGGTGCCTTGTGGTATGCTCCAAGCATCTGCTTTCATTTTTTTTCTCCACAATCAGAACACTGGTGCGTGGAGCTCGCTGCCAAGAAGTACTATCTAATATATTTTTTTCTCTAGTTATTGACCCGTCTACTAATAAACATAGTCTCACCCTGAGATTGCTACTACGAACGTTGACTCTGCTTGGCAGACTCTGAAATGCCACAACGCCTAGGTGATGAATGTAGTGGTTTATAAATAAACAGGTATTTTGTTTTTGTAGCCTGTAATACCTACGAGTACCTAAATTTTGGGAAATTTACAAAAATAGTAGTTTCTAAGGGTCATTTTGCAAACTGGGGTTCCGTTGGTAAATAGCATCTCATAATAAAAGGATAGAAAATGAAGATTATAGGGCCTGCATTTTTAAACAGGCAGGATTTTGGAGTGAGACTGGGCCCCATGTCGGGCGAGCGACCTCAGGGAAGATGGTAGCGTAGTGGTAACGAGATGCCTTGAGGGGAAGCTCATGTGAGATTCCTTTCGGATGGGGTCCGAGAGGGCCGATGCCTGCCAGGGAACTGTGCGAAAGAGATACCGTGGCCCTGGAACACAAAGGGCTAAGAAGGAACATGGATGGGTTTTATTCAGTATAAGTCTGACACTCCCTTCCGCTCCGCCCAGAGTGGAGGGGTTATTTGATGATTTCCCATCGGAAAAAAAGGTGAGATTCCTTAAGTCATCCGGGGTACTTAAGGTGACCATTAGGGTTGGTTTGTGGGATTTAAAAATACCAGTCCGAGTCAGATTTAAAAGTTCCAGTACCACTCCTTAACTTATTCCCAAAGTTAGGGCGCGTATTGAAGATTTCCTCCCGAAAAAAAATCGTTCAGGAAGTGGTAAGTAGGAATCTTTACCCACTAGTTTTTAGATGAGAGTTTAGAAATGTAGATCAATACAAAATCATAGGTTTCGAAATTCATCAAAAAAATATTGTGACATTTTCAGCGATTAAAAAAATAAACTATCGGCACACCTGCACCCACTCTTAGTAACTGCAAGATTTTAAAAACATAAAAAGAATAAAATTTTATAGTGGTTGATCGGAACAGTTGAACAAAAAGCCCGTTGGTCCCCCGCACGCCAATATTGAAGCCGAATACTTTGTCCCATGCAAATTCGTTCCCCGTTTACTGTCGGTCGACGGGATATTTCCTGAGGTAAACTGCACATACTTAAATAGATCTAACTCCAGACTAGTTCGGGACAGCTGATATTTTGGTAGATATTTTCTAATGTTTTGATTGTTAAATGTTGGTTTAAAGATAGACTAAATACTCAGGGCTCTAATAAGATAATAATTAACGGCCCTCATTAAGTTTCGCTTTTACATGTAGGTCCGCATTAGGGGCCTAATTTAAGTATTATTAGCGGCAGTTTCATATTAAATCGTAGATCTATACTTTGGTCAGTTAGGTCTGCTAACTATTATTATTTTAAAACGGATGTAATGTTCCTCGTCCTTGTAAGATTCACAAAAAATCCAAGTAAGAGTAAGACCCTGACTAACTCTTAAAACGTTGGATAAAACTTTAAGGAGAACATAAGTGAACAAACAATCTTCGATTATAGAATTGGGAAAACGCTCACAAGTTTCCCTGAGACATAAAAGAGTAAAATTGAAAAGCTTTTAATTGAAAATCGCCTAGGGTCATGAAAGGTCTTTGCTTTGTAAAAGTACTTGCCTTACCTGTACTTAAGCTGTTGTCGAGAATTCCTTAGTTTTAGTCAGAAAAATATTATAAGTAACTATAAAGTATTTCTAACTGGCTCAGGTTAGGTCCCTACTTATTTAACAAGCTCAATCAGACAAAGAATGAAGTCCGTTTTTTGTTATTGGCAACAAAAAGATCTATGATTAAAATAGTCGGGATAAAGCCAGTTTTCGAAGTAGTAAAAAGATTCAGACACGTAATTAACGTTTTATTCCAGCCTTCCAGGTTATTTAACTCTTTCCCCAGAACCACGACTAGCTACCTACAACGATTCGTTGATTGCTTGTGAAACCTCGGAAATAAATCCTTTTTTTAAATCACCGAAATGTAATAGAAAATAGTTGCCAGTGTGTAATTTTTCATTTGAATACTGAACTAATTCGTTTTGGTTTTCGAAGTGAATAAAATGCAATTTGGGAATTAAATGTTCCAGTGTTTGCAGTAAACGAAAACAGTGTTGAATACAATTTGCAATGTAATTAATGTTATTTTTACCGGTTGACCTAGACAAGGTGAGTACCTATGCTTATACATTTTGTTAATAAAACACATTGTTGTATATAGGCACACTAGGCACCTATACGATATCGGATGTTTTGCAATAGTTTTGATATTTGCTTATGCAGTTCTCGTATGTTATGTTTATTTTTACTACGTCATCAAACCATTACCAATACGAGCCATTTTTCATGTTATTTAATTTTTATTTACGATTATTCGTATTGGCGTAATCTTATCGTATTCTTTATAGATCATAGAAGAAAGTGAATGTCTTTTTGTGTTCTTACTAATGAAATATTTTTAATTACGGCCGCAGATTAAAAAAAATCATGCGAGTTTTACCCAAACCCCTTTTCTCACGTTTTTTTTTGCAATTTGTAGGTCAGTGGTATTAAATGATCGTAGAGGGTTGCCTTGATAATTTTAATTAGAGTTATAACTCTATCAAGCAATATTTTTACGGTCACAAATCATATTTTAATCAAGAAAACCCGACACTGACCGCCAAATTGCAAAAACACGTAAGAAAATTTGAATTTCGCGGTCTAACCTGGCATTTCCTTAACGCAAAACATGTACCTAAAATCTAAATAGAGTTCTCACTAACATTTACTTTACCCACCATTTTTTTTTGTGGCATCTCGCATTTCAGCATCTTAGGCTGGCTTCTGCTTAACCGGTCTAGTCCTGTGGATGCCTTGAATTTAAGGCCTCCAGCCAGGGCAACATTCCTAAGATTAATAAACTGCTTTTATCCCTTGTTCGTGGGAACGTTGTAAGACGCTTGTCAGCGTAGTGCAGGACCTAACGAACAGCTAACGAATGCTTAGCATTTGCCCTCGTCTCTTCGCCCAATTTCGTTGAATTTCGTAGGGTAGGGGGGATTCAACCGTTATAGGAGACGAAACAAACAAAAGTGTGTTTGGATCTTTTAGCGCTTGAATGACATTGAAAAACAAGATGGCGGGGTTAGTTCCAATTTTGGCCACACGCCAAATATCCTTAAACAACTCTACTAATTGTTCATGATTACCTTACGAGTACGTTCTGTAACCTTCTGAATCTTGATTCCATGTAAAGTAGGTATAAAGAAAAGGCGTGTCGCTTATTAGGTATTATAATATTAATAAAGTTTTATCTTTGGCTCGTTTAAATAATGGTCAAGAACACTATATAGTACCTAATGTTGGCCATTAATAATATTTAAGTAAGTATATTGGTTTATTACGGTCACTGATTAGAAGATCATGTGAAGATTTGATTAATAGGTGGCTGGCTTTTAGGGTAGTTAGGTATAGGTAATTATGATAGATCTTGTTACCACTCTTGTTGTTATCTTGCAAACTTGGACTGCTATTAGAGCCAGTCCTAATTAGACTTATGCATAGTGTTGCTCTTAGTAGGTATCTAGCAATCTACAATATGTATCGGAAAAGTGTGGTAATTTAAGGATGTGATACCTACTAACTGTTAAACTACACAATTTCTCCATGGGAAATATAAAAAAAAAAAAACATAATCTGTCCCTAGATTTAGGTCGAGTATATAATGAAATGTTGTATGGGACTGCTGAACTCACGCTGAGGTGTTAGGGGCAACGCCATTAAACGACTATACACGTAAGTACTTACTATGCAAGTTCCAGTCGTGAAAGATCGTGGTACATTTTGAAATATGAAAAGTAATGGATCACACGTCACAGGGGCACATAATCTCCTGACAACGGTCACCGCGGCAGCCAACAATTTATTTACAACGATATTCTCACATGACACCGTTCTGACGCCGAAAGCCGAGGGCCGAGAGCCGACGAGCCGAATCGTCCTCCCGACCCGGCGTTTAATTTTAATGATGATTTCGGGATGTATATCCCTGGATATTTCGAGTTTGTTTTTCGATGTTTTCGTATTGGGAAGGTCGGATATGTATTGAAATAAACGTTGACGTTTTTATGGGTACCTCAAAATCTCCACATTCTGTAGACAGAATGTGGAGATTTTTCGGAGTGAATGCGCAGAGTATTTCGGAGATAAATATTTTCAGGAAAAAATACAGATATTTGTTAGTCTGTTTGTGTCTGTGTTTGTAATCTTTTTTTTGCAAGCTTTTGGGTATCTAGTTTTCTAGGTCCACACCCTAGAAAACACTATCTACTTCTAGAGGCAAACTATGGAATGGTTGACGTTGTCGGTTATGCAAAGTGCCAACTTACGTGACATAGCAAATTTTGTGCATGTAGCTATAGTTTGTATACGTATCTACTTATACGCTTAAAACTTTTCAAAAGCAGAACAATAAGGCAGACCTAAAAAACAAAACAGTTAGCCCTCAACTAATCTACCATTACAATCCCAGAAATAAGGTCTCCATCCACATAATGATAAGGATTATCCAGTACAAGTGCGTACATAGCAACAACAGCTGAGAGGATAATCTCGCGTGGACGGATCAGCTTAAGTGGGCTCCATTGTCATTTGTCTTATGATTAGGTAGGTATCCTCCAGTTATGTTTATGTATACATGGTTGAGGTAGTTATTGGAGGATACCTAATAAGTAAATGGTGTTTGTGCATGGGAATGTGAGTCGAGAGTTTAGAATGGGATGTTAAATTGCTTAGTGAAGTATTGGGGATGTGTGAGAGCTTTTCTTATGTAACACTCGTAGATATTTACTGCAATTTCCGTGATTTCTAAAAGCGCCATTTGTGGTGTCAGATGGTCCGTTTGTTGCTGTTTTTTCAATCAAATAACGAAACAGCTTGAGAATAGACCTACTCGTAGTTCAGTGAACATTCGGTAAACTGTATAGCGACATCCCTTAAAAAAATAGTCATCACCAAACCAGGTCTTTATGTCAAGTTTCAAACATCGAAAACATACAGTCAATAAAACGCATGTTGAGAAAAACATAACCCTTAACGGCGAGTTATTTGCACGTTACTTGACATTGAAAAGTTTACGAGTAACATTTCGCCTCGCGGGTGAAATACCGCGTCGTTTCGGACCGTTTTAATCCTAGTTGCGGGTTACATTAATATTTCTGTGTGACATATGACGAGACAGAGTTGTATTTCATTCAAAATTCACCAATTCATCCTTTGAATTGTTTCTAGACACACGTTACATCGCATAAAGAGACATAGATAGGGGATTATTAGCATGTCCATTTGTTTTATGCAAATTTATTCGAATATCGTGTTCAGTTCGTGATAAAATTCGAATAAAAGTACAATCGAGCCATCACTTTTATGTTTAAAGGTTATTATAGGTACGGTTGAAAAAGTATAATTGAATTTAGATCAGGGACACGACTTGTTATCTACAAATAAGTTATATGTATTTTTATCAATTGGTTCGTATTTTTGTGGGATGCTTTATTTATCTAAAAGCGATATCTAAGGGATATGGCATAGCCATAGGCAGTCGATAATAAGGATCTTTATGCCAATTACCTGCCTCTCAGTTTTAACTAGCTAGGTACATACATATTTCTAATATTTACGAAAAACATTCAGAAGTTTTCTTATACTCACATGTTAATAAGGCTGCTTGGCCGATGTTGTGTTCTTGGAGAATAAATCTGGAAGCAAAACAAAAATAGATTGAATAATAGGAATATTCCACTGAGTAGGTATATTACAAAGGTTAGCAAAATGAGTCCAGATTCGGGTAAAAATCATTAGCATCAAACAAAAATATTGCAGAGTACAGATACCTACTTATATAAAACTACCAAGTACGCACTACAAGTTCTTTTTAAAACTAACTAAACATCCGATATTAAATTACAAAAAAACAATCAGCAACTTTTATTGCTGAATTTATCGACCTACTTCCATTTTCCGTTGATTCAGCACACAAGGGTTAATTCCTTTCCCTGATTTATATGTGTTTTGCTTAGTAAATAATTGTGTCAGTAATTTGTTGAGCTATTCAGAGCGTTTCAGGACCAATTACGAGGGTATATTCGTGAAGGGCTATTCTTAAACTGCTAATTGAACCGTTTAGGCCCTTACGTGAATCAATCATTTATTGCTAGGTATTAGGAAATGTTCTGTTTTGTATAGACGATTTCTTTGAAGACATACTTAGAGTTTTGAGAGTCGAATGTTTTGGTAATTGACTTAGGAATAAACGGCTATTTAGGCTCACTCTCTGTGTGATATCATGAATTCATTCAAAGATGGGAGCAATTTACGAATATTTCAATATCACAATTAGATGTTCCTACTGAAACAGGGAACATAAGCACACAAACAAAACGTACGACGTCGACGTACGTACGTACGTTTTTGTGTGTAAACACACAAATATCTATGTATATTTATTTAAATATGTTTTATATTTATATTAAGTAGATAACTTTACTTTTGTTATTGAAAATTTTTGTGTAGTACAGCACTGAGTACCCCCTTTTTATTTTATTTCTATAATGTCCATCCAAAGGTTGTCTGGAAGATATCGCTATCAGCGATAAGACCGTTGAAACCATAAAATTAGCAGTTTTGTGAACCCGAAGTTTCATTTATGGTATACAATAAAGTTTTATTCTAATCTATACTATGTAGTTTATAGGTATGTGGCTGTTTAAATAACAAAATACGGTTATCTATACAGATTTGTGTATTTTTCAATAACACTGGGGTTGAAACTAATCAAGCTCAGTTATGATCTAAACTGAGATTTAACACTATTCAAAAGCAACTCCCCAAGCAGATTACCCACCCAACAATAATTCTTTCCCGACCTTTATCGAAGCTATGATCTAAATAATAATATGGGTTTGTTAGGTACCCGCATATTAGGTAACGGTACCTACATATAAGTATTATATTTTATTTGTGTCGCGTTTCAAAAGCCGGACTGATGGACAGATGGACAGACGGTAACCATGCGTAGGGTTGTGACAACAAAAGACTTCCGTTCCGACCCTTTCGTTACTCTTATCAAAAAATGTTTCACTTCCGACTGAACGTACATATAACAGGAGCCAAAAGATAATTAAAAACTGTTCAATAGCAACTCTATTACTCGCAACAAAAAAAAAATATCGTTCTTACGAATAAGTATTCAAACAGCGCCATATTAATGTAATTGTATTTTTCTTGCAACGTAGTACAGACGTTATCATTAAATTGCATGCAAATATTGTATAAATTTTATTCCAGTTTACACAGAATTCTTCATTACATTTAATAATATTATTGTACCGTACATATAATCTCGTTTGAGCTCCATCAATTATTCGGAGCAATCAGTTTGCTTCGACTACAGAGTTGCGGACCCCTCCTTCTTCCTCTCATAGAATCTCTTTAAATTAATGACTGACTAATTAAAGGTATTTATGCGAAAATTCTGGCTTTATGTAAAAAATATCTACTTAAAACTTTGCCGACTTGGTAACTTTATTATTTTAATTAAAGTATTCTGATAGGCTCGTGAATTATACAGTTTGAGGGAGCTTACAGTAAATGTCATTCCAACCCACGGTCGGAAACCAATTAAAGTTAATAATCCTCTAATATGAAACAATCGGTTTTAAAACGAACTTCCAGATTCCGCTGCTTTATCTCAGTTGTCATTCCCTCTCGCTATTTTAAGACATACTTTTCAAATACGTAATTAAAGATTGTCGAAAACTTCGAACAAATCGACGCCATTTTCTTCTCTTCACCTGTTTATTTTAGCAGTTAATCAATGTACGGAGTTATAAAATGAGAAAGTAGGGTGCCTGTAAATTGACAGTAAATAAATAGATTAAGTCGGCAAGGGTAATTGATGATGGAGACCCCTTACCGCCCTGAGCAACGAGAGATTATTATCTGTACTTCACTTATAACAGAATAACAAGAACGGGTAATAATCTGAGATGGCGTAACGTTGGTTTTCTTTGATATAAATACTGTGTAGAGTGAATGTTTAGAATTTTATTTGGCATCTTAATAAATTTTGGTTAAACCAGATACTTTCTTTTTAGCTTTGAAGCTTTCATTACTGGAAAAGGACATTCATCGAGTTGCTCCAGGAAATCTTTTCTTGCACCATCTCGGATTAGCTAGTTAGATTTTTGAGTCTTTTTACTTAGTGTAGTGGCCGCAATATACAGGTTGATTTTTTAAAATGACAATACTTTAAGGGCCTTTGGAGTCTTTTTACTTTAAGTATGAGACCGACCATGAAAAATAATATGTCAGCTGCTCCCTTCTCCATACATTATTGGTCGCGTAACTTCGTCTGAGTCACATAAGGCAAGCGGGGGTTTCCTCGTTTTTGCAACCTTTCTTCACTCATGCTCCACTTATGTTGGTCGTGCGTGATGTCATAATACTGATAGCTTATAACCTTAGTCTAAGAGTGGGCAATTCAACACTAAATTTTTCAAATTACCAGGCTTTCCTGAGGTTAGCTCGTTCAAACAAACAAACTGTACAGTTTTATAATATAAATATAGATTAAAACTAAAACGGGCAGGCAACCACTCGACATCACAAGGGACCTAATATTTTCGTCGGCAAAGTTCGGGAGTATGACAGTTCAACTTTTCCTAACCTGTCGAGGATTATAGCCCTAATGGTTATTTATTATGTCACTTCTTCCCACAAAATTGGGCGGTAGGGTCTGTATTTGTGGTTCGGTACTTCTATATTGTTTGGTAAACAGATTTATTCAGATAGAAGACGAATAAATGATTATATTTTATACACAGAAGCTGTTGGTAAAACTATCTTTAGCTACAAATAAATACTATTCCAGCTGCTGCTGCAAATGCTTTGATGTTAGGCAGACGTAACATTTTTTGTAAGTACTTAATGCTTATAATTTCACCACGAATAAACGCTTTTTGTTTCTCCATAAAAGAAAAGTGTCTGTTTGTAATTTCAAAATAAAGGTTTTTACTGAATGCATAAGAAAGTATATAAATATCTTTAATATCTGAAAGTATATATAATGATCACACACCTGATCCACCATCGGGACATTAGTTAATGATCCCACATCTGATGCACCATCGGAATATTAGTTAATGATCCCACATCTGATGCACCATCGGGAAATTTAATGATCCCACATCTGATGCACCATCGGGACATAAGTTGATGATCCCACATCTGATGACTGATACACCACCGGTACATTAGTTAATGACCCCCATCTGATCACTGATCCACCACCGGGATATTAGTTGTGGCGTCTTATGCTGCAGGAATTCATGTGACCAATTCTAACAAACAGTGTACTGATATGCGAACTGGTTTATACCGATTAATATAGCCAAAGCATTCCGTAGCGATTGATTGAGTTCCGTGCGGGTGTTATCTGTGAATATTCTGTATCCTATAGTTAAGTTAAAGATGCATACAATATGTAGGTACATTATATTGAGTCTTGTAGATAGCTATTCTGTATGAAGTAGGATAATGTAATGTAAGATTAGGCGCTTATGATATGAAATAGATTGCTTAGTTGATCACAGCTTACGTTATGTCATTGGGAGTTCGAAATAATTATATACTGGCAATGGTATTTTCTTTTTTCAAAATGAAAACAACCAGTAAATTTTTTCTACAAATGACTCTGAAATGGTTGTTTTATCTTTTTGCTCCCTTATTAGATATACATAGAGGTATTAAGATTTCATTGCAAAGTTTTAGTTTAGCAGTGTTCGTCGATAATGTTCTATTTTTAAACACAAACAATTTGTCTACTGCAAGCTAAATCCCTGACAGATTGTTTCCAATCTTTGGTCTTATTAGAAGTAAATAATATTCATAAAACAATAATACGAACTTACTCCTGAATATCAAATGGTTCAATTCGAAGATTGATGCATAAGTTTTACTAAAGTTAAATGAAAAAGTATCACAATAAGAAACCCATAGATAGATCCAAGGAAGGTAAATAAGGAAGAATAAGATAAGTATGTAAATAATAAATTGTATAAATTTGTATAGTAAGAAGTTGTACTTAAAATCTAAGTTCTTTTAACATAAAACGAAGAAATATTCTTAGCTGTGAAGTATTTTTAGTCAGAAATACTGTGTTCATGGTTGCAGTCTTTTGTGTTACGACATATTCTCAGAGCGTCAGGTCTATTTGCTCTCCTGTTTACATTTCCTAGCGTCCGCGAAATGAAAACCATGGAAAGAGTCTACAGCTTCTGAACTTATTTATACAGTCCAGCAATATAGCGGAGGAAAACAAACACGAATAAAATATACGTTTAACCCCAGGATGGGTTATTCACGTTTTGGCGTATTCACGGCTGAAAACACATATATGTACAGCGAAACCAATTATTCCGTAGTGAAAGTACGTAGTACGTATGTATTATTTATTGCAAGCCCGTTCAACCATAACGCGCAACGCCGTTGTAGAGCAACGTTCAACAATATTGGAATAGTTTGTTAGTGTTTACCTTTCGACAGTCGGTATACAATGCACCTCCCCGTTTCGTTTTCGGTCCCGAGCCAATTGTGATACGAGCCGAATACCCGATATTACGAGCTGCTTGTGATGTAGTCCATGATAACTGTCCAAGTCCGGGTATGTGCGAGTGGCCTACGGTTAATTGCATACGAGACCAGCAATGATGATGGAGCTTAATGACTGGTGCAGTTAATAATGTACCGTTGTACAGCCTGGGTGGGCTGTAGAAGGAAGCTGCTGGATTGTATGACGTTTCATGGGATTATAGAGAAACAGAATGGCATATGTGGCTTTTATGTGAATCGACTGCAGGAGATTGATTGTGAATTCGTCTGAGGCCGACATTTGGTATAGTAGCATGTCTATCGGGTAGCCTATTGTCTAAGGAAGGTAACGCGATTAACACACGGTCGAGAGCTGGTTCTTGCCCATTTATATTGCTATACCAACATAGAAGTCGTTTTGCAAAGACCGCAACAAAATTTGAAAAATTGCCGAGATTGTTTAGCCAATGAAAGCCTAATAGACCTAGAAATGGAATTTGGAAACTACTCAGCAATGCTTTAGGGTACTTTTTAGGTCTTAATTATTTTCTCAATAAATTCTCATTAATCAACGCCAAGTTAGTACTTAATTAATGTATGTGAGCTTTTTTCAATGCAATTATTTGTAACATTTACTCATTTCTAAGAGAGGTAAATTCGCACTGGTGTGAGTTTTTCGCCAGTTATGTTAAGTCCCATAAAATAGGGGCAAGCCTATTGCCATTAACCGGGTACAAATCCGGACTCCGTGGCTGCTACTGAGAAATTCCTGGCAGAATAACCCAGTAATAATGGAACCCAGGACTGCATGCAGTCATGACCACCAGAACGTCAGTTGCGACCACTAGACCAACCAGTTATTTATTTCTGTAGAAATATAGCATTAGCTTTCTCTGTGCTTTTGTAACAACCGTACTGCGATCGCCAACCCGCCTGCCAAGCTTGGAGATTATGGCAAAACCCCCCAAATTGTCAATGACACTTGGGGGAGGCCTATGTCCAGCAGTGGACGTCTTTTGGGCTGAAATGATGATGATGATGATAGCATAAGCTCTCTTCATGACATTATATAGAATACAGGCAAACTACGTTAAACCCTTGTTGTTATGGGTAGGTAGGTACTTACATACGAGGTTAATGCTCTTTCGCGAAGATCAACTAACCTGAAATTTTCATGGTGAGTTTCTTGCCCATTCTTCTCTATAGAGATCTACGCTTTGGAATAGGCAACTACAGTATTTTCACAAGTTATTATGCCTTGTGACTGGGACTGTAGCTTCGTGTTTTTTGACTTTCAAAAGGGTAATGGTCTAATTGAAATGAATGCTTAGATTTTGAGTTTGATTGTAGGTTGTTATGTATTTATGTAGTAATGACGTGAGCGCATACACCTCTTAGCTCTGGACTAAATTCCTTCAAAGTTACTTACTTGTTTTGTACACAATAAGTTGTTGTTGTTTCTTAAAAGTGTTGATTAAGATTTTTTAAATAAGTTTGCCCTTTACAAGTTTATCTTAACTATTTTTGGCACTGTCGCCTTAAATAGAAACTTCCAGTCTTACTAAAAATGTGCTGGTGAAAATCTACGTAGTTAAGCATTTCAGACGATGCTTTTGAATGTATTTACTGTTTATGCACATCCTCGTAAGATTATTCTCAATTGAAAATCTCGCAATGTAAAAATGGTTTGCTGTATCAAAACACACTTCTGGGTAACGCTCGCCGTTGTACATAAGCTATATATTGAAATTTGAGTAGGCATATTTTTTAATTTTGTGTGCAATAAAGAATAAGAATATAGCTTTAAGACCTTTAATCTACGATGATTTGACCAGTACTAAATTGCGTTCATTCATTTTGACAGTTTGATAACATTTATTGCGTCATCTATAACTAAAATCGAATTATGTAATAAAAAGTAAATTGCAGCGACAGTGTTAACTGTATTTTTTTTTTGTCTTTATTTAATTTGACAACTTTGGTCCACTGGTTAGTACAAATAATTCATTTTTACTTGTATGTCACAAGTCATCTATAACTACGTATAATGAAAACTCGGTAAGCGGGTTGTTGAGAGTAGCGGTGGCCCAGTGTTGGCAGCCCCGACTTACGAGCAGTAAGCCGTGGGTTCACACCCAGACAGGCGCATTACTTTGTGTAATTTATTTCGTCACAGCTGCCCTCAAAAACGGTGAAGGAAAACATCATGAGGAAACCGGCAAGTTCTAGAACAAAAAAATCGAAGACATGTGTCATTTACCAACCCGCACTGGGCCCGCGTGGTGGATTTCAGCCCACTCACTCTCATAGACAGCTAAGACAGCAGGCCTGTGTCCCAGCAGTGGGAACATTATATGCTGATGATGAAGCGGGTTGTGCGCACACGAACGAATTATTTTATTTATTTATTTGTTCGACCCATAAGCTGGGTGCTTAACACCGAAAGTGTTAATTGAAAACTTATCGGATTTTCAGGCCTAAAATAAAGTATTTTGTTTGAGAGGTTATTTCTTGGAATCATAAGTTAATGGTGTTTATCATGCTATTGAACTTTTTGACTATCGACACGCAAAGAAAAAGAAGAAGTTTGCCAAAATACTCATCAAAACAGTAGAAGACAGTAACAACTACACTAATTACGTTTACACACACACGTGCAAGCAAGTTTTAATTGCTTCGTGAGCCTCGGCGTCATTCACGGTGTCTGCACCGTCGCATCTTCTCATAAAAGAACTTACGCTTGTAAAAGAGATGCAACGCAAAGTTTATGTTGCCTTGCAAAAATTCACAACGGCGTCGACGTCCGCCTTTCAATCAGAATACCTTGGCATGCATGGGGAAGCGTTTTAAATAGAATATTTTAGTACAATGCGTCTTTTTGCTGTTTAAGGGTTGATTTTGTGCAGTTCATCATTCATCATCATCATTTCAGCCGAAAGACGTCCACTGCTGGACATAAGCCTCCCCCAACGCCACATTGACATAAGGGGGGTTTTGCCATAATCGCCACGCTTGGCAGGCGGGTTGGCGATCGCAGTACGGTTATTACAAAAGCAAAGAGAACGCTGCTGCCCATTCTCAGGCAAGTCCCTTAGTCGCCTCTTACGACACCCACGGGAAGATATGGGATGGTGCTATTCTTTACGTCCGACACCATACAGAACTCCGACACCATACAGAACCAGTTTGTGCAGTTAGGTTATCATTATGATGAGAACTGGATGGAATAGACTAGTCTTATTAAAAAAAAAAAAAAAAATACATTTTCTCTTGTCTGTAATCCCCTGAGGATTATGCAGACTTGTACCAACAAAATAAATAACTTAACAAAATTTGAAAAGGAACACCACAATGCGCTTCAGAACACAAATTGCTGACGTTGCTCATATAGCTGCCAAACTAAAATGGGACTGGGCAGGCCATGTCTGCCGGATGCCGGAAAATAACTGGAGCCCTGAGACAGCTTGACGGGGTCGCGGCAGACCGAGAAGAAGAAGGCGGGACGCCTTGGACGGCTTTCTTGTTAATTGGCGAGAAGAGGCAACATACAGAAAAAAGTGGAAGGAATAGGGGGAGACCTTTGCCCAGGAGTAGGAACAATAAGGCAAACTAAAAAAAAAACAAAATTCAATAGTGATTTTCTCCATCACATTTCGCCCGCGTTCACATTTAGTTCGTCGATTCTTCCGTCGACATAGCCCGTTTCTACGGCAGTTATGCTAAGAGTGCAGTTATGTTTTAAGTCCTATGTAATTATGTGATTCTTAATTACAAAACTCCAGGTCTAAAAAAAAAATATAAAGTTGCGAGGTAGTTTTTCTCAAGTGGTCCTAGAAGGAGTCAGGTTTAATTTCTTTTATAGAAAGATAGATAGAATATTCTTTATTTTGTACACCATCCTAATTTCAACTAACACAAAAGTAAACATTGCACATGTGACACAGTGGCGGTTTCATCGCTAACAGCAATCGTTTCGTTTTTTTTTTCTCTTTTTTTATATTGACTATCATTGAAAGAAAATCAGGATTTCCTTCAGGAAGTAGTTCAGCAGCTTCTTTACAAAACAAAACATCTGGTGGCCTACCATGACGTCTTAAAGCAGTATTGTTTTAATCTTATTACAGAATGGGAAAGACATGGCGCTAGACTTCCTCTGTAGCTCCGTCTCTTTCCCACACTGGAATAAGATTAAAACAATATTGCGTTAAGACGTCATGGTTACTCCCCTGATCTGAAAACATAAATTAATTTTCCTATCTCTATAGGTAAATGAGCGAGCTAGTAAATGATGATTTTAGAAATTGTATTTAGCAAATGGCTGTAGGCTTGTTACCAGGGTTTTCCACCCCTCGCCTAAGGCTGTTATGTTATGAAACTATGTTTATAACGAGAAATAGACAGAGGCAGGTACGTCTAATTATTTTCAGAAGCGCAACAGTTATGCGAATAACTGGAGCCCTCTTGAACAGAATCATAATAGGATAATACACTGTAAAATTCTTAAATTGGTCATAGACGCAGTTAACATTATCAATATTGACTTTGTGACAATTTTACGAATTGTTACGTGATTCATAGGTATTATAAACGACTTAATGTCCTTGTGAATAGTGACAGATTGGAAGGAAAACAAGGGATAAACAAAAATTGGTGTTATGATGGTTTACGATTCTGTTATAGCAGCCATTTTAGACCCCGTGTACCAATCGTATGGTGTCGGACGTAAAGAATCACCATCCCATATCTTCCCGTGGGTGTCGTAAGAGGCGACTAGGACGACGGGATTTGCCAGAGAATGGGCAGCAGCGTTCTCTGTGCTTTTGTGACAACCGTACTGCGATCGTCAACCCGCCTGCCAAGCGTGGCGATTATAGCAAAACCCCCCAACATGTCAATGTGGCGACACTTGGGGGAGGCCTATGTCCAGCAGTGGACGTCTTTTGGGCTGAAATTATGAATGATGATGATGATGTACCTATCGTATGGGGCGTATAAATCCGGTAACTGAGTGTAATGTTGACTAATTTTTATATATGTTATTCTATCTAAGGTCTATGGTATCTATGTTTTATTTTAATAATATGAAACTGTAGAAGTCTAGACTGTCAGTGTGTCACGGAATCCAGACATAATTACAAATATTTAAAACCTTCTAAAAGATAAATGCAACGTAGTTTTATAACCATAAACTTTAGTTTCCAAAGGTTAATTGAATTGTTATCACAGCGCAACATAGAACAAACAATAATAGCAAAGTTATGACAAGTTTCAATATGGGGTTAGAATTTGCGGTTGAATTTATATACCGCTGTCTCGAAACGGGAAGGTTGCGCCAGAGGGTTTAGCATGAATGCGCGTCATGAATGAAACGTTGTCGAACTTTTTTTTTCACCTAAGACTACATTTATAAAACTAAGTTAACCAATAAGAGTGAAACGAGTAGTGTAATTTTAAAATTGTTCGAATTTATCGCAGGACCACGACAACACGGCCAAGCAAGACGCGTATCGCGACAGCGACTGTGGATTAAATACTATTCTTAAAAAAAACAAGCTCAATTCAATTCAATATTGAATACGTATACAAAGTTTCGTGTCCGTGATATTAACCGTTGAAGATTTCTCTCTTGTTAAATATGTATTGTCACCAGAACCAAAGCAAAAGCAGTGATAACCTAGTGGCGTGACCATCAGACTACCAAGTCATAGGTATAGAGTTCGAACCCAAGATACGCGCGTCTGATTTTACGGATTTTTTTGCGTATTCTAAAACTTTATCATTCGTTTCGGTGAAGGTAAACATCGTGAGGAAACCAGCATGCCTGAGAAATATTTCTCGGAGGCATGTAACGCCAAAACAGACAACCATGGGCGGCATAAAAACTCTGACACCATGTTAGGCATTAACCACACGATAAAGAAAGAGACTAGAGCTCTAACGGTTGGGGAAACTGGCCCCTTATTCACAAACGCTCGGATTCGATTTCGATTCGATAAGTCGTA
Organism: Cerastis rubricosa; assembly: GCA_949152445.1. Taxonomy (NCBI): domain Eukaryota; kingdom Metazoa; phylum Arthropoda; class Insecta; order Lepidoptera; family Noctuidae; genus Cerastis; species Cerastis rubricosa. Next base: position 16,561,960 of record OX424532.1, read on the forward strand.
TGTCTATCTTGTTTTGGCATTACGAAAGCGAGCGAGATAGACTTACGACTTTCCGAATCGAAATCGAATCCAAGCGTTAAAAATACGGGGGCTGCCATGGTTTGAAATTCAGTTGCTAGATTTGATGTGCGTGTCGATTGACTCTAGTCGCTTCGTCCATGTTCGTTAGCGGGGTGTTTATAGTCTGCACGTTCGTACTAGGCTCACAGATTGTATAGGTAGTGTTCAGACCTATTTCCCTCGTGTAGTACTCTAATATTCCGGAGTGAAGTAATCGGATTATGCAGGTATCTCGTTGGTACTCGCTGCCTAAGCCGCCTTAACATGTTGGCAGACGAGAGATCTGTGTGAAGAGCTCGATCCAACTTTAAGACAATCGGTTTTGTATTGAAGTTGTTTAGTATAATCAACTTGTGGAGGATACAGTTTCTTGGATTCGTGATTTATAAAGGGTGTAAAACACCTCTTAACGAAGCCGACAGGCACTGGTTCTCCCTATCATTGCAATCATTTTTTTGTTCTACACCATACCTGGGAACCTTCTAGTTACGGAGATATTAGGGGTCAAAGTTCCAACTTTTTGACAAGTATTTTTTTAAATACAAGTTTTGTAATGGAAGATTTTTACTTTAAACACCTCCACGACCCCCGTACTGTTCAATCCGTCCATCAGCACAATGTTTTGAGTGCGTTACATTGAGTTCTACCACAAAACATGATTTTACAATTTTTTGATTTTTGCGTAAAGTTACTTAGTTTCATGTACAGAATGTTGACGGCTTCGTGATGAGGTGATTTACACCGCGTATAACAGCCGCATGGCTTGATCTTCATGGGACCGAGGTCACTCCGTGGATGAGTGACCACCCATCACACATCGAAACCCCTCTGTGTTTTGGAAAGCCATGAAGCTTTGCATCCCGACTATCATTTGTAAATTTTTGACAGTCGTTACAGGAAGTCAGATGCCCGAAAGTCTTGTGAAGAGGTATAGAATTACCCAGTAACTGGGTTTGTAGGTCAGATAGGCAGTTTCTCCATAAAATAATAAAATACTGGTATTCAGCTGTATCTGGTTAGACTAGAAGCCGACCCCAACCCCGATTGGAAAGACAGTTGTTGAACGTTTTGCGAAAATGAAGTTAAAAGTCCATTATTAGTTATATCGAAGAATAGGTCACTAAGAACGTTTCTGGGGAACACGGTAGTGAGAAAGAATAATAAAAATGATGGTCCAGTTGAAATTATTTGCTATAAAAGAGGGTATAAAATGAATTGTCCAGACATCGGATAATGGATTAAAAGTTTATTGTGAAGTGTATTGTGACTTTTAATCTAATAAAATAGTTTCCTTCGTTTTTTTGGTACCTACACATTTTCTTATTGCCTTCTCCCCCCTATCTACGCATGTCAAACATGTATTTTCAACAAACAAACCAGAACCAAAATATTAACAACCCAAAGAGCCATGGAACGGAGAATTCTAAATCTAAACTTGAGACACAAAAAGAGAAGCATGGATATATCAAAAACTACAGAAAACGTATAAAAGACGCTCTGGAAACGTATAAAAGACTGAAATATGATATTCCATATTGCACGTACAGGCCAGAGAACCAGAGATAGACCGGTAGAAAGATGGCTCGATGAAATTTTGAAAGCAGCGGGAAAAGAATGGGAAATGGATGGTTACTCTACAGAGAAGTCCCTAGAAACAAAGAAATATTTTCCAATTATTAAATTACATTTAAAGTCATGAATTTTGGACCATTTAGTTATGGAAAGGAATTTTATGTATTTTTGGTTTTGAATTCTATTGCATGCTATTGAAATCGTAATATGATTGTAAATAGAATTTTTATTAAGGAAATAAAAAGGCTTAATTATTTTATTATTACCATTATACGTAATGTTTGTCTTTTATCGTATTGAGAGCTATGGTGATGAAATAGGTCCCCAAATAAAGCACCTACCTCGCAATCATTACCTACATTTGCTCTGCTGAATACTCACCTGCGATATTAATATCCATTCCCAAACATCACACCAACTGAAAGCATTTGCTTCAACGTAACCTACAGTCTGCCTCCAGTCAATTAATAGTATGTGGTAAAACATTCCTTAGTAAGGGTCTTGTCAATAGTGTGAGGGAGGCGTGTGCGGTTGACTCGCGTACTGGAGTTCGCAGGAATTTCCACTCTGCTCACAACTGTCGCTTGGTCTTTGACAAATTTTCAGAAGTTATGTCAATCATATACAGGGTGTAACGGAATAGGTATATACATAATTAAGGATGTGCTACAGACCATCAAATTGAACATGATAAACATGGGACAAACATCATAATAGCGAAAAAAATATCTGCTGCCCCATTCAAAATTTCAATACCTATTCGACCCAAATGTATGGGGCAGCTGATATTTTATTCGCTATTACGATGTTTGTCTGATGGAGAAACATGTTCAGTATGATGGTCTGTAGCACACCCTTAAGTATGTATAAACCCTTTCCGTTACACCCTGTATTCATACTAGCTGTCCGGCGCAACTTCGTTTGCGTCATATTTTCCCCGTTTTGGCAACATTTTTCATTGCTGCTCCACTTCTATTTGTCGTAGCGTGATGATATATAGCCTATAGCCTTCCTCGATAAATAGGCTATCTAACACTGTAAGAATTATTCAAATCGGACCAGTGGTTTCGGAGCTTCAATGCAAACAAACAAACAAACAATCAAATCTTTCCTCTTTATAATATTAGTTTAGACTAATAGCTTATGATAGCGGCTTTGCCTACGTGGAATTCGGGAATTGCCTACAAGATCGTACTTCCAGGATAAAAAGCCTATGTGCTATTCCAGACTATAAATCAATCTTTGTGCCAAATTTCATCCAGAACCATTCAGTCGTTCTTGCGTGATTGAGAAACAAGCATTCATCCATCCAAACTTTCGCATTTATAATAGTATAACTAGCTGATGCTGTTGCCCGCGACTCCGTTCGTGTCGAAATATTGAACTAAATGTGTAAAAAAAAACCGGCCAAGTGCGAGTCTTACTCGCACACAGGGTTCCATAGCTCCAACAATATAATAACAATATTTTGAACTGTCATTCATTAGTTAGTAGTATTAGTTAGTAAACTTCCACACAACCACAAAACTAAATTTGTTTTTCATAGTATGTTTATGAAAAACAAAGTTATTGCTGCAGTTTGATGAAAAAGTCCCATATCTCAAAAACTAAACATCATATCTTATTGAAACCAATTTTCGTTGATAGTTTTTTTTACGTTCTACAATCCTAAATATTTTCAGAATTTTCCTCCTCTTACTTTAGAAATTAGAGGGGGGGGACCCACATTTTACCACTTTGGAAGTGGCTCTAGCGCAAACTATTCAGTTTAGAAAAAAATTATATTAGAAACATCCATATCATTTTTGAAGACCTATCCATAGATACCCCACACGTATGGGTTTGATGAAAATTTTTTTTTTGGTTTTCCGTTTTTAGTATGGGGACCCCCTTAATTTATTGTTTTTTTTCTATTTTTGTGTGAAAATCCTAATGCGGTTTACAGAATACATCTACTTAACAAGTTTCAACAGTATAGTTCTTATAGTTTCGGAAATAAGTGGCTGTGACATACGGACGGATGGACAGACAGACAGACAGACAGACATGACGAATCTATAAGGGTTCCGTTTTTTGCCATTCGGCTACGGAACCCTAAAAAGAGCTCGTGGCTAAATAATAACAGCCTCACGGGTCGATCTTTACGGTTAAGCGGTGCTACTTATATACCGAGTTTCCTCCGTGCCTCGGAAAGCACCTTAAGCCATTGGTCTTGGCTGTCATTAGTAGATCTTTGATAGTCGTTACGAGTAGTCAGAAGCCAAAAGTCTGACATCCAGTCTTACCAAGGGGTATCATCTTATTACCCAGTTACTGGGTTGTGGAGGTCAGATAGGCAGTCGCTTCACGTAAAATACTGGTACCCAGCTGCATCCAGTTAGACTGGAAGCCGACCTCAAGATAGTTTGGGAAAAGGCTAAGCAGATGATGATGATATGTACAAAAAAAATTAAAAGTAACCTATGTGCTAATCCAGACTATACTCTATCTTTGCGCCAAATTTAATTCAGATCCGTGATTGACAAACAAACATCCATCCAAACTTTCAGATTTATAGTAGTAGTAAGATAGGCAAAGTCAACCACACACCGTTGGCAACACTTTGACCTTGAACTGGCCCACCATGCAGTTTCAATAAAATAAGAGGCCAACTTGTACTGGTTTTGTTATGTTGTACCCCAGTCTCTGTCTCCCCTAAGTTTACGAAATTGTGTAGTAGGTACTCTGTTGGTACTGCTCTCCGTGTTTCGGAAGAATCCTTGTTTATAGAACTTTGAAAATCGAGGGAATTTAATTTTAGTTCAAGAACATGAAGGCATGCATATGATACGGTTGGAACAAATATCTGAGCTGCGTAGACACGAGTTTGTTGGACCGCCGTTATTTTATTAGATTTACGTTGCTCAGAATTTCGACCGCAAATATTAAAAAGGAAATTTTTGCTCTATGGGGTATAAAGGGTACTTTTCCGAGAAGTCATAGGGGTCTAATTATCCAGTCAAAAAGTTAATTTGCGTGAGTCTTGATTAAGACGCGGGTTAATCAGGGGTTGATTTATTTCATTTCACATTTACCTACTCGCATCCTTTCATCACCGAAGTCGGTACTTTCAGACGCCTGTCGCAAACAGCTGTCAAGAACTTAAATCATTTTCTGTTTTACGTACATTTAATTAAACGTGTTTTATTTCCCTGACAGTTGTTAGGGTTGCTATGAAAGTATGTACGTTTATTACAGTGGTAAAATAAAGCCTTGACCTTTGCAGGTAAGGTATCATTACATTTAGTACAAGCATATTTTGGCACGTGGTCAAGATCGAAACTAAACCCGCAATCTTCTTTTTTCAACACATTTTCACGAAACAATTGCTCAAATGTTTGCAAACAAGGCCTCTCTGTTAATGACATAAAATTACCAAAAAATCAGATAAAGCTCAGGGCAAAAACTAGAAACACGAAAACAAATAAGTATATAACAACTTGGCACTTACTATTTTATGAGCTTAATAATGCGCAAAAACAACTGAATAAAAACTCTAATAACCGCCAGTATTTTTGCGTTTTTTGTAGCAAATAATAAAGATGATTTATTTATTATATCTCTCGCTCATTTTCTCTTATTAGGTGGTAAAAACTCGTAGCGCCATCAGCGTTAATTCCGCTCGTTTTACACAAAGCCAGGTTTAGTGGCGAACGTTTAAAGGTCGCAGCTCGCATATTTAGCGGTTGTTTGCTAGCTCATTGCCACTAGGCACAACACAACACTAAACCGTTTTCATTTGACTGTGCCGGAACGGGGTGAAACGCTGGTTTAAGAGGAGTGGAAAACGTTTTGATATGCATCAATCAATTTAATACTTGTGAGCCGGTGTTTGGTGTTAGCTTTTTGATGTTGATGTCGATTTTGATTAGCGATTTTTTTATTGATAAATTCGTAGTTTGGAAGACAGATTTGTAGACATTAGTAATTGCAACTATTTATAATTAAATGATAAAGCTTAAGTGCAAGAAGCCGAGAACTCAATTTCTTTCTACCTTTATTCCAAATGCTTATCCTAAGATAGAGGGAGTTGACAGGAATACACATAGATAGTGGTCGGAACCATACAAGTCCAAAAAGTAAGGAGATGTTCCAGAAATGTATGGAGCCTGTATATGTAAATATTGCTTAATAATACAGTAACCGTTTTTTATTATCATTTTTTTTTCACTTCGTTTTAATGTTCATTCAAATTAACTTGGTCAAAGAGAGCAACACAACATAAAAATTAAACGTCAGATCAGATCAGCAGGCGAAAAATGTCATTTTCATCGCGTGGCGTGATAACTGCTTTAGTAAACAAAACAACTGGAATTTCTAAAATCTCGAGTTTAGGTTTGTTTTGTTTGGTTTGGTTGAACAAAACAACAAGTTCAATCCAAACTCAATGCAAATAAAGACTCAAAGACGACACTTCTTAAAACTGTCAAACAACTGTCATGGCTGCCCTAAAAATAGGTTTATCGTAGTAAAAAACTTTTCAAATGATAATTATTGTACGTCTATACCCTTCTTCAAACTATTTTTTTAGTATTTTTATGATTTCCTCTATGTTTTCCTATTTATCTATGTAGTGTACATAGTGGTAGCCCAAAATCAAACATCTCCTTTATTTGCAGATCAGCGTCTAGATCTTCTGAATAACAGCCCAGATATACCTAAAGCTATAGTATCAGACAGTCAAAAACATCAAAAGCAAATCCAACAAAACCCTTCACATAAATCATGAATCTAAACTCAAATCTGCACAGTTAGGGCTACCTCAATTTCAGACCCATAACTTTAAGCATTTCAATTGAAAACATTTATCCTAGCAAATATATATGATCAACTTCGAAACTTAAAGCTTAGGGTGTCGGTAAACGATTGCCACTATAAAACTGAGTTGTGGCCCAAACTTAGATGATAGGTAAGATAAAGGTGCAGTTACTTTTGAGATGAAGTGCTGTGAAAGTGAAATACTAAGTGTAAATCAGCCTTTTAGAAGGGATTATAAAACTAGTAGTTATTTTCGAAAACTAGTAGTTATTTAGGCGTCGTGGTAGACCTCGTAGAAGATGGCGGGACGAGCTAGACAAGACCAGCGACCAGTGGTCCACTTTGGCCCTGGATCGAGACAGTTGGAAGTCATGGGGAGAGGCCTATGCCCAGCAGTGGGACGACGCAAGCTAACGGTATCAGTATCAGTAGTTATTTTAAGATTTTATTTTATGACCTATCTAAATGTTTGCAAATAGTAGTATAGTCTTTTTCTGTTGACTGTTAACTGTTGACTGGTAGAGAATGCCTTGTGGCATTTGGGGAAATTTATATAAGATTTTATTAATATTTTAGAATAGATTATGAGAATAGATATTTTTAGATTTACTTTAACATTATCTTTAAAATATTGTTCCGTTCCCACAGACAAACCGTGGAAACGGTTTTGTGGGGCATAGATTTTAAATGAAAGTTTGTAATAAAATTGTATAATAAATAAATAATAATAAATAATAAATAATTAAGTGCGCCTATGTACCACTATTGTGCATGAAGTTTAAATAAATAAATTATATCTGTGTGTTTATATGAATGGAAAAATTACAGTGCAGGATATAGTTCCATGCTAGTAGAGCATTGTAAAAACTTTAAAATTAATTCTTCTAGAAATTGGCATGTATGTCACAAAAAGTATAAAGAAAACAATTAATTTAAACTTTTTTACGACTATACATAAAGTTGATGCTAAACAGACTGTATATAACCTTGTAGGTCATACTTGGTTACGAGACTTCAGACTTCCAATCAGCGCGACATTTACTAATTAAAAAGGAACACGCCCAATTTATGTAACAAAGTTTAATAAAACTTTACGTGCTTGTCACAATATATCATTACGTCAGTCATAAACCATGGTAACCCTGCGTGATATTTTCTAATTACGTCAGAAGCCGCGACGAAGGCAACTTCTTTTAATTTTTAAAGCGCGAAGGAAGCTCACAATTGCCCATAGACAAGTTTAATTCCTCCCTAAGCGGAAAAGAAATGATCAGACACCTCTGCCAAAATGAAAAGAGGCCTGATTTACAACTTGCGTAAAACAGGGCCCGGATCTTATTAACATTACTTTTTATAACATGGCCGCTGTTAAATTGTTACATTGTAGAGTAAAATTTAATTAAAACGTCTAGTTAGGTGTTAACTAACGCCATTAAGGCGTATGCTTTATGTACGGAACTAACTGCAGCTGTATTTATTTATTTTTTCATGTTTACGCTGCGTGGACGTAACGGTTTTTAGGGTTCCGTACCCAAAGGGTCAAACGGGACCCTATTACTGTGGCTTCGCTGTCCGTCCGTCCGTTCGTCCGTCTGTCACCAGGCTGTATCTCATGAACCGTGATAGTTAGCCAGTTGAAATTTTCACAGATTAGGTATTTTTCTGTTGATGCTATAACAACAAATACTAAAAACAGAATAAAATAAATATTTAAGGGGGCTCCCATACAAAAAAGTGATTTTTTTGCTCGTTATTATAAATAATGGTACGGAACCCTTCGTGTGCGAGTCCAACTCGCACTTGGCCGGTTTTTTTTATTAAATTTTCCTTGATATTGGGTTCTATATAATATAAAATATAATATAAATATATGACGGAGAAAATGTCTCCGTTCCGTTTTTAAAAAGCGTGACGTCAGCATAGCTGACGTCACTGACTATGTTCAGGGTGATCACTCATCTTCGATCTTCCAAGTAAAACACCACAAGTACACTGTATGACTCGTTTATTCAACCGACAGCGTAACGACTTATTTACATAGATCCGTACAGTTCGGCGGCTCAAGCAAGACTGACTCGATTGCCTACAGTGCGGCCGTATTTATAGGGCTCGACGTACGTGCACGTTTAATTTTAGGTTAAGTATTGAAATTACAATGATGACATTCATTTTACATCGTAATAAATTCAAAGTAATCAACTTATGGTTTTTAAACTAATTTTTAGGACAATTAAATGATTAAACTTAGTTATTCTAGGTTTTTCTAGACGAATTGTTGTAGTTGCGCCGATACGGCCATACTGACAGGCGGTGCGCGCTCTGCACCAGCCTCGTTGGTTCTCGTCGATTTTTGTGGATTCTCGTAGACCTGAAAGAATAGAAACAAAACTTCCTCTGAGTAGTACATCTGTAAACAACTTGCGTTGTTTTGTCTTTTGAGAATATCGATTCTGATAAGGTTAGTAGGTTCTCGGAGATTTTATTAAAGGGTTCTCGGAGGTTCTCGTAGAGTTCTCGGAGGTTCTCGTAGAGTTCTCGGAGGTTCTCGTAGAGTTCTCGGAGGTTCTCGTAGAGTTCTCGGAGGTTCTCGTAGAGTTCTCGGAGGTTCTCGTAGAGTTATCCGAGGGATATTTAGAATATTTGAATTAAGTTACTTACGGTTTTATTCTGATGAATTACGGTTTTCCGATTCCGATACGGCCACACTGACAGGCGGTGTGCGCTCTGCACCAGCCTTGTTGGTTCTCGTCGATTTTTGTGGATTCTCGTAGACCTGAAAGAATAGAAACAAAACTTCCTCTGAGTAGTACATCTGTAAACAACTTGCGTTGTTTTGTCTTTTGAGAATATCGATTCTGATAAGGTTAGTAGGTTCTCGGAGATTTTATTAAAGGGTTCTCGTAGAGTTCTCGGAGGTTCTCGTAGAGTTCTCGGAGGTTCTCGTAGAGTTCTCGGAGGTTCTCGTAGAGTTCTCGGAGGTTCTCGTAGATTTCTCGGAGGTTCTCGAAGATTTCTCGGAGGTTCTCGAAGAGTTATCGGAGGGATATTTAGAATATTTGAATTAAGTTACTTACGGTTTTATTCTGATGAATTATTTTCACCCTGTAGCTGGTGGTTTTCTGGTTCTCGTAGAGTTCTCGGAGGTTCTCGTAGAGTTCTCGGAGGTTCTCGTAGAGTTCTCGGAGGTTCTCGTAGAGTTCTCGGAGGTTCTCGTAGAGTTCTCGGAGGTTCTCTTAGAGTTCTCGGAGGTTCTCGTAGAGTTCTCGGAGGTTCTCGAAGAGTTATCGGAGGGATATGTAGCTGGTGGTTTTCTGGGTCTCGTGAAGTCGAAGGGATGGGCTTAATTGCAGCAGACTCCTGATGACCAGGTGATGCATTTCCCGCCGATACGGTCACCTGTTCACCTGGTTGTGGCGCGTGGTGCAGCTGATCATGAGCCACCTTGCGAAGTCACCCCCTGCCGACCACCTTCTTCACCAAATATCGGTCATTTTCAAAATATCTATCGTTGTTAGGTATTGTGGAACTTGAGTTTGGATGAGAACGTTTCTTCCGTATAAATGTTGCTACTGAAATCAGTTTAGGAACAGTGGTTGTTCTGGCATTCAGTAAATCGATGCGTAATCGCTCTATCATTAACACATCCAATCACTGCCTCCACGGCGTGCTCATCTTCCAACTTGTCCTTGGTACCCTTCTCCATAAAATCCATGCCCGTGACCAGAACTCGGCAATATCCTTTGAGGAATCATAAAAATGTTCCCTGAACCTAACAATGTCTCGGGAGTATCTGTTCTCAGGTTCAAATGTGGTGATGATGTTCTTTCGTAACTCTTCCCAGGTCACCATTCAATCATCGATCCACATTTTCGCACGTCCCTTCAGCAGACTGCAGACTTTCATACGAACGTCGAAATCACTCAACTTATATGCCTCAATGGCTTGATCAATATGTTGACACCACTCACGTACTCCGACATGGGTATCCGGGTCGAAAGATGGCAGGTAAATGCCTTTGATCCTTATTTTTGATTCGGTAGGCGGAGCACACAAACGCTCTGACATTCTCTGCATCATTTCCATCATCTGCATAAGGAACTGTGGTGGTATTCCGTCCATCTGCATTCCTTGATCAGGGTATGTATGCGGTCTTGATTGATTCATGGCTTCCATTGATGTATTGGAGACCAGTCCAGGCTCCTGACGCCGAATGTTGGCTGGTTCCAGTTGCTCAGGTGGTAAACGAGCTGATGAGGAAGTGGCTTGAGTAGAAATCTCTTGCGATCCCACTTCTGATGACGGAGAAAATGTCTCCGTTCCGTTTTTAAAAAGCGTGACGTCAGCATAGCTGACGTCACTGACTATGTTCAGGGTGATCACTCATCTTCGATCTTCCAAGTAAAACACCACAAGTACACTGTATGACTCGTTTATTCAACCGACAGCGTAACGACTTATTTACATAGATCCGTACAGTTCGGCGGCTCAAGCAAGACTGACTCGATTGCCTACAGTGCGGCCGTATTTATAGGGCTCGACGTACGTGCACGTTTAATTTTAGGTTAAGTATTGAAATTACAATGATGACATTCATTTTACATCGTAATAAATTCAAAGTAATCAACTTATGGTTTTTAAACTAATTTTTAGGACAATTAAATGATTAAACTTAGTTATTCTAGGTTTTTCTAGACGAATTGTTGTAGTTGCGCCGATAATATAATATAAGATAAATATTTTGTTGTAAGACTTATTACTTGCACCGTCTATTATGTTTCCTTATGTATAATATTCTTAGCTTCGTCTATTATGTTCCTGACTCCGTTCAAAAACTCGTTGACCCATTTAGGGGTGAAGTTTGAAAAATCTTCACGCCCCTCTCGACACCCCCTAAGAAACATATCTTCCGAATTTCATGGTTGTCAGTCAATCAGTCAGTTACTCATTCACAAAAGTCTTTTATAATAATATGGAAATCCGGTATTAGTTGCAAAAAAAAAACAGCTCAAATTTGTTTTCTTTTGTTACCGACATTTTATACCTTTTATAAAAAGGCTTCTGTGCCTACTTATTATGTGAACATTTTAGACCGAAGCGCCCCAGGGCAGAGCATGTCCTATGTTACGTAGTCTGACCTTACAACGCTTTAATTGTATATTTATGTTTTCCTTCTAAATCCCAGGGCTGCTGAATAAAATAAAAACATGATATCTCTGTAGCGTTAACATAATTTTTAGGGTTGCCAAATAAAATATGTCCATTCGTTTCAATTTTAAGCAGAAAGACCCGAATAGGTAGGTTCCCTAATTACATAAACAAAATTCTTCAAGCAGAAAAATATGCCCTAACCCGTGGCAATAGTCAGAAATTATCCCAAGGCATCGAACTGGTTTTTTTATAGAGAGATTTTTTTTACGCATGGGAAATCATCAAATGACTAACCAGTAAGCAATGATGACCAATGAGTGTCAGACTTCACACTGAGGGCTAATGTATATTCCGATATAAGAAAGAACTTTCGGAATCGGATCAGAAGTTCCGAAGATTACCACTTAAATCCAAACTTACAAAGTTTACCTTTTCATATCACTGTAGAAAAAAACATTACTTTATCAACGATCTACGTTGAAATATCGTTGTCAAAAACGCGTTTATTAAATTTGTATGGGAGTTTTCCGGTCCTGGGTTTCCGTAAGGTAATGTGATGTTACCTTTCGGTCCCCAGGGGCGCCCCATCACGCGTCTCTACTTCACGGCTTGAGAGCATCGCCGCGGTTAACGCAGGGGTAACCAACCATCGGAGTGGAAAATATTTGTATCTGTACGTGTACATTTATTGATGACACTGAGTGCTTGTGCGGTCACTGAGTGGTTGGGACATTTATCTGTGCTACAACACTTTTGACGTAGTTTTATGAAGGAAAATATTACCAGTTGAGCTAACTAAGGCTTACCTAGTGGGTTTCACTGCCTCGAATAATAACGATAAAAAATCTTAATAAAAATGTAAAAAATAATGTGTTTTAGAATTGAACTTCGCTTCGGATTTAGCGAACTTTTTTATGACTTTTTTTGCAGATTCTTTACGTACTCATTATAGTACATAAACCTACTTGTTACAGTACCTTTTAGGTACATTACGCAATAAAAAACTTAGACTTATATAAACCAATTTCTATATTTTGTAGAGGTAAAGAAGAATTCGCGAAGCTACCCTCGTGGCTTTAATCCCTGGCTACACTTGACGTCTCCGAGTGGGTTCACGAGGCAAAATGTCTTTGTGTTACACCAAAAAATTTCTTAAGAACCTCTTTTAGAAGCCTCCTCCGATAATAAGCGGCCGTGTCCCAAAAATAACATTTTTTTGTACAAACTTCATGTTGGGATTAAATAAACAAAATGTCAAAGGAAATATTTACTGTTGGAAATATTTGGTATGTTAGTGGGTACTGGTAACTATGGATAAGCTAAGAATCTGTTTATTTTATCTGAGTATTCTGTAAAAAAAAGTTATCTGGAGTTAAATCTCTTCTTTTATCTTAACCAACTTATGCCAGGTACTTAATACCGTGAATCTCAATTATTGTTTTATAAGTCACTATGTAAATATATATTTTGAACCCTACTAAATATGTTTAATAATACTTTAAGTTCTAATCGTTACACAGATTGAAATTGTCTTCAACAAACTTATAATATTCCAAACAGATTAAAAAGCAAAAATCAAACATTAAAAACTTAAATATTGACACCAAACTATGAAGACATTGACAGGTAAATAGTGCCCGGACAAGGGTACAAAAGGGTCCGAGTGCCGGGCGCCGGGAAGTGGACAGATGTCCGGAAAATAAAAGAAATAGCCAAATAGGAAAGTTTTGTGATAAGTGAGAGAGGATTGGCTGAATTACTGATGGTTGCGATTGCTGCTGGTTGTTTGTGACAAAAGAGGGTGAAAATTAGTCTTGCAATTGTGTAATATAGTTCTCAGTCATATTCCGAAGGATTTAAGGAGTAATCCATTCCAAATATCGTCTATTTGATACTCTTTTTTAGAATTGTCAAAATGAGAAATGCATTGGTATTTTGAGTGTTTTACGCATTTCCACACTGGTAACATTATATTACCTCCATTTTCTTCTTGGTTACGATATACAGATGTAATTTGTTGTCCAGTGGGAAATTTGACTGAATCATTTAATATGCATTTTAAGAAAGATAATTTTGTGCAAAAGATAACTTAAAATTCACGAAATATTAAAAAAAAAAAAAAAAATTATTATTAAATATTAGATTTTTTTATTGTCTTGTTCTACCTTTTGTAGTAAGCAACGACTTATTGTCGGGCCTACGCTGTCCTCCCACAGTTATGTACTAACGCTGTAACACTCAAATATTGTAAAACCAAATGATTTTAAAAGAGTAACCATGGAGTTTCTTGCCGGTTCTTCTCCATAGGAAACGACCAACCCGAACCGTGCATCTTTTGTCGACGTTTTATAAGTGCCCATATAGGCCTATGTAAAATAAAATATTTTGATTTGATTTGATTTGATTTGGAAATATGAACTGTTTTAACAAAATACTCACACCAATATATATCTACATCGTTTAATCACCTCATAATTTTACGGCCTATTAAATCCTCATATTATACAGCGGATGTTTAAAGCTAATATATAAAAATAGAATAATGATGAGTGATATAGAAATTGATTTGAATGATAATGCTCAAACGTCCGGATAGCTAAAAGCAGATCACACTCGGACATTGACAAATAATTGACTAACTCCATTTCCGTCCAATGTTAATGTCAATTCAGAGTTGTGAATAAATAAACATGAGCTGAATGCACGTGGTGATTAGCATAGCGGAATAGAGCTCAGTTTGTCTAAGGGAAATGAATGGATTGGAAGATAAATAAGATACCTTCATTTATTATTTATTAGCTGGGTACTGGGCAATCCTTTATAATCAACCATGTCCCCATTGCCAGGATTCAGGGCTTCTATCTGTGTAAGAGCACTTGCTCATAATCTACACAAGTACAGTTCGGTTTGATGGAGGTTATGATACATATCATCCTCGAAGAGCTGGTAGAGGTGTACTTAATAGTACACCCACATTTCGCTAGTTATGTTTTAAGTCCCATGTATTAGGGGCGAGCCTATTGCCTTCAACCAGGCTCAAATCCGGACTACGAGGCTGTTATTGAGTAATTCCAGATAGAAAAACCCAATAATAACACTAAGCTCGTCCCGGGAATCGAACCGAAAAGTCGCGCTTGAGACCACTAGATCAACGAAACAGTTCAAATGATGTTACAATGTCTTTGATTTTATCGTAGTACATGCTGTTTTCCTTCACAATTTGGAGAGCAATAAAAGCAAAAAAAAAGGTAATGACAAAACTGAAAGCAATGCCTGTCTGGTACAGACAGCCTTATTAAGTAGTTACCCCCTTGCGTACTCGGCCGGACTGTAGAGGGTTAAGCACATACTCACGCTGTCTGTACCAAACCTTCAACATGGTACAGACAGCGTCAGTATGTGCTAACTCCTCAAGTTTTAAAATGTAACATTGAACTCGTTTCGAATAATCCGAAGACTACTTTCAAAAATAACTCAATGTTACGACCCGAAATCGAACCATCGCTTCACCGAGCTGCGAATACTTAAGGTTTAACTAATTAGCCAGCGAGCCCTTGAATATTGCGATGAAATTGGTATCTACTATCATCATAGTCACTTTATCTTTAGGTCCCTGTATAATCGATAGACGTCGTATTATTTTCTGCGATGCGATTTACTATGAAACGGTCACAAAAGAAATATAAAAAGAAATAACGATTTTAAACGCAGTCAAGTACGTATCACATTACGGGAGCTTTACTGTTCTGCTTCTAGTAAAATAAAAACATACTATTTATGAAAAAAAACTATTTAAATTGAAGCCTTTTTGAAGTCTGGCATATAATTGCTATCTCACACACACCTGTAATTTACAATACAGCCATAGTAGAGAAAAAAAAAACACTTTTTTCCAATTCCTAAATTTCAAATTTATACACTTCTACATCAGTGATTATTTACGACCGTTTTTTTGATACGAGGCCTTTCAAAGCCCTTCAGCATTTTCAAAGCTCGGCTCAATGCTGGAAGTTGCAAATCGAATAACGCAATTATATTCAGTAAGTTTATGTGCAAACGATCATAATTATGAACATAAACATTCTACGAGCGCGTCCGGATAGGACCCACAATTGTTAACAAGAACAAACAAAAGAACTAGTCACACTGTACAGTGTATAGTATCAATATTATTCAAATAAAGTCGTCATGGATATTTGATAAAAAGTATAACAAAGATAGCATATCGGTTATGGTAAACGGTAGGTAAGACAAGGGTATGAGAAAGAGCAGATGTAACCCGAATAAAAAAATGATACAATAGGAACGTCGCATGATTGCATCGTGATTATTTATAAGAAAGAAATGTGGATATACGGAGTTTAAGCTAAAAGCTTTCACAGTACCGAACATTTCGAAATACATGTACATACCTTTTTGTAAATGAGCCGATATTTACGTATTTGAGGATCGTGCGTGCTGTAGGAACATTAAAATTTGTTTATTATTGAAAAGTGCCAAAGGATCAGTTACACAAAAGCTTTTATCTTCTTATGTTCGCATACTTCCCTAAAATTAAGGGATCACCTTAACGGAGACACTGTTACAATTTTTTATGTAAATTATTTTTTTCGTTGGTAAATTTTACCCGAGAACAAGAGGAACGTGGTATAAAGACAAGAAAGGAGATCGAATTATAAAGTAATTGATCGAATCATAAAAGTAAGGATATTGTCACGTATTTCAATAATGAATGTAGTCTGTTTAGGTTCATGGTCCTGATATGAACAATGTGTATACATATGGGGTACGATAGGACTGACATACGCATTGCAATCATTATTATTATAAGTCTATATTGTCCCACTGCAGGGCAAAGGCCTCCCTTCCCTCCTTCCACTTTTCTCGATCTAGTGCGATTGTACGCCAATCCTTAGAGAACGACTCCAACTCGTCCCGCCATCTCCTTCTGGGCCTGCCGCGTTGTCGTTTCTTGCTCTCTGGAATCCATTGAGTGGTTATTGCGATCATAAATGACCCTAAATAAACATAACATCTCGCCTGTAATCCCTGAAGGGTTAGCAGAGGTGCACATAATAAGTACACTCACATTTCGCCAGTTATGTTTAAGTCACATGTGCTCATGAGGAGCTCATCAGGAGCTCGTGGCTAAATAATAACAGCCACACAGGTTAAGCTGAGCTTGCCGAAGTTGGTCCTTGGATGTGTGACCATCTTTACATACCGAGTTTCCTCCGTGCCTCGGGAAGCACGTTAAGCCGTTGGTCCCGGCTGTCATTTGCAGATCTTTGGCAGTCGTTACAAGTAGTCAGAAGCCGAAAGTCTGACATCCAGTCTTACCAAGGGGTGTCGTATTACCCAGGTACTGGGTTGTGGAGGTCAGATGGGCAGTCGCTTCATGTAAACTACTGGTACACAGCTGCATCCGGTTAGACTGGAAGCCGCCCCAACAAAGT
This sequence comes from Cerastis rubricosa, assembly GCA_949152445.1. Classification (NCBI taxonomy): domain Eukaryota; kingdom Metazoa; phylum Arthropoda; class Insecta; order Lepidoptera; family Noctuidae; genus Cerastis; species Cerastis rubricosa. The sequence continues at coordinate 16,578,993 of OX424532.1, forward strand.
TTGGGAAACGGCATGTGATGGGGGCAAGCCATTAACCGGGCACAAACCCAGACCCCGTAACTGCTACTGAAAAAAATCTGATGTAAAAACCCAATAACACTTGGCTCGACCCGAGAATCGAACTCAAGACCTCATGCTCAGCTCGCTTAGTCACGCTTACAACCGCAAGACAAACGAGGCAAGAGTCAGAGTGTGTTGCAACAGTAGCACCATAACTGGAATTTGCCGAAAGAATAAAGGAGCAGAGCAGAGAGCAGCGGGTGCCCAGTGATGGCAGCCCCGACTTACGAGCAGTAAGCCGTGGGTTCGAACCCAGGCAGGTGCATTACTTTGCGTAATTTATTTCATCACCGTGCCCTCAAAAACGGTGAAGGAAAACTTCGTGAGGAAACCGGCATGACCTAGAACTAAAAATTCGAAGACATGTGACATCTACCAACCCGCACTGGGCCCGCGTGGTAGACTACAGCCCACTCCCTCTCATAGAGAGGAGGCCTGTGTCCCAGCAATGGGAACATTGTAGGCTGATGATGATGATGATAAAAAGCAGCAAGAAACTGCTGACAAACAGATGCGGTCTGCTCCCGCTGTGTCAGTAACAACGTTCATATGACATGGAATTTAATCACCAACTCACAACTTATTGAAGTATCACAAATACTTATACAAACATCTACAGTTTTCTAATCAATATAAACAAGATCAAAAAGGTTTCTAATATAGATGATAGTACTTAAGAAATTGGTTCCGACGTAAGCTCTATTGCTTTCGAAAAGACAAGTAATTTCATTTCAGCCATCTAAGCTGGTCGCGAAACATTTTATCTGTTCTACAATATTAATAATACCTTTCAGGTTCCCGTAGTTTGTTGTGAAGTGCTAATCTATATTGTTTGAAACCGGATCAAACGAAACATCCCCTTTTATTAGCCGAAACGAAATGCCTGTCGAATCAAATTTCGTCATTCGTTCCCCCTCGGAAAAGTGGCTCGGAATTCAAAGGGTTATTTTTTGTAGACATTTTGTTTGACTTTTTTGATACTGTTAGTTCAGTGGGAGTTTTTAATACATTTAGTGTCTAGGTATTATTATACCTATAGGTGAATCCATAAAGCCTTATTATGTTTGGCGTCACTAAACATTTTATTGCAAAAGTCTATGGGATGTTTAGATTGGTGAAACAGATTGAACATTGGTCGGATTTCACTATCATTCATATCTTTCCGAGATGTTAAGTATTCATCCAGCACGCGTGGATTTGCTTGTGAACCACTCAAACTTTTATCAAACTGAATTGTTTTAACATATTCACCACAAACGTTGTTTTAACATAACTAAAACTGAGAGCATCGACTGTGAAACTTTGTTTCCGTGATTGCAGATTTTATTTATAAAAATGCAGCTTGCAGAGCTGTTTAATCCTGTCTATATACGATAAATGCTAATTCTATCCCAACTTTTGTAACAAATAGAAAAATTCGCAGCAAGTGCTGGAGGAAAAGCCTTCTTGTGCAAATATTTAAGCAAGCTTGGAGCTTATAGTTTCCATCTCAGCACATTTTGCTTAAGTTTTAATACTTGGCCTTTGTGTCCTGCTTGGGGTCGGCTTCCAGCCTAACCGGATGCAGCTAAGTACCAGTATTTTTCATGAAGCGACTGCCTGTTTGACCTCCACAATACAGTAGCTGGGTACCCAATACGATACCCCTTAGTAAGAATGGATGTCAGACTTTCGGCTTCTGACTACTCGTAACGACTGTCAAAGTTCTACAAATCACAGTCAGGACCAACGGCTTAACGTGGTATCCGAGGCACGGAGGAAACTCGGTATGTAATTATGGTCACTTTGGGTGCTGATTTTAATGAATAAATTTTAATGAAAATTAAAAAAAGATAATATTTGAATCACTCACACTGCATAAACATGTTACCTACTTACTTTTTGTGAGTGAAAGTACAAAACAAAAATCACGTATTAAAAAAAGATAACTGGAAGCAAGACCATAAATCCTCCATTACCTGTAATTTAAAGCTATTCACCCCTCTATCAAGCGGCATTTTAAAAAAAACCTCCGAAGAGAGAAAAGCGTCATTGTTTAAATTCTAAAGCATTACAATACCAGGCTGCCAGGCTAGACAATTAACATTGGCGCGTAAACTGACGAGCCGTTTGCAGACAACAACGTGCTGCTCTCTCGTAAGAATTCGAAGTGCTCCAAACATTTATGAAGTCCTGGTACCTCGAAGTTAATCGTGAATGAAAATGCGTTCTCGTTTTTGTGAATGCAGTTTGTTCGTTCCATATTGACTTTTCATGCTTTTCAAAGGTGAGACAGTGAAGCTAGATTCAACGATTCATATTTTTGACTATTCAGTCTGCCTGTGATGACAGCTCGTGAGATTAAATAAGGCAAAAACGAACACATTCAAATATAGACGGGATAAGACTAAGAAAATCGTAATCCAATACTTGCTACTTAGTAACAACTCGCTCAGTCTAGTGTCATACGCTCGCTTGTTCGGTAGCATTCGTGTATCAATATCGAAAGTTTCCAGGATCAAAATTTTTGCATGAAAATATTCCCTATGTCCGCTCTATAACTCTTTTAAATCTCTTTGGGTAATAGTAAAAAGGTCTTTGTTGAAAAATAACCGTTAGTAGAAATATAATTAATTGTATTTTCCGTATTCAAGAAATAAATCGCTAAGGAGTTTGGGGTAGGTTAGATTTTTCATAGTTTTCTCAAAGCTGAAAATGGTGACTTACTTACATGGGGAGCAAAAGTTTCACCTCTACACCCTACAAGAAACAATCATAATTATATCCAACACCAACTAAGTATTTGATTAAATGTAAGTAGAATTTTCGCTGGCATTACGTGTCAGCGGCCATGTTAACAGCTGAGATAAGCCAGTGACGTCATACACTGAGGTACGGTGCTGACATGTAGGTCAGCTCCAGAATTTAGTGGGACACATAGGCCATGTTGGTTAACATCGGTTCGGACGTGAAATGTTTTTTCAGCAACTAAACTCTCACGCAAAATGCTAGGAGCCATCGATTTTAATCTGTCAACGCGTTTGTCAGAAAAAAGGTTACACATTGTGTACTAGAGAAACGAAGGAACGAAGAACTAGAGTAAACAATTTTAGTATCGACTGAACTTAAAAATGAACTATTTATTTTCATAAGTCATAAACCAGGGTTCAGGTAGAGGTCATTCTACTCATGAAAAAAAAAGTCAGCTGTTCTCTACATTTTGACGATTTTTACGGAACAGCTGATATTATTTTTCGCGATTTCATGTTTGGTCCCATAGTAAATGTTGTTCATAATGATGAGTACAACGACCTCTTAAGAGGTTATTGGTGTTTTACCAATAACCCTGAATAATGTGGTTACTTTCTGGAAGGATCATATCTGGCAGGAACTAGGGCATATAATGAGAAAAAGCCAACTTCTGCAAAAAGTTTTTATATTTAGAAAAGTTAATACTGTCATTAATAAGGGCAGAAGGTACCACTTCCAACACGTTATACCATGGTCTACCACGTCTGATGACCATGCCAATATTTTATCACGAACGTTCATTTTAGAGACAATTTTCAGGCCTAAACGCGCCATGTTTACGGAACTAAAATAGACACGTACTTAATTTTCCACTCCGTTTTGAAATCACTACACAAAATAATAGATGTTAACGGCTAACAAAATTTTATCACGACATTTACATATTAAATCAATTAGGCGTTCCACATTAATGATGCAAATTGGCAAATAAGCTATCGTTGGCCGCAACTCTGCTCATCCCGGGAGGTTTCTAAATAAATAGGTACCCTCTTAACATGCCGATCGTTTTCAATAGCTGCCGCAAACCTATCCGCAAACATTTGTAATCCCTGCCAACTAATGTTGGAGGCCTAATGCAGGATTGTGGCCTGGAGCGTAGGATTGCGTCTGTGGGGCAAAGTGTGTGGGGTCACGCGATCCTTTTCTGTACCTTCGTGGAATTTTGGATACTGGGAGTTGATGCAAACATCAGACAACAAGCAACTGAGATGAAGAAGGCGTATTATAATATTCTTTCTTCATTATTATAGACTAGCCTTCTGCAAGATTCTCCTTTAAATGGTGTGAGGTACTTGCCGAAATGTATTGTGCTATTGGAAAGTTTTTTTGCATCTCTTTCTCGAATAACAAGACTTCATTCTAGTTTATGGATTTTAAATTATTCCTTGCGTTTTAATAAAGTCATAAATATTTTAAGGAATGTTACGAAATAGCTAGGAGTAAATGATAATGGAAGAATACATGTTGCGTAGAATGGGATAAGAGCAGGAAGATGATGATGACGAAAATCATAAATATTAAAATTATAGTAGGTAAGTATAACGAATACAAACGATAAATTATCCTGAAAGTAAGATCGTTCTATCCCACGATGATAATATTATGTCATGCAAATACAAATTGATTGAGATTATCAATATTATGGGCATTTACAGATTTCTATTCAAACATTCATGTTATTGATCAAGCAATTATACGGTGGAAATTAACAATGCAAATTGGTGAATAAGCTATCATTGCGAAGCTATTTCTATATAGGCAGGGTACCACAAAATAAACAATGTACAAAATAGGAGCTTATTCCCTTTATAAAATTACTCACAAATTTTCAGATTGAAAGATAACATTCTCTCGGGTATCTTGGGAAGTTTAAAAATATGCACGTTATTATACAGACGGTTTAGAATTATGAAGATACTTTTAGCTAAGCGTGGCCATTTTGGCTTTTCTTTTGTTTTGAAGCGCGGTAAATAAATGTGTTAAAGTTTAACGTAGTAGGATTTAGATTAAAATGTTTTTATAATGAGTTTTCTATCTTATGTAATCAAAAGTGTGCTTTGAAAAAAATGCACATAATCCATACAAATTGTATGTGAATAAGTTACTATCTTTCGGGACTTAATTAGTTGGCAAAACTTTTAATGTAAAATCCTTTGTCGTAAATAGTTGGAGCCCTATTTACTTCTGACATATTCGTACAAATACGTATATATCGGGTTCAACTTCTCCAAGAATAGTTAAAGGCTTCGACGTTTGCTTCTTTACAAATGATGTTTATTATGGTAGTCTCTACCAGTGAAAAAAGGGTTCGTCATTTAAATGAGAAATCGTTTTACCCAGATACCTATCAAAAATTTGAATTAGAGTTTCCAAAAGCTCCTAAAACATTTCGAAACACAATTAAATAATATTTGTATACTTTATAAAAATACTAGCAGCGCTACGCAGTCTCACCCATGCAGACTGAAATAAAAAGCCTATGTGTTAATCCAGGGTCTAAACTATCTACATACCAAATTTCATCCAAATCCGTTTAGCCATTGAGGCGTTAAGGACTGACAAACACACACACACTCATTTACAAACTTTCGCCTTTATAATAATAGTGTGATATAGTTCAATAAGTTATTTCGATTTACTAACACAAGCATTACAATAAACACAAGTTCTTGTATAGTAAAACAAACTTCAGCCGAGCGGTAGATGGATTCTTGCGGTTCATACAAGAGCCAAATATTGCTGCTATTAATCAGATTCCAAGACTAGACGCTAAGAAGAATGGCTCGTCAAACAATTATACGTTCTCACTAAGCGTCCCTTCTGATGTTGTGTGTGTATAGCTATGCAGATGTGTATCACCTGCTTATATTGCATATAAGATATTATTACGCTTGTAATCCTCGAAGGGTTAGGCAGAGATTACGCCAGTTCTGTTTAAGTCGCATGTAGACGTAGAGCTTTTTTTGTTTTTTTTTTTTGCTTTATCTTTTACTACTTTTTGTAGTAAGCAACGACTAATTGTGGGGCCTACGCTGTCCTCCCATACTTAAATACTAACGCTGTAATATTCAAATATTGTGAAACCAAATGATTTTAAAAGATTAACCATGGAGTTTCTTGTCGGTTCTTCTCCATAGGAAACGACCAACCCGAACCGTGCACCTTTTCTCAACGTTTTAAAAGTGCCCATGTAGGCCTACGTTAAATAAAATATTTTGATTATGATTTTAATGTCGAGAAGGGGCGACAGTTCCTCGGTTCGAGTCCTAGGGCGGATAAAGTGTTATTGAGTGTTAAAGTGTTAGTGTTGTTAGGGAGAAACTTCTGATGGAAATCCATCAGAAATTTCATAGTAGCTGCCACGGAGTCTGGATCTGCGTACCGTTGATGTCAATAAACTCGTCCCCTATTTATCATCATCATGATTTCAGCCAAAAGACGTCCACTGCTGGACATAGGCCTCCCCAACTGTCGCCACATTGACCAGTCCCGTGTGCCTCGCATTCAGCGGATCCCCGCAACCTTCACCAGGTCATCGGTCCACCTAGTGGGAGGCCTTCCAACGCATCGTCTCCCGGTTCGCGTCCCCTATTACATGGGACTTAAACATAACTGGCAAAATATCGGGCAAAATATATTATTATATATAATATATAATAATGGGTACATCTCTGCCTACCCCTTCAGGAATTACAGTCGTGATGTTATGTTACAGCAAAGTTAGGTAGGAATGTTTCGTACCTAAAGGTCAAAAGTTAACGTACTTATTAACCCTAAGCAAAACATGGAAGTCAACTCTAAAATTCTGAAAAGGATATGCGAAACACCGTGTTTGCTTTTAGGAGATATTTCGGCATTCCGTAGTGAGGATCATAAGTTTGAAAATGTATTTTTAAATGGAGAAATGTCACATCTATGTCACATAGAGTTATCAACATACCATCTATCTAGATTTATCTGAATATGTACGAGTGGGTTTTCTCGGGTCATTCGAAAAAGAAGTTTAAAAAAGAAAAGAAAAATTGTAAAAAATTAAAATATCCGGACTTTTTTTTGCAGATAATCACGTTTTTTATCAGCGCATCTAAAATTGAAATGTCAACCCTAATTTATTAGTAATAAGCTCGTGTGATGACATATAATAATCAAAGCTAAAACTGCTGCATGTTTTATGAAAATCCGTTATATAGTATATAGGTAGCCATTAGTTTCATATTCATATGCATTACATGTCGCTGCGGATAAAGCTTAATCCTGACGGATAAAACGTGACGGCAGGTAAATGCATGTCCGTATACCTACATACATTTCATATAGACAACCCCCCCACCTCCCCCCACTGAGCCCAGCTCTATACAGAATGTTCTAAAACTTGAATTATTTAAACCACTTGATCGTCTATAAATGAATAATAGATGCGTATTGTTTCTGTTTTTATTATTTTGAGAGATAAATATCATCATGTTCATCTGATTATTTTTAAATATTACACTTAGCAAAAATATTTTAAACTGATTGTTACCTATTATGAAATTGAACATTATAGTACTACGAGTCCACGAAGAAAGAGCTCAGGTTATTAATAGATAAGAAATTACACGAATTTAGAAAAGCCGTTTCAGACAAAAGTGCCATACAAAGTCAGAATGAACGATGAAGTATTTCAGCGCTTGTGGATCTAGTATCATCTGACAGAATTCATGACAACAGTTTAAGCGTCCCAAACTCGCCGTACGTCCTCGGTCGCTAAGTGGGTCTTAAGCCTATTTATTTGACAAATAATCATTAAAAAAAATTGGCGGCACGGTTGGCGCAGTGGTTGAGCGATTGATTGCTGCACTGCGTGACATGGGTTCGATCCTCGCACGGAACAAATATTTGTATGGCCTACAGATAGTTTTTCCGGGTCTGACTGTTTGTGTATGTGAGTTTAAATATTTGTAAACGCACCCACGACACAGGAGAAATTCCTAAAGGGCAAGTTTAAAATAAAAAGTTACATGCGAACTTGTGGAGGGCACTCACAGCATGTTCGATTGAACGAGCACTCCCACATATTGGCTCTGAGGAATCAATTAAAGTTTTCATCGAATTTCGGAAACTAATTTTCGGTTTGACAGAGTCAGCCGTTCGACGGTTCGACCAGCCAGGTAACTTTGTGACACCGACCGGCCAAACTGTACTTTAATTAGTATCGGCACTTTTTAATTGAACCTGTTCGATAGAATTTAGGTTACCACGACAGTTTTGTAATAACCTAACTTTAAATTTCGTTGTTGTTTCAGACATGTTTCAATTTAAATATTTTTGGGCTTGTTTTTTGGGAACCTACCTGTGTCGCTAAGTGTCGTTTAAGGAACTAAAATGTTAAAAAAGTCTTTTAAATTAACGATATTGATGACGACGCTTGCTAAAGGTGGATTAGTAGACTAATATTAATTATAATATATTTTCCTAAGACGTTTTCCTTCGCAAAAAAATCACTTGTAACATGATTCTAATGAAATACTTTTAATTTACGGCATTGTCTTGTCAGCCGTTTATAAAAATCTTCAGAATATGAGAATTCTCAGAATCCAAATATAAATATGCTCTAAAACGTGTCAAATAACAAGAAAGAAAGATAAAGTTCAAGACACACTACACACCACATGTACATTCAAGAACACATGTAACAAAACACACACACACAGAACACATGTAGATTCAAGGTTGCATAGTTATAACTGAGGTGAAAAGTTTTAAATGGAATGGTCTGGAAAAAAATCAGACATCACTATTTGTGTTTCACTATTCACAAAAATTCTGAAAAAATATCATCCTTATGCTCCTAACAGAATAAGTAGACTGTGAGGTAATGCGTGATAGCTAACTCTGGACGTCAATATCTATCACTAACAAATAAAATTGCACCTCAGCTCAGACTGAAACCTAGCCTTTCAAACCCAATCACATACTTTCAGTTCAAATAAAAATACATACGCAAAAGTAATTTAAGTTTCCACAGCACTGGGAACAACTAACATAATTTATGAAAGATCCTGAAACGAACTGTAACACTGTATTTACTATTCAATTTCATTTTACCCGAATATTTGTCGCGAGTCTGCGAACTTTGATTCCGATTTATTGAATCGGAAAGAGCGAACTGTTTCTCGTTATCATAGAACAAAGCAAAGATAAAAATGTTCCCGTGAACTCAGAAATACAAATTAACTTCTCAATAGCAGGTCAAGTCGTCTCATATTTCGGTTGTTTTGTTTCAATTAAAATTGCGCAGTAGTTTGTTGAGGGTAACAAATAATTATGAACTTGTTCGTTTGGTGCAATGAGAAAACTTTGTCTCTTTCAACTTCAAAATTATTTGTCACGTTTTATTATTAACATGAGACAATGTTCCGGAAAATTTAAAAATGTCTGATGGAAAATTAACCTTTTTCCTGGAACGCGTCAAAACAATTTCGGTGCAAAAATTATATCGTTTCGCAAAAATGACTAACAGCTACTGCTGTTTATTTAGTGGAAAATTCGCACAAAAGTTAAAATGTTTGAATAGCCGTTCTTTTTGCTTACTTTGAAGTTCGTTTTTAATATCAAAAGAAATTCTTTTTTTCGGAATTTTATTTTTTCGTTTGTTGTAGTTTAAAATTATTTCGAGATTTATACAATAAAGTTTTCTTTGAATAGGAGCTTCGACGCGACTAAATCTTATTTTTGTGAGTATTTTATACTTTTGTTATCAACTGCGAGAAACTATCAAGTCTCAATCCCAATATTCCATTAAACTTATCACGAACTAGCTGATACCCGCGACTTCGTTCGCGCGGAAATTTTAAGGTGTATGTGTGAGATTGCCTCGTTGGTCGAGTGGTCGCAAGCACGACTGCTGAGCTCGAGGTCCCGGGTTCGATTCTCGGATCGGGCAAAGTGTTATTGGGTTATTCCATCAGGAATTTCTCAGTAGCAGCCACGAAGTCTGGATTTAATGTCGGGCCCGGTTGATGGGGCTCGCCCCCTATAACATAGAGCTTCAACATAACTGGCGAAATGTGGATGTACGATAAAGTACACCTTCGGGAATTAAAGGCGTGATGTTTTTTTGTTATGTGTGAGAACAGACGTTCTGATCGTAATGTGATTATGTGGGTGATGACTACAATAAAGATCTTTGACTTTGACTTTGACTACAAAGGGCGTGCTTTAGGGTGGTGTAATTCTGGGCGGCAGAGGTCCGAAACAAAATTAAAAGGCGTTGAAGCGACACTATAATATGGCTTAAAAGCCGGAACATATTTTTTTCAAATCGAACAATACGGCGCATTGTTGGGCAATATTTATTTATTTATTTATTTAACACTTCAAGTACAATGTACAGTGGCGGACTTAATGCCATAGGCATTTTCTACCAGTCAACCTCTGAAAATTATATATTTTTCAAAGGTTGACTTTTTTTATTTTTCCTTTATTTATTTTTTCCAATAGTTTTGTATACAATAAAAAATGTCGTAACAATGACCGTCACCACGTGCAAGTTTTGCTTCATGAAACACGTGAACAATCAACAAATAATTGACCGTCTGAGAAGCATGGAATAGGTACCTACCCAAAATAATGCCTGCCACTTTTTAGGTATGGCCCTGACATTTGTTGATCGTCATTGCAAAAGCTTATTTTAAGGGAAATTACTACCTGTTAATTAAAATTGGAATGGCAGGTTATTTGGAATATTTGGCATGCGTCGAATTAAAACGCTCTCTCCTTTAGCAACTCCTGTAAAAATGGTGGTTTAGCAGTATGAGGAACAGGGTGTAAAGTACCTCAATACTCCATTGAAAAGGGAGGATCCTCCGACCAGACAGGTGTTGTTTCTGGTGGGCAACTGCCCGACAGTTGTTGTCGGGTTTCTCTATATAGTCTTAAGTCGATGTAAACTTTGCTTGCGAGATGTGGGCAATTGATGTTAGTTCTTCCGTCGCGTCATAGATGGCGCTGTAGTACTTTTTGTAGGTCGCTACATCACTTTCCTCTGGAGACCAGAGTCGATAGTCGAATGAGTCAGCTTGTAGTATTATGCCGTGCCAGTTGGAATTTCGTAGCCGCATTGTTCAGGGTGAGTCGGAACAGACTGCGGTGGTGAGGTGAACCCAAGTGTGTCGGGGCCGGCGCTGCGTTTGCTCCAGTGCGTCGGACGTAATGCAGCACCGCAATGTGGCAGACAGCTAGAGAGGTGTCGACCGGGAGGTAGAAGCTCTCGACCGGCCGAAAATGCAGTGTGCTGTGCCAAGGTCGCTTGATGAGAGGCTGAGGATGCTGACCAGGAATGCGCTCCGGCTGTATGATGGTGGTCTGGAATACCCATTTGAAGCTGGCTGGCTGTGAGACTCGCTGCTCGAAAGCTTGAGAGAAGTGATGATGATACGTCACGTTGCTCGAAGGCTGCGCTGACGTCCATTTCGGGGTCACCAGTTTAGGGGTATGAGGAACAGGGTGTAAAGTTCCTCAATACTGTATTGAAAAGGGAAGATCCTCCGATCAGATGGGTGTTGTGTCTGGTGGGCAACTGCCCGACAGTTGTTGTCGGGTTTCTTTATATATAGAGAAACCCGAAAACCTGAATCGCCTTAAGACTATAGTCTTAAGTCGATTTAAACTTTGCTTGCGAGATGTAGGCAATTGATGTTGGTTCTTCCGTCGCGTCATAGATGGCACTGTAGTACACTTTGCAGTAAGTTGCTTTTTGTAGGTCGCTACAGTGGCTTTTGTAATATTACTGCTAAGCTTTCTGATACGAAGCCTGGTGCCGTTGCACAGTCTGGGTACATCAAAGTTTCGCATCAGCAGAACTAAAACGCCAAGTTTAAGCTTCATATTATGGGAACGGCACGCCCGTTAGCTCCAGGGAGTTGAAAAATTCAACGGGGTGTGCAGGACTACCGTCATTATCCATCACAGTGTCTACGGATGTGTATACTTTAAAATCGCCGACGATCATGTCTTTAATTTCATTTTGTTTATGACCCACTCGTTCTTTAATCACTATTTATTTTGAATGGTTAAAAAAACGAAAACAATTTTGTAATGATTTGAAAATCATAAAACATTAAAATAAAACAAATTACCTAGTTACAAAAAGTGAACACCGGTTGGGGATCGAACTCGCGTTGTTTTGGAAATCTTACAGCATTAAAAAATTACCACAAAAAGTGCATACTGACTGCGGATACGAACTTGAAACCTTTTGCTTCGCAAGGCGGTCATAGAACCGCCAGGCTACTTACTTTGATGACATATAGTTTGAAATAGCCGCTTTATTCTAATGCTTGTCAGACAGTTGTCAGTTGTCAAACAGTTGAGAAATGTGGTTTTAATGTAATATTGCTCATCCCCCTAAGTCATTAGCGTGATAATATATAGCCTATGTTACTCGGTAAAGATGTAGCTTTCTAATGGTGAAAGAATTTTCAAAATCGGTGCAGAAGTTTTTGAGTTTATTCATTACATACAAAAATACAAAAATACAAATCTTTCCTCTTTATAATATTAGTGTAGATACTATTTATCGCAACGTCGATTTAAGGAACAACATTATTTTGATATGGGACAGGAATAAATCAAATAGTGTACAAAACCGAAATAGATAGACAAACTAAAGTTCATTGATTCGTCAAACGTCAAGAAGATACAGAACATTGATAGTGGAACGGAACCCTATAGAAATCATATAGAAAGAGACTAGCAGATAGTGCGAGAAGAGATGTAGGGTAGAGGTACCCTATTGTTAGGCATAACGGTCGCCACTCACGGAAACACTTGTCACTGTCGCAAGGCAGCCTGTTCTGATAAATGTGTATTATACCTTACACCTTACTGCTCTAGATATTACGATGCTTTTGTGAGGCGACAGCTGATAGACGTGGCCATCTTTATGAACGGTGCTGGGGTTTCCTAACTAACTTTAAAATGACGACGTGTTATCGACATGTCTGTGAGATCCCGTGGTGTGTTCTGTCATAGTTCGGTGACGAAGGTTTCAGGTGCATGCTTGTGATGTCGGCTTTTGTAACTTGTGTGTACTGATATTAAGTTTGTGAAGGTAAAACTTGATAGTAACGTGAAATGTCAGTTAATGTTTTTTTCTGGTTTGCATAGGTATACCTAGATTAATTTTAAAGCCCGAAAATTACCTCAATTGAAATTGTTTCTGTATTATTATATTGAGAAGTTTCACAGTCTTTTGTCCGCCTAAAAAGGGTGACATTTGGGACACTAGAATCTCTCGATTAAATACAGTTTCAGACTGAAAAAATAAAAGTTATTAAAACAAGTTAATTTAGGAACAAAGCAAAAACGTCTGGCCACGACAGCAAAAAAGAGACTGAAATTTTTTGTTAAAAAAAAAATCAGATAAGGAATTTGGGATATAAATAAAGCAAGTAGAAAAACTTAATCTTTACCTAAATTTTAATTTCTCCGATTAATTTCTTTTCTATTGGTTTTACAAAGGTGTAAAATATTCCCGTTTGCCATGAAAGTCATAAATGGCATATTTATATGCAATGAAACTTTGATAATTCGGTACAATTATGAGAAATGGTTCTTATAGTGCCGTTTTTTTTTAATAAATAAAACAGACAAGAAAAACACACAGTTAGTTAGTAAACAGACAGTTATTTTAGTCAGTCCATTTGACGTGGGGTTTTTAATGTTTATGAGATACCGTTTTTTGGCTTACGAGGGCAGTGTAGAACAGGTATACCAGTAATTATTGCCAGTTCTGTAAATAATACTCAGAAGCTTAGATCTATTGAGTTTCTAGTAAAGGTATACTTTACAAATGCCCCAGCGATTCTCCTGGGACACCATAGGGAGGCCCATTCTTATTTCTTAGTGGACCGCAAAGCAATATACATGATGCTCTGCAACCTCGTGTAATTTGTTACAGTCACATAAGGAAAACATGTTATTTATTGTGGTGTTAATGGACTGCTAGTAATACACTTTATTTGTAAAAGACGATAAAAATAGGACGTAAAAACCTTTGTGTGGTCGACGAATGTGCAAAAGGGAGATGGAGTTTTCAGCTATGGGTTTTTCCAACTGGTATTAGCCGACAGCCCGAAGTATGGATGCCTGATGAGTCATCATCATCATCATTAGCCTATAATGTTCCCACTTCTGGGACACAGGCCTGCTCTCTATGAGAGGGAGTGGGCTGTAATCCATCACGCGGGCTCAGTGCGGGTTGGTAGATGTCACATGTCTTCGAATTTTTAGTTCTTAGACATGTCGGTTTCCTCAAGATGTTTTCCTTCACCGTTTTTGAGAGCAGCGGTATTGACAAAAATAACACAAAGTAATGCTCCTGCCTGGGTTCGAACCCATGGCTTACTGTTCGTAAGTCGGAGCTGCCACCACTGGGGCACCGCTGCTGCCTGATGAGTGCTTGGTGGATTATATTTCGACAATATTGCCAATAGACCTGCCGCCTCTTAAATAGGTATCTTCTATTGGTACTATTGCCGCTTTGCTTTGCTTCCACATTAATTGTGCGATCCGCCAGTTTGTGAAATTCACAGCCAGCTTCTCTGTTCCCTGATCATTATAAATTAGACCTCTTCAAATTTCAAGTGTATTCGTTTCTTCTAGGCAAGCGTGCTACATCCTAGGCCGCATCATCGGTTCACATCAGGCGAGGTGCAGCCAAACGCAAGCCTATTATGTATATTAAAAAAAAAAACTTGCATCTTCCTCTTTCGGAGAACGCAGTCGTGCTGTTATTTTTGAAATTCGAATATTAAATTACCTATGCACGTACCTATTAACCCTCCGTTATACTGCTGATAACTGCCTTCAAATAGAATGAAAAATACCCAATATTATTTTGGTTTCAAGTTGCCTTTGTCGCCTTTCATCAATATCGACTTGGCAGTTTACGGTTACATAAAGAAAAACTTGCTCACGCATTTTCTACTTAGGAAATTCCTATTTTTTTTTTTTAATTGTGGCTCACCGGTATTGGAAACAGGGTCCAGGCTATCGGTGGTTAGGGCTCAACCTCCTAACAATACGACCCGTGTCCAGGACTACTTCTAAGTCAATCCTTTGATCCAGCTGCCTAACGAGAGCCTCCTCAGGTATTGGTTGAGACTCTTGGCAATTAAGACATTGGATATTACTATTAGATAACATATCATGTATGAATCTTGTTTTTTTTTGACATATTTCATAAAAGAACATAATTATAAAAATCATTAAAAACATTTGATTTGTAGGAATATTCATATATTTTTAGATCGGTCGTTGTGGCGTGTCAAGGGGAATACTATCAGTAGACGGCTTTCGGATGATTAAATATACCTACATAACTAGATAATGTTCAATCACAAACAACAATAGAACTCAGAGTTAATGACAAAATTTTCACCAGTTAAATATTTAACTATACTCTCATAGTCATAAGCACCAAATTAGTTAGTTATGCAAATTCTTTGAGCTCAGCATATTATTACCCCATCCTTTTAGGGTCTATAAATAAACATGAACGCGATTGAACCCACGGGGAACCAATTTGATCTGATATCCACTAAATGCTAATTTAATTTTGAAGATCTACCAAGCAGAAACATGAAATTTTCTGTGAATTTCCCTCTCTTTTATTTTATAAACTCAAGTGCTGTCGATTTGCCCTTATATTTTAAGTTATAAATTGTCTCACTTAAGCAAATTCTGTTATTTGAATATTTGAATTCGTAAAGTGTTTTTTTTTATTTTATTTTAATATTGATATTGTTTTAGAAAACAATAAGGTTCATGTTTTATTTATGAGAGGGTTTATTGTAAATCTACGGATTTAGATTATTATTTTGTAGATATTCATCATTTCAGCCGAAAGACGTCCACTGCTGGACATAGGCCTCCCCCAACGCCACATTGACATAAGGGGGGTTTTGCCATAATCGCCACGCTTGGCAGACGGGATATTACTTATTGGAAATTGATTTGAATTTACTTACAAAGTAACGTACGTATAGGTAGGTTTGTTTTTAGACAATAAAAAGCGGTCAAATAAAGAACGTTAAAAATGTTGTTGAAAACTTGTGGGCGTTTAATGATAATCTAATCTTTTGATATTTTAGCTTATCTTAGCTTTTGTTTTGTCATTTTTAAATTAGCTTTACCTGTTTACGTTAGGTATCTTAGCCATGTCATGAAATTTAACTTAACAAATTCTACCTAATGTAGAGTAGGAAAGTGGACGTCCCTAAGGCGCTGTTCTGAACAATATGTAACAGTAAAGAATTGGGACCACATGTCAACATCACACTGTTCGTACTCTTTGGTTCATACGGATAAAGCAAGTGCCCAAAATTATAACGTAGTGTGAAATGGACTTTGGTTTTTTTTTAATGTTGCACGTGGGTCCAGAATTCTGGACACAGAGTAAGCGAAGTTCGCAGCAGTGCAACCCGATTAATTGGCGTGTGACATAATTACCTGAGGTTTGTTACAAGTTGACTGAACTGTTTGCGTGTTTGTGGCCACGCTTCTTTGAACACCGCTCCTGCTCAAAATTATGAAATAATTTGACGTAGGTGGTAAATTATGACTCACCTACGGTACTTAGTGGATATTTAAGTTGACCATGTATTCCCAACTTATGACCTAGGAATTCTGTGTTGACTCGTGTAAAGACTTTACTAGAATGATAACTGTCTTTACTTGTTTTTAACCTTCATATGTTTAGTCGTGAGCCAATTTGTTGTTTTCTTGACGGACAAGACGGACAAGTTAGGAGTCAATTTGGAAACAAATAATTTTCTTGCTTATGTTAGGTAAGTTTAGTATTATAATCTACTTAGTGTCCTTCTATTTGTCGGCGACAAACGTAATATCTTGTATCAATAATAATTTATTCACACAAAAACACATAACGTTATATTTTTTCCTTCAAAATATCACTTACATGCCTACATCTAACATAGGTACCTGCATGTCAGATCTACTACAGGAGCCACTCCATCAGAAAACACTTCAGAACAATCTCTGGGGCTCACCGACAAACAACATTTATTTATGCAGAACAATCTAACAAAGCGTTTCCTCAAATAACTTTGGAAATAATTAACGCTTTCTTATTGGTTCTACAGTCTACAGTAACGATAACCCTTTTTTTACGGACGGGAAATCATCAAATGCCCCCTCCCGCTCTGGGCAGAGCGGAAGGGAGTGTCAGACTTGTACTGACTAAAACCCATCCATGTTCCTTCTTAGCCCTTTGTGTTCCAGGGCCACGGTATCTCTTTCGAACAGTCCCGCAGCCCTGGCAGGCATCGGCTCTCTCAGACTCCTTTCGAGCTAGCCCATTACTCACCGTTCACAGGCCCCCGCCTACAGTGGCCGGGGGGCCAAGCCGCTACTGGCTGTGACGTGAAACTCTCTTCCTCTCACGGTCTGCCATCTCCTTCGAAACAACCGTGTCCGGTGAGGACCTGCGTCAGGCGGCAGGTGAGGGCGCCGTGGTGCCTCTCCAGCCACTACTCAAAGAGGGGAGTTATCGCCACTATTGTGGTGTGCCCTGTAACGATGACCCTTGATATTCAAAAGTCACCCTTATTGTTTTGCAGTTGTGATCCAGGGCTTACGAGACGATGTTCGTCGGTTCGAACCTAAACAGAAAATTTGCGTATTTTATTTTGTGACCACTGCTCTCAAAATAGTGAAAAACTGGTATAGCGCGAGTCGGCTTCGCGCACAACGGCTTCCGTAGCTCAAACAATATTGTAGCGCTTATATGTATGTCAATTTGGACTTTGTTTGGAATTAAAGTTGTGTTTCATAATATCATAATGAAAAACAAAGTTACTGTTTCAGTTTTAAGAATAAGTCCCATATCTCGAAAACGAAATATCAGGTTGCCTACCATGACATCTTAAAACATTATTGTTTTACTCCTTTTCCAGTGTAGGAAAGAGATGGCGCTAGATATCCTGTATTGCTCCGTCTCTTCCCCACACTGGAATAAGAGCAAAACAATACTGCTTTAAGATGCCATGGTACGCCAGCAGATCTTATTACAACAAATTTTCGTTGAAAGTTCTTTTTAAGTTCTACAAACCTCTTTTTTTTCAAAATTTTCGTCCTCTTAATATTATTTAAATTAGAGGGGAAATGTACCATTGATTGAAGTTACAGTACTGATGAGATGCACTTATGTCATTAATTTATTATGACATCGGATTATCAGTTTGTGTATCGAATTTATAATTTTAAGCTGTTTACGCAATTAGGAACTAGCTGGTAGTATTGCTAATTCAGCATGTTGATATTAGTAGATTAATTTTAATGGACTTCTGGCGGAACTCCTCAAAATTCAGCTATATTAGCATAGGTTTTTCCCAATTATGTTGGGGTCAGCTTCGAGTGAATTTGGAAGCAGTTAAATTTTACATGAAGAAATATTTTACAAGGAGCGTCCACAGCTGAGTTACTGCGTAGCACGCTAAATTATTTCTTATGTTTATATTTCCGTACACACATACAACACGAAGGTATACATTAAGCAATCAACCAAAACTATATGAAATAATGGGCATCGACGGTGTCTGTCACCTTGTTTCGCAGACTGAAGTTTAACAGAATTTCGTTTCGCAGAAAACGTTTCACATACTATTTGGTCCTCGTTTTTTTATTTCGAATATTTTTGTTTCAACTACTATTTACTTGAATGAAACATATTTTATAGAAACACAATTCAATGAATTTTATAATGACATTTTTTTATTTAGCAAACTTATCAAACAGTAGAATTATTTTTTACCGAATATTGTTTGTTCGATGTATTTTATTTCAACGAAATTTTTAACCTTAAATTAAAATATTGCCTTTAAAAGTCAATATGTTGCGCTACAAAAGATAGTGACAGAAACGAATGGCTGCAAAACCGACTCCACGTAGTCTTGTCTGCCCTACCCCTACAGTGTAATTTAAGCCCGCGTAGGCGCGGAGGGCGTGACGGCTCGCGAGCTGAGGAGCAGGTGGTTCCTAACGCTCCCCGCCGCAGCGGAGGCTGGCCGGCTTGCCGCCGGCCAGCAAGCCGATGCTGCGGTGGTGAGCGTTAATACCATCTGCGACGATAAGCTCGCGTGGGGCCGCCGGAGCCCCGCAGCGCCGGAGCCGTAACAGAAACCATGACTGTTGCATGCTCGCTTGCATGCTGCGTGTTGTATGCATCATGCATGCTTGCTTGCACGATGCAAATTGCATGCTTGCTTGCATGATGCATGCAACATGTAACAGGTATGGACACTATTAGTGAGAATAACAAGATTGATTTCTTGCTTCACAACAATTTACCCGTATTATTTTTGTGAACACGGTGTTGTAATTCTATAGATAGGAGAGTATTAGTTTTATCAAAGGTATGTTTTGAAACGTTTACAAACTCTCATTCGATTCAATGTTATTCTTGGTAATAAGTTTTATGTGAAACAAATAATATGTGGATAAAGAACATTTGATTTGTTATTCTATGATATGAATATTCTAACATTAAACTTTATTTGAAATAAAAATCGATGATTTAAATTTCTTCAAAGTAAGTATTCTGCGAATTGATTATTCGATGAAATGATAATATGAGAAACAATTTATGTGAAACGAAATTCGATTAAACAATTAGCGATGAAGCAACGCACAACCGGGCATCAACCCTATGTCCCCAAGTTACCCAATTTTTTTTTCATAAATTCATTCCCAATTTTTAAAAAAAGTCCCGATAATACCGAATTCTTAGTATTAAAAATCTAAGCTAGACCCACGGAACCCTAAAAAGACCTTTTTCATGCACTAGTACAAAAAGAACTTTTGTAAAAGTCGTATTATAAACAACAGATAAAAATTGCAAAGTATCGCATAAAGTGGGGACAACGACGGGAAAGGAAAGGTCAGTGATGGAAATGGCCGCAGACGATTTGCCCGGCACTGAATTGGAGCCATAATAGACACAATCTCCAGCTATGAACGTTCAATCGAGCCATCCATCGACCTTAGTTTATATTCAATATAAGATAAAGAATTCTGCCGACAGAATTAAGAGTAATTTTTCAACCTTTCTCTGGAATCTGTAATACAATACTTTCCAATTATTCTTTCATTGTTTAGCTTCATTATTCAAGAAAATAATTATTCATAATTCATAAACTATAAACATTGAACAGATTAGGAGTCTATTAGAGTACCTATTTTATTTAATAATAAAGTAATCTACTAGCCATCATGCACCAACTGTTATAAACTAAGTTAGGCCAGCTTAATTACATTACTACAGCTTTACATCACAAAATATTTAATATTTCATCTCCTAAACAAAACAGATAACTTGATTTATATTGGGGCAAGTGTACAAACAAACCACGGGCTGAATTCTCCAAGTTATTCCTTAATAAAACAATAAGCTCCATGACTTTTTCTCCAATAAAGAAATGCTTTGAATTAAAGGAATGTGCGACGTTCCCCGCAGGGAGCGCGAATATTTATTCCTGTAGCGTAACTGAGGACTTGCAATTATTGGGCAAATGTTTGCCAAGCCGAGTGGCCTCTTGCTCTCTGCTTCGTACATGTGCCAAGTGCTTTCCCATTATAGAAAAGTACTAGTTGCTTTCTCACAGACTCCCTGCGAGCACAATGAGCCAATAAAGCGAGACCAATAGTTAATACTTGCATTTAAGTTTCTGATGAAGCGCTCTTTGACTTCATTTAACTTATGAACTGTGTTTTATACAATTTAGAGCCTCAAAACAACATCGCACATACTCGTAAATAAAACATTTCAAACATTCTATTTGAGAAAAAGCTCAAGCGAATATAAACAAACATCAGAAAGAAAGCTCACAAAACATAATAGTTCACAAATAAATGTCGACATTCACAAGCTTCAAATATGAAATTTTTTGCAACATTCTTGGAGGAAACCTCTGAAAAAGCTCTCTTGTGAGCATATAAATCTCGACGTGGAAGATAATCGGGTTGGCGGAACTGATTCGCTCACAAATTGAATAAGAGGCACGGAATATACCCCCGCGAGAGTGGGTGCGGGGTGCGGAGTACGGGGGATGAGGACGATATCCCGCTTAAACTGTAAAACATTTCACTTATAAGCTATTGCTCTATACTAATGAAATGTTAAACTTTGCCCGAACCAGTGTTACGTCAAAATCGTACTGGACTGGTTTATCGAGACGCATAGATTTGAATTTTAATTGTTTTGTTGAGGCTTAGTGGGTGTTCAGTAACTGTCTGTGAGTTTAGAGACTATAATATACGAAGTTTATTGAATCCGCTTGTGTATTGAATGGGTTCCATCTGTTAAAGATATTTAAGTTACTTTACTGATACTGTTGGTCTGCGTCATCCCTATGCTGAGCAAAAGCCTTTAAAAAAAGTAAAAACACTGAGGTTGCTGTTTTACCTTTAAGGCGATGATGGACATAGAACTGCATCAAGAATTTCCAAAAAAAAAATTCCTTGTAACATTATAACCTTTATGAACACGCAAAAACAAAAACGTGTGAACATTTAATAAGATCAGTGTAAAGTTCTTTCAATGTCTCCGACTCTCCGGGTTCCCGGGAAAGTATTTCATTACTTTTATGTAATTTAGCGGAAAATCAAATCTTTCAATGAGATTATCCCGACGTCCGTAGTCGGCGACGCTTCGATAAGTTCGCGCCTTGCTGTACTGCTATTTTATTACTGTACAGAAATATAGAAGATATAATAAAAAATGTACATTCGCGTGTAAAATGTATGCAATTGATACTTTCGGAGAAAATCGCATTTCACTTTCCCTCTGTCACATATCATTGGAAAATATGGAACTGAGCATTCGACGTACCTAGGTATTGGTTATGATGGTTTTTTCTTACATTCAAATTTTTATTTGGAGTTAGTGCCAAAGTCTCATACAAACAACTTAATCCCTCATAAAAGACCAGCTTAAAAACCCAAACAAAAACTTCAAACCACGAATATAAACTTAATCGGTGCAGATTAACCAAAAAGGAATCAAAGGCAGGAAAGAAATGGCGGGATTTCTAAACGGCTCGCCAATAGAAATTTCATTACTTCATTCCGATTTTCGCGCGTCTTTGACTTTTCTCGCCAACAAAAAGGCTAGCGGACCGCCAGTGGTGGCTTTGACGGAATTAATTGAAGTTTTCCCGCGAAAATACCTTACTAATTAGCGGTAGTTTGGCTACGGACGGCCGCCGGTTGCTTCACGCAGGTAACTATGCAACTCCGTCGGCGAATTTCGGTTTTTCGTTCTCGGTTTCCCGGTCTTGAGGCAGTACAGCAAATGTTTTGGTTTGGATAAATTTCGAGATTTAAATTACATTCCGGATTTGAAATTGTTTTGCAGATTTACCTACAAGAGTACCCTTTATTACATTTAAATATTGCAAACAAATTTTGCAGTAAACTGATTTGATTTTAATGAAGGGTGTTATTGAAGTTATAATAATTACCCGTAACCAATATTTCAACAAACGAATGCCAACTGATTGTGGTGAACCGAATCATTGAAACTTAATCAACGATATCCATATTTCACGGCAACGGAATTCAAACGTTCAATTAAATAAATAGAAACAATAAACCATTACGACACGTAATTAATAACCACGTCTGGTTTATATATGGGTCCAATTTTATTTAAAATCTTTTAAAGCGATTATCTATCGATCGGCCTCGTTGGTGTAGTGTCGCAAGTGTGACTGCTGAGCGTGAGGTCCTGTTTTTGATTTCCGGGTTGGGCAAAGTGTTTGTGGGATTTGCCATTGGAGCAGTAGCAGCCATGGAGTCTAGGTTTGTGCACGGTTGGTGGCAATAGGCTCGCCCCCTGTTACGTGGGACTGAAAGATTACCAACTGGTGCACTACTGTCATACCTTTTGGTGAGATTATGTTACGTTCAGTTAAAATCTAAACTAATATTTTATAGAGGAAAGATTTGATTGTTTGTTTGTTACGATTTAACTCAAAAACTACTCGATGGATTTAAAAAAAAAATTTCACCATTAGAAAGCTACGTACATCTTTACCGAGTAATAAGCTATATATCACAATTTTCGCGGACGAAGTCGCTGGTGAAGTGCTAGTCGTTTATAAACTCATATTTTTCCGAAATATGTTTAGCATCCTATCGATTTTATAAATTCAATTACATTAAAGGATCAGGGCAGTAAATTCCTAACATTATACGGGTATAAAAAACGCCCAGAGAAAAGGTTCTGCTCATAAATATTTTACCAACTGCTAAAGTACTGGTTCTATAGACCGCTAAATATGTTACTACTAGAGTTTTGTTTCCGCATTTGTTTCAAACTTTAAAAATGTATTTTGGTTGACAAACATATATTTTTTCTGTATGGTGTCGGTCGTAAAGAATAGCACCATCCCATATCTTTCCGTGGGTGTCGTAAGAGGCGACTAAGGGACTTAGCAGAGAATGGGCAGCAGCGTTATCTGTGCTTTTGTAACAAACGTACTGCGATCGCCAACCCGCCTGCCAAGCGTGGCGATTATGGCAAACCCCTCCTTTGTGGGGGAGGCCTATGTCCAGCAGTGGACTTCTTTCGGCTGAAATGATGACAAACATATATTATTTAAAATATTATTTACAAGCTGTACAAAGATCCTTTTGGGGCGTGGGCAAAATCAAACTAACACTGTCATGTCGTGATGTCAATTTCATTCCAGCTCCAAAAGATTCCGTAGCACTGTACCAAAAATAGGCTTCCAAAAACCATTTTATCACCTATGACATAAAAGTGTTTTAAAAAGTCCTTTCAAACGAGCTTTGTCACTTTGTTTAAGGTCTAAAAAATGCCGGAATGCAACTTCATTTAGTTCGAAAGGCCAGGGCAAAGGCAGTAAGTACTGTTGTATCCTGGATATACCCAGCGTTCAACAGTAATTCCTGCCTTTGCAGGCGTTGAAATGCACATTCGTTTTGTGGGAATGTAATGTCGCACCTCAACGCATGGACTTCAAACAAATTTTTTGAATAGCAACATCGCTTAAAAATGTTCCAAATATTTCGCTCACCACTCTTTTCACATTTTTCATCATGAAATACTCATGAACTAGATATGAACTAGTCATGAACTAGGGCCCTTTTGCACCATGAATCCCTGTTTAGAAACCTGTTTATAACGATTTTTTCTGTCATCTTTAAATGATTGTTAAAAATAGAACGATTTTATGAATATCTGTGGTAAATATATTTTACGCTAAACGTGTGTGTGTTTGTAACACAACACACACACACACTCACGTATTTGTTTGGTTTTAATAATAGAATAATTTGTATTTGTGTTTTTTATGCAATGTTGTTCGCAACGATAGCCCCCTCCGGCCGTTTTCGCAACCACTCTATTGAATTACGAAAAGATCTGTAATGATAGTTGTAAGTGGTAAATAAATAAATTACGTTAAGCTACGAGCTTCTTAGTAGCAAAACTATTGTGCCGGTAAATTTGTTTATGTTCCAATACCGCCACTCATTTTTCTAACTTCTCCATATCGTTTTACAAACTCGTGTGCATTATCGAGAAAGTGCTGAAGATTAATGAAACATGGTGGTGATTATAAATTGTGGTCCCCGTGGAAATCTTGCTTAAGTTCCCGCCAACAATGGCCATATAAAATATTTCTACTAATATTCTCATTTATATGAACGCTCTCGGAAAGTTTTACTATTCAATATCGCGCGTAACAGTTTTATATAGGCTATTCTTTTATATATGGTGTTATATATTGCCTTTCAAGCATAGTGCTTTCATTTTTAAAGCATAATTTCATCGTTGATGGTAAAAGGAACGATAACTTCGACAAATAGCTTTGTTGGTAGATCCTATGCTGTCTATTCTACTAATGAAATGTATCTGTATTCTTCGACAGTGTTTACATTTGATCCAATCACAGAAAAGAAAACCTGTATTTATTTTGCTTTTCCATCTTTACTCTACAAATATTAAGATCAATGTATTCAATGTTTCTTCCTCATTCCCTAGAAATCGAATGCAATAAAGCCTTCGGGAACTTTCTTATTTACCTCTACCAAAAGCCAAACATTAAGAACCTACCAATTTTCTCATCCAATTCTTTTCTTTCCGTTTGATTAATCAGTAATAAAGCAGCAATTTTAAACACTTTCACTTTAAGAGTATAACAAAAGTAATTTTACAGCAACTTGAGAAACATTGTCTGGTAAAACAAAGATGGCCGCCTCGTTATTTCGGAGGGTTAATCATCTTTATCGAGTAGGCACTAAAGTAAAGGGGAAAGTGATTTAGGTACTTTAATATCTTCTTTAGTCTACAAATTGTGAACTTTTGGCTCTAGTTTGTAATTAAGATTTTCTTGCCAAGATGGCCAGCCAGAAGTGTCGCCTTATTTATCTACCATGAAGTTAAAAATAAACTTGGATTGCAAGCGTTTGTAATCCTGAGGTTTGTGACCAGGTGGCCCACCATGACGTCTCAAAACATTATTGTTTTACTCCTTGTTCAGTGTGGGAAAGAGATGGCGCTACACATCCTGTATACCTCAGTGTCTTTCCCACACTGGAATAAGAGTAAAACAATACTGCTTTAAGACGTCATGGTAGGCCAGCAGGTATTCGTATGAATAAGTATTGGATGCCGATTATACCTAGTAATTGGTTTTTTAAATGTTTAGTAAAGGTTTTTCTTGTTCTTAGAAAAGCAAAGCTAGAACGAAAAGAATAAGGTAAACTCATTATTGTCTTTACAAGATACAAGCAACAATATACCTTTTAACAATGCTGAAAACCGATTTCTTGATTGTAGTGTAACATGTAATAAAGCATCAAGCCCTGATAAATAATTCTCATCAAAAGTACATCAGTCATGTATTTTAAATATTACTGAGCCCGTATTACTTTCAACAACGTGTAAATTTCAATTACATCGTTATTTTTACGCCAATTAACCTCGATGCGGTTTATTTGTAGTGCGGGATTGAGTTAAAATTTCGATTCACAATGTTAGTCCAAAAAGGTTTTTTCATTAATCATTCTTTAAACATTTTCTACTTTAAAAGTCAGATAGGCCAACATTTTTGTTTGCATTAATGAAAAATTAATAAGTCCGTAAAAGTGAACGCATGAGGTGTTTTAAAGAATAATGAATCCTGTATAAAAATCTCCGTAGTCCGGTGGTTTCACAATGATTTTATGTGTAAGCTACGCATTTTATGTAACGTAAAAAAACTGTTGTGATTAGTATATTTATTTATCGTCTGTTGTTTATGTAAAATGTATAGCCTGGTACATTAGCAAGCACTACAAAAATCAGCAAAAGGGTCATGTTTAGTGTATAATGTCGTTTAGGGGATAATGATCTTCTTTGTACCATACCGGTGTATTTGTGTACCTTTGTAACATTTTTTTTTTCGACATTATCGCAACCACCACAACCTAAATTCGTTTTCTTTCAATAAACTAATTTAATCTAAACTTAATTAACTTAATTAAAACATTCAGATTACACAGCTGTTTACCTTATACCCCGATTAAAAAAAGTAACTGGTCACCATTTTACCGTAATATCAAGCTAAAATAATAAATGCTTGCTCAGTTGGCGCTTAAGTTGTTTTAGCGGTAAACTTACACAAGGTAAAGTGGGTTTTAGTGTCGCACTGTGCATCCTTGCGTAAGTTTGACCGTAGCTTAACTTTGTACTTGTGCTTTATACACTGGTGGCGCTTAAGTATCGTGTTGTCGTTATGTGCTTAACTTTGAGGAGTTTGGTTCAGTTTCATGAAAAAATAAGAGGAAAATTCAATACCTACTTTAGAAATATGTCTGAAAAAATACGCTCGTTTGATTTTGATGAACTGACGGTGTAAATAAATTAAGTAGAATCATATTTTTCATTACTAATTTAACTAAGTGAGCTTCATCAACAAAATATTTGTTACCACAAATAAATTTTACTAACAGTTTACTACATAAGATACCTACTTCTTGATGAACTAAGTAAAATATTTGAATTACAATTCATAGCAAAATATTTCAATTTGATGGATTTCAGAATCAGTTTGTCCAGAAAAAAAAATACATAAAACATACCCCACATCACCACGGAAACAAACAACTAGACAAAGCTCACATATAAACACTAGTTTAGGACCTAAACCGGGACTAATTGAGCTAGAATTACATACCCCGTAATATTCACGTTTCACCCCCCACCCGCTGTAAAAGTGGGGTAATTAGGGGAATTAATAACTCCTGGTGTATTTGGTAATTGTTCCCTCCGTGTCTAATGAAATAAGAGCTTTGTACTGAGCTTCCGGCTGCGGAGTATAAATTTATGTAGTAATTTGATGTTATAATGCTGAATATTATAGTTTGATTATGCAATCAGAATTTATATTAACGTTATTTCACTGTGGGCAAGAAATAACCTACTATACTGGTGTTTAATGTTAACAGATTCATATGTTCTATTATGATTTTAATTTTATGGGCAATAACGCTGCTAAATGTAAAATTATGCGGTAGTAAAATAAATGAGAAACCACATGGAAAATCAACAGTTCCAACAATATAAGATTTTAAACTGACATGGAGTGACCATGTCAGTAAAATCATAAATATCGGGAACAAATAGTAAACATGGTTAATATCCCGTTTTCAGAGTCAATGATAGTTCCTATCATATTAAATCATCAGCATCATCATCATCCGATGATGATTTAATAATTTCAGCCGAAAGACGTCAACTGCTGGACAAAGGCCTCTCCCAAGTATCGCCACATTGACGGGACACCGGTCCCGTGCGTCTCGCATACAGCGGATCCCCGCAACCTTCACCAGGTCATCGGTCCACCTAATGGGAGGCCTTCCAACGCATCGTCTTCCGGTTCGCGGTCGCCATTCCAGAACTTTTCGGCCCAAATATTATAATATAATATTAAATATTTAGGGTGAAATATGATATTGGTCAAAGCAGTGAATTCTTGCACAATACGTTCTTATTCAAACCAAACAACCGCCTCTGTTTCACCCGGCTCCCTAGTTTATTATCTTTGCAACTGCACCCGTAATTTATATCTGCATCTAACAAATTCAAAGCAAGTTGACTTCCTGCAATTCGATAGCGCCGTCCCACGGCCGGCTGCCTTGCATTGACTCCCAAATAATTGATATCGTCTCAACTGTACTGAAATGTACCAGATACCGGCCGTTCAGATTTCTGTCAGACATCAGATTGAACGGTCCGTAGGGCTAAATATTGTAATGGCTAGCTCGTCTTAGTCTAGATGCAGCCGTTATTTAGTTACTAAGTCCGTTGGTAGCTGAATTATAAATGATTGCATTGGATGGAAATCTTGTTTGAGGTTGAACTTCTACGGTCAGTCCGGTATTATTTATGTGGTTCCGATTAGGTTTCGAGTCTGTAGTCTTAGTTGTGAATAGAGATTAGCTTCTCAGTTGCTTAGGTATTTTGAATATAGAAATCTTTTTACTTTACTCTATTTTATCTTGTTTTTTAATTTGTTTCCAAGATTATGTCTGACCTTTAAAAAAACTGTGAATTCTTGACTCTGTTTCGGTATTTCTCCTCATCCCGATTTCAACCTCATAATTTTTTTAATAATTTTTGCGATTTGTGTTTATTAAAACCAATTTACGGAATTAAATTATACGTTGTATTCGTTACTCAATCGAAAATTGAGAAGCTTTTTCCATACTTAGTAAACCAATGACTATCCCCCATCACTCACAAATAAGTATATTGTAAAACAGCCGCTAGCTTTAATCCCCTCCCGTACAATAATGTTGTCGCGCTTCTGCCCGGCTTATCTCATTGTCATACGAAACTCCTGTGATGTCGCCGCAGACGCTTTAAGCTGGCAGCTCGCCGGCTGTCAGACACCATATATAAACAATTGCCGAGCGTAATCGGGGACACCTCTAAAAGCACATGGTTCACTATTGCATTCCAATTTGGATGAAGCGATCAAATTGGATCGTTTACGTAGAGCTCTTCAATTCATTTTCTCACCTTTCAAAAAAAGCGCATTTTTGATAAACCGTCTATTGTTGGCATAGCGCATTTTTGATAAACCGTCTATTGTTGGCATAAGCATGAAATTACGATTAGTAATTTAGTTCAGAAGGAACAATAATTAATTGAAGAAATTATTAAGTTCGTTTAATGGCTCAGTTATTATATCATGTACCAATAAGAACATTAAATCTCATTTTAATTAGTTGTCATTTTAATATCGTATGCATTATTCTGATTGGTCGCGAGTTATAAGTTTTTTATTTTATGTTTTGTTGGAGCCAGATATACAGATGCAGAATTACTTAGGGCAGGTTTGCTGCACCAGCTGGCGGAATGTGCCACGTGGGACGAGCCGCGCCGTGCCCTCATAAGCGAGGTAGGAGCAGACCTGTCGCTGCCGACCGTTGTTCGCTCTATGGTCGGCAGCACAGAGTCTTGGGACGCGGTGGTGTCCTTCTGAGAAACTGTCATGTCGCAGAAGGAAGCTGCGGAAAGGGAGAGGGAGATATCGAGCTCTTTCCCATCTCGCAGCAGACGCACCGGGCGTCGGCAGAGGGCGGACAACGCCCTCTTCCGGCCCCCCTAAACAGGTCCAGGGGCGACGGATTCGGGGACATCCGTCGCCCCCCATCTCACTGGACCCGAGACGGCGGCGCGTTGTGTTCCACGCGCGCCTCTCATGACGTAACGGGGGGAGTACACCTCACTCTCCCCAGGGACGAGGCCCGCACTGGTCAAGCGGGCCGGCACTAGTCAGGGGCAGCGGAAGTCACATTCGTTCCCGCTGCCCCCCGACGCAAGTGTGCGAGGGAACACCGGTGTGGTTTTAGTCAGTTGGAGTCTGACAGACCCCTCCGCCGAGGACATCCGTGCGGATTTCCACATCGTCAAAAAAAAAGGTTTGCTGCACCAATGAAGTTGACGCGATCGGTACCTAAATCAATTTCTGCGTGTCTGATTGCCCGTAACTAGTAGCTCAGTTTGTGTCATTTTTTGTTCCGCCCGTGCCCAAACAACAACTAAGACCGCGTGGACACGGATTGTTGGATGTTCCGTCTGCACGCACAGTTTCTCATTCTAACCTTCCCTTGGTAGGCGCCCTGGCAATGCTGAATGCTCTACTGACGTCAACACTGGGGTGTGATTTACTTGCTAGCTGTAGTTTCTGTGAGCGGTTTCATGAAAGATAATGTTATTTAATATTTTTTATCATTCCATATTGTAAATATGTACTATAAGTGTGCGTGTGTGTGTGTGTGTGTGTGTGTGTGTGTGTAGTGTGTATGTATGTGTGTGTGTGTGTGTGTGTGTGTGTGTGTGTGTTGTTGTGTGTATGTTGTTTTTGTGTGTGTTGTGTGTGTGTGTGTTTCTTTTAACTGTGCTACAGCATGGATTTGATTCCGTTATGTTGTACAAGTTTTCTTAACAAATAAATCTAATCGAAGTTCAAGCGTTGTCAGGGTCATAATTGTGGCTGCGGGTTGTTCGAAAGAGATACCGTGGCCCTGGAACACAAAGGGCTAAGAAGGAACATGGATGGGTTTTAGTCAGTCAAGTCTGACACTCCCTTCCGCTCCGCCCAGAGCGGGAGAAGTCATTTGATGATTTCCCATCCTAAAAAAAAAGCGTCAATTGTTATTGAATATTGACACTGGTAGCTTTTGAACGAGGTTTAATTTTGTTGATCGTGTTCAATTTCTTTTGTGAAGTCGGCTCTTAAAAAAACAGAAGATGTCACTTAGTTTGGTAACAGGAAACGATAAATAACGAACACGTAATTTGATCATTAATTAGGTGAAAAGTACTTACCTAATTAGATTACTTGGATTGTAGAATGCGGGATGAGCTGAAGTCTGAAACAAGAAACGTTGGAATTATTTAGAATCCTTTAGAGATTCAAGGATATAGTGAAACGTAGTTATTAACAATTAGTGTCCCCAAAAAAGGGCAATTTACCTTGTTTCTTACAAGGGCATTAAATTACTTAGTACCATTAGGTAGGAGCTCGTGATAAAATAATAACAGACACTCGGTTCGATCTTTAGGTTAAGCCGTGCTTGCCTAGGTTGGTCCGTGGATAGGTGACCACCCATTACATACCAAATTTACTCCGTGCCACGGAAAGCACATTATGCCGTTGGTGCCGGCTGTCATTTCTAGATCTATGACAGTCGTTACAGGTAGTCAGTGGCCCGAAAGTCTGTCAACTAGAAACAACATTTTGTATGGAAAGTACCTTACCATAATGCTCTACGTTAAGTGTTCTCTGAGATACGTATCACTCTAAAAAACTTAATGTTGCCAGTGTCATGAGGAAAGTGCAATTAGGATAATTATTATGAAGATGGTACATTCTGAAGATATTTTTCGCTTTTTATTCTATTATGCGTTGTTAAAATTAAATACCTAGTAATAGAATAACCGTCAAATTGGATTAGGGCTACCGCAAATTAAGTATTTAGAATTATTTTCCTATGTTTAATTTCAATCAAATTTAATCGAATGTGTCCTACTTTTAATTTTTTCAACATGATAATTTGTTTGTTAACACTTTTTCACATACTCTGGCTGGATTTTAAAATTCGAGTATTTGGTTCGAATTTCCCGCCGAGTTTCGTCTGGACCGCGCTCAATCATGAGAAAGATTGACTGTATTGGTCCACAAATGCGTTAAAACGGGCGACTGCAGCGCTTTGAGTATGAATGTGGATGGCTGTAAGAGTGGAGGAAGACCAAAGAAATTATGGATGGACTGCGTGAAGGATGATTTGGCTAGAAAGACCCTAAATTAGTTGGGATAATAACAGGAGAATGATGATGATGAAAAAACGTTTACTTTGTTTTATTTGATTCAGATTCATTTTTCACGTAGTGTAAACAAGTTTTCTTGAAAATAAATTGATAAAGTACCGCAAAGCTTTTCTGTAGATTTCGGTGGAAGAGTTGTCCAATATAAGACCTACAATGTTAACAGCGATCTTTATTCAAACCTAAACGTTCGACGGTTTAATAAAAGAGAAACAAAGTCACAAAAAAAAAAACAAAAACCTTACCAAATTAAATCTGGAACGCGATATAAGCCCAGTGAGTTGGAACACGATAGTTAATCTAGCTGTATATTGGTTTGGTGGTATTCTAAATATGAACATTGTTTATTTCATTTTATGCTACTAACTTATTAAATGATGATAGATGTTCAAACCTCCAGAGTACCTACCTCATGATGAAACGACCATGGTCTAAAAAAGATCATCTGCCTAGCTTTTTGGTATGGTGGGTTTCCAGTCTAACCAGATGCAGCTGAATACCAGTATTTTACATGAAGCGACTGCCTATCTGATCTCCACAACCCAGTTAGTACTGGGTAAACGATACCCCTTGATAAGACTGGCTATCAGACTTTCGGGCTATTGACTACCTGTAACGTATTTCACACACAGGCTTGACCAACGGCCTAACGTGCATTCCGAGGCATGGAGGAAACTTGGTTCGTAATGGGTGGTCACCCATCCACAGACTAACCTAGGCAAGCGCGGCTTAACCTGAAGATCGACCCGAGCAGCAGTTATTATTTTGCCACGGGCTCTTAGTTTTAAAAAATAAATACAGGCACAAAAGAAAAAAAGAAAAAGAAGCCTTCAAATAACATCGCTACAAGTAAATCTGAAACACGATACATGCCCAGTGGGTCGAAACACGATAGTTAAGTGGTTAATCTAGCTGTCTATTGGTTTGTATCGACAGTCCTAAGCAAACTCCTTGTGTAGAATGATGTTTGCGCTCGACCAATAGCGTTGGAGAGTTCTTTTTGTAAATGCGTAGTGTTAGCGTATGTCTTAATGAATGTTTAAACTGTTTTATTTGTTTTGTGGGTGTTTTCAGTGAGGATCTTTGCGAACTAAAAATAGGTTACTTTGTAAAGTGGTTTAAATATTTAATTTAAGAATAGATTCCCTCTATCACTTTTAAAATGGTCACGTTTACTTTCTGTATCGTTGACACTGACAGTTGAATAGTACTATCTCGCTTATTCATACTGAAAGTCGTATCTATCGTTCCATGTATGATGTACGTGCTCACTATTCTCAGTGTTAAGAGGGAACAGGGGCTGCGATTCTCCATACAATACACCTGAATACACTTTGCATGGAGAATCATTTTTACCATTTTACCGCCGTATTTAAGGCTACCAGACAAATTCAATTTTTTTAACTTTAAAATTGATAGGAACCTAGACATACTCATTCTTCAGATTTTAATGGCAAAAATAACCGAATTCGAGGAGAAAAAGGGGGAATACGAAACGTCGATCTCGTCAAAGTTTTTGTGATAAAATCGGTCTGAGCTGCAGCTGTCCCTATCGCACTCTCAGGAGACAGGCAATAGCAACGCGACGGCAATAGTTTCTTCAAATACTTATTTTTCTAATTCCTCGCTGTCCCTGTTCCCTTTTAACTCTGTAGCGCAACCTACGTCAGACAGTGAGGGTCAATTTTAAGATTTAATTATTTAGTTTTATTTATTTATTTTTAATAAAATAAAAATAGTAACAATTTTTTTTTTTAAATTGACAGTAGTCTTGATTATATTTCGATAAATCTACTGCCAAATCTGAAGCTACCTGTTATGATTAGTTAATAATCGATAGAACTATACGGCTACCTAATCGGATCACTGGACATCAGAACTGACAGTAAATTAAATTAGGCTTTCAGAGAAACAGGTTGAATTAGAGATATAAATTCAGACGTACTAGGACTTTGACTCTTGCGCAAACAGTGTAAATTGATTTAGGTAATTTTAGTACTGGTTAGGGTTGTTTTTTTTATCTAGAGCTAGAACCTGCCTACACACGGCTACACATCAAGGTATACATTTCCAATATAACATGGCCTCACTATGTGTAAATTGCCCGAACAATGAGAGACCCGCATAAACTGGTTTTGTAAAGCTTGATTGGTCGCCTTACTAACTTCTCTGAGAACAAACATAAAAAAAACTATTTTCTTTGTAACTATTTTATATAGAAAAATAATATTAAAATATCCACTCTATTATAAAGGTCTTACACAAAAGCTTATTAACTTTACAAAGGTAGCGTACAAGACTTTAAAAAAAAATTAGGTACTTGCCTTGACTTCAGAACGAACATTTTAAACAAACAAGTTTTGCAGCTTTTCCTCCGTTATGTTCTGGTAAAAGAACGAAAAATTTAAAAAGGAATGTACTGTAGTCAGTCAAGGCACGTAGCGTAGTCGTTGGGATCAATCCATCAATCTCAACAGGTCGTAACTGTCCTCTGCTGGACGTGAGCCTCCGTCATAGTTCCGAAGAACGGTCACTGGAGCGATTGGCATAATCACTGAAGGTTTCACACGAGTGGATATGAGAGAGGGCGCTGATGTAAAAAATGGGAAACTGCACTCCAATCTTGCGTTACACATTTTTATCACGAACGAAAAAAAGGTCAAAAAAAATAAAAAACAAAAAATCTTTTATTATTGTTAGACTAGCTTTGCATTCATGCCCCTCTGCTGGGCAAAGGTCTCCTACATATCCTTTCAGGTACTCTTCTCCTAATTCGTATGTTTGTAAAACTTTTTCTTCGTCAACCCCGTAGTGAAATTGTATAATTTTTGACATAAATAACATTGAGATTGAGTTGAAAGTATAATTCGCAATTCGCTGGTCTTTTAGCACGCACTTTTAAATATTCGCTTAAAAATTTATAGCACCCTGTAGGCACCGCAAATTATTACTTGTGACCTTAAATATTTGCAGGATCCATAACGGTTAGAACCTCGATGACGATCAGTTCTAGTGTTTCACACATTCTATCAGGAAAATTGAGATGTATGTGGCAATGAATTTTAAACGTTAAATAAACGTAAAGTTTAAGTTGATTGTTAAACTTCTAGAACTTTACTTAACAATGTTACTATACTGCTGTATTTTCACTATGACCTTTATGAACGTTTAGAGTCTAGACCACGGCAACCTCGGGAGGAAATAACCACAATCCACCTGATATGGTCCTCGGTTCCAAGGAAAAGTTACGGCATGTTGTGCTCCACGCTGCGGCTTCCGTGCACATATTTTGGAGGTAAAAAGCATTATGTTTGCTTACACCCGTTTATCTACCTTATGGGTAAACACTTTCATTTATTCAGTGATTATGGTGAGATTAAGTAAGTGCCAGTCATCGAATGTAGACATAAAAAAATATATTGTACCAATTTTATGAAAATGTAGACTTTGTTTACTTTCATATAAAAAACCTACTGTGTTTTAATCGTTGGAATTCGATTAGAAAAGTACTTAATTGTAACTTGGCTCAGTTTCTAGCGAGCAGTCCCTATATTTAAAACTAACTTAATTCATGTAATGGTGAAACGCTATTTAGTTCAATGTGAATCTAAAACAAGCGTTACGAGTCGGTACGACCTCAAACCACATACACGGTTGTTCTCCACATTTTCACGAGTAAATAAAACGGGAAGTCGTCTATCTTAAGAATCGTTTTTCTAAATTACTTAGGTTCGGCCGGGACCCCATTAGTCGGTCCTCGTTACCTCCCGAGACAAATGGTACCAAACGCGAAGAGTTTGCGCCTTTGCCGAGCCGTTTATTAGTATTAACAAACTTTGCCACCGAGATCATTTATACGAATGAAAAATAAACTAAAGCGCGCTTCACTGAATTGAATTTTAATTGAGAACTATGCCTCCTTTATTTCTCTCGACAACTCTTAATATACAGTTTTAATTTAATGTAAAGCAACTTTTTATAAACTTCGTTGCTTTATTCTCACTGAGTAAATAGAATGTGTTGAAGCGACGTAAACTTCCACAATGAAGCTTCCGATAGTATGTTTTAATTTAAGTGAAACTCATCAGCTACTATCATGATATATCGAAATTAAAACATATTCCGGGAGGTTGGTATTAATTTGTGTGCTCTCCCGGGCGAGGGCGCTCGACGAAAGGTATTACGAAAATTTAATTGAAGTTTTGATTAAGTACTGTTGCACATGGCGGGCTCATTGATGTTATAAAGCACAGGCTTAAAAATGTGGTCGACATCATTACCCACAAACCTGAAATATTTAGCCGACTGGAAACTCACGTTTAATTACTAAAAGGTCCAGTTTGATTCAGTAAAGTAACATTCTAAAACAAATTTAATGTTACGCTCACCCTTTTGTAAAATTGAAAGTCTTGCTCTCGGATTTACGAAACGAACGACCTCGAGTATCCGCCGAAAATCTGAGCATTGGATACTCCTTAGCTCGTTTTGGAGTTACACGTGGGTCTTAAGGGCAAGGGATTAAGGTAAAAAGTGTTTTGGATAATCTGAGCAGTTGTGACGTTTCGTTTTTAGTAAAGTAAACAAATAATGGGAGCAAGGGATTGATGGAAGTGAATGAGTCCACGTCCTACGCAAACTTGTGCAGTATCGAACTAGGGGCATTGTTGTATTGAGGACGTTTGGGATGTCGAACCACTGGGAAAATATTGATCTTTTATAGTTTATTCAATATCGAATACCTGAGTGGATACCTTCTCAGTTGGAAAATTGTAATGTAATGGAAACAACAGTCACATTCCGCGCGATTTCAAACTTTTATTTTCAGATCGCGTTTCTTTTTATTTCGCTCGGTTCGGTTGTGATTTTATGAATCGGAATTTAATTTTTATGTTCAGAGCGACCTAAAACTAATTACATAGTTTTCTATTACAACTTTGAATTGTCGACCAACAGAATCCAAAAAAAGCTTAAATGAAACTTACATTTTATTCCACTTTTGGGTTTTTTCACAAGGGCTGAAAGATGATGATAATGATTTTTATAGTATATCCTATCAGACAAATGTAGACTATCTAGAAACTACAATAAGAACATGATAGGCTTCCGTTTGTTTGGACTCTTTCTATCTCTCCGTATAAAAAAGAATTTTGCCTCAGATTCCCTACAATGGGACTCGAAACAGACTGGTAGGCACATAGACAGCTTTGCCTTTGGTATCGAGTTCGATCCCCAGGGCATGCAAAGTGGTATTGGGTGTTTCTGTCAGCCCGGAGGTGCAATTGCGCCGGTAAATAGCGTTAGGCTCGCCCTCAATCTCATGGGATCAAATTCCGTCATCGACGTGCTGTCAGTGACGGTAAGCTAAAACAGAGCTGTCTGCTGGAATTAGGGTCGGGTCGGAAGCAGGTTTGACGTCAACGTCGAATGTAATAATGGGGAGTAGCGAAACCATTTACGTCGTTAAAGAAATAACAACTTAACACAATAACTTAATACATAATATGTATTTATTTATTTAAACGTCATGTGCTAGGGTGGTACATAGCTGGTGGACTTAATGCCACAAGGCATTCTCTACCAGTCGACTTCTGGGTCAAATAGGACAGCTTTGTGATAAAGTACAATAAATATTTATCAATTTGTTTATCATCATATTGCTTGTAATTCCCAAAGGGTAAGTGAGAGTATTACCTATTAAATAATTCCACTTTTCTCATGTTATGGGGTTAATTGGGTCTCATGGTAATAACCCTCTATAGAGATTATCACCTTGGATGTTGGCAATTCCATGTATGGTTCGTTACAGGAACTGATGGACGCAACAGAGGGCCCCAAACAAGTGGCTCAGTACTGGGCCGACACAATTGAGATGTCCATCATCATGCTAAGAAGAAGAGGAATCCAGACTCCAGCACTTATTGCTAATCTAAACAAAAATGTCTACTTTTAGAGGGTTTCAGGAGCTAAGTATTGTAATGCTTCTTTACTTGAGTGCATACCGGATATTGCTATCTTTCGTTCAGTTATTTCAGATCTGCTGAAAGTGATGAGGTTGAGTATTTTGTCTAAACCCTATAATCAATAAAAGAATATGGCTGTACAGATAAAACAACATATGAAAACATCCATTTATCAGCAACAAATAAAACAAATCCTTCAGCAACTAAATAAAAGAAACCTCTCTCATTCTAACCCAACACTTGGCAAACCATTGCATTACGGCAGCAACAGAACAGAACAAAACGCCATCTTTTGAAATTGCGAGGGAAAGTATAATAATTCGTATTATTATATTCGTGTCTGACACTAATATCTCGTCTCGACCGCTTGGGGCAACTGCAAGAAAACAATGAAACAACTTTAATAAAAGTAAATCGTGTTAACACCTAGCTCGCTAAGCTGTGTTATTCTGTCGCGCGGAATGATGCGGGTGAGAAACTATTTTAGCGTTGTTTGTTACGTCATTATTGGGGCTTAATTAATCAAGAAGAGAGCTTCACTGAGGTTAATCTGAATTGCTCCTCACATTAAAAACCCTAAACACATGTGATCAATGAATGCATGCGTATTTTCAGCTGGACTGATGTGGATGTGGAATAAAAAGATCATAAGAAAAAGTTTCTGGGAAGAACACCTCATGATTCCAAAGGAATACGACTGGTTTTCTACCGTGGACATATTCATCATCATCAGCCTATAATGTTCTCACTGCAGGGACACAGGCCTCAATGAGAGGGAGTGGGTTTTAATCCACCACGCGGGCCCAGAGCGGGTTGGTAGATGTCACATGTATTCCAATTTTTAGTTCTAGGACATGCCGGTTTCCTCACGATGTTTTCCTTCACTGTTTTGAAAGCAGCGGTGATGAAATAAATTACACAAAGTAATGCGCCTGCCTGGGTTCGAACCTACGACTTACTGCTCGTAAGTCTGGGCTGCCACCACTTGGCCACCGTTGCTCTATGTTCGTGATGACTCAATTGGCAGATAATAACATAACATCACGCCTGTAATCCCTGACGGGTTAGGCAGAGGTGTATCTAATAGTACACCCCTGTTTTGCCAGTCATGTTTAAGTCTCATGTTATAGAGGGCGAGCCTATTGCCAACAACTGGGTACAAATGCAGATTCCGTGGCAGCCACTGAGAAATATTAGAAGGAAAAACCCAATAACACTTTGCCTGACCTGGCAATCGAACCCCGGACCTCGTGTTCACTAGTCGTGCTTGTGGTAAATAGACTAACGAGGCAGCCAGCAGATCATTTTAAAAAAATACGCGGTAAGTACGTTTTGTACTTCCCATCCGAAAACTTTGAAAGAAGCCATGTAATACCTCAAGTGTTTTTTTTTTAAGTTTTTTTTTTGTCTCTTTGTTTTGTTTTTGGGGTTTTTATCTAAACAGATATGTCAACCCCATCGTACCTTTTACCAATGTTACATTAAACCTTATAAATAACACAAACTGTACTAACCAGTTAAACAATTATATAAACACTTGGGGTAAAGATAGAAGACACTGATGAAGGACTGTTATTAAATGACATAACTGTTGACTGTTGTGTCATAACTGTTGTCACACTATTAGCTTCAATTTCCGTTACATTTTTTCCGAATCATAACTAGAATTAAAACTTAGGTCAAAAACAAGATTATTGGGGATAACCTTAGCTTTGCTTAAAACCAAAGCTTTTTGCCCAACAGGAAGGATTATACTTAATGAAACTAAGATTTTTTTATTCAATTAAAATATTGAATCTTCTTTTAAAGATTTATGAAGAAACACGAGTTTAAGAAGGTATTCAGATCTTTTAATAAAGGACCTAAGACCCCGATTGAAATGAGGCTTTTCGGCTTAATTTTAGATTCTGGGAAGGCGCTGTCAAAATGGTAGATCAAACATTTGAAAAGAATTGATTATTTATTCCTTTAGGCGTCTAATTAGAAATGATTGATGAATATGTCATGTACTAGTAAGTTGCCAAAACTTTGAGAGGATTTTGTTGGTACTTCATAGAATTAGTAATTACATTCCAAAAGCATTAATTAACATTAAAAAATGTTTTGGACGATAACTGATTAAAAACCAAAATAAGATTAACTTAGTTGATTCGCCTTTCCACTTTTCACAATTCCTATGAGTATTTAAACCGGCTAGCATGATGAAATACGTAAAGAAATAAAAAAAAAATCGTTTTTGGATAACAATATACAAAAATTACAAATGTAAAGCCCGTCCATATTTTCTTTTCATTTCAAACCCACTTTCTGTTTCGTATTATAGAACTTAGTTTTCATTCAATAACTTTAGATATTTATTTTTGCTCCTCGCTGCGGGCGCGGGATTCTTTTTACGAGAAGTTGTAAGTAAACCTTCCTTTGGACGAACTGGATCAAATTGCTCGAGTACAACATAAACAGAAAGTTCCGGATAAAATGGCGTATTAAGTTAAAACAGCCGATCCTTAGAACTTGGCGCAAATACAACGACTTGAAATGAACGAATGACTTAATTATTAACTCTACTATGTTTAATAATAAATAAAGTTTATTTGCAACCCAGTTCAGGGTTTATCTGAACCAAATACTAACGCGATAGTATTTTGTTCAGGTAAATTTGATACCAGCCCGAGTTCCGCTCAGAATTCAGTAAGTAGCTCCGCCTAACGTGGCCAACAACAGGATTTCTACCAACTTTGTTTGCCCGAGAGGAGTTAAATATATTCAACTATGCGTTAGAAGTTTCCGAGTTAGGGATAGCTTATTTTTTTCAACTACCCGCTGCGGTGCGCCATGAAAAGTCGTAATTAACGTGGCTTTCAGCGCGCCCCCAGCGAACAGTGGGCTCTCATAGGATTGTCATGACAAAAATACAAAGCTAGTTGCATTGTTACGCAAATAAAAAAGCCCTACTTTTAAAATTACTCGGTTTCTAAACCTTATTCTGTGTAAGTGCTTCCAAACTTCGATAGGAATCACTTGTAATATGAACTTGTATTGGAATTTGGATACAAACTTTGTTAGTTGGAGATTATCTCGCAACTACACAGCTTCTAAGTTTCTAAGTTTTATCAAATCGGATTATCTGTAACAAGGCGTTATGTCGCAGATTGGTGCAAACTTTTGAAATAAAGAGTAATAGCGATCTTTTTCGAATACGGGTGATAAATTATGGGTTAGGTGATGTATGTGGAGATGTGTAGTATTATGAAAATAATGCGATTTTTTCATAAAGTTTAACGCAGCTAGCGGGCAGGTGGGGGGCTTAACCGCTCTAATGAAGCCAGGATGCGCCCGCACGTTATTAAGGGATCACTCCCAGCCTTTTATGTGCTATGAATAGTGTGTTTTATTAACTTTATTTTAATGCTTGCCGAGGTTTTTTCATACTTATTTTCTACAATTATGAATGTGGTTTTTCAAGATTTGCAGTGTGTATTTGTTCGTGTGTGGATGGTAGACACTTCATTACCAATGTTTGGGTTAAAGTAGCGGATAAGGGGTAGGTGCATTTTGGCATTTATAACACCTGAAGAGAAACTATGGCCGTTAGAAAACTATGTACCTCCCAATCTGTTTTCATGTTTTATTTATTAACGTCTTTTTCTTCATGTCAATTGAACAAAACTTAATATTCTGATTTTCATAGTAATCATAACTGCTACGTTCATAGATCATCATCATCACCTGCCTAGCCTTTTCCCAAACTATCTTGGGGTTGGCTTCCAGTCTAACCGGATGCAGCTCAGTACCAGTATTTTACATGAAGCGACTGCCTATCTGACCTCCACAACCCAGTAACTGGGTAATACGATACCCCTTGGTAAGACTGGATGTCAGACTTTTAGCTTCTGACTACTCGTAACGACTGTCAAAGATCTACAAATGACATCGACGACGTTAATAGATATGAAGTAATATAATTGTTGGATAACCAGAAATTACCTAATTTGTCCAGATACAAATTAGGCTTTACCTACATTTTATATTCTGAAAAACTTACATCTATTTAAATAGTTACCTCTGTGAAAATATCCCCTGTAATGAAATCTCAAATAAATACGTAAATAGCTGGCGTAGTATCTCATTTAAATGTTCAGCAGGTGTACATTAAGCCGACTGGATACAGTACTGTGGCTTTACCGAAATTGAATTTAAAAAATATTACTCGCGAGCTTGGCTGGACTCCAAGAGACAATACCTACCGTCGTCTTGTATATTCATTTTAGAGGAATAAATACTTACGGAGCACAAAGAGTAGTCACACAGCCTTGTTAGTAAAAGAGCCATGAAAGTGATTATAGTGCTCTGTACTGAAGACGTGAATAAAATGTGAAATGCATAGGCGGCTTGATTTTATGTGGAAGTGTAGTGAAAACATTGAGGTTTTTTCAAGAAATGTAGAATTTCTAACTCATTGTCTTTATCCTGTAAATACCTAGAAGCGAAATAGAGACTAGTTTCAAGCACTAATGTAGGTAAAAAATATTTAAATGGTTTAGTCTGTGTTTTCAATTAAGTACTAACATAGGTTAAGAATATTGTTACTAACCCAATGAATCTTTGTTATCTGATTAAATAAATGAATATATGTATATATAGTAAAACCGAGGGGATATTGTCCAGGGGACCGGACTGCTTCTCCTTAACTGAAGTTTTTATAACGTTGCTAGGAGAGCAGTGCTCTTTTTTTTTTTTTTTTTTTTTGGGAATGGCATCTCGCAGTTCAACCTAGGAGGTTGTCGTCTGCTTAACCGGACTATCCTGTGGATGCCTTAAGAGTAAGGCCTCCAGCCAGGGCATAAAACTTACAAACTAAGCGACTACACGCTAAGGGTACCCCCTGTGGGGTACGAGCCTCGGCTTAGGGCGTCGCTGGGGGAGGACTGCATGGGGACAGGCTGGATCTGAATGATATCATTATTAAGGGGCTGATTTAAAACTACTGGCACAGCATCGCGGGCTGGCTCGAGCGAGGGTCGGGGAGGGCATGGACCGGGACGTCGCGACGGACCTCGACGGCGAGGTCGGAAAGACGGCTGTTTGTGTCTGAACTTTTTAAGAGTGCTAGTCTCTTTGCTACTCTCCTAGAGCAGTGCTCAATCATACGTTTGTAGATATAGCATTAAATTTTTTTAAACTCTGTTTTTAACAATCCTTAGTTTTTGATTAAATAAATAAATATAATATAAATTATCACCTTTATCCCAAAAATACAAAGTCAAAAATCAAACGCTTCAGCCAAGTTCACGTTTCCGTGAAAATATTTAGATGATCGTCGCACAGGTCGGTGTTTTGTGTGCAAACAACAGCGTTACCACCTCGTGAAACTTTTTACATTAGCCGTACCTACGTCCCGACTCTGTTTGTTTCGAGCCTTCGAACCTGGGAACTGGGAACTACGGCGCACAAGTTTTGGGTCTCATTTTAAAACTCCCTACCCTGCCCCGGGTAAATTTTAATCATAAAGAGACAATAGAGGTGAAGGTATACGGTAAACTTTGGTCAGACTGATTTACGCGATATTTTTGCACCGTATTCAACTGCTTGATTTTATTTGCGGTTATTTGCAACGAATGCCTTTAATAATAGTCCGCACAAATCTTCCCTGCGGCCCGATATTAGCACGAATGGCCATTTTTAGGTAATGGTTGGGGGGAAGCGGGTTAAGCGAGGGCGAATGGCTAACTAATGATAAATGTTGGCTATTTAATAGCCTGCAATATGGAATCAGGTGTTGAAGTATAGCGGGGTTATACATTTTTATGACGGAAAGTGTTTTTAGTATACGACATTAACAGCCTATGATTCAT
Source organism: Cerastis rubricosa (assembly GCA_949152445.1). Classification (NCBI taxonomy): domain Eukaryota; kingdom Metazoa; phylum Arthropoda; class Insecta; order Lepidoptera; family Noctuidae; genus Cerastis; species Cerastis rubricosa. The sequence goes on from OX424532.1 coordinate 16,622,564, forward strand.
TCACTGTCGTAAACGTAAAATCTGTGAACCTACTTCTAGCAAAAAATACGCCATACAAAATAAAATTTTCAGTCATTCATAACATTTCCTTCTACAGCACTCCGAATGTCAGGTATAATAAAATGATGTCTTATTTCCTTTTACTCTAAGCAGTCGTAACGTAAGGCAAAAATGTGCTACTGGAAGCTGTCCAACGAGCAGTATCTACACCGGAGTCATATATTTTACATTCAATTTGAAGAAAATGGACTTCGTATTTATGTTTTATTTACAGTCGTTATTTTGTTACGAGTCGTAACATTGAATTAACATAATTTAGATTCTTGCAACATCATTAACAAATATGAGTTTTCCTCCAAATTAGTAATGTGATGTTATTCTTTTACTGGTCTGTTATACGTAGTTTATTCCCTACTTCCTCATGATTGCTTATTAAGTTAATAGAAAAGCTGTGAAAGAAAACTTGCAGGAAGAACGGGCAAGATGAAAAAGCTTTTGCTCCAAATAATTTTAATATTCAATTATTCAAGATTTTCAATTTTCAAGGAAAAGATTATAAGATTTCTTAGCTGGTTTAAGCCGTAATGAGTTTCCGGTATAACAGTTTAGTGGGATGAGGTTTGAAACCACTGCTTCATTTGAGCAAGGAATCTATTAACGGAATTACCATCAAGTGGGCCTCTGGCCCTTTAGCGCCGTCGTAGAGAGCGCGTTGATTCAAGATTAAAAGAGATTGCACTAATGAAAACAACTTTAGTTAGAGCTTGAGCTCTTAAGTTTTTAAACACTGTGGAAGTTTAAACTATTAGCTCGAACCAGCTAAAAGAGAAAATAAATCTTGAACTGCTGAGAAATGTAAGTAACACTTAGCGAAGAAATACATAGCGCTATTCTCCACACTATGACCCAGTTAGTACTACACATTTAAAATTCCACTTCCACTGTCGTTGTAACCCGAAGTCAGACTGTTCTTAATAATGAGGCAATCCACCCGGATGATAAGCGACGCGAATAAAATAACGAGATCAGACGTAAGGGCATTAAATCAGTTCACGTTCAACAATCTGTCTCGGATGAGAAGTTAATGTGTTTAATTATTTACCGAAACAAGAGTTTTAATCATCGTTTATTTGAAAATTTATTGGCCAACTTGTAAACGTTTACGATAAGCCGAGGATTGGAGGTTATGAAATCAGATAATGTAAATAAATGTGAGAAATGTGGGCATTTGCCGGATTCTGCGAGCTTTATCCACCAATTATTTCCATAAGGCATTAGGGGAACCGTTTAATTTATTCAGTTTGGATTAAGGGACATCAAAAGATAAGGGCATGACAAATATGGTGATTAATAAATCAGGAATTAAGCCTGTTTATTATGAAGCTATGAAATTATTGTTTGATGTTTTTTTTCACTCATATTCGAATGAAACTGTACGTCAGTATTGTGAATTTCTCTCTTGAAAGCAGAATCTTGCTCGCATTCTCAGAAATGCGACGCTCGAATATTGTAATAGACAAGACAGAGTTGTAGAATAGCTATGAGCACTTTGAGCATCTGTTGGGTAAGAGGAAATGAGCTTTAAAAACATCATGTCACACCATAGGTAAATTAAACCTCTTATATTCGAAGTATTTCATAATATCAAAAGTATGCCTTTTCCCAAACTTTGTTGGGGTAGGCTTCCAGTCTAACCGGATGCAGCTGAGTATCAGTATTTCACATGAAGCGACTGCCTATTTGAACTCCGCAACCCAGTAACTGGCTAATACGATACCCCTTGGTAAGACTGGATGTCAGACTTTCGGCTTCTGACTGCTCGTAACGACTGCCAAAAACCTACAAATGACAGGCGGGACCAACGGGTTAACGTGCTTTCCGAGGCACGGAGGAAACTCGGTATGTAAAGATGTTCACCGATCCACAGATCAACATCGACAAGCACGGCTTAACCTTGAAGATCGATATGTGCGGCTGTTATTACTTAGCCACTAGCTACAAAAGCCAAATACCAATGAATAAAGTGAATGAATATTGCAAAATAAATTCAACCACGAACTTTTATTATTTAAATATTGTTTATTTGTGGTGCTTCACAGCTGTGTTCGCAATAAAATGAGTCGATGAAAACAGAAACGGTTAGGTACTACTATTTTCCACAGAACAGTTTTACTTACTAAGGTATTTTCAGTCAAATAACACAAAATCAGAAGCCTGAAAATTAACTAAGTAAGTAAGTTACTAGTCTAGTCTAGACTAGACGGATTGAGATAGTCACTTCTTGTTGATATTTGACCACATGTGGCAGTCTTAAAATATTTAAAAAGTGTTTAAGGTACAGAGGTGGACTTAGAGCCGATATTCACTAATAAACTCAATGCAACCAGCACTTCCAGCAGTTGTTAGTGTGAATCATCATCATCATCATTTCAGCCGAAAGACGTCCACTGCTGGACATAGGCCTCCCCCAAGTTTCGCCACATTGACATAACATGGGGGATTTTGCCATAATCGCCACGCTTGGCAGGCGGGTTTGCGATCGCAGTACGGTTGTCACAAAAGCACAGAGAACGCTGCTGCCCATTCTCTGGCAAGTCCCTTAGTCGCCTCTTACGACACCCATGGGATGGTGCTATTCTTTACGTCCGACACCATACAGAGACACCATAGAGAGTTAGTGTGAATACTCCATAGCAATTATGACAATGTTTTATACGAGTACATGTGCTGAAGACATCCAGTATCATTGGTAAAATTCGCTCTTAAGATTACAACACAAGGGTATTACAAAAAACGCGAAGTTGCAAAGTTTCCTCATAGAAATTGTATGTTTTTCGTTTTGCTTGAAATTTATATGACTTTTAGAAATTGTTTATTTTTTCTACTACAATAATAATAAAAGGTTTTTTAGATAAAAAAAACTCAAGGAGACCTGATTTGGGACCTATAATTTGTGGATTCTATAAAATATAGATCATTAAATGTTTTTTGTTATCTACCAAAATACCCTACACTTTTATAAATACATTTTCGTTATATTACCTTTTATGTAAAATACAAAATAAGCGTAATGTCGAAATGTTAGAGGTCTCTTAATGACACGGGCATTCTCTTCTTTTATTTAGATCTCCCAAAAATTGCAAACAGAATAATTTCAGCGAAAACACTATTATGTTGAAGTTTCCAATTAGGTCGACGTCAAAACAAAGTGAAGTTATTGAGAAGCGAATATTTAATTAGTACCTATTCGTTTGTTGTACGTAGAAACCTAGAATGCGAACACTGCCAATTAATGACAATCTTACTTTGATTAATTACGAGTTGCTTCGATAATTAGGTAATTTGGTTGCTTATTTATTTATATATGTTAATTTATTTAATGCTTTTATATTTATAAAAAAAAATTAATGATGTAACCAAGATTTTGTAACAATATTTTGATTAAAAAGAGTGTCCATGGAGTTTCTTGCCTATTCTTCTCCATAAAGATCTACGCTTTGGAATAGGCAACTACAGTACTTTCACTAGTTATTATGGCTTGTGACTGGGACTGTGGCTTCGCGTTTTTTTTTTGTTTTTGTCTTTCAAAGGTGCCTTAATGTTCTCATTAAGTTTTTGAGTTGAGAACCTTAAAGATCGACCCGTGCGACTGTTTTTATTCAGCCACGACCTCCTCAATTTTCACCCACTATTATGGGACTTAAAAAAATAACTGGCGAAGTAAATCGGTAATATATAAAGCCCAACCCTTCATGGATTACTTCCAGGAGTGTTTTTTATGTATGTATAAAAAGACAGCTTTTTTACACACGTTACCTCCCCAAAAAATTCACAATATCACGACGAACATCACCATCTAAAATACACTCCGTCTCGCCAAGAAAAGTCTAAAACGGTTTACGTCTTGCAAAATTTTTCAAATTCAATTCCTTTGCGACCTGTTCTTCTACTTTGTTTAATGTTCTGCAGGTGTATTCTTACTTGAGTAATAGCTTTAGTGTTCCTTGTTCTAGGCAAAGTAATGTCCAGCATGAATGTTTAAGTAAGTTAAGTTGGCTCCGGATTATGAAGGCAGGGGGGAAGTAAATCGGGCCATGGTGTGTTAAGGAGACAGGATAAATGGTTAAGAGTTTAGTAGGTGTTACTTTGGTATGTTTTATTTAATTAATAGCTTTTACTTGCAACTTTGCTCTCTGCCTAGTTCTTTCCCAAATATGTTGGGGTCGCATTCTAGTCTAACCGAATGCAGCTGCAGACCAGTATTTTACATGAAGCAACTGCTTATCTGGCCTGCACAACACAGTAAGTACTACGTAATGATACCTCTTGGTAAGACTGGTTGTCAGACTTTTGGGCCATTGGCTACCTGTAACGAATGTCAAAGATCTACAATTGACAGCCGGGACCAACGGTTTAACGGTGCTTTCCGAGGCAAGGAGGAAACTTGGAATGTAATGGGTGATTATCCATCCACGGACCAACCTAGGCAAGCGCGGCTTAACCCGAAATCGACGCCGTGCGGATTTTATTATTTAGCTCCTCACTACTACAAGCAGGCAGATAGGCAGAGTTATTTCCTCATCTTTACTACTAATAATAAACCTGAAGAGTTTGATTGTTTGTTTGGTTAAACGCGCTAATCTCAGGAACAACTGGTCCGATTTGAAAAATTCTTACAGTGTTAGATAGCCCATTTATCGAGGAAGTATATAGGCTATATATCATCACGCTACGACCAATAGTCCTGTGCAACGAAACTGAGCAATAAAATGTGATGCAGACGAAGATGCGTGGGTCAACTAGTTTTTAGTATAAACAAAAAGGTCTACATTTCGTGACGCCGAAAACACAGTCATATGGAAGTATCTAATAGGCATTTTAGCAAGCTCTAACTCAGTACGTTTGGCAAGAAACTTCGTCAAGACAGAGATATTTGTTCTTTACCTATTTACACCTAGGTACGAGTTACCACGGTTTTTACCCCTGTGATTAACCCTTTTATCCCTTATATAACATGAAGCCTTCATTCGCAGGTCAAATTTAGGGTTGACCCCTACGTTACCCTTCAGCCAATTTGTGATGATGCCTTTCCACCCCTCATTTAAGTTTTGGTAAACCATCTGTAAATTGGTACAATTAAATCTCAGAGCACAATTAGGGAGAGATATAATTCAATAAGTTTCGTGATATTCATCTATTTTTACAAAACTACTGCGTTGATTTTAATGAGGCTTATGTTACTATTAGGTACGCAAAGTTTAGAACAATGTGCTTTCCTAATAATGGGAGGTAGGCAGACTTGTGTTTGTTGAATAAATAATAAACATCGTAATATTATAATGGTGAGATAGTCTCATGATATCGTTTTTTTTTAATATTAATGTTGTTTTTTTACCCACTAAGTTACTAATTCTGTGAGTTCTCCTAACATTCGCTTCTGTCAGTGACCATTTGGTGCATTAACAATGATTTGTTGAATATTTCTGGGCACACAATTGGGTTTTTTTGCTAGCCTTTCATGTGTCCCACTGCTGGGCAAAGGCCTCGTCTTTTGCACAAGATAGAGGTTTGGATCGCCAAACCTCTATCTTGTGCGATCTCTGGCCATGATTCAACGCGCAAAAAAGATCAGGATTAGGTATTTTACATAGTTTTTTTTTTTACAATATGGCTTTTGTTTGGCCACAACTCGCCTGCTGTGATTCAATTAGCGAGTGTTTAATTAATTTAGGTAATGCAACCGCTTATCCGCAGGATCTTATCGTAATCCTAACTCATTAAGTACCCATCAGCAAACTAAACTCAGCTCATAAAACGGATGTAACTTGGTGCTCTACTTAACCCTTTACAAAACCTGGCGAAACGATTAAACAGTTAAGCATCCACGAAATATGGTGCATCCTGATGACAGGAAACAAGCCAACTAAAACGTATGTTAACTAACTTGACGGATGGCAGGCAGCGTTAAGTTATCCGACGCACACACGCCGCCAGCCGGATTGGGCGCCGCAACCAAGCTGAGCATAAACTTCAATTATCCCTCGATAATTGTTTAGTGAACCAAACCAAACCCCAAACTGATACTACATAATTAAGTATTCTAATTAATATTAAATTTGGGAGAAGATGCCTAAATCAAACATCAAAAATGAACCTTTTGTTTGACCCAATTTTTCGAAAAAATAACCAAACATACATACATCCCTGAAGGGAAAATATTTACTTTTTGCTTCAGACCCCTACGTTTTATCATTTGCATTTTTCATGACCAACTCAATTTAGTACCTACCCACCGTTTCGGGTCCGCCGTATCTGCTTGAAAGTTATCCTATGGGATTTCCTAAGTTAGTTTTTCGACGTGTAAACCGCTTGAAATATTCAAGAAAAATGGAATTTTGATATAGACCTCCTGATTTCATTAAGAATTTATTACGGTGCTAAAATTCGGAAAGTTTTGAAATAGTCCTGTTTTATTTAGATTTTGTTGATGCAATAAAAATTTATCGTTAAAAGGATGCCCTTCTTTTTACAGAGCAAGCATAAAAACAAAAAAATTAACTGGAAGAACCAGCGTGGCAGTCGATAAAATACGTAGTATCTTAAGTTTTGACATAAGCGAGGTAGACATATTAAAAGCACATTGACATAAAAACAGGCTCCCGTAACCAAAAGCCCATCTAACGAAATTGCCATCCGCTTGCTCATTACCGACGGAGCCAACCGCTGGATCCGATATCCCGGCGCACGTGACTAAAGGAAATTGAAATCTCTATCGGTTAATCGAAATATTGAATGGAATTTCTAAAAACAGAATTTTAATTATCCACTCATTTTGACTTGATCACTTCAAATAACAGTTTGTGTCGCGTTAGTGTTGAGGGCTTATTGAGTATCGCAATTGGTTAGATCTTGACTATCACACCAACTGTGTAAGTCTTCAATATGCAGTATCGGAACCAGATTGTCTTTAATTTTTATACATGAAAAACATCCAAATGTTTTCGAAGAACCGACAAACTTCAGTGTTCAAGCAGCAGCTTCTGTATTTACAAACAATTTTTTTTTATCTTTTTTTATTAACACCCTGTAAATTCATAAAGATAAAAAAAATATCACCCCGATGATTGCATACAATTAAATTACAAACTTAAACTAAACTAGCCTACCCGCAATCTTATAGCTAAAATAATAAAGTGTTCTAGCGTAATCGGCCAATGGTGAGGCCGGAATGCTATTATAGAAGCCTATTTACAAACAATGAAAACAAGTTTTTAACAACGATGATTTTCTTTTCATTTATCTTTCTTACATATTGTTTAAAATTTCAAATACTATTACTATCAACTACCGTTTGTACCTACAACAGGAGCTAAAACATGAAGAAGGAAAATCGGTAAGAAAAATCCAACACCCAACTACTACCTATAGATACGCAAGTAGGTATAGGTACAGACGCATTGTATTCAGAACCACCTTTTAGAAGTCGGCTGAAACAATAAAGGTGGAGATTTTATGATTAGAAGATAAGGTGCGAGGGTCGCAGCGTGTTCCGAACCTGCCTTGATGAAACCCTCTTATTATGAGCCTGCACGACCTGCTACTTGAACACGTCTGCTTGCCACAATCTGGAGAGTCCTTTATTCCACCATTCGTTTAATTTCGCTTTTTTCCGCTAAACATGCGTCCGGGTCACGGCTACTAGTAACCGAAACTGATCCAACAAAGAATAACGTACTAATTATGCCGATCAGATCATTAATTTCTGTGCTTGGCAGCCAAATAAGGCTCCCATTAAATACACACGATAATAATTCTTGCGTAAAATTTGGGGGTCTATGTTTGAAGTACCTTGTTTGTACGAGGTTAAATTCTTTACCAACTTAATTATTTGCTTTTCTACGGTTTGATTATTTCGCTTTCTGTGTTGTTCGGAAAAGTTGTTTTAATAATACGGAGCAAGAATCCGCGTTGTATAAGAGCGATATAATGTATGCTTTTCATGATGAGGGTCTATTTCACGTCCGTAGCCAGCGAAATTAGCTAGGAAGCATTCATGTGTATAATCTGAAACGATTATAAATTATTAACGAGCTAGAGCTCAGAGAGAGCGGCCTGCATGACAGCAAGGTGTAAATGGAGGCAAATTCGTCAATTTATATGCGAACAGGCTGCCTTTGAGAAGCGATGACGCCTTTGGCACCTCCAAAAATTCTATCGGTTTCCTTGAACTATAATTTAGTGTATTAGATGAGACTGTGTATTCAATTAAGATCCTTCGAGGTATAAGCTTTTTGAACTAGTTTTAAAAAAACAGCCTCTTCAGCTGGTCTTGACACAGTCGTGTTTTCAAGTTAGATCATCATTGGTATCAATACATTTGAACAAGAAGAGAAACTCACTCAAATGAGATATTTTTCAAAATAAAATAATATCTGCATTCATCACCAAAACAAACGTTTGAAAGATTCAAACGTAATTTCAATATCATCCGAGTACTTGTTTATCGAAAACAATTTCCCTCGACAAATCACAAAATCTTTATGTCAAAATGTGTACCGAAGCATTCCTTCCCCATCTTTATTATTTAATTACTGGATTTTTTACGGTTATAATAAAGTCTTATTACGTGGCAAACGTCGGGGCTCATTAAAATCTCTTTTCTCGTTGCTTGGCTTTAATTATCCGTTTTCTTTGTTCGTGAGCGGTGGGCCTGTGTTGGTACACTGGCGAATAGTGCGCTGTTGTGTCCTAGGCTCAACGAAATTAACGTGAGGAAATGATTGTTTGTTTAATTGATCTTTGCATGCGTTGACCCACTTGATTTAGGTTTATCTTTTCCACAGTCATTCCCATCATTTGTCGAGCATTTTTTCACGTTTATATTGGGGTCAGCTTCTAGTCTAACCGAGTGCAACTGGGTACCAGAATTTTACATGCATGAAGCGAACAGCAACGCAACTGGGTTGTAACCCAGTTGCCTTGTGGATGTCAGATAGGCATTCGGTATTAACAAGTACTTCTTTGGTACTACCTAGTACTAGGTCAACCCTTTACTTTGTAGGTACTTGGACTTTTTGTCAGAATTTCGGGCACCTGACTACCGATTTATCGATTCCTCGAAAATAAATTAAATATTTACGGTATTTTTATTTCCTTTGAATGTGTATTCTGGGCTGAAAATAGGTCATCCATTTTGATTCAGCGTACAGCCTTCTTGAACGTACATATTTCTTTCGATGTTTTGTTTCCAAAAATGTTAACAATTATATGTATTTCGAAAAGTAACTTCAATGTCTTTACAAAAAGATCCAGGTTGCGCTTTAATAGCACTAGACACTAAAACCATCTTACATTATGTTGAAAGGTATTTGTTTGAGAGGTTATACCGTCAATTGGAAATAAGGATTTGAAGAACATTAACTATTTACGATCAGCGAACTACTGTAATAATTAATTAAACTTATTTTAGTTATCCTCACGGTAAGTTAACACTTAGTAAGATGTATCCACTTAATAGTTTTTAAGTGTTAATAGATTTGTTTAAAGAAATAAAAGATTAAAGTGAATATTTATTGGAACAAAATTCCTCAGATAAAATTCTTAAGCTTTTCTAGGATTTGCGTCTCATCGATGAAAAAGAACATTTTTCCTTTACAGAGTTATTGTTTTTCAATCCATAACAATTTGGAATGAATTGAATATAAGATCTTTGTGTTGCATCGAAACACGTAGTATTGGTCAAATCAGAAAACGTCAATTTAAATCGGTACCTACATTAAAATTACTTATACCTTGCGTCCATAATAAAATTGTTGTTGTCTTTTTAATTATGTTCTCTAGAGATAAAAGCTTTAACAAATTAAAATACCGATTCAAGTAATATTAAAATATCAAATTGTATAGCTACTATGTATTTGATTGTTACGTCCCCAAAGTGTTTGAATATTTTCGATCCATTTATCTAAATAAGACACAAATCGGGGGACCAGTTCATTACTCAGAAACTCTGAGATGACTACTGGGTAATATACGAAAGAAGAAAACCAAATGCCATCCCAAATAAATTGGTGTAAAGACAGCCTGAAAGATGATGACTTTCTGATAGCCACTACAACCTTACGATGTTTATTAGTTGACCCAGGAAAAGAATACTGAAAACAAAACAAAAGTATTTAATCAAAATAAAGATCAAATGCGAGGCCATTTTCTAAGAGGAGGACAGTCTAGCGGTCAAAGTTTCGAAGTCACTCTGGTGTTAGGAACTATAAGAAACCAACGTAAAGTGCGATTGACCGCAACACAACAAATCACTTAGCTGCGGTCTGATTCTATTTGCAACCGACCATTTTTTACCACCGACATTATTTCCCTTCCTTTTTTCCTTCCTCTTAACATTTTATCATATTATTATTAGACCACTTCACCGCGATTCACCGTCGTTCTTTCTTTTTCTTTAATTTATTTCGTTAATTAACTGCGACAATTATTGAATTTGAAGGAGAAAAGAAAAGATTGAAAGAGCGTAGCCATTTTATTTTTTGTCATTTTATGCCACGTTTAGTTATTGAAAATGATTGATCCTCGAGAGGGCTTCGTGATAAGATATAGCCCCTCGACTCCAATATATCACGGAGTTTCATATTTTGTGATGAAAACAAGAATTTTAAATTCATTCGAGCTTGTATCTTCTGAAAAGTAATTTTGATTTAGAAGCAGATTGCGAGGGAAAGCTTATTTTCATTTTGTCTTCAATATTATGAAACTTCCAGTATTCATTGCTACCTATAATAATAGGAATTAAAATCAACGTGGACCATCACAATAAAATCATCATCATCATCATCATTTCAGCCCAAAAGACGTCCACTGCTGGACATACGCCTCCCACAAGTGTCACATTGACATTTTGGGGGGTTTTGCCATAATCGCCACGCTTGGCAGGCGGGTTGGCGATCGCAGTACGGTTGTTACAAAAGCACAGAGAACGCTGCTGCCCATTCTCTGGCAAGTCCCTTAGTCGCCTCTTACGACACCCACGGGAAGATATGGGATGGTGCTATTCTTTACGTCCGACACCATACAGAGCACAATAAAATAAATGCAACAAAACCATCCATAAATATTCACAAAGACTCCACCGTAGGTACAGGATCCTACTTCCCGAATGCAGAGAGAATAGCTCGTTAAATCCCACAAAAGGTTCCTACATTTGTAATAGACAACAGAATTATGATAAAAATGTTCATGTAACGCCCCTGAATTTGAGAGAGCATGAGATAATTTTCGGCTCCATTTACTTTATTACATTTTGGTGGGTAACAAGCACGTACGAGCCCAGTATCAAATATGTAGAGCTCCACATCGGAATATAATCGTTTGTACTAAACTTCATGCAGGAAATAGTATTCTACCTGTGATGTTGATATACCATTGTAGGTATGTACAATATACAGACATAGGTTTTTGCAAATGTTTAGCTTTCAGATAAATCAAAGAATCGTGAGAATCTAGGTAAAAATACAGAAACATCAACATTGTGATGCACCTTTAAGAGGACCTTAGCCTTGCACGACGGTGTTTTAAATTTTGCTGAACTGTCCCACTCTTATAGAGAGGCTTTGGCCAAACAAAAAAAAAACTTTGCGTCTTCCACGGCGTCGTCGGTGGGCAGCGCAAAGGTCACTTATCATCATTCATCATCATCATTTCAGCCAAAAGACGTCCACTGCTGGACATAGGCCTCCCCCAAGAAGGGGGGGTTTTGCCATAATCGCCACGCTTGGCAGGCGGGTTGGCGATCGCAGAACAAACAGCACGCGTAGCATGACCGCCGTAGAAACGGGCTATGTCGACAGAAGAATCGAAAATCTGACACATGTTCATTGTCTATCTGTCATTATGTCGATTCTTCCGTAGACAAAACTCCATTCTACAGTGGTCATGCTACGCGTGCTGTTGTTACAAAAGCACAGAGAACGCTGCTGCCCATTCTCAGGCAAGTCCCTTTGTCGCCTCTTACGACACCCACGGGAAGATATGGGATAGTGCTATTCTTTACGTCCGACACCATACAGACGAAAGGTGACGAAGGTCACTTATGCATTTTGTAACTTAGTGAGCAGTTATATTCAATCGAAGGTCTTAGAGTCGAATTTCTGGGGCGAAGTAAAAAAGAGGTTATTGTATTTCCCATCTTCATACAGTTATAGATAATTGCTAATATTGATATATTATATTATTGATATTGATAATTGCAGAGGATATTCAAATGGGACCTCAAAAATCATACAGGAATAGGCCATTACAAGGAACATATCACCCGAAATAATCACCACGCTGCTCAAAAGTATTGCGCAACGGTGAAAACCAATAATTCTCTTTAAATCTAGGTGGGTTAATAGAAGGAATACTAATATTAATATCTTACATTGAAAGTCCAATTTCAGGCAGGTGCACTATTCGGCAGTGGCTACATCGGAACGATCGGCAGCCGTTTCAAATCCGTTTGTAATTGATTGGGCTGACCGTTTGTTCGTTCTTTCACGTACCCGCTTTTAGGGCCCTCACCCACTGCGATTTTTTGCAGCGATGCAATAAGCAATATAAACGCAAAACGTCCGGGACGCAGTCGCGATGCTATCCTGTCGTTGGCTGTGTACCTTCACCCACGTAACCACGATTCTACGTCGTAAATGTATGTGCTACAGTTCTGTTGTAAAATGGACTCCGGTTAGACAACAGTTGCGCGTTTTCATCGATGCAGACGTTTGCATCGCTTCTATAGCGCATTGCACTGCAAATGGGACTAATGCTTGATAACAGCTGTGGACGATTAATTACCCCACAGTTTTTTATTGAAGGACACTGAGAAAACAAAAAAAACAAGGTGTCATGACGACATTAAACCAAAAAGAGGTTTTATGCGTCGTCAACAACAGCGATACAAACCGCGGCGCGTTTAAGAAACGCGCGACCGCATCTCTACAAAACGCTTATTCCACTACGGCTCACCGAGATAGTTGAACCACGGCCACTAGATCAGTTAACAGCCAATGAAAAAACCGATATCCAAATGACAAAAAGCCTTTAAACGCGGATGATTCGATGAAAGAAAAAATGTTTTATTAGCATTGGGTGCTCAGATATAACAAAGGGGAAGAGCGAGTTGTTTTTTTTATTTCCTTGGATGACTGAAAACTTACTGCAGTATTTAAGTTTGTGATTCCAGAGAATGCCAAAATAATGGTTTGTTTGAGATTTCCAAATTGTCCTTTGCAGGAATGACATGTACTTTTCTGTTTAATGTTTTATTTTCGGAGTATGCGTACTTGTATACCTGGGACATTTTAATTTTTAATGAGTGCACTGATTTACAAATACCGAAGTGAGAAAAAGGAATTCATAAAGCTCAAGCGCACTACCATATTCACAAGACAAGTCAGAACATACATCCATTTCGGTCTACAATCAGTTTGTAAACTCCTCCAAAGGATTAGCAGGCATGTGATTACAGCAGTAACCAGCCAGTCTTATTGCGCTATTAGTTAGGCAGCATTGTGCTTTAAAATTTAATTATGGCCGTATGCGGTCTCCTGTGGTAACTGGGCATTCATTTGCTTTAGTTTGCAAATAAAGTACAGGCAAACAGCAGCGGCCGAAGGATTATGAAATGGTTTTCGTGAGGTACAAAATGGTGTATCAATTGATGATCAAAACACGATTGATTTAAACTGCTTTATGACATTGGTAACTAATCTCATCTAACATTTTTTTTGCCGTAACGACCACATTGTCAAATGAAACGCAATGTTATGTCACTTATCAATAATTATTGCTTCTCAAATCGGCGGCAAAACATTTAAAAAAGTTCATCCTCAATTATCTTTTTGGAGTATATGCACCTACGTTTTTATTATGCCCTCCACCTTAGGTTTTAAAGTTGTAGTAGGACTTCGCTTCCAGATATAAATAATATCTGTTTTCATTAACACTAAGCGATAACGAAATGAATTTCTAGATGAAAATGCAATATTGGATTTTAACTATAGGCTTTGAAAATCGCACAATGTAATTTTCGGCAATACACCTATGGTCCGCGCGGTCGGTCGGAGGCGGTGAAGATTTTATTGGCGATGCGCCGCACGGAGTAACGGTCAGCACCGCTCGTCCGCGCGGTCGGACGGCGTAATATTAAACTCTGATTTGACACCTAGGTACCTTTTATTGCAATTCGCAATTCGGGTTATGATAGGAACGATACATCGGGTCAGGTTAGGATTTCGGGTCAGGTTCAGAATAATCCGTATCTACGTGTGTTAGGCATCGATAGCTTTCATAATAATAAGTAAATGCGCCCTGAGATCCGCTTAACCACGACCGCGCGGAGATACGGTGTCATATGATAACCGCCTTACTTAGACATTGTAAGTGAAAACAGAGATAAGCATCCAAAGTTTGCTCAGACCAAATCAACCTTAATACTTCTTCAAACACGTATGAAGTTAGAGAGTAAATAACAAAAAGTAGTTACCTACCGGAGTAGCATGTGGCGTGTTAGTAAAGAAGCTATCATGTCAATATTTATGATGACAAGGGTTTGGGTGGTCCATTCATCATAATTTTCCACGATCGTTCAAGTTTGTACTTGCGGTAAGCGCCAAAATTGATACGATGGAGCAAATATGTCTGGAAATGGAAGATCCCTTTTATAATTAAGAGGGGAATGTTTGCCAAAAGAAAAAGTACTGAAAAATATGTAGGTTGTAGGTATGTTTTATAAAATACTAGCTTATGGCCACGGCTTCGTTCGTGTGGAGTTCGGAATTGCCCACGGCATCGTAATAATGTTTATTTTTGATATACAGTTCCTAACACAATTTAAATTTTCATTTTTACTTTAAAAATATGTGGCTCTCTGCTGAGATAAAAAAAACAAACACCGTCGACTTGAACATATTTGATTCTTAATAGGGATTGAATATTGTTATCTGTGGAAATAAAACACAAGTTGAGATAAATGAAACAAATCTACGAGAGTGAAATACACTACATGAAAAACGTAATCGTAGTGCGAAAAGAGCCAGTTTCCGAGGAACTGTATTAAAAAATATGTTTGTTGATTTGTTGGTAAACCGTTGAGTAAAATTAATTCTTTGGTCCTATTAAATTCGTTCATTTGTGTTAATGTAATTTTCCACAATACGATTTTAATGTCTGCTTGTTGTTATTTCCTACATGGATAGCCCATCGCTGTTTAATTACTGCTTGGACCTGCATGACGGATGATAATTTTGCCATGTAAGTATACACTAATGCTGATTGACTAATGAGTTTGTGTGTCCTGGGGTGCATTATGCCCCTACGAGTAAGGATACTTAAGTACCGGTCTACGTGCGGTGCTCTCTGGACAGGCAGCACTACAGCTGTCAACCATGCTAGTTGAAAAAACTAAAAATCTTTTAAGGTTAAACGCATAGTTATGAACAACGCGTCAAACCCAGCGCTAGTTTTTTTTTTTAAATATTACTGCTACATGCTGTGATGGCCTTTTGGCTTCGTACAGGATCAGCTTGATTAGGCTTATTATTTTTAAATATTCTGTTTTTTTGTTAATTTCAACCTTTTTTTATCCATTGTGAGACTAATAAATACTGTTTTTCTTTCTAAAGAAACATCAGATGGCCCCAATATTTTTTCGCATTGTGCGATCTCGAATGTATGGAGTGGCTAAATTTTTCGCAATTTTAGGGTTAGTACCGTTATAAAAGTTATTTATAATATATATTTTATGTAGTACGATGAATTTTTCAGGTTTTCTTTATTTCAGCTATAAGTACTTTGTAGACCATAAGCTTCCACAGTCTACATTTTCTGCTCTGACGTGATGCTACTAGTATAGACGATCAAGTATATTAGCTGATAAATGCTGCGGGTTAAACTATTTAGTGTATCGACAACTTTGCTACCGGAGTATCATAGTTATTAGGGAGTTAACCATTACCCAGCGTACGTGAACTTTAGAGCCAGAATGTCGTAACATGGAACCTTCATTTTGAGCCAATAAGTCAACTTATTTTCATCGAAAGTTGGAAAAAATTATGATTTCAACAACAGCGCAAAGTGGCATTAATTCAGTTCATAGGTAATTTTTAATCAAAAATTTATGAAAAACCGTAAACTACCGCCGTAAACTACTAAAAACATAATTTGGCAATCTTAAAGGAGTCAGAAAGGCTTTGAATGCAACTGCCACTTGTCTACCCCTCCTGTTGTTTTCGGGTCAATTAATTTCATTGAAGAAATGCAATTTTCCTTCGTCGATCTGTCTAGACGGTACGTAATATCAGATTGGCAAGATCACCTGCGTTTTCAGATGATATCTTGTTGCTAAGAACTACAGAATCTTGCGACACTGCAATTCCGAAGCTAATTTTCTTCTCAACATTTCTGGAAATTTATTAGGCATTAAGGTATCATCTTTAGAGCGTTTACACCTTACGGCATTTCATACAAACTTTCAAGTCGTTATTGTCTGAAATTACTGAACCGATTTCAATTAAAATTAATACGCATAAGCAGAATAGGTCTGAAAAATACTAAAAACCATTTTACACATTGTATGAATTATGCATATGCAATTTCATTAAAGTAATTTCGGAAAATAAGGATTTGAAAGTTTGTATGAAATGTCGTAAGGTGTAAACGCTCTTGAGCAATCACGGTAGGCAAGGCACTAAGGTGACCAGTGACTGGTCATTATGAGTCTTTCTGACCTCCAGTCAGAGAGAAAACACTCATAATCACCAGTCACCACGGTTAACAGATTGTTGGTAGTAGCAGAAAAAGACAATGCCAACATATCCATAAACCTCTTTTACAAAACAACGTCCTTGGTTTAGAGCCAGATGTTGTTTTAACAATTTCAAGATACCTTATTTTACATTCTGAAATAGGCTACAAATACCCGATACTATTAAAAATATAAACACGAAATGGTTAAACGGAGAAAGCTGGTAATGGCACAGGTCAGCCACGCGGTGGTCCGAAACTCTGTCACATTTTGGCACCACGCCCAAAACACGCTAAGATTTGTACCATATCTTATTCGTATATTTAACTAGCTGTCCCGCGCAACTTCATCTGCGTCACATTTTCCCCGTTTTCGCAACATTTTTCATTGCTGCTCCGCTCCTATTGGTCGTAGCGTGATGATATATAGCCTATGTCCTTTACTAGGTTGAAATCTATCTTCTTGCCAAATTTTATCAAGATCCGATCAGCCGTTTAGTCGTGAAAAGGTAACAAACAAACATACAACACAAACAGAGTGACTTTCGCATATATAATATTAGTGGATAGCGCGCCGTAACTTGTATGAAACATGCGAGACAATTTGTTGCGGTCTAATATCAAGGTATCGCGTTATGTAGGTAAGTACATCAAGATCCACTTACTGTCAGTGTGGAAATGGGCTGAACCATGTTATAAATAGGTAAGGGACGAGAGAACTCTGGTTACATCGTTCGTGTTACATGGAGAAAAAAAAATGTCAGTAACGCCATTCTCTGAGTGACAGAACAATACGTTTAATCTTCACGTTGTAGAAAATGTGACGCGAGATAGAAAGCGCCCGGGTAATAAGAAAACTTCAGGGTTTTTTTTTTACTTTTCCTACGTATATTAAAATACCTTTGTAGGACGCTTTTGATGCATTCGTTTAGTAAAACGAGGAGCGTTCGTTTATTCAAGCTATCTATAAATGTGGCTCTCATTAAATTAAAAAACATCATCATAGGCCTAGCCTTTTCCCAACTTTGTTGGGCTCGGCTTCCAGTCTAACCGGATGCAGCTGAATACCACTACTTTACATGGAGCGACTGCCTATCTGACCTCCACAACCCAGTTAGTACTGGGTAATACGATACCCCTGGTATGACTGGTTGAAATTAGAATTTCAAAACATCCTTTTACAAAGTAAGGAAACTGCAAAAATAAATTAGCATTTCGTGGAAGCGATTCGAGTAGGTTAAACAATTCTAATGAAGAAACTTTCAGGGCTTCTGCTGTTAAGTACACGACCAAACCATAATATCCAGTTCATCTCCCCAATTGTCCAAATACATGGAACGTTACGTATTTGTACTTCGTGGCTATTTAGTTCAGAAATCACGTTGGGTATAGGTATTACCAACGCTTGTACTTCGTGGTTTCGTTATTTCGTTCAGAAATAACGTTGGGTATATTTCCAACGTGTGGTAGGGTTTGTTCAATATGTGAGTTTTTGAAATGGGCCGTTAATAAGTCAGTTTCCTTATTGGTCGCTGCGTCAGAAATGGCATGGCAATGGCGAAATCTTAATAAAACAAATGGCTAACGTTTTGATAGGCATCAAGTAGATACCGTAGAGAAAAACCTTTAGTATTACATCATCATCATATTCAGCCTATAATGTTCCCACTGCTGGGACATAGGCGTCCTCTCTATGAGAGGGAGTGGGCTGTAATCCACCACGCGGGCCCAGTGCGGGTTGGTAGATGTCAAATGTCTTCGAATTTTTAGTTCTGGTACATGCCGGTTTCCTCACGATGTTTTCCTTCACCTTTTTTGAGAACAGCGGTGATGAAATTAATTAAACAAAGTAATACGCCGGCCTGGGTGAGAACCCTCGGCTTACTGCTCGTAAGTCGGGGCTGCCGGCACTGGATCACCGCTGCTGTAGTATTACATAAATGCTTAAAATTTATCAGTTTCCATTGCATCAGGACTATGGTACTGCTCATTCTCTTGGTATACGAGGAGTATTTCACCTTTTATCATCATTCCCATTCTCTTGCCTTATCCCGATTTCAACTCTTCTTCGTTTTTTGTTTAGCCTCGAAAAGACTGTTACCTAGGGAAACCGCTCAGAAATATTTAACAAAGTTTGATCCCGACTATCATAGTGCTTAACCCGCAAACAGTAGCCACCCTATTTCGTGGCCATCCACAAAATAGGAGCCTAAATGTTAACACGCAGCTCCTTTGGCCAACACCAACAAATTAACAGGACGTTTAACCGTAGTTTACGTGTTGAAAATGAAAATGTGTAATATCACAGTTGATAGTGTATGCTCCAACCGCGCATTATACACACACCGGCTCGACGGAACCATTTGTTAGGGCCCGTTCTTTGTAAGCGTCTCGCTTTGTGATTCCCGTGTACATAGCGTGAACATTTTGACAAGTGGAATTTGTTCTGCAAGAGAGGGTTGGCAAATATACATCTCGGCAATGATAATTTTGCTGCTGTGAAACTGTGGTACTTTGATTAAGCTTCAGTTGTTAGTTCACTTGGTTGAGGTTTTTGTGTGTTCGTGTGTTTGTTAGAGTAGGTAACTTTGTATGAAGTTTAGGGGTTTTTATTTGTTTTATTAGAAAAGTTACCGAAGCTGCGATGGGGACTAATTCCCTTTATTCATTTAAATATACAAATTTGATACATTTTTAAATCTTCCTTAAAAGTAATTATAAAAAAAAAACATTTAATAATAGTGAGTAAAAATTGCCGATACTAGTCTGATACTGATGATGTTGTCATTTTAGTTAGATAATTTTTAATCTGCATATATTTGTCGTAGTTGTCATGATTTATTTCGTTGGACTCGGTCATCATGTGGGCAGAACATGGGTTTCGTGCTATGAAAACACACTACACGCGGTACACTGCTTTTGTCGAACTCACAAATTACTTGAAATTACAATCCAACACAATAACACTAGGCACCATGAATGAAAAATGGGACACAGTTTCAGGGCGTCTTGACTCCGCCGCGATCAGACACAGACTGTCCGCCTCACAGCGAGCTCGAAACATCACGACTCTGTAGAAGCGCGCTTAGGTGTGCGTAGACTGGTAGGTAGGTAGGTCGCGTGATGCTACCTTTGGCGCGCTTGCCGATTCATTTTCTGTCCGTACTAATGACTGGATCCTACATATTTTTTGTTCTCATTTTGTTCTTGTTTATTTTTTATTGTTTATCTTGTCCAATAAATACTTTTTCTTTCTTTCTAGTTATAATAAAGCCTAAAGATCAACTTTCAGGTGCTACACTCCTTCATCAGATATTGACTAGACGATGTCTCCACGCAAGTGGTGTCCGTATTCGAGCGAGTCACTTGTACATACAGCGAATACGACTGTGACAAAAACTAGGTTCAACTCAACCCCTCCCGAAACTGAACAACAAACAGCCCGTGAGTGTAACATGCACAATTTTTCGGACGTTTAATTTCCTCCTTTAAAGTTTTAATTCGAGACATAAAGCGTGCTTAAAAGCGTTGTCTGGCAAGTTTCATCATCGCACAGATGCTTCGGTAGGAAGCTTACTTTGCACACAAAGCCTACAAGTACAAAAGGCCTTGCCTCCGCTCCATTTTGTGTCTGACAAGCCGGGAAGTCGCGGAATGAGACGCGTCAACTCTGTTATGACGTCACCCGTTTAAATGTTTAAATTTAGAAGGATCGAAGAGTGACAGGTGTTCGGATTTTGTTACTCCTTGAGCGAAGCCTTCTTGGAAGAACTTTTTAAAAGTTTTGTGTTTCGAAAATAATAATAAATTCATTTCTTTTTAAATGTTGAAAGGAGGATTCGAAAATTGTATCAAGCCTTTTCATGTTTCACTGAAATGAAATGCTATTTTTTTACACGTCATCTCTTTTCATAAACATGATGAGGTCCGAGTTTCCTATTTGACGTGACTACTCTGAGTAGGAAACTGAAACAAATTAGATTAAAATTATTTGAAGCCCTGACTTTCTCTTGATCAGATCATGTGGTCATCACATGCAGATTCGCGTTCGAGATAGTCTTAAAAAAAAAACAAACAAATTCGATTCGATTTCGTGAACCAGGATCAAAAGACCCGCCTCATTTTCAGTAACTTACTTCCACTAAACAATAAACTGGAATAGTTATGCGAATGCCACCATAAACGCTAAATTGATAGCTCGTGACGGATACTTAGTGGGAACGCCGCTAACTGTAGCTAAGGGCAATAAATAGAATCCGATAGCGACCGACCGACCGGTCTTGTCAAACGCACCTGTCCGACGATTAAACTCTACCGTATCGTGCCGTCCACTATAATCTACGACATTTAATTTTGAAGTCAATCTTTAGGGATGGCATAGATACGTACCTACTATTTTAATTGAGCCGTTTTTGCATAAAACTAATGAAAGTCGCTGAAAATCTTCGTGTTTTTTTTTTAAATATGGCTTTACCAGTCGTTGACTAGTGGTCCACATTAGCCTTGGATCGAATGAAATGGAAGTCATGGGGAGAGGCCTTTGCCCAGCAGTGGGATGAAGCTGGCTCATAGTACCGTCAGAAATAGGGATTTGGTAGAAAAACAGCATTTAAATCACAAAATAATTTCCAAACATACAAATGCAAGAGTTTCGTACTTAATTCAAGTTACAGGATACACTCTCATATACAAATGTACTCATTAATTCCAAAACGAAGTGACGTACGCATCTCAGCCCTAACAGGGGAAGATGCGGTGTTGTCTACTCCGCGATATTATTTTGGCAATAATATCATATTATGCTTTCAGACGTTACTTCCCCCTTTTCCCCTCTCGGCTCGTCCCGACACCCCCTCAGCTGGCAACGACGAGCTACAGAAATAGTATTAGAAATTCATAGTCTATTATTGAACGGATACTTTCGTATTTAGAACATTGCTTTTGTGTTTGTAAATGACTAACCTAAGTGCTGATTGCGTTGTTCTTTGGTGGGAACATTTTAGAACTACACAAAATTGGTCGTTTATTAGTTTGATTGTGTAGGCTCTTTCAGCAAAATAAAAAAGAAAGATATATTTCTTTACATCTGGCATAATTTAAGCTTTTGCTTCCGCTTATGTGGTGCATGTTTGAAATTAACCCATGCATGTGTACTACCGGAATGATAAGTATACTTAGTTTTAATGTAGGTCATGGTATGGGTATCTGTGTGATAAAAAGACTGACAGACTGACGATTTCGTTTCGCAATTCAAATATCATTTCTTTTTTTCATAATTTTAATATAAAGTTGACTGGTAGAAAATGCCTATGGCATTAAGTCCACCACTGTACATTGTACTTGAAATGTTAAATAAATAAATAATTATCAAATATCAGTCTGGATGTTTGAACAAAGTAATCACGCCTTTTAGACTTGTTTGCAAAAGACAGCAATCAAAGTAAACGCGATTTGCAAATTAACTACCTACTAAATCAATTGCACATTACTATATATTACATGGAAAATCACATAAATACTCTCTACAGGCGAATATCGAGCGAGTTCGTAAATTCGAAGTGATGTTATGTTTTGGTCGTTCACCGTGACAGATAAGAGGTGCGTCGTAAACAATACGCTTCCGACTGCGACGCCGGGTGACGCTAAGCGTAGGTACCCGTTGTTACAGCGCCATCGTCGCTGTGCGCTTAGGGTCAGTGTCCACCACGCAGAAAAAATCTCGGGTACTTTATTGATGTTACTGAAAAAATACTGTATCCGTATTACTTTTAAGTATAAAAAAAATTAATTGTCGCAGCTTAGTGTCTGCGTCGGATTTATTACTTTCGCCGCGTCTGATGTCGCGTCGCGGTTAGTCGTGGCATGCTCTAAACGGCTTCTTTCATTTGCCTTTTTTTTTGGTCGCGAGACGGAAAGTGCACGGTTTTGTTGATTTATAGAATAAATTAGTTTAGATCGATCAGTGAGACAGACAAGAGGTCCGTTGTAAACAATACTCTTCCGACTGTGACGCTGGGTGACGCTTAGTGTGCCCACTGCTAAAATACTATCGTCACCATAGTCCACATAGGCCCCGTTCACGCTATTGAGAGAAGCAACTTGCGTCCAGCGACACGCACGTGTGTAACTTGATTCCTTCGTACTCACGTCACGGTTACTCGTAGGCCGTGGCACGTGCTAAACTATTTATTTGATTCGTTATTATTCGTTCTTATGGTACCTACTCTAAAGAGAACATCATTTAGTTATACCTAATTGTTTATTTAAAGCGATTCGTTCCTAGTTGTCATGCAGGAAAAGAGTTTTTTGTTGTGGTATCAGGAATTAAATGTTATGTTGTGGCAGATTAGAAATGCGTCGTAAAGAATACGCTTCTAAGTGTGACGCCGTGTGACGCTACGAGAGTAAGCTTGCCAACAGAGCCTAACCTAATAATCTCTAGTGTGTGGGTAAAATAACTGAGGGTCGATATTTTGAATTAAATAATTCATTTTGAATTATTTAATTCAAAAATCATTTCGATTTATTAGTTCGATTCTAACAAAGGTGCATGGTTGACGCGTCAAATAAAATGACGCAAGTGCATTTATCATATCTGATGCTGAAAAAGTATAATATGCTTAAGAATCTGCAACTGAAGTCATGCCTCATGCACAAATACACCTGTATAACCTAGGCTTGTTATCTATACAACGCGACAAAGTGTACAAAATACGACCAAATCCGTGACACATATCTCGTCAGTGTTATTATACGTAGTGCGTGCTCGAGCTGCCGTAAGGAAGTGTTAGCGAAGTTTAGCATCCAAACTATCTGATAAGACGCCCGTCGTAACAATACGCCACCTCCCCCCCCACCCCGCGTATCACGCCGCGTGCTACTAAGTTACGGCGTTTTAAAATGATACGCGAATATTTGTACAGTTGTAAAGACTGAGTGGTGAATAAAGTCGACATTGTTACGTCGATTTCGTGAGGTTGTTGATTACTGTTAAGTTCCCATACTGCTTCGTGGTGATACTAGTAGTGGCTCAGGGTAACAGTACTTACGAGTTGTAGTGGTTAAGATTCCAGACGAGAAAACTTTGTGTAATTTACTTTATCACCACCGCTCATAAAACGGTGAAGGTAAACATCGTGAGGACACCGGCATGTCCTGGAACTAAAACTTGGAAGACTTGTGACATCTACCCACCAAAATTCGGTCTGGTGGATTACGGCCTACTCTCTTTCACAGACAAGTGGCCTGTGTCACAAGTGGGAATATTCGAGACTTAATAAATGTACTGCTCGTATTTTTCTATATTTATCCGATTGATATACAACTTTAGAATTTTTTCTACCTACACTTTTTTTCTGTAAGAGATAGAATAAAAAGCCCGCCATCTTTCTTTAGTCTTTGACTTAGATAAAGATCAGATCTATTTAAAGAAATATCATTTTAAGTTAAAGACGGAATGCAAAATTTATAATTCAAGCCTTCCAGCCTTTGTTAAATGTATTAAGAACTGCCAACCTTTACTTCGTCATTCGGAGATCGGAAGTTGAAAAGCGTTCAAAAAGGTTTTATCTAAAGAGATTTCATTATAAAATTCTTTGGTTTAGAAGGAAAACCTCATTTTAAATTTTAGAAGTTTTAAACGCGTATATTTTAATACAAGAAGGATGCCCGGCCCGCGTCACTCCGTATAATGTCTTTGTAAATTCCTTTTCAGATATAAAAGTAGTAATTGCTTTCTTAAGTTATGACTTATGATGATAGATACTTCTCTAAGTCGTCAGTTGTCGAATACCTGTCCTAAAAGCCTGTTTCCCACTCTAAGAGACACTTTAAATTGTTTATGATTCTATTTATGAATGTTTTTAAATGCTTGTGCGTAGAACACAAACATTCAAAAACATAATTTCAAGTTTCTCAGAATCCTAATGAAATGTGCTGATAATTAAATCCTTGGATTGAACTCGCTAATCGACGTGATATTTAAATTAATTTTGACATTTATTGTTTTCAATATTGCTTTATCTAAAGTGTGATGGAAAGGTAATTCTGCGAATTTCCCGATATTTAATGTTAATACTGTGACAGTATTATTTAACTAATGAAAGATCACTGCCCTCGCAATGTTTCGGATTTCACTATTCTTGAAATAGTCTTTTTTAGTAACGCGAACCAACTATTATGTATTCTTTTCTCAAACATTAATTTGATCCTAAACAGTGGATCAATACAAGCGTACAACGGCCTTAGTGTAAATCGGGTCGTTCTTTTTTGAAAGATTTCAAGATTTTTTTTTAAAAAAGAACGGCCCGAATTTGTCTTCAGGTGTTACGTAACTTTATGTGCAATTCAGTTTTTTTTCTTATGATACCTAACCTTATTGTGAGTGTACTATGATTTATTCATCTACCCAAAATAAACAAAGGTTAAAGTAAGTAAGAGCCTCATAAAATATTTTTATAATTACAATACCTGTATCAAACTTAATTCTTAGAAGGTTCCTGGCGAACGTGTCTTACCTGAAACAAAACAAAATAAACATTAAGAAAATGACGACAAAACTAAAAAAAAAACTTTGAGTTGAAGCATCCAGTAAGTAGTCAGGATAAAAAACTTTCTTTTCAGTAACAGGCTAAGTAGAGCAAGTGATTTTTGTCATTCCACCATCTTGTTTCACTGAACTGTCAGAGTGGCAGCCACTCTCGCGAAGGATGAAACAATTTCAGACAACAACGGATATTATAACTGTCAAACATCAAAAACAAGACGGTAACCGTGCTCCCGACATTACAGATTACTACAGATTAAAGAAAAAAAATGTTTCGGGATTTAATTTTTGTACCATTTTCAGATACGACTGTTTTAGACGGCTTTCACTTCAAAGACCTAATTTATGTAACTTTTAAAGGTAGTTTGTTTATCAATTACAATTTTTTCGTGTTGGAATTTTATGTAGAAATTGTTGTCAGTTGAAGTTGTACTGAATTGTAGTTGAGAGGATAATTTTAATTGGTTCCATTTTTAATGTGTCATTTAATCAGCATAATTATAACGTTTCAATGCTAAAACACAGGAATCCTTTCTCTAAGTAGTGGGCCATAATCCACTGTGTGGGCCCTTTGAGGGTGAAAGTTTACAATATAAGATATCATATTATTCTGTTCCTCGTATGCTTTGTTGGTCGAGTGGTCGTAAGCTGCGACTGCTGAGCATTGGGATCCAGGGTTCGGTTACCGAGTCGGGCAAAGTGATAATGGGTTTTCCATCAATATTTTGTTTAATAGCCGCCATGGAGTGTGGATTTGTGCCCGGTTGATGGCAAAAGGCTCGCTCCCTTTTTTATCGGACTTAAACGTCACTGGCGAAATGTGGGTGTAATAATGTGGGGGTTTAATTGGGTACACCTCTGCCTATACCTTCAGGGATGCATGAAGGTGAAACGCCGAGAGGTTTCAAAACGAAAATTTTATGGACATGAGGTCTGCGAAGCACGAGGTCTCGGTTTTAATTCCTATAGTTCTTATTGTTATTATTCCTCAGTATAGTGTTATTGGGATTTCCGTTTTTCAAGAGGTTTAATTTCTGGATTCCATGGATGGTTCACCAGCTCCTGTGAGATATATATTGAGAGTAGGTACAATAGGTACGCTTCAGCATAAACCATTAAATCTGAATAAGCACCAAGAGATGTCCGTCTATTGAAACCTTACGGTGTATATACCTACTGTAGTAAGTCGATGTAAACATTTGCCTACATGTCAAGCACCTATAGAGCTACGTCGCACGATGGATGTAGGTGAAACGTTGAGAGGGTTCACAACACAAATGTTCAGAGTCGTCGCTCGGGGCGCCACTCCACGAGACATGCTCTGTGCCAGAACCCGGTAACTATAGGTACCTATGCTGGTTGGGAACATTGTTGAATAACTCACAGAAGGTCTGGTTCTAACCTTATGAAGTTGATTAAGGAATGTGTTTTTGTCTTGGGACCACCCGAATAGTATGAATGTAAGTCATTTGAATTAATTTCAGAGTGCATCTTACCTCACAGATTTAACAAAGAATCTGTGAAAATCGGGTCTAGTGAAATTCAAATCTGTTAGAAATGGAACGCAACCATGAAGTTTTTATTTTCGCTCTATGAACTATGCTGGCTGGTTCACTCGCCTCTTGCCTTGTGACGTTTTGTACTTCGACAATAAATTACGTGTGTGAATATTTTAAATACTTGCTTTATTACCAATATTCCTACATGGTAGCAGAGCGTGGTTGATTAGCAAGTATCTGTAGAAATATTCTTGCAGAATTTATCTGGTACTTTGCGGTGCACGTGTATCGGAACAAAAGTGAGGTTAATACACTAGCACGTAGAACAAGTGACCGGCCGGCGAAAAAATGAGTTCGTCGCATCACATGTTCAATCTCGATAAGTTGATCGGGCGAGAAAACTTTGCAACGTGGAAATTCAGTGTCAAGACATACCTGGAACACGAAGACTTGTGGCAATGCGTGGAGCCCAAAGATGACAAACCTGTAGACTCTGGTAAGGATGTCAAGGCGAAGTCCAAAATAATATTGTTGCTAGATCCTCAAAACTATATACATGTTCAAACTTGTAAGACCGCTAAAGAAGTGTGGGAAACTCTGCAACGAGCGTTTGATGACAACGGATTGACCAGAAGAGTTGGACTGTTAAAAGACTTAGTTAATACTACTCTGGAATCTAGCAGTAATGTGGAATCATACATTCATAAAATAATGACCACAGCCCACAAGTTACGCAACATAGGGTTAGAAGTCAACGACGAGTGGCTGGGCACCTTGATGCTGGCCGGTCTGCCCGAAATCTATGCTCCGATGATTATGGGGCTTGAGAGTTCTGGTGCGACGATTAGTGCCGATTTTATCAAGACCAAGCTCCTACAGGAACTAAAATCAGCAGACACCAGTAATGCTTTGTATGTTGGCTCAAAATTAAGGAAACAAAGTCAACATCAGCCACAACATCCGAAGACAAAAGGGCCAAGATGCTTCAATTGCAATAATTATGGACACTTTGCTAAGTTTTGTACAAGTGCTAAGAAGGGAAACAAGACTGAAAATGAAAAGGGCAAAAAGGATACAAGTTTCATTGCAGCTTTTTCAGCATTTTCAGGAAATAACCATAACAAATGGTTCATGGACTCAGGTGCATCCATGCATATGACGGGTAATAGACAGTGGATGTACAATGTCATAGAGACACCGGTGAGGAATATAACAGTAGCTAATAAAGAGCCGCTGTCAGTTGAAGGAGTTGGATACACTGATGTTAAACTAGCGCAGGGTAAGAACATTCAGTTAAAAAATGTTTTATATGTCCCTGATCTAGCTGTCAACCTACTCTCGGTGAGTACTATTGTTAACAGTGGTTACAAAGTAACATTTACTCAAAGAGGCTGTGATGTTCATGATTCGCAAGGCAAATTTATATGTTCTGCAACTCTAAATAATAAACTATATGCATTGGATACAGAGAATAGTCCTGAGACAGCACATTTGAGCTCTAGTGAGGAGAAGTGTAGTGACACTTACTTGTGGCACCTGCGTATGGGCCATTTAAATGTTTCAGATGTCAACAAGCTGCCTGACTGCGTCAAGGGTGTAACTCTGACTAATACAGAGAGTAATGTGACAAGATGTATCTCCTGCTATGAAGGCAAGCAGTCGAGGTTGCCATTTAAAAATATTGGTTCCCGCGCTACAGCACCATTAGAGCTTGTTCACTCTGACCTCTGTGGACCCATGGAGAACTTGAGCTGCTCAGGTATGAAGTACTATATTACTTTTATAGATGACTACACAAGAATGGTGTATGTTTACTTCATGGAAAATAAAACCAAAGTGTTAGACATTTTCAAGGACTATAAAAATAAAGTTGAAAACCATTGTTCTCAGAAAATAAAGGTATTAAGAACAGATAATGGTACTGAGTACTGCAACACTCATTTTGAAAAGTTTTTATCCAACAGCGGTATAGTACATCAGACTTCCACTCCCTACACCCCTCAACACAATGGACTGGCCGAACGGATGAATCGGACACTAGTTGAGAAAGCTAGGTGCATGTTGTTCCATGCCAACCTACAGAAGAAACTATGGGCCGAGGCAGTGGGGACTGCAGCATATATTTTAAACCGATCACCTAGTAAATCTTTACATGGTAAGACACCCTTTGAATTGTGGAATGGGCACGAACCTGACCTGTCTCATCTGAGAATATTTGGCTCTGAGGCCATGGTCTTTGTACCAAAGGTAAAACGGCAAAAGTGGGACAAAAAGTCAAAAAGGATGATTCTAGTGGGATACTGTGACACTACAAAAGGATATCGTTTACTAGATAAAAAAACATACAAAGTTATTAAAAGCAGAGATGTTGCATTCTTTGAGAATTGCAGAAGTTCAGATTTAACTGCTATTAATGATGTTTCAGCTTCATCTACTAACTATCATGATTCACAAGGGAAGTCACAGTCTTCAGGTAGTCAATCTACTTCCACAAGTCACAGCAGCAGTGTCCCAATACCTACAGAAGTACCCCTGTCTGAGGTAGAAAACCCCATGCCATCAAACGAAGATACTACTGGTGATTGTGTAACAGATGACAATTGTGATCAGGATTCGAGCGAGTATGAGACAGATGCAGGGGACTCAGATGAAACATATGTCCCACCAAGATATGCACAACACTCACAGTATGAGCAGAACATCACACTGAGGCTTCGAAACAGAACACAAAGGGATAACACAGATACAGATGAAAACAGTATGTATTGTTTACTTTCCAATTTCACTGATCCGCAGACAGTTGAGGAGGCACTTTCATCGTCATATGCCAAACAATGGAAACAGGCAATGGATGAAGAGTACAACTCACTAGTAAAAAACAACACTTGGAGTTTAAAGAACTTGCCTTCGGATAGAAAGGTTTTACCTTGCAAGTGGGTATACAAGACTAAAACTGACCAAAGTGGTAATATAATTCGTTTTAAAGCCAGGCTCGTCATTAAAGGATATGCCCAAAGGAAGGGCACTGACTAAGAGGAAGTGTTCTCCCCTGTTGTAAAGTACAGTACCATACGCTATCTAATATCTCTAGCTGCAAAATTGGGGCTTGAGATTAATCAGCTAGATGCAGTGTCAGCATTCCTTCAAGGAGACATTGATGTGGAAATATACATGAAGCAACCAGAACTGTACGAACAAGGGCCTCAGGTATGTCATTTGAATAAATCTTTATATGGGCTAAAACAGGCAAGCCGGTTGTGGAATTCAAAACTGAACACTGTGCTGCAAGAGATTGGGCTGAAACGGTCTAAGTCTGACCCATGTGTATATTTCAATGTAAACAAGAATACCTACATTGCTATATGGGTTGATGACCTCATTTTGTTTACTTCTAGTCAAGCAGAAAGAGACAAGATTAAAAACAGGCTTATGCAATACTTGGAGATGAAGGACCTAGGTAAGGCCAGTCAGTGTGTAGGTCTGAACATAACAAGGGATGAAGACACCATCATGATTGACCAAGAAAAATACATTAAAAATGTACTAACCAAGTTTGCTATGTCTGATTGTAAACCATGTAAAACACCAATAGAAGTTGGTCTGAAGTTTACTCAGAATGCTGATGACAAGGAAATAGATTACCCGTATCAACAAGCAATAGGATGTCTTCTCTACATTGCTCAAGGTACAAGGCCTGACATTTCCTTCGCCGTTAATACTCTCAGTAGGTTCAATAAAGAGCCAAGAGCTGAACACTGGACAGCAGTCAAAAGGGTACTACGATACTTACAAGGAACTAAAGATCTGAAGCTCACTTATACCAAAGATGGTGAATCCATCAACATGAGAGGCTTCTGCGACGCAGACTGGGCCAGCGATAATATCGACCGTAAGTCCTGC
This sequence comes from Cerastis rubricosa, assembly GCA_949152445.1. Taxonomy (NCBI): domain Eukaryota; kingdom Metazoa; phylum Arthropoda; class Insecta; order Lepidoptera; family Noctuidae; genus Cerastis; species Cerastis rubricosa. Next base: position 16,653,296 of record OX424532.1, read on the forward strand.
ACGGGCTATGTTTTTATTTCGCAGGGAGGTGCAGTATCCTGGTGCTCGAGGAGACAGCAAACAGTGGCTCTGTCGACGGCCGAGGCGGAGTACATGGCGATGTCGTCGGCAGCGCAGGAGGCCCTGTGGCTGCGACAGCTGCACGTTGAGATCGGCCAGCCCCTAGCCGGACCGCTTCACATATTTAGCGATAATCAAAGCGCTATAAAATTGTCTGCCAATGATTGTTATCTACCCCGTTCTAAACATATTGATATTAGGTATCATTTTTTGAGAGAGCATGTAAATAATTTAGAGATAAAGTTTAATTATTGTAGAGGTGATAAAATGATTGCAGATATACTTACAAAGGGGACAACTGAGCATAAAAATTTGTATTGTATCGCGCAAATGGGTTTGCGTTCAGGGGTGGATGTTAGAAATGGAACGCAACCATGAAGTTTTTATTTTCGCTCTATGAACTATGCTGGCTGGTTCACTCGCCTCTTGCCTTGTGACGTTTTGTACTTCGACAATAAATTACGTGTGTGAATATTTTAAATACTTGCTTTATTACCAATATTCCTACAAAATCAATATTTTTGTATAAGATATATTTCAGAAAAACATAACACTTTCAATAACACACTGGAAAGACACTGGATAGCTAGTGGCCATGTCGGTTTAAAAATTTATATAATACTAGCTGTCCCGCGCAACTTCGTCTGCGTCTCATTTTCCCCGTTTTCGCAACATTTTTCATTGCTGCTCCGCTCCTATTGGTCGTAGCGTGCTGATTTGTGAATCTAAACCATCCAGGGCGCCACACAAACGCATAGAAAAAAATCATTCAAATCGATCCAGCCGTTTAGGAGGAGATAAGTGACATACACACGTATAGTAGAATTATATATATAAAGATAATACTTTTTTTTCAAGAAATTGATTATAAATATGAAAACAATCCTCAGTGCAGGCATCGTTGTTTTTAGTAAAAAAAAAAGTCACATCGCATTGTAAATTTGTTTTTTTTTTAAAAGGTAGCTATTTCAAAACTTATCTAGTTTGCTATCTCCTGAAAAAATTCTAACATGGTAGCGCTATCAACTTTAAATAAGGTGTTATATTATTATACAGGCACATATTATACGAGGGTAGATAGGTAACATCGTTACATAGCGATGTGAACTTTCTACGCTTTTCAGTAGAAAGTGAAGTTCTCTCATTTCCGTTCACTAGCATCCACGATGAGAGGTCCTTGACTTCCGTGAATTAAATACTGTTTATATTTGAAATGTAGAAATGATATTTTCCGCGAACATATTTTTTAAAATAATAAAAATTTGGCCAAAGAACATTCTTAGCAATGGAAAATACCTTTTGTAAGTAAATAACATGGAACCTTTTAAATACAAATCTAGAAAACCAAGTTAGACAAGGAAAGTTTTACTTCATTATATTGACCTATTCAATGCTTTCTCAGAAGTCGGTGACTATTCTACTGTATGAAAATCTGAACTGTAACAATTCTGATTACAAAGTAAAACATCTGTAGACTTTGTTGTTAAACCTTTTAGAGAACTAAACAACCAGTCAGGAGGATTTTAACGCGCTTTTATTAGCTTTACCTGGGGGGTTTCTATGAAGTCTTAAAAAATATTGTTTCATTCTTATTCCAGAGTGGGAAAGAGATGGAGCTAGACGACCTGTATAGCTCCGTCTCTTTCCTACTCTGGAATAAGAATGAATCAATAATGTTTTAAGACGTCATGGTAGGCCACCAGTAAGTAAAGTAGAAAATTTTTTTAAAAGATTTTGACCCTCTTTCTGGTTTCAGATTCAGCTGAAATTTTGCATACATGTTTAATTTGTATGACAATGTATAGTTAGCTAAGATATCAAATGAAAGATAGAAGAAAATGAGAAAATAAATTCGTTTTTTTTTAAACTATAATATTATTTACCAATGAAACTGGAGGCGTTCAACAGCTGTCGGTGCCATCATGGTTGTGGAACATTGATAGCTCTTAAGATATAATTAATTAGGGAACGTCCATTAATCACGTGATGTTTTTTTAGTATTTTAACCCCCCCCCCCCTCCCCCTTGGTGATACGTGGTGAGGTTTAAGACCAACGCCCCCCCCCCCGCACCCACCCAAAATCCCGTGTATTTTAATACTTCTTACAATAAATTTTAATTTTTTTACAATATTATCTTTAAATACAGGTACTTCGTTCGTTGCTTGACAACGGCGATTCAAGGTCACACAGGTCTACACGTGGTTTTTCGGTTTAGAAATCGCGCGTTTGACGAAAAATTAAATACACGTGATATCTTACTACACCCCCCTCCCCCCTTGTGATATTTCGTGATCTTTGCACCCTCCCCTCTTTCAAGCCTCACGTGATTAATGGACGGTCCCTTATGAAACCATAAAATAGCCACAACTCATTTGCCCAAAATTCAACTTACACGAATATCAAAAAGCAATTTGCCAAAACCTGCTTGATAAAATGAATATACCAATCAATCAGTATTAATTTAAATAACTACAATACATACAAATACATTACAACAATTAACAAACTAATAGATTAAATTACTAAAATAACAATAACTACATATAAAAGGGTGTCAAAAAACTCCTTCTCAACGCTGTCAACTCATAATCTACCGAAAATACTGACAGCATTGCCACGTTGTATGGCAATACTTAGCCTCTGGCCAAAGTAAAAGCTAGCCCTTGGGTCACGGGAAGCGTGAAGAAGAAAAGACGAAGAAGAAGCAATTAAAATTCAAAACCCCAAAAATACCTACACATTTCCTCAAAATCAAATTAACTTGCCTGAATAAAACTTACGGCAACTTGCCGAAACCAGCTCCGCATATCTCTTCACTTACAACATTGATTTTTAATCTACTCCATTAAAGTTAGAGTGTCGGGCTGATTGCTCCATCAGGACGTTTAATGCGTTTACCAGTACATCACCACTGCTAAGAGCAATTTGTGCCTACGTCTTCGACTTACCCTTTGTATAACTGGTAAGTAACCGCAGGATTTCACTCACAGGTATGGTAGGTATTGGGTGGAATGTGAAATGTGGTCGATGTGAAGTACGATGTTTTGCGTCGTACGATAAAATTTACTGATTTTATTGGCGAGCAAGAAAGAATAGGCGTGTCCTTATAAAGTATTAGCTGGCCCGCGCAACTTCGTATGCGTCACATTTTCCCCGTTTTCGCAACATTTACATTGCTGCTCCGCTCCTATTGATCACAGCGTGATGATATTTAGCCTATGTTACTTCTAATATCTCCAAAAATATGTGTACAAAGTTTCATGATGATCGGTTGAGTAGTTTTCGCGTGAAAGCGTAACAAACAAACTTACATTCACATTTATAATAGTACTAGCTGTCCCGCGCAACTTCGTCTGCGTCACATTTTCCGCCGTTTTCGCCACATTTTTCATTGCTGCTCCGCACTTTTTGGTCGTAGCGTGATAATATATAGCATATGTCCTTCCCCAGGTTAAAACCTATCTTCTTGCTAAATTTCATTAAGATCCGATCAGCCGTTTAGTCGTGAAAAGGTAACAAACAAACAAACAGAGTGACTTTCGCATTTGTAATATTATTAGTATGGAAGTATGGATATAGGATGTTTTTGTGAGTAACAAGCTACACAGAGTGCTTACACCCTATACATATAACTCACCCTGTATACCCTGTATAACTTACAAACCGAAAGACTGGTGGCCTACCATGACGTCTTAAAACATTATTGTTTTACTCTTTTTCCAGTGTGGGAAAGGGATGGCGCTAGACATCCTGTATAGCTCCGTATCTTTCCCACACTGGAATAAGAGTAAAACAAAACTGCTTTAAGAGGTCATGGTAGGCCACCAGCAAAAATCATATGAAAAATCAGATTTTTCAAAAATATGTGTTGTACTTTTGTATGAAATGCTTAATTATAGCCGTCGAAAAAATTCAACGCTGGAGGGGGTCTACAATCATGTACCTACTGAATTCAGGGTACCAGTTTGCGCGTTAGTATCCTTAGGCAATGTATTTTCAGCATTCCTTTCAGGTGTCATACGCGAGAGTTGACAAGGACCTGAAAATAAGCTGTAGGTAAGTGTAATTGAATCAGGAACTAACTTCCTAGAATTGTTTGCTAATGACCGATCCGACATATTCACTTAAGACTTAAAGTTGCAACTTCATAAAACGCATTCCATAAAAGCTTAATCAGATAATAAGTTAAATTCAAGTTAGCATATTTCCATGTTCCGCCACATTGTAACGAGAATGCAAAGTTTCTAGACTTACATGCATGAAGTGAAATGAGTTCCGTAATCACTTTATAAAACCTATTAAGTACTGAATTTCAATCGAGAAATCATTTTTGGGAGCTCGTTCTTACAGGTAATGCAGATACTTACTATCTATATATAATAATACCTATGCAAGTACCAGTTTTCGCTAGGTATGTTTAAGTCCAATAAAATAGAAGGTTATTATACGTATAAATGCAGACACAGGCGTTGCTACTCAGAAAATTCTGAAGTGTGACTTCGGAACGGTGGCGCCCCTACTCACTGGTGAGTGATCTAAAGCAGTGGCGAGGCAGTGCATCTTCACCTAACTCATTCGTTCCAACTTCTTAAAATCTTCCACCTGGACATGAGTTGCCATGGCTGACTGAAAGTGTTAAAATAGACTCCGGAGTTTCGGACCCAGGTTGGTGGCAGCAGTGAAAACCTGCCCAGGTTTAATTACTGCCAAGTATATACTAAGTATATAGCGTATATATCATAAAAATAGAAACAAAAATCTCAATTTTAGTATAGAAGAAAACGATATAAGAACAGAACACTGTCACTACGGGCATCATTATAAGGGTTATCGCAAATATTTGATAAAATCCTAACATAAACTCAAAAGCTTAAACTATAAAAGTTAAAACAAATTAAATACACTAAAGATGGAATTAATTAAGTATATTAAAGTTAAAATTAAATAAGTACATTAAAGTTAAAATAAATGAAGTACATAAATGTTAAAATAAAATGAGTAAGCATATAATAAAGTTAAAATAAAGTAAGTATAATAAAGTTAAAATAAATTCAGTATCTTAAAGTTAAAATAAATTAAGTACACAAAAGTTAAAATAAATTAAGCAAGCATATTATTGAAGTTAAAATAAATCATAAAGTTAAAATAAAATAAGTAAGCATAATAAAGTTAAAATAAAGTAAGTATAATAAAGTTAAAATAAATTAAGTATCTTAAAGTTAAAATAAATTAAGTACACAAAAGTTAAAATAAATTAAGCAAGCATATTATTGAAGTTAAAATAAATTAAGTACATAAAAGATAAAATAACATATTATTAAAGTTAAAATAAATGAAGTATATTACAGTGTATGAAAAGTAATAAAGCCATAAGATAAAACTAGCAAATTGAGTACGGTCTCTTTGGCCTCCCAACAAATCGTCGCTAAACAAGGCACAAAAAGCGTAGACAAGGTCTCTGATCCTCATGTCAGAGGGACACTGAGCAGGCAGGAGTGGTTTTTAGCCGGTTCGATTCCGGCACTACCTCGACTGTCTCACAAATCGTGAGATAGTCGAGGTGTCCGTGGGGATTTCCCACTCCTGCCCAAACAAAAAAAAAAAAAATTACTGCCGATTAAATAATGACTCTGTCCTGGAGTGTAAATATGGTGCTGTTCCACAAACTATGGGGCACTTAATATCGTATTGTGATTGTTCTGGTGTTTGTTCATTACAGGAACTGATGGACGGTACTGAAGGCGCTAAACAAGTGCTCCAGTTCTGCGCCGACACAATTTAGATTGCACACGCTAAGAACAAGACTGAGAAATAAATGTTTTAGACTTGTATTTAGTAAAAACTGCAGTCTGAATGGTTGCAAGCGCAGATGAAAACCGTACTGAAGTGGTTTACAGATAACCAATTGACTTTTGAACGCTGTAATTACAGGAATACAGTTTCGGCTGTTTCTGAGAATGTTCCATTCAATAATATCTCGTTGTCAATAATTTAATATTAGTTACTTAGCTAACAAAGCTTAGTTGGTAACTTTATTATGCATGGTTTGTTCTCCAATAAATTAAGGAGTACCTAAGTATTCATAGTTTTATTCCCCACTAGCCTAGGCTTCGCTCACGTGAAGTTCGGGTATTGTCTCACGGGATCGTAGTATGGGCATAAACAGTATCCTATCTGTGTGCCAAAATTCCACAAAAATCCGTTCATTAGTTTTTGCGTGAAAGAGTAATATACATCCTCTCAAAATTTCTCATTTATAATATCAGTAGGATTATTTTAAATGCCATAGTTACTGGCTTTTTTTTGGTAAAAAATAAAAGAAAAAAAATAACCCAAGCCGACTTTAAAATTCTTACCCACATAATCAAAAACTGAAACTAATTGGTCCTTCTTTTTTCATCAACCATCATTCGCTGAGTAAATGTAAAAGAGTCTATCATATTTTGCCGCACAAAACCAAACACCCAAAATTCAGTTCAGTTGGAGATTTTTACAGAAAGCCAGCTTTCACAAAGTAAGTTTGGAAATGTTAGAAACTTTATTTGCTTGCTTTGTGGCACGGCTTCACAGAAAAATCTTATATTTCCGATTGATGTGCGTTTCACAGAGCAGATTGATATCGTGTAGGATGCTACACAGGATACGTGGGACCAAAGCTGTGCAAAAATTTTAAACCTACAAAAGGAACGCAGTTTATCGCATTAGTATGACACACAAAAGGATGCGTAGGTTGTTAGAGGGGTTTAAACAACTAAAGCTTTTACTTGAGTATAGGATCGATATACAGGGTAAAAAGGATGCGTATTTACAAACTGTATATTACCACAGATACAGGTTGCTCTGTGCTCGCAGGCAGTTTGCTTTAATGAATGAAAAGCATAGTACATACCAGTACAGAGAATGTCTGTGTTGAAATACATTTTGATTTAGAATATTGGAGCAGAATACATACGAGTACAGACAACCACAAGTTTCTCTTACTCCTTTGTAATACTATCCACAGATTCATAGTAAAGTTAGGACTAAGGACTAAGTTAAATATAACTTACATACATTAACTTAAATATAATACTGTTAAAAATAGTAAATAATCACCATAATTGATATTACCGACAAAAAATATGACTAGTTTAAAAAATAATTTCGTAAGTCAGTGATGTTATTCTTTGAAACCTGCATTCGTATTTAAAGTCTCGTTATGCCCGAACATGATCCGACGGGGCACACACCTTGTAGCTAAGCTAAAAAATATATAGAGGGTGACTGGTAATTTATGACCGATACTTAAACACGTGATTATACTCATGATAACAAACAGCTTTCCCAAAGAAACATTAAAAAAAAGACACAATAATAATACAACAGCCATATGAAACTCGCGCGCGCGCTCCTCTGGCTTACTCAGTCAGCTTGTGATAAAAGTGAATGACAATTTAAAAAAAATGTTTCTTTGGGAAAGTTATTGTTATCATGAGTATAATCACGTGTTTAAGTATCGGTCACTAATTACCAGTTACCCTGTATTTCAACTTTTATCAGTTTCAGAGAATCTCGATTTATAATGTTCTCTTCATAGTTTACACCGTACAAATCAATAATTGTCTCCGGATATCCCGAACATCATGTTTGTTTTGCGCGAATCAATAAATAACATTTGTTTTGAGTAGTGGATTAAAAGTATGATTGAGGTCATGGTTTGTGTTTGTATTATTTTTAATCACTGAATGAAATATTGTTTTTTTTTAACGCAATACTAAATTTGGTATGAAAATGACGACACGGTTGGCGCAGTGGTTGAGCGATCGACTGCTGCGCTGCGTGTGGCGGGTTCGATCCCCGCACGGAACAAATATTTGTATGGCCTACAGATAGTTGTTCCGGGTCAGGCTGTTTGTGTATGTTAGTTTAAATGTTTGTAAACGCACCCACGATACAGGAGAAATTCCTAGTGTGGGTGAAAGTCCTTTAAAAAAACAATGAATGAAAAATTAAAACTCAACACACACAGTTTTATCTCACAATAAAAGGCGTTCAAAACATCCAAAGAAACGTCAGTAAAAAAGCAAACGGTCGAAACTTCAAAGATTCCCAAAGTGGGTACTTAAATAGGTACCTGAATGTACAAGAATGTTAAACATAAAACATTTCCAAAGAAACATTGATCTTTTTGATCCCAGCCTTCTTTATGCCCCAACGGAAGAACTGGCTGATAACATTTTTCTTTTTTTTTTTTATCTCTCCTGTTTGCTTTACTTTTCATCTGTAATCCTTTTTCGATTATAATGCGAAACACGTATATCAGAACTGCGAACAGGAAACTGATTTTTATTAATAATAAATTCCGGAATGAAGGATTTAGGCCGATTGGCTGCATCGGTCGCTCTGCCGCGCGATATTTCAGTTTTTCAGCGTGTCGTAAAATATTTTTAATTCCGTTGTGAACTTGTGACAGCTACATGAAAGTTTTCCTGTTCGTTTAATTGTAAATACTACAAAAATTACTAGAATTATTTACTGTCTGACTTTTTCACAAGTACACAAAGATCGACTTGGCTTCCAATCTAACAGGATGCAGCTGAATACCAGTATTTTACCCTCCACAAGGGTGGAGAGAAGGCCTGTGTCCCAGCGGTGGGAAAATTATAGGCCGATGATGATGATGACCCTCCACAACCCAGTTACTTGGCTAACACAAAACCCCTTTGTAAGACAAACATAAATAATAATATAGAGTAGGTACACTTCTAAACATCTCCCGAGTATTTTCATCTGTTCCAAATGTATTGATTTTTAATTTGGGTTGTTAATCTCGATTGCGCGATACTATTATTAATGGTACAAAGGCAAAGGCCAGCTCGGCACTACATTAAACACCTCCAAAGGAACCGCCAAGGGATAATGGTCCTTATTTACAAAAAACCGACACGTACCTAAGGAAGGAAACTCCCTTCAAGGGGCATAAAATATGATTTTACCTGGCGTTACATTGAAAGATGAAAGAAATGGGGCTATAATACGGATTTTTTTTAAATATTATTTATTTGATTTTCCTTTAAAATAACATAGATTTGGGCAAAATATTTACCAAATTTTCAATGATGAAAATGAAAAATAATGGCTGGCCACAGAAAAAAAAATCAAAATAGGTGGAAAAGCGGCAATCCTACTAATTTTTTCTTTAGCTAATTCATGTTTATATTTTTACTTTCCTTGTATTCGTAATGAAAAGCACAGTGTTTACCTCGGGTTAAAGACTTATTTAGTCCCTCGAACTATTGGCGCCCTCACTTCTTTCGGGCGCCAAACCGCGTCTCGGAACTAAATAAGTTACTTTCACCCCTGGGCTAACAATGTACTATTACTTCTTGGAGTATGAATCTTGTGGCTGACTTAGGATGAACTACGCATAGACAAAAATGTAAGGTTTATTATACAGGGTGCAAGGGACACCCGCGAACGCTAAAACGGTAACCACGTACTCAACATCATCATTTCAGCCGAAAGACGTCCACTGCTGGACATAGGCGGAGGCCTATGTCCAGCATATGGGGGAGCCCAAGTGTCACCACATTGTCCAACCGATGATTGATTGATTGAAAATGTTTTTTAGTAACTTTTTAGACCTTGTATCCTGCTTATGCGTATTAAGTTTCATTAAAATAAGTTCAGTCATTTCGGAAAATAAGGACTTGAAAGTTTGTATGAAATGCCGTAAGAGCATTTAGACATGCTCTTAATAGCCAAATATAATAACAGCGTTAAACCAATTTCAATCCTCATTGGAGTCAATGAATTATCACAGTGTATCAAATAACGCCTATATAACTTGATCAAACCCGGCTGAATATTCTCATCCAACATTACACTAAAATAACTAAAGCTAGCTTTAGAAACCCACCTGTTTAACAGTAAATATTAACCCATTAAACACTACAATTTCTGTTTACAAAACTACCTCTGTTGATATTAAATACGAGTTTCAACCAAATTTACAGAACTTGTTAATTTTATCTAAGAATTGCCTTGCAGACGGATAGCTGGGAGGTTGAGATCATAAACATTTCAATTAATTAGAGTTCCGTTGTTACAAGGCCATTTGAGGGACCTCCCGATTGTCCCTTTTGACAAACTTAATGTTTACATTCAAGAGTTCGCACCCTCATCTGTAGCAATCTCAATAATTGTACAGTAATTTGTAATTATATTAATTAAAATGTTTGTGTTACGTTCATGAATCCCGGATAATTAACGCTATTAAGAGAATGGGCGAAACACTGTGATTATCTTGTTCACTTTGTTATTAGAGTACTTCTAAAACAATAGGAACAATTACATAGATATTTGGAAGCTGATCATTTTCTTTGTAGGTAATTTTCTTCAAAATCTTGTTTTGTGAAAGTACAATTATTTATTTTATTACATCATGAAAATTAAACAGGATTAAACTAAACTTCGGGATTTAAACAGGTTAAATGATCATGAAATAGACGTTTAGTGAATGTAAGAGACCTCGTTATAATATGTTGTGGTAATGTTTGCAGAATCCTATTTCTTTGTCAAAAAATATTTAGTTGTAGCTATGGGGTATATATGGGGTATGGGGTTCTGTATGGTGTCGGACGTAAAGAATAGCACCATCCCATATCTTCCCGTGGGTGTCGTAAGAAGGTGACTAAGAGACTTGCCAGAGAATGGGCAGCAGCGTTCTCTGTGCTCTTGTAACAACCGTACTGCGATCGCCAACCCGCCTGCAAAGCGTGGCGATTATGGTAAAACCCCCCATGTTATGTCAATGTGGCTACACTTGGGGGAGGCCTATGTTCAGCAGTGGACGTCTTTCGGCTGAAATGATGATGATGAATGATGGGGGTATATTCATTTCGTTTTAACTAACATTTAAAAGTCTAGTTTTACAAATAACCACGCCCGTAATCCTAGAAGTGTTGGGCAGAGGTGTACCTAATAGTACATCCACATTTCGCTAGGTATGTTTAAGTTTTATGTATTAAAAAAGCGAGCTAATTGCCTTCAAACTAAGATATTAGATATTCCTGATGGAAAACACTTTGCCGGTACTGGTAATCGAACCCAACACCTCATGTTCAACAATCGCACTTGCGACGACTATTTTAGTTTTCAGCCGGGAGAAGAGATCGTGGCTAAATAAAAACAGCTGCATGGGTCGATTTTTAAGGTTAAGCCGTGCTCAACCTTAACCGGGTAGGTCGGTGGATGGGTGACCATAATTACATACCGAGTTTCCTCCATGACTCGGAAAGCACGTTAATCCGTTAATTTGTAGATCTTTGACAGTCGTTACGAGTAGTCAGAAGCCAAAAGTCTGACATCCAATATTACCAAGGGGTATTGTATTACCAAGTTGTCCCACTGGGTTGTGAAGGTCAGATAGGCAATCGCATCATGTAAAATACAGGTATTCAGCTGCATCCGTTTCGACTGGAAGCCGACCCCGAGATAGTTTGGGAAAAGGCTAGGCAGATGATGACTGGGACTGTGGCTTCGTGTTTTTTTATGGTCTAATTGAAATAAATGCTTTGAATTTAACTTTATTGTTTCACAGAATTTGAGATGTCTGTACAGACAAATCTAAGCTAATAAATAATCATCATTTTCTTGCACTTATCCCAATTTATTTGGGTCGGCGCAGCATGTCTTCTTCTTCCATACTTCTCTATTACTTGTCATCTCATGAGATACCTCGTTTCTTGCCATATCATCCTTCACACAGTCTATCCATCGTTTCTTTGGTTTTCCTCTAAGCTAATAAATAATGTTAAACTTATTTTCCTAACCCTACATCCGAATGTTTTTCACAAAAAGACTAAGCTGTTCATTCAACGTCATCACTACGACTAAGTCCACAATAAGTTCTCAAGCACTGACACGTCAAAAGTTAATGTAAATGAACTCAGGAGCAACTGCAGGTGTGAGACTTGGCAGAAGTTTAAGCAATCTTACGCCGCCAAACTAGATTTGTGTCTTGAACGGAGTGTCGTTTGTGGTTCTTTTATCAACTTTGTGTGTTGGTTTGAAAATGTTTGCTGGTTGCTGACTGACTTTTTGGAGGTGAGAGAATTTTGTTATGAAAAAAAAAAAATGTGTCATAATGTTTTGGTTGTGATTGGTTGTTTTTGGGTTTAATGCCTATGCTTAGCCAGTTTTATTTGCGTTACAAAGTTTGATTATAAACTCCGTTACTATATCTACATCTTCTTCTTTATTGTGTAGGGACTTAAAAACACCTTCATAAAGGTTACAGAATTATAAGTGTTACATGTTAAATTGGTGACAGAATCAAATATGTAACAGATATGTATCTGTAACACATATGTATCTGTAACACATATGTATCTGTAACAGATATGTATCTGTAACAGATATGTATCTGTAACAGATATGTATCTGTAACAGATATAAAAGTGTTAACAGTGTTAATAAGTGTAACAGGTAAACGCAACGTATAAGTGTTACATGTTGAATCGGTTACAGAATCAAATATGTAACAGATATGTATCTGTAACACATATGTATCTGTAACACATATGTATCTGTAACAGATATGTATCTGTAACAGATATGTATCTGTAACAGATATGTATCTGTAACAGATATAAAAGTGTTAACAGTGTTAATAAGTGTAACAGGTAAACGCAGCATACTATAGCTATAATTGATCATTTCAGTTACACATATTAAAATTTATTAACACATAAAAGGTCACAGTTTGATCCAGTAACATTATTGTATCTGTTACATTAAAAAGTGTTTTTCTGTTATAACTGTTTTAAAAAACAGTGTTAAAACACTTATTACGGTTACAGTTTGAGTCCCTGATTGTGTGGTTAGTGCCTAATCTGCCGCCCATGGGCCTCGGACCTGGCTTTTCATGCCGTCAAGAAACATCTCTCTGGAATGCTGGTTTTTATGTTTTCGTTCAACTATGCAAGTAACAATTATACAATACGCACATGAGTCCGAAAAATAAGCAAGCTGGCAGGCCGATCTGGGTTTGAACATCATTGCAATTAAATTATTCGTACTAATTTGTGAATAACCTTTCAAATAAACAATTCTGCTGTTGTAACCACATTCATAATTAAATACTTAAAGGTCCTATTCCGTCTACGTCTGCAATAATACTTCGACATAAAGTAGCTCATTACTTACTAGCGGATCCAATTCCTACCAGATGGCTCTTATCAATTGAGCGGAATAATAACCAGCTGATCCTAATATGTTTTACCTTCGTCCCCACATCAGTACGATCCTCCAAATATATGATACATGTCTTACGTCATATTTTATTTATATTACGAACGTCCGTACGTCACCGTTACCACGATAAATGCGCGTGGAAAGTCGAATTTTCTTCTGTCAGTTTCGAGTTTTCCTTTGCTCCGGGCTCTGTTCAGCATAGTATTTTATATTTCAGTCAATGTTGCATGGAAATACATATAATAGAGTAAACTATATTTATGATTCAGTAACATATAGTTAAACATAAACAATTAACCAGAAATTGGCAAGCATATAAGTGGAGTCAAACAATTTACACTTTGTGTGCTAAAACAAAATAATTTATCCAAAACCGGCCAAGCGATCAGTAACGAAATGAGCTGCTCTGCTAGAACAGCGGACTTCCATTACGTTTGTCTAGCGACACTTTCCGAAAGCGAGTCGATCGGTGGCGCTAAATTAGGATTGACGCCGACAGGTTTTGTAAAAGCATTGCACTGTTGAATTATTAAGGCAACTCCGGCTGGCTCTATATTCGTACCGTCGGCAGTCAACGTCTGGCTCTATACCTACGTATGTAGTGCTAAATAAACGGAACCCGGCTCATTTTCAATTCTGACACCCGGATAAAGTGGTCGCTGAATGAATACAAGCCGCAGTAGGCAATTTAGATATAAAAAAGAACCTTTGAACGATTGAATGTTTGAAGTCTAATGGCCCGCCATTGCTCAAAGCAGATTTTGCATTAATTACTTAACTAGTTAACTGAGCATACTTATACAACGTAACCAGGTAAATTAATATACAACAACGAACTATGTGATCAAAACTATGCCTTCGGAAATTGAGTTTGGAGCTTATTGAGAGGGGAAAAGTTTGAAAGCAATTTCGTGAAAATTTAATGCTCTTGCGAACTTATGAGAATGAGGAATTTGAGAAATGAAGCCAACACAGAGCATAGCTAATTTGTTGCGAATTTTTAATGACGTCCACCTGGCTGGGGATCTGGGGGTCTGCGACGTCACACTTAAGCTTCTCTTGATCGGTTTGAAGCGCTACCTTACGGCCTTTTTACCTGTACATTTTAATTTTCTTTGATCATTTCCTAACGAAGGCCCCGGGGTGAATGACTAGGCAGATCAATCTTGACACTGAGGTCAAATGTTGGTTTACGAATTCCCGCATCAGAGAGCACGCTAAGCCATTTTCATCTCAATATTGGGTAGAGCCTGAAATTCTGAAAATTGGTGCAGATTTAGGATATTGGTATCACTTAGTTAACCGGTTGTTTTGGAGTATTTACTCTGCAAGTAAATACTCCAAAACAAGCTTGTACTATCGACATTCTTTTGTTTTTATTTGAATAATGATGTTGTTCCAAATTTATTTTTAATTAACCGACCTATGTATGTAATATTGTCAGAATTATACAGTTTTTGTATATTTCAGTGTAAACCAGCTTCTAGATACGTGTGCCAAATTTAATAAGTGTATGTATGTTTGTCCACGCGTATCGGTCGGTGGAACAAACCTAAAAAAAATGGCATATTTAGATAGGTATTTTAGATTATTTTAAAGACAAAGTTCAGTCTTTAAAATAATCTAAAATACACTACTTAAATATGCCACTTAAATATGCCATTTTTTATTTCTCCCTTTTTTAGTTTTTTGAAGTCAGTTTGATTATTTCAAATGACTTTTTTGAGCTTCAAGGCTTTGAGTTCAAGGTTTGAGTATGAGCAGTTTTGTAAGCCCGTTATTTTTCATTTTTGGTGTACACTAAAGTTTTATTCTATTCTATGATTGTGGATGGGTATAGGAGTAAAATAAGACCAAAGAAATGATAGATGGACTGGATGATATGTTAAGAAAGGACTTGTCTGATGAGATGACGAGTGAGTGTGGCAAGGAAGGGTCTTCTTCTGCCAGACTTTTCTATAAAAAGTATGGAAGAAGAAGACATGCTGCCCCCACTCCAAATTAAATGGGGTAAGGGCAAGGAAGGCTCTGTATGGTGTCGGACGTAAAGAATAGCACCATCCCATATCTTCCCGTGGGTGTCGTAAGAGGCGACTAAAGGATTTGCCAGAGAATGGGCAGCAGCGTTCTCTGTGCTTTTGTAACGACCGTACTCAACTGCGATCGCCAACCCGCCGCCCAAGCGTGGCGATTATGGTAAAACCCCCCAAAATGTCAATGTGACACTTGGGGGAGGCCTATGTCCAGCAGTGGACGTCTTTAAGGCTGAAATGATGAAAGGCAAGGAGAATGATGAAGATGATGTTCCAAGTTCATTTGTGCTAAATATGCCATTTTACGGGCCAACAAAATATAAAACACTTTTGGGACAGTGAGACAAAAATTAAAGTTGCGTTACTCCGTACAAATACCATTCAAGTTAATTATAGTACCTAATGTAACTTTTTTCTAAACATGTAAATTATTCCCAAAAATTGATAACCACATCAAATTGAAACCCACTGAATAAGCCCAATTTTATTGTTCTAATGAAACCCAAGAACTTTCGAATACCTACACTCATTAATCATGTATTTTGCCTATAGGTTTATAAAAGGGTAAATTAATTATATTGTACGGTTTTGAGGTCGACTGAATATTCATATTAATTCTCCATTAATAAAACATATTGGGATATTAAAATTACTAATTAATTCGTATACAAAATCATAGCATTACAATTTTCAGCATGGATTCTCTTTGTAATTATAGATTTTCCGATATCTGTGCTTTGAAACGCAATTAATATCATTATCTTTATTTATTAAACGAACGAAGAAGCTGTGGAGGTCAGATAGATTTAACAGTCGCTCCATGTAAAATACTGGTATTCAGCAGCATCCGGTAAGACTAGTTATACAGATCATATTAAACGAACGAAGCTTTTTTTCAAAGTACAAATACGGTTTCGACAACTGACATCCACAACTCTCAGAACCAAAAACAATTGTTGGCTGACCATACAATATTGATACATCAGGGAAATCAACCCAAGAATGCGTATGTACAAACAAGGTACTGTTAAAATTGGGTCACGTCAACCCTCCCCTAAATGCATGAAGTGTTGAAAACGTAACATCGATTTCAAACCGATTTTTACGATAATATTTTTAATCTATGGTTTGGCAGTCGTTGTGTAATCGCTCTTTGCTTTTTTTTAACCGAAAAACGAGAGAACTTTAGATATCAGTCCAACCATCTTGGATTTATGTTTCTGTCAATGTCAGCTGGAGTTGACAATTATTTATCATGAGTTTTTGAATTTTTATTCCGTTGAAAAATTAGCAAAACATAGGTGTTACGGTATTAAAAAAATACGCAATGGAAGGTAAGCTCAACAGTTTGATTGCAATGTTTGTTTTTTTTTTAAAATTTAATTTGAATTTGTATTTTGAATACTAACTTTTTGCCCTTGTACCGTAATCGATACATCTGCACTAACGTTCCTATTTGTGACTTATGCTGACTTGTTTCCTATTGGATTTTGATATTATTTGGTTCTAATTTTGAGCATTTTTTGGCGGTACCTGCAAGTTATTTGTTGCTGTTTAGATCGAAGAATACCTACCTACGCCGTTTGGTAAAAGGTGAAATTCCTGAGGATGATATGGAATCTGATGAAGATGACATCCTATATTATCCTTCTCGTGAAGCATTGGCGGCAGAGAATCAAGTTATAGCGGATATTTTTGAAGCAGGTGTTGAGGCGGAACCTTGGTTAGACCCCCCGCTGGTACAAAATGAAACTGAACTCGACGCTGGATCGCCATAACAAGTTCGCAGATACCAGGTACAAGCTCACAACTCGGAACTCGTGGCCGATGCGTGATGCTTTCATGCAAATTACTGAGCATTATAAAATGCCTCTTGGTCATCTCTTAGTTGCCACGGCTTATTTCGAACTATTTATTTCATTTTTGAATTGTCTTTTTATTTGTTTTTACTGTGGACACTTTTAACGTGCACGTCTTGCTACATCGTTCTCACATAATTTACCATCTCAACATGAATGATGTAACCAAGATTTTTGTAACAAGCTACTAATTTAAAAGAGTGTCCATGGAGTTTCTTGCCCATTCTTCTCCATAGAGATCTACGCTTTGGAATGGGCAATTAAAGTACTTTCACAGTTATTATGTCTAGTGACTGGGACTGTAGCTTAATATTTATTGTATGTTTGACTATTCAAAAGTGCCTGTAACTGGCCTACTTAAAATAAATGATTTTGATTTTTGCCACAAGTGCAATCATATTATTTTGTACTCAAAACAGTCTAAGGACTGCTTCACAGTCAGTCAGAATATATATGCATCATACACCGGCTAGTTTTACACTAGAATATATAGTATCGAAAACGATACATATGCTTTTTTTATAAAAAATATCATGTCTAATTATTGTGTTTTTTTTTCAAAATATCTATCTTCATTCCCCAACACATTATTTTTTTCTGACCAAAAATACGATGTTGTGCATTTAAGGGTTAAAGCTGGCATGATTTTATATTCCAATTTACCAATCACACTTGAGGCCATACAACTCAATAAATGAATTAAAGACAATGTCTATTTGTTTGTACTGTTTGAGTAACAGCTATAGGTAGCTGGAGTTTATGTGTGTATATGGATGAGGTAGATGGTGCGCCGTGGATGTTTCGAGGAGTGTAACACTCGCTTACCCTCTAACGATAGAACAAACTAATTAGTCGTTTAGACTATTTGTTTTACCATCGTGATTGCTTTGTCGCCTCCGGGCATTCGCGAACATCGAGTAGGCCTAACAAGCCCCGGTTGCTCCAAGAACAGGCTATTGTTCCCTCAGAACTGTATTTATTACAAGGGCCCCATTTATAATTTAAGATAATAATAATTAATAAGTTTCGAGAAACTTCGCTGGTTGGACATGACTTTCGTGGTTGTTGCCCGGTGACATTTTTATTCGGTTATTTTGTGTAAAATATTTACCTACTAAAATCTGAGCTAAATTTTTAATATGAGGCATTTATTTTGAAATAAAACGTCGAACTTTTTAATGAAACGGATTTTTTTTTTGCCAGCCAGTAAATTCCAAAAAAAAACCTGTACATTAAAAAATGCCTCTTCAAGCGCAACTAAGATAACAGCACAACTTCTGCTAGCAAAGGTATTTTAGCCACGTGGATAGTTCCAGGTAGGCCTTCCCTTTTACACTGACGTAGTAGTGATTAAGAGTAAGGGAGCAGGCATAAATTCCAGCAGCATGAATCAATAACCCACACACACACGCGTACCTTTGTGAGTTTACGTCACACATTGGTACACAGACGATATTTTGACGGGAGCGTGGTGCGTTCTGTTTAGAAATTATACGCCACGAATGCCACTCGCGAAATGACGATGTAAGCGAGTTGGTTTAGCGTATTTAGTTCGTACATGATATTAATAAACGTATAACGATTTGTATCATTACTATGTCACCAAATGGACTAATAAACCTGGTAATGATGACTTATTTTCTCTGTGACAGGTGCTGGAATACTTAATACTTCCCGTTAAATTAATTAACGTTTGAAAATAGCCTCTAATGCCTTTGAAAAACGTGGTGTTTTTCTGTGAACATTTCCTTAATGCAATTGAAATTACACGTTCATAAGGAAAATGTGGACGTAAAAGCTTTAATAGAGAGTAGGGTAGTTACATAAATCTCTGAGTGCGTTCTTATTATTTGGTAGAAATTCAGTATGAAAATGGACGTCAATATCAAAGTAGTGTTGCGAAAAAGCGCAGTGAAAATTCTCTTACCGGTGGAAAATACAACAACTCTGAGTGACCTCGCAGTTGATTTCAACCCTCTTTGTGATATTTTTTTTTTACAATTGACTTGTTGCTACAATTTATTGGACATTATTTTTTAATTTTATTATATTTGACTGCTTCGTTGATCCAGTGATCGCAATCGCGACTTCTGACCATGAGGTGCTGGATTCGATACACGGGTTAGGAAATTTTTTATTCGGTTTTTCCAACAGGATTTTTTCAGTAGCAGCAATTTGGATTTGTGCTTGGTTTATATAGGCTCGCCTCCCTAACTATAACGTGAGACTGAAAGTGGGTGTCAAGTATTTTTTTTTCTTTTTTAATTCGACTTTCAGTTCCAGAGATTATCGCAACCAAACTAATACACATACAAACTCGTCAACTTTATTATAGTTATCTAAATCTAAACTAATATTGTAAAGAGGAAAGATTTGATTGTTTGTTTGCATTGAATAGGCTCCGAAACTACTGGTCCGATTTGAAAAATTCTTTCAGTGGTATATAGCCCATTTATCGAGGAAGGCTATAGGCTATATATCATCACTCTACAACCAATAGGAGTGGAGCAGCAATGAAAAATGTTGCAAAAACGGGGAAAATGTGACGCAAACGAAGTTGCGCCGGACAGGTAGTTAGTTAATAAAATTCCCTAAAAAAGTCTAATATTTTAAAGTTTTACTTAATTGAAAAAAAAATGTATTTCAGTATTAGTAATTCACAATCAAAGCTTAACTTAGATTCAGTTCGTATTTGGAATAGAGTTGTTAAGTACCTACCGACTCATAGCTAAATGTGACACCTCCACTCAACGATATGTTATTAATTGTGGTTTATCGGCATTCACCGCTTTGATATTGTGGAATTATATTAATCGAATGAGGTAGTTTCAGTCAGGAGCTCGTGGCTAAATAACAAATCTGATGACAGGTTATTCACTAACCACATGATAAAGAAAGAATATGCTTAGAAAAAACCGTTCCTAAAGATACAAAAACATTCCAACATAAAGCATAAATAATGCTCCATACAAATAGCAGAAGAAAAGCATCTCTTTTTTACAAAATGTTTAAAATAGGGCGCTATTATGAAAACCATTAGCATTGTTTAGCATTGTTACCAAAACAAACTTGAGCTGGTCTTAAAATGCACGACAATGGGCTGTAGAGGTGCGAAACCGCGGACATTATACAAAATATACATGTATACTTGTATATTTTATTCCCATTACGTCCCCCCGTGTTTGAAATATTCAACAGAATCGATTATCGGCCCACTTTGTACACAAACACTTTTTTATTCAATTTAACGAAGTGAGAGGACGATCGAGAAAAGTTTAGAATTTTTTAGTTGTTTCTCAAAGACTTCCCGTTTAAGAGCGTAGGTATCTAGTTTGATTTTTCTTCTTCAACCTTGTTTTATTCTTTCTCTCGTCTATTACTTGTTTTTTGAACGGGATTTTTGCGACAAGGACATGATGTTGCCTTACTAAAACCTAAATAAACATTGGCAATATAACAGTTTGTTCATGTTCACGTGAATCATTTTCCGGGCTGTTAACTTATTATTTTATAAAACTAAATGAAGTTACTTAAAATTTACTGCGGCATTTATTTAATACATTTTTTTGAATGAAAGGATGTCGTCTGTCTTGGTATGGACATGTGATGAGGAGGGATGGAACACATGTGACTAAAAGAGTGATGAATATGAATCTGATGGAGAGGGAGAGGAAGACCAAAGAAAAGATGGATGGATTGTGTGAAAAATTATATGAAGGAAAAACGAGTAAATGATAGCATGACGAATGACAGAGGAGAATTGAGGAAAGAGACGTGTTGCGCCGACCCCAAATAAAATGGGACAAGGGCAGAAAGATGATGATTTATTTAATACATTTAAGTAAGAATAATTAAATGGGGGGAAACAATCAGGTCATTTAGTAACACGCGGTAGCAAACAAAGAAACAATTTCAAAACAACGGAATATCCTAAGGTGACTTATTGAAGCAACTCGAAACAAAAGTTTTTTTCCACTGTTTTTGGATTGGGTTCTTAGCCCCTGTTCGATTGTCTGATGATTCATAAAGTAATGTAATGCTGTGGTTTCCTTTGGTATTGGAGATTTAACATTCAATTAAATTGAGCAATACGTTAATCGAATAAAGTCGCAATCAGCAGGTATTGAAACTTAATTAATTAGTATTGCAGATAAAATAAAGAGCATTTGCCCGTAATCATCTGGATTTAATTTTATTACTTTTCCTGAAGGAAAATTAATATGGTCTTTGCTGCGACTGAAGCTCTCTTTTGCGGTTTTCGTTTACATGATATTAGATTTTCTTTTACTATCTCATTTAATTTATTGCCGACATTTACTTGATACCTACTTGTACTCTTGTGGTTGTTTTCGCAATTTTCTTTCGCTCACATTTTCAACACAATACGAGGAGTAAGTAGAAATATTTATATCAGAATGAGTTTCTCAAAAACGGAGCCATATTAAAGACGAAATTACTTATCAAGGAGATTTCTTTGGTAGCACAACTTTTAAGCATCACAAACAAAATCAAATATTCATTTATGTAGAACATACGGCTTCATTGCCATACTGATTTGCGACTTGTTTGCACAAATCTTGTTAGCGGGAACATGACGCTTGCGCGGGGGAAAATGAGCTCGTTACGTGTATAAAAATATAGGGAGGAAATCTCCAATATGTGATGTTATTGACATTAACAGGTATTGGCAAACACTGCTCACACAGACGAGTGGGCAAATGTCGTTTACCGCGACTTACATTAATGGAATTGAAGGGCAATCATTGCTATGTTTGTTTGTGAATCGAAGTTGATCTTTAGAAAAAAATTGATGCAGATGCTGTCAATTAATTTCTACTATGTATACAATAAAATTCAGTGATAGTATTTCTAAAGAATGATAAGAAAAGGGACTAAGGGATTTGCCAGAGAATGGGCAGAAGCGTTCTCTGTGCTGTTGTAACAACCGTACGTGAAAAACGTGACTATTATGGCAAAACCCCCAAAATGTCAATGTGACGACACTTGGGTGAGGCCTATGTCCAGGAGTGGACGTCTTTTGGGCTGAAATGATGAGGATCATAAGAAAAGTATTTTACTGGTATGAAGAAAACTAAAACAAGTCATATTTGTTAGTTTTATCTAACTTTTGTTATACAACGCAGCGAGAAACTCTTAACCACAAATTGCAGACAAAGGACTTACATTTGTAAAACAACTACAAAAACATGTTGAGAAAAATGAAATCTTCAGCAGCAAAATTGAATTCAAACAAAAATTCATGAAACATCATAATTTCACGCCCGTAAGCCCCAAAGGGTAAGGAGTACCTTATAGTACACTCACATTTCGCCAGTCAGCTTTACGTCCCATGTAAAAAGGGGCGCACCTATTACCGTCAACCGGGCACAAATCTATACTCTGTGACTGCTTCTGAGTAGTTCATCATCTGCCTAGCCTTTTTCCCAAAATATCTTGGGGTCGGCTTCCAGTCTAACCGGATGCAGCTGAGTACCAGTATTTTACATGAAGCGACTGCCTATCTGACATCCACAACCCAGTAACTGGGTAATACGATACCCCTTGGTAAGACTGGTTGTTAGACTTTCGGGTCACTGACTATCTGTAACGACTGTCAAAGATCTACAAGTGACAGCCGGGACCAACGGCTTAACGTGCTTTCCGAAGGACGGAGGAAACTCGGTACGTAATTATGGTCACCTACCCACGGACCAACCTTGGCAAGCACGGCTTAACCTTAAAGATCGACTCGTGCGGCTGTTAGGTACTATGTAGACACAAGCTGCTCTTACTTCTAAGTAGTTCTCATGTTCAGCAGTAGCAACTTTTTTTGAATACTTTATTATTATTTAATAGTCTTATTAGTTTTAATTTAAATAACTACTATATACATTACAACAATTAACAAAATAACTACAAAATTAAATAACATAAATAACAATAAACTATAAAAGGGTCGTCAATAACCTCCTCCTCAACGCTGTCAGCTGGTAAATGTGCCCAAGGGACTAGCAGCGTTGCCACGTTGTATGGCAATACTTAGCCTCTGGCCAAAATAAAAGTAAGCACTGGGGTCACGAGAAGCGTTAACCAGGCTTTTCAAAATTTCCTTATAAAGACTCTGAGCACTCGGACCCCACGACCCCAGAGTTTCAAACCCTAACGGCTCGAAAATATAGTTACCACAAAGGTTACTATATTTACGCAGCTTGAGGTTCTACGCGTTCTTTTGATTTTTAATCGATTTAGGGGCCGGTTCCGACAGCCGAGCCTAATTCGCCCCGTTTTTAGTTACGGATACGATCAAACACTAAATCGAGTTTATCGCCAGGAATCGGGATTTCAATCAGCAAGTATCGAGTGTCGAGTCTGCCGTCAAGTCAATCAGAGTAAATTGAACATGTCACCAAGCTCTCTCAACAAATGGACGAAGTTTTACAGCAGGCTTGTTTTTTTCAATGTATATTTTGAACGTATGTTATGGTCAGCTGGTTGAGAAAATTATATGTTTCTGATGGGCTTATTTATTTTAGTATTCAATTTCTTCGACATACATTTACAGGGAGGAAGGGAGATACCAACCCTACAATGGTTACTGAGCTCTGAATCCCCACAAATGAATTTTATATCCATAATTAAGAAAAAACTATTAATAATAACCATTTTGACCGTGTATGTATTGCAGTTTCACTATCAATACCACTTCGAATTCAAATTCAAGTTTTTTGCGCGCCGTACCACTACCATTGTCACTCACAACTCGATTCTGTTCCCGACACACGAAACTCACTGTGTCCACTCGCGAACTTTTCACGGCACTTTTTCGATATTTGTTATTGATAGTGTTAGTGACCATGTCAGTTTAAATACTTATATTGCAGTTTCAGTACTGAACATGTGGAAACCGTTTTAGCCTTGGTGTTCCTTTCAACCTGTATATTTCTAAAAGCTGTATAAAAATGGGATTTTGAAAGTACAAGTCATGTTCGAATTATAAAGTATCTATGAACTATTTTATTCTGATCAAGCTAAATCAAGAGACTCACAAAACATCACTTCTTAAAACTTTAGTTATAACTTAAATGATGTTAGTCAATCGCAGTTAATTTTAACAAACCTTGTTAAACGATGACGGTGATTGACCTAAGGTATCATGTAGTATGTGTAGAAAATATGTATAATCGTTTTTACAAAATTGAAAACCTCGTAACCTACAAAAGTTAAATAGAAGGAGAAGTAATTCAAGTTGCTACAAAATAGTATTCCCAAACTCTACGCATTAAACGACCAAACTTGTTTTAAGATCTTTGTGATTTCAAAGATCAATTGGGATGAATACCGAAATCAAAGAGAGGTTCTCTTTGATTTCAGTGAAACTTCTAGAAGTTAGTTCTCATACTAATATAACTTTCCTTAGCAAGACCTAACAAAAATAACAACAGACCTATTAAACAAGATCTAACATACAGCCGACTTTGTGTAGGCACTTATTAGTTGCTAATACCTATTTCACAACACATCCTTTTTGAGGAGTCATCCAAAACCCAACTATTAACACTTCATAGAATATAGATGTTGTGTTTGTTTCACGTCTTATTACCGTGTAACGCGAAAGCATTAATCTACGTCAAAACCTTTGGGCTGAAGGTAAAGTGACCAATTCCGAGGCGACCCTACTCCCAGACATTAGCAAAATCGTAACTGACTTTTACATTTACCGAAACACTTGATGAGAACCACTCGTCTGCCAGACTCATGGCTAATGGAATTAATGCAGATTCCACTACAATTTGTTCCTTTTTAACAAAACCCTCGTCAAAAGATATCTTGATAACTTTCAGCTTTCACAAACTCATATCATTTCGCCCTCGTCATTGTAAAATTCAACCCCATCTCGAATAACAAGTCAAAAACGGTGAAGTTGGCAAGTTTCAACAAAGTTAAAACTCGCAGGGATGAAACTCGACCCCCAAGTCGGACAGTTCCACCGAAAGCAACTAAATATCAATGGTAGGACTCTATCAATTTTAATTACTTGCGGCAAATTTCTGAATTACAGACCATTATCTAAATGAAAGTGAAAACGCTCGGCTTGCCGGCATTCCGGGCACCGGAGTCTAAACATTAATTTGTTTCATATTCTTTCTTCAATGTTCCCTTTTTGTTTGAGAATTACAAAACAAATTACATTTGTTCTGCGCTACCTGACGGAGACATAATTTGTTATTATCTATAGGGGTATACGTCATGCGTCGACTAGGAAAATAATTAAAATTTTAATTACACACGTCTGGAAATGATAGTCTATTGTGAGTTGGAACCTGAACAAGTTGCTGGTCACGGAACCTTAATACCCGATTGTTTTTACTTGTATTCAAATTAATTTTAGTCCCGAACATAATTCAGACACGTCATTCACTTACTCAAAAGTTTTTACTGTAGTAGGTACTGAAACACTGAAA
Source organism: Cerastis rubricosa (assembly GCA_949152445.1). NCBI lineage: Eukaryota > Metazoa > Arthropoda > Insecta > Lepidoptera > Noctuidae > Cerastis > Cerastis rubricosa. The sequence continues at coordinate 16,678,947 of OX424532.1, forward strand.
CCTAAAGTAAACATGCGGTAAACGTTTTTGCGAGAATTTTGAACAAGTTAGTACATTACAGAATTACTTAAGCGTATATTACAGTTTGTGGTGCCATAGCACCAAGAAAAGTTTTACATTAAAATTAATACGGATTGCGTGTTATAAGAGAAACTAACTTAAAACAAATGAAATGTATTATTATTTACGTTGGCTTGGTTCTGTACCTAATAAAAATACTCTATTTCATAAGAAAATGAATGAGCAATTCTTTATTAGTCAAAATGGCATATCCTCATCTCCCAAATCTAAAGAAAAGTCTCAATCACAAGCTCATTTTTGCAAGACGTAAATATTTCCAAGAAATATCATCGTTCACCAAATACATATATTTTAACGAAACGAACAGTTTATATTTTTCTGAGCTTTGAACGGAATAAAACATTTTAAAAAGAAAATGGAGAATCGCCATTAGTGAAGAGCCGATTAGCACAACATTTCTCGGTATTAGTGTTTGTTCGAACGGGCGAGCTGCTCACTCGAGTACTCGACTGCGACAGTGTTTGTTATCTAGTATCGTCGAGACGAGTGTGGTACGAAATAATACAAGGTAGCATTGACACGCTGTTCTCGTGTATGTTATACGATCTTCTATGTTTGCATGTTGGCTTAAAATGTAAGTAACTTATGTACATTGTACATATTATTTGTTTTCGTATATGCTGTTATGTTATTAATCCGACTGTCACTATTTAATTTGTCTTATTTTATGTTCAAACAAAGGATTAACCTAATTGAAAAATGTTTGACGAAAAAGGCAACAGGGAATTAGCGAGGATTGCCAAGTTGAAATGTCCCATGGTATTCGACAAATTTAATCTGTATTTCCCCTAACGGATTTTGTTTCACAAAAGCTGTTAACTAGTTGTTGACACAGAGATAATATTATAGGTGTAATGTGATAAATTAAATCCATGTATTTACATTAATCTGATGACATTTTTGTTTATCGAGTGCTAGTATTAAACGCAGCATCACTAGGAGCGAGTAGCTCGACCGTGTTACACCACTTAACAGCTACATACTGGGTGCTTAATCGTTTTGTTTTATTGTACTCAACGGTTATTCTCTTTTTCGATTTGTACGTAGGAATGTATGTTTACTTCATTTTACAATAGCCAGATGGTAATATAGCAGACGTGTAGGTATAAAAGGCATTGTTTTACAGAAAAAGCGATGCAAGTAATAGGAATGAGAGCATGGGAGATGGGAGAAAAAACCTACCCTACAGGTAGGTTTATTCCTGAGGGTCATTGCAAAATGCCACTATGATTTGTAACATTATGACAACCTATATTTATCTATAAATTAAAACATTTTATTGTAATTTTTATGCAATTTTTAGAAAACATTCTAGAAAAATCATAACTCAGGAATCGTACTCATTATTTGAATCACACCAGTAGCGATTCGTGATCAGTATTCAAACGTAAGACCCCCGTGCGTGAGACTCTACGAGCAGCAAGTAGCTTAATGGTCCGGAACACATTGGAAATTTGCACTTACCCCCACCTGGTTTCAATTTTTTTTTTTTAAGTTTGCAGTAGCAACCGCAAGCTTTGTACGATTGTGTGTGTTTCTTTGTTTGTAGTAGGATAATTACTTAGGACTCGGATTTGTTTGTTTAGTTATTTTATTTGTAATGCAACTTTTTTTTCGTTTTTTTTAATCCTTTAACTCGGTAGAAGCGCCAGAGTAGCGGGTTAAATTTTCGCGACTTTTTCTTAACTTAAACACTAGGAAGCCGGGCAAGCGGTCGTTTTATGTAATTTTTGACGTTCAAAAATAGTCGATTTTCAGCCGAATCTAAATGAAATAACTTTTGATTTTGAAATACCAAGAATATTTTGGATCAAGTTAGTTTGCACAAGTGTGACTAAGCTAGTAGACTAAGTTGAATTACATACACTTTATTTGAGTTACGACCATTTTTTTTTTCCATTTTTTTTTGGCTTTTCTCGCTCTGGGCGGAGTGGAAGGGAGTGTCAGACTTGACTGACTAAAACCCATCCATGTTCCTTCTTAGCCCTTTGTGTTCCAGGGCCACGGTATCTCTTTCGAACAACCCGCAGCCCTGGCAGGCATCGGCCCTCTCGGACCCCTTCCGATTTGCTGACATCTCCTCGAGGCGCGCGTGGAACACGAACGCGCCGTCGGCACGGTCTGTCGTCATAAGACGGACGGACGGTGAGCTAGCCCATTACTCACCGTCCACAGGCCAGCGCCTACGGTGGCCGGGGGCCACTGGTTGCCCCCCGACGCCCGGGGCGTCTCCCACGGCGGCTGGGACGCGAGGTTCTCTCCCTCTCACGTTCCGCCACCTCCTTTGCTAGCATGACTGCTTCGCAGATTGAGGCGACGGCTTCCCATTCCCTCTCGCACCGGACCATGGATTGAACCATGGCCGGACGCGAGAGGTCGCCGCTACAAGGACACAACGGTGCTCAGCCCAAGCGGGTCAGAGCTCCACGGTGTGCTCCACCGTGTCCTCCAGCCGACCCTCGCAGTGGTGGTGTTACCACTGTTCCTGCACCGAATCGGGCCTTTCCTCCCGCCCGATTCGGTGCAGGAACCTCCCGAAACAACCGTGCCCGGTGAGGACCTGCGTCAGGCGGAAGGTGAGGGCGCCGTGGCGTCTCTCGAGTCACTCCTCAAAGAGGGGACTTATCGCCACTATTGTGGCGTGCCCTGCACGGGGTTGCGACAGTCGCTCTCTCCATGTCGCAATGAGTTGAGTTCCGACCTCAAGTGCACTTTATTTGAGGTCGGAACTCAAATTAAGTGTTTTAAAGATTTTTGTACAGGAATTCACCAATAAGAAGCCCAAGGCAAGAAATGCACTGAATTATTAAATGTCTTTCTCCCTTTATCTTTTCGTATAATTTAGATTATTGAAGTTACCTACGTTATAAATTTGAAGGTTCTGACTTTTGTCATATCGGTGTCTTGTAGATTTCTCAAGCGTAGTTTGTTATGTTATATGTATTAATTATTGTTAGTCTCACTTTTGATACAGGTAAAGTTTTCTGTAGTTTAACTTAATAAAATTAAATAGTTAACTTCGTCGTAGTATGACAACGAGCAATGCTGCTTGTTTTCATTCCTCTTGAATAAGGAAGAACTTCTTATCCTTGCCTTGTAAAACCTTTGTAGAAATATTATAATGCAATTGCATCTTTCTTGCAGGTTAGTTTGTGACCGTACTGTAACATTAAAAACTAAGTATAATATTAATTTTCCAAACATTATAATTAGTTTAAATAAAAAAGATGCGATTTCGATTTCAGTATGGTTCCCTGTGAAATAGATCGGATAGACGTTGTCAATCACTTGAAACGCCGTTAAAATAATTCTTATAGGTTCTTAATCGATAAAGCCAAGTCAGTCGCTCCATGTAAAATACTGGTATTCAGCTACATCGGGTAGACTGGAAGCCGCCATATTTGGGAAAATACTTGACAGGTGATGAATAGATAAGGCCCACCTTTAACCTGCATTGTAGATAATACTGTAAGCAATTAGACCAAGCAACACATAGGTGTTGCTATTGCTACCAAGCCGACCAAGAACCAAGTTAATTCAAGCATACTAAATGCAAATTATATCAAAGGTAAACAATGTACGCTATCCATCTGGCAGAGCTTACAGCTTCCAGTAATCAGGGGATAACCCTTACGTACCGCCTCGACATTCGCAGACGATTTAGTGGCGCCAGGCCAAAAGGTCCCTTGACCTTCTGACCGGCGTGTTGCCCAGACGTGACTCGGTTCACAACTCACTGTTTACCCGCCTGTTCATAACACTCTGATGCAGACACTCTTTCATATTTAAACAGAATCTCTCTTTGCTGCATATGTTAGCGAATAATTAACCAAGAAATACTCGCACGTATCTACGTGTTCAACAGAACGCAATTTAGGGTTATGTGAAAGTAAATACGCTTACAAAGAGACTGCTATAAAATGTATTTCAATACTTGTGTATAAATCTAAGTATGAATATGAAATGCGACCCGAATAAGGACCACAGCTTTGTATGCTTGTACAACAATTTCGGTAATTGGATAAAAGAGAATAAAAGCACGATCCGGGTTTATGAAAAGAGGTTTCCCAAAAATAAACGTCTTGTTTGGAATAAGTATGTTGAAACATTTAACGTTCTACATTAAAGGAGAATTTTATTGTTTCATAGAAAAACCTGCTTTAAGAACCTCATTCTTAAAATTTATTTTCAGTAAAAGAAAGTTGCTCGATCAGCATTTCAGCTGGCTTATAAGCATAAAAGGGTGTCTGTAGGGCTGAGAGGATCGCTTAAGTATTCTTATCACTGCACGTTAATAAAATATTCAATGAGCAACCCTTAAATTTTGAGAGCAACGTCTTTGTCTGCAGATGACCTAAACGGAGGTGTGAAATAAACATTCTTTTCAATTTACTTTAAAGGGAGGTGACTTCCACAAAGTTTCCGAATCTGTCAGGTAAGAATATACTTGAAAATAAACCCAATTGCTTCCACCAATACTTGGAAATAGACTGACAAATAAAACAACCTACGAATTTCCGGAAAGTTTAACAAAACTCGTCTTGACGTGAAAGAACAGAATGCAAGTTTCATGAGGTCAGATTAGCTAGTCTCTTAGAAAAGCATCACGGCCCCGATATAATTTAGTTATAACTTTTGTAAGAACAATGCTTTGTCGAAGTTATTTAATAAATTAGTAGCTACTCTGTATTAATATTTGATCAGTGCCGCGGGCATCAGATATCGAACATCGTGAATAAAGACGTACCTATTGTGCTGTAACGTTATTTTATATTTGCATTTTACCTCCATTTTCTTATTACCTGAGTTGTAACCCTACGGGATGTACCCATATTTTGGGTGTTGCTAAAGTCATAGAAAGAAAATGACGGGTCGCTCTTCAAGGTTAAACCGCCCTTGCCGAGGTTAGCCTGTAGATGGGTGACCATCATTACATACCGAACGTGCTTTCCTCCATGCCTCGGAAAGCACGTTAAGCCGTTGGTCCCTTGTCATTTGTAGATCTTACAGGTAATCAGTGGGTGAAAGTCTGAGAACCAGTATTATCAAGAAGTACCGTATGGGTTGTGTTGTGGAACCAAACTTACCAGACCTATCTGACGATAGGTCTGGTAAGACTGGAAGCTGATCCCAATAAAGTTGGGAAAATACTATATCTCACAATAGAAGGAATAAAAGTGGAGTGCCAAATTATCAATGACCACCTTTTTTCGCACAGGAAGTCTGTTATCGTTTGTGACTGTATAAACAAAAATTGTATACATAGTTTTATGTCAAGAGCTCAAAGCGGCAGTGAGAGAATTTTAATAGCGTGAAGCTACAACCAGCCTACACAGCCCAGGGATGGCAATGGAAGATTTACATTTACCCTTTCGATTTAAAAAAGTACCAAGTTAAAAATGTCGCTCTTTAAACAACACAGATCCAAAAAATCTTTTGCATAAAATTGACAAAGTACCTAAGCCATTTTTCAACTTACAATTTTCTTGAATCAACTCGGCTCTCACTACAACATCAAATTCAAATTAATTTTGTGAACACCAGGGTACAAAAATGTTTGGTCCATCCTATGTTCCGCCGAAAGGCATACATAATAGTGACGTTACAGTGTCGCTAAAGTCAATTTATTATCAAAACACTGCAGAAAAAAACTAAAGAAGCGCAGGAATAATTTCATTACCCAAAAACGCCGATTGTAAAATAAACACTTGAAAACCCGATCGCGTTATCTATCTACTGTCATCGTTATCCTACAGCAATAAAGGTGACAATTACTTCAGAAGCAGCATCAAATAAGTAATTACTTTCGTCGCTTAAACAATGAACTTGGATGAAGGTGAAAGCGGCTCAATATCGGGCCCGGTGCTTGTTATTGGTCGACTAGGGTTGCACCTTGTTCCTCGTGTGGGTAGGGTTGCACCTTGGTCCTTATGTCACTAGATTTGTAGGGGTTAGCCGTACGTCGCTTGCTAACGAGCTTGCTTCAAACAATCAGAAGTCAAGCAGAAAGTGATGAGGTGTTCCAAACGGTGTGCACTGACATACCACCCTGCCTTAATTAAAAGACTTCACTCAAGCGTAATTCGCAATATCGGATCGTCCGTCTCTCTGTGATGTTCTCAACTCTATGGGTTTCGATAAGACGGATTATACAATTTCGTTGAGTGGAGTCTGTTGTGTAAATAATTATTTCGTTGTACAACTCGAGTTTATTGGAGACATTACGGCGTCAAGCGCCACAATTAAGAATTAAGGAAGTAAAGCAAAATTGTTGGTTATTTTGTTTTCGTCAACATCATAACACAATGAACCTGCCTAAATCTTTATTCTAATCAGACTGATCAAGTCACAAACCAAACATTTGTAAAAAATCAACGGAATCCGGATCAAAGGACCATTTTACATGCGGATCAAATCAATCACAAAAGGGGGCACACAATGTAGATTAATTGTTGCTTAACGTTTTGAACTATAGTGAAGACGCAGAATGTATTTTTTTTATTTGCGATAGATTTGCTCTTGACTCTTGTCTAGGTCAGAGATGACAGAGACAAAGTTTACGATGGTATGAGCTTACCCAGAAGCCTGTTCACTCTAACTTTGAAGAGATTAGGGTAGTAAGCGTTAGGAAACACAGACGCAGGCAGTGAGCTCCACTCCTTTGCTTTCCACTGCTTCCTGCTTCTGCTGCTGTTCTTAGTGCGAATTAGTGGAATATATGTGTGAGAGGTAATTAAACATCGAACGACTATTGGCGTTCAGGCGTTTAAGTATTGCCACTCTATCCAGCGACAATAGTTATCTATCTATTATTACACGTCAAGACTAAAACCTTCATACAGATCATTCATGAACAAAATCCGGCTCGAAGGACCATTTTAACCTTTCCTAAGGATTCAATCACTAAAGATCATAAATCTACCCACTCTATAACACAAAATCAATAACAAAAGGGCATACAATGCAGATTAATTGTTGATAAACGTTTGGAACTACAGTGAAGTGACGATGGAGATTGTGCCAGAGGTAATTAAACATCGAACGTCTATTGACATCCAGATGGGCTTACGGCTCTATTAAGCAACAATAGCTGTCTCGCTAGACGACCACACGTCAAGACTAAATCCTTCATACCAGTACGTCGACAATGTGTTGTGATATTAATTGAGTATTTAGTGATAAACGTTATTAATTGTTTACAAGGCATTGAATGAGATTCAGTGTTAATGACAACAACAATGAAATGGCTCTCCGTTTTTCATGCATTTTATGTAAAGATTGACTATGAGAACCATAACCATATTTAGAATCTTCTTTGCAGAGAGCATAGTTAGGCAGTAGGCACCCGTAAACCGTTTTCCTTTCTTTACATTTGCCGTGTCTACGATCCAAATAAACAACTGCATTAGCTGATAAACAGGTACAGAATCTCGAATAAATAAGTTTTCTGACCACTGATTAAAATGCTAGAAACTAAACTTATATCAGTTTTTAATGTATACATAAAGTAAACATTTACTGCATTTTATTGCCGCAAGCAGAACCGAATCGTTTGAGAAAACGTTATTCTGAGTTAAAAGGTCGTAAGAGAAAAAAAAGGCGCTTGTAAAAAGAAGTAACTTTCTTTCCATTTTCCTTTGCCCCCGTTCGTTACTCGCTTGCAGTGCAGATGTATAAACACGGATGTTACGACTCATTGCTTCCAGAACTACTAAGTTAAAAGACTAAAAATCTACCTCTTGAGTAACCAGTCGAATTTGTTATTTATTTTTTTAAAGATCGCGCGTATTTTGATGTCTTCAAAAGATAGAGAAAGAGAGAGAGAAAAAATATAGCAAAGAAAGATAAAAGTTACAATGGGATCTTACCCCAGCAGTGGGATGGTTTAAAAACAATACGGTCTTTAGCCTTAAACTCTTGCAAGTACAAGCCTTTGCTCAGCAATCAGATAGGAACTTACAGACATAATGCTGCTATCTTGCATTACATAACCACGTTTGATCCAATTAAATGAGTATTTTATGAAAAAGTCATCATCATCATCAGCCTATAATGTTCCCACTGCTGGGAAACAGGCCTCCTCTCAATGAGAGGGAGTGGGCTGTAATCCACCACGCGGGTCCAGTGGGGTTTGGTAGATGTCACATGTCTTCGAATTTTTAGTTCTAGGATATGCTGGTTTCCTCAGGATGTTTTGCTTCACCGTTGTTGAGGGCAACCGTGATGAGATAAATTACACAAAGTAATGCGCCTGTCTGGGTTCGAACCCACGGCTTACTGCTCGTAAGTCGCGGCTGCCACCACTGGGCCCACTGATCTCCATGAAAAAATCAATGGGATGAAATTAATTTAGCTGTATTGATCATTTTTACTCGTAAAGCCATTATTTTTTTGTTATGGCGCGAATCATATTTTATTAAATTTATAGTTTGACACCGATCTAAAATTATCGATCGAAAATTACACGAGCCATCCTAGCGCATCCTGCTGAAACCGTCAGGCTTCTTGTAAGTAAAATAGTCCAAAAAGGTCCAGCTCAGCCTCTGGCAAAAAACAAAAAGTATCGTAAAATCTGTCGCGAACTATTCCATTATGTGCCATAATGTGTTTCCTGAGACAAATGGAGACAAATGGTGTAAGTGGCAAAAACAGGCAACACTGCACTATGACTTACACGTTAATTGTCAACATTTGTGGGCAAAAGATGCCATTTATATTAATGTTTTCGTTTACAGTTGGCACTTCATCCTTTCAAGTCGGAAAGTGTTTTTCAGGCAGAATTTATGGTTTAAAGTTTTATTTGACGGCTTTGAAAGTGAAGTTTATTTCTTACTTTGGTTCAATTCTGTAAGTCACGTATAATTTTATTCCGCAGTTAAAATAAAATAAATAAAACTTTAATCACTGCTAAGCATAGAACTTCTGTTTGTTTAAACATGGTAGTTTAATTTGAAATATTTTAGTTCTCTCATGTAACAACCGGAGAACCGGAGAGCAGCATTGGACCCAGTGGTGGCAGCCCCGACTTACGAGTAGTAAGCCGTGGGTTCGAACCCAGACATGCGCATTACTTTGTGTAATTTATTTCATCACCGCTGCCCTCAAAAAAGGTGAAGGAAAACATCGTGAGGAAACCGGCATATCCTAGAACTAAAAATTCGAAGACATGTGACATCTACCAACCCGCACAGGGCTCGCGTGGTGGATTACAGCCCACTCCCTCTCATAGAGGGGAGGCTTGTGTCCCAGCTGAGCAGTGGGAACATTATAGGCTGATGATGATGATGATGTAACAACCCCCTAATGAGTACCGAACAGTAATTAAATGATCTAGCGCAATTAATTTAACACAACTATAGTCGAACTATCAAACGTTCACAATAGAAGGACAATCATTATTGTTGATGAACTAATCCTTACGTCAATTTCTGTGAACATATCCTTAATACGGCGTTGCCACTTAATACGGCATTGCCACTAATATGGCATTGCCACATAACTGTGGCACTCGACTCGATCACAACTCGACCGAGCGTATTGAATAGCTGTTAGCAGCTCTGTGATATTATGTGTCCTTGTTAGTTTACGTTGTTTCAACATACGAAACAAGGCAGACAAATATTGAATAAGCGCTGTATAAGAATGTCGACAGCTTTCTATAAAATTATGATTACGATAAATAGTTTGGGCTGAAATTGTTATATGAGTTGGAATGGTTATCATTAATAAATGAGCTTGTTTCTTTACAATATTTGTATTGTAAAGAAACGCAAACCTAAATACTTACTTTTAACGACCACAAGTAACCCTGAACAACATGAGTATATAAGAGGAAGTTTGAAAGTGGCGCCTTTTACAGAAAAGATGAAAGGGAGTCGTCTGTCTTGGTATGGACATGTGATGAGGAGGGATGGAACACATGTGACTAAAAGAGTGATGAATATGAATGTGGATGGATGTAGAGGGAGAGGAGACTAAAGAAGAGATGGATGGATTGTGTGAAAAATGATATGAAGGAAAAAGGAGTAAATGATAGCATGATGAATGACAGAGGAGAATTGAGGAAAGAGACGTGTTGCGCCGACCCCAAATAAAATAGGACAAGGGCAGGAAGATGATGATGATGAAGTAACGCTGTACAACAATTCTGTTCGAAACACACAATATTTTGATTAAATCCAAATTCTCGAAAAAGCTTAAGGCTAAAAAGTTCTTACCTCAACAGTAAATCCCGTCGTCCAATCTGAAACAAAAACAATACATAACGTCAGTAAGAGGCAACGTGACCCAAAAACTAATGGCGGGCAAAGATATAAGACAAGCAATACACTTATCATGTCGTAAAACTGAGGAGGTAACAGTTTATTGACCCTTAAGGCGTGTTATCGTTACATTTGCATATGGCCAGGCACACATACGACCCCTCTCACTAACCCTCCGTTTTTACGATCAAAGAACGCGAATAGGATCTTTGTAGGTTTGGAACGTAAATATTTTTCGCGTTCATGCTGTGAGGTCTATTTTAATTTATTGGATACTAGCTGTGCCCGCGACTTCGTCCGCGTGGAATTTAAAAGAGTTATTTCGTTTTTTTATAATAATTTTATTTTTAGAATTTTTATAAAATAGAAGTAGCCTTAGTTAGTCCTTATTACCTCAGCTATCTGCCAGTGAAAGTCCCGTCACTATCCGTCTAGCCGTTTCAGAGATTAGCCGGATCAGACAGACAAAAATTGTATAAAATGTTATTTTGGTATATGTACCGTATGTACATTCATGTGCATGTAGTAGAAAGCGGTTATTTTAATATTACAAACAGACACTTCAATTTTATTTAATTGTATGTAGTGTAGATATAGATGACAGTGTTTTATTAGTTGAAAGCGCTTTGTAGAAAGTTTTTTTTCGGTCAAGGGCTAACACTACAAGGTCCTATTATTGGGCCCTTCAAAACTGATGCGAGTTTGGTCAAATCAAATGAAAACAAAAGTAATTTATCCAAAATTGGCTGAAGATCAGCACTTTTTGAACGTCAATTACCTAAGACAGTCCCCCAAAAAGCATCCCCTCGCCACTTCCTAGTGTTTCATCTGGGAAGAAGAAGTGGCGGAACAAACTTCCCAGCAAAAGTAAACTTGCCTGCAAGTAACTTTGCCTCCAAGGTCAGCAATGCTTTGGTTTCGCTCTCTATTAGGTACGTAGCCAGTTGTCTTGTTCCCCATAAAGAAAGAGGAAAATTATAGATCCAATGTCCCACTTACAACTGCCTGTCTAATAATAAAACAAAACAAAGAACATTCAAAAGTTCAGTAACTTAATAAACGCGCCCAATTGTATTTGAGTTTTATTTTTAAGAAATTCTAAACGCGCTTCCCAGAACAATAATCCTTGTTTGAATGCTAATTAATTTGAATTAATTTCACACTTAGAAAAAGGTATAATCGAATGGACAATGCCGAATTACTTTTCGACGAATCTTTCGGAGTTGTAAAGGAACCTGCTATTATGTAAAATTTTGTTAAAGAATTTATTATTTAACTTTTTTCTGAACAGTTTTTAGACGTAGAAGTCTTGTGTTGCTTAAATAATGTAAAAACTCAGTTGATTGCATTCAGAAGTTGGATTTGTACTTCTTACGGCGCGAAGGCACTCATTCAGTAAACTTGACTAACTCTAAGAAGTGAATTTGCGCAAACAGAATTTTGAGCAGCATGCTAATTTACAAGATATCGTATTCGCATTAACAATACAAGTAAATTACGAAGCTGAAAATACAACACTTTGTTCCTCTTGAATTAAGTTGGCACAACGAGGCTTTTTGTTACGCTTTTTTGTGGAAAAAATTTCGGGAACGTTAATATTTTTTCTTATCGAATCTATCTATCATAATAAGTACGTTGAAGTATATTATTCATAAGATAATTGCTAGATGAAATGGAGCCGAGTATTTGATCGGACGTTATTAAAATAATAATTGTTTTTATTATTATCTTTGTAACAATTTATCAGACAAGAAAACCATTTAATTTGTTCCTATCAGGTGTATACCGGTAATGCATGACCGATGTTCTATACACTTAAGGCTAGAACAACACTAGTACGCAGTTACGCACGACGAGCAATTAAAATTAAGCTGATCATAAGAGATCAGCTTAATTTTAGGGCAATGCTTGGAGTTTCCTTGCGTGATCAAATCAGAAATGAGGACATCCACAGGAGAACCAAGGTTACCGACCTAGCCCGAAGAATTGCCAACCTTAAGTGGCAGTGGGCAGGGCACATTGCTCGCAGAACGGATGGACGATGCGGTCGAAATGTTCTGGAATGGCGACCGCGAACCGGAAGACGATGCGTTGGAAGGCATTCCACTAGGCGGACCGATGACCTGGTGAAGGTTGCGGGGATCCGCTGGATGCGAGTCGAACGGGACAGGTCAATGAGGCGACACTTGGGGGCGGCCTATGTCCAGTAGTGGACGTCTTCCTGCTGAAAGGATGATGATGATGTCTCATTGTACGGGAAGCTCATACAAAACGAAGTAAGGTTATACTGGATATGTATGGCTTGGTGTGTCACCGTGTGTACCAGTACGATATTTACAGTATCGGTACCTTGGCGCTTATGAAGCTTAAATGGTTGGAGCGTGATTCCTCGTATTCTTTCTATATAGCAGTAGGGAAGGAATACGAGGAAACGTTCACACACATACGGGTCCGTATCTGGGTGAACCCGTATTTTTTCGTATTTTTAAAATAAGCTGTTTCCTACAAAACTGCCATACCTACAGGGTCAAAATGATTAGATTTAAAAAAAAAGTACCGATGAAAAATTTCTATGCGGTACTGAGTACTTGGTAACCGTTTTCGCGTCGGTCTCCCTTCCAATCTGTATTGGCCTAAGATCCCGATATACAACGACCTTCACCGAGCTGGTTAGTGGATGAAACGTATTTTATATTAAATTTAATATCTCAAAAAATATATTGCGTAAAGGTTGTCTAAAAACTTTCAGTCCAGGATATGATTAATTAATAATTAAAAAAATAAATTAAAACATTTCACCGGTTTGGTTAATAAACAAATTCCATACCAATCGAAAGTATAAAGCCCATAAAATATGCAAACGTTAGGATGCCTTTTTTATTCAATTATCAGACCGGTGCAAGTTAATAGTATCGACTTACCAGTTTATACCTGCCTACCCGAGAGTTGTGACGGGAAAAGAACCTACCTTCCTTTCTACCTACCTTTGGTATGGAATTTGTCTACTAACCATACCGGTGAAATGTAAAAAAAAAAATATATGACTGATATTTTTAGACAACCCATAATGCAATATATTTATTGACATATTAAATTTAATATTAAATAAGTTTCACCCATTAACCAGCTCGGTGAAGGTATTTGTATATCGGGTATCCTATACTATATGTAGGTAACTGAGACAACGATACAAGTGGCACGTGATTACCTTAAAATATGGATATCGGCGACATGTGGCGTGCGTAATGAGACCCAAAATATTTTATTCAATAAGCACTTATATTACTTTTTAACCTTTTTTGACGTAAATATTTTTCGGTCAGTAACTAAGCCGTTGGTCCCGGCTGTCATTTGTAGATCTTTCTTTGACAGTCGTTACACGTAGTCAGTGCCACGAAAGTCTGACAGCCACGTATCGTATTACCCAGTACTAACTGGGTTGTGGAGGTCAGATAGGCAGTCGCTCCATGTAAAATACTGGTATTCAGTTGCATCCGGTAAGACTGGAAGTCAACCTCAATGAAGGTGGGAAAACGTTAGGCAGGTGATGATTTTTCGGTCAGTATACTCCATACCTATAGGATAAAGCTAGCAGACATGTAAAAATGTGATTAGTCTACAGAAAAAGATGTTTGAATTGGACTTGAGTAGACCCAAGTAGTTTGAAAGAATCATTCCCTCTATGTCCATTCGCGAAATAATGAAATTTTAAAAGTTTAGTTTTAGTTGTTTTAAAAGTTTACGACGTTTGAGTTTTTTAATAACTTACAGTATTAACTTATTTACTTTTTGTGTTAATCTGGTAGAATCTATAGCTCTACATAGTTTCCTCTAAAAGTAAAGTTGTCATCATCATCATCAACTGGATCCTGTCTTGGAATAAGGCATTAAATAAAAATAAAAAAAATACTACCGATATTATATAGAACAAAGGTGCAAGTGGCTCTTCTAAACTCGTCACGAGTTCAAAACTGAGAAAATATACGCGCATTTTTAACCCAAGGGAGGGCGCGCTGTGAGCATTTTGCCGCCCTCTCCAAAAAAACGTTCAAAATTCGTAAAATAATTGCCCGTTAAGTTTGAGGTTTTCAGTAGCTGCTCCCTCCCCACATTCGTTCTCAACTCGTGCAAGAGGAGGAGGTTGATACCAGAGGTCGCCGCCAGGCGGCTATTTGCTCAACGCAACGTAAACGTAACCTGCTTGTCGCAGTCACGACGTGCAAGAAGTAAACATTTTTGTTCCGTCGTGTTTGTACTTTTAATATTTTTTTGCTTGCGTTGTACCTTTGTTTATTGTTTTATTTTATTTTTCTCACATGTATACACATTATGTCCCTGCGACAAATAAATACTTTTTCTTTCTTCTTTTCTTTCTCTCCACGCGCCCACTGCCGCTTCGTGGAAAGACGCGCCCACTGTAGGGTTAAGTCTCCATGCAATATACAGAGTGTGTCATATTTTCAGAGTATTCCGCCCCCATACAAACTTTTGCCGCAGCTTTAAATTATATTAGTATACACAAGCGGAAAAGCTCAGTTTTCAATTGAAAGTTAAATTTTGCAATCACTAAACGCAGTGCGGCAGTCAAACTTGAACCTGTGGGGGTTTAACAATGCAATTTAGTCTTTCCTGGAGGTTATACTGTACTTTGTGGGTTTATACTTAAGTACTAACGTTGTAACATAGAAATATTGTAAAACCAAATGATTTTAAAAGACCATGGACTTTCTTGCCGGTTCTTCTCCATAGGATCCGACTAACCCGAACCGAGCACCTTTTTGTCGACGTTTTATAAGTGCCCATGTAGGCTTAGGTAAAATAAAAATATTTTGATTTTGATTTATAAACTGGTTGAAGGTAAGTAGTAGATCAATATAACTTCCTACACTGTTTTATACTTTCACGGTTTTTGGCACTATCACTTACAGGTTATTTTCCGTGATTATTGATAGTTTTGAGTTCGCTGTTGCTTGCAACATCGTCAAAATATCGGGAATTCCAAACAATCAATAATCATGAAGGATATCCCCTGATAGTGTAAGTTTAATAAATACCTTCCTTTTTGGTTAAAGTCCCATGAAGATCAAAACAGTTTTTAACTATGCTATTTTTTTAACTATGCTTTAGAGGAAAGGTTCATCATCATCATCATTTCAGCCGAAAGACGTCCACTGCTGGACATAGGCCTCCCCCAAGTGTCACCACATTGACCGGTCCTGTGCGACTCGCATCCAGCGGATCCCCGCAACCTTTACCAGGTCATCGGTCTACCTAATGGGAGGCCTTCCAACGCATCGTCTTCCTGTTCGCGAGAGGAAAGGTTGGCTGTTAATAATTCGTAAATGAAACGATCTGAAAAGTCCGGCTTTTAATCGTAGGTTACATGGTGTTGTCTATGGTTTAAAAGGGTCACAAAATAAGAAACTGATGACAAAAATCAATGACACCTTTATCGAACCCCATTCGTAAAAACTCCACTTTACAACGATAATTCCGAAGAAAATTTAATAAAACGTATGAAACTGACACCGTAGGACCTCAAGACATAACGCTTGTATTGTATTGTATTTGTATTGTATAGCGGGCTGGTTTCCGCAACTCCACGTCTAAAGCGCGTAAAAAGAGAGACATAACGCTTATAAGAATACCTTTGTTCTCTCAGTTCTTAACCTCATTGCAGCATCAGCGAAGCGGCATTATTATGTTTTACCTTATGTAAACAAGGTAAACTGTTTACATCGATTTACATATTTTACGATAATTATACCGCAAACTCCACTAAAAGCTTTCAATATCTTTTAGTAAGTCCATAATTCAGTGTTTTGGTGGAAGGTAACTCGACCAAATTGAATTTTGTCACTTAATCGTTTTTGGCCCTTCAAATCCTGGATCTTAAACTTTGGTGACGGGATAGCTGTATTGTTGTCACCGTTGTTATATATATCTCCTAGGTCTAGTCGTCACAGGCGCGACTGTTGAGCATGAGGTCATGTGTTCGATTCATAGGTCGAGCAAAGTGGTTACTGGGGTTTTCCATCAGGAATTTCTCAGTAAGAGCAACGGAGACTCCGTTGTTCTTACTGAGAAATTCGTATTTGTGCCTGGATGACGGCAATAGGGTCGCGCCCTATTACATGTTGCTTAAACATAATGTGGGTGTAGTATTAGGTACACAACTGCGTAAACCTTCGGGCATTACTGGCGAGATGTTATCAAAAGAAGGAAATTGTGTAAATGCCCAGAATCTAGCGACTTTTTAGGTACGCAGAAGTTAGCTTTGTGTTAAGGTTGAACTATTTTACAAAATTTTCATACTCCACTAATATTACACAATGCCTTTATATAATAATCTGTCCTCCATAACTCGTAACAATTATTTCCCTGATTTCCCAGACAGCTAGCTGTCATCAAATCCAACTTGAGAATTCGTTATTAAATTCATTGTAATGTTCCTTGTACATTACATGCCGCAACCTTAATAAACGCGATGTAAACGGACAACTAACAAAAAATAAAAATTACAATAATAAAAATGTTAAACAATTTTCTTTGGAAAAAAGAGGGCTTAAATTAATCAAGACTTTTGTAAATGATTTTTAAGGCAGGCACAACGACTGAATGCCTAATGAGCCCCCGCATCAGGCTCTTTGTTTCAGCATATTCATTACCTGCTCCCATCGCTTCTTGCTTACAAAAAAAGTATTCATTGTTTCCCGCCTGCCCTCTAGAGAGTAAACAAACAATATCTCTAACAATTTTGAGGTCAAGTGATTTCGTCCCGTGAATATTCAGGAGATAATTAGAAGAGAAAACAGGCTTAATTAGTACAAATCGCGTTGAAAGAAATTACTCTCGAGGCATTTTTGTGAAATGTTTTGATGAAATTTAACAGGTGGGTTAATTGGTGGAAGCATTTTTATGTATTAAAAAAGGACAGTGAATGATTTAATATATCCTACTTTTGCTAGTTTGTTTTTTGTTGCTGTTTTTCTTAATTATCTCCTTCAACCCATAGTATACTGTTTTATTTTACTGGTAAAATTATGAAATCGATGGTGAGGGATACAAATTATCATAAGAGGCTGGTGATACTATACAAAGCGTACTATACAAAGTCCCACACACTCACTTTTACTTTTTTTTTCAGTCACTCTTTTATAAGTGCCTACAAATCACGGTTGTCCAAAAAATTTGTAGGTACCTATGCCAAAAAAGTTTTCATTTAAAAAGCTAGTTTCCTAATAAAGTTTCTCGGTATCTCTTATGGACTCGGATTTCCCCATGTTGTCACGCTTAATAGAAACCTGTATATTGCTAAGAAAAATCCTAGCTTCCTATCCTAATCCTAACTAATATTATAAATGCGAGAGTAATTTTATTTGTTTGTTACCTCCCACTAGGTGGACCGATGACCTGGTGAAGGTTGCGGGGATCCGCTGGATGCGAGGCGCACGGGACCGGTCAATGTGGCGTCACTTGGGGGAGGCCTATGTCCAGCAGTGAACGACTTTCGGCTGAAATGATGATGATGATGATGATGATGTTACCTCCTCACGCCTAAACCACTGAATCGATCATCCTGAAATTTTGCGTATACGTTGTCAGATGTACAGAAACGGACATAAGGGATCTTTCATCCCAAAAGAAAGTAAAGTTCCCGAGAAAAACTACAATAACGTTCTTATTATAAAAGATGGCGCCACATGCCCGAACCTATTATTCTCCAATTCAAAATTAACACGAGCGAAAACGCGGGGAAAGCTACAAAAAACAAAAAAAAAACAATAGACAAAACCTCCTCTTTTGTTTTCGTCGTTTAAAAAAGGTATAGCCTTAAACAATCTTTCGCAACTTCAACCAATTATTTATGAACCAGAGGAAAGACAATCAATTCAAACACACACAACGTTTGCGAGAATATTAGACGAAGTAATGTTTGAGTGAAACTTGGTAACCGAGTATATAAACTAGTGACTTCGGATCTAGTAGCAAGGAATCAAGTTGCAGTTAGTTACAATAAGTTAGTGCCGTGGCTTATTGCTGTATCCAACAGATTTAATAGTTCACAATCGCTATGAATAATGCAGTTTTGATAAGTCTGTTGTTTTAACCGAGTTTGGTCGGTAAAGTAAACAGTGCGGTGATTAAGTGTTAGTCTATGCGGGAAATTAAAAACAGTTTGATTAAATTAATTAAAAGGCTTTTTATTACTTTGAGTACGCCAAGTCCTCGAAGTCAGAAGCCCATGGGCGGCTTACAAACTCTGACACCAAAATAAGCACTAACTACACCAAAAATTTATTACTTAACTGATTTTGGAGTGTCCTAGGCTATATTTTATAATTGACTAGTTGAATGCCAGAATCGCCACGCTTGGCAGGCGGGTTGGCGATCGCAGTACGGTTGTCACAAAAACACAGAGAACGCTGCTGCCCATTCTCTGGCAAATCTCTTAGTCGCCTCTTACGACACCCACGGAAAGATATGGAATGGTGCTATTCTTTACGTCCGACACCATACAGCATAATACAATACGCCTTAATACAATTCTAACAAAAAATATAACCCAGTAAACTCTTTAAGAACTCCACAAAATGAGTAAAATATCCACAAAATACCTTCACCATAGCACCAAATCTTCTAGTCTACAAAATATGGTTACCAAAGAGAATTTTTCGAAATATAAAGCACCTTCGCGGGAGTTTGTGGCCGAGGTAAGTGTTGTCGAGTAAATCCGATCAAATATGGATAGGGAAATTCTAGCGGCAACCAGTTCCCAGCCGAACAGCCTTTTGCATCGAAAACTGACGCATCACTGACTAGTGTGGTGCAGCCTTTCATATTTTATGTTGTCGAGTGTTTTACGTGGAAAAACAATGATCGAAAATGAACTGGATATTGTGAAAATACACGTGTATATCTAAACTAATATTATAAAGAGGAAAGATTTGATTGTTTGTTTGCATTGAATAGGCTCCGAAACTACTGAACTGATTTGAAAAATTCTTTCACTGTTAGGAAGCTACACTAACAGCAGGTAACATAGGCTATATTATATTTTCAACCCAGTTCTTTACATCGCGTGCGCTGCGAAAACTATTGATGATTGAATAAAATAATGTACTACGATTTTGCAAAACACATCATTATTTACAAAAATTGTTCAGACGGCATATGTCTAACTATTATAGTTATGCCACAATAAGTGTTTTTTTATTTTAAAAAAAATATTTTAGTGCCGCCGCTAGAAAAAGCTCTGTATTTGTATCTTGGTATAAATCCTTATCAAAATAAATTACTTCATATTCAAGACTGCTTCAATACCTTTATATAGCATTTTGGAATATTCAATTTGGACATTTCATTCGAAAGATATCACGAGATTAAAAATGTAAGGTTAAAAAAAAAGTTGCGTGGTAGCTGCTCACCCTGCTCAGCTGGCTAGCTAGGCAGCACCTCATGCAATTTAGGCGTCACTGACGTACGGGTCATACGGGAGGGGAATATTCAAACTTTCTTTATAATTTTTACTTACTAACCTTACGCAAATAGAAGGGTTTATGAGTGTGTCTTGAAATTTTTAATATATTTTTTTTTAAATACCCGCTCGAAGCCGGGGCGGGCTGCTAGTTTGTATTATAAGGAACGTTTTGGGTGGATTGTGTGAAAGATGATGTCGCTATACTGTCTCGTTGGTCAAGCGCGACTGCTGAGCACGAGGTCCTGGGTTCGATTCCCGGGTCGAGCAAAGTGTTATTGGGTATTTCCATCAGGAATTTCTCAGTGGCAGTCACAGCGTCTGCATTTATTAATGGCAATAGGCTCGCCCCCTATGACTTCGGACTTGAACATAACGGGCGAAATGTGGGTGTAGCTACTACGTATAAGGACCTACACCTCTGCCTAATCCTTGGAGTATTACAGTTATGCTATATGATGTCGCTAGAAAGGTGGTGATGACTTACAGAAGTGTATGGAATACGATGACATGCAGTGCCGACCCCCAATAAATTAGGAAAATGACAGAGGGGCAGGAAAGTGATGATCAGATCCTATGTTAGAGATCTATAAATCGTTGAAGGGCCTTACAAAAGTAATTGTACGCAGCAACCCGAAGACGGTATTAGGTTTAATTTGATTAGGTCAGATCCTATAACCAATCATTAGGCGCAATTTGTAGCTCGCTGCCCAACCCGATTATATTCAACCCGACCCTAGTTGACCCAATCGAAGTTAATTTAAACCCAAAAAAGCTGAGGATATTACATATAAAAACATCACGGCTGTAATTCCCGAGGGGTTGGGCAGACATGCCTATAGTGCACTTACATTTCGCCAGTACTGTATTCTTTTTTTTTAAACGTTGCCCCACACTAGGAATTTCTCCTGTATCGTGGAGGCGTTTACAAACATTTAAACTAACATAATTAAGTAAGTTAAGTTTAATTAAGTTCTATTTAATAGGGGACGACCATCAGCAGGGTGTATATCCTGACCAGGGATTTAAAAACACCTTCATAAAGGTTACAGAATTATAAGTGTTACATGTTGTATCGGTAACAGAATCAAATATGTAACAGATATGTATCTGTAACAGATATAAAAGTGTTAACAGTGTTAATAAGTGTAACAGTTAAACGCAGCGTACTAAAGCTATAATTGATTATTTCAGTTACACATATAAACACTTATTAACACGTATAAAAGGTTACAGTATTTTGGTTGATTCGGTAACTGTATTGTATCTGTTAAAGTGTTTTTCTGTTAAAACTGTTTTAAAAACAGTGTTAAAAACACCTTATTACGGTTACAGTTTGAGTCCCTGATTCTGACTACAGACTGCTACTAAGAAATTCCTGAAGAACACCTTGTTCTACCTGGGAATGAAACCCAGGACCTCATGCTTAGCCCTTGCGACAACTAGAAAAGCGGAAATAGTCACTAAGTATACACAAGTAGCATAAACCTTCATCATCATCATCATCAGCCTATAATGTTCCCCATTGCTGGGACACAGGCTCTATGAGAGGGAATGAGCTGTAATCCACCACGCGGGCCCAACGCGGGTTGGTAGATGTCACATGTCTTCGATTTTTTAGTTCTAGGACATGGCGGTTTCCTCACGATGTTTTCTTTCACCGTTTTGGAGAGCAGCGTTGATGAAATAAATTACATAAAGTGAGAGCAGTGGTGGCCCAGTAGGGGCAGCCCCGACTTACGAGCAGTAAGCCGTGGGTTAGAACCCAGGCAGGCGCATTACTTTGCATAAACCTTACCGACTATATTTCATTCCCATTTGCTGAACTAACAAAATAATAAAAACTGACACACTTTTGAATTTTATAAGCTTTCATGTTTTACAACGAAACATGACACGTTCGTGACACAACAAGCAAGCGCTGTAGTGCTCATCGAAAAATTATTATAAAATAAAAACAATGTCAAACGCTGTTGACGTTGCGAACATTTTTGTGTCTAGGGTTACCAATTGCAGGTAACGTGTCGTCTGTTAACAAGCTTTTTTTTTAATGTTGGCTTTTGTTCTATATTGGTTATGTTGATCTGTTGTGCTTGTGACCTCGTTTTATCTATTTGTTTATTATAGAGACTGTAATTTTGGTAATAGGCAAGCGAGATCTGGGTATGTAGGTACATTCTTTGTCAGAAAGCCTAGTGGGATTTAAAGTGAGCTGAAGAAACATGAAGAAAATTTGATAATACAAAATACATAAGTATTCTAAAGCGTAATTAACTACGTACCATCTTCTCTTTTCCGAATTATATTGGCGAAGACTTCCAGTCTAACTAGATGCAGCATAATCTCAGAACTTTAAATGGATTGATTTTCAAAGATCTGTAGATAACAGAACGTGCTGCACATCAAGCCACGGAAAAAGTAAAATACTCTAAAGAAATCCTGTCCTGTCCTCATCGAAAATTAACATTGACAGTATTGGAGTTTAACATTTTATACCCATCACAAAAGTGCACAACGCCGCTAAAGAAGTTTTCACTTCAAAAATTCAGAACTTTTGTAAAGGACACTGATATTAACATTAAAAAAAAACTTATACGAATGTCAGAGAAGCAACACTCAAATAAAAATATACCTAAAAATAAAAGTAATGAAGTCCATTTGAGCGAGCACGTGCCTAAAGTAGCGAGGGGTCATCTTATATGATGATAGTATACCTAACGTTTTAGTGCCTGTGGCGGTGACTCTTGATCGTAAACTGTGCGTTGCGGCGCATGTGCATGGTCAATAAATTGTTCTAGTTGGTTCGAGAACGGCAAAATATTTTTGGTGAGGAAATAAGTGAGGTGTGAAATTGAGTAAGTTCACATCAATAAATACTTTGCAGTCCCAGTATACAGGGTGGAAAAGCAGGGTGCGTTTTCACCCTGTATACATGCTGTCGCGAAGCCGTCAAGCAAGTTCTATACATTAGTATACACCAAACTAGGTAACACTTTTTTTAGTTCTTGTCAGTCTGTATGTTTCGGCCAATCTCCGAAACAGCTGGACCGTTTTTGAATGGGACGTTACTGGCAGACAGCTGATGTTATAAGGAGTAACTAAGGTTATTTAACTTATTATAGAATAAAAAATAACGTCGAGCAATTAACCAAATTTTATTAATATATTTTACCTAGACGAAGTCGCGGGGAACAGCTAGTATATTATAAATCTATCACTAATTTACTTTTATCTTAGCACCTGTTCCCTTATCTCCACTAAAATAAAATAAAAAATACTTTCTTCTAAATGTTGGTAGATATAAAATAAAGTCTATCTCAGAAACTCAGATTGAGAAATGAAAAATGGGAGTTGATAGTTACGAACTGTGTTGGGCTTGCTTGTAAACGGGGATTACCGTTAATGGCCAATTTAAGTGCTAATAAATTTTGTTTACGTACATCTTGAAACATTGGGTCGAGCCTAATTGGTTATTGGAAGGTCAATCAACCCAAAATGCTAAGAAACCGTAAGTACTGATTTTAGTTAGGAACATATTGAGTAGGTAACTAAGGCAACCCATATAAGTATTCAATTAGGAATTTGAGAAGATTAGTTAGCTTCTAGAATGTACCTATACACGAATAAGTATATAGTATTAGATAGTATTTGTGTGTTACTTATTTTTGTTCAATAATTTCAATATACAAGGTGTTGTTTTGCATCCTCGTCAAAATTCAGGATGTTGTCACAAAAGACATAAATAATAAATATAAATTACGGTACCTAGTAAATTATTAAAAAACACTGCGTTTTTTGTTGTTTAAATTTGTCAATATTTCAGAATAACCCCCTTAACGTGGTTTAGCGATTATAAAATTATCGACGTTAGTTATTAGCGTTAGTTATTAGCGACGTTATAAGGCGGGGATCAGGCGGCCCGTGTTTAAAACACGGGTGGTTCACAGTTACCGATTTCAGTAAATAAATAAAAAAAATAAAATTACCTACTCATTTTATTATTGATTCGGGTCGAGAATCATTAGCATAGTTACCTCTTAGAATTTGACGAGGTTGCAAAACAACACCTTGTATTACTTGAAAACAAAAATAAGTTTATTTATTTAAACTTCATGTACAATAGTGCCAGGCGGACATAATGCCACAAGGCAAGTAATAAATATTTTCTAAACATTCTACTAGTTATTACACAGGCCTTGTGTTGTAGCGCTTGCGCATCCGCCGTGCTACGAAAGTGGCTACGGCGTAGCCTTGCGTAGGTAGTGCTACGAGTGCGAAATTATGAATTTTTCTCGTATATTTTTTTCGGTGACATTTATAAGATCAGTTTTATTTAATACTACATTCACGGTAATTTGTTTTATGCGTTGGAATGGCGTCTTATTAAACAATGAACGTGAGCTTCGAACTACAGCGTCACAGTAAAACCTTATCTTTCAGTATCAACCTTTTTAGGCCCAAACCATTGCTACGAATCGATACGGACAGAGGCCTTTCTTGGTAGGTTTTGTATTTTGAATAGGTCTCAAAATACAAATTAACATTGAGGAATATTAGGCAGAGAGGATTGAGATATCACTAATGCACTATTATAGAAGTGACTTACTCCTTGTACGAATATCTTCAGCTACTGAAATTCAACCGTATCAAGTAAGTCTATAAACCGTCTCAAACGTGAGAAAGGACTTGTATGCAGGTGACATTTCTATACATGATTTACATTGAAGTTTGCAAATACACAAGCGGATTGAGATGTTGTTACCAATGTGTGTCACAAGTTCAGTTAGAGAAGTTTATAGACCTTTACTCAAATGCCTGACTAGTCGCCGTCGATAGCTGTTGAAAACTGTGGTATTTGAAAGTGTTTTTTTGGCGCCTAGGTTTAAATTGAAATAACTCGAAGCCTTGTACTCGTACCAACTTATAATATAGGTGGCTCCTGAGTGGATTTTTATGGTTTTATAAACAGGTCATGGAGATATTGAAAGTGAAAGTTCCAACTTTTTCCCAAGTTTAAAAATACTAGTTTTTAAGGTAACTTTACTTAAAATATCTTCATGAGCCGTTTACAATTCAATACATCCATCAGCATAATGTTTTCAAAACATTGTTACTTTGAGTTTTACACGTGATTTTTCATTCCAAAAAAAGTCTTTTTTCCAGCAATATTTTTTGAATACTTGGTTTGACGGTTTCGAGAAAGGTCCCATTACATCTTGTCTAGTGGTGTTAAGTCAAACTGCTTGATAAGTTGGAAAACTTTGGTACTAGAATATGTGTTTTGTTTAAAATTATTTTGATGCCTCACGTCAACTTTTTCCACTGAGTTGTTAATTGATGTGTCTAGTTATTTTAAAAAGTGCTTGGTGCAATACTTTAAAGAGCAGTATGTACGATTGAAGCATCCCCAATATTCAGTCAGAAGTTACGCTCGGCAGGTTATTCTGGAAAAAAATTGTGCGGTATTGAATTCTCTTTTGTATCCGCAGTGAACACGGAAAGTTTTGATTCTGACATTGACAGCTGACAGTGTGGTAAGTGAAGCAAGTTCGAAGGTGGGTTGTTTTTAGAATTGCGTTTTAGGGGAGTAAAAAAACATACGAATGGGAGTAGTTTAAGCCATAATGCCATGTTAGAGTAAATTTGGTTTGATTGTGAGTTTGAGCTCAGGCTGGCATTTTAATTTTTGAAATTTAATTTAATAATATAAATTACATTACTGCTCTCAAAACAATGAAGGAAACCATCGTGAGGCAACAGGCATGGAACATGTTCCATGGGACATTGACTTAAAGTAGCCATACCCGCTAAGTGACTATCTGACAGGTTTATCTGTTCAGGTACACCCGTCAGGTAAGCTTGAGCTTACTAGTGAGAAAACCTGCACAGTTTTGATACATACACGCTTCGGTTTATCTGAACCGGTCAACTGAACATATAGATAAACCCGTCAGGAACACTGTTACGTAACCCCTTGATAGTTAGGTTATCAAACACGCGGGCCCATGACCGCATGTTTGATTAGGGCCCTGTCCCATTCACCGAGAGGAGGCCTGTGTCCCAGCCGTGGGAACGCTAAACTCTGATTATGATAAACTGGTCCAGTACCAATTTGAACAGTTGATCGAAATTAAACCATACACCAAATACCCGTGTAAACTGCCTTATACATACATAGATAATGTGCTTGAACTTGTTCAGCGGCGTAATATAAATTTACGAGTTATTACTGCTGGGAATTGAACAGTACCATCGCAACGAGCTGTTATCAACCATGTCGTGTTCCGTTATTGATAAGTACGTCCACGTCAATATGGGAAATGATGTTTTTTTTAAAAATATTTTACAGCTATATACAGGGTGTAACGGAAAGGGTATATACATCCTTAAGGGTGTGCTACAGACCATCAAACTGAACATGTTTCTCCATCGGACAAATATCGTAATAGCGAAAAAAATATAAGCTGCCCCATACGTTTGGGTCGAATAGGTATTGAAATTTTGTATGGGGCAGGTGAAATTTTATTCGCTATTACGTTGTGTGTCCGATGGAAAAACATGTTCAGTTTGATGGTCTGTAGCACACCCTTAAGGATGTATATACCCTTTCCGTTACACTCTGTATTCATATCATGTTAGATTATATTTTTGATATATTGTCCGTTTACACTATGTTTACAAAACTAACTTTACGCTTTATTTTCGTTTTCGACTCAGCATATTCGCTAGGTGTGTCTTACACCCCTAAATCAATGCCTGCCCTCTTCAATAATTTGATGACTTTTATAAAGATTCTTTTTTAATTGGCTCTGTATGTTGTCGGACGTAAAGAATAGCACCATCCCATATCTTCCCGTGGGTGTCGTAAGAGGCGACTGAGGGATTTGCCAGAGGGCAGCAGCGTTCTCTGTGCTTTTGTAACAACCGTACTGCGATCGCCAACCCGCCTGCCAAGCGTGATGATTATGGCAAAACCCCCCAAAATGTCAATGTGGCGACACTTAGGGGACGCCTATATCCAGCAGTGGACGTCTTTTGGGCTGAAATTATGATTTTTTATGTAGCATTTTATTTTTAATGTGTGTACATTGTAGGCTTTGTAAATTCTTTTGTAATTTATTTTGTTTTTTCTAGCTTTTGTAGTAAGCAACGACTATTTGTCGGGCCTACGCTGTCCTCCCTTACTTAAGTACTAACGCTGTAACATTCCAATATTGTGAAACGAAATGATTTTATTACTCTTAGGAAACGACCAACCCGAACCGAACACCTTTTTGTCGACGTTTTTCAAGTGCCTATGTAGGCATGTAAAATAAAATATTTTGATTTGATTTGATGTGGGGCGGAATTTGGCTTACCACGAAAAGTTTTAATAGGAGAATAGCAATGTTTTTTTGCAGCTTACACATTAAAAATCGTTGTTTAAATGTTTTTTACTTACGGCTTGAGGCACTTAACTACAGAAAATTAATTGTAAAAATCTAACAAAAATAATTAAAAGCATTCAATTAAATTCTCAGATACCTAAATAATTAAAGTTCAATGCATATTATACCACGTAATTTAAGGGGCCGTCGCAATGTTAATAATTATATGCAAATAAATTCACGTTTAGGAGATGCGTACCTACGTCAAAACTGAGATGTGGGTCGTCTTTGCTCACGTATTAGTAAGCTACAAAATGGATTAAGTCCCCTCACAGGAGGGATTTAATTAATAAGAAATTAGAATATGTTTGGACGTAGAAAAGGGAAGTTACTTTTTTGTTTTGTATGTAAAATTATACGACATCGTGGATATGTTTTTTTTTTGTCTTCGTTTTGTAGTGAGCAACGCCTTATTGTTGGGCCTGCGCTGTCCTCCCATACTTAAGTACTAACACTGTAACATTCAGATATTGTAAAGAAAAAAGAAGAAACTCTTGGAAGTAACCATGGAGTTTCTTGCCGGTTCAGCTCCAGAAGAAACGACCAAACCAAACAGTGCACCTTTTGTCGAGGTTTTAGGCCTATGTAAAATAAAATATTTAGATTTATTTTTTTGAGTACGACGACGATCAGACGAACCAAAACGCACGTAAAAGTTTTTTTTTTAATGGTTAGTATATTCGTAGACTAACAAAATGTGTCCTGATGATTCGTACCTAATACACAGTAATGGAAGACGGGTATCATAAGTTATCGAGAGCCAAAAGAGCTGGCTATGAAAATACTATTTTGCTTACGCGGTCCTTACTTTATGTAACACCACGACGGAAATCCTCGAAGGTTTAGGTAGAGGTGTACTGTGTAATAGTACACCCACATTTCGCCAGGTATGTTAAAGTCCCATGTAATAGGAAGGAGGTCATCTACCGGGCCAGACCAGACTCCGTGGCTGCTGCTGAAAAAATCCTAATGATAAAACCCAATAACACTTTGCTTGACCCTGAAATCGAACCCAAAACCTCTTCATCAATGAGGCAGTTCTAACTATCATCATCATCATTCATCATTTCAGCCCAAAAGACGTCCACTGCTGGATATAGGGCTCCCCTAAGTGTCGCCACATTGACATTTTGGGGGGTTTTGCCATAATTGCCACGCTTGGCAGGCGGGTTGGCAATCGCAGTACGGTTGTTACAAAAGCACAGAGAACGCTGCTGCTCATTCTCTGGCAAATCCCTTAGTCGCCTCTTACGACACCCATGGGAAGATAAGGGATGATGCTATTCTTTACGTCCGACACCATACAGAGCTCTGTTCGAACTGTTAAGTAGGTAAAATCAACAAGAAGGTGTTTAAAATCTTTAAAGTGAAGTATCGACTTTACTTTAAACACGTTAAAAAGTAGAGTTAACATTTAGATTCGTTTAGTTAAAATATTTGCACTTTATAACCTGCATGAACTAACTCAGTGGCTGCTTGAAAAGTTATTTTATTTTATACTAGTTGGCAGTTCTATCGAGTTATAAAGCTTATTTCTCGTTACTCATGCAGCTAATGTAAAGGCAAGTATGGAAAGTAATGAAAAATACCATAACATTTACTTTTATGGAATTATAAATAATACTATTTAATTAAAATTTGATGTAAGCATTTTTGTTTAGGGAATAGCATTGATATCTTTAAAAATAAAAATCGATTGCCGTATGCGTGGTGGGTTTATTATTAATATAATATTATATTTTATGTATTTTTTAATATGCACTGTTGTGAACATTAGTTCCAAAAACGGGTGAAGACACTGACTCA
This sequence comes from Cerastis rubricosa, assembly GCA_949152445.1. Lineage (NCBI taxonomy): Eukaryota > Metazoa > Arthropoda > Insecta > Lepidoptera > Noctuidae > Cerastis > Cerastis rubricosa. The sequence continues at coordinate 16,708,001 of OX424532.1, forward strand.
TGTAACACAGGCCTCACTTAGCACCGAAGTCTGGGTCCCAAATGGATATATATGCATTACCTTTTTCTTTTTTTTCTGGTTCGATCTGAACTTCAGAACGAATCGGTTTGGCAGTTTTTTTTTGTTATGTTTGTCAGGACAAGTTTTGTATCAATGAAAATATTTGTCGTATTTTTTTTGCTGAGCGCACTTTCTACTTTCTTTAATGAAAATTGCTCCCGTGCAAAGCCGGGATGGGTCGCTGCTTACTTAGAATTATTTTCTATTTAGTAAACAAGCTTTATCCGTAGCTATCCAGCGTTGTTTTTAATTTCCCGAGTTAGAGTAAAAGTACTCCGCTACATCTCAGGAGTTAAGCTGTAACAATTAAATATCATAAAAATGTTGCTCATTGCTCTATTGAAACTTTATTGAAAATTATCGACCGGAAAACAATGGTTTATTTTTAAATAAAATAAAATTAATAAAATTATTTCAGCACTAATCCAGGCTACTACTGAGAAATGTGTGATGGAAAAATCCAATATCACTTTGCCCAAACCGGGATTAAAACCAAGAGCCACAGTCCCGCTAAAATCAGTAAATTAATTCTGGCCAGACAATGTCCTCATAATTACATTGTTTCAAACAGTTACTTACATTCCGCTAACTAATCCAACTAACTACTTCAGCATATTATAATGAGCTAAGCGTGAATCCAAAGTTTGTTCCCATTTACAAACACATAGTTAAGGTCGGACGTTTCGAGGTAGGTTGTATGACGGGGCAGAACAGAATTATTTTAGAAAACTGGACATAGAGAACAAAGGATCATGTTTTGTACTTATTTGGTAAAGTTTGGAACATACATACGGTTAATACTTTGGTACATTGTTATGTTATTTATTATTCGATGTTGGTTTAATTATATGTTGTTTAATTGTCCATAAAATACACTATATAGTTTGGGTATTATTGCAGTAAAATAAAAATATGCCCTTAATTAAATTAGAAGAGTTTTGACGCAACAACGTCTAATAAATCGATGAACGCCGGCTGCACGCACGAAAAAGGATGACTCATTGTACGTAACAGTCGGATCGTACGTTACACTCATTGCAACGTTACGATCGGAGCGAGAGCGCTGCACTGGCGAGTGAAAGGCACGATCGGCTTGACGTTCGGCTCCCGCCGCATCTATCTCTTTTCCACTCGATTGGCCCATGCGTCCGAGGAGAAGAAAGTCAGCGGCAGCACACAACTTACATCTACACGTAAACTGTTTCGTCGTCTGTTTATTAAGTGAAGTGAAAAGTTAATGTGTGCATTGTTTATTACAACAACCAAGTTAAAACTAAATTTATCAATTAAATTGTAGATTTCATTTCACTCCTTCTTTGTATCCATAGAAAATAGTGATAATTCAATAAAAAATATTCAATTTTATTCATAAAAGTATGCAATCATTTCATCAATGTTTTGTTATGACGTTGTCACGTTAAACTATCGTCCGTAAACCGACTTTACAGACAACCAATTTTTTTTTCAATATTTAATTGGCTTGCGTTTGGTCGCAATTTGCCTGATGTGAAGCGATGGTGCGGCCTGGGGTAGAGTACTCTTGCCTAGAAGAAACAAATTTTGGGAACATCCAGATTTTAATGATCAGGGAAGAGAGAAGCTGGCTGTGAGAACCTATGTAAAACTCAAGCAGTTAACACAGCCCTGATGGCATATAATGTTGTAATTAATTTTAAAAAAAAGAACTTGTCAAAATTGCTTTCATCCAGACTTTAGTGAAAGGCAAAGTTTGATACAAAAATATTATTATTGATTTGTATAGAAATTGAATGAAACGAAAAAGAATAAAGATTAAATGAAGACCTTGAACTTAATAACTAAGTAACTCAACAACAAAACGACAGACATGAAGTTAAGTCTAAGCTTTCGCTAAAAGACATCATTTAAGACTACATGACTCAAGAGCAGATATCAGGTACTGCATCCGAATGAGATATTCAAAACGTTAGGAATTCGTCCAGCATGAAACTAACCCTCTCGTCCAGCAAACTGACCTGCCCCTAACGTGATTATCTGGAACTCGAAGGTATGAGAAGCTGGATATGCCAAGGAACAGGAAAACGTGGAAGCTTTTATTTTTTATTTGAGGTATATTTTTTCTTTAAAAGGTAGGTTTTTAATTTTATTATGAGATCGTGTTCGTATATTTTATAATAATAATAATAATTTCTTTATTCGAGTATCCATGACTCAAAAACTGTTAGTAAAACTTAAGACTATGTTAGTAAGCACTAATAAAACAAACAACACAATGGATCACCGCTGCGCCAGCCCATGAGAAATAGCACAACAGCGACCAACATAAACACAGTCTAGGCGACTTGCAATCATGCTTAGGATACCATTGGTGCTGCCCCACACCCTGCGCAACAGGGAAGCGCACCTTTTACGCATTATCGCGTAAAAACAATCCACATGCGCATCAGCAAACATCCCTGACGCACTACAGTAGCGGGGCAGCCCCACCAGCATCCTAAACGCGTTATTATACTGAACGCGGAGAGCACTGTACGATCTCTGCGCATATTTAGCCCACAGGCTGCACGTGTAAAAAGAAGTACAGTACGCTCGAAAGAGCGTGACTTTGACCGGAAGTGAGCATCGTGCAAACCTGCGAACCAACATGTTCGCCCTAACCGACAATGCCCTCCGCTCACGTTCAATGTCATCATCGTCTTTGAGGTCAGGGGTCAATATATGACCAAGGTATTTAAATTTTTGGACTCTTTGCAGTGGTGTGCCATTCAACAGTACAGGAGGCATTCTGTCTGGGCTTTTACCCCCAGCCTCAAAGACCATGACCTCAGATTTTTTACAGTTATACGCCAATCCATGTACTTTGGCGTAAGCCTCACACTGGGCCACCAAATTCCTCAGGCCACAGACTGACGCACTCAGCAGCACCATGTCGTCAGCATAACTGATATTATTGACACAGATACCGTCCACGTAGCATCCAACCCTGGTACTGCTGAGCTCGGCAATCAGTTCATTTATATACAGGTTAAAGAGCGTAGGTGAGCTCAACCCACCCTGCCTCACCCCACATTCCAACCTGTATTGACAAGAAAACGATCCAGCCCATCGTACAGTGTTGATCTGGTTTCCATACCAAAACTTATAAATATTTAGAAGCTCTGTGGGTAAATTAAGCTGTTCTAACTTATTCCATAACACATCGTAGGAAACCAGATCAAAAGCCTTAGATAAGTCCAGGAAGCAGGCATAAATAGGCGTCTCACGCTTCGCGTAGTATGTGACAGCATGCTTAAGACACAACACTGCACTCTCAGTTCCCAACCCAGTCTTGAAACCAAACTGGTTGTCATGTATGGTTGTTCTTTTATTCAGTTGTGCATTAAGCATGCTGTCAAAAACCTTTGACAGCACAGTAGCTAGCGAAATGGGCCTATAGTTACTGCTGTCAGAGAGGTCACCAGTTTTATTTTTAGCGATAGGCACAACCACTGTTCGCATCATCTCACTAGGCATATAACCATGACCCATACAAAAGCTATACAGCATAGCAAGTACTCTAGACAAGTGAGGGCCAGCATATTGGAGGTGCTCGATGCTAAGCCCGTCATGGCCGGGTGACTTACCTCTAGACATTCGTCGAATCGTTCGAGTAATCTCTGCGGCCTTAAATTTAACCCCTATTTCCATGCCGGGCGTAACATCGGGCACCGACCGCGATGTGCCTAGAGGAGATTTTACAAAAAACGCCTCCTTAAAAAGATTGGCAATGTCTTCTGGCTCACTCATACCCCCGACGCTCACAGGAATGCCCGGTCTGGTTTTCAGCTTATTTGTATTTTTCCAAAAACTACGAAAATCATTCTTAGCGTGATGTGAGGCTAGAATATCCATTTTAACTTGGTCTTCATGGTCTTGGCACCACTTCAACCTCGACTTGAATATTCTCCTAGCCTTACACATTTCGTTATAAACTATCCCACTCGTAGGTTTACCATACCATGCCCACAACAGATATTTCTGCCTAGCTTCCCTGTGAGCCTCAGCAACATGTTTGTTCCAGCCAACAATTACCCGCCTTGAACGTCTATCGGCGCTTCCCCGACCCGCCAATGCTGCCGCACTCAAAGCGTGTATAACGTCTGCATACAGCTTATCAATTATAATTCTGTGATTTGGATCGTTACACATATTGTCACAACATCCACCAAGTTCGTGTGGGAAGTCAATTAGTTTTAATCTATCATGAGAGTTACGCTGATAATCTTCTATTTGGTTTTGAGTTCTTTCCCCCCACACAACCTTGTTAACACATACATCATTGTCACATTTCTTTGGAAGAATCACATTCAAATCACATTCGATAACCAGTGGCAGGTGGTCAGACCAAAGCACATCATAAACTACATACACATTCCTGACAGTGGTCACAGCCGCCTCTGTTACTACACAGTGATCGAGCCACCTCTTTGAGCCATGCGCCTCACTCAAGAATGTGTATGTGTTCGAATGTAATCCTAACATTTAATGCATTTGAAATTTAATTTTAGTAAATAAAATACTAAATTCGATTATTCATTGATACACAACGCTCAGTCTAAACCACTGGTTCGAAACGGGAAATATTGTACAAGAGTACTAAAGAAGGACATTTTTTTAAATACTTTTAACTTACTTTTTAATAAAGGCGTTACACAGGAAATCAAAGTTTCAATGGCAGTTCGTCGTTTTTGCCATTGGGAAATCTGTAGAAACACCTTGTTAAACAGAACAAGATTTTTAACAGCAAAATAATACAGAAAAAAGCAAGCAAAAAAATTAGGCTCTATTTGTGTTTATTTTTTGTGAATTTCAAAAGATAATCTTTACTTCAAGTGGCTAGTTTTATTTTAGGTAAACCTAGTTTTCACAATTTTGTTAAACGTCTATCTATATTGTTGCCTGTATTTACTTCGAACTGCCATGTCTAGTAGAATTTACATCGACGTCGAACCAAAGACATCGTATGTCGCAGCACACTCATTCAATAATCTGATTCAATTCCAAGCGAAGGTACAGTTTCATGGTTACCGGCGACGTCTTATTTAATATTCCTCTCTTGTGTTCACTCGTCTATGAACTTACTATCTTAGGTAAATAATAAATGTACCTATACATGTACCTGATTGTTTTACGTCAGATTACTTATGTTTACGTCCATATTGATTTACTTTATGAGGTTACACATCGCTAGATAACAATAAAGTGCTTTCTGTGAGAGAGAAAATATTCCGTCAAAACGTACTTAATTTGTGTTTTTTCACACCTCAATGGTTGAACGGATTTGGATGAAATTTGGTATGTAGATAGCTTATGCCCTGGATTAACAACGCGCGCTTATCTGCGCGCGAGGAACTGCGGGACGCAGCTAGTTTTCGATAAATGGTACCTTTTCTCCGGGTAGAATAAACTTAAACGCTTTGCTTTGAACAAGGGGTGCCATGTCAAGTCACCGCTACTGTCGAATAATATACAGGCAAGAGACAAAGCCTGTCACAGAGGTGTTGGTTGTTAAAGGCAAAAAGCCTTAAAATCAAGAGCCCGGCTAGCACAGTCTACAAACCGATACAGGTATTAGTTTGCCGTCTAGTCTAAGCTGGGTAACTGAAAAACCTTTGTCTTCAGCGGTATGTCGTTTTCACACCTCAAAGATTGCTTTGAGGTATGAAAACTCAAGCTTGGTCTCTTTGTCAGCGGGGAGACGGAACCAGCATTGTAGCCAACATCGTCCACGTCCATTGTCTACGGGTGCATATTCATAGACAATATTAAATTTAGACTGCTCGTCAGGCTCCCTCAGTGTAAGAAGGAGCGGGCCAATATATCAAGTGGGCCTTAGCCTTAGCCTTCGATTATCTGGCTCTAGGAAATGACGTTCAGGTCTCATGGAGTTTTCCTTTTTTACCGTTTTAAGAGTAGTGATGTTGACATAAATTACAATAAGCAATGTACATGCTTGGGTTCGTACCCACGACGGCTGTTGTTACTGGGCCAGCTCTCAATACACACGCAGTGTTTTTTAATAATTAACTAGGTACCGTAATTTAAATTGATTATTAATGCCTTTTGTGACAACCTCCTGAGTTTTGACGAGGATGCAAAACAACACTTTGTATTATGTAGTTTTGTTTACAGGCTACAAAATTCAAATTTTTTTCTTCAGTATAAAATAATATCAAAAATAAACTCTGCTAGTTAGCAGAGTCGTAAATAAGCACGTTGGCATTGCCCGCTGTTTGCCGCTAATGGTCCGGGGAGGACGTGACGAGGCAGCGACGAGCGAAATAAAGAGGCAAGTGCCAAATAGTGGGTCAGAATTATTTTTAAAAGCTCGAATCTATACTTTGATGGACTGATTTTAATGGTTCCAAAAGCATATCGGAGAAAATCAAAAATTGTTTGTTATGTAGCATTAGTTATAGCTTGTTGTAGTTATAATTAAGATCACTAAGTTACTTATTTAAGGTAAATCAGCTTCTAAAGTATAAATAATAATTGCGAAATTAAACTTTTCAACGTGTTCATCTTGGCGTTTTTCTAGAGTTTCATAAGAAATGATTTATTAATACGAGTATTGAGGTAATGTCAAATAAGAAACAGGTTTTTTAGTAAGAATCATGAATGAAAATAAAACATAACATATCCATTTCGTTAGTTATGTTCAAGTCCCATGTAATAGCGTCCGTGGCTGCTACTAAGAAAGTCCTGATGGAAAAACCCAATAACACTTTGCCAGACTCGGGTATCGAACCTCATGCTGCTCAGCATGAGGTCACGCTTGCAGCCACTAGACCAACGAGACAACTAAAATGAACATTTGCTAAAATATTTTCGGAATATTAAAATCTACACTTTCGAGTAACAAAACCAATCAACACCTTCTAAATTCAAAACCACTAACCTAACAAATCCATAAATTTCGCCACCCATTGGAAAACACCTGAACTATAACGAACAACCATTGATATGTGTTAACAGTCACATAAATCAAAAATTATCTCGCATGCGAGAACATAAAACGAACAGCACTGTATCTCTCTATTCTACAATTCTAGTGTACCTCCGACAAACGTTACGTCATAATAAATTGCCTGTTTACCATTATGTGGCAGATACGCTTCCACGTTACCTACGAACTAACAGATTGTAAATGTTATTATACCTATTTATTTGGCTTTTGCACCTGCTGAATTCGTTTTTTCACTGTTCGTAGAAAATATTGGAGAGTCTTTTCTTTATTCTGTAGCGACAATACAAAAAATACTACATCGCGATCTATGACACGACGGAAGAACTGACATCATTTTCCTACAAGTCGTAAGCAAAGTTTACATCGACTTAAGACTATAAAGAAAAACCCGACAACAACTGTCGGGTAGTTGCCCAACAAACAACACCTGTCTTGTCGGACCTCCCTTTGTAATGGAGTATTGAGGAACATCACACCCTGCTCTTCATACACCTAAAATTTTCTGATTTACCAGCTGTTAAATCTTAATATAGCAAGGGTCGTAACCTCACATGAAAAACCCAAATGAGTTCTTAAGTTGAGATGGCCCAATTGTTTTGGCACCGAGCATTTTCCTATATTAAATTAAATGTTTGCTGTCTGCTTAGGAAGACCACGGTTTAAAAAATTAAAAAGCCGCCTCATTTCACGAGATGAACGTTAAGGGGATGACATGATGATAACGAAAATATATGAAAGGTACGAAAATATACGAAAGGCCCAGGCGAACCCCTTTGTTGGCGAACAACATGCCATTCTTTATAATCGCATCAAATCCTTTCCGAGGTATTAATTTAATGAATTTTACTTGTCATAAAATTAGCCTGTTTTGAGTTAAGGGTAGGGACATTAACTTCGTTGAATGAGCGTGTAAGAGGGCCGTAATGGTTAATAAACATGATTATGTAGTGTTCCCTGCAACCGCCGGGAACTTTGTGACTTGCATTTTAATGACGGAGAGTTACTTCGTCGTATTTAGGCATTTATTTTAGTATACAATGACATTGTTGTTTTTAATTTTGGTGTGTTTTTCCTGGTTTGGAGGGTTTATTATAGGTAAGTACTTGAGTAATACCGGCCAATACTACGCGTTTTTTTATTGTGTTTTTTTTTTTGTTTAAATCAGTAAATCCCAATCCAATCGCAATCAGTTGGCAATCATCATTTTATGTCATAAAAAGAGTGGCTTTTATACATATTTTTTTTCTTTGTTTTTTGTATGCCATTAAATTCCATGGTAGATTATGCAACTGTCTACAATAAATTCGTAAGATAGTTTGTATCCTGTTTGCTATGTTTAGATACATAAAAAATCTCACTCCACTTCCAATTCACGGCGCCAAAAATTCTAGTTAAAAATACTTACATCACTTAAAAAATAATGAACATTTATAAACGTGAGGGCAACCCACAAAATTCTATTTACACAAGGCAAAGTGCTCCAACGCGGAACGTCAAGATGCATCGTCGAAAATTATGCATCACAGCAAGTACATACCTACCGAAATATTGCAAGCAACAAATAGCGGGGTCGGGTCTGCCTTCCGCAGCATCCAGAATTTCACGGATTATTTCATATAACGTATTCTCAACATAAATAATGTTTTACTGGAATTTCAAAGCTGAGTCGAGAAGCTGCTTTAAATGTTTGAGAAAAATAGATCTATGAGACAGTCCGTGAAGTGGTGCAGGAGCGTATGGTGAATGAACGCTGTCCCGGTCCACTTACAGTGCGAACCTTAGCAAGCAGGTAGGCAGGTAGGCAGGTAGGTGAATATATGACGGGCGTAATGTAAATAAAATGCGAATAAGCCAATGAGTACTTATATTGTTTTTAAGCAACAAGCGTACAACGAATGATCAAACTGTAATGTCTGCCGACCCCATCGGGACGCAGGTATTTATACTAATGAGTAAACAAACTGCGTCACCGCTGTGAACGGCAAGCCATGCGCGCGTCATCATCCTAGACAAAAGGATCGCAGGCGGCGATCGTCTTAGTGTGCGCCTCGCTACGCACACATACTTGAATCCTTATCTTAGAGGCGGAGCTTAAAAAGGTGGCGTGATGTTTGATGCTTCGTTCTAGTGTCGAGTTTACTTGCCTACTCGCTACACCACTCCCCTGGTGAGTCGTAGCATGGCTACGGACGATAGTAGTCTGGGAATCTGACTGTGCGTCCGCTCCTGGTCTTCTTGACTGTGACCTGTTCTTTTGTTGGTTGTTGATGTGACGTCGTAGCGGGCTGTTCATTGGCTAAGTATGCTGGCTTTAGCCTGTCTAGTGTGACTTTTTGCTTCTTCCCTTTCACGTCGAGGTCGAAGGTCTTCAGGTCTCGATGCAGGACCTTATATGGTCCTAAATATGGAGCTTCTAGCGACCTTCGTGCGGGACCTTGCCGTAAGAAAACATGGGTAGCTGTGTTCAGGTCCCTGGGCACATAGAACGGTCGGGTGGAACTAGTGTGCCAGGAAGTAGGTTGCGGTGTTAGCTTACTCATGTGTGAGCGGAGTCTGCTGATCAGGCTGGTCATGTCGACGGTTTCCTCTGAAGTGGAGGCGAAGAACTGTCCTGGTAGCCGGAGTGGTTCACCATATACCAGCTCTGCCGCGGATGCTTGCAAGTCTTCCTTGTATGCGCTGCGTATGCCCAGTAGAACCCACGGCAGTACCTCGGTCCAGCTTGAGTTAGCGTGACAGGTGATGGCAGCTTTCATCTGGCGGTGTAGCCTTTCTACTAGGCCATTAGCTGCGGGATGATAAGCTGTGGTTAGGTGATGTGATGCCCCGATTAGAGCAGCGAGTTCCTTGAAGGTGCGGGACTCGAATTGCCTGCCTCTATCGGTGGTAATGTGCTCGGGGCTGCCGAATCGCGCGACCCACCCTGATGTTAAGGCGGCTGCGCATGTCTCCGCCGTGATGTCCTGCAGCGGGTATGCCTCAGGCCAACGCGTCACGCGGTCGACTATGGTGAGGCAGTACTTGTAGCCGGAACATAATGGTAAGGGACCAACTAAGTCGATGTGAATGTGGCGAAACCGTGCTGAAGGCGTCTGAAATGCTGTCAAAGGTGCTGACGTATGCCTAGTCACTTTACTTCGTTGGCATGCTTCACATTCCTTGGCCCATTGTCGACAGTCCCTTCTTATGCCGGGCCATACATACCTTTCAGTTACTAAGCGGACTGATGCTTTACGACCAGGGTGACTCAGACTGTGAAGGGTATTGAACGCTTGCTTGCGAAACCGTTTAGTGAGAAATGGGCGTGTCCCTGATGCGATGTCACAGTACACCTCAATTCCTGCTTCTGGTAGTCGGACTTTCTTTAGTTTCAGACTGGAACCCTTATCTATAAGGTCTTGGAGTTCCACATCGGTTTCCTGATCTCTGGCTAGGGACTGGTAATCTATGGGCAAATCAACTTCATTAATACGTGACATTGCATCTGCCACCACGTTGTCTTTGCCAGCCACAAACTTTATGTCAGTTGTGTACTGGCTGATAAAATCTAGGTATCTGAACTGACGTGGGGAGCAGTTTTGACGAGGCGTGCTGAATGCAAATGTCAGCGGTTTGTGATCGGTCAAAACTGTGAATGTTCTTGCTTCTACCATGAACTTGAAATATCTAATGGCCTCGTATATTGCTAGAAGTTCGCGATCATATGGGCTGTACTTTGTCTGAGCAGGGCTCAATTTCCTGGAGAAAAATGCCAAGGGCTGCCATTCATTACCCTGCTTTTGTTGTAGTACAGCACCAATTGCCGTATCTGAGGCGTCTGTCTGTACTGCGAGTTCTACCGTTGGGTCTGGATGAACTAGTAGTGTGGCCTCTGATAGACTTTGCTTGCATCTGTTGAAAGCTTGCAAGTGTTCCGGTGTCATTTCTATGGGCTGTGATGTTTGATGCTTCGTTCTAGTGTCGAGTTTACTTGCCTACTCGCTACAGTCCGTTTGAAGTTGATGTTAAAAAAAAGAAAGGAAACAAAACTCTTTTGTGCACCATCCATTATCCAATTTTTCATCAAACCTGTTTTAAATTAAAAAAGCTTTTCAAAATTTTCTCTTTCGAAGTTTAAAACTGAAAGTGGAATTATTTGGAAGCAAGAGAATGACGCCATAAAATAGCCGGACTCTTTGGAACGTGAAGAATGTTGATAGCTCAGCGTTTAAACCCAAACACATATTGTATAGTCGGGCGCATTTCTAGACTGATATTGATGTTTTGAGAGAAATATTAAATACTGCCCGTGGTTTTGTCCACGTCTAAGAAACATACAAAAGCACTCAACAATAGTAAATTATTTTAAAAGAATAACCATAGAGCTTCTTGTCGGTTCTTCTCCATAGGAAACGACCAACCCGAGCCGAGCACCTTTTTGTCGACGTTTTTTAAGTGCCCATGTAGGCCTATGTGAAATAATTATTAATAATAAACAATTTTTGTAATCGGATGATTAGTTTCGGAGATAACCTAAACTTACAAACTTTATCTCTTTACAAAATTAGTTTAGAAGACTAGATTCAAATATTATTAATATATAATTTATGTACAGTCTGAGAATTATATTAATAATATTATAATTCATTTCAAATAAGATAAAGTATTAATTTTTGAGAGCGTAGATGTTTCTTATTATTTATTATTAACTATTTTTAATGTAGTAGTAACAAAAAGCCTAACCTATTTCAGTTGCTTGTCCATTTGAATCAGCTAATTAAGTTAAAATACAAAGTGGGTGGGACACGGACGCTAAAACGGGTTACCACGGATTCAGTATATTATATATATATATTGCAATTTCTCGTCATCATCATCATCATCATTTCAGCCGAAAGACGTCCACTGCTGCACATAGACCTCCCCCAAGTGTCACCACATTGACCAGTCCCGTGCGACTCGCATCCAGCGGATTCCCGCAACCTTCACCAGGTCATCATCCTTAAATTTTTCGTCGGTTAACAAAAAACACCTGTTTCCTAAAAAACTGCAATACCACGGCCAGAATGTATGGACCAGCTGATTTATTATTAAATTACCGATGAAAAATTTCTATGTACCTAGTAAATCATTTTGGGGGGGTGCAGGTGTGTTTTCCAACCTGTACAAGTTATACTTTTCACCTGAAAACACTGCGGCGTTTTTATTATACCAAAAGGTAGGATGATATGTTTTTCAGGCCAAGGTTGAGTTTTCTCAGGAGAGAGGAGAAAAGAAAGCCCTCGACTTGAAGAGGGATCATTGTATTGTATGCAAGTGGACAAAGACTATTCATTATCCAGTTTTATGGGAAGTATTATTCTTATTGAAGTGTCTCGTATATACCTACCTACTGGAGAATATTACGTTACAATTAGGTACAAAATATTTTTGGGTCTAAGGGTTTATGCGGGAAAAACCTAGTGAATGGTATTGGGGGAGGCCTTTGCCCAGCAGTGGGAAGAGGGTTAAAAAAAAACCTTTGTCTTACGTATTATTTGGTAAATTGCACTCAGAACCCACGCATTTTGCTAGGCTATTAAATGGCAACATTGCCACACAAAGGGCTATCGGTTTGCTTATGTCAAAGGAACTAAGGAACGTATCATAGAACTTACAGCAAATAAGCGTTATAACTGTCACTATCACTATCAAACAACTATCAAACTACGAATGCAAGATAGAGATGGCAACCCGTCTTTGTTAAAACAAGTTTTAAGTAACATCACGCTTATAATCCCCGAGGATAGGCAGAGGTCTAACTAATATTACACCCACATTGAACCAGTTATGTTTAAGTCCCATGTAATAGGGGGCGAACCTTTTGCCATCAAACGGCAACAAATCCTGACTCTGTGGTTGATACTGAGAAATTCCTGATGGATAAACCCAATAACACTTTACCCGGGAATCGAACCCAGGAATCGAAACAATCGAACTTCACTCTCGACAGGTGCTTGACACTTTCTCGAGAAATTTAAACCAATGGATATTTGGGTAAGCACACTTTAACAGGAGCTTTTTGAGGAGCTCGTGGCTAAATAATAACAGCCGCACGGGTTGATCTTTAAGGTTAAGCCGTGCTTGCCGAGTTTGGTCTGTGGATGGGTGAACATAATTAGTTGTGGAGGTCAGATAGGCAGTCGCTTCATGTAAAATACTGGTACTCACCTGCATCTGGTTAGACTGGAAGCCGACCCCAAGATAGTTTGGGAAAAGGCTAGGCAGATGATGAAGTACACTTAAACAGATTTAAGAATGTGGACCAGGCAAAAGGATCATAGCAAGTAGCGTTCCGTGATGTCTGCCTACCCCCTCATGGGAAAAAAGCGTGAGTTTACGTAGCTGGCTCAAATTGACCGTACACTTAAACTTTATTTTCCCCGTGTGAGACCTCATAAATGTCAGTATTATTTGAGAACGAATGACGAATTCAACGCATGAAAAGGCATTAAACTATAGTCGATTCGCCTTATACCACGTGACCATTCAAGCGCGCCTTTTGAAAAGCTGTGCACTCGGCTTTTCAATAAATGCTCAATGAATAACTCCAGCAACCTACCTGCTTTCCTCAAAATTAATAACGTTTTCGATTCTTGGAGATCGATTTCGAATGGTTTTTGAGATTGTTTAGGGATATTTGGATAAACAGATAAAGCGTATTTATGTCAATAGATGGTCTTTAATTGGTATATTCCATTTATTGTACGGACCCTTTCAAAGACATTTTAACGTTGTGACGGGCATCCAATTAATGCAGCTGTCTTTACGTTTTTGGATATTCACTTATAAAGAGTTTTAATCATAAGCGTTTATTGTTAAGATAATTAAGAGAAATGTTGTCCATAGAGGACGTCTTTGAAAGTTTTAGTACCGTGAAATTATATGTTTATGTCACCAATACGTACCAATAAAGATTTTTTCTAAAACCTTTTCTAAACTAATGTTTCTATCTAAAAATGCGCTCTGCATAAAGTTCCTATCCAGTATCCTGATAAAATAAACGAAAAAACCCTATTTTAAAGTAAAAACAAAAACCCGTGTCCCCGCACCTGCCCCAAAAATTTTCTTTTCACAACCCTTGAAACGCTACGCATAAATTACGAACGACAAAAAAGGCCAATTAATTAGTTTCTTGAGAACAATATACGAGTACGTATAACAATAAAATAACAAAAGGGTATTCGTTCATGTTATTTCGAATTAGCGGGATAGAACAAAGGTTCGGTGGTCATAAGAATGGAATATTAATGAAATGGAGGAAAGCCCGTATGATGGGGAAACAATCAACTTGTTTGTGTTGGCATTTACAATATCAAATTCCGACCGTCGGCGCGGCTATGAAGATCAGTAAACTGTGAATGTTTTAAAATTTGATGCTTTTGGATATTCATTGTTTATGTATATATAATTTTATGGAAATGGAGGATATATTATTATATAAAGTGTCCGTACGGTTACGTAGAATGATTGATGAATACAATTCGATTTACATATATCCTATGACAGGGTTTTATTGGCAAATTGAAATTAAATAACACAATATTATCTTTTTCAGTTTTAGTTCTAAGTTTTATGTTTTATTTTTTATTGTGTGCATTTGTGGCATGTGCCAAATAAATATGTTTTCTTTCTTTCTTTCTTTCTAAATGTAGACTCGTAATTATTTTCACATGTGAAAACAACGTATAGGTAAATGGATCCGATGTACCGCATTGACCACCCCCGCCCTCCGTTGTTAACCCTTCGGAATCCATAGAAGTGACTTCTACTACAAGGTTTGTATCTTTCGCAATTGAGAAGCCAGTACTCGGTACACGATTAATCCGTAGGTATACTCTCCCTCACCTCCTTTAAACAATCAATCATTAAATATACCAACCACGTAAAATCAAAATTAATACACCAACTTGACATTGACAATGAGCCAACAATAATTATGTCCTACAGGTGTACTCTAACAGCTATGAGCTAACATTATGTGTTGCGTACTGCTCATTATTCCTCCCTAATAGTTGTTTTTCCCCACCCGACGCTAAGTGCAATTTATATTAATGCCGTCATATTTTCACGTTGGTTACCCGCATTTTCATATTAACTGTGGACCGAGCTTACATCGTAATGTGGAGGTCCCACCTTCGTCATTTGTTTGCAAGCTGATTAAATTTACAGGGCTAACGCGGTTCGCTGTAAAATTAATTCCCTTAATACGTGTGCTGTGTAAGATTTAAAAAAATAATCCAGAGCCGAGTCCTGTGAAGAGGGAGTGATGACGTCACTTGATGTAGTACGTACGACCTTTGTGGCCAGGATTTGTAGTTTATAGGCGTTTTAGTGAAGAGTGGGCATTGTGCGTAGTCGTAAAGTATATTACTACAAGTGGCGCGGTTTTTTGACGCATTTTCTGTAGTGGATTTGCTTGAGAAGTTCTCGTTGTTGATTTAAAAGAAATGAACAGTTGTAGCTCTCAATAAGCAAACATATATTTTCGGATTTTTAACACTGATTAAACATCAGGGAAAGTCATGGAGATTGGAGACGTTTGTGTACCTACCTGTTTAATTTTGCAAGCTTTCCTTGATTCATAAAATTATCATTATTGTCTTTATTTTCCAAGCAAAATAGATACATAATTTTTCAACACTTTAGACAGTGCTGACCCAAAAAGAGTCCTTTACCGCCTTTACATAAGTAACGGGATGAATGCGTAAATAAATTCTTTACCGACCCGAGCTTACGGTTTTCTTCAGTTAAACAAATACACATGAAGGGAAAAAAAATCGTGAACAAAACCCTGCTATAATCTTCGTCCCTCTCGACGGCTCGACGAGGCTTGCCCGCATCACACTAGTAAACCGGATCAGCAAAGCGTATTTTCTTTGAAAACTGATCCCCTGAAATGCTTTACCCACACGGGTTGAGGGACTGACGTCAGACTTTATAAAAACAACCCCCGACTTAGGTGGAATTTACACCGGCGATGCGACTTAGTTGGCGCTGTCCGTCGCAAAAAATAGCTTTGAAATTGGCAGTAGCGCTTTGGGGGAAGCAGTTCAAACGTTGAACTCCATAAAGTATCGTGAACTGGCAATTTCTGGTCGCAAAACGGTGATATTGATGCGTATTTCCGAACACTAGTTACGGCTATTGGGCGATAATTGACCTCCGTTTAGTCTCAGTCTAACACATACATCGATGTAGTCTGTCTTTTGTTTTACGAGCATCGTTGCTCATGCCAAACCATGCGACTTGCAAACGTTTGTAAGCCGTTATTTAGTGCGTGTTTAGCGTTATATACATGAAACATAAACTCCCCCTGATAATGACGTGTCGGCGGCTCACAAAGCTCCAGATGTAAATGTTAGCGGACCAACCCATTAAATGAAGTGTTATCGAGTTCCTTTCAAACCAAATTTAATTTTCAATTTACGATTTGGTTCATGAAATCCAATAACAGTGCTCACTAAATGATGAAATTCTAAAGGTTCTAATTTATTTGGAATCCAATTCGGGAAGGCTTTTTGACTGACAACGTTTGAGCGACGCTATTTGGAAGGTGTATTTTGAGGCTGGTTCTGTTTTGCCCGGTGCGGTCCCGGCAAGGGGTCTCGGGACTCCCCCTTAGTTCCCCTGGGCGTCGTTAGGGGTGAGAAAGGGATTATGCCAGTTGAATGGGCAGTAGCGCTCATCTTACTTTAATGATATACATGGTGATCACCGGTTCGCATACTACACGTTCAGCATGATGATTAAAGAATTTGCACTTCTAACGGCGGACGCCTCGTCTTTGTATCCATGTTAAATGCGGTTAGATGGTTTATTTTAATTATAAATTGCTTCAATTCGTCAGTATTTAAAATTAAAGTTAAAAAAAAATGGACACCTAGTCTATCTTTTTTGCTATAAAATACTTAAAAGCCCTCTTTAACAAAATCGCATGCAACTTATAAAACGTCGACAAAAGGGTGCTCGGTTTGGGTTGGTCGTTTCCTATGAAGAAAAAACGACAAGAATCTCCATGGTTACTGTTTTTAATCATTTGGTTTTAAAATATTTCTATGTTACATCGTTAGTACTTAAGTACGTCCAATTAAATACCCATCTCCCACTGTCCGAAAACCAAAAGGATAAATTTATATAAAATAAAAATTACTTCAAACTACTACTTTTGTAAATGTAAAACAACCGCCAATTCGGAATTGATTCCGATGCCTTGTTTGCCCTACAAATGCGAGGTAGGCGTCGTATTGCCGCCGATAGTCTGTGGTGGCCGCCACAAACCGCGACCTGACATACTATATGCGTTTGTGTTTACCGACAGGTAATATTATTGTACAGACGGATTCATGTTTAGTTAATATATTGACTTAATGGGTTACATGTTTTGACGGGTTTTGTTTGGGGTTATATTCAGTAAATGAACTTTATTAACTTCGTTTGCATTTATTTTGCATTGCGGGACAGCCTGTGCCCCCGGCTTCGCGTGCGTTATGGCCCCGTTTATTTTTTGTATGTGGCCTATGGCTCTCGGTCATAATCGGTTCTGTGGTTCCGAAGATTACCTTCTAAATCCAAAGTTTACTTCTATTGTTAACTATTAGTGTTGATTGATCGTCGGCCTTGTTTTAATAAACGAGAGCTTGGAGCTAGAGCGATTGGCTATAGAGAAGACTATACGTATCACACTAATATTATAAAGGCGAAAGTTTGTGAGTGAGTGTGTGTTTGTTTGTATGTTTGTCACTCCTTCACGCGTCAATTGCTGGATGTTGCTTGGATTTGAATGAAATTTGGTGAATCCACGGGGCGCAGCTAGTATAAAGATAAAGTTTACTTTACATCAAAATTGTAACACAGCCCTTTTACTGAATAATTTCATTTGAACTAGGCGAAACCATAGCCAGACTAAAACTTTTTGAAATCAAGGATGGCAGAGACTCATATGATAAAAAGCTTAAGTTATCACAAAGCACTGAAAAACCTGATTTACCAGAAAATTTAATGAGAATTAGCTTTGGAGAACGTTTAGTAGATGTGACAGGTTGTTTTCATGGTTGGAACGCTAGATAAGAACCACTTCAAGAATACCCCGACCCTATAATCATCAATCTGCCTAGCCTTTTCCCAACTATGTTGGGTCGATTTCCATTCTAACCAGACCCAGCTGAATACTAGTATTTTACATGAAACGACTGCTTAACTGACCTCCACAACCCAGTTAGTACTGAGTATACGATACCCCTTGGTAGGACTGGTTGTCAGACTTTCGGGCCTGCAAAGATCTACAAATGACAGCCGGAACCAACGGGTTAACGTGCTTTCCGAGGTACAGAGGAAACTCGGTATGTAATGGGTGGTCACCCATCCGCAGACCAACCTATGATGTTCATATTAATTTCTCTCGCATAATATATAAACATAATTATAACAAGAAATAACTTGTACAATGTACATCCCCATCTTTACTAATTCATCCTTAAATGGCCGATGATACCAACAGGCAGTTCAGTTCAAAGTCTTTGATGTAATCATCTCCAACTTTCATTGTTACGTAATAGAAAAGCTTTCAGAGATTGTGTTCTCTTTTTCTTTGCTAATATTTATTTGAGATTAGAAGGTTGTCTCGGTAATCTGTGCTTCTTGTTTCAAAGTCAACCTTTAGTTGGTACTGGTCTTTACTGTGACTATGTTCGAGTTATTATGGAGTAAATGGAATCTTTTGATAAGTTGATAATGAGCTTTAATTTAGTTGTCAAATTGGTCTTGTCGTTCCACAGCTACGTTTAGATTTAGATGTCCGATTTGACCTGTTCTATTAAATATTCGGGAAAATTCTGCGAACCTCTATCGATTAGTATAAATGTTTATCTAAAACCCTGTTATGTGTAACAGGGTGGTGAAATTCCACGAATATATCGGCTAGGCTTGAAACAGCTGGTAACGTTGTGTCCACTCAATTTCGATTTCAGTCTGTTGTCCATTTCAGTTTTCTGGGAACTAAAACTCAAACACAAAGCGTTTATTTCAATTAGACCATTACAGGCACTTTTGAAAGTAAAAAAAAAAAACAGAACAAAACGCAAAGCTACAGAAAGCTAAACTCGTGACTTAATACCATTTTCGGCTCCCATTGATTCGGCAAGTATTAGTATTTATTAGGTGCGACTGTGAATCCCTTCTGGAAAATATAGTGTGAAATTAACATAACACCATCACGGGTGATTCCCCTAGAAGAAAGACAGAAGTTCACGTAAATATTAATTAAGCTGTCAGCTGCCTATAGCCTGTCTGTGTAAAATCCTATTTAGTTGAAAGCATCCCAAAGTGGGAAAATTGAATATCTCTCGTGTAAATGTGTGTGTTACTGCGGCATTAATATATAGCAAAGTTGAGGACTTCGTAACATCAATAGTATAGTTCACCTTAACAATCTTCTTGAGTGCGTTTGAGATAGAAGGATCTAGGCTGAGGAAGCAAGAAGCAGATCCACGAACTGCTACCAAGATAATTCTAGTAAAGAAATTCAATAACACTGCATGTCCTGGGAATCGAAACTGACCCTGGTCGGGTCAGCAGTTGTGTTTGTGATCACTAAGCCCAGCGAGACCGTCGGTAACCATTCCGTAGTTATTTATTCATAAAAATACAAAATAACAGGTTACAAAAAAACAGATTCGGCGTAATAAGTTTGTAGTTCAACGTCGGTTTATTGGAAACAAATAAGGATCCACCTTGTATCGAAGATTTATTCCGTACTGATCAAAAAAACGAATACCACTGGTATTTGTTTCAACTCATACCTATTTTCTATTCTGAACGGATACCACTCTTTAAATAATAAAAATTAATATGCGAACGAATACCAACAACTTGAATTTGATAAAGCTCATTCAAACCTAATCAAATTAAATTTGTTTAATTAAATGTTTAAATAATATAGTTGATTATGAGTCATATTTTATTATTGAAATACGCGTATGCAAATATTTTTTTTTTGGATTTAACATTTTTTTTAAATTATAAATATTATAATTACATAAATTTGCATTTTTACTGACTGTACCTTTTATCTTTGAACTTGTTTTGGTATTTGTTTGAACAATGGTATCTGTTCGGAATAGAAAATAAATATGAGTTTAAATAAAGACCAGTGGGATTAGTTCGTGGGATCAGAACGGAATAAATAGTATCGCATAACATGGGTATCATCTTTCCATATTTGGGTAAGTACCTAGTACAACAATACAAGGTTGACACAATATAAATATAGGTATTATTTTTACGTATCTTCTGAATATTTATTCAGTATATATTTATTTAGCATTTTTTCTTGTTGTTATGTGTAGTTCTTACCCGACGTAAGACGTAATTATATCAATAACTTGTGAAAGGGTTTTTTTTTAATTTTAAATTCGAATTCAAAACATCATCGAGATTCGCGATACTAAGATTCACCAAATGTCATCATTACTCAATAACCATGTTTTTTTGCAAAAAACGTGCAAAACAAACCGATACTAAGCCTAACCAAACGCAACATTGGACAGAAACCGCCCCCAACAAATCAAACGCGCAAAAAATAAAAGTGATACATCGCAAGGGTAAGAAAAGGGATAACCAAATAATCTATACGTACAAAATAAAAGCAGAAAGCGGCCATTTTAATCCCAAAATGCAATTCCAATCTGAATAATAAAATATTTACGCACTTGTCATTGTAACGACATATGTACGCATCCCTACTCACTGTACGGTCCCTTTTTGCTAAAAAATGAATGTAAAAAAGGCTTTTTTCCACTCGCCCTTAGTAGTATACGTCGAGGATAAAGCTATGGAAGGTTGTAAAGGGAAATGTGATCATAATCCGTTACTTCCATATTTGTTTGGGTTGTCCTCTAATACTCTCCCGAGATGAAAGAATCTTCCAGAATTTTCTATCGAGATTGATTCGTTGTTGTATGTATCTAGGTATGCGATGACAACCTTTCTTCGGGATGACATTATTGAGCATTTGTTTTTTTGCTGTGAACGTGAACCCAGGCATTATCATTTTTAATGATAAGAGAAAATCTAGTGAGGATGGTTTTCTATCATGAATGTCTTAGTGAAAGCCCGGAGTTTACTTTTTTGTTCGTTTGCTGGCCATAGCTGGTTCTGTATGGTTTCGGACGTAAAGAATAGCACCATCCCATATCTTCCCGTGGGTGTCGTAAGAGGTGACTAAGACTTTCCGGAGAATGGGCAGCAGCGTTCTCTGTGCTTTTGTGACAACCGTACTGCGATTGCCCACCCGCCTGCCAAGTGTGGCGATTAGAGCAAAACCCCCCTTATTTACACTTGGGGGAGGCCTATATGTCTAGCAGTGGGCGTCTTTCGGCTGATATGATGATGATGCTGGCCATAGACTACATTTTTGGGTGTATTAGAGTCATACCTCTGTGGTTTTCAAGGATACAAAGGCGTGGTGTTGTGGTAAGAGGAAATATTTACGTAATCACTATGACAGGTAAGTAAATTGGTGAACGCAGTATGTTGTTAGATCGTGAATGCTGCATGGCTCTTTAGACAACTGATCTCGCACGTGTGGGACCCGCGAGATCAGTGGACCTAATGCATTTTTGAATTGGTCAACTGATCCCGTTGACTAATTTTGTGATTTATATTGTCAAGAAGAAAAGTGACATGCTAATAAAAACGGCGTTCGTGTAGGGTCACCCCACTTTTTGCCAGAAATCAAACTTCTTTCACACTCTCCCCGTTTCTGAAAGAATGATCAAGTACTTGCATAGTAAATCGAATTAGATGCAGCGTTTCGTTCGTGAATTAATAATTAAACAACTAATCATTTATGAGTTACCTTATTTAAGATTAGCTTTTCCACGCAGCTCTACCCAACTAACGGTTCGGTAAAAAGTGTTCTATGTCCCAATTATTGAATCCGAAATTCGAATCCATTAACAGAGAAGCTGACTTGCAGAGTTTTATTACATAGGCATATAACATTATTTACTGTATGTATTGTATTAGACAACAGTAGGATTCAAAACCCTTACTCAAGAGTAGTTGATATCTATTTTTGTTAACAATTGATATTCTATTATGTTTTACGGCTGTTTGTTACCTGGGCAAACCGATGGATGACGCCAGAACTTTGCACAAAGGAGTTTACGCTACGGGCAACAACACAGGCGTGCTCCCTCGATTAGTTGGGCAGGATAATAGCATGAGCTCCCCGACTTTTGTCCAACTTCGGAACCTTGTTTGCGGATGAAACAGTTCCGAAAAACATTCTATCATAATATTAAACAAGCATTTGGGGTATAAAAGAGAATAGGAAGTTAATTTCAAGTAGGTACTTTGTTCGGGTTATTAGTCAATTGGAGAAGAAAGATTAATGAGGTAAAGTTCCTACAGTTAGGTTAGTTTATGGGCTTTTTCATTTACCATGTTAAGTTATAGCGCACATTATCTTACCTCAAAAAGATTGAGCGCTATTCTAATGTAATTATTTAATAATACATGCTTAAATAAATAATTTGAAATAAAAAAAAGAATCAAAAATATCTAGTATTCATTGAAATGGCCATGAAGCAGTGGATGTTTATGAGCTCTGTGTGATAATAAATACTTGTAGTTATTATAGTTTTTCTTCTACCACGCCTGGGTTTTCAGGTAAGGATATTCCTCAATCATCATTATTATCCATAGGCTGATTTTACCCACTGCTGGGTACAAGTCTCTCTTTTTTTGTGCCAATCTCCACGGTCTGGTCCTATTCCTCAATATTTCGTGATATTCAAAACTTAATAACACACCTTTTGTACCTATGACAGCTAATCTACAACTTTTCCAAAATTCTTCTACTCCCCACGAAAATTCTTCAATTTCATTCTCCTACTCACACTCCTATTCTCTTAATCCCACGAAAAGGAGTTACGGAATCCCCATCCATCAGACCACAGACGCACGTTCGATTCAAACAGTTTAGCACAATCAGTTTGAACGTTGTACAACATAGTGCAACATTTTAGAACTTAGTGCTCGGGCTTAGAGCTAAAACTGAAGTTGGACTACACACAAGTTGTTTATGACAACATGTCGTGTTCTGTTGAGTTTTCGTTCCTTGTTCTTCAAATTCTTGTTGTCTTTTGTTAGTGAAGTTTTAATTTTGTTAGACTTGGTATAGGGTGTCGGGAAATAATGTTATAACATAACAGCTAAGTCTAGAGGGTAAACAATAACTTTATTGTATTCTGAATGTTTTAATTTGTAGAAGATTTTAAGATGTAAAGAGTGCGTTTTTTTTTTGTGAAAAAGTAAATCTTTCTGGTGTCAACAGTTTACAAGATAATGTTGGAAAAGAAGAAAACTACAATAAACATACATCTTATCATCCTACATAAGGTTACATTTTCTTATTAATTGGGAGCATCTGAATATCAGTACTTAATATAGAAAGAGGGAATACCTATCACTTGTGTGTACCTTTTCTCGAGGTTTTACAAGTACCCCAGACCTATGTGAAATAAATATAATGACATATCTGATCACCACAATCCAGTTAGTGGGTAATACGAAACCCTTTCATGAAACTGATTCATTACTTTGATTTTTCATGTACTTTGATGATTTCAAGAAACAGAAAGCTTAACTTGCTATCAGAGGCACGGTGGGGTCTCGATATGTAATGTCACTCATCTACAGACTGACCTCTGCCAAATTGACCCGTTCGACCTCTTTTTACTTTAAGACCAGTGTTCATTAATATTTGAGCCTCATTATTACAATAAAGTTACAGATCAAACAAACCGTCACAGTCTAGCTATTCGATATTCAGTTAGAAACAACGGTTTCGGAACGCCGCCGTTCATATTAATTGTGTTTAAACTAATGAACTATTTATTCCGACGACTACCCTTCTTGAAACAATCCGTTTTGTAATACAATCTCAATATGCCCGAAACTAGAAACTTTTCCTAACTTTGTGACGATGTTTTGGGCGAATAGAGGTTTGTTTGATTTTGCTTCGAGCCTTCTAGACAAAGACTGGGATTAGGAAAGTTTTTAGTTCCTAAAATGTTACGTTTAGTACAGTTAAAGGCAACAATAAACTTAACTAATAATCATCTATATCTTGTTGAAGGGCAAAGTTGACATTGCCCGGCCAGTACTAACTTTGCCCGCTCCCAACTTTGCCCATTTCCATACGTTTTTAAATTCCCTATAAATCGTATTTAAATCGCATTATTAGTCATTGTGAACAACGAAACAGCAAAGCGAGCATTGAACTGCGAAACCAAGCCACCTAAAAATATTTTCCATTCAATTACTTATGCAAACAGAATTGTGAATTTTATGCAAAATCATAATATACGCAGCCACCGGAAAATTGGGGGATTTAATGTTATTATATTATATATTGGTCAAATAACAATGAAATTGAGTGTAAAAAGCACTTGTATTTTGGTCTGTTCTACCGCCATTTATAGAAAAACTATTGGAGTCTTCATATTCTGTGAAAAAAATAGTATAACCGAAATTCTCTTACGATGTTGGAATATTTTGGTTTTTGCATATTATTCGAAATACCTGCAGTTTTGGAAGGAAAAACAGAACCATTATTTGAATGATTTTAATTCATTCACTGTTCAAGAACGGTTGTTATAAAAATTATATCAGCCAATGCTGTCCCACAGCTGGGCTTTTAAATCTTAATTGATTCATGAGTCACTTTTACAGACACATAATAAGTTTAACAGGCAATTTACTCATACTAAACGGTAAAATAAATTTGAAAGCACGACGAAACGTTTTCAAAATTTACGATCTGTTTTCAGCGATTAGTGATACTCTAATGTAAGTGACAGTAAATTCAGTACGCGCCGAATATATATGTATATATTTAGTAAGAACAAATTAGTCACTGCTACAACATTACAGTGTATAAATAGTTTGAACCGTATTCTCGTAGCATCGAGTGCGAATAGTTATTGCTACCTACTCAAAAGTAGGAAATGTATTGCGGTAAGAACGTGGATGAGTTTCAGTAGCTGGTGTTTTTTTCCGTTAGTGTATTTATTAAGTAGTGTTATGATTTTTTTTGGTCAAGATAATTATCATATATATCATGTCATTACATCATAATTATTACAATAAATACAGGTAATGTAAGTCGTATGAGAGAGAGTCGACAGCAGCGCGCGAGTGGTGGCAGCCCCGACTTACGAGCAGCAAGCCGTGGGTCCGAATCCAGGCAGGCGCATTACTCTATGTAATTTATTTCACATTTTTATATTCACAACAAAAAAGCAGCTTTTTCCTACAAAAGGGTCACACACACACAGCTACTCGGTCAAATGTATGGAAAAGCAGATATTTTTTTTAATTTCCGATGATTTTGTATGTGCGGGGTTTCAGAATGTTTACGTGATAACCGTTTTCGCGTCGGTGACTTCCACCCTGTGTAAGAATGTTTAGAACACCTGACAGTAGGTAGGTATAATCTATCGATACTCACAAGGGATAAAAACTACCTACCTACTTTTGTCGTCCCACCAAAATACTGACATTTCAGCAAACTACTATCTTGCCTAAAAATAACGAATAGGTCATAAAGTGACTAAAATAAAGTCGCTGTCTAACTCTAAATCGGAACTATAAAGGGCAAGATTTATTTTTAACTAGGTTCTGGTCACGATTTTGTCTGCGTAGACTTCAGAATTGGGTCCAGAAAATAATGTGAAAAGTGTGTTTAGTAAAAAAGTAAATCATATATAAATTTCACTCTATTATTAACATAAATTGATGATGGTCGTTAAGCCATATCATTAACCGAGATAAAAAGTACCTTATTTATTAACTCAGGTTATAAACTATCTGTGTGATAAATTTTATCCAAATCAGTTCAGTCGTTTTTGCGTTAAAGAATCACAAACATCAACACAAACTTCCGCATTTATAATAGTAGTATGATCAATCAGAAATCTTAATATAAGCTCATGGAACATCATAGTACAGACGATTGATGTTTTCCTTATTCCGAAAAGCCATAAAGGGAATTGTAAATTTGAAGTCTAATCTCTAATTTACTTAGCGTTTGAGAGCTGAGAGATTATAAAATATAATTCTCCTTTATGTATTCTCAAAGGTGTTCTTCAAACGTGTTTCTGATTAACCTCTTACTTATCTCTCTAATATAAATTAGTGGAGAAGTTTATGTGTTATATTGTGTTATTTATATTAGTTACTGGGTTGTGGAGGTCAGATAGGCAGTCACGTCATGTAAAATACTGGTACTAAGCTGCATCCGGTTAGACTGGAAGCCGACCCCGAGATAGTTTAGAAGAAGGCTAGGCAGATAAATACAGAGATAATTTCTTTCAAAAATAACTCCATAAGAAATACCAGCACGCACTGGACAGCAGTAAAGCAAGCCCAAAGTCCGTTAAACAGTTCTTGGAAGCCATAAACAAACTCTAGGTGGGTATCGAAACTAATCAAAAGTTTTCACACAAAGAACTCGAATGCAGTCAAAGCAAGCAAGACATTGCTGTTTTATTAAAGGTAGTAGGAAAACTTATTGAATTGGTGTAACAGAAACTTTGAAGCGGTGTCGGGTTAAATATTGACTGAGTCGTGTCTCACAAACTGCAGATGAAACTTTCAATACATGGTTTTATTTTTCAATTTACCTTTCAGAAATGTTTTGAAACGGTTACTCCATTTCGTTATTAAATGTAAACGATACTGCATTTTAATATCTTATAGAGTACTTGTGATAAAATATAAATATTGATTAATAGAGAGGGAGAGGAAAACCAAGGATGGATGGATTGTGTGAGCAATAATAAAGAAGAAAAAAGTAGTAAATGATAGCGTGGCAGTTGTCAGAGGAGACATTCTGTATGGTGTCGGACGTAAAGAATAGCACCATCCCATATCTACCCGTGGGTGTCGTAAGAGGCGACTAAGAGATTTGGCAGAGAATGGGCAGCAGCGTTCTCTGTACTTTTGTAACAACCGTACTGCGATCGCCAACCCGCCTGCCAATCGTGGTGATTATGGCAAAACCCCCATGTTATGTCAATGTGGCGACACTTGGGGGAGGCCTATGACCAGCAGTGGACGTATTTCGGCTGAAATGATGATGATGATGAATGATGTCAGAGGAGAATGGAAGAAAAAAAACGTGTTGCACCGACCCCAAGTAACATGGGACAAGGGCAGAAGATGATGATATAGTACTTGTACTTAATCTAAAATACACAGTTTCTGGGAATTTTAGGTAGGAAACTTCTTGGTTTATAGTAATAATGGATAATATAGGTCGCTACTACATACATCATTCATCATCTTCATTTCAGCCCAAAAGACATAAGGGGGGTTTTGACATAATCACCACGCTTGGCAGGCGGGTTGGCGATCGCAGTACGGTTGTTATAAAAGCACAGAGAACGCTGCTGCCCATTCTCTGGCAAGTACCTTAGTCGCCTCTTACGACACCCACGGGAAGATATGGGATGGTGCTATTATTTACGTCCGACACCATACAGACTCCACTACTACACACATTAAGATTTAAATGCGACATCCTAACGTTTACTTGAATAGTCCGTTCCTAGGAATCCAACATAAATAATGACAGCTGATCAACCATACAAATAGCTCCAATAGTTCTCCAAACTCACCTAATCCGAAATAACTTCCGCGAATTTAGCATATCCGTCGTTCAAAATTAATAGTTGTCCATTTATTTCAACTAACTATTGTAATAAGTCTACAATAAGCTGAAACTAATTCCGAAGTCATCTTGAGGTTTCGTCTTCAAGATGGATCTAAGGCTGGGTGTAGACTGTACAACGGACTTTAATATCGCACCTTCTGTGCGCTCAGTGAGTCGTGCATCCCTAACCAGATCCAACTTATTAGCATGTCTATAGCCACTCGTGTCTACAAGCCCTATTGAACTGTATTGGCTTGGTGTCAGGGCTGTATTTTTGATGACAATTGATTGTTTAGAGTCGGTGACGTCAGTTTACAAGGACGAGTCGTAATATGCTCGAGGATTTGTTGATTTGTTTATTAGTTTGTTTATGTAAAGGAGGACCAACAGCTTGAAAAATTAACGATTAGATTAGTATCACATAGCCTGATACAAGTTCTCAAGGGTAAAAAACAGGAAGAAATAATCATACCACTTACCATCACAAACATACACACTCATACATAGGTACATGAATAGGCCACACCATAGTTGTATTAGCTAGTAAATATTATAATGTGAACTGTTCAAAAATTATGTTGTACATTAATAATGTTATACTGTGCTCGTATTACAACTACTGTCACATGTTCAAATCCTAGGCGACATTGGGTGCCAGAGCTCATCGAAAACACTCTGTTCCCTAGTTGTAAAGCTGCATAGTGTTTAGATAAGTGTTACTTACAATGTCATAGAACGAGAAATCAACTCTTAAGTTTAAAACTACCTATGTGTTACTTAACAATTTTAGAACTGGCTTATAGAACTCAACTCTCATCAAAAAATCAGAAATGCATGACAAAGAAAAACGAATCGCGGCTGTAAGCGGTAGGGGTGCAAACCGCGACAAACGCGCTAGAAAGGTGAAACAAATTTTTAAATTAAATTCGAGGTTGTGTCTATCCGGGATTAGCGCATAGATTTCGTATTTTCAGCCTCTAAAAATTTCCCTCCAATTATAATTTTTGAATTTTTGCCTGACTTTGGCTGTTGTCATGACGACTTGAAATTATGATTGTTTTTTTTAATGTTTTTGCGTAGATGAGTTGCAGATTTGAATGCTGTTCATAATCTTTATCAGGATGTATCTGCGGGTATAACATTCTCCGTTACTAAGAAAAAAAAACGTTCTTAAGTTACACGTTAAACCTTAGAAATAGTCCACCAGCTTATGTCCACGGCTTCGTTTGGTGAGTAGTGTTCGGTAAATGTCCCACTGGATCATATGACCGGGATGAAACGTATCCAATGTGTAATGTGTTAACCCAGGTCATAAAATATCGATGTGCCTCATCATCATCATCATCATTTCAGCCGAAAGACGTCCACTGCTGGACCTAGGCCTCCCCATGAGGGGGTTTTGCCATAATCGCCACGCTTGGCAGCCGGGTTGGTGATTGCAGTACGGTTGTTGCAAAAGCACAGAGAACACTGCTGCCCATTCTCTGGCAAGTCCCTTAGTCGCCTTTTACGGCACCCACGAGCAGATTGCTATTCTTTACGTCCGAAACCATACAGAACATGTACCTAATTTTACCCAAATACATTCTGTACTTTTTGTGTGAAAGATTAACAAACATCCACCCTCACAAACTTTCGCATTTACAATAGTAGTAAGATCGAGACTCATAAACAGACTCAGACAATAAACCAATCACATTCGCCATCATGTAATGTTACAGACTGGCAGAGTAGCAGTATACTAGTCTCTAAATTAGCCATGTTCGTGGCTTGTTTGTTCCCAAGCGTAGTTCCACACGAGCGCCGGCGCGACGCGGCGACACGCGGCAAGCGTCCCTTCCCACCTACTAATAACATTTGCAAAATTAAACAAGCGGTTACTCGGGACGCCGCATATGCACAATTACAACGGGCAAGCCAGCTTTTAGCACCTAGCCACCCAATAACAATTACATAAACAAACCGTAAAACCGACTACAAAATGTTATTACATAAGTACGTGCGCTACATGAATGCCAAAAGTTTTACAAGCTTTGATTTTACCTTTTATGGGTTGTCTGTTTTCTTTTTGGGTTAAGATTTTTTTCGTCTAATGTGATTCAAAATACTACCATCAAGTTTTGTGGTTATATTTATAGAGCTTAGGTTTTCACCTGTTTTCGGTTAGTAAAGTGAATACATATAAAGACAAATTTTAATTTAAATATTAATTAATATTCATTATTAAATTTATTTTTCAATTTTTAATTTTTCGGGGTGTGTGCGATGGAATTGTATGATCTAATTCCGGCTAGCCCATTTCATCATCGGACTACCAGACGTACGGCGATGCGCCATCGGTACATGGTGGACCTATACGCACTAAGCGTTTTGGGAATACTTTTATAATGCGTACCGCTAAGGAGTGGAATTCCCTGCCGGAGTCTGTGTTTCCCGATAGCTACAATCTTGGGGTCTTTAAGTCAAGAGTGAATAGGTTTCTTCTAGGCAAGCGTGCGTCACCGTCGACCACATCATCGCTTACCATCGAGTGAGATAGTGGTCAAGCGCGAGCCTATAGACAGTAAAAAAAAAATATCCAAGAAAAAGTTTTGTTAGCATAGTTGCATCTCACAATAATCAAAGAAAATTGTGGCAAGGTTTCCACCTAAAAATAAAATAAGAAAAAAAGTTTGATCGCACGCTTGAAAAACTCGAGCATCGTAGAATTCATATAAATATTGAGTGTATCAAACTGAAAGTAACTGAAGCACTAGAAAATAATTGGCATGAATCGTCCATATTGTCTGTGAAGCGCTTTACAAAGGCAACTGACTCAATCTTTTGTAGTCAAAGCTTGAAAATATTGTTACCTTATTGTACATAGTTGTTTTCTACGAATGGTTACTCTCTATGAGCTCTGACGGCCTGATAGCTTGGACCTTGTTCCTGGTACAGGCTTCGATTTTCAAAAGGTAACTACGAACTATTGAAATCAAGTAGTGGCAAAAAAATATTAAAATTAATGTTTTTTTTTTAAACCTTTACTAAGCTCTTGTCCTTGAGAAACAATAGATGGTTATCAGAAACCTCAAAAAAGAAATTGAAAATTAAAAAAAAAAACAAAAGTCATGAAGTTAGTAAGAAGTTTATGTTTCGTGCTTTTACATTGCAGGCTGTGACGTGGAATGCATTCTATTGTTTTCCGATGACATTCGACAGGAGATGGATGCCCGCCATTGTCTGCATATACGTATTGAGTATTATAGAATCATGCTCGTACGCCAATCGCGAGGCAATATTGTATGACATCCTGATTTAGATTGAAACTTATTTATAGAGCTATTTAGAACTCGGCGAGTGTGCAAATTGTATACGCTTGTGAACGGTGTTTCCGGATGACGTTATTAAGTCACACGTAATGGGTTTTTAGATATTGGTTAGAAATTCTAACCTTATGGAATAATTGACTATTTATCTCATAAAGTTACTCAATCAAATCAAATCATTTATTTCAAATAAGCCCGTTACAGACACTTTTGAATGGTCGAACAACAATAAAAATGAAGCTACAGTCCCAGTCACAAGACATCATAACTGTGAAAGTACTGTAGTTGCCCATTCCAAGGCGTAGATCTTTATGGAGAAGAATGGGCAAGAAACTTTAAGGACACTCTTTTAAATTAGAATTTTGTTTCAAAAAACTTGGTTACATCATTCATGTTGAGATGGTACATTATGTGAGAACGATGTAGCAACACTTCACGTTAAAAGTGTCAGTGAAAAACAATTGAAAGATAAAATAATTAGTTCGAAATAAGCCGTGGCAGCTAAGAGAAGACCAGGCACAACTGACAGCGCCCGTTCACAAACATGACGCATGGACGCATGCATAATAATACAAAAACTAGCAGGAGATTTGATCATCGGAAATTGAGCAGTAGATTTATTTGGGTCGACGTCATTTTTTCCTAGCAGTGTTTTGAATCAATCGCGTTTTTTTTTCGAGCCGAGGAAAGCTTTGCTTGCCACACAGGATTTGTACGGATTTGTCGGCTGCCAATCTGTGCCGCAACCGCTAGAGGCGACCGAACATTTCGACCGGATAAAAGGGTCCTCTTATTCCTTGTTAACAGATTCCTGTAAGAAGTTTCTAACAAGGAAACATAAAAAAATATTCCCCATTTTATTTAGAACAACAATGAATGCGACAGGTGAACGTTCCCAGTACTTATTTTGCTACCCACTTTGAGGTACAATCATTTACAGAATCTTAGATTTACACTCGACCGCTCGGAATATAAATAGGGCCACGGAAACGAAAATTTAATTCGGCTCGTTTTCCCCCCGACTTTTATTTCGTAATCTAAACAAGAAAAATAATGCTTAACAAAGTACGGTAGGATTTTTTTCGGGCGACTAACTTGTTTTGGTGGGAGGGAGATAAAACAACAAGGGCACAGGTGGCAGCACTCAGCAAATTATGCAGAACCATATGGGCGCTAATCCATCAAGCGATCGGGATCGTGTGCCGGCTTTCATTAATCATCCTTTATTGATGAATGTGTCTCCACACAAAGTAAGTAATTTACTCGGCATCAACAAATTGATGAAGTGTGCCTTGATTTTTTGGTGCCATCGAGCTTTTGGTGATTAGTGATAATGATAACCTACTTTTGATTTTTATTAAGGCTTAGTTTTGTGTGCATGCCTTTTACGTCAGATATTCCGGCTTGGGTCTGCTTAAAGATTTGCGGGGGTAAGGCTGCCTCAAAACGATCCCATGATACGCAAAATCCCACCCTCGGACATATTTACGGCAAAACACAATTTAAGTTCCGTGATTTTCGTCATAATATTTTCGGGTAAAACGTTGATTATTGTAAAATCTGGGTGACACATATCACGAAACATTTTTGAGGGCAATGTGTGTGCCTTATTAAATAGTTACGGCAGACATATTGTTTAATCCCGATGCCATCCCGAATGGTCTGTTATTAACCCGGAACATCAAGCTGGCGGCTCGCATAATTAATATTGCAAATGTTGTTAGCAGTTAGGGTACGGATTGTGTGAGCGAGCGTACCTATAGTATGCACTATAATGTACGTATGGTATGAATGACGTTGTGACCGGGTTGGTTGGTGCATGTTTGGTATAAGCGTCGGTGCAATTGTGATGGTAAGCGGTGGATTAAATCGTGATTATTAATCTATTATTTGTGTTCTATTTAAAAGTGTTGACACATTGAAGTCTTTACAAAACCTTTGTACTTCTGAAAAGTGGTAGCCACGGGCCAACTTTGAATATAAGAGCGCAAGTTCAAACAATCATTTTATTATAAGTTTATAAACTGACATGCGTCTTGGTTAAACACTATCATTAACACAGAAAAACGGGATATTTACCATGTTTACTCAAAATCAAAAGTCATTTATTCAAATTAGTCTAATAATCAGCACTTTTTGAACGTCAAAATTTAAAAGAGACAGTCCCACATCTTAACCTATATTTTTTTTTCATGACCTTGGTGCTTGTAACAGCACCGAAATATCGGGAACTCAAAATAAATAGTAAACATGGTAAATATCCCGTTATTAATGCTAATGACAGTATTTTATTTTATTGCTTTCCTGTTTGTAAAACTAATAATTATCATAAAAAAATGAAAAAAATAATAGCTTTATCACAAACTAATAACAATTATATTTAAAACCCCACAAGGATTCATATTCATTACACCTAATTTCATGTTTAATGTAGGTATTCTGTTTACAAGGGTCATGTGTTTATTCATAATAAATTAATTAATTACGATTTATGTCGACATTTTCACAGTGTAGAATTATTCAGAATAGTTAAAACTTGTTGGTATTTAGTTTATTTCGTATAAATGGAACTACTAATATACAAATATAATTTTAACAACATAGT
Source organism: Cerastis rubricosa (assembly GCA_949152445.1). Taxonomy (NCBI): domain Eukaryota; kingdom Metazoa; phylum Arthropoda; class Insecta; order Lepidoptera; family Noctuidae; genus Cerastis; species Cerastis rubricosa. The sequence continues at coordinate 16,741,699 of OX424532.1, forward strand.
TTTATGGCTGACCTTCTTTTAGTAATTAAATTATAAAGTAATTATGAAATAATTATGGTAGTTTACCACCCGCGTTTTAGCCAGCGTGGAGGTTGTAAATTATCCCAAGGGAACGCACCAGTGGGATAAAAAGTATCCTAACCTTGGTCTACCAGTGTAAGTATACTTATTTTATCGATATACTTTCAAAAACCAGCAGAATGACTGACAGCCAGGAAAACAGACCGAAAAGCATGTAGGCGGACGGTTTTTTTTCGCATTTTTTAATATTTGAATGGCTGTGGTAAATGTTCATTCTTACTCTGTGTGAAAAGAGGCTTTTGCTATGCATACTTTCAGCACTTTTTTATAGCAGTTATAGCCTAGTGGTGTGACCGTAGAACTGACAAGTCCCAGGTCTTAAGTTCGAACCCAAGCGACGCGCACCTCTGATTTTTCGGATTCATGTGCAATATTGTACAATTATCACTTGCTTCGGGTAATTAGTTTTTAATCGTTGTAATGTATATAGTTAGTTCCCTTTTATGAAATAAAATACGCTTCGGGGGAGGAAAACATCGTGAGGAAACCAGCATGCCTGAGAGATATTTCTTGATGGCATGTAAAGCCAATTCAGAGGCTCATGGGCGGCATAAAAATACTAACACCATCTTAAAAAAAAGGCACTTAACACACAATGAAGAAGAAGAGTGGCTTTCCAATTCGAGTACAATTTCATAAATCGTTGACTTTAAAAAAAAACAGAATGAATTTATTATATAATAGGGTATCTTTTTTAACAGGAAAATATGAGCAGTTACGAAATCATTTCGCAATCCTCATTACGATTCCTCATTCATTTGGATTTATCAAGTTCAAATTCAGAATTAAATAAACTGTTATCACCATTTTTTAATAATGAAGTGACACGTTTTTAACTCCAAGTACCAGGAGGCTAGGAAAGAGTGGAATGTTCGCTTTCTATGAGCAGGTCATTAGTGGTAAGGGCTCATTGGTTTGCTGGATATACGCACTCGATACCATTATGAGTTCATTAAGTCTTAGTAAACTAATACTACGTTCAATTGCCACTAGTAGGTAATTGTATAAGGAAATATTATTTGACGTGTGAATATCATCATCATCTTCCTAGCCTTTTCCCAAACTATCTTGAGGTCGGCTTCCAGTCTAACCGGATGCAGCTGAGTACCAGTATTTTAAATGAAGCGACTGCCTATCTGACCTCCACAACCCAGTAACTGGGTAATACGATACCCCTTGGTAAGACTGGATGTCAGACTTTTGGCTTCTGACTACTCGTAACGACTGTGAAAGATCTACAAATGACAGTCGGGACCAACGGCTTAACGTGCTTTCCGAGGCATGGAGGAAACTCGATATGTAATTATGGTCACCCATCCACAGACCAACCTTGGCAAGCACGGCTTAACCTTAAAGATCGACCTGGGCGGCTGTTATTATTTAGCCACGAGCTCCAATAAATAAAAAAATATGATAAATATATGATATGATATATGATATGTGAATATGTCAGAATTAAATACTAATTAATATTTTACATAACATCACGCCTGTAATCCTTGAAGGGTTAGGGCAGAGGTATATCTAAAACTAGTCAGTTTTTTTTAAGTCCCATGTAAAAGGGGCGAGCCCGAGGGGTGAGCCTATTGCCATCAACCGGGCACAAATCCAGTCTCCGTGGCTGCTACAGATAAATTTCTTATGGAAAAACCCATTAACACTTTACCCGACCCAGGAATCGAACCCTCATGCTCAGTAGTCGCTTTTGCGGCCACGAGACCAACGAGGCAGTCATATTAATATTAATACAAATGGAATTTGTTTAAAATCACTCTAACTACATAATATCTCTATAGGGGATTCGTATTATGTAAATACCTTCAGAAATGTTAGAAGTTTATTATATTTACTATCAAAATAAACTGATGAATTTAAATTTAAATAAAATCAGTTAGTACTGGAACTGATCTGGTTTTAATAAAGACTCGAGAGAGATCTATAAAGTTTTACTTATTAAATTATACCTATTTTTACTAACAAAAGTATAACTAGTGAAAATAGAAATGTTCAGTACTGTATAATTTCTTACAAAGTTTATTTATAATATTTTTATAAATAAATACGTAAAAAATCTTACGGCCTATCCGTTAGATTTTATGTATCACGTGATTATACATTTTTTACTAAAAGAACTCAGCAGGCACATCAAATTAAATAACCTAACAGTACATCCAACAAGAAAAACTATACCTACGCCACAGCAAAATACCTTTGCCTCAGCTGACAGCAAAAAAAGCCGACTTTGCTATTCCAGTAGCGGTATATCTTAGGCTTTATACTGACAGGTTGACGACCTATAAAAGGCTTCATATGTACTGCGAAGCCAGGAACTCTCCCTCGCCTAGAGAGTAGCGTTAGTCAGTGCTGTAACTGGATAGTCGTGTATTCCTACCAAGTCATGCTTGCCTAGTACATATATGGCGTTATGATGCGTGTGTTGGCTATTTTATAGCTAGATTTATGAGTTAATGTGTTGATAACAGAAGTATAAAAAACCGGCCAAGTGCTAGTCGGACTCGCTCACGAAGGGTTACCGTTTTTTATGAAAAAACGAGCAAAAAAATCACTTTTTTGTATGGGAGCCTCCCTTAGATATTTATTTTATTCTGTTTTTAGTATTTGTTGTTATAGCATCAACAGAAATACATAATCTGTGAAAATTTCAACTGGCTAACTATCACGGTTCATGAGATACAGCCTGGTGACAGATGGACGGACGTTCGGACGGACGGACAGCGAAGTCTCAGTAGGTACCGTTTGACCCTTTGGGTACGGAACCCTAAAAATGTATAGGGTTGTGTTTTGCTTTACTTACGCGCCAAGCGATTAATTAGAAGCTTACCTGTAACAAGACACAAGAAATTAAATTTTTAAACTGACATGGTCACTAACACTATCAAAAACACTTGAAACGGGATATACAAATGGAAACAATTGTAAATTTCCCGTTTCTAGTCTTGTTGATAAGAAATTAAATTAGACATTGAACATGGTTGTGTGTATCCTTATGATATTTATTACAATATCAGAAATATTACTAGTATCTAAGTTTATGTAGTTAAAACCTAGATACTAGTCAAATTTCTGATAATAATTATATTAATTGTTTAACAAACTTGCAATCCAGTATACCTTACTAACTGGATGCTTGTTTTGTCCAATCTATTATGTTGCCGTGCCCTAACCGGGTTTTATGTTGGAACTTTGATATATATGTAACAACTAAATGTATATACATGAATGCAATATAGAATTTGAGTTTGAGTTTGTATTTATTTCCACAAAGGGTATGTCAAAAGTGTAAGCGTTTCAAGTCCCATGTAATAGAGGGTAAGGCCTATTACATTGAATATGAGGACACTAAATGACAGACAAAAAAATTTAAATAAAAAAATTAATTTATGATCGCAGTACATGCATAAAAATGCTCTTCGTTGTCAAAACCAATAGCACATTTTAAAAGAGTTACAAAAAAAAATATAAACATCTTGCCACATCGATAGTTTTCATTCACTTTAATACAAAAATCACCAGACCGTGATTTTTAAATCATCTTCCCAATAACGACTAAGAGTCTCTTGTGAGATTTCTAGGAGCTCAAACAGTGCGTGAACATCGAGACTTTCCCCCTCCTCCTCCCCTTTCAGTCGTACTCCCCTTAGCAAATCGTAGTTGCATGTATGTTCAGTAAAAAGGTTGTTTACAACGACGGCTGGTAAACAAACATCAATAATGTTAGAGGCTGTAATGTTACAAGTAGTGGGCTCAAGGGATCAGGGCTTGAATTAGGTGTAGAGCGATGATATGTATAAATGATGAAATTGATGTTTTTTTAAACCCCGACCAAAAAAGAGGGGAGTTATAAGTTTGACGTGTGTATCTGTGTATTTGTGTATCTGTGTGTCTGTCTGTGGCATCGTAGCTCCTAAACGGATCAACTGATTTTGATAAAAGTGGTGTCGTTTGAAAGGTATTTTAATAATTTACATTTTTTTTTAAATTTGTGTCTTTCCTTGGTTTCGTTAACCAGAAGTAGGACATTCAAGGCTAAGAAAAAATAAAATAAGTTTAAAAAGAACATGAAAAAAAGAAAATTAAAAAAAACCCCGACACAAACAACCTCTAAAAAGCCAAAAATAAATTAATCCAAGCGTCGTAGCGTGGGGGGACCGCTAAGAAGACTGCTTAGTACGAGCACAGAACAAAGCAGACCCCCGACGCTACGAACGCTTGGATTAATTTATTTTTGGCTTTTTAGAGATTTTTTGTGTCGGGGGTTTTTTACATTTTTAATTTAATTTTTTAAACTTGAATATGAACTAGAATGTTAAGGAATTGGTTTTGAAAGGTAAAATATAAACAGTGTAAGGGAAGTTTACGAGACGCGCGAACTAAGAGTACATAAATCTAGACCACACTGTGTGGTAATATTATTTATATTTGTCGTCGGTTGTAAATGTAAACTCTTCTTCTTAGACGTTCACTCTTGACAGAATGGTCGTGGTCATAGAGGGTCACCCACAACTGCGGTCGCTGCCTTCGCGATCGTTTTCCACCGATCTCTATTGGCCGCATGGCGAGCACATTTTGCACATCTTGGTGAGAGATTTGATGGAGTCTGTCCATCGGGTTCGTGATCGACCACGTGGTCTCGTGCCTTCAACTCCACCCTGAATGTAAAGTAAGTTATATAAATTTGTGTGTATATTCTGTACAAAAAATCAGTTATACTGTAAACAAAGTTCCCATTTAGTTTTGGCAAACAGTTTTTTTTTCCGATATTCATCGCTTTTACGATATAGGTTACGATAAGTGCTTATAAAAGTGTTCATTGCGACTAGTAACGGTTCTATTCCTAAAATTAAAATATAGAAGTGCAAAGTAAGCCTTTCGACAGCAATCAAATCCGTAAATCCAAAATCACACATTTCACTCATATGAATGGTTCACTGAAATGCATGTTCAATTTTGTTTCATTCTTCGTTCACTTTCGTTTCATTTTGTGTTGACAGGTTTCTCTTCAAGTTAAAGATACTGGATAAAAGGCAAATATGAACGCAAATTGAAGCATCTAATATCGGTTTAAGCGCTCTATTATTATTCATACTCCCTCAAAGCACGCCATCTTTATGAAGTTGCAGAGAAGCTACAGCCCATTGAACAGATTTTATTAGCTGAGGAGCACCACACGGGTCTCGTAATCCAATAACCGTCTACGATGGTGTAGAGAGGATCCATATTTCAAATAACCGTAGCATATATGTAAGAACAGAAGGATCGAGAATAATATGGCTCTATTAAAGGCTCTGTATGGTGTCGGACGTAAAGAATAGCACCATCCCATATCTTCCCGTGGGTGTCGTAAGAGGCGACTAAGGGATTTGCCAGAGAATGGGCAGCAGCGTTCTCTGTTCTTTTGTAACAACCGTACTGCGATCGCCAACCCGCCTGCCAAGCGTGGCGATTACGGCAAAACCCCCCAAAATGTCAATATGGCGTCACTTGGGGGAGGCCTATGTCCAGCAGTGGACGTCTTTTGGGCTGAAATGATGATGATGATGAAAGGCCAAAAATCTACGATATTCTATGAAAGTATTAAGATGGGATTTTGATTAGGAATGTAAAATTGATAAGAAACGACAGTTTGATTTTGTGGAAGCTGGTAAAATTTGAAAACCTGATGATATAACGGTTCATTGAAATGTGACAGAAGACATGCTGCGCCAACTTCAGATAAAAATTAAATATTTGGAAGATGATACAGCTTTAGAATAATCTGGCCGATTAATTTATGTAATTTAACAAGAGCATAACAGGGCAGCTTAGATTGATGCGCTACTTGTCCTGTTCTGTGCTGCAGTTCCAGAAAAACAGATCTAAGACAACTGTGTCCAAATAACTGTCCAGTCTGAATTCACCAGGTCATACTCGTTTTGATAGAAGTATAAAGAGGGCCTTCGTTAATTTCTTGATTGAAGAGCATCCTAAAAAGTATAAACGAAGAGTTATTATGTTGGGACTTATTAATGTCGTCTATCAAAACGAGGTATATAAATTAAATTCATTCTTATTCAATTATTTGAATCAGAATTAATTTAATTTCATAAATTGTGTTCTATCATCTTTACCTACTGTTGCTATGATAATTAAGTTTAGTTATTAAATCACAGTCTGTAAGCTTTATAGTTAGAGCAACGTTAAAAAAAAAGTCTTCTTTCATAAGAGCTCTCAGTAAGCGTTTGATAGAATTGAAAAAAATATACAACTAGTTTTGGAAATAAACTTTATTAATATTTTGCTGAATCTCAATGTCTACTTTATTAAGTTAAAGATTTTTCCGATAAATATTCATAATTATTATTCGGTTAAGTGACTTTTAATTTTAACAATTTTATGATATTAAATTTAAATCTCCCAAAAACTGCTTTTTATCAGAAGTATCTCTAACTCCCCCCTCCCTCTTCTTCTCATGCATCTATCCTCTTTACATATCAAAATAAATCAAAGAGTGTGGGGGGGGGGGGTTGCTGAAACATGGTTCTCTTTGTATAACAAGACGACAAAAAATCTATCTCTCAAGCAAAAAAACATTTACTCGACTTAGCACTCATATTTTCTTTATAAACAAAACATACAGCGTCTGATGTTAGCTTCTTTTGTCACTACGTTTGTAGAAACTGTATTTACGTTATCTTTTATCTTTCATCTTTATTTTGCTGCTTCACTAGACTTTCCTCGAGGATTGTTGAGTTATTTAAATGGGGAAAGGACTTTAAGGAGTGATAACAAAAGCCGTTCGTTTGTAAGGTGAAATCTTTTGATTTATGTTTTTTGACTTTTTGGCCGATAGGTATAAACAACTTTACAGTTACAATTAAAAATGCCTTCGAAAATGTATCTCAGCGAATCAAAAACCTAATTTCTTAATCAGAAGCCTAATTACTTAATCAAAAACCTAATTTCTTAATCAAAAACCTAATTTCTTAATTAAAAACCTAATTTCTTAATCAAAAACCTAATTTCTTAATCAAAAACCTAATTTAATTCCTAATTTAAAATTTCTCTTTTACCAAACTAGGTTACCAATTACTATTAAAAAATATTATAGTTATACCTAACTACAACTAATAATTACATTTTCCACAATTTAAGCGCAAAATATTCACCGCTTATTCTCTGTATTCAGTATTTCAGCACAACGCTCGATCTCCGAGCGCCGTCATTGTAGTAGTCGATTTATACCAGTTCAAACACTCGACTGGACCCGGCCGGTCACTTGTCATTGGAATCGAATCGTTTGATTAACTAGAACATCCCTATGTTATAAAAGGTTTTAGATTTGATATAGGCAATTTTGTCGGCGCTGTTTTTTTTTTTGTTTGTAAGTGCTGTCCACACTGTTGTTTGAGTTTAAACTTTATTACCTACTCCTTAAAATTATTCTCCTTAGAAAATAGACACTCTACGTCAATATTCATGTTAAAGTCATTTCATACAATTTAATAGGGTGCGTTTGGCCGCAATTGTGTTTTTTTTATTTATTTGTATATAGTATGTCCGGACTGTTCAAGATGGTAGTCAATTAGCAAGGTACTTCAAACTTGACTTAACAAATTGCGAATATCACAAACATTTTCTCCCTCAAATATGTGTGAATAACACATCAAGATCGTAACTGAACTCTCTTCACAGGTAGACAGGGCAATTTACCAACTACTGAATAAAATACTAACACGAGAGGCCCAAATGAGTAAGTTACCCTAATTTGCTTCTGGGTACATAAAACTGTTACCCCATTTGTGGGTAAATGCTGTAAGAAAACAATGAAATCTATTTGAGGTCAAGTACTCGTGCCTCATGTACTTATTATTAGACTGTTTGAAACGAATATACAAAATGCCTTGACTTAGTTAGACGAGACATTTTTTTCTTTTTGTCCGATATGTGTAAACAACTTTATAGTAACAATTAAAAATGCCTACGAAAATTTATTTCAATGAAACAAAGACCTAATTCTTATTAAAAACCTAATTTAATATTTACTTTTTACCAAAATAAGTTACCAATTACTATTTAAAAATCTTATAGTTAGTTAGTTATAATCTAACTACAGCTAATAATTAAATTTTCCACAATTTACCGTAATAATTCTTCTAAATTATTATTCTCAGGGGAGTGGTACACGAAGATAGAGAAAATATAAAAGTATGAAAAACAAAAGATACTGGGTTCGATTCCCGGGTTGGAGAAAGTGTTATTGGGTTTTTCCATTAGGAATTTCTCAGTAGCACTCACAGAGTCTTGATTCGTGCTCGGTTGATGCCAATAGGCTCGCCCCCCATTCACATGGTGCGTAACATAACTGGCAAAATGTGAGTGTTCTATTAGGTACACCTCTTAACCTTTCAGGCGTGTTTATGATGATTTAAAAAAGGACATTAAAAAAAATTACTTATAATTTAGTTATTTCATTTGCGTTGGCAGTTAGAACATGGACGGTTAAATTTATTGCGAACACAGCGTGGTTAGGTTTTTTATACACAAATGCACCAACGAAAGACCAATGATGCACCATAACAGCTACCTCAATTCTAGAAGGCACCTGCACAAAACTGCCACACCAGTTTGAATAACAATGAAATCCACTCGAAGTCGAGACGTTAGCGTCCCGAACCGGCGACAAACGTCACTCACGTACACTCACACACTCCCCATACACTACACACCCCACAGTTGCACACTCTCACATCCTACATATACAGGGTGCTCTCAGATATTGAGACGAACATTCGAGTCTCATATTGACACGAAGTGCACCTTGAACCGATAATAATGTGATCCGCGGAATCGCATTGAATGGCACGAACTTTTATATGACTTTTAAATGGCGGGGAAGGAGCAGCGTATAGTTATTTTATTGTAGGTAAAGGGCGAAACGATATTTGATAAAATGTGTGAAATATATTTGCTGTATCCAAACTTTTTATATAAATATTATTATTTTTAAGAGAGCAGCGGTGGCCCTGTGGCGGCAGCCCCGAATTACGATCAGTAAGTCGTAGGTTCGAACCCAGGCAGGCGCATTACTTTGTGTAATTTATTTCATCACCGCTGCCTCAAAACGGTGAAGGAAAACATCGTGAGGAAACCGGCACGTAATATGACAAAAAAATCAAAGACATGTGACATCTACCAACCCGCACTGGGCCCGCGTGGTGGATTACAGCCCACTCCCTCTTATTGAGAGGAGGCCTGTGTCCTAGCAGTGGGAACATTATAGGCTGATGATGATGATTGTTGGTTGTTAGTGTGTTTGTTTGGTTGAACACTCTTATCTCGGGAATTCCTGGTTCGAATTGAAAAAATATGTTAGTGTTAGATTTCCCATTTATCAACAAGGTTATAGGCCTATATAGTATCACATTACGGCCAAAAAGAGTTGAGCATCAATGAAAAATGTTGCAAAAACGTGGAACTTGTGACACAGACGAAGTAGCACGGGACAGCTAGTTTTAAATAAAGGAAATTCAGGAACCTATAGTACAGTATACAGTCACGATCATAAAGCCGTATACACTAAGTGAAGTTCAAAGATTATTTTCTCAAATAACAACAGAAAGTTTGTGATACTACCTGTTTCATAATAGCAGGTTCGAAGATCCTATTCTCTTAACAACTTATAATTTCAATCAAAACTTTACGAGCAAAATACTAAATTAGCTTTTGAAGTTTGCTGAGAGTATACGTACCTACATTTAAATGCTCGTAACTGTTTCTTTTTCTACTATCCAAAAGATTGAAAATAATTCAACTATTTAGAAAATAAAAACCTGTAAGAATACTAATAGAATCAGCATTGCCTTACGACGTGGCAATGCAGTCAGCCTTCTGGCCACTTTTCCTGTTGACAGCGATGTGAACAATGATTTTGACGGCCTGTAATTCTATTTTGATACTTTTACATATTTATTTTTTCGTTTATTCATTGTCTTATATATTATTTACATTTTTAACCCCCGACTAAAAAAGAGGGGTGTTATAAGTTTGACGTGTGTATCTGTGTGTCTGTCTGTGGCATTGTAGCTCCTAAACGGCTTAACCGATTTTGATAAAATTGGTTTCATTTAAAAGGTGTTTTAATCGAGAGTGTTCTTAGCTATGTTTCGAAAAAAACTGCTCAGCCGTTGAAGGTCATCACCTCTTTTCTAGTTGATGTAGGAATATAAACTTTTACGGATCTGGTCAATTCGAAATTTGAAATCTTGTCACTTGTCATCATGGGCCTTACAAAAGGGGGGGGCATACCCCCCATCCCCCTAATAGTTTGGGATTAAAAAAAATAACTTTATATAAAAATATAATAAAAAATTATAGCCCATCGGCATTGGGTACGGGGTCCGAGCTACCGATGGTCAATTACATATTTTATTATTATTTTAGATCTATTTGTAGTTTGTAAATAATGTAAATATAAAATAAATAATTGTTTACTGTTTCCGCCAAATAATAAGTACACCACGAAGTAAATAAGTAGATTAACAAAGCAGTGTAAGTTATTGTTCTATTTTAATAATTTATGTGAGAGTTCTATTTGTACGCTAAATATTGTTTGAAGCTGTTATTTCAGGAATGAAATCCTAAGTAAATCTGTTTAGTTGTTTAATAAGCACTAATAATAATAAGGAGGTGCTTATCTTCAAAACACAACGCGTTTTAAACCAACCGAAAGAAGTTGGCCTGCAACACTAACAGCATCTGCCTAGTCTTTTCCCAAACTATCTTGGGGTCGGCTTCCAGTCTAACCGGATGCAGCTGAGTACCAGTATTTTAATTGAAACGACTGCCTATCTGACCTCCACAACCCAGTAACTGGTTAATACGATATCCCTCGCTCCCTCGCTCTGTATGGTGTCGGACGTTAAGAATAGCACCATCCCATATCTGCCCGTGGGTGTCGTAAGAGGCGACTAAGGGACTTGTCAGAGAATGGGCAGCAGCGTTCTCTGTGCTTTTGTAACAACCGTACTGCGATCACCCGCCTGCCAAGCGTGGCGATTATGGCAAAACCCCCCAAAATGTCAATGTGGCCACACTTGGGGGAGGTCTGTGTCCAGCAGTGGACGTCTTTTGGGCTGAAATGATGATGATGATGACGATATCCCTTGGTAAAACTGGTTAATCAACATGCTTACAATAATATTTATAATCTTTTAGAAATCTTGGCTTAGAAATTTAAAGCAATAATTAAAACCCAGAGGGTTTATAAAACATTTCATTCTATGTACTAATGATAACGTTCTAACTATATTCTATAAAAAATCGAAATAACTATAAAAAATCAGTTTAATTAATCTACCGAGCTGCAACTGCATCCGGTTAGACTGGTACCCGTTCTTAACATCGTTGGGAAATGGGACGCAGATGATGGTCATGATGATAATCTACCGAACAGTTCATGGCAGTCCTGTCATAAGAAGTCGTAGAAATACGAAACATTAGGAAAGCCACTGCCACCTTGCCTAAGCCCTCAGCTCTAGTGTCAGGTAGATCAGACCATCCAAAGCTGAGGAGCCTTCCATCCAAAGCTTGTTTCACGAGGCTGAAACAAGCTTTTAATTTTACGAGCACGAGCTATTGTAACATTGTGTTGTTGGTTGTGGAATTCGTATTCATCATCATCATCAGCCTATAATTTTCCCACTGCTGGGACACAGGCCTCCTCTCAATGAGAGGGAGTGGGCTTTAATCCACCACGCGGGCCCAGTGCGGGTTGGTAGATGTCACATGTCTTCGAATTTTTAGTTCTAGGACATGCCGGTTCTCTCACGATGTATTCCTTCACCGTTTTGAGAGCAGCAGTGATGAAATAAATTAGACAAAGTAATGCGCCTGCCTGGGTTCGAACCTACGCATTACTGCTCGTAAGTCGGGGCTGCCACCACTTGGCTACCACTGCTCAATTCGTATTGGATCTATGTAAAAACACTGGTATTTATTTGTATCCGTTTAGACAATAAGCCAATCCAAACATACTTGATAAAAGACTAGGCAGATGATGACGAGCTATTTCAATATCATCATCATCATCATTTCAGCCCAAAAGACGTCTACTGCTGGACACAGGCCTCCCCCAAGCGTCGCCACATTGACATTTTGAGGGGCTTTGCCATAATCGCCGCGCTTGGCAGGCGGGTTGGCGATCGCAATACGGTTGTTACAAAAAAAAACACAGAGAACGCTGCTGCCCATTCTCTTGCTAAACCCTTAGTTGCCTCTTACGACACCCATGGGAAGATATGGGATTGGTATTCTTTACGTCCGACACCCTATAGAGCGTTCAGCGTATTTCAATATGGCTCGTAACAACACGAGAGGAAAATAATGACGATGAAAACGGCTTGAGATTGTCCTGTCTCACATACCTACTAAGAATACAGTGAACATGTGAGAAACTAATGCCGCCTAAACAATATAAACATTGTTAATACTATTGCAAACAAGTTGTACGGTGTTTAATTGGCAATCCCAGGTTCATAAACTAAGTTCGTTCATTTGTAGGTACTCGAAGTGCCAAGTGTTCGGGTGTTACATAGATATGTATAGCAAGCTATGTAAAGCTGTTTTTATTTTAGCTAGAACTAATAAAAAGAATAATCTGCCATTCTTGTCATAAAGATGATGAGTTGTATAAAGAAGATTTGATAATTTCTGCAAGAGGCCAATTATCCTACTTCTCTTACTATCCCACTAATATTATAAACGCGAAAGTTTGTAAGAATGTAATGTTTGTTAGTCTATCAGGAAAAAACAACTGAATGGATTTTGATGAAATTTAGTATGTAGATAGCATAAACCCTGGATTAACACATAGGCTACTTTTTGTCGCCGTCTGCGCGGGTGAAACCGCGGGGCGCGTCTAGTAATATCATAAATGCGAAAGTTTGTGAGGAAGTTTGAATATTTGTTACTCTTTCACGCAAAAATGACTGAATGAATCTGGATGAAATTTGGCACAAGGATAGGTAATAAGGTCTGCAATAGTACATAGGCTACTTTTTATCCCGGTAGTGCGATCGCGTCGGACAATTACAAACCTAAACGCGGGCAAAGCTGTGTTCGAATTCGTTAATAAGTATAAATTTCTTTGATATATTTTCTACAAACAGCATAATGCAACCCGGATTCAAAATGTATGCCCTAACGTAATCATCCAATTTTAAAATGGAAACCATAAGTTAGCAAAATAATTAGTGAAAATTTGAGTGTTCGTCATAAAACTTCGCCTAGAAACTTTTAGGGGATGAGACAAGATGTAATGTATCATCATAAAATCGTTTATTTTCAAAATAAAGTAAAGAAATACGGAGAAAATAAACGTCTTATCGCCCATCAGCGAAGTGGAAGTTTATCGTAAAACCCCGTGAATTTTTTCTCATGTTAATATCAATAGGTTTGGCAGGTGGGCTCATTTTGTATGAATTCGTCGTAAATCTTACGCTACCTTTGATTTTTCACCTCAAATCGTAAAGGACATGTATGTAAGTAATCATTTTGCCGCTCCGTCATGTTCAAATATCAATTTTTGTATCAAAGCAACTGAAACGTTTTGACGTAATAATTCGGGGAATATCTCTGAAAGTATTTTAGTAGAAAGAATATTTTATTTCTAGCGTTTTGATTGGAGTTACGCAAATATTATTTTTGATCGAGTTTCGTTATTGATAACTATCAAAACTGGAATATGTAATTAATTTTATTTGTTTTTATTTATTTGCTTTTAAGTTAATTGTAAAACTTAATTTAATTTAAAGTCATGAAAAAAGGGAAAACTAAACCAAAGAAAATATAAATCATGCCGCATGGCGTGGTCAACAAAACCTTTGTTACCATCGACATGACAATAAGTGGGCATAATCACGTTCTAACTTAGTAAAGCTCAACAATGCTACCTTCGGACAAAGGTCAATTTCTAAGAAACATATTAACATGACAGCATAACATCTCTGTAAATGCCTGTAATTTTACTTACATAAAAATTCTCTGTGGCTGCTGCTGAGAAATTCCTGATGGAAAAAGTACTTATTGGACTCACTTAGTGCAAAAAATAAAATATCAAAACTAGACCACAATTAAACCAACTAATAAGTCCAGAGCAACGGTGGCCAATGGTGGCAGCTCCGAACTTACGAGCAGTAAGCCGTGAGTTCGATCCCAGGCAGGCGCATTACTTTCTGTAATTTATTTCATCACCGCTGCTCTCAAAAACGCTGAAGGAAAACATCGTGAGGAAACCGGTAGTCCTACAACTAAAAAATCGAAGACATGTGACATCTACCAACCGGCACTGGGCGCGCGTGTTGGATAACAGCCCACTCACTCTGATAGAGAGGAGGCATGTGTCCCAGTAGTGGGAAGATTATAGGCTGATAATGATGATGATGATAGGTCCAGTGCGAGGCCGAAAGCCCTCCTCCCCTTTACCACATCATGGTGCTGAGACATTGTGTATGTCGCAGCGCTGGTATTCTGATGGAGCTTCATCTCAATTTGTAGCCCCCAAAATCTCCAAGTACCAGTTCCATAGTTTAAGTCCCAAGAATTCGTTGTACACTTACCGTGTTATTAAATATTAATTCAACAATGCTCTTTAGTCTTAATGGCTTAATTGCATACGTTTCGTATGAATAAAGTCATTAAACAAATGAGTGTTCAGCTCATACCTTTTCGAAATATTGATATCAATTGGTATAAAAGCATTCTCTTCGTCCCAGACCAATCTTATGAAATTGGTTAAAATATTTTTGCGATCCGATTACGTTTAATCATCTACATATCTATAGAGAGGACTGTTCTCCGTGGTTTTTGGATCACTACTGATATTCTTTTATTATAAAATCTGCATATGCGCATAATTATGTATACTTTGAGCAGCGAAGGCCCAGTGGTGGAACCCAGGCAGGCGCATTACTTTGTGTAATTTATTTCATCACCGCTGCCCTCAAAAACGGTGAAAGAAAACATCGTGAGGCAACCGGCATGTCCTAGAACTAAAAATTCGAAGACATGTGACATCTACCAACCCGTATTTGGCCCGCGTGGTGGATTAAAGTCCTCTCCCTCTCATAGAGAGGAGGCCTGTGTCCCAGCAGTGGGAACATTATAGGCTGATGATGATGATGATAATAGGTAGCCATTGGTTACTTAGGGGAGTGGAAAAGCTCAAGTTTATTATTGAGCCTTTCAATCTTTTCATGTTCCGGCATGAACAGGAACACGTAAATCTCTTTTTCATCCCACCATCTCGGAAAGAGTGTTTTTAATCTTCAATATCTGAGTGGAAAAGCCGTTTTTATTCTCTAGAGGATAAAGTAAATTGAATTTAGAACATCGTGTGCACTAAGTTTGTGAATTAAAAAAAACATTAAACCTACACCATTTAACCTACTGCTACCTCTATGGTGCCGAATATATCATACAACTTTTTTTTTTATTGGTTAAAAACTCAGACTCGGAACCTTCTTGGTGTTCTTTTTTCAATTTGCTTTATACGCGGTTCTTTACGCGGCATTTTTTCACGTCATTGTTAATTATACCGTTATATTATTTTGTTATAATTTAAAGATTATTCTGTCATAATGTAGTAATTAATACCTAAACTGAAATAAAAGTGTACCTATCTTGTGATTGTAAACGTTTTTTTTTTTGCATTTAGTCATTTCCTCGCTGAGGTGGAATGAAAAGTTACGTGTTGCACTCGAGTGCAAAGATTTTTCACCTCGTCCTCTTTTGATTCCCTCGCTAACGCTCAGGATTCTAATTTTGAATCACGAGCGCAGCGAGTGATTCAAAATTAGAATCCTGAGCGTTGATTTTAGAATCCTTCGCTTGCTCGGTCATCAAAATTGAACACGCGGTTAAAAAGCAACTTTGCACTCTTGTATAACAAATAACTATTACTTTATAGCAGAGATGCACAGACCGCGGCCCGCGGGCCGCGTGCGGCCCGCCGGTCTAATACTGGTGGCCCGCCGACAGCAAAAATAAAATACTCTCGTACATTCGAAAAATATTGAATTCTATTCCAGAATAAAACCAAAAAAAATATGTTCGAAAAGTAATTTGAATCTCGCGCGCGCGCTCTTAAGTGCGCCGTGCATGCGTCGGTAACAGCGGTCGGTAATGTTCGTGCTGATCTCGGTTAAATTCGTTTTCTTGAGGAAGCGCTGCGGTCGGCGGCGCGGCGACGACGGCAGCGCGGTGCCAGGCTTATCCACGGGTTATATTGTTAAAGCAAGCGAGATAGCAATAGTCCAGAATTCCTGATTGCTCGCGTAGGTAGATACACGAAGCTTCCAGAGTCGGTTTCGAAATTTCTCCAGACAGTTTTCGACTCTATACGCGCGGTATAAAAGTCACGCTAACCGCAGCGACCGACAGTTCGGTTTTAATTTGAGTGAAGTGTCAATAGTTCTAGTGTAGATTTTTACTCGACTAGCCGGTGTCATATATTTTGATCCATCCACATTCAACGTAGATTTCGCGTCAAGTGCCGTGTATACTTGTGTTGTGAAATCGTAAGTAAAACTCTGTTATTAATAAGTGTTTCCCTACCTATTTAATCAATTATTTTTGGTAATTTAAAAAAGGATGGGTAATTTAAGTAGGTACTGTAATTGTTTTTAGGTGCTGTGTTAATCCTAGCCAGGATTAGAACGCAACATGGACAAGCCAGGACCTAGTAAAAAACGTAAGGTTAAAGATGAAAATCGGCAGTTTCAAGAAATTTGGACTGAGAAATACTTTTTTGTATGGTCGCATAACAAAGTCGTTTGTTTAATTTGCAAGAATTCTGTTGCGATTGCAAAGGAATATAATGTAAAACGGCACTATGAAACGCAGCATCCTACTTTTACCAAGTTTACAGGCGAACTAAGAAAGCAAAAAATGTTGTCTTTAAAACGGCAGCTTATTGGTCAGCAAGCTATGTTTACAAAACCCATTCAAGATTCAGAAACAGCTACAGAAGTTAGTTATGAAATTTCTCGAATGATAGCAAAGCGAAGTCGCCCCTTCAATGATGGGGATTTTGTAAAAGAATGCATAGAAATTGCCGCTAAGAAAATGTGCCCAGAAGCAGCAAAAAAGTTTGAGAAAATTCAACTGAATCGTATGACTATCCAAAGACGAATTATGTCTTTGTCAGGTAATATTGCGGAACAATTAAATGAAAAAACTAAGATCATTGATTTTTTTTCATTAGCACTCGACGAATCCACTGATATTAGTTCCACAGCTCAACTTCTCATATTCATACGAGGTGTTACTCAAGATTTTGAAGTCTTAGAAGAGTTATTAGGAATGTGTTCATTGAAAGGTCAAACCAGAGGAGTTGATATACTCAATGTACTTTTGGATGAGTGTTCAAAAACTAATTTGGACTTATCAAAATTATCGGGAGTTGCGACTGACGGTGCTCCTTCGATGATTGGTGTCAATTCTGGGCTAGTTACTTTGCTGAAAAAGCATCTGCAAGAAAAAAACATAAACTCTGAAGATCTCATGCAGTTTCACTGCATTATACACCAAGAAGCCCTCTGTTCTAAAAAAATTGAATTTCAAAATGTCATGAAAGTGGTAGTTTCGACTGTAAATTTCATAAAATCACGAGGACTCAATCACAGGCAATTCAAACAATTCCTTGATGACATCGAAAGCGAATATGGAGATTTACTGTATTATACAGAAGTAAGGTGGCTAAGCCGTGGATTGACACTGGAACGATTTCTAAATTTAATAGAAGAAATTGGAATATTTCTGGCGGAAAAGCAAAGGGATGTCCCGGAACTTAAAAATCCTGATTGGTTGTGTGATTTGGCATTTTTAGTTGACATTACAAATCATTTGAATGTCTTGAACACACGGCTTCAAGGCAAAAATCAACTGATATCCCAGCTCTACGCTCATGTATCATCCTTTCAATGCAAGCTGACACTTTTCAGATCGCAATTGAATTCTGGAAATTACAATCATTTTCCGCATTATAAGAAAATGGCTGAAAAATTCAACAAAACTGCGATTAATTTCAGTTATGTAGAAAAGCTAGATATTTTGATTCAATCTTTTCAAGACAGATTTTCGGAGTTTAAAAAAGTGAAACCTCTGTTGGACATTTTCAGCAATCCTTTCACGATTTCAGTTGAAAATGCGCCAGAGTCAATGCAGTTAGAAATTATCGACATTCAAAACGACCAAGATTTACGCAACAAATTCAACGAAGGAGACTTGCTGAACTTTTACCGCTGCATTGATAAAAATACGTACAAAGAGTTGCGCATAAACGCTCTGAAATGTGCCAGCTTATTTGGTTCTACCTATATATGTGAACAAACCTTTTCAATACTAAATAATAATAAAACAAAAAATCGAAACCGCCTTGCAAATGAAAGTTTGGAAGCAGTTTTACGTGTTGCTACAAGTAAATTTGAGCCAAATATAAAAAAGATTGTAAGCACTATGCAGTGCCACGCTTCAAATTAATAAATTCTTTTTCAATTTTAATACGTATTTATCAATTCTTTATTGTCTTTAATTACCTATACTTCTGGCGGCCCGCCATCAGTTCATAATTTGCCCGAGTGGCCCCTAGTCTTAATAAGTCTGTGCATCCCTGCTTTATAGTAACATAACATAACGATTTTTTGCCCAAAGGTCTAGGCCGAGATATCCCTAGAGTAGAGTGTTTTAGGCATATTTAAGTCCGATGGTATAGTGGGCGAGCTTATTGCCATCAATCGCGCTCAAATCCAAATTCCGAGCTGCTACTCAGAAATTCCGAAAAATCCAGGAAAACGTGTTTCTACATAAAGGATTCAAATGGTTGAAACATGTAATCGCCTTTTAAGTTAACTTAGGAATGACTACAATAGATACTGGCTGCAAGAACAGCGCAGATTTACTTTGAAATGTAATGTTAAAACGTGACGCTTGAAATCTTGGGTTCGATTACTGGGTCGGGCAAAGTGTTATTGGGTTTTCCCGTCAGAAATTTCTCAGTAGCAGCCAGGGAGTCTGGACTTGTGGCCGGATGATGGCAATAGGCTAGCCCCCTATTACATGACACTTAAACATAACGGGCGAAATGTGGGTGTACTATTAGGTAATCTGCATATACCTTCGGAGATTACAGGCACGATATTATGTTCTGTTAAAACATGCGATTTTGCTTTTATGAAGTGTCGAGCGAATAGTCGCAAAACTTTGAACTTCCATAGTAATAAACTCAGTTATGTCGTAGGTATTATGAATGAGATCAGCCCAATCACCAGCGTTTAGGTGTAGAAGCTTGCTAGAACTTTAGTACTAATTAGTTAGTCAAATACAGTCCCAGGAAACGATGTGTGAACATAGGGAGTTTGTAGAAGGTAGGTCTGATTGTAAAAAAAAACTACATTTATTTAGTAAAAGAGGTGACCGGCGCCACTATAATACTAGAAACAGGGAAAAACTAGTTTACCCAGGTTCCAGGCTAGCTAAAGTAGGCTCATCTTAGTCATCTTTCATAGGGTACTGTTTAAAATGTTACAATTAAATACTTCCCCCCCATTCTACAACTGAATCAGACGAAATTTAAATCTTGCCTAAAACGCACACTATGTAGGCAAGGTAAGTTATAAGTTGGGGTATTACATTATGATTAAAATGCTTGGTTCAATACTGGTCCTGCTTCACAACCATAGGAACAATCAAATTACCAGAATGTAACCGAGATTTTGTTACAATATTTTGATTTAAAAGAGTGTCCATTAAATTTCTTGCCCATTCTTCTCCATAGAGATCTACGCTTTGGAATGGGCAACTACAGAACTTTTACAAGTTATTATGCCTTGTGACTGGGACTGTAGTTTCGCGGTTTTTTTTTTGTTTTGTGACTTTCAAAAGTGCCTGTTATGGTCTAATTGAAATAAATGCTTTGTATGTATAAAAAAACCGACTTCGAAACCACATATAGTAGAAAATTACTTTTAGCTTCAGAAGTCGGTGGCATAAATCTTAATCAATGAAACAGAAGTCACCGACTTCTGAAGCTAAAAGTTATTTTCCACAATTTGTGTTTTTGGTGTAGGTTTTTATTTTTTGCAAAAAGTTTTTGATCAATAGATATTTTTTTCATGTCAATCTTTTACATTTTATTTCACCATCATCGTAATCACGCATAGAATGTAACTTTGTTTAGATCCACAGTAGGTACTAAGACCTTTTCAGACTAGACTATATTTTGAAGCGCATGCTTGTAGAGCGTAAGCTGGTAAGAGCTTACTTATACACGCCCCACATTATACGCTTCAAAAACGCGCGTACCCGCTCTTATACTGGCGTGTTCGAGTGTGGCGAGCGGGCTTGCACGGATGCATCTCTCAGGGCTCACGTTTATACATATACAAACAGACCCTTCACGAAGCAGTCATCGTTTTAGATCATTTTAGCCAAAAGACGTCCACTGCTGGACGCAGACCTCCCCCAAGAAGGGGGGGGTTTTGCCGTAATCGCCACGCTTGGCAGGCGGGTTGGCAATCAAGCATTCTTTATATCAAACTAAGTAACCCTACGCAAAATCCTGTCTTGAGGTAAAACTCAACGTAACGCACTCAAAATATTGTGCTGATGCATGTATTGAATAGTAAATAGGTCAGGGAAGTATTAACAGTCATCATCATCATCTGCCTAGCCTTTAAAACTATCTTGAGGTCGGCTTAACAGTACAGTTACAAAATAAAAAAATAGCATTTAAAAAAAATATTGTGAAGAACTTTGACGTCTAAAATCTCAGTAACTAGAAGGTTCCCAGGTATGGTCTAGAACAAATAAATGATCGCAATAACGGGAAAAGTAAGTGCCTTTCGGCTTTGTCTAACGAACCCCCGTAATGTTATGTAATGTTACGAACGACATTATTAGCGCGTCAAAGCTCGAGTCACTCGTAAAAAAAAAGGTGCGACTATACTCGCGCCCACATGCTTCCGAAAACGCTTAGGAATCGTCCTAATAGCACGCGAATGCGCGAGTAAGCGATGCGACAATCGCATGCTCGCGCGATGGCAAAATCTGGGTGTCCTATCATCGCGCGAATTGACGACGCGAGCGAGCGAGGGGCGCGGGCACAGCGGCCCGCCGACGCAATTATCGCGCGAATTTCAATTAGGACGCCTATTCGAATTCAATATGTTTGATCGCGCGTTCGTACGAACTAAGTTCGTGCGAATAGATTTACAAACATTTGAGTCGCGCGACCGCGTCGTGTGTTTGTCAGTTAGGACGCCTATTCGAGTTCAATATGTTTAATCGCGCGTTCGTACGAGTAAAATTCACGCGAACCTACGATGATCGCGCATTCGCGTTCTATTAGGACGATGCCTTATACGTACCAAAATACGCAATTAAGCTTAGATGCCGATTCAATGACCTGTCAAACGCAGCAACTAACTAAACCGCAGTATCATTTCAGTCGTAAAAGCGCCGATTACACCGAACTTTGTGCTTCAACTAAAAGCTGTAATAGTTGGTTTAACAGTTAATAAAAAGTCCCCTGTGGGCACTGCATTGTGCGTTCGAGTGAACCAGATAACGGAATGATAAAATATGCATTAGTAGTTTATCATAGCTATCTCGATACCAGTGGGAGTTCTCACAAGAATTCTATATAGTGGAAGTAGTCAAAAAAAAAAATACCTTTCTTTTCGGCTAGGTACCAAATGAAGGTATGATCAAACGAATACATACAAATTGTAGACGGGGCTTTGGAATCTGACACAACCACAAACCAAAAATAAATAAAGAGTGTGTCTTTATTTATTTTGACCAAATACCTCACATGACTTACTTTTGTTTGATTTCAGTATGTAAATACTTTAACAAACTACAAATACATCTAAAATAATAATCAAATATGTACAAGAAACTGGAAAAAAGATTTTGACCAAATTAATGTTTAAATAAAATTAATATTTCTATGATTCCAGCACTGAATTTAAATTGAACAACATTGTACACGCTGACTGTTCTGACGTTGACGCTGACGTTCTACTACACAACAACCGTTAATTTCCCCTTACATAGGCCACAAGAAGCGCAGGATGTTTATTCATAAGCAAACACATAGTTATCTAGACTGCGTTTTCCTGTGCTTACCTTCCAAGTTCCTTGCCATGTGTTCGTGAAATCGCACAATAATCTTGTGTGGTTTCCTACTCTACAATCTCTAAGAGGAGCTCGGGGCTAAATAATCACAGCCGCACGGGTCGATCTTTAAAGTTAAGCCGTGCTTGCCAAGGTTTGTCCGTGGATGGGTGACCATAATTACATACCGAATTTTCTCCGTGCCTCGGAAAGCACGTTAAGCCGTTGGTCCAGGCTGTCATTTGTAGATCTTTGACAGTCGTTACGAGTATTCAGAAGCCAAAAGTCTGACATCCAGTCTTACCAAGGGGTATCGTATTACCCAGTTACTGGGTTGTGGAGGTCAGATAGGCAGTCACCTCTTGTAAAATACTGGTACTCAGCTGCATCCGGTTAGAGTGGAAGTCGACCCCAAGATAGTTTGGAAAAAGCCTAGGCAGATGATGGTTGCCTACTCTACAATAGAACATATAATAAGATAAACATATTTTGCAAAACTGTGATAACAGCAACCTTATCAAAAAAAAAAACAAATATCAAAAGTCATTTATTCAAATTAGGCTGATATTCAGCACTTTTTGAACGTCAAAATTACAAGAGACAGTCCCCCAAAACGCCCGCCCTTAGCCACTTCCTAGTGTTTTAGCTGGGAAGAAGAAGTGGCGGACAAACTCCTCAGCAACACATCCTCCCCAGCAACACATCTGTCTGTTAGGTTAGAAGAACCAGATTCTACACAATAGTGTTCAAGTTCATATAAACAAAGAATCTAATTAATGTCACATGTCAGCTAGCACACACCAATAATAAAATATTAGGTCTTTACCTATGAAATTGCCGTTTTGTTTGAAAAAAGTTAAAGTATTTTTTTTTTTCGAACTTATTAATTTCTTTCATCTTTGCCAACGCTGTGGCAGTTTATGGATGCCCTTCTTGAAAAAATCAGCTGGACGGGAGACAACAAACTCTTCAAAGGCGTTTTGTACTGCCTCTCGGGAATTGAATTTTTTTCCCGCTAAAAAGTTGTCCAAATTTTGGAAAAAGTAATAGTCGGAAGGCGCAAGATCTGGTGAGTATGGCGGATGAGGGAGAGCTTCCAAACCCAACTCATGCAGCTTAGAGACGGTCTGTTGTGCAGTATGGGGCCGCGCGTTGTCGTGAAGTAGCAGTGGAGACGACCGATTGACCAAAGCTGGTTGCAGACGTGCGAGTTTCGCCATCATTGTGGTCAGTTCTTCAATGTACACATCTGCAGTAATGCTCTCGCCGTTTTGTAAAAAGCTATGATGAATCACACTAGCACTAGACCACCAAACTGTGACCATCACCTTTCTAGGGGTCATTTTTCGTTTTGCACATTGCTTTGGTACCGAACCAGGATCTAACCAACTTGCTGAGCGCTTTCGATTGTCAAAAAGAATCCATTTTTCGTCGCAATTCGGTTCAAAATTCCTTCATTTCTGTGCCTGTTCAGCAGCGCAAGGCAAGTCTCGACGCGTACGTTGCGCTGGCGATCGTTAAGTTCGTGGGGCACCCATCTATCAAGCTTTTTTATCTTGCCAATCTGTCGCAAATGGACCAATATTGTTTTAATGCTAACATCAAAAGCTGCTGCCAGCTCAGCTGTAGATTGAGTTTCATCAGCTTCAACAATCACCTTTAATTCATCATTGTTGACCAAAGTTTCCGGACGACCACGAGGTTCATTTTTCAAGTCAAAATTCCCAGAACGGAACCGAGTAAACCAATAACGGGTTGTGCGTTCGTTTGTACAGTTCTCTCCGTAAACGTCGTTGATGTTACGGGTCGTTTGTGCCGCGTTGGTGCCACGACGGAACTCATATTCCATAATTACACGAAATTTCAAAGTATCCATTATGAGGAAAAATTTTGAAATGTAATGAAAATACAACGCTAATCAATAAACAAAAGACTGATTTTGTAAATAGAATGTCATATTTTTAAAACAAAATTAATTTGAATTTAGAACTCATAGCCAATCAAAACTTTTTTTTGTTTGAAAAAGTCTGTACTGCAATACGGCAATTTCATAGGTAAAGACCTATTATTAAAAAAAAAACTCAAGAATTATTAAAGCCTCGATACATAAAGGGCGTGCTCGCCTTACACGTGCATACAGACGAAAAATAATAAATAAAAATAAAGTTAAATAAGATAAAATAAAAAAAGGATAATAAAAAAAAAGTAGAAAATCTATGCATGAAGTTATATAACATATCAGTAAGCTAGTTTGGAGAAAGAACATTAATATATCAAAAGTTTAGAACAATTTATTGCTAAGATAATTTATTATAGTGACCATTTCCGGAATTTAGATGTAAAAAAGCTGATTTTCAGTGATCTAAATCACAAAAAAATATCAAACAAATTCACACATTCCAAGTTATAAAGAATCTTGAATAAATATGTTATGAAACGATCATACTTTCCTGAGGGTTGTGTTCGAGCTACATCGGGTCCGCAACGAACAAATTTGATCGCGGGGCCCATCGAAAAAACGTGTAGTCAGTCATGCGTAACAGATTGACAACTGACGAAAATACCGGCACAGGCGAGGGACACATTGACGGGAACTCCCGGAGAAATTCCGATTATGTAGAACAAGGGAAATGAACTTAACTGAAATATTTTCGGACCGAGTTGCTGGTAATTGTTGAGCTCAATGAAAAAATGGTTATATTTATGAAAAACTTCTTTTATGGAACTGGGATTTCGTACTCTGATAATAGATAAAAGAAGAGGAAGATAAATAAAAGCATGTTGTACATGTCCATTTTCGGCAATATACGCAGAACTATAAAAAAACACATTAGGCTTTTCTAATATAGTAATAACAAATGAAAACAAATATGACGTTAAAAAGTAACAGCCTGTTGCAAAATCTATCATACTGCGAATCAAATACAAGGTGTTGTTTTGCATCCTCGTCAAAATTCAGGATGTTGTCACAAAAGACATAAATAATCAATATAAATTACGGTACCTAGTAAATTATTAAAAAACACTGCGTTTTTTTGTTGTTTAAGTTTGTCAATATTTCAGAATAACCCCCTTAACGTGGTTTAGAGATTATAAAATTATCGAAAAAACGTTTGAGGTTTTTTGTTTGTGTGTAAGCGACGTTATAAGGCGGGAATCAGACGGCCCGTGTTCAAAACACAGGTGGTTCACAGTTACCGATTTCAGTAAATAAATAAAAAAATAAAAAAACCTACTCATTTTATTATTGATTCGGGTCGAGAATCATTAGCATAGTTACCTCCTAGAATTTGACGAGGTTGCAAAACAACACCTTGTATATACCTACATACATATCGTACCAAAGCACAATATGTTTTATAGTTTAAAAACATTCACTTAAACCTGAACTTTAAACATCGAAACGTAAAAGTAAAATATACCAGCAATATTTACATCGCCATCGCAAAATTAAATCGTATCAAAGAAGTGCGCACTTTTCTGCAGCGTCGGTTGTAAAAAGAAATAATAAAAATCCCTTCAGTCTGCAAAACAAATTTATTTTGATGTTCTTTGAATCCGTTTCGAATATTTAACGAAACACTGAGAGCGAGTGACAGACGTCTAAATATATTATTATGTCTTACTGTTGTGACGATTGCAATAAGCCCTGTCACAATGTTTTTGAACACAAAGGTAGTATATAAAGCTTACTGTGTATTACAGAATTGTAAGGCAATGTCTCGTACTCGTCTTGGTTTACAAATTTCAAGTTTGAAAATGTCAAGAGCACAAATTAAGACTTAAGACTAAACAAAAAGCTGTAGTTCTATTAAAACTGGTCATCATCATTCACCTGCCTTAATCCCAATTTATTTGGGGTCTGCATGTCTTCTTCTTCCATACTTCTCTATTACTCTTCAACTTATCAGACACCTCCTTGTCTTGCCATATCATCATTTACTCAGTCCATCCATCGTTTCTTTGTTCTTCCTCTAACTATACCCATCCACATTGAATTGCTAAGAAATCAAGGAGACTAGGCCTTGAAATAGAAAAACCACTGTAGAAATACGAAGCGTCTAGACGCTTCGTATTTCCTTATGTCAATCCAATAGATTTTTGACTTTTCCGTCAGCGCCGATTTAATGTCATGTTTTCTAAGCCCTCAATGCTTCTAAGTCATCGTATAAGATCGTATTTGTTTGAAAACTCGTCCTTCAGTTCAATACACAGACAGATAGCCACTCCAAACAGTCCAATAACTATACCAGTGATTCCGAATGGAACCATCTCAATAAAACGTGACTTGACCGTTCAGAAATCCAATTTGAATTTGACAATTGATGCATAAACCTTTGGTTGCTTGTGGAGAAACTTTAAACTCAGATTTGCGATGAAAACGGAAGAGTATTTCAGTTCTAGATGTTTTTTTTTTACCAATGTTAGGAGCAATTGATGTTTTAGGTTTGAAGCTAGGGTACAGATCACGTCAGTGAATGTCTTTGAACGTTAGTGGCATTTAGTCGAAACATTTTTGACATGACAACGTGTAATAAATCGTTGAACGCCAGCTGCATGCACGAAAAAGGATGACTCATTGTCCCGTTACGCTCATTGTACGCTTGCGCCGCATTAGCAAACATGTATAAAAGTTATAGTTAAAAAAATCTGTTCGTTAAAGTTATAAATATATTTGAATTAATGAGTGCTAATAATAGTACATTTATCGATTAAATTGTAGATTTCATTTCACTCCTTCTTTGTATCCATACAAAATAGTGATACATAAATAAAATGATTCAATTTCATTCATAAAAGTATGCAATCATTTCATCAATGTTTTGTTATGACGTTGTCATGTTAAACTATCGTCCTTAAACCAACTTTACAGACAACCAACTTTTTTTGGGCTTCGCTACATCGTTTATATCGAATGAACAAACAATAAACCTTTTGGCGATGAATGGGGTAATGTGTGATACGGAAGAAGAAAACATGCTACGTCGACCCCAGATAAATTATGATACCTAAGGGTAGGAGAATTATTGGGCGGTGTGTACACCTACTCAAGTGCATTTGGAGTTGCCTTATGAGTTTATTAGTTTTGGATTTAAGATTTTATTCCACAATTAATGTAGGTGTGTATAGAGTGCACTGAACATTGCTCAACATTTGAATGAATACCTCCAACCAGCGGTGCACATTTGTACCTAGAATATGAAAGAGGTATTTAGTCTGAAATATAGTTATTTGTGCAACAAGAGAGCAAAGTTGGTTTTTGCCGCGAGTGTTGATTTTGAATCCCGAGTAAGCGAAGGATTCTATATTTGAATCACGAGCGTAGCGAGTGATTCTAGGTTAGAATCCTGAGTGCAGCGAGGGATTCAAAGACACGAGATGCAAATAACTTTGGTCTCGTGTAGCACATACAACTTTTCACTTCAGCAGCGAGAACAAATAATCTAAAGGTAAAAAATACAACTTGGTAATATTTAAACCACATGTATATTTGTAAAAATTAAAAGTTAAAAGTAAAGTTATTGCAGTTTTGCAAATTAAAAGTAACAGTTTTATTTGGAACCGATATTGTTGTGTTAGCGACTTGCGTTTGAGTTTTCGCTGCGATTTCAGCTTCCTTACTTGTGGATTGTGACGGGAGGATAGTGAAAGTAGGTGACTCAGCGCCGGTATTCGTGACTCTGGAAGTAGACGGGCGAGACCAAGGATCTGAGGTCTGTTTCAAGCTTATGGTCTCTACTATACGCTTACAGATTTTTGATTTATTTTGGATCGAATCCTCAATATACCCTTCCGCGACCGTATTCGACCTCCATCCGCCGTGTCGTTTTAATGTAGTGAGGTCGGCTCCTGAATCAGCCAAAAGTGTGGCCGAAGTTCGCCGAAAGCAATGTCCAGTGTAAAGCTGAGGTTCCTGTAGCTTTAGAAAAGTGGCTATGTCTCTCGGCGTCCCGCCTATTTTGTTGACTCCCATAGGCTGTCTCGAACATTTATCATTATGATACTGCAAGAAAAATCGATCTGTTTTCGTATTAGCAGGGCGTAATCCCTTATATTTCTCAATAATATTTACATGTTCATCGCGAATAACAAAGGACCTGTCAATGTTCGTCTTTGTATTTGGCAAGTTGACTAACAGTAATTTGTCTGAATGCTTTTCGATGGCATTAACAGTTACATTTAATAGTTCGTTCGTGCGGCATGCTCCATTAATGCCAATTATGAGGATAACCTGCAATAAAAATATTACATGAGTAATTAAAACAGATAAAACGTAGGTACTTACCCACTTTCTTTACATAAGTAAGTAACTCGCATTTAGTTATAACTAGCGACAAGGCCTATGCGACGAATTACAGTAAATAGATATAAAATATACATACTAAAATTATACATTAAAACCACCACCAAGCATAAAGCAAAATGTTAGTGAAAACCACACCAAAATCGGTCCAGTAGTTGCCGAGTTTACCACGAACA
This sequence comes from Cerastis rubricosa, assembly GCA_949152445.1. Lineage (NCBI taxonomy): Eukaryota > Metazoa > Arthropoda > Insecta > Lepidoptera > Noctuidae > Cerastis > Cerastis rubricosa. Next base: position 16,770,433 of record OX424532.1, read on the forward strand.
TACAGATATCCAGATAATGATTTGTGTATGTATACAGTATACATATAGAAGACAGATAGAGATTTGTAAAAAATAATGTTAAGTTACAACTAGGGCCTAAGTAGGTACTATGTCGAAAGCTTCACAAATGGGTAGTGTGCACATTTAATATTACTTAATTACTTACTTTTGCAGCGAGAAAATTGCAGTCTGGAGCTTCATTGAGAAACTTTTCAATGTTAGCAGGCGAAAATATTTTGGACTTTTTGGATTTGTGCCCTACTGAAATTCTTTTCAAAAATGCTATAAGTTTGGCATAGGTTTCAATATGCACGTCATCTTTTGTCTTTATTGTGGCTTTCAACATTGAGTAAATACTCCACATTGTAGATGGTTGCCTCGTTTGTGATAATTCTATGAAGTACGATAACAGTACAGTCTCCGAAAAAGTATTTGCACACTTTTTAAGTCTCCATTGATTAAAAATATCATAAGCTTCTAGATATTTTTCGCGAGACTTTTCAGGCAGGAAACTTAATTCTGCATTTTTTACATACTGCTTCAATTCTTCCGGTGTTAAATCGCAGACATCACTGGATTCACTCATATTTATTTATTATTATTTTAATAATATCCAACGTGTATCGCACTTTGTAGCTAGCGAACAGAAGAAGAAAACAATAAAAATTTAAAGCCCGCTATTTTTTTTAAAGATGCGTTCGGAAATTGCACTATTACTAAATTATTCTGTCACAATAAAGATTGTTAAAACTTTAAATAATTATGTAGATACATGATAAACTTCGTATTTTTTACTTCAACATCTCTTTATTTGATTATAAAAAATATAATTCGATTATTAAGAGAAAAGTATAATAATTACATTTAAACCTTGATTTGAAATTTTATAGATGACGTGTGACCGACGTGTGATGATGACCGAACGTTTTATTGTTGGTTTCTTTTTTGAGCCTATTATATATGGAATTTGAAAATCGAACTTCGAATCGACTTGTTTCTATCTCTCGCTCTTTTCGTATCGAAGTGAAAGTGACAGAACAAAGTGAAGTTCAAATCTTTCGAATGTTGTGAGTAGACCCAGCACTGCCTCGGCATTTAAAAAAAATAATTAAAAAGTTACTTTGTCTCACGCTCGCAGCAAAATCGCATTTTGCTCACTGATTTCAGGCAGCAAAACCTACATGTTTGAGCTACTGAAGTGAAAAAGATATTTATTCACGTATTCTCGTCTCCGACAAAAGCCCGTACAATAAACAGAATTCAACGAAAACAAAGGAATATGAAATTCGTTGTCTATTTTAAAACAATTTGAAAAGTCATCTCTTTTAGTTTTAAATCAACGGCCCAGTTTTCGAATAAATTTTAATGCCTTTTCTCCCGATGTGCCTGAAAATAGTTGCCAGAAATACGACAAATCAATATAGGCTGCTGAGCCTGGCTCACTAAGTTATTTAAAATGCAGTTGACACTTCATTCGGGTGAAAATGCAATATTCGCCTTGCCCATGCGGAAACACGGTTATTTTTCATCGCGTTTTTGTCGAAATATTCGGTACATTGATTTCGATGGCTTTTAAATAATTACGAATGACTATTAAATTATAATATTTGGTCGCATTTTCAGCTTTTTCATCAAGATGAAATCTTTTTTGTGGGTTATTTTTGGATCACTGTGGTGACCGATGGTTAAAATATTGACGATTCATCAAAATTGCGGGATGAAGATAAAATTAGGGCTAGTAAGCATCTAGGCGGAGGTTCCAAGTATACTACACCCTTGAAGGGGGTGTTGTATTTCTGTTGTATTTTAGTGGACTGAAACTTATTTTTGATAAGCCAAAATGCTTGAGACTTGGCCATACCAGGGAAACTTGCCAAAAAGAGGAGGGTAATATACCCAGCAGTGTTACGAACAAGGCTGCCAGTGTTGCTGATGATAAAGGTCATGGATGAGTACGGATACAAAAAATATGGCTGAGCTTTATTTTTGCATAACAACTATTGTGTATCAACCCTAAATATTATGCAAAAATAAAATTATATGCTATTCTAAAACCACCGCCTATTTGTGATTTAAAATAATAAGACTCTGCTCCAGCTCCCATTTCAAGCAGAACATAAAAGGTTATACGGAATACATGAATGGAATTAACATATCATCACGCCTGTAATTCCCGAAAGATTAGGCAGAGCTGTAGGTACTTAAGTACACCCAAATTCCGCCAGTAATATTTAAATCCCATGTAATAGAGGGCAAACCTAGTGCCAACAACCGGTCACAAATCCAGACTCTGGTTGCTACTGAGAAATTCCTGATAGAAAAAACCCAATAACATTTTGCCTGACCCGGGAATCGAACCCAGGGACCTCATGCCCAGCAGTCGCGCTTACGACCACTCAAACAAAAAGACAGTCATGTATGGAATATACACCTATTCAGAAACCAATATGACCGTATCTGCTCCAATGTTTGGCAGATATCATAGAGAGCTGATTGTAGGATTAAAATCAATTAAATGTTTTGGAAATATTTAAATCGACTCGTTTAATTAATTAATGTTTTCATCAAAGTTTTTCTGATGAATTACATAAATCAGTATTGACGTGACCATGGTATTTTTTCACATTATCGGCAAAGGTCACCTCCGTTTAATGGACCTGCCTAAAAGGTGATTGGTGAGGAAAGCTGAGACAGGGTGTTATGACTCTTGGCAGAGCGTATAGCAGTGGAATGCAAATACTGCTATAGGCTGAGAAGATTTTTACCCAATGGGTCAAACGGGACCCTATTACTGAGACTTCAGTGTCCATCCGTCCGTCCGTCTGTCACCAGGCTGTATCTCATGAACCGTGATAGTTAGCCAGTTGAAATTTCAACAAATTACATATTTCTGTCGCCGTTCCCATAAAAATGTGATTTGTAGCTCGTTTATTTAAAAAAAAATGGTACGGAACCCTTCGTGCGCGAGTCCGACTCGCACCTGGCCGGATTTTTGATTAGCCTGCCCCAATGCAAATGCTGGGCAAAGGCCTCTCCCAATTCATTCCAACTGTGATTTTGATGAAATTTGTCATTTAGATAGCTTATACCCTGGATTAACACATAGGCTACTTTTTGTTCCGGTCTGCGCGGTTGAAACCGCGGTTCGCAGCTAGTTTGACATAAGTAGTCATTTGTGAAGAGCTACACAACAGTTGGCTGATCGTCAACGCAATTGCACGTACCCCGCCATGCACAGATCAGAAATACAATAAAAGATGAATGCACGGTTGACTGTGCAAAACTCCTTAATCGTTAGCTCCTAATTTGACAATTAACTCTATCTAACTATTCACAATGAGGAGGAGTTTTTTGATCAAAATCAAAATATTTTTATTTTACATAGGCCTACATGGGCACTTATAAAACGTCGGCAAAAAGGTGCTCGGTTCGGGTTGGTCGTTTCCTATGGAGAAGAACCGGCAAGAAACTCCATGGTTACTCTTTTAAATTGATGCCCTTTCATATGTAGTTTTTATGTTTTTTAGTTATTTTAATTACTAGTTTTTAATTGTTATAATGGTTTCCATGTTTCTTGTTCACTATCCACTCATAAAGTTTCACTCATCATTTTTCAAACGAACCTTAACATCGAATACGAGCATTTTATCCAACAACACAACCTCGAAGACAGCCGTTTTTAAATCAAATCTCTATCTCACACAGTAATGGCATGTTTCCCTCCATGCGGCAAAGTCTTGTCAACACACGGAACCGGATGCCAGCGGTTGTTGCTCTGAGCTTTACAAATGATAGCTTTCCTTCACACAGGTCATAGGTGGTCTGTACAAATCCCGCGCAAATTCTGTGACGTTTTCGTTGTATTTTCGTTTGTGAAGGACGGTTAAAACGTTTGTGTCATTTTTTATTTTGTTGTGAAATTCAAAGGATTTTGGTATTGGAATACTAGTATTGGAGGAGTTTATAAGGTTTCTTTTTTCTGGAGGTTTTCGCGATAAATGTAACACAGACCAGGGGGTTTACTATGACGTCTTAGAACATTATTGTTTCATTCTTATTCCAGAGTGGAAAAGAGATGGAGCTAGACGATTGGTATAGCTCCGTCTCTTTCCCACTCTGGAATAAGAAGCCTACCCCTCTATCCTCCCGTACTGTAAGCCCTCACGCTCTAACATAATAATATTGTAAAACCAAATAATTTTAAACCAGAGAAACAATGAAGTTTCTTGCCGGTTCTTCTCCACAGGAAACGACCAACCTGAACCGCCTTTTGTTGACATTTTATAAGTGCCCATGTAGGCCTATGTAAACTAAAATATTTTGATTTAGATTTTTTTATTGAGTACTTGTTTCAGTGACTATAACTTACTATTATTTCTCTTAAAAGCGTCTTTATTTTTAAGCCTACACTGTCACTTAAGGAATTTCTTACACGGTCGCGCGTCATGGCGCTGAGAACAACGTCGAAATTATCCCGAAGATGACCGTGTAAATTAAGTTATAAACAGTGATCGGAGTAGTTAGATTGATTTTGTAGATTGACTTGTGTCATACATGCACACAGAAAGAATAACATGGATAAGCCATTTTTCCGGAAAGTAATTCCGGTATTTCCGGATTCAATGTTGGTAGTGGTTATCACTACTCAATTCTGAATTTTAAGGAAGGTATCAAAACTAAATTAATTTATTTTTTATCTGTTGAACAATAAACAATCGAATACCGATCGAAGCATTTTTTTTTGCTTTTTTACACAAGTTTTTATAAATTGTTGCACTTAAATCAACCAATTCCGGAGGAATGTCCATATATTAACTAATATTATAAAGAGGAAAGATTTGATTGTTTGTTTGTTTGCATTGAATGGGCTCCGAAACTACTGGTCCGAATTTGAAAAATTCTTTCGGTGTTATATAGCCTATTTATCGAGGAAGGCTATAGGCAATATATCATCACACTACGACCAAAAGGAGTGGAGCAGCAATGAAAAATGTTGCGATAACGGGGAAAATGTGACGCAAACGAAGTTGCGCCGGACATCTAGTTAATTTAGACGTATCGGATCTATGACCCCAATTCAATCTACCAACTCCGATCACTGGTTATAAACTATGAAAGCCTAAAAACAAGCTTTGTTTGGTATGAAGTAGCTCGTAGTTAGGTTTAGTTGTTATTCCTAAAGTAAAAGCATCGCAAGAAAAAATCTTGCTTGCATTTTCAATAGAAAAATACTACTAGGTTTGCCTCACACAAAGGTGACCTATTTCTCACAGTGCATATTGAGATGTAGGTAAAATTCAATTCAGTGGTTCATATAATCTTTTTCTAATAAGGACGGTGTCGGCGAGTGTCTCTTGCGAGATTGGACAGCATGGTGGTTAAAGTGCTAACATTTTGTTGTTTGGGATTTTGTGCTGTTGTATACAAAATAAACGCGAGAGGAGAAGAGCTCGTGGCTATATAATAACTGCCGCACGGGTCGATCTTTAAGGTTAAGCCGTGCTTGCCGAGGTTGGTCCGTGGATGGGTGACCATAATTAAATACCGAGTTTCCTCCGTGCCTCAGAAAGCATGTTAAGCCGTTGGTCCCGGCTGTCATTTGTAGATCTTTGACAGTCGTTACGAGTAGTCAGAAGCCAAAAAGTCTGACATCCAGCCTTACAAAGCAAACAAGCTGGGTTATGGGTATCGCATAACCCAGTTACTGGGTTGTGGAGGTCAGATAGGCATTCGCTTCATGTAATATACTGGTAATCAGCATTCGGTTAGACTGGAAGCCAACCCCAAGATAGTTTGGGTAAAGGCTAGGCAGATGATGATGATGTATGCAAAATAACGAAAATTCTACTCTAAACTGACAATTTAATTTTTGTAGACGCAGGTTAACAGTATCAGTATAGGTGTGGGTATAAAAAAATGTCTGATTGCACCTCCAAGTCAAAAATAAGGTTTACAATAAAAGTAGGCGTTAAGAGCGTTTATACCCTACGGCATTTCATACAAACTTTCAAGTCGTTATTTTCCGAAATGACTGAACAGATTTTAATGAAACTTCCTACGCATAAGCAGTATACATAGATCTAAAAAGCTACTAAAAACATTTTCGAAATGTCTTTTAAAAATGAAGTTAATTGGAAATTTATGTTTCTCTAGATAATTAAAAATCGGTCTAATTTAGCTGTAACATTCATCATCATCTCGTTCATTCATTCATTCGTCGGACGTAAAGAATAGCACCATCCCATATCTACCCGTGGGTGTCGTAAGAGGCGACTAAGGGACTTGCCAGAGAATGGGCAGCAGCGTTCTCTGTGCTTTTGAAACAACCTTACTGCGATCGCCAACCCGCCTGCCAAGCGTGGCGATTATGGCAAAACCCCCCAAAGTGTCAGTATGGCAACTCGTCTTTTGGGCTGAAATGATGATGATGATGATGATTATTTTTCGAAAATGTTTTTTAGTAACTTTTTAGACCTATGTGTACTGCTTATGCGTAGGAAGTTTCATTAAAATCTGTTCAGTCATTTCGGAAAATAACGGCGTGAAAGTTTGTATGAAATGCCGTAGGGTATAATAAACGCTCTTAAGGTAAGTAAAGTTCGATGTTAGAGTTGCAACCAATACTTAAGCTGAGATAACCTAATATCTTGTAATTATAGATACCAGCGCCCACCCTCTTTATTTTAGGTATAATATTGTGCCTAGTTTGTAGAATATAGTGTTTATATAATATAGTAAGTAGATAAAGATCTTATACAATCCATACTACGTATAAAAATAATTATGAGCATGATACCCAATAATATAACAACTGCAGGGGCACACTCTTCCTTTTACTAATTAATAATTTTAATATTTTTTAATAATTTGTGTTATAGTTTACACATAAGTATGATGAATTGATGACCTTTAATATTGATGCAATAATTACATTTTAGTGACATGACATTTTTCTCTGTAGGCAAAGGAAACTTGACCTGGGTTTTGATGTTATCTATTACAAATGCTTCATTGCAAAAATAGCAGTACGCTGCAATGAACTTGTGAATGTAAACCGTTTTTTCTTACATTTTATAGATAATTATGTTATTTACTAGGTATTTGTTGAAGAAATATTAGATCATATTTGTGTATGGACTTGAGTGTGCTACCTGAGATACAGGTTTATTCCTAGTTCAGGTAGAATCCCAATATTAATACTATAATTAGTAATTATACCTTTAGTTTTTAATACCCTAATTTTGTAAATTTTTGTGGAAATCGTTATTTCAATAAACTATTATTATTATTTTACGGTATTGTTACATAGTCATGGTACGTGCGTGGGTATATCTACACTTAGCTTTTCGTTCTGAGAAGTGCTTTCGTTTAATTTAAACACCCTTTATATTTCTACATTAGTAAAGCAGTTGTCGGAATTTACTTTCAACGTTTCCTCACAAACGTTTGTCTATTTACCTCTTTTCTAGGAATAAATATTTGATCAAAGCTGTGGGAGTCCGTTCTTAGTATTCCAGCTACCAGTTAAACCATTTCAGTCTCTCAACAGTAAATTTTAAAAGTTAATGTGCTAATTAATCATAACATAATGTCAAGGCTGTAATTCCCGGAGGCTATACAGGGTGTAACAGAAAGGATATATACATACTTTACTACAGACCATCAAACTGAACATATTTCTTCATCGGACAAACATCGTAATATCGAAAAATTATATGCTGCCCCATACAAAATTTCAATACCGATTCGACCCAAATGTATGGGGCAACTGATATTTTTTTCACTACTAGGATGTTTGTCCGATAGAGAAACATGTTCAGTTTGATGGTCTGTAGCACACCCTTAAGTATGTATTTACCCTTTTCGTTACACCCTGTATATAGGCACAGCTCACACATTTCGCCAGTTATGTTTAAGTCCCATAAAGTAAGGGGCGATCCTATTGCTATTAACTGGATCCTGATAGAAAAACCCAATAACACTTTGCTGGATCTAGAATAAAACCTGGGACCTTATGCTTAGCAGTCGAGCTTGTTTCACTAGACCAACACTGCCACTGGTGGGGATTTGTCGGTGGGGATTTCTGGAATAATCCCTCTTCCAAGCATTCTGAACAACTTGCCTAAGAAAACATCCAAAAAGTTAGAAAATAAAAAAAACGACAAATGAAAAACATCCTAAAAGTCTGTTTTACCACTGAAAAGTCTGGAATGACGGAAGGACCTGCGTGTGGGTGGCTACTAACGGACAAATACCTGTGAGCCCAAACCGATAGCGAACATAATCTTACCTTAAAAAGATTGAGCGTTTTTCTTATATAATTATTTAATTAATGCATGCTGAAATAAATAGCTTGTTTTTTTTTAACAAGCTTTTTTTTTGATTTTATGGTTGGTTGCCTACATCAACAAAAAACCAAGTAGACGAGAGGCAAGTAAATTATTGCAACAATCATGGTGATTTAACTTCACTTGAAACCACACTTTAAATAGTAAAACCGTCCACTCTGAGTGTATTGTAAGCAAACTTATAAATATTGGTTCTTTATGTCGCAGGCGCCACATAAAGACTCAGGCCACACAGATGCACAGCGGGACGTAGGTTGGCCACTCCTGCTGTTATGCATGCGTTTGTGAAGTAAATTTTCTTCTTTTTTTTTCGTATTGAATTTTTAATTTGTAGAATACCCAAATTTAACCGCTGTTCTAGATCATTAAGAGTCGTTATGGGTCGTTAGAAGACTAAAAGTCTAGCAAACAGTCTTCCTAGGTATAGTTTAAAAAAATCTATATTCCTGAACACGATTTAGTTCACTTATATGAGATTTAAAATTTGACACAAATAAATCGCCGTCTAATCACAAAGCATGCAGGTGTAGAATAAGTAATATTATAACAACAACGTATGAGATCAGCAGCAAACACAGCAAAAGAGTAGGTACATATAAAACAAGTTACAGCTGACCAAGTTGTCACCCTCATAAGTACTGATTATGCACTTTGTGAGGAAAATAAACAACAGGATTATCATATAACCAAGTAGCTGAGTTGTGGAGAGCGGGTATGCAGTCGCTCCAAAAGTTTAAGAAACGAGACTCAAAGTATGAAGATCAAAATAGTTACAAATCGGCACTTTTGTGATGCTATTTTGATAAGTTGTCGAAATGGGAAAGTTACCAAATGGGAAGTACTCTAGTACGATGCGTTCCAAATAAGAATGGGAACGTCAATGATCTCTGTCTGTCAACTGTCCCATCTAATAGTAGGCAAATCTAATGCCATCAGCCGGGCACAAAATCAGAGTCCGTGGTTGCTACTGATAAATTCTTGATGGAGAAACCCACTTTGCCCGACTTGCGAATCGAACCCAGGAACTCTATAACAGTCTACCAACGAACACTCTCTACATGCATATGAAGGTATGTATTATTCCTACAACAATCTTCCAACTATCTCCGAAGGTGCTTCTCATACATAATGAATGTAAACGACCACTCAAACAAATGTATCACTTTTTCAGCCCGTAGAGGGATACTTACTTAATTTATTCCCTCAGTTACCGTAATGTGTGTTTGTCACGCGCGCCGTTTTATGACCCAAGTACTTATCTTCTATGACACCTTGGTTTAGGACCTAGTAAAAGGTCTTGAAGGCCTTGAGCACTAATGGGTATATTGCAGGTATAAAAAATGGCATAGTCGAGGTTGATGTGGTTTCAGTTATGATGCAAAATGGTTGAGGGCGAGAATACGAGCAACTAGGTAACAATTTCCGGCGTGCCCTTATAGGGAAAGTGCGGTCGCTGAATTATCTCCCGAGTCCTAGCACATGGTAGTAGTAGCAACAGTGAGTTTTTGATGAAGGGTATGCCATGAGGATCACTCACAAAAGAAGAAGTCAACAATGTGACTTATAAAATCATGTAGTCATTTTATTAAGACTTACGCTATAATTGACGTAACCCTTTGCCTAAACGTTTAAATGTTACTGACGTGCATATTGTGCATTATACAAACGGCGTCGTCTGTATGCAAACGCCCGTTGTTTTTTTAAATGCCAAAGGCATGTCGTGGACATAATGAAGTTACAAAAAGAACTTTAATAAATTATGTCACTTCTACCACCCCACAAAGGTTTCACGTAGTGGATAACGACCCACGGCTACTCAAAAGAGAGGTCTGTCCAGCCTTAGAAACATAATAGCCAGATACATTTAAATACATACCATTGGCTGTCTCAATGAAATAGATATGGACAGGGGCTACAGTTGATACTATTACTGAGTACAAACCTAGGTATATAACACCTAACCGCAACCTTAGACAGAACCGCAGGTCACGACTGTATCAACAGAGTAAAAAAAATAGTAGGTTAGCAGTTCTTGTCGCCACTTTGCGGTTGTACTTGAGATGAAGATAAATATCGTTTCTAGTTGCACTGTCATTGAAATAATATTTGGATGTCAATAAGAATTTTAATTCGCTACATTCAAGTACTTTGATAAATGAAAGCAAATCAAGGTCGAAAGTGATAGACTTAAGTAGTGACTAGTGATGATGATCAAATAGTTTGTCAAATAAACAGCCTATTTTATTGATATTTAAACCATTTTTAAGTGTTTTATTTCAAATCACTAGGCCTCTAAAAAACAGCCTTTTGATACATACATCCTAAATAATATAATTTTAAACGACAGCCAACACAGAAAGTTTAAGCTCGCAGTACTGCAGTGTAGATTCCCTGTATATACATGTATAGGTAACTAATTTAATTACTAGTGTATAACATCGCCTGCTATTGTAATTGGATTATAAATTATGTATTTGTGTATTCCAGTTGTTCAAACGTATGTCATAATCCGGATAGCGACTGTCGCGAGACGGAATGTGTTTGACTGTGAAACGGTTGTTTAATATAAATATTAGGGGTACGGTTATTGCATTGCTAGGGTTTCATCTATTTATATGTAAACAGTAAATCCTGTAACTACATTGTATTGTGGTGACGATTGTACCTTTTTAGGGTTCCGTAGCCGAATGGCAAAAAACGGAACCCTTATAGATTCGTCATGTCTGTCTGTCTGTCTGTCTGTCTGTCTGTCTGTCCGTCCGTATGTCACAGCCACTTTTTTCCGAAACTATAAGAACTATACTGTTGAAACTTGGTAAGTAGATGTATTATGTGAACCGCATTTAGATTTTTATACAAAAATACAAAAAAAGCAATAAATTTTGGGGGTCCCCATACTTAGACCTGAAAACCAAATAATTTTTTTTCATCAAACCCATACGTGTGGGGTATCTATGATAGGTCTTCAAAAATGATATTGAGGTTTCTAATATCATTTTTTTTTAAACTGAATAGTTTGCGCTAGAGCCACTTCCAAAGTGGTAAAATGTGTGTCCCCCCCCCTCTAATTTCTAAAGTAAGAGGAGGAAAATTCTGAAAATATTTAAGATTGTAGAGCGTAAAAAAAACTATCAACGAAAATTGGTTTCAATAAGATATGATTTTCAGTTTTTGAGATATGGGACTTTTTCATAAAACTGCAGCAGTAACTTTGTTTTTCATAAACATACTATGAAAAACAAATTTAGTTTTGCGGTTGAGTGGAAGTTTACTAACTAAAACTACTAACTAATGAATGACAGTTCAAAATATTGTTATTATATTGTTTGGGGCTATGGAACCCTGTGTGCGAGTAAGACTCGCACTTGGCCGGTTTTTTTTTGTGTTAGGAAATGGTTAACAGTTGATGCCGTATTTTACAATTTGCTTTTGTAAAGTTCCTCATCCCCGATTAAAAAGGTAGGATCCTCCGACCAGATGGGTGTTGGGTCTGGTGAGATTAGCCCACCGATGGTTAATGTCGGGTGTCCTATCTTCAAATTTTCGGTTCTAAGACATGCGGGTTTCCTTGCAATGTTTACCTTCACCGTTTTAAGAACAGTGGAATGCAGTTTTTTATGGACATTCCTTGCAAATTGTGGTCACAATTGTCGTCTTCTGATGGCAAAAAAATCAACAGTGTTGAACCCAAAATTTTGCAACGCAAACTCCACTCACTAATGAAGACATAATATGGTGACACACCATTGCTCTACAGTATATATCAAACATCTTTATCCAACACAAGTTATACCTACAAGTACCAAATATAACGTCCTACAGGGCTACACTGCAAATACTCCTACATAATTACCGAATTCCAGCCCACAGGAATCCGGAGCTAATAAATACACAAGTGTATTATCAGTATGACGTTATATAAACCCTGCTCACAAGGATTACATTCTACTGATCCTAGGAAACCAGAATAATCAGCTGATAATGTTCCCAGTGCTGGGACACAAGCTTCCTCTCTAAGATGGTATGGACAAAAATCCAACAAGCGAGCCCAGTTCCAGTTGGTAGACGTGACATGTGTTTTAATTTTTTAAGGCGCTTAGTAAGATTTCGCTAGGACTAAAATCCCCGTTTGTACTCAATTACTCGTATACACATAACGTTACATGTAAACATATTTCAAAGCAAAGTTTCAATTAGGTACTTTTGAAAATACAAAGACGGGACAAATATTTATTACTATCTGTCGCAATTTTTGTCCGCGTAAAATTATTATAACAATATTCCTTCCCTATTTGAAGCAGCGATGGCGCAGTGGTGGCAGCCCCGACTTACGAGCCGTAAGCCGTGGGTTCGGACCCAGGCAGGCGCATTACTTTGTGTAATTTATTTCATCACCGCTGCCCTCAAAAACGGTGAAGGAAAACATCGTGAGGAAACCGATATGTCCTAGAACTAAAAATTCGAAGACATGTGACATCTAACAAACCGCACTGGGCTCGCGTGGTGGATTGCAGCCCACGCCCATTAAATGCCTGAAGAAACAAAGACGAAAACAATTTACCAGCACTTCGGAATCCGGAGTAGTAGTATCAGTAATCAACATGTCGTTATATGACATAAACCGTGTTCACAAAGATTACCTCCTAGGAAACCTGTTCGGGAAGACTGCGCTAAGACCTGTCAGGTTGTTGACTTTATCGCGCTCCTACGTAAGTCGCGAGCGCAGTTATGTACGGTTGGTAAAACAATCGTTTGTGATTTTTAAAGTAGGATTTTTGCAGTGTGTGTGCTTTTTGGCAAAGCATTACAATAAAAATGCAATGCATTACTGATTTATTGTTTGTGCATATAGTGGATTCCAGGATATAAAGTGCCTACTATGTGAGTAAAATATTCTAATATTCTTAATCCACTCAAAGTTTGCATAGATTAGTAGATTGATACTTTAGTTGCGGGCAATCAGATAATGCCAATTGGAAAAGTACTTGCGAAAACAAATTTATTAATTGCTTTTTGATAATAATATCATTACTGGGCAATGCAATGACCCAACCCCGACTGTTACATTCTTAAAACCTAATTCGCATTATAACAAACATTTAAGAAAATTAACCAAGTCAGTCTATCGTTCTCAAGTGATTCGCTTACCGTCGTCGATCGGCATTTAGTTTTTGTTTGAGCTTACTATACCTTTTCCACGTCCCTATTCATTCATAATAAATATAGTAAAAAGTGACACAGAAGTTGTGAGCTTGCTTAATAGCATAAAATGCCCATAAAACATGGGGCGGCATTGATGATAACAACGAAACTTGGTCTGAGCACTTCATAAGTACTATAACGAAGGAAATGGGTACTTATCTAGGTACTATCAATGTAAAAATGCGTTCGAAACTTTATGATGTGAAAGCAATGAAATCGATTTTACAACTCGCTTTGAACTCAGATGGAATGGAAATTTCTTATTTTACGGCGTGCTTTTCTTTTCTAATGTGTTCTATTAGATAAATAGGTTTGTTCAAACGTAAACTATTAACGTGATTCTGATAAATAAAAACGTTTAAATAGATATTTAAGTATCATGAAGCTATCACGAGTTTTTCAATTGGTTCAGATTTAGGAAAACGTTTTTTATCCCATTTTTCAAACCGATGTGGATATTATATTACGCCCCCAATTATTTTACGCTTAGGATGGGGGTTCAGAATCTATAATATCGTATCGCTTTATGTTATTAAGTATGCATTTTCCGTAAAACCGTTCCGGGATTTAAAAATAATATATATCATATTTTCCACCCTTGTTTCCTTTTTTCGTAATAACAATGTAAGAATTTTTTTAACACACCAATATACAACACCAACATTTAAGTTTAAATCCAATAGCATTAGATCTTATTTGATATTAAATCTTAACTCACTATATTATTATTAAGCTGCTTTATGAGACCTGATTTTGAATATTTTTTATTTATTTATTTTAGTTAGCAGTAATTTAATTTTTCACAAAACATTTTTGTTGCAACAGTTTTTTTTAAAATTCGATATGGATATTTTATACCTTCAAGTGTCTAATTTTGCTGTCACTACAAGCGCTTAGCGACACATTGCTTAATAAAAACTAATCTAAGCTTCCTTTGCGGCTTTCGTTTCTCAGTAGTGAGTTTCACAGGCGTACTGTACTTGCCTCACCAGTATCTTAGGCCTTCTTTTTTGTTTTATTTTTACGGATGGGAAATCATCAATTGACCCCTCCTGCTCTGGGCGGAGTGGAAGGGAGTGTCAGACTTGTACTGACTAAAACCCATCCATGTTCCTTCTTAACCCTTTGTGTTCCAGGGCCACGGTATCTCTTTCGACAGTCCCGCAGCCCTGGCAGGCACCGGCCCTCTTGGACCCCTTCCGATTTTCTGACATCTCCTTGGAAGCGCGCATCTTCGGTCCTGACCCTTATAAAACACCCAAAGTTTTCTTTCCTTCAACTTTTATCCGACTTACGGCGCTCGTAATTTGTCTATTCTCCGACGTGTATGTTACCTACCGGTGTTTAAATCTTTTTTCAAATTCTTAGTTCTTTTCCTTGTTAATGCCATTCCTTTTTTTAAAAAAAAACCTCGTAGATGCAACCAGTGGTCCACATTAGCCCTGGATCGAACCGACTGGATGCCATGAAGGGTTCTTTGCCCAGCAGTGGGCTGACGCAAGCTAACTGTCAGTATAACCTAAGTTTTTTTAAAGAAAGGGTTCGATTCAATTTGAATTGCGCAGATACGTATTTCTTGATCTTTTTAATCCTAGTTGCGGACTCGATAACTCAACTGAATTACTAGATCAAACCGTCACAATAAATATTAGAATAGCCCTTTCCACTGGTTGAACATTGCGTGGGAATAAACCAGCGGGCACACTTTGTGTTTTTCTTCTGCTCAAAGATCAGAGAGAAAACAAGCAAGAGCTTATGTCAATAACAAAGGGATGTTGATAATTCCTTTGCTAGAAGTTCTTCCATTATTCTTTGAGCAATTCATTTCATGTCGTCATCACTGTAGCCTGAAGCTAGACATTTCCAGTAGTTACTGCGACACTTTTATTTATTTTATTAGCTCTTTTACTAGTTTCCTAAGAAACTGTGTCAGATACTCAGGTACTCTGATAAAAATTGTTTTATGTTTTGAATGTAGGACTTGACCAATCGTTGTTTATGTTTTTGTTTAAATCCGAATGTTATAATATTATTATAAAAGTGCTACGGGGTTTTTCCGCCAGGATTTTCTCAGTATCAGCCACAGAGTCTGGACTTGAGCCTGGTTGAAGGCAATAAGGTCAAACTTTATTACATGAGACTTAAACATAATTGGCAAAATGTGGGTTTTTTTAATTAGGTTAGTAATACTAGAAGGAGCTAAACTCCTTCTAGTATTACTGGCGTTTTTCCCTTATCTAGAACTTTTTTTTTATGCGTTATTTGTATTTCCTTAAATATATTTTCCAATATATCAAGAAATGCACAATAATATTAAATAATAAATTCTGAAATAATTTAAATTAAGTAACTCAAAAATGTTATTTGTCTTGTATAGTTTTCTTGTTGCATGCGATTTTAATACTGTATGACACAGTTAATGAAGGAATGTCACAAAAGTTTATTATGTAATATGTTTTGTGAAATAAATGGCTTTATTATTATTAAATATATTTTCCTAATATTTTGTGTCTTTAAATGACTCACTGGTTTGCTCGTTGTCAAGGGAAATATAATTAAAATGACATCGCCTCAAAGTGTCTTTGAAGGCCATTATTTTAGACAGGGTATTATCTTACTTAAAAGTTAAGGTAGCAACTGTAATTATGTAATATAAAATATGTCACAATAAATTATTATTTACGGCATAAAATTGTATGAAAGCAAGCAATGTTTTTATAGAATTAGTGCTTCATTTCTTACGATAACAGAATTTTGTATGCATGAGTTAGAGGTTTCTCTTTTTAGGGGACGTTAAGCTTTATGTCCTTTGGGCTTTCAAAGGGAAGCAATTAAAATTATATTTATATTGGGTAGCTACAGGAACTACAATAAGCGTATTAAGGCGGACACGAACAGTACAATAATTATCTGAAACGGGAATCAATAATGAAATTTTCTTTTTGTTCTTTTATCGTATGGTTAGTGTTAAACCTGGAGAGAGAATTTTATGGCGCCCATGTCCTTTGACATGGTTTTACATGCCGTTAAGAAAAATCTCTCATACTTGCTGGTTTCCACACGATTTTTTCCTTCACCGAAGCAAGTGATAATTATACATTACACACATGAATCCAAAAAATCAGAGGCGCGTCTTGGCTTCAAACTGTAGATCTATGACTAGATATCATATTAATTTAATAATGATATGGATCGAGAATAATGTTTTTTTTTACAGACCTAATTCTATATTTTATTTCCGTTTATAGGACATAAATATTTCGGAGAAATAAATAAAACTTCGCAAAATAATGCATCAAAACCCAATAAAAACATCACTAAAACTAATCCACTAACACTGCCTTCAAGCCCTCAATGCAGCCGTTAACGTAAATACTATTACAGTGTTAGTTATACATCACTGCTTCCATCACGAAAACCATTCCCACGTCCGACCAAGAAAAACCAATGTCATGAGCTTGTAATTTTTCTCCCAACCCCCAATAGATTGTATCGAAGTACCTATGTCCCGTAAAAATAGCGGCCACAGCCACCTATTCAATAACCCACAGTCTCATGTAATGGAATATAAAATATGAATAGAGCGGCACTTTCTAGCCATGTAGGTCGCCTACAATAACTCTCGGGTCCCTACTGTGACATACGTCTCCATTTTTGCACCCCAAGCGTATATAATTTAGCCTTTAAAGAGCCGAAAAGGGGAAAGTTCGGGATGTATTTATTTTATTTGCAGAAATAAATAACTTTGTTGACGGTTGTAGTACGTTTTTGTTGGTTTTCAGTGCAGTTTATATTTTATAAGGTTTAGCTGGTTTATGTTGACGCTTTGCCAAACAACGTGTTTTTGGTGGAGTCGAATTATTCCGTTTTTCGGAAGGAGATAAAGTCTCGAAAAATTGTTTGAAGATGATTTACGGTGATTTATATGAGTTGACGGTATTTGCAAGTTAAGTTATCTATGTTTAAAAAAAAATAGAAATAGGTTCCTACATTCTTTAGTTTCTAATAGAACATCGAAAAAAGACATAAATTTCCTGATAATAAGAAATAAGGTCCCATATTTGTCTGGAACTTCGTATCTTTTAGACAAAATAATAAATATCATTTTAAATCAAATAAAAAAGTATGATACTGAATATCACAGCAGAACCAAAAGATAAATAAAATCACAGAAAGTAATTGAATCACAGAGTCATCAATTTTCATTAAGGTCCATTACAATAATGACTTGGTAGCGGAATGAAACAAACTCAATGGAATAACTTTTTATCTCATTGAAATTATCTTTATACCCTTGACAATATAATATGAAATATATGTGAGAAAACAGGTGTTTTAAATCCCCTTTTTAGTTTAGAAAATTGAGCTGAGGTTTTATTACAAAGGAACTGCAAAATGCAAATAGAAATTACTTATTTTACCTAATTACTTGCTAATGTTTGCTACTGTCAAATTATACCTTGTTTCGTAACTTAAACCGTAAGTTTTGGTGACTTGCAAAAGTTTTAGATTTTATTTTTCAGGTAATTGTTTTAGGAACTTTGTCAAGTCTTTATGAAATATGTTTTTATTGTTGTTTTTTTTTAAGATATATGTGTATTGTAAACAAATTGGACTACTCATTGTTTCCCCAGATATCCGGAGCTGAGGCTTTTTTACTGCAATAAAATTATGAAGATGAATAAAAGCTGACAAAAATAGAAAAAAAAGCTATAATCGAAATATATATGAAATTGAAAACCCAAAAAATTTACAGGGGTGACAGTATGGTGTTCACTGACCCGCCTTAATACCAATAAGGAAGAGATCAGCTTACGTCCATACATGTATGAGCCACGCGAGCCACACGAGCCATTTGAGCCATGAGCCATGAGCCATGTCACCACACGGGACTCGTGGCACCCTGTCTAATACGAAACCTCTTCCGCAATTTAATATCTTAGCCACAACCGTACGCGGATTGGATGACAAATACTGTCTTGGTTTCCGAACAAAATACTTTAAAAATGACGAATGTAGCAACCTTGTTCGGAGTACAATATTACCCTTACTCAAACAAAAAAAAAAAGAAAATTAGAATCGAGCCAAAGTCCACAAAACTTTTCCTTATTAAAATCGTCGGCGAACAATTCCAACTGGAATTGAACCAAAACATTGTTCAAACGTTATTTATTACCTTTTAATTAATAGTTGCTAAGACTAGTTTGTACCCAAATTAGAGGAAAGTTTCCAACTTCCGCAATAATCTTTTCCCTTTCCCGCGCTTTTACGCAATTTATAGCGTCTTGTATAGGTGGTAATTTGGAAAACTAAAGTGTTATGTGGAACTAGGTATGTTATTCTATTTGGAATATACGCAAAGAGAAAGAAGTCAACGAAGTTATGCCAAACATTTTTCAATAAACATAATTACTTCACCGTTTCCGAAGAGTTCAGAGTAATATGGAAACTTTAGGCACGAATTGTTCCGAAATATGCTATCAAAAAATAAATGTTATAAAAGTTTAGTCGACGACAAAGACGGAAATAGTTAACATTATAGACAAACATAAATTACGTTAGTAATTAGAAGATCTTTAAAATACCAACACAAAGAAAAAGATCCACTTTTAAACCAAGCATTCCAGACAGGTGCAGATTTATATAGAAAAATAATTTCACAGATTGCCCACCGCTAGATAATTAGAACGATGACTAAATAATTAAAATCCCTCCAATTGTTTAGCAATTACGCTGTGTCAAGATTAAAGCTATCCAAGAAAGATCTCCTCAAGGACTCTTAAAAAAACGTGAAGGATTTTAAAAAGCAGACGCAGCAGGTACTCACCTAGTGCTTGACAGATGCAAATGAGACCGGGCGGCGCGGGGCCGGCCGCTTTTCTATACAGACGCTTTTCCTTTACCACAATCCAAACAATCCTTTTTTTGCACCGACCTACAGAATTCTACAATGCCGACTAACCACGTGTAAAGTCTTAAATATAACGGTCCTTTAATTCACTATAAAAAGTCCAAAACAAAAACTTAATAATTAAAAGAAACTTTACTGACCGTAGGCCGGAGAGCTGGTGATGGGACCGTGGAGGGTAATTCACGGAATAAGGGATATGTTGTTGATAAATTGCGCTCGATTTAGTACCGGTAGATTTCGGAGAGATCGTACGTCGCGGGTAGGAGAGGATCGGACACACGATCGGGGAGACCGAAACGATGTGAGTGACGCCGAGCCGGTGCGGGTGCCTCCCGCCGCCGGGCTTCGTCCGCGAGCAAGAGGGATGCAGCGAGCGAACCCCCCAACTCGCGAATATCGCCACTCGGATCACCTCGCCAGAGTCTCAAGTGCTCTCCGCCACCGGCAACGCTCTCTCCTAGAGGGAGGGCTCCCGACGTCCCAAAATCAAAACGCCACAAGCGACGACTACGATCACACTCCCGTTTGAAACTTAAAGCGGTTGTTTTAAAATAGAATTTGATAACTAGGTCACGAGATGAACACCTGACGTTCGGCGTCATATCGAAAAACGTATGCCCCCGTTGGCTAGGTGTAGCAAATACCATAACGAATACTTTGGCTGAACACGCGCCATATTATGCAACGTTACGTCTTGTATCCTACGGACGAGCTTTTACACAGTTCAGAAGCTTTGTAGGATATGGTAGAAGTTGAGCATTGTTTTAAGAAAAAATATTTTCTTTCACTTTTTGTAAAGTTTTTTTAGTAGGAATTGAAGTTATCTGCATGATGTAAGATTCGCAACCTGAACTTTTCTGTTAAGATGATTATGATTAAATTATGATAAAACGCGGTCCCGGAACTCCTTCGTAGTGTGGGGTGCGTTTGCGAAGAACGCAACACAACAGCTATCCATCAATCAATTAGGAAAGGTTAACTCCTGTTATTTATTGAACATAAACTTCTAATGTTATGCTTTTGTTTCTTGCAGAGTTTTCCTGGAAGGGAAAGTTTTTCTTCGAATGATATTGTTGTGTTATTTTTAGTTTGTCACTTTGCGTCAGTCATATATTGAAAAATTCAAGTAATCTTTCCAACTTTATATGTTACAAAATGCATGAAAAGAACCTAATATTAATTCGTTAATTTAACTAATTTAGCGTGTAGTAAAGATAGCTCGTCTTCTAAGCGTCATACCTGCCTACTACATCCTTAACTTACTTCTTTAGAACAATAAAACAATTTTTCTTTCTGATTGTCGAACAGTTTTTTTTTTTAAGTAAATCTTGTTGGGTAAACATTTATAAAACATACAATTTTATTCATATTACAGCACAAGAGTACAAACACAGGTAATACAAGCTACTCGTACAACGCTACTTCAGCTGGAAATCATTTTATTTCCGAGCACACGGAAATAATTTTATGCAAGATCTGTATGGAATTAGGTTTTAAACTGAAAAATTTTTCTCTCCGATTGTTATCGTTCGACCACCGGTCATCGGTCCACCTAGTGGGAACGACGGCGGTAGCGGCGGCGATGGTGGTGGCGGGACCGGTCAACGTGGCGACACTTGGGGGAGGCCTAAAGACGTCCACTGCTGGACATATCCAGCAGTGGTCTTTCGGCTGAAATGATGATGATGATGATAAACAATCATGCCGCCTCTGTTAAAAGCTACTTTAACAAACAGAGTAATAACTTATAAGATAGCCTACAATCTTAGTCTGGTAAATTCTTTACCCAATTGTCACAAAGGAAATGATTAATAAAATAAGTAAAGTAGTATAGTTATATAATTCGAATATTTCAAATGCTTAACTAAACTATTTATGAAGCATTTAAATGGAAAATGGAAGCTCTTGCTTGCCATATTAAATCGTGGTTGAAACTAGGCAGGTGTCCAAAACGTTGTCGGGAACGCGGTTAAAATCAATGTTGTGTTGAGAAGAAACAAATTAGGAGAAAGCGTACCTGGAGCTTTCAAATCATGGGTGAAGTCAATTTAGTATTTTTTTTTCAATTTAGTTTTCTGTGGATATATCACGGCGCGGTTTTAAATATCAGTCAGAATTCAGGATGTTGTCTTAAAATACATAAATAATCAATATAAATTACGGTACCTAGTTAATTATTAAAAATATCTGCTTTTGTTTGTTGTTTAAATTTGTCCGTATTTCAGAATAACCACGTTAAGAACGTGGTCTAGGGAAAAAGAAATTATCGAATAAACGTTTGAGATTTTTTGTATGTGTGTAAGCGAGGTTATAAGGCCAGGATCAGACGGGCCGCGTTTACAACACGGGTTGTTCACACTTACCGATTTCCAGAAATAAGAAAATAAAATACATGCCCATTTTATAATTGATTCGGGTCGAGATTCATTATTATAGTTGCCGCCTTGAATTTGACGATGATGCAAAACAACACCTTGTGTATGACCCTCGAGAATGATGTTGCTTCCCATAAGTTAATAAATGTTCGGAATCAGATTAGCAATTCTGATTACTCCATACATTTTTACTCTTTATAATATTAGTATAGATAAGGATCATCATCATTCTCTTGCCCTAATCCCAATTAATTTGGGGTCGGAGCAGCATGTCTTCTTCTTCCATACTTTTCTATTACTCGTCATCTCATGAGGCACCTCCTTTTTTGCCGTATCATCCTTTACAGATTCCATCAATATTGTTTATGGTACCTATAGATAAAAAAATGTGGCGATAAAAACATGTATAGTGCGTACAAATAAACTAATATAGGGTTAATATGTATTCCGAGCATGAAAGCCTAAACTTTCATATACGGTCAAAACCAGAAATATTTTAAAATTGGTTACAAAATATTTCACATGATAAGTTATAGAACCGATTTACACATCTGTGGCTGCGTGCATTTCAGATTGTTCTAGAAAAATCGAACCTCCTTTTGAAAACAAAAACACATAATATTTATCAGGTATGGTACCTGATAAATATTATGTGTTCCACACATAAAGATGCAGTTGAGGTTTTAGAGATGGCAAGTTATTTTTTAAATGAATTGGACTCAAAAGGTGCTGTGGTCCAACTATTATTAAAGTTGGACAACTGCCACTGCCCCTAGTAAAGACCCATGGTTCAACTACTTTTGAACAGAGCAGTTGGACCACTATCCCGGACTGATTTCTATTACAAAATCTCAGAAGAAACTTCCGCGTGAAATCATAAAAGTAATTGCCCTGAAGAGAAATCGCTAACAGGTAAACATCAGATAGTATTTTATTTGTTGTGTATGTTACATTTCCTACCATCCGTATGATGTGAACGTTTAAAAGAGAAATGATTAAGCAAACTATAGATGGAAGAGCGGGCAACGGTAAACATACGAGCTTCGCCGAAACATTTTCCAAGCTTTTTGCCAATTTGATTTCAATGACCGTTGATATTTGGCTCACTTTACATTATAAGTGCTTTGTTGGACTGCTGAGCACGAGGTCCTGGGTTCGATTCCCGGGCAAAGTGTAATTGGGTTTTTCCATCAGGAATTTTCTCAGTAGCATCGTCAGAGTTTATATTTGTGCCCGGTTGATGACAATAGGCTCGCCCCCTATAACATGGGACTTAAACATAACTGGCGAAATGTGGGTGTACTTGTTAGGTACACCTCTGCCTAGCCCTTCGGGGATTAAATGGTGTGATGTTATGTTATGTTTACATACATTATAAGAACGGTTACTCTATTGCTAAATAGAAGACTTTCGTTTTATTGGAAGTTAGAAAAAGTGCTTCAGGTCCTTTTCACGCGTGCTCTTTCAACGCCCGGATTCTCGATTGCGAAAAGCTTGAGCTTTTCACATGATTGCGATAACGCAACGATCGACGCGTTGCTGAAAAGGCTTTTATGAAGTTGCTATGAACATTCTGCAAGTTTGAACCAAAAGAAATTGTTTCAGTCTATTTGAATTTATACAATAATAAATTTAATCGCGAAAGAAACTGTTTTTGTTTGTAAGACTTCCTTTTAATAAATAAATAATCTACCTTGCCAGTATTTTTATTAAACCCTCCAAACTGGCGAAGATATGACATGAAAAAAGTATCGAAACAAATAATATCATAATAATCTTCACGGTTATAATTCCCAAGGGGGCACGCAAAGGTATATTATCGAATACCCGCAGTTTGCCGATGTATTGAGTCCCGCTGGGAAAGGGGTCCGGCCTATTCATTGGGAACGTTCCAATCCTCTATAACTGGGATTTTCTTTTGTAATAGAAAAACCCAATTACGGGTTTACGGTTGAAAGTTGAAAAGTCGTGTTTTTCACCGAAGTTCGTCGGATTGAGTGTTTACAACGACGTAAAGATACTGAAATTGGATTATAATACAAACTTACCTATTACATAAAAAACAACGGAATTTTTTTAAGATATTGTGTAACAAAATTATGATTAATTACGACTTCGTCCGCGTGGAATTTTACAAAAAAAATATTTAGTTTTTTTTTTATAATTTTTCTAAAATAGAAGTAGCCTAAGTCATTCCTCGTTACATCAGCTATCTGCCAGTGAAAGTCCCGTCAAAATCAGTCCAGCCGTTCACGAGATTAGCCGGAACAAACAGACAGACAGACAAAAATGGTAAAAAATGTTATTTTGGTATATGTACCGTATATACATTCATACGCATGTAGTAAAAAGCGGTTATTTTAATATTACAAACAGACAATTCAATTTTTATTTATTTGTTTGTATAGATATCGAGTATGAAAATCCTTTAAATCCATACAAAATTAAGCAAAGCTCTCTGCAAAGTCAATAAGAGATTTATAATGATCGATTTCGAGTCAATTTAGTGTTAGGACGTTTATGTATAACTTACTTACGTGTGCCGTGTTACCAGCGTGAGTGTATGACCAGATGTTTGGGGTAAAAGGTGGCATTCTGTGGTTTCTGTCTACCCCTATGGGTAAAAGGCGTGAGTTTATGTTATTTTTATGGTATTTATTAACTGTCGTTGGTAAAAAAATGATATAATTATGGCAACACGATTTGAAATTGCAAGTAAAAAATAAAAACTATTTCATAATAATTTGGGTTCCAAAATACTATCATCATTATCATTTCAGCCCGGAATCACCCTGCTGGGTATAGGACTCCCCTTTTTGCCGCCATACTTCCCAGTTCTGTGCGTCCCTGATCCAGTTGTTTTCCGTGACTTGACGATATCGTCGACCCAACGAGCTTTAGGACGGCCCTGGTTTCTTTGGCCTAACCCTGG
This sequence comes from Cerastis rubricosa, assembly GCA_949152445.1. Classification (NCBI taxonomy): domain Eukaryota; kingdom Metazoa; phylum Arthropoda; class Insecta; order Lepidoptera; family Noctuidae; genus Cerastis; species Cerastis rubricosa. The sequence continues at coordinate 16,795,201 of OX424532.1, forward strand.
CCACTACGCGGTCAAAGCCTTGCTCCAATGGCCGTCTAGCCAGATGTGTTGCCCTGGTCCATTTGAGGCGAGCTGCCGGTCTCCGATGTCTTAGACTTTCGTCCGACGGCGAATTTCGAAGTTACGCACTCGATCTAAGAGGGTTATGCCGAGTAAGACTCGCTCCATGGCCCTTTGTGCCACTCGTACTCGGTGGACAGTACTTCCTTTGTAAGCGTCTATTTCTCGGCAACTTGTTATTGTTGACAGGCCCCCGACCCGCCTTTTCACACATTGGTTGAAAAGGCGGGTTTTTAGGCACTTTACCAAAGGCCACCCACCCAAGCTGTACTCTCCTAGATATCTCCTTGTTGGAATGCTACTTGTCAAAAGATAGAACATGTCCCAGATAAACATAATGATCAACCATCTCCAGACGGTCGTTTCCAACCTTAATAGCTCAGACAGAGTCGTAGAGACGAAGGTGATGTCAGGCATCCCGGGCCTTCCATACTGACGGTAGGAGGGGTTCCCATCGGCGTCGAGTCGACGCTGAGGTACCTAGGGCTTGTCCTCGACAGCCGGTGGAACTTCGTGGAGCATTTCCGACGTTTGGCCCCCAAACTGGAACGGGCAGGGGCTGCGTTCAAGCGGCTCTTGCCCAACCTGGGGGGTCCAAACGCCTCCTGCCGCAGGCTCTACGCGGGGGTCGTGCGGTCCATGGCCCTTTACGGGGCCCCGGTGTGGGCGCGTTCTCTGAGGCGGCGAGCCGCCCATTACCTGAACGCGCCCCAGAAGGTGGTAGCCGTAAGGCTGATCCGGGGATACCGCACGATCTCCGGCGAGGCGGCGAGCCTCTTGGCCGGATTGCCGCCATGGGATCTGGAGGCGATAGTCCTCGCGTGCCTGCACGAATGGCGCGCGGAGGCACTACGCCGGGGGGAAACTCCGCTGCCGCGGCAAATTGTCGCTCAGCGGACAGACCTCCGGCGCGATCTCATGGCGACATGGAGGGAGCGACTGTCGCAACCCCGTGCAGGGCACGCCACAATAGTGGCGATAAGTCCCCTCTTTGAGGATTGGCTGGAGAGGCGCCACGGCGCCCTCACCTTCCGCCTGACGCAGGTCCTCACCGGACACGGTTGTTTCGGGAGGTTCCTACACCGAATCGGGCGGGAGGAAACGCCCGGGTGTCACCACTGCGAGGATCGGCCGGAGGACACGGTGGAGCACACTGTGGAGCTATGCCCCGCTTGGGCTGAGCACCGCCGTGTCCTCGTAGCGGCGATTGGCGGCGGCGACCTCTCGCGTCCGGCCCTGGTTCAATCCATGGTCCGGAGCGAGAGGGAATGGGAAGCCGTCGCCTCCTTCTGCGAAGCAGTCATGCTAGCGAAGGAGGTGGCGGAACGTGAGAGGGAGAGAACCTCACGTCCCAGCCGCCGCGGGAGACGCCCCGGGCGTCGGGGGGCAACCAGTGGCCCCCGGCCACCGTAGGCGCGGGCCTGTGGACGGTGAGTAATGGGCTAGCTCACCGTCCGTCCGTCATATGACGACAGACCGTGCCGACGGCGCGTTCGTGTTCCACGCGCGCCTCAAGGAGATGTCAGCAAATCGGAAGGGGTCCGAGAGGGCCGATGCCTGCCAGGGCTGCGGGTTGTTCGAAAGAGATACCGTGCCCCTGGAACGCAAAGGGCTAAGAAGGAACATGGATGGGTTTTAGTCAGTCAAGTCTGACACTCCCTTCCGCTCCGCCCAGAGCGGAAGAAGTCATTTGATGATTTCCCATCCGAAAAAAAAAAAAAAAAAAAAAAAAAAAGGCATCCCGGGCCTGACATCACCTTCGTCTTGGACATGTTCATTCTTAAGCATACTTGTAGGGAAGCGTCAAAAAGTTGTTTCAGCATGCATTGAAGATGTTCCAGGGATTCGTCGAACAGCACGAGGTTAACAGAAGGTTTGACAAGTTAACAAAAATGTTCATATCAAAACAAACTACAAGCCAATAGGAGAAAACAACTTTTGAAGTTTTTTTATACGAAATAACTTGCGTTTGGTGGTTTGGCCGCGACTCACTTGATGTGAATCGATGATGTGGCGTATGGTGGAGCACATTTTCCGACAAGATACCGATTTACTTGAACCTTGATGAGACCCAGATTATAACGATCGAGGAAAAGAAAATCCAGCAGTAGATGCTATGGAATTCACAGCATACCAAAATTGCTGAGTGCATACAAATAAAGCGGTCGTGACGGTGTGAGTAGAGCCTAGATCAAATTTAGAGCGTTTTTCATTTGTTTCAGGCTCCGTTCTATTTACAAACATTTTGTTATTTTACATTGCGCCCGTTGCGTCGTCGCCCTTACAACAATACGGCACGTTTATGTTACCGGCACGCGTGACTTTGCATGACACAGGCCAATATGTCTGACGCCGATGTGCCACAAATCGATCCTGATACGGTTTGTCACCCCTTTGATGGATGGATTGCCGTTTCATTTACCCAATTCCCTGTTTATACGTAGTTTTTCCTGTTAAGTTCATAAACTAAGTGTTGATGGGGTGGGTGTTTCAATCGAGTGTATTTCCCGGAGGATTGAGTACGCTGCCTAACAAATTTCCTTTTTAGGTACCCTTGTCACTATTAAGTTTTATATTTAATCATGTCATCATCATCAGCCTACAGCCATTGCATTGCGACCGTTCGCAGTATACAGACGTGCTCGTTAGCAGTATTTATTTAAAGCAATAATAGTGACCTACTTCAGTATTATGCTAAGTGTGTTGTTTATTAAATAATGGAAACATAAAAACAGTGAAATGGATAGTAGCCCCGGTGCCGATGGATCCAGTTGTCGAGAGGAACCCAATGCCTCGCCAGCAAAAACCCAACAGTCTAACCTCACTATAGAATTTGTATCTACGCCCGACATCCAAAAATGGATGTCATGCATTCAGCAGAAGTTAAATGAGGTTTGCTCTATTGCCACAGATGGCAAACTCAACTCAGAGCAAAAATTGAAGATAACCAACTTGTGCCGTAAAGTAGAATCTGACACCTCTCACATGGCAGTTCTGTATCAGGCTCTGAAGCAGAAAGCCCATCAAGCCCTCAATATAATCGGTGACCTGAAAGAAAAACGCAACCTCGCAGAACAAATTTCGGAGCTCAAGCAGACAATCAAGGACTCTGGTGCCGTGGGAAACGCTTCGTTTGCTGATATGGTCAAGAAGGGATCCAGTGAATTCGTTCGTCCAAACAATTTTAGCTCTGTAGCAGTTTATCCTAACGATAAATTGAAGTCGAGTGACGAGACAAAAAACCTCGTGCAAAACATCATTCGCCCTGACGAAATGAAACTTCATGTACGTGGTGTCCGGAAAACAAAAAATGGAGGTGTTATTATCAGCACCGAGACCAAACAGGATGCTGATAAACTCAAGCATGCAGTCCAGATGTCTACATCTGGACTCACCGCTGACGAGCCCAACAAGCGCAAACCACGGATCACGGTAGTAGGAGTGCCGACTTCTTTGGCTGATGCTGACGTCTTGAGGTACATGTACGAGCAGAACATCGCCGATAAGTTTCCAACAATGTCGCTGGAAACCTTCTTGGCCGACGTGAAATTTAGCCATAAATCCGGGAAGAAAGAGGCATCTACTTGTAACTTTGTTATCGAAGTTCCAGCCAAGATACGTAGAGCCTTAATATCTCAGGCAAGGCTATTTATAAATTGGAATTCCTGCCCAGTTAGGGACTTCACCTTGGTAACCAGATGCTATAAATGCCAACAATATGGTCACGCAGCAAAAACATGCAGAGAGATACACTCTTCGTGTGGTCACTGTGGAGAAGCAGGACATTCGATGAATGAGTGCCCGAGAAAAGCGGACACACCTAAATGTGCTACGTGCTGGCGTTTTAAAAAGCCCAACAGTCATAAAACTGGAGATGTTGAGTGCCCTGCTAGGAAGATTGCAGAATATAGGTACATCAACTCCATTGACTACGAGGGCGCGTAAAGCGTCATACTGTAGGTTAGACTTCTGTGTTCAACGCATGTTGCTGACACAACAATGAGACAAAGTCCACTGCGCTGACATACCATTGATTTAATGTATAAGCAAATTATTATAGTCTCCAGGTGTAAATATCAAATATAAATAAGAGTGCCTCGAATGCGTTTTTGCAACCTAGTTTATAATTAATCTGCTAACGCAAATACTTTCCTGTAATAATTATGTGTTTAGTTCTAAAAAAGTAGGGTTTAAGTTAATTAAAATAAGTTTGCAATTATCTAATGTTAAATATTAAACTAAAACTACTGTCCTACATATAGCATATTGTTAGAGCTCCCGCAGCCTGTGATACAGGATTATCCTAGTACAGGCATCTAACATTATTATACCTACATTGTTAATTTCGGATTGATATTGTATTTTTCCCTTTTAATATTTTGAATAAAGACTTTATTATTTTTATTTTTTTTTATTATTCACAGACAATGGCCCACCTTCCATCTTGCAACGCACCACCTGCACACTTGATGATCTACAAGGTTTTGTTTTGCATCCTCGTCAAAATGGATCAGGATGTTGTCACAAAAGACATAAGGAATCAATGTATAGTAATAAATTACGATACCTAGTTAATTATTTAAAAAATGCTGATTTTTGTTGTTTTTTAAATTGGTTGGCCAGAGGCTAAGTATTGCCATACAACGTGGCAATGCTGCCAGTCTCTTGGGCACATTACCAGCTGACAGCGTTCAGGAGGAGGTTTTGAGTTATAGTTTATTGTTATTTTAGTTATTTAATTTATTAGTTGATTAATCGTTGTAATGTATAAAGAAGTTATTTAAATTAAAACCAATAAATATTCTAACAATATCTATTTGAATCTGATAAACCAGAAATACCATTTTTTTTAACACTTATAGGTAATTTTAAAATAGGAATCCTTTGTTTACTCAATTTGAGACAGGTATGTAAAGACGTGTGTATTAATGAAAACCAAATACGTACAACTATTTCAATTCTTTGTTAGATCCACAAATCCGATTAAATCTTGTATTTTGTATTTACAATATTACTATTTTGTATCAAATGCATATCTTTTTATGTTTCATTTTACATTTGCACCAATATGGATAAACAATTAATCCGTTAAAATGAGAAAATATTTTATTTATATTATTGATGTAATAAATAAAAGTCATAATGTTAATGTATGATAAAAATGTTACATAATTTTGAATTTGAGAGTAAAATGTCAAGGTTATGATCTTGACATTTTATTCTCAAATTTTTAATATAATATTATTGCATTTTTGATGTTGCTAAATAAATAATGTTTCTCATTGCTATTTTTGTATTATTTTATTTATTTATTTAGACACAAGGTATGAAAAATAATAAACTAAGCCCCACAAAACCATAGTAATGGTTTGACTGTGGGGTTGGTGAGTGTTTATACACTAATTCTAAGATATCGTACCTACTTAAGACTAAGAATAATAAAGTTATATAATGTAATAATACGCTAAAGGCACCGTAACAATTTTCTAAATAATGTTTTTTTTTTTTTTAAACTACTTTTAATTATCTTCACTCATTTGCATTTGTACATTTTTAATTTGTTTACAGTTTCTTGACCTCAGTCAAGTAATACGTTCTATTTGGAAACATACTCTTCAAAAACTTCACGCCTGCTGAAACCGAAAGGTGTAACGAAGTTTTAAGCTTTAATCCGCAATTTAAGACAGCCTTTGGGTAAATTCCACATTTAAACTGAACATCAGGTTGGCCAACAGTCGGTTCACATTTAAAGTTAAAGCTCGTGAACACTTACTTAAGAAGCTGGCAGAATCATCTCATAATTAAACAGTTGTTAGTTTGTCTCTCTCTTTACTTTATGTTTATATGTATGTATTTATGTATTTATTGTTATATTATATTTGTAATTTTTTTTTCTTACTTTTTGTTATGCTGCACCTACTATGTTTTCTCTCTGCATCACCCTAAGGTAGACTGGTAGAAAATGCCCAAGGCATTAAGTCCGCCTTTGTACAGTGTTTTTTATACTTGTGCATAAAGTTTTAATAAATAAATAAATAAATAAACTGCGTTCAAGGGAGGGCTGCTGTCATCATCGCGATTGAATATTGGCACTGACGGCTCTTGAACGCAAGAAAGGAGGTTTCTCATAAGATGACAAGTAATAGAGAAGTATGAAAGAAGAAGACATGCTGCGGCGACCCCAAATAAATTGGGATAAGGGCAAGAGAATGATGACGGCTCTTGAACGTGACTTCGCTCAGTTACGTAACATGTGAAATTCACTCTTAATCACAATCGCTCGAAGACAATCCAAGACCAAATAACCTTATCAACATAACACAATGCCTAATAATCACACGCCCACACCGCTACAAACACGACAGACCACAAATTGCCAGTAATATTAGCCTGCCTATAGTCTGTAGCTAACTATCTAGATCTAGACATTCTGCACTGAAACTCAATAACCAAACGACCATGACTAAACTGTATCTAAGTAGGTAATAATAATATACCATCGTCTGGGTGTTATAGAGTAGGGAGTGAATGGAGGAAAAGGATCTTTTTAATTTTGATAAGTTCATTCTGTCGAGTTTTGTGTAAAAACCACGACAGTGGTCATTTTGCCAGTTGGTTAGGGTTGTGCTTCATATTCATTTATTAATTGTAAATTTATTTTTTGTAGTGTTGCTTGCTTACAAGTTAGTGTTCCTTGTTTGGACTTCCGTTCAAAATACCAGAACTATTCAAGCATTCATAATAAATTACATTATAATTACTTACATTGGGGGGAAACGTATTGGTGCATAATCATGTTGTCACATATAATTGACAAGTACTTACCTTCGCATACACATAACCTCAAGAAAAAATATTTAAGTAATTTAAGTTAAATTGAAAAAAGAGCATTTTATCGTTTAATACATTCAACTTATCATGACACGTGTTCAATTAGATGTTACAGCGACTGCTTAAAGAATATTTGTACCAATAATAGCTCCATTTGCTAACTACTCTATGTTGTCCATATAATGCGGATGTTTCCCGCGCTCAACTTAAACTAACTTCCGGTTCCGGTGTAATCGCATTTCCTTTGTTTCTGGCGGCGGTGCCGGTGAAAATTTACAAGGTAGAATGTTATATAGAAAGTTAATTTTGTCCATGTAGGTATATTGATATTATCATTTGAGAATTAAAATCAATATTGGCCCGTAATAACTGCATTGTAAAAAATCTGTGAAATTTCTGTACTATAAAATGAAGTTGCGTGAATAGAATCGAATAATATTTTATTTTTGAGTGAATGGTACATTAAGATCTTAATAATAAACAGTTTCACATACAATATCATTGCAGGTGTAAAAAAAATAAAATTAGCATAAAAAGCCAAAGTGGCCAAGTTCTAGGCCGCAACAATATAATTATAATAGTTTGTCATCAAAAACGCTAAATAAAGATATACCCCCATTAATGTATTTTTTATTTTATTTTTTATTATTATGGCAACTGAGCCGGATCCGACTATTCTGCCAGTGTCACGTCGTGACGGCCCCACATAGGGACATGCCGTCGAACTTTGTACTCCGTGGTAGTTGTTAGTCTAGGCTGAAAGGACGAACACATGGGTTAGTATTTAATGTAATTAAAATATACTTTTAATAAAATCTCAAGTTGAAAAGTAGAGTGAAAAGTCAAAGTTTACTAATTATATATGTAATGTCAAACGATAAAAAAATACATGTCAATAGGTATACATACACACACAAAGATGTCAAAATTTATAATTAAAAAGTTCATTAACTGAATAGAAACAGTTGTGTAAAAGTCATTCAAATAATGTTTTCCTGAATTTAGTGGGTGATAACACTCTAATGTGTGGGTGTTATTAGTTAACGATTTTGATTGTTATGCAATTGGAATTCATGCTAAACAAATTTAGTCTCTGGCTAGGTGCAAGTAAATTATTTGGATTTCTGCTTTTCACTCTTTTAGAAATGTGTTCGTACAATGGGAACATGTGCGAATACCTTTTTATAAACATCTCGAAAATATATAGGCAAGGAAGTGGAAGATTTTTTAGTGCTTTAAATAATGGCTTACAATGCTCTAAATATTCTGCTCCATACACAGTTCTGACACATTTTTATTATGCAATGAATGCTCTGTTCACATCCAATATATTGATCATGAAATATGTTAAAGGCAGTGTTGCAATCTGGTTCTTGATATATTTTATTAAAACTTAAAGCCGATATACAATCAATATATTTATTAATATATTTTTTAATTGTCTTCTCTTTTGACTTCATAAAAGAAGTATGGAATCTTCGGCTTATTATTAGCTATCGGAAGAAAGAACGTTAATGACTGTCCAGTATCATGATCTGAGAGGGCTAGGTTATGTTTACTACTTTTTGTGTCTAGGGTCGAGATATAACTGGCTACTTGATCTATGCACTTTTTTTCCTAATGGGCATTTCATGTGTCAAAAAGTTGAAATTATGTAAGGTAATTGAAGACCAAGGAAACGAATGGATGGATTTTGTAAGGAATGATATGAAAGAAAAAGTAGTAAACGATAGCGTGACGGTTGACAGAGGAGAATAGAAGGAAAAAAACGTGTTGCGCCGACCCCAAGTAACATGAGACTTGGGCAGGAAGGTGATGATGATGTCCTTGTTTGGATTTCCGGGTCAATCAGAGTGTTATTCGGTTTTCTAACATGTTTTTATCAGTTAGTACTAGTAAACTTAATGGGTTTAATGATAAACATGCTTAAATTCAAGTATCTAGATCTGGCTCGCGAGGTTGTCGACATGTGGGACGTGACAACAGCAGTCATTGTGCCGATAGTCGTGTCGGCCAATGGCTTAATAGCCAAAAGCTTCGACCAACATCTGCGAAGTCTTTCGCTTGACAGGATCAAGGGCTTGATTCAGAAAGCAGTTCTTCTGGACACGAAACGTATTGTGAGGAGGTTCCTCTCTCAAGAGCCCTCACCACCGGTATCCCGGACCCTGTTCCCGATGCTGGTAGGCTACTATTTTCTATATTTTTAAATGTTTTTATATGTTGTTTTGTAAAAATATTTAGAAATGTAAAGATACAGAAATATATATGTACAGAAAATGAATAAAGATATAACATGCTTAAAGTACTTGGTTCACACGATGAACTCAAAAGTTAAATAATGTCAAAGCATCAAATAGGTAATAGTTATAGGTTTAGACTTTGCATTTTCCCTGAAAATAGTCCAATTCACCAGTTTATATGTAAAACTTGTCATTGAACCGGTGGAACACGTAATTTCGACTCAACGACTGTTAATTGATTGATTAGTTTGTGACGCCCACGCATCTAATTAAGCCGCAGATACACGGTCTTCATGTATTTTGTGTTGATAGACTGATGCCAATGAAATTTACGTTAGGTCCTTGTGGCTTAAAATGTATTTCCATGTTCAGAACCGTAATTGTCTGAAGACCAGTCTTATATAGTAGGATGGTACACCTCTTTGTCCTAGGAGTCACAGATAGCCCACTGTGCCGAGCCAGACGGGACAGCAACCCACGTGCTTCTACACTGCCCAGAGGTTGCACCATACAGGGCAAAGTTCTTCAGTAACCGGGTACTGTCCACGAGATTGTCAGCAACACCAAGGAACTGCTGGCCTTTCTCGGGGAACTGGGGTTGATCGAATAATGTTCCCACCCATACGCAAAATACGCGCTTTTTTAGACGTGGAGTTGCGGAAACCAGCTGTTATACAATACAATACAATGGTAGCATGGTTCTTTTCGCACTTGAATGTCATTCAGGAGGACGCTGTTCCATTCGGGGGTGCGTGCAAATGTACTTGTATCTCCCAGGCCTTCGGCACATGGTAATAGTAGGAACAGTGATATTTTTGTCAGTTAGAATCCGACATAGCCTTCCTCCTTAGTAGTCTTTACGAATTCAAAAACAAAGGAGTACGCTGTTGTTGGTAAACATTTCTGAAATGGTGGCGTACGTTCTGTTACGTGCAATTTAGGGGTATCATATACCCCTCAGTGAGTGTGGTCGTCAGGCTTTGTTGTCACCTTGTGGCGCATTCCCCAACTGGTTTGAAAAGGTCTGATAGGCAGTCGCTCCGTGTAAAATACTGGTATTCACCTGCATTTGATAAAACTGGAAGCTGACCCCAACATTAGGATAAGGCTAGGCAGATCATTTGATGACTTCCCATCCGTAAAAAAAAGCTCGGCAGATGAGGCATCTTACTTTTATTAATAACTAGCTGTCCGGCGCAACTTCGTTTGTGTCACATTTTCCCCGTTTTCACATTTTCCATTGCAGCTCCAATCCTATTAGTCGTAGCGTGATGATATATAGCCGATAGCCTATAGCCTTGCTCGATAAATGGGCTATCCAACACTGCAAGATTTTTTTAAATCGGACCAGTAGTTTCGGAGCCTATTCAATGCAAACAAACAAACAATCAAATCTTTCCTCTTTATAATATTAGTTTAGAATACTTGAATATGTAGTACTGGATTGTGTATAAGAGATTAATATATTGATAAAAGTGGACAAAAGTTCCTTTGTATATCATTAAGTAAATACTGACTTTGAACAAAACATTATAATAATTACGGCCCCTAAAGCAACTTGTGAAAAAGTTATGAAGACACACTGAATAAAAACAGCCCTCCCTGTTATAAGATTTCAAGAAAAAATCGGCTAACCAAATAAAATTGGTTTTTGATTTTACGATGTATCTTTACAATACATACCTCGATTCACAAAGTAAAGTAAATAATGGATTTATTTCGTGGAAAGCGAGATAGATTCAAACGCCGTATTACAACAAGCGTGGTACTCACAGAATTTGTTATTAGATTTAGAAGTCAAAGCATATATTGAATATCTATGAGTTGGCGTTTGAGATGCCATGCTCTATTAGATCGCATTAAACTCGAAGTAACTCCTCACCGTTGTGGCCTTTGTGTATGAATTGAAAATAGAGCGCTTATGATACGGGAATTGGTGTGGATTGTAAAAATTTGGCGTTCGCTGTTCTTTTTTAATGTTTGAAATTAACAAAAAAATATATAAATACATAAAAAAGTAAACAAAACAAATATGACAAATTAAACTGGTTCAGTTCGAGGCCAAAATACCTATTTTAGCATTGTGCTGTATCATTTATAAAAAAGTCACAGCGCTGGTATTCTGATAGGGCCCAAATCAGACAGTTTAACAAGTCAACTTTTTGGTCAATATTTTAAAACTGGACAACGCCAACATTTTCTTGAAGATCCCTAAAAAGTAATGCCAAAACAAACTGAAAAGTCATGGCCTGAACCCTGTTAATCAGTCCAGGATTTTCTTGGCTCGTTGCTGACTGCATACTTCTCTCAATTCATACTCCAGGACGAAAATAACAGTAGTATAGCGTCACTCTGGCAGCGTTCAACCTGTCATGTCTAACAGACGTCGTTGAGTTCCAAAGTGTGTGCTACCCTGATAACAGAGGAAGGGATAGGCAGCTATAGAAATAATACGAGGTAAGGATGCTGAAGAATTTATTGTGGAAAATTACCATTTCTGTTTACGAAATAATGTTATTGTTATGTCTGAAACTGTGGTGTCTGTCAAAAGTTTTTGTTGAGTTATCTGTACGTTAGGGCAGCGTTATTCCTCCATTTTTATAAAAGGAATTATACGTTTTTTACACTGTAAAAAAAGTATAGTATGTATAATATATGTTATGTCAATGTGGTGACACTTGGGGGAGTCTTATGTTCAGCAGTAGACGTCTTTCGGCTGAAATGATGATGATGATGATGTATAATATAAATACTTAACTTCTTTTTTGTGAATTTTCACTAAGCAGATAATTCTTGGTGCATTCTGAACTAGGAATCAAACCAGTTACAAGTTACTCAAGCTCCTTTTCATTAACCCGGAGGGGTCAGTAACAAAAGTTGGTTTAATTTCTAAATATTTCGCTCGTTTTATGTCCGCGCATAGAGTAGAGGAAATCGATTTGGTGTTTGGTGTTCCAGAAAAAGGAAAACATAAAAAAAAAATTCACCTGTATTTTCCCTCTGCTGGGCTAAAGCCACCAATTGCATTCTCTACCAGTCAACCTTTGGGTGATGCAGAGACGAATAGTGCATTTGCCAACCGCCTTTTAAAAAGCACTTATCTACATTCCTTACTTCTCTGTCCAGAGCTGCCAAGGATCAATCTTCGTTAAAACATTTTACTTTATTCTGCCTTATTTGACTCATCTGAACTATATGCATATGTAAAAAAACCGGCCCCATTAAATATTTATTTTATTCAGTTTTATATTTGTTATTATAGCGGCAACAGAAATACATAATCTGTAGAAATTTCAACTGGCTAACTATCACGGGTCATGAGATACAGCCTGGTGACAGACGGACGGACGGACGGACAGCGAAGTCTCAGTAATACGGTCCCGTTTGACCCTTTGGGTACGGAATCCTAAACAGCACAAAGACAGACTTGAGGTCTTGGGCATTTTTTACCTGTCTACCTTAGAGTGATGCAGAGACAAAACATAGTAGGTGCAATGTAACAAAAAATTTACAAGGGTAAAGCGTAATAAATACAAATATCATACATACAAACAAAATATACAAAGTAAAGAGAGATAAAAATACATAGATGGAGAAAAACTAACAACAAATTAATTTTGAGAAGTTCTTTTCCATCTGGGTTTATTTCATGTAATAGCGAATTTATGTTAACCGACCTTCGTTACCTAAAATAGGTAAATAAACTCCAGCTCCAAATTCTCGGATCAGTTATTGGGTGAAGACATATGATGCATGTCCTAAAACATATTTCCCACATCAAATTATACACAGCTCGAGAGTGTATTGGATGAATTTTGAACTTGGAATAAACTTGCAATCTAAATTCATGGGGCGCCGGTTCTGACCGGACGGTGGCCAGTCTTACTTATTTGTACATTTGGACTGCGTTTGTTTGGGAGTGAAAATATTGCAGCTAGTCAGTACGTGACATCTGTGTTGTTGACACGAATGATGTAACAAAGATTTTGTTACATATTTTGATTTAAAAGAGTGTCCATGGAGTTTCTTGCCCATTCTTCTCCATAGAGATCTACGCTTTGGAATGGGCAACTACAGTACTTTCACAAGTTATTGTGTCTTGTGACTGGGATTGTAGCTTCGCGGTTTTTTTTACTTTCAAAAGTGCCTTTAATGGTCTAATTGAAATAAATTCTTTGAGTATGTATTTCCATGATCAAGGTTAGAAATCCGAATGAAAATTCCTAATAAATTGAATGAAAAAGGAAAATCTAGACTTTTTTTTGGGAAATAAGATTCCTAGGTTTTACTGAAACTCTACTCTTTTTAGAGTACCGTATCCAAAGGGTTTCAACGGGACCCTATTCCTAAGGCTTTGCTATCTGTCCGTCTGTCACGGGGCCATTTCTTTGTTACCATCTTCTTCTTCTTTCTAAACACTTGAAATTTTCATAGAGTATGCATTACTGTAGCCGCAGCAAAATATAAAATAAAATAAAGTTAAAAATTAAATATCCCCATACAAGCACCGTATTTCAAGGCGTTTTTCGGAACCTTTATCTGCAATTCAGACTCGCACTTGGCCTGTTTTTTAGACATGTACAGCCTAATCGTTGATGACGTGTTAAAGTAAAACTTGATTGGCGTGTTAATGCATATACACTTAAACAATTTGTTCCTCTTAGAGCCATTTCTAATTTAAGTGACTCTATTCCACTAAGCTTTTCGGTTAAAACACTACATTGCACCAATTTTCCCAATAACACAAATGGGTATTTTAGTGCACCTACTCCATCTGGCTAAAAGCCCATTTGCGTTAGTCATTACCTACTGCACCAATAACCACCTGCGGTTATACAGATATAAGATAATACGTAACTGGCAATCAATAACCTTGTGGTTTCCGGCAGAGAATAAACTATCCATTTCCTGTGGTTGTTATAAAATATGTAGTGACTTAATACACTACAGGCAGCGGTAACATCCTTCATGATCATCTGTCTTGTCTCATTTTATTTGGAAATAGCATAGTTTTCTTAAAAACAACCCGTACCCACTGCAGGAAGAAATTAACAGTACCTGACTGTAGTAGAATCGTTTGCAAAAAATTAAAGTACCTGGCCGTAGTACAATTGCGAGCTTTTGGTACAAGTTCACATTCCATTGTTTTGCCTAGTTATAGCGATTTGACTATAATAATACGGGTAACCTCTTGTTCACGAGCCACGGTCTCCAGCGACACACTGTCTTGACTTGACTGCAGAGAGTCATGGCGCACTTGACGTAAGTCGCATTGTCTGAGGCCGCGTACGGGGCTTAAAAATCCATTTATTATCTTCTTGGCCTTGCTACTACTTACACATATTTTTAACAAGATAAGACTGGAGACCCACCACAAGAGCTGGCTTGGATAACCAGGAAATGTATAAAAACCGACTCAGGATCCAGGTAGGTTGAACTGACTGATGACTCCCCACAAAAAACAATACACTTCATCTCTTATACTGCGTGTCTGTACGTTAAAAGAACTGATGAACGGTACTTATGGAGTTAAACTTGGGAGTTTAGCATGTTCTTAATTTAAATTCCCTTAAAAAAATTTAAACCTTCAGCCTACCGTTGAAAATGCCAACAGTCGTGAGACATGGAAATAATGCCTTTACCCAGGAGTGCGACACTATGGGCTGATGTAATAATAATAACTGATATTCATTTCTCTATTATGTCGTTGCTCTAGTTCCCACCCAGTACGTATTCAATCCCATTGAAATCATTGACCAAGCGTGTCAAACCCTCCATCTATTCCAAGCATCAAAGGCGCAATTGTAGTATTATCTAACTTTCATCTCGTATCTGACAGCGAGACAACATTGTCACTAGTTTACGAAAGCCTCTCGAAATAATAGGCGTTTCAATATGAACAAAATACACGACAATGGCGGTGCTATCTTATTGTGACGTGCCGGAGCGTACGCGTGATTGAGCCTCGTTCAAATGTAAACATGAGCCACTACTATGGCACGGAGTATGTTAAATGGGAGGCGGTTTAGTTTAGAAGTCGTTTTTCAAGGAGCTGGGCTGGAAAGGACTATCTAAGCGATTTCTGGCGGCAAGCTGTTCTGCTGTATACCAACTTGAAGGGTAAGTTTGCGAAGAAGTAATAAGTACTATGGCACAACCAATGTTATTTAAACCAATGTTATAACTAATAATGAAGGAACTCCTACGCCGCCTACAACAGCTCATCTGCAACAGCTTCTGTCGTTGCATGATTGAAAAAGAAGTTTAAGAGTCTTATGTACCGATCCCCGTAACCACACTCACATCAAGTTCTACAAGTGCCTTAAAAGAACTGAAAATAACCGGTTCTAAGCGGTTCTTTCAAGGCATTTGATAACCCAACATCTCAACTTTCACATATACTTACCTCTCCGCTGATCCTTTCTGTTCTCCGATTCATTTTGTTGTGATATCCAAGCCAGTTGCATCGTTTCTCCAGGAGTTGTCGAGATTCATTGCTTCAGCGTTTTTTTGGTGGTTGCAATTATTGATTACGAAACTGAAGTTATTATAAATTGAATAGCAGGATTATTCCAATCATCATCATCATCATCATTTCAGCCGAAAGACGTCCACTGCTGGACATAGGTCTCCCCCAAGTGTCGCCACATTGATCGGTCCCGTGCGACTCGCATCCAGCGGATCCCCGAAACCTTCACCAGGTCATCGGTCCACCTAGTGGGAGGCCTTCCAACGCATCGTCTCCCGGTTCGCGGTCGCCATTCCAGAACTTTTCGGCCCCAACGGCCATCTGTTCTGCGAGCAATGTGCCCTGCCCACTGCCACTTAAGTCTGGCAATTCTTCGGGCTACGTCGGTAACCTTGGTTCTCTTGCGGATGTCCTCATTTCTGATTTGATCACGCAAGGAAACTCCGAGCATAGCTCTCTCCATTGCCCAATAAAAAATACTAATGTTTTAAAGGGCACTTTTACACACTTTTTGGAACCCGGCAATGCGGCTTAGCAGGACTTCTCTGGATTAGCTTAAACTTTTCTAAAATAATGTTACTTTCCGACCCATTTAGTAATACTCGAACGAACATCCGTGGTAGGACCTCTGAACATTCAGGTGTATAACACGATAACGCTTCTGTAAAATTTCTGTATAAGCGTTGATTTTTGAATCGAAGTGGTATTAAGGGCTGCATAACCAAATTTGTGTCTTCCTTATACTAGTAGTTTTTTTTTAATAATTCAGGTTACGCACATACTTAGGTAACTGAGTCAAATATTGAATTTACCTACATTTTCACATGATTTTTAGCTTTATTCTGAACTCTTATAAATACATATTGTTTTAATATCATTTCTAAAGTGCAGATAAGCGGTAGTATTCGATTTTATAAAAGCACTTAACTTTTAGCAAGACAAAGAACAAATCAATATTCTAAAATAACAAATTTATCATCGATTCCTTTTCAAAACTACGTCAGAAATCTACAATTAACTAATATTTAGACACAGTAGTCCAGTACCCTTTCAGTTTTAGTAACTTCAGTGTCATAACGATATCTCTTGAGTAAACGTACTCGTCTGAACTTTATTAAAAGTTTGCTACGTGATCTTTTCTTGACATAGTACTTAAGTAGGTAAGCTTGCTACAATTTCTGTTGGAAACTAACACCTATATTCTAAGAGCCAAATCAAATCCATTTTTGGTTTTAATCGAACTGTATTGCCATGACAACAGTTGAAAACACGCACCAAATCGTATTCCTAGAATTTCTTGGATGCAATTGGCGGATCTTCATATAAGGTACCTCCTCCAGCTACCTATCTTTGTCAAATCTATAGTTGCATCCTGCTTCAATCAATGCTAAAGATGGCATATGACACTTTAATCAATGTTAAAGATGTACATAATGAATATTTTTCCGGTGCTTCAAATTTGACAGATGAAAAGTAGGCTTTTATATATCAACTTATAAGTAAATAAACAGGGTGGAATGCAGGCGTGGTTAGTCCGACTTGAAGTCAGTTTATGACTAAGAATACCACGTGTTAGATATCATGTTCATTATAACTATCACAGGATGCATCAGGGCTGCGGGTTGTTCGAAAGAGATACCGTGGCCCTGGAACACAAAGGGCTAAGAAGGAACATGGATGGGTGTTAGTCAGTCAAGTCTGACACTCCCTTCCGCTCCGCCCAGAGCGGGAGAAGTCATTTGATGATGACCGATCCTAAAAAAAAAAAGGATGCATTTTTTATGTAAATAGAATTTATTTACATACATGATATCATAGTTTTTAACTTGATAAATAATTTCATGGTAAAAGCGTTGGAAAGCATGCGGTATCAGTGCATACCTGCGGCAAAAAAGTGTTTTCATGATAACAGACAGAAATGCTTATTTATGTATCATCATCATCTGCCTAGCTTTTTCCCAAACTATATTGAGGTTGGCTTCCAGTCTAGCCAGATGCAGCTGAGTACCAGTATTTTACATGTATTTTTATTTATGTATAAATATACATAAATAAAAATATATGTAAAATAGAAAGTAAAATCGCAATTTCAAATCCAAATACTGTTAACTTCCTTGTCAATATTAGTTTTATAAATAAACACTCACAATTGGATACAAAGACAATAAACCTATTCCTCTACAAACTAATCTTACTACTGTGACAGATTTAACTGAACTTTAATCGTACGTGATCAATTAAATGAGGAAACGTCGGCGTCGTTTACATCAGTCAACGTTCAGATAGAGATATATCATAAATTAAATGTCAACTACATGATGTCAACAGTATAAGAAACAGAGATAACGTTTTTAGGTTAAATATAATAAAAAGGAAACGTTAACCTACATGTATTATCCATTGGTTGGTACCTTTTTCACAAACAGCTGCGTTAATTAGGTAGAATAAGTATACCTTATTGCATTACATCACCTTCCCTAAAAGAGTTTGTACAAGTTTAGACTCTTAGAAGTCTGACTATTGTAAAAAAAGGTTTGTCTGACTTCCAACATTTAATTTATCAGATGGTTGACAAAATAAAAACTTAATGAATTAATGCAGACATACTTCGATGGTATGGCCACTTTAAATGTGCAGTTCAAGGTGGTGTTGCTTGGTGTAAGTGGTACATTTATTTCAGTTCTGTGTTTACCCACCTGCACAGATAGTTAAAGTGAATCTCTTGGTGGCCACTATCTGAATAAACACCACCATCTTGGTTTATCAATATATTTTACGAAATAATTTCTCCAATGTTTATCAACGTTCCGCTTTCAACGTCATTCAAGCACCAAAGAGATTCTTAAAGCACTGTAAAACAGAACCTTTTCAGACAACTAAAAGCTCTTTTGTTCCCACCGGATTATTATGAACACGTCTTTAGAAGTGATTTTGTGCATACCCGCCGTAGACCACTAGCTCCCGGACTAAGTTTGCACATAACTTAATACAACGCGCGTGTGGGAACACTATAAGATACATTGTGTTCTTTTAATAATGCTGCGAAATAGAATAAAGCGAAAATTGTAAGTTTTGGTCATTACAGTTTATTGTTTGAAACAGGAGTTTATTACAAGTTTATGGAATTAATGTTTACAGTTTAAGCATGTAATTTTCTTAAAACCTTCATAAAATTCTTATCATGAAACTGGGTTGCAGGGGTTGGTACTGGTTTTACGCTGCATCCGGTCAATCTGGAAGCCAAGCCTAACCTACATTGGAAAAGGCTAGGTACCTAATAACAATAATATACTCTTAAACCGACACCTTAGGCAGCTTTCAATATGCACGCATATTATTTTAGAGGAACCTCCTCACTAAGCACATGTGTTTGGTGAGGAGGTTCCTCTCTCTGGAGCTCTGACCACCGGCAGCCTTGATTTTGTTCCTGATACCGATGGGCTACTGTTTTTAAATATTTTTATATTTGGTTTTAATTTTAGAAATGTAAAATAAAAGGTACAAAAAACCGAATACGAAAATCTTCTCTAAAACCTTCGTTTAACACTAACACACATAGCGAAAGATTCAATTTATACTTAGCTAAAGAGTAGATTTAGGGTTTTATAAAATCCGCAGAAAAAAATAAGAAATGGTAAAAGCAACTCTGATGTGGGTAACTAACAATATTTTTTAAAAATCTTTCTATTTATCTAAACAACGTCATATAATATCACAATCCAAACAAAACGATTTTCAAGAAACATCGGAATACGCAATCTTTGATCGCCCCTCTACTATCTACTTTCGAACGAGTTTGTATGTGTTTGAAAAATATCAATTTGTTGACTAACAGGAGATGGTTAGATCCCGGTGTAGGTACGTGACCGCAATACTGAAGAAACAGAACAGATTTTGAAGAAACAAGTCGGGTTGAACGCGACATTGATAGGGTTAGAGTGTGCGGAAAACTACGTGAATTATTTATCATATTTATTAAGGTAGGGAAGTCTTTGTGTATTACGTTTCTTGTTCTATATACGCACACATATTAAATGAGAACATTTCAATATGTTTTGTATTATTAAACTTTACTACAATTCCTGGTGTATCTTCTGTTTATAGGTTTTCTAGCTTTTGGCCGCGGCTTCGCTTGGGTAGTGTAATGTTTTAATATCACATACCACACTCGGGTATAATGTAGCTTTCCATTAATAAAAGAATTATTGAAATGGAATCTGTTGTTCCCCTTATATTCAAACTAACAAATTTACTCCTTGGGCCTATTTGGCGCAACCGTGAGACACACAATATTATCTTTTTCAATTTTATGTTTAAGTTTTAGTTTTTTGAAGTGTGCATTTGTGTCATGTGCCAAATAAATATATTTTCTTTCTTTCTTTTCTTTTACTCCCTCTACTTCTTCATAATATTTGTATAGATGTATTTGTTTGGTATTTTAATATGCTTTGGTATTACCTAATTTTTAACCGACTTCTAAAAAAGGAGGAGGTTCTCAATTCGGATGTTTGTATTTTTTTTTTTTATGTTTGTTCGCGCATAACTCCGTCGTTTGCCAACCGATTTGAAAAGTTCTTTTTTTGTTTGAAAGCGTATACTTTCCAAATGGTCCCATGAAAATTTTATCGAAATCAGATAAGCCGTTTCTGAAAAAATCAATAAAAATTAAATATTTCTAACTTTTAGTTTACTCTGCATTGCGTTTTTTGTTCGCGCATAACTCAGTGATTTACGAACCGATTTGGAAAATGATTGTTTTATTTCAAAGCCTATGCTTTCCATTTGGTCCCATAGTCACCAAATCGGGATCTGATGATGGAATCTTGGCGAAATTGAGGGAACTCTTCAAGTTTTATAGGAAACGTACAGCGATGTTGGTATTTTCTACAACAAGTAAAGCATTTGCGTTCAATAAGAACCATTCTACCATCAGATCTGATGATGAGACCAAGAGAGAGGTACTGGAACTCCATAATAAGACAATGTATCTTAGCTGTGTTTGGGCTTGTTGGAATTGTAACGGTATGCACTTTCCACGTGTACCACAGACTAACTTTTTGACTTTCCTTATTCAACCTAAGTAACATGTGGGTCCTCTGCTTTGATAGTCTGTTTTCGCGATGATCAGGGTTCTTATTCAAAATGCGTTGATCATTTCTTTCCCTTATTTCTTTTAATCGTTTTCCTTTTTCTCAGTTTCAGTTCGACGCCTTTTCTCACACGAGAATCATCTTTACTAGGCCTACCCATATTTTATTATTAGATTAAAAATATGTCACTAAAAATTAAGAAATAAAAATATTTTTTACAAAAAATGAAACCGACTTCAAAAAACACTTAACGCACTAAAAAGTTAAAAATAATAGTATAACCTACATATATTAATAAACCTAACCTAACCTACGATTAACCTATAATAAAATTTAATAATTCTTTGGAGTCGGTGCCAAGCTATATACGATACCTAAATGACTATATACAGACTAAGGCCAGAAAAAAGCAAAACATAAATCTTACAGCTTCTAAATATTAATTCATTCATTAATTCTAATTATATTGCTTGGCACCGACTCCAAAGAATTATTAAATTTTATTATAGGTTAATCGTAGGTTAGGTTAGGTTTATTAATATGGGTAGGTTATACTATTATTTTTAACTTTTTAGTGCGTTAAGTGTTTTTTGAAGTCGGTTTCATTTTTTGTAAAAAATATTTTACTGTTTCCTACTTAAAATTGTACCGTAAAATCGTACCCACGTAGCCAGTGCTATACACAGAAACCAACTGTCCCAGTGCTGGGCATTGCCTTCCACTCTTTTCTTCTTGCGGTTTTCTCCGGCCATTCTCTCACAAATGCCTCTGAGTCGTCACACCAGCGTTTTCTAGGGCTCCCTCGGCGACGACGCCCGTTTTCTGGCACCCACTGCGTGACGACTCTGGCCCATCCACACAAAAATACCCATTTATGGGTATTTTTTTCTCAATTATAAAACAAGGATAATTGAAGTTGAGTGGAGTATTAAAAAACCTTATATTTTTGTGACTTACTAGGTAAAACTATAGTTTAAAGAAAATCCTAGCTGATACTTCAACTACGTGGGGACATTAATTCAAAAGTGAACAGGTAAAAGGAAGCATTGTTTTTACATGTTTCAATATCTCGCAGTCTACAAACCGCATTCACAGCTACAAAACTATGCAGGTAAACAAATCTAGTGAGATTTTGTCTAAAACTTGAACAAGACAATCTCAATGCAACTCGCTTGGAACGTAACCTTGACTAACAAAGTTCATATCGTTAAAAGTTAACGTTTGAAGAGGAGCATACGTATGGTAACGTTCGTATCTTTGAATGAGAATAGTTACTGCTACAGAAACCGAAACAGTTAGTTTAAAGGCAAAACTTTTGGAAGCTTAATTAAATGATTCTATCCGTATATTATTATTTTATTTATTTATTTATCTGACAACATTTAAAGAGGTGTTCTGTATGGTGTCGGACGTAAAGAATAGCACCATCCCATATCTTCCCGTGAGTGTCGTAAGAGGCGACTAAGGCACTTGGCAAAGAATGGGCAGCACCGTTAAAAACCCAACCTATACAACTCATTTAAATTTCACGACAACTTCTTTCCTTAGTCAATAAACGATAAATACGGTAAAGCCAAACACCTATTGTTCTTGTTTAATTTTTAGGTGTTTCTGTTTGCTACAATACCAATAGAAATAAAAATCTTTCTGAAAACATTACTTTACCCGTATTTGGGCTAAGCGTTATTTTAGCCACTTCCGCACAACTATCAAACTGTAGGGACAAGATAGAGACGGGCACAAGTCTAACACCCTTATCTACAAAATGTTGTTTTAGATCATCGTCAAAATTCAGGAGGTTGTCACAAAAGACATAAATAATCAATTTGAATTACAGTAACTAGTTAACTATTACTAAACGCAGATTTTTTTGGTTATTTAAGTTTGTCATTATATCAGAATAACCCCCTTAACGTGGTTTAGGGAAGAAATTATCGAATAAACGTTGAGATTGTTTGTATGTGTGAGTGAAAGCGCGGTTATAGGACGAGGAGAGGACGGGCCGCGTTTAAAATACGGGTGGTTCACACTTACAGATTTACTTAAAAAAGAAATAAATAAATATTACCTACCCATTTTATTATTGATTCGGGTCGAGAATCATAAGCAGATTTTACCTCCTTGAATTTGACGAGGAAGCAAAACAACACCTTGTATACTTAAGTTAAAGTATTTCCTTGACTTTAAGTTATGACGTATGCAAAAATTTTGATGCAGAAGAAGAGTTATTTAAACGAAGTAAAAATCGTCAAAGAACGCAAAGCAAATAATTGTAACTTTTCACAGTTCAAACTTTAAGCAATTACTAACAACTTTTACTCAAGTAATTACTATGATTTGTTTATATAATTATACCGGGTGAGTGTAGGTGAGTCAAAATCACTCATTAAACTCACTTAAATGTCACGCTGATGGTGGCGGGTCGGATCATTTAGTTCCCTTCAATATGGTTGAGTTGAATGATGGCTGACATATGCGTCATGTTCGTGAACGGACTCTGTCAGTTGTGACTGGTCATCTCTTAGCTACCACGGTTTATTTATACTGATTCAATCTTTTATCTGGACGCGTTCTTAACTTGCCCGTATTCTACATAGTTCACACAAATTTGTAATTCTTAACATGAATGATGTAACCATGATTTTGTAACATATTTTGATTTAAAAGGGTGTCCATGGAGTTTCTTGCCTATTCTTCTCTATAGAGATCTAAGCTTTAGAATCGGCAACTACAGTACTTTCACAAGTTATTATGCCTTGTGACTGGAACTGTAGCTTCGAGATTTTTTGTTTTTTTTTTACTTTTAAAAGTGCATGTAATGGTCTAATCGAAATAAACGCTTTGAGTTTTGAGTTTCATGTGATAAATAAAAATCTCGGCCTCTACAACAAATATTCTACTCCGCATTTCCCACCCAATTTTCTTCACCAGCCAGTCATCAGAAACCATAAAACTATCTAAAATTATATATTTAATTAGGCAATTACTCCCCAGTGGGATAAACGAAGGCGTATTGAGCGATGAGATACCGGAGTATATCGGATAACAGAATGTGCCCGCGGAAAAGATAATGGTCTTGTTTTTTCCGTTTAAGATGCTTTATTCAGTATAGGTACTCGTATTTTGGGCTTAAAGGCTATTAGAAGTTACAAGATAGCGTGAATAATATGCCTTGTTAATCAAATCATATATAAACTATAATATACCTAGTAACCAAAGTTTAATTCAGATTTTCTCTTTTTATTAGTAGTTACTGAACATTTTGTTCAAATAAAAGCTAAAATCTAATATATAAAATTCTCGTGTCGCGGCTAAACTGATTTGTATCTATCTGATATATAATTTGACATTATTGTAGGAGGAAGTCATTTTTGGCAGAGATATGTAGATCTAGGCCTAATTCTTACTCTATAGAATGTCATAACACACCCTTTACTAAGTTGCACATTCTATTCTAGGCTAACAAAGCTTTTCTTTTCTAAACTCTAAACGAAACTCCTAGTTCGTATGTACCTAGTATAAACTAATATTATAAAGAGGAAAGATTTGATTGTTTGTTTGTTTGCATTGAATAGGCTCCGAAACTACTGGTCCGATTTGAGAAATTCTTTTAGTGTTAGATAGCCCATTTATCGAGGAAGGCTATAGGCTATATATCATTACGCTACGACCAATAGGAGTGGAGCAGCAATGAAAAATTTTGCGAAAACGGGCAATTTGTGACGCAAACGAAATTGTGCCAGACAGCTAGTTACTTATATATATAACCAGGTAGGCACCTATAGTTAAAGGAAAATCCCAGTAGTTACTTCAACAGCGTGGGAACATTAACCCAAAAGTGTTATTGTTTATTTTATAGCTTGTTCGTGTAGGATAACTAGTTTAACAGTGCCTGTTATTAAACTACTAGCACGCATAATCATTTCTCGGCGTAGCTACATGCGAATGAGATGGTATTTTTCAGCGCTTTTTACTGAATTATTGGTATTTTAAGCTAAATTTTGCGTGTTTAATCTGTGGGGTCTTATTGAATCTAGTCACTACATGAGTAAAAGTTGAGTTCATGAGCTTTGTTTAGTATTTCATGATGCATAGAATTAAGCTAAGAGTGACCGAACGCCGTCTTATTTATATTAATTATATTTATTATATCAAATCAAATCAAATTATTTGCGATAAGTGTTGGTACAATTTAGGTCTTAACATAAATCAACATAGATCCAGAACACTTAGTCATAATACTGTGACATGCAAACATTTGGGTTTATATTTAGTCATATTCATAGTTAATTCAAACAGAAATTAAAATTCAGTAGTAATATTATTCGATACATTAAAAATATTATAGATGTCAGGGAGTAGATGATTATTAATTTTAGTATTATATTTCATTGTTATTTATTTCAATCTCTTATTAAAAATGTCATTCACTGAGTAGAAATTCTTTTTCAATAACCATACCTTAAGACACCTTGTTAATTTATTTGCCGATTATTTTAATGCTGTCAGGTATAGCATTAAATATGCGAACACACATTGTATAGCTATTTTTACTATATAATGCTGTCCTAGGAATTATGGGCAAAACTAATGTATTTCTGTGCCTATTACTTTTTGCAAAAACTTCATGTGCAAAACCACACACAAACACAACAACTCCGTGTACAAATAACTCCGGGTGCATCTTAACAAATTTAGCGCATCCAAAGATATAAAGACTTGGAAGGGTTAGTATCTTGAACTTTTTGAAAAAGGATTTGCATGATTCCCATGGGCGTATTCCCGCTATGGCGCGGATGCATTTCTTCTGTCCGATGAACACTCTTTGACATTCTGTTAAGTAAACCCAGGTGATAAGACCATATCTCAACACAGAATCAACGTACCCATAGTATGCAGATAATACGGTTTCTACAGCTGATGTTTTTGAGCGTTCGTATAGAACGAACACGAAATTATTTATTTTATTGCATACTTTATTAACGTGTGCCTTCCAGTTACAGTGTTTCTCAATCATGATACCGAGAAATGTCGTTTCATTTACTTCTTTTAATTTAAGTCCACTATAATTGATGTCTAAGGTCTTGTTTTCTCGTCCATATGTACTAAATTGGATAAACTTCGTTTTTGTGAGGTTTACACGCAGATTATTTTCGTCAAGCCATGTTATTATCGATTCAATTGTATTATTGATGTCAGTTGTATATGTATTAATGTCTGTATTATGTGATGTCATTATTAACGATATGTCATCAGCGAACAGAAAACAAGGGTGATTAGTAACTTCAGGAAGGTCATTTATATATAGTAAAAACAATAGGGAACTAAGCACACCTCCTTGGGGCACACCAGACCTGTTATGTCCATAATTTGATCTATGTGACTTTAGTACATGTTTATTATCTATTTTTTCAATTTCTACACACTGCATTCTGTTATTTAAATAAATTTCTATCCATTGAAGTGCTGGACCTCGTATCCCATACTTTTCTAATTTATCTATTAGCAGTTTGTGTGATACGAAGTCGAAGGCCTTCGACATGTCATGTCATAGGAATATAAGATTCAATTAAGAAGTAAATTTAATTCGGAATTTCTCAGTGGGTCAACACGGAGTGTAGATTTATGCCTCCTATAGTGGTTCGTATGCCTAATCAGTTTCTATTTTTTGAAGTCCTATGTAATAGAGAACACGCCTCTTGTCACTGATCGGCGAGCCTACTGGTTTTAATCGGACATAAATCCAGCCTCAATGGCTGCTACAGAGAAATTCCTAATTGAAAAACTCAATAACACTGGCTGACCCGGGAGTCGAACCCAGGCCCACATGCTCAGCAGTCGCGTTTGCGATTACTAGACTCACGATGCAGTCAAATGAAGACAATGTTACGTGGAAATGTTGTCCACTCAATTCGTAAAGCATTTAACTGCACATAATACATAAGAGCTGAGACACTAAAACACAACAAAGATGTTTACGTATGTAATAAAATAGTAGACAATGTAGGTGTATGTTTGTTGAAACGACATTATAATTTAATATTTTACATAGTAATATTTCACCCGAACGAAAATTACCTATTACTCGCTTTGGCACGAACTGAGCCAGGGACAGTTTTACATGCTACTCGTACAAGAATAAAATGTCACCAAAAATACTTTTTTGCAAAAATAACACACAAACGATTTCCAAAAATAAAACGTTATTATTTATTTTCCACTTTAATGTTTTTTTTTTTTGGAAGTTTGTCAAAAAGTTTTATTTTGTAACATATTATATAATTATGTCAGTGAAGCAAGTGCATATTTGTTCAATAATAAAGTAAGGAGTCGTCCTCATTAAATCGTCATACAAGAATGATACAAGTATTTTTTTAAACATTCTTACTTTATGGTAACACGTCATAACACGTAAAACATGTCCAAAATAATATTAATTTAACTATTTTTAGTTAATTGACTAACCATTTATGACATTTAATTTTGAGATCAATTAATTATTTGAGTAAGGTAATTATAACTATTTTGTTAGATTGAATTATAAAACATATTTTAAAATAATAGTGATGTATTATTTTATATCTGTATTTGTAGTTTAAGATGAGTGTTGCTGTTTGTTTAATTTTTTGATCCTTTGCGATTGAAATAAATGGTTCTATTCTATTTTATTCTATAACAAGTGCAACTGATCCACGTTGAAGAGACACACGGCTGATGATTATGCTCAAAACTCAATGCCTCACGTGATCGTTCAGCGGCTGAAAGCGTGCAAGCATTCAGAGCGTAAGCGCCGCCGTGTCAGCCTGCGCCTCGCAGATAAGTCACGTTTTCATTACACAAACTTCGGATTAACCAACATACGTCGGATAGACGTAGGGACGTAGCCTATTATACTGCTTTAGTTGTAAGTGACTTAATAATATATGGTTATTAATGTTTTTTTTTAGGAATTAATTTAAATGGCATAGTAAGGTACCAAATTTGTGACAAAAAAAAATGTATGCCGAAAGGCACTTGGTTCTCCTCGTCATTGCGATATTTTTTTTAAAAACAGTACCTGGAACAGGAACAACAGTTTCAGTAACTAAAAGTTTCCCAGGTATGCCTGGAAAACTTCTAGTTACTGAGATCATCATCATCATTTCAGCCGAAAGACGTCCACTGCTGGACTAAGGCCTCCCCCAACGCCACATTGACATAACTTCGATTTATTGACTTAACTTTTTATTATATAAGAACTTTATTTCAGATCATCCCATGATATACACAGATCCATAATTGTGTTAGTACGCACTTAAGAACTATGTTAGTAAAACTAAACTAAACAAAGTACAAAAAAAAGGCAACCAGACTGACACGTGGCGTGCAATCCAGTGTCTAACAAACGGACCATCTATCCGATCCGCTATTACTCTTAAGATTGTGTTGGAGCTTGCCCGTATACGGTGCAACAATGAGGCCGACCTCTTTCTCATGATTGCTTGAAAGCCATCAATCCGAGCTTCCAAAAACATGCCCGATGCACTGCAGTATCTCGGAAGCCCCAACAACATCCTAAGAGCATTATTGTATTGCACGCGTAGGGCATTAAGTGCCCGCTGAGTACAGCTGATCTACAATGTGCACGAGTAAAATGATAGGCAGTATGCACGAAACATAGTGCACTTCACCTCACTCGCGCACCTTTTAAACCTGCGAGCTAGCATGTTCCCACGGACAGCCAACGCCCTACGCTCCCTCTGAACGTCCACGTCATCCACGAGGTCCTCCGTAACCCAGTGACCCAGATACTTAACCTTCGTCACTCTGTTCAGTGGTACACTATTTAGTAAAACAGATGGGATAGTGTCGACTTTTAGATGTTGTGGTTGGAATACCAGCAGTTCACTTTTTTTCGCATTGTACCTATGCCCATGGGCCACGGCGTACTCCTCACATCGCATTATTTCCGTAATCCGCTGATTGAGGGACTCAGCAGCACCATATTATCAGCATAGCTTAAATTGTTAATTCGTGTGCCATCAATAGTACAGCCGACTGCAGTGCTACTGAGACCCTCAATCAACTCATTGATGTACAGGTTGAAGAGTCGAGGAGATGTTAAGCCACCCTGTCTCACACCACACTCCAACCTGTACTCATCGGACAAAACATTAGCCCACCCAACAACATTGACTTGATTGCTGTACCAGTAATCAAAAACATTAATGATCTCCACGGGGAGTGAGATGGACCTCAGTTTCTCCCACAGATGTTCATAAGACACCAAGTCGAAAGCCTTGGATAAATCAAGGAAGCATCCATAAACTGGAGTCTTCCTGTCCGTGTAGTACCGGACAGTATGCTTAAGACATAATATTGCCGTTTCTGTAGACAGTCCGGCTTTGAAACCGAACTGTGCATCGTTAATTTTGAGGTCATTACGTAATTGTTGATCTAGCATACTGTCCAGTACCTTAGCTACAGTGGTGGCTAGCGAGATGGGTCTATAGTTGGAACCATCCGAGGGGTCACCTGTCTTATTCTTGATCACTGGCACAACAATAGCTTTCGTGCACTCGTCCGGTATATACGAGTGTCTCATACAAAAAGTGAAAAACATAGATAACACTCTACGTAAATGCCTACCCGCATGCCTCAGGTGCTCAATGCTAATTTCGTCATGTCCAGGGGACTTACCCCTCGCCATCTTGCTGATAGTGAAATCTACTTCCTTAGCAGAGAAGCTAACCGAAGGTAAAGTATTTGACTTTTGAGAATCAGCCTTGAGCACCCGCGGCAACACAGGAGGACGGTCAGATGGCACCACTTTAAATTTATTAACAAACATATTTGCAATATCCAGTGACTCACCAAAGCCGTCAACGCTGACAGGGGTACGGTTGTGGATTAAGCTTACTAGTCTCTTTCAAAAAGCTTTTGAAATTCTTATTTGCATGTTGTGTAGCCAGAACATCCATCTTTACCTGCTCCGCGTTATTCTGACACCATTTCAGTTTTGATTTAAAAATACAACGAGTCTCTGTCATTTTATTGTAAACTGGACCACAACGCGGACGACCCAGTGACAACCACGTCTGAAACTGCATACGCGCTTCCTTATGTGCTGGATAAACATGTCTGTTCCAGCCCACAACACACTTTTATGTGATCGAAATTTATGACCGAAGCTATCCACGGCCGCTTTACTTAATATGTGAATTATATTATTTATTGACTTAACTTCGTACGTAAAGAATAGCACCATCCCATATCTTCCCGTGGGTGTCGTAAGAGGCGACTAAGGGACTTACCAGAGAATGGGCAGCAGCGTTCTCTGTGCTTTTGTAACAACCGTTCTGCGATTGCCAACCCGCCTGCCAAGCGTGGCGATTATGGCAAAACCCCTTCTTGGGGGAGGCCTATTTCCAGCAGTGGACGCCTTTCGGGCTGACATGATGATGATGATGGGGGACAAAATAGGCTGAAAAAAAGAAAATATTTTTAAAATCTATTTTCATCTGCTGGAATCCACGTTTGCGTAGCGTTAACAAAGACATAGGAATCCTATGAGACTATAAACATGAGTTTCAGCTATGTAGGTACTCTCCCGTTATTTTTCCCCTGAGAGAGAGGAGCTCATAGCACAAGTGCATTAGCAAAGCTTGAAACCACACGTGCATATTAAACTACCGTGGAATAGAAAATCTAGCTTAGAAGTAAAGATTATCACATAAGGTTTTGTAGTTGATCCGTTTGTTGTTCATCATTGGAGCTTATGCAGTTAATTGGGGTAATCCAAAAAGCTTTAAGTACTTAAACTTACCTGGTCTATTTAGTTTTGCTGTAAATTTGTTAAATTTCAATAACTATGTCTAAACAATATCTATCAGGGTAAATCTCTCTTGCACGGTAACAAAATTCAGAATATCAGGAGTGTTTCCAGGATCTCCACAGGAAAACACCGGTACCTAAGTAATAATTACATACCTAAGCCTACTTGTTTTTATTGTTTTAGCCAAAAGCACTCAGTGGTCGCTGGAATAAAGACACATAGCAATACTTCATACATACACTCAGCATTTTCCGATGTCATAATGCGCCTGTCTTTTCGGACCGTCAAACTCGGTGCTTTAATTTTCATCCCTCAATATCATTGCACTAGGTCAAAACACCTCCCCGACAAACTCCTGCAATAAAGATTCAATCCAACAAAAATCAAAATATCATGAAGCACATAACACATGTCGTTTGATAATAATTGGTAGTAAAACGGGCCAGCCGATCGCTCTCTGCCACCGTTCCGGTCCTGACCCCATTACGGACACATATTAATTTTTCGCATCCGGCACCGGACGCGGTCCTAATTGAGCTCTTTCACCTCCGCTTAACATTGACGATGATTAGTAGAAAGCGGATTATAATAGCCGGCATGCATATGTAGCCTTATTTTTTGCGTGCTCTACTCACCTGCTTTTGGTTGTTTTTGGTTTTCTCAACTGGTTTTGTCCACCAAGAACCCTATTTATGAACTAATCATGCGTAGGATGGCCATCCAGAAAATCTAGTTCTGGGTACAGTTGGAATCAACTAACTCTAAATTGGTATTATAATTTAAACTTACCAATAGACAATTTTAACGTAAGTTTTAACCAGTTCAAAGCTCAAGACTGCCATCACCAAGTTTATGAAACGTCATGAAAAGTAAGTAACAACAGGTCCGAATCCAAATTTATTAACTTTTCTTACGCCTCAATCATATTATCGGAAGCATTGATTAATACGAGCAACACGCAGCAAGTTGTTAAATTAATTTATCATCATCTGCCTACGTTTTTCCCAACTGGGGTCTTCTTACTGGAAGCAGCTGAATACCAGTATTTTACATAGAGCGACTGCCTATCTGACCTCCACAACGCAGTTAGCACTGGGTAATACGATACCCCTTGGTGAGACTGGTTGTCAGACTTTCAGGCCACTGATTACCTGTAATGACTGTCAAAGATCTGCAAATGACAGCCGGGACCAAAGGCTTAACGTGCTTTCCGAGGCTTAGAGAAAACTCGGTATATAATGGTGATCACCCATCCGCACACTGACCTTGGCTATCAAGGCTTAACCTTGAAGATCGACCCGCGCGGCTGTTATTATTTAGCTAAGAGTAGTGACAAAAAAAAATGAATTAAATTATTTACTATATTTTTTTTTATAATATTAGTTTTTACTGATTTTTTAATATAGTTTACCATCTCATAAAACGCAGCAGCTTTTATAGCAGCAAGCAATAATTTGAGGAGAAATCAGACGGGAGATTAACATACATGGATATATTAAAGGAAAATTCAAGTTTACAGCTTGCTTATTGAAAAGAATTCAATTATCACACATTATGTCTAGTTCAGTCAATAAGATTTTCAATAGATTTGAAAATTATATCTGCTTCCTAATACGTGGATGTCATAATTATATTAATATCTTTTATTACATAATATTAAATTTCATAAAACTTGCCTAGAAAATCACCGTAAGGGGCTCTCATTACGCGGCTCGGTCAAGGGCTTGATTCAGATAGCTGTAGTCCTGGATACGTGTACTCCAGATAAGGTACCTCAATCGTGAGCCCTGACCATCGGCAGCCTGGACCAGGTCCCTGATGCCAATAAATGCTATTTTGTAAAAATATGTGATTTACACATTCTATGATTTAAAAAAATATAAAAACAATTTTATTTTAGATAGATTTAAAATATCATTCGACTTCATAAGATTGATTAATGAAGAAAGAAAACAGAACGGTTTTTAAAACATTCAGTGAATACAAGTGCACGTGGGCGTATGTTTCTTCTAAGCTGAAATAATACTGGACTGGTAAATAGCGATAAACAAAAAAAAAAAAAACAAGAAAATATCCACATTCTACTATAACAAAAGTGATTACCGACAGTGAACGTAACTAGCTCCAGTTACGTACGGACCAACGGAATGTAATTGCAAATCAACATCCAATCACAGCTTACTGGATTACTAATCAGCCAATACTATTACGCGTAATGAAATTCTGAGCTCCTTTACACGTAGGTCAAAGCTTTTAGTTCTTTTTGACGGTCAATAGTGGTATGAATGAATGTTTGCTTATACTGTTTAAAAAAAATTGCTAAGGTGAAGAGAAACTTAAATTCACGATTACATTAGCCCCTAAAAAAAACTTAACGCGATCAACACGTCTAAACCGTGTCCAACAAGAACTGTCAGTGTCATCATTGTTCATCATCATTTCAGCCGAAAGACGTCCACTGCTGGACATAGGCCTCCCCCAACGCCACATTGACATAAGGGGGGTTTTGCCATAATCACCACGCTTGGCAGGCGGATTGGCGATTGCAGTACGGATGTTCCAAAAGCACAGAGAACGCTGCTGCCCATTCTCTGGCAAGTGCCTTAGTCGCCTCTAACGACACCCACGGAAAGATATGGAATGGTGCTATTCTTTACGTCTGACACCATACAGAACACATCTCATCATTGTTATTATTGAATAACTGACCTTTTACCAACTGGCTCCAGAGCCAGAGCCAGTTGCCCAGCACGACTGCTGAGCTTGAGGTCCTGGGTTCTATTCCCAGGTCAGGCAAAGTGTTATTGGGTTTTTCCATCAGGAATTTCTCAGTACCAGCCACTGAGTCTAGATTTGTGCCCGGTTAATGGCAATATGCTCGCCACCTTTTATATGGGACTCAAAAATACATAATTGACGAAATGTGGGTGTAAACTTAGGCAATATGCTTGAACCCAATTACTCGGGACTTAAAAAAAAACTGGTGAAATCAGGGTGTACCGTTAAGTACACCTCTGAATAACCCTTCGTGGATTATAAGCGTGGTGTTATGTTAATAACTTATCATCAAATGACTTCTCCCGCTCTGGGCGGAGCGGAAGGGAGTGTCAGACTTGACAGGCTAAAACCGATCCATGTTCCTTCTTAGCCCTTTGTGTTCCAAGGCCACGATTGGATTATTTTTCTTCTTTTGATTTTTCTTCTTCCATATCACACATAATAACTAAAGTCCAAGTTTCCTCCCGACGTTTTCCGTCACCTGTTTTGTAAACAAAAGAGAGGTTAATACTGAATTAGCCCTTTATTTGCTAATTATAACCTTTAACTGGCTGGAAAGAACATCGACGCAAAAAAAGAAAATTACCAATCTACTTTTAATGCGTTCTTTTTTATTTATTTTTTTAAGAAGCGATTCAAAATTTATATCTGGGGAGGTTTGGTATGATGTGTACTGAATACATGTTTATCGTTTGTGCATCGAGGTCTCTACCACCTGTATTTAATTACCTTTAAAAAAAAACGTTGATTTATAACGTTACAAATACTAGATGTTGGCATTTCTAAATTGTAGGTACATCAGATAATTTATTTTCCAGATTTTTCGTAACAAATTATTAAGAAGCGGTGCTATTGCGAGAATTTAACAAATAAATATTCTGCATGTGCCTGAGACACTCAAAAAAACGTTGAGGAAGCAAGTTACAAGCACTAAACAGAAACCCACCTTTTACCTTTATTTTATTTCGACAGTACCTACATTACAAATTCGACAACATTTTCTTAAATTCTACCATGACTGTATGGAAAGTTTTACCAAAATACATAAATTATGCTTGTAACGTCGGTACAACCAATCATGTGTTAAAAGGTCAGTATCTAAGGGGTTATGTTAAGGCCAAGGGCAGCAGCATTCTTCGGTTATCTTGTTACAAGTGACAGAATACCTACTGTTTTTGTCGATAAAATTGTCAAGAGCTGAGCGGTAAAAAAAATTATCAGCATCAGATAGCTGATACTTTTTTCGCTATTACAATGTTGGTCTCAAAGTGAAAGTTGTTCAGTTCCATCGAACTGAACAACTTTCACTTTGAGACACTACTCACGATACTGATTCCATTAGGGCTATTAATACGCAAATCAAAAATATTTTTACTTAATGCAAGTACGGAAAGAGTTTACGCACAATGAGTCACAATGATGCGTACAGCGCAGCGGCGCGGCGGCGTACGGCGTAGTGTAGGTACCAAAGGCAGCATTCGCTATCGCGAATATCGCGATGCGCAACTTTTGATACTTTGCATGGTTTACTACACTTTTAAGGTTTTCCATTAATAATATTTTTGATTTGCGTATTAATAGCCCTAATGGAATCAGTGTCGTAAGTAGTGCCTTAGGTTAAAATAATGCCCATGACTTCAATTTCACCCTGTAAGTATATAATATATTGTACTTCAATGAAAATACAGATTTTGTATTAACAAACCACAAACCAAAAAGATGCCATCCCCATAATATTTTATCATTTAATTTCCTCCGATATTAGCAGCAATCTTCAAACACTAGCGACTTCTCATTTGATAGCTGTTTTATCGTAGCCAGGGACGCTTTTTACTAGGCACTTCGTAGCTTCTTGAAGCGATGCAGCTAAATGCTCGGCCATAATTGGCCATCGAAATGATAGCCCAGAAAATGTCATGCTATAAAAGAAGACGTTTCCAGTCATATTTATTGTCCCACAAACATTTCAGGCCTTAAAGAATGACATAATTTATGGAGACGAATTATAAAACAAGCAATAAATGATTTTGAACCCTAGTTACCTACATCATTCCTGCGGACCGTTAGAAAGGAACAAAGGTTGAATTCTACAAACATTACATATAATAATATCATCGTTGAAGTTCCAAAACTACGTAAGTACAGTTTTGGCGGTTATGATTTTTGATGCCGTTTGCTTTGTTAGAACTTCAACAACGATATAATGGTCTTTGGCGATTTAGGCTTTGGCTGGCCGGCTTCACCAGCCGCAATTCTAAATTAAACTCATGGGGTAGGGCAGACATG
Source organism: Cerastis rubricosa (assembly GCA_949152445.1). NCBI lineage: Eukaryota > Metazoa > Arthropoda > Insecta > Lepidoptera > Noctuidae > Cerastis > Cerastis rubricosa. The sequence goes on from OX424532.1 coordinate 16,830,772, forward strand.
ACTGCGTGGAGTCGGATTCACAGCGATTTGATATTCAAAAATGAATTTAATTTTTTTTTTTTTAATTAATACAATTTTTTATATTTCATGCAAAATTAGGAGATTCAATTATTAGGAAATGCGATATTATGACAGAATAGTTTTAGAAGTAAATATAATTATGTAACACAAAATTCGTTTTTTTGAACATTATAGCAAACGTGTTATGGATAATGACTTTCGGACAAAAAATTTCAATTAAGAAGTCGGTTAAAAACAAAACTACAACGACTACGTATTCAGTTTTAATTTAACTCAGACTTTGTAGTATTTGAAGTACATAGAAGTTCAGAAAAAACATTAGCAGCGACGCCGGTACAAAAAAGAACTACTTAGTTTGTCTAAATCTTCTTTCGATTTTTTTTAAGCTATTACTTCCTCGGCAGCGGTGGCCGAGTGATGGCAGCTTCGACATATGAGCAGTAAGCAGTGGGTTTGAACTCAGGCAGGCGCATTACTTTGTGGAATTTTTTTCATCACCGCTGCCCTCAGAAACGGTGAAGCAAAAAGTTGTGAGGAAACCGTTCAAAATGTTCTAAAACTAAAAATTCGAAGACATGTGACATCTACCAACCCACACTGGGCCCGCATGGTGGATTACAGCCTACTCCCTCTCATTGAGAGGAGGCCTGTGTCCCAGTAGTGGGAACATTAAAGGCAGATGATGATGATGAAACAATCCAACACTCCTCAATGAAACATACCTCTGAATGCTCAAGAACCTTTTATTATCTCATATTTTTTTACTGTGAATTGTCGTACAAAGATATGTTTATGGTACTAAAGAAAAAAACATAGTTTTGCCTCAATTTAAGTTAAAATATAGGTAGTGTTCCTAGGAAACCCGGTGGTTCCTTATAAGGAAAATTTGACGATTGGCCTTGCTATGGTATATTATTTTACTATAATTATTTTCGCCTTTTAATTTTAAGAATTATTGATTTGATGATTTATTATTTATTTACTTGTTTTATTTTTGTTGATTTTAAACATTCCGGACTACAAGGCTGGTTATATGCCAGAAGAAGTCTATTCTGTAGTTTCTATTATTTTATTATAATTAATATGAAAGAGTCATACTCATAATTGTTAGTTTCACCTTACAAAGAACGGACCCTAAGAATGCCATTTTGGGTATAAAAAAAGTTTTTAATTTCATTATAAAACACGATAGCAAGTTATTTGATGCCAATATAATACTCATTACTACTATTTTTAAATTACTTCCGTTAATATATTCTTAGTAATATGTTGGTGTTCAAGTAATATTCGTTGAGTTTTTATAGATGATAAAAATATATGGAGCATTTAATGTTTCGCTTAAATGATAGAGCTAATTATGTAGTTTTAGTAAAAACAGATATACCTATTTATTGTTACAGCTCTATTTTTAGGTTTAACTACTGACGACGAGAGGCCTTGTTTGGAGCCGTGTTCCTTGCAAGGCCTTCCGAACGGCCTTAATAATTTTTTAGTTCATGTATCCAATAAATAAACAAATAAAAAGTGTTTAATCGTTAGAGTGGCCTTCCATGGTCCATCCACCTTATTATGGATTTCCGCGAAGTACTGCCTGATTTTTTCTTGCAATTCTAAAATACTTTTTCATCATATTTTTTTTTACAACTCTCTGCATAGTTATTTCAATTAGTATTAAGCGTTATCTTTTCATAACGGCGTTTCATTTTCGTAAATGTGTGTCCAGATTTTAATTATTTTGCCATAAAACGGTACAAAATGGCTTTTTCACAATCACTTAGCCAACGACATTGCCCGAAGCGATAATACAGCAAATACGGGTTATTTGGCTCACGGAATTATTGGTCAGAAAATATCGGGCACATAATAAAAGACAAGACATTTTCTACTCAATTGAACTATCATTGGATGTGTTGTATTCGTGTTGTGTTCTATATTTCTATGACAAAGAAACTGATCAAAAAGTAACTATCAATAAAGTCCTGATTAACTCATTAGTTTGCTTTGCCGGATAAATAATCATCATAAACTCACTCTAGACAAACTGATAAGCAAATGTGAAATAATAATAATTAATCATTATAATGATAAAAATTATTCCGTTAATACAATGATTTAGTCAGAACTTCAGCCTATGAACGAAGGGCCATCATTACAAATCGAAAATCTTGCATAAATATGTTAGCTTGAACCTATAAAACTGATAGCGATTCGTAAAGCAATAGCAATAAAAAACACATCTCTAATACAGAATAAGGCACTTATAAAATGCATCAGATTGTGGTCGACACTATCATACTTTCAAGTTTCTTCATACTAATCAGTCGCCATGTGGAAAAAATTTAAATCATTTTACAATAAAGACAATTATGATTTGACGAAAGGCGATGTCGATCCTTTTGAGTTTCATCAGACCTTCTACAAAGTATACGTCGCTTTTAAAGTTGGAGATCTCGGAAACCAAAACCCACCATCGTAAGTTGTTTGATATCTTGGAGTCAAAAGATCCACTTCGTAAAATAATTAGGAAGATTTTCAATGTGTCTGTGATCCACTTGCCCTTCAAAAAGCCTGAGACCAAAATGTTTGGAGCACTTTACACATTATTTTACGTTCTGTATGGTGTCGGACGTAAAGAATAGCACCATCCCATGTCTTCCCGTGGGTGTCGTAAGAGGCGATTAAGGGAATTAGCAGAGAATGGGCAGCAGCGTTCTCTGTGCTTTTGTAACAACCGTACTGCGATCGCCAACCAGCCTGCCAAGCGTGGCGATTATGGCAAAACCCCCCCTTCTTGGGGGAGGCCTATGTCCAGCAGTGGACATCTTTCGGCTGAAATGATGATGATGATGACACATTATTGTGGTAGAAAATAACGTAACAAGCGAAATTTTGTATAGCGGTAAAGCTCAGTCTGGATTGACTTGCATAACTTCTATGTAAGCTTATCAGAGGTAAACTTAAAAATATGGGTGGTAGAGCAAAGTGGTCGAAGGAAATATAGTAAGGCGAACTAAATTTTTTAATTAAGGTTTTATTTCATTTGTACTTACATAATAACGCCATATTTGTACGCTTCCTGGCACTATGTTGTGCCAGGAGGCGTACGCGCTTTATTTCATCTAAGTTAGATCTGCATTTATAAGGTATAGGTATAGATAAGGTATATATATAAGAAATTTCATAGAATTTCGTTTCCAAGAAAATTTTTCGCATAATATACTTCGTCCTTGTATTTTTAATTCGCATATTTTTGTTTCAACTACTATTTACTTAAATTAAACATATTTTACAGAGGCACTTATAGTCAGTGAATCTTATAGTCACATTTTTTTATTTAACAAACTAAACAAACCGGATAATTATTTTTTAACAAATATTGTTTGTTCGGTGTATGTTTCCGTGGTATTTTATTTCAACGAAATTTTTATTCTTAAATTAAAATTAAAATATTGTCTTTGAAAATCAGTATGTTGTGCTACAAAAGTCGGTGACTGAAACAAATCGCTGCAAAACCAACTCTACGTAGTCTTGTCTGCCCTGCCGCTAGAGTGTAATTTAAGCCCGCGTAGGCGCGGAAGTTGAGGCGGCCCGCGAGCTTAGGAGCAGGTGGCTTCTAACGCGTGCCACCGCGGCCAACCTCGCCGCGGCGGTTTCTCGCGGGCTTGCTAGCAAGCAAGCCGAAGCTGCGGTGGTGAGCGTTAATACCATCTGCAACGGTAATCACGCGTGGGGCCGCCGCCGCCGCCGGAGCTCCGGCCCCGCTGCGCTAAAGCGGCGACAGAAACCATGCCTTGCTTGCATGCTTGCTTGCACGCTGCATGTTGCCAGCTTGCTTGCATGCATGCTTTCACTCTGCATGTTTCTTGCTTGCTTGCATGCGGCATGCAACAGGCATGGACAATATTAGTGAGAAAATAACAAGTTTGTTTTCTTGCTTGACAAGAATTTTATAGGAAGGTATGCATTTTAGATACTGCCACTCGATAAACTGATATTCTTGGCAATAAGTTAGTAAGAAACAAACAATATGTGGATAAAGAATATTAGATTTGTTATTCTATGATATGAATATTCTAACATTAAACTTTATTTGAAATAAAAAACCATGATTTGTTTCGTCAAAGTAATTATTCTGCGTATTGATTATTTTGTGAAATGATAATATGACAAACAATTTAATGTGAAACAAAATTCGATGAAACAATTAGTTATGAAACAACGCACAACCGTATTTATAAACACCTATGTTAACAAATAAATATGTTAATGATGATGATTACTATGATAACAGATAGTGAAGATTTTAAGGATCAAAAAAATTTATAAATATCGTTATTTGGTCTACTCTAGCTGTTAACATCCACACATGATCCACAAATGAAGCATCCTAGGGATATGATCAGTAATGATGACAAATATTTTGAATTCCAGGGTCTTAAATCAAAATGCTATCCTCTTTATCATGGGGTTCATTGCTACAGTGTTTTCATTTATATCCTGCTTTCATGGTATGCAAACAGTGGACTTACCTATTGTTACTGAGGCTGGCACCTATACCCTTTTACTGACTTATGAGTTGCTTATACTCTCCTGTACAAGAAAGAACTTACCACAATATCACAACCTTTTGAGAGCTCTGAAACAAGATTTTCATTTTATTTGTACGGATGGAGAAAAATACCGGTACGTTTTGTAACTTCAGTTTCTTGCAGTTTCATTATTGTTTTCGTCATAAATCTATGTACTAGGTTTACAAATAAATGGCTCGGATCTGTATCGTTTATTTGTTCAATTATATTGTTTCTTATGCACTATTTTATTTTTAACATTTCAGAAGCCGGTATTTTGAGGAACAACTGATAACTTGGAAGATCTGCATATTCGCGTGTATATTTTCTGCTTTTGTTCCAGTCGCGATGAACATATTCGCTTATCTTTCGCTTTTCTATTTTCTGGCTACTCATGATGCCGATACTAACGAGAGCAGACCTCTTCTGTTTCCCTATTGGGCACCTAACGTAGATTTTAGCAAGTCTCCGGTTTATGAAATGGCTTTTATGTTTGCTAATATTTGTGCCCTGCTTTATGCTTATGACTACACATGTAAGTTGAGTATGATTATAATAACAACTTTTAACATATTTGACCACGAACTGAGTGATCTCCGTTTTATATGATGTTCTGTCATTCATGTTAAATCTACTATGCTGATTTAATTACAGTTATGATACAAACACAAATAGTATGGATCAGGCAGATAACTTCAAAAGTTGATATTGTAACATGGAGTCTCCAAGATCTGCTTTTGGACATACATCCAGCCACTAGTAAAGAGGAAAGTGAATATTTCTCTTATTTAATTGAGACTCGAATGAGAGACATCGTGAGGCATCATCAATCGATGTACAGGTATAAGATATCGAACATAACCAGTGGCATATTTAAAGATTTGGCGCACTAAAATGATAGCACCTAGATAGTTTCATAACTAGATACAGGCAGAGGAGTTTTTCCGTCGATTTATGCATTAAAACTTAACGAGCGAGCACAGTGTGATCGAAAATTATTGCACTATTTATTTTTTTTTTATTTTTTTTTTCTCTTTATTTATTTACAGGGTTTTTTCTATAAAGAATATGTCACCCCGATGATTGAATACATTTAAATTACATCTATTTAAACTAACCTAGTCTACCCGCAACCTTATAGCTAAAATAATAATATAATAAAGTGTTCTAGCCTCATCGGACAATGGTGAGGCCAGAATGCTATTAAAGAATCCTACATTAAGATTATTGACAAAAGCCTGACGCCTTTGCACTCCCACACGAGCACACTCCGTCAGGATATGATGCACATCTTCAATGACTCCACAGACAGCACAATTTGGTGAATCGACTTTACGCATCATAAATCCGAAGCTATTGAGCGGTATGTGACCGGATCGGAGTCTCAAAGCCGTCACAACCTCCTGCCTACTCATCTTGCCCTCGCTGAACCAAAGCACTCGTGGAAGAGATGGCTGAATCGTTCTGTACCAGATACCCTTAGTCAAAGACCTTTCATCAAAATATTCTGACCATGATTGAACACATCTGTCTCTAACTATGGGTAAGAGCTCAGTATGCCATGAAGGAGGACAAAAATAAATTTCTCCATCAGACCCCGCTTCATTTGCCAACCGGTCAACCATCTCATTTCCTTCTAGTCCAACGTGAGATGGAATCCACTGCAATACAATTTTTTTATGTTTTGCAACAAGATCAGTAATGGATCTTATTATATTATACGCCAGTGGAAGGCCCCTAAAAGGTGAAGTACTCGTGCATCTCCTCAGATGGAGAAGAGCACTTTTTGAGTCAGTGAAAATGACAAATCGATCACCGTCCAAAGATTCGACATAAGCCAAAGCTTCAGCTATAGCTATTAGCTCTAAATGCATGATTGACACGTTAGATAAAATTCTGAATTTAAAAGAAGCACTTATTTGTAAATCGAAAAAAGCCGCGCCACAGTAATTCTCGTGTCTAGAGCCGTCCGTGTACATACAGTAAAAGCCAGAGTACTGTGCATTCAGAGATTTACAACATATTGATCTAAGGTCATATACATTATAACAGTGCTTAGGTTTATCTACTAACTCTAAATCAGATTTTACAATACCTGATAAGTCCATATTGCTGACCCAAGTGTCCATGGAAAACATGCCAATTTTATTGCTGCAGTACATATTTTCCTGCTTTAGAACCTCGTGAGATAAAACTAACAGTGGCTTTTTCTTATTTCTCCAATAAGGATTATTATAACAAAGACCATGTAGTTTATCCAGTAAATCCATTAAAGGAAAAAGGTAACACTTCGATTTTAAATAAAATTTACCAGCTAAATATCGGCGGCGAATAAAAAGAGGGGGCAATATTAATTCGGATTCCATCACGTGAATCGGAGTGCTTTTGATAAATCCACCATTTTTATTACAACACCAATTAGCCGCAAGCAAATGTTTTGTAATCTGTCCAATTTAGTTAAATGTGTTTCGGCACTATTATCCAGTAAAAAGCTACCAAAGTCGATACGACTACGAATCAAGGAAATATATAATCTTCTTAAGTAGTTGGGATGCACACCCCACCCAGGTCCCACTAAAACCCTAAAAATATTAATCAATTTAAGCACTCGCTCACGAACTTCACTAATATGTTTCTTCCAACGAAGGTTTCTGTCCAGCCACAATCCTAGGTACTTGACGTGGTCTACTAACTCTAAAACAGTCCCGTTCAAACATACTTCTACAATTGGCCTTCTAAAACCTCTACTAAACCAACAGATTTTACTTTTATCGGGGGAAATATTTAAGCCTACATCCGTCAACATGCTATTGATGAGATCAAGTGCAGACTGTATCTTGCGTTGACCCTCACTAACAGAAGAACACTGCACATATATTGCGAAATCATCCGCGTACTGGGATATAAAAATATTGTTTTGCAGACGTTTACAAATATCTGATGTAACTATATTAAATAATATTGGAGATAACGGATCACCCTGAGCCAAGCCAGTACCGGAATGTCTACTAATAAAGCTATTACCAATTCTTATCTTGAGTACTCTTCTATGGAGAAAGTTCCATAGATACCTACAGATGCGGGAACCGACTTTAAAGCTATCTAAAACATTTATTAAAACAAAATTATTTACATTGTTGTATGCATTATTTATATCTAAAAAACAACCTATAGTAAAACAACCCTCGGAAAAACTAGTTTGAATTGTGGTGATAAGGCAGCTTAAACCGTCTAAACACGACCTACCCCTACGGAAGCCAACTGTGTTCACAGAGAATGTGTTACTTTTTTCAAAGTACCATTCCAATCTTCGATATAAAACATAATGGAAAATTTTGCAAATGCATGACAATAAAGATATTGGTCGGAGTGAAGAAACATTACTAGGGTCGCGACCAGGTTTTGGAATAGGTACGATACAAATGTCGCGCCACTGGTATGGGACAAAACTGTGCTTAAAAAAGATGTTAAATAATGTAAGTAATACAAATTTACCTACATCAGGTAAATTCTTAATCATAGAATAAGATATGTCGTCGCATCCAGGAGATGTATCCTTAGATTTGATACATTTATCTAGCTCCTGAATAGAGATCTCACACTCTAATGTAGGGTTACTATGGTGAACGGTAGGGGTCGATGGGGAAACATAATCGGGTGATAGAGAATTTAAAAGATTGGTTGCACTTTGAGCGTCTACAGAATTTCTAGGCGAATGGTAACCTTTCAACCATCTCATTTTTCGCCACATTTCACTGGAAGATGTAGTGTGATCAACTGAGGAACAAAAATTTTGAAAGTTTGTTCTTCTAGCCTGGCGGATTAACCTTTGGGATATATTTATCCTACTATTTAAAATATCCAGGTTTTGGGGTGTGGGATTACGCCTAAATTTGGACAAAGCTAACCTACGATGAGCCACAGATAGTGATAGTTCGGCAGTCCAGTATGGTTTCGGAGTGAAATTTGATGTAGGGTTTTGATTAAATTTAAACATGGGTATGAATTTATTAGCCGCGTCATTCAGAATATCTAAAAATGTATTATACGCGTTTTGAGGGTCATTCGGTAAACACACATTTCGAAATTTTTCTTCCAGATATTTTTTGTAAGAAGTCCAATCCGCTTTTCCAAAATTCCTTTTAATAACTGACGGGAGGCATGACGAGGCCAATGTTGAAATTTTAATAATTAAGTGGTCGCTGCCTAGATTTTCATTTAAAACGATCCAATTAAAGTTTAAAGCCATATCTATAGAAACCAGTGAGATATCTGGGGAAGACTGTTGTAAGCTGTTATCAACTAAACGAACTCGTGTATGTGTTCCATCGTTCAAAGAAATGAAGTTGTTGTCCATTATTGAGTCGTGAATAAGACTACCTCTGCGGTCAGTTTTATAGGACCAACTGGCGTGATGGGCATTAAAGTCACCAAGGATTAAAGTTTTGGATGGCCATAATGAAAACAGGCTATCCCAGTCCTGCTGAGTGGTGGTGATTCTCGATGGACAATAAATAGAAACAATATTCTCAAACGGGTCACAATTAAATATTTGTACACACACTACCTCAATACCGTTATTATTGACGAGAACGTGTAGTAGCTGCGACTTAACAGATTTGTGTACTATAATAGCTACACCACCGTATGAGTCATCGCGGTCCGTGCGATAAACATGATAACCACTAACTTTAAAATGACTTTCTGGTTCAAGCCACGTTTCACTAAGGACAGCAATATGTACTTTTTCCTGACATAAAAGTTCATGAAACAATGCTAACTTAGGCTTAATACTTTGGGCATTCCACTGTAAAATATTTAATTTAAGTGATTTGTTAGCCATCAGAAGGGACAAAAAAGTTAAACAATGCTTTTATCAACGGCCACTCTGAAACGAAACTCACTGACACTAGGGTTAACCATTCGAGGCACAACTGGAAAACACACTTTATTTTGAAAATTAAGCCTGTCTTTTTGAGGTAAATAACCTCCTTAATTCTGGCACACAGCTCTTTGAAAGAAGGACATTCATCTTTAACCTCTTCATCAACAGGCAATTGATGAACGTCTCCTTCATCTGCATCTGCAGTCCAATACATCCAGTCTTCTTCTAGAGGGCTTTTTTTCTTTTTCGGGGGCTTTGGGGTATCGTTGGTCCTACTAGCCGTGGCAGGGGTCTGTACCTCGTGGATTGTGGCCTTTGTTTTAACTATCTCGGCAAAGGTCGGGTTTCCGGTTTGTAAAGAGCTGCCTTCGGGGGGTGTAGAAACAGAATGATTTTCTTGGGGTACCTGAGTTTGAGGAAGGACGATATTATCGGGGGGATCGGATTTTTCAGGTGGCACATAACATTCTAGGGCTTTTCTATATGTACATCCAAACTCAGACATTATTTCTCTAAGTCTTCTCTCTTTCTTGTAAACCGGACAAGACCTGCTGAGCGATATGTGGTTACCCTTGCAGTTAACACATGAAAACACTAACGTTTCGCAATTATCATGATGCCCACCACACTTAGGGCAAACCACATTTTTCGAGGAGCACATTTTCCGCACATGACCTAACCTCCAACATTGGGAACATTGTGATACTTGGTGTATATAAGGCAAAACTTTAATATTAATATCACATACACGAACGGATGCTGGTAAATGATCACCCTCAAAACAGAGTCTAAGGGTTTCGCTGGGGCACCAACCACCCTCATCCCTGTTGCGACGGTCAAGCCTCTTGAACGATAAAAACTTTGCGGGGGCTGGACATGAAATATTTTTAAGAATCTCATCATCCGTAAAATCGAGGTCTACATCTTTGAGTAAACCATAGCAAAAAGACAGCTCCATGGCCTTCTGGAACCTCCAACCTTTCTCCAAAAGCTTCTCGCACATCAGAAGGTTTTTGGCAGCTGATTCACTTTCAAATTGGAAGCGTATTTTAAAAGGGCTTAAATATTTAACCTCATTGATCTGTGTTATTTTATTTTCTTTCAAAATACGTGCCATAGCGAACTGTTTCGGAAGACGTTCTTTATGTGAAACGTATACCTCATACTTTTCTTCTCTCATCGAATTCCGACTACCGTGACGTGAGATCTTTTTTTTACTCCCCTTAACTTCTTTCCAACCTTCTTCGTCTTCAGTACTGTCTTCTCCTTTCCTCTTTTCCGCTCTTAACTGCTCCTCTTTATTTTTACTATCATCATCAGTAGCATCCATGTCCGAAGAATCATTCAATAAGCTTTTTATATCATTACTGAATTTTGGCGAATCACAGCACGGTAAAACGCCTACGTCATCACTCATGGCGCGATCGTGGGCACACGCAGCCGGTAGGTCCGACGCACACCTGTGGCACGTGTCGATGCAATGCGTAAACAACTTTTCGCGCAGTGGGGATATTAATTAGATGCGCGACAAAAGACACAACCAGACCGCACGAGTGCGGCGTACGGCTATGAATTATTGCACTATGTATCGAATGTGTTAGAATTTTATTTTTTCTATTGATCCACAGATGGTTCTTTTCTTACTTACATATAAAAGTTTAAGAGCAATTAAGAGAGTTTCAGTTTCAAAAACGGGCGAAGCAAAATTTTTTTTTAATACCCCGCTTTAGGCTGTAGTTTTTTTTTTTTGCTACTCGGTAACATAGATTTAGAACATACTGTGCGGCAGGCAAGAATAACATAGTGGTTGTATCAAGAAAATACTGGGTGGCAGATCAGAACATACTTAGAGGTTGTATCAAAAACACGTCTCGTGCCACCCATTACACACCTGCCACCCCGGGCCGTGGCCCTCTTGGCTATAGCCTAAATACGCCACTGAGACTAACCTTATTTAAGACTAGTTGTCCGGTGCAACTTCGTTTGCGTCACATTTTCCCCGTTTTTGCAACATTTTTCATTGCTGCTCCGCTCCTATTGGTCGTAGCGTGATTATATTATAGCCTATAGCATCGCTCGATAAATGGGCTATCTGACACTGAAAGAATTTTTCAAATCGGACCAGGAGTTTCAGAGCATATTCAATGCAAACAAACAATCCAATCTTTCCTCTTTATAATATTAGTTTAGAAAACTCAAAGGATTTTTACAATGTTAATGGGTCTCTTTCTCTCTGCTAGACTTGTGCTTGTTCATTTATCTTTATTTTGTTTTAGCCTAATGGAAGATTATGCAATTGTCTACAAGAAATTGCTTTTGTTCGAACAAACAATTTCTGGTCCTGTGGTTTGTATATCTGCCTACTGTATTGCAGAGGTATGTACTTGTGTTTTTTACGTAAATAAATTGCTAGGTTGAATTGGAACTGGGCTGGTCATATTTGCCTCATTGCGAAAAGAAATCGGCAAAAATAATCACTCAGTGGACCCCAACTGGTAGAAAACGAGAACATGGTGGGATGAGTTAGACTCATAAAGTGTGTAAATCAACTCATAACGAAGCTGAAGGGCACTTGTTCGCTCCCTCTATGCGATATTTTTTTGTTCTGGACCATACTTGGGAACCTTCTAGTTACGGCGATATTGGAGGTCGAAGTTCCAACTTCTTCTCAAGTTTAAAAAAAAATACTACCTAGTTTTTGAGGTTAGAACTTTATTTTAAATGCGTACATGACCTGTTTACTAGTTATTGCATCCATCAGCTCATTTTTTTGAATAAGTTATATTGGGTTTTACTATAAAACGTGATTTTTCACCCAAAAAAATAGTTTCCCAGCAATTATTTTTGCGTAGGGTGACTTAGTTTGATGCACAGAATGCTTGGTTGACAGCATCGTGAAGGTTCTGTTTACACCTTATAAATTTAAAGCAGAGGTTTGTAATAACGTTTGATCGAGAAAGACGAAAAGTAGGCCTTTTGTCTTGCATTGGGAAAAGGAAGCATTTACCAATAATTAAAAAAAAAAAAAAACATTTTTAAAGGATGTTTTTTATTTTCAGAAATTAGACAAAGGAGAGTTTCAAGTTATACTTTTACTATTATGTGTTGCTACTTTCATCCTGTCTTTTATACCCAGCTATTTGTGCACTTATCTGGCCTACAAGGTACGTAGGTATTGATTAATTTGAAGATTTCTTAATAAAAATTGGCAGTTCTAATATCAGATGCATTTATAACTACCCTCAAATTATGTTTTCAGGTAAAATCAGTTAGTGACGCGTGTTGGAGCATTCCTTTTTGGAACGCAACCCCCGTGATACGTCCTTACTTGGTTCTTATGATACAACGCTCGCTACGACCTTTGCCACTTCAGGCTCCTGGTTTTCAAGACGTATCCATTGAAACATATTCTCAAGTATGTAAAAGAAGATTTTGTAGATCCCAAAACTAACAACGTCTGTAATGTCGTAATACTTCTTTTGTTTCAGAAAATGACCTCTGCTTATTCGTTGTTCAATATGCTGCGTCAAGCTAATCTATAGGAAGCTCGACCTTAAAGTTTTAAATTCCAAATTTGCAACTAGCGAGTACACTGGCTTATTTAAATAAATAGTTTAAGCACACTGCAAAAAAATGATGTATTACACAAATAAATGATTCTAATCTCAGAAATGTTTTATTGTCCAACTTGTTTTTAATAACAACTTTAGAAAAAAATATTTAGTACGAATGAAATAGCATCCCTCGAAAATGTTGTTAAGGTATATTGGCGCCCACAGTGGTACCAAAGAAATACACGTTACAATGTAATCAAAATAATTTAAATTTATTTAAAAGCGGTTTTACTAAGAAACTGATAAAATAAAGGCGTTGGAAGATAAAAATAAATGTATAAAGGCCAGCCCTCTGGTCACGTGAAGAGTACTTGACCAATCGCTTGGCGATATCCCTAAATAAAAGGTGGGCACTCGGACCCCATAGCCTTAATGTTTCAACCCCAAACGGCTCAAACACAAACCAATTAAGTTATTGTACTTGCGCCGTTTGAGGTTTTCAGCACCTGCAGCAGCCGCCCCAGTGCAGCCCATAGGGCTAGGAAGATGGGATGGAACAAGGGTGTCGACGCAACTTACATCTCTCACCAAAGGCGTCCCAACTCGCATTGCATTATGGTCATACCATCTGGTCTCTAACTTCCCATAGACGCGTGTCAAGCCATTGGGTTCTAAAACAGCTGACACCGTCAAGTCCGTCCGTGGCAAGAGCACGATGGATGAGATCACCACTATGCCCGACAAGATTTTGACACATGGACATGACACATCAGCTGAATCGGCGGGGTGTGGCAAGTTGTCATGAAATTCACGAAATATTCATCAACTTTCGATTTTATTGTGAAAAATATGTCACAGGATCTGTTTCATACGACAAATTTGAGCTTAATATCTCGAATATCGTGTTGACGTTGGTAAAACGGAGTCAGTCTATTGCGAAACATGTGTTAAATACATTACTACACCCTTCCAAAAAGTAGGTACCTTAGATGCGCTGGAAATAATGTACAAAGGCAAGATTCTCGTTTGCTAAAAGAATTCGAAAGGGCAAAATTAAAACAGTAACATCTGTCTGCGTTCTTATTTTTGCCATTATTCACACACAATCCATCCATACACTCAGACACTCACTCAGTTTGTTTGTTTGTTTGTTTGTTACCTTTTCACGACTAAACGGCTGATCGGATCTTAATGGATTTTGGCAAGAAGATAGATTTAAACCTTGGGAAGGACATAGGCTATATATTATCACGCTAATAACATTGGGAGGTGAGCAATATTGCAATTTGTTCATATTCCTCAACTGATTGACAACTGACAACTGTCATAACAAACATTAGAATAGATCGGCTATTTTAGAACAATTGTCATCGAAGTAAATAGCCTGACGGATTAACGGTTGACCTGTGAGTCATAGGTTGCAGGATCAAACCTCAGCCAATATGAACTTATTGTTTTTTTTTTTTTTAATTATTGATGCTGTATTATTTACAAAAGTAACCATGGTTCGATCCCCACCCGGTTTTCACTTTTTGTAAGTAGGTATTTTGTTTTTTTATGCTTTAAGACTTCCTAATCATTACCAAATAGTGTTATACATCCTTTTAGTTATCATTAACCATTAAAACTATAGTTAAACAATCATTTAGCCTCTGGCCGAAGTAAAAGCCAGCTCTTGGATCACGGAAAGCGTAAGTTAAGCATTTAGAAATTTCTTTCAAAAGACTGTGAGCATTGAGTACTCTGATCTCACGGTCCCACGGTCCAAAGCTTCAATTCCCAACGACTCGAAAATATAAGTAGTTACCGATAAGATTACTTTATTAAAGCTGCTTGGGCTTCCCCGTGGCAACAGCGACAGTACCAGTGTCCAGCCCTTTTAGTTTGTATAGTTTTGTTTTCGTAAATTTTTAATTATTTAGTAAGTAATATTATCATCATTAATCATTTCAGCCGAAAGACGTCCGCTGCTGGACATAGGCCTCCCCCAAATGTCGCCACATCGACAGATCCCGTGTGACTTGCATCCGGAGGATCCCCGCAACCATCACCAGGCCATCGGTCCACCTCGTGGGAGGCCTTCCAACGCAACGTCTTCCGATTCGTGGTCGCCACTCCAGAACTTTTCGGCTCCATCGGCCATCCCGTTCTTCGAACAATGTGCCGTGCCCACTGCCACTTAAATTTGGCAATTCTTCGGGCTACCGGAACTTTGGGGTAACCGCGGTTCTCTTGCGAATGTCCTTATTTCTGATTTGATCACGCAAGGAAACTTCGAGCATAACCTTCTCCATTGACCTTTAAGTGAATTTAAGCTTTCTGATGAGGCCCAATGTGGGCGACCCAATCGGTCCGGTATGTAATCACTGGCAACACACACTGGTCATGGACTTTCGTCTTGAGACACTGCACGAGAACATATCATGCAACTTCCCGAACACTGCCCAGCCGAGTCGGATTCGACGGTTGACCTCTTTCTCGAAGTCAGACCTACCCAACTGGACCGTTTGTCCCATGTAGACATAATAGTCTACAACTTCGAGTGTAGAGTCTCCGATCTTGATAGGAGTGGGTGTTACATGGGCATTCAATATGACTTTGGTTTTTTCCATGTTCATTTTAAGACCCACTCTTTCGGACGATCCACTGAGGTCATCGAGCATTGTACTGAGGTCCTCTATGGTCTCAGCCATGACCACTATATCGTCGACAAATTGAATGTGAGAGATGTACTCGCCATTGACGTTGATGCCTAGCCCTCTCCAGTCCAGAACCTTAAATACATCTTCCAGTGCAGCGGTGAACAGTTTCGGAGATATGAAGTCTCCCTGTTTCACTTCCCTTTCACTGTCACTGTCCATGTCTCTCAGGAAAGCTAAATAGTGAATCTCATCAAAATGACTGCTGGGCTAAGGGCTCCCCCATAGTCTTACAATCTTTTCTCCGTGCGATTTTGTGGTCAGAAATTAATGGTCGAAAACCAAAATAAAAGATTACCCGACCCCGGATTCGAAACCAGGACCTCATACTCAGTAGTTGCGACCACTAGACCAACGATACAGTATATTAACAGCATCTATCAGTCTGTTTTAACTTTTTCACGCCTTAACTGGTGAACGGATTTCCGTCAAGCACGGCTCTTAGAATCAAACAGATAAGGAGCTAAACTTTTGAACCAGATCACTCAGATAGGCAGCTAAACTTTTCGGTGCTGTGGACACAGAACATCAAACTGATACTGGTAAATTGGCGGACGACAAGGTCACAAAAAATGGATGGGGAATGTGGATTGCTGTGCAGCCTTGCTTATCGCTGCAATGTGGCTCTGAATTACCAGATCCCCATTTAAAATGAAATGTAGAGTGCTGCGGATTTGTTCAATACTGTCAAAAAGGTCTGGTTGCGTCCATAAAGGAGAAGGGCGCAGATAAAGTCTATCCCAAATATCTTTGAAATTTTATATTTTGTTGTCGACGACTGGAGAAAGTTATCATCATTTGCCTAGACTTTCTTTTATGTTGTGGTCGGGTTCTGTATTTTATATGGAACGACAGCCTATCTGATCTCCACAACCCAGTTAGTACAAACGATGTAAACATGGCAGCCAACGGCTTAACATGATATTCGAAGCATGGAGGGAACTCTGTATGTAATGGATGATCCTTTAACGGATGGACCATGGCAAGCACCGTTGAAATACACTCGGGGACAAAGAATACGAATCAGCACGCAAAACTAAAATAAGTATTCTTTATGTAGTAACGAGCGCTGTATCATAAGAACCAAGTAAGGACGTATCACGGTGGTTGCGTTCCAGAAAGGAATGCTTCAACACGCGTCACCAACTTATTTTACCTGAAAACATAATTTGAGCGTAGTTCTAAATCGCGGGTCTGTGGACGGTGAGTAATCGGCTAGTTCACCGTCCGTCCATTTTATGGCGACAGGCCGTGTCGACGAGCGTCGCGAGGATCAACCGTAAAGCGTGCGCGTACCGAATTCGGTACTCTTGGGACTCAGAGGGAGGGAGGGAGACTTCTTATAGAACGGGTTCCAAATTGGGACCGCATATTCAAGCTGCGAGCGTAAAAGCGTTTTGTACAAGTAAAGATAGGTAAAAGGCCGTTTGAACTCAGTAGATGATCGCATGACAAAGCCATAAGTCCTAAATGAATTATTAACAATACTTTCTACATGCTGATTAAGCGATAACTCATTGCCCAATATAACACCAAGATCTCGTACAATTGAGGTAATACCTCAATTGTCAGCGGGGTATCATTTAGCCTATACTTAAAATTGGTTGTAGTTTTTCTTTTTATAAACGTCTCTTTATTTTCTAAAAGCTATAACTTCTCCAATAAAACCTTTAACTTATTAAATCGTATTAAATTTGACCTGAAATTCAAATCTCAACTGCCATTCAGAAACATTACTCATTTAATATTTTTTCTAAAAGTGTGAGCTTAATCATTCCAAATAGTACTAGGCGTTATCATTTCAAAATGGCATATCATTTTAGTGAAATGTATCCAGATTTTAATTATTTCGCCATAAAATGGTACAAGCTGGCTTTTTCACAATCACTTAGCCAACGACATTGCCCGAAGCGATAATATAGCAAATATGGGGTTATTTGGCTGTCGGAATTACTTCTCAGAAAATATCGGGCCCATAAAAGACAAGGCATTTTCTACTCAATTGAACTATCATCGGATGTGTTGTATTCGTGTCATGTTCTAATTTTCTATGACAAAGAAACTGATCAATAAAATCAGGACAAGTCTCGAAGTGTCCCTGGTAGAATTATAAGAGATCGTATCCATAAGCAATACAGTCTATCTTCAGACAGCACCAGAAGCAAACTGTAATATTACTTTTGTGGGAGAGACAATTTCGGTAATAAGATCATTAAAGCTTTAGAAATGCAGTCCTCGAACGAAGTACCTACTAAATTACAAACCTTGGAATATGATTAATTGAACCCGAAAATCTGATAGCAATTTTCGAAGCAATTGTAATAAAAACCATATACCAAATACAGAATAGAATACTTATAATGCATCAAATTCTGCTTGATACTTCATACATTCAAGTTTCTTAAAACCAAAAAAATCGCCATGTGGGAAAAATTTAAATCATTTTACAACAAGGACAAAAGTGATTTTTCGGAAGGCTATGTCGATCCTTTTGAGATTCATGACATATTCTACAAAGTGATTGTTGCTTTTAAAGTTGCAGATCTTGGAAACAAGAAACCACCATCGTAAGTTTATAAGGAGTCACTAGAATCGCTTTGCAAGTAATCACAAAGATTTGAGTCGTGTATGTTATCCTCTATGCCATCCAATTAAATCCAAATATTCAGGGACGGTGCAGCACGTCTTCTTTTTCGATACATTTCTTGCCTGCTTCCTTAGTTCACAAGTGTATGCAGCCGTTTATGATCTGTAATGGTGACAATCTGTTGTATTACAGGTACTTCAATCAGAATGCCATACTTTTTATCGTGTGTTTCATGGCTACAGTATTTGCATTAATTTCTTGCATTCATGGTATCCAAACATTAGATTTACCTCATATTACCGAAGCTGGCACTTATACTCTTTTACTGAGTTATGAGTTGCTTATACTCTCCTGTACAAGAAAGAATTTACCACAATATCATAACCTTTTGCGAGCTATGAAACAAGATTTTCATTTTATTTGTACGGATGGAGAAATATACCGGTACGTTCAACAAAACTTCAGTTTCTTGCAGCTTATTATTGTTTTCGTCATATCTATGTACCTAAGTTTAAAAATAAAATACACGGATAAAATCTCTTAATTATTTGTTCAATTATTTAGTTTGTTCTTATGTTTTTAACTTTACATTTCAGAGCCCGGTATTTTGAAAAACAACTAAAAACTCGGAAGATCTGCATATCCGCGTGCATCTTTAGTACTTCTCTTCCAATAGCGATGAACATATTCGCTTTACTTTCGCTCTTCTACTTTTTGACCACTCATGATGGCGATACTGGCGAGAGCAGACCACTTTTTTTCCATTTTGGATACCTAACGTAGATTTTAGCAAGTCTCCGGTTTATGAGATTACTTTCATGTTTGCTATTATTTGTACCCTGCTTTATACTTATGACTATGTCTGTAAGTTTCTTGCCTAGACTTAAAATAATAATAAAAATATACATGAACCAAAAGGAGAAAAGAATCACAGGGTGTCAAAAAAATTGTCCGTATCGCTGTAAAAGGGAAAAGTACCCAGGAGGCTGGGAGCATTAACAGGTTAAATGGCGGCAATACTGATTCTTTGGCCTAAAAACGTGGAACCAGGTCACGTGGCACGTCGACCAATCGGGTGGCAATGTCTTGAAAAACTAAAATACTCCTATTTTTAGGGTTCCGTAGTCAACAAGAAACCCTTATAGTTTCGCCATGTCCGTCTGTCTGTATGTCCGCAGTTAAGCTCAAAAACTATTGGTTCTAGAAAGTTGGAACTTAGCATTACACGTAAAGCCCAAAAAGTGGTAAACTAAAATTTTGAAAAAAACAATTATTTAGTGTACCTTTCCTACATGTAAAGTGGGGATGATAAATTTTTTTCGTCCTTCCCATAGTGTGGGATATCGTTAAAATATAAGGGGTTTGGAAATACCGTTTTTTGATTAAGTGAACCGTTCGTGACTTATCAAGCTTTAAAGTACCAATTTTCGTTAGAGTCAAATGTCCCCTCCCTCTACCAACTAAACGGTTGTAGTTAGAAATACAAATTTCATGGTAGTAGTACCTATATATAACGAAGTTTAAAGGAAAACTATCACATTTAAGTGGGCTTTACAAGTTTACGAGTAATAGCCGATCAATTGTATTTGACTCGAAAATTTCGAACAACTCCATAGAAATGTCGATAGATGGCGCTAAGCGTCAGTTGCATTGTGCTAACGTTTCATTTCTAAATAGGTTTTATAAAAAAAAAAAACAGTTGTTGTTGTTTGTATAGGAAGTAAAATTAGGCAGGTATGTTTGGTTTTTATTTAGAGCATGGTACAGATAGCGTCAGTATGTGCTAACCCCTCTACAGTCCGGCCGAGTACGAGTACGCCAGGGGGGTAACTACTTAATGACGCTGTCTGTACGAAACTATCAGTCAGCGAATACGACCCGCACTTGGCTGTTATAAAAACTACGGAACCCTACACTGCGCGTGGCCCGACACGAACTTGTCCGGTTTTTTAATGATGATCTTCTCATATTTAAAACCGTTACTATGACTTATTTCAGTTATGATACAAACACAAATAGTATGGATCAGGCAGATTACTTCAAAAGTTGATATTGTAATATGGAGTCTCCAAGATGTTCTCGTGGACATTCATCCAGCTACTAATAAAGAGGAAAGCAAATATTACTCTCATTTGATTGAGACACGAATGAGGGACATCGTGAGGCATCATCAATCGATGTACAGGTAAAATTTATCGAGCCTAACCAGTGGCATATTTAAAAATTTTCGCACCAAAATTATAGCACCTCGCTACTATCCAGGTTCTATCGTTTTGGTCGAGTCGATAATGTAATAATGGGATTACATTTGATATTCACTAGGTATCCGTTTAGGTATAGAAGTTTTTCCGCCGATTTATGCATTTCAACTTCAGATATAAGAGAATGTAGGATTCGACTGCGAGCAAAATGACATAGTAAATTATGGTGTCTTGCCTTTTCGCCGAAAAGTGTTTGGCAGATTATCACTTGCCAACCAACGTTTCGCCGATGTTTCACTTTGACAACTAACGATTAGCAAATTTTTGTATGACATAGTTTCATTTGGTAGAATTATTGTTAAGCTGATTATTATAATGACACAAAACGTTTGGGACATTTATCATTTGTCAAACATACCGTTTTTATAACAACCTAAAAATCCCCAATGTAGCCCCACTGAGTGTATGTGTGTACAATAGGTGTCACCTTGTTTCGCAGACAGACATTTCACAGAATTTCGTTTCGCAGAAAATGTAGGTATCACATAATATTTAATCCATGTATTTTATTTCGAATATTTTTGTTTCAACTACTATTTATTTGAATGAAAGATATTTTACAGAAACAATTCAATGAATTTTTGCAATCAATTTTTTTTTATTTCACAAACTTATCAAACAGTAGAATTATTTTTTGACGAATATTGTTAGTTCGACGTATGTTACCATCGTATTTTATTTCACCAAAATTTTCCAGGGCAGACAAGACTCCATGTAGTTTTGTCTGCCCTACCCCTAGAGTGTTATTTAAAATTGCGTAGGGGCGGAGAGGCGAAGCGGCCCGTGAGCTGAGGAGCAGGTGGTTTTAACACTCGGTGTCACTCAGTGATGAGTGTGAAACACATCTGCGACGATAAGCTCGCACGGGACCGCCGGAGCCCCGCAGCGCCGGAGCTGTGACAGAAAACATGCCTGCTGCATGTTGCATGCTTGCTTGCACGCTGCACGCTGCATGTTGCATGCTGCATGCTTGCTTGCAATGCATGCAACAGGCATGGACACTATTAGTGAGAATAACAAGATTATTTTCCTGCTTCACAAGAATTTAACCGCATTATTTTTGTGAACTCGGTGTTGTAATTTTATAGGAGGGTATACATTTTATCAAAGGTATGAATGGAAACGTTTACAAACTGTAATTTGATTAAATGTTATTCTTGGTTATAAGTTTTATGTGAAACAATATGTGGATAAAGAATATTTGATTTGTTATTCTATGATATGAATATTCTAACATTAAAATTTATTTGAAACAAAAATCGATGATTTAAATTTCTTCAAAGTAAGTATTCTGCGTATTGATTATTCTATGAAATTATAATATGAGAACCAATTTATGTGAAACGAAATTCGATTAAAGAATTAGCGATGAAACAACGCACAACCGTGTACAATAGGCAATTTTTATTTTGCCACCAGGAAAATTTGAATGCAAGAGCGAGCGTAGCGAGCTCTGGACTTGGGGCACCCCGACTCAGACAGGTTAGGTTCATCCGTGACTTCGTGTTAGGTTACTGTTAACCCTGCAGACAGAAATTGGAGCCCCACGTAGCGCGGCTTCGTCGACTACGTTTTAGGCGAATATAAAATGTTTTGAGGTTAGGTTACAATAATTGGTTTTTCTCAAGAACGGTGCATTACCTTTTCATGGGAGTGGTGCCAGGGGTGAAAGTTGGCATTAAAAAAAGTGTCATTATGAAAAGCAGACCAAACGTACAGTTGGTAACTGTGAGGTTGGGAAATAAAACAAAATTATATGATAAGTTGGCAAATGATTATTCGGCGAAATAAAATTCTGCGAAACGTTGGTTGGCAAGTGAAAATCTGGCAAACAATTTCCTGCGAAAAGGCAGAGAACCGTAAATTATAGCACCACGCAGAATCGAGCGAAGCTAGTTCACAACCTTTAACACCCCGCTTCAGATAGTAGATTTTCTTTTTGCCACTAGGTAACATATAATTATATACAAAGTGTTGTTTTGCATCTTCGTAAATTCAAGGAGGTAATTATGCTAATGATTCTCGACCCAAATCAAATATAAAATGGGTAGGTATTTTTATTAATATTATTTCTTATTTACGGAAATCCGTAAGTGTGAACCCGCCGTATTAAGCGGCCCGTCTGTTACTAGCCCGCCGTGCTTTCACACACAAACAAACGCAAACAATTCATACACAACTCATACGCAACGAACCTTCGATAACGCGCGGCGATAGGGCGGCGGCGCGGCGCGGGCTCACTTTCCCCCCGCGGCCCCGGAACCAACAGTGTGTTTGATGTCGCCGCCCCGTGTGCATGCCCTTTGCGAATTCCGCTCCTCTCTACATCGGTGAGACGTAGGTACAAAGTGACGGACCATTACTCTAATGTCGAGTTGGTGGAGATGGTCTGTATGCCATCAGTTGATCAGTGGAGACAGCCTGCGTGGAGCTATCCGAATGTTCACGGAGATGTTTCCCGTTCGGGAACCCCTATCACCGAGCGTCATGCTGACTGCTACGCAGAGACAGCGGGATCATGGGCGTTCGACAATGTACAATATTCTGACAAATAAATGCATTCTATTCTATTCTATTCTATTCTATTCGACGTTCGCATGCTCAAGCACGTGGCAGCAAAGGTCTGCCTGTCGCCTTGCAAGAAGACATCCTGGAATACTTCCAGAGAGTGTCGAGATGTTGGAGGACATTCCCCCGGCATATTATCGCAACATCTACTAGCAGCAGGACGGTGTTTCCCCTCATTACGGTCGGCAAGTACGCGAGTACTTAACAGAAAGTTTTGGTGACCATTGGATGGGTTGCGGAGGACCTGTGGCCTGGCCTCCGCGTTCTCCGGATCTGACGTCTCTAGACTTTTATTTGTGGGGAGACTTTAAAAGGTTAGATTACACAGAGGAAGTGGCAAGTATAACAGAATTACGTGCAAAATTCATTAGTGCTTTCGACACTTTGAAAACGAATGTGTTAGTGCTATGTAAGCTGAACGAAAATCAGCTACATCGACTGTGCCAAGAGTGTGGTGGTGGCAACTTTGAACAATATCTCCGGGTAACATAAGAGGTAATTAATTTATTTGTACATAAGTATATCATTTTGTAAACACGTTGTTTTCTTAATCGATTTTATTAGAATTAATAAGCTGATTAAAATTTTTAACTACCTATAATACCTAACAGTCGAAAGTATCACCACATACAGAGCTTCATAACTAGCACATCCTTCCATTTGTTTAGTACATCGGTACACCAATTAGGGTAGGTATTATTGACGGTCATAAGCCAGTTAGGTAGGAAGGAAAATTTCAAATCAACCAATTTTAGGATTGTCCGTTCAGCAGGATACCAATAAAGTAAAACTAACATTTTATTAATCATCTGATAACTACCAAACTTACAGGTCAGTGAACTTTTCTTTAGCACACTAGTATAACTGTCATTAGTAAGATTTCCGTATTCCATTGATGCTTAAAAATGAGTTAAGTATAAAACGAAATTTATGAAAATAATTTAAGTGAATTTCGAAATAAAATTACGCAAAATTATTAGTACTTGGTACCGGTCCCCGTAGGTCATCGCACGGTCGCACGCGCTTGTATTTCGTAGGTAATACGTCGACACTCACGCAGCCAGCTGCACTGTCGCTGTGTGCGTAGTTGGGTGATTCTGTTTTAAGTGTTTTGTATTAAGGGTTTTACTCAAAAATGCATGAAATGTGGTCATTATTTTGACAACCTTGTTTGAGCAAAGTCGACCTTGCCGTTCTGTTTCAAGGAGCGGCCGGCAAAGTTTTGCTGGCCGCTCTGACAGGCCGGCAATGTTTTACCGGCCGCTATTCTGACGTTTCAACGTTTTAAAAAATCAAATTCAAAAAGATTTTATTTAGAACACAGCTGTTTGTAACTATAGAGATAGGTACAAAAAGATTTTATTCCATATTAGGCTGTATAGTTCCAACTACCATTGCTAAAAAAAAAAACAAAGAAGTAACAAAAGCGCGGTTCAGCGAAAATTTTAATGAATATATTTTTTATTTAAATTACTTGACGGTTTTATTTAGATTAGGTACTTGCATTTTTGAGTAAAGCACTATACAAACCTTGGCCCACAATGACTGCTTCGCTGGTCACGCTATGATTGCCTCGAGCTAGCCTAGCTACGCTCTAGGCCTTTCAGCTTGGCCATCATTGCAGCCCTTGCTGTCCTCGCTGTAAAGGCCTCGGCCTACGGTCTCGGCCTTTATCTCAGCTCGTCCTTCAAGTGCTGCACGCTGACCGTGCTGTGTCGGCCTGGAGCTGCGCTACGCTGCGCTGTCGGCCATAATCAGCGCGACCAGCAAAGTAGTCATTATAGACCGCGGCAGTAATGTACTATTATTCTGAAATACTGTTAAATTTCAAAAACAAAAAAAAGCAACGCATATTAACTGGCCGGAACCGTACTATAAATTGATTATTTATGTATTTTATGACAACCTCCTGAAATTTTACGAGGATGCAAAACAACACCTTGTATATAAGTAGAACCTACTGGGGGGCAGACTAGAAAAATCTAGAGCTTGTTCCAAGAATATAACGGGTGGCAGATCAGAAGGTACCGAGGACTTGTATTAAAAGGGCGACTCGTGCCACCCTTTGCAGTTTGCCACCACCCCAAGACATGGATCTCTTGGCCATAGGCTTAATACTCCACTGAACCTAACCTTACTCAAGACAAACAAATTAATATTATAAAATCCAGCAAAGCTTTTATGCTATTAATTTGTTTAACTTTCTTTCAGCTAGCTTTATTTCTTTTTGTTTTTTTTTAGCCTAGTGGAAGATTATGCGATTGTCTACAAGAAATTACTGTTGTTGGAACAAACAATTTGCGGTCCTATCGTTTTTTTGACAGCCTACTGTGTGACAGAGGTATGTACTTGTACTACCATGAATTATCATTACCTATTTTTCATAAGCTTTTCAACTAGCAGAAAACGACTAGGTGCTAGGCTAGACTAGGCCTAGATGGGACGACGGACGGGGACGGGGTGTACACTCAGATATTTAAACGATAGGTTTGCAAAAACCTTCGATTGAGAAAATTCATCATCATCATCATCATCATCAGCCTGTATTCGTCCACTGCTGGACATAGGCCTCTCCCATGACACGCCACTGAGCACGATCCTCGGCCACTCTCATCCAGCTCTTGCCAGCTGCCTTGCGCAGATCATCGCTCCACCGAGTCTGAGGACGTCCTACGCTACGTTTACCGATCCGCGGTCTCCACTCAAGAACTCGTCTACCGCAACGGTTATCGGTTCTTCGGGTTATATGGCCGGCCCATTGCCACTTCAGCGTGCTAATGCGGTGGGCTATGTCGATAACCTTAGTTCTCTGTCGAATCACCTCGTTACGAACTCGATCTTTCAGAGAAACCCCGAGCATAGCTCTTTCCAGAATTTTTTTTTTGAGAAAATTGATTAGACGGAATGGTGGCATGTGCCTTGCTGTGGGCCAATGTAAGTTTATTATAAAATAATAATAAAAAAAAACATTTAATACATTATAATAATTATGATGTTTTTTTTTCCAGAAATTGGAGAAAGGCGAATTTCAAGCTATACTTCTATTACTGTGTGTTGGTACTTTCATACTGCATTTTGTGCCAAGTTTTTTGTGCACTTATCTTACCTACAAGGTAAATAAGTAATAATTGATTTAGAGATAAAAAAATATGGCAGATCCATGGATTACAACCAGCCTCAATTCATATTTTCAGGTAAAATCAGTTTGTGACGCATGTTGGAGCATTCCTTTTTGGAACGCAGGCCCTGTTATACGTCCTTACTTGATTCTTATGATACAACGCTCGCTACGACCCTTGCCACTTCAGGCTCCTGGTTTTAAAGACATATCGGTTGAAACATTTTCAAAAGTAAGTTAAATAAGATTTTATAGGTCACAGAATGACCAATAACTAAGAAATTTAACTTTTGTTTCAGAAAATGACCTCTGCTTTTTCGTTCTTCAATATGCTGCGTCAAACTAATCTATAGGATGCCATAAAGTACATTAAAATTTTAAATTAAAATACGGCAAATAAATAAGTAGGATGCACAGAGTTAAAATTAATCTACACAAAAATAAATGATTCTTTAATCGATATTTGTTTCATTTCCAACTTGTTTCCTTGTACAACTTTCTAAAAATGTTATTTTATACGAGTGAAGAAGCAACGCTTGAAAACGGTGTCATGTAATAGTGGCGCCCACCGTGGGGCCAAACAAACTCCGCGGGTGTAACCTACTATTACTTAGTTTTTCAAAGGCAATAACAAACTATTTATTTCAATTAGGCTATTCAAATTATTTAGTTACATTGTTACCCCGTTGTTTCAGCTGCCAAATGCTATTTTGAAACTATAGTTGCTTCAAGAGACTAAAAAAAATAAGAGTTCTGATTGGTAGACAAATATAAAAGGATTATTTTTAGTATAAAGCCATTTTGTTTTTGTTGCCAAGAAAACCCTTGTAAATGGTATAATGTAATAGTGGCGCCCAACGTGGTACAAAAGAAACATTGGTGTAACGTGCTAATCATCATTTTTTAGTCGTTGATAATTACATTGAGAACTTTTATTACGTTTTATTTGTGTAACGCACTAATTAAACGTAAAAATTTTAGGAAAGCGTAAAATATGAATTAGTTTAGCACCACAAAATCTTGAGTGGATAAAATTTAGATGAAAAGATCTAATATAGCAATATAGTACAATGCTCGATGACCTCAGTAGAGCTTCCGAAAGAGTGGGTCTTAAAATGAACATGGACAAAACCAAGGTCATGTTGAATGCCCATGTAACACCCACTCCTATCAAGATCGGAGACTCTACTGTCGAAGTTGTAGACGATTATGTCTACCTGGGACAAACGGTCCAGTTGGGTAGGTCTAACTTCGAGAAAGAGGTCAATCGTCGAATCCGACTCGGCTGGGCAGCGTTCGGGAAGCTGCGTGGTATCTTCTCGTCCAACTTACCGCAGTGTCTCAAGACAAAGGTTTATGACCAGTGTGTGTTGCCAGTGATTACATACGGGACCGAAACGTGGCCCCTCACAATGGGCCTCATCAGAAGGCTCAAAGTCACCCAGAGGGCAATGGAGAGAGCTATGCTCGGAGTTTCCTTGCGTGATCAAATCAGAAATGAGGACATCCGCAAGAGAACCAAGGTTACCGACGTAGCCCGAAGAATTGCCAGACTTAAGTGGCAGTGGGCAGGGCACATTGCTCGCAGAACAGATGGCCGATGGGGCCGAAAAGTTCTGGAATGGCGACCGCGAACCGGGAGACGATGCGTTGGAAGGCCTCCCACTAGGTGGACCGATGACCTGGTGAAGGTTTCGGGGATCCGCTGGATGCGAGTCGCACAGGACCGATCAATGTGGCGACACTTGGGGGAGGCCTATGTCCAGCAGTGGACGTCTTTCGGCTGAAATGATGATGATGATGATGATGAATATAGCAAGGATCTAAAGGCTGTAACAAACTAGCTTATTCCTCAGTGAGTGAGGAGGAAATAAGCTAATTTGTACATTAATTAAGTTAAAAAGGGGAAAATGAATTTATTAGAAGTTCACAATTGATTATCAAAACTTGCTTATTTTACACAATATAGTCTCTAAAACACGATCTTCTGCAGCGCAAACATCGTCTTCTAAAGCCAATTTCTCTCGCTCCAGCACAGTTTTCTCCTGCTCCATAACTTGGAGCAGCTGCTTCAATCAGTCCAGCTCCAGTCATAAATAATAATAGTAATCGCCAGTCGCACCTTGGAGTTGTCGGAATCCAGCGGAGACTTGAGTGCAGAGATCTGGATACTCAGGCGCTCCAAGTATGACACCTGAGCCTCCAAAGTCTTGCGGAGACACCGAACGTCTTCACGGCGCCTCCTCCACAAACCTGCAAATCTTGCTGGCTGCTAGCTCCTGGGCAGTCCCGTGAGGCCCAGGGGATCCTCCCACCATGAGCAGGACGTTGTTGCCGTCCACTCTGATCGATACATCACTCTCTTTCAACTCTTTACTTGAATCCCTCGCTTCAACTCTCTACTTGAATCTGGGCCTCCACCCTGATCCTTGTGTTTTCGAATTTATTTCTTCACGGGTTCAAATTTGTTGCGCTCGTGAAAACGCAACCAGCCAGTATTCAAAACAGCCAGTAACAATAGGTCAAAAACCTTGCTTATAATATTTTTATAAATATAACTTAGAATATCTTTACACAGCAAATATTCGTAATTATTTATAAAATACAACAATTGGACTCACGTATTGGTGATAATCAGTTTAGTAATATAAAATCTAAATGAAACCTTCATAGACAATTTGGCTAGTTACAAAATAAAAGTAAATGACAACTGACAAGTAAAAAATGTCACAACAAGAAAATATTTATAAAAATAGAAACGATTGGTAAAATTCAAATGAAAAACCAATAAAAGTATGAAAATGGATGATATAAGTGTGAGTATAAAGTGTCCGTAGTAAGCCAATATTATAAGGCAAGGGCAAGTCTTTCCCTATTTTTGAACTTTTTAAAGATAAATTTATCCCAAAAGAAATCGATTTCCAATATTAAAATCACAATCTACATTCACGGCCAAAATATTGGAATTAATAATAATTTGCCCCCGATACTTTGCAAATACGTTATGCGAGTTACTGTTAAATACTTGAGCTTTTATCACTCCCGCGGGTCCAAAGATTTGGAGAACTGTAGTTAGAGCAAGCTTCGCTCTTGAGCTTGAGGTTGTACGTAAACTGCTAATCTAATTCATTAATTAATATACGGGATGTAGTCGAAATGTTGACCCAGTGGTTAAAGTTAAGGCACAGACTATGAAGTTGTATGTCGTGAGTTCGAACTCTGGCAAGTGCATTACTTTGTCATTTAATTAAAGTTGATTAAAAAAACATCGTAAGAAAACATGCCTTGGAACCAAAAATTCGTAGACATGAGATATCTACCAACTCGCAGCTGGTCGCTTGCAGTATGCCTCATATCTCAGGGAGTGGGTTGTAATCCAATACAACCCATTCCCTGTCATGGATAAAAGCCTGTGTCCCAGTAGCAATGTTCCCATTGCTTTTTTTTCTCTTCGAGGATGTAAAATACGTAACTGAGATTTTCTAGGGATGGATACCACCCATACCATGCTTTGATATGCTTTTTGTGTAGGCACACTGTAGGTGTACACAATTATCATTATACACTGGAATACAAACCAAAGTAGTTGGGTCAGGTAGATGGAGATCTTTTGTTTGACATACCTACATATGTCTAGTCCACTTGAGCCTTTTTAAGTACTTAGTTGTGCTACACGAATACTGACAAGTGCACAGGTACACAGACCAAATAGGTTCACACAAATCTCTGTGGTTCTTTTTTCAAAAGATCATCTCAAACAATAATCTGCATTGTCCTCATATGACCTGGCCTAGATTATGTCTGCATTTTAAAAGTTTCGGTGTAGAAAAAAACAAAATTCAGAATCAAGTAATTTATTCAAATGAGGCTGAAAATCAGCAGTTTTTTATCGTCAAAGTTTACAAGAGACAGTTCCCCAAAACGCCCGCCCTTCGTCAAGTTCGCCACTTCCTAGTGTTTCAGCTGGAAAGAAGAAGTGGTAGAACAAAATCTTCAGCAACACTCTCACGTCTCTTAGGTTAGAGGAACCTGATCATATAGAATAGTGTGTTAAAGTTAATAATGTGTGTTATCTTAAAGTGAACCAAGTGACACAAATAAATAGGTCTCATTTAAGTACCAATCAAAAATGAAAAAAAAACGGGTAAATCTATCTATCTATTTAAAACTTAAAAAAATGTACCTGCTTACTGTTAGAAACTCATCGTCGATAGTCGGAATTCGAGTCGATTAATCATTTTTAGATATTTAATTTGATTAATCATAGGCATTCATTATGTTTAAATTATTATCTGTATTTAAATTTAATAACATAATTTAAAAACTGTTTACATTAATAATAAAATAGTGTAATCGCACGCACTACTTCAGACTGTTTCCGGTTAAATATAAAATGTGGTGGGAAGTAGCGCGCAGGATCGTAAGGCAGTCGACGTCAAACAGTTGAAGTGTACACAAGTACACTGATTTTGTAGAAAACTTAATAAACTTAATATTATTGTAAGTGGTATCCTGACAAATTGTTTTATTTTCTCTGGACTTTAATACTACCTAAGTTTATTGTAGAATTTAAAACCATCCAACCGATGCGCCCCAAACCGGTTTCATGTTTTTGGACCACAAAATCAATGAAACAAAAAAACCGAATAGATATTATTAGATGAAAAAAACGATCTACGTAGAACACCACTAGTTGTTGCGCGTTATTGGAACATCACTACGGCTTTTGACAGCTCGCAAGTAGTCTGTGTTGCTGCACTTTTCGAACGTTGAGTAGTGGTCTGCGAAAAAAAAAATTTAGAGTGAATAAATCATCTATCATCATCATCTATTCAAGACTTAATTTGTTTACTAGTAGGAAAAAGGGCATTGCAACGCATGCTACGCAACTGCTGCAATGGGTACAGCTAGTTCACTATAATTGTTTATCAGAAAGCCTGCGCATTAATATGAAACACGGTAAAAAGCTCCACTTCATCATATTAACTGTTAATGAAAAACAGGACTCACATGTTGTAAACAACTTTAATGTTTTCTGCATTTTAGATAATGCGATGTTAACATGAACCTTTTGAATGATTAAAAAGGAAATGTTTTAGATAATGTGTTTTTACTTCTATAATATTATTATTACAGTGGTGGAATATCGACTCTCGCCGCTCAGTCGAACATTCAAAATCCGACAGTGCGCATTTTTTTAGACATTCTTTTAGCTATCGCCTATCATAATTGAAAGCAGTCATTCTTCTCCTAAAAAAAAAAAAAAACATCCATGTTCCTTCTTAGCACTTTTTGTTCCAGGGCCACGGTATCTATTTCGAACAACCCGCAGCCCTGGCAGGCATCGGCCCTTTCGGACCCCTTCCTAGCGAGTAGATGGCAATCTAAATTCTGTCGGCCCAGAACTGGGCCACGAGTTTGGCACCTTCAGTCCCGTATTTCAGGTCCTGTAGTGAAAGTCTGCTTGTTTTGTTCATTAATCACAAGAAAATGGAATTGCAGAAAAAGAAATGGTAGTGGTATCAAACGTCTTATTTTAGTCAAACAGTTTTGACTTTAGCAAAAATATGTTTAATTGATGCGGTACACATTCGCAACAATGATGAGATATTCCATTCAAAAACTACGCAGACAAAGCTACGGTATCTTTCTAGTTTTTTTAATTTAATAACACAAAATAGGTAGTTTTTATTCTCAACTACTTTTCCAATGGCATCGCCCCGAGCGTTATACAGCAATTCAACTCTAAAAATTACTGGCTAGAAAAATATTAGATTGTAGGTCCATAATAAGGGGGATGATTTCTACAAAACCGTTGACTACGTATTCATTTCGTGTCATAATAAAGGCGACTTTATTTTAGTGCTTTTATACTGAGAAATAAAATTATTTAACATGAAGAGGGTAATGATGAAAATGGGTCAGTGGGCGTGGATTAGGGGCGGATATGTAGGAGTTAGAGTATACGCTTAGGGGCACTATGAGCAGCAAACAAAACAAAAAACGTACGGACGTAGTGGACTTTCCAAAAAAAAAACACGGAAATATAAAAAAAATGGCAGTTTCGGGATAACCTTGACCATAGAAACCATTTAGATTCTGAGAAGTATGGACCGAAGACGCACCGTTTCTGAATTATGGGCCTCCGAATTATATTTAATTTTTATAAAACGATCTATATTTCCAAAATGGTAGCTCAGATGATTTATTTTCTGAAGATAAACTGTTGCTCTAGTAGAAAACTATGAGATAGTATAAAAAAATACTAGAATATTAAGACAAAATAAAAAAAAATGAAAAAAAAATTTTGGTGTCGGCCGATCTTTCAGCTTGCGTTTCGTTAGGGGTTTTTTCTGACACATTTCGGCCGTTTTTCTTGCAGAAACTTTTTACCCTTGTCCATAGAAACCATTTAAGCCTTGAAAAGCATGTCCCTACGCATGCATGCCTCTCTCGGAAGCGGTAACTCGGAAACGGTGCGTACCGTTTCCGAGTTACCGCTTCCGAGAGAGGCTGTCCAGCAGGCC
Organism: Cerastis rubricosa; assembly: GCA_949152445.1. Lineage (NCBI taxonomy): Eukaryota > Metazoa > Arthropoda > Insecta > Lepidoptera > Noctuidae > Cerastis > Cerastis rubricosa. Next base: position 16,863,560 of record OX424532.1, read on the forward strand.
AGGGACCTGGGCCGCGAGGAGATGCTGGAGACTCTTGACAGAGTGAGAGAGAGATCCGTGGGGGCGCCCTTACAAGATGGTGCGGCACAAACTCCGCACCTGGGCCCCCCCGCTGACGCAGAGTCTCCGCCCTCAGCTCGTGGAGGACGTGGTGAGCGCTCTGTTCCCTCTGCGAGGGGAACATCCTCCCCCGCCTATGGCTCCGACGCTTGCGGTGCCGGAAGTGGACCACATCGAGGATAATGACGACATTCCGGAAGTGACCGGGGTAGACCTGAGAGGGGGAGGTAGGCAGGCTTAAAGCCAATGGCTTGCCTGGCAAAGCCTGGGTACTGGCCTCGGAGGCTCTCAGGCCCCGACTGGAAGGGCTCTTAAGCGCATGCTTGGAGAGAGGCCAGTTCCCGCTTCGTTGGAAAACGTGGAAGCTGGTCCTCATCCGGAAGCTGGGGCGCCCTGCGGACACTCCGTCCGCATACCGGCCCATTGTGTTGCTCGACAAGGTGGGCAAGCTCTTTGAAAGAGTCATTGCCAACCGCCTCGCCGGGCACCTTGTGGGGATGGGGCCGGATCTTGCGAAACACCAGTTTGGTTTCCGCAGAGGGCGCTCGACGGTGGACGCCATCATATGCGTGAGGGCTTTCACGACGGGGGATGTGGTGTCCAGGGTTGGGGTTGTCTTGGCGGTGTCTCTTGACATCGCCAACGCCTTCAACACCATGCCCTGGAGCTGCATTAGCTAAGGAGGCACTCCGGTATCACCGAGTGCCCACCTACCTTCGTCGTGTGGTCGGGGACTACCTGACGGATAGGGCCGTCATCTGCCCCAGTCGCACTGGAGAATAGAACCGGCGAGAGGTGTCGTGCGGTGTTCCACAGGGATCGGTTCTGGGGCCGCCCTTGTGTAACATCGGCTACGACTGGGTGTTGCGCGCCGACCTCCCTAGCGGTGTCAGCGTAGTTTGCTACGCTGACGACACGCTGGTGCTGGCACAAGGGAGGTCGCACGAGGCGGCGGCCGAACTTATGACACGCGGGGTTGTGGTAGTCGTGGAGAAATACGGCAACTGGGTCTCGAGGTGGCATTGTACAAGTCCGAGGCCATGTGCTTTCATGGGCCTCGGAATGCGCCACCGTCGGGATCCATACTTACGGTAGGAGGGGTTCCCATCGGCGTCGAGTTGACGCTGAAGTACGTCGTACGTCGCGTCGTGGAACGCGTGGTGGAACTTCATGGAGCGCTTCCGACGTTTGGCCCCCAAACTGGAACGGGCAGGGGCTGCGTTCAAGCGGCTCTTGCCCAACCTCCAAACATCCTCTTGTCCAAACGCCTCCTGCCGGAGGCTCTACGCGGGGGTATTGGAGGTTCATAACCCTTTACGGGGCCCGGGTGTGGGCGCGTTCTTTGAGGCGGCGAGTCGCCCATTACCTGAACGCACCACAGAAGGTGGTAGACGTAAGACTGGTCCGGGGGTACCGCACGATCTCCGGCGAGGCGGCGACCCCTTGGCCGGATTGCCGCCATGTGATCTGGAGGCGATAGTCCTCGCGTTCCTGCACGAATGGCGCGTGGAGGCACTACGCCGGGGGGAAACTCCGCTGCCGCGGCAAATTGTCGCTCAGCGGACAGACCTCCAGCGCGATCTCATGGCGACATGGAGAGAGCGACTGTCGCAACCCCGTGCAGGGCACGCCACAATAGTGGCAATAAGTCCCCTCTTTGAGGAGTGGCTAGAGAGACGCCACGGCGTCCTCTCCTTCCGCCTTACGCAGGTCCTCACCGCACACGGTTGTTTCGGGAGGTTCCTGCACTGAATCGGGCGAGGAAACGCCCGGGTGTTACCACTGCTAAGATCGGCCGGAAGACACGGTGGAGCACACCGTGGAGCTCTGCCCCACTTGGGCTGAGCACCACCGTGTCCTCGTAGCGGCGATTGGCGGCGGCGACCTCTCGCATCCGGCCCTGGTTCAATCCATGGTCTGGAGCGAGAGGGAATGGGAAGCCGTCGCCTCTTTCTGCGAAGCAGTCATGCTTGCGAAGGAGGTGGCGGAACGTGAGAGGGAGAGAGCCTCACGTCTAACCGCCGCGGGTGACGCCCCATGCGTCGGGGGTCCCCCGGCCACCGTAGGCGCGAGCCTGTGGACGGTGAGTAATGGGCTAGCTCACCGTCCGTCCGTCTCAAGGAGATGTCAGCAAATCGGAAGGGATCCGAGAAGGCCGATGCCTGCCAGGGCTGCGGGCTGTTCGAAAGTGATACCGTGGCCCTGGAACACAAAGGGTTAAGAAGGAACATGGTTGGGTTTTAGTCAGTCAAGTCTGACACTGAGTCATTTGAGGATATCCCATCCGAAAAAAAAAAGGCTGCACTCCAACCTGAAAGTGTGTGAAAATGTATTTTATTAACTGTTTAAAGAAGTAAGATGATTTTCATAATAAATTGTGTTTGACACTGTACTTAATGAAATAGCAATAAAAATTGTATTCGTAATACAGAAAATGGTTTTCATAAAACTTGATAGCACGTCGTTTTATTCTTTTAACGTTCTGTGAGCCAAACAGTCACTATGATTAAAAAAATGAAATCATTTTACAACAAAGACTACACCGATTTTTCTATAGGCTATGTCGACCCTTTTGAATTTCATCTGACCTTCTATAAATTGATGGTCGCTTTTAAAGTTGCAGATCTCAAAAACAAGGATCCACCATCGTAAGTCCCTAACATATGATTTTGTATTACGCAAGGGGCATCGTGAAGAAACATAACAAAACATAATTTTAAATTTATAAAATAAGCAAAAATCCTATATGTAAAAGTTTGTGTCGCGATGACCCTTACGCCTTGTGTAGTAAACCACGCTACCTACTACCATCATAACTAAAAAGAACAAATCTAAATCTACTTCTAAAACTGTATTTAGGATACTAACTATAGATATGATAAATTCCAGGTACTTAAATCAAAATGCTATCCTCTTCATATCAGGGTTTCTGGGTGCCCTATTCGTATTCATATCGTTCTGTCATGGTGCGGAGTCGTTTGACTTCGCTCTTATAACCGAAGCTGGAACATATACCGTTATACTGAGCTACAAATTGCTAATGCTTTCGTGCACAAGAAGGAATTTGCCTCAATATCACAACTTTTTGAGATCTATAAAAGAGGATTTTGAATTTATTTGTAGTACTGCAGGTGAAAAATATCGGTTAGTATTTAGATGACCCATAATTGTAAAACTGCATGTGAGTGGGAAATAATAAAAGGCTTATTTATCTATTTATTTGGATGACCTTGTGATTTTTTGCAGTTCGATGTTGTAATAGCCTAGTATGTTTATTTCGCTTGATGCATTAATGTTTTGCTTTTTATTTCAGAGCTCCGTTTTTTGAGAACCATCTTAAAACTTGGAAGATCTGTATATTTACGTGCATATTCTGTATTGCCACTGCAGTCGGAATGGTCATGTTCGCTTGCCTGTCACTCTTCTACTTTTTGGCAACTTATGATGCCGATGTTGGAGGGAGCAGACCACTTTTGTTTCCATATTGGTTACCCAACGTTGATTTTGGCAAATCACCGGTTTATGAGTTGGCTTTTATGTTTGCCAACATATGTGTCGTGCTTTATTCCTATAATTATACCTGTGAGTTTAGTTTATGTTTTATTTTATAATGGTTTATAAACTACTTTTCAGTCTCATTTACTGCTGCTATGTTTCAGTTATGATTCAAACACAAATAGTCTGGATCAGGCAGATAACTTCAAAAGTTGATATTGTAATATGGAGTCTGGAAGATCTTCTAGTAGACATTCATCCAACCACTAGCAAAGAAGAGAGTTTATACTTCTCTTATTTGATAGAGAGTCGAATGAGAGAAATCGTCAAGCACCATCAATCTATGTACAGGTAGATATCCACTCCTCGCAAAACTATTTAAAGACTTCAGACAATGTAATAAACCGTTACCTAATGAAGTACTTGGCTCACATGTTGTTAACAACTTTCATGATATAAAATGAATTTTGTATAATGTGTCGCCATAAAATAGAAGAGATACAGTAAGCCCTCAAAACAATCATCAAGGATTGTTTTGATTTGTACTTCTATGTTATTATCATCCTTTGATATTTGCAGCATTTCTGTAAGATGGTTCACTGATTTTAATATGGCACCATAAGTGGTTTCAAGAATCTTGAATAGCTAGAACAAACTAACTGTTACGCAGAATATACTCACATACCTAGTTTGCCATTCCTAGTTTAATTTCCTTACTGCATGAATTTGTTTATGGCACAAACATGGATGGACACAACACTATGCCTAGAAATGTGGCTGCTAATTCAATTAATATCCTCGAGCCACTAATTAGGTCATGTTCAGTGGACATTTACGGGTACTCATGGTATGGTATGAAGCATGGTATGGTTTCTCGAGGTTATTATTGGAATTCAAGAAATGTGGTAATTTGGTTTGTGGTTGAAAGACTGTGGTTGGTGTTTCTAGCTAGTTAAACATTTTCAAAGCTAAGTTTAGTAATCTTTCTAGCGACTAATCTTGATAGAAAACGGTATAGTACCCTATGGGACTCCAGTTTAAAGTTACACCATTTCAGAGCTTATCTTCACTTTATGCTGTAATTTATACAATATTTAAACTCTATTTTCATGCGAAAATCTAATTAATTTAATAGTCCTTATTTTAATGTGCAGCCTACTTATAAAAATCTTATAGTAACCCTGTCGAAGGCTTTACTAAAAACAATCTTCACATAATTCAATCGCTCACTTTGTTTTTTTTTTATATTTACTATATTTCAGTCTATTGGATGATTACACGATTGTCTACAAGAAATTATTGCTGGTAGAACAAACCTTATGCGGTCCTGTGGTTTGTTTGACTGCTTATTGTATTGCAGAGGTACCTTAAAAGCTATATTTTTTTTACGATCATATAAATAATACACCTAAATCATATTTTTTTAATTTATGTTTCAGAAATTAGATGAAGGCGAGTTCCAGGCTATACTCTTAATGATCTGCGTTGGAACTATTGTGTTGACTTTTGTACCCAGTTGGTTATGCACCTTTCTTGCCCTTAAGGTACAATTATGAAAATATTAGTAAATTAAAATACAAAATGTGTGTTTATTTCAATTTTATTTATTGAAATAATATATTTTTCATGAAGAAATTTTCACCTACACGCAAATTACGCTTTCAGGTAGGTTCTGTGAGTGAAGCGTGTTGGAACATTCCTTTCTGGAATGCAGGTCCCGTGATACGTCCTTACATCGTCCTTATAATGCAACGCTCGCTACGAGCTTTGCCGCTCAAAGCTCCCGGCTTTGAAGACATATCTATTGAAACATTCTCCAAAGTAAGTCAAAGAAAATAGTTTCTACAGAATAACCTTTATTTAAACTTTAACGTATTTTTTATAAACACGTGTTTCAGAAAATGACAAATGCTTATTCACTCTTCAATATGCTGAGGCAAACTAATCTTTAATAAGACAGCAAGAATTTTAATTAAATGGAGTCAGAATCTTGCACCTAATAATTAACTTGAAGAGCACTGTGTTAATTAATCCAAAAATAAATAATAAATAAATAATAAATAAATATTATAAAATGCTACTACTGTCGTTATTTGTTTTACTATCCAACTTGTTTCCTATTTGAACTTCCTGAACGGGCCATTTTGTACGAGTGAATTCGCAAACGTTGGGATTCACGTCACGTAAAAGTGGCGCCCAACGTGGGACAAACAAACACACTGGTTACCAGCCTGCTAATCTTATTATTTACCTCTTTAGTTGCTTCGTTCTATTTTACAACCAGGTTCTAACAATGAAACATTTGGAGAGGTTAGGTAAAACGACCTTTTAGGTTATTTAGAAATGCATTCAATTGCATTAGAAAGTAGATAAGGACCTACTATAAAATAAAAGAATAATTAGGGCCATTCACTCATGCACCAATAATGTAGTTTATAAATCATATGAACTTTTTTAGAATGACAAAACAAAAGTTTAATAAACACAATAGCTGAACACACAGATCACTTAATAAAGAAATTAAACGCTCATAAAGTCATACAGACACTATAGGGAACTTTCACAACGCAATATCCAATACAACACGTAAATTATTACACTCCACCGGACACTGAAAATAGACAAGAAGGAAAGAGGCGAGCTTTATCCAATAATAATTCTCACTTGAAACGCTCTATTTGCTCGCCGTCGCACGATCTGATATTGAATATGGATAAAGTGAATTATATTCCAAACGGCGAGCGTCGACTCGCAGAGTTTCAGATAAGCGGATTACTTACAAGTTATAATTGGTTCTCGCTATTCGAGTGACTAAGAGAAAAACCCGGAGTCATTTCAAGCACCTCTTAAGTTCTTAGATAAAGGCAGCAATTTCATTTTTCCCCCTTTTTTAATTCGTTATCTGTGGTGAACGCAGTTTTGCGCACTTTGTAATTTATCGCAGTCATAACAGAGATTAACGAAACAATTGGGGGAGTTTCATACGGTTTCTATTTTGGCAAGCCTCATTTTAGCGAGAAGGGAAGGAGAGTAGAAGAAGAAAGAACAAATTAAATTGGGGTGTAGGAATAAAGAACCATTGAGCAGATTGAGGTAGTCGACATAGCAAGGTTACAACAACGAGAGACTGTTTTCAGCAGAAAATTACTGCTTTGGTGAATCTTACTGGTTGGCTAAGGCTTACAAATTAGCTCGACTTTATAAAAATAAATGAAATGCCTCAGATGATGGTCGACTACGTCGGCGTAAACTGAAGTTTACACAACATTACAAACACAATACCCACTCAGTTTACAACAACTTACATTTTCATAATAGAAATCCGAGACCAAGGCCCAGAAGATTTTCTGAGAGCCCTAAAACTTGATTAAGAACTTTCAAGAAACACTTACCCCGGTTTCTGAAAGCTTAATCAATTTGGGCTGTTGTCAAATATCATTTCAGTGAAGTTTGTTGTTTTGGTCAACGCGACAACATGTCAGATTTACTCGGTCATGTTGATATGCTTTCAGACTGCGGGAGTTTACTCCAAATTTCATTGTTTTGCAAACTGCATTCCTAGATTCAATTCATCCACACGTCGCTTCCATTAACAATAAAATTCCCATCCAGTTCGTATGTAAAAAATGGTCACATCGAATGAGCACAGTTAGAGGGCTGGGCATGTTTGTAGCTAACGCAATTACCACTGCCGCCGACAGCGTCCTGCAATCTGAAGCCGATTCAATTAACAGCGGCTTTTAAGTTCATCCATTGTACGTATGCGTCTGCTGCCACTCGTGCTGTCTGTGGGTGTGAATGTCAATACGTGTTTATCATGTTTTAGTGAGTTTCGATTTTATTTCTTGTGCTTTTAGTCTGTTTTAAGTTGACAATGATAAACCTGCAGCAGTTTTATTAACTTCTTGGTCATCTTGCCCATTGGCCTTTGTTTTATTTATTTCATTTCTTAGTTATTTTTTTGTTTTTAACTTGGCAATTATTTTAAAGAATTCTTCAGAAAAAATATTAATAAATAATAATAACGAACGTAACGCCTCCGTACGTTTTTTTGCGTACTTAAATACCAAACAATAGAGCGCTACTTCCTTCAAACTGAAAACCACAACACGTAAACAATCACTACACTGTACTAAAAACCAAGGTTCACTACAGGAAAAAATTGAATAAAAATCTGCATGGACTCCAGCGGGTGTTGCCAATATTTGATTGTTTCCGCGCTCCAGCGGTGCGAGCCGTACTCGCACCATTCATGTATGGCCGTGCTATGTACTCAACCTAGTTCGAACCACGTGTTAACTTTTGCTACGTATTAACGATTTTTAAACTCAATTTATCGCATTAACTTTGGTAATCGGGGATTAAATTAAAATACATTAGAAAAAGACCTACCTATCTACATTAGCTGTAGGTACACCTTCTCTGCATGCTTCACCTTTCTTGAAATAATGTATAATAATCTAATAAGAATCAAGATACATATCTTGGTCCTTTAAAGCCAACTTCTTGGTCTCTTCTTCTTCTTGCTTCCTGGTGGTTCTTCTTCTTGGTCTTTTAAGACCAACTTCGAAGAAAGTTTGAAAGATCTAGAAGTCGTTCATATTTCTTGGTGCTGCTAGTCAAGCCAGAACATATAGTCTCGATAAGTAAGTTTTAGTAAAACCAATGACACATCGGCCTGAAAACTACCAGTAATAATTAATAATTGCGTCTTCAAAGTCATCACCATATAATTAAAAACCATAATGGAGTCAAGTTAACGTTGCCTGAAGGTCTGTTCCACCCCGTGGATCTTTCCGCCACTAATATAATCTTTTTATAATATACTTATAGGCCTATTTATTCAATGAAAAGAGAAGCATAGAACTATCAATATTTTTTGCATAATTAACCTGTTCGACAGTAGAGTCGTTTAGACAAAGTTTTTTCGCGTTTATTTTACTCGGCTGTTATGGTTGAGTGAAGACGCTAAATGAGCCCGCGCCCCACTTGATATCAATTTACGCCAAATTGTCTATGAAGTTACTAGCAAAAACGTTTCTGATGTTAAAATATGTAACAGAACCATTGCTTTGTAGAATGTAGTTTAAGAAGAACGAAGCCTGGTTTGAAGTAATTGTTTTTGTCACTTTTATCGGGACCTGTCTTATTTCAAACAGTTGTTTTTTTTAATTATTTAAGTTTATACCGTAAATAGAATCTATGATCTAGTACAATAACCTCCAAGTACCTACCCATCTACAATATTGCTAGCAAAAATAAAATTCGTTCAAAACAGATGGTTGAAAGAATCGAATGACGCTTCTTAATTTAGACGTCGACCTGTTTCAATGCCACGTTTAAATTACTATCAAGATATTAAACATTTAATGAATAAACCCTAAAAAGGTGGTCCTTTCTGGCGCCTTTGAGATAAAGAGGAGTATTACAAAATGTTCAGTTACATCTGCATTAACGAGTTGTCGACCGCACTCGGTGGTCAGTCGGAACACGGATGAGTGAAACAAATGAGGTGGCTAAATAATAATTAATATATTAGCGCAGTTTTTTTTTAATTGAGCTTTTCCTGTTTTAATTGAGCAAGAAGGAGAGTAACTCATGTAAGATTTCATCGTTGATGTTAAAAAAAGGAATGTTGTACCCACAACGAAGCTTTATTATACGAATAAAGTTTTCCGAGAATTTGTAGGAAATTAGTACAGTCATCAACACACACTACTGGCAACACCTACTACAAAAATCACGTTAATTGCGACTGTCCTAACTGCGCTGTCATAGTCAAATTGGTAAACTCAAACTCAAAGCATTTATTTCAAATAGACCATTACAGGCACTTTTGAAAGTCAAAGAACAAAAAAAAAAGAACGTGAAGCTACAGTCCCAGTCACAAGACATAATAACTTGTGAAAGTACTGTAGTTGCCCATTCCAAAGCGTAGATCTCTATGGAGAAGAATGGGCAAGAAGCTCCACGGACACTCTTTTAAATCAAAATATTTTACAAAATCTTGGTTACATCATTCGTGTTGAGAATTACTAGTATGTGAGAACGATGTAGACGTAGTAACTACTATGTGTTAACTGTACAAACGAATGCAAATATAAGATACATCTTGTAATACACAGCGGTAGCTATACTTTTTCCTATATTCGCAACGAGTCACACTGAATCCTGACAACCTTGAGAAAAATATTTGTCATTGTACTAGAAATTTATACAAATGTTACTAGATGAGAATAAAAATTCGCATCGAGTCACACTGTTACTCGATGCGAATTTTTGAGAGATCTTTAATTACTTTATTTTCGAATTACTGATTTAAGTTTTTACTCTGGACGCTCTTAAGTTGCCCGTATTTCTACGTCGTTCTCACATACTAGTAAATCTCAACACGAATGATGTACTCAAGATTTTATTACAAATTTTGATTTAAAAGAGTGTCCATGGAGTTTCTTACCCATTCTTCTCCACAGAGAGCTACGCTTTTGATTGGGCAACTACAGCATTTTCACAAGTTATTATGTCTTGTGACTGAGACTGTAGCTTCACGTATTTTTTTTTTTTTTTTGACTTTCAAAAGTGCCTGTAATGGTCTAATTGAAATAAATGCTTTGAGTTTGAGTTTGATCCACATAAATTGGTTTTGTATAGCTTGATTCGTCGCCCAGCGTATACAGTAACTTATGTCAAATATTTTTTCTAAAGAATGAAGTCCTTGAATTTGGTTGATTAAAAATAAACTAGCATATACACTACAAACAAAGCCTAAAACCAATTCAAGACATACAATAAAAAGTCGCCTGTCGTATCCTCCGTTCGTCGATCTCCGCTGAACCTATTTGCCGCACCGACATTATCAGCTCGGCAAATTTCTACAATCTCTGGCCCTTTGTGACCGCTGCTGGTCATGACATGTCAATTACGATATCCTGTAAGCCCGCTCTTGATACATTTATAATCACTTTATATTCTCTCTTTTAGAGAAAAGCTTGACTTTTAGTTTTGTAATGATTTTAGGTCTACTTGTTACAATGTGTGCTAGTGTTAGTGCCGTTGGGTTAAACGGCCTTGTTTGTGTACCTAGGCATGTAGGTTACTTAGAAGGTGTGTATGCAAGTAGGCGCCTAGCTGCCTGTGTAATAATGATGATAATGAATTGGATCATCGGTAACAAACCCTACCTCGTAGTTAGATATCGGGATGGTATTTTGAAATATAAAAAGAGAGAAACATACGAGAATGGTACGTTTCCAAACGGAATTAATAAATGAAACAGTGGGCGTTGAGAGCCATAAAGTCAAAGGACATTTTGAAACCGTACAGCTAGTTTATGCTTTCTCTATGGTAGCTACATTTAGACTCATTAAATCGTTTAAAGAGATTAAATATAAAAGTTAATAATTAGTAAGTAACGGCACGGTTGGCACAGTGGTTGAGCGATCGACTGTTGAGCTGCATGTAGCGGGTTCGAACCCCGTACGGAACAAATATTTGTATGGCCTACAGATAGTTGTTCCGGGTCTAGCTGTGTGTGTATGTGAGTTTAACTGTTTGTAAACGCACCCACGATACAGGAGAGATTCCTAGAGAGGGGTAAAGTTTAAAAAAAATGAGAAAAGAGACAGAGTAACGCATTGTTCTTAGTTTGTATAGAAAAGAAGAACTTTAGTTAAAGTAACGCTCCAGATTGTTTAAACAGTTTATTTATTCAACGAAAATCTAGTTATCGTAGTTTCACTTCACTTAAATAACTTGACGTCAATTTATGATATGACACAGAATGTAAGAAACTTTCCACGTACCAGTACATCATTCAAATAGAAATTTTTCATTGGTAATTAAAAAAAACACCTGTTCCATACATTGATCATGCAGGTGCATTTTTGTTGTGTTGAAACAGCTGTTATTTTTAATTACCAAAGAGAAATTTCTATTTGGAGGGTTCAAAATGATGTAGGTACTGAGTACATGGTATATGTTTTCGCGTCGATGTCCCTAACTGCCTGTATACAAAACATATACATACGTATTCTTTAATGTAAGTACCCATTTAGTTAAGAAAAAAACAACTAAGAGAGGAATAGAGATTTCAATATGTTTTATATTAAGTAGGTATGTTTCACCAGTGGGTATTAATAGTTCACAAAACATAAAAAAAACCGGACAACAGAACCCTATTCATTCTCACACTCACCAAACTCCATTATAATAGCAATCACGGTATAATGACGTCATATCCAAGTTATTGGTGACGTCACCAATCCGCCGGGTGTCAGCGACGCAACGACCCCACTTAACGAATTCGGACGCAAATCCCGCCACCGACCGATCCGATTAAAAGCGTCCGAATTTTCTGCTTATATGCGTATCTATGTTTGGAGGTTTAGGGTCTATCGTTGATATGAAGGTAGTATTGTTTTTTGGTAATTAATCTAATTTTTTGTCTTACCTTACTTATACTTTATCTATAGGTTCTTTAAATAAGTACTCTTTTATCTGTCTCAGAAAATTATCCTAGGGCATCAATAGCTCGGAAAACTCATTTTAATAAGAAAATATTTTTTGTGGTTATTTTTAGAATTCTCTCGGTTGAATGTCGTGACAACTGAAAGCGTCTGGAATAGGTATTTTTTTGTTCCTAATTCCGAAGATTAGATCTGGCTAGGTGAAAAGTATCTGATGGACTGTAAGAATTGTTTCGGCATGTCCAAAATATTATTTGTGGCCAAATACTGTTATTTTAGTGCCCGTCAGTTTACTGTGTCCAACAGCCATACCATTGTGCTAAAATTAGCTGATCTTAAATTAGAAAAGATCGGAATAAGCAGACCTTATTTATCTAATCTTCAAGTAAGTTAGTAAAATGTGGATCTCGCTATAAAATCCCGGAATGATTTTTGAGTTCAGAATTATATAAAATCACGTTTGTAATCCTCGTAAAGTTACGCAGAGGTGAACCTAATAGTACACCGTTACCCAAATTTCGCCAGTTATTTTTAAGTAACATTAAAATGGGGGCGAGCATATTGCCACAAACCTGGCACAAATCGAAAGCAATCCTGATGTTAAGTTCAGAATTAAAGCTGCTGAATTAGAAGGAGGCACTATTCACATGTTGCTTACTTCCTTCATTCCTTGAACTTTAGACAAATAAACGGTACCTTTTCCAATCTTTGTAAATTATTTCAAACTCAAACTCAAAGCATTTATTTCAATTAGACCATTACAGGCACTTTTGAAAGTCAAAGAACAAAAAAGAAGAACGCGAAGCTACAGTCCCAGTCACAAAACCTAGTAACTTGTGAAAGTACTGTAGTTGCCCATTCCAAAGCGTAGATCTCTAGATCCGGAGCGTAGATTTCGTATATAAACAAAAAATCTAGTACATGAAAAAGCAAAACATCAAGCAAACTTTGGCACAGAAATATTCCATTTGCAATATTTCAAGCAACATTCAGCCAGTCCTATATCAACTAACTAGCTCCAAAACTGAAAATAGAAAGACTATAATACCTCGGAAATGTCACCGCGACCTAGAAGCTGAACTTCAGCATTTACATTCTATTTGTACAATGTGTTGCCAGCCTGAATTTAGCTTAACGTAAAAGCTTTTCCCTGTATGTGCAGCAGCAATTAAAAACCCTTTTAACATTGTCTTATGGATCCGATAATGGCCAATGATGGCGTTGGGGATGTAGGTACGGTGATAGATTGTTGTTGGGCTTTGATTGGCTTTTTGAACATGGCAACATTGTTTTTGTATTGGGACTTGGGACTTAATTTGTTTGTTTTGGATTTCTATGGCTTTTTATGCTCGATTGAATTTTATTTACTGTATACAACGAGTTACGTTAAATGCGCAAAACCTGAAAATAGTTTGATCAGAATAACGAGCAGAATCAATTGAACCACTTTTTAATATAGGTTTTTAATATATAATATAATATTCTTTTTATTAATATAGGTATTTTTCAAAAAATCTTCATTAAAAATGTTGCCCGGTCTATTTGTTCATAGGTCAAGCCATAACGTGCGCAAACCCGTCAAAATAGGTAAACAAACACAAATATTTGTATATATCCAATTTAAACTATCTCATACGCGGGAAAAAAAGAAAGAAAGAAAGAAACAATCAGAATTTCCAGTAAAACTAAAACAGCACATAAAACCTTTACGTTTTTTTTAATGATTTTTTTTTCTCTCAGAATTAGGTCAATTGAATTAAAAATCATTTGGGACGTCTGAAGTTTTGCGCATTTAACGATACACGTTGTATACGTGAATGATACAGTCTTATTACGCTTATGCTTTTTGATTTTGGGCTGGTTTTGGTTTCAAGTAACATTATGTATAAGGAGTTTCATATTGTTCATGCCTCGGCTAAAAACCACAAAATATCTTAATATGCATAACAGATTAAAATGTTTCAGAAATATTTTGGCTGTACTTTCAACATTTAAAGTATTTTAGTGTTAAATTAGCTAAACTAAATGATTCTGCGTCGCCCACATATTATTAACTTCAAACTTCAGCAGCCTATGTTTCTAATTCGGTTCACACATCAGAATCGCCCGTTCCATTAATACCACTTTATTCCTTTAAAATATCAACAATTCAAAATAACGGGACCGACAGTAACACGCATGACACGTCCGCTAGTCACCGCTGCCGAGTTTTGAGTGACATCTTATTTCCTCGGCACACTAGCGCCACGTCCGTGTAATAGCCACGTGCTATTCTATTGAACGTTGCCGGAACTACCGTCCCACTTTACATACTACATAAACGTCGTTGTTCTTGCATTTCAACTATTGTATTTACATGTCATCTGTTTTGATAAGTTTGATGGAGGTCTAGTTGATGGTTCATAAAGCTAGGGCGTGTTTTACACTGGTATTCTTAGTCATGAACTGAACTGAAGTCAGGCTTAATTATGCCTACATTCCGCCCTGTTTGTTTGTAAATTGACACATCTGTCAACTAACAGGCCCACTTTTCATCTGTCAAATTTCAAATACCGGAAAACTATAAATTATATACATGTTTAGCTTTGATCGAAGCAGAATGCAACTATGGGTTTGACAAAGATAGCTAGCTAGAGGAGGTACCTTATTCGAAGATCCGCCAATTGCGGCCAAGAAATTTTAGGAATACGATTTGGTGGGTGTTTTCAACTGTTGTCATGGCAACAAAAGGTCGAATTAGTCCAAAAATGGATTTGGGAAGGCTTTTAGAAAATGGGTATTAGAGGACTTAAGTGACATGAGAAAAAAATGTGCCTAAGGAGTAACTTGCGGATAGTAGGAGTACTTATTGTGATTTGCACCATTTCAGCTCATTTTTACCTGTTTTTCTATTGTAGAGTTTCATCTGCATAATCTTTATTTTAATTCCAATAAATAATCTTAAGTTAAGTGGTAAAACTTAAAACTCATACTGAGTTCGATCCATCGAACTACTAGCTTAAACGATCAGAAATATTTTAGGAAGGCTAAAAGCTAATTTATCCAATTTCGTATAACACTTTACCTGAAAGGACAGAATGGTTTAGCAAACACCCCGTCCGCCCGGTTTTATCCGAACCGAGTTTAGGCTTCCGAACTACCTTCGTCCAGTTAAAAATAAACACGTCTGGCGCGTCTGAGCGGAGTGTAAGAGTTTTCTTTGTTTAAAGTGGAAATTATAACAAATTGTTGTCTGGTTGGCGGATGATTGTAATATAAATAATATTATAGGTTTTATAAGTTTTTAAACTGACATGGTCACTAACAAGAAAGAGGGTAGACCGTTTTGTCTGCTCATAAACATCCACCCGCAATAACTTCAGTTTATCCGTGATCATGGCGTTTGCAACAGCGCCGAATATCGGGAACTCTTAACAAATAATAAACATGGTAAATATCCCTTTACTAGTGTTATATTATAGGTTTTGTTTGAACAGTCGACTTTGAAGATATGAAAGACGATAAATTATCTTTATTTCCACCACTTTAAGATTTATTATGCGTTAATTTGTAGTTATAGCCACGAGCATAAATACGTTTACACCTCCTTGTCTGCTTTCGTGTCGATGGTACGGCTCGTTTAAATTTTTTTGGGTCCGGTATGTGGCCACCATTAAATTATGATAAAGATTTCAAAGTAGCAACATTCAAAGCTTTTTCATCAAAAAAACCGCTGACATTGGTACATTTTAACCAACCATCCCCCGGACCCCCAATCAATCTTTTTACACGCATTTAACGAAACATTTACAACCGTCGCCATTTATAATTCAAATTATAAGATCGCTTTCGTACATAAAGCGAAGGCTATAACATCCAGGTCCCAAGGAAGAGCTCGTAAGTAAGGAACTGTTATTGCGGAAGCAGGTTAACGTTTGTAGAGAACGACTTCACAGACTGTTGACTAACCAGTGCAGTGAGGGAGTTTCCTACTTTATCAGGGGTTGAGAAGCTTTGGTACATGCCTTTAACATTTTAGATTGACGTGTGCGGGAACGAAATTTCAAAGCAAAGGCCTGAGTGCAGATGCGGTATTTTATGAAGCCCATACTTAGTTTTTTTTAAATGAAAATCACATAGCATTAATTTTAGTATAAGTACTACATTTTAAGGGGGACCTTTTACTGACGGCTAATAGTAGTGGAATATGAAAGAAGGACGAACAGGTTGTGCGTACCCCAAATTCTTCTCAAATTGGGAAAAGAGCAAGAGAATGAGGATTTGTATTATTATAGCATTAGCAGTAATTTATTCTATCAAGTTGAAAGCCGTCCACTCAATTCTGGTGATTTAATTACACACATGGTGGAACGGACACCGAAGCTTAAAAACTTCGATGGTTATTTTTAAAAAAATCCGCTGATTCCTACAAAAAAACAAAACTGAACCGCTGTTTTTTTTAATTACCTACTGATGAAAAATTTCTATCAGGACCATTTAATGAATACGTGGTAATCGTTTTAGTGTCGGTGCCCCTCCGTCGTATATGCTTATACAGGGTGTAGGTAACTTGTTACATAGTTACCTACTTCATCAAATGAAAACTTTCATCACGATCCGACGTACAAAATACTCTTTCCATCAATTTCGTACATGCAATATTGTGCTCTATGCCCTGTGTAACGGATGGATAATGGAGATTTAAATTATGCCGAAAGTGCCCGACACTTGCTGGCTCAATAAAACCTTTGTTTACATTCGACGGCAATAAAGTACTGCAGGGCGTTCCTACACTGTAGTGTTTACTAGCAAGGGTAAGTCAGGGTGTGTTTTTAATAGAAACTGGATAGGTACCTACCGTAGATACAAAATTCAAAAATATACGCGACATAAGCCGACGATCGTACTTTCAAAAGGGACATAGAGATACCTCAAGTTTTTTTTTGTTGTTTAAATTGAGTAAAGCACCACAGTCCTTCGTAAAGCATGTTAAACCGTCGGTCCTGGCTATCATTTGTAGATCTTTTTCAGTCGTTACGAGTAGTCAGAAACCAAAAGTCTGACATCCAGTCTTACCTAGAGGTTTCTTATTACCCAGTTACTGTGTTGTCGAGGTCAGATAGGCAGTCGCTTCATGTAAAATACTGGTACTCAGCTGCATCCGGTTAGAGTGGAAGCCGACCCCAAGATAGTTTGGGTATTTGATGGAAATTGATTAAACCATAATAATGGTTCAATGGTTTTTTAACTAGATATTAAGTTAGAAGTGTCAAAGCTTTATGTTACTGTGTCAATGTAAGCATCTCATGGTACACTAGCTGTCCGGCGCAACTTCGTTTGCGTCACATTTTCCTCGTTTTCGCAACATTTTTCATTGCTGCTCCTCTCCTTTTGGTCGTAACGTGACGATATATAGCCTTCCTTGATAAATAGGCTATCTAAAACTAAAATCTAAAATTTTTAAAATCGGGCCCGTAGTTTCGGAGCCTATTCAATGTAAACAAACAAACAGACAATCAAATTTTTCCTCTGTATAATATTAGTTTAGATTAGACTATTTGTGCTTAAGGTATTTACAAAAAAAAACTTCACAAATACCTCAATGGATATGGGCCTTTGCCCAACATTCTTGACTATTAACAACAACATTTCCTTTACTGCCCTTTAGCGTTTTACATAGGAAATAGACATCACAAAGGCAGTTTAAAAAAATCCTATATGAAAATCAAAAGGTTCAGTATCTCTGGCTTTCCCGTACCTACCTAACCATAGGACTTGCGACGAGACGTACAAACGATCAACTGTCGTGCAATGGTTTTAAGGTTATAAAAATCGGCGACTATAGCAATTACGGTCACAACCTTTGCCTTGAAAAAGGTAGATTATTTATCTACGTCGTTGACAACATAACTTAGTTTTGGTTGAATAGGTGAGAAATCTACATAAGTTGCCATAAACAAGTGTTTTAAAAATTAAAAAAAAAACCGAATTCAAACAATAAAGTTTTGTCCAACTTTTTGTGATATGGAACACTAAATAAGAGTTTTACGAAATTAAATTAGTAAAAATGTATAAATTACAATTTTCTCACGCGATTTGAGAGATTAGGGTGAGAAAATGGCGTTGTTATGTCTTTGTTTTTATTGTAATAACATCTGATTTAAACGGTACCTACCAGCCAAAAGACACTGGAATGTTATTTAAATGTTTAGTCCAATATACACAAAAATATATTTAGTTAAGCTAAATTTAGGTACGAATTTTCTCAAGTGCGAAAATAAAGCTAAGTGTGGTTTTGGTTCTAAGTTCCTAATACACAGGAACATGAAAAAAAAGAAGTATTGATGAAGTAGGTACCTATTTTTGATGATTGAAATATCTTTGCATACCTATGATTCGACACGAGTTTTCCACATTTTAATTTCCGTAATTCCCCCTCACCATTCGATATCTTCTCAATCATTTTGTATACAATTTCCTGTCGGTGACTAAAAAAAGACTTCAAAATTCAGCCATCCACTCGAAAGGTTTTCAAAGCGGTGTCAGTAATAAAGGTGCATGCAGACTCATCGGCGGCGCCCGTTAATAATTCATGAACATGCTTAGCGTGCTCTCGTCATGCCACACTTAACCTGGCGATCGGTTGCACACCCTTTATGTGAAATTCACGGAAAATCCTCCTTTAATTCTTGCGGGGATGAAATTTTGTGGGGTGTGAAATGGTCAGATTTCATAGGCTAGGTTTTGGGGGTAAATGTTAAATTATATTTATTTCTGTACGTAAATCCTCAACAGCATTCTCTTGCCCTTATCCATACGATAAGGCTACAAAAAAGGAGTCTCACAAGATAACGAGTAGGTAATAGAGAAGTATGGAAGAAATAGACATGCTGGTCAGACCCCAAATAAATCAGGATAAGGGCAATAGAATGATGATAATTATGATTCGTGGATAGTAACGAAACCATCTGATTTAAATAACCTCAGTTTCCCACTTATTTAACAAATAGTTACCTAGGTAGGTACCCATTTTTAAAGCGGAAGGTAGCTAAGTACCTACCTCTACAGGTTTCCGCTTCATTTGCATATCTTTTTAAATATAATTCTATTGTACGTGTGTATGTCACTGAACTCCTCCTAAACGGCTGGACCGATTTGAATGATTTTTTTGTATGCGTTTGGATGGTGCCCTGGATGGTTTAGATTCACAAATCAGCACGCTACAACCAATAGGAGCGGAGCAGCAATGAAAAATGTTGCGAAAACGGGGAAAATGTGACGCAGATGAAGTTGCGCGGGACAGCTAGTTTATTACACATTTTAGGAAAATTATGTTTTTTTCTTTTTCCGGGGATGACGTCAAAACTATTTATAGGTACGCAATGGTGACTCGTCAAGTTGTCTTTGAGTAAGGCTAAGGCCACCATTACGAATTCATAGGCGCCAACTAATACATAATGTCGCAACTGTTTTAAACACAAGATTAAGCAACTGTTGTTTACCGATGCCGTGATCTGTATGCTAATATGTTTGCCTTAGCATTGACAATGTAACTACAATTAGGTAAATAAGAATTCAATACAAACACATGGGCTTAGAGATAAATATACGATCGTGTTGTTGATCGTGTCTATGAAGCATTGCGTATTCTGATTCACAAAGATATTAAAAAATAAAAGGGCAAGGGGTGAAAATGTTGAAGGAAGACGTTCTGCCGAAAAAAGGGTTTAAGACAAGTCTAGTAAAATATTTCATACAAGTTTTACATCTTTATAACATTAGTATAGATTTTAATTTTGTCTGTCTGTTTGTTCCGGCTAACCTCCAAAACCATTAACCAAATGCATTAACTAAGGGTACTATTATTTAAGAAAAATAATTAGAGTTCCATGCACAAAAATCAAAACCTTTGAAGTTATTAATAAATTCGGATTCACATGAGGAAGTAATATTCTATAATCATTTCACGCAGCCGAAGGTCGCGGGCAACAGTATGTAATAAAATAAAATCAAATAAGATTTAACCCTGAATCGGAAAAAATAGAACTTCAAGTAATAGCTTCCGCATATATATGTAACGGGCAACTTGATTAACTGGGCGTTATTAATAAGGACCGGCCACTATTAATAATGCCCAAGAGCGATGGGCAAAGTGATTAATTAATCACGTTGACCGGCCATTATTAATAATGCCCGACGGCCCGTGGTTCATGTAATAAGTCAGTGTTTGAGATAGCTTGAATTTATCACTTGGACCGGGCAGTATGAATAATGCCCTTATTGCAGCCGGGCAATTGGGTTAGGTTAGGTTAGGTTATTTTTTGTTAACTTTTCATAAACATTTTGTAAGTTTAATTTCATTTAATAAACAAAAACACTACAGTTCACCTATTTTATTACTTGCCCAAGATAGGGTGGGCATTATTCATAATGGCCAATTGAGTCGGGCATTATGAAAACAGACTGGCCATTATTAATAGTGCCCGGACTTATCAAATTGCCCGTAACATATACATCGAACTTTACTAGCCCGCGACGTAGTTTTTATCATACGCTGGTTGTATATAAAGCGGTTATCCGGTAGATGAAAAGCTTTTAAAACAATTAGTTGTGTTGTTCGACGCACCAAAGCACTCAATATAATTTACGCAGATTTTCAGTGAAGTATCAAACATAAATATGTAGGTACATTGTCAATGATACGAGGGATTATATTGTACGTAATCATATTGAAATGGTTTTAAGTTAAGTGCTTGGTTTTGGTCTGAATACTATCCGGATGCTATTGGCCTTCAGTCAAGAGCACAACGTATACAAAGATAATTATTATATGGTGGGTTTGACATCAGTTAAATTAACGACTGATTGCAAATAAAGTTGGTCATACTCGGAAACGGTCTTGAGGGCCATCATAATAGGATAATTGTATGAATTACTTTACAATTCATAAAATGGTCACTATTAACTGCCTCTCACCAACATCTGCCTAGCTTTTTCCCAAACTATCTTGGGGTCAGCTTCCAGGCTAACCGGATGAAGCTGAATACCATTATATTACATGAAGCGACTGCCTATCTGACCTCCACAACCCAGTAACTGGGTAATAAGATACCTCTTGGTAAGAGTGGATGTCAGACTTCTGTTTTCTGACTACTCATAACGACTGTCAAAGATCTACAAATGACAGCCGGGACCAACGGCTTAATCTGCTTTCCGAGGCACGGAGGAAACTCGATAAGTAATTATGGTCACCCATCCACGGCCCAACCTCGGCAAGCACGGCTTAACCTTAAAGATCGACCCATGTGGCTGTTATTATTTAGCCACGAGCTCCTCATTAACTGACACTGTAACCATCTTTTTAAGAATTTTAACGTGATTCATATTGTTATCCTATTAAGATTCTGCTAAAGCGGCCACTTTAGGCTCTCTGATCGGAATAAAGTTACTTTTAGGATCTTGAGGTTAGACGTGAATTCATAGTAACATCTTCATTATTTGACGTTTATTACCCCCACTTGTTTATAATAATTTACTCCTAACGTAATCTACCTATCTACCCAAATTGCTTTAACACACTCAGCTCTCACAGCCCGTGATCAAACCACATAAGCAGGTGGATTTAAAATAGGTTGTTACCTACTCCTAAATATCACACTTGAGTACATCCCGGCAATAGATAAACCAACGTTTTGAAACATATTAACCTAAATGATTTACTCCACTTAACGCATTAGCCTAGCAGCGCCCCGGTGAATTTTATTTATGCTCATCTCTTTGAAGTGAACCAGTCCCTCGAAAGGGTTAATTAAGTGAAAGATTCTCACGGCCTGCGGACTGAATGATCATGTTAAACAAATTAGAACGTATTATTGAGCAAAGAACCCATATATAACCTGACAAATATAACAATGCTGTCCCCATTTCACATTATAACCTTTAGCATAAAGGTGTATGGCAGAATTTTCAATAAACTTTCGCTACATTATTGGTTTTTGTTGTAATTTTTGATAAATAAGGGCTCGATCAATAATAACATATTGGTTTGAAACAGTAAAGAGTGTCGGTACATGCATTTATAGTCGTAGATTCTATGGCATCAAATTATGCCATAAAATCTATGTACAAAAACTAGAGACGCTTTCTTAATTTCTTTTTAATTTGCATAAATAGGTTATTAAAAATGAAATTTGTTGGACTATTACTTATAAGCTTGTATTAATGCAATTAACATATCTTACTGACGGGCACATTCGTTTTTGTGTTTGGTCCTTCGAGCCGGATGCTCCACTCATATAAACAACGGACGTCGAAAGTTTGATAAACCTACTTCATAGTAACTGTATTACAAAAGGCACTAAAATCGTTACAGAATTTAATTATTCTATAGTGATAAACTCGGCACGTTTAACAGTTACAATATTGTTGTAGTTAATAGCCTGAAGTCATAAATGGTATAATGTTGATTAGTTTGTTCTGTATTCACCGAGTTACCTCCAAGCAATAGTTTTCGACAGTATTCGGCAGATTTTGGTAACGTGTAAGCGAAATACATCGTACTTGAAATTAACCATTATATTCAAAGTTTTACGCCTTAAATTGGGATGATTTTTATATCGTAACTAGCTTCTGCCCGCAATTTCGCTGTCTGGGTGACTTGACCGGAATACAAAGTATTCTATGTATTCATGCAGGTTATAAACCGGCTTTATACCATAATATCTATGCTTGTCACTTTAAATCAATAACAGAGAGCAAAATACGAAATACTTTATATACACAGTATTTCCATCATTTACAAAAATAGCTCTTATTCGAACTTGGAAACCAGCCACTTCTTTTTTAAACACTCTAACTAAGTTGACAGGAGGTTTATAGCAGTTCTATTTTTAAAAAGATGCCGTGTAATCAAATAGCCTTCGCAAAGGCAGCGCGTATTTGACTGAAGCTAAATTTTGGTAATTGCGGACGTAACTGAGAGGCAGTCGGCATTTTCAGCTTGATGCAGTAGAGACAAAACAACAAATGCCTGACTTAACAAAGAACATTGACGATATTTTCCTAATTTCACTAGGTTAGGCCTGTTTCAGCATCTACTGTTTTCATTATCTAGTAAATAATTAATCTTGTCGATAAAATCATTCGGGTCGCAGCAAAATAACTTCAAATATGAAAATCAAAAGTCAATTGTTGTAGCCAGCAGAACCCTGAAATTGCAAAATTAAAATCAACCTTAACCAACATAGATCCATGTATCAAAATTTAATAGAGAGCACTTAAAACCGACCGCATGTAAATTACGTAACATGAAAGTAGGAAGCCTCCTCATTCATTTATTGCTTGCACAAGTAATACAATATTCCCTTTATTACAAGCACTCTAGAAAAGTCAATCATGCGTTTACTAAGCCCTCTACCTCTACCTCCCCTCATATTTCTTTTAAAGTAATATTTTTCATTTTTCCATGTTATTTTCGTCCGTCGTTGGAGGTGAAATCCCTGTAACTTTGTACAGGTGTCATGTTCCATAAGAAAACCTGGTTGAAGGGTTATCTTTTATGCAGTGTGTGGCTTATTTTTGGATTAGCGAGGGGAAGCGCAGACGAAGTTCCGATTCAGTTCTTAGAAAATTATAGTTGGGTAGGGAACTTAAGTTTATCTAGGACAACTTTAAGAGTTTTACAGCTGATAAAAACAGGTTTGGCTCCACTGATCCCGAGATCGGATTGACGGATCTCGGGATCCGTTTCCAACGAAAAATATTTTTACCCACTGATCCCGGAATCCGTGCCTGCATGAAAAATGTATATTATTTTTCGAAACTGATCACGATAGAAATGAAAACCAGTTTCGAAAAATATGGTAATTTATTTATTATCTGTGTGAACCGTGATCAGTTTAAAAAAAATACTATATTTTTTTCTTGTAGGTACGGATCCCGGGATTTATGGGTAAACATGTTTTTTTTTTTTTGGAAACGTATGCCGAGATCTGTTGATACAAATCGGCTAGATGAGTTTACAATTCAATCTGATCTCGGAATCGGTAAAGACAAACCCAAAATAACTTACCCGTAAAAGGCGTGTATGGTTTTTTAAAACAAAAGCTTATTACAATTCTCGTCCAAAACACGAAACTCCAAATTCAAAACGACGAATATATGATATGAAAAAATAAAATGTTTCCATGAAAATTTTGAATGAAATTCAATTAAAAAGTGTGGTGTGTAACAGACGTTCGTTTTTTTAACGTTTTCTATTTACCCAGTTCATTCTTTTGTTCGGAGGCGGAATTTGACAGTTCAATTTTGAGAGAAAGGTTGGATTACCGTATAAACGTAGGTAAAAGTAAGAAGGCTCGTAAAAGTAGGAGTGTAACTTGTAAGATGTTTCTTTATTATGTTTAGTATATTCTGAATAAGTTATTGTGTAAAAGTGCGAAAGAGGTTTTTAAGCTTAGTTAGGGAAGTAAGAATGTTACGGGTGTTATGAGCTTGTGGGACTTTAAGTGACTTTAAGGATTTTTTTAGTAACACCAATGTGAAATATTTTCAGTACCCACATAATAAAACCACAGATAAGTAATTAAATACTCCACGTACCTAAACAGAATACCTAATTCGATTGCAGGAAAAATACGAGACGGCTTGTAACCAAAACACAAAAGCGCAGGAAACCCGATTCTAAAAATCCAAAATAAAAACCGTCGGCCCACCTATTCGGACACGTTTCACAAACCCAGGAGCCATGTTTCTATTTCGATTACCGAAATATTGGAAATAAAATATAACCGCTATCGTATTTCATACGACAGGCGGAAATAAAGCTTGCCGACAAATCGACACGGCACCGCATCGCGGTAGGAGCGTGCCGTCGCATCACACACACAGCCCTACGCTAACGAAATTGTATTACACTGAAAACTCTGGGCTCTCCAATTCTTGGTATAAATACGACAGTTGAAAAGAATCAGAAGGCCAAATGTTCTTATCGGGAAGTAACTCAAATCAATAAGAGGCTGGAATGTGCTCCGTCAATTTGTATTGCAGGATTTTAAAAACGGGGGTTTTGAAGCTGCTCTAGCTAGCTATTGAGGGTTTGGAATTGCTTCCTCGGATTTTTAATTTAAAAATTACTTGTTTTATTTACCTTTAGTCAATTTATTTAAACATCAATAGCGGTACATAGGCGGACTACCACTCAACCTAAACCAGTTAATCCAGTTCAATTTTTTAAAAGTTTTAATTCCTTATAGTATTTTTGAAAGCTCTGATTTCGTTCTATTCTGTAATAGGTACTCTCAGTAATATAAGTTCTGCTGGTGCAGCGCCCTATCTCTGTAACAATGCCTTTTCCATTATTCTAGACCTCGTGACACTCTCTAAATAAACTAGACACCTAACTCCAGGATATTTTGCCTATGAATCACTTTTCCTTTCCATACTTAAAACGGCTTGAATCAGTAGTCTATCATCAATCCTTTAAGATGCACTGGTGTATTGTCTGCGCACGCGGTTGTGAGTAAAACCTCTATATTATTAATTTTACGCCCGCCGCATAATGAACTATTGTATTAAATATAATACTAACCTGGCTTTGAGCACCCGTTTATGAAATCCATTGACGCTTCCCCGTACAGTTTTAATATCCGTTTATTAAAATGGGACGGTAAAGCTGATTTTTCCTTCATATTAGTTTGTTACATGCTAGCGTCCGTCCAGTTTCCAGGAAACAGCTTTGCTCTTTTCAAACATACTCTTCTTAGTATTTGGTACGAGGGTAGATATTTTTCGCGAGAAGTTTAAAATGGTGATAAATTATAAATTCAAATATTATGAGCAGGAAGTTTTAGCGTTGTTTACAATGAACATTTTTGTTAATTGTAAAGTAATTACAATGACAACGTCTTATAAAAATAAACCAACCAAGTGCGAGTCGGACTCGCGCACGAAGGGTTCCGTACCATTATTTATAAAAACGAAAAAAAAAAAACATTTTTGTATGGGAGCCCCCCTTAATTTTTTTTTTCTGTTTTTATTATTTGTTGTTTTAGCGTCAACAGAAATACATAATCTGTAGAAATTTCAACTGGCTAACTATCACGGTTCATGAGATACAGCCTGGTGACAGACGGACGGACGGACGGACGGACGGACGGACAGCGAAGTCTCAGTAATAGGGTCCCGTTTGACCCTTTGGGTACGGAACCCTAAAAATTGTAATTGTACTTGGTGAATGAAATAGTTTGGTGATAGTGGGTAGTCAAATAGTTCTCTGAACGAGGTCTATTACCCAATGTTAATTAGAAGTTTGACAGACACATGATAAACAATTCACTTTTACAGGCTTTTGATGTCAATATGATGATGAATAAATTAAATTAGTCTGATACAATGATGATGAACCGACCCACAAATAGTTAGATAACCTCCTTTAATTTCTATTAACTGTTGTTTTATCACAATGAAATAATGTTTAATTTTGTACCTAACATAACAAATATATAGCACTTAGTTGGAACGTTTGTTAGTTTAAACTTAACTGGTATTTCGTAGAATCCGTTAACAATAATGAAAAACATTTAGGTAGCCCAAACAAATAGCTCTCAACTGAATTGTTTGAAATTAAAATGTATTTACTAGAAACTGGAATATTGAACTAGTACCTAATGGTTTTATCATCAAATGAAAACATATTCAACTAAAACTAAAATGGTTTTATTAAATAAAAAACGCTGGATTGGCTTTGATTACTTTTGATACAAAACTCAGTGATAGTTTTTCTACGGTCGCATGAAATCGGTGATTTAATTTTATTTAGTTTTTTTTTACTTTTAGTCCGGCAAGTTTTATTAATATTTATTTACTAGTTAGTAGGTAAATTTTACAGTACCTAAATACCCGATAAATTAAATTTTAAATTAAGTTATTTTTACAACATGGACAGAGATCAAGCTTTGGAAGTAGAAAGGGGATGCCTATGCCCAGCTGGAACAATTGACAGGCGCTAGCAAAAAAAAATAAAGCCCTTCGATTTAAAAAAAATACAAAGGCGAAACCGCATGAAAGTTAGTTACTTTAATAATATCCATCATTTACGTGGAACACAAGCAATATATTATTTTGAGTTCAGGTTTTCGTTTCAAATAAATACGAGTTTTTTTGGTTAAATTAAGTATTCTTGCATTAATTTTCCGTTGTGAAAGTATTGTTGCGGTTAGTAGGTACAGTGCGGCTGTGTTGTCATGCAAGGTAGGTGCGACGAGTCTTTAACATTTGCATTAAGATGGATGCATCAGCTTAGATCGCGAAATTCAAATCTCTTAGGTTTTTTTTTGCAATTTGCCGGTCCCTGCCATTATTATGTTTTGTTGTTTAAAATATGATTCGCGACCGTAACAAGTATGGCTTCACAAAATTATAATAATTAAAATTATCAATATATTAAATGAACTTGAGGGGTGCCTCAAGTTCATTTAATACCATTAAATGACTAAATGATTAAATGAATCTACGAGGGTACTATTGATGATTTTAATTATTTTAAATCGATAAATACACGCGTGTTGCGGTGGCGAATCATATGTATTTTGTTTAACATACCTGACACCGGGAAATAGCCAAAAACGTATGAACATTTGAATTTTGCGAGTTATTCTGGCTCTTCCAACTTAAGTTGAAAAAGTTTATAAATAAACGGAATAAAACAAAAAAAAAAAAAAAAAAAAAAACAGAAAAAAAATATATTTAAAAACAAATAAATCCTAGAGTGACTTTGAGAATGATGTCATCCATGTCGTTCATTTAAGTTGAGGATAACGTGTGTTTGTGATACAAATAGCATAATTCTGAGATTAAAGAACCGTGACTTGGTAATAGTTAACTGAGCAGAACATAATTTAGATTTAGGATTTTATAACACCGTCGTTGGTCGTAGTGTTCGCGAGCGCGCCCACTGAGCAAGAAGTCATAGGTTTGACATGTTCGTGAACGGGCGCTGTCAGTTGTGACTGGTCATCTCGTAGCTGCCACGGTTTATATTAATTACTTTATCTTCGAATCACTGATTTAATATTTTTACTCTGGACGCTCTTAACTTGCCCGTATTTATACATCGTTCTCACATACTAGTAATTCTCAACACGAATGATGTAACCAAGATTTTGTAACATATTTAGATTTAAAAGAGTGTCCATGGAGATTCTTGCCCATTCTTCTCCATAGATCTACGCTTTGGAATGGGCAACTACAGTACTTTCACAAGTGACATGTCTTGTGATTGGGACTATAGCTTCGCGTTTTTTGTTTTTGTTTTTGACTTTCAAAAGATCCTGTAATGGTCTAATTGAAATAAATGCTTTGAGTTTGAGTTTAATACCCGGGTCGGGCAAAGTGTTATTAGGTTTTTCCATCCGGAATTTCTCAGTAGCAGCAACATAATGTATTGAATTTTCATCTGCGTGTGGTCTGAGGGCCACTTTGTTAAAACACTTTAAACATCCAATGATGTAGTTTTAGTTTTCATCAAAATTGGTTTGAGACTCCTTTGAGTATTTTTCGTTATCCATACTAATATTATAAATGCGAAAGTCACTCTGTCACGACTAATACCTTTTTACGGCTGATCGGATCTTAATTAAATTTGGCAAGAAAATAGATTTCAACCTGGGGAAGGACATAGGCTATATATCATCAAGGTACGACCAATAGAAGCGGAGCAGCATTGTAAAATGTTGCGAAAACGGGGAAATTGTGACGCAGGCGAAGTTGCGCGAGACAGCTAGTTCCTTATAGTTTCGGATTTGGTCATCCATACCCACTTGAAACATTCACCCTGTATTACACCCATATTAATCAAAAACACACATACATAACATCACGCCCGTAATCCGCGAAGGGTTAGGCAGAAGTGCACCTAATAGTACCACCACACCAACATTTCGCCAGTAATGTTAAGTCCCATGAATTAAGGGTAGAGCATATTGCCAACGACCGTGCACAAATCCAGACTCCGCCCGTGCCAGTTATGAGCAAATCCAATGAAAGAAAGAAAGAAAAAACGTTTATTGGCGTCACTGCCACTAGTACACACAATAATATTTTAAAAAAAAAACTGTGTGACTCAAGGCAGCGCCAAATAGGCTCAGTTCAGCATTAATGCCGGACAACTAGCGCCCGACGCTGGTTTTAACAATCAATGATACTTTGGCGAAACCAGGAATCGAACTAAAATTTTCATGCTCAGCAGGCGTGCCTGTCAACCAACGAGGCAGTTATAACCACTTATTATTATTTTTTCCTAAAATAATTACCGGTATATGTCTAAACGAACTGACCCCTTATTCCCTTCGTCCCCTTCGTCCTCTTTCGCACATGAAGCGTTGTCGTGCCAATTCACCCATCCTCCCCTCGACACATTATCGCTCCTTTGGAAGTTTACCTTATGATGTGTTCACGGATGAATGGCAGCATTTGGGGTGTATTGGACTATTGTGAATACGAGGGTAATGTCTGTAATTAATGTGACCAAAATATGTTCGGTTTTGACTAAAGAGTGTTACTAAGTATTTAAAGGTACGGTTTTTTTGTCATTAGGTAGTTACTCAGCTCGAACTAAATAATAACAGCCGCTCAGATCAATATTTAAGGTTAAGCCGCGCATGCCTAGGTTGGTCTGTGGATGGGTGACCACCCATTACCTACCGAGTTTCCTCCGTACCTCGGAAAGCACGTTAATCCGTTGGTCCCAGCTGGCATTTGTAGATCTTTGACAGTCGTTACAGATAGTGACCCGAAAGTCTGACATCCAGTCTTACTAAGGGGTATCGTATTACCTAGTACTAACTGGGTTGTGGAGGTCAGATAGGCACTCGCTCCCTGTAAAATACTGGTATTCAGCAGCATCCGGTGAGACTGGAAACCGACCCCAACAAAGTTGGGAAAAGGCTAGGCAGATGATGAGGTAGTTACTCTGTGTATGAATATATTTGTATCATATATACTAATTGATAAAAATAACTACTAGCTGTTGCCCGAGACTTCCGTCCGCGCCAAATTATTAAAAATCTTACTTCCGTATTTGAATCCAATTATGTTAACAATTTCAAGGGCCTGGATTTTTTGCACAGAACCCTAATCATATTTTTTTTAAATAAAACTACCTAAGTTACTCCTCATGGACATCAACTACCTGTAAGTATATAAGTCCTGTCAAAATCGGTCGAGCCGTTTCAGAGATTAGCCCGATCTATACTTACAGAAAAAAAAAAACAAAAATAATTTTTGTTATAAGTAGGTACCTACCGCATATTCTTTCATTCATTAAAAAGCTTTTATTTTGATTTTACAAACAGACAGTTCTCGTAAACTATTCCTTTGGAATTCGGAACTCAATTAAAGTAAATTGTTCACCACCTGACCTTAGCTATTAGAAGATGAGCAGATTAACCTTTCCGTGTAAGACAGAAAAGAGCCACCTTTACATAGACTTGAACATGCTCTTCTTATTAGCGTGTTATTTAAATTCGAAAACAGATTAAATTTCGCACATAATCTCCAGGAGAGCTCCATTTCAATTACGAAACAATTATATTAAGCTAATTATTATTCACTAATACTTATTACACATAATTATGTAATCAATCATCTCGTTTTGCAAGAAAAATAAAGATCAGAGAATGAAGGTTATAATAAACAGTCAAGGTGGACCAGTCTGCAAAATTTGCATTTTACATTAATTATTACGTCTACGTAATTAATATGTTTTTGCGGAACAGGAAGTATTTATATATGCTAGTATTTGAATGCCTATTAAACGTCTATTTGTATTGATTTTTTTTGTATATTTGGTAATAGCTACACGGAAGTAAATATCGAATGAAAAAATAAAATGGGTAAAAGTGAACGACCTCAGTTCTTTAAAATGTTTTTATTTTCGAATGCATTTCAAGGATGTTTTGTGTGTATACTTGAAGTTTTAAATATTTTTGCGTCTTATAAAAAACACGAAATAACAAAAAAAAAACTGATTGAGTAGACCATATTTAAGAATGTTTCGTGAAAATAAATTATAATTTTTAACATAATACTTCACAGCACAATATAAGACACTTAATAAGACACTGTGTCCGGTTACTTGTGCGTTAGTGATGTATAACTTAATTAATTAATACTAACCCTTAGTTGATAAGTTTGCTTTTGTACTAACCAGTGGACCAATGTTGTCAAATTTAAGAAGTAAATTATTATATTACTAGCTGTCCCGCGCAACTTCGTCTGCGTCACATTTTCCTCGTTATCGCAACATTTTTCATTGCTGCTCCACTCCTATTGGTCGTAGCGTGATGATATATAGCCTATGTCCGTCCACAGGTTGAAATCTATCTTCTAGCCAAATTTCATTAAGATCCGATCACCTGTTTAGTCGTGAAAAGGTAACAAACAAACAGAGTGACTTTCGAATTTATAATATTAATATTGATTATAAGAAAACCAAAAATCCTGAATCAAAACTCAAAATCATTTACAAAACCTCCTCTCAACTCCAGTGTTAGCACATTTTGTTGTACAACAAAAGTACCAAAGTGCTCATTGGTCCAGATTTGCCGTAATCGTGATTCGTTAATGAAGAGCTTGTTGACTGTCCCGGGACTCACAACCCAGGTAGCCGTGTTCATTACCCTAGAAATGCAGAGTGTTTTTCACGATTAAATTGACCGTAGAGAGGCAATTTGAACAGGGCGCCTGTTCGTGACACCAGCGATTCGGTCAGACTGAGTTTTTTGTTTTAATTTTTCGTCTATCCGTTCACGGGTTTATGTACCTACGTAGCTAGGGGTTAGAGTTGAGATATTTTTCTGCTTGTATTCTGTATTTTTGCACTAACTTTATTGATTTGTTATTATAGTGGAACTTTTGTATCTGAAGCTGTAAGTAAGGTATCTGAGGGGAATTTTTAATTGTGTAAAGGTACTTTTTCTTCTCTTTGGTATCAACCCAAGTGTAGTGTCAATCAGATATATTTATTTTTACGCTAGGTACATAGGTACCAGTGCTATTATTAAATTATCGTCGTCTGCTACATCAACCGTAGTCTTAATCGTCTGGTATATCGGTATATGTACGTCAAACAGCAAAACACACCAGATAGTTTAGTCCGTCTACGAATATATCAAAAATCCTCTTATTTTTTTTAGAACCCAAACCATTGGTACATTCGCGTACCTGTATATAGATACACCTATATACACACAGTGTGTATGCATATGTATATAACTACGCAGCTATGTTTCAGTTTGCTTTGAACGATACAGGTGCGTTGTGTGCGACTTTTCAATTATGCCAGCGGACTCCCGATATTTATAAAATGTTTTTTCGACGAAACCTATTCAATATTTGGCGCACATGGTCCAAACAAATGATCGTTGATGGACAGGTAGTTATTAAAAATTTTGCCGAGTTTCAATGTTAGTATTCTGAAAAAAAAAGGAACTCACTTTGTTGCACGTGTAATAACGTTCTCTGTCGTCCAATCGGATCAGCATTATGGTATACCAAATGTTGTCGTTATAGAATACTTCATGCCCTAAAATCGGTAATTAATTTATTGGAGTTTTGTTGTACAAATAATAATATAGTGTAGGTATTTTAATAATTGTGAAGAAGTTAAAGTTAAAGAAGTGTCTTTACCTACTTTTAATTGCAGTAATGTCATAAAATTTACATTAACATTTTAACGTCCTGCTAACTTTTGTCACGTTTTGCGATTTGCGAAATATTTTTAAAGATAGTGGTCAGGGCACATACCTACGTGTTCATAGAATTAGGAATTTCTAAAATTTGCTGGATTGATTAAGACGACCTACCTAATTGTTGAAAATTCCTCAAATGAATGTATGACTAACAAAATCATAATCCACCATTTTTTTTAACAGCAGGTTCAATACTGACCTTTGTCTGCTATTATAGGTACCTTAAATCTACCATGTATAACTTTCTTATACAACAATATTATATTTTACATAGGTAAATACTCCGGAAACGTCTGAGTAGATCATCATTTTCTGGCCCTTATCCCATTTTCTTTGGGGTCGGCGCATTTATATTATATACTTCTCTATTACTTGTCATCTCATGAAATACCTCCTTTCTTGTCTGAGTAGGTAAAGAATATCATTTATCACTAAGTATATTATTTTTTACTAAAATAGTGATCCACAAAACACCCGGTGGCATACCATGACGTCTCAAAACAGTATTGTTTTAATCTTATTCTAGAGTGGGAAGGAGATGGCGCTAGACGTCTTCT
Organism: Cerastis rubricosa; assembly: GCA_949152445.1. NCBI lineage: Eukaryota > Metazoa > Arthropoda > Insecta > Lepidoptera > Noctuidae > Cerastis > Cerastis rubricosa. The sequence goes on from OX424532.1 coordinate 16,896,863, forward strand.
ATAGCTCTCTCCCACACTGGAATGCCATAACACAATACTGCTTTAGGACGTCATGGGAACCCCCCAGTTCTTATGCTGAAAATAAACGCCATTAGCGTACTCAATGCAAAATATAAACAAAGTATTAAAAATAAACAAGAAAGGTAAATGTGTGTGGTGGGTGTGTATGTGTGTGGTGTGTGTGTGTGGTTGTGTGTGTGTGTGGCTTTCTACTTGTTAAAATTCGATCATTATGGACCAACATTACCTGGTCACATGACAAACATTTCAGCGTAATTATAAAGCACAGTTTAACACAAAACTAGTTAGTAATTTTAATTAAAAAATTATAAAATCTAAGTAGGTTCTTTTCTCACGTAGGTAATCTGTTTTCATGTATTTTTACAAATAAAACAACAGTCAACTAGAAAAATCACGTTTATCACCACAATTCTAATTTTCATATGTTTAAAATGCATTTAACATTTTATTAAATTTTATTAACTATTTCACAAAACAGATGCTAAGTTTAAAGGCTATTAATCAATCAATACAAATAATAAAAGACATATTAAACCTATAAAAAGTGTCCCTTTGCATCCTCGTCAAAATTCAAGATATTGTCTGATTTGTTGTCTAAATTTGTCCGTATTTCAGAATAACCCTCTTAACGTGGTTTAGCGAATAAGAAATTATCGAATAAACATTTGAGATTTTTTGTATGTGTGTAAGCGAGGTTATAACGCGAGATCAGATGGGACGCGTTTCAAACACGGATGGTTCACACTTACCGATATCCGTAAATAAGAAAAAAATAAAATTACGTACCCATTTTATTATTGATTCGGGTCGAGAATCATTAGCATAGTAACCTCCTTCAATTTGACGAGGATGCAAAACAACACCTTGTATAAAAAGTTGTAAACCAGAGAAATTACATTTTATCACTTCACTACACGAAAATATCACAAATTACAGCACGCCTATAATCCCCAAAGGGTTAGGCAAAGGTGTACCCTCCTATGAGACCCCCGTACTTCGCCACTTATAAAATATTTTATGAAAAATTCTAAATTTATCGTTTCAAGTTATATCTAATGACCCGGGTAGTATAGTCTGCATGCACAGTCGATCGGAGGCAAATTAAACCATCCAGTCGAAAGCACCGCCTCGGGCTTCAATGCCCATGGAATATTTACACCCTAAACTTAGATGCTCATCAGGCAGCGAGATGGGCAGAAGCCATTGTTGCTAAGCAAAGAGAGAAGCCTATACCAGTGGGTGACGACGGGCTGTGGGTGATGAAGATGAAACGTAGATGAACAATACCCGTTTATATTAGACCACTGCTTTTACGCTGGTTAATGTTAAATGTACAACTCTGCCTAACCCTTCGAAGACAGGTCCCCAGCGCAATTTCACCCGATCCATGTACCCTTTGGTCCCATACAGAAAACAAAACGTGTTCATTTAGTTTTTTTTTTAAACGGCGCGTTTTCTTTCCTGTTTTCTCTCTCCTTTGTTTGCATCACTAGTGATTCTATTGATTTACAGGTACTCATTTTTTTTTGGTGTTCCGTAGCCACCAAGAATTTGACTTACTAAAGCTAACGCAGCCGTTTGTCTGTCTCTCCATCAGTTTGTCTATCACAAGGCTAGGTACTTACACCTTTTTGACCATAAAAAGTACACAGAGTACGGCGTCTAGGTCATATTTTTGTCAAATAATAAAAATATATTTTACTTTTGGTGATATGGGAACCCTTTGTGCGCTTTTCCATTTCGCACTTGACCCGTTTATTTTTTATAAGTATATTATGAATTATCCTCACCATAAATACTAGACAATACACTCGGAATTCCAGCCATAACAAAAACAAATAATAGATAATGCATGGAATGTTTAGAAAACAAAACATACAGTTCTACCAAGAAACCCGGAGTTGGTAGAGAGAAGGTTAAGAATAACGTTAATTCACCTACTAAGGCCCTACTAGATCTATTTCTTTACCAACGTCTTATCTACCTATTACTTTCTTGACTAGCATGGTTAATTGTTTTACCTATAGTAACAGGTACAACCTAAAAGATAACTGGAAATATATATTTAGTTACCCACTGCAAATTATGTAGGTAATACAAATGATCGGTATATTAAGGAGTACAATAGTCATCTGGGCAGTAAAACTAGGTAGGTTAAACATTATTACTATTGTTAAAAAAAAACCATGAGGTTTCTCATGATTTTTCTTTTCTCTACAATGTAAAACAAGGACCTTGTTATCACAGCTGATAGAAAATTACCTAAGTCGATTCTAAAATATTTATAGTTGTCCGCTAAGAATTTTTTTTATATCGTCATTAACTACTTCATTAACTCGAGAGCCATAAACAAATTCTAAATGTGTGAAATCTATGGATTTATCTAATTTAACATGCCTAACAATATTGGGAAGTCTAGCTGTGAGTCTTTTTACATCGACAGGGGTACTAAACCAGTCAGACTCACTACTAAACATATAAATTGGAACAGTTATCAATGACAGGTCGAAGGAAGGAGGCTGCATAGAAGAATACGTCTCCTGATTCATTCCAGAACCATAATCAAATCTTTGGAACCGTTTACTCGAGTAACTTTGAAAATAATGAACAAAGGTCTTCGTAGACACACCAGCGGGTATATGACTAGCAAGCACCGGGAGCCTTTCTGAATACAGATTCGTAATATTTCTTAATCCATAACTTATGTAATACTCTAATTTACACAAAATATTCTCAGGTACATCGTCCCGACATACTTTAGCGTGATAAAAATTATTTAATACATTATTAGCAAACAGGTCGTACACTCCGATGCTATCTAGAAACGACGCTAAAACGTCCATGTTTTGCACCAGAATATCTATAAACGGGTACCCTGTTTCAGTTATCCATGCTACAGGAGCCAATAATATCGCTTGCTGGATCTTCGCGTTGTATTCAGGCCTCATGCTACACATCACGAAAAAAATGGCCGTTCCTTGAGAGAACCCAATATAGGACAGGTTACGTCGAGACGTTGTTTGGAGTATATAATCAATCACCGCAGGCAAATCTTGCGTTCCCATCTCTTCATAGCTGAAATTCCAATATTCCTTTTCAGGGAGGTTTTTGATGTGTCCTTTACTGTATTTATTCCCCCGAGCGTTATATAACCAAACATCGTAGCCTTGATCGGCTAACTGAAACGCTGCAGATTTTGCTGGTCCCAGCACCAACCACGAATCAGAACTGTCACCAATTCCATGAACTAACAACACTGGAGGTCCACTGTTTGGTATTCTGTAAGAGTTCACTATATAACCATCTTTCGTAATCACTGTATGTCTTTCAGGCTTATGGCCATACTTAGCTATCAGTTGCAAAGAGTTTAAATAAATATCCGAGTTCCGGTTACGATAGTCCACGTCACTACTAAGTTTTATTTTACGCCTGTTCTGTACGTATCCGAAACAAAACACGAAGATAACACACCGAAATATATTCGCGTCACCGAAATTCATCGTGATTGTGAAACGTCTCACGGTCGCAAAAACAAAAATTCATCTGTAGTTGAACACATACGACGGCGTTATTTACTCGCTTGTTGTCAGTCAATGCCATTGCTGCAGACAACTTACTGTCTAGGATCAGGTAGCTTTAACCTCAGACAACGACCTACAGTCAAGTTTCCGACGTACCGATCGGAACCAAACAATTTGATAGATACCCATAACCTGATCAACTAGTTTAAGCTATTGACTATTAGCGCCTTAGAAGAATGATTGTAAACAACAAAACCAGTTGCGTGTAGTTACTACGCAATGTCAACAAATTAAGTAATTTATCATTATGTAAGTGTGTAACTTATCTCCATGGAAAACTGCTATGATTAACCTAAATTCCAGCCATCACTATAAATAAGTGTCCCTAGCGGTTGACATTCAAATCGTATTGTAAACTTGAACCGACGAACATGATCCTCTTGCAACAGTTTCAAAGAACGGTCATGAGGTTGATGATTATTAAAACAAACACTTTTTTAAAGTAAAACAGGACGTATCAAATTGTAGCCACGCGGAAAGTAGAAGATTCTCTTACACCCGCGGTCGATATCCCCGAAGATTAAACAAGGTTATTTAATTCCACACCATGTTTTGCTATTTATGAACAGTATTGTGTACTTACATAATTACATAAAAATACTTCTGTCCTTAAACATGTATGGGTACTATAATTGCAATTATAGCATAAGTGATATGTTGCAATATCCTCTACCAAATTGGTGATGAAGAGTTCTGTCGGAAGTTTCACAAAGGTCTAGGCCGTAAACTTGTTGCACCTTGTAACACTAGTCCAGTAGCTATCGAAGATAGCCGAAAGATTTATTAATAGAAACAACCAATTACGTGACGAAAATTTGGAGGACTTGGCAAAAATTATCAAACCAATTATAAAACTCTCTATAATGCAAGGTTAAAATGCATTCTTTACAGTCAGTCTGCCGATATGCAGCTAGTTATAGCTCTTTGAGACTACTTGTGGCCTTGTTCATTGGAAAGGAGAACATAGCCCGTAAAACCTGCAAACTTATCCTTGAAGTCTCCACAAACACTCGACCTTTTCTGTTTTTTTTTTCTGCTTCCTACAATCCCATGTTTCTTGTAGACGGCACAATTGTTTCCTCTTCCATTATGTGAGCTGCCACTTTACTATTGTCTTATTTCCATTCACAAATTCATAATATGTAGTTATCATCGCTCACACAATCCATTCTTATTTGCTTTGTTCTTCCTTTTCCTCTTTATTCTAGTCGCATTTAGAAGAAGTTCTTCGTATTCAACAGGAGTTCGCTATTGGCTTAGATAGGTAAGTAGAGATGGTTCAAGCTTGCCAAAAATGTGATGACCATTTGGTTTTGTAGGCTTACGAATCTTACCTGTGCTGATCTTGAAGTTTCCTCTTACAATATAATAATATAGATTTTATAACAGACACAGGAGAGATTCGTAAATATTTAAAATTCAGATTACAAATAACAATAATTCAACAATACTTTTCAATAGCTATTCCTTTTATCCACACCAATTAATATAGAATTCATAGAGTTCACCAGTTTTGGGCGTTTGGTAGATACAATCGTGCCACCCATTTAACTGTAGATGGACCAGTCCATCTGCAGTTAAATAAAAAAAAGTAATTTAAAAATCTAAAAACTACTGCGGTAAAAAAAAACCTACGTTAAAAATTATTCACTGAAAAGCTAAAAACAAGCACATTTTAAATTAAATTAAAGTTGGAAGCAGACGGGACCTAATAGAGCCTGAAAATTTAAAAATGGAATGGGTCCCGCCTGCTTCCAAATTTTATTTTTTAACTGAAGTTTGTGGAGGTCAGATAGGCAGTCGCTTCATGTAAAATACTGGTACTCAGCTGCATCCGGTTAGACTGGAAGCCGACCCCAAGATAGTTTGGGAAAAGGCTAGGCAGATGATGAACTGAAGTTTTTTTTTTTGTTTCATATAGCCAGTGGCACTCACGTCACTAAGACGAACCTAACAACAAATAATTTATCGAAATCCGTTCATCCGTTTAGGAGTTACGAGGGAACAAAGAAACGAACAAACATACAGGTCAATAACCCTCCTTTTGGGCTTTGCCGCAGACGCTAGACGGGTAAAAATAGTAGATCGTTTAAGACAGATATATTTTGTTGGAAGAACGTCTCTGTTTCTGGTGATGAAATCTATTTACCCATCCAAAAAAAAAAATAAGTTAATGATTGGAATATTTTAAGCTCTTTTAATAATGAAGCCTAAAGTGGTTATACCCTAGGTATACCCAGATTTAAGAAATACTGAATGGAATAGATTTGTAGTCACTGGACAACCATTTCGGATGCGGAAGCGAAACACGAACATAAAATTACTTGCTACAAAATATGTACTTACCTGTTTATTTAAATTTAGAGCATTGAACTTTAACTTTTTCTCAATGTAATTCTACTTGATGGCAAACAACATACTTACACTTAAGGTGAGCATGGTGGACATCCAAAAATTCAGAGGATATAAGGTTTTTACAATATTATCAGACCCGGTGATCTAACAAGCAGTTTCATGGTTCAAGGTCAAGCTAGACTTGCTGGTGTCGCTGTCTGGGTGTCCATCCATTTCATACCAAGACCCCTAAGGCTCGGAAGGCAAGTGAAGCCGTTGATTCCGGCTGTCATTCGAAAATCTTTCTCAGTCGTTTCTGGTAGTCAGTCCAAAGGCTGACACCCAGTCTTACCAAGGGACGTCGTGTTAGTCAGTTAGTAGGTTATGGAGGCCAGATAGGCAGTCGCTTCTTGTAAAATTAAGGTGCATCCAGTTAGATGTGGACCCGACCCTAAAATGCATATGCAGATGCAAATCAAATCAGTTTATAATCAATCAACAAAGACTTACAAGTACCGAATGACTGACTAGAGTACGGTATCGAATTTACGATTGGATAATCAAGAGCATAAGATCTATAACCACAAATAACAAAAACATTTTTATTGACATTATGTCATCATAATAAGATGAATAACATAACCGAGCGTTCATAATGGAATGGGATAACTATTATACCATAATATTGACTAATAATTTCGTCATATTTGTAAACAAAGAGTTCAGGCTCGTAGGACCATGACTAACACTTTCATTCAGAGAGCGTCGCGCGTAGGACATTTTTTTCTCCAGGTATTGTTTGTGGAAATACTGTGCATAGCGAAAAACAATAGTATCGTGTTACCGAAGACTATAATATGTGGTGACCAGGGTGTCTGGACTCATTTGTTACTCGAACAAAATGAGATCAACCAGGGGTCAAAGTTGAAGGTTCGTGACATGATTTATATTTTATTTTATGTCTTTTGCGGAAATTAAATTAACTTCCTTGTTTATGAGTTTATGAAAAGGTACTTGTTAATATTTTTTATATGATTAATTACCATTAATTTTATTCCCTCTCTTATGGAGGAGGCCTGTGTTCCAGCAGTACATTACATGCTGATTAGGGGAATAATTATTTAATTTCATTTCTAAAATTATATTTTTGAAAAGACCACGCCTTTTTTTTAATTAAAGTAACTTTTTTATGTATTTATCTTGTATCAGGTTAGGATAAGTGAGCATAGGTTTTGTTGTTAAACCTGGAAACGGGGATGTTATCTATTTTATTAAATCATATTGAAACTTAGTGGCTAAATTAAACATTGAAATAACTTATTATAGGTCTTTTTAATTCACCGCTATACTCGTAGTGGATTTTATTGCAACCTTTAGCAATAAAAAACAACCAACTCTGATCTTTGTTTAATTAAAATAATTCTTAAGAACTATTTTACCTAAATGATAAAAAAATGTTACGCGGTTTTTTTTTTAGAATCCAGCAACATAAAACGCATAAAAAACTAAGCCAAAAACATGTTGAACGTTTGACATTTTAAAAAAGGACCACTTTTCCCGCCGTTTTCAAAGCTTAATTCTAAAACTTCTTCGCCACTAAAGTAGTCGCTTGTCAGAACGTCCTCTAGGAAAAGTAGCAGTAAATGTCCTCTGTCATGGCCGTCAATTCACTTAGGGGAAGTCGATCATGCCCCGCTTGATACTAAAAGCTACTAAAAGCCCTCCATAAAAGCAATAATTAAATTGGTGTAACTCAATTTAGTAAGGCGATGCTGCCGAAGGTGAACCTGCCTATGTATGCGAACCTCTTTTGTGCAATAGACTTAAAACTATTAAGTGCCTGTGCCCTATTCTATTAAGTCCTTTTTTTTCTCTTTGGGAGTCTCTCTTGCTTGAGGTATTTGTTAGAGTAGAATGTAATTTCCTTGTTATAATAAAGGTGTGTTTTTATTAATTATTCCCTTTTTATGAAAAGTTAGCCAAATAAATACATTATTATTAAATATGTATTACGGTATACGGTATAATTATTTAATTCAAATTTTAATCGGATATGTCTAGATAATATCAGCGGCTAGGAAAGGGGACATTTTTCGGCGATTGAGCGACTGCTAACGCCATCTTCCAAAATTTAAGTGAAGCTTTGAGACCTGTGGTCTCGAGAACGTAGACATTGAAATTGATTCATACACCTATTACCATATTCTGAAAGCCTTCCCAAATCAATTTTTGAACAAAGTCGGCCGTTGTTGCTATGACAACAGTTGAAAACATACACAAAATCGTATTATTAGAATTTCTTGGATGCAATTGGCGAATTTTCAATTAATGCTAAAGATGCCATAATATGTCACTGTAACCAATTTAAAAGATGTATATGTTACCGGCCAAACCCGATTTCAGGCCAAATTAGTTTGTCCTAGGCCAAACCAATTTACTGGTTTATCACTGACCCAAACAAAACATTTACAATGCGCCCAAGTTGGATGTGGCATCGCTCGCTACGCTCGCTCGGCTCGCGCGTTTATGGTCATAGTTCTAACCTAACCTAACCCATTTAGATGGGGTGCTGTATATAATCCTGTTATGATGAGTCCTAGTTTGGCCTAGGACAAACTAGTTTAGCCGGAAATCGGGTTTGGCCGGTAACATCTTATAATTAATACTTTTCCGGTACTTCAAATTTGACGGATGAAAAGTAGGCGTATATGTCAATTTATAAACAAACAGGGCCGTTTCTAGGCGTGGAGTGCGACTTAAGTTCAGTTCATGACTAAACCAGCGTTAATCTACCTACAACTTATGATCCCTTTGCGAGTAGGTAAAGCGTTTTCAAGGTGTCAATAATTTGTTTGATGCCCGGAGTATGTTTTGTCTTGAAAAGTGAAACGGCGTGCGTTAGCGCATACAAATGAGAGACGATTTAATGATATTCAAGCCATAAACTTCTTTCACAAATTCGACGAGGTATGTAGTTAAATATGTGTACCTACATCATAAAGTTCCTTTTCTACACCCATCTTTCCAAACGCCCTAAAACTCAGGACCTCGAGGTAAAATTGGTTTATAGGTGAACTAAACAATTATTAATTTTGGCTTGTGTTTCAGTAATTATATTACCTAAGTAATGAATATTAGCAAGATTATAATAATAAACCAAACTATAAATATTATTGGACTTTAAAAATTTTATTATACGGGGTGTTAGGGACACCAACGCGAAAACGCTTACCACGTACTCAGTACGTCATTCTGAACCCCACTGGAACTTTTTCTTCGGTTATTAAAAAAACAGCTGTTTCCTACAAAAGTGCAATACCTACACGTCAAAATGTATGGGACAGCTGATTTGTTTTCGAGTCGGTGTCCCTTACACATTTATAATCGACGAAGATAGAAAAAGGAAATCAATGTTTCCCGCGCAGATTCGTGAACAGTTGCCATACCAATGACTAGAAGATTAATTTGTGGGAAACCAAAAATATGACAATATAAACATTTCTTAATCATTTTTGCAAACATGATGATAACCCACTGTAGGAAAATAGTGAGAAAGTTATGAAACAAATTTCCCAATGACAACCTTCTTGTAATTACGAAAGGGTGAATATCAAAGTAATTAAGCCTACCAGCAGCCTCAGTTTGTACATGGCTTTAGGATCTGAGAAACAAACAATAATAATTGTAATCTAGGTCAACTGAGGTCACCACACGAAACTTAAAAACGGTGCGCATTATCGGGTATTTGTAAAATCCACAGCGGGTAGAACACAAATGATCTACACCATTACAGAAAAATATGTTTATGGATTTGATTTTGAGATTAAAAACTAAACTAAGTACAAATACTTTTTGATAAAGGTACTTATAAATATTTATAAATATCTGCCGACAATTTATAAACATTCTAACCACTTTATAGACTATTATGTAAACTACCGTGGGTAATTTTGGATAAGTATCAGGTAGCACAAAACAATAAATTATTACTCTGTGGTGGAAAGTCAAAACAAACACTACTGTCATTCAGACAGCTGTCTGCTGTCACTTCAAATGTCAGTCCAGTCAGTTGATCACTTTCAGTGAGCGATGTTTTTGCTCTTATTAATTTGAGATAATAGTTTATTATTACGAACACTTGTTACATTACGAGCGTACAAGGTTATACAAACGAGCTGTGACTATATACTAAGGTTCATCGTAACAACGGACGTGTGTTCATTTAGTTTTAACTTTTATTCAGCGTAGTGGGATTCGTGAGTTCATAAAGTTTTTATTATTTATACATAAAACGTCTGTTTTTATCAGTTGGTTTAACTATGTCAGGTTCCTATGAAGAGCCCCCCGAGATGAACCCATTGAGTCAAGTTATTGATACGGAGCATATGAACAAAATCACATCGAATTTCACAAGGTTAGGAGGTAAGTGGTTTATAATTAGTTTCTTATTAGTTTATTATGACTTAAATATCAGGTACTTTCATTACATTTTTTATTGAAGAGACAAGTAGGTTACTTATTAATTATAAATTGGAGAGAAATGAGAAAGTAATTACCTACTCTCATATGGTGCAACAACATACAAAGTGTCACACTTTCTTTTTCCTTTAAGTTTTTTTATTATATTATTCAGAAGTTATCATGTGCACTCTTGTAGTGTGTATTATAAACAATGCTATCATTTGTTTTGGCAATGCAGTAAGTTATAATTATCTTCACAACTTTATATAAAATCAATATTAGATATTTTCATGAAATAATTAAATTAAAAAATAAGTTTATTATGTCACAAATGGTTACATTTACAAATGTGAATGAAACAGCCCCAGAAAGTAATTAATAATACTTATGTTGGGGATGTGTCGCTCTTTCCCATAATGATAGCTAACAATATTGAGACTTTAAAAACATTAAAATTAAGAATATTTTTTAAAACAAAGAGGATTAAAGACTTATAAAGTAATTAGCAGCTCTGCGTAGTGTGTAATTGTGAGTATATGTGTGTGAGTGTGGGTTTGTGTGTATATTAATAATCTGATATAGGTACTGGAATGTTAAAAATCCTGAAAAGCATTGCCATAACAACTCATTATAAAACAAGCACAAGACATTTATTTGAAGCGATGTTTTACTAAGTAGTTTGCAACTATTCAGTAATACATAACACGATTTCTCTTTCCTTCAAGAACTGTTTCCTTGCTACATTTAGTACAATAAAGGCTACTTATGACGTTGATTCAGCTGTGCACATACTACGGGAATATTTTAATGAAATTTGTTTACATAAATAAATTATATTTTAATTTTGTATCATTACAGACAAATGTTACTTGGAAAATGCTGGAGCCACATTGTATCCTCAATGTTTACTTCCTCTTGTGCATCAAGACCTTATGGATAATGTCTACATGAACCCTCATTCTGACAAATATACTAAAGACTGTGTGGAACAGGTCCGAAGTGACATCCTAAAGCATTTCAATACAGATCCGTCTGAGTACACAGTAGTTTTTACTGCGGGAACCACATCTGCATTAAAACTAGTTGTCGAATCATTTCAATTTTCTCAAGATGAATTTGAAACTGGTTCAAGTACCCGGGGATCATTTGTGTATTTGAGAGACAATCATACGTCTGTGCTAGGTTTGAGAGAAATTGCTGCTGATAAAGATGCTGACATAATACATATATCGCACGATGATTTCTTAGAAGCGTTAAAACAGAATTATGATAAGTCAAGCACATTGCGGAAGTCAAAATTACCAAGCAATAATGAAGCTAACACATTGCTGGTATACCCTGCACAAAGCAACTTTAACGGCCATAAATACCCTATTGACTGCATACACCACATAAAAAATGGGTGCCTGAATAGTCATTTAAAAAAACAATTATGTAGAATAAATAATAGCTGGTTTGTCCTCCTCGATGCAGCTTCGTTTGTATCAACAAGTAGATTAGATTTATCTGAAACACAACCCGATTTTGTGTGCATGTCGTTTTACAAAATATTTGGGTACCCAAGTGGATTGGGGGCGATTTTAATCAAAAATAGTAGTAGCCACACGCTTTGCCAGAAGAAGTATTTTGGAGGAGGAACCGTTGATTTTGTATTAAGTACAGAAGATGTTCATGTTATGAGGAAAGACTTGTACGAAAGGTGATTACAAAATTATATATGTATATTTTTTTAACTAGCGCAATAGATACGTTTTTTTTTTAATTTTATTAATATAAAACACTTTCATCGAAAGTGTTTAAAATTCTTATGATCCGCCTTTTCATAGGATATTCCAATATTTTCGTTTTATTGATTTCCATCTGAATCAATATTCTTTAAACATAAATACAAAGTGAAATATCATCATGATGTAGCATATTTGGAACAATATCTACATGCCACATTTGATCAATTGTTCTAAAATTTAAGCAATGATTACCTATTTAATTTTTAGTAATTTCTTTATTTAAATAATTTTTATGCAAAAAATATGTCCGTTTTAAAAATACATATATGAAAAATGATAATCATGTTTTTAATTCCAGGTTAGAGGACGGAACTATACCATTCCTAGCAGTACTTTCCTTGAAGCACTGTTTTGATACCATGAAAAGTTTGATACCTAAAACAGTTTATCTTGATTGGATAGACACCGTTTCTTACCATACATATTACTTAGCTAAAGATCTTTATAATCAGCTGCATGAGCTAAAGCACGCAAATGGTAACAAGGCTGCAGTTACGTACATGGATTCTGATTTTAACGATATTAAGACACAAGGAGGAATTGTTACATTTAATCTTCTAAGAGAAGATGGATCATACATCGGGTTTGTTGAGGTAAGAACTGTTATTTTAAATATAATGATACCCGTCCTCCTGACTGTTTTCTCAACGGAGATTAGCTATCGACGTGGGAGGTATTATAGTGCACATGTATATCTGCAGACACAGGTTCACTTTCTGTTCCTTTACTCTCATAGTCCGATGGAACAGGGCTGATAAACTAACTAAATAGCTAGTCTTAGTTGGTAGAAAACCTTTGCTCCTCAAAATAAACTATATTTGAGGAAGTAAACTGAAGATTACCGAAGTAACCGAAGAAGGAGAGCAGGGCTGGCCCAGTAGTGGCAGCCCCGACTTACGAGCAGTGAGCCGTGGGTTCGAACCCAGGCAGGCGCATTACTTTGTGTAATTTATTTCATCACCGCTGCCCTAAAAACGGTGAACCCGCACTGGGCCCGCGTGGTGGATTACTGCCCACTCCCTCTTATAGAGAGGAGGCCTGTGTCCCAGCAGTGGGAACATTATAGGCTGATGATGATGAACCCAAGATTTCGATCACATAGATTAGGTACTAGTTTCTGTCCTCAGAAAACAATAAGCGATTATATTCCTCAATCTATTGATCTAGGTAACTAATCTAAGTGGGTTTATATTGTTCGCCATATTGACGCTTTGGTTTATAGACTTCATAACTAAGAACAAAAACTCAAATCACTGGACTCCTGAATGACGTTACTCAAGCAGTAACAAAGATACTATCTAGAGAGTAAATCTGCTGAATGGGGACATTCATGCGGGTCGGTTTGAGATCATGAAGGGTGGCCGAAGGACGAAGAGCTCGGAAGGCATAGGACGAACATAAACAGCAATGGTCTCTGTTTCGACCCCCACCAAGTATAAACCGCGTGTATGCATCCGAGATTTTAACAATATCTTGTTATCTTAACCCTAATTACTTTGGCTCTAAATAACTTTATCCATAAAAACACGAAAACATGTGTTCAGAGCACCCCGATACGTCTCAATGAGGTTCTGTAACTACGCTAGTAACTCGAAGCTACTATTAGCTAGATTTCGTCAAACTTGTCACGGTCTACGGCACTATAAAATTATGCAGTAACATAAAGTAATGGTTCGGACTAACGCGGACTAAGGAGAATATTCACCGGAGCCCACTCTCGCGTCCGGCCCTGGTTCAATCCATGGTCCGGAGTGAGAGGGAATGGGAAGCCGTCGCCTCCTTCTGCGAAGCAGTCATGCTAGCGAAGGAGGTGGCGGAACGTGAGAGGGAGAGAACCTCACGTCCCAGCTGCCGCGGGAGACGCCCCGGGCGTCGGGGGCCGACCAGTGGTTCCCGGCCACCGTAGGGGCGGGCCTGTGGACGTGAGTAATGGGCTAGCTCACCGTCCGTCCGTCTTATGACGACACGCCGTGCCGAAGGCGCGTTGGTGTTCCACGCGCGCCTCAAGGAGATGTCAGTAAATTGGAAGGGGTACGAGAGGGCCGATGCCTGCCAAGGCTTCGGGACTGTTCGAAAGAGATACCGTGGCCCTGGAACACAAAGGGCTAACACTCCCTTCCGCTCCGCTCAGAGCGGGAGGAGTTACTTGATGATTTCAAATCCGAAAAAAAAAGGAGAACATTCACAGAGTGGAATTTGACTATCCTTTGCCAAGGTTAGACGTTTCATACGAAAATTAATATAAAATAACATCACTCCCGAGGACTTCGCCAGCTTTTGAGCTAGGGCAAGGAGAGGGGGGCAGAAGGCAGATGTTTAAGGGTTGGCTATTTACGGATGCAACTGAAGTTCTTCTAAGAATCTAAAATGCAATAGACACCTCAAAAATGTTAGCACCTTGGATTGGTTAGATTTTCTATACCTTCGATAACACTTGTAACGGTATATTTACCATGTATATTATTTGTTTCGAGTTCCCGATATTTTGGCACTGTTGCAAACGCCATTTTCTATATCTGTTCATATCGAAGTAGAAGTCACTAATTTTGTCGAGTTATTTGTCTAGTCTAGAACCTAAAAGAAAATGTTAGCTCTCCGCTCCAGAACACTTGGATTCTGTTTAGTCTTTTTGTCCTTTTATGCAGAAATATTCTTCCACATATTTTATTGTAGTGGCGTTGGTACTTATTAAGATATTTTCGAGGTTTGTCATTTAGTTTTTGTAGTGTTCATTGATAGGCCCACTTTATCGCTTACATACACAAGCTGTTCTAGCATGTCTTGTATGCTTCTTGGATCGTCTGAAATTAGTATCAAATCGTCTGCGTCTGCTATATTTAACCATATTAAGCTGAGAGTCGTCTAAACATGTATTAAATACCGCTCTATAATGTTAGGTGACATAGGGTTACCTTGCCTAACTCCTTTTTTGTCATATGTTTGTTTGATTTTCTTCTTCTCTTTCAGTTGTTTTACGAAGTCGCGGGCAACAGCTAGTACCTAAATCCTAGTATACAAAAAATGCAATACATCTTGTTTAATAAGTACTTGATCGTAAACAAGATGACGAAATATTGTTTAGCGACCATCCTTATCTCCTCACGTGACGCAATTTCTTAAATATTATTAACTGTTTACAGACATGCGGTTGTTTACATTGGATAGGTACTATGTTATGCAGTTACGCTTTGTTTTATTTTCATTATTGTGTTTATGCATTTTACAGTAGGTTTACTACCTATTATGGTACGTGGTATGCGACATTCACGAATCATCTAATAAGTATCTTAAGTAATCTTATCGTCTTCTGTCGACTGACCCATTTTATTTTGAGTTATCGCAACATTCTTCCGTTCCTCCATACAGACAATACGTCTCTGTCAGTTGTAGTCCCTTTTACTTGCATCATCTTACTTTTTAGTCCCTTTATTGTCACATCTGCTTATCGCTTCATTGTCCATAATCCATCATCTCTGTTTTTGTAGTTCTTTACTAAAACACAAATAAATGATGGATTAAATTCAAAATAGCCACATTCTCATCTATGTATCCTTATACCATATTCCCAACTGTGCCGAAAATGTCTTTTAGTTGGCTCATATAAATATTGAAGTGAGACTTAGGTATTATTATGCAATCTCTTAAAAATTGGGTGATTAGGTACCTTTTATATTTCATTACGTATTTTAACGATTGAAATAATTATGTTGATAGTTTAAAAAATATATTCTGTTTCAGTTTCAGCACATGGCCGACCTATTCAACATAAGCGTCCGAACGGGATGCTTTTGTAATTCTGGATCTTGCCAGCGCCATCTAGTAGCGACAAATAAGGAATTAAAAGAAATGTTCAAATCTGGACACGTGTGTGGTGACGAGATTGATCTTATTGATGGAAGACCAACTGGGGCTATTAGAGCGTCGTTCGGCTATTTCAACACATACGAAGATGTCGACAAACTCTTGAATATGATATGCCGATGCTTCGTTAAAACGAAAAGGAAACCAAGGAGACGTCTACTGTCACATATTATGGAGTCATTAAGATCAAGCAAATTATATAACGGCTTAACAAATCCACAGAAACTATTAACAGAAGAACAAGAGTTTATAATGCAGGAAGTTGAAGATGTTTCGCAGAATATCGATTCTGCTATTGTATTAAAAGAAGCAGTTATCTTCCCTATTAAATCATGTGGTGCTTTTAAAATTAGGTCTACCTGGAAAATTGGACCGAAAGGGTTCGAACATGACAGGGATTGGATGATTATTAAGGATAATGGTGTGTGTTTAACACAAAAACAGAACACAAGAATGTGTATGATACGACCAAAAATAGATCTGCATAAAAGAAGAATGACATTATATTTTGAAGGTACGTAGTAGAGTAGCATAATATGTGTAGCGCTAAACGCAGTTGATGATATGTGATGCTATGGGGGACCTAAGCCTCTGTAAAATAAATCATGAACTGAAGTTTCAAAGCCGCAGGGGGGTCTTAGCCCGGTCGAGTATATTTCTCCATTATGGCCTAATTTCTCTCTGCAACGGTTTTACAAATTGCCCTACTGGGATCTAAGCTTGGGCGGGCCTCGTCTTAGCGACTGACCGGTTTAGTACTTACCAAATAAACATGTGAGTGCTCTATTCTTATGAAAAATAAAAAGAACCATTTACCCATTTCAGGTAAACCCCCAATATCGATACCTCTGGATATTCCGACTGAAAACAAATTCAAAAACTCAAAACTCTGCCGTAGCAAAGTTTGTACCGACACAATCGCTGGCTACGATTGTGGTGATGAAGTAGCAGACTGGATTTCAGAAGCGCTAGAAATTTCATACCTAAGACTTATCAGACAATCAAGTGACGACACTAGAATTCAAAAGAAGAACCATGACGGAGAGAAAAAGCTACTTTCGCTTAGTAATCAGGCACAGTTCCTTTTAATAAACAAAGCTACAGTGCGGTGGTTGAGAACGAAGATCCATGATCCTCAATTCACAGACGATATCGATAGTTTAACTGATCGTTTCAGAGGAAACCTCATTATTGAAATGGATGAGGAACTTGCAGAACGAGATTGGCATAGAGTTATCATTGGGAATCAAGAGTTCAAGGTAAACATGTGCTCCAACTTTTTTTTATAATCGAAAAAGATTTTTGTTTAAAAAAACTTGTACATTTATAAAGTGAGCCTCGCTTGTCAACTCTATTTATAGTGTGGTATGCTGCGAATATTATTACGAATAAATGGTAACTGTTTTGAAGATTCAATAATTTTTTCCAGGTTGAAGGACTTTGTCCTAGGTGCCAAATGGTGTGCATCGATCAAAAAACCGGTGAAAAAACCGTAGAGCCTCTGAGAACTATATCCGAACAGTTTGCCGGAAAATTACGGTTTGGTATATATTTAAGTTACGTGGGTGCGGCTGACGGATCAAAAGACCGTCTCCTCAAAATATTTTCACCAGTAAAACCTGTAATCAATGACGACGATATAAGTAGATGAAATATTTAGATTTAGTTGGTTTCAACGTTATTTTTTTTTAAGGAAATATATTTTCTTATTTGGGGTACTTAAATAGGGGTGGTGGGGTATAGTTAATTGGGATTTATGATTTAAGTAAAGATGCTGCGGAACATCTGAGGAAGGCAGATACTTATAACAGTTTATATTATCAAGATATACTGTTAGAAGTAACTCGCATTTTACATTTTGGGGCTATGATCCGTATCTCATAAAGTAGTCATTCTGATATAGCGTGTTTAACCAATATTTAGTGTTTCCCCAATCACATGCTATCATAGTAAAATGACAATGATTGCATCCTTTACCTGCACTTGTATCTGAATTTTTTTACGAATACAAATTAGATGTTTCTGAATTGCAAAAGGCGAAATTGCGCCAGTGGCGCCACCCGGCCGCCGCAGCAAAGCTCAGAATTACTGTTCCGACACCAGCTATCCGAAACTGTTTCTCAATCAAACTTGAACCTAATTCTTTAACGAAAAAGTTAAAAATCTATTAAAGAAATTAGACAGATAGTTATAGCGTGATGTGCTGGCGTCTGTACATTCATCGATCGTTTTCTGACCCGCTAAAGCAGATCTCGAATCTTTGAGGAGATAATAATGATCATTCCTCAAGCCCCAAGCTCAAACTATACGGTGTTTTAATGCTTACATTTATTTACCATTTCTTTCAATTCAGATGCATTTCAGAAGTAAAATTATTATATCTATACAACCTGTAACTGACTGATTTTAAAGTTTCTTTAACATAATGTCATGTCTAATACGTAAACTTTTAGAATATGATCTGAATATAATAGAAGGTGTAGTGAGTAAACATATAACAACTTTTTAATTATTTAATGCATCTCGCTCCCTAAAATATATTTTAATATCGTACATACAAAAGCAATGCAATATTTGTCACGGCACATTGGAAATAATCCCGTCCTTTAGTTTGACGTAACCAAGTAATATTTTTGTAATAAGACCTTCATGAGATATGGACCTGTCCATAATTATTAACATTACTTATACTTAACTTAACAAATAGTTTATTCTTTATCTACTTGCGCACATAAAGTATTTTATATAAAGTTTTATAAGTATTTATTATACAAATGTAAATGAAAATGAGACCAGAATTTATATATGGCTGTGATGTATTTTATATAGGAACCAAATAAAATTCTAAATTGGGTACTAAATAATTTTTATTAAAATATGTAGTAATTTAAAAAAAGGGTTTTTTTTTAAAAAATGGTATTTTAAAATGTTGTGTGATATTATTTATTTTACTAATGGAGTCATTTCAACCATTTAGGTAACGCAGCTATATTCGCTAATTTGAAATAAGTGTATTGTTTTATTTTATTAGTATACCATGTTGCCAATTTCCATATTACATTTATAAATGTTAACTAGGTAATGCTTTTAGAATTTATAAAAGGATTTTATCACCTCTATTATTTTGAGGCTGACTACTTTTTATGTTTTATAAATAACCAATTAATTAGTTAAGAGACTGAAACATTGAATTCCTGCCGTATTGAGAGCTCTGAAAAACTATTTTATTATAGAATTGTAATGGTTTATTTTAAAATAATCTGCCATGAATATTTCATTCGAATATTGTGTTTTATTAGCTATTAGATGGATAAATAGATCTCTAGACCAAAAAGAATATAATTTTGTTACACTGTTATTCAAGGTGGAATGGACACTGACCCACGAACAGAGGCTATATTTTTTTTTTTTAAAGTTATTTAAAAAACACACTTTTGCAGGAAACAGCGTTTTTCCTGCAAAAGTGCAATACATTCCAATACATGGAACAGTTTTTTTTTTAAATGCCTTTGATAAATTTCTATGTGGGATTGTTCTGTATAATCTACTAAATATGAGGCAACCATTTGTGTGTTTGTGTGTCCTGTCAACCCTGTATAAATTACAAGGACAATGTAAATAAGTTTTTTTTATAAAATATATAAATTCCTGTTTAAGTCAAAACGGTGAAAGTGTTAAATTGAAACAATCAGATGTCCTATTTTCAAAAAAAGATTATTTATTTTCTATACAAAATAGAGTAATTATATCCTTGTTTATATTTATTATGCTATGACTAGTTCTATATAACAGTTGTTTGTGATTTAATATATTTTATGATATTGCACAGTTTATTGGTTGTTCTCCTTTTATTAGCCGAGGCTCCTCACCTAGTGATACATTGTTGACTACCTCCGCTACCTCGTCAAAGTCTGGCAGTGCCATTGTCTTTAGCTTTGAATATACTAACTTATCATTTACTTCAACCTCAAATGCACCTGTAAGAGAAAGGATAACTAAGTACTTATTTTAGCTTGATAAACAGTCTAGTGTCCAACGGAAGTTTTATTTCTGGCCGAACCTGCAGCAGATAAATCTGCTATCGCACAATCTAAAGCTGAAGCCATAAATTAGTTCAAGATTGGCTAAATGTGAAAAATACTATGTTTTTTTTTCTAAGTTTTAATAAAAATGGTATAAAGCTGCTAGCACTTTTTTCTTTAGGTAACTTTAATTCTCTGATAGAAAATGCACAGCCATACTTCACGTAATAAGATGTTTGGAAATTCATCCCCTAAAAGAGTTAAGTTTGGTTGTAAGTTCGTTATTTTAGCCAGTAACAAATCCTAATGAGCAGCTTTTGCTCTTATAAACATTTAGTTAACTATAGCTTAAAAATAGGGAAGGCCCTCTAATCTGTTTTTCAAACAATCTGGTGAAAACCAACCTGATTGTCAGTTAGGCAGGTAGCTTCATGCACATTCATGCACCTCAATAGCAAATTCTGCACATGAAATATGCAAGCTAAATGCTAGGATCAAGAATGTTTGCATGTGCATTGTTAGTAAATAAAAGAAGTATATACCTAGGTGACTTAAAAGTAGTACCTTGCCTTCCACGAGCACAATTCACCGTTGCATTAGGAGTAATTTTCCTAATAGTCTGCCCAAGCGCCAAGCAATGGCCGCCATAGTCACAAACACCACTGAAAAATAAAGAAAAAGTTTTTTACCTGTAGCAAGTTGGCATGCTATAGTTTCAGCTTACCCTTGCGGAAAAGTCCTGTCCAGTCATAGAAACAAGAAATTAAATGCCCCTTGCATTTAATTTCTTGTTTCTATGACTGGACAGGACTTTTCAGGCCATTTGCAGATACATTTATTGAGAAGGTATAGCACGTTTACCTAAAATAATATCATTAGATGAATACTAAAATGGTACATAGCAAGCAAAATCGAAAAGAGCACGAGCACTATTATTTATTCTTCGGCTTGGAAGTAGTGTTGCAGCTTTGCAGAGTACAACTCATTCATTAATTCAACATGATTAGGATTACATACCAGTACTCAACCTTGACTATTGGGTCGTTCACCTTCACAGTTTCATTGCTGGCCATGGTTATAAGTTTTAGTATTAGTTTTCTCTCATAATCCTCGAAATATTATCTCATTATCACAAATTGAGAAGTTTTTATTTTCCTTAAACTTCACTTCGTTGACTTTTGATTTGACTGATGGTCATGATGGTTGTTTGGGAAACAAAAAATTAAAAAAAACAGCTGTTGCATAATGTTGTCAACTAAAACCATTATTGCCATTCGATGTCCAGTCTTGTTCAGAATTATTCTGTGGAGAAGTTTATAACATGAAAAAAGTCATTTAATTTATCGGGTAGAAGCCAAATAAGCTATTTATTTTATTAAAATTAAAAGTAGCATTCATGGAATATTACAGTACATACAATCAAACACTGACCCCGCCTGTTATCCGTAGCTGTTATCATACGGGCAGATGTCAATTTCAATTTGTCATTATCAAATTGACAGTGACATTTAAAGGAAGCGCCGAAGCGATCGATTGTCGATGTTTTTTTTATATTTGTTAAAATTATAACAATTCACGTTGTGTCCAATTAAACGTATACAATGTATCAGTATTATCAATAAAACAGCGGTTTGTGGCAATTAGTCCTCAAAAACCGGTAGGCGGCTTATGTGAGGTGGTATACTGATGCAACTTTCCTGGAATTCCTCTGTTGAACTCCCATTATCAAAATGGACTACGATTATCTTATTAAACTTCTCTGCGTTGGGGACTCAGGCGTCGGGAAAACAAGCTTCCTGTACAAGTATACTGATGGGGTATTCCACACACAATTCATTTCAACAGTTGGTATAGATTTCAGGGAGAAATGTGTGGTAAGTTTACAATCAAACATTTAATATTTTATCACGTTCATTTACTTATTTTTTCTCAATTGATTGATACCGATAAAATTAATTAACGATGGGAGCTTTTTGAAGTGTATTTTAATTAAGTGCTCGAATTGATTAGTCAAATTCTGAACATATTTTGCTATGTAAGTTCTATTACAATTAAATATTATTTTGTTATTTTTGTACACTCAGCTCTACCAACAAAATGGAAGACAGCACCGTGTGCACTTACAACTATGGGATACAGCTGGACAAGAACGGTAAATATCAAGTTTGTTTAGCTTTGTAGATTAACACTTTCGGTGCTAAGTTCAAATAACTTATTTTTACTTAGTTATGCTCAAAATTCACAAGTCAGCGATAGCTATTTAGCTATGTATAACAATACTCAGTAGGCGGGTTGAGCGCACACAAACAAATCATTGTTCAACCCTGCTGGGTGCTTAGTATCAAAAGTGTTAAATAAATATATTATGTATAATTTTTATTAAAAATAAAATATTTATTGCTATAGTTAGATATACATTTATTATAATAATTATTCCGTGTAACTTGTCCTTTCCAGATTCCGTAGCCTGACAACAGCCTTCTACCGAGATGCTATGGGATTTCTTTTGCTGTTTGATCTCACCAATGAGGCCTCTTTCCTGGAAGTCAGGAATTGGATTGAGCAATTAAAGGTAATCATGAATTTGTTGCTCTTCTATGATTCTCGTACTGAAAAGGACTATTCCTAGATAATGCATAAGCACAAAAAATCTGTTAACAACCTGAGATTACTTTGATAGTTGTGAACAGTCTTTATCACACAT
The DNA here is from genome assembly GCA_949152445.1 of Cerastis rubricosa. Taxonomy (NCBI): domain Eukaryota; kingdom Metazoa; phylum Arthropoda; class Insecta; order Lepidoptera; family Noctuidae; genus Cerastis; species Cerastis rubricosa. Next base: position 16,919,634 of record OX424532.1, read on the forward strand.
TAACAGTCTGTTGATATATATATATATATATATATATTTGTAAGCCTCTCATTTGTCCCACTGATGGGCAAAGGCCTCTCCTGTCTCCTTCCAAACCTCTCTATCTTGTGCGATATCTGGCCATGATGCCGTACTGTATAAGGAGAGTAGCAAAAGATGTGTTTGGAGAATCGAAAGGGAAAGGTATGATAGATAAGGATACATGGTGGTGGAATGAAGAGGTACAAAAGAGTCTGAAAGAAAAGAAGATTGCATTTAAAGAATGGCAGGGCGTAGGAATCGGGAACAACAGTTTGAAGAAAGAAAAGAAGAAGATTTATAACAAATGGAAGAGAAAGGCAAAAAAGGCGGTAGCAGTTTCCAGGGCTAAGGCGCAGGAGAAGTTATATGACTCACTGGGCAGTCCTACAGGCCAGAAGCTCTACCGGATTACAAAAGCAAGAGAAAGGAGAATGAGAGATATAAATCATATAAAGTGTGTAAAAGATGGTGCTAGTAAGTTCTGTCTAAAGATGATGAAATAAAAGGAATGAATGGAGCGGTGTGCTTAATGAGGTACAAGAAAATATGGGTATGGTGAAGGAAATAAGCATGGATGAAGTGAGGAATGCAGTTCGAAGTATGAAAAATGGAAAGGCCATGGGCCCTGATGAAATACCAGTGGAAGTATGGAAGTGTTTAAAAGAAGACGGATGTATGTGGCTGACTTTATTTTTCAATAAGCTGTTGAGCGAAGAAGCAATCCCAAAAGAATGGTGCAATAGTTCGCTAGTGCCCATTTTTAAAAACAAAAGTGATGTGCAGGACTGCAACAACTATCGAGGGATAAAGCTCATGTCACATAGTATGAAAGGCTGTACATAGCACGAATTAACTCTACATACTTCCCAGGCATACCTTTCTCTTTCAAGGCCCACCACAACACTTCCCGAGGTACCCTATCATACGCTTTCTCTAGATCAATGAACACCATGTGCAAGTTCTTGTGCGCACATCTGTACTTCTCACCTAATTGGCGGAGTGCAAAAGTGGCGTCCATTGTTCCTCGATTATGGACGCTTTGACGTCGGACATACAGGAAGAGGCACCCTGGTGCATGCTGTTCGCCGACGACATTGTTCTTGTTAGTGAAGATGAATCAGAGATCCAGAGCAGATTGGAGAAATGGCAACAGAAGCTGGAGAATGTTGGCCTGAAAATCAGCAGAACTAAAACCGAATACATGTTCTGCGATTTCGGCGGTCTCTCCAGTCCTGGAGTCATAGCGCTAGATGGCGCGTTTCTTCCTGTCTGCTCCGACTTTCGGTATCTCGGTTCACTCGTGCAAAGCGATGGCGAAATAGATCGTAGTGTTAAGCACAGAATAAACATTGGATGGATGAAATGGCGGCAGGTCACTGGAACTATCTGCGACTCCCGCATTCCCCTTAAATTTAAGGGGAAGATTTATAAAACAATGGTTAGACCTGCTGTCTTGTATGGGTCAGAATGTTGGGCCACAAAAGGGATGAATGAAAGGCACTTGCATGTGGCTGAGATGAGAATGCTAAGGGGATGTGTGGTGTTACGCGAATGGATAGAATAAGGAATGAGTACATTAGAGGAAGTCTGAAAGTGGCGCCGGTGACTGAAAAGATGCGTGGAAATACGTTGTCGTGGTATGGGCATGTGATGCGGAGGAATGAGGAAAATGTCGTGAGGAAAGTTTTGAGTATGAATGTGGATGGGTATAAATAAGGGTAGAGGAAGACCAAAGAAACGATGGATGTACTGTGTGAAGGATGATATGGCAAGAAAGGAGGTATCTCATGAGATGACAAGTAATAGAGAGGTATGGAAGAAGAAGACGTACTGCGCTGACCCGAATGATGAATGATGATGATGATGATCGCCCGGCAAACCAGATTAGATTGTCATACCACCTTCGCCACGTTGAAAAAAAAACTTTAAATTTCAGACTCACAGCCTATCCGAGGACCCAGACATAGTGCTATGTGGTCACAAATGTGATTTACAAGAGAAAAGACTGGTTAACCAGAATCGTGCTCGGGAATTTGCCAAAAACTACAATCTACCATATTTAGAGACCAGTGCCAAATCGGGACAGAACATAGACCGTGCCATCGAGATTTTACTTGACCGCATCATGAATAGGTAAGACATAATATTTTGTTAAATATTTTAGTTATTTACTTATTTTTTATTTATTCTTTCTCCTGAGCCTGATGTGCCTGGTTGAATAGCCGCAACCCATACTCTTGAGACTTAAACATAAATGTGGGTGGAAATGAATTGAAAGGGTCGCCTATTCCTTTGGGCATTAGAGGTGTGATATTAAGTTATTTATTTATTTATTTTAACTCTTTGTACAATAGTGGTACATAGGCGGACTTAATGATACAAGGTATTTTCTACCAGTCAACCATTGGGTTAAAAAGGACAACATTGTGATAGGGTACAAAATAATAACTAAAAATTTGTAATTAATTTCGAAATTGTATTTAATTACATAGATACTAATACACAAATACGACGAACAACCCGAACCGTGCTACTTTTATGTAAAATAAAATATTTTGATTTGATTTGAAATACACATAAAATAGAATCCTGGACACGTCTCGTATTGTTAGGAGGTACCTCTCACTGGTAAACTTCTGGTTACTATGACTAGACTTCTAATTGCGAGCTATTTCGTCTGATTTAAATAGTGGTTACGAACTTTTCTTTTAAATGTAGAATCGGGACCGTGGAAATAAAATCCTTAGTTTTCTTCTTAAAATTTAATAAAATCAAGTTCCGTCTTTTCAACAACAACCCCCGTCGTCAATCCCTCTGTCAATTCTCATTTGTTCTAGGGATGAGACGTATTTACGCAACCAGGTTTTGAAACCAGGGCTTTGCTTCCAACCAGGGCGCCCTGGTGTGAGTGGGAAATACTTGCAAGTATGAAAGTTTAAGCAAGACGGCGGCCGCGCGGGCAAGTTAGAAGAAACCAGACTTGAAAGGTACTTGCATAGGAAATTAACCCTTATTTTCATATAACTAAGGAGCTCAATCGTATTTGCGGAAAAAGAAATACTTCGATGTTAAAAGTTTTTTTATTTCAAATACGATAATGATCCTTATTTGTAAGACGACATGGATTGTTATCCTATGCAAGTGTTTTAAACCCTGGAAGTTCAGGGCGCAGCGCGGGCGGCGGCGGCGCGAGTCTCGCGGCGCGGGTGCGGGAGCAGGGCTCGCGGTGCGGGCGGCACAAGGCTTGCGCCGCGGGGCTCAGGTCGCGGTCGGCTAGCGGCATGGGTAGCGCATCCATTTTGTAGATTTGTTTGCGCCATATTTCCATACTTATATGGAAATAAGACACATAATAGCGTGAACGAAAGTATGGTAATACTAAGTTACGTTTAAAGTCAAGTAAATATTTGTTTTCGTTTTTTTTTTGTCATCTTTCGTTGAACTGACCGAGACATAATTCATTTTAGAGAAGTTATTTTGCGAGTATATATTATAAAATGTGTGTAAATAAATAAAACTGTTTTTTTTGTGTTTATTCTGTGTTTATAAGTTAGGAATTGTAAATATAATAATTTATTTCATGGGTTTATAGAAAGACGATTTTTTAATTGTAAATAATAAATAGCAAGGAAATAAAACTTTAAATAATAATATAGTTGCCATTTTATAAACAAAAAAGTACATGGATAGGAAATTAACCCATATCTCCATATGAATAAGGAGCACAATAGTATTTGCGAAAAAAAAACTAAGACATGGGTTGTTATCCTATGCAGGAAGTTAAACGGGGCTCGCGGCGGCGCGGGTGACGTCAGTCTCGGTTTCGAGTTCGGGGCTCGTTGGCTGTGGCCGAAGTATCCCGAAGCTACCCGAGCACACGGATCTATCCTGTCCTGTGTCTTTGTATAGGTACTTTACATTGGCACGTGCGAGTGCGACTCATGATTCGTTAGTCAACTAACTTGCTTACCTCTATCAAAACAAGGAACATAATTGCATAAAAATTACGGTAATTAGTAACTAGCATAAACGAGTACGCGCCATTTATCCTTACCTCAATACAAATAAGAGACATTATAGCGCGTACGGAAGTTTAGTAAGTTGTTTTTATTTCAAAATATAAATATTTTGTTTACGTTCTTTTTTTTTGTCGTTGCGCTTTCGGTTGCGAATTGTTACGGCAACAACTGACCGTGACACAATTTTAAAGAAGTAATTTCGTGTGTTTATTGAACTATTAACAGTTGTGTAAATAAATAAATAAACTTTTTTTTGTGGTTTCTGTGAGTATTATGTAGTTAGAAATTGTAAATATAAGAATTTGTGTGGCGTTTAGACTATAGAATATAGGATTATTGAATTTTAAATAAGAGCCTGTAAATAAAACTGTGTAAATATAATGTTTTATAGACATGGTTCCTAAAAAAGTGTGGCTTGAGATCATTTTGTGGACAAAGGTGAAAATAAAGCTGAATGCAAAATGTGTAAAGTAAATATCTCTTACAAATCGGGAGTGTCAAACCTCACCAAACATATACAGAGAAAACATATTTCTGTAAATTTAGTGAGGAGGGAACAAGAAGTGGAACATCATGAAGTACAGGGGCTTCACAAATTACGACAGGTACTACTGCTCAAACTACCACTTTTTAGGTCAGTAAGGTCGAATCCCAGTATCTCAGCATTTCTTCGGCGTGATTGCCATAAAATAAAAAATAAACAAATTGATGATCATTTGATGAATTTGTTCATATGGGACTTACAGCCTTTTTCTATTGTGGAAGACAGAGGGTTTCGCGAATTAATTACGTTTGCTTTCCCTAATTATGTAATACCATCGCGAAAGTATTTCTCCAATAATTTATTGCCTGCGTTATATGAAGAGGTTAAAATGCACACTACGTCAGCACTATACAGGGTGTAACGGAAAGGGTATATTCATACTTAAGGGTGTGCTACAGACCATCAAACTGAACATGTTTCTCCATCGGACAAACACCGTAAGAGCGAAAAAAATATCAGCGGCCCCATACATTCGGGTCGAATAGGTATTGAAATTTTGTATGGGGTAGCAGATAATTTTTTCGTTATCACGATGTTTGTTTGTGGAGAAACATGTTCAGTTAGATGGTCTGTAGCACACCCTTAAGTATGTATATACCCGTTTCGTTACACCCTGTATACGATGCAAAAAGTATTTGCTTAACGACCGATATGTGGACGTCAAGAAATAACGACTCTTTCCTAGCTCACCTAGCTGTCACGAGTCGACAGGTCGACGGGGCTCCAAAAGATTCATATCTGGAGACGACAGAGTCTTGTTTCCAGATAATGAATCCTTTGGAGTGGTGGCGAATAAATCAGGAAATATACCCAAACTTAGCTAAACTGGCCAAATTAAAATTAAATGCAATGGCTTTTAGTGTGCCTTGTGAACGACTGTTTTCTGTTGCAGGAAATATTCTGACAGACAGAAGGTCGAACGGGCAGTCGAAAGGTTGAACAATTATTATTTCTTAATCAGAATAAAAAATAAAAAACATAGTTGAACAAAAAAAAATCTACAAAACAAAAACAATAACAAAAAAAAAATGCACATATCACAAAATGAAATTGAAATCTTCTAACTACGTCTGCTAATGCTTATCTAACTTATCTCAGCATAAATTACTTAACAATACAAATAAACAAAAAAAATATACTTAGCAGACAGTCCTAAGCCTTTTTTTTTTTAAGTAGTAAGTAAAGATTTCATTTTTTCGCACTGAATGTATTAAAATGATGACCTTAAAGGAAATTAAACCATGTTTCAATATATGTAAGGAGCACAATCGTAAAAAAGACTTGGATGTTAAAAGTATTTTTTACGCAAATACGATTATGATCCTTATTTGTAAGACGACATGGATTGTTGTCCTATGCAAGTATTTTAAACCCTGGAAGTTCAGGGCGCAGTGCGGGCGGCGGCGCGAGTCTCGCGGCGCGGATGACGGGTGCAGGGATCGCGGCGTTGGCGGCACAAGGCTTGCGCCGCGGGGCTCGGGGCGCGGTCGGCTCAGGGCTAGCGGCGTGGATGGCGGAGGGCTCGAGGCCATTTCGTAGACTTGTTCGCGCCATTTATCCTATCTTATGTACAAATAAGACACATAACAGCGTGTACGAAAGTATACTATATCTAAGTTAAGACCGAACTCTACCAAATACTTTCAAGTATTTTAAAACCTGGTTTTCGACCCTGTTTTTTTTACAGACTTGTACTTGGAAGCCCTGGTATTGAATGTGACAAGTATATCCCATGCCTAATTTGTTCTATTCTCCTCCCCTTTCAAACTATCTTTCTCTCACTCACACCGCAACGTTTCATTCCACACACTTTCATACGTTCCGTTTTGATTCCCATCCTACATTCGGCCGTCCTGCAATCATATCCCTTGCCCTCAGATATATGCATCTTAATGACACGTGACATAACTCTTTCATACATCACTTATACACTTTACTGAACCTTATAAAAGATTCTTATCTAAAAAAAAAACAATAATAATCATGTTCTAAATTCTATCTGATCTAACAAAACAGCGCTTTACATAGCATTTAATAACTCATGACCTAGTATTTGTGAGGGTAATAAGCAGTATTATTTACACATCATATCACACACATAAACAATCAACATTCACAATCACTAATCCTTACCTGGCCATCTCTTCATGTGGTCCGCTGAGCTAGATGTCTTCTTTGGGCCTTCTGTGGTATCATACAACTTCTCAACATCATACCTATCGTTTCTTTTAACTTTAGAAATCCTGTAGGGTCCCAAAAACTTAGATTTTACTTTAAGGCCTGGGCCGAAGTATCACCGGGTGCCGACCTACCTTCGTCGTGTGGTCGGGGACTACCTGACGGATAGGGCCGTCATCTACCCCGGTCGCACCGGAGAATGGAACCGGCGAGAGATGTCGTGCGGTATCCCCGGATCAGCCTTACGGCTACCACCTTCTGGGGCGCGTTCAGGTAATGGGCGGCTCGCCGCCTCAGAGAACGCGCCACCGTGTCCTCCGGCCGATCCTCGCAGTGGTGACACCCGGGCGTTTCCTCCCGCCCGATTCGGTGCAGGAACCTCCCGAAACAACCGTGTCCGGTGAGGACCTGCGTCAGGCGGAAGGTGAGGGCGCCGTGGCGCCTCTCTAGCCACTCCTCAAAGAGGGGACTTATCGCCACTATTGTGGCGTGCCCTGCACGGGGTTGCGACAGTCGCTCTCTCCATGTCGCCATGAGATCGCGCCGGAGGTCTGTCCGCTGAGCGACAATTTGCCGCGGCAGCGGAGTTTCCCCCCGGCGTAGTGCCTCCGCGCGCCATTCGTGCAGGCACGCGAGGACTATCGCCTCCAGATCCCATGGCGGCAATCCGGCCAAGAGGCTCGCCGCCTCGCCGGAGATCGTGCGGTACCCCCGGATCAGCCTTACGGCTACCACCTTCTGGGGCGCGTTCAGGTAATGGGCGGCTCGCCGCCTCAGAGAACGCGCCCACACCGGGGCCCCGTAAAGGGCCATGGACCGCACGACCCCCGCGTAGAGCCTGCGGCAGGAGGCGTTTGGACCCCCCAGGTTGGGCAAGAGCCGCTTGAACGCAGCCCCTGCCCGTTCCAGTTTGGGGGCCAAACGTCGGAAATGCTCCACGAAGTTCCACCGGCTGTCGAGGACAAGCCCTAGGTACCTCAACGTCGACTCGACGCCGATGGGAACCCCTCCTACCGTCAGTATGGATCCCGACGGTGGCGCATTCCGAGGCCCATGAAAGCACATGGCCTCGGACTTGTGCAATGCCACCTCGAGACCCAGTTGCCGGATTCTCTCCACGACTATCGCAACCCCGCGTGTCATAAGTTCGGCCGCCGCCTCGTGCGACCTCCCTTGTGCCAGCACCAGCGTGTCGTCAGCGTAGCAAACTACGCTGACACCGCTAGGGAGGTCGGCGCGCAGCACCCAGTCGTAGCCGATGTTCCACAAGGGCGGCCCCAGAACCGATCCCTGCGGAACACCGCACGACACCTCTCGCCGGTTCCATTCTCCGGTGCGACCGGGGTAGATGACGGCCCTATCCGTCAAGTAGTCCCCGACCACACGACGAAGGTAGGTCGGCACCCGGTGATACCGGAGTGCCTCCCTAATGCAGCTCCAGGGCATGGTGTTGAAGGCGTTGGCGATGTCAAGAGACACCGCCAAGACAACCCCACCCCTGGACACCGCATCCCCCGTCGTGAGAGCCCTCACGCGCATGATGGCATCCACCGTCGAGCGCCCTCTGCGGAAACCAAACTGGTGTTCCGCCAGATCCGGCCCCATCCCCACAAGGTGCCCGGCGAGGCGGTTGGCAATGACTCTTTCAAAGAGCTTGCCCACCTCGTCGAGCAACACAATGGGCCGGTATGCGGACGGAGAGTCCGCAGGGCGCCCCGGCTTCCGAATGAGGACCAGCTTCCCCGTCTTCCAACGAAGCGGGAACTGGCCTCTCTCCAAGCATGCGCTTAAGAGCCCTTCCAGTCGGGGCCCGAGAGCCTCCGAGGCCAGGACCCAGGCTTTGCCAGGCAAGCCATCGGGTCCCGGGGCGGTATTTTTGGCTTTAAGCCTGCCTACCGCCGCTCTCAGGTCTACCCCGGTCACTTCCGGAATGTCGTCATCGTCCTCGATGTGGTCCGCTTCCGGCACCGCAAGCGGCGGAGCCATAGGCGGGGGAGGATGTTCCCCTCGCAGAGGGAACAGAGCGCTCACCACGTCCTCCACGAGCTGAGGGCGGAGACTCTGCGTCAGCGGGGGGGCCCAGGTGCGGAGTTTGTCCCGCACCATCTTGTAAGGGCGCCCCCATGGGTCTCTGTCGAGAGTCTCCAGCATCTCCTCGCGGCCCAGGTCTCTGGCCCGCTGGACAGCCTCCTGGAGGGCGGTCTTCGCTGCTCTGTATCCCTCGTACAGCTCCGCCTCAATGGCTGCCGCATCCGGAGGGCGGATGCGGAGCCTGCGATGCCTGGCGTACGGGTGCCGCGCGGCGACGCACGCCTCGCGCAGAGACGTCAGCTCTCGCGACCACCAGTACACCTGACGCCGGGCACTTCCTGGCCGAACTCGGGGCATTGCCACGTCGCAAATGTCGGACATGGCCTCCTGGAACCACTCTGCCTCATTGTTGATGTCGGCAGGCCTGTTCGGTGATGTCACCCAGGCCTGCACTATCGAGGCTTCCAGGAGGAGCTCCCGGTCCAGCTGCTTCAGCGCCCAACGCGGACCACTCGGGGCCTGTAGGACCGGCGCACTTGAGTCCTGGGCGGAGACATCAAACCGGATGTACCGGTGGTCGGAATAGGTCTCCACCCCCTCCATGACGCGCCAGTCAACGACACGCGGTGACAGAGCGGGGCTAGCGAACGAGATGTCCACCACCGACTCGCCCCGCATCCGCACACACGTGGGGACAGAACCCCGATTTAAGACGACCAGGCCCACCTCCAGAGCCCATCCATCTATGTATCCTTATACCATATTCCCAACTGTGCCGAAATAGTATATTTCATTACGAGTGCGGAAAGCCTGTCATTGCAAAGAGTTCCGACAAATGTCTACCCGAGCCGAGGCGCAGCCGAAGGTGAGGGTTGACAGTCGGAACAAATTGCAATGACGGTTCCGCACGTGTACTGAACAACTATTTTTAATACAATTGCGAAAAAATGAAGCAATTAATAACGAACATTTTTGGAAAACGCCAACCGTAAAAGAATATATAAGTAGAGATTTTTTTTTGTTTTCTTCACCCATTCTGGGTAGGCAATGGGAACTATGCCCATACAGCCAAGTCTTCAGTAGATTTTTTTTTATTAATAAGAAATGAAAATGAAATTTAATGAGATGAAATGAAATTAAACCTAACCTTACTCATTGAATCAAATCATTTAATCTGATATTGAAAAAATTAGTAGCTTCTCTAGTCTTTTTAGAAATTTTTGCATGAATCATAAAAACTTCTATGTTTTTTTTTTTTGTAAAAACTTCGTGGTTGGTTTTTTCTTTTTAATAGACATTATTTTGACAGTTGGGAAAGAGTACGCACGAGTTCGGAAAAGGTAAAGAAAAAGCTCGAGTGTGTAATAGCCCACATCCCGAACGCCACTTTTTGAGCAACTGTATTAAAAATGTCTTTTAGTTGGCTCATATAAATATTGAAGTGAGACTTAGGTATTCTTATGCAATCTCTTAAAAATTGGGTGATTAGGTACGTTTTATATTTCATTACGTATTTTAACGATTGAAATAATTACCTATGTTAATAGTTTAAAAAATATATGCTGTTTCAGTTTCAGCACATGGCCGACCTATTCAACATAAGCGTCCGAACGGGATGCTTTTGTAATTCCGGATCTTGCCAGCGCCATCTAGTAGCGACAAATAAGGAATTAAAAGAAATGTTCAAATCTGGACACGTGTGTGGTGACGAGATTGATCTTATTGATGGAAGACCAACTGGGGCTATTAGAGCATCGTTCGGCTATTTCAACACATACGAAGATGTCGACAAACTCTTGAATATGATATGCCGATGCTTCGTTAAAACGAAAAGGAAACCAAGGAGACGTCTACTGTCACACATTATGGAGTCATTACGATCTAGCAAATTATATAACGGCTTAACAAATCCACAGAAACTATTAACAGAAGAACAAGAGTTTATAATGCAGGAAGTTGAAGATGTTTCGCAGAATATCGATTCTGCTATTGTATTAAAAGAAGCAGTTATCTTCCCTATTAAATCATGTGGTGCTTTTAAAATAAGGTCTACCTGGAAAATTGGACCGAAAGGGTTCGAACATGACAGGGATTGGATGATTATTAAGGATAATGGTGTGTGTTTAACACAAAAACAGAACACAAGAATGTGTATGATACGACCAAAAATAGATCTGCATAAAAGAAGAATGACATTATATTTTGAAGGTACGTAGTAGAGTAGCATAATATGTGTAGCGCTAAACGCAGTTGATGATATGTGATGCTATGGGGGACCTAAGCCTCTGTAAAATAAATCATGAACTGAAGTTTCAAAGCCGCAGGGGGGTCTTAGCCCGGTCGAGTATATTTCTCCATTATGGCCTAATTTCTCTCTGCAACGGTTTTACAAATTGCCCTACTGGGATCTAAGCTTGGGCGGGCCTCGTCTTTAGCGACTGACCGGTTTAGTACCAAATAAACATTTGTGTGCTCTTTTCTTATGAAAAATAAATAGACCATTTACCCATTTCAGGTAAACCCCCAATATCGATACCTCTGGATATTCCGACTGAAAACAAATTCAAAAACTCAAAACTCTGCCGTAGCAAAGTTTGTACCGACACAATCGCTGGCTACGATTGTGGTGATGAAGTAGCAGACTGGATTTCAGAAGCGCTAGAAATTTCATACCTAAGACTTATCAGACAATCAAGTGACGACACTAGAATTCAAAAGAAGAACCATGACGGAGAGAAAAAACTACTTTCGCTTAGTAATCAGGCACAGTTCCTTTTAATAAACAAAGCTACAGTGCGGTGGTTGAGAACGAAGATCCATGATCCTCAATTCACGGACGATATCGATAGTTTAACGGATCGTTTCAGAGGAAACCTCATTATTGAAATGGATGAGGAACTTGCAGAACGAGATTGGCATAGAGTTATCATTGGGAATCAAGAGTTCAAGGTAAACATGTGCTCCAACTTTTTTTTTTATCGAAGAAGATTTTTGTTTAAAAAAACTTGTACCTACATTTATAAAGTGAGCCTCGCTTGTCAACTCTATTTATAGTGTGGTATGCTGCGAATATTATTACGAATAAATGGTAACTGTTTTGAAGATTCAATAATTTTTTTCAGGTTGAAGGACTTTGTCCTAGGTGCCAAATGGTGTGCATCGATCAAAAAACCGGTGAAAAAACCGTAGAGCCTCTGAGAACTATATCCGAACAGTTTGCCGGAAAATTACGGTTTGGTATATATTTAAGTTACGTGGGTGCGGCTGACGGATCAAAAGACCGTCTCCTCAAAATATTTTCACCAGTAAAACCTGTAATCAATGACGACGATATAAGTAGATGAAATATTTAGATTTAGTTGGTTTCAACGTTATTTTTTTTTAAGGAAATATATTTTCTCATTTGGGGTACTTAAATAAGGGTGGTGGGGTAAAGTTAATTGGGATTTATGATTTAAGTAAAGATGCTGCGGAACATCTGAGGAAGGCAGATACTTATAACAGTTTATATTATCAAGATATACTGTTATAAGTAACTCGCATTTTACATTTTGGGGCTATGATCCGTATCTCATAAAGTAGTCATTCTGATATAGCGTGTTTAACCAATATTTAGTGTTTCCCCAATCACATGCTATCGTAGTAAAATGACAATGATTGCATCCTTTACCTGCACTTGTATCTGAATTTTTTTACGAATACAAATTAGATGTTTCTGAATTGCAAAAGGCGAAATTGCGCCAGTGGCGCCACCCGGCCGCCGCAGCAAAGCTCAGAATTACTGTTCCGACACCAGCTATCCGAAACTGTTTCTCAATCAAACTTGAACCTAATTCTTTAACGAAAAAGTTAAAAATCTATTAAAGAAATTAGACAGATTGTTGTAGCGTGATGTGCTGGCGTCTGTACATTTATCGATCGTTTTCTCACCCGCTAAAGCAGATCTCGAATCTTTGAGGAGATAATAATGATCATTCCTCAAGCCCCAAGCTCAAACTATATGGTGTTTCAATGTTTACATTTATTTACCATTTCTTTCAATTCAGATGCATTTCAGAAGTAAAATTATTATATCTATACAACCTGTAACTGACTGATTTTAAAGTTTCTTTAACATAATGAAAAAAACATCGTGTCTAATACGTAAATTTTAGAATATGATCTGAATATTGTAGAAGGTGTAGTGAGTAAACATATAACAACTTTTTAATTATTTACTGCATCTCGCTCCCTAAAATATATTTTAATATCGTACATACAAAAGCAATGCAATATTTGTCACGGCACATTGGAAATAATCCCGTCCTTTAGTTTGACGTAACCAAGTAATATTTTTGTAATAAGACCTTCATGAGATATGGACCTGTCCATAATTATTAACATTACTTAAACTTAACGTAACAAATATTTTATTCTTTATCTACTTGTGCACATAAAGTATTTTATATAAAGTTTTATAAGTATTTATTATACAAATGTATAATGAGACCAGAATTTATATATGGCTGTGATGTATTTATATAGGAACCAAATAAAATTCTAAATTGGGTACTAAATAATTTTTATTAAAATATGTAGTAACATAAAAAAGGGTTTTTTAAAAAAAATGGGTATTTTAAAATGTTGTGTGATATTATTTATTTTACTAATGGAGTCATTTCAACCATTTAGGTAACGCAGCTATATTCGCTAATTTGAAATAAGTGTATTGTTTTATTTTATTAGTATACCATGTTGCCAATTTCCATATTACTTTTATAAATGTTAAGTAGGTAATGCTTTTAGAATTTATAAAAGGATTTTATCACCTCTATTATTTTGAGGCTGACTACTTTTTATGTTTTATAAATAACCAATTAATTAGTTAAGAGACTGAACATGAATTCCTGCCGTATTGAGAGCTCTGAAAAACTATTTTATTATAGAATTGTAATGGTTTATTTTAAAATAATCTGCCATGAATATTTCATTCGAATATTGTGTTTTATTAGCTATTAGATGGATAAATAGATCTCTAGACCAAAAAGAATATAATTTTGTTACACTGTTATTCAAGGTGGAATGGACACTGACCCACAAACAGAGGCTATATTAAATTTTTAATAGGTTATTTAAAAAAAACGCTGTTTCCTGCAAAAGTGCAATACATTCCAATATATGGAAGTTATTTTTTTAAATATCTGTGATTAATTTCTATGTGGGATGGTTCAGAATGATCTACTAAATATGAGGCAACCATTTGTGTGTTTGTGTGTCCCGTCAACCCTGTATAAATTACAAGGAAAATGTAAATAAGTTTTTTTATAAAATATATAAATTCCTGTTTAAGTCAAAACGGTGAAAGTGTTAAATTGAAACAATCAGATGTCCTATTTTCAAAAAAAAGATTATTTATTTTCTATACAAAATAGAGTAGTTATATCCTTGTTTGTATTTATTATGCTATGACTAGTTCTATATAACAGTTGTTTGTGATTTAATATATTTTATGATATTGCACAGTTTATTGGTTGTTCTCCTTTTATTAGCCGAGGCTCCTCACCTAGTGATACATTGTTGACTACCTCCGCTACCTCGTCAAAGTCTGGCAGTGCCATTGTCTTTAGCTTTGAATATACTAACTTATCATTTACTTCAACCTCAAATGCACCTGTAAGAGAAAGGATAACTAAGTACTTATTTTAGCTTGATAAACAGTCTAGTGTCCAACGTACGTTTTATTTCTTGCCGAACCTGCAGCAGATAAATCTGCTATCGCACAATTTAAAGCTGAAGCCATAATTTAGTTCAAGATTGGCTAAATGTGAAAAATACTATGATTTTTTTTAAGTTTCAATAAAAAAGGTGTATAAAGCTGCTAGCACTTTTTTCTTTAGGTAACATTAATTCTCTGATAGAAAATGCACAGCCAAAATCGCTAGAAGCATCAAATTTTTGCACTAGAGTTCTTCACGTAATAAGGTGTTTGGAAATTCTTCCCCTAAAAGAAGTTAAGTATGGTTGTAAGTTAGTTATTTTAGCCAGTAACAAATCCTAACGAGCAGCTTTTACTCTTATAAACATTTAGTTAACTATAGCTTAAAAATAGGGAAGGCCCTCTAATCTGTTTTTCAAACAATCTGGTGAAAAGCAACCAGATTGTCAGTTAGGCAGGTAGCTTTGTGCACATGACACCTCACTAGCAAATTCTGCACATGTAATATGCAAGCTAAATGCTAGGATCAAGAATGTTTGCATGTGCAGTGTTAGTAAATAAAAGAAGTATATACCTAGGTGACTTAAAAGTAGTACCTTGCCTTCCACGAGCACAATTCACTGTTGCATTAGGAGTAATTTTCTTAATAGTCTGCCCAAGTGCCAAGCAATGGCCGCCATAGTCACAAACACCACTGAAAAATAAAGAAAAAGTTTTTTACCTGTAGCAAGTTGGCATGCTATAGTTTCCGCTTACCCTTGCGGAAAAGGGGGATTTAATTTCTTGTTATTATGACTGGATAGGACTTATCAGGTCATTTGCAGATACATTTATTGAGACGGTATAGTACGTTTACGGAAAATAACATCATTATATGAATACTAAAATGCTACATAGCAAGCAAAATCGAAAAGAGCACGAGCACTATTTTAATCTTCGGCTTGGAAGTAGTGTTGCAGCTTTGCAGAGTACAACTCATACATAAATTCAACATGATTAGGATTACATACCAGTACTCAACCTTGACTATTGGGTCGTTCACCTTCACAGTTTCATTGCTGGCCATGGTTATAAGTTTTAGTATTAGTTTTCTCTCATAATCCTCGAAATATTATCTCATAATCACAAATTGAGAAGTTTTTATTTTCCTTAAACTTCACTTCGTTGACTTTTGATTTGACTGATGTTTGTTTGGGAAATAAAAACTTAAAAAAACAGCTGTTGCATAATGTTGTCAACTAAAACCTTTATTGCCATTCGATGTCCTGTCTTGTTCAGAATTATTCTGTGGAGAAGTTTATAACATGAAAAAAGTCATTTAATTTATCGGGTAGAAGCCAAATAAGATATTTATTTTATTAAAATTAAAAGTAGCATTCATGGAATATTACAGTAAATACAATCAAACACTGACCCCGCCTGTTATCCGTAGCTGTTATCATACGGGCAGAAGTCAATTTCAATTTGTCATTATCAAATTGACAGTGACATTTAAAGGAAGCGCCGAAGCGATCGATTGTTGATGTTTTTTTTCTATTTGTTATAATTATAACAATTCACGTTGTGTCCAATTAAACGTATACAATGTATCAGTATTATCAATAAAACAGCAGTTTGTGGCAATTAGTCCTCAAAAACCGGTAGGCGGCTTATGGGAGGTGGTATACTGATGCAACTTTCCTGGAATTCCTCTGTTGAACTCCCATTATCAAAATGGACTACGATTATCTTATTAAACTTCTCTGCGTTGGGGACTCAGGCGTCGGGAAAACAAGCTTCCTGTACAAGTATACTGATGGGGTATTCCACACACAATTCATTTCAACAGTTGGTATAGATTTCAGGGAGAAATGTGTGGTAAGTTTATAATCAAACATTTAATACTTTATCACGTTCATTTACTTATTTTATCTCAATTGATTGATACCGATAAAATTAATTAACGATGGGAGCTTTTTGAAGTGTATTTTAATTAAGTGCAGGAATTGATTAGTCAAATTCTGAACATACTTTGCTATGTAAGTTCTATTACGATTAAATATTATTTTGTTATTTTGGTACACTCAGCTCTACCAACAAAATGGGAGACAGCACCGTGTGCACTTACAACTATGGGATACAGCTGGACAAGAACGGTAAATATCAAGTTTGTTTAGCTTTGTAGATTAACACTTTTGCTGCTAAGTTAAAATAACTTATTTTTACTTATTTATGCTCAAAATTCACAAGTCAGCGATAGCTATTTAGCTACGTATAACAACACTCAGTAGGCGGGTTGAGCGCACACAAACAAATTATTGTTCAACCCTGCTGGGTGCTTAGTATCAAAAGTGTTAAATAAATATATTTTGTTTATTTTTTATTCCAAAAAAAAATATTTTTCATAGTTAGATATATTTTAATAATTATTCCTTGTAACTTGTCCTTTCCAGATTCCGTAGCCTGACAACAGCCTTCTACCGAGATGCTATGGGATTTCTTTTGCTGTTTGATCTCACCAATGAGGCCTCTTTCCTGGAAGTCAGGAATTGGATTGAGCAATTAAAGGTAATCATGAATTTGTTGCTCTTCTATGATTCTCGTACTGAAAAGGGCTATTCCTAGATATAATGCATAAGCACAAAAAATCTGTTAACAACCTGAGATTACTTTGACAGTTGTGAACAGTCTTTATCACACAGTAACAGTCTGTTGATATATATATCTGGGGACCAAGTCACTCACGTCCGTAGGAGAGTACCCTTTGTTTCCCTATACGTGGTCCCTGGGTGGTGCAAATCAGGTGACACTAACTGGTGGTAGGCTTCGGCCGAAGGCTTGCGACCACCCACCGGGCAAAGACGTAGCGCCAAGCGGCCATGCCGTGTTTCGGTACGATGCTCGGTGTAGCCAACTAGAGGACTTGGGTCGAGATAGCTGTTCCACTGTAGGCAGACCAGCCTGACGCGCGCTGTTATGGATGTATCGGGATACTAGTCGCGGAGGGTAGCGGGATCCGAGGCACGGTGCGCCGCTGGCCGACCGCAGGTAGTTGGGGGCCCAAGTAGTGTGCCAGCCACACACAAAAGGCTGCCCCGCCAACTGTCGAAAAATCCCGGAATGCGCCATCGTGCTGGTTGGCTACCAGTTTGGGAGGGCCCGATGGACATTCCGGGGGGGCTCGGGCGTCCCCGCAGTCTCCAGACTAGTGCCCCAATGATGGCATCCTTTCAGTGCGTGTCTGTACGTTAGCTGCGTGGAACCTCGTCTTACTTCCTTCTCCTCTTCTCCCTTCACTCTTATAACATGGCAAGGAAAAATAAATCTAGAGTTCAACAGCGGCTGCACCCCCTCCCACACAAAGTGCACCTTACCAACATTAGAGGTCTGCACTCAAATCTCTCTGCAGTCCACTACCACCTAGAGACTGAGAAACCAGCGCTGTTTTTCCTAACGGAGACGCAGATAGCGAGCCCGTCAGACGTGTCGTACTTATCTTACCCAGGAGCACAATTTTAAACCACGCGCGGGAGTGTGCGTGTACGTTCGTGACGACGCTTGCTATCGGCGTCTCCGTAACCTTGAGGACTCCAGATTCACGACGCTTTGGACACTGGTGGACACAGGTCTGGATAAAATTATCTATGCCTGTGTATACCGTTCGCACAGCGGAGATCAGGAGACAACCAGGCTCACAGAGTACATCAGTGAGGCGGCTGATGCGGCACAGCAGCGGTACCCTTCCGCCCAATTAGTGTTACTGGGGGACTTTAATGCCCACCACCAGGAGTGGCTCTTCCCATACCAGTGCACCGATCATGCTGGGCGAGAGATGCGTAAGCTTTCGCTAGCGCTAAACCTCACCCAGATGGTTCAGGGGGCAACGAGGGTACCAGATGTAGATTCGCACACGGCTAATTGCTTGGACCTTCTGCTGACTACAGATCCAGACCGATACTCCGTGTCGATAACTTCACCTTTGGGTAGTTCCGATCACTGTCTGGTGAAGGCTGTGTCCGTCTACTTCCCGCCCGATCCTAGCCCGAGAGGCACCCGGCGGGTTTGGCGGTACAGGTCAGCAGATTGGAATGGGATGCGATCTTTTTTCGCATCCTATTCATGGCGGCCTACTTGCTTTTCTTCTGCTGACCCTTCGTCATGCGCGGACGCCGTGACAGATGTGTTGCGTCGGAGAATGGAGTACTATATTCCGTTCTCTGACATAACAACATCAAGCGAAGACCGGCCATGGTTTGGTGCCGATTGTTATCGCGCCGACGCGCTCAAGCATGAGGCCTACCTGGCATGGGTCGATGCTCGGTCGCGCAAAGCGAGTGACGTGGGTCAGAAGAAGAAGGCCTTTAACAGGGCGGCCAAGTCCTGCAAGAAGGTGTTGCGAGGGGCTCGGTTCGACCACATTGGCCGAATAGGGGCTAAACTTGCTTCTTACCCAGCAGGTAGTAAAGGGTTTTGGTCCCTGGCCAAGTCGGTCGAGTCGAACTTCTGCCGTCCCTCACTACCACCACTGCTGAAACACGACGGGTCGCTGGCCCACTCCGCTGTGGAGAAAGCAAATTTATTTGCCTCTCTTTTTGCGGAATGTTCACGTCTGAGTCCTGGTGACGCGCGGCCCCCTCCTTTTCCTGATGGATGCGAGACGAGTATGTCGGATATTCGCATCCATCAAAAAGACGTTCGTAGGGTGCTCCGCAACCTCGACGTGAACAAGGCTAGCGGCCCTGACGGTTTACCAGCAATCGTTCTTAGAACCTGTGCGCCTGAATTGTCTCCGATTCTGACACGCTTGTTCCGCCTTTCGTACGAGACTGGAAAAGTGCCCAATGCTTGGAAGCAAGCCAACGTACAGCCCGTGCCCAAGAAGGGCAGTCGAGCTGACCCGGCCAACTATAGACCCATCTCTATAACGTCTGTATACTCTGTAAGAGTATGGAACGTGTACTTAATAGTAAGCTCCTAGCATACCTAGAAGCTAACGATATCCTTAGTGACCGCCAATACGGCTTCCGTCGTAATCGGTCTACTGGGGATCTTCTAGCGTATGCCGTTCATATATGGAGTGAGGCCATCGAGAGGCACGTGGAAGCGCTTGCCGTCTCCCTCGACATCTCGAAGGCTTTTGATAGAGTCTGGCATGAAAGCCTTATTGGTAAGCTTCCTTCATTCGGTCTGCCCGGTGGTCTGTGTGATTGGATTGCAGACTTCCTGAGAGATCGGTCCATTCGAGTGGTTATCGATGGCTGCTCGTCAGACCAACTGCATATTAATGCCGGGGTCCCTCAGGGGTCCGTACTCTCAGCAACATTATTCTTGCTGCACATTAACGATCTGCTAAGACCTTTGGATATGCAGACGACAGCACTGTTGCTGAGAGATACTTGTCTAACGCACGGGCTACCGGGCCTCAGATCCGGTCTCTCCGTGAGGCCCTGGTGGAGCGTTTGAACCTGTCCTTGCAGGCAGTCTCCGAATGGGGCAATGCCAATCTAGTCAGTTTTAATGCTGCTAAAACCCAGGCGTGTCTTTTTTCCGCGAAAAAGTGCCAATTTCACCCGGCTCCAACTTTCCGAGATGTAACCGTGCCAATAGCAGACCATCTTGAGCTTCTGGGCGTTACTTTGACATCAACCCTCAATTTTGGCTCATATATTGAGGCAAAAGCACAACAGGCTGCCAAAAAGTTGGGGGTCCTTGCAAAGGTGAGAAGGTACTTCACGCCAGAACAGCTGCTCAACTTGTATCAAGCGCAGGTTCGATCATGCATGGAGTACTGTTCTCATCTCTGGGACGGATCTGCCAAATACCAGCTTGATACACTTGAGTCGATTGAAAAGCGGGCCAAGAGGCTCATTGGCAATGAGGCACTGGTCTAGTCTAAGCTCCAGAGCCTTGAACATCGTCGCCGAGTTGCCAGCTTATCGGTTTTTTTATCGGTTACATTTCGGGGAGTGTGCGATGGAATTGCATGATCTGATTCCGCCTAGCCCGTTTCATCATCGGACTACCAGACGTACGGTGTAGTGTGCCAGATGTACGGTGACGTACGGTGTGAAGTACGGCGATGCGCCATCGGTACTTGGTGGACATCCCATACATACGCACTAAGCGTTTTGGGAATATTTTTATAATGCGTACCGCTAAGGAGTGGAATTCCCTGCCGGAGTCTGTGTTTCCCGATAGCTACAATCTAGGGGTCTTTAAGTCAGGAGTGAATAGGTTTCTTCTAGGCAAGCGTGCTTCACCGTCGACCACATCATCGCTTACCATCAGGTGAGATAGTGGTCAAGCGCGGGCCTATAGATAATAAAAGAAAAAAAAAGAAAAAAAATTGTGAGCCTCTCATTTGTCCCACTGATGGGCAAAGGCCTCCTCTTTCTCCTTCCAAACCTCTCTATCTTGTGATCGCCCGGCAAACCAGATTAGATTGTCACACCACCTTTGCCATGTTGATATAATGAATAATAATGTAAGAAATGAAATTATAAAATTAAACTTTAAATTTCAGACTCACAGCCTATCCGAGGACCCAGACATAGTGCTATGTGGTCACAAATGCGATTTACAAGAGAAAAGACTGGTTAACCAGAATCGTGCTCGGGAATTTGCCAAAAACTACAATCTACCATATTTAGAGACCAGTGCCAAATCGGGACAGAACATAGACCGTGCCATCGAGATTTTACTTGACCGCATCATGAATAGGTAAGACATAATATTTTGTTAAATATTTTAGTTATTTACTTATTTTTTATTTATTCTTTCTCCTGAGCCTGATGTGCCTGGTTGAATAGCCGCAACCCATACTCTTGAGACTTAAACATAAATGTGGGTGGAAATGAATTGAAAGGGTCGCCTATTCCTTTGGGCATTAGAGGTGTGATATTAAGTTATTTATTTATTTATTTTAACTCTATGTACAATAGTGGTACATAGGCGGACTTAATGCTACAAGGTATTCTCTACCAGTCAACCATTGGGTTAAAAAGGACAACATTGTGATAGGGTACAAAATAATAACTAAAAATTTGTAATTAATTTCGAAATTGTATTTAATTACATAGATACTAATACACAAATACGACGAACAACCCGAACCGTGCTACTTTTATGTAAAATAAAATATTTTGATTTGATTTGAAATACACATAAAATAGACTAATAAATATTTTAACAAATACCGAGTTTTTTACCGAACTTTAAATAATAACCGAGAAACATAATAATTATTATTATCAGGCGGAAATAAGGTGCGTGCCTTCAATGGTTGGGTCATGCCGGTTTTGATGTACTCTTTCGGCGTACTCAAATGGACTCAAACAGAACTAGACGCCCTTGAATCCGCAACAATATGTACAATGTACGGACCTTCCTAAGGTCCGTACATTGTTGACGGCATATCGAATGCATCACCCACGTTCTTCGGTTATGAGACTGTATATCCCGCGGAGTTGTGGAGGTCGAGGCTTTTTAAACGCCAAGACTCTCCACAATCACGAGATATGCAGTCTCAGGGAATATTTCCTAGAAGCCGACGTGGGGATGCATCGAGATGTGGTCGCGATATGGACAAGGCCCTCACCCCGCTCTCCTTGGCTAAAGAGAACTGGCGCAAACCTGCAGTGCTTGACACTAATGACCGCAGGGAAGTATGGCAGAGTAAGGAGCTTCACGGACGCTTCTTCAGTGCCCTGCATGGACCTGATGTAGACCATGCAGCGTCCGTAGCTTGGGTACGTTCCGGGGAACTCTTTGGAGAAACCGAAGGTTTTGTTTGTGCAATTATGTATGAAGTTATGATGACGAATAACTACCGGAAATTGTGAAGGAGTGCACGGTTGACCTATGTCGGGCATGCCACCGTCCGGGCGAATCGATCCGTCACATTATCTCTGGGTGTTCTCGTCTAGCTAACGGAGAATACTTGCATAGACACAACCTTGTAGCCAGGATTATCCATCAGCAACTTGCTCTGAAATACAGCCTTGTGGAATCGGAAGTGCCGTACTATAGGTATGTGCCCGACCCAGTTCTCGAAAATGGCAATATCACACTGTATTGGGATCAATCCATCATCACTGACAGGACTATTGTAGCCAATAAGCCTGATATAGTGGTGGTGGATCGATCAGAGCGGCGCGCAATGACTGTTGACATAACGGTTCCACATGACGAGAACCTCGTGAAAGCCGAGAAAGATAAGCAAATCAAGTATATTGACTTGGCTCGCGAGGTTGTCGACATGTGGGATGTGGAGTCAGCGATCATTATGCCGATAGTCGTATCAGCCAATGGCCTAATTGTCAAGAGCCTCGACCAACATCTGATGACGCTCTCGTTAGGCAGCTGGATCAAGGGCTTGATTCAGAAAGCGGTACTCCTGGACACGTCTCGTATTGTTAGGAGGTACCTCTCTCTGGAGCCCTGACTGCCGGTAGGTTGGACCCTGTTCCCGATACTGGTGGGCTACAATTTTTATATTTTTAAATGTTCTTTTTATTTTTTTTTATTATTTCTAAGAAATATTTAAAAATGTATCAAATTTGTTTATAAAAATTAATAAAGGAAATAATTACTATGACTAGACTTCTAATTGCGAGGTATTTCGTCTGATTTAAATAGTGGTTACGAACTTTTCTTTTAAATGTAGAATCGGGACCGTGGAAATAAAATCCTTAGTTTTCTTCTTAAAATTTAATAAAATCAAGTTCCGTCTTTTCAACAACAACCCCCGTCGTCAATCCCTCTGTCAATTCTCATTTGTTCTATTCTCCTCCCCTTTCAAACTATCTTTCTCTCACTCACACCGCAACGTTTCATTCCACACACTTTCATACGTTCCGTTTTGATTCCCATCCTACATTCGGCCGTCCTGCAACCATATCCCTTGCCCTCAGATATATGCATCTTAATGACACGTGACATAACTCTTTCATACATCGCTCATACACTTTACTGAACGTTATAAAAGATTCTTATCTAAAAAACGATAATAATCATGTTCTAAATTCTATCTGATCTAACAAAACAGCGCTTTACATAGCATTTAATAACTCATGACCTAGTATTTGTGAGGGTAATAAGCAGTATTATTTACACATCATATAAAACACATAAACAATCAACACTCACAATCACTAATCCTTACCTGGCCATCTCTTCATGTGGTCCGCTGAGCTAAATGTCTTCTTTGGGCCTTCTGTGGTATCATACAACTTCTCAACATCATACCTATCGTTTCTTTTAACTTTAGAAATCCTGTAGGGTCCCAAAAACTTAGATTTTACTTTAAGGCCTGGGCCTAACTGAGTTCTCTTGATGGCCACTAGATCATCCAGTTCATAGGCTGAACTAGGTTTTCTCTTTTCATTGTAGGTCTTCTTATTCTCGTCCTGTATTTTTTGAATCTGCTGCATGGCTTTCATCCTTAAATTTTCTCTATTTTCATCAAAACAATTGATGATTTCTTGTTGTAGGAGATTAACTACATCAATATCTTCTTTACCATCTCATTTTTGTTCCGGTCAATAATTGAAATGGTGAAGTATTTATTGATCTTTGGTAAGTACCCGACCCACATGTCTATACCACAGCGATTTATCTTCTATACACAGCTTGGTTAACATAGGAATTAAGATACGATGAACTCTCTCTACTTGTCCATTCCCTCGAGGAACTCCAGTGGTGATCTTGACATGCAGTATATCCTCTTATTTACAATACTCCTCAAAATCTCCGCTGGTAAAGGCTGTACCTCTGTCTGTAATAATTCTAGTTGGATTACCAAACGTTTGCTGGTGAAGTCGTAATTTATTCAACACTTCTGCACTTGATGTGGACTTGGTAGGAAAAAGCCATACAAACTTCGTAAATGCATCTATCATGGTGAGGATATAGTTTTACTGCTTCCTTGTTTCTGTAAATGGACCTTTATGATCCAGATGTAATGTATGCAATGGGATTCCTTCTTTATCTACTGGGTTCAGGTAGCCTTCTTGCTTTCCTTCCTTCCTGGTCTCTAATAAACAGGGTATACAGCTTAGAACTACTTCTTCAATCTTTTTATCCAGGTTTCGGATATATTAATCTTTTTCTATGACTTCTTTCATCTTCCTTATTGACAAGTGCCCATTTTGATGCACTTATCTTATTATTTCTTTCTCCAAGATCCTTGGAACTACTATTTTCTTATCTTCACCTTTGTACAGAATGCCATTATCCATCCAGAAATCATGATAATGACTATCTTTCAATATCAGCTGTCTGATAGCATTGAGCTCTTCGTCTGTCTCCTGACCTCGTCTTAACTCTTCTTGTAGGCTCACCGCCACTGCCACAAATGGGTTTCTACTTAAAGCATCGGCGTGCTGCATTTCACAGCCTTCTCTGTGCTCGACCTCATAATCATACTCATCTAACATGAAAACCCATCTTGCCACTTTTGGTGTCAAGTCTTTCTTCTTCAACGTTTGTTCCAAGGCTTTACAGTCTGTCACAATTTTGAAGTGTATTCCATATAGGTAATGTCTAAACTTCTTTACAGCCTCTACGACTGCAAGTGCTTCCAGCTCATAACTTGAATATTTGCTTTCTGCTTCAGTTGTCTTATGACTCATGTAATGCACAGGATGCAACTCATCATCTGGATGTAATTGCATTAGTATTGCAGCCAAAGCATGACTGGACGCATCAGTGTGTAGCTCTGTTGGTAAATTTGAGTTGTATATCTTTAGTATAGGATCATTCGTCAGTTTCTGCTTCAATGTGTTGAAAGCACATCGTTGCTCATCTTCAAATATAAAAGGTCTATCCTTTTTCAACAGGTCTGTCAATGGCCTGGCAATCTTTGCATAATCTCTAATATACTTCCTAAAATAAGATGTTATACCAATGAAACCCATGACTTGTTTAATATTTTTAGGTTCTAGATACTTTGCAACTGCTTCAACTTTCTCCGGGCTTGGTCTAACTTCACCATCTTTGATTAAGTGACCCAAATACTCTATTTCACGACAAATAAGTCGAGCCTTTTTCCAATTTACCTCTAGTCCATACTGTGCAGCTACATCTAACACTTGGGTTAGCCTCTCCAGAGCTTGACTCTCTGAATCAGCTGAAATTACAATGCCATCGATAAATATTACCATGATGCCCCTCATTATCAACTCTCTGAAAATAATCGTAACAAATCTCATGAAATATTTAGGTGAGGTGGAAAGACCAAAAGGTGCACGCAGAAACTAAAACTGTCCATGATGAGTTATGAAAGAAGTATAGGGCACAGATTCCTCACTTATTTTGAGGTTGAACAATCCGTTCTTAAGGTCCAAAACACTAAATACCTTTGAGTCCTTCAGCTTATCTATTATGTCATCTATGATTGGTAGCGGGAACTCATCTTTCACTATCTTCTTATTCACAAATCCTAGTCGACCCATCTTTCTTCTTAACCAGTTATAATGGGCTAGAATATTCAGAAAAACTAACCTGTACTATTCCTTTTTGTAGCCACTCTTCTACCTGTTCTTCCACTATCCGTTGTTCGACGAGTGATATACGCCGAGGTCGTTGAGCAATTGGTACTTCGTCTTTTAGCACTATCTTTATCTTAATTGGAGCTTCTTTGGTATAAATGGGCTTGTACTCTTCAACCAGCCGCATTAGTTCTGTCTTCATAGTGGTATTGGAGATGTGACCTGTAAGATCAACCGCAGTCACACAACAATTCACCCCAGCCAACCATTCGTCATCTTCCGTCAACAGTAACACAGCACCCTTACGAACTACCATCACAACATTTTGAAGGAACTCTTGTCCTATAATTAACCTGTAGGGCATTGACCCTTTGGGCACTACATGAAATATAACCTTGGAGTAGCACTGTCCATCAATAAGAATATTAACATAAATCTTCCCATAAGATCTTACTTTATAAAGTCCCAGTCCAGACAAGATCGTATTATCATTTTCACATGGCACATTTATTTCGTTACACAAGTCCTCCGACATTAAATTTACGTCACTACCCGTATCTACCACCGCGCTTATTGATATATCGCACACTTTCACCAATTTAATCGCTTTATTAGGATTTTCTTGTCGGTCACTCGGTTTGTTTACAATTTGCATGCCATCAACATCCTCCTTTATTTTGAAATTGTCAACGTGGCAGCTCGATACGCTCTGATTGGCTGCCGATGTCGCCCCGAACATGGTCGAATGTTTCTTAGCTCCCGAGTCGGAACTGTTTTACCGACGGATGCACTGGCGCCTGCTGATTGGAGGATTCGACTGCTCTTTGTGGCTGCTTTACCGACGTCGTATTCCTCGTTGAAGTTCCGCTGCTTCCTGCGCACGGATTGGTACTCGTACAATTTAGGCCAATATGGCTGAACTCATTACATCGGAAACATTTTAATCCGTTACGACATGCGCTTGCTCGATGATTCTTTCCTCCACATTTATAGCAAAATTGGCCAGTTCCTAATGCAACAGAATCTCCGCCTGATGTCGTAGCAACGCGTTTCACCGGTCGATCAGCGTTTTGTTTAGCAGCTTTTTCTTTATAGAACACACCGCCAACTTTTCTTTCAGCGCTGGGTAGGTAACCGCACCGTACAATATCGCCTTATTATTTTCCAGATCTGTAATGCCGTCTATTATATATTGGATGGCGACGTAGTCTGGGAACTTAGCTCGTTTTCCCATCTCCTTCATTATCAGCATATACTGATAATATGACTCTTTACGCTTCTTGCGCGCCGCCATGAGCTCGTGCATTTCCTTAGTATTTGCAGTATCAGGGAATTCTTTGAGCACGGCTGCCTTTAGCTCCTCATAGGTTTTATGAACCTTTTCCGTTTTCAGCCATAGCTCCGCTGTTCCTATCAAGGACCTACGGGCTATGATGAGTCGTTGCTGAGGAGACCATCCAAATATCTCCGCGTTATCGTCCAGATCTTGAGCCCATTTCGCAGAAGAGTAGGCATGGTCCTCGCCACTGAACTTATTCATGTCAATCATGTTGAAAAATACGTCTTTGTTTTCCGCCATTGTTCGCGTCTACGTAGGTTTTGAATATAACGACCCCGTCTTCGTCTTTTGCGTCTTTCGTCTTGATATTCGTCGTTTTAGTCTTGCTACGTGTCCGCGATCCCAGACGAGCCCCCAAAATGTACAATCGGGACCGTGGAAATAAAATCCTTAGTTTTCTTCTTAAAATTTAATAAAATCAAATCCCGTCCTTTCAACAACAACCGCCGTCGTCAATCCCTCTGTCAATTCTCATTTGTTATATTCTCCTCCCCTTTCACACTATCTTTCTCTCACTCACACCGCAACGTTTCATTCCACACACTTTCATACGTTCCGTTTTGATTCCCATCCTAATATACATAATTATTTTTTTCAATTCTGCATGGGACCAAAACAAACATAATGGATGATACAAATTAAAACATAAATCTTGTGCAGTCAAATGTAAATGCCATAAAACACAGTCGTATTATAAACTGTGTGCCATGTCTGGGTACAATTCCTTGAGTGTATGTGGCGCCATAAATGCCTATAAAAATCCAACCAAATGCTATCTTAAATAATAAGAAAATTGTTTCGTTGCAGGATGGAGTCTTCAGTGGAATACGCAATGCTTTGCGCATCAGGACGTCGCCGTCAATCTCTCCAAAAACTACAGGCAAATAAAGACAAGAAGTTTTGTTCATGCTAAAGTCTATGGTCTGTGATTTTTTACTGTCTTATACACTATAGTAGTCTACTGTCTTACCTTGAAACTAAACAGTATTTGCTATACAATTTTTAAGAATATTATGAAAACGTCAAAGGTTTTTTCATATTTAAACTTGGAACCAAAATTATTTATTCCAAAAGGGTCTATGGTTAATGAGACTGATTTTTGTTTTCTAGTTCATGGAACTACAACTAAGTATTTGTTTTACATTCCATCCTCGTGTATTTTATCTTTAGGGTTTTTATAAAAATCATTGCCAATAGTTGCTTTTTCGATATGTTTAAAGAACTTTTTATTGTACTACATGACTTCAATCAATCAATCAATTAATTTCTGCAGGGAATAACAATATTTCAATGAAACATTGAATTATTATTATGTCAACTTTTTGTCGTTTTGCTGTTTCTGAATTCGAAGTGTCACAAAGCTCAAAACTGTAGGTACTTAGGTACCTTTTGCTTTGTGGCAAATTAATACTTGTTTGACCATTACCGAATAATACGCTGAGTAATCGATAAGCGCGCAATATTCGATAAAAGTGTCGAATAATAATCCTTCAATCCATCTCATTATTGCTATTGTTCCTTATGCAATATTCGATAAAAGTGTCGATTACTAGTCCATCTCATTATTGCTATTGTTCCTTATGATAAGTGCAGGGTACATAATCCTAGTCACATGGAAGTTGAAGAGAGTTAAACTTAAGTTATTGTTATCTAGTACACAATGATAGCATGGTTCTGCCAAGAACACTTTGGCAGTATAACAGCGTCTAGGCATGTTTTTTCTAAATATCTTTTACAAAGGAGATGTTCCAGAAATGTATGGAGCCTAGGCTAGCACTATGTACACTATATGTAAATATTGCTAAATAATACAGTAACCGTTTTTTATTATAAATTTTCTTTAATTTCACTTCGTTTTAATGTACATTCAAATTAACTTGGTCAAAGAGAGCAACACAACATAAAAATTAAACAAGGTGGATCAGTTCAGCACGTGATCAGCAGGCGAGAAATGTCATTTTGACAATGACATTTGATTGACGTGTATTACGATACACGTCACTCAAATGTAATTGTCATAACTGCTTTAGTAAACAAAAGAACGGGAATTTCGAAAATCTCGGAATTTTGGTTTGTTTAGTTTGGTTTGGTTGAACAAAACAACAAGTTCAATCCAAACTCAATGCAAAGAAAGACTCAAAGACGGCACTTCTTAAAACTGTCAAAGTCGTCAAACGTCAAACAACTGTCATGGCTGCCCTAAAATTAGGGTTATAGTAGTAAAAAACTTTTCAAATGATAATTATTGTACGACTATACCCTTCTTCAAATTATTGTTTTAGTATTTTTATGATATTCCTCTATTTTTTTCCTATTTATCTATGTAGTGTACATAGTGGTAGCCCAAAATCAAACATCTCCTTTAATTGAAATTTTTGTCTGTTATGGGTATCCGGACATGGTCTGCTTTACAGTTCAGCATTATGATTTTTGGTGCAACCTGGACTGAGCGTATTATTATTGCAGCTAAATCTGGACGTAACTGATTTCAAGTTTCCTAAACCTGAGTGTTGATTAAACTTATGTTAAACCATTATTCCGCAAATAAACAGATATGTATACATGAGTTATTGTGTACTAGAAGCCTATTGTTATTAGCTTGTTTTTGTTGTTAAATGTGTTGCACAAGTGTGATATTTTAGTAGCACAAAATAATTATACAAAGTATACCCACTGAGTTTTAATCTGCTGATGTATTTGGGAAAATCTTATGATATTTGATATTCATGAATTAACCCTAGTTTATTGAGGTAAACATAATCGGAATGAATCGTTATACACTTTTACATTTTAATAATAATTAGATAGTAAGTGAATATTATCGTTTAGGTGTGTTTAGACTAGACGAACTCAACGCAGAGCAAAACGCATAGACAAGTAGCAATCGCTATCAAAGCTTTTAGTTTCCCTACAACGACATTCGACGTGACTGAGATTAAAAAATAAGCATACAAGAAAATTTGATTTATCCATCATAATTTAGCGCGCATACAAAGTTTCGTGTCCGTGCTATTAACCGTTGAAGAGTTCTCTCGTAAGGAGGCGATCTTGGCTGCAGAATCAAGTCATGTCTATGATAAACATGTATTGTCACCAGAACCAAAGGAGTGTGCAAAATTTCAGCTCAATCGGTTGGGTGGAACTAGTTTGAAATTCAGTTGCTAGGTTTCACCCATAACATACCAAGTAACTAACAAGTTAAATAAAAGCTTATAATAAACAGGGTTGGATTAAATAAGTTTTTCGGTAGCTTTTTTTACTTTTCCATAATCGTATATCGCTAATAGAAGTGTCAGCTGCCAGAAAGTCACTTTGTCTAGGCTGGTAGATGCCCGAGTAGAACTTGCTTGTTTTTCGTTGAGTCTAAACACATCCTACGTTGTATTATAAGAGTATACTTGATCACGAATGTGTTTGTCTACTTTTAAGTCTGTATATTGGAATTGTTATCCGCTAAGAGGCTTCAATCCCTTATAAAATATTCGTACTGATAGAATCCGCTCATTGTGTAAAAGAATTATATAATAACCATACTTTTATAAATAGTTAAGTCGTAGTTAAAACTAAAGAAAAGTACATGTAAAGACCTCTCGACTGCGTTAAGGTGGAAGCGACAGGGTGGGCAATTACAAAAAACGTAAGAAAATTTAACCTTTTGAAAGCCAAAGCAAAAACGCACGCGCGTGCCTTCCACGCCAAGTCACAAATTCACTGCAAATACTTACAAATAAAAAGAAGGAATTTCAAAAGTATTGTTAACTTATTTCTTGATAAGACATATAATATTTAATAAAAATAGATCACAATTTAAAGATATATAAATAAACACACACACACAGTGCACCACATTTTTGTCACATATTTGTGTCGGTGGCGTACAGGGCACGCGCTTGCTTGTCACGTATATGTGACATTGGTGTTCAAAAGGTTAAATTTCGCCGGCTACCCTGTCGCTTCCACCTTAAATCACTGAAATTGCTATTCAAATCTAGTTTCCGAAACGGATATAATAATATGAATTTTAAAACAACATAGAAAAGTTTACAAACGAGAGAAGTCCCGAATCGAATATCCCACCTTTGTTTTTAGTCTAGTTATTAAATCTTCATTTAATTAAAAGTCTTGCCATAATCATTAAGTAAATGATAACCAATTCTAGTCATATTTAATCAAATTCGTAAACGCGCAAAATTAAAAATGGCGCGTAAAAATCGAACGAAATTTTTTGTAATTATTGTGATCGGCTTAAATATTTATTAAATAATAATATTTTATAATCTATTAATAAAAATATTGAGATTTACCCTTGACCAAATTGCGATTTATATACATACCTATTATAAAGTGTCAATTTTGTGTACAATTATTATATATTTGATGTTTTCTGTGTCATTAAATTAAATAATTATTAAAAATTCGTTGTTTACCTTAACCTTAGTGACATTTCATAGAACGGCTTATGAAAAACCACAAGATAGGTACCTAAAGTCAAACATTGTTTTATTACTTACTTATTGCAGAATTTTCCTTGCATAGTGTGGAAAAGGCATTTGCATGTGGCTGAGATGAGAATGGTAAAGGGGGATGTGTGGTGTAACGCGAATGGATAAAATAAGGAATGGGTACATAAGAGGAAGTCGGAAAGCGGCGCCGGTTACTGAAAAGTTGTTTGGTAATCGGTAATCGTGGCATGGACATGTGATGCGGTGGAATTAAGAAAATGTCGTGAGGAAAATGTTGAGAATGTAGGTATATGTAGTTGGCTATAAGAGTACTAAAAAGTAGGAAGTACAAAAAAAACGATGGATGGACTGTGTGAAGGATGATATGGCAAGAATTGTGACTGCCGAGATGACTAGTGATAGGGAAGTAGGTATGGAAGAAGACATGCTTCGCCGACCCCAAATAAATGTGGATAAGGGCAGGAGAATGATGAGTGTAAACAAGGCTTTATCTCTAGCCAAATCTCAATCTGTCTTATTTTAATTGTAGATTCTGCTTTCCCAGTTGACTCAGTCTACTTAGTGGTCACAAGCGCCAATAACGATGGCCAGTCTATCGTTTGATTTCGAGCTCGAAATAAAGTAGGTAGGTTTGATGAATTTTTAACCCCCGACCAAAAAAGAGGGGTGTTATAAGTTTGACGTGTGTATCTGTGTATCGGTGTATCTGTGTGTCTGTTTGTGGCATCGTAGCTCCTAAACGGATGAACCGATTTTAATAAAAGTGGGGTTGTTTGAAAGGTATTTTAATCGAGTGTTCTTAGCTATGTTTCGAGAAAATCTGCTCAGCCGTTTGAAGATCATCACCTCTTTTCTAGTTGATGAAGGGATGTTAACAACTTTCACAGGTAGTCGATTTGAAATTTGAAATATTGTCGCTTGTCACCATGGACATTGCTGAGGGGGGGACGGGGTGCAACCCCTTCCCCCCATTTTTTTTAATTTATATCTTTCCTTGGTTTCGTTAATTAGCGAGAAGAGACTCAACACCGAGAAAATTGGAAGGAAAGGGAGAGGCCTGTGCCCAGGAGTGGGACAGTCAAGGCTAAGAAAAAATAATATAAGTTTAAAAAGCATGAAAAAATTTAAAAAACCCCTGACAGAAAAAGCCTCTAAAAAACTAAAAATAAATTAATCCAAGCGTCGTAGCGTCGGGGGCCCGCTTTGTTTTGTGCTTGTGTTAAGCGGCCGACTTAGCGGTCCCCCGACGCTACGACGCTTGGATTAATTTATTTTTAGTTTTTTAGAGGTTTTTTCTGTCGGGGGTTTTTTAAATTTTAAATTTAATTTTTTGATGGATACTCCTTCAAGCCAAGGATACACTAGGGTACAAATATGCCTCGACATGTATCGGCGACATGTCAAGCGAAACCGGCCGATTTCGCCTGACAAATATGGCGACAACGCGCGTCTTATGTCCGCAGCGACGTCAGACGAAGTCGAGCGACGTCGCGAAACTTCGCCTGACATATCTGGTGACATCACGAAGTTTTGTTTCACAAGGCAGTCGATATCATGACACCCACCGAGGTAGTGTTGTTGGCTACGGCGTACTGATACTAATACTGTTAGCCCGCGTCATCCCACTGCTGGGCAAAGGCCTCTCCCCATGACTTCCAATTTTCTCGGTCCAGGGCCAATGTGGACCACTGATCGCTGGTCTTGTCTAGCTCGTCCCGCCATCTTCTAAGAGGCTACGGCGTACATATTTATAATTAAAAGTAAAAAAAAGCCGAGAAGATGGTGGGTTAGAAAGTACCTACTATGTAAAGTACGATGTCGCGCGATGTTTCCAGACATGTCGAGCGAAGTCCGGCAATGTCGTGCCATTTCACCCAAAGTCGCTGGCGACACGTGTCGCACGACATATGTCCCCTAGTGTATCTTTGGCTTCATGGATCAATTGAGAGTCGCCGTCTGGGAAAAAGTGAAAAAAAAGTCGAAATGTCGATCTGCCTACCCTAAGGGGAAAATAAAAGCCGGCTTTTTTTGGGGTAGGTACCTACTCATATGGACACTCTTAGAATAGAATTAAAACTGACTAATAAGAATCCTAGATAAATAAAACAATAGCAGCCTGTCAGTTGACAGTCTAACCTACCCACAAAAACAATAGGTCATATCATAATGGATAGTAGTGAAGTCAAACCAAATCAAATTTTATTTTCAAATTGTGTTTAGCCCTGAACCGTACACTGAGGGGTCGTGGCTGAGTTCACCAAACTGCGATCATCTGGCCCCCCTGCACGCACGTGATACCGTCTGCAGTATTATGTACCACAGCCACGGAAAACTGAACCAAGGTGCGTGGAGATAACGCTCACAACTCCGTGGCCGGTACTGATAAGCTGCAATACACAGAGACAATGCCTCTCCACATGGACTCTGTTGCAAGGACATAGTGTCGAAATTGGCCTCTCTGAAGGACGCGACCCTATCACGCAGACGCGGAAGCTTTAGTACTACGTCACACTAGCGCTAATCTCGCTCCTACTTAGCGTTGTTTTCGTTGTTTCTACAATACAAAACCATCATGTGATCTTTTGTTTTGCTTATAAATTAAACCTTTCTTCATTTTTTGTTCTGTATGTGTTGTGTGTTGAAGTTTTCGTGTGGCCGTGTCTTCTGAAGCGAGAGTGTACTGTGTAATAGTGGACCGTCCGCGGCTAGCTTCATTCCGTTTGCCAGTTTGTTTATGAGTTCGAAGACAACAGATTGGTGCAGCCGGCTTCCGAGCTCCGTAATTCGGAGCAGCGTGTTTTCAGTAAGACGCGAGTTATCAATGAAGCCGCCTGAAACGGCGATCGAAACGTGAGAACAGTATAACATCCGCATGTATGGCGAGTGAATAACATAATATTGGCGTGGTTTCAATGATGTGTTGAAGTTTTATACCTACTATCGAACTGTAAACGATTCGACCACGATATTGAGAATATTTCGAGAATTATTCGTAATCAAGTAGCAGTAATTTAAGCAGTGATTAATAAGGATTTGTGAAAGGGTAAGTTAATTAATTATATTTATAATAAAACTAGTGAGTTTAATAAATAATTCTCTTGAAACTAGCGCTGTTATTTAGTTACAATAATAACAAAAGCACGATTTAAAAATATTATGAATTTGCACACCACTACCAATGTATCTACGTATTTATAAATATTATATATATTAAGACTGGGATGCAATGTCATGAACTCTAAACAAAGTTGAATCTCTATTAAATTCTTATTAGAAAATACCGACCTAAATGAATAAGTCACACAAGGTAGGTAAATAATAGTACCTATTATATAGGTACCTACGCAACATTATTTACGTAGGTACTTAGTAATTATGATTTAGGTAGGTACACGTGTTCCTTATTTACATTTTGAATTTAATGCTACGATTCTGTCTTGTGCTACGTGCTACGAACATCGTCGTCAAAAACCATATTTACCTAGCGGTTAATTTTCCTGTAACATAAATTCTAATTAATTAATGCGGTTTTGTTTCATTAATACCTTGGTACTTACCTAGGTGAGTACTTAATTATAGGTTGCCTGGATTCCTTAGATAAGGTGCTTAAGTTTTCTTTACAAGAACGTAGGTACTGCATTCAGTGTTGCAATAAGGCCTACGTTTTTCCATTAGAAAAAATGTAGCATCCCAAAGCCAGGATTCGTGCCCCGTTGATGACTATAGGATCGCCCATTATTACAAACTAGCTGTTCCGCGCAACTTCGTCTGCGTCACATTTCCCCGTTTTTGCAACGTTTTTCATTGCTGCTCCGCTTCTATTGGTCGTAGCATGATGATATCTTCCTCGATAAATGGGCTATCTAACACTGAAAGAATTTTTCAAATCTGACCAGTAGTTCCTGAGATTAGCGCGTTGAAGCAAACAAACAATGTCTATAGCTTTATTATTAGTATATATGGTATATCTAAACTAATATTATATAGAGGAAAGATTTGATTGTTTGTTTGTTTGCATTGAATAGGCTCCGAAACTACTGGGCCGATTTGAAAAATTCTTTCAATGTTAGATAGCCCATTTATCGAGGTAGGCTATATATCATCACGCTACGACTAATAGGAGTGGAGCAGCAATGAAAAATATTGCGAAAACGGGGAAAATGTGACGCAAACGAAGTTGTGCCGGACATCTTGTATATTATATTATTATGTATTAGTATTAAATATAGATTATATTAGATGTACTTAGGTACTTACTATTTTTATCTAGTAGCTCGGAACACCTCCGCCCATCCCTTGGGCGAAAACTTCCGTTATGTTTCCGTAAATTACCTACGATTGTAACACCGATCCACACTATTTTCAAAATGAAAATTACGCAACACAGGCTAATTATTTCGAAGTTAAGAGCGGTGGAGTGTGGAAACAGATCCCAATGTGGTTTCCATTTGTCCCACTGAACGAGTTCGCAATCAGAACCCAGATTACTTTCACACTACCGTAAACTTATATTAAAAATTCAGGGTTTAATCTCGTGGAAGTGTAGGTAGATAACACTGAATTTCACTTTTATAATGCAATCGTAGTTATTAGAAAGTTTAGATAAGTACCTAAACAGCGGGAATAAAATTGTAATAATGCAGTTCGTTCGAGGGGCAGGTCGGCTGCTGTTTCAAGGAATGCTTGAATCCCGCATTACCAAAGCTGACATTTAATTTATTTATGTAGTTCTTCGTGACCTACTTGTAGTGCTACTCTGTTACTTGTTTACTCCTAGTTATTCTTTTACTGAATTGAAAAGTGGCTCAGGGGCTGATCATTTCCGATTATGATTATATGCTGGTTTATTAGATAGGTACTTAGATAATCTGGTGAACTTAGGAAGTAACTTTCTTTAAAATGGCTATACTTTGAAATCATATCTGCATAAAGTTAAGTATGGTATACACATTTTAATGAATTTCTACGTAGCAGCCACGGAGTCTACATAGATTAGTGCTAGGTTGGTAAAAGGCTCAGCCTCCTATTACATAGCACATTTGTGATGGAATGTGGGTGTACTATTAGATACACCTTTGCCCAACCCTTCGGGCATTACAGACGTGATATTATGTAAGTTAATTTGTAGGAAGATATTGCTTTTTTCATTTAAAATTCTTTTGGACATCATTGGATACCCAAACAAACGCATGGAGAAAAACTCCTAACGGAAGTAAGCACGACCGAAATCTAAAGTTCTAATAAAAGAAAAGTCTTTCTCTTCCATTTAATTCTTTATTTATTAGTTTGACATTTAATGCTTCCTTATGCCACATCATATCCTTGATAATGATACTTAAAGCATTAATGTAGGGTGGGAGTTTTAAAGTAGATCCTCATGTTCTATTACAGCCAATTAGTTTTAATTAATCTTAATAACTCGTTAATTTATATGCAGTGTTGTTGCCAAAACACGCTAGTAACAAACGTAGAGGACAATGGAAATGTTTAGAACATTTCTACTAAGAAGTATGATGGCCTTTCGACCAGTCCTCCGAAAAAGGAGTTAGGAGTTGGAACTAGATGCTCGAATATTTTCCTTGTCCGTTTTTCTTCAACCCTTCCACAGCTCCAAAATAATTGAATGAATGACAACCATCGGTACCTGTCTAGAAAATTTGGGATAAGTAGACAAGAAAATTCGTAAGCTTTTGGGTTAGACTCATGTCCAACTTGAGGCTAAATAAAAACAGCATCTTGGGTCAATCTTCAGGTTAAGCCGGGCTTCCGTCTCCTTACTGCTTGGAAAGCACATTACGCTTACGCCGCTAGACCCGGCTGTCATTTGTAGTTCTGCGACAATCGTAACAGGTAGTCACTGGCCCGAAAGTAAGACAATCAGTCTTACCAAGGTGTGTCGTATTACCCAGTACTAGCTGGGTTGTGGAGGTCAGATAGGCAGTCGCTCCATTTAAAATACTGATATTCAGCTACATATGGTAAGACTGGATACCGACCCCAACATAGTTCGGAACAGGCTAGGCAGACGATGATGACTCTTCATCATCATCATCATCATCATTTCAGCCGAAAGACGTCCACTGCTGGACACAGGCCTCCCCCAAGTTTCTCCACATTGACATAACATGGGGGGTTTTGCCATAATCGCCACGCTTGGCAGGCGGGTTGGCGATCGTACGGTTGTCACAAAAGCACAGAGAACGCTGCTGCCCATTCTCTGGCAAGTCCCTTAGTCGTCTCTTCCGACACCCACGGGAAAGACTGATGACTCTTGTCACCTACGAATTAATGAGTACACAAGACTAATGGACCCAGGACCCATAGTCAAGTTCATATTGAGAAAAAAGGTAACTCTTTACCATCTTTCAAACCAGTTTTTTAAGAGATTTGCCATCAAAATTTTTCTCAACTGGAGATAGAGCGCTCAGGCAGGATCTAGCCGAGTTTGCCATTGGAATCTAGGCCAATGAAGCGATGGATGAATGAAATATGGACTGTTTACATTCCTCGCGAAACCCGAATAATTTATAACATTCACGTGCCGTGATTCATGACTATACATATTTTTGGTTTTTGTACGATTACCTTGTGAAGAAATCGGAGAAGAATTTTGATGGAGTTCAAAACTGACTGACGTCAAAGTTTGATTGACTGTTTCTAAAATACGAAGCTTGAAATGCTTACGTTATTCTATTTGTGGTTGTACCTGGAAACATTATTTATAGCTTCGTTGGTCGTGTGATCACAAACCCGAATACAAAATGCTGTGTTTAAGGTCTTGAGGATGAAAAACTGTGAAGGACAACCTTACTGTTAGTAATATGAAATAGCTTCATCAGAATCTACCGATGAATTTGCATTACACCATCTTCTTCTTCTTTTTTCGGTTTTGGGGAGCCTGAAATACTTATGTACCTACTTAGTTGCATGCAGAGCAATTGTGGCTCCAACTCGAAACATTATTCATCCTTCTCACTCCAAGTGCCCTTGACAAGACTCCTAATAACATTAATTCTACGCAAACTAAACTTCAACTTACTATTTCCATAGCACAACAATAGTATCTACAACCAGCAGTTCTATTTTGATTCTCCAATCTGAAATCTCCTTATTACCGCGTCGTTGGTGTTGCCAGTAACCGTGGGCTGCATAGCTTGATAGTCTTCAGATAACAGACGTAAACGTATTTTCATACAGCTGTCATAGTTATTTCTGTGATGTAAACTTACTGTATGGATGTAGTTATAAACTGTTTGCGTTTGCGGTAACCTCTTTGACGTAATTATAATTAATCTTTCGTAAAACATGTGTAGACGTGCCAACTAGAGCATACATTAGTAATATTAGTATTAGCGCGTTGCCTGAAAATTGAGTTTTCAGTTAGTAATGTTTATCTTCAATGACAAACGATAACATACAATCTCACCTTTTCTAATATAGGTATTATTGATGGTCAGCTATTGATGGAATGAAGGGATGGTAAACGGCGTCATTCACCGGGACATACATTGGGCACACTGGGCAAGAGCCCAGGATGAATATGATTTCGGGAATGTGGCTACCGCGACTGGCGCGTGTTTTATTACTATTTGAAGTTCACTGCCTCTAAAAAAACACCCATTATTTTACAAGAAAACCTGACCTATCCGAGGCGGGTGCATAAAATTCGAATTTTCTTCACTCACTCTTGCATCAAAGGCCCCAATGTTCACAAGTGTCCAAGACAAATTGGTGAAAAATGGCCCTGGTTATTTCACAGAGTTAGAATACTATTCTGGTATGTCGGAGCCCAGATTTTTAAAAGACATACCTATATTTACCACGAAGCCTCGATGGCGGATGAGAGGCTTAAGGCTCCTATTTAAACCGTTTTCAATATATTTTAGACGTTCTTTCATCACGTCTTACTTACTCAGCTATCAAGTTTTCATGCTGAATAAGCTGGCTGAAAAGCCTTCTGGGCACTACTGTCAGTTACCTTAGATAGCTAATTCTGCTGAATGGAAGGTGTCCAACAAGGTGTCATAGGTACTTACTATACAAGGTGTTGTTTTGCATCCTCGTCAAAATTCAGGATGTTGTCACAAAAGACATAAATATTCAATATAAATTACGGTACCTAGTAAATTATTAAAAAACACTGCATTTTTTTGTTGTTTAAATTTGTCAATATTTCAGAATAACCCCCATAGCGTGGTTTAGGGATTATAAAATTATCGAAAAAACGTTTGAGGTTTTTTGTTTGTGTGTAAGTGACGTTATAAGGCAGGGATCAGACGGCCCGTGTTTAAAACACGGGTGGTTCACAGTTTTTTGGTTGTTCACGATTTCAGTAAATAAATAAAAAAAA
The DNA here is from genome assembly GCA_949152445.1 of Cerastis rubricosa. Lineage (NCBI taxonomy): Eukaryota > Metazoa > Arthropoda > Insecta > Lepidoptera > Noctuidae > Cerastis > Cerastis rubricosa. Next base: position 16,959,742 of record OX424532.1, read on the forward strand.
GAAAATTACCTACTCATTTTATTATTGATTCGGGTCGAGAATCATTAGCATAGTTACCTCCTAGAATTTGACGAGGTTGCAAAACAACACCTTGTATTACCTGTAGATACCATTGCGGATCTAATCAACCTACAGCCGCTCTTCAATTAATTATCAGTAAAATTATTTGGGTGTTGTTATCTTCACTGATTGAAGATTATCCTCTTCAACTGAAACACCCCTTTTCGCGTAATTCTACGTAATAATATCTTGGGGCTTTCCTTCATAAGTACCTACCTTCCTATCTAATACTCTTTGGCACCATATCAGAGCCTTCCTCAGTAATAATCTTTACTCCTGTTTCTTTATGACTTGGCTGAGAGAACTCTTTTATTCCTGGATTCACAAACATTTTATCAGTGACGTATTCTTTACTGAAAAGCTTATGTCATGTTCATAATAATCTCTCATCATTTGGGACTTGGTCTACTTCCAGTCTAACCGGGTAAAACAAATAGTAGGTAAATATGGTAAATATCACGTTTCAAGTGTTATTAATAGTGTTAGTGACCATGTCAGTTTAAAAACTTATTACCGGGTGAAGTTAAATAACAGTGTTTTACACGGAACGATTGCCTTTCTGACCTCCACCACCCAGTTGCTAGGTAATAAGTTACCCCTTCACTTGGCAAACTGTGGAAAATAATTTAAGGCTAAATAATAAAAGCCGCACGGGTCGATCTTTAAGGTCAAGCCGTGCTTGCCGAGGTTGGTCCGTGGATGGGTGACCATAATTACATACCGAGTTTCCTCCGTGCCTCGGAAAGCACGTGAAGCCGTTGGTCCCGGCTATCATTTGTAGATCTTTGGCAGTCGTTATGAGTAATCAGAAGCCAAAAGTCTGACATCCAGTCTCACCAAGGGGTATCATATTACCCAGTTACTGGGTTGTATTGTAATTTCGGAATCAGATGCTGCTGTTGGTTCAGGCTGTTATTTGTAGATCTTTGTCAGTCGTTACGAGTAGTCAGAAGCTGAAAGTCTGGCATCCAGTCTTAGCAAAGGGTATCGTATTACCCAGTTACTGGGTTGTGGAGTTCAGATTGGCAGTCACTTCATTTAAAATACTGCATCAGCTGCATCCGGTTAGACTGGAAGCCGAACCCAACATAGTTTGGGAAAAGGCTTGGCAGATGATAATGGGTTTATATTGGGGCCTTATGAATCAAAACTAGCGTTATAAAGGCTGGGCCTAGAACGACTTGTTAAAATTTCACCACCCGCAGCAACAGAGAACTACAAATGACAGGTATACATATTTGGAGGATGGTCACGCATTCAAGAATTATCCACTCTTACGGTTGTTATTATTTTGCCACGAGCACCTCCTTAGTCTACTTAACTATATTCAGAATTCGATCATTCCGAAAATCAAAGCTAAACAGAGTATCTAACTTGCTATATCCCCATTCATTCATACCGGTGGACATTCAATCATTGTTACCTCACACTTCTTAAAGCTTGTCGTACAGTCATCGCTAATTTAAGCGTTCTCTGTTCCGCCATACTTAATCAAAATGGTTCAGGTCGTACTATGTAATTTGTGGATATTATTTATAGCGGTCTAGATTTCATGTTTTGAAGTATCGCGACCTGAAATTAAGGTCTCATTTAAAAGACATTTTGTATTATTTGCTTGGTAATGGTGTTTTAATCATACCTAGTTATGGTTTTTCCGTTTCCGGACGTCAAATTGTAAACATCATAGTTGTGCAGCTCCTGATAATATAGTGTTTAAAAACATCTACGCTCACTTAGTGATATAATAACATCACGAAATATAAACTTAAGTGCCGTGAATATTGTGGAAGTGTGGATCTCACGTTATACAGGACATTGGATTATATATTTACAATCAAGGCGCTGACTGGATTGCTGAATAGAGGTTATAAATTGTGTCAACAGTGCCAGGACTTCAGTTGACATTTATCTCAGTGTTGCCAACCCAAGAAAAATTAAAACTACTACTATTACGTTCCATTATATTCAGATCTAATTGGATCAAAAATGGATGATCAATTTCAACTCTTATTTGAAAAAATGAAAAATGAAATGCAAAAACAAACAATGGAACTACAAACTTCCATAACTAACAAAATAATGGAGAGATTGGATGAAAAACTACAACCGATCATAGCAGAAAATAAAATCTTAAAAACAAAATTAGAAAAACTCGAGAATGAGGTGGAGAACTTCAAAAGAGCAAAGAAACAGAATAATCTAATAATTTTTGGCATAAAAGAAGACGAAAAATCTAACCTAGATCTACTACAAAAAGTGAAGAAAGTTTTCAAAACCGACTTATGTATAAATCTGGAGGAATACGAAGTAAATAATATTTATAGAATTGGAAAGGAGAAACCAAGCGATAAGCCAAGACCCACCTTGGTTTCCTTCGTGAATGAATGGAAAAAGAATGAAGTATTGAAATTGAAGAAAAATTTTAAAGATCATGTATATATTACAGAAGATTATACTAAAGAAGTTCTGGAGAAAAGGAAAATGCTGCAACCGCAACTGATAGAGGAGAGAAAGAAAGGAAATGTCGCATATCTTAAATTTGACAAAATAATAATAAAAGGGAAAAATAACATAAATAATGATAAACGGAAAAGAGAAACATCAATATCTCCTCAAACGGATAGCCAACCAAGGAAACAACAAACTTTAATGCCGTCGAACAACAACAGATTAAATGCTTTCGATGTAATGAGGATTAGAAGCAATTCTCTCTCTTCCAACGCCACAGATAATAAACAATAGCAACTAAGTATCGGTAAACGGAAAACACAACAATCGGTTAATATAACAAACAAAGTAACAACAAAACATAACACTCCCCCAAGCCGACTGGTCCTCGTGGGGGAAAATGACCACGACCCTCTAAAGGTTAAAAATAGCGCCAACGATCACAATAAAAAGAAAACAAGTGATATCCATATAGCAACTATAAACTGTCGATCTCTTAGAACCCCCGAAAAACTTCAAGAACTAGAAATAGCAATTGAAGAAATAAAATGGGATATTATAGGGATCAGCGAAGTGAGAAGATTAGGAGAACATATAGAAGATCATGGAAAGTATATACTACATTATAAAGGGGAGACGCCGGGACTGTATGGAGTCGGATTCATGGTCAAAAGAAAATTTGTAAACAACATAAAGGAACTAAGGGGAATTTCAGAACGTATCGCAATTCTTAATATAAAACTAAATGGAGAAGAAGAATGGTCCATTATCCAGGCATATTCACCAACGGAATCAGACAAAAAGGAAGACCTAATAAAAACTGAAAAATTCTACGAAGACCTCCAAAACACCATCGAAACCGCAAATAAAAACGTCATAGTAATGGGAGACTTTAATGGACAAATCGGAACACAAAAGAACGGAGAAGAACATACTATAGGAAGCCACGGGTCTGGCACTAGAAGCAAAAATGGCGCAAGGTTGATAAATTTTTCCCTAGCAAACCGATTAAGTATTCTTAACAGCTTTTACAAAAAGAAAATGTCAAATAAATGGACATGGATATCACCTAACGGAATTTATAAGAACGAAATAGACTTTATTATGTCCAATAATAGAAAAATTTTCAAAGATGTGTCGGTCATACATAATTTAAATTTTAACACAGACCATAGAATGTTACGGGCTACAATGGCAGGAGAACACCCCAAGAAAACAAGACGATTTCATAATAAATATGCAGTTGTTCAATATACTGGAGAAACAGAATTACTGCTTAACAATCTCCAAACATCACTAGATAGCAAGGAATATCTACCAGTACAAGAAAAATACAACAAACTACTACACCAACTAAAAACTGTAACTAGGAAAACAAACACAAACAGCAGGAAAGAAATTTCACTTAAAAGTAAAGAATTACTACAGAAACGTAAGGATCTACTACAGAAAAAGAAAACTAAAGACAACCGTCAAAAAATTACAGAAATAAGCAAAAGGATAAGCGAACAACTACGCAGAGAAAGAAAAACAAAACGGTCTGATACAATGAGGAATTATATATCAAAAACAGGAGGAATAAAAAAGGCATTAAAAGAACTAAGTTGCAAAAAGGATTGGATACCAAGTATGAAAAAGAAAGATGGTAAAAGTACAGGAAAGAGATCCGAGATACTGAAAGCTGCTACAGAATTTTACCGAAATCTATACCAAAGTCAAAAGATAGGAAGAGCTGTAAAAGAATACGATACATCAATCGATGAAGAAGAAATACCGGAAATATTAAAAGAAGAAACTATAAAAGCAATTAGTACACAAAAGAACGATAAAGCTCCCGGATCAGACCTCGTTACAAATGAACTACTGAAAACTACATTACCAGTGATTGCTCCGAAGCTTACAGATATATTTAACGAAATTATCGCAACGGAAAAGATTCCTGAGGATTGGACTAAATCAACTATTATACTACTACACAAAAAAGGTGATAAAGGAGATATAGCAAATTACAGGCCCATTAGCTTAATGTCTAATGTTTATAAGATATTTTCAAAAATTATACTTTCGAGAATTGCCAACAATCTTGAAGAAAACCAGCCCAAAGAACAAGCTGGATTCCGTCGAAATTTTTCAACTATAGATCATATCCACGCCCTTAGACAAATATTACAAAAATACAAAGAATATAACAAGACTTACTATCTAGGGTTTGTTGATTTTAATAAAGCATTCGACACATTAGAACACGAGTTTATCTGGGATGCACTAAAAACACAAGGTGTACAAACAAAATACATACGAATACTCCAAAATGTATACACCAAGAGTACAGCGCAAGTAAAATTAGAAGCTATAGGCGAAGAATTTCCGATTAAGAGAGGCGTACGCCAAGGAGACCCTATCTCACCTAAATTATTCTCAGCCGTCTTAGAAATGATATTCAGGAACCTAGATTGGATGAATAGAGGACTAAATATAAACGGCGAAAACCTGAGCCACTTACGTTTTGCAGACGACTTGATCGTATTCTCTGAGAGCCCAAAAACATTGGGAATAATGCTACAACAACTAGCCGATGAAAGTGACAAGGCAGGGCTAACAATGAATCTAACCAAAACAAAAATTATGACTAACTCTTTACAAACAGACACCATAAAAGTGAATAATGAGCAAATAGAATACGTACATGAATATATTTACTTGGGACAGTTAATATCTACCGATGACTGCATGAAAAAGGAAATAGAAAGACGAATAGCTAACACTTGGAAACGATATTGGTCACTTAGCGAAGTAATGAAGAACAAAGAAATGCCGATGAAAGAAAAACGGAAGGTATATAATATGTGTATTCTGCCATGCTTATTATATGGGTGTCAAACCTGGGCATTGACAGAACAACTGACAAACAAAATAAAAGTCTGTCAAAACGGAATGGAGAGAAGCACAATAGGAGTTAAAAGAAAAGACAGAGAAAAATTAAAAGACATTAAAAGTAAAACTAAATTCAAGAATGCATACACAACATACAAACAACTAAAGTGGAGATGGACAGGGCATATGATAAGGGAGAAGAAAGAAAAATGGACAAGACTAATAACAGACTGGTATCCGCTAGACAGCAAAAGAAACAGAGGTAGACAGACTAAGAGATGGGAGGATGACCTCAGGAAAATAGCGGGTCCAACATGGACTCGAACAGCAAAGAATAGGACAGAATGGAGATCTTTAGAGGAGGCCTTTGTCGGAAGACAAGTTGAAAAATAAGTACCGTTTGCCGAATTAAAAGCTAAGCTAAGCTGTTGTGCTACAATAGTTACTGATAAAAATTAAGTTTAGTATAATAGTATAATAGTTATGTAAGTTAATAAGTGTTAGGCACACAAAAACTTTTGTTAAATTTAGAACTAATATCAACAATAAAGGCTTTTTATTTTATATTTTATTTTATTTTATTATTTATTTTAGTTATATTTTAGAAATGAATTATTAGATAGTGTTTTACTATGTCCTCATATATTTTTGGGTGCGTACCTTTTGATATAATAACAAAAGTTCTAATGATCATTTGACCTATTTTCATTTGATATAATTTTTAACCGACTTCTAAAAAAGGAGGAGGTTCTCAATTCGGATGTTTGTATTATTTTTTTTAATGTTTGTTCGCGCATAACTCCGTCGTTTGCCAACCGATTTGAAAAATTCTTTTTTTTGTTTGAAAGCGTATACTTTCCAAATGGTCCCATGAAAATTTTATCGAAATCAGATAAGCCGTTTCTGAAAAAATCAACAAACATTAAATATTTCTAACTTTTAGTTTACTCTGCATTGCGTTTTTTGTTCGCGCATAACTCAGTCATTTACGAACCGATTTGGAAAATTATTGTTTTATTCCAAAGCCTATGCTTTCCATTTGGTCCCATAGTCACTAAATCGGGATCTGATGATGGAATCTTGGCGAAATCGAGGGAACTCTTCAAGTTTTATAGGAAACGTACAGCGATTTTGGTATTTTCTACAACAAGTGAAGCATTTGCGTTCAATAAGAACCATTCTACCATCAGATCTGATGATGAAGCCAAGAGATAGGCACTGGAACTCCATAATAAGACAGTGTATCTTAGCTGTGTTTGGGCTTGTTGGAATTGTAACGGTATGCACTTTCCACGTGTACCACAGACTAACTTTTTGACTTTCCTTATTCAACCTAAGTAACATGTGGGTCCTCTGCTTTGATAGTCTGTTTTCGCGTTGATCAGGGTTCTTATTCAAAATGCGTTGATCGTTTCTTTCCCTTATTTCTTTTAATCGTTTTCCGTTTTCTCAGTTTCAGTTCGACGCCTTTTCTCACACGAGAATCATCTTTACTAGGCCTACCCATATTTTATTATTAGATTAAAAATATGTCACTAAAAATTAACAAATAAAAATATTTTTTTACAAAAAAAGAAACCGACTTCAAAAAACACTTAACGCACTAAAAAGTTAAAAATAATACTATAACCTACCTAAATTAATAAACCTAACCTAACCTACGATTAACCTATAATAAAATTTAATAATTCTTTGGAGTCGGTGCCAAGCAATATACGATACCTAAATGACTATATACTGACTAAGGCCAGAAAAAAGCAAAACATAAATCTTACAGCTTCTAAATATTAATTCATTCATTAATTCTAATTATATTGCTTGGCACCGACTCCAAAGAATTATTAAATTTTATTATAGGTTAATCGTAGGTTAGGTTAGGTTTATTATTTAGGTAGGTTATAGTATTATTTTTAACTTTTTAGTGCGTTAAGTGTTTTTTGAAGTCGGTTTCTTTTTTTGTAAAAAATATTTTTTGATTAGTCGATGAAATAATATAATGAATTATTGATATAAATTCAGTTTACCTAATTTCATATGGTCTAATAAACATTTTCTTTAATGCACATTTGAACTAATATTCAGTTAGTATAATATTTAGTTCGTATATTATTCCTCATACATTCCTGCGTCAGATCCCCCCTATTGTGAGTGAACCATCTGGGTTAGGTTATGTTAGAACCATGACCATTAGCGCACGAAGGCGAGCGAGCGAAGCGAGCGTGCCGCGGCAGCGGCCGTCGAGTGCCAGATCCCTTCTATTGTTGGTGAATCATTTGGGTTAGATGAGGTTATAACAGTATGATGTTTTCTGATATTTACTTATTCACTACAGAATTTGCAGAAAATGAGTAAAGATGAAAATTAGGTCAAATGAAAAAAAAATATTAAAATGAACGTTATACTAAATGTTTTTAATGCAAAAGAATTTTATATGAAATGTAATATTAGATCACATGAAATTAGGTTTTTATAGCATATGAAAGTAATATCATGTGAACGTTATTTCAAGTGATAATATATTATCCTGATGGGTCGTCTTCAGTATGCTTGAACGTCCATACATACTAATATACTATGTATGGACGTTCAAGCGTTTCAAAACAACCGATATTTAAGATCAAACTTTTACAACAATAATCTGACATTGTCGAAGTGTAACAACAAAGATAAAAAAAATTGAACTACAATCATTCTTTATGTTGACAAAGGTTACAGTTAAATAATAAATGATAAAATAATAAAGCATTTGTACCGCGTGCTCCCACAGACGTTTTAGGAGTCAAATAAGGGTCACTCCTTGAATGAACGCGACTAAACGCTTTCTGTATCGTTTGGAAAGGGCGTGGGATATGATAATCATGAGTGATGGCTTTTTGAGAGTTTTTATTAGGAACTTTACTGATAAATATTTTATTATACACTTTTTTGTTGGATTGTTCTTTTCTGATTCTGATTGATGTGATATGGACGAGGCAAATGGAGTAAATGGAAGGAATGGAGTATGATAAAGCAAGCAATAAGCAAGCAAACATACAAGCAAGCAAGCAAGCATTTTTCGATAATTTACAATCTCCCCAGATAGATTGTCTTCTAGAAATGTCCAAGCTGCCTTGTGCGTCTAAATAAGTAAATGCCTATGGTCGAAATTTCACGTCTTCATCTTTTTTTCAGGATTATCACTATTCTAACCATCGTCTCAGGATCTATTTATTATATTCACCTCCTTCTAGGTGAATTCGTTCCTATCCTCACTTTGGCGCCCTATCTTTAACGATCCTTTTCTCTATAAGTTCCGCATTCGTCCATATCATTTGCATCCTCACTCCCTAATTATTTATTTTATGATATATATGTTAGTCTGTGAGGTGTTTCTTTATGGGCCACAGTTGCCTCAAATAAATAAATGTTATTTCGTTAATTGTTGCGCCTTATTTACAATTTTCTTTCTGTTTCTGGCTAGCATTTTCACAGTCTAAGATAGTTTGACGTAGGTCATAGCGTGACTACCACAACTGACGCACCCTTTATACAGGAGATTAACGTCAGCTGTTTACCCAACGCTTGCATATTCGCCGAGCATTCGCACTTATGTATGCAACCTAAGATACATATAATTACACAAATTAACATACAGACAGGCACTCCTCGGGGCACTGCAGCAATCATGTAATGGGACTGAACATTATCATTCTGGGCGGTCCTTAAAAGATTCATGTAATGCGATATTTAACAGATGGTAATTTGTTAATTTGAATGCTGCACTGTTAGAGAGTTTTATCTTTGAGATCGTTTAACTCTCGCCAATTAGTATTTCTGGTTTGTATTTACACATACCTAAGTGAATAAGATATTTTGTATGCAAGTCTAGAAGTGAGAAAAACGGACAGGAATATCTTCAGAAGTTCTTAACAGTTTATTGCAATAAAATTTACACAACTCGAAAAAAAATACGTCACCCAAAGCAAATCAAATAAAATTGCGTTTCCACAAATTGCGGAAGCTCCGCGGTCCTTTAACAGTTTTTCTTTCCAATATCCGTCCGCTTGATGACTGACGTGAAACAACTTAAATAAAAATAACGTTTCAAATTGAAATTTTCTAAAAGATCTTGATAATGCTGGGTCTTTTGGGCTTTATGGGCTGACAATGACATGGCCAACTGTCCGGCAGCGTCCGACCTTATCTATCGCTGACCCAACCCTTTTCACTGCCGCTCCGAGCATTCTATGCCTATCTACTTACGTTGATGCCCTCATGAAGTCGTGAGGCACGTATGTACTTAAGTGCGAAGGTACGTACTTGAGGACAGTTGCGAAAAATTCGAGGGCTTTTCGTTTTTGGCGGAAAAAAGACGTGAGTGGTGAAGGGTTTCTAAATGGATTGACACAGGTGGTTAGTATGGTTGTGTTTGGTTTGGTTTTTAATGTTTAAGGTGGGAGCCTGCCGTTATGTGTTGTATATTTTAGCAATTTTTTTTTACCAATGCAATATTTGGTATAATTTTAGTACGCACTTTTTCATTTGGTAACATTTTTACTTGGCAGAATATTACCAAAGAAAAAAAACCAAAGAAGAAAATAAACGTTAGGTCAAATGAAGACTAAATTATATAGAAAGAAATATCGAAAAAAAAAATACCTAAAAAAGGCTACCCGAAACTGAACTAGTTAGACGAGATTAATTATTTTTTGAAAATGTCTATCACTAAAAAAAAATACTAACAGAATGGGGTGGCGGGGTCTAGTGAGCGAGCGGAGCGAGCGAACTAAGACCTCGACATCCCCTTCGTGTTAGGTCACTGTACACCCTGCAGACAGAAATAGGAGCCCCGCGTAGCGGGGCTACGTCGACTACGCTTTAAAAAACAAAATTTCCTATTATCAAATAAGAAAAGGTGGGATTGGTTTCTGGAAACATAGGTAACCCGTTTAAGGTATTATTGTGGTTTAGAATGGATTTTTAAAACACACATTAATTTAGAGAATAAAAATTTACAGAGTTTATTTTCCTTCCCTGCATTTTCTAAATACTAATGACTCAAAATAAATAAATAACATACATAAATATGGTCAGTCTCCGGATGCAGGACAAAGCTTTTCCAAAAAAAAAGGTTCCATTTAACCCTCTATTAATTTCAGGGTCATTACCATTTCCCATTAAAATTACCATCACAAACACAATGACCTTCTCAATATTACATGATATGTAAATATAGAGAGCGCCGAATTCTAGACAATGTAATAGGTCATAATCATTTTACGAGTCCCAATTAAGCTGGTATGACGTAATTTTGAACATTCTCAACTCGTATTGTCTGAATTAAAATTTTATTGATGGTTATGTCGTAATGATGACTAGGTGTCGGGTTATAAGATGAAACACCCTGTTTCTTATTTGCATGTTTAGTGGAGTTACCTGTGTTATCGTCAGAGGTCGGAATTAGGTAGAGTTATTTTGGTACTTGCATCGAAATGTTGATATTAATATGGATCTTCCCTTATGGAACTTCGGACATCCGATGTCGGATGGTTTATATTGTGTAAAAGTAAATAACTTTTTTATTTAATAAATCACGGGATTTTTCTGCTCTTTAAAATTAATATCGGTATTTGAGGCATATCCACTTTATTCTTTCGCTGTATGAAATCAGTGTTAGTAGACAATAACTCTAACTAATTCTGAACTCTGGTTATCGTGACTTTACACTCTTGCCGATACACTCCAAGGCAGGGCGAGTGCAGGAGTGTAGGTATTCAAGGTGACGGACCCTGCATGAAGCCGTCTACCAAGCATTCTATTCATCAAAATGAGTAATCCTGCGAAAAAGTTATTGCTGGGAAACGACTTATTTTTGGGTGGAAAATCACGTTTTACGGTAAAACTCAATGTGACGTACCCAAAACATTGTGCTAACGGATGGTTTGCCAAAACACGAATATAGGGGGAAAAGGAGAATGTAGCATGTGTAAATTAGTCGGTTAGTGTTTTCAGTTAAAAATCTATCTGTACAAATAAATAAAATTGAATTGTCTGTTTGTAATATTAAAATAACCGCTTTTTACTACATGCATATGAATGTATATGTATACGGTACAATTTTTGACTGTATGTCGGTCTGTTTCTTTGTTCCGGCTAATCTCTGGAACGGCTGGACTGATTTTGATGGAACTTTCACTGGCAGACAGCTGATGTAATACCTAAGGGGTAACTTAGGCTATTTCTACTTAAGAAAAAATCTAAAATAATTGAAATATAAATGCAAAAACTAAATTAAATAACTTTTTTGTCAAATACCACGCGGACAAAGTCTCGGGCACAGCTATTTATCTATGCAGTTCGTCTTTGTGTTTTGTTTTATGAGGGTACTTCATCATCGTTGTATCTAGTTATTTAACTTTTTTTATGCAGTGTTAGTCAGTCAGTTAGTATATTATGAAGCCAAAGTACCTGGTCACATCAGCGAGACCACAGAATTACTCACACCTAGTGCGTCTCAGAGGACGCCAAATTCTTGGAACGCGGAATAAACTTACCTAATTAGGGTAAATACTTCCAGGAATAATTGGATGTTAGAAGTAAATATACAATATAACACAACATAGGTTACTTAAAAGGCATTTAGGTAACTGTAAAGGTAACCGCAACCGCAAACCGCAGGAAAAACTGCCTACTCACTAGTGTCCGACCGAAGCTCGATTTCTGGCCGAAGCCGAAGCTAGAATCGGCTATCCCCACAACCTTAGTAAAAGTAAAAATAATAACACTTCGAAATTGACCTTCGCCACCCGCGCGTCGAACATTCGTTAAATTTCGGCGCTACAAACCTTCGGTTTGGGCTAAAATTTCTTTTTGCGGTCGAAGCCGAATGTTTGGCGAAAGCTGGCTGAGGCCGAACCTTCAGTTGTACACTATCAATCAATATGTCAGGGCATAAATTGACATGATTAGGTTGGTTTCTATGCAACAACTGGAATGTCACCATCTTCGGAAACACGGAGACTTTGCCGCTGTTGTTGCTGTCGCCCCAGCTTCATCAGCTTCATAATCATCATTCTCTTGCCCTTATCCCAATTTATTTGGGGTCGGCGCACCATGTCTTCATCTATACCAGAAGTACTACCTACTCTAGATACTTGGACTTACTGATTTGTTTTATCTTGTTCTACCTTTTGAAGTAAGCAACGACTTATTTTCGGGCCTACGCTGCCCTCCCATACTTCAGTACTAACGCTGTAACATTCAAATATTGTAAAAACAAATGATTTTAAAAGAGTAACCGTCGAGTTTCTTGCCAGTTCTTCTCCATAGGAAACGACCAACCCGAACCGTGTACCAGTTTGGCGACGTTTTATAAGTGCCCACGTAGGCCTATGTAAAATAAAATATTTTATTTTGAGACTACTACTCGTGATCTCAGCATTCACCTCCTTTCTTCCCATATTATCCTTAACACTGTCCATCCATCGTTTCTTTGGTCTTCCTCTACTCTTAAAGCCATTTACATTCATACTCAACATGTATTGAAATGTATTTATTTATTTATTTACCAACAATTATAGTAACATTACAAAAGAGTCCAATACACACATACATAAATTTTCCTCATTCCTCCGCATCACATGCCCATACCACGACAGTCAATTACCACACAGCTTTTCTGAAACCTCTAGGTTGGCTGAGGAAGTCTAAAAGTGGCGCCACTTTTAGACTTCCTCATATGCTAGCTGCATATGAGGAAGTCTATATTTTATTTTATAGTATATGGTTTATTCAGTCATGTGCGTATTATCCCATATTCTGTGGAATAAAATATGAAAAAGTTTGACGTATTAAATAAGTGGGTAATAATAATAACTGTACTAGTGGTTCAGATATCCTTCCAACAACGAAATTTAATTGGTCAGTTGCAATGATGCATTAAGGTCTTATTTCAAGTAATTGGTATTATTAATTCATAAATTAATTAATGTTGGTTCATCAATTTATAGTTTCCATTCCATTACAAAACCTATACCCTTGTCATTAATTTAATATTTACAATCTGCGACTTTTTCATCTATTGTGTACTGTCGGATCTTACGATGTTGAGATTTAAGATTTACTCACTGACTCAATATTTAGGTAAGCAGCTCTTGGACGAAGTTTTAGTCTCAAACAACGTCCAGGATCCAGGTTTAACTACACTAAATTTTAAACATTATGAAAGTAGACTTTGCAAATGTATTTCTGAGCACAATTCAATTTTGACATCCAGGTTTGTCCTTAACCGATTGCGCACCCAAGTAGGCCGCTGTTAAAACAATTTGGCAAAATGGGGAATTAAAGCTCCTTCCGACACACAGTGTGTATGCGGTGCTCTAGACCAGCCGATGTCGCACTTGCTGGGACTGTCTGAAGTGTTCCAACTACGGCACTTTAGAGGACCTAAAAGACTCCACAGATGCCGCAATTAACGTGGCCACATACGGGGCCCAAGAAATTTAAACAAATCCTAACATCGACACGAAAGAAGAAGAACTAGTTTTGAAACTATCCTTCTATTAGTGCGTATAACCCTTCGTAAATCTGTTGACAGATGCGTCTCCAGTTATCGTCTGACCGTTCCACCCTCTGCCCTCGCCCCTACGATAGGGACCCGGTTTGTTATCGACGGATTTACTTTTTTTATTGCGGGCTCTAAGTTCCCTTGCCCTTATCCTTGAATTTATTGCAGACTGATGCGTGGTTCAGGAATATATTATTTTATTATTAAGTTTTGTTTTAGGTACTTACACGTTTATACATGGTCGTCAGACTGAGGCGAGATAGGCAAACCACATTGTAACCGTGGATAGAAAAACCTGGACACGTTGTCATACATCGTGGTTATTATTTCAAATGCCAAAGCGAATTAGGAACTTAGTCACTTATCACTAGAAAACTAAGTACTAAGGTACTTAAATTAAAAGATGAAGCAGAATTTGTATGAAACTTACATGCTAGCTTTATCAACTGGATCTAATGAAGTGCCGAAACTAGAACCTGAAATTGGATGTACATTTGAACAATCGAACTGCGTCGGTAGGACAAGCAAACTCACTTTGCGTCAAGTTAGGATTCGGATTTAGGCTAACCCCATTTCAAGCTTTCCCTAGTTACCTACCTACCTATTTGAGTCTTTGTTGTAGTGCTATTTTACGTAATGTTTTTAGTATTCCCGGCTGCTTAGTAAAAACAGTGGCATTCGAGCCGGTAACAGTATTACCTTACCTTTCTTTGTCTTATTGCAACTTTCAAGACGGAGTTTTCTTTTTAAAGCCAATGCAGTTCAAGCATTTTAACGAAAATTGTTTACGAAGTTTCGCCGTTAAGATACCTACTTTTCCCTATTTTTTTGTTCCTCTTTCTGGCGTAATACCGTTTGTTTGTTCAATGCTGTATCAAAGAATTTTCTGTACAGACGCTTTGGTACTTTTTTTCAAGAATTAAAAATTTTTGAAGCTTTATTGTGGATACGGTGGAAACACAAAAATCCATTTATTTCTGCGACGTTTTCACGTGAATATAAAAACCGGAGTGTTTTAGCTTGAAAAGCGCTAACCGTTGACTTGTGAGTAATTATGGTCGTGCGTGTTAATCATTTTCGTCCACTTCACACGTATTCGGGACGGTTTTGTGGAATTCCTGAAACTTGTCGCCGAATCGAATTTCGTCTTTTGTCTTGGAACTTGTGCCGAAACAGTGTATCGATTTGTTCTATTGTTCTTTGCTCGGAGTTCAATGAACTTCAACTATTGAGTATCACTAGGTCCTGTTATCGTTACTTTTGGCCTCGTACAGGACCAGTTGTCTTGTTTTTATTTTTTTCTTATGTTTTACTTTTGTTTTTTTGTTATTTTTAATATTTTTTTCAGTCTTGTTCGAGACTAATTAATACTTTTTCTTTATTTATTTCTTTCTTTACAGTAGGTAGTTACTTTAGACTATTTACTTTCCTTCAGAAACCATTTTTTACCCAACTTTTTAGCTTAGAATAGGTAAACTTACTCCACTACTAATATGATTACTTATAAAAAGATTTAGAAAACTGGGCAAAAATATTTTTGACTTTGCACTGACATTGACATTGTTTGCAGTTTTCTACTATCCTCGACAAAGCTTTAGTACCACAGTTAAAAGATCGACTATCTCGTGGGATAGAGGACCTAACATCCGCGTCCATCAGATTCTAGATAACAATGATTGTCATCTCCTTACGATTGTATTGCCTTCTCTAAGCTGACCTTTCCTTTATCTGTTACTGTTATATCTGTATGGGTTCTAAATTCTTGCTGTACCCACTAACATAACTTAACATCAGGCCTGCAATCTCCGATGGGTTAGGCAGAGGTGTACCTCCTAGGCGCTGGGATTATAGGCATCAATTTTATCTCAAACAGACGGGACGGGAGGAATTCCAAAGACAACCTTATCAACATGCTTCCAGCCATGAGCCATGCCAACCATGAGGCCATGTACTTTCATGGGCCTCGGAATGCGCCACCGTCGGGATCTATACTGACGGTAAGAGGGGTTCCCATCGGCTTCGAATCGACGCTGAAGTACCTAGGGCTTGTCCTCGACAGCCGGTGGAACTTCGTGGAGCAATTCCGACGTTTGGCCCCCAAACTGGAACGGGCAGGGGCTGCGTTCAAGCGGCTCTTGCCCAACCTGGGGGGTCCAAACGCCTCCTGCCGGAGGCTCTACGCGGGGGTCGTGCGGTCCATGGCCCTTTACGGGGCCCCGGTGTGGGCGCGTTCTTTGAGGTGGCGAGCCGCCCCAGAAGGTGGTAGCCGTAAGGCTGATCCGGGGGTACCGCACGATGTCCGGCGAGGCGGCGAGCCTCTTGGCCATATTGCCGCCATGGGATATGGAGGCGATAGTCCTCGCGTGCCTGGACGAATGACGCGCGAAGGCACTACGCCGGGGGGAAACTCCGCTGCTGCGGCAAATTGTCGCTCAGCGGATAGACCTCCAGCGCGATCTCATGGCGACATGGAGAGAGCGACTGTCGCAACCCCGTGTAGGGCACGCCACAATGGTGGCGATAAGTCCCCTCTTTAAAGAGTGGCTGGAGA
The DNA here is from genome assembly GCA_949152445.1 of Cerastis rubricosa. Classification (NCBI taxonomy): domain Eukaryota; kingdom Metazoa; phylum Arthropoda; class Insecta; order Lepidoptera; family Noctuidae; genus Cerastis; species Cerastis rubricosa. The sequence goes on from OX424532.1 coordinate 16,976,220, forward strand.
GGCGCCACGGCGCCCTCACCTTCCACCTGACGCAGGTCCTCACGGTTGTTTCGGGAGGTTCCTGCACCGAATCGGGCGGGAGGAAACGCCCGGTTGTCACCACCGCGAGGATCGGCCAGAGGACACGGTGGAGCACACCGTGGAGCTATGCCCCGCTTGGGCTGAGCACCGCCGTGTACTCGTAGCGGCGATTGGCGGCGGCGACCTTTTGCGTCCGGCCCTGGTTCAATCCATGGTCCGGAGCGAGAGGGAATGGGAAGACGTCGCCTCCTTCTGCGAAGCAGTCATGCTAGCAAAGGAGGTGCCGGAACGTGAGAGGGAGAGAACCTCACGTCCCAGCCGCAGCGGGAGACGCCCCGGGCGTCGGGGGGCAACTAGTGGCCCCCGGCCACCGTAGGCGCGGGCTTGTGGATGGTGAGTAATGGGCTAGCTCACCGTCCGTCCGTCTTATGACGACAGGCCGTGCCGACGGTGCGTTCGTGTTCCACGCGCGCCTCAAGGAGATGTCTGCAAATCAGAAGGGGCCGAGTGGGCCGATGCTTGCCAGGGCTGCGGGTTGTTCGAAAGAAATACCGTGGCCCTGGAACACAAAGGGCTAAGAAGGAACATGGATGGGTTTGAGTCAGTCAAGTCTGACACTCCCTTCCGCTCCGCCCAGAGCGGGAGAAGTCACTTGAATTTTCCCATCCGAAAAAAAAAAGAACAACGGCCGCAGTATCTCTTTCGAACAGTCCCGCAGTCCTGGCAGGCATCGGCCCTGTCGGACCCCTTCCGATTTGCTGACATTTCCTTGAGGCGCGCGTGAAACACGAACGCGCCATCGAAAGGGCCTGTGGCAGAGGTGTACCTTATATAGTACTCCCACATTTTGCTAGTTACGTTTTTAAGTTCCATGTAATCGAGGGCGATGCTATTGCCATCAACCGGGCAAAAATTCGGACTCGGTAGCTTCTCTGAAAAATTCCTGATGGATAAACCCAATAACACTTTAACCGACCAGGGAATCGAACCGAGGACTTCATGGTCTGTAGTCGCGCTTGCGACCTGTAGACTAACATGAGTTTTGAGCATGGTTTTCATCATCATCTGCCTTGCTTTTCCCAAGTATGTGGGGGTTGGCTTCCAGTCTAACCGGATGCAGCTGAATACTAGTATTTTACAAAGGTCGGCTGCCTATTTTACTTAATATAAATAGGAGGAGCTCGTGGCTAAGTAATAACAGCAGCACTGGTCGATCGTTTAGGTTAAGCCGAGTTTGCCGAGGTTGGTCCGTGGATGGTGATAATTACATACCAAGTATCCTCCGTGCCTCGGAAAGCATGTTAAACTGTTGGTCCCGGGTGTCATTTGTAGATCTTTGACAGTGGTTACGAGTAGTCGGAAGCTAAAAGTCTGACATCCAGTCTTACCAGGGGCTATCGTATTAGCCAGTTACTGGTTTTTGGAGGTCAGATAGATAGTCGCTTTATGTAAAACACTGGTACTCAGCTGCATCCGGTTAGACTGGAAGCCGACCCCAAGATAGTTTGGGAAAAGGCTAGGCAGATGATGATGATGGCTGCCTATTTCACTTCCATAAACAAGTTACTAAGAGATGCTGACTTTTGAATATGGTTTAAAAAAATGAGTACAACCGTCCCATTTTACATATCAAACGCATAAAGGCAAATCTATACATATTATATTTAAATGTTGTTTGCCATAGAAATAAATCTGATGTAATTTCATAGTTATACTCGATTTATGCAACCAATATATTTATGGTTTTCCATGATAAAATGTTCGAACATACATATTTCAAAGGATATTGTCAGTGGTGACCAAATGAGGAGTTGGCAAAATTCCAATGCAAATAAAAATCTCGTGATTTAAAATATGTGCTTGTTACGCAACCAATATCCTGCTCAAATGGTTGGGCAACCTATAAACCTATACCCGGGCAACATATAATTTTATATCGCCAAAATTTCTCGTAAGTTTGAGCTATACTTATTTTTGTAATCAGATAGTCTTCGTCTGACGTTGCTCAAAAAACCGCTAAGCTGAAGTGGGACTGGGCTGGCCATGCCTGCCGCATGCCCGAGGAGCTGTGGGCCAAAATCTGACACAGCCAGAAGGCGACGCGGCAGACCTCGCAGAAGATGGCGTTACGACCACTGATCCATATTGGTCCTGGATCGAAGGATTTGGAAGTCATGGGGAGAGGCTTTTGCCCAGCAGTGGGATGACATAGGCTAACAGTAACAGATAGTCGTCGGTGAGGGCTGAAAAGGAGATCGCCAGTCTGTGGAATTCACTGCGGGCTTCTCTAGTTCTCTGATCATTATAAACTGGATCTCTTCAAAGTTCTAGTGCATCGGTTTCTTCTGGGCCAGCGTGCTTCACTGTAGGCGTATGCGCTGCGGCCAAACGCAAGCCTATTTAGTATAAAAAAGAATCACTTTCTTTCAGGGTAACTGCAGATGTTAAAAAAGTCCGTTGCAACTAGTGTATAAACGGTTAGTTCCAATGTTAATTTTGCTATCCGATCTAGTCATGTCACAAACAAAAAAGAAAAAAAGTGGTATTTTAAATAAATAAATGAAATAAATTTCATTTATTTCAGGCAAGCATGACCCATATACAGAAAAAAATACATTGGCAAAAAAATTAAATTAAAAACAATTCATTATAAGATTTAAATGTAAATAAAACAAAATAAAATAATAAAATTACAATAATCAAATTACAAATTTCGCTCCAGCATTGGCAGAGCTACATGGTCGGTAGATGGCGCTGCCGTGACGTAAACATTGGCTCCGTGTTCGAGTATTAGTTAAAAATAGTAAAAGTGCATTTTGTGATGTTTTAACAGTAATAAACTAAACTACAGTAGACAATAACTCAGTGAAAGTGTTATAAGAACAAACAAAGGAAGAACACACAAATTGAAAAATTTGTGTGTGTGTATAGCGGAAAGTGACTTGGGTTTAAAAGCAAAATTCCCAGTGAAAACAAAGTGACTGTGTTTCTCTAACGCCAAAACAAAAACACTTAAAAATAAGTAATTGGTGAAAATAACTGGTTTTATCCAAGAATCAGTTAAAAGTAGTTTGTGAATGTCGTTTTTTATTCAAATATCAATAGTGAGTAATCAGTAATCATCTATTGAGAACAGTGACATCTAGTTCCATATAATTTCGTCTAGTTTTACTAATAGTGACATCTAGTTCTACCAATAAGAACTAAAAAGTCGGTAAAACAGATCCTGCCGGTACTGAGGCAACTTTTCATTCAAAGCCCTAACAGTCAAATTGGCGCAACGTAACGTGTGCTGACATTGAAGCGATCTAAGACGTGTGGTCGTGAGTTCGAGACTGACTTCGTGTAATACTTTTTGAATGTTATTCGAGGCTTAATAATTTAGTTTAGTAACCAGAGCACATTATTCGAATATGGATGAACTCCAAAATGTAAACACTCAAAGAAGATGTCGCCGGCCTAGTTTAGATATACAAAGCAGTGAGTGTGAGTTGGACATTTCATACCAGAGTTTACCTAGCAGCTTTAATAACAGAGACGAAATAACAGAACTCAAAAATAAACTTGAAAAATTGAATGTGGAATTACAAATAGCAAACTCAGAGATAGATAGTTTAAATATTGAGAATAGCGCCATAAAGAAAGAATTGTCACTAGCCCAGCAAAAGATAAATCTGTATAAATCTGTTGGCGTTTCTGAACTAAATACTAGTAACAAATCTATTGCATCGCCTCTTAAATTCTACTCTCCACAGTATCGGAAACGATTCAGATCATCTAATATAAAAAAGGCTTAACAAGAACCTCTTCTAAAGAACAAGACGTAAACGCAGTGACAAACAATCAAAAATTTGACGAAAGCAACAATTTAAGCTACTTTTTCGAACAGCCCCTTACAACTGAATGCGTACTGCAAAACACAATAATAAGCCACCAGCCATCTTATCGTAATATTACAGATAAAGGGAACATTGACATGGGGACAATACTGGACGCAGAGACAGCCGAAACTCGGACAGTAAATATTAAAAGGGATTCAGAGCATAGCCATAAACAAATGAACTTTAATACCAATTTGACATCAAGCACAGAGATCGATACATCAACTACAAGGAAACATCAAGTGAAAATTTTTGCTGACCAAACAGGATTTCATATGAGAAGTTTGCTTCAAGACTGCCCAGTAGGTCTTGAAGCAAACTTCTCATATACTCTTTCCAAGTGACATCGGTAGTCAAACCCGGAGCACCTATAGCTGAAGTCATAAGTTCATGTGTTGACGAGTGTAAAGAGTTTACTAACTCAGATTATCTGTTAATCCTGGGTGGATCTAATGATTCAAATCCTTTGGAATTTCAATCAATTTTATACTACACTTTGAGTCAAGTAAAACATACAAACGTCTTAGTTGGCAAACTCTACAAAAATAAATACCTTAATGTTAATATGCTTAATAACTTACTCAAACTGGTATGTAGGTCTTTTATAAACACTACATTTTTGCCTTTAGATTTTGATCATTCTGACAGTAAATTCATAAATTCAACATCAAAATTCATAAATACAATAAGAGCGAGCAGGCTTATCCTTAAGGAAATACTTCATTTGAGGTACCGAAATGATTATTTAGACTATATTAAAATTAGGGCTACTGAGCAAAAGTGTTACATTAATGCTTATACACAGACAGAGAACGAAACATCATCTAAGCATTACATGGTTGGTGCCAGTAGCATGGGCACACAGACTGAATGTAAAGAAGATAATGATGTTTTTTTTCGTACCTGAATCACCTAATAATTGATATAACCTGGCAAACAAACTTGACTCACTTAATGAATGTATATGACTTAATATTTATCATCAGAACCTATGTGGAGTAAATAATAAGAAAAACGAACTAGAAGTATATTTGGAAACTATTAATAAAAAACTAGACTACATATGTATAAGCGAACACTTCTTGAATGAAGGTGCAGCAAGTGTTTTTAATTTAAATAACTACAAGCTAGTGTCCTACAATACTAGAAAAAAGAAATTAAGAGGAGGCAGTTTAATTTTAGGAAATGTAGATAGACAGACAGAAATTAGTGACGCAATTAATAAGTTGTATAAAATAGAATGTTTCGAAATATGCGGTGCAAAAGATATTGAAACTGGTCTGTACGTCTGTTGTTGCTACCTAAATCCCATTGATAAGAATTTTGACAATTTTTTAGAAAAAATGGAGAAGTTACTGGATTATCTATTCAATAAGAAAAGTATTATAAATGGTGATTTTAATATTGATCTGCTAGTAGACAATAAAAAGCGTACGGAATTCCTTAGTTTGTTAAGATGTTATAATTTTAGATGCTTAATTGATTCTGTTACTTTCACCCGTAATAATAGCAATTCGTGTATTGACAACATCATAACCAATCTGCCTGATTCATGTGTAGTAGGTTGTGAGGTAGATCATAATGGTTTGGCAGACGGACATGCAGGTATTTTTGCTGAGATTTGTTTGGAAAATATAAACAATCAATGCTTAAATAAGAACCAGTTTATCTCTATAAATAAGAGAGTATTCAACAGTAAAAATAGTGCAACATTCGGACAGGGTATTGTTGAAGAAAAGTGGACTGGTTTAGGAATAAATTCATTTCTCAAAAAATTTTATAAAGTGTTTCGCAATAGCTACAGGAAGAGAGCATGTAAAATAAAACTTAAGAACTCACAATTAAAGTGGATCACAAAAGGAATACGTACCTCAAGCAAAATGAAACGTTTTTTTATGTGCATGTAATGGAAATAAGCTTGAACCAAGCATCCTAACATATAAAAATAAGTATATTAGGCTATATAGAAAGATTGTCTCTAATGTTAAAAAGCATGCTATAATGAAACAAATAAACACATCAAAAAACCTAAGTAAAGAAGTTTGGAAAGTCGTGAAAAAATGTACCAATAAGGTGAAGGTGATACAACCGGATTTTAGGCTCAAAGTTGATGACAGAATTACAGTGGATCCGGTAGAAATAACTGACATACTAGCAAAACAATTTGACTACAAATATATATCTGACTCAAAAATAGACCATTCAACGGAATTATTTTGTCAATACACAAATAGAGTAAGTAGTGAAATGCACATTTCTCCTGTCACTCTAAATGAAGTTCAAACAATAGTTAAAAGCATGGAAAACAAACATTCTTGTGGGTATGACGAGATCCCAATTAGTGTAATTAAGGAGCACATTTCAATATTAGCCGAGCCTCTTGCTGACTTTTTCAATAAATGTATAGAGGAAGCTATCTTCCCGGAACAACTAAAATTGGCCAAAGTAATACCTATTTATAAAAAGGGCAGCAAAACTGATCCAAAAAATTACAGGCCTATTTCTTTATTACCAGTCCTGTCAAAAATATTTGAGAAGGTCCTTAAAAGTCGACTCTTAACTCACTTGCGCGTGAACAAAGTGTTAGATACCTAAATTTTCAATATAAGGAAAAGCACACAATATTATTTTACGACAATTCAACTTTAACAACTCAGTTACACAGTCTGTGATGTCTTCTTTTTTAATTTTTGAACTATTTCCTACAAATATAGTTATATCAGTATTAATATTATAACAATTTCTAGTCACTGAAGCCATTATCTGTTTGTATGTAGACCCTGGCATGCAAAGATTTTGATGGGAACAACTCAGGTTATTACTAACAAATTTTCCTACACCTCTTCCTATACTATCTGAAAACATTATTGAGAAAGAACAATCATGACTGTCATTTATCTCAGGCTGTACCAGTTGTAGATGACCTTGTGTAAAAATAGTGGTTTCATGGTCTAGTATACAGTCCTGAGAGGAATTCTCAGCCCGGGATGGGTCCTCCATGACCTCAGGCTGGACAGTATCATGTTTGATATTAGTCTGACAACTACATTGACACATTACCAACTCATTTGCTGCGAGAATATGTTCCCTAATTTGGTTCTGAGAACTCACATACCTACTGGAGAGAGAATTAAGTGAGTCCTGAAGTGCCTGTATTTCAGACTGCAAATGCTAAGTATCAATTTCATAAATTTTTATACTGTCTTCTAGTTTTATTTGATAATTATTTAACTTATTAACTAAATCAACACGCTCTTTCCTCAGTGGAATATATTTGGAAAATTGTTTCTGTTGGTTTCTAAATTGATAACATTTTTTAATTATTCTATTTAGTTTGGCATATTTTTTAATTTTCTTATTGCTAACTGCATAATTCTGTTTCATTATGGAATCTTCAGTCAGATCAATTGTTATTAAGGAAGGGTGGTTACAATTACTATTTAATAATTCATTATATAAGAGGTTAGTTTCTTTAACCTGAGTATGTTCTTTTACCTTCTGCAACTTTATAATACAATCATTGGCATGAATTAGCTCGTCTTCTAGATCCCTAATTTTATATAAAGCCTCCTCATACAAGTTACTACAATTATTAAAACCAGTGGTACAATAATTAACTTGCACTACAGCAACACTATCAAACATTCCTTTTCTCCAGAGTATGGCAACTCCCCCATGAGGTCTCCCCTTCAGCAAGCCCACAGAAGTATCTACAGCTGACTTACCTGTGTATTCAAAATTATTAGAAATAGTTCCCAATAATGATATGTCATGGGGAAGCAACCACGTCTCCTGAAGTGCTACTAGATCAGCCTTTTCACAAATGCTTCTTATATCGTCAATAGACCTCTTGACCGACTTACAATTAAAACTAATTAAATTAAAATATTGTTAAACATTTAAATTCATAGTGGTACAATAATTAACTTGCGTCCGGTTTGGTTTTGTACATAAATTGCACGAAACGCCTGAACGTTATTCCGTTAGGCCAAAAATTATCATCCAAAAATAATTCTAAATTACCCTTGGAGACATACACTTTATAAGCATTATACTTTTTAGTCTGCTTCATGTTTATCTTTTTTAGAGATACAATATCATTTGTTTTTTCCTTAATATAGTCAATAATGTCATTTTCACACGTCTCTTTACTTACATTCGAAATAAACAGTGGGACTTTTATATCAGCCGCTCTAAATTTACCTTCAGGCGCTGCAGCACAACCTCTCTGCCCTATAAGCTTAAAGGCTCTTACCCGCTGCATCGGAATTACTTATGATATGTCGCACCAGATTTAATTAAATTAAGAAAACAGACGTCGGCGATCCGTCAACGACTTGCTACGCGCCACCTTCCTTGACAACTACCCAAGTCGATATGGCTACCCGCATCGACTTGACGTTCCGCCAGAGAGAAATGTAGACCCCTTCTCTCTCGTCTGTGGTCACAGATTAGTTTGCAACGTGAATCATATGAAGCCTTTTTGCAAAGGCGCCGACACGGCCAGACTGACATACGACCGTCCTCGGGCGTTATTGTATTCCTGGAACAAACAATGTCTAATCACCAAGACATCCGCTCGTCCACCCTGACATGAGCCAGTGCCTCTTACTTTAGGTCACAGCCTATTTCGAACTCACTCTCGCAACTTGCACCGCTCTGTTTCCTCATACGATGCGTAGCCCGGACAAATGCGTCCCTTCGACTTGCCCCAAGTGCAAGACCGGACAACACCGTCCCTTCGACTAGCCATCGGCTCACTCATGATGCGTAGCCCGGACAAATGCGTCCCTTCGAATTGCCCCAAGTGCAAGACCGGACAACACCGTCCCTTCGACTAGCCATCGGCTCACTCATGATGCGTAGCCCGGACAAATGCGTCCCTTCGACTTGCCCCAAGTGCAAGACCGGACAACACCGTCCCTTCGACTAGCCATCGTTTCACTCATGATGCGTAGCCCGGACAAATGCGTCCCTTCGACTTGCCCCAAGTGCAAGACCGGACAACACCGTCCCTTCAACTAGCCATCAGCTCACTCATGATGCGTAGCCCGGACAAATGCGTCCCTTCGACTTGCCCCAAGTGCAAGACCGGACAACACCGTCCCTTCGACTCGCCATCACTCACGTCAACGAACTAGATTCGTACGTCCCTTCGACCAGCACCGCTAAGCCCGGACAATACAATCCATTCGTGACACACAGACGCATGCGTCCCTACGAACCTGCTAGCACTCTAGTCAGGACCGGACAACATCTCGTCTTTGGGTTTGCGTCCTTTCGAGTTACCAACCAACGGGCAAAACCGGACAACAACACCCACACGTAATCACATCACATAATCTGAACGTACCTTAGGTTCTGAACATTATGCTCGGTGGACGTCTACTTCTACGTCAAAGGTCAAGGGTCCCTCATCTTCCGAATCAGCACTAGCTGTTTCAGCCCCTAAAACGACCCACTGACCCAGAAGGGGCCGCAAGCGTTTCAGACGATGCAGTCAGAGTAGCGGAATCTGCAGTCAAGGTGTCAACACTGCGAGCCGACATAGTCTCAAAATCAGCATCAATAACTGACTGCATATCTACCGCCTTCACGATTTCCTCGTCATTCATAATGCCTTCAGCTAATTCCATTAAACCCTCGTGATGTGGTAGTTGTCATGATTCACCCCGCCAGACTCGGCCATCATGCGGGCAGAACATGGGCTTCGTGCTATGAAAACACACACTACACGCGGTACACTGCTTTTGTCGAACTCACAAATTACTTGAAATTACAATCCAACACAACAACATTAAGCACCATGAATCGGGGAACAGTGACATTTCGACTGAACACACTTTCTTTTCGATTGAAACTTGTGGACCAGACAAGCGCTTACTCCAAACGCCGAAGAACTTTTACGAATAACGCCAGCATCTAATAATTCCTGAACTTATTGGCCGACAACCTATTTTATCAAAATATCGCCTATTTTAATGGTACGATCTCCATCGAGCATTTTAAATCATAACCTCCGATGCCAGTAAGGTTTACTGATTATGATGTCACCCATAAACCAATTAAACAAGCCATGTTTAAGCAATGAGTCAGATGACCTACTTATCGAAAAGAAAAGAAACGGTCTCACCCGATTATGTTGTGAGGGTACCCTCTTGATGATTTGTGCTCGCAGGTTTGAACGCTTTCTTTGTTGCTTGAAAAAATCATTGGTTATGTTCCTCACTCGGCTTTACTTTCGTGGAGGGCGCGATTCTTTATCCCACTTATGATAAAGGCTCTTACCCGCTGCATCGGAATTACTTATGATATGTCGCACCAGATTTAATTAAATTAAGAAAACAGACGTCGGCGATCCGTCAACGACTTGCTACGCGCCACCTTCCTTGACAACTACCCAAGTCGATATGGCTACCCGCAACGACTTGACGTTCCGCCAGAGAGATATGTAGACCCCTTCTCTCTCGTCTGTGGTCACAGATTAGTTTGCAACGTGAATCATATGAAGCCTTTTTGCAAAGGCGCCGACAAGCTTATAATTTCGTTTAGACGTTTTGTTTCTCACTATTTGCCATTCTGAGTCACTGGCCACTACCACTTGTTTATTTTTGTCGATCACTCGCGGCACTGGTAAACTACTATCGCAAGCACTAAGTTGTTGAGTGGTCGCGTTCAAGAATGTTTCCTTTAAAACCGGCGATCGAATATAATTAATAGTAACGGGCCGGTTTAATGCGTCAGCGCAGCTCGGCTGGCTCAACATCGCAGGTAACGACGAAACCACGGTGCTAGCTGGGGCCTCCACGCGTACCTCCGTATGCTCTGTCCCGCTTACTCCTGCACTACCGCCATACGTGTGGCTCACCTGGCAGTCGGTCTCCCTTGCACCTTTCGAAAGCACAGTATTTGAAAGCGCCTCCACGTGTGTTACTGGGTCCGTCGTTTTGTTTTGTACACGAGCGAAAGAGACAGAGGGATCATCGCATCCTTTCGACGGCGCGTTAGGTGACTAATGCCTCGCACACGAAGGCCGTCCGTTAACTTTTGAACCAGCTGATTTTATAGGTACATATTGTGGCACATAATTAAGACCTATGGGTCCACTATCAAGTTCAAAGCTATTTTGTAGGCGAGTACCACGCTTTTTGTTTACATTTGCACTTGATGCGAAATCATCGATGATCGATGCATTTTTCATATGTTCAACCTCTGATTTGAGCTCATCAAACTGCTCATGCGACACTGTTCTCTCTTCAAGAGCACACAGTTTATTTTTAAGGCACAGGATATCCCTCAAAAACCGAGTCACATCAACATGGTCAAAGGTGACCGGTGGGAGTTTATGTAGTTCCTTTGCTACAAAAACCGGGAAAATCTCTGGATCAGCACTTTTCATCAGGCAAATAATGTCATCAAGATCTCTAGACATTTTCTTCTTCCCCTGTTTTCGGCGTGTGGGCATCTTCTTCCCATTCGGCACCGAGTCGGCGAGCAATGCTTTGGCCTTCACAATCTCTGCATCAGAGAAAGCCGTGGTACACAGCTGATGTATACTCTCTTCATCCATGACATCCATAACGTTGCTTAGGAACGCCAAAAGTTCATTTATAACGACATTACAGTTCGCACACTTTACTATATTCGAAGACATTTTTTCGTCCTCGCACATGAGTCACCGAATAACGATATTTACGCGTCCGCGTTCAATAGCGCCTGACGCAAGACTGATTATATGGGCATATGGGTTGACTAAAAAATTTCGGTCCAGGATATGATTAATTACTAATAAAAAAAAAAATTAAAACATTTCAACGGTTTGGTTAATAAGCAAATTCCATATCAATCGAAAGTATAAAGCCCATAAAATATGCAAACGTTAGGTTGCATTTCAACGGTTTGGTTAATAAGCAAATTCCATATCAATCGAAAGTATAAAGCCCATAAAATATGCAAACGTTAGGTTGCATTTTTTTTAATCACTAATCAGACCGGTGCAAGTTACTAGTATCGATTTACCTGTTTATACCTGCCTATCCGAGAGTTGTGACGGGAAAAGAAAAGGCAACCTAACGTTTGCATATTCTATGGGCTTAATTCTTTCGATTGGTATGGAATTTGTCTATTAACCAAACCTGTAAAAAGTTCAAAAAAAAATACTGACTGAAATTTTGTGGACAACCCAAATGCAATATAATAGGTCTTTACCTATGAAATTGCCGTATTGCAGTACAGACTTTTTCAAAACAAAAAAAAATTTGATTGGCTATGAGTTCTAAATTCAAATTAATTTTGTTTTAAAAATATGACATTCTATTTACAAAATCAGTCTTTTGTTTATTGATTAGCGTTGTATTTTCATTTTATTTTACTTTGAAATTTCGTGTAATTATGGAATATGAGTTCCGTCGTGGCACCAACGCGGCACAAACGACCCGTAACATCAACGACGTTTACCGAGAGAACTGTACAAACGAACGCACAACCCGTTATTGGTTTGCTCGGTTCCGTTCTGGGAATTTTGACTTGAAAAATGAACCTCGTGGTCGTCCGGAAACTTTGGTCAACAATGATGAATTAAAGGTGATTGTTGAAGCTGATGAAACTCAATCTACAGCTGAGCTGGCAGCAGCTTTTGATGTTAGCATTAAAACAATATTGGTCCATTTGCGACAGATTGGCAAGATAAAAAAGCTTGATAGATGGGTGCCCCACGAACTTAACGATCGCCAGCGCAACGTACGCGTCGAGACTTGCCTTGCGCTGCTTAACAGGCACAGAAATGAAGGAATTTTGAACCGAATTGTTACGTGCGACGAAAAATGGATTCTTTTTGACAATCGAAAGCGCTCAGCAAGTTGGTTAGATCCTGGTTCGGTACCAAAGCAATGTGCAAAACGAAAAATGACCCCTAGAAAGGTGATGGTCACAGTTTGGTGGTCTAGTGCTGGTGTGATTCATCATAGCTTTTTACAAATCGGCGAGAGCATTACTGCAGATGTGTACATTGAAGAACTGACCACAATGATGGCGAAACTCGCACGTCTGCAACCAGCTTTGGTCAATCGGTCGTCTCCACTGCTACTTCACGACAACGCGCGGCCCCATACTGCACAACAGACCGTCTCTAAGCTGCATGAGTTGGGTTTGGAAGCTCTCCCTCATCCGCCATACTCACCAGATCTTGCGCCTTCCGACTATTACTTTTTCCAAAATTTGGACAACTTTTTAGCGGGAAAAAAATTCAATTCCCGAGAGGCAGTACAAAACGCCTTTGAAGAGTTTGTTGTCTCCCGTCCAGCTGATTTTTTCAAGACGGGCATCCATAAACTGCCACAGCGTTGGCAAAGATGCATTGATTGCAGGGGTGATTACTTTGAATAAAAGAAATAAATAAGTTCGAAAAAAAATATACTTTAACTTTTTTCAAATAAAACGGCAATTTCATAGGTAAAGACCTAATTTATTGACATAATAAATTTAATATAAAATAAGTTTCATCCATTAACCAGCTCGGTGAAGGTCGTTGTATAGCGGGATCCTATACTAGTATAAAATAAGTGGGTAATAATAATAACTGTACTAGTGGTTCAGATATCCTTCCAACAACAAAATTTAATTGGTCAGTTGCAATGATGCATTAAGGTCTTATTTCAAGTAATTGGTATTATACGTCGAATAAGGTATTATTAATTCATAAATTAATTAATGTTGGTTCATTAATTTATAGTTTCCATTCCATTCCAAAACCTATATCCTTGTCATTAATTTAATATTTACTATCTGCGACTTTTTCATCTATTGTGTACTGTCGTATCTTACGATGTTCAGATTTAAGATTTAATCTCTTTACTTACTGACTCAATATTTAGGTAGGTAGCTAACCAACCCACCCCAAACCCAACGCGCCCCTGAATGTGGTAGCCGTAAGGCTGATCTGGGGTACCGCACGATCTCCGGCGAGGCGGCGAGCCTATTGGCCGGATTGCCGCGATGGGATCTGGAGGCGATAGTCCTCGCGTGCCTGCACGAATGGCGCGCGGAGGCACTACGCCGGGGGGAAACTCCGCTGCCGCGGCAAATCGTCGCTCAGCGGACAGACCGCCGGCGCGATCTCATGGCGACATGGAGAGAGCGACTGTCGCAACCCCGTGCAGGGCACACCACAATAGTGGCGATAAGTCCCCTCTTTGAGGAGTGGCTGGAGAGGCGCCACGGCGCCCTCACCTTCCGCCTGACGCAGGTCCTCACCGGACACGGTTGTTTCGGGAGGTTCCTGCACCGAATCGGGCGGGAGGAAACGCCTGGTTGTCACCATTGCGAGGATCGGCCGGAGGACACGGCGGAGCACACCGTGGAGCTATGCCCCGCTTGGGCTGAGCACCGCCGTGTCCTCGTAGCGGCGATTGGCGGTGGCGATTGGCCTCTCGCGTCCGGCCCTGGTTCAATCCATGGTCCGGAGCGAGAGGGAATGGGAAGCCGTTGCCTCCTTCTGCGAAGCAATCATGCTAGCAAAGGAGGTGGCGGAACGTGAGGGGGAGAGAACCTCACGTCCCAGCCGCCGCGGGAGACGCCCCGGGCGTCGGGGGGCAACCAGTGGCCCCCGGCCACCGTAGGCGCGGGCCAACCAGTGGCCCCCGGCCACCGTAGGCGCGGGCCAACCAGTGGCCCCCGGCCACCGTAGGCGCGGGCCTGTGGACGGTGAGTTTTTTTTTTTTTATTATTTATTATTCAAAAACACTTTTACAATTATTTTACAAATCGTAAACATACCACACAAACCATCGTGGGTTTAACAGTGGTATGCCAGACACGGCAACTCGGTGCCACAACATCATTATCATTACTTACATACTCAGTATAGGAAAAGTATAGATACTAAATAGACACTTTCTAGATTGTACCACAATCCAGAAAGTATCTCTTTAGCACCTTCGAGCAATTTTTAACATTTATTTTACTACAGATTTCTAGCGGTAAGTCATTCATAATAGAAGGTAGCATGCATTCCCACGTCCTTGCCCCATAAACATTATTAGATTTAGGTATCTTAAATGTGGGTAGGTATGACAGACAACGTAACGACTTTAGCCTTTCGTATTTTCGAATTGAACCTAGATTGTGGCAGTTCTCGTTTAAAACGAGTATACGCACCTTGTCGAAGACATTTACAATTTGACAGTACTTAAATAGACCCGTGTCATTATCTTTGAATTCGTGTTTTATTCTTCTGGGTACAATAGTTTTTAAAATACGTAACTGTAACTTGTAAATGTCTTCGATGTAAGTCTTATATGTGCGCCCGTAGGTACTTAGGCCGTAGTCAATAACGGAATCAGCCAGTGCCAAGTACAATGTTCTAAGCGTTTTATATGGAAGTTTATACTTAAGTATCGATAACTTTGATAGTACAGATCTAAGCTTATTACATACGTGATCAATGTGCGGCCGCCAGTGGAAATTACTATCTATTATCAGACCAAGGTACATGTGATGTGTCACCAACTCTAATGTCTGGCAACTACATGCTTTGAGCGGTCGGTGTAAACACAGATGCTCATGGGCAACGACAAATGGCGCACAAGACGTCGTCAAGGTGAGTGTATATGCAGAAGTTTGTTTTTTTTTTGCATTAATAATAAGACCAACGTCGTGAGCCCACTTACATAGGAGGTCGAAGTTACCTTGCATCACTCTCTGTGCCTCACACATATCCCTATGTGCGGCAACTAAACAAGTATCGTCAGCAAATTGGTACACGGACCCTTCCGTGAAGATGTTACACATATCGTTCACGTACAGTAAGTATTCGGTCGGCCCGATAATCGAACCTTGTGCTGTGCCTTTATCGGTTGGAATCATGCCACTTAACGAGCCTGCGACACTCACCGACGTGAAGCGGTTTTTGTGATAGTTTTTGAACCATTCTAAAAAAGGACCCCGTATACCGCTTTGCTGTAATTTATTAAATAGCGTCCTATAATCTAAACAATCAAAAGCTTTGCTGAAGTCAATGAGGACAACAAGTACATGTTCACGATTGTTTAGGCACTTATTGACCTCATTACTAAACTTAGATAACAATTGTGAGGTATTTTTGTTTTTTTGAAAGCCGTATTGATTCTCATTAATCACTTCATTTTTTGTCAGGTATTTGTTAATTTCTAGTCTGAGATACCTCTCAATTATCTTATCAATACATGACAAGATAGTAATTGGCCTATAGTTATTGACATCTGTGTACGAACCATTCTTATGGATAGGTCTTACTATTCCAACCTAACCTAGTAATGGGCTAGCTCACCGTCCGTCCGTCTTATGACGACAGGCCGTGCCGACGGCGCGTTCGTGTTCCACGCGCGCCTCAAGGAGATGTCAGCAAATCGGAAGGGGTCCGAGAGGGCCGATGCCTGCCAGGGCTGCGGGTTGTTCGAAAGAGATACCGTGGCCCTGGAACACAAAGGGCTAAGAAGGAACATGGATGGGTTTTAGTCAATCAAGTCTGACACTCCCTTCCGCTCCGCCCAGAGCGGGAGAAGTCATTTGATGATTGCCCATCCTAAAAAAAAAAAGGTAGGCTGTTGGACGAAGTTTTAGTCCCAAACAACATCCAGGATCCAGGTTTAACTACACTAAATTTTAAACATTATGAAAGTAGACTTTGCAAATGTATTTCTGAGCACAATTCAATTTTGACATCCAGGTTTGTCCTTAACCGATTGCGCACCCAAGTAGGCCGCTGTTAAAACAATTTGGCAAAATGGGGAATTAAAGCTCCTTCCGACACACAGTGTGTATGCGGTGCTCTAGACCAGCCGATGTCGCACTTGCTGGGACTGTCTGAAGTGTTCCAACTACGGCACTTTAGAGGACCTAAAAGACTCCACAGATGCCGCAATTAACGTGGCCACATACGGGGCCCAAGAAATTTAAACAAATCCTAACATCGACACGAAAGAAGAAGAACTAGTTTTGAAACTATCCTTCTATTAGTGCGTATAACCCTTCGTAAATCTGTTGACAGATGCGTCTCCAGTTATCGTCTGACCGTTCCACCCTCTGCCCTCGCCCCTACGATAGGGACCCGGTTTGTTATCGACGGATTTACTTTTTTTATTGCGGGCTCTAAGTTCCCTTGCCCTTATCCTTGAATTTATTGCAGACTGATGCGTGGTTCAGGAATATATTATTTTATTATTAAGTTTTGTTTTAGGTACTTACACGTTTATACATGGTCGTCAGACTGAGGCGAGATAGGCAAACCACATTGTAACCGTGGATAGAAAAACCTGGACACGTTGTCATACATCGTGGTTATTATTTCAAATGCCAAAGCGAATTAGGAACTTAGTCACTTATCACTAGAAAACTAAGTACTAAGGTACTTAAATTAAAAGATGAAGCAGAATTTGTATGAAACTTACATGCTAGCTTTATCAACTGGATCTAATGAAGTGCCGAAACTAGAACCTGAAATTGGATGTACATTTGAACAATCGAACTGCGTCGGTAGGACAAGCAAACTCACTTTGCGTCAAGTTAGGATTCGGATTTAGGCTAACCCCATTTCAAGCTTTCCCTAGTTACCTACCTACCTATTTGAGTCTTTGTTGTAGTGCTATTTTACGTAATGTTTTTAGTATTCCCGGCTGCTTAGTAAAAACAGTGGCATTCGAGCCGGTAACAGTATTACCTTACCTTTCTTTGTCTTATTGCAACTTTCAAGACGGAGTTTTCTTTTTAAAGCCAATGCAGTTCAAGCATTTTAACGAAAATTGTTTACGAAGTTTCGCCGTTAAGATACCTACTTTTCCCTATTTTTTTGTTCCTCTTTCTGGCGTAATACCGTTTGTTTGTTCAATGCTGTATCAAAGAATTTTCTGTACAGACGCTTTGGTACTTTTTTTCAAGAATTAAAAATTTTTGAAGCTTTATTGTGGATACGGTGGAAACACAAAAATCCATTTATTTCTGCGACGTTTTCACGTGAATATAAAAACCGGAGTGTTTTAGCTTGAAAAGCGCTAACCGTTGACTTGTGAGTAATTATGGTCGTGCGTGTTAATCATTTTCGTCCACTTCACACGTATTCGGAACGGTTTTGTGGAATTCCTGAAACTTGTCGCCGAATCGAATTTCGTCTTTTGTCTTGGAACTTGTGCCGAAACAGTGTATCGATTTGTTCTATTGTTCTTTGCTCGGAGTTCAATGAACTTCAACTATTGAGTATCACTAGGTCCTGTTATCGTTACTTTTGGCCTCGTACAGGACCAGTTGTCTTGTTTTTATTTTTTTCTTATGTTTTACTTTTGTTTTTTTGTTATTTTTAATATTTTTTTCAGTCTTGTTCGAGACTAATTAATACTTTTTCTTTATTTATTTCTTTCTTTACAGTAGGTAGTTACTTTAGACTATTTACTTTCCTTCAGAAACCATTTTTTACCCAACTTTTTAGCTTAGAATAGGTAAACTTACTCCACTACTAATATGATTACTTATAAAAAGATTTAGAAAACTGGGCAAAAATATTTTTGACTTTGCACTGACATTGACATTGTTTGCAGTTTTCTACTATCCTCGACAAAGCTTTAGTACCACAGTTAAAAGATCGACTATCTCGTGGGATAGAGGACCTAACATCCGCGTCCATCAGATTCTAGATAACAATGATTGTCATCTCCTTACGATTGTATTGCCTTCTCTAAGCTGACCTTTCCTTTATCTGTTACTGTTATATCTGTATGGGTTCTAAATTCTTGCTGTACCCACTAACATAACTTAACATCAGGCCTGCAATCTCCGATGGGTTAGGCAGAGGTGTACCTCCTAGGCGCTGGGATTATAGGCATCAATTTTATCTCAAACAGACGGGACGGGAGGAATTCCAAAGACAACCTTATCAACATGCTTCCAGCCATGAGCCATGCCAACCATGAGGCCATGTACTTTCATGGGCCTCGGAATGCGCCACCGTCGGGATCTATACTGACGGTAAGAGGGGTTCCCATCGGCTTCGAATCGACGCTGAAGTACCTAGGGCTTGTCCTCGACAGCCGGTGGAACTTCGTGGAGCAATTCCGACGTTTGGCCCCCAAACTGGAACGGGCAGGGGCTGCGTTCAAGCGGCTCTTGCCCAACCTGGGGGGTCCAAACGCCTCCTGCCGGAGGCTCTACGCGGGGGTCGTGCGGTCCATGGCCCTTTACGGGGCCCCGGTGTGGGCGCGTTCTTTGAGGTGGCGAGCCGCCCCAGAAGGTGGTAGCCGTAAGGCTGATCCGGGGGTACCGCACGATGTCCGGCGAGGCGGCGAGCCTCTTGGCCATATTGCCGCCATGGGATATGGAGGCGATAGTCCTCGCGTGCCTGGACGAATGACGCGCGAAGGCACTACGCCGGGGGGAAACTCCGCTGCTGCGGCAAATTGTCGCTCAGCGGATAGACCTCCAGCGCGATCTCATGGCGACATGGAGAGAGCGACTGTCGCAACCCCGTGTAGGGCACGCCACAATGGTGGCGATAAGTCCCCTCTTTAAAGAGTGGCTGGAGAGGCGCCACGGCGCCCTCACCTTCCACCTGACGCAGGTCCTCACGGTTGTTTCGGGAGGTTCCTGCACCGAATCGGGCGGGAGGAAACGCCCGGTTGTCACCACCGCGAGGATCGGCCAGAGGACACGGTGGAGCACACCGTGGAGCTATGCCCCGCTTGGGCTGAGCACCGCCGTGTACTCGTAGCGGCGATTGGCGGCGGCGACCTTTTGCGTCCGGCCCTGGTTCAATCCATGGTCCGGAGCGAGAGGGAATGGGAAGCCGTCGCCTCCTTCTGCGAAGCAGTCATGCTAGCAAAGGAGGTGCCGGAACGTGAGAGGGAGAGAACCTCACGTCCCAGCCGCAGCGGGAGACGCCCCGGGCGTCGGGGGGCAACTAGTGGCCCCCGGCCACCGTAGGCGCGGGCTTGTGGATGGTGAGTAATGGGCTAGCTCACCGTCCGTCCGTCTTATGACGACAGGCCGTGCCGACGGTGCGTTCGTGTTCCACGCGCGCCTCAAGGAGATGTCTGCAAATCAGAAGGGGCCGAGTGGGCCGATGCTTGCCAGGGCTGCGGGTTGTTCGAAAGAAATACCGTGGCCCTGGAACACAAAGGGCTAAGAAGGAACATGGATGGGTTTGAGTCAGTCAAGTCTGACACTCCCTTCCGCTCCGCCCAGAGCGGGAGAAGTCACTTGAATTTTCCCATCCGAAAAAAAAAGAACAACGGCCGCAGTATCTCTTTCGAACAGTCCCGCAGTCCTGGCAGGCATCGGCCCTGTCGGACCCCTTCCGATTTGCTGACATTTCCTTGAGGCGCGCGTGAAACACGAACGCGCCATCGAAAGGGCCTGTGGCAGAGGTGTACCTTATATAGTACTCCCACATTTTGCTAGTTACGTTTTTAAGTTCCATGTAATCGAGGGCGATGCTATTGCCATCAACCGGGCAAAAATTCGGACTCGGTAGCTTCTCTGAAAAATTCCTGATGGATAAACCCAATAACACTTTAACCGACCAGGGAATCGAACCGAGGACTTCATGGTCTGTAGTCGCGCTTGCGACCTGTAGACTAACATGAGTTTTGAGCATGGTTTTCATCATCATCTGCCTTGCTTTTCCCAAGTATGTGGGGGTTGGCTTCCAGTCTAACCGGATGCAGCTGAATACTAGTATTTTACAAAGGTCGGCTGCCTATTTTACTTAATATAAATAGGAGGAGCTCGTGGCTAAGTAATAACAGCAGCACTGGTCGATCGTTTAGGTTAAGCCGAGTTTGCCGAGGTTGGTCCGTGGATGGTGATAATTACATACCAAGTATCCTCCGTGCCTCGGAAAGCATGTTAAACTGTTGGTCCCGGGTGTCATTTGTAGATCTTTGACAGTGGTTACGAGTAGTCGGAAGCTAAAAGTCTGACATCCAGTCTTACCAGGGGCTATCGTATTAGCCAGTTACTGGTTTTTGGAGGTCAGATAGATAGTCGCTTTATGTAAAACACTGGTACTCAGCTGCATCCGGTTAGACTGGAAGCCGACCCCAAGATAGTTTGGGAAAAGGCTAGGCAGATGATGATGATGGCTGCCTATTTCACTTCCATAAACAAGTTACTAAGAGATGCTGACTTTTGAATATGGTTTAAAAAAATGAGTACAACCGTCCCATTTTACATATCAAACGCATAAAGGCAAATCTATACATATTATATTTAAATGTTGTTTGCCATAGAAATAAATCTGATGTAATTTCATAGTTATACTCGATTTATGCAACCAATATATTTATGGTTTTCCATGATAAAATGTTCGAACATACATATTTCAAAGGATATTGTCAATGGTGACCAAATGAGGAGTTGGCAAAATTCCAATGCAAATAAAAATCTCGTGATTTAAAATATGTGCTTGTTACGCAACCAATATCCTGCTCAAATGGTTGGGCAACCTATAAACCTATACCCGGGCAACATATAATTTTATATCGCCAAAATTTCTCGTAAGTTTGAGCTATACTTATTTTTGTAATCAGATAGTCTTCGTCTGACGTTGCTCAAAAAACCGCTAAGCTGAAGTGGGACTGGGCTGGCCATGCCTGCCGCATGCCCGAGGAGCTGTGGGCCAAAATCTGACACAGCCAGAAGGCGACGCGGCAGACCTCGCAGAAGATGGCGTTACGACCACTGATCCATATTGGTCCTGGATCGAAGGATTTGGAAGTCATGGGGAGAGGCTTTTGCCCAGCAGTGGGATGACATAGGCTAACAGTAACAGATAGTCGTCGGTGAGGGCTGAAAAGGAGATCGCCAGTCTGTGGAATTCACTGCGGGCTTCTCTAGTTCTCTGATCATTATAAACTGGATCTCTTCAAAGTTCTAGTGCATCGGTTTCTTCTGGGCCAGCGTGCTTCACTGTAGGCGTATGCGCTGCGGCCAAACGCAAGCCTATTTAGTATAAAAAAGAATCACTTTCTTTCAGGGTAACTGCAGATGTTAAAAAAGTCCGTTGCAACTAGTGTATAAACGGTTAGTTCCAATGTTAATTTTGCTATCCGATCTAGTCATGTCACAAACAAAAAAGAAAAAAAGTGGTATTTTAAATAAATAAATGAAATAAATTTCATTTATTTCAGGCAAGCATGACCCATATACAGAAAAAAATACATTGGCAAAAAAATTAAATTAAAAACAATTCATTATAAGATTTAAATGTAAATAAAACAAAATAAAATAATAAAATTACAATAATCAAATTACAAATTTCGCTCCAGCATTGGCAGAGCTACATGTCTGCTGGAACAATGCCAGATGAAAGGGCAGTCCAGCCTTCCCCCAATCATCGCCAAAACGGTGTTGGAGCTGGCCCGTACTCTGCGCACCAGAGACGCGACGCACTTGCGCATCGTCGCGTGAAAGCAGTCGGTGTGCGCTTCTGCGAACATACCCGGCGCGTTGCAGTATCGGGGCAGCCCCATCACCGACCGTCCTGAACGCGTTATTATTCTGGACGCGGAGGGCGCGTGCGCCTACAAACTGCATGAGTATAGCGATGTACAGTACGCTCTAAAGAGCTTAACTTTTACCTCGCTTGATCACGACCATTTGAGCCATTCAACGATGTCCGTAGATACCTATGTGGTTATATCCAGTCGTATAAAAGGATTATTTCCTGATACTTATCTTCCGTTGATTGCCTCTTTGGCCCAGTATTCACAAAGCGCTCCTTATAGTAACAGCCCGGATTTGTACCCGGTTCATGGCAGTAGGATCATTCTTTTCGGTATTTTTTTTTTTTGTTAATGTCGCCCCACACTAGGATTCTTTCCTGTATCGTGGGTGCGTTTTCAAACATTTAAACTCACATACACAAACAGCTAGACCCGGAACAACTATCTGTAGGCCATACAAATATTTGTTCTGTGCGGGGATCGCACCCGCGACACGCAGCGCGGCAGCCAGTCGCTCAGACACTAGGCCAAACGTGCCGTCGTATTAAATGAAACAAAACATAGCTGCCGAAATATTGGTCTACATTAAGGTCACCTCTACCTAACCCTTCGGGGATTACAGGCAATGATGTTATGTTATCTACAGTTCGAGGTTAAACGATATGAATGATGTAACCAAGATTTTGTAAAAAAAATTGACCTAATAGTGTCCATGGAGTTTCTTGCTATTCTTCTCCATAGAGATCTACGCTTTGGAATGGGCAACTACAGTACTTTCACAAGTTATTATGCCCTATGACTAAGACTGGGACTGTAGCTTCGTCTTTTTGACATTAAGAAGTGCATGTAATGGCCTAATTGAATTAAATGCTTTGAGTTCAAATTTGAACGGCTTGCAGAAAAAGTAAATAACACTACCAACTAAACCAGAGTTCCGCAAAATTTTTGTGTTCAAGGTACATCTAGGAAATCGAAAAATTTTGGAGGTATACACCGTAAATGAAAAATCATTTTTACATCATATTAATCACCAAACCAATTTTTATAGTGCAGAAAAGGTACCTATTTAATGCGAAACATAAGCTTGTTTGATTGACCATACGTGGTCCAAATTTATATTTCCGCTACACACCAAGTTATGACCACGGTACACCAGTGTGCTGCGGCTGTGTGCCGCGGCATACTGGTGTGGTCTTTGCGAAAAACTGTACTAAATTTCACACTTCAATAGAACTACAGCTTATTTTATTCTCATTGCAAGCTCAATACAGTGAGGTATTGTAAAGCTCAAAGTGATGTTTCATATACAAAGTGAGGTAAGTACTTCAGTAGCCGTTCACTAACATTATCTTGGACCAACAAAGTGTTCTTTGAGATGGAACAGCTGACTGTAGTTAATGCCACAAAAGCTCATAGAGATGCCACTGTTATTAATTATTGCGTGAAATGAGATGTTATGCTGTGTTCTTAGAAGGCGTTTTATGTAAGCTATAACTGTAAGTTATTGCTTTAGTTGTTTTAAGTTGGGCTTCAAAATTTTGAGGGCAATCGCTTTGGTAAATCTATTTTTTTAAAGTGAGTTTTTAAAGCGGTTGTTATATTTCTGCAAGTTTTTCGATAGTTTACGTCATTCCAATACATTGACTTTTCCATTATCGCTGATGAAATGAAACTTTTTTAACCGACTTCTATAAAAGGAGGAGGTAATGTATTCCACCAGCATCTTCTTCTCATCTCCTTTTCACAGATTTCTCGTCCGATTTTCGTGATTCTTTTTTCATTTTATAGAGGAAGCTTGCGTGGTGGTCCCATGTTAACTCTGAAAAAAGACTAATCATTGTCTTACTAGAAATCTTAATAATCGTATGGATAAGATTAAAAGACAAAAATAGAATTAAGCACAGACAACAACAATGCTAATTTACATAAGCTTTTAGAGCTAACCGATTTAATATTTCAATACACAAATAATAGGAAAGCTTGGAGTTGTTTTAAGAAGAAAATAACAGCTATTCAAATTATCCTTTATCTAATAATCTTTTAATACAATTTGTATTGGATCGCAAAAAAGAGACTGTAAACAGAGAAACACACACAATATTACGTACATATTATTGACAACATTATAATATTTATTGGCTTCTCATTTCTATGTAAATTGACATGGGACCCGATACATGGAGGGAGAGTTTTTAAACAAACGAAAGGCAATAACATGATTGATAAAATACTGTTTAACAATATTGGAACGATCAGGCACGCCCACGCTTCACTTCGGCTTTATCTCCGCACATTTTAAATCTTATTCAACTAGGTACTCCGAGAGAGCGTAGACTTACCAGTGATAGTAAATAATATAAAATAAATGAATTATTTGTGTTTTTTTTGGCAAAATACCCATATACAACAATTGAAGAGAAATTAAATAGTAAAAACAGTAAAGATAATTATCATTTAAAAAATCATATAAGTATAATTTAAAATAATTAAAACCATTAAAATGATCAAAATCATTAAAATAATCAAAATAATTAAAAATCACTAAAAATAAATTCATAAGATTAAAAATAATCCATAAAAATCATCAAAAAAATAATAATTTAAAAAATTTAAGCATTGAGGTATGTATACCCATAGTCCTAGAAAATAATATACATTATTTCGTCATTTTTGTTCCCGCTTAGCTGAACAGAAATATAGGGCTTGCTAGATTGCACGAGACAACCCTCAAAATTATTATTACTGGCGCGCCTCAAACTTTCCCAAAAGTGTACGACCCTCGACCTCATAATAGCGTAAAAGTCAGGAACTCTCGCTTCTGCAAACATGCTCGAAGCGCACAGTACCTACCTTGGCAGTTTCATAAGAGTTCGGGAATAGTTATCCTGCGTCCATGTGTTTAGTAGCGCTGCCTTTGGTGCAGCGGCCAGGTCGCATGTCAGGCGCAGGTTGGCGCCTCTGTTCAACGTCGAGAATAGCGTCGACACATGACTGCTCACAGGAATAAGCCCTACAAGTTTAAAATGCTAGGCCGGGTGGAAGGTAAACGCGCTGAAGGTAGAACACGCAAAAAGGTTAGGCGCAATTTATTAGGTCGCGATCCTGAGCTTTGAGGAAATGACGAAGAAGAAGGATGAAGACTAAAATTGCATTCACAATGGTCTATTATTATTACCCAATAGCAAATACTGTCCACTGCAGGATATTATGCCTCTAAGTTTTGTCTTCGGTCACTTTTATCTATCTATTTATACTTATAAAATCGTTTGTCCTATCCTGACTGACTCTCAACGCACAGCTCAAATCACTGTACGGAGTGGGCTAAAATTTGGCGTACAGATACCTAATAATTCGTAGGCAGCCACTGAGAATGAAGTTTGGAAAATTCAACCTCTAAGCGGGTGAAATAGTGGTTGAAACTTTGTATGGAATTCCATCACCGTGCGAAGCTGGTGCCGGTCGGCTAGTCTTTCATACAAGTATGAAGTGTTTGATCGATATATAGATAACCACATGATATTGAATAATTTGACTGAGCTTGAGCCCTCACTTGGGAGAGTACAAATAAGGCCCTAAACTTCCGACAGACAGCATCCCAGAACTTGGTATTAGTTTTAGGTCTACGTTTGCCGAGCGATCCTCATGTTACTATGGCTTAGCTCAATAGATAAAGGGATATTAGAATATTACCTATCAAATATGAAGATTTGTTACTATGCAAATGCTCGTAGATCCTTTGTGTTTCATACTTTATCTTAATTTCCAAGTTGGTGGAGCTAGCTTATGTCTAACTAGAAGATAACCATAGACTTTTTAGCCCGTTCTTCTCTATATGAAACGACCAACGGGAACCGTGTCCCTTTTCTCGGCGTTTATAAGTGCCCATGTAGGCCTATGCGAAATAAAATATTTTGATTTTGAATATCTATACCTAGTTAACAGAACCAACTGCTATGAACTTATCAACTCTGTTAGTTATGGTGTGGCCAAAACAGCCAGTAGTGGCGTAAAGCTTGAAAAAGTCTGTGATCTCACAAAAAAAACCATCTCATGATAACAATACACTCTCATTCCTACTTACTCAACGTAACAACATACACATACGTGCCGAAAAATATATCAACCGTTCCACGCGTTGTAAATCCGGGCAAATGAAAAGTGTCGCATTTTATATTTCCAGCGGAAAGCCATGCAATAAAGTATGTTAGCGATTTGAGTAGAATATGCATTTAGTGGGCCGACAGCCATAAATTCAGGGGCAGCGAATGAACGAGCATCCGTTGCCACAACATTTTGCGGGCCTTTGTTACTGGGTCGTGAGTTCCCGGAGATATGGACTGGGGAAATGAAACGAAAGGCTTGGGAAAACTAGTTTTTTTTGTGAGTCGTAATTTTAGCACAGTATCCTGAAATGCTTAATGTTTCGACCTACCCGCGCTGGCGTGAGTGATGGATGGCCAAATCTCTCTCAAAGAGAGAAAAGGCCAGTCCCAGCAGTGGGAACATTTCATGATGATTATCCTGTAATGTTGATTAGTTCTCAGGTGCGTGCCTATAGTTTTTTTTTTAACTGGATGTAGCTACAATAGCGGTATATAAGCGGACTTTATGTCACAAGGTATTTTTTGCCAGTCAACCTAGTCTTAGTTGACTGGATGAGAAAAGCGTTGGATAAAAAAATGGCCGTAACCGTTACGGAAGTACCTATATTTTTGGTGGTCTACAACATTAGTTAGTATTGTGAATGATCAAGCCCAATCCGATATTCTAAGTTCGGTTATTTTTGCTAGATTAGAAAGAAAAGAAGAAAGAAAGAAATATATTTATTTATCGCAGGGACATGACGTGCATACAAAATTATACAAAAATAAAATAAAACAATAAACAAAGGTACAACGCAAGAAAAAATAACTAAGCAACTTAGGATACTTGTTATTCAAATGAATTTAGAAGTGGAATAGATACTTTCTTACATGCTTTCGAATAAATCAACTGCAACATAAGCAAACGTACAGGCAAATCTATACGGAAGTTATCAACATGTAATATGCTTCCTAATGGCAGACGAAAAACCTAAAAGAACTTCCCTGCTATTCGCTACAGAGCTTAAAAATATAAGTAGGTTATTTGCAGCAGTACTGAAAAGTTTTCAATATTGAAATTTATCAACCGACAACGCAACAAAGTTTATTTTAATTACTTGTTTTCGTAAGGCGATTAACATTTTAATGTTACCTCGCCATACTGACAAAGAATCTTACTATAAATCAGAATGTTTACTCAAAGCACAATTGAAACTTTCAGGATTATTAATTAATTAAAGTGACACAGGTGACAAACATTTAATATCTTGTGCTTAATTTTTGAGTTGTTTTTGACAGGGGATTTAGAGACTGGCAAATTAATCATTGTTCCATAGCTGGCCATAGGAATCGATAATCGTAAAGCTCTTTTCGTAGTAGTGATCGGTTGTGTTGTGTTGCTGATTTTTTCAGGGTATTTGTCATTACCAAGTCGGGTCAATGAAAAGGACAATTTTATTTATACTGTTGCTGGATGACATGATCGTCCGAAAAATGTTAGAGCAGTTCAGAACTGCTCTAAGGTCACTCTTCTTCTTCACTTTTATAGAGTATGTTTGGCTGCACACCAGACACGCTGTTGGTGTTTTGAACTGCTCTTAGAGCAGTTCAGAACTGCTCTAAGGTCAATCTTCTTCTTCACTTTTATAAAGTATGTTTGGCTGCACACCAGACACGCTGTTGGTGTTTTGAACTGCTCTTAGAGCAGTTCAGAACTGCTCTAAGGTCACTCTTCTTCTTCACTTTTATAGAGTATGTTTGGCTGCACACCAGACACGCTGTTGGTGTTATGAACTGCTCTTAGAGCAGTTCAGAACTGCTCTAAGGTCACTCTTCTTCTTCACTTTTATAGAGTATGTTTGGCTGCACACCAGACACGCTGTTGGTGTTTTGAACTGCTCTTAGAGCAGTTCAGAACTGCTCTAAGGTCACTCTTCTTCTTCACTTTTATAGAGTGTGTTTGGCTGCACACCAGACACGCTGTTGGTGTTTTGAACTGCTCTTAGAGCAGTTCAGAACTGCTCTAAGGTCACTCTTCTTCTTCACTTTTATAGAGTATGTTTGGCTGCACACCAGACACGCTGTTGGTGTTTTGAACTGCTCTTAGAGCAGTTCAGAACTGCTCTAAGGTCACTCTTCTTCTTCACTTTTATAGAGTATGTTTGGCTGCACACCAGACACGCTGTTGGTGTTTTGAACTGCTCTTAGAGCAGTTCAGAACTGCTCTAAGGTCACTCTTCTTCTTCACTTTTATAGAGTATGTTTGGCTGCACACCAGACACGCTGTTGGTGTTTTGAACTGCTCTTAGAGCAGTTCAGAACTGCTCTAAGGTCACTCTTCTTCTTCACTTTTATAGAGTATGTTTGGCTGCACACCAGACACGCTGTTGGTGTTTTGAACTGCTCTTAGAGCAGTTCAGAACTGCTCTAAGGTCACTCTTCTTCTTCACTTTTATAGAGTATGTTTGGCTGCACACCAGACACGCTGTTGGTGTTTTGATTAATTGATTTTCCATTGTATCTGAAACTTGTCCAATAGCCAAATTCTTCATAGCTTTGAGTAATTACCTAGGTATAACCCCATGACTCTGTGTGTATCTTTAATATGTACATATATGTGTTTGTAAAGTGTATTTTCGACATTTAGAAATATTGTTCGACGTTAGAGTGGCAGACATTAGCGTGTTTCCGAAAAACATTATTAGATAACCCACCACTTAGATGCATGTGTAGCGTAACATACCGGAAATATCAATATTTCAGGCGTGACGATAACGTATCGTAAGAAATAACGTATTCCACAAAACATGGCAAAATATCAAAATTGAATTTTCCACAATTGCAATTCATCGTATTCCATGTTAAAAAAACTAAGAATACCTTTAAAGAAAGACCCTCGATAGAAAGATTGTATCTAATACAAGTAAACAACTGTATCTTCAGACTTAATTTCGTCCCATACCTATTTTATAACATTCTCAACTTCCGCAATTCCATCGTCAAACAAAGGTCGGTCACTCTCTTAACGACATCTTGTTTGTACTGTAATTACCTGATCTCCGTAACGACCCTCAGGTCTCATTATTTCCTACCTATTCCGTAATTATACTAAATTGCTGACTCCAAATTGCAACGGTCACACGATGATTCCATCCATCTTGAAATAATCAGCGGCTTTTTTGTATAAGCATTGAGAACTAGCCAACTTTATCAATAGAAATGTCTCATAGGTAATGCACTTATTCATGAACAGAGTAAAGCACATTAAAACGGGTGATTGCGTGTCCGGTTCTTAAATACGTAAAGTTTATTTTTAGATAATGAAATATACGGAGCGATCTCGTGTGGAGATCCGATGAAAGAACGTTTAGCTGGGAACATGCTGACCTCTCGTAAAATTGATAGGATACTTAAACTTCTCGAGAACTATAACCCTATGACGTAATGATATTACACGTTCCTAGGCACCCAGCACCAAACTATGGTATCAACGTCGGATATTTACGAACGCTGGTAGCTCGTGCAATCACATTGACCTAGATCTTGTGATCCAACATTATAGTCCAGCCACATGGTGTTGGTTTAAACGTAAATTATAAAACAACTTTGAAAAAGTTCGGAAACATCTGTACTAACATATCAATCGAGAATTCCGATTGGATGTTTTACTATGAACATTGTACAACTGGAGCTATTAGCGCATTTAGTAGAGCTGAAAATGATGTTCCTCATACTTACGTAGCACGAAATAGATATTGTTCAATTGTTCATCGAAACGATATTGGAACTGAACTCAGGGACGTGTTGTGAATGAACGATAAGTAAATATTGTGCAATGCTGATGCAGTTCGTGTTTTAGTTACATAATTGCTTCAGTAGACGTGGAACAACTAATTAATTTGAGTAGCTTTAGCTAATTGACTTTCACGTAAAGAAAATAACATTGGAAGGACCCTTTGCATAGACAATTTGTTGAGTATTTTTGTCACTCAGTCTTTCTGAAAGAACACAATTGATGAACTTGGAGATACCCTAATGCAATATACACTGTTAGATTCCAAGAGTGTGAAGTAGCTGGCAAGCTTAGCATTAGTTTGTGAACTATTTCACCCTCGTTGACCTTTAGTGCTAGTGAATTTATAAAAGACAAAGAAGAAAAACCCCAAACCAAATGATAATGAAACAACGAACAAACCACACGTGTAGGACCACGTTAACATATATTTTCAAGTAGAACCCTTACAATATTGTGTATCATGTATAAACATGGTATTGTATCGAGGGAATAATAAAGTGGGATCGAATAAGGCGCCTCGTATAAATCAAGGTCCCGAGGCTGCCTCGCCGCAACCTCCTCTGTCCTCACGGTGTTGGGTGGTAAGGTGTATATTAAGTTGCTGAGATTAAACTGGATAGTTTAGTGAAATATTGAACAGAAACTGTTTAGAAAATCTCTTGTGTTAAGGAAAATAATTCAAGAAATTTGAAGAATTACTATAAAGATTGCAATGTTAGTAGACACAAGAGATGTAGACTAATGCTTGCGATGCATAAAATGACAAAATGATTTCAAGAGTTACAACGTGAAATTCTTTAGTACATCCAAGTTTAATATGAAGCATACGTACATACATGCTCAAAGTACCAACATACTCTGCGGTTGTCGGCTTTATAATAAGCAATCCCATCTGGATGTCAGATGGCAGTCGTTCCGTGTTAAATATAATTCTACACTGATTTGAATCACTTGCTCATGAAAATTTACAAAAAATGTTGATTAGTACAAAACTGTTACAGATTTGCTGCAGTTTTATGTAAGACAGTAAATAATTGAGATGTTTAATTAATGTAACTTTACATTAATTAATATGTATTATTAATACATTTTTGTTTTAATTTAAGGGGAAACATCACTTCAGGACAATGTCGACCCCGTCCCAAAGAGGGTATCGAATTTAGGTCAAAGGTAGCAATTTAATTACCAATAACTTCCACATTCCATTAGTCTCGTCATCGTGTGTTTTCATCGGTCACATTGTTGAATCTTACGCTTTCACAACATTCAGCCAACGCTTCCCTGGCTTCCCACGAGCTCAAACTTCACCTTATACATAATTTTGTAAACCCAAATGACTCACCTAATAATTTATTAAACGGCTCTCAAACTTCGCGGGACCTTGGATTTGTTAGAATCGTAAAATTAACGCTGAAATACGAAATGTTTCTCTAATAACACTAAATATAAACACGTTGCCACACTTCAGAAGAGGGATAAACCCACTCCCTTAATAGCAGACCCTTTAGGAATCACTAGGTGAGCCGTTCGAACTAATAAAATACGAAATTCTTGGACACTCCTAATTCCGACACGGAAACAACGAAAAGAAATTTTATTGTAGAGATTTAAAGTTCAAATTGGATTGCGTGCTGGGTGTTTGGGTGCTTTCTGTGGTCCAAGGGTAAGGGTCAATTTAATTAATTACAGAAACCACGACATGCGCCCTATTAAACCTTTGTTACGCGGTACTATTATTTTACTTTCTACGATTGTTGTTGGTATTTAATGTTATTATTTTTTCTTCTTTTGTGTAGCTGGGTCGTTTAGTACAGCAATTTTTGTATTTACGTCATTCTTACTTAGTACCTAATCTTTAAGTATCCATCTGATTGATTCGCTTTCCATTAAGAGTATAGTTAAGCCCCGTATTTTTCTTCCAAATTTTCGCAATATTTTTAGATTTACTATTCACCTAAATTGAGCTTCATTAACTAATTAGCAAAATGTTCATCAAAAAGTTTCAAACAAGCTGTTAAACGAGCTAATTTTAACGTTAGCTCGGACTGTAATTTACATTTTTGCCGACGTTCATCTTAATTAATCCTTACCACTATTAAAAATACGAAAATGAGTTTGTTCATTCCACTTTCAAGGGTCGCCTGTTAAAACGTTTTCCATAAAGCTTTGCATAGATATAGCCTGATAACATGTTGATAATGCACTTTAGTTTTTTGCTTAGAACGTGATTGTTACTATCTGGCTTTTTGAGTTCTTATTATGAATTGTTGTTCTGTATGGTGTCGGACGTAAAGAATAGCACCATCCACTATCTTCCCGTGGGTGTCGTAAGAGGCGACTAAGGGACTTGCCAGAGAATGGGCAGCAGCGTTCTCTGTGCTTTTGTAACAACCGTACTGCGATCGCCAACCCGCCTGCCAAGCGTGGCGATTATGGCAAAACCCCCTCATGTTATGTCAATGTGGCGACACTTGGGGGAGGACTAT
The DNA here is from genome assembly GCA_949152445.1 of Cerastis rubricosa. Taxonomy (NCBI): domain Eukaryota; kingdom Metazoa; phylum Arthropoda; class Insecta; order Lepidoptera; family Noctuidae; genus Cerastis; species Cerastis rubricosa. The sequence goes on from OX424532.1 coordinate 17,008,950, forward strand.
GTCCATCAGTGGACGTTAAAAGGGCTGAAATGATGATGATGATGATTATGAATTGTAGCAACTGTGTTTACTGTTATCATATTCCTACCCTTACCCATTTTTTTTGAGGTTGTCGCAGCGTGTCTTCTTCTTCCATACTTCCTCTATTACTCGTCATCTCATCAGAAACATCCTTTCTTGCCATATCATCTTTCGCACAGTCCATCCATCGTTTCTTTGGTCTTCCTCTACTCTTACACCTATGTACATTCATACTGTGTCCTCCTTTTTGATAATAACTATAAAGCCGCCATCACCAAATTTTCGGGGAACTTTGCTGATTTTAGTGTTTGTTGTTTATTACCTATTTCGTGTCTTGGTCAGCATGGTTTAATGGGAATTCTGGATCGCTGCGGCTAAATATGGATGATATTTTGCAGTACTATATGTGGCAACGCCGCCAGTCTCTCGGGCACGTTACCAGCTGATATGGTTGAGGAGGAGTGTTTTGATGCCCATATAGAGCTTGTTGTTAGTTTATTTAATAGCTTTTAATTGGAATAATGAATACAAGGTGTTGTTTTGCAACCTCGTCAAATTCTAGGAGGTAACTATGCTAATGATTCTCAACCCGAATCAATAATAAAATGAGTAGGTATTTTTTTTATTTTTATTTATTTACTGAAATCGGTAACTGTGAACCACCCGTGTTTTAAACACGGGCCGTCTGATCCCCGCCTTATAACGTCGCTTACACACAAACAAAAAACCTCAAATGTTTTTTCGATAATTTTATAATCGCTAAACCACGTTAAGGGGGTTATTCTGAAATATTGACAAATTTAAACAGCAAAAAAACGCAGTGTTTTTTAATAATTTACTAGGTACCGTAATTTATGTTGATTATTTATGTCTTTTGTGACAACATCCTGAATTTTGACGAGGATGCAAAACAACACCTTGTATAGTTAGTTATGAAATTTTAACACACATAAACTTTATTCCTCATATAGATTATGTAGGTATCACAATTACTCTTGAACAAACACAGGCTAGGTAGTACATCGTCTGTGGTAAACGTGTCACTATATTCTACAAAATCAATTACCTACTCTGACAACCATGGTCAAAGGCAGCGAAACATTTTTAAAATTAAAAACTTACATTAGCGTCTACGCAATCTACTGATAAACATTACATAATATGAATGTTATATATAACCTTCGATTAACCAAATGCAGGATGAGTCAGACCGCTGCTGGTCTATTATAAGACCAGTGTTTGTACACCGTCTCTTGGTCTGACGGTGATCTATTTGCGTCAATAATGTCCTATGTGTCGATTATCGATTGAAGATCTAATTTTAAATGGGGAAGACGTTCATTAAGGTGGAAACGATAGGGTGAACCGCAAAATTCAAATTTTCTTATGTTTTTGCCAATTTGCTGGTCAGTGTCAGGTTTTATCTAAACTAATATTTTAAAGAGGAAAGATTTGATTGTTTGTTTGTTTGCATTGAATAGGCTCCGAAACTACTGGTCCGATTTGAAAAATTCTTTCAGTGGTATATAGCCCATTTATCGCGGAAGGCTATAGGCTATATACCATCACGCTACGATAAATAGGAGCGGAGCAGCAATGAAAAATATTGCAAAAACGGGGAAAATTTGACGCAGGCGAAGTTGCGCGGGACAGCTAGTCTTGAATAAATATGATACGCCAATATCATTACACTAGTTGCGTTGCTGCGGCATATCACAGCGATTGGCTAGCTTTGGTCGTTGCGGTCATCTTCCAAATTGTATTTTTAGTGATTTTAGATGATAGAGACTTTTTGATTTGAATTGATCGATTGGTTATTGGTGTGATTGACGTCCTGTAAATAAAAAAACCGGCCAAGTGCGAGTCTTACTCGCACACAGGGTTCCATAGCTCCAAACAATATAGTAACAATATTTTGAACTGTCATTCATTAGTTAGTAGTATTAGTTAGTAAACTTCCACACAACCGCAAAACTAAATTTGTTTTTCATAGTATGTTTATGAAAAACAAAGTTACTGCTGCAGTTTGATGAAAAAGTCCCATATCTCAAAAACTAAACATCATATCTTATTGAAACCAATTTTCGTTGATAGTTTTTTTTACGTTCTACAATCCTAAATATTTTCAGAATTTTCCTCCTCTTACTTTAGAAATTAGAGGGGGGGGGGACACACATTTTACTACTTTGGAAGTGGCTCTAGCGCAAACTATTCAGTTTAGAAAAAAAAGATATTAGAAACATCAATATCATTTTTGAAGACCTATCCATAGATACCCCACACGTATGGGTTTGATGAAAATTTTTTTTTTGGTTTTCAGTTCTAAGTATGGGGACCCCCTTAATTTATTGTTTTTTTTCTATTTTTGTGTGAAAATCCTAATGCGGTTTACAGAATACATCTACTTACCAAGTTTCAACAGTATAGTTCTTATAGTTTCGGAAATAAGTGGCTGTGACATACAGACGGACAGACAGACAGACAGAGAGACAGACAGACAGACATGACGAATCTATAAGGGTTCCGTTTTTTGCCATTCGGCTACGGAACCCTAAAAAGGAGTAATGGACGTGTTATAGTGATTGAGGTTTTATATATATGCTATAATAGTACATTATGATAATTATATGTGCGGTAAGTTGAAAATTACAGCCGAGGAGATATTGCTACAAGAAAGCAGAGGCTGTAATTACCAAAGCGCACGTATGTCATACGACGTTTTATAACATATTTGCGAGGAAATTCATCATTACTTGACGACATTTTCAAATAAAAATAATACAGCGAAAAGAAAAAGCGCGCGGAAAGATAGAAAAAAGAAAGAAAGAAAAAATATTTATTTGTCGCAGGGACATGACGTGCATACAAAATGAAAACAGTAAACATAGGTACAAAGCATAAGAAACATTTGTAAGTACAATAACATAAAATATACAACAGTAAGATTTTAAAAATAACAAAATAAAACAGAATTTAAGTTTTCAAAAGATTCGTCAGCTTGCACGTCGTGACTGCGACAAACAGGTTCCCACTCAGCATGATGCTGTGCTATGGGGGCAAAAAGCATTGAAAATTGCATTGCATTGAGCATTGAAAGCATTGATTTGAAAGCATTTTTACTTGTCCACAAATTATTAGATGCGCGCGTACCAGCGTTTTTTTTTAAGGCAAATTCACAAAACAGCCATTTATTACCAAATAAAGGAAATTAACATTTTCATGTTTTGTTACAGACAAATGATTGTAATTTATGGTCAAAATTAATTAAATTAAAGAATTAAATGTTTATTTATTATATTTTATCTCCCATAGTTAATTTTATTCATAAAATATTGACCACTTTTCTGACATAAAAATTCTTTGCTAAGATTTAAAAAAGTACCGTCCGTTTTAGACGGAGCATCTTGATAAACCGCGCGTTTTACATTACAATAACGCACAAGTACGTAATGAGATACATTACGATATTGAAATTGGTGATATAAGAAACCCTTTACGAGCAAATGTATCATAAAGTAGATTACTTCAATGGTTTGCCTTTACGTGTGAATCCATGAAAATACGAACCGCCTGAAAGTATTTGGTTAATTCAGTCGGGTTACAAACGTAATGAAAAAAACATCGTTAATCGTGACAGGTCTGCACTGGACAGCTCCATTCCCACGTCAGCCACATTCTTGACGTCATACTGAACCTTTTAACTCAAATAAAAATAACAAACAGTTTTCAGCACTTTATCCTCAGTTTTATAAAATCACCTAAACGTTCACAAACAAACAATCCAAATAGAAACGCTTGGATTATCCTAATAAAATGGGAGTTTTCCTAGAAACACTTAGTTTTGGTTGATGTCGAATGAAAACGGTAGCAGATCGTTTGAAAGACGATACTTTTTAGGGTGCCGTACCCAAAGAGTCAAAGGGGACCCTATTACCGAGACTTCGCTGTCCGTCTGTCCGTCCGTCCGTCCGTCGGTCACAAGGTTGTATCTCATGAACCGTGACAGTTAGCCAGTTGAATTTTCAACAGATTATGTATATTTCTGTTGCCGCTATAACAACAAATACTAAAAACAAAATGAAATAAATATCTAAGGGGGCTCCCATACAAAAAAGTGATTTTTATAAATAGGTACGGCCAAATCACTATTTTGTGTGAGAGCCCCCTTAAATATTTATTTTATTCTGGTTTTAGTATTTGTTGTTATAGTGGCAATAGAAATACATAATCTGTAGAAATTTCAACTGGCTAACTATCACGGTTCATGACATACAGCTTGGTGACAGACATACGGATGGACGGACAGTAAAGTCTCAGTAATGGGTCAGTTTGGGGTCCTTTGGGTACGGAACCCTAAAAACAAGCTTTCACCGCGGTCCTACCAACATTGAGGTCAAAAATAGTCCCACACTAACTGTGCTTTATTAGGATAAAAAGTATCCTATATTATTAACTACATGGGATACCTGAGTATCGACCCAAGATAGATATAGGGATGGAGGAGGCCTTGGTCCAGATATGGATGTCCCCTTAATAGGTTATGTTTAAAAATATGGAATTGTAAAATAAAGGGAATAAAGGTTATTTTGACTTGTTTTATTTTGTGTCTAACATCAAAATTTGTTCAAGCGTGAAAAGTAACAATCAGGCAGAGTTACTTTCGTGTTTATGATATTAAGTTTAGTTTCGTGTAAGTTGGATTTTTTTAAGTAGCAGCCAAGGAGCCTGGATTCGGGCCCGGCTGATGGCAATAGGCTCGCCCCTATTACATGGGACATAACCTTACCGAAAGAAAGAAAATAAGTTTATTTGGCACATGCCACAAGTACACAAAATAAAAAAAAAAAACTTAAATCTAAACAAAATAAAAAAAAGAGGGATAACACCTCACACCCCTGACACCTCTGCCTAACACTTTTGGGATTACAGGCGTCAATTTTATCTCAAAGAGACGGGACGGGAGGCATTCCAAAGTCAACCGTATCAACATGCTTCCCCATAATTTCCGAAATGCGAGATGTATGATACTCGTAGCAGACGCGTGGTTGGCAGGCCCATTCACGCGACACTCACGCTTCCGACAGATATTGAGCCTTGTTCTCGATATCTGTCCTCTATTTCACGTTGTGTGAACGTCTATAGAGTGGAAGGGACACCGACGCTAAAACTGTTACCAAGTATTCAGTACTTACATCATTCTGAACCACCCTCATAGAAATTTTCGTCGGTTGCAAAAAAAAGCTAAGAAGTTTCCTACGAACTGCAGTACCCGCACTGTCAAATTGTATTGAACAGCAGTTTTTAGGGTTCGGTACCTCGAAAGGGAAAAACGGAACCCTTATAGGATCACTTTGTTGTCCGTCCGTCGGTCTGACAGTCTGTCAAGACTCTCTTTCGAACGCGTGGAGATATCAAGCTGAAATTTATATCAAATACTTAAATCTACTGTCCCTTGGAGCTGTGAAAAAATCAAACTTCTAAGCCAACGCAATCAAAAGATACACCCGCTTATGCCACAAATTTCCGCAAATTTTCGACACTCGCAAGGGAATCAAAACGTACAGGTTACTTCCCGTGAACTCAAAATCTTCAAAATTTCGTATCGTTTAAAATAATCGTCTTATAGCACAGATAATGGAATAATTGCGAAAACCGTATTTTTTTTGTTACATCATATAATAAAAATATTTTAATAATTTTTATACGGAACCCTCGGTGCGCGAGTCCGACTCGCACCATGCCGATTTTTTTTTTAAAGTCGGGTTGTCAATACGTGGGAACCGCCTTAGCATTGGTGTTCCTTCCATCTTGTATAGGGTTTTAGACATAGCAATTTATTTCATGTTGTTACAGCGATAGGGAAAAAGAAGAAACCAACTTTTTTCTAAGAATACCCCAAGTTTATAGTCTATGGCATTCTACTGCTATTACCAAAGAGCCCAACGGATGGCCACACAGCTGAGTTAGGTCATCGCAAGTTCTGGCAACTGTGGGTGCAGGCTGTAGCCTATCCATCGGAAATCGCAGGTAACAGTTGGAACAGACAGCGTAATTAAGTAGTAGCCCCCTGGCGTACTCGGCCGGACTGTAGAGAGGTTAGCACATACTGACGCAGTCTGTACCTATATTCTGTAAAAATGCCGGTACAAACGCATTTGATTTGACTGGAAATCGAGGTCGACATTCGGTGACATGCTTGCAGTTGGCAGTTCCATTTCCTCTGCAGTCAGTCACAGCTCTGACATTTATATTAGTAAATACAACCGAATTATTCCATAGTATACTTCCAGCTGACAGAATTTAATATTGCGATGATAATGGATTATCTTCTCTTCGTAGATCCACTAGATATATTACTTACCCTTAGGTAAGTAAGTAGTGTTTATAGTCCGGGGCTTTTAGATTTGAACCCTGCATTAAATATAAACAGCGATTTTTTTCTTGAATCATGTACTTGACTCTTCAAATAATAAAAAAAAATTAAACATTTTCCGAGACCGGATCAAGCTGAAAAAGACGAAAACGCGTTTTTGTGAATAAAAACATGGGAAAAAAAGTTAACAGGACAAATTTAGTTACTTTAGGTAAAGAATTGGTGACAGTCATATATTTTTTCAGAATTAAACATTTTCGTCCACGAAAATTACGGTAAAAAAACATTTACGAAATTTTTGGATTGTACTTAAGGCAAAAATATAAACAGCGGTTTTTTTACATAAAATAACTTAAATTAAAATATTACACCGCCTATAAACAAAATTAAACAAATCGTACTACCGGAAGTTATTATTACCAGTTTTTTTACAATAGCGGTTGAGGCAAAAAGGTAACAGGGTTTAATTTAGTTTAACTTTCATCTAAAGGCTATTTCTAACCTATTTACACGAAAATTAAACACTTTAAAACAAATCGTGAAAAAAAAACAAATAATGTTTACGTAAAATACGTCTGCTAGCTTTATTCTTGTATCTGGCGCAGCACTTTCATAGGAATTTGATCTTTCCGAAATAGAAATAAGGTGTACAATCGCGTAACTCAATAAAACACCGACTCAAACAACAACACAGTCATACGCACACAATGAACGCAGCGCTTATCTTGTTTACGCACACTAGCACACGCCGTACGCCGCACGCTGCTTAGCGCTGACACCGTGCATCGTAATTTAATTTTTACTTTGACAATATTAATTATCGCTCTAATTTGTTTAATTTTGGGGATTAAGGTTTGGATTTATATATTTCTCATTATTCAATGAATTTAAATCCTGTTACATTTTTGCCGTAAGTAGTATTTAAGATTTCTTGATTTTCTATGAAGTCCGGAGCAGAATTTGTTTAATTTTCACAATAATAGTTAGACATGGTGATGTAAATCATTTTAGCACTATTTTTGTCCTGTTAATATTTTTGCCTTAAGTACGAAGTCAAATTATAAGTCTTTTTAAAAAAAACGAATGTTCCGTGGACGAAAATGTTTATTTTTCTGACCTACTTGTAGTACTCAATCTGTTCTACAAATACTCTAAATAAACATACCTGTTTATATTTTTTTCCACCAAGTTAAATACATATTAGACGTTTTCTTAAAAAAAACATACACGCGGAGGTGAACTTTTCGCGGGAAACAGCTTAATATACTCTCCTGTCCATACCCTACACATTCAATGAAAAAAATCGCTGTTTTTAATTAATGCAAAGTTAGCCTAATATTCGGCGTAAATTCCCCGGACTATTATCTAAGGGCTTAAGAAAACTAGATAATTAGTAAATGTTTAGCTAACGGAGATAAACATTTATTAATTATCTCGTTTTCATAATTCTCTTGCCCTTATCCCAATTCATTTGGGGTCGGCGCAGCAAGTCTTTTTCTGCCATACTTCTCTGTTACTCGTCATCTCATCAAACACCTCGTTTCTTTGGTCTTCCTCTACTCTTATCATCATCAGCCTATAATGTCCCACTGCTGGGACACAGGCCTTCTCTCTATGAGAGGGAGTGGGCTGTAATCCACCACAGTGTGGTTTGGTACATGTCAAAGGTCTTCGAATTTTTAGTTCTAGGGCATGTCGGTTTCCTCATAATGATTTCCTTCACCGTTTTTGAGGGCAGCGGTGATGAAATAAATTACACAAAGTAATGCGCTTGTCTGGGTTTAAACCGGCTTACTGCTCGTAAGTCGGGGCTGCCACCACTGGGCCACCGCTGCTCTACGCTTATACCCATTGTCATTAATACTCAAACATTATCACGTTTTACTAAAACGTATCTAAATTCAACATGTTTTACATGAAGCGACTGTCGCATGTCGGTCTAATTAAACGTAAACAAAACACTACCTATCTGTACATCGTTCTTAGTACACACATTAAAATTATCATAGTTTTCATGTCATTTATTATTGCACAGATGGATGCTCTTGCCCATCAAATCGATAACCTTACGTAGCCCGTTACATCACCGCCAGGAATGCAGATGATAGCTCCAATATCATAGGTAGGCAGATAGGTAGGTAGGGTACGCTTCAATAAATGAATCATCATTTTATGAGTACCTATTTCCTTGTTGAAAAGTACCGAATACGCCTTCAACCAATTGAGTAATTAAAAGTTTATTGGTAAATCGTTGAAGTCATATCTGGCTAGAAATCTACTACTCATCGTACGAAGTACCTACGTTCTAAGACTACTGTGAGTTACCACGGTTTCAAAATCAAAATAAAAATATTTTGATTTTGAAACCATAGGCCTCACTTATAACGTCGACAAAAAGGTGCTCGGTTCGGGTTGGTCGTTTCCTATGTAGAACAACCGGCAAGAACCTCCATGGTTACTCTTTTAAAATTATTTGGTTTTACACTATTTCTATGTTACAGCGTTAGTACTTAAGTATGGGAGAACAGCGTAAGCCCGACCCCGCCTGGAACAGCACGACGACCTCTGCCAGAGGACGTCACATGTATAACCTGGGCGAGTCCCTCAACTTCGATCCCATCGCTCCTATGGAGCACACCCACTATCCCCACGACCCCGACCAACGTTCGGACGTTCTCGACATAGCGCTACTCAAGAATGTCAACCTTAAGTGGCATTCCATCGAGACTTTACATGAGCTTAACTCAGATCATCGACCAGTGCTCATGCACTTAGTTCCTCTCTCGGGTCCTTCTGACCCCAGCCAGCCCCCGCCGACCCAAGTGATAACCGACTGGAGGAAAGTCAACGAAAAGCTGAAATCCACCACGTCGCCTCACCTAGAGGCCATTCCCGACCACATAGTCTCAGTCGCAGACTCGACGGCCGCACTCGACTCGTTTACAGAACACGTGCAATCCGTACTGAAGGACTGCTCACGGGAAGTCCCACCAATGAACGATCAACGCTGGATACTTCCCGCTGACGTACGTGAACTGATAAACGAAAAGAACGCGGCCATCCGTGCCTACAGCAGCATTCCCTGCGAGGCAAGCAAAGCCCACATGCGTAAATTACAGCGTGTTGTAAAGGATCGCACCAGTGAGTTTCGTAATAATCAATGGGACAAAACGCTAAGCGAACTCGAGCCTACCCACCTAGCCTTCTGGCAGCTGCAACGCAAGATGCGCTCCACCGAAGAGGCTTCGATGCCTCCCCTCACCCGACCCGATAAGAGCGTCGCATTCGACGACTCTGAGTAGGCCGAGTGCCTAGCCGACAGCCTGGAGTCCCAGTGCTCCCCAAGCTCGCAACCAGTAGACAAGCGACATCTCGATGAGGTGAACGCATTCGTCGAACGTAGAACCGCCCTGCCCCCCGAAGAAGACCCTGATGATCCTCTGCCTCCGGTCACAGCTGACGAAGTGCAAGACATCATTTGCAAACTTCAACCGCGGAAAGCACCCGGCTCCGACGGATTCACCAATAGGGTGTTCAAACTCCTCCCCGCTCAGCTCGTCGTGTTAATGGCGGCCATCTTCAATGGCGCCCTGAGCAACAACGCGTTTCCCCAAATATGGAAAGAGGCCACTGTCATCGGTTTCGCCAAGCCAGGCAAACCCAAGTCTGAGCCTTCGAGCTACAGACCTATCAGTCTCCTGAATGCACTCGGTAAAATCTACGAGAGACTTATGTATAAGCGACTCAAAGACTTCGCCGAGGTTAAGAGTCTCATCCCCAACGAACAGTTCGGCTTCAGGACCGGACACTCTTGCATTCAACAGGCCCACCGCATCGTAGAACACTTGAGCGCTGGCTTCCAGCGTGGAGCGATGACGGGTGTGTTGTTTTTCGACATAGCAAAGGCATTCGACAAAGTCTGGCACAACGGCTTATTATATAAGCTGTACAAACTGGGAGTGCCGGACCGTCTCGTGCTCATCTTACGAGACTTTTTGTCGGATCGCACCTTCCCCTTATCTTTACTCTGTTCACCAGTGACATCCCCAAGAACAAGAAGGCACAGCTAGCCCTGTTCGCGGACGACACGGCCATCTATTACACTGGCTATAGTCACGACGCTATTTACAGCACCCTCCAAACCTCAGCCAACGTCTTAGGCGCTTGGTTCCGGAAATGGAGAATCGAGGTGAACCCCGACAAGAGTCAAGCAGTTCTTTTCTTTAAACCGCGTAAAAATAAGCCACTCGCACTCAGCCCGATCACAATGTACGGTAAGCCTATCCCTTGGGAGAAGCAAGCCAAGTACTAAGGAGTCTTACTTGACAACCACCTGTCTTTCGCGGCGCACATCAAAGCAGCTCGCGACCGAGCTGCCTTTGCTATGGGTAGGCTTCATTTCATGATTTCGGCAAAAAGCAAATTGTCACTCAAGTGCAAGTTGCACCTTTATACCGCGGTGATCCGCCCCATTATGACGTACGCTTGCGTCGTGTACGCTCACACGAAGCCTAAATAAATCCATAGGATGCAAACCTTGCAGAACCGGTTCTTACGTAGAGTCACGGGAGCTTTTTATGTCCGTAACGACCGTCTACACGTAGACCTTAGAATGCCCACCGTCCTTCAGTTTATGTAACGTCTTTCGAAGCATTTCTTCGATAACGCCAGTAAACACCGTAATCCCCTGATCGCAGCGGCCGCCCGTTACGAACCCTCGCGCATTAGTACAGTACGCCGTCCTCGGCATACCCTCGTCACTCCCGATGATGCTACCACCCTCCTCCAGGAGAGTAGCAAAGAGACTAGCACTCTTAAAAAGTTCAGACACAAACCGCCGTCTTTCCGACCTCGCCGTCGAGGTCCGTCGCGACGTCCCAGTCCATGCCCTCCCCGACCCTCGCTCGAGCCAGCCCGCGATGCTGTGCCAGTAGTTTTAAATCAGCCCCTAAATAATGATATCATTCAGATCCAGCCTGACCCCATGCAGTCCTCCCCCAGCGACGCCCTGAGCCGAGGCTCGTACCCCACAGGGGGTGCCCTTAGCGTATAGTCGCTTAGTTTGTAAGTTTTTATGCCCTGGCTGGAGGCCTTACTCTTAAGGCACCCACAGGATAGTCCGGTTAAGTAGACGACAAACTCCTAGGTTGAACTGCGAGAGATTCATAAAAAAAAAAACTTAAGCCCAAGTATAAGTCGTAAGTTTGTATAGTATAAGTCGTCGCTAACTACAAAACGTAGACAAGATAAAAAGTTACCAAGGATCTAGGAATCTATAAGGCCTACAATGTCCACATATTTACAAACAATCGTTAAATAAGAAGAAGAGTCTACAGTTTCCTTTGTAAGTCACCATCTTCCTATCCTAATCTCATACTACTCAGAGTTGGTGTCACATGCTTTTTCCTTTTTTTGTCTCCTGTCAAACGTCACTCTATCATTTACACTATCTTTTTCATATAACTCGTCACACAATGCATACATATTTTCTATGGTTGTACTATCCCCTACTAGAAAGGTTAAAAACATTTTTTATAGAAAACTGGCCCAAGTCAGAGACAAACATAGTTGATCAGAATCAGAATAAAAAAAAATACTGTTCCACTAGGCGTAATTAAAAAAATTTCCATCTTGCTTGAAAATTCCAAGTCCAGAATTCCATTTTTTACTCCATCTGAATACGGAAACTTTCACATTATTTGAAACCCAGCTATTATAATCCTTAACACGACAAACCACACCACGACAGCTCACGAGTTTAGTATCAATCACAATTTAATTCTGAAGAGTACCCACCAGCAACCACAGAACCAGTATGACGTCACATAACATGTTCCATGTTTACACGTTTGTCAAACTGTCCGCTGTTCGCTTGCGGGACAGATGGACAGACCGCAACGTTTCAGTTAGATCCCGCTGGCAACAGTGCGGTCGCAGTCATATTTGTGGTTATCTGCGTTAGTGTTACGCTGCGGGAATTTGAGCTTTAAAGGTTTTTATTGATTATTTATTTGTTGTGTTTGTTATGCCCATTACATGCCGAGTTTCCTCCATGCCTCGAAAAGCATTTGAAGCCTTTGGTCTCGGCTGTCATTTGTAGATCTTTGACAGTCGTTACAGGTAGTCAGTGACCCAAAAGTCTGACAACCAGTCATACCAAAGCGTATCAACAACAACAACATATATTTATTTTCAGGCAACTTTGGCCCTTATAACTTACAGACTATCTAACATACCCTATCGTATCGTATTACCCATTACTAACGGGGTTCAGGAGGTCAGATATGCAGTCGCTCCATGTAAAATACTGATATTCAGCTGCCTCCGGTAAGACTGGAAGCCGACTACAACATAGTAGGGAAAATGCTAGGCAGATAATGTTATTCAAATTAAAATCACGCGTATTTAACCTGTGCTTTTGGTTTTGGTAGAGAAGATTAAGTATCCAGTTACGCGAAATAAGTGCGCACTTTGTTGCTATCCGCTCAAGCTTTGCTAGTACTGGTACTTAGTGGCACTCTAAATGTACCAAACCATGTCCTGTAGTGACCGTATGTCCTTTTACTCCCTTTAAACTGGATGGAGGCGTACAAGACTATTGGTGACCGTAAGCGTACTTCCTAAATAGAACTGAGAGAGATATTTTATGGTTTTTCTAGTCGTTGAAATTTACTGAGAGACAAGACTTTCATCAAATAACACAAAACTGTCCATCTTCATTCCTATTTCCATCTACAACCAAACATCACTAAACTCCTCAGAAAATTCAATTAATTAAATTTTGTACACACCGCGACACATCCAGCTAAACATGTCCAGTATAACATGGCCTTGCTATGTATAGATTTCCCGTACAATGAGAGATCGGCATAAAGGTTCGGTTTTGTATAGCTTCATTGGTCGTCAGTCGACGTGCGTACCACAAGATGCCATAGACCAACAGCGACAGGAACTAGTTATTACACAATTTACTAAGAGCAAATTGAAAAATGATTCATACAAGAACATTCGACCTTCATACTCCACAGAGTGCATCATGGCTGAAAATAATACAGCTGGTACACACTGACCTCGATTTAGACAAAATAACTTTTAGTTTACGACACTGCTCTTTACCTAGTTACGCTTTAATGTTATACTGAAAATTTTGGATACAGTGCAGTATTATTATGGTTCTATCTGAGCTAGATGTTTGGTTATATGCCCGAAATGAACTGCCGATTTTTCAAGCTTGTTGTTACCTAAAAACATTTTTTAAATATATTTTTCGTATTCTTAGCAAACCCTTTTAATTGATACCGATATCATGGCATAAAAAATAACAAGTCCGCCATGTTTATTAATCCATCATATTGGATTTAGAATGTCGCCACATAGCATGCATTTGCATGCAACCATGCATTGTCATTATGCTAATATTATTAGTATATTGCTCCGTATGGTGTCGGACGTAAAGAATAGCACCATCCCATATCTTCCCGTAGGTGTCGTAAGAGGCGACTAAGGGACTTGTCAGAGAATGGGCAGCAGCGTTCTCTGTGCTTTTGAAATAATCGTACTGCGATCGCCAACCCGCCTGCCAAGCGTGGCGATTATGGCAAAACCCCCCAAAAGTCAATGTGGCGACACTTTGGGGAGGCCTATGTCCAGCAGTGGACGACTTTTGGGCTGAAATGATGATGATGATGATGATGCATTGTCATTCAAAATAAACGTGTGTGCAAATGTGTGAGACGTGGTTTGCTAAATTGTCCATAAATTTATGTTATCCATGTTTAAATTTGGTGTAACAGTTAACATCCTTAATACTTGACACCCGTATCTTCTTCTTTATTAATCAGTGATGAATATAAATGTTGATGAACGGAGACGGAGAGGAAGAACAAGGAATGATATAAGGGAGGAAGAACTAAATGATGGCGTGACGGTTGTCAGAGACAAGGGCTGGCTCATGATGATGCGCTCGAAATTCTGACAACCACCAATTCTTCAACCACCAAATTTCAGCTCAATCTACCTAACTATTTTTAAATTCAGTTGCAAGATTTGATTAGTAAAGAAGAAGATACGGGTGTCAAGTATTAAGGATGTTAACTGTTAAACCAAATTTAAACATGGATAACATTAATTTATTGACAATTTAGCAAACCACGTCTCACATTTCAAAACATTTTGCAATAGCGAGAATCAAATATTTCGATTTACCAAAACATTAATTAATTAATAATGATTGCTACATCAAAATATAGGAAATCGGACGATTAATTAAATTGATTTAATTAAACCGATAATTCTACTCGACACTATACAAAGCACCCTAAATAGGTTAATCGATTTTCGTTCAAATCGAGTTCCGTTAAACAGCATCTGTCGACTAAGTATAGATTATTTTATGAACTTCTTTATGGGGTATTTAAAAGATGCTGAAGACTGTTCATAAAACTAAATTTATACCACCCAACTTGTTAGAAGTGATTAAGTAACGAACCGTTCGGTAGATGTATCTCCCTCTTCCAATATCGGAACCCCGCAACTGCGGCCACCGAACCGAACAACGTAATAATTCACTTTCAAACTACTAAACTGCTTCCAGTAATTAGTTATGTCAGTCAACATGTACTACTGTATCATTAAGTGAACCCGTAGCCAATAATCTTGTTACTTATTTAATTTTATTTGTTACAGGCTCAAATCCCAACGCTCAAGCTTCCAGCGCAAAATTGACTGAATATAACGAAATTGTGATATAAAAATGACTACGGGCTTCCACTTTACGCTTTAATATTTTGTACGACATGAAGAGAAGATGGCAATCCATTGACAGTTAGGTTGGAAGTGAAGTTGTGTATTGTGAATTTGCGAGGCAATGGTGTGGAAATAAAGCAATGACTGCGAGGGAGGTGGACCTGACAGGCGGCGCGCCGTGGGGCTTCCGCATGCACGGCGGCACCGATCAAAACCAACCACTCAGGATCTCTAGGGTAGGTTCAAAATGTTTTCTCCTTTATACTGAACATACTTCCACGCGAGCGCGACTCTTACAATCTGCGCTCGCAAAACATTAAACGCTGCTGCGGCTTCCACTTTAGCACACACGGCTCCAGTTTCATAAAATTGTTTCTAAATTCATTGCTGACTGTTCCATATACATACTTTTAACAACATCCGTTGAACCCTTTTCCTATAAATCGGATTACGTCAGACCTACGCTTTATACAGCTAAACGAAATCAATTGGTGTGAAATAAGTTTTCAATAATAAAGCAGATTGCAATGGGAACCGACCGAGTTTGTAATAAGAGCAGCGAGTGTTTCTTCAAACTCCTCACAGGATCGGATTACGCAATTAAAGTTCGTTGTAAATGGTGAAACAGCTCGTTCTCGTCGAAAGCACTTTGTTTGTGGGAACTCGGTACAATTTATCAAGAGAATTGTACTGTTGAAAGGGAACTACTTGTTATATTACTCGGCTTGGCGGCAGCGCTATCTGGTTATTTAGTTCTTTCCTTTGAGAAAATAAGAATTTGTTATAACTGATTTAATGTTCGGAAAGTTCACCACCTGTTGAGTTGTTGTTTTGTTACTTGGAAGTTTTCTTTTGTTGGATTAGTGTGAATATGTATGAAAATATTGTGATGGATCACACTTATTAGTTTTTTGTTAATCATTTCTTCTAAGATCAAGAGAGTATTTAGTTCATCTCTATAAGATAAATATAAAAGATAATCGTCATCTTCCTGCCCTATCCCATTTTATTTGGTGTCGGCGCAACACGTCTCTTTCCTCTATTCTCCTCATTTGTCATGCTATAATTTACTCCTTCTTTCTTTTTTCTTTCTAATTTAAATTGGAATGTGAAGTTGATCTGTTCATTCATAAAAGATAATGTCACATTGTTCGCGTACTTCTGATTCCAATATAAGTACTACATTGATCAGTACTACATTGAAAACTTGTATTTTAAAACTATTAAAATTATTCATTTTTACTTATTAATTACAGCATGGTTAAAGTAGGTCATTCTAAAATACTCACCTCAACAAGCTACAAGTGAATCATAACTTTAAAGTGACCATACGTCCCGTTTCGAACGGGAAGCAATTTTGATTTAAGTTAAGGTACGTTTGCACGATATAATTTATTTACCTAATAAGGTAAGGTCCGGTACAAAAAAATAATAGCGAAGACTGGAAGAAAAAGAGATTTTCGGCTTTTTAGACCTGTAACAGTACACTCACATTTCGCCAGTTATGTTTAAGTCCCATGATGTAATAGAGGAAATTCTATTATCTGATGAGCATCAACCGGGCATAATCAAGATTCTGGGTTTTTTATCAAAAATTTCTAAACACTAAGTACTACTAGAAAAAGAGTAACACTTTCCCTTCTTGAGAATCATCATCATCATTTCAGCCGAAAGACGTCCACTGCTGGACATAGGCGTCCCCGAAGTGTCGCCACATTGACCGGTCCCGTGCCACTCACATCCAGCGGATCCCTGCAACCTTCACCAGGTCATCGGTCCACGTAGTGTGAGGCCTTCCAACGCATCGTCTTCCGGTTCGCGGTCGCCATTCCAGAACTTTTCGGCCCCATCGCCCATCAATTATGCGAGCAATGTGCCCTGCCCACTGCCACTTAAGTTCTTACGTACTTTTTGAGAATCGTACCCAGCAATATTAGCAGTATACACATTCAGGATCCAGTATCAGGACCAAGGATTCCAGTATTAGGAAAATTGTGTAGACCAACAAGGCAGTGAATCAATCATAATTATGACTACTAAAGTTACAGCCACCAAATCTCTAACATACTTATTCACTTCGTATTGCTTACGTTTTGTTATTTTTCCAGCGCTACAGTGATACTCCCGAACGATGCCTCTACGTAAGTAAGACTGCGCCAAATCGTTTGTTCACCAAACAGTAATCAATCATCTCAGTAACGAGATCGATATCTTCTTCTTTAATAAAATTTGTTTTTGTTTACTAAGCAACGATAACGGAATCCGTGACATTTTTCTCATTTGTCTTGCTTTTTATTAACTTAGATATCTAACCGCATAATTGATGAAGTCTTGAATAAGATTGTGCATTGACTAATGACTATGAGTTTTGATTTGAAAATCTTTTAATAATAATTTCTATTGAGTTTCGTAGCTTCGAAGAAAGTTGAAAATGTAGCCGTGGTGTGAAAAGTTTCCAAGTGAAGTTCTGGTTCAGATGATCTATTTTTGTGACCCAAAGAATCGATACATCGAATTCAGAACACAGACTTCTTATACACAGTTTCAGTCTAGCACTCTATGTAAAGTGCCCTTTTCAGTGGCAACTCTTTATGCTAGCAGAAAAATCTTTTGACGACACCTCTTTGAAATCTTCGGGAGTTCTCTTCGAATTAAATTATAATAAGTTCTGAGATCAAAATGATAAGAGTCCTCAATCTTAAACATCAACGATTTGTCAAGCAAGATGAACAATATCTGACTAATTTATGTGATTGAAAGCATGTTGGCACTTTATTAATATGTCTAGTTCTAATAAAACTTTTCATGATATTAGTTTCATTTAACATTACCTAGGTGTATATAAAAATACATTATCTCATATTAATTTATTTCAGAAAAATGGTCATCATCATTCATCATACGGAACAAAAAAATCAATAGGTATTAAGGACGACATGGTGTCTTCAGTTTTTAACTAGCACTAATATGTTATCTACTCACAAGGAAAAAGAACGGGAGTGCATGTTGGAGATTTACAAGTATTTCCCTATCACAGAGGAGGCTAAAGCCCCATCAACAGTCAGATGTTATATTAATATGCTTGTCATTACGGTGGCATAAATTACGTATTTTTTCTATTAAACATATTTTTTCCGCGTGTTGCTCTTTAGTTGGATTAGGAATTTCCTGGAGTTCCCTGACTCTTTGATTGTAGCCATGCTAATTTTCCATCATTTCCTTGCATGTCCGAAACTGCCCAGAAACTGAAAAGTAAACGTTATATTTACAATAAACAATACTTGTAGAGTTTAATATTTCATGGCAATAGTGGCCATTGCCCTTTCTCTAATATCGCTTCTGCTTATGAAATTTAATGGTCCATGTCCCATGCAATATTAATTTTAAACAATATGTTCACTGCGATTTATTTGAAAAATAGATATTGGAAGACACTATTGCCATCGCGCTGCTATTGTTTGCTCCCGGTGAGTGCGATAGGGACAGTAGGAGCTCAGAGCGATAATAGCACAAAATTTCTCAAAAAATTATTCGAAAAGTTTTTAAGGTGGATGCGACAAGGTGGCCCGTGAAATTTGCACGACAGTGTGAGGTTGTATGTTTTGGTTGTAGTTTACGGGAAATACCCTGTTGAATTTGATTCCCTTGCGAGTGTCGAAAATTTGAGGCATAAACGGCTGTATCTTTTGATAGCGTAAAGTTTGAATTTTTCACAGCTCCAAGGGACAGTAAATTTGAGTATTTGATATAAATTTCCGCTTGATACCTTTACGCATTCCCGAGAAAAAGGGTCTTGACAGACATACAGACGGACAGAAGGACGGACAACAAAGTGATCCTCTAAGGGTTCCGTTTTTTCCTTTTGAGGTACGGAACCCTAGAAACACTACAATAAGCATAGTCAGTTCCACTGCTGGGACACAGGCCTCCTCATATGAGAGGGTATGAGCCATAATCCACAACGCTTGCCCAGCGCGGGTTAGTAGTTATCACACATGACATCACGCCTGAAATCCTCGAAGGGTTGGGTAAAGTTGTACCTAATAGTACACCCACATTTATCTTTAAGTCCCATATAATTTGGGGCGAGCTTATTGCCATTAACCGGGCACAAATCCATACTCCGTGGCTGCTACTGAGAAATTCCTAATCGAAAAACCTAATAACAAAAACCCAGGAATCGAGCCCAGGGATTCATGATCAGCAATCACGATTGCGACCATTAAACCACCGAGGCAGATGTCACCATGTCTTCTGAATGTTTGGTTCGATGTTTTTATCACCGTTTTGACCGACCCACTTTATTTCATCAGAAGTGCTCAGTTCTGATGAAATAAAGTACAAAGAGTAACGCGCCTGCCTGGGTTTGAACCAACCATCTTCAACTCGGTATGTCAGGGCCCTGACCACTGGGTCACTACTAAAAATAACAAAAAACAGAAAATTACTAGAACTTAGTTGAAACTCACCTGTATGAATAAAATAACAAAACACTAAAAGAATCAACGTCACGTTTAAAAACTTCATTTTGTAATAAGTAATTGCAACTAATTAAATCGAATTAAACGTCTGCACTGGTCCGCTGTAAGGTTTTGAATAATGCAATAACTCATGGATCCTACAAGTAGGTTAATTACTCATAAAAAATAATTAAATTCTTAAAGCCAAAGTGTATCGATTCAAAACAACAGAGTTCTGAGAATGTGTATAAATTTTGTACCAAGTTAGGTAAAAGAGATGGCAGACTTGCTCGCTTTTATGACGGATAACACGAGGAAACAAACTAAAGTTGATATAAGGCTGTGAAGCGCACATCTAAAATACAAGGTGGAGAAGACAATACGACATCCAGTCTTACCAAGGGTTTTCGTATTACCCAGTTACTGGGTTGTGGAGGTCAGATAGGCAGTCGCTCCATGTAAAATACTGGTACTCAGCTGCATCCGGTTAGATTGGAAGCCGACCCCAAGATAGTTTGGGAAAAGGCTTGGCAGATGATGATGGAGAAGACAATTCGACTTAAAACACTAGAATTATTCATCATTTCAGCCCGAAAGACGTCCACTGCTGGACATAGGCCTCCCCCAAAAAGGGGGGTTTTGCCATAATCAAACCCGGTAATCGTGGATCTAACAACAGTAATACTGAAAGACAAGCTTCTTAAGGCTGTCAAGAGTTTCAATAAACTGAAAACGAAAGGTGACAAATTAAATTCTACTCACTTGAACCGTAATTCCGTGGCCAAACCTTTATATGTAGCGGAAACACTCACGTACAAAACTCAAAAACTTTACTTCTTGGCGAGACAATTCAAGAATAGCCATGGCTTCAAATTTTGTTGGACAACAAACGGTATTGTGTACCTCAAAAAGAACGAAGACTCCTCGCATACTCGTATCAACGACGAGGCGGACTTAGAAAAAATACGGAACACAATATGACTGTTACGTGCTACGATCTATCTCTCCAAACATTTTGAAGCTTTTTTGATGCATGCTTTCCTTTATTGTATTATTGTAAGATATGTTTCTGCCCTTTGTAATACACTCTTCAGACCACACTCAAGTCATACATTTAACTCATTTACACACCTTTCTTATCATACGTTTATTTGTAGTTTAAAAATAAATCAAACTCATATAGTCCAAAACATACTTGAAAAAATCACACACACACACATATATATAAACACACTATACAAACACTTCCTCACAAATACACACATCATAAAAACAGCATACTCCACTACAGTTATAAATGCTTTCCATAATTATGTTCAAACCCCCGATAAAAATCCCATGCAAAATTATGACTTTTACAAAAATTCGCTGATATAATCGACCTCACTGCTAACATTGATAGTTTAGCCGTATCCCACTCGCAAACTGCCGACATAGAAGAATGTCACACTATCATCGCTAGTACTTCTAATAATCAAATACTCATACTAACTCAGAACATCCGAAGTATAAACTGCAATATGTCAGGCTTTGAGATTTTGTTAAGTAGATTAAAACTGGAGTGCGACATTCTAATACTGACAGAGTGTTGGCTCTCTTGTGTATCGGTAATTCCAAAACTGGACGGATATTGTCATGTAGCGACTAAAAATAACAACAAACAAAATGATGGTGTAGTTATTTATTATAAAGAGAACCTTAATGTCCGCATAGAGGAACCTGACTTTCAGGATTGTAATTGTCTGGTGGCTATTGTAGAAGAGCAAGTAGCTATTATAGGTTTATACAGATCGCCATCATTTACCAACATAGATCCGTTCCTTTCTTCCTTAGACAAAATACTACAACTAGTTTCGATCTATAAACACAGTGTGTTAATGGGTGACATAAACATTCCAATAAATCCAGAAAAAATAGACATGCACGGGGAACGATACTTAACTTTAGTTGCTACACACGGCCTACTACCAGCACATAGCCTAATAACTCGTAGTGACAGTGAAACTTGTTTGGATCACGCCTTAATAAAGACTATAAGTCCTGCCACTACAATAGTCCCTTTCTCAACGTTAACTGACCATTATCCGGTTTTACTATGTCTTCAGCTAAAAAAAATAAGGCATTATACAAAAACCACTATAACTAAAGTTAACGATGAAGGAATAATACAAGACCTATTACAACTTGATTTTGATCCAATTTATCAGTCGGCAGATCCTAACCTTACACTAAATTACCTGATACAATCCCTCCAATATATTATTGAAAAAATACAATCACAAAAACCTTACCAAGACGATCAAAAATAATAAAGCCATGGATAACCCCGGGTTTACTGAGGTGCATGCGAAATAGGGATAAGTTACACAGAAAAGCAAAATTATCACCGAAAAATGAAAATATTCAAACCACTTTCAAACGTTACAGAAATTTTTGTAACACTCTGTTACGAAAAATAAAGAGAGAGTACGAAAAAAATCTAATTAATAATGCACAAAAAGATAGTAAAAAATTATGGAAAGCTATTAGAAACATTTCTAACACAACAAAATCAATACAAAGCACAAAAGAACTCCTAACATTCTCTACTTCACCAGAGCAATCTTTGAATGAAATAAACAATTATTTCATAAATGTGGGAGCCTCACTGGCTGATAAAATTTATCAAAAAACTAACACATCTGATGGAATTTTTCAATATCACATAGATGAGTGTAACCAGCAGAGTAATTCATTTGTTCTGATGGACACTGATGAGCAAGAAGTTGAACGAGTTATAAATGGTCTAAAAACAGATAGTGCACCAGGTAATGATAAGATTAGTAGTAAATTTCTCAAATTGCATAAAAAAGTTCTTATTCCACCGATAACCAAAATTATCAATGATAGCTTACAGTCGGGCTCATTCCCTGATTCCCTGAAAAGGTCTGAAGTGTGCCCAATCTATAAGAGCGGGTGCAGAAATCGAATCAGTAATTATAGACCCATATCCATACTACCGGCGATATCGAAAATATTGGAGAAAATAATAAACACTCGCTTGGTAAATTATCTGGAAAAAAATAACCTACTGTCTAAAAACCAGTTTGGATTTCGGCATGGTAAGTCCACAGAACAAGCAGTAAACAAACTTACCAGCTTTGTTAGCACAAATTTGGATAAAGGAAAAAAATGTTTATCAATATTTCTCGATCTCGCCAAGGCATTTGATACGATTTCTGTTTCCCTCTTATTGGCTAAACTTGAAAAGATAGGAATCAGAGGTACCCAACTAGAACTCTTTAAAAGTTACTTGACTGGGCGAAATCAGTGTGTCCGTGTCAGTAAATACAAAAGTACCTACCTCCCAGTTACACATGGCGTACCACAGGGCAGCATCTTAGGTCCCACCTTATTTCTCGTTTATATTAACGAACTGACTAGTCTTAAACTCACCCAAGGTGAAATCATCTCTTTCGCAGACGACACTGCTTTAGTTTTTACCGGCAATACCTGGGATGAGGTATTTGATGCTGCTCAGCAGGGCTATAATATCACTAGATCTTGGCTCCAGGAGAACATTCTCACTTTAAATGTGGATAAAACAAAGTATATTTCGTTTAGCATCAAAAATTATTCAAGTCTGAGTAACAGCCATACAATTATCTCTCATGAGTGCACCCTGGAATCCAACTGCGCATGCTCACCACTGGAACGCGTTCACACCATCAAGTATCTAGGTGTTACTATAGACAAAAATCTTAATTTCAAAGAACATGTGAAGCTACTTGGTGCACGAGTCCGCAAACTAATATATGTTTTTAAAAACTTGAGGCATGCTGCTGAGCCTTATCTGCTAAAACAAATTTATTATGCCCTAGGTCAGTCATTATTAAATTACTGCATTTCATCCTGGGGCGGTACTTGTAAAACCACAATGAAGTCCATTGAAATCGCCCAGCGCGCAATTCTAAAAGTATGTATTTTTAAACCTATTCTCTTTCCAACTGTCACTCTATATCAGATCTGTGGGGTCCTGACCGTAAGACAACTTTTCATTCTCAACATTGTTCTAAAACAACATTCTAAACTACCTTATGACCCACACGCGCAAAAACGTCGAAACAAAAAACTAAGTATGGAACGGACCACTTGCAAAACTAAATTTAGCGAAAGATTTATTGAATTTCTTGGTCCGTTTCTTTACAGCAGAATTAATAAAGAATTAAATATAAACCCTCTTACTAAATCTAAATGTAAACAAATAGTGAGCGAATATTTGCAAAAACTCAATTATGAAGAAACGGAGTTATTACTCAAAGTTGTACAATAATTAGAATGTTAGGTGTTAATTGGTTAAAACAATCTTATAAAACCACACTCATGCACTCACAATCACATACACTCACCCCTACACTCTCATACACCCACACCACACGCACCCTCATCACTCAAACAACTACTAGTTCACACACACTCATAACCACTTCATTCACATACAGATCATTTACTTATATTATTGAAGGTTATTTACCAGTACCTTATTTTTAAATAATGTAATATCTAAGTTAGTTTTAAGTTTTTTTTCCTAAATTAATTGATTAGTAGTACAACCAAACATATTTGCTTTGTTGGCATTTTTTTGTTGAAATTTTTGAGGGAAAAGGTACTGAAAACCGAAATACAGGCATTGCCTAGTTCGGTTGCAGTGGCTACATCCATTTATAAGAAACTAATATTGCCAAAGTTTTATGTAAAATATTGATAAGTTTTTCTGAGAAATAAATTTATTATTATTATACCTTTATTCATTTTTTCATCTTATTAATTACATTTTTAAATATTTCTTAAAAAACAAAAAGAATAAAAAAACATTTAAAAATATAAAAAATAGGTTTTTCCGTCGGTGTCGGGAGCAGGGTCCAAGCTACCGGTGGTTAGGGCTGCAGAGACAGGAACCTCCTCACAATGCGGGCCGTATCGAGGAGTACCGCCTTCTGAATCTGGCAATATTATTATTATTATTATTATTATTAATCGCCACGCTTGGCAGGCGGATTGGCGATCGCAATACGGTTCTCACAAAAGCACAGAGAACGCTGCTGCCCATTCTCTGGCAAGTCCCTTAGTCGACTCTTACGACACCCACGGGAAGATATGGGATGGCGCTACTATTCTTTACGTCCGACACCACACAGAGCCTGGAATTATTAGTTCTTAGCAATATGGTTAAATTACATAAAACTCATTAAATATGAAGACCACTGAATATATTCGATTGAATATTTGTATGCAGTCCTCTCCTCTCCGCTTTAGTGGAAACTGGGTTTACGAATATAAATGAATATATGATTAAGAATTTTGATAAATAGGTATTTGAAGAAACTATTGCCGTCGAGCTGCTATTGCCTGCCCCTGGAGAGTGCGATAGGGGCAGTTTCAACTCAGACCGATCATAACACAAGAAAATTGACAAGATCGACTTTTGGTATTCCCCTTTTTCCTCTTCGAAAATTGGACTGATTCAATTATTTGAGTGGTGGGCATTTTGTGTACTTTTTGGTGGGTCATAATTTTCTTGACTATTATTATGAAAAAAAAAAATTGCTTTTGAGGCAATATTCAAAAATAAAAATGGGGAATACATTTGTATTAAGAATCGCAGCGCCTGTTCCTTCTTAAGTTGACACTTGGTTGACGAATGAAACCTGATGAGGTGTGGTGCAGCAGACACCATGCACTGCTTAATGGCATTTTTAGCGCTTTGACACAAAACTACATTTTAACTTAGGATGTACCTAATGCAGGTACCTATCGATCGTTATCAGGTGACAATATAAACATAAAAAATTAAAAAAAGGAAACTGTATATTTGTAAGTTTTTGTTATTTTTTTTTTTTTTTATCGCGACAATATCAAACCATACATTACTAGTATTAGCTGATCTAGCATAGTTAAGACTTGCCGAGCAACGAAATCCTAACTTATACTGGAAAAATTGACTACAACTCATGGTAACATCATCACGCCTTATAATTCCCGTAGGATTAGGCACAGGTGTAGATCTTACAGTCCACCCAGAGGCATTTATCCATTTATGCTAGCAACAAGTGCCTTTGACGACACCTCTTAAAAATTTTCGAGAGTTTTCTTCTAATTAAATTATAATAAGTTCAAAGAATAAAATTATAACCCTGGTATATACAGTCAAGTTAATATTATGGTAATTACTTGCGCCTTGGTAATGAGAGTAGCGAGACACCATACAGAACTCCGACACCATACAGAACACTACTTTGTGTAATTTATTTCATCACCGCTGCCCTCAGAAACGGTGAAAGAAAACATTGTAAGGAAACGACATGTCCTAGAACTAAAAATTCAAAGACATGTGACATTTACCACCCCGCACTGGGCCCGCGTGGTGGATTACAGCCCACTCCCTCTCATATATAGAGGAGGCGTGTGTCCTAGCAGTGGGAACATTATAGGCTGATGATGATGAAGAACCGACAACGAAAGCCGAGCAAAGAATTCTAACTTTTGCAGTTCCAACTTCAAGAAATTATTAAGCTACATAGTAAAAATCGTATCTTAAATAATGACATTTACTCAAGTAAACACTTTGACTTGTCTTTAGATACGGCTGTTAGAGTCCTCAATCTTAACCCGACTTATTGTCGGGCCTACGATGTCCTCCGCCGTAACAGAAATATTGTAAAACCAAATGATTTTAAAAGAGTAACCATGGAGTTTCTTGCCGGTTCTTCTCCATAGGAAACGACCAACCCGAACCGTGCACCTTTTTGTCGACGTTTTATAAGTGCCCGTGTAGGCCTATGTAAAATAAAAATATTTTGATTTTAATTTTTGATTTGAAAAGTCAACGATTTTTCAACCAAGATCATCTATATCCATTTATGTATATGAGTGTGTGGTACGTGTTGTCACTTTATTTATTTTTAACTTTTCATGACTATATATAAGGTTTTATTCTGATCAAGTGTTGATGTGAGTATCTTCATGTAAAACACAGACCAATTACCAACCGACGTATGTAAAAAAACAACATTATTTTCTGTTGGTATCTCACATTAATTTATTTCAGAAATAAAATGGTACATCCAAACTAATACTATAAAGAGGAAAGATTTGATTGTTTGTTTGTTTGCATTGAATAGGCTCCGAAACTAATGGTCCGATTTGAAAAATTCTTTCAGTTTTAGATAGCCCAATTATCGAGGAAGGCTATAGGCTATATATCATCTAGCTACGGCCAATAGGAGTGGAGCAGCAATGAAAAATGTTGCGAAAACGGGGAAAATGTGACGCAAACGAAGTTGCACCGGACAGTTAGTGTTACAAATAAAACTATGGATATGGTGCCTGCACTTTTCATCTGATACGACAAATATTTTTGTTTGTTTTCCACATGCAAAAAATAGGACGGGATTCAGTGTAAGCACTTGAGAGAATGTTGGAGATTTACAAGTACTTATTTCCCTATCACAGAGGTGGCTGGTGCGCCATCAACAACGTCACTACGTTAATATTTTCCCCATTGTTTGTCCTTTTACATTACTATTTATATTTTGATATATATTTATAGTATTTTATATATCGATTGTAGTTTGTTATAGTATTAAATGAATATGAATAATATTTTATAGATATACACCTATACCACTGTTTGTCTCTGCATCACCCAAAGGTTGAAAATGCCTATTGCATTAAGTCACCTCAGTACTATATGCTTGAAGTGTTAAATAAATATATAACAGTAGATGGTCTAATAAAACTGCGTTATTGAAAAATAAAATAAGAAACCACTTAAATTATTTTATTTATTCATACGGACTACTTATTAAGAATACATTAGTACTTTGCGTCTATTACTTACTGTTAGATTCAATAGTTAACAATTTAAAGTAAAATAATTACACTATGTACACGTCACTTCATTCAATTTTACAATAATTTGAATAAAATTAGCCAAAATAAATAACAGTCTACTTTGGACCGTGTAGTTGGTATCACTTTCTCTGCGTCACAGCCGTAGCCGCCGACGTTCAATGAATCAGCGCTAAACAAACTTAATAATAAAACATTTGGACACAACTTAATGCAAGGTGAAAACCAAAACTTCACGAAGCCGTCAACCAAGCATTCTGTACATCAAACTAAGTAACTCTACGCAAATATTTGTGCTGAGAAACGACTTTTTTTTTTGGGTGAAAAATTACGTTTTACGGTAGAACTCAAAGTAACGCATTCAAAAGATTGTGCTGGTGGATGCATTGAATAGTACAGTCGGGAAGGTATTTAAGTAAAATTATAAAATTAAAAACAGCGTTTTCTTAACCTCCATTATCTCTGTAACTAGAAGGTTCCCGGGTGCTATGGTCCAGAACAAAAAAAATGATCGCAATGACGAGGAGAACAAGTGCCCTTCGGCTTCGTTAAGCTTCTATTTTTAAGCCTTTATAAAGTATAGTTAAAAGTTTATACTGTGCATTATAAGTTAACATTATTTCAATTTTTCCTCTTATGTTGGGAAATATCTACTTGTTTTAAAAGCCAGCAGTAATTTCCTAACATAGCTACGTCTCAACGACCTTGAAACTGTTCGTTAAGCCTGTTCACATCCTAATGAAATTGTTTTGACTTTTGTTCATTTGAGTTTGACTTTTCTTAGAGGCAAAGGAGGAGTCCTGTCTTCAAGTCAAGTCAGTCACTGACGGCGACTACTTTTTTCAGTATTAATCTTTAAAAATGTATTATTACACTCTTTAATAAGGTAATCTCAAAAAAAACTAACAAGGAATGAACCTATTTTCTCAGTAGATAATCTAGCGATTATTTATTAATATTAACAATATGAGGGTCGTGCCTCGGAAAGCACGTTAAACCGTTGGTCCCGACTGTCATTTGTAGATCTTTGACAGTCGTTACGAGTAGTCAGAAGCCAAAAGTCTGACATCCGGTCTTACCAAGGGGTATCGTATTACCCAGTTACTGGGTTGTGGAGGTCAGATAGGCAGTTGCTTCATGTAAAATACTGGTACTCAGTTGCATCCGGTTAGACTGGAAGCCGACCCCAAGATAGTTTGGGAAAAGGCTAGGCAGATAATGATTAACAATATGAGGGTAGGTTAAAAAGGTTATTCGTGTGTAGCTTAAAAACACGAAGTGATAGAAATAAAAGACATCCACTGCTTAGATACTAGGCAACTATAATATCAATTAGTTTTTCGGTTACCAAAATCATCACACTGCGGTAGCAGTGTAATTTGCTAACTAGCAAATTACACTGCTACCGCAGTGTGATGATTTGAAAGAAAATACGTAAATGTAAAAGAAGCAATGCTTAATAACTATTATGCATTGCTTCTTTTACATTTACGTATTTTCTTTCTATAACCATTTAAGTCTTTGAGTTGGGCTTTAGTTGGATGAGGATTGTTCCGAATATTCTCGATTTCATTTTTGTAGTAACTGTAGTACCATTTGCTGCATGCCGAACTCTGCCCCGCAACTGAAAAGTAAAAGTACATGTTAAATAGACAATACTTGTAGTAGTTATGTTTAAACATGGCAAAATACCACTGACTACTCCCTTTGTATTTTATGTCCATCCAAGGGTTGCCTGGAAGATATCGTTTTCGGCGATAAGACTGCCATTCTAACCATAAAATTAGCAGAATTGTAAAACCGTTATGTTTCTATTCTATTCTACTGGGCATTGCCCTTTCTCTAATATCGCTTCGGTTTATGACAGGGGTTTGGGTAAAAGTGGCATATTTTTTTAAATTCTGCGGTCACTTATGAAACATATTAATTCATTAGTAAGAAAAAAATAAGGCATTCATTTTCTTCTATGAACAATTATTTCCAAATGAATTTTTCAAGTGAGTGGAAAAAAAACAACCTGTATTGTGACACCATTCGATAGTGTCACTGCTAAGGATCAAATTCTGAGAAGTAATGACATACTGCAAATTAAATGAAAGAGTTCATTTTTGATAATATATGTAAGTACATAACAGTAGCAAACAGCAGTTATCAACGAACAACACAACTTTGCCATCAGATATTTAAGCTCCGATATAATTATCGGCAAATATTTTTAGGGGTCGTCATCTATCTAAACTTCTAAACTAATATTATAAAGAGGAAAGATTTGATTGTTTGTTTGTTTGTTTGTTTGCATTGAATAGGCTCCGAAACTACTGAACCGATTTGAAAAATTCTTTCACTGTTGGGAAGCTACACTATCCGCGGGTGACATAGGCTATATTATATTTTCAAAAAAATTAGGGATCCTTACTAAAACTGCAATTATGTAACCCAAGGTGTATAAAAATTACCTAAAATATTCTTTATACATCGCGTGCGCTGCGAAAACTATTGATGATAGAATAAAATAATGTATTACGACTTTGCAGAACACATCATTATTTATAAAAAGTGTCGCGACAGCATATGTCTAACTATTATATTTATGCCACACTACGTGTTCTTTTATTTAAAAAATATATATTTTAATGCCGCCGTTAGAAAAGACTCTGTATTTGTATCTTGGTATTAATCCTTATCAAAATAAATTAATTCATATTCAAGACTGCTTCAATACCTTTATATAACTTTTTGAATTATTCAATTCGGTCGTTCCATTCGAAAGATATCAAGAGTTTAAAAATGTAAGTATTAGAAAAAAGTTGCGTGGTCGCCGCTCACCCTGCTCAGCTGGCTAGGCATCACCTTATACGATGTAGGCGTCACTGGGGTACGGGCCTTACATTATCATCATCATTTCAGCCAAATGACGTTCACTGCTAGACCTAGGCCTCCCCAAAGAAGGGGGTGTTTTGTCATAATCGCCACGCTTGGCAGGCGTGTTGGCGATCGCAGTACGGTTGTTACAAAAGTACAGAGAACGCTGCTGCCCATTCTCTGGCAAGCCCCGTAGTCGCCTCTTACGACACCCACGGGAAGATATAGGATGGTGCTATTCTATGCGTCCGACACCATACAGAACCCGACACCATACAGAATTTCACACCACAGAGATTTTTTTTAGTTACCTGACGCAAATAGAAGGGTTTTTTATGTTTGTGTATTGTTAAATACCCGTGCGAAGCCGGGGCGGGCTGCTAGTTATTATATATTTCACTATACGTTAGCAACAATTACAAAAGTGGCCGATGGAAAAAAGACATGCCAATGGTCCATAAAATTTACCCCCTTTGTGGCCTTTTATTTTTTAAGCTAGGGTACCATTGAAGAAACCATTGCCGTCGCGCTGCTATTGCTATTGCCCCTGGAGAGTGCGATAGGAACAGCTGCTGCTCAGACCGATTTAATCACGAAAAATTGACAGTATTGATGTTTTGTATTCCTCTTTTTTTTCTTCGAAAACTGGGCCTTGAAATTATGTTTAATATGATTATTTAAAAAAAGAGAATCTCTATGTCCCTATCAATACATATATTTTAGGTTAAAAACTTTCAAATTTGTCTGCTAGTCAGAAGACTACAAGAGAATAGAGAATCACGGCATTAAAAATGGTATGTAATTTTGGGAGTGTCATATATATTTTTTTTACTTATTAGTTGCTGAAAAAAAGGGAATGACAGGCACGTGTAGTTTTGATGGAAAAAAAAATAAAGGGATTATTCAGAAAGAAAAAAGGGAAATTTTGTATGGAGAACCGCAGCCGCTGTTCCCTCTTAACGTCGATTTGGAAAGAACACCGGACAGAGACCGCACCGAAAATTAAATGATAATGATCATATCCTTAGAGGAAACTTTAAAAAAAAATACTACCATAAGAATAAACAGGCATGTGACCCACTGCTGGGACACAGGCGTCCTAATATGAAAGGGTATGAGCTAATAATCTACCAAGCAGGCCCAGCCCGGATTGGTAGATGTCACAGGTCTTCGAATTTTTTCTTCACCGTTTGGAGAGCAGTGGTGATGAAATAAAGTACACAAAGTAATGCGCCTGCCTGGGTTCGAAGCCACAATCATCAAATGCGCGACCACCGTTGTTAGTTAATTAATAGAAGAATTGAGTTAAAACTCACCTGTATAAATAAAATAACAAAACACTACAAGTATCACCGTCACATTTAACAACTTCATTTTGTAATTAGAAATTGAAACTAATTAAATCGAAGTAAAACGTCTGCACTGGTCCGCTGTAAGGTTTTGAATAATTGAGTAAATTATGGATACTATAAGTAGGTCGTTAATTACTCATAAAATAAAGTTACATTATTGACTTAAAGTCAACGTGTTTCGATTCAAAGCCACCGAGTTCTAGGAGTATAACATTTTGTACCTAGTTAAGTAAAGGAGATAACAGATTTGCTCGATTTTATGATGGTTAAAAAAAATACATTTACATCCTAGAACTCGAATCTAAATAGTTAGAGCACCATTATATAATATTGATTACATGTATAAGGTACAATTTTCACTTATTCGCAACAGTAAAATTGAAGAGCGAATTTAGCAAAAGTTTTTTAAGTAACGAGTTGGTAACATGTGTTTAAATACCGATGCGGGTTAACGACCCTCGCATACAATACATCATCATCATCAATTTGGTGGAAACTGGGTTTAAAGGAATGATCTGCAATCAGCCTGTTGAAAGCGCGGCCGATTCAATAACATGCTTAGGCGGTTACGTTAGGTTGACGCCTACTTGACGAAGACTTGATGAGGTGTGGTGATGCAGATTCCATGCAGTGCAAACAGGACTGCGATTCCCAAACAAATGTATTCCCCATTTAAAATGGAACAATTCGCTCTAGAGAGATCATTTTTTTCATAAAATTAAGGTCTGCTCTGCTGTAGACACGTCCCTGTTCCATTTACATTTCTTCAGACACTAATAAGTAAAGATAAACCAAACCCACCAAAAATTACATGAAATGTCCCATTTTTATCGCCGTGATTCGAGGACTACCAGACAAATTCGAAAATAGGAAGTTTCTTTTTTTAGATCTAAGCGTGCCTTTTTTTACGAATGGGAAGTCATTAAATGACCCTCCTGCTCCGGGCGGAGCGGAAGGGAGTGACAGACTTGTACTGACTAAAACCCATCCATGTTCCTTCTTAGCCATTTGTGTTCCAGGGCCACGGTATCTCTTTCGAACAGTCCCGCAGCCCTGGCAGGCATCGGCCCTCTCGGACCCCTTCCGGTTTGCTGACATCGCCTTGAGGCGTGCATGGAACACGAACTCGCCGTCGTCGAATCGGCCTGTCGTCATAAGACGGATGGACGGTGAGCTAGCCCATTACTCACCGTCCACAGGCCCACGCCTACAGTGACCACTGGGTAGCCCCCGACGCCATTATAGTTTGATTTTTCTGCTGTCCGTGAAAAAATAAACAATTTGACGATCAAAATTAATATGTGACGAATTTACTTCATGAAAATAGAGCTGTGGCAAATTTAAACATATTTTTTTCAGCGGCCAGATACTTTGTGACGAATGTACTATTTAACCCGTCGAGCCAATCTATTGACACCTTAACTTAAAATAAATAAGGAAAAGCTGTGTGCACGTTTACGTCATGTTATTGTATTTTTTCCTGAATAAAATGGCGACATAATCAAGTCATGCGTTACTAGTATAGGCTGACCTCGCATTGTGAAGACTTTTGCCGTGCAATCATCATTTCATACTTCAGCCCAAAAGACGTCCTCTGCTGGACATAGGCCTCCCCCAAGTATCACCACATTGACATTTTGGGGGGTTTACCATAATCGCCACGCTTGGCAGGCGGGTTGGCGATCGCAGTACGGTTGTTACAAAAGCACAGAGAACGCTTCTGCTCATTGTCCGACAAATACGCCTCTTATGACACCCACGGGAAGATATGGGATGGTGCTATTCTTTACGTCCGACACCATACAGAATAACGCCGTGCAACGAGATCTTAAATTATACTGGAAAAATCGACTGTACCACTCACCCAAAACCTTCCCACACTAATCAAATCCACTTACTTACGCACGCTTACACAGCCACATGCTCACGCACACTTACTCACACGCACTCACAAACAGACAGACCCATTACATGCACACACAACACATACTCACGCACAAATTCGCTCGCGCACTAATATCTGTATATAAATTTTTATTATTTAAAAAAATATTCTATAAAAAGCCAAAACAAAGGTTTTAAAATTAAAATTTTAGTAAAACAATTAGAGGGGATCGGCATTGTTACTTCCTAATGCAGGCCATTTCATAGCCTAGCAAGGAGAACAGCACGTCACCCACTTGATTGTCAAAGATTAAATACTACCTACTTTGTGAAATCTGTTACATGTACTACAATCTGTTTTTATGAAAATAAATAAATAAAGATATAATCATGCAATGATATAAACAAAAGCAAATATCGAATGAGAGCAGTGGTGGCCCAGTGGTGGCAGCCCCGACTTACGAGCAGTAAGTCGTGGGTTCGAACCCAGGCAGGCGCATTACTTTGTGTAACTTATATCATCACCGCTGCTCTCAAAAATGGTGAAGGAAAACATCGTGAGGAAACCGGCATGTCCTAGAACAAAAAAATCGAAGATATGTTACATCTACCAACCCCCACTGGGTCCGCGTGGTGGATCACAGACCACTCCCTCTCATAGAAAGGAGGCCTGTGTCTCAGCAGTGGGAACATTATAGACTGATGATGAAATATCGAATACAACTAATTAATAGGTAGCATCATCACGCCTTGTAATCCTCGAAGGCTTGGCCCTCTGCCTTATCCTTCGAGGAGTATCTAATAGTACACACACATTACCCAAGTTATGTTTAAGACCCATGTAAAAGGTGGAGTGCCAAATCCAGAATCCGTGGCTGCTATTGGGAAATGACTGATGTAAAAATCCAATAACATTTTGGCCGACCTGGGAATCGAACCCTGGACCCCATGCTCAGCGGTTCCGCTTATGTCAACTAGACAAACGAGACAATACCACTAATAGGTCTACCTATTAGTGGTATTGTCTCGTTTGTCTAATAAATCTTTGTTAATAAATCGTCGTGCGGTGTGATGATGAAGTGTTTTTGTTTTTAATGATATTGTCATTATTGTGGCAATATTGTAATACCATAAAATTTTACATTTAAAGGTATTTGTCATGTTATGCTTGAGACGGTCACAATAATGATTTCGCGGAAATGCAAACGTCTCAGAAAACACGAGCATTTTTTCATCTAAGCATAGTTTCTCCCGAATATCAATAGATGGCGCTGACATTAGGACAAATCCCCCGCTTAATGGACAAGATGCCATAATGCCTTTATATAGCAAAGATTATTGTTTGATGGCCCGATAAGTAAGATAGGATTTTTACCAATGTTTATTGTGGGTAAAAGATACTGAATAGTTTTCTTACGTTTACAGGTAAAATAAAATTGGTTTGAGGAAAGTTGTGTGGTTAACTGATAACTGTGGAAAACTAATGTTTTTGACGCTTTTTTATAAAAGCAAATGTAAATGCAGGAATCTCACTGTATTTTATAAAAAGATATTTATTCTTGAGTTGGCTGTTGGTGTCCAGGAGTACCGCTTTCTGAATCCTGCCTGCCAAACGAAAAACTTCTCGGATATTGGTCGAAGCTCTTGACAATTAAGCCATTGGCTGGATTAAAGGCACAATGATTGCTGAATTCACATCCACAACAACTTCGACACTGTCAACTAATAAACGTGGTTTAGATAATGTGATGATACCATTCAGGTAGACGTTATTAGTAAGGCATATGACAGAAAACTATCAATGAAACTCAGTAACTTCAAATTAAGCTTCGTACAGGTTGAAGAAGCGACTTACGACACATCTCGGTCTTTGAACAATGCCCTGCAGACTGGAAACACTAAACCAGTCTTTGTATGCACTAGATCTCCTGTGTCAAGCACTAAAACATTTTGAGAGATCTCTGTGTCTGCGTCAAAACATTTCACAGACACCGTTTTCAGAGAGCCTTGTAAATCTTAGTCATCCGATAGCCTTGATTGTTAGTCATCATCATCATCATTTCAGCTGTAAGACGTCCACTGCTGGACATAGGCCTTCCTTTAGGTTCGACTCGCATCCAGCGGGTCCCCGCAACCTTCACCAGGTCATTGGTCTACCTAGTGGGAGGCCTTCCAACGCATCGTCTTCCGATTCGCGGTCGCCAATCCAGAACTTATCGGCCTCATCGGCCATCTGTTCTGC
This sequence comes from Cerastis rubricosa, assembly GCA_949152445.1. Classification (NCBI taxonomy): domain Eukaryota; kingdom Metazoa; phylum Arthropoda; class Insecta; order Lepidoptera; family Noctuidae; genus Cerastis; species Cerastis rubricosa. The sequence goes on from OX424532.1 coordinate 17,044,779, forward strand.
GAGTAATGTGCCCTGCCCACTGCCTCTTAAGTTTGGCAATAAATTCTTCGGGCTACGTCGGTAAACTTGTTTCTCTTTAGGATGTCTTCCTTTCTGATTTGATCACGCAAGGAAACTCCGAGCATAGCCCTCTCCATTGCCCTTTGGGTGACTTTGCGCCTTCTGATGAGGCCCATTGTGAGCGACCACGTTTCGGTCCCGTATGTTATCACTAGCTACACACACTGGTCATAGACTTTCGTCTTGAGACACTGCGGTAAGTTGGACGAGAAGATACCACGCAACTTCCTGAACGCTGCCCAGCCGATTGATTGTTAGTACGAGTAAATTAATAACTATAGTTTCCTTATCTAGCGGTCTACCAAGACAGTAGTATGACCTACGATGAGTATTAGTTTAATTTATTTGACCATTTTTGTGGGTAAAAATAATTGAGGAGCTCGTGGCTAAATAATAACAGCCACTCGGGTCAATCTTAATATAAATCTCAACTAATATAATAATATGTTGGTGCGTGGATGGTCGACCGCACATTGCAAACCGAGTTTCCACCGTGCCTCGGAAAGCTAGCTAAGCCGCTGATCCTGGCTGTCATTTGCAGATCATTCACAGTCAATAGCCTGAAAGTCAACCAGTTTTATCAAAGGGTATAATTACCCAGTACTAACTGGGTTGTGGTGGTCAGATAGGCAGTCGCCCCGTGTAAAATACTGGTAACCGGTGTATTCGGTGAGACTGGAAGCCGACCTAAACATAGTTTGGAAAAGGCCTAGGCAGGTGATGATTATGTGGCTAAGAATAAAATAGAACCTTGAGGATTCTCTATTTTCTGCAGTTCGATCCACCAACTCTGCCTATCAAAGTCCACTGCTAGACAAAGCTCTCTCTCTAGTTACACCACACTACCCTTTCCCCGTCTTCTGCATCCACAGTCCGTGCCGTTTTTAAGGTCAATCTTGTTGGGGACCTCAAGGTTTGCTTCCTCCAGCTGATTACCAAAACAGCAAAAGGTTAAGGGGGAGGTTAGGATCTTCTTCTGATGCATGACCGAGTTGATATCGCACAACAACCATATTAAGCTGTTGGAACGCCCAAAATAGTACAAAACTAATTTACAAATAAAATACTGTTAGGGATTTACTACTTTCACAATATATACAAATTAATACTATTTACTATGTTGTTTTTTATGTACTTAGTACTCATTGTTTCGCCCGACATGGCCTAGGTTCTGTAACTTTCTGCTATTGAATTCAAGCAAACCGCAATATTTAAGATTGCAATATTAATATTGGGGATGATTCAATTAACAGTCCTAAGTAAAGCAAACGCCAACACCAAATTTACTTCCTAATTTCATTAAATATTGCGTCAACCGGCCGTTTCGTCGACATATTCGCGATCCAGAGACAAACTTATCGGTTAGCCGGGCTCGTTAGCAGGCCAGTAGCGTCGTTAATCTTTTTTAATGTCGTGGTACCCATTTCAGCCGTCCAGTTGATATGCAAACTGTACTGTGCGGAACTTGAGTGGATTGTTAGGCTGCGTTCATTACATCGGGCGATACGACTTGCGTCAAGAGAGACATGCGTGCGTCCTTTGTTTCCTATAATTAGTACTGAGGCGCGCGGTATGCTGTAAACCACTTCTTTAATTCGTTTTCTCGGTAGGTGTTGTGACAAATCACAAAAAAAAACAATATCGTACAGTCAGAATGAAAGTGACCGAACTCAAAATTATGGTGAATGGCGTTAAATACCTAATAACGTAGGTTATCGTCGAGTGAATCAAAAAGTGACGAAGTCGAAACACAATTTGGTTATTTCCTACAAAACGCAGATTTCGTTTAAGGTAATTTTTGTTCTCAGGGTGCAACATGTCGCATGCGCGTGTAGCCCGCAGCCAAGGGGTTAAAGGGTGCCGGTAGTCACCACCAGATAGTGGAATATCAATGTTTTCTGAAATATCACTAACAATGGGGGTGCAGGAATATAGGTTTTCTTTGTGCGAGGTATAACGTTTTTCTTTGTTTTATATTTTGCTATAGTCACAAACTTAAAACTATGTTTTGATATTTTTACAGTAGGTAGGAATCTATATATGTATGATGTGAGTCATGCAGGTTACTGATTATAATTAGGTTATTTCCCTGCAAAGTCAATAGACATTTGGAATTTCCAAACGTGGTAAAAACCCATCCACAACTTGACTCACAGTCCGCAAATACATCTGTATTTTCTTTAATTATTGTCAGAGTTATCAACCGGATGGATGATTCAATTAATACCTATGAATAATGAACAATTGGAGGTAGGTAAATGTAGAACTAATGGAGTGATATTATTCTCACTAATTTCACATTGATAAAACCAAAACAGCAGGTGTTAACCTTTTTGTGTTCTCCTGAATATAAATTCAAGGCCTCCTGTTTTTCAAGAACATGAAAATTTCTTTTATGTATGATTATACAACCTAACAAGGTGTGCGTTCAGCCAGATATTGGGTAAAACCGTAAAAGTCACGGAATTTCGATATCGTGACCTTTGCCCTTAAATTATGACGGAAAGAAACAATACATGAAGCTTTTGACATTTTTGGGGCAACGGAAAATATCAAAATTAATAATTTTCAACTTGTACCTATTTGGTTTAATTTCCTTGGTCAGGCAAAGTATTCTTCGGGTTTTCATCAAGAACTGGACACAAATCCAAACTCAGGTAGCTTGGATTTATGTCCGACTGTTGGCAACAGATTCGCCTTACGCCGGTCGCTCACAATGGGCCTCATCTGAAGGCTCAAAGTCACCCAAAGGGCAATGAACAGGGCTATGCTCGGAGTTTCCTTGCGTGATCAAATCAGAAATGAGGACATCCGCAAGAGAACCAAGGTTACCGACGTAGGCCGAAGAATTGCCTAACTTAAGTGGTAGTGGGTAGGACACATTGCTCGCAGAACAGATGACTGCTGGGGCCGAAAAGTTCTGGAATGGCGACCGCGAACCTGAAGACGATGCTTTGGAAGGCCTCCCACTAGGTGGACCGATGACCTGGTGAAGGTTGCGGGGATACGCTGGATGCAAGTCGCACGGGACCAGCCAATGTAGCGACACTATCTTGGGGGAGGCCTATGTTCAGCAGTGGACGTCTTTCGGCTGACATGATGATGACGATGACGCAGGTTTGATTGTTTCGTCAGCATAGTAGTTTTGATGAATCCTGGATTTCAGCAGAAAAGAGACGTAAATCCGATTCCAGTGAACCAGACTCAAAATTTTGCACATTCTTGTGCTATTTCGCTAACAAAATTGTACGTGTGCATAAGATTGCTGTTTCTGCAAACATTGATTTTTATATGTATTATAATGGTATATCCGTTATTATATAAAAAAAAAACAGTGTGACACGGATGTTATCATGTTACATAGTTTGTTTGTTGGTCTCGCCAAAGATTTTTGAGAGAAATTTTTGTTCTTTTACTCCGGTGTACATTTTACTCTGCTATTTTTAAACATTTCCACCTGCGTTGCGATTTTACTGAAATAAAATCAAAATTCAAAGTAATTTAATTTCAGGTAACATCATTAATGATGAAATTCGCCATTAATTATTGAAATTTTGCTCTTTTACGTTTCGTATTTTTAATGAAAGAATCATTTACGTAACGAAACATAAATGTAGGTTGAAAAGTTGAAAATGAACCGGGGTGAATTGGTTCTGAATTATTTGAAACTCTCGTAATTTGGAAGTTTTCACAAAAGTTTGGATATTAAAATTAATAGACGAGAAAAGTCAACCGAGGAAACGGTTGTATTTAAAGCGGTAGCTGACAGTCATGGGGACATTATTTCAAACTTAAAATGCGTATGTCTATTTTGTTGAGGATATAACGCTTAAAGTCCAACCATCTAATGGATGCAGTTAATTTACTATGTTATCTGATCGTTATGACCTGTTTATTTTAATGCTGACCTTTTCATTCTCCCTGTCATTGCGATCATTATTTTGTACTGGACCATAATTGAGAATCTTCTTAAAGAGATATCGAAACTTTTTATTAAAATACAGGTTTTGAATGTTTAAACTTACTCGAAACACATGACCCCTGACAATCCATCCATCAGCACAATTGATTCCGTTAGGTTAAGACCTACCGTAAGCCGTAAGCTCAGCAATAGTTTTTACGTAGAGTTACTTTGATAAATCACTTGATCATTGTAGGAGAGCAGCGGTGGTCCAGTGGTGGCAGCCCCGACTTACGAGCAGTAAGTTCGAACCCAGGCAGGCGCCTACTTCGTGTAATTTATTTCATGACCGCTGCCCTCAAAAACGGTGAAGGAAAACATTATTTATTTATTATTTATTTATTTAAACTTCATGTACAATAGTGGTACATAGGCGGACTTAATGCCACAAGGCATTCTCTACCAGTTAACCATTGGGTTAAAAAGGACAACATTGTGGTAAGGTACAAAAACAATATCTAACAGTATGAAATTAATTTCGAAATTGTCTATAAGTTACATAGATACTAATACACAAATACACATAAAATAGACTAATACATATTTTAACAAATACCAAAATAAAAAAAACGAGAATAATAATAATAATTACTGTGACTAGACTTCTAACTGCGAGCTACTTCGTTTGATTTAAATAGTGGTTACGAACAAACAAAACAAAACAAAACAACAGAAAACAAAACATCGTGAGGAAACCGGCATGTCCTAGAACTAAAAATTCGAAGCCATGTGATACCTACCAACCCGTACTGGGTCCTCGTGGTGGATACAGCCCACTCCCTCTTATAGAGAGGAGGCCTGTGTCCCAGCAGTGGGAACATTAAAGGCTGAAGATGAAGATGATGACTTAGTTTGATATACAGAATGCAGTTGATGGCCGCTTCGTACACATACAGTTACACCCTGTATGTGTCTTCGCATTTTGACTGTAGGCTACGTCATACAAGTTTACTCACGGATTTTTCACCTGTTTAAAATTAATCAATTATTATTAATCAATACTCATTTTTCTTTACTTATTTAATAATATTATCAAACATAACACTATAATTGGCAGATAAGAAGATAGATATTGCTGTAGATCAGTAGAATTAACCGCATCATCAAACTACAATGCGATACGAGACAAAGTATCGATTGAAGGCTCGAGTTAATTCCAGTCAGTGATGACATCTGACTGCGTACACATTGCATTAACATAGACACAGTTATCTGAGGTATATTAGGTAAGAATTAAGGTGCACTACAACAGGGGGATAGTTATCGATACTTCTATACTAATATTATAAAGAGGTATTTGTTTGTAAGTTTGTATGTATGGCGTAATCTTCGGAACTTCTGATCTGATTCTTTTACTAACAGGAAGCTACTTTATGCCCGAGTGCTATAGGCTATATTTAAAACGTTCTCGTGGATCAAATTTAGTACATAACGTGAGCGAAGACGCGACCAATAGTTAGTGTTGTAATTAAAAACAAAGCATTTATTTCAAAAAGGCCAGTTACAGGCATATAGACTAGCGAAGGTATCTGTTGATGCTCAAAATCAAAATCAAAATATTTTTATTTTACATAGGCCTACAGGGGCACTTATAAAACGTCGGCAAAAAGGTGCTCGGTTCGGGTTGGTCGTTTCCTATGGAGAAGAACCGGCAAGAAACTCCATGGTTACTCTTTTAAAATCATTTGGTTTTACAATATTTCTGTTACAGCATTAGTACAAAAGTATGGGAGGACATCGTAGGCCTGACAATAAGTCGTTGCTTACTACGAAACGTAGAACGAAATAAAAAGTTACCAAGGATCAAGGAATCTATAAGGCCTACAATGTCCACACATTTACAAACAATCGGTAAATTTTATAAGAAAAAGAGTCTATACAACAACAAAAAATAAATAGAAAATATCACAAAAAGACTAGATCAAATAAGTGACACAAATGTTGTCATCCGTGCTGTAACTATTCTAAACAAAAGGTGTAATGATTTAAAGACTATTGTAAAACATCTGATTAAAAAAAAGGAAAAAATAAATAAGATTGAGAATAGTTAGAGACATCCACACATTTGTGTCGTTTATGAGCTACCAGGGAAGCCGCATGTGCGAAGGGGCTAAGGCCAAACTTCTCTATCTTCAACGTAGTCCTTAATTATGTCCTCAAATTATTTTACCAACAAAACATGACATCTTGCCCGTAATTCCCCAAAGGCGGCTAAGGATTAGACAGAGTGGTGGACTTAATAGTACGCCCATATTTCACCAGTTATGTTTAAGTCACTTTTAATAGCGGGCTATCAACCACACGAGCACAAATCCAGACACCGTGACTGCTACAAAGAAATTCCAGATGGAAAAATCCAACAACTCTTGCCCGACTTGGGAATCGAAGTTCGAACCCACGACCGAATACTCAGCAGTCGTGAATGCGACCACTGCGACACCATCGAGAATTATTTAAAATTCGAAAGTAACTCTGTCCATCTATCCGCCTATTACCTTTTTACGTCAGATTTAAATGTTTGGCACAAGGATAAATATTCATTGCTTCAAATGTTGTTCAATTGTCAAAATAGAAAGCATGTTAAAAGCTAAAAGCAAGTCCATAGTAACAACTAGTCAAGCATGCTCGGTAGAGTTAACGTCAGAAGAGGATTATGCATCACAAATGTCGAAACGTAAATCGGGACTTAAATTTTCGTTTTACAGAAAGACTAGCTTACAGATTTAAAACCCCATCGACTTGTTTTCTATTTTTATATGTCAACCTTCAGGCGAAACTGTCGTATATTTTGAAAACACTCGCTGTTCCCTACTACAATTTACCGGATCGGAATAGAGAATTGTAAACTGTATATTGACAAAATACTTAACTAACTTCCAATTGTACCTACTACCAATTTCCGATTTCAGTCACAAAACTGAAACTAATAGTCATAGAACTGGTGATGATTTCATAATGTTAGTATTTAGCACTAAGTTCTCAATAAATTGTAGTTAGTAGTTGATCAACACATTCCTCTGAGGGCTTAGTAGGTGTTTCGGCCGCTGACTTTTGTCCGATCCGGCCGAAACAGGAATTTCATTATTATTAATCCGAATCCTTTTTTGAGGCAAAGTAACATCAGAAACATATTAAATAATTAAATAATACCTATTTTACTTTGTGACCATGGATAAAACATAAATTAAATAAAAAATTATGAGTAAGCCCATTTGAGCTTGAATATTCATCAAAAGAAAAACGCCATGCAAGTGTCATTAGAGTAGATGCTATCACTAAATAACCTACCTCTAGTTCTAGCCAGTCATGTGGCGACACCCCTGATCCCAGTCCACAGAGTGACGCTAAAAGTCAAAGGGGTTAAGCGTCATTACGCAGAGATTGCGACGCTAGCGACGCTCGCAACGCTTTGTCGTTTGTTCGCGCGTAAATTATACTTACGCGCAACAATTACACGTACTCATTTAGAAAATTGTCATGTAACTTTTACGTTTACGCGCTTTATCGCGTAGGGCGTAAAACGGAGCGGTAAAGGGTTGTTTAAGGTAGCTTTTTGAGACTGAATTAATAATTAAGGTTTGTAATCTGTGCTTAATTTTGAACATGGCATTGTTGTTTAATTTCAGGAACTACTTTTACCTGTGAACCGTTTGATTTAGTAAAATAAATGTGCCTATATGAGATATAAAGACTTTTAAGAATGAAAACAAATACAACAACGTTAACCATTTAATATTATTTCTTTCTAAAACGACTTCTTTTAGACTATCAGAATTTCTAAGAAAAACTGTGTCTGGCACATCTTCCCAGAAAACCGGGAACCGCTGTTTACCGGGAATCCATTAGAATCTATTGATTTATACCGGTAGCGTTCCCGTCGAATACAAAGGTAAAAACATGATAAAAGTGCACAGAATATACCGAAATAAGTAGGATAAATTGGGCTTAGGAATCGAGTAGTATGTTGAGTGTGTGATCGTGAAGCCACGCACGTGCGTCGTGGAGTCACGAGTGACACGTGCCGTGCATTCGCCTCCAGAGTTAAGTAACCGCCCAATAACGGTAGACCTTCGATAGTTTCGCCAGTTACTCGTTTTTTGGTGGACATTAGAACTGATTCAGTTAGAGATTGAGGCTCAATTGAATTGGTGGCTGGTCTTGTATTCTTATACTCTGAGCCTGCAGCATAATCCTTTATGGTGAACGTATTAGCTGATTCGCTACAAATTTGTGCAATTTGTGTTACCCGTAGTTGATTGTTATCCATTCAAACAGTATTATTCACAAAAAAACTTTGGAGTTCATAAAACAGTACGGTCTAAATCAAAAAGCTTAAATTCACTGGTTTGTTATATATTTACGCAGAAAACTATATTCCACCGTTCAAGGACCCATTATATTTGCTTTAGAAATATTTCTAAATTATTAAGTACCTACCCTGCTGGACATAGGCTTAGCCCAGGCGTACCACAGTACTAAAAGAAAGATGAAAAAGTATTTATTGGACAAACACGGGACACAAAAAAAGCCATCTTCTGTTTTTGGCATCAAATGGATGCAAGAACACAACTATTAGTCTGTAAGAAACAAGAGGAAATATTTATCAAGAACAATTAAAAGAAACAAAAAAAAAACGTCATGCAGTCCCAAAATGCATCCGTAGGAATACTAACTCAATTCACATTAAATATTCCACACAAATCCAAGTTTAAAACGAATAAAGTTGTAGTTGCGAGTGCGACTCTTGATTTAATTGCACTAACAAGAGACCGTTCGCAAGTTGTGCATTTAATTATAACAATCTGCAAGACGGAGTGCTGAAGTGAGGAGTTTGCCTAGGACATGTTCTGTGTTCACCACTGTTTCACGCAGTTTAGGGACACATCTAGTAACGAAGCATTTGTGTTTTACTTTAAAAGAATAGGTTGGAAATCAAGAACAAAAATATTATGGTATTGACCGTGGAGGGTTAATAGTTGATAAAATGAATGAGATACTTAGTGGCCTTAGTAACTCATTCAACAATACTGCGTCTATGTCTCCGTCATTTTACAAAGCGTAGTGTGTTAATAACCTCTACAATAATTGAAAGGTCAAAGACAGTATAATTATAAAAGAAAGCTTTATTTCGGGGTCTACATAATTATCTTCTTGGTCCATACCTCCGTATATCAAAGTCAGAAATGATAACCTTCTTATCAATACTAAACTTCAAGAACAATCGACATAAAACTCCAAACATACATAACGAACTTCAGCCGTAAATAAAATTATTGACACCGCGATCTACAATTTCCATATATTCAGGAAACTCTCACCGTTCCGAAGAAACGCCATTAATCTGTAACGAAGCTCGAACGTTTGCTACATGGTTAAGCTCTTTGTCCTTCGACTTATGTGCATATATGGGCTTGAGACAATGGCTTGCACTTGCTATTTGAATTTCCCTTACATGAGCAGCTGCCTTTTCTTTTCCATATTCATTCATCGGTTGACTGCAATAATTCTTTCTTCTTTTGGTTCTCTTTTATTACATTTCTTTTGTTTAGTATAGAATCAATATCATGTTTCAGAAAGTGTGTGCTCAATCAACCTTAGCAAGTGCATCCTTGGGACCAACATCGTAATAAAAATTGCTGTCCTATAAGTACATTAGGTTCGAGTTTGTATTGAAGTTTTGTTTTGAACAGCAAAAACGTAAGGTGTGACGTCATCAGGCTCGGTGGAGCAACGATCTTCGCAGGATGGCTGGTAGTAACTGGATGAAAGTTGGCAAGAATCGAATTAAGTGGCGTGCGACTGAAGAGGCCTATGTCCAGCAGTGGACTGTTGCAGGCTGATGACGATTGAACAGCTGATTATGTAGCTGGTTTTATTTAGAAAATTGTTTAGTTTGATGGTCTGTAGTGTACCAATCTTTTATATATAAACAACTCTTTTCTGATATTACCTGTATAACTCTTTGTTTCATTTCTTTTGTTTAGTATAGAATCTATAGGGTCTTTATTAAGAGGTTTTTCGGTCATTAATACAGAAATGTCATTATCAGCTCATAAATGGCCGGGTGAACTAATAGACAATTAGTGACCGTGTGGACATATTGCTATAATTCAGTTACATTATTGAATTGGTGATCGTAGTTTTGTTGTTGGTAGCGTACCAGTGAATATTGTTGCTTTTGTTGCTAAATGAGTATCGCAATCGCGCAAAATTTCGCACCTACGAGTATTGTTTGATACAGAGGAGTATAATTTCTAAAATGTTGTGGTTTTTCATAGACCACTGTTGCCCACCTTGTTGGTGTAATCTCTTGTTTAGTTTTAATGTTACCTTGGAATAGATAAAATTCAACCATTGTTTTTAATTAAGCTATTAAAAGGCAGTTTGGTACGTCAAACGTTAAAAGGAAATAAAAATGATTCTTTTGTGGAGAAGAATGGGCTAAAAATTTCAACGTAACTCTTATAAATAAGAGAATAATATTGTAGTAGTTCTTTACATACTCGTGAGAACTCCTAAATGACAGCTCGTACAGCAAATCCATTAATACAGTAATTTGAAATATTCGCCTATATCCTAATCTCATATTATTTCCATACAATGTAAGTCCACAGTTCATTGCCCTATCGGGAATCAGAATCCTTTAACACGATCGCATGACTTGAGGCGGTCTTGGGCCTCCGTCGCGCCTTCCACAAGATTAATATTCGAAGCGAGTGATGAGCAACATAACAATGGGTGTGACCACCGCGCATGCATTTTCTATAATGCCCATATAATGTTTCTATAGAATTGGTTAGTTTGCGTGCTACCTTCTCTGCTTTAGTATCGTTCACGACTTTCTTCGGGCATGTCTCGGTTTTGGGCAAATTTTTGACCTTATTTTGTATTTCGTTTAAAAATTAAGCTAATTACAGTAATTGTTATGTTTCTGTAATTTTATTCATCTTATAAGTTATCGCAGTGATTGTTTTTTCGTGTCGTGTTGCTGAATAACGTTGTAGCAATGACCTTTCTCAATGTAAGGTCGCGTGTGTAGGTGGTTTAAGTGTTTTTGTGACCCCGTGGTTGTTGTGTGCGAAGGGTAGGTCCCTCCAGGAAATGTTGAAGTTCTGTTCACCCGCGGCTAGGCGAAGGGAGCCCAATGCGGTTTGTAACTTTACCTTGCCTTGTTTAGTTCACCAATAAAATTATGGAGGTTACGTAAAATCAAATATGGGAAGGTTTTGTTTACGAGCTATCTGTCTCTCTCTCACTCTCTGTTTAGATCGTGTTATATGGGTTTTCTGTTTGTATTCATGTTTAACGGTTTAGGTTTTGTTTAATTTCATATTTGTAATCTTCATGACTAATATAAACTAAAACACATACCTACTAACAGATATAAAGGTTCATCTTATACTCAGGCATGCGCCTATGCATACCTATCATCTTATTAACTGGTTATCAGGATACAAAGGTTAGTCCATACAATACCAAAAACTGTTAAAATACATATGCTATTATTGCCTTTTTTATCATCATCTACCTAGCCTTTTTCCAAACTATCTTGGGGTCGGCTTCCAGTCTAACCGGATGCAGCTGAGTACCAGTATTTAACATGGTGTGACTTCCTATCTGTCCTCCACAACCCAGTAACTGGGTAATACAATACCCATGGGTAAGACTGGATACAGACTTTGGCTTCTGACTAGTCGTAACGACTGTCAAAGATCTACAAATGACAGCCAGGACCAACGGATCAACTTATTACTGCCTGTTTTATACAGGGTAAATATAAGAGACGAATAAGAACCTAGTCAATAGGCGCCATAACCATAGGAAAACATTTTTAGAAAACTGATAATAATCTGTGAACAAAATGAGCAGTCTTCTTTATTTTCGTATGTTAAGTGCCTAAACCTGCGTCCGTACCATGATGTCTTAAAACATTATTTTTTCATTCTTATTCCAGAGTGGGAAAGAGATGGAGCTAGACGACCTGTATAGCTCCGTCTCTTTTTTACTCTGGAATAGGAATGGAACGATAATGTTTTAAGACGTCATGGTACGGACTCAGGTTTCAGAATTTTTATGCCGCCCATGGGCTTCTGACTTGGCTTTACCTACCGTCGTGAAATATCTCTCAGACATGCTGGTTTCCTCATGCTGTTTTCCTTCACCGAAGCAAGTGATAATTATACAATAAGCAGTTATCCCATAAATTAAGCAAAGTCTCTTTTGATATTTTGTTACTGATACAAAGGTTAAGGTACCTCATTTACCCATATTAAACATTAAATCTGTATCAGCCTTTATAAATGACCTAATATAACTAATATATTAAAAAAAAATCCTCAAAATCATCCAAATTATTGTTTTTTTCTTGTATTTTCTTTTCTACACACTATGTCTACATTTCTAATCCAACTTTCCATGCGCAGGTCTGCTGGAAGAAATTTCTTTTTAAATATGCAGTACCTTTGTGCTCTTGTATCTTAATGTATTGTCCTGTTAAGTGTTTTGTGTGTACATACAAAAATAAATATTTATTTAAAAATCTTTATTACTAGAAAAATGAGTACAATTAATCTCCTTAAATACAAATTTGATCAAGTATAATGTGCACTTGGATGTCAAAGGAGTGCTTTGGCACTGGTACGAATACCCTGTATCACGAATGCCATAGACACAAATAACATAATATATAAACACTGTTCAGATTCTGGCAGGCGCTGTACTATGCGTAACAGATACTGTTGAACAAGAGATTGCATTGAATGTTAGTGCCCACTGTCTGGGAACCACAGCCCCTTTGTGTTTATGCCGAGCCAATTGTGCAAGCGTGTAATATTTGTACCTATAGGGCTGTCAAGTTTGAGATTAATAAATTAAGAGAGCGGTATGGAAAATTGGTCTGGGTAAGAAGAGTCATCATTACCCTTTTGCTTATTACATTTGGGGAAGGCGGCACAGAATTATCTTCTTCTTCCATACATCTCTAATAATCGGCAGGTCAGTCCTTTCCAGCCATAATATCTTTCTCATTGACCATCGTTTTAGTGATCTTCCTCTCTTATCACTATCCACTCATACGCTACCTAATTATCCAAATATTTACATACTACCTAGTTTAGTGTTTGTCTTTTTACACGACTGAAGGAAGGGTGATGTTTTTCGCGCGTATCTTGGTTGTTTGTTTCATTTTATTTAATGTTGTTTAGTACTGTGCGAGCTTATAAAGATTTTTTTCTCTTTCTTTAATCAAAAAGTCCTAACGACTTGTTATAACCAAAATTATCAACTGTAAGAAGAGTTATGAAAATTTCATTCATGTCTTTGAAAATCTCAGAAACTTTAATAGTGCCGGATAAAAATCTTATAACTCTAGGATGCCATGGATCCGCCGGTAGCCATTTTTATGAGTCATAATAATAAAGTATAACATCCGCATGAGCTGAGCTAATTTCTTGCTCTGAGCACGATGTGTTAAGTTCGGTCGCACTTCCGATATGTAATTGCACAATATGCACCGGTCCCTCTTTAATTACCATAACTTGAGAGGCATGTAACATCGAGTTTTATGTAATAATCCTGAGAACTTGACATTTTATTTATTTATATTTATTGGCCTATCTACAATTGTTACACTGTTTATCCTAATAATACAAGAAATATGATAAAAGTATAGTGTACAATATGATGCAATAGACATAGCAGGAAATAAAATTAAAAAAAAAAAACATTTAAAACTGCATTGAAAAAATCATTTAAAAACATTTAAAAGTGCAAAAATAATACATTCAACAACAGTAGATACAAATATGACAAAAGAAAAAAAAAACTTACTATAAACAATATATGAATTTGTGGTAGATACGACTAACAATGGATTTCACTAATTACTCAAACATCATCAAAGCATTTATACTGTGTTCAAGTGCTGTTTATGTCAATATATCATGGCAAATATGTCACTTGAACTTGGTTGATAATTTTTCAGTTTTATGGGTGAAACACAGTTCAAAGTGCATCATTTTGTGCCTAGCTTTCTTGGGGACCTAAAATGCCTGCTTATGAGAATCATAATAGGATTACGAGTATAAAATACGACGCAGTTAATACTATGAATTGTCACTTTGACTAATGGACCATGTACGAATTGTAACAAAATTCGTATTGTTATCCTATTTTCATTTCGTCTGGGTCCTGGTCTGCGTGAATTTTACCCAAACCTTATAACACAGTAGCTTTAACATTCTTTTCTCTCTTTCAGGTGAATCCCGGACGCAAGGCTTCTCTGAGCGGCATCCGGGAGGGTGATGTGATATCCTCCATCAATGGCCGGCCAACTAAAAGCATGAGCAATGCTGATGCTCACGCTATGCTGAGGTCAGCTGGCCCTGTGCTGAGGCTTGGATTGAACGAGTAAGTAGCTAAATCTTGAGCTTATTACAGTATGAAGAAGTACAGATAAACTTCAATACTTTTAGGGATAACGGTACGCTGAAACAGCAACACTGTTAAAATCTATGGAGCAGCTGTTTTTTTTTAACAGTTGACGTAAAATTTCAACCCCCGTAGGAATACAGTATCGTCATCTATACTAGTACAGTCATCTATACAAGTACCGTCATGTATACTAGTACAGTCATGTATACTAGTCCAGTCATTTATACTAGTATTGTCATGTATACTAGTACAGTCACGTATACTAGTACGGTCGTGTATACTAGTACAGTTATGTATACTAGTACAGTACAGTGTAGACGTGTATAGTTTATGCACTGAATCCAAAAAAGTTAAAGATTTTGCCACGATCTTTATTACACCGTGTATAATGACTCTTAAAAAGGAGCTTTGATATTGCAGTGCATCACAAACTAAGAAACCTACATTCGCAATTCCTTTGCAATAGTCAAATCCGTAGAACCAATGACTAAACTGCTAAAAAGAAAGCAAACATCCCCAAATATCCAAGCTCTCAATACTAACGCGCTCCACTCAAATTTCCGCCGGCATCTCCGGTTCTCAGACGGTTTCGATTCTGCACTCCGGTTTTAATCCGATCACTCTTCGGCGTTTCACACGAGAATCGAACAGTGGTCTGTCTGTAGATTAGTCAAGACATAAATTGGACCACTTACGTATCTCATACAGACTCGCAAAATGGGTTCGAAGTCGGTACGACAGAAGTCTGTAGTGATAATCTCTGAGGGCATTGACAGGTTTAATTTTGTATGTGGACTGATATGAAGGTATACATACATTTTGTGTCCGTTTGAGTGTGATATTGTTATTATTCAGAAAAAGTGATGAGTAAAGATCTAGTTTTATGTATCTGTAAAATAAGATGCTGGACCGATTGAAAAGTCTATAAATCCATTAAAAAAATAAGCTGCCTCACACTAGGCATTTTTCCTGTATCGTGAGTGCGTTTACATATATTTAAACTCAGATACACAAGCAGGCAGACCCGGAAAAACTATCTGTAGGCCATACAAATATTTGTTCCGTGCGGGGATCGAACCCGCGATACGCAGCGCAGCAGTCGATCGCTCAACCCCTGCGCCAACCGTGCCGTGAAAATAAAGTTTCGTAGCATAGCTACGAACTACGGTATTTTGGCGTAGCTGCCTTTAAAAGTTTTGCCTCGAACCGATACTGTTACTGGTCTACAAAACCTATCCTGTAAAACAATAAGCATATTTATAATCATAATGAAAAATTGATTACTATTTACATTTAAAATCCGAATGAGTTTTGTTTATCATGATTTGCAAAATGAAGATTAACGCAACATGTTTTCCATTTCTTGACACAGCATTTCCAGGAAACCTAAAAAGTAATACTAAGTTACGTTATTTGTTAAATTTTTTACCTTATTCTCAAGTTTTAATCTAAGTTTTCTTGTCGCCAGAGACAGGGAGGTGTCTCCGAGAAGAAGATCAATTGGCAAAGGCTCCGAGTTGAAAAGTAAGTTTTAAGTAGATACATGACATACTTGGTTATTTGTCACTACTTAGGTAGGTACTTTACTTAGGTGGTACTTACAAGGCTCGTGTGAGTACTTTTTAGGTCGAGAGTTGTGTCAAGTATCAGTTTGACGAAAATATCGACAGCGACTTATTATCTCTGTGCAATTAAGACTCATTTTTGTGGAGGAGCTCTTGGCTAATTAATAGTAGCCGCAAGGGTCGATCTTTAAGGTTTAGCCGTGCTTGCCCAGTTTGTTCCGTGGATGGGTGACCATAATTACATACCGAGTTTTCTCCGTGCCTCGGAAAGCACGTTAAGCAGTTGGTTAGCTGTCATTTGTGGATCTTTGACAGTCGTTACGAGTAGTCAGAAGCCAAAAGTCTGACATCCAGTCTTACCAAGGGTTATCTTTTTGCCCAGGTACTGGGTTGTGGAGGTCAGATAAGCTTCATGTAAAATATTGGTACTCAGCTGCACCCGGCAAGACTGGAAGCCAAGATAGTTTGGGAAAGGGCTAGGCTGACAAATAAAGATTCATTTTTGTAACGTAATTATAAGTATTTTATAAGTGTAACCTTGTCTTGGTATGGAATGTCTTGGTAGACAGTACGGCAATTTTTTGGATTTCACTATTTCTAGAAATTATTTCCTGTTTTAATCGAACTCGGTCGTTTAGAGCTATTAGGAACAAGGAGTAAAGATGCTTCTCCTCCTCTGAAAAGAGATGTTTCAGGGTTTTGTGGTTACGTTATGGGATACGAGTAGTGTTCAGGCTTTTGTATATATCCTAATCTCGTAGATAACTCTGTTTGCGTGTTGTAGGATTACCATGACGTCAGGATGCGTAGTTCATTTATAGATGTTGCAAGTGCAACATTCAGGCGGTTTCCACACAACACCGCTCACCCGCGCGGTCGGGTGGAGGCGACGAAGCATATGAATGGGTGGTGCGCCGCGCGGAAAACCATGCGCGCTATTTTTGACATTTTTGTTGGTCAGGAGTCAGGATAGTATAGAAGCAAGTTGTGACCAAGATTCTTTAACATATACAGCAAGATTTTTTAGTCACCGTCCAATTTTTTCTAGGCATTATGTATCATTCACTAACTCGTGTTTTTGAAAAAAAATCGATATGTGAAATTTTCATATTTTCATTTGAAATCATTTTCTCGAAATAATTATCCGCTCTGCCTGGTCACTAAGTTAAACGTTAAAAATACTACACTTGCCTCGCAAACATTCAATGGAAAGGGGGCGGCCAGCCCGCGTAGTTACCCAGCGTGTACTACGCACGGCGCGGCGGTGTCCATGATATCTTAATATTTTTGTATTGAGTGATACTAAAAGAAAAAACACGTATTCAATGATTTTCGCCAAAGATTAAAATGTCTAAATTTGGACGGTGACTAAAAAATCATGCTGTATATTTACGACTAGATCTTTTGGGAAAATAATCTATTGTGGCTAACGATACCATATAGATGGTAACAGCATACTGTTACCATCTTGCATAATAAACGGTACCCGATCGAAGTATGGGTTCCTTGGGATGACAGTTTTATGATTATTGTAGCCCTTTTAATTCGAGGAGCCCGTGCTTTCACTTGCATGAAGGTTAAAAATTATGCCAAGGAATCGTCCTGCCGGGATTAAATACCCATGGTCCATCCGTATTTCAAACATCATCGAAATCTGTTTAGACTTTAAGGCGTGAAGGAGACAAACTCTATTTCACATATTATTAATGACCGATACTTAAACACGTGAATATACTCATGATAACAAACAACTTTCCAAAAGAAACATTTATTTTTATCTCATTGGGTGCACTCTGGCTTCAAATATTAAAATACCTATCCCAGTAATTTAATATGACCGCTCAGCTGCAGCAGATTTTTCAATCGCCGCCGTTTCACATGAAAGTGCTGTGCGGAACAGAAAATATATAAGCTTTTAATAGATGTTGAAACCATATCAAAGGAACACTGCCCACTTTTTTATTTTCTGGTATGTCATTTCATATATTATGCTCTTAACGATTATAGCATAAATTTAATTTAATATCTATACTTACATTTATCTTATAATGATTTAAAGCTTGTTTTCGTGTCTGACAGAATTGTTCTTCTGATCAGATATAAACCTCAAACGATATAGAATGATTAGGCCAGCTGGCCTACCATGACGTCTTAAAACATTATTGTTTTACTCCTTTTACTTACTGTGGGAAAGAGATGGCGCTAGACATCCTGTATAGCTCCGTGTCTTTCCCAAACTGCAATAAGAGTAAAACAATACTGCTTAAAGATGTCATGATAGGCCAGCAGTGCAACAGAATACGATGTTATATTAATATGAGGCAACAGCTATAACAAGGCAAGTTAAATAATAGCTTATAATAAAACTAGCTATTGAATGTTGCTTCTCATTAATCAAAGAATTTTCGGAATCGGATCAGTATTTCAAAAGATTATCCCCTACATCATCATCATCATCATCATCATCATCACCAGCCTATAATGTTCCCACTGCGGAGACACAGTCCTCCTCTCAATGAGAGGGAGTGGGCTGTAATCTACCACGCGGGCCCAGTGCGGGTTGGTAGATGTCACGTGTCTTCTAATTTTTAGTTCTAGGACATGCCGGTTTCCTCACGATATTTTCCTTCACCTTTTATCCCCTACATACAAACTCACAAAGATAACTACCTCCTTGTATTAGTATTGATAAGGTATCATGTCACATCACTGGCCAACTGAATATTACAACAAAGTTTGAGACCAAAAAAAAGAAAACAGTATAATGTCAAACGTCAAACGCCAAATGCCGTATAAAATGATAAAATCTGTGTATTTTATTTAGACTATCAAAAATAGTCAATAAAAAGAAAAAAAAATAGAAACATTTATAAAATATACAACCAAAAAAAAAAACAGAAATGTTATGAATACTTATATGAATAAGACAAAAGTAAATCTCTGTTGCGAAGCAAACAGATTCGTAAGACATCGCTATTAAAATCTCATTAACATTTTGATCGGAGTATCTGAACTAAATTTAAAAAAAAAAAACAGAGCAATAGAAAACAACAGGTACTGAAAAAAGTTAAGGTACGTACAGTCAGCATGTAATATTATTGAATACCTACTAAGCACTGTGCTGGCCCAGTATTGGCACTAGTAACTTTTTGGATCATGGATACATAGGTAGATTGTTTCCACTCCCCTAATTTTTTTTTTGTTATTCGTAACTCGTATTTAGGGTGTGAGTCATCATCATTTCATCCGAAAGACGTCCACTGCTGGACAGAGGCCGCCCCCAAGTGTACATAAGGGGTGTTTTGCGATAATCGCCACGCTTGGCAACTTGTTACAAAAGCACAGAGAACGCTGCTGCCCATTCTCTGGCAAGTCCCTTAGTCGCCTCTTACGACACCCACGGGAAGATACGGGATGGTGCTATTCTTAACCTCCGACACCGAAGGTGTGAGTAACATAGTGTAAAGTTCCTCAATACTCCATTGACAAGGGAGGCTCTTCCGACCAGGCGGGTGTCCTGTCTGATGGGCTACTGCCCGACAGTTGTTGTAAGTTTCTTGATTATGCTCAATTCGCGTATAATCATGATACCGCGTTGCAGGATTTTTAATTCTTCTTTTGCATCATAGCTGGCGCAAGTGGTCTTTTTGTCAGCTTGATGATGTCCGCTAAACTTCAGTTTATATAGCTCTCGGCTTTTAGTCACTTATTCTGTTGACCCACCCTGATCACCTAATCGCATGTTGCGACAGCGCCTGTGGAGGACGTAAAGGAAAAAAAATTCTTAAAGCATGCTACGAGTGACCGGGACGGGACTTGCAACGAAATGGCAGGTACCTACTCACAAGTGTCGCATGCCGCGTGACGCAATTCGCATCGCCTGAAGTCGTGGACGGGGCATGAGGAATACCATACACCTTAGCTTAATCAGCATATTACGTTACCAATACTGGAACACCGGCGGGAGGGACTGTGCGGTAATCCACAGCCCCCCATTGCGGGTTGGTGGACGAAACATCTGGTTTTTGAACATTTTTTGACGATATTTTTTTCACCTATGTGAGAGCACTGGTGATGAAATAACACGAAGTACCAGAACGTAGTACGAAGTAGCCTGCCCAAGATCTACCGACCATTAGGGTGGCTCAATAGAATAAACACTTGTTGACAACACCTGATGGATAAGCAAACTAGTTTTGTATTTGCAATCTTAATTTTTTGGCAGATTGGAACCGCAATTGTTGAAAAATATAAAAACTTTGAAACAAGAAAAAAATATACTGAACCGTGTATATTGAAGCCTTATCCTAAACATGTACAGAAGGTATTCGGTATTGGGCTTCTTGAAATTTCGAGCTAAAATCGTTCCACTTGAACAAATAAATAAGCCAATGTTACTCTTAGTAGCATTTTTGGCGTTTGTTGCAGCTAAAATCTTTGCTTACGTCAGGGGTATGGTGAGTTTGAAATGCAAGTCTAGTGCAAGCAATGAGACAAAGTAAAATCAGTAGTTTAGCAACTTGTTCTTTATTTCCTAAATACCAATTATTAATTAATTAAGAATGGAAACTTAAAAACTTGCACTAATTTGTTATATGGGCTGATTGGTAATTGGGTTCATTCCGTGGGATCACCAATCTACCAAAATCCTGTTGAATCAACCAAAGTCTCGTCGTTCGATCCCGTTTGCAAAATGGGTTGTTTTGGAGAAATATTTTTTTTTAAGTTTTTTGTTAATTTTCCACCTCTACTCCGTACACTGCTGATGCATGGCGAGAAATCTGCACCGTTTGGAATATTAAACAGATTCTTTCCTGATAGTTCATGAACGAATAAATCGTTCGAAAACCAATGTGTCAAAAAAGTAAATCTACCTTTGAAAAATTAAGCGCCCGTCATTCAAGTTCTGAAATCTGGACACTTGTTTTCCGAGGCAAGTTTTTTTTAAATAAATGGATGACAATAGACGTACAAATAAAAGGTACAACTTCCTTGTCTCATTAGCTTGCCATTGTATCTCCAAAAAACATAAGTAGCAACCAGTTTTAAAAGACCACCCAACTCACAAAACAACTCAGTTTGGACCCTAAGTTATCGGAGTCTAAGTTCCCGGACCAAATGTATAACCAATACATTTGGTCTGGGAATCCATTTCAATGAATACCCACAATACCAATCAGTATTATTTCAATCAGTATTATTTATTAAAAGTTCCTTGTCTAATCCATTTTTTTTTATCCAATAGTTTACGCAAGAGAACAAAGTAAAAATAGCACTGTTCTTTGCCAAGCTTCTCGACACAATTGTAAGTTTCAATCATAGTTAGCTTTTTCACAGATCGAGATTCCAATAAACGGATAAAATACATCCTATCTTGCCGTTTACGGCCTTTCACAGGAGGAGATAATTATTAAATATGCCTGTGCCCAGCAGTGGGAATATTAAAATGCTGATTATAACGGTAAATCAATGAGAGCGGCTGAAGAGAGCAAAAAATCTACTCAAGCGAATGTTTTGAAGGGTTCCGTACCCTAAATGAAAAACGGAACACTTTGTTGTCCATCAGTCAGGAATGGGTAGAGTAGGTGTCACGTGGAAATTAATATCAAGACGATGTTCTAAATTACGTCTTAGTCGGGTGAAAAAACCTAAAAGTTTATTCTACAGAATCATGAGATACGGTAGTTTTTAATGATCTCACTTTCAAAACCTTCAGTATACCTACCTCATTTCCGTTGACATAGCATGTGAGAAACAGAAACAAAAATTTCATTAAACAAATTGTTTTTGCGATTACAAACTAACATTTGCAGTTGGAGCATTGACCTCGTTGTTAAACGATATTATTATCATGTAGTTTTTTTTTTTTTTAATGATTCAATTTAAAAAAAAAAGTCCTACAAAGTTAAGTTTGTTCATTCCAGAAAGGGCAAGGCGGAAAGGGGATGTGAGATTCAACGGCATACTTAAGTTTGTCCTTCAAACCGGAATTGGAAATTCAGGCAGCCGGGCACAACTTTGAGACGGAACCCTTAGAACCCAAGCCCTACTCGCACTCGACCGGTTTTGTAGTCGAATTGTAATAAGACACAAAATTACTGAACTCGTCTTAATGAGACGAGACGGATATGTGAGAAATTTCAAAAGGGCAATGGGTGTTTTGATATCAGGTCAGCAATATTATACAAAATAAAATATTCTGATGCACTTAGATAGTCATGATACTACTAAATGGGATATTTGTTTGTCTAAATCCTATAGAAAGTATGTGATCGATTAAACAGCATAAATACCTGTTTCGTGAAAGCATTTCAGCTATGTGTGTGTATGATATTTATATGAATATATATTTAATGGTATTTGTTTCTGTAGTTACGTTTGTTTCGTCAAAAATACACAATTGAGTTTCTCTTTTATAAAAGTTTTATAAAACGACCTTTGAATGTTATTATTTACAATATACAATTTCTAACAAACAAATACAATAATTGTCTTACGAGCGTCGTTGACCCAAAATTGATTCCCAAGCAAGCTGTTTTCAGACCCGTCAAGTCTTGTAGTAACCAGACTCTTAAAATGGTTCAACATAATATCGAAAACAGTTTCGAGAGAGGAATGGTCACTGGTGCTGTGTTCGTGGACCTATCAGCGTCTTACGACAGCTAACCTCAAGTGGATGTTGTGGAAGGTGAAGACCTTGGTCAACGACCAGAATTTCGTATTTCGTACTCCGAGAACTTCTCCACAACCGCCGATTTCAGGTCCACCTTCTATCGGAAAAAAGTCATTGGAGAGCTTAAAAAAACGGCCTACCCCAAGGTAGTGTCTTGGCACGACTCCTATTTAACACCTGTACTAAATATCAACCATCCTGCCCGCACACCTCCCGGTTCCTCTATACAGACGAACTTGCCCTTACCGAACTTGCCCTTACCTCTAAAGCTCTCATGGGCTCAGGCGAAAAATGTCGCTTTCGCAAAATGTCTCTTTCGCAAAATGTCTACTTTTAGTAAAATATCTCTTTCTCATAATGTCGCTTTCGCAGAATGACTCTTTCGCAAAATGTCGCTTTCTCAAAATGCCTCTTTCGCAAAATGTCGCTTTCGCAAAATGTCGCGATAGTAACTTAGACAAAAAATTTGCGGTTAATGGGTCGTCTTAGGGGCGGATTTGTAGGAGTTGGATTATATGCTTAGGGGCACTATGACAAGCAAAGAAAACAAAAAAAAAAAACGGAAATTTGAAAAAAAATGGCAGGGTCCGGTTAACCTTGACCATAAAAACAATTTAGGTTCTGAGAAGTATGGACCCAAGACGCACCGTTTCCGAATTATAGGCCTCCAAATTTTATTTAATTTTTATAAAACGATCTATATTTCCAAAATGGTAGGTCAGATGAAAATCTTTTCTGGAAAGAAACTGTTGCTCTAGTAGAAAACTATAGGTGGTGTAAAAGAAACTGAGAAATAATAAGAAATAAGAAAAAAATTGAAAAAATATTCTAAGTGTCGGCCGATCTTTCAGCTTACGTGCTTGAGTGTAGCCATAAGGGCCCTAAAGGGCGCGGACTTAAAAAAAAAAAACATTTTTTTTTTCTCAATAACTTTCGGGATTTATTACACTATCTCATATTTTTCCACTACAGCAACAGTTTCTTTCCAGAAAAGATTTTCATCTGACCTACCATTTTGGAAACAAAGATCGTTTTATAAAAATTAAATAAAATTCGGAAACGGTGAAAACCGGTGGTTTGCGAAACCGACATTTTGCGAAAGAGGCATTTTGAGAAAGCGACATTTTGCGAAAGAGTCATTCTGCGAAAGCGACATTATGAGAAAGAGATATTTTACTAAAAGTAGACATTTTGCGAAAGAGACATTTTGCGAAAGCGACATTTTGCGCCTGAGCCCTCTCATGGTGACTTAGCCACGTACTACCACGCTAACTCACTCAAGCTAGATCCGAGCAGAACGCAGTCGTGCATATTCCATCTTCGCAATAAAGAGGCGAGCCGCAAATTTAACATAGTTTGGGGTTCAGAAAGACGCAACTGTTTAAATTATTTTACTCAAAAATGCATCTAATGTGGTCATTATTTTGACAACCTTGTTTGAGCAAAGGCGACCTTGCCGTTCTGTTTCCAGGAGCGGCCGGCAAAGTTTTGCTGGCCGCTCTAACAGGCCGGCAATATTTTGCCGGCCGCTATTTTGACGTTTCAACGTTTTAAAAAATCAGATCCAAAAAGTTTTTATTTTGGAACACAGCTGTTTGTATCTATAGAGATGGGTACAAAAAGATTTTATTCCATAGTAGGCTGTATAGTTCCAACTACCTTTGCTAAAAAAAAAACAAAGAAGTAACAAAAGCGCGGTTCAGCGAAAACTTTTATTAATATATTTTTTATTTAAATTCATCATCATCATCATCATCATTCCAGCCCAAAAGACGTCCACTTCTGGACACAGGCCTCCCCCAAGTGTTACCACATTGACATTTTGGGGGGTTTTGCCATAATCGCCACGCTCGGCAGGCGGGTTGGCGATCGCAGTACGGTTGTTACAAGCACAGAGAACGCTGCTGCCCATTCTCTGGCAAGTCCCTTAGTCACCTCGTACGACACCCACGGGAAGATATGGGATGGTGCTATTCTTTACGTCCGACACCATACAGAGATTATTTAAATTACTTGCTGGTTTTATTTAGATTAGGTACTTGCATTTTTGAGTAAAGCACTATACAAACCTTGGCCCACAATGACTGCTTCGCTGGTCACGCTATGATTGCCTCGAGCTAGCCTAGCTACGCTCTAGGCCTTTCAGCTTGGCCATAATTGCAGCCCTTGCTGTCCTCGCTGTAAAGGCCTCGACCTACGGTCTCGGCCTTTATCTCAGCTCGTCCGTCAAGTGCTGCACGCTGACCGCGCTGTGTCGGCCTGGAGCTGCGCTACGCTGCGCTGTCGGCCATAATCAGCGCGACCAGCAAAGTAGTCATTATAGACCGCGGCAGTAATGTACTATTTTACACCACCTGCTCGAAAATGTCAAATTATATGTCAAGCAACCTTAACCTAAAGTGAGTCATTAGTGGCCGGGGGCACAGCCGGTCAATAATGTTGAACTGGATTTCATTATGACCCGCTGGTCAATAATGTTAAGCACTTAACCGCTGGGCACGTACTATACAGTACGTGCCCAGCGAATTGAATTTGGAATCTCACATGCTCAGCTAAAGTGGCAATGTAGTACTAACAAACACCCTTTGGTGCCAGAAAGAGGAAAGCTATTCTCGATACCCTTACTACACGTGGATGATATTCTCGATTTCCTACAAAATCATAACGACTGCTTCTTCATATCGTTGCCATGTTTTAGAAGACATAATATTGTAAGAATAATTAGATAACTACGAACCATTTTTTAAAAGGAATGGATTAACATTAAAACTGGCATTAATAATAACAAATACCGTACCGCGCCGTAATACCGTAGGTAATAGTAATTGGCTGTAACATTAGTTAATTTATTTTTCACACCACCTGCTCGAAAATGTCAAATTATATGTCAAGCAACCTTAACCTAAAGTGAGTCATTAGTGGCCGGGGGCACAGCCGGTCAATAATGTTGTACTGGATTTCATTATGACCCGCTGGTCAATAATGTGATTTGAATTTGGAATCTCACATGCTCAGCTAAATTGGCAGTATAGTACTAACAAACACCCTTTGGTGCCAGAAAGAGGAAAGCTATTCTCGATACCCTTACTACACGTGGATGATATTCTCGATTTCCTACAAAATCATAACGACTGTTTCTTCATATCGTTGCCATGTTTTCGAAGACATAATATTGTAAGAATAATTAGATAACTACGAACCATTTTTTAAAAAAATACATTAAAACTGGCATTAATAATAACAAATACCGTACCGCGCCGTAATACCGTAATAGTAATTGGCTGTAACATTAGTTAAGTTATTTTAAGTAAACTGCGCAAAGATTGCTGTGGATTGTGTGATTAAATAAATAAATAATAAAACCTTTCTGTACTACAGCCGATTTATCACATTTTATCAAAAATACTCTATTTTCACGAGCGTCTCCAATGACGTTCTAAATTCAAAATTCATACAGCCAATCATCCAAAACCATTCTACCAGCCCTGTATAAAGCTTAGTTTACACAAACTCCACTTCCATGAGAGTGATATCAATAGACACACACGACAAAACCGTAGAAGAGACTTTTTTTTTTAAAATCGAATTGGTCGTGTCTTGGCTACTTATTGGTAGACGCAATAAAGGCGCGAACTTTTGGCATTTAAACTTTAAATTTATCAACAAAGTATTATAAAATGTCGAGTGATGAAAGTGATTGTACTCCTGAATTCATTACAACCGAAGCTAATAATATTTCCAATGATTTACTGCCGGAAAAGTCAAAGGAAACTTATATAAAAGCCTACGACAATTTCCAAAAATGAAAAAGTACGAAAGGCGTCAAGTCCATTTCGGAACCAGTTCTATTAGTGTATTTTCAGCATTTATCTTGTACTCAGAAGTCAAGTAGCCTATGGTGTACTTATTCAATGCTTAGGTCAACAATAAGCATGAAACACAATATAGACATCAAGACATACGCTAAGCTATTAGCATTTTTAAAGAGGAAATCGGAAAGTCACCAATCAAAGAAATCGAAAGTTTTCACACCTTTGAATGTTGAAACTTTTTTTAATGAAGCTCCTGATCATAGTTATCTTGCCGTAAAAGTAAGTACATCATTTTATTTTTAACTAAACAAAATACAGCATGGTAGCAAATAGCGACAAGAACGCTTATGTATACTAACTGAATTTACGTATGTTGTTAGTAAAATTTATTTTTATTTTTGTTACAGGTGGCTTTAATTATTGGAGTGAATGGGGTTTGTCGTTGTCAAGAAATGGTAAACATGAAGGTCCAAGATATAGAGAAACACTCAGAAGAGTTGTTATTGAGTAAATTGCCAGACACTAAAACCAAAAGGGAAAGGTCATTTGTCATCCGCGGAGCATATGTAAAGGTTGTGGAAAAGTATCAAGCTCTGCGGCCTCCTAACATAAACACTAACCGATTTTTTGTAGCGTTTAGGAGTGGAAAATGCACCCGTCAAGTGATTGGGAAGAACAAAATAAGTGCCATGCCGAAGGAAATTGCCAAATACTTAGGATTACCAAAAATATCGAGCTCTATACGGGTCATAGTTTGCGTCGGACGTCGGCTACACTGTTGGCGGATGCGGGAGCAGATATAACCCAAATAAAACGCCATGGTGGCTGGAAATCGGATACAGTAGCGGAGGGCTACATTGAAAATTCAGTACATAACAAAAGTAAAATAAGCTGTCAAATTGGTAACAGCATCACTTTAAAAACGTCATCTGATTCTTTTTCACCACAACCTTCAACATCACACCATCACATTCCATCTTTCCCTGAGCCTCATGCACCACCTTCACCAACTTTCACCACCCAAAATGCTCCTCTGCAAATACAAGATTCTGAAGCATTGACGAGCAATACTCAAATAAATTCCACATCAACATCTATAAAAATACCAAATAAAAACTTAACTTTATCTTTGCACAATTGGACTAATGTCTCAAATGTTACCATTAACATCAATTAATATGTTAGTGCATATAACTAACTAGTTCTAAATATGGTATTCTTACTGTTTGTTTATTTAATAAATACTTTGTTTTTCGTACTATGGCTATTATTTTCTCGCAGTAGGTGTAAAAAGTAGAGTATCCTCCTCTGGGCTAAAAGTGTCTTTGCCTTGGGCTAGCTTGAATCCCTCGCTGCATTCAGGATTCTTGTATTAACTCCCTCGCTTTGCTCGTGAGTTAAATCCCGAATCCTTCATTGCGCTCGAGATTCAATATGACGCCCGTGACATAAGACACAACTTTAGCCCCTCGGTGCATAATCTACTATTAAGTAAACTGCGCAAAGATTGCTGTGGATCTTGTGATTAAATAAATAAATAATAAAACCTTTCTGTACTACAGTCGATTTATCACATTTGATCAAAAATACTCTATTTTCACGAGCGTCTCCAATGACGTTCTAAATTCAAAATTCATACAGCCAATCATCCAAAACCATTCTACCAGCCCTGTATAAAGCTTAGTTTACACAAACGCCACTTCCATGAGAGTGATATCAATAGACACACGACGTAGAAGAGACTTTTTTTTTGAAAATCGAATTGATCGTGTCTTGGCTACTTATTGGTAGACGCAATAAAGGCGCGAACTTTTGGCATTTAAACTTTAAATTTATCAACAAAGTATTATAAAATGTCGAGCGATGAAAGTGATTGTACTCCTGAATTCATTACAACCAAAGCTAATAATATTTCCAATGATTTACTGCCGGAAAAGTCAAAGGAAACTTATATAAAAGCCTACGACAATTTCCAAAAATGGAAAAGTACGAAATCCGTCAAGTCCATTTCGGAACCAGTTCTATTAGTGTATTTTCAGCATTTATCTTGTACTCAGAAGTCAAGTAGCCTCGGTGTACTTATTCAATGCTTAGGTCAACAATAAGCATGAAACACAATATAGACATCAAGACATACGCTAAGCTATTAGCATTTCTAAAGAGGAAATCGGAAAGTCACCAATCAAAGAAATCGAAAGTTTTCACACCTTTGAATGTTGAAACTTTTTTAAATGAAGCTCCTGATCATAGTTATCTTGCCGTAAAAGTAAGTACATCATTTTATTTATAACTAAATAAAATACAGCATGGTAGCAAATAGCAACAAGAACGCTTATGTATACTTACTGAATTTACGTATGTTGTTAGTAAAATTTATTTTTATTTTTGTTACAGGTGGCTTTAATTATTGGAGTGAATGGGGCTTGTCGTTGTCAAGAAATGGTAAACATGAAGATCCAAGATATAGTAAAACACTCAGAAGAGTTTTTATTGATTAAGTTGCCAGACACTTAAACCAAAAGGGAAGGGTCATTTGTCATCCGCGGAGCATATGTAAAGGTTGTGGAAAAGTATCAAGCTCTGCGGCCTCCTAACATAAACACTAACCAATTTTTTGTAGCGTTCAGTAGTGGAAAATGCACCCGTCAAGTGATTGGGAAAAACAAAATAAGTGCCATGCCGAAGGAAATTGCCAAATACTTAGGATTACCAAATATCGAGCTCTATACGGGTCATTGTTTTCGTTGAACGTCGGCTACACTGTTGGCGGATGCGGGAGCAGATATAACCCAAATAAAACGCCATGGTGGCTGGAAATCGGATACAGTAGCGGAGGGCTACATTGAAAATTCAGTACAAAACAAAAGTAAAATAAGCTGTCAAATTGGTAACAGCATCACTTTAAAAACGTCATCTGATTCTTTTTCACCACAACCTTCAACATCACACCATCACATTCCATCTTTCCCTGAGCCTCATGCACCACCTTCACCAACTTTCACCACCCAAAATGCTCCTCTGCAAATACAAGATTCTGAAGCATTGACGAGCAATACTCAAATAAATTCCACATCAACATCTATAAAAATACCAAATAAAAACTTTACTTTATCTTTGAACAACTGGACTAATGTCTCAAATGTTACCATTAACTTCAATTATTATGTAAGTGCATATAACTAACTAGTTCTAAATATGTTATTCTTACTGTTTGTTTATTTAATAAATACTTTGTTTTTCGTACTATGGCTATTATTTTCTCACAGTAGGTGTAAAAAGTAGAGTATCCTCCTCTGGGCTAAAGGTGTCTTTGCCTTAGGCTAGCTTGAATCACTCGCTGCATTCAGGATTATTGTATTAACTCCCTCGCTTTGCTCGTGAGTTAATTTCCGAATCCTTCATTGCACTCAAGATTCAATATGACGCCCGTGACATAAGACACAACTTTAGCCCCTCGGTGCCTAATCTACTATTTTGTAAGTTTGAAATGTTTTAGTGAAACACGCTTAATTATTAAAATACAGATATTATTTAAAAAGTCTAAATAAATAATAATGGTCTAATTTCTATAATGTCGATTATCATTTTATTCTCCGTACAGCCTGATTAGAATCAAATATATTGCACTCTTGACTTATCATTTTATTCTCCGGGTTTTAGGGTGGAAGTGATGATGATAATACTTTAATAGCGTCTTATTCTCGTAAATATTGTAAAACTGTTTTTCTGTTAAGGACTTTGAACTTGGTTTCCCAATTGAATTATGATATGGTTATCAACATTACTTTCATTCAGTTCAAGTGTTTGAAAATTAACTTTGTAAAAAATGTCTTCCAATACGTTGTACAACAAAAAAAACTAGGTTTACACTTCGCATTAATGAAAAAAATTTCAAGAACTGAGTCGGCACTACCGATTCCACAAGGCTGTTTTTAGAGCAAGTTGAAATCCTGGCTACAAGATTGTGTCTATGCAAATACTCTCCGTTAGCTAGACGAGAACCAGGACATAATGTAGCGGATTGATTCGCCTTTACGGTGGCATGCCTGAAACAGTCAACTGTATTGTCCTTCACAATAAATTTCCGGTAGTTATTCGTCTTATTAATAAAGTTATTATGACGAATAACTATCGGAATTTTATTTTTCCATATTTTCACAGACAAAACCTTCGGTTTTCCGAAAGGGTCCTCGGAACGTAGCTAAGTTACGGACGCTGATAGGTCGACGTTGGGCCCATGCAGAGCCCAGAAAAGCTTCTTACCCTGCTAAAAATCTTTGAATCATCATCATCATAATTTCAGCCGAAAGACGTCCACTGCTGGACATAGGCCTCCCCCAAGTGTCGCCACATTGACCGGTCCCGTGCGACTCGCATCCAGCGGATCCCCGCAACCTCTTCACCTCCTTCACAGGTCATCGGTACTCCGGGGTCGGCGAAGTGTTGGCTCGATCTCAGAATACCAGATTCCAGATTATCAAAATACCAGACTATCTAAACACCAGATTCTCAATATATCAGTTTTTTTTTTTTGTAACAGTCGAAATCCAAATATCTGGCTGTTTAGCCAACTAAAATGCCCACGGAAACAGTCGATCTAATGAATTTTTGAATTGTAATTTGATTTGTATGGTCAAAAAGATTTTTTTTTTCATACGATAACGTCCACGATCTAAGTGATCGTGGAGCCAATTAAAGGACTTCTTTGAAAAATAAATTAAAATAACCCAGCAAAGGTACTAGGCTGGCATAAGTTTAAGGTAGTATGTAATTAAGAGTTCTGGGTAGGTAAGTAGAACTTAAACGACATTATCAGACGAGCTCTTGTCACCGTCGTCGTTCCAGCTGTTTTAGAACTCAGTGACTTGGCAATAAACTGGATGGATGGATGTCTTTGTTTCCTTGGAAGATTATGAAGACTTACGTCTAGGTGTGGGTGTGGGACGAAACATTGTGTCGATAATCTTTCGCCATAACATCTACCAAGCTCATTGTACTGTGCTGGTACTGCTGCTGCGGTTGGCTGCCTGAGTACCTCAAGTGGCGTAAATAGAAGTACCTAACCTTTGTGAAAAGTCTATTTTCAAGCCGGTTTGGAGTTGGAACTCTGAGGCCGTGGGTTTCGACTGCTCATAACCTATTTTATATGCCCCATTGACGCTTCCCGTGACTCAGACGCACACGCTTTTACCATGGCCAGAGGCTAAATTGGCGAAATTGAGGAAAACCTGCTGTGTAGTTTTAAATATAAACAGTAGGAAATAAGTACCTGCAATTTGATATATTCTTCTTTATTTTGCATATTATACTTTTTAATTGAACTTGAAACAATTTTTCATTTAACTGTTTTTCTGGTATTTATATTGCGAATCTGGTATAATGAGAATCTGGTATTCTGAGATCGAGCCCATGGCGGCTTGGCATGGCTATGCCTCATAGATGATCATGGAGGCTATTTAATTGAACACACCGTCTGTAACAATATCGACTAGTAGTTATACATATGTAACACGTTACCATTGTATTGTATTGTAAAACGGGCTAGTGTCCGAAACCCCATGTCCAAAGCGCGTATTTTGCGTGCGGTTACCATAAAGTCAATTAACTTATGTATCACTAAGGTAAATAAAGTAGTAACAAGGATAAGTGTGTTTAAAAAAAGTTGTATGAGGTATTACCATGAATCAGAAAGGTGTAGTCATATTTATGGAAGTCATTAAACACGTCTTGCTCCCTGGTGGAACCATCTTTGCTGTAACAAGTATAAGTTACATGAACAATTCTATGAAATGTCTATAAAATTCTAGTCCTATTAAAAAAGTCTATATCTCTAGTTTCGACGTAAACTTTTATTTAAAGTGGTAGCGCTGCGGAGTATCCTTCCCGGCGAAACCACCATGATATTTCTATGACTATACATAGTACAAGCAAATATGTGGTATCAAATATTTTTTTAACAAATTCCATATTGAACTAGTACCCCTAAATCCTCAGTTTTATTTAAATATACGAACAAAACGGTGCCCCAAACTTTGTTTTCGAAATAGTAGCTAAGTGCCTAGACATTTATCTAAGCTAATTTTTAATAGGACTCGAATTTTATAGACATTTCATAGAATTGTTCATGTAACTTATACTTGTTAGCAAAGGTGGTTCCGCCAGGGAGCATGATGTCATCAAATTGAACAACAACTTTCTCCATTGGACCAAAAAAATTAGCGGCATCATATTCTTATTACATATTTAAAAATAGTAGATTGTTGCTTCGAGCGCAATGTGAGTCATTAATGCACGAGTGTTATGTTGGTGCCCGAGCGCATGCGAGGGCACTAAATTATCACGAGTGCATTAATTACTCACTTTATCGAGGTGCGTAATCTGCTTTTCTTTCAACTACCCTGACAAAATATACCTACTCAAAATAAAAACTCAAGTTAATGAAACAAAGTTTAATTTATTAAAAGTGCAGTTATTAAAGGTTATTAACAACTTCATTTGCAGCTGTTTTATATTTTCTGGAGTTGAATTCATATCGCTATCGCTGTCAATTTCCATGATTTTTTTCCTTTTTATTTCGTAAATAAAAAGTATCAAAGTTTTACAATGGTACAAAATGCGCGCCATTTGTTTTTTTTTTTTCACCAATTCAGTTTTATTCAGCCGATATTTACTTTCAGCCAGTAATCTTTTTGATCTAATGCATACATTTTATTAACTTAATAGGAGACATTACACCTCTGTGGTAAATTTAATTCCAAATTTAAAATTTAGAACAGTGCAGTAATGAAAAACAGTGCAATAATGAGATTTCATATAACTTTACTGCACTGTTTTGGTTCTAAGCAAAAAAGACATCCTTTGTGATCGGTTTTGTAGCGATTAATGATAACATTACTGCGTAGTTGAAAGAAAAATACATTGTATACAAATTGCAATATTATAACTTAAGTACAACGGCGAGCATAACCCAGAATTGCGTTTTCTTACAACAAACCATTTTTCGATTGTGAGATTTGCAAAACAGAATAAACTTACGAGTATTTGCAAAAACAGTACATTCAAAACTCATACCATACCTACTCGGCCGAAATATATGGGACAGCTGAATATTTTTATCATACAGGTTTTTATGAAAATCCGTCCTATAAACTAGATCTATCATTGACTCGTAGCTGCTGTATTGGCGGTTATTTTAAACCTTCTGACTGTCTCGATAGTCTAGTGGTTGCGGGACTGCTGAGCGTGAGGTTCTAGGTTCAATTCCCATGTAGGGCAAAGTCTATTGGGTTGGGTTTTGGCATCAGAAATTTCTCAGTAGCAGCCACGGAGTCTGGCTTTGTGCCCGGTTACTGACCAGTGAGTTCCCTATTACATGTAAGTAATTTAAACATAAGTCGCGAAATGTGGGTGTACCCACTAGGTATACCTAACGCTTCGGGGATAAGAGACATGATGTTATGTTTTTTTTTACGGATGGGAAATCATCAAATGACCCCTCCCGCTCTGGGCGGAGCGAAAGGGAGTGCTAGACTTGTACTGACTAAAACCCATCCATGTTCCTTCTTTGCCCTTTTTGTTCCAGGGCCGCGGTATCTCTTTCGAACAGTCCCGATGCCCTGGCAGGCATCGGCCCTCTTGTACCCCTCCTGATTTGCTGACATCTCTTTGAGGCGCTCGTGGAAACCTTATGTTTGAACCTTCTGTTCCGTTTTTCCGAATGGCTGAACTCTCAAGTATAGCAAAGCCTTGTCGTCTGGATTACCCAACGACATCGCAAGCTTAATGGGACTCTGCCATATTTGCGTATTTCACCGTTCACTATCGATTTGTATTTAAACCTCATTTTCTTTATGCATTCATAGCGGTTTCATTATTTACTGCGCAAATGTGTTTGGCATGACTAAATCGTAACTGTTTAGCGTTTGGTTTTAATCTGTTATTTGTGGCACAGAGTTTTTGGTCATTGTAAATAAAAAAACGGGTTGCACTCCGGGAGTGCCCGCAGAAGTGAAAACTTGAATATTAACGTTGTGCATTTTTGATATTTTGAAATGGTTAGGGAATAATTTTGCACGAATTGCTTTAATTATCAATATAAAAGTAGTAGTAGTATTTATGTGGTAAAATACAATATTCATTTATTGCGCTATTGTACACAAACATGACAATTTAAATTACATTAAAAATGTAACACTTCAGAACTATAACAATCCGTCTTACGGATTTTACCTCTTTGGAGAAACCGAAGTTTTGTTTGTGTGTCAGATGTCATAAAGTTCAAATTCTTTCGTAACCTGATGTCAATCCGTCTTACGAATTTTCCAAATTTGGAAACCTAAACTCAATGTCAGATGTTATAAAGTTCAAATTCCTTCGCAAACTACGTGACCTCACGGTCACGTGTCATGACGCGGGACCTGACTCGAGTTTAACATTACATTACATAGAAAAACCAATCAAAATCAGGTATATTCTTGAATCAGTACTACGCTATGGCTTAATTATGTGGGGAAACAGCACTGATCAAAATAGATGCATCTCTTTTGTGCGACAAATGTTGTCGCACAAAAGAGATGCATAAGAGCATTATGTGGCCTTAAGCCCGACGAATCACGCCCGGGTGTTACCATTGCGAGGATCGGCCGGAGGACACGGTGGAGCACACTGTGGAGCTCTGCCCTGCTTGGGCTGAGCACCGCCGTGTCCTCGTAGCGGCGATTGGCGGCGGCGACCTCTCGCGTCCGGCCCTGGTTCAATCCATGGTCCGGAGCGAGAAGGAATGGGAAGCCGTCGCCTCCTTCTGCGAAGCAGTCATGCTAGCGAAGGAGGTGGCGGAACGTGAGAGGGAGAGAACCTCACGTCCCAGCCGCCGCGGGAGACGCCCCGGGCGTCGGGGGGCAACCAGTGGCCCCCGGCCACCGTAGGCGCGGGCCTGTGGACGGTGAGTAATGGGCTAGCTCACCGTCCGTCCGTCTTATGACGACAGACCGTGCCGACGGCGCGTTCGTGTTCCACGCGCGCCACAAGGAGATGTCAGCAAATCGGAAGGGGTCCGAGAGGGCCGATGCCTGCCAGGGCTGCGGGTTGTTCGAAAGAGATACCGTGCCCCTGGAACGCAAAGGGCTAAGAAGGAACATGGATGGGTTTTAGTCAGTCAAGTCTGACACTCCCTTCCGCTCCGCCCAGAGCGGAAGAAGTCATTTGATGATGTCCCATCCTAAAATAAAAAAAAGGCTACACACCTCGCGGTTGTGGAGGGTCTTCGCGTTTAAAAAGCCTCGACCCCCGCACTTCCGCGGTATGTACAGTCTCATCACCGATGATCGTGGGTGATGCATCCGGTTTGCGGTCAGCAGTGTACGAACTCTCCTATTATTATTAAATAATTTATTTCAAGTACGCCAGTTACAGGCACTTTTGAATAGTCGAACCAATCATCCCAACCGGCGTACCTTTTGTTTTGCCATTCCGTGTTCGAGACGTAAGGAACACAGTCATTAGAATATGACTGTGGTGACCAGGCATTGGTCAGAAAAATCAAAATCAAAAAATTAGATGTCATTTATTCAAATAAGGCTGATAATCAGCCCTTTTTGAACGTCAAAATTACAAGAGACAGTCCCCCAAAAAGTCTCCCAGACAACCAGTGGAACTATGGAACCATTTTTTTAGAAGGTTCAAATAGTATTGTCATAAACTCTTAACAGACCCAACAATAGTCGTTCATTTATTCTGGAGTACATTGTAAGCAGTCCCAATTTTTAGTTTGTCAATACACCCACTTGCCTATACGCACATCGAGGATCTAGAGACCCTCTGGTGACACCTACCTCGGATACGGACAGCTCAACCCTCTCCTCACTAATACTAGACTAGGCGAAATCGACTATGTACCAAAAAAAGACAGGATTCGGCTGCTCAGCAATCGAAAGCCCGCTCCACGTCACCATAAATTGTAAGTAGCTGTAAATAGGATAGGGCAATATACAACAATATAAATGTATATTAATTGATTCTGTACACACTAATAAGCTCACAGCACACAACACGACACTTATATAGATCCCTCTCAGACAAACATAGGTAGACTGTAAGTAGCTGACACACCCACAGACCGAATACACCACCGACCTGTGGACATAATGTTACTTATGAACCAGGGAAATAAACATCTTTCTATTCTATTCTATTGCCTATTTCCACTCATTCTCATTCATATCGGTTCGGCAAAGCGATTGCACGTGCTTCCGCATATTCATTTGACATAAAACGTAAAATTCAGCGTTCTTATGGTACTTAAACTACAGAAATATCTCACAGTTATCCCTTTCAATCAAATCAAATTATTTTATTTTACATAGGCACATGGGCACTTATAAAATGTCGACAAAAGGTGCACGGTTAGGATTAGTCGTTTCCTATGGTGAAGAAGAACTGGGAAGAAACTCTATGGTTACTCTTTTAAAATCATAGACATAGTGATAGTTATATATTCATCTACACTAATATTATAACGAGGAAAAAAATTTATTTTTGTATGTAAGGAATAAACTTAAAAACTACTGGACCGATTTTAAAACATCTTGCCGTTAGAAAGCTACATTATCACTGAGTAACAAAGGCTTATATTATATTTTCAAAAAAATTAGGTATCCTTACTAAAACTCCAATAATGTAACCCAAGGTTAAAAATTACCTAAAATATTCTTTACATCGCGTGCGCTGAGAATGCTATTGATGATAGAATAAAATAATGTACTACGACTTTGCAGAACACATCATTATTTACTGAAAGTGTCGCGACAGCATATGTCTAACTATTATAATTATGCCACAATGACTGTTCTTTTATACATTTAATAATTTTAAGGTTTAAAATTTTTATTCAAATGCCGCCGCTAGGAAAGACTCTTTATTTGTATCTTCGTATAAATCCTTATCAAAATAAATTACTTCATATTCAAGACTGCTTCAATACCTTTATACATATATATTGTTAATTACTGGCTGCTAGTTAACAATAATTTGCATTTGAATTTACATAGAATAGTAATTACGAAGTTAAAAATAATTTGGTTTTACAATATTTGAATGTTACAGCGTTAGTACCTACTGAAGTATGGGGGGACAGGGCACGACAATAAGTCGTTGCTTACAAAAGGTAGAACAAGATAAAGCAAAAAAAAAACCTAGGAATTTACAAAGCCTACAATGTTCACACTTTCACAAAAAAACAAGTAAATAAAAAATAATCTGTACAAAAGTAAAAATAAAATATTCTATGAAGACTAAATTAAACAATTGACACAAATGCTGTCATCAGTGCTGTAACTCTATTCAATGCATTAACCGTATGATAATCACGCTTTCCTCGTATGCTAATCCAAAGATAAGAAACGCAAAATCTACATGCACGCAAACTAAAGCAGTAAAACTTGTTTAGTAGACAAAATATGACCTTGCGTATAAATCAAGGAAGGTGGAATACTTCTCCCAGTCTGGAATATTCCTTTTGTGTAGTAGACATGTATTACTTTATCATACGTCTGCATATGCAGAGCCCCATTGCGAAGCGAGGACTTTATCGCCCCTCAGTTTGCCAGGAAATGTTGAAAGGCACTACAACACTAACTAAACTTTAAGCTTGCGCAGCTAGGTTTAATGTCGAGTGACACAACTTCGTTTAAATGTATTGACAGGCTGAACTTTATGCCACGATGTTCCTTTTAGTTTTGTAGTTAGACTTTAAGTTGTATTTACTTGGCGCTGTGTAACCTGTTTTATTGGTCTTTCAGGGCAAATAATGGCTGAAGTGCAAGGACGCAACCATCCGACCGGCTCAATCACCGCAGAATCGGCCTTCATCATCATCTATTCGGCTCTTAAATCTTACCAGCGGCGCTTAACTCGATCCCATTGGTAAAGTCAGTGACACAGAACGAAGAACCGCTAAGATTTCATCCAACGAATCCATTTTTTACGACCTTACCCTCAAATTATTCAAGTGCGTCTAAACTACCAGTACCAAACGGTAGAGCATCGCTCTCCAGCTTAGATAGAAACAAATTCAGAGATAATCCGCCAAATATTGAGTACAGCTCAGACTTGAAATCTCCTACATTTTTAACGCAAACATACGACTCGGGGCCTAGCAGTCTTCCATATTCTTATCACAACGAAAACACTAATGGATATCATACTTATACACCGACAACCACTGCCAACGACAAATCTGACTTCTCTCATAGGAATAATGTAGATTATTTCCAAAATCAAAGTCTTCCGAACAACGCACACAGTAACACTAAGAATCCTTTTGAAACGAAAAGAAATAGTGATCCTTTTGAAAAATACTTGCGGCCAGATAGCAAGTTGAATGGAAAATGTGAATATGAAAGTAAGACTATGTCGAACTCCATCAGCGACAGCAATTTCCATTCGAAAAAGGAAATTACAAAGCGTTCGACGATCTCTGAACACAAGATAAGCGAAGTCGAAGAAGTCAAGACTATAAAGAAGATAGTGCTGAATGGATGTGACGATGCAGTGGATAGTGGGGAACGTAGTTTTAAAACTGAACCACGATCAACGAACAAAAGTGGTATGAACGGTTCCGAGGTTCCTCGTTCACATATAAAGAACATTAGTTCACTATCTCATCAATCACTAAGGAACGAACGTGAGCGAGCCACTCCGATACAGGAACAGAATGACTATTACAGAGCATTCAATCAAGATGAAAGGGACTGCAGTTCCACAACTAGGGCGTATGAGTCACCGAACGGAGAAAACAGATCAGGTAAGTGTTTTAGATAAGCAGTACTTTTAGACATGCGACCGAGCTCTGCTCGGGTAAAAATAGAGGAAACGATGTGACACCTAGCTAGATCGATTATCCGCCCTCGTAAACCCTTTTAATGCAACTTCCATTAAAATCGTTAGAGCCGTTTTCGAGAACGTGATTAAAAAATTGTACAAGGTGTTGTTTTGCATCCTCGTCAAAATTCAGGTTGTTGTCACAAAAGACATAAATAATCAATATAAATACGGTACCTAGTTAATTATTAAAAACACTGTTTTTATGTTTAAATTTGTCAGTATTTCAGAATCCGTTAAAATGGTTTAGGGAATGAGAAATTATCGAATAAACGTTTGAGATTATTTGTATGTGTGTAAGCGAGGTTATAGGGCGAGGATCAGATGGACCGCGTTTAAAACATGGGTGGTTCACACTTACCGATTTACGTAAATAAGAAAAAAAAAGAAATACCTACCCATTTTATAATTGATTCGGGAATCATTAGCATAGTTACCTCCTTGAATTTGACGATCCTTGATTTATGCAAAACGATACTTTGTATATGTCACCGGCAGTCTCTATAATATAAAATACCGGATTATACAGATTGCCGGTAACATATATACCTACAATTATTGCGCAATGCCCATTTAATAGTACAGAAATACCTACACAAATATTGTGACAAGACCACTTTTTGTTTTGCTAAAAATTTGTATCAATTGAGCATTGGTTGTTATCGATACTAACAAATTTATCTTTGACCATGGTTGCGAATTATTAATCTTGAATTAATCTTAAAATGCCACACTTTAAAGTCATGCACTAAATTGTTTGTGCATGACATATCCTCATATATTTTCATTGCGTCATTATATAATGAATGGCAAAAACTTACATTAATCTGACGAAAATACCAGGTAACTTTGCCCTACACCTTTGGGAAATACATACATTGGTGTGTGTTATATTGATCCAAAATAAATGGGAATAGTTATTGTAAAGCATAGAGCACACTTAACTCTCAAAGTCTTACATAAATACAAGTCAGACGCGGATCGTTAGAGCAGCTTATTTCGATTCGAACACAAGTTTGCGGAGATGAGTTTTGAAGGTTGGGTACGTTCCCGTATGAAAACTTCAGTGTGTACCAAGCAGTATTTGTTAGTAATATGTTTACCAAAACATGGGAAAATAGGGTTTATTTGTATGATTGTTTTGTTTTATACCCTTTATGTTAGAACGTATAATATCTATTCAGATATAATTACAATAGTAAGTACCCAAGTATATTTTTAGTTTTGTCTAAGCTCCTAGAAAATAAATGTGAGTCGTTAAAATTTTCCATTTCAAATCGAGATTAGTACAATTTATTATACCAGATATTATTATAGGTCAGCCTTATTCACTAGCAAACACGGGTTTGTAGTTTTAAGTAACAATGCTCGGGTCCTTGCATTTTTTTTTGGATGGTAAGTCGTCAAATGACTCCTCCCGCTCTGGGCGGAGCGGAAGGGAGTGTCAGACTTGTACTGACTAAAACCCATGTTCCTTCTTAGCCCTTTTTGTTCCAGGGCCACGGTATCTCTTTCGAACAGTCCCACAGCCCTGGCAGGCCTCGAGTACTGCCTAGTGGTTGTAAATGCTACTGTTGGACATAGCATCCTGGGTTGAAACACTAAGAAGTGGTAAAGGGCGGGTATTTTGAGGGACTGTCTCTTGTAATTTTGACGTTCAAAAAGTGCTGATTATTGATCTCACTGATTCTCAGATCTAGCAAAGTGTCATTAGGTTTTCCTGGTTGTTATGTTTCTCAGTCATCATCATCATCATCATCATTACAGCCCGAAAGACGTCCACTGCTGGACATAGGCCTCCCCCACGAAGGGGGGGTTTTGCCATAATCGCCACGCTTGGCAGGCGGGTTGGCGATCGCAGTACGGTTGTTACAAAAGCACAGAGAACGCTGCTGCCCATTCTCTGGCAAGTCCCTTAGTCGCCTCTTACGACACCCACGGGTTATACATGTACGGGGTATACATGTTTCTCAGTACTTCCCACGAATTCTGGACGTGTGGGTTGATAGCAATAGTTTCGTCCGATACTAAAACACATCTGGTGAAATCTGGTTGTATTATTTACCTCTGCAAAACCCTTCGGTTGATAATATTATGTTTAGTTATGCAAGACTAAATTCACCTCTGCTAATATTCAGCGTTATAAGCAGAGTATGTATGTTATGTAAAATCACTAGGCAGAATAAATTAAATCGAGCTAGGCCAACGAAATTGTTTTTGTTCATCCCTAGCGTAGGTAATAAAGGTTTAGGTACGGCAATTTCCAGAAAAGCTCA
Source organism: Cerastis rubricosa (assembly GCA_949152445.1). Classification (NCBI taxonomy): domain Eukaryota; kingdom Metazoa; phylum Arthropoda; class Insecta; order Lepidoptera; family Noctuidae; genus Cerastis; species Cerastis rubricosa. The sequence goes on from OX424532.1 coordinate 17,086,433, forward strand.
TATATTTTGAAAGTAAGCTTAATTTGTATGACAAAAACATGTCCCAAACTCACGTTTATTAAACAAGAAAAATTAAAAAATATATTATAAAAAGGTTCTGTAGTCAATAATTTTAAGTAACAACAGCTGCCCTGGTCAATCTTCAAGGTTAATTAAAGCTTTATTATCAATATGTTGTTACATAACTATTAGTTAGTATTACATAGCTATTCTTTCGTGACTTCAAAAGCACGTTAATATCTTATTTGTAGATCCTTGCAGCTTGAGAGCAGCGGTAGCCCAGTGGTGGCAGCCCCGATTTACGAACAGTAAGCCGTGGGTTCGAACCCAGCAAGGCGCATTACTTTGTGCAATTTATTTCATCATCGCTTACCTCCAAATGTAACATCTTCCAACCCGCACTGGGCCCGCGTGGTGCATTATAGCCCACTCCCTCTCATCGAGAGGGAGTATGCTACACACACTGCACACTGCTGGGACACAGGCCTCCTGTGTCCCAGCAGTGGGAACATTATAGGCTGATGATGATGAGATCCTTGACGGTGGATAGTCGGGAGCCCGACAGTCTGGCTCAACCAGTTTTGCCAAGGTGTAAGGTGAAGGTGATCAGTAACTTTTTCAAGTAGAATTTCTAGAGAGAGTATAACTACTAACTAGCAGTACGTGATTCCTTCTACTTAGAGAATAAATAGAACATGATTTTATGCCTGATTTCTCCGCAACAACATAATGTACATAATGCCGTGCCATGATGCGCTGTTGTGCAGTCCAAAAAGGGGAAATAATCAGAAAGATATCTACTTACGTAAAAAAAAAACAATCAACAAACTTCTGCATGTCATTTGGGTGAGTTCTTGATTAAATTCTCTAAGTTCTAAACTTGACGTCATTAAAGATACTGTCGGGAACCATTTTACTTAAGTTTCAAACTTTCAAGTTGCTTAGAACAGTTCCAGTGCTATTGAAAGAGCTATCGATATTTTTGAAGAATAATGTTGAAGACTGAACTGCAAAATGATGTTTGAAAGCTGTGCCAGTTACAGAAAAGCAAAACGACTGTCTTAAGGACATGTGATGAGGAGGGACGAATCGCATGTGACTAAAAGAGTGATGAATATAAATGATGATGGATGGAGAGAGAGAGGGAAACCAAGGATGGATGGATTGTGTGATGAAAGAAAAAGGTGTTTGTATGTTAGCGTGGCGGAGGAGAATAGAAGAAAAAAATATGTTGCGTCGTCGACCCCAAGTTACATGGTACAAGGGCATAATATTATAATAAGGATAATATTTATGTGTTCACCAAAAATCTAAAGGTACATCTATGTATGCATTTCTAAAATATTGATGTTAAACCCGTTTAATCATTTCTAAAATATTGATGTTAAACCCGTTTAATTGTTTTACTATAATTAAACTACTCGGCCAACAAAATATGTTACATCAAACAAATTCCAAATTAACACCAAGATATAACACTTTTTTATTGTAGTGCGCTGCAAATATTCTATTGTAACAATAACTATTTTATTCTTCCCCGAAAAATACTGATCGTGCACCAAATATTCCTGAATGTTACACAAAATATTAGGTTAGGTTCAACAAAAAAAAAAAAAGGTTAGGTTAGGTTAGGTTAGGTTTTTTTATTAATAAAGCTACATTGGACATTAATTGGTGTTTGATTCAAATACATTTTGCAGTGCATTATCTGAAGTAAAACTAAAAAAATAAATGCTTGTTTTTAAAATTAGGAGTATTACTATTTTTACAAATTTGCAACAGTTGTTAAATAGATGCTCGTTATGACATATTTTAATGAACATATTTTGGTGCACATTCAGTATATTTGGTGGAACACAGGCAAAATTAGGTAAATGAAATGGGAATAAATTGAAGTACTTTTAAATACCATCCTTATAATAATCGAGTCCAAAACTAAAATCAATTCTCTCTACATTCTTTAGATGTGTAGTCTTGTTGGTCTAGTTTTTGTTGTATGCTTAAAAGCAGTACCTATATACGACTAGTGCTTCGGAGAACACATTAAGCCGTGCAATCCAACTGTTTTACAGAGACAGTTAACATAGTTTTAGAACGTCAATCGGTCCCGCTTCAGGGACCGATATCTTCCGCTTAACTTCGATTTAAAATTAGAGATAGCTGCTATTCCTTACCGATATAACATCACGCATATAATCCCCGATGGGTTCGGCAGAGGTGTACCTAACAGTATGTACCTACCGACATTTCGCCATTCATGTTTAAGTCCCATCTAATAGGGGCGCGCCAATTGGCATCAAAAATACAGACTCTGGTTGCTACTGAGAAATTCCTGATGAAAAAACCCAATAACAATTTGATCGACCCGGGAATCGAGCCCAGAATCTCAAAGCCCACTCTCACACTCAACAGTGCAGCTCGCGACCACTAGACCAACAAGACAATGTCACCCTAAAATAGTAATTAATCATTTTGAAAAGATTGCCATGATAGATATGCCTTTTATTTCATTTGTCTTCATGAATTCAGTAGGAACAGATAGCTAATGATCAAAACTTTTTGTCATGAGCACATTACCATCATGAGTTTTCGTTTCTTGCCTTTTTTAAAAAAACTGCAGAGCTAATTAATTCATAGAATATTTCCTTCTAAATTTTATAAGCAAGGTCAAGGAAACTTAAAACTGGGATTAATTAAGTGGAGAGTATTTAATAAGTAAGTAGCTAATAACCTAATTAAAAATCTTTCTAAATGCTGATCACGTTTTTGGTAGATAGGTTTTTATGCGAGGAAATAATAAAAAAAAGTAAAACGAAATATTTAAATACCAAGAGTGTATTGAAGTATACTTACTGTAAGTGTAGATGTTCTTAATGACCAAAACTTTTAATTCGAGATTCTCCTTACAGAAATGTTATAGCAACGTGTAACCCAATTTGATCGTGTTGCTAGTATTTGTTTAGTAGGCGCTTAGAGTTCTGTATTTTTAAAGACTCATCATTTGTTTAAAAGTTCTTGAGCGTTGTGGCGGAAATAGACATTTGACCTATTTTTTGACATTCAAACGATTATCTCTTGCCTTAGTTGTCGTAGTTTTTTTATGAGTGCTTCCTTTGTAACGGAAATTGGGCTTCCTACGAGGAAATTTTGTAACACGCCTGGAGAAATGTTCACTTTGATCTTAGATACGTACCTAATTATGAATGAATTGGATTTATTAGTTGCTCAATTTATACTCACCATTAATTTATCAGTTTGAATGTTTTCAGTGATTGCTATTTTGATTTCAGTATTAAGTATTAGACGTTGATACGTCATTCGTTATTACTCATTCGTTGATTATATTGCTTCATAATGGTATGAATCCAGAAATTGAATGATTGGTATTTCTATTTAAAACGCTAAAATGTCACCATTGCCATCTATGTTGTATCGAAAAATATGTACATATTTTTAATGTACTTATAGTCCGTTCAAAATAGACATTTCAATTAACAAGAACTCGGGTAAAGCTGAATTTTGGTAGAGACAATAAATAATTATTATAAAAATAATTTGGGAGAGTAAGTGTCCAAAGTCCCCATCGATCCCATGTGTGCTAAAAAAGTTATTTGAGGTCAAAGGTAACAATGATATCTCCGAAAAACTAATACGTAACCAAGAACTTTGATGAAAATAAAACGATCGCTGAACAAAGCAACAAAAACGAAGCCCAAGTAAACTGAATTCAGCCATTTACAGACGATTACACCGGTCGCAGTCTGATTACGAGATGTTTCCATGCTGTTTGTCATTGAACAGTCATACGGAGCCTAATTCAGATTAATTACAGCATCGTAATAAGCCGGGCCAAGGTCCAAGAGGCTTGTCCTAAGGAGCGGTGTCACGGTCTACGGCCCTCCTTGGATAGAACATCATAAACTTCAAACAGTTCCGTCGCCGACTTTGCACAACGTTCTTCTAGACTTCACAGTGAATAGTCGTTTTGAAGCAGCTTATTAATTTTTAACATGGATAGTCCCTTCGTGAGTCGCGGATTCTAAAGCTAGTGAATTTCAAGACAAAATGAATTCGCCCTGTTTTACGGGCAGCCCGTATATATTTCACCCCGTATCAGACACTTCAGCGACAGAATCGGAGGATAGTGTGGATTCGGGTAGAGAGAAAACTGTCGGCGATGTTACACGAACGAAGTACACCGATCCGAAGCTTAGAACGATTAACAAAGTCAGCATTAAGATACTGAAGGCGATTGAGAAGTTGACTTGTAATATTAAAATTAATAAGAAGCCGAAGAAAGTCGCTGTACCAGCGGTGGTGAAGGGTTAGTACGGTGTATAATATAATAATAAGCTTACACACACAAAAAAAAATGTAGATTTTGAAACTTCTGTTATATCATTGTCTTTAAAGTTTTTGGTGCTTACCAGTTCAGCACTGCGCTCGGAGGTTGCTTTTTTGACTGCACTTTCAAGTATCTTACCTTCCTAATTCCACGTTTGAAAATAACAGAACCTTATCCGTCCCAGTCCGGGAATCGTTTTATTAAAATTTGTAAAACATATTTCCTTTAAGAGCCAAGCACTTTACCAGCTGAGCCGATTTTCAAGATAATTATAACATTTTCAGCCCGATAAATAAATTGCCTTCTAGGCACTCTATTAATTATCTTGTCGTAACAGCCGAGTAATACAAAGTATGTACATTTTAAAACAACTTAGGTGGTACAGGTTTTGCTGTGACCTAGTTCCTGTAAATAATTTACGCTCTTTAATACACTCCCAGCTCTTCTATCTCGGTTTAATTTTTCCATTTTTCATCACCAAGATCATATTTTCGCCAGAATCGACACGGGTGAAAATAAAATGCAAGTCACATTTTGGTAGTTTTACGTACTAAAAAACAGGTTTTTTTTTCGTGTAGTTGTAATCTGATTTTGCCCATTAAACCTTTGTCAAACAAGGTTTTGCCCGCAGCTTCGCCCTCGTTGTGTTTGAAAATTATTCCTCGGTAACGTAGGTAATACGGGGATGAAAAGTATCCTACACCTTAGACCAGGTCATGATCTATCCGTGTGCTAAATTATATCCAAATCCATTTAGCTGTTATGGCGCAATATCTTAACAATGAGTTAATTTCGCATTTGTTATATTATTTTTCAGTTTATAAATTCTTTTTATATTCCAAAAAACATACCAAAAGAATGCAAATATTGTTTCAAAACTTAACAGTACTTTTTTATACAATAAAAACATTGCCCTACACTAGGAATTTCTGCTGTATCGTGGGTGCGTTTACAAACATTTATACTCACATACACAAAGAGCCAGACCTGGAACAACTATCTGTAGGCCATACAAGTATTTGTTCAATCCCCGCACGGAACAAATACTTGTATGGCCTACAGATAGTTGTTCCGTGCGGGGATCGAACCCTCGACTCGCAGCGCAACAGTCGATCGCTCAACAACTGTACAGTCCAATTTAACGTAGATACCTACTTACGCAGTTCTTTTGCACACACAACATACACATTAAACGCGATTTCTAAACAATTCGAATGACTCCTCAAATTCCACTGTCCCTTTAAAGGTACTTAACAAAAATCGCAAACAATTTTACCTTTTTCGAACAAATACGAGAGTGTCAACTTTCCCTGAGGTCAAATACCTTATTGACTCTCTGATTAAACTGTAATACTAATCAAACGATACATGACACCTCAGCCAATCAGCTTTGTTGTTTCAAACGACTTTAGTACTTGAAAGCATGATTTGTAAAGCTCAAATTGCTATGTATGAAACTGTAGTATGATAACGTTATTTAAACGAGCTCGATGGGGCTTTTGTGGCAAATAAGTGTTTATACGAGTACCTACCATATGAGATGGTGAACAGAACTCAAGTTTTATTAACTTGCACTGTTTCTAGAAGGTCGATTGATACACATGGCACGGGTAATAGAATTGTACTGTAGACCTACCGAGTGCACTGACGGTTTGCCACTTTTCACCCTTACGCCCGCGAAAGACATTTGCGCGAAGGACACTTGCGGGAATCCACTTGCGCGACAGACACTCCCGCGACTGGATACTGGCGCGACTCAATGGCTTCATGGGTGAGTCCGGGGCTTTTAGATTTGAACCTTGCATTAAATATAAACAGCGATTTTTTTCTTGAATCGTGTACTTGACCTTATATCGCCAAATAAAAAAATTAAACATTTTCCAAGACCGGATCAAGGTGAAAAGACGAAAACGCGTTTTTGTGAATAAAAACATGGGAAAAAAGCTAACAGGACAAATTTAGTTACTCTAAGTAAAGAATTGGTGACAGTAATATATTTTTTCAGAATTGAACATTTTCGTCCAAGGAAAATACGATAAAAAAACATTTACGAAATTTTTGGATTGTACTTAAGGCAAAAATATAAACAGCGGTTTTTTACATAAAATAACTTAAATTAATGTATTACACCGACATTAAACAAAATTAAACAAATTGTACTACCGGAAGTTATTATTACCAGTTTTTTTTACAATAGCGGTTGAGGCAAAAAGGTAACAGGGTTTAATTTAGTTTAACTTTCATCTAAAGGCTATTTCTAACCTATTTACACGAAATTTAAACACTTTAAAGCAAATCGTGAAAAATTCAATTAATCTTTACGTAAAATACGTCTGCAAGCTTTATTCTTGTATTTGGCGCAGCACTTTCATAGGAATTTGATCTTTCCGAAATAGAAATAAAGTGTACAATCGCGTAACTCAATAAAACACCGATTCTCAAACAACAACACAGTCATTCGCACACAATGAACGCAGCGCTTATCTTGTTTACGCACACTTGCATACGCCGTACGCCGCACGCTGCTTAGCGCTGATTCCGTGCATCGTAATTTAATTTTTACTTTAACAATATTAATTAACGCTCTAATCTGTTTAATTTTGGGGGATTAAGGTTTGGATTTATATATTTCTCATTATTAAATGAATTTAAATCCTGTTACATTTTTGCCGTAAGTAGTATTTAAGATATTTTGATTATCTTTATTTTCTGTGAAGTCCGCAGCAGAATTTATTTAATTTTCATAATAATAGTTAGACATGGTGATAAAAACCATTTTAGCACTATTTTTGTCCTGTTAATATTTTTGCCTTTAGTACGAAATGTAATGTAAATGTTCCGTGGACGAAAAATGTTTAATTTTCTGACCTACTTGTAGTACTCAACCTGTTCTACAAATACTCCAAGTAAACATACCTGTTTATATTTTTTTCCACCAAGTTAAATACATATTAGACGTTTTCTTAGAAAAAACATATACGCGGAGGTGAACTTTTCGCGGGATACAGCTTAATATACTCTCATGTCCATACCCTACAGATTCAATGAAAAAAAATCGATGTTTTCAATTAATGCAAAGTTAGCGTAATCATCATCATCATCATCAAGTTAGCCTAATATTCGGCGTAAATTCCCCGGACTACTAATTATTAAGGTTGAAGAAAAGTAGTCGACCGTCGGTGAAGTCGGTAGTACATCGGGCTGGTGCAAAGTGATATGTATTTTGCGTTCGACGCCGTTATAGACTTATATAGGTCCATATCTCAATGTATTTGGGGTCGGCACAGCATGTCTTCTTGTTAACCCCCGACCAAAAAAGAGGGGTGTTATAAGTTTGACGTGTGTATCTGTGTATCTGTGTATCTGTGTGTCTGTCTGTGGCATCGTAGCTCCTAAACGGATGAACCGATTTGGATAAAAGTGGTGTCGTTTGAAAGGTATTTTAATCGAGAGTGTTCTTAGCTATGTTTCATGAAAATCTGCTCAGCCGTTTGAAGATCATCACGTCTTTTCTAGTTGATGTAGGGATTTAAAAACTTTCACAGGTAGTCTATTTGAAATGTTGTCGCTTGTCACCATGGGCATTGCTGAAGGGGGGGGGGCTCCCCCCCCCCAATTTATATTTTGTTTAATTTATATCTTTCCTTGGTTTCGTTAACCAGGAGTAGGAAAGTCAAGGCTAGGCAAAAATAAAATAAGTTTAAAAAGCATGAAAAAAAATTAAATTAAAAATTTAAAAAACCCCCGACACAAAAACCTCTAAAAAGCCAAAAATAAATTAATCCAAGCGTCGTAGCGTCGGGGGACCGCTAAGAAGACCGCTTAGTACAAGCACAGAACAAAGCGGACCCCCGACGCTACGACGCTTGGATTAATTTATTTTTGGCTTTTTAGAGGTTTTTGTGTCGGGGGTTTTTTAAATTTTTAATTTAATTTTTTTTTCAACATGACATCGTTTTCTGCAATCTGCTGCTGGTGTTAATCCGTGTCGTTGACAAGATTTTCCACTTAATGTTGCCGAAAACGTTTGCGATGCGCTTCGCATGACATAAGCACCTAAGCTCTGATGTGAAGACTCTGTCAACTATCTACTCATGTACAAGTACACATGGCGACATATAAACCTACACATTTCCAGTATAAGACTGCCTTGTTTTATATAGATTTCCCGTACAATGAGAGATCCATTTAAACTGGTTTTGCATAGCTTTATTGGTCGTTGTGCGTACTTACCAACTAAATGTTTTCCCTTTTAACCATAACAATTACATGCGGATACGGCATAATACAGCGATGATCATAAACCACACGAAGAGTTTGTTCTAAACAATCGAGTTTAATGAGAGGGTTCAGGAAATAGGGTGGTACGGAGTATTAGATACAAGTTTTGAAGTTTAACGATTATATTATGTTGTGAATGAAGCCACAAGAGGGTAATAGTTACCTTAGTTACTTCCTGGTACCTATTACCCTGTCTGTCTAGGAAGTACGAGAATATCCTTATTCTTATTCTTTATTGCACAAAAAAAAACTACACATACAAATTGCAATATAAAAACTTATGTTCAAAGACGAGCTTAACCCAGAATTGGGTTTTCTTACAACAAACCATTTTTCGATTGCGAGATTTGCAAAAGAGGATAAACTCACGATTATGTGCAAAACAAACATTCAAAACTTAAATTAACTACTACATACAATACATATATAAATAAAAATACATATAAAATACTATATACATAATATCAATTCTTCTACGGGTCTTTGAACGTGAGCACAATAGATACGTAGGTCATGTACTTAGTTCTCCAGTGCAGAGGTAATCCCACTTCTGATGCAGAGAAGGAACTCACCACACTTACTCATAATAGACTTGATAAAGCTATTGAATCTTAATTCTTTGCAAATTAAAAAAGCAATTGGTGTTTTCGTGGCTTAACGCCCAGGTTTGCAATGGAGGGAATTCGAGAGCTCTCCAAGCCGTGTTAAAAGCTGAAAAAGGTAGCTAAACTCCTGGAAACATTGATATTATTAACGCTTCATAATTCTCAGAAATAGTTCACGTAGCATGACCTAGATCTATGTTCACATGACGCCGTTGTTAAATTACTAGGTTTCAGTCAAACGGCTGATTTTGGCAAAGATACGATTTGTTTTGGCTCAAATTGTTCTAGCAATTTGGCGAAAATACCAACTACAGATGGAATCAATTTACCGTCGTGAACGTTGTGGTGCTTTCGAAAACCTACTAACAAACCTAACCTAATGTACCTACCAACTATACTAAGGCCCAATTTCACCAAAGTCGTCGTTATCCGAGGATAACTAGTCCAGGGATAAAATTATGCGCTGGCTCTAATGCCAGAATAACGCATACTGCGTTTCACCAGTTTTTAATGACAGAAAGTTAGTCCCGGTATAACTGTTCTTTGATAGTGCTTTTTGATTTTCTGTGACGCGTTGAATGTGAAGTAATGAATGAATGAATGCGAATGCAGATAAATTAAATAGGCTTGTCGTTTTCTTAGTACAGCATAGCATTCAAAGACCTTTTTAATTTAGTCGTCACAATTTAGTAGTTGCACATGTGCCCGTGGCCGGTGTCGTTTGTAGGTACTAAAGTAAAAAAAAAGTTACACTATAATCAATGACAGAATACAAAAAAAGTGATTTTTGCTCGTTTAAAAAATAAATGGTACGGAACCCTTCGTGCGCGAGTCCGACTCGCACTTGTTAATAATAAATTATGTGCTGCTGCTTTAGATAAACGAAATCTAACCATGAAATCCTTCTCGTCGTAGTTGTAAAATGCACATTTCTTACTTTTAACCCATCTTCACAATCGCTTTCACTGTCCGATATAATTTTTCTCAAACACTGCATTTATAGTACTTACTTAATATTTTCTCTGAATTGCAATTCAATTTGCACATCAGATCGCTCACAGTACTGGTAAGAAGGTAGACAGCTCAGCTGACACAAGAATTTGACGCCATTTTAATTTTTATCTGAGGAATAAACTTGTTAAACCTTCAAATTTGGTGGTATAAGAGTTAATCTCGTATAACTTCGTTATCGTCAGGATAAGTAGTTGGTGAAATGAGTTTTCATTTGTTATCGGTTATCGGAGAGTAAATAACAGCTTTATCCTAGGAATAAAACTTATTCTAGATTGGTGAAATCGGGTCTTAGTCTTTTTTGTGTTTGGAGTACTAAACTTATTTTATTTGACATAATAAACATCAATTCGCTCTTCGAGTGAACCCTTAAATTTACTAAGGTTTTATAAGGTTTATGTATACCATATAAATATACAGATAGCTATAAACGTAGAAAATTTACGCAGGATGACACAAGTCTTTGAAGTAACCAAATTGAATCTTGTAAATATTGAATCATTCGAAGTCGCGAACACCTTTTATTTCTTCGACTTTCAATCGAAGTCAATTTAGTTGAACGTATTCTTGCCATAAGATGATGCAGATAGAGAGAAAAGCTAAATAGACTCTTTATATTTTTTACTTAAATTTTAATTTTCCACTGTTGAGCAAAGGCTTCCCCTCCCCCATTAACTCTTCTCTCCGTGCAGTTTCTCAGGTCAATTTCTCACAAACGCCTCCCAAGAGATATTAGGTAGATTTTTTTAATTTTATTTTACAGTGTGAGAGAAAAGCCAGAATATCTTCAAGAAATTATTTAAATCAATTTAGTTCAGGACTGTTAAAATCATTTTGGTTCAGGTCCCGTACGGTGAGATGAAAATCAAGTTGCTGAACAGGCTGTTTTTCAGTTTTTGGACCTTTTTATTAACTGAAAGTGGCTCCTGTCTGAAACTTTTTATAGTTTAGTTTTAAAGTTTTTTTATCAAATCTAACATGCTGAATCATTGTCATCATCTGCCTTAATTTTTCCCAACTATGTTGGGGTCGGCTTTAAGTCTAACCGGATGAAGCTGCATTACAGTATTTTAAAAAAACAAACAAAATTCATAAAATAAAACATAGTTCAAATATATTACGCCTTGAGACATACAAATCTCAAGTTTTGACTGTATGACAACATTATTATACAATTAATTGCAGCAATAATTACACATACATGGAACATAATATAATTTATATATATATTATATTTTTATTTTTACATGGAACGACTGCCTATCTGACATCCCCAACCCAGTTAGTACTGGGTAATACGATACCCTTTGTTAAGACTGGTTGTCAGACTTACCAGACTACCTGTAACGACGTTTGCAAGCTGAAAATATTATTATTTATTCTTATTTATTCGGAAAAATAAACTGCTATAGGTACACTAAAATCGGGTATGTATCAAAATCACGAATTTTAAAAGACTGAATGTTAAAATACCGATTGACGAAATCCCGACAATTGAAACGCCGAATGGTTGTTTGGTCGAAAGTTTAAAATCCCGAAAGTTCATTTGCCCGAAAGTTTAAAATCCCGAAGTTAAATATCCCGAAGTACAAAATTCCGAAATTGCCACCGTTTCCGAGAAAAACGATTTTTTGGAAACCTAACCTCAAAACACTTAAAAGTTGCCTAAAAAGCGAGGTCGGAGCCTACTGAAGTACTAGCCCAGCTTTGCGGGGCTCTAGGGTTTACAAAAAAATAACCACGAAGGGTGTGGTGGAGTCTGTGTTCGCTCGCTCACTAGACTCCCCTTCTAACCTAACCTGTCCGTGTCAGGGTGCCCTAAGGTCTAGAGTTCGATTCACTCGCTGACCCAAAGCCTAAAATATCTAAGATAATGACAAAAAGGAGCTTAATAGGTATATAACATAATAGATATATAAAATGTTAAGCAGAATGCCCACCGTCATAACTGTGTTGCAGTGTCATCTATGAGTAATGGCGGGAACTACGTCGCTGATCTTTGGGATTTCATCCATCGGTATTTCGTCCATTTGGGATTTAGTCCTTTCGGGCATTTGAACATCGGTATTTTGTGTTTCGATATAACGACTATCGGCATTTAAAACTTTCGGTATTTTGAATTTCGGTGTTTGGACGTCGGTATTTCAATCATAGGTATTATGAACTTTCGGGATTTTGATAATAAAATCTTATACTAAGTTATTTATAAATATACAAGAGTTAAAATGTATAACCTACCTAGTATTTTGCGAAAAAAGTGAAAAACCTTCGTGGCTCCCCTTTTTGCCGCAACCAGCGAAACGATTAAAAACATGTAAAGAGGAAAAGGAAGTGAATATTATTGACCCAGATATTTCTAATACGCCCGCTGAGTTCACAAGTTTGTCACCCTCTGTTACTCAAACTTGATTTTCAAGGACTGTCGTTGTTAAACGTCTCTCCAGTTTTGAATATATTGTTGAAGCATTGTCTGTTAGCAATGTGCAGGAAACCATTCAGCATTATGTGTACTGTTTTTTCCGTAAATAACTACATGGGTACACTCAGCTCCATTAAGTAGTTACCTCCCTGGCCTACTCGACCAGACTGTTGAGGGGTTAGCACATACTGACGCTGTCTGTAACACCATAATCTGAAAAAAAAGTTTATGATAAAATAGTAGCTTATTTAATAACATTTTATCTAAAGCCCGGTCTCTGAAATTTTGTGGTTTCTTGCATTCATAATAATTATTCGATAAAACATTATAACAGCTACAGATAGTTATTGAATATTCGCCAAATAACTAAAGAAGATGTTGTGACAAAAAATGAAAAGAGTATAATGGTTTGGTCGTGTGGAAAAGATACTAGGCAGATGTTGGTGCAGTTAGCATAACCAGGAGGAGACGCTCTAGAAGGACCTAGAAAGCCCCACACTGACCTTATCAGTGAGGTTCTTCAAGAAGATCAGGTGCGTAATACTTGTGAGTATTACGCACCTGATCTTCTGACCAGCGTGTGTATTTGACCAGATTTGTGAACGTGGACGAGGCAAATTGAGTACGTAAGGATCGTAATTGGTTTTCTGTGGCTCCTGCCTTGCCTCACGGAAAAAAAGTAGGCTGGATCTGATTGATATCATTATTTAGGGGCTGATTTTAAACTACTGGCACAGCCTCGCGGGTTGGCTCGAGCGACGGTCGGGGAGGGCATGGACCGAGATGTCGCGACGGACCGACGGCGAGGTCGGAAAGATCTAATCTGGTCGTTACTACTAACCCTTTATAACAATTAGAGTACTACTATTCTCAACAGTGACTCCAATCAATTTATTAAAATATGGCCCAGGATATACAATGTAATGTTTCCGTGAATGATCGGAAACACGCATTGGTAATACGGGCCGCTATTTATTTGTATTGGGTCAACGCACTCTCACTATGTTGCACAGAAATGCACATGGTTTGCTTCGGACATTCCCGGCCAGTCCCGGCCATTCTCGGCCATTCCCGGGCCATTTGACCCGTTACGGCTGTGCCAGTAAGTATGTGCGTTTGCCCGAAATAGGCAACGCATAGTTACATTTTGGTGCTAAGCCAAACAGTTATAATAGTCTTAAGTCTATTTTACAATGACATAATTAGTTTCATTTATAATGATGAAATTTTAAAAGCATCATCATTAATTTAAAGGTGCATGCTCTCTTGTGAAGGACTTTAATTTCTTGGTTGCATTCCTAATTCAAAATGCCAGACTCAAGATTTGGTGCTAGACTAGAAAAGTATCATTAGACTTCACAGCGACCCAGTTATTGGGACAAGATATCGCTTTGCAAGACTGGTTCACTATAAAGATGTCAGAAGAATCTTAAAAATAATAAATAAATAATTAAGAATCTTCTGCGTACACGTAACCACTGTCAAACATCTACGAAGGCACTTACTTTTTTAACCGACTTCAAAAAAAAGGAGGAGGTTTTCAATTCGGTTGTACTTTTTTATGTTTGTTACATCATAACTCCGTCATTTAAGAACCGATTTGTATTTTTTTTATTAATGGATATATTTTCCGATTGGTCCATAGAATTTTTTAATAAAATTCGTTCAATAGTTTGGTTTTTAAAACATAATAGCTGGAAAAAATATGAAACGCTATATCATCCAAGTAATAGAAATTGCATATGTGCAGTTTTTGAAACAATTCCCTTGAAGTTGGTTTCATTTGTTTGTTAAAAACTGTTATTTTTACTCTTATCTAGACATTCCATACCCGTAGAGTAGTTGATGTAATGTGTTTCACAAAACATTCCTGAACAGTCCTTATTAAACGTTATGCAGGAAGTTTGTTTCAGTGGCCCATATAATGCAAAACAAATTTCTCTGTTTACATCGCGTGGTATGGCACCATGTGGCCCATGTGGCTCGTATTAACTGTAAATTCGTAGTAGGTTTTATGTGTTGCGTTGTTGGTACGGGCGTAGATTATGCAAAGATGGAGTGATAACATCGTATTTGTCTGTAAAACCAAATGTGCGATGTCATTTTTTTTTCACGTTTTTTAACCTATTATCTTCTTGCCACTATCTCATCAATACTTACAAAATATACAAAATTAAAAGAGTTTATATGTATTCTATCTTTCATATTTAAACGTACAGTTTTTGTGTTGTTCAAAGACACATTGATGGAAGCTTGTTTGTTTTAGAAAAATAGATCGTTCATTAAACAAACATCAATATGAACTGGAAGTTTCCTCAGAATAAAACTAAAATGGTAGTCACCAAGACCACGAATAATTAACTAGTTAAATATGAGTGTCTTGTCACGCCATGATGTCTTATTTCCTATTGTCGACATACGCAGCGTTTGCGCATACATTAACACTCCATTTTAACTATACTTTATGTCACAACATTCAAAGATGGCGGATGCTATCTTACGTAAATATAATATTTTCCTAGGAAATGTAAGTCCCTTATCATGTTAGGTCAAGGTTATAAAGATAAGCGGAAAATATTGCTCTTCTATTTATTGTTCTGCCGTCATTTCTGATAAAATGAACTTGGATTTGTTGAATGAGACTGGATGTTTATGTTCCGGATTATACATACATATATGTAGAGAGAGATAATATCTCTCTCTACATAAATATGTATGTGACATATTGAAACATTATGTTTAGCAACGTGAATAGATTACTTCCTCATCTTGGCATTTATGGTTATTAGAACTTCGAGCGGTTTTAGCGCTGTATGCTTCAGGACTTATGTCGTTTGAAAGCTCAACAACGAATTGAGTTTTAAATTCTCTCCGGTGTGTGCAGTGACGGGTTTCTGGCCCATTGCCTGTACACAACGCACCATTTCATCAGTTGATATACAACTATATTAGTTACAAAAAAACATAATACGCGTAAACTTTATGTAACCACCGGATAGAGTACAATACCTTTTCTGATCTCACATGAGGGTGCGCCCACGCATTGCGTTACTGTGATACCCATAGTTCCGCCCTTTTGATTGGTCAAACGCTTGACTTGTCACGCTCCAATGATACCGTACATTTACAACGCTTGCATAACTATGCTATTGAAGATTTTTCCCGCGCAAATAAAGTTAACCAGTTTAGTTAAACCTTTTGTTGCGCTATTAGATGGATTGGTGCGGTTGTTTTGTGTAGGTCCTGTTATGATTGTGATAGAAACTGGATGAAAGCTATCGAAAGGACGCTACGGACGCGCCTTCCCACGGCAAATGAATTGCCGTGATGTAATTTGGACTATAATGTAGTACATTGAATGTTTCCAATCTGTAATATGTACTCTATTTTATTGACCCTCAGTTGGTTTTGTTAAATGATTTGTAAGTCTATGGAAGCTTTGCACACTATCCATAGAGTGGGATAATTTTACTTCATGACAGTTTAACTCGTTCAGAAATAAAAAGGGTGTACCAAATCATTGTTATTTTGATTCTTGTTTAGTAATATGAAAGTAGATCGTGGGAGATTGTTCGTTTTTTGCTATCCCTTGGAGTAAGTGAACAAAAATATTAAAATGCATATTTTTAACTTACTGACAAAAAAACTGGCACAGATGTTTAACATTAATAAGTGAATCTGCTCAGCTGTGTGTTGTTGTTGTTCAGTATAAGTTACAAACAGAAGAAAATGATGGGTTGTGAACGACAGATAGGCAGTCGCTCCATGAATACTGCTGAGTTTTTTTTTTATGAAAAACTGTGCCTCACTAGGAATTTCTCCTGTATCGTGGGTGCGTTTACAAACATATAAACTAACCTACACAAACAGCCAGACCCGGAACAACTATTAGTAGGCCGTACAAATAGAAGTTCCGTCCGGGGATCGAACCTGCGACACGCAGCGCAGCAGTCGATCGCTCAACCACTGCGCCAACCGTGCCGTCAGTTTCAACTGTATCCGTTGAGATGATGAATATAGCAGGCCGACTCCAACATATTTGGGAAAAGAATAAGCTGGTTAAGAATGCCAGAAGAAGACTACATTCAATGGGCCGATGGAAATTTGGGAATATTTTTAATAATTAGCTAACATTCGGTAGATAGTTGACAGACTTGTCAGTTCCTGCAACCGAACAATAACCTTATTCACACGGAAATAAAGAACATTGAAGGACTATGAGAGAAAGTTTCAATGTCTATGACATCTAAATGGTATCAATATATGAATATATTTTTAATAATTAGCTAACATTCGGTAGTTCATTGACAGACTTGTCAGTGCCTGCAACCGAACAATAACCTTATTCAAACGAAAATAAAGAACATTGAAGGACTATGAGAGAGCGTTTCAATGTCTACAACAGCTAAATGGTATCAATATTTTTTTTTCTATGTTCAATGTTATTATAAAATGGCGTAGGTACTTGATATTAAAAAAGAACACAGCTAATATAAACAAGACAGTTTAATTAAAATACAGCCCTATTCTTAAATGCTACAAAAAGTTTTGTGTTTTTATTAAAACTGGGACGACTCGTTTTTCTTAATTTGTCCTAATTAATTGATTGGGTCAATAATTAACTTAATTAAAGATTAGCATATTATTGCCGTGAGTATAAATATCACTACAGGGACAATACGGTACAAATAAGTTTTTCTTGGGAAAAAGCGCACTTGGGTAAAATAACGTATATTATTTCGCACAAGTAAAGGAAGGTTCGTGGCTAAGTAAAAAGAGCAGCATGGGTCGATCTTCATGGTTAAGCAGCGCTTAACGAGGTCGTTCCGTGGATGGGTGACTATCCAAACATACGAGCAGACAAAAGCCGGAAAGTGTGACCACCGTCTTATCAAGGGGTATCGTAAAAAAATTGTAGGAATTTATTTGAATAAGTATAAGTAAATTCATGTAAAATACTCCGTTCTATTTATAGTCGAGTGCAATTAGACAATAAGGTGGAACGAAGTTCAAAGTGGTCAGATTCTCAAGTGATTTTTTTTATTGAATTCCTAAAGATGTGGAGAAGAAATTAAAAAAAAAAAAAAATACGCCACTCACGTTTTTTATTTTTTTTATTTTCTTAGGAATATTTTTTATTCGTTTGAATAACTTGAAGTTCGCCAATATTATGATGTGGCGTGAAAGCTTGACCTGTTTCGTCAGTTCCGTGTTCTCAAGATTTTTTTGAAAACGGGCTATTTTCTTCAAGGATCTAATGGCGTTTAATGGATACACACAGGTTTACACTGTTACGCTACCAGATAAATTCGGCGAATTTCAAGTTATTTATAAACGACTAGCTGACCGGCGCAACTTCGTTTGCGTCACAATTTCCCCGTTTTCGCTACATTTTTCATTGCTGCTCCTCTCCCATTGGTTGTAGCGTGATGATATATAGCCTATAGCCTTCCTCGATAATTGGGCTATCTAACACTGAAAGAATTTTTCAAATCGGACCAGTAGTTTTGGAGCCTATTCAATGCAAACAAACAATCAAATCTTTCCTCTTTATAATATTAGTTTAGATAGTTTAGATGTCAGACAATAAAGTTTTTATTATCTTTTAAGTATTTTTTTAAGGTTTTTATCACTGTTTTTTGTGCTAGACAGCGTAGTGACACATACACATCATAAGGAAATTCAAACAAATAAAAAGTCGCGAGCATAGTTTTTTTTTCTTTTTTACCCCTCTTGGAAATCAATAAATAAGTCGCATGAAAATCCGATCACTATAAACTTCGTCCCACTTTATGAGTATTTTTCGTCTAATTGCACTCAACTATTAGCTGCATCCGGTTAGCCTGTAAGCCAGCCTCAATATCGTTGGAAAAAGCTGGACAGATAATGTGATTTTGCACGTTTCCCTATCCGCATTCCAGCTAAAATGCATCCTGGGTAGCCTTTTGCTGCCAATAATTGAATATTAGAGAGCTTTTTAAAAGGTTTCAATGGAAAATACCGCCTGTGCTATTTTATTTTACTGCTGTTTTTTTACTTTTACCGGTAATAAAAGGAATGACATTCCACCAGTGTTCACGTATGCGTTCCGGTGGCACATCATCATCATCATTATTTCAGCCAAAAAACGTCCACTGCTGGACACAGGCCTCCCCCAAGAAGGGGGGTTTTGCCATAATCGCCACGCTTGGCAGGCGGGTTGGCGATCGCAGTACGGTTGTTACAAAAGCACAGAGAACGCTGCTGCCCATTATCTGGCAAGTCCGTTAGTCGCCTCTTACGACACCCACGGGGAGATATTCCGGTGGCACATGAGTATTTTTTTATTTCCAAAAAGTGCGGAAGTTAATAAAGCGCTGACAAAGCAGCTACATTAATATAAATGGTTGAATTTACGAGGCGGTAGGGGAAACTCCTAAAATAGAGAGCTGCAAGCTTTTAAAAAAAAGGGAACATCATTTTTTTTTCGAATATTTAAACAAATCTTAGTGGAACCAAGAATGACAACTGTCCATTACCTTCCATTGCTTCCATTTGCCTTTACATTTGTACTACATCATAATATATATATATATATTTTAATACTTTTAAATGTTTTTTGTATTGATTTTATATTAAGATTATTTAAAAATGTAAAAAATAAGATATACAAATGAATAAACGATAATAATTATGAGTTTTAGCGTCACGATGGCAAAAATGAATAACTAATAAATATTAGTATTTTACAAAAAAAAAAACAGTGTACCTACTAAAACTCAATTTTAGCTTTCGACTGTAAACTGAATTAATGAAACAAAGAATTTCACGGCGTAGGGCTAGCCCTAAGCCGTGAAGTTCTTTGTTTAAAACAATTTTTGTGTAATTTTGAAACTGAAATGAATGATGGTTGTTTTTGAAACTGAAAAAGCAAAAACAAGCCGAAGTCATTAAATCATTCGTTGGTCGATTGTCATTGTATGAGCAGATGATGCGAAGGAACGAGAAAAGCGTGGACGTAATATTTCGGAAAAGCCAGAAACGATGAATCGATTGTGTGAAAGATGATATGGCTAGAAAAGAGAATGACTACTGAGCTGACGAATAATAAGAAGTGACTTGTTGAATGACTACTGAGCTGACGAATAATAAGAAGTGACGTGTTAAAGAAGCTAACACGCTGGGTTCGTCCCCAAATAAATTGGGATAAAAGCAGAATGACTTTTTTAGTATCTACTCCAACCTAGGTTAGTCCCTTATTAGTTTTTTAGTAGTATTAGAAACAGGATCGATTGGCATCAATAAAAAAAGTGTCTAAGGGGGGTTTTTGCCATAATCGCCACGCTTGGCAGGCGGGTTGGCGATCGCAGTACGGTTGTTACAAAAAGCACAGAGAACGCTGCTGCCCATTCTCTTGAAAGTCCCATAATCACCTCTTACGACACCCACGGCACGGAAAGATATGGGATGGTGCTGGCCTTTTACCAACTTTATTTTTTTATTTAAATTGTGAGTGGGGATGAAAATTTCATGAAAAATTATGGATAATCTCCTGAGACCATTTTTGTGTAGCTGCAACGGTTAAGTTAGTTTCCCTTACTGCCCCGCTGAAAGTTTCCACTCTGTTTATCTAAGTTTATTTCAACATCTTACTAGCTGCCCAACAGCTATTTAACAAATAATAAACGAGTACACTGGCTCCTACACTACCCTAAAAGCTCATAACAAATGCCTCTCGAGGGAATGTTGCCATAACCACCATGGATTAGTGATCGAAGCATGATTTTATTAAGGCTTTCCGGGTATTTTATTAGGGGCAAACGAGAACCGATGAGGTGCTTGGTTTCCTTGAGGATAATAGCACGATTTATATGTTTGTACATTATATAAATTGTTTATCGTTTCGTGGGAAGCCTTTACACGCGAGGGTGTGACTTGTGCCTACCCAATATTGTAAAAGAGTGGTGCTAAAGTTTTGGTGTACAATAAAGTACATATTTTAATAACTGTTTATCTAACCAGAGCGTGTTAATTTCTCTAATATGAATAGGAATAAATTGGTCTTCATCAGGTTTAAATAAATTAGCTACTTACCTACTTTTTTGTTGTTAGTTCATTTTTAATTGTTTTTGCTAATTGATGTCTATAATGTAGATTCGATATCTGAATGTACCGTGAAGTAACTTCGGAATAATTTTGGCAACTATAATGTATTCTATTTCCGAGTTATTTTTCAGGTTAAAACATGCTTGATTGAAATAAATGGTTTGTCTTTGATCTAATTCGAAATAGAAATATTTATAAGTAACTATATCGCTCGCTTTGTTTAGGCAAAAAATCATCTTAATTCTTAAAAAAAAAGTTTAGCTTTAGTCCTCTGTATATCAATCACACTGACATAATCGTAGACGACCACAGACCGCAAACAATTAATAAACAAGTATACAATGACAAATTATTTCGCGTTTCCGTGTCCCAGTTTTTGGTTGGCGTTGAATAGGCTAGACATGTATCAAAGTGATGGATGGTTCTAACTAAACTTTGGTCTCGCACAATTAGGCTGACAATCCTCCACACCTTGCCATCGGACAATATATTGTATGTCAATCACTGCGAACACGCACGGAATTGTGCATTCGGTTTGTGGACGATGGGCTTTATGTGGTACGGGACGATTACGACACGAGTTGGTGATGTGCTTGCAACAGCCTGTAAACGTTCACTGTTATACATGATTACGATCCTTCCAATGATTCTGATGGTAATGGAATTGGGAATCAGAATGTGTTGTCATTGGTTAGTAATAGGATGCTGCAGAATCTTCTCATTACAGTTCGCTGTCATGACACTTAGCAGGATCTCTATCAGTAATCAATAGAAGCTATTGTACCTATGTAAAGGAAAATTGACACAGGCAACTTGGACGAAATTAACAACGTTACTGAGAACCTCGGGCATAGCCAGGTAGCAACAGATGGCAAAGCGCGCGTGCGTGCGTTTCATTTTTCAAACTATTATACATTCAATGGGATTGATTTTTGTAGATAATTGGATTGTGTTTCCGTAGCTTATGTTAATCCAATACATTTTTAACATTTTCTATCATTTTTATCGCTGATAGACTGTCACTTTTTCTTGGGGCCTTTTCGTTAAAAAATCATGTATCAAATTATCAATCAAGTTTCCAAATGCAAGTGCAGTTACCGTGTCGTATGCTATAAATTGCAATAGGGCTCTTTATTTAGGCGTTCGTGTAGCTCCTATAGTCTTGAATCTGATGCTATCGCCTTTGT
Organism: Cerastis rubricosa; assembly: GCA_949152445.1. Lineage (NCBI taxonomy): Eukaryota > Metazoa > Arthropoda > Insecta > Lepidoptera > Noctuidae > Cerastis > Cerastis rubricosa. Next base: position 17,108,366 of record OX424532.1, read on the forward strand.
TAAGTATCGGTTGCATTCTGTGAGCTGTGTTTATGCGTAGAACCTGATCTATATCTCCCTGGTGTATTGTTCATTGATATTGGCAATATGTGATATATGAACTCGTGTTTAGGTCTTATTTACTATGTTATGGTTATCTACGTGGTGAAAAATTCTGTTTGGTTTAGGAAATTATTTTCATAAATGAACGTAAATCTTTGTTGCAAGTTTTGTTTCAGCTTCATTCCTTTTTGTTACAATAAATCTTATTTTTTAATATGTTTCAATAGTATGATCGGTTTTCTATGCCTTCATTTATCTAGTTACCTGGAGCATTTCGCCTGTATTTCCCTTATCGATCGTGGCAGTACTTATTTAAATCTTTGTTTGTATCTTTTTATAAGCTTTTCATTACTTAATTCTGGTTACAATAATTTAAAAAATATTATGTTCTATGCTTCAATAGTACTATCGTCTATGCTTTTACTTAGTTACTTTTTGCAGTTTGTCGAAAGACTGAACATTCGTCCAATGCTCATTTTCAATTCCCTCATCCTCTCTGTCGTACGGTTTTTGATCCCCCCATATTCCTGCCGTCAATCCAAACGTGTGACCGTATCATGCACTAAATAAGAGTCAATATTCGCTTATAAAAACCAACTGTACCATAGATGACGTTTGGTGTTTAGTTTAGCGTGTCGCAATCAGAGCACAAAGCTGGTATTTTATTGTGATTTACATACAGAAAGTGCCCATTGTGAGTGCGCGCCCTGTCACAGTTGCCCTCTGGCCTCCGTAGGCCAGCGTGGTCTACTAGACCGTCGCCAGATTAGGTCTATTTAGACCCGCGGTAATTTGAACCGAGAACTCTTCGTTTTCTATAGTCTATCGTCCATCTATCCAGTGTTGTGATTCATTTTCGCGCATGTTTTTCCAAGTGACGTTCAAATACATGTAAACACGGTTTTGTATACGTAAGTTTTGTTTATTATTTGTTGTTTCAATTAAAAACCTTGGCGGTTACGTGCGTAATAGCAGCTGTGGGGAACTATAAAATATAGTTTATGAAATAGGTGGAACTACACAAGTTTCATAACTGCGGTGAGATAAATTGAATAGCGTAATACATATATACTGAATTTAATTGCCTTTTTTGTCAGTATTTACTTTTATATTTTTAGCGCTAATTAAGCCATTTTCAACATGCCAAATTAAGTATCCGCTAACGAGATTTTAATTAAATCTCGTTGATTGGGTTTTAAATCGAGTTAAGTAAGATTCTGAATCAACTTATTTCCTTTAATTTGGACAGATGAATGTAAAAAATCCTTCGCTTATAAATAGATCAAAAATCAGTATTAATTGTAAAGTCAATTGAATAAATCTTTTAGATAGTATTTACTACTTACAAATACAAAGTGTGGCTTATACAGATCAGATTACTTTTATTGAATCGGATCTTCCTCAATACTCAATCAAAATTGATTGCGGCTTTAAGTATCATTCAAAGATGATCGGTTGGAATTTGGAATGAAGGGTTGGCATTCTAACATGAAATTCTTCATCATTTGCCTAGCCTTTTCCCAAACTTTATTAGGGTTGGCTTCCAGTCTAACTGGATGCAGCAGAGTATCAGTATTTTACTTGAAGCGAATGCCTATCTAACCTCCACAACCCAGGAACTGGGTAATACGATACCCCTTGGTAAGGCTGGATGTCAGACTTTCGGTTTCTGACTACACGTAACGACTGCCAAAGATCTACAAATGACAGCCGGGACCAACGGCTTAACGTGTTTTTTTACTGGGTTGTTGAAGTCAGATAGGCAGTCGCTTCATGTAAAATACCCAAGATAGTTTGGGAAAAGGCTAGGCAGATGATGTAAACGTTTAATTTATTCCCAGTATGAGAGGAGTAAATCGCAATCGATCCGTCTTTAATCTTAAACTCAGTGATGAAGCATCATTAAAACCTCCTGAAATGATGGAGATTTAAGGAAAATTCCCTTTGCCTTTACCTTTATAAACACCCGTTTAAATAAGATTTCCTTCTGAGAAAGATAAAGTATTTGGTGGCACTAAGCGCCTACCTATTAAGTCTCAGCCTTATATTGTAGTCGGAAAGAAAAATGCTTTCTTAAGAAACAAGATGATTTATGATGATAATATTTAAGATGATTATTTTTACAAAAATTGCATTTAGCCTGTACTATTTTAGTATCAAAATCATTTGTTTCATTTTTAGTTGAGCTGTAAAACTTTAGGTATGGTGCGTGGTAGGTTGCTTATGCTTGCGTATGGTGTCGGTATAGCACCATCCCATATCATCCCGTGGGTGTCGTAAGAGGCGACTAAGGGACTTGCCAGAGAATGGGCAGCAGCGTCCTCTGTGCTTTTGCAAAACAACCGTACTGCGATCACCAACCCGCCTGCCAAGCGTGGCGATTATGGCAAAACCCCCTCTTATGTCAATGTGGCGACACTTGGGGGAGGCCTATGTCCAGCAGTGGACGTCTTTCGGCAGAAATGATGAATGATGATATAGGTATATCTAATCCACGTTCAAGAGAGCCTGCCAGTGTCATAATTGCTATTGAATATTGAGACTAGGAGCCCTTGAACGCCGTTTAGATAATAATTTGCTAAAATTCGCTCTAAGCTGGATTCTTATATTCCTGTCCTTGTCCCATGTTACTTGGGGTCGGCGCAACACGTTTTTTTCTTCAATTGTCCTCTGTCAACCGTCACGCTATCATATACACCTTTTTCTTCCGTCACAATATCAATCCTTCCATCATTTCCTTGGTCTTCCTCTACCTCTCCATCCATCAACATTTACTTACCTACTGAAAATATCCGTCCAAAGAAATTAAAGTTGACTGCCAACGGCGCTAATGTAAATAAATATAAGCTTTCCTTCAATGAAAAAGGAATTCTTATTTTATAGGCTTCCCATATCAACTTGCTATTCGCGGAACGTCTAATAAAGGATTCGCATTATTGTATTTCTATTAACTTTTTTACAATAATATCAAATTATTTCATTACGTAGCTCATTAAAAGGGGTTCATATATTTTGGCTTGGTTACTTATACGCCATAGGTACTACCTGAATTAATGAATAGCAGCAATACAAAGATGTGTTTTATAAGACAAAATCTTCGTCCGAAAAAAAATCACGTATCTGAAATATGATGGCGCATTCAGTACCTATAACTTGGATTGCTTAAATTTCATTTGGTACAATGCATTATGGCATACAAACATGAACTTACGCCTTTTTTCCATGGCGGTAGACAGAAAGGCCACATGCTATGGTCCTATTACCATACTCTTTTCGCCTCTTCCACGTGGGCAACATTTTGAAAAAGAAATGCCGAAAAGTAGTTAGTCCAGGCTCCATACTAAACTCTTCGAACCCCTTTAGGATTTCAGGTATTATGTTCAAATACTCATAATAGAACACACCTGTGATCAAAATAAATGATTTATTTAAAGTATCGTTTCAATAGGTTGTTGGGACACAGCTCCGTGCCAAATATCCCGATCAGATGCACTTCCTGGTCCAGATTCTAAACAGAGGCGGCGCGCATCGCATTTAGTTTAAACTCTGTAGTTAGTGGTCAGCTAATCGCAACGCACTGCCGGGAAGTGCTGTGGTTTCATTACAACAACACCCCTTATAAATAACAGTGTACCAAGCCTAATTTTAGAATTATCGGAACCGTAGCGAAAATTAAACCAGCTGTGCTCATTAAAGTAGATGTATTGGAAAGAAACCGATACAGATACAGTTGTCCGTTCGTCAGTAGAAACTTCGGCAGCTACTAAGCTCCCGTTTCATTGTTCGGATGACATTTCCTAATCGAATCGTTTTACTTGATTCGATATTATGGTAAGTGTGCTACTGTTTCTCGGAACACGTGGGTGGTTTTTTACGTTAAAGATTCGACTCTGCAATTCATTATTTGATTCATTTACATACAATAATGTGTGTTACGGGTTTTATATGAATTTTGGGTTGATGTGATCAATTTGCTCTTTTGCTTTGTTATTTTCTTTATGCATTTTAATAGTTAATGTTTGTTGAACGGATTTATGGCATACGATTAATTTAACAATGCACCAAGGGGCATGTTATATTAATTGAAAACTATCAGTCTCTCTCTTTTACGGTTTGTAAACAGTTGTTCTTCGAGCCTCCATGAATACTGAAGTGGCTTTTAATTTTTCATTTATATGACACGTCACACGGATACCTTTGTGTTCAGTTGTTTAATGCTCGTCCATTAATTCACAAAGAAATGTTTGTTCTATCTTAGTTCAAGCCTGTTTCTTGGAACAGTCATCAGGAAATATTATTCACCCTATGCATCTTTGATGCTAACACAATTTTTCCGGTAAAATCCTTTCTTATTCAAATAGTGCTCGTTTATATTGGGACAAGTCTTAGGGTTGTCACGCAAATATAAACAAAGTGAGCACAATCTCCTGCTTTCGAATAATTTATCGTTTCTGAAGACGCGTCTTCAATCCTCATATTTGCTTTTATTTTTCCTGCTCCGTCTTGTGTTATAGTGCCGTCCTTTGTGACAACGTTTGTTCAAACACTTTGTGCGATTACGAGTTTGCCCACTGATGCTTTCTTGTTTAAATAAATATGACTAAACTCTTTTGATGTGTTTGTTGGGACATCATCAGAGATATTTTAGCTTAGGTACTTAGTACTTTGAAGGTTATTCTGTATTTGGATCTCTGCATTGATTCTTATGGTCATCATTCCTTAGTCATTATACCTGCTTTTAACAGGAAGTAGGTCCTTGTACGCATAAGTACTTTACAAGTGACCAAACTTGGAGATATTTTCTTTACCGCCTACTTAGATTTGTCATTGCCAGCAACACAAATAATGATCATTATGATGTGTGTATTTAATTGGAAATACAGATTCCCTGAGTTATAAATAGAATCACCGAAAGAAAGAGATCGTAGGTCGGAGGCGAGGATAATCTCCAATACTAAATCTCCAAATGTTATTAAAACTAAAAGTAAGGTTCTAGAAGAATATCATTAGTAATGCGATCTTTTTGTTTATAGCGGAGACGAAAGCGGCCGAGGTGGTCCCGAACGAGGCTGTGAAGTCACCGAACACGCCGACAGCTCCCAGCCCGTCACCGAAACGTGAGTAAAAATCTTTTTGTACTAAACGACCCGTTGTTTTCAACAAAAAATCCCATTGTTTTTACGTAACCTGAAACTTTGGAACAACACACGACCTAAACACTGAGTTATTTTGTTTTGAAACGCAAAAAGTGTGAAGCTTACACCTACGCTCGAAAACGACAAAAAGGTACGGATAACAGTCAACCACATTTTAAATAGCAACAATAAGGCTTTGACAGGGCCTGTATATCGTAGCAGTAAGGTTTATTTTCGTAATGCAAGTGTTACTACTAATGGGCGGTTCACTAAACACTACAAAAAAATCTTACAAACTAAATTACGGTACCATCTTTTAGAAAGCCTAGATTATGCAGACATAGGTATTGAAGATTACCTACATACATTTAAATGTTATCGACAAGAACATCCATTTTAGAGATATCGCTAATCATTACCATCCATAAATACTTTGACGCAACTGTTAAGCTTACATAACGAACTACTGCAATATCTTATCTGTTATCAATCTCGGAGATTGTTCCGCATTAGAGTATTACAGTACATCCTCATACTACGTCAACGTTATTGTTTTTTTTTTAATTTGTCTACATATTTCTTTCTAGCAGCTTAATTTTTAGGATGGATTAGTCCGCTGTTAGGCAATTCGTGGTGGTACTTTTATACAAGCCTAAATGTTTGGCTCATCTTTATAACTTACTACTCCTTACGATGTTAGGGTCTTTGAACAGTCTGCTTGCCTTATCGGCTTACCATATTCTTGGCCCCTTGGCACGCCAATACTAGCCATCAAGATTGACAGTCTTTGTTCCACCCACTGTAATATACAGGGTTATTTGTAAAACACCAATAACCTCTTAAGAGGTCGTTCTACTCATCTACTATGGGACCAAACCTGAAATCGCGAAAAAAAAAACTGCTGTTCCATACTTTATGTTCGAACAAAACTCGTCAAAATGTAGGGAACAGCTGATTTTTATTTCACGATTTCGCGTTTGGTCTCATAGTAAAAGTTGTTCATAATGATGAGTAGAATGACCTCTTATGAGGTTATTGGTGTTTTACAAATAACCCTTTAGATATGCCTCTATACCAATTTCGCCATACTTCCTAGTCTGTGTGAGTCTCATCCGTGTCATCCTCGCGATCATATGTGGGCCATCTGGCGGTTTTACTTGCCACCATAGTAGTAAATTACTTCTTCTCTTTTAAAAAAAAAGTTGTAACAGCAACCAGTGATAATACCAAACTAAAATTACTATTCTCTTGCCGGTAACATACAAATCGATCGTTTTGTTCTCCCTATCCATCCCATCGACACATCGGATCAATGGGGACTTTTGGCAATTTATAAATATTGGTGTACCCAAGGTCTCTACCAAAATTCAGCTATTCCAAATTATTTGATCACTATTTTATGTCTAATTTGACCGGGCTACAAGTAAAATGGCACGGTTTTAATGCGCCGACCTAACTTACTTGCCCCTGTTTTTGACGCATTCTTCACTCAAATTTTGTAGAATCTAATTTCGGTTTTGATGCATATATAAATTGTACTGAAAGCAGTTTACGCGATAATAAACTCGTGGTTTTAAAAAAATGTAGTAAACTTAGAGGCAATCCAAAATTAATGAAGGGTTTTTTTAATTGGGACGACTTCTACTGAAGACTTTCCAAAAGAAGATAGATCCCTTTTAAACAGTTTGCAGTTACGAGGAAATCTCAAATGTTTGGCGCTAATGTGACGCCGAAGTATCAAAAACCAATGTTTAATAACTCAAAGATCCATAAAGTCTGTAGATTTAATACTGTTGTTCAACGCCAACCCTGTAATTCGCAACACAAATGGATGAGCCGATCAAACGCTAATAAACACACACAGTTGCACTGTACACTTTGGCAATAGGCTGAAAATACGCAGCAATGAAAGACAACATGCATATCCCAACTGTTTTAACAATACAGAAGCAAACACGTATGTTCATTACTGCACAAACATAATTTAACCTTATTACTGTGCAAGCTTCAGTTCAGTTTGCGAGAGTTCCTCGCCTCGTAAATACCATCCTAATTAGAAACTGTTAGCATGTACTGAAGCATCGAAGACAAGTCTAAATGTATTTTTAAATGTAACAATAAAACAGACACATTCACCTTATAACCCTTTGACTTGGAGCCAGAAAAGCGGCGCCAGAGTTAGCGGTCGCCGCGTTTTGGCACACTGGCACGGATCTATGAGGCGATTATGTCATGCATCGTGATCCCAGTTTGTTATTTCGTTCTCGCAAACAAATATTGGCGCTTTATCGTGGAGAAAGCAGAGGACAGTCGGTTATATTTCTGGAACTTGGAAGGTCGTTGCATCGCCGTTTTGTTGCCAATTGCAGTTCGCATATTTGTCTCACCCACGATGTTTATTATTGCATTCTAGAATGCCGGTGGGCTAGCGATTTAGTTTTCTCTTCAACTGTGCTTGCACTTGAGTTGTTTCGAATACTACAAACTCAGGCACTTAATATTATTAACTTTACCTACGTTGTCGTTCGTGGAGCCTCGTATAGGTACAACACTAAGACCTAATTAAAATGCATGTCTATAAAAAACCTGAAAATCATAAAGGTGACAGACAGAGAGAAAGAAACACATTACTCTGTTAGCCTTGTCATCCTACTGCTGGATTATGGCCTCTCTCTACAACTTTCAGTTATTCCGATTCAGTGCCAATGTGGACCACTAGACGTTGGTTTTGTCCAGCTCGACCCACCATCTTCTGTGGTGTTAGACGTTGCGTTTTACATTTAAGGTGGAAGATCCAGGGTAGCCCGCGAAATTGAATCCCATTGAACGACTTTTTCATGAAATAAACATTCATTGGCATTAAATGAACCTAAAGGCGTCAATGTATGATTTGAATGATTTATTTCTTTGAATAAATACTTGATACGGTCGCAAAACATATTTTATTCAAAATAAAATCTGACACTGACCTAAAAAAAACACGTAAGAAAAGTGAATTTCGCCCCATGCTGTTTTACAACACGAACAACCAACATCCGGCAGTGCTCTTGAATAATCTGTATTGATTGATTTGATCTGAGACAGCTAAACTTGAACACGTCAGCTGATCTAGATTGTCGTACTGAAAATAACCGAGTATTTTGAATGAGAGTGAAATCCCGATTTAAACACGTTTAATGTATGAGTGAATGTGTTGACCTATTTGCACGGATGTGTTATTCTTTAGGTCGTTCGGTTTCTTGTAATATGATGTTCAAATATTTTTGTGCCGTAACATTATTCATGTTGCTACAATTTTCGAATATGTTGACTACATCATCTTCATCATCCCACTGCTGGGACCCAGGCCTCTTCTCTATGAGAGGGAGTGGGCTGTAATCCACCACGCGGGCCCAGTGCGGGTTGGTAGATGTCACATGTCTTCGAGTTTTTAGTTCTAGGGCATGCCGGTTTCCTCACGATGTTTTCCTTCACCGTTTTTGAGGGCAGTGGTTATGAAATAAATTACACAAAGTAATGCGCCTGCCTGGATTCGAACCCACGGCTTACTGGTCGTAAGTCGGGGCTGCCACCACTGGGTCACCGCTGCTCTTATGTTGACTTACGGATAAATAAAATTCTTACTTTTTTTTATGTCCGCTTTTAATCTGATCAATATAAATCGCGTTTTGAACTATCATTGCATGCGAATTACAAATCATAGTCATTATTTGTAATTCGCATGCAATGAAAACATGAGTTTCTGCCATTAGTTTCACAGTAGGAACTTAATTTGCGAGAAAATAGCATAATTATAACATCTGCAAGCTGTACGTGACTCAGTGAAATCTTTGAATTATTTCCATAAAAAACTTCACGTTCTTTCTAGAACAAATATTGGCTTGTTGTTTGGTTCTTTAACCCGAGTATCATGCTCAATATATTGTTTTACGTAAAAATACTTTCAACACACGAAAACTATTCTGAATTTTATTAAAATTACCCTCTATTTCAAACATTTGATGACACACAGCGTAAATTCTTTCACGTAAGAATTTTCGTTTAGTTCGGAATGATGTCGGTACTTATGTCATCGTCAAGATTTGTTCCAAATAGTTCGTAGGTATAATAGTCTCTAACTACGTATTATTAAAAACTATAATAGAGCGTTACCTCACCTCGGGCGTTAGGCGATTCAGCATCGAAAGATACGGCTCAGTGGCACACTTGGGCGCTATTTTGGGAAAATTACCTAGGTTAAAGATTTAATCTTATGTAATATGTAATTTATTGATGAAATAAAATATGGCTGTGTTGGCCCGACTTAATCGTATACAAGCTTTTCGAACCCTTTTCTGTTTGATCTGCTTGAAGTTGACTTGAAAAGAAAAAAAAAACCATTTCTCTGTGCTTGTCGAGTTCTAAGAAACAGAGCTTTCAAACTGTTCGGTGTCTGAATTTTGCGTTTGCGTAGAAAATCTGTACTGGTAGACAATCAGTCAGTCAGTACAGATTTGCTAATAAACAAAATGATATTGAAAATGTTCACTTTGAAAAATTTACAAAGATTTAAAAGGTGATAGAATATTTCGAAGCCAAGCGAATAAAAGCACTAAAGACTAATGGCCAGGACAATCAAGCCTCTCTTTTTCATAAAAGTATTGGGCAAAGTATGGATTCAAGCATAAAGAGACGTCAGTGCTTATAAAATAGGTAGGTACCTACCTACCTATACTCTAGGAGCCAGTATTAGGTCGTCAGGAATGAAACATGACAAAAAAACTATTGAAGTACGCAGTAATTGCAAGCATGATTATAATTATGTTCGTACCCATCGCGTGAATAATATTCATCTTAGGTAGTGACCTAATGATGACGTAGATAAATAAATAAGTAGAAGACTGACTAAGTTCCTAGGAATCGATAAATCTAAACAAAAAATAAAATGTAAGTGTTTGTAATATCAAAATAACAGCTTTTTACTGAATGTAAATGAAAATATACCTTTTTTAAATTTTAGTGTTTGTCTATCGGTTTGTCTGTCTGCTTGTTCCGGGTAATTTCCCAAACGCCTGGACCGATTTTGGCAGATAGCTGATGTTATAATGAGTAATATTAAAAAAGGACTAAGGATCGGTGCAAAAAAATGGTTAACAAAATATGATTAAAAGGAAGTAGGTAATATGTTTAAAATAATTTCATACGGCCAAAGGTCGTGGTGAACAAATAGTGAAAAATAAGCTTGTTAAGAAACATGAACATACATACTCGTACATAACTTAGAATGACTGCAAATTGCAAAATTATCAAACAATTGATGACTCTAACAGGAAAAACCTGCGTTGTTTGTTTTCTGCAGTGATCTCAAAACTACTTGATCCAAGTAAACGTTTTATAAATCTTATCACACAATCCGACAAAACTCATCGAATACAGTAAACATCTACGTCAATGTCTGCAGTGTTATTTACACAGTTCTTATGTACTTACTACAGTCAAGTGTATTTGTACTTATATGTACCTACAGTCAGAAGCAGTAATAGTACACACATAGCAAAATTTAAAAAGTTTCTTTCGATTGCAAGTTTCCCATTATGATCTATTTCATAATAATAGGTTCCAAAATACTATCTACGTCATCATCATTCCCTGCCCTTATCCCAATTTTTTTGGGGTTGGCGCAGCGTAATATATCTTCTTCATCTATACTTCTCTATTACTCGTCATCTCAGTCAGTTACCTCCTTCCTAACCATTTAATCCTTCACACAGTCTATCCAAAGTTTCTTTGGTTTCTTTGGTTTTCTTTGGTTTCTTTGGTTTCTTCTGTAACCAAAATACTATCTATGTAAGTACGTAATAAAATAAAATTACAATCAATACTATGATGAAATATCTTTTAAAACTTGCCAAGTGTACACATATTGGTGCTCCTGATTGTACAACAGTTTGCTTGTACTTTGTATGTGCAGCCAGGTAACAACACGTTTGTATTCTATACTACACTTTTCTTTATTACATCTTTTATTCTATGTCTTTGCAAGCCATTGCATTTTCTATACGTGTTTCTTTGCTCCCCGCGAGTTTTCCGTGAGAGAAAACATTATATCCGTTTTGAAGGTTTTATATTGAAAGTCAAAGTGCTACATTGTACCGGGAGTTTCTCACTGAAAAGCTACTTGATTCGAGTTATTCTTTATGTAAGATAAATTCGTATTTAAGGTTAAAGTTATTGATAATGAGTTTTAAAACGGGTTTTGTAGGCCATTCATTTATCAAAAATGTTGCTGCCCATAAACTTGATCATAATCAATTTCCCAGTCAAAACATCTTCTCGTCTTTTAGCAAACTGAAATAAGTAATACCAATTTAAAGTTTGTTGTGCAGTATTATTCCAAAATTTATTAGTAATAATTATGGGTATATCTATTAATAACCATACATAATAGTTTTTCCAAAAAGTATCTGGAATCCATGATCAATTTCGGAGTCAAACGAAAACGAATCCCTAAACAACAAGGTAGTCCAGCCCCCGTATTCACAAACACTTCGATTCGATGTCGATCGACAAGTCGTATGTCTATCTTTTTTTGGCATTACGAAAGCGAGAGCGATAGACATATGACTTGTCGATCAAAAATCAAAATAAAAATATGTTATTTTACATAGGCCTACATGGGCACTTAAAAAAACGTCGACAAAAGAAGCACGGTTCGGGTTGGTCGTTTCCTAAGGAGAAGAACCGGCAAGAAACTCCATGGTTACTCTAGACATCGAATCGAAGCGTTTGTGAATACGGGGATGATCTGGACAAAAGCCTTGTCTAAAATAAACAAATATAAAAACATCGATTCCCATATTGGAATTTATATTAGCCCAATGAAAAACCCGCATATATGTTATAGCTCCATGCAGCTAGCTTAAAACGATTGGTTGTAACATCGTTGCGCCAGTGGAAGTGGTCAATCAGTCCACATGACCCGCAAGTCTAGATAGGTTAGTATTCTAGATCCAGGCTAGGCTACCTAACCCATTACCTAACGCGCAATATCCCGTCTTGACTTGTTATGTAGTTACGTACACAGATTTTATAGCAACTAAGATTTTTCCTGCGGTTTCGTTCGCTTTGCTGTCGGAAATTGTATAGGAACTTATCTACTACCAGGAATAAAAAGTATCAAAATAGGTATGTTCAGGGCTCCTGACCTCGGTCATGGTTTACCTGTGTACAACTGTCCGCACATAAGCACACACATTGTGTCAACCTAAGTAAAATTACTACATTTATATCTGTATTTCTTATAGTGTACACAATATAGGAAATTATAATAAAGAGTATTCTTGAAGTTGCATCGAAATCCGGTCAGTATAGTGTCACTGTTTCAACTACTACAGCCTTATAAGGGATTTCGATATATCTGTCAAAACTGACGGAAAGACATATTAATTTTTGCATTTATAGTAATAAACTAGCCGTGGTCCGCGATTTCATTCGCGTGGGAATGTTGAGAAAAGAAAAGATAGGTCTATCTTATTGCCAAATTTCATTACGATCAGATCAACCGTTTAGTCGTGCAAAAGGTGACAAACAAACAGACAGAGTTACTCTCGCATTTATAATATTAGTATGTATTAGCATGGAAGTATGGATTAAATCGGGTCGCGTTTTTGCTGACGTGGGTAGTACGTAATAGGATGCAATCTAGTAGGTACGTATTGTGTTCGGAAACTTGTGCTATACCTAAGACTAATTTTACCCATATCTACCTACGTAGAGTATATGTTGCTTATTAGAAACTTCGATAGTGTCCAGTGTCTTGAGATTGTCGTTAGTTATGTGTTGGCTAATAGTTTAAGATTCTGTTCAGAATATACCGGTTCGTGATTTAGTGAGTCACCTGCATCCGTCAAGAGATGACTCTAAATGCCATACTAAATCACTTTCCCTATAAAACCTAAAACTTTTCATACATGCGTCTGCTGTCTGTCTACTTGTTGTATAGGAATTTAGGATTAATATGAAGGAGAAGGGAAGATTATTTTGCTTGGCATCAAAGGAAAAGTGGTCAGAAACACAATATTTTTATTTTAAATGTCTGCTACAACATGTAGGTATACAGGTGTTCTACAACGAAGTATATCTCTAACACGCTATTGTTTCTACTATCTACTATACTATATACATATATACTAATAAAGCTAAAGAGTTTGTTTGTTTGAACGCGAACTACTGGTCTGATTTGCAAAAATATTTCAGTGTTAGATAGCCCATTTATCGAGGAAGGCTATAGGGGTATATATATCATCACGCTACAACCAAAAGGAGCGGAGTAGCAATGAAAAATGTTGCGAAAACGGGGGAAATGTGACGCAGATGAACTTGAGAGTTTTTGTACAGATTAGCTCTTTGCTTTGTTTTGCTCGACTGCATTTGTCTTTTGTTATTTTTCTACTTTACAAGATTTTAACTCAGGAAGTGTTCCGCAAAATGTCGTTGCAACCCATTGAATCTGATCCAATGTCATCAAAACTGTTCTTGAGTACTGAAAAATAGATTATTTCAATAATAGAAGGCACTTAGAAACAGTTTCAGGTCTGACCACAAAATGAAAATAGGTTAAAGATAAAGATCTTTATAGGATAGGCATAATTTTCAGTTTTATAAGACATTTCCGTAATGAGCAAATGATAAGATTATTTTGCTAAATAAATTTTTATCTGTAATGATAACAGCACCATGTTTTTTGCAAGTTTTGAATGTATTTAGTTCACTATTTAACGAAAGAGAATTTATGATGACCAGCGAATTTACAGCTGAAATGTTTTTATGGTGCTGTCTTTCAAACATCTCATCAGATCTTCTCTACTGCTAGACATTTCCGATTGGTTTGTTGTTCTTAACTCTCTTCAATCTTCGAAGAGGAAGAGCATAGTTTTTGTAATTTTATAATTATGTTAGTTAGCTGATTCCCAAGCCTAATTAATTGTATTGGTAGGTTCATCTATTTGCTGGAACAATCAATTACATATTAATATATTTACTACCAATTATAGCAAAATTACAGACTCGTCCAATACGATGATATATGTCACAAAATAAACCAACATAAAATATAATGCAAATAAAATTGCATCCATTAAAAATATTAATACTTATATTAATTAAACATGACTTATTTTAATAATCATATATATTTAACTACGTATTTATGTACATTTGATAGAACTTTAAATAATTGAATTAGGAACACATTAATAGGTTACTATTCTTGTAAATTTAAATAAAAAATTTGTTGCAACACTTTGATTGTGATCTCAAGGTAAATGCGATAAAGTTGTTATCACTGATTACTTTTCATATGATCATTGATGATTATCAAATTGAAAACCGTACTTTACATATAAATACAGGTTTTAAGTCACAATACCTACACAAAACGTCACAAAGCAAGGTCGTGATTTCCTCTTTAACATACGAGGTTTTCCAAATTGTTGCATTGTAGGATTTTTATTCGAACTACAAAGATTGGTATTGGCTGAGATATAATTTATATAGCACCTCAATAGTATAGGTAACTAAGTAACATTACTGAAAGAAAGTCTTCACCTGATTCAATATTTTTTTAGTGTCGTCACCAATTTTTTAGTTTAAATACTGCGCAATACAGCCACAACACAATACAATTTAAACACACTGAATCATCACAAACAACTAATTCCAAACTTACCTAAGAGTTTTATTGTTTAGCAAAATAAACTTAGAATTTTGTTTGCGTCCTATCCAAATCCTAATATGTAATAGAAGCCATTGTGTTTAAGAGTTCCTTCCCCGTTATTCCTCCCTAAAATGGTTAAGATGCGTGTGTGCAATATTAATTAGCAATATACGATTTGAAGTGCGCCCGATGATAATTCAGTCGGACAGTATTGGTAGCGGGCGGCGGCGCGCGGGCTCCCTTCGTAGTGTACCGGCGCGCGCGCACCACAAGCGTACACGTCTCCGCGTAAAAATAAAGTCCACGGCCCGCGCTCTCGCACTTCAACCCATTTATAATTATCAGTAAATCGCCGCGCGAGTGCATGACTGCCGCGGCCGGCGACCGCTCGCCTAAAAGAAAATCACAATCGAGAACCTCGAACCCGAATCTCACGTCCCTGTACACCGGGCCCTTGTTCAACAAACGACGCGAAAACCCTAAAATACGCGTAGACGAACCTCGACGAATCGTCACTCCTACGCAATAGATACCGGTGTCGCGAGACGCGTGAACCGACTGTGAATGGACCGTGTGTGTTTGTGATATGATTACGTTGTGCCAGTGATAACAGTGTAGCGATCTTCAACCATGCCTGAAAGACCGAAGCGCCGTAAAAATAATAAAAACAAACGTAAAAATAAAAATAATAGACCTGATGCGAATAAAAATAATAGTGACGAAACAAAATTAGACAACAGTGAATCGTGTAATACTCAAAATGAAAATGAGGAAGATTGTGCTGAAAGTGAAGTTACTGAAACAAAGGAAATAAAAGTTGAAATTTTGCAACCTTCAACAGATAATCAAAACACGGCAAGTAGTACTTCTAGCGATGTGGTTAATTTGAACGGTGATTTAAATAATAACAGCAATGCAATAATCAACGATGTGTTGCCAATACCAGTGGAAAAATGCCAAGATACTGTTCAAGAGATCGTATATACTAAAGCTTACGTCGTAGAAGCTCCCGAGCAATCCCATCAAAGTAAAGCTAAGTTAAAAAGCAAAGTCAAAAGTAAAAGTTTGGATGATGATGATGCTACAAAAATTACTGAAATTACTGATGATGACATTGACACTGAGCCGGGAGATGACAATGCTCTGGCTCTAATAGACGGTCAAAATGTTGTCGTTACCCATGTTGAATCTGATGTAGAGTGGGAAAGTGCTGCTGACCTTAATGAAATTAACGTCACAAAACCACAGGAACTTGCTACTGGGACTTTATCGGTTACCACGATCCCACTTAATGTAGCACAATGTGACCAAACCAAGTCATTGACACCTGACGAAGAAAAGTCTTTAAGAACTTATTTGAATACTCTCAATCTAGCAACACACCCAGACGGTTTAAATGCTATTGAAATGAAAACGGAAATTGAGGAAATTATAAACCAAGAAATTAAACACAGGTTACGCAAAAAAGCATCAGCTGATGACTTTTTCTTGCATCGACTTGGACCTCCTAGAATGTTGGACGTAATTGATGAAGAAGGCAGTGGAAGTGGATCATCTATGACTTCACGTCGTCAGTCTTATCTGAGTGATAAGAGAAGTGATGTGGAAGACTTAGAAGATGATGTATTTGAAGACAATAAGAACAAATTAACTAAGCAAAAGAAAATGATGTCTGTTGCGGTCCACAAAAAAACCTTTGGGCAGTTGGTTCCTCAAGAATGTGTTCTAGTTGGTGCAAAACTAAAAGAACCTGAAGTGTCTGAAGCCAGAGGTGACTGGACTATGAAAACCGTTGAAAAAATGACCGGCGCTGAAGTAGTATACTTAACAGATACGTCGAGTAGTACTAGTTCTCTTCATGAGATTGAAGATGAAGATGATGGTGTCGATACTGATGTATCAGTGCGCATGATCACACCAACTATAGAAGTTACTGATACGGAAAATTTCCTAAAGAAGACATTTATTTCAAATGCCGATGACAATAAAAAAGACACATTAAATGATAGAAAACCAATTATACAAGATAAAATCAATGAAACCACTGAAAAAATTAATGTTTCCGAGAAAATTCACGAAGTACTGACAAGTAAAAATATAAATTCTGAGCATATCATTAAAGTGGAACTAGAAGACGGTAAACGTAATAATAATAAAAATTCTGTGCCTGTTCCAGCAGGCACTGAAAGGATCGTGGAAATAATTCAAGACACCGAAACTAAAAACAAATCTCAAAACTTAGTTCGGAACAATAATGAACATATCGTAAAGATTACTCGTGACCAAGATCTAAAAGAAAAGGAACTGCCTCCTAGTGGCAAAACCGAAGAAACCAAAAATGAGCGCATTATAAATATTGAGTACGAAAACAGATCTACGGAAAATGAAAAAAGGGATTTGGAAAAGGTTTCCAATCAAAACTCTCATGAAATTGTTGTTTTATCGACAGATAACATTAAAACTAATTTGTATGTCAAAGATATTGATGAACCCATAAATAAAGAGGATATTAAATCGCCAACAAAACAAAGCAAATTCGATTTAGAATCAAAAGTTATAAAATGTGAATTTAATGATGCAATTAATAACTTGATAAAAGAAGTGGCCTCTGAATCAGAAGAAACTAATGAAAATATAAAAGACACATTTTCACGCCAAGACTCTTCGAGCAGTGTGGATTCCTCTCAGTGCACGGCAAAATATAACCCCAATTATTCATCCCTTAATGATATATCTAACATGACGCATGATGAAACCAGTGTGAATAATAAGATAAATTCAGAACAATTGTCTACAACTACGAGTCATGTCAAAGATGTATTTGAATGTGTTACAGGAACTACTGCCCAAAGTAAGACCAAAACTGACGATGACCCAAAAGAACCTCTAAAGCTTAGAGATATATGTGTCAAAAATATAGCAACATTGCCTTATGGTCAGAAAATACTTGAAGAATTAGCATCTGTATCTGAACGTTTGCAACACATCGCTCTTTATGGCACATCTACAAAGTCAGTCGATAATAAGCAAGAGAACGGCAAAAGTATGCCACATTATCAGTTACCTGATGTTTCATCTATTGAGACGATATCTATTCCAACGAAACCAAAGGATCCAATACCACCACCGATTAAACCTCGTCGTTCATCTTTGAGAAAATCATCACAGGAGGACGAACACTGGACTGGTATACCAACTAAATCCGAACCTGTGTACGTTTGTCTATCTCCTTCTCAAAAAATGCTGATGGAGAAAACGCACACTGTGATAACAAAAGATGACGCTAGTCACCTAGTGGACATGCATAGAAAATATGTGGATCGCAGGGGCTACAATGAGCAATATAAAAATGAAAAGGAGCGAGAAGAAAATGAAGTCGATACTACCCCAATTATACCATTTAAATCACAGACAGGAAGTCGCCTGCTTGCTTTGATTCGTGATCCAACTCTAACAACTACTATTAATTCTTTGAACCAACGATTAAATAGTAGTTCAGACGAGATTCAGAAAAAGCGCACAACAACATTTGCGAAAAGTAATCATGACCGGTTCCCAAGTCGAGACTTTTCATTCAAGCCAATTCCTCCACCCAGACCAAAAAAATACTCATCTTCATTTTACGAAAGTGATGAAAGTTCTGATTTTACCGATAGTTCTATGCGTTCAATGAAAAGTGAGAGGAAATTCTTCCATTACTCTACTGGCAACCTTAATAAAGAAATTGAGAGTGACATTTCTTCAATACAAAATATGCATCGCTACTTTACCGATACCAGAGATGAGATAAGTGACTACAAATGCCCGAGAAGACCTTCACTTCCCAAAGACTTGTGTGAACAACAAATGGAATATATCCGTCAAAAAGAGAAGGAAGTAGAAGCTGAAATTCAACGTCTTGAAGCTTTAAAAAACAATATACCTCAAATGCAAAAACAAGGACCTAGAGCACCATTAGTTTCGGAAAAGGAGGTCATTACTGAAAGGATAAGAGATTCAAATAATTATAGCATATCACGTAAAAAAGATGTGGTTATGAGTTCACACGGATCCGAAACTAGAAAAGCAAAGTTATCGGCATTCAGCAGTAGCCAGGAAGAATTACTTCGTGAGAAAATGTATTCGGAGTACGTCTCTCAGATGGCAGAACGTGAAGAAAGGAAGCAACACAAAGTCATCAAAATAACAAATGCTCCAGCGTCAACAAACCATATAACTATTTCCAAAAGCATGCCAACACTCGATATTCTTGACGGGAAGGTCAACAACAGAATTGAGAAGGAGTTCATATCGAAAGCTAGGGAACGGTGGGACAAGTTAGGTATCAAAGATCCTGAAACTGAAGACGAACGAGAAACTAATAATGTGTATAAAGAACCTAAAGTGATAGAGCATAAAATAAAAGTGATTGAAGGTGGTGAAGAAAAGGACGTTAAAAAGTTGCCGAGTCATTTGCAAGAGTTCGTTCGGTTTACGGCCAAGGACAGTGAACAGGGCAGGAGCAGCTCTGGTGAGTCCAACAACGGACCAGCATCCCCGCATCTTGTGATTTTGTGTGCAGTGATTATAATCGTGATAGCAGTCGGCAAATACTTTTTGCGATTGTTACGAAACAAATGACGACTAACATAACATGTACATTGTGACTGATGCCCTAAATAATTCGAATGCTTTAGTGTGTATTGTTGTGTGTAGCATTGCATGAAATGTTAAACCAAAATTGTAGCAAATTATTTATTTTAGTCTTATCATTAATCTAGTTACTGGACACTTCGCCGACATTATATTACATCAACATATTAGAATAAACAGGTAAGTTATTTACATAATTTATATTTGCGTATTGCTTTACATGTTAAACACAATGACCTATTCACTTTTTAGAATAAGTATCATTTTACGAGTAATACGTTCCAATTGCTAAATGGAAATGAGTCTGAATACTACGCATGGGTATGCGTATTGTGTTATTAAATATATTCAATAATTGAACCCATTATTTATTTAAAATACACACCCATCACATACTAAATTATGTTCATTTTCCTGATCTCTGATTAGTTGATTACACATCCTTATTTTTACTCGTTTTATAAACGTAATAAATTAAAGATGACCTATATCAACGCTTGTAAATTTGATTTCTAATATGCAAACACCTAATATATCCAGCTAAATTACCAAAACCGAATCAAATATTAATGAGATCATGAATGAATTTTCATTTTGGATCTGTTTCAAATTACTCCAGTATTTTCGTTTTACGATTCTAATCATGCCCTGGTCTGACTGGCTGGTGTGTTGGTCTGACGCAGATAGAGATTATACATTATTCGTGTATAGAAAATAAAGCTAGGTATATGAATGTTCCTGATATTGTTGATGCTACACGTATTGTAGTCAGAATATTACAGTTTCACGGTATAGTGACAGCAGTGGAGCAGGTGACAGACAGCTGTTTGTTATTCAGAACTGCTGCGGACCGTAGAATAGATAAGTCTTATCACGAATGCACACAATCACTAACATGATAATTAGATCGAGACCAAATAATATCGGTCGTGCGTAATTATTTGATAAACATGTTTGTTGCAAAATGATCATAATGTTTTTATCTGTTAATTTATTGATTTGGGTGTACTGGAATATGATAATTTGATTGTATGCTTAGATGGCCTATTAATTTTATTTTAATTGTAACCACCTCTCTCTCTCTCTAAAGACGAAAAATAAAAAATGAATATTTTAGAGTATAACTCAAAAAGTACCCAAGCAAAGTTAATAAAATTTATATGAGACCACCGCCCAAACTTCCTCTACCAAAAGAAAAACGATTCACTTAAATCGGACGAGTAATTACAGAGAAATCGGTGACCATACATGAAACAAGAAACATTCTGATGGAATACATAGGTAACGTCCTCCTTTTTTTAGAAGTCGGTTAAAAACAGTAGCGACTGTAGCAAGCTATTACAAAGAATAAATCTGCATGTAAGCAAATAAACGTGTCGTGTAAAAATTTCGCTATATCAGACGAGAATAATTTGCTTGCCGAGTGAGGCAAGAGCGTCGTCCGTGAAAATATTTGGATCGTCTAAATCTGTGCTAAATGGCCTTTGGTGACTCAAACTCGCTAACGCATACCTTGTTATTTGCACTGTCTTTAAATATGAATGTAATCGTCCATTAAAGAGTTTTCAGAGAATACACAAGCGAGAAACGTAATTTATGTTAAACTTTGTTACGGCTGTGTTCGTAATTCTTACATTATTATCAGTTGAAAACATGAATTTACTGAGACAGATTTACGAATACCTACTGAAATAATTTGTTCGTGTATTGATTTCCATTAACTTCACGAATACGTATCTACGTCTCGTAGACTACGTTTCCACAAACGGTATGTTAAAGCAACTAAACTTATCTGCTTAATTGAATCCCTTAGTCGTAACGTATAATACTGTTAAAGTACTTTATAGCTTCAATTTATTCTGCAATGCACTGCAATTACGAGTAACAATTATTTTCTTCTACACAATTGTACATATTTTCTTTGTTGTTGAACTGAAACGATTCTATTCTGTTTACTTATGTTTTCCATAGTAACTGGGTTGATGACTACTATTTTAATTAGTGTATTTTATTTAAACGAGGGCCTGGATTCGATTCGTTGGACTTGTTGACTTGGAAGTGTTGTTGGGTTTTTTCATCAGGAATTTCAGTTCATCCACAGAGAAGCCACGAAATGGCAATATGCTCGCCCTCTCATCATCTGCATAGCCTTTTCCCGAACTATATCTTAGGGTCGGTTTTCAATCTTACCGGATGCAGCTGAGTACCAGTATTTTACATGAAGCGACTGCCTATCTGACCTCCACAACCCACGAACTCGGTAATACGATACCCCTTAGTAAGATTGGATGTCAGACTTTTGGTTTCTGACTACTCGTAACGACTGTCAAAGATCGTAACATATGACAGCCGGGACCAACGGCTTAACGTGGTTCCCGAGGAACGGAGGAAACTTAGTATGTTATAATATTCACCCATCCACCGACCAACCTCGGCAAGTACGGCTTTACCTTAAAGATCGACCCGTGCGGCTTTTATTATTTAGCCAAGAGCTCTACCTATTTTACATTAAAATATTATTGTCGAATATCAGTGTACTTACCTCTGCTCAAACCCTTCAGGGACTACAGGCGTGATGTTATGTTACGTGTTTAAATCATGAATCGTCGACGTCAACGTCAATGAGGGTACAGTAATAATCTCTATCTAAATTATCAATCAGCGTCAATTAAATTGTCCAATCACGAACGCTCGGCAGGGCGAGGGCAATAACGATGGCATTTCAATTAACATAACCCCGCCGCTATATTTATCCGATAATGTAATCTACTTGTCCATGTGCTGGCTTCACGTTATATGAGACAGATGGATGGAAAAAGGGGGACGTGCTCGACCTGCTTTTCTAGGGATTGGTCCTTGGCAGAAACGATAGATGGAGGGCTGAGATGACGAGTAATAGAGAAACACGGGAAAATAAGTTGTACTGCGCTCGTTATATGGTGCTTGCCCCCTCGCGAGAGGGGTCGAGGCTTAGCAATACCAGCCTGCCAGTCTTATTAGGAGTCTTTTATTTTTTGAATTGCATCTCGAAGTTCATTCATCCACTCTACTACTATCCTGCTATACTACTATCCTCTTGGTGCCTTGAGTGTAAGGCCTCCAACTAGGGCATAAAATAAACTTACAAACTAAGCGACTACACGCTAAGGGCACCCCCTGTGGGGTGCGAGCGAGACTTACTAGGTATCGTGTTATAAAGTACCTGAGTTGTAGAGGACAAATAGTAAGTCGCTCCATGTAAAATACTGGAGTTCAGCTCCTTTCGGTTAGTCTGGAAGCTCTTAATTAAGGAAAGGCTAAGGAGATGATGGTGTTTGCTAGCTGTTGACAGAGAGAAATGGAAGGAGGGTAAGAAGTCTTTGCCAAGCAGTTAGACAATACAAGCCAGTAATACCTAATAAACGAGAAAGATGTTTTGCATTCCAGAACATGTTTAGCAATCGATGTGATTAGTTCCTGTAATCGATTAGTTTCGAAATCGAATTTGCGTCGAGACAAAGGAATTTTCTTTTATGGGAATGTTTGAGTTGCCAGGCTAAAATAACTTTTGTCACAATATGGTCGTATGTTTTGCTTTCAAAATAAAACTTCAGTCGCCATGAATTCGACACGATAGTTTAGTAAATGTATTGCGAAGACGCGGTGAACAGAAATAGTTGTGATGTTTTTCGCTTTAGTGAAGCTGCAGTGAAAACACACGTGAGCGAATCGCATATAATCCTGCATCCGTTTACGTCAAATACATCACATTTTATTTAAATTGCCAACCAGCTGTCTGTGTATTTTGCTTGCATTTTTAAACATACACTTATCATCCTACACTTTACTCGATTTGCAGGAAAAATATTTGAATATAAACCAAGACATAGTCTGGGCTAAAAATACGTGTGATCTAGATATAATGTCGTTTGCCAGATTTCCTTTGGGTACGATAAAAAGAGTGAAATGAGACTCATAATTTTGGTTTTTATAATAATTACGTAATTCACGGAAAACGAGAATAATAGACGTTTAGGTTAGATACCTACAGGGTTTTTTTTTTATTTTGTTCAAATTTATTTATTTTATTTTTCATCTAATCATTTGAATGCCTTGTGGCATTAAGTCCGCCTATGTACACTATTGTAAATGAAGTTTAAATAAATTTAAATAAATAAATAATGCTCGAATATGGGTATGTGTATTATTGACACTATCTCGAATATGAATCGCTCTTGTAGCTGTTTTACCGATCTGCCTGATAGATTATCAAGTCCCATCGCACTAACTACGCCAACTTGTTCCTAGATAAAGTTCATAATACACTAACAGACTTAACCCAACAAAGTTTGTTTGCCTCTCAATCATAAATGTAGCAGCTCAAAACTACCGATACACGCCGCATCACTTTCCAATGAGTTTCCGAAAATATCTGGAAACTAACAAACACGCCTTCCATCTTAACACAGATGACGTCGGAAGCTGTACGTCTTACGTAATCGAGAACTATTAGATAAGTGAACTTGCTCAGCATACCACAATAAACTTTTAGTCATCCTGAAGAACAAAATACGGTGAATTAAATGTTCAGTGAGTTTCGTTTAGCTTCGTGATAAATAATACCATAGAAATCTTACTATTATTATAGATGTACGGATGTTTGTTGCTCTTTCAACCAAAAACTACTGAAGGGATCTGGATAAAATTTGGCACAGGAATAGGTAATAGTCTGGAGTAGAACATCTACTCCATGGACACTCTTTTATTATGATTTAAAAGAGTGTCCATGGAGTTTCTTGCCCTTTCTTCTCCATAGAGATTTACGCTTTGGAATGAGCAAGCCAAAAGTCTGACATCTAGTCTTACCAAGGTGTAGCGCATTACCCAGTTACTGGGTTGTGGAGGTCAAATAGGCAGTCGCTTCATGAAAAATACTGGTACTCAGCTGCATCAGGTTAGACGACCACAAGATAGTTTGGGAAAAGGCTAGGCCGATGATGATGGTTACAAAAGATTTTTTTAACAATACCTTTCCATTTTCGTTTTTTTATGTTGGTTGGTAATATTTTCGTTCTTTATAAGTATGTACAGTCTTTAAATAGGTGCGTGGGTTTATTTGCTATTTTTGGTTAATTCTTTTTTGTCGCGCTTGACATTCATTGAACTCTTGCTCAATTCGTATGAATCACAACAATGCTGTTTTAGGTAAATAAAAAAATGTAGGTACAGTCATGTTTGAACCGGATTTGATTGTAAGATTTCCAATTATCCATGTTGTAACGTCACATTTCCAATTATCCATGTTGTAACGTCATAACGGGTGGAAATTTCAAACATCGGAAAGGACGTTGGATTTTCATTTCCCTCACGACATTTGAAATTTCCACCAAGTTTAAAGAACACTGTTTAAGAGTTTTAAAAGTTGGTTATTTTTTAAATCACAGACATAACATCACGCCTGTAATCCCCGAAGGGTTAGACAAAGGTGTACCTAATGTACACCCACATTTCGCCAGTTATTTCTAAATCTCACGTAATAGGGGGCGAGCTATTGCCATCAACCGGACACAAATTGAGAGATAGAGCAGCAGAGATTGGGAGCAGCGGTGGCCTAGTGGTGGCTGCCCCGACTTACGAGCAGTAGCCCTGGGTTCGAACACAGGCAGGCGCATTATTTTCTGTAATTTATTTCATCACCACTGCTCTCAAAAACGGTGAAGGAAAACATCGTGAAAAAACCGGCACGTCCTAGAACTAAAAATTCGAAGACATGTGACATCTACCAACCTGCACTGGGCCCGCGTGGTGGATTACAACCCACTCCCTCTCATAGAGAGGAGGCCTGTGTCCCAGCAGTGGGAACATTATAGGCTGATGATGATGATGATGGACACAAAGCCAGACTCCGTGGATGCTACTGAGAAATTCCTGATGGAAAAAACCAATAATATTTTACCCAACCTGGGAATCGAACCGAGGGCCTAAATAATGCTCAGCAGTTGCGCACTAGACCAACAAAGCATTTTAAAGACAACGGTGTTGAAAATGCCGCAGAGTTGATTACCTTTACATATATAATTTATAATGTTGGTCATCTAGACATGCCTAACAACACCAGTAAACAATAATAAAGATGTTACTGTTACTGTCATCCCACTGCTGGGCAAAGGCCTCTCTCCATGACTTCCAAATCCTTCGATCCAGGGCCAATGTGGACCACTTGTCGTTGGTTCTGTCCAGCTCGTCCCGCCATCTCCTGCGAGGTCTACCGCGTCGCCTTCTGGCTGTGTCAGGGCTCCAAATCGTGGTTATTTTGACCCACAGCACGTCGGGCATATGGCTGACAAGAAAAGATGACATCATTTAAATAAAAACGCAGCGACCTTGAACCTAAACGCACTCATTTGTACCCAAAGTTGGTCAGCTTCGATCAATAATTGATCGAAGTTGGTCAGGGTAAAACCCAAATTAATCACAAGAATCATTTATATGCAGAGAAGAGGTGTTAGGTATTAGCTGCTGTAAAAGGTTGCAGTCATTACACAATCCACATTGTTCCCTAGGGCATATAAATAAATACGTAAGTAAAATGTTCAAATTATTACATATGCTAATATTATAAAGAAGCAAAGTTGGTATGTTTGTTAGTTTTGATGCAGAACGGCCGGTTTAATTATAGAACTACAAATAAAAAAAAAAAACATTTATTTCAAGTAGCCCAGTTACAGGCACTATTAAATAGTCGAACAACAATAAAATTGAAGCTACAGTCCCAGTCACAAAACATAATCCATACTATCCATACTAATATTATAAATGCGAAAGTCACTCTGTTTGTTTGTTTGTATGTTTGTTTGTTACCTTTTCACGACTAAACGGCTGATCGGATCTTAATGAAATTTGGTAAGAAGATAGATTTCAATCTGGGGAAGGACATAGGCTATATATCATCACGCTACGACAAATAGGAGCGGAGCAGCAATTTAAAATGTTGCAAAAACGGGGAAAATGTGACGCAGACGAAGTTGCGCGGGACAGCTAGTAACTGTATAAGTACTGTAGTTGCCCATTCCAAAGCGTAGATCTTTATGGAGAAGAATGGGCAAGAAACTCCATGGACACTATTTTAATCTGATCTGATTCCGAACATTCTTTCTCTAATAGGAAGCTACTTTTTCCCCGAGTGTCATAGGTTATAGGTATATAAAAATCTTGGTATGATTTTCGACCTTAAGCCAAGACTGCCTATCTGACCTCCACAACCCAGGAACTCGGTAATACGAGGACCAACGGCTTAACGTGCTTTCTGAGGCACTGAGAAAACTCGGTATGTTATAATGGTCACCCATCCACGGACCAACCTCGGCAAGCACGGCTTAACCTTAAAGATCGACCCGTGCAGCTGTTACTATTTAACCACGAGTTCCGTAACGAACTTGTAAACTCTACAGCCTCCAAATCAACACAGTCCTCCTGCATCTTATCCCATGATGTTACTTAGTGTCGGCGCAACGTTTTTTCTAGCTATCATTTACTCCTTTTTTTCATCATCATCATCATTTCAGCCCAAAAGATGTCCACTGCTGGACACAGGCCTCCCCCAAGTGTCGCCAAATTGACAATTTGGGAGGTTTTGCCACAATCGCCACGCTTGGCAAGCGGGTTGGCGATCGCAGTACGGTTGTTACAAAAGCACAGGGAACGCTGCTGCCCATTCTCTGGCAAATCCCTTAGTCGCCTCTCACGACAACTACGGGAAGATATGGGATGGTGCTATTCTTTACGTTTGACGCCATACAGAGCCTTTTTTTACCGCCTCCAAATAAAGCACAATATTTAAAGCCCCCCACAATTTAGTTCCTCCATTTGATGGCTGACTGTGCTATAGCATCCGTACATTTTCCACGTGGCTAATCATGACTCGTCATCCAGGAGATAATTTTACGTGTCAGTCTCCTAACAAAGAGAGAACGTCAAAGCACCCGCAGGCGCGCCGGAAGTGATTTGACTGCGGAAGTGACGTCACTGGGGGACTCGACACGCACACACACGTGTTTTTATATAGGGTGATTTGGAATGAAGTGTAGTTTTTTTTTACGTCTTGGTATTCTTAGTAGTCGTAATTTTAGTCAGGAATCATCCTTTTCCAGTGCTGGGTCTATGTCTCTTCGTCCTTTTACCAAGGTTCGCTAGCCCCGGTTTCGTATTTTCCTCATTCAGGTATTTTCCGGAACTCTTGACGATATATACCCTTGATGTATACTGTCTTATAAATTTAAAAAAAATGTGTAAAATGCAGTAATGAGTTGATAACGTTGGCTGGGGCCACTTCCTATAACAATAATCCAACACATTATTCTAAAGGTAATACATATCTACTGAATAATTTATTTCCTAACTTCTACGAAAAAGACGATATATTTCGAAAGCTTTTACCGGTCAGAAAAAGTAAAATTAAGAAATACAAAATACCCGAAGCATTTGCAACAGTAAACATTGAGCACCTGGAAGTAATTCAGAAACATCCTGTATGTGTGTATGTTGCTCTTTGTGCAAGTTATTTTTATTGACATTGACTTTTGATTCGTTTGCGTACAAAATGTCGTAGGTCATTATTTCGTTTGACAAATGACGCATCAGACATGTCATGTCCCACTTATACATCGGCTGATTCGTACCTACAGGGCTGGTTTGGTTTTGAATTATATTGGCAGGTAATACTTAGCTTGCTTTGTATTTAAGTACGTATTTAATTATAATTTAATATCACGCGAGGAGAGCAGCGGTGGCCCAGTGGTGGCAGCCCCGACTTACGAGCAGTAAGCCGTGGTTTCGAACCCAGGCAGGCGCATTACTTTGTGTCATTTATTTCAACACCACTGCTCTCAAAAACGGTGAAGGAAAACGTCGTGAGGAAACGGCATGTCCTAGAACTAAACTTTCGAAGACATGTGACATCTACCAACCCGCACTGGGCCCGCGTGGTGATTTACAGCCCACTCCCTCTCATTGAGAGGAGGCCTGTCTCCCAGCAGTGGGAACATTATAGGCTGATGATGATGATCACGCGTGTTGTTCTCGAAGGGTTGAGCAGGGATGTCTAGTGCCTATGCACATTTAGTCAATTAAGTATTTCTGATTTCAATGCAGTAAGAAGTGAGCTTAATTATCATAAACTAGTTACAAATCGTGAGTCCAGGCTGTCTCTGAGAAAATCCTTGGAATAGAATCCGAAACCTCATGCTCAGCTGCAGCACTTACCACTACCAAACCACCACGGGGTATTTATATAAGCATTGAGATAACAAATTAACAATACAGTAGAACAAACCATTTTAATCTTATTAGTTCTAGGTTCTAGGAATATGTGAGATTAGATAATAAGGTGCAAATTGAAATGACCATAGTGCAATGAGTAAGGTCGCGAATATGAAGTCGTGGATATCAAACTCAAGATTCGTGATCAGTAGGTACTTAGTACATACTGGTAGGTACTTATTAAAAAACGTAAACCCACTCCTAGTACAAGGGGCAGGGATCAGTATTGTTTGCTACTAAAACAAATAATAATACGGCTGCTTTTCTGATGTAACAAGCATTACACAATAACTAAAATGACAGAGACATTTGGCACACTGAGTGTAAAATTATATTTATTTTCCGTTCCTCACGTACCTGATTTTTCCGCACAACACTTTGCCCTGAAATATTTTTTTCCTAAAATATTATGTCACAACGTCATGATGCTGAAAGCTTCCTTCCGTCCGTCCCAATCTTTTTCATTAAAAACTTTCTTTATATCAGCGCCATCTATGTCTTGAAGCTGGAACTAAAGTAATAAGTTCGATCTATCTCCGCGAGATGTCTATTCAGTGTTGATTTGTATCGAGAGTCTTCAGAAACAATAATGACTAAACTTTATTGGAATAGAATCAGGTCAAAGTTATTTTAGCTCTTCTGTGATGTGATATAATTTGGCAGTTTTATTTGTATCCAAACTAATACAATACAACATTCATACAATTCATAATTTTACTAATATAAACATTTTTACTGTATTTTCTATTACTATTGTAGTATATTATATTGTTTAATTAAGCTTTTGCTGAAAACGCAAACTTACTAATCTAGCGAGATATTGTTTTTTATTATTATTGTGTAATGGTTTGTAACCATCATAAAATAAAAATAACTGAAGCAATGATTGATTAATCAAAGAAATATCTCTAAATACTTATCAATCAGCAATAGATTAAATGCGTAAACTGTCTCATTTACGAACTAGATAATAAACTACAAAATTATAAACAGTAATATTTCGAAACTAGTGTGGAAAGCAAGCCGTTTCATGTAGGTAAATAAGGAAAAGGAATAGTTTCCACAGTATTTGCTGAAGTCTGTTCTGTTCCATCACACAACACAATGAAGCAATAGGTACCTACCCAGATGAACTCAACTGTTATTTAGCACCCCACACATCTTTGAGGTGAAATAATAACGTTCTTGTGTGAATACAGAATCAGTATAAAAGTTTTATATCTAAAACTTTGATTCCTTAGGTAACTGAGATTTTAATTACGGCTAAAGTTCTAGAAGTTCGACATTAATGTTATGCAAAATATACCTAAGTAGTTTTAATTTCGTGAAAAGGATCCAGATCCAGCAGGATGCAGCACCACTCTCCCGCCCGCAAATACATGCACATGCAGGAGAATAAATACCTAATAATTAGCATGCCATGCACCCAAACCTATACTCGATAGGAGGAGGGAGTCTGGATCCAGACCTGGATCTTTTTCGCGGAATCGAAACTACATATTTTGCATAACGTTTAATCTCATAGATTTCCGCAAAGTACTATAACTTATAGAACTATAGAATAGTGTTAGGTTATGTTAGACAGAAGCTAGTCTAGAACTTCGATTTTGCGCTATCCCTATAGCGACTAGCGACTCGATGCACGGTTGGCGCAATGGTTGAGCGATCGACTGCTGCGCTGCGTGTCGCTGGGTCGATCCCCGCACGGAACAAATATTTGTATGACCTACAGAGAGTTGTTCCGAGTCTGGCTGTTTGTGTATGTTAGTTTAAATGTTTGTAAACGCACCCACGATACAGGAGAAATTCCTAGTTTGGGGCAACGTTTTTACTTCGACTCCTGTAGTGTGCAGTCATCAGGGCACGCAAGTAACGATATCGGGTTTCTCATTGTCGTATGAGACACTCTACATAATGTGTTTCGATGTACCTTTATTTTCAGTCACCTCCTACCAAGTTTACTGACGGCCTGCCACTTACCACCCTAATGTCCTAATTAATGAGGTGTCAAAGTGGTCGACCATCATTGAACTCTGTAGTAGTCTATTGCAATTTGTTGATGCCGTAGACTACCGCTTTTTGAGGGCTTTAGTCGCCAGCAACTCGAGATCACTAGTGTTCTTAAATTTTAATGTAGGTAGGTATGTACACCACCGAACAAACCGAACATTTCTCTCCATCGGACAAACATCGTAATAGCGAAAATATCTACTGTTGTGTGCTGTAACTATCTGCATGTTGAGTTTGATGGTCTGTAGCACACCCTTAAGTATGTATAAGTATACCCTTGCCGTTACACCCTGTACAGGTTTTTTTTTAACTTCTTTGAATTGACCTAGCATTTTAGTTTTCATGAAAATAACCTTTTAGCTTTTTTAACTTTAGGTAACTTTTACTTTATGCACACCGTAGTGTCAGCAGATACACAGCTTTGATGATGGTTTTAATTACAATGTGAAAGGGGGAGCGCCTGACAACATTAAATTATCGGCCACAGTCTGGCCCCGGGCTGTATCAAAATGAGGATTCAGGAGTTACCAGGCCGCAGCAAACTAACATGACCGTAAAATATTTACTTAATAAAAGTTAAAACTGTGAAATGGGTCTATTAAGTGGGTAGAACTGAATTTTGCCACAGATATGTGTGTATTCGATATAAAGACGAACAGATTTTAACTGCGATCTACCTAGTTAGGTTTTATTGTAGGTATGTATTTTCTTATAAAAAATAAATTTTGTTAAAGACGCTTTTTAAATGCTTTTCCGGCGTTAAAAATGTGTAGGTACCTACTTCATTGAGAATTTAATTAGTCCTTGTTCCAGTTAAATTAAAAATGCACAACGAAATATCAAATATTTAAGGAACGTTTAAGATTACAAAGCGATAAAAAGAGGTCATAAAAACTCCTTTTATTAAAAATTAAACGTAAAAATTAACCTCACTTTTTAATTAAGAAAAATAAGTAAAATTCGTAGTTAATACGTAATTCTTGATGGGTTATTGGCAGGATATTCCGTTTATGACCCTAAATGATTGTCAAAGAGCTTGTCTCAACTTAATATGGAGAGGTACCTATTTTTTTTCATACATAACGCAACTTTGGTACCACAACATGACTAGCGAAATGTGGATGCACTATAGGTCACCTCTGCCTATCCCTTCATAGAAAATTAGGCGTGATACTAAACTTTTATCCAGCAATGACGGACGGTCCAATTCAAACTCAGCTATTGGTACACAATACCTTGCAATTGTCAGTATAAATTCCACACTTCGTACAATATGTGACATTTGAATCAGATGAACAGACAGAATTATGCGATATGATAGCGGGCATCTAGTTTCTAGTCCTTTGTCTCCCTAGGTCTTAGGACACCTTTGTGAGGCGAGGGTGGGAGAAAGGTTGTGAGGTCAACGATCGAGAAACGTATGTGCTGTATGTAGATGAAAATAGGTACGTCAATCGGACTTCGTTCATTTGAAGATCATGTAAGTTTTATAGAAGAGATTACTTTTGTTAACTTATCGTACCTATTTGGTTTCATATGTAATGTTTGAAAGTGTAGGTTAGGATGATCAGTGATTTAATTCCCTACATTAACAAAAAAAAATGTATTAAATAAATAATAGTATTGAACTCATTCGGTGTGTTACTACACAGTGTGGGTGAAAGGGACATCGAGGCTAAAACGGTGACCACGTGTTTAGTACATCATTTTGAACGCCTACACTATTTTAGAGTGCAATAAGTTTTTTTGTCTTTGACGGAGACTAAGTCGCGGGCAGAAGATAGTGTTTCTATAAAAACAGTATTAGCTGAACTATTATTCGAATCGCGTGTGTTTCGAAACCCATTATAGAGAAACAAAGAGGATAATACTAACAACGATCTTTGAAAGAATCCCTTTAAGCTGTTGTAGGTAGGTACTTGGTTAGTTCAACCAATCATAATTATAATAATTTTAAAATTATTACAGATACTCCTGTTTCGTTGAAATAGATAATGCCAGAATTATGTTTTAATAATGTTTAACGGTTATTTTATTTTATTCCCCGCAGTGCAATCAGCCCACATATTTGGAATATTCCCAAATATCGACATTAGAATCCAACTGCACTGTTGTTTAATGCAATAACACAAGGGCGCTGGAATATATTCATGTTAAACTGGGTGGGAGCTAGAATGTTATTAACAACTTGGCATTTTGATGACGTTCTCTAATCTATGCATTAATGACAATAACATGCAATGCAACATACATCCCGCTTTTAAACGGATAGATAGAAACTATGAACCCGTGTATTTCAGACGTGAACTATCCGATACGTTTCGGTAGTTTAAGAACGCTTTAGATGGAAGAAAATAGTAAAGCCATTTAGGCCACTAAGGCCATTTTCTAACGCAGTCTTTAAAAATTTTGATCGCGGTCACAAATTGCTGCGTCATCTGCCTTCCTACAAATACCTAGATACTGTGGTTTACAAATTCGATTTCAACATGGGTCAAATATTTGTACGGTCTACAGAATAAGTTACAGTCTGGTTGTGATTTGTAATAGAGCCCACAACGCGGTGTAGGGACGTAAGTCTAAGTGTAAAGGAAAATTAGTTTCAAAGGACCTAAGTACGTGACTTTGAAACAAGTTTCTCTTGAACAGTGTCAAATTTGAGATCATGTTTTCGACTTTTGATGTCCGACCGTCGCGTCGGACTACCAAGTCTTAGGTCTCGAGTTCAAACCCAAGACACGCTCCTCTGATTTTGCGTATTGTAGCACTTGCTTCGGTGTAAGCAAATATCGCGAGGAAACTAAACCAGCGAATAAGCCTGAGAGATATTTTTCGACGGCAAATAATCTGACTCCAGGTTAGGCAACTAACGACACGAAAAAAAATCTGGTGTTGTTTGTCATTATTATCACCAATGCTATATCGACCTTTGCATATGTTTATAAAACCGAGCCAAAAGGAAAGTAATGAAAACATTCAGTATAAATCTAATCTTCTATCTATCTCTCTCTCTACTAATAATAAAGCAGACGAGTTTGTTTGTTTGTTTGCTTGAATGCGCTAATCTCAGGAGCTACTAGTTTTCAAAAATTCTTTCAGTGTTAGATAGCCCAGTTATCGAGGAAGGTTTTAGGTTAGTTATCATCACGATACGACCAATAGGAGTGGAGCAGAAATGAAAAATGTTAAAACGGGGAAAATGTGACGCAGACGAAGTTGCGCGGGACAGCTAGTGAAATAATAAAGTTCAATTCATTCGCGGGTCATCATTAAAATCTACTCAAAGCACCAAGCCTAGCTTTTATCGAGGTTTTATCTTCAATCCTTGTTTTTCCTCTCCCTATAACACAATTATGTTTTAAGGAATAGTCAACATAAGCCACTTCTATTTGATTATCAACTTTATATAGTTATGTCAAGTCAGAATTCAGCACGTCTTTTCAATAGCTCATAAACTTTCTGTACTTAGAAAGTTCTGACTAGTTAAATCTCTATAGGCACGGCCGACGCAAGGAAAAGGTGACTGCCCACTTTCCTAATAAATCGTTGGAAAATTTCTTGATAAATATTTATACGTCATATAAATTTTGGAGAATTTTTTTTTGAATTTGAGTAAATGATTAAGATTGAGAGAGATTTGATCCTATATCTTCCTGTGGGTGTCGTAAGAGGCCACTAAGGGACTACTTGCCAGAGAATGGGCAGCAGCGTTCTCTGTGCTTTTGTGACAACCGTTCTGCGATCGCCAACCCGCCTGCCAAGCGTGGCGATTATGGCAAAACCCCGCTTATGGCAATATGGCGACACTTGGGGGAGGCCTTTGTCCAGCAGCGGACGTATTTCGGCTGAAATGAAATGATTAAGCAAATTAGCATGCATGTTGCAAAACAACAATATATTATGTTAGGTAAAAAGGAGGTATCTCATGAGAAGACTAGTAATGGAGAAGTATGGAAGTAGAAGACATGCTGCACCGACCCCAAATAAATTGGGATAAGGGCAAGAGAATGATGATGATGAGAATGATGAACACTACTAGTATTTATATAGATGTGCAAGTCAGCGAGGTTGACAACCATTCTAACTGCCTAAGGATAATAGATCTTTTAAATTCAATTTTATTATCTTTTCATAAGTTCTAGGTTCACCTGAAATTGAAATATATTCGATTATTCGTCACATTATATTTTTATAGATAGTTTTGATAAGTAGTAACACATTACACACCAAGTGGAACCCTTTACGTGAAGTACGACATTAATCAAACGTATTCTGTCATCATTATAATGCGATCAGGTTAACAGTACCCCATCCTACTTTTACAATAATATACCAGACTATGCATATAAAGAGTCGTCTACACGTCTCCAGTAACGTATGTATAGTTTCGTTGTAGAACAAACTTTTTAGCATATATTTAATCTTATGGGGGAAGCGTCAGGGTAGCATACGAAATTCAAATTTCCTTACGTTTTTTTGTTTGTTTGTTAATGTCTGGCTGTATGTTGAACAAAATATGATTTGCGGCCGTAATACATATGTATTTACATTGTAGTCATTTAAATCACCAATACAACCCTCCAAGTTCTTTTTTTAAGGCTATTTCTCCTGTATCGTGGATCGAGGACATTTAAACTCACATACACAAACAGCCAGACTCGGAACAACTATCTGTAGGCCATACAAATATTTGATCCGTGCGGGGATCGAACCCGCGATACGCAGTGCAGCAGTCGATCGCTCAACCACTGCGCCAACCGTGCCGTCAAATCATTTAATTCCATTGAATGAATATTCCATGAAAAAGTCATTCAGTGGGATTCAAAGAACAAAGATTGTATTGATGATTGTTTGTCAGTAAAGCCATGCGAATCATATTTTAATCAACTTAAAAACTGACACTGACCAGCAAATAGCAAAAAACATAACAAAATATGAAATTCGCCGGTCACCCTAGAGCAGCTGTACACAACCTGCGGCCCGAGGGGTCTTTATGTTTGGCCCACCTGTAGTTTTTAAATTGTAATTACTCAGAGCCATTTGATGAGTTTATCCATTTTAAAAACGAAATCAACCTAGAAGTTCTGTTCAAAGAAAAAAGGGAAAACAGGAAATATGTGCAGTGTTTCCAAAAAATATAAAAGCGTCCAAAAAAGTGCCCAAATCCTATTAAAATTCTTTGGTACGCGAATCGTCTTTTTCAAAAACGAAATACAAAAAAAAATGTGTACAGAAAATAACTACAGAAATAACTGACTTTCATCTGGAAGATGTTATAATGTTTATAGCATGCAGGGACAAGCCAGATCTTGACAAAGTTTTGAAAAAGTGTCCACAGTATCAAAAATCTTATTAAAACATAATACGATTAACATCTTTCTTAAAACTTAAAGTTATTGTTTGTGAAGCTCTTTGAAAATTTGGTCTTTAATGCATGTGGCATTTCAGCCTGGCTTGCGGCCCGCCGCAATACCATGACTGAAACGTGTTTGTGGCTCCTATAAAAAAAAGGTTGAGTATGGATGCCCTAGAGCTTTCACCTTGACCAGAATCTCAAAACTCGGTATGAAGGTACCAGACTGGCATATCTTTCCCTGAACTCAAACTCAAACACGAAATAGCCTTTAGCCAACCAATTCTATTTGGGTCGCTTCCCAGTCTAACTCAATGCGGCTATGTATCAGTATACAATTAGTATAATTAAATATGGAGCGGCTACCTAAAAATATGAACTGGTCGTGTAATATTAATAAGTTAATTATTTATTATAACTAAAACAGTGGCTTTCAAAGTAAGACTAATAATAATTCTCATAAACAATTTGTGGGTAATTTCGCACTGTGGTAATACCGTCATCAAAATAATATAAATCATTAAGGGTACCTTTTACCCATGGATACCCATGTTAACCCTCATTGATAACATGATTCCCTTTGTTCTTTTCAGATATCCGATATTTACCGTATTGATTAACATTTTGACTTACCCCTCTCTGCTTAACAATGGCAATGTGTAAACGAAGCTCTATACTGCGTTTTAGTAGTCATACGTAAAAGCTAGTCGAATCATACCACCTCCTTTTTTAGGAGTCGGTCAAAAAGAAGCGATAGTGTTGGAAGTGATTCACACCTCATCTTTTTCAAACGCAGCCTTAAGTTGCGTCCAAATTAATTTACATTACACAAAACTTTTGTAACATAACCCGTAAATATTACATAACATTGCTGATCTCTGTACTTTTTGGTAAGCCCGAACTGTCCACTCATGAGCAAAGGCCTCCCCCCATTCCTTCCACTTTTCCCGATACTGTGCCTCTACTCGCCAACTCTGTATTGAAAAATGTTAATAATCATATTTTCTAACATGTTACGTTAAATAGCGTGGACTCACCCTAACACAGGACATAATGTAGTAGAGTTTCTAGGTAATGTCATTGCTATAACAATCAACAACGTACGTCGTACCTAATTGTTGTCACAAGTACTGGAGCTATATAATTCCGCGTCAGAAGGTTGTACGCAATATATTGCTCCTCCGCACGCCATAAACATCTCACTAGAGTGAACTTTATGGAACCATGAGAGGGAAAATTAAATATTTTTGTATGTGTCGGTTTATTGTGTGATGAGCACTATTAGAGGCTTTTAAGATGGGAGCTTGTGGCTAAATTATTACAGCCGCAGCACGGGTCCATATTTGAAGTTGAGCAGCGCTTGCAAAGTTCAGTCCGTGGATGAGGGATCATACCAGAGATATCGAGTTTCCCCCGTGCCTTGAAAATCACTTTAAGCCGTTGGTCCTACCTATCATTTGTGGACATCTTTGACAGTCGTTAAAGGTAGTCATTGACCCGAAGGTCTGAATACCAGTCTTTTCTGGAGGTCAGATAGCCAGTCGATTTCTGTAAAATACTAGAATTCCACTACATCCGGTAACGGTTACTGGAAGCTGACCCTGTTCTACACACTCAGGGGCCCTCATCTCTGGATAGATGATATCAAGAGTAGCTCAAGGTGACTGTTAAGTTAGTGTGCACAAAGTACAAAATCGCATGACACTTCACTTTTCGTCTCATATTTACTTACTGCAGTAGGAGTTTGGCATCTCCTAAGCAACTATTGATCCATGTTTCTATCTTCAGTCATTTAGGTTGCACGTACGTGCTAAAGCAAATTATTCACGAAACTATATTGAACCGTATCTGTACCATGTGACGGTTCCTAATACAACACCTACCTCGAACTAAAGTAAGCATTTCCGAGTTTACTGCAACTGATGACAAACGGATTTCAAATGAATGAGCAGCCATGCTGTCTCAAAGAGGCACCTAGTATCCCCCTCTGCAAAGATACAATACAGCCTAAATCGTTCAAAGAAATCCTGTTTATTTCACAGTTTATTTGCAAAATACAATCTACTAGCTATTGTCCGCGACTTCGTACTTGTGGAAAGCAAAAAAAAATCTTCTTTATCGTGTGGTTAGTGCCTAACATGGTGTCAGAGTGTTTTATGGCGCCCATGGATCTCTGACTTCGCTTTACATGCCGTCGAGAAATATCTCTCAGGCATGCTGGTTTCCTCACGATATTTTCCTTCACCGAAGCAAGAGATGATTTTAAAATAAAAAAAGATAAAAAGATAGCCTATGCCTTTCACCAGGATGTGATCGTTGTCAAATTTTATAACGATCCGATCAGAAGTAGGTAGCAATCAAAAAACAGTGTTACTTTCGTATTTAGAACATTACCTAATATGGATATAACTTTGTGAATCAATTCAACTCGATTTCGGGCTAATCTGTAGACCTCACTCCTGTTAATTAGCATGGTCTCCCTATTTATGAAAACTCTATAATCTGGGTACACTGTAATTACAAGTCAAACTCCACCAAGGCTTAATCTATGAAATAAACCCCTTGTTTTCTGATACCCTATATTTTTACTCAGTCTCGGTTATAATTATGTCTTTTTATGCCTGCTTGCATAGACGATAATCATACCTTCTTTTTCTGTGTCCAAAACATGAAATGGTTTTTGAGGCCTCGAAAATTGCGGGCCTGTGGACGGTGAGTAATGGGCTAGCTCACCGTCCGTCCGTCTTATGACGACAGGCCGTGTCGACGACGCGTTCGTGTTCCACGCACGCCTCAAGGAGATGTCAGCAAATTGGAAGGGGTCCGAGAGGGCCGTTGCCTGCCAGGGCTGCGGGACTGTTCGAAAGAGATACCGTGGCCCGGGAACACAAAGGGCTAAGAAGGAACATGGATGGGGCTTAGTCGGTACAAGTCTGACACTGCTTTCCGCTCCGCCCAGAGCGGGAGGGGTCATTTGATGATTTCCCTTCCTTCTTGTAAAAAAGAGTTCTCGAAAATTGTTTATCAAATTGTTCAGCCTATGATAATGTAACGCGAAAGTTTTTTCGCGTTACATTATCATAGGCTGAATATAATAAATGTTCGTAATAGTTTATAGTAGATCCGATGACACTTGATCTTCCTCACTCATGCTTCAGCGGCTGGATCAATCAATGTACAATGTTCCGTGAAAGCACCTCAAGAAGTGTATCAGAGAGTAATATTTTTTCATATTGCGGCAACTCTGTGATAGTTCATAGCATTGAAGTAGGAAACTCGGAAGAACGAGTTTTACAAATTAATATTTTACTGGAGTATTTGTACTGCTTATACTTTTACTTTTACTTTATATTTTTACTTATACTTTGTCTTTACTTTAAAAGTTAGAGATAAAAAACTTAAAGTTTTTAGTTTAACATCACGTCTGTTATCAAAATCAAAATATTTTTATTTCACACAGGTTTAAAACGTCGACAAAAAGGTGCTCGGTTCGGGTTGGTCGTTTCCTATGGAAAAGAATCGGCAAGAAACTCCAAGGTTACTCTTTTGAAATCATTTGTTTTACAATATTTCTTGTTACAGCGTTATTACTAAAGTATGGGAGGACATCGTAGGTCCGACAATAAGTCGTTGCTTACTACAAAACGTAGAACAAGATAAAAAGTTACCAAGGATCTATTTCCGAATTTCTGGGTTAGGCAGAGTTGTACCTAATAGCAGACCCATATTTCGCCAGTTATGTTTTTGAGTCCGATGCAATAGGGGGCGAGCCGATACGCCATACCACTTGACTTTGACTGTTCCAGAGTTCTAAAAATCCTGATGGAAAAACTCAATAATAGTTTACCCGACCCGGAAATCGAACCCCGGACCTCATGCTCAGCGGTCGCACTAGTTTAACTCACAATAAAAATCATCACACGATCATGGCGCTTGCAACAGTGCCGAAATATCGGGAATTTAAAACTATAAAAAATCATGGAAGATATCACGTAAGTGATTGTATAAGTTCACATAAATATTATACTTAACGCAGAAAAGGAACAAAAGGAATAAGGACGGAGAAAAATACAAGCTACGGAAATCTAAGCCGACGCCACCAGTGGCGAACATGTGCAATGTTCTGAGAGTAACGATCGATGATCACCCGAGAGGTGACACCTCGGATAAGACCTATGTACGGACTCTACTAGGTGTTTGTGTACGACGTCGATACATTTGATTGTTTTCCTTTTATAGAAAAGGAGTTTTTACTGCTTTTGAATAAAGATAAAGTTGCGTTTGACTTTAAATCTAATAAAAGTAAGGTTCGTTTTTAAGATAAGCTTACAAGATGATAAAATTGGATTTATTTTATGTTGTTGTAACAAATTGCAAATCCAAAGGCGTGGATCGATAGCTACCTAGGTATAGTTGTATGTAACAAAAACATTTTGCCAGCGTAGAGCTGCTGAAAATAAAATCAGTGAACTTTTTGTCTTTCAAATAACAATAAAGGTCACTGGGGCAGACAAACAATCGCCAACATCACTTTGGCCATCAATGTTTAACTTGCCATTTGTGCACGGACGATTAACCACGACTTTTCCATAAACTGACAACATCCCGCACAAAATAGGTGCAGGCTACACGACAGACTAAAACATTGTTTAATATGACATTTACACGATTTAATTTAGGTTGTCAGATCGTCCGGCAGGCTCTATGTAATACAAGTCATGTCAGTGGGAATTTGGTTTGAAATGTGGCTACTTCGAATGGTAGTGCGGTGGGAATCCGCAACGGACAAGATTAATTAGAGTTGCGGTTAAATTAATAACAGGGCAAGCACGCACCCGACCGGCCTTCAGACTACCCTACACAATGGCTAATCAAATCGCATTATTGTTCATGAAAGTGCTTTGCGGGATTATTCTAGGGATTATTTTCGCTTGTTATGATGGAAACTGCTGCAAAGCTAGTCATGTGCTTAAAAGATTACAGTGATTGACCGACGGGGTTGGTTCCCGCGTTGTATAGCACAACTATTCTGTCTCTATCGGCTAGACCGCCATTGTAACCATAAAATTAGCAGTATTGTAAAAGAGTTTCAATTTTGGTGTACAATAAATTATGTTTATTTTAGTCTATTCTCCTGTGTGTAAAGTATGAAACAAAGGAATTACAATCATATGGCCCATGTTTAAGTGTGAGTTTCATAAAACGAATGGGTTGTAATAAAAGAACGAGTGACGATTCTTGAGTACGTCTGGCGCACCCTGGCAGACAGTTCCACTACCAATCTTGTTGATTGGTGAAACTTTTCGCCGTGTCTTGAGCAGTCTCGTGCTTATAGCTGGTGGAGGATATAATTAAAGCTATGAAGTTTTACGACGATTAGAACGTCTGTTAATATTGCTGTCCACAGCACTATCTCGTAAGAAAATTTGGAGACACAAATACAAATGGGCTGGGCGGCATTGAACAAGCATAATAAATGCGAAAGAAAGTTCGTTTGTTTGTAACCTCTTCACGCCTAAACCGCTGAACCGATCATTCTGAAATTTTGCATATACGTTGTGTACAGAAATGGACATAGGGTCAGAAAAAAGTAGTAGAGGAAAACAGACGTGAGGCATAAATATTGGATTAGGTATGTGGATTAGGTATTTTTCGATGCGATTTCGTACCTAATCCAAAGCGTCGAGAATTAGGTATGGCACAAAATATTACTACACACACACACAGTACACAGTCTACACAGGACATATTCCGTAGTTCTGTACCTTAAAATGAGGGGTTTAAGTTTCAAGTTTAATTGGCACTGCCGCCAGCGCCGTATATGTAGAATACCACTGGACTAATTAGTGTTCTAGCGATGTATGTCGTAACGAAACGAAACGCAGAGGAAAAATATGTACTGGTCCCGAGGAAAACAACACTAACCTTTTTATCATACCTAATAGATGGCGCCACGTGTCTGAGACGGTTATTGTCAAATTCTAAATTTACGCGAGCGAAGCCGCAGGCAAAGTTAGTAATATATAATTAAACATTATGAAGATATGAAGCCGATACATGAGCGGTCAGTAGAGAGACTATGAAAATAGTTAATATATCACAAAAGACTGAGGAGGATCGCAACATTCTCACAGCAGACGCATCCTCACCGATTATTTCATTACTTTATAGGGCGAGGTCAACTTTTAAAGAGAAGTTGTATATTCCAGCACGAGTGGCTCTTCCCTTGATATTCATGACTTTTCCTATAAAAACCCCTACTCTCGATAGACATTGAGCCCGCTACCAAACACTACACGAACCATTTTGCGAGCATCTGTTAGAAACTGCATAGTGAATTAGTCTTGCATCTTTCTACGTAGGTTGTCCGAGTCAATTGGCAAATTGGATAATTTGAGCGGATAAAGGGGTCCAGCTAATCTGCCTCTAGTAATGTATGTAGTATTGAAATCTTTCAACTTAGTTAATGAGTCCTGTAATTGTACCGTACCGTCTTATATTAGCGTGTTAACATCTACTGTTTTAATGGGATTCTGAATTGACGGTTTCATGAGAAAGTTGTAACAGTCACCTGCTTTTGCAGATAAATTTAGGATAGTCATTTGTAATTTATCGACGGGAGTTTGCTCGCCTTTTTCTATATCTAGGTATAGTCCTTTATTTGCTTTGCATTTCTTGTCTTCTCCTTTACAGGGGCTGATATCAGTGGTTTTATTTCGATCATCAAAAATTCCTGCCAGGAACAGAATTTTTGTAACGTTTAACCTTAATAGCTAATGAAATTGAACTCATTCAACTGACCCGGAATCCTATCATCTATGTGAGTTTTAACATACGTTCGTTAAACATTCATACACGGTTTGAACTGAATAATGATGTGCAAACACTATGGGAACCTCTCTAATGGCCACTTTTACTTTCTCTCATCAGAAATTACTTATTCCTAATCGTTGTACCATTTTCCCATGCATTACAAATTAGCTGTGTTGTTTCCCGCTACTTGGTTTGCATACTAACTCCAGCCCGGTATACCTGCACCCTAATTACGTAACGCCCCTTATAATGACAATCGCTTTTGTTTTGACGGCTCAACAACATCCTTTGCGGTGATTTGGTTGTCGTGAACATTGATTTTAAATAATATAGTACAATAAATATTGGCTAAAAGAAAAAAAAAGCAGAGGCTGTCATAAGGACTCGCAACAGAGG
Source organism: Cerastis rubricosa (assembly GCA_949152445.1). Classification (NCBI taxonomy): domain Eukaryota; kingdom Metazoa; phylum Arthropoda; class Insecta; order Lepidoptera; family Noctuidae; genus Cerastis; species Cerastis rubricosa. The sequence goes on from OX424532.1 coordinate 17,151,738, forward strand.
TGAAATCTGAAAACAATGGAATAACTGTGTTCTTAAGAATGTTTAAATCAAATAGTCGCTAGACTACTCGTCACTAAGAGCATGTCGAGGTCATCGGTGACGCGCACTCATACTCTTAAGATTTCCCCTAACAAAAATCGCTCAAAACGGCATTGATTTTAAATAATATAGTACAATAAATATTGGCTAAAAGAAAAAAAAAACCAGAGGCTGTCATAAGGACTGGCAACAGAGGTAAAATCTGAAAACAATGGAATAACTGTGTTCTTAAGAATGTTTAAATCAAATAGTCGCTAGACTACTCGTCACTAAGAGCATGTCGAGGTCATCGGTGACGCGCACTCATACTCTTAAGATTTCCCCTAACAAAAATCGCTCAAAACGGCTAAAAAAGTTTGCACTTCAAAAATTAAGGATTTGTCGTTACAGCAGACCTTTTGCAGTAATTCAATATCGACCATTTTGTAACGAGAATCAATCTTACCAAACAACATGAAAAGTCTTACCATCAACGTGATTTTTAACTCCATAAAAGTCGTTTCCCAGCAATATTTTTTGCGTTTCGTAGAGTTACTTACTTGGAAATACATCACATGATGCTTGGTTGCAGGCTTCATTAAAGGTCCATAAACATTGATAGTCGGGTTTCTAGTCTAATCACTATCGCACGATGATTAGTAATATTCATCTCGAGGGAGCAATCTAAGCTCCGCGATACGACTAGAGGGATATGGCATCAGAAGTTAGACCTATTCCTGACTTCCAGGCTTTTGATACTACCAATACTGACAGAGTTGGTACATAACAGCTGAGGTACCGGACAAGTCAGTCGGCAATGCAGTCCAGTTATTACTTATTTAATTGAGCTAATTTAATTTGTTGAAGTATTTCTAGGTTGTGGTTTATTATGGAAATAAATAAGTTTTCGGATTTAATTTCTGACTCAACATATTTCTTGATTGACATTAACATATTCTCGGCAGACTTATATGCATAGGCTATTTTAACTAAAATGACGGTGTCTTCCTTATTGACATAAATATAAAAGAACCTGTTGAATTTATAGCTTTACAAATATCAAGATTTTATTGAACCTCGTAAAGATTTCAAATGCCAAGTTATATGATTAAGTTGAAAATATTAAAATAACTCTCAAACACGATACCCGGAAATCAACCCAGTCGTACAACAGACCAACCTCCAGGCAACCAGTGAACAAGTCTTGCCTAGAGTAACGTATAACCCAGTAACTGGGTAATGAAGGTAAGATAGTCTATGTAAAGAGGAGGTATTTAGCTGTATCTGGTTAGACTGGAAGCTAACCTTTGGTAAAAATCAAGACAGATGATGTCTACACGGAAATCAAACTTCTTAACGAAACAGCCGCTTCATTAAAGTTTTAGCCGTGGATCAGTGATACCCTCGTGGTGTAACCGTCGGACTCCCAAGTCATAGGTCTGGAGTTCGAATCCAAGACATGCTCTGGATTTATGTGCGTATTGTATAATTATCACTTGCTTCGGTGAAAGAAAACTTCATTAGAAAACCAACATGCTTGAGAGATATTTTTCGACGGCATGTAAAGCCAAGTCAGAGGCACATGGGCGGCATGAAAACTCTGGCACCAGGCAAGGTACTAACCACATGATAAAAAAACCGGCCAAGTGCTAGTCGGACTCGCGCACCGCGGGTTCCGTATAAAAATTATTATATTTTTTTTAAATATTAGATGTAATTAAAAATTTACGGTTTTCGAAATTTTTCCTTCAACTATGCTATAAGACGTTGCTTCGTACCAAATTTCAAGATTCTGAGTACACGGGAAGTACCCTGTAGGTTTTGATTCCCTTGCGAGTGTCTTAAATTTGCGGAAATTTGCGGCATTAACGGCAGTATCTTTTGATTGCGTTGGCTTAGAAGTTTTTTTTGTCACAGCTCCAAGGGACAGTAGACTTGAGTATTTGATATAAATTTCAGCTTGATACTTCCACGCGTTCCTGAGAAAAAAGGTCTTGACAGACAGACAGACGGACAGACGGATGGACAACAAAGTGATCCTATAAGGGTTCCGTTTTTCCTTTCGAGGTACGGAACCCTAAAAAGATTAAAGTTTTAAAATCCTTTAAAATTACCTCTTTAATATTGTCTCCTTTACGTAGCATGAGCAGTATCAGCTAGTTTCCATAATAGAATCAGTGCTCGCTCGACACGGCTCGCATTGGAATGCAAATTACATTATAGCATTCAATGATTATGAATGAGTTCACCGTGTTCACTTCAGCAGATGGCAATGACCCAAGGTCAGCAGAATTGACACTAGTTAATATATTACTGTTGAATTACGAATATTATGTTACCGGAAAGATTATGTTAATTTCTGGTGACGTAATTTTTTGTCAATGTTATGGTCGCGCATAAATTTTATATCTTCGAAGATTCTGCACATAGGTAACGCTCATTTTCCTATGCAAGGCCTAAATTAGAGAGATGCGATTTAAGATTTCAATGCGATTTTTTATTACAGCTGGATTTTCAACGCAAGGCTTAGGGACGAGAGTAGAAGTTCAAACAGTCAAACAGAGCAATCATATTTAGGCATTCATTTCGGTGTTGCTTAGCAACTGAGAAACGGACATGAATGCTGAAAAATTAGTCGATCAGTATTTTAATATAGGATTGCAAAACAAAATAAAATAGGTCGTAGAAAAGATTCGATAGCCTTCCATAATATTACAGAGAATGTTTAAAGCCTTGGACAGGTGACGTATTATATTCTGCAATGTTAACAGAAGAAGGTCATGCAGGGAAAAACCTATGCGAAGTAGTGAGGGAAAAAAATACCTAGTCATGCATAGACACTGATAAATATCAAAACTACCTTTTGTATCCTTATTGGAAAAGCGATGGAGCTAGACCTCCTGTATAGATCCGTCTCTTTCCTACTCTGGAATAAGATTAATACAATACTGCTAAAGAGGTCATGTTAAACCCTCAGAATGAGAAAGGATATCCCAATATGTCATAATCATGGTGTATACTTTTTATAAACAAACCGACAAGCAGACTGACAGACGGACAGACAGACAAACAGGCTGTCAGACAGACACTTTCGCATTTATAATGTTTGCATGGAAGTATGGATTGCTATCCATATATTAAGGATATTCATATCATAATAATTAATCAAAATGACGCATTCACTTTTCCCAATCACCCAGATTAAAAACAGCACGTGGTAGGTACATTAAAAGTCACCATGAGTAGTAGAGTAGAGCAAAGTCGTTCTCAATTTGGTGAAATCAGACGAATCTAAAATGAATAATGCAGTTCATTTGGTGACCGAATGCGATGCCATGTTCCTGACATCGATATATAGGATGTGGCTAATTTAGCCGCGGCAACTGCAATAATAGACCAATTTATTTTAACCTCCTGCTGCATTTTCGTACATTTTGTGTACGCGTTACGAATTAAATGAATGTACAATTCTAATTAGCTTGCCATTCGTTTTGCTGGCTGTCGTTTTGACAGTCGTTTATGGAGCAGCAAGAAATATGGCGGAATTGCATTTTGTATGCTGCAAAAGCTTCATTATAATGCCAAGATTTGAAAAGGTAAGATGGTATAAATGTTTAAATATATTAAATATTATAAAAAAACGGGTTGCTCTCCAGGAGTGCCGGCAGAAGTGAAAACTTGAATGATAACGTTGTGCATTTTTGATATTTTGGAATGGTTAGGGAATAATTTTGCACGAATTGCTTTAATTAGTTAGTGTAAATGAATAAATAAATGAATAAACGAATAAATTTAATGATCAGTATAAAAGTACTATCATTAATGTGGTACAATACAATATTCATTTATTGCGCTATCGTACACAAACATGACAATTTATATTACATTACAAAATTTTACTCTTCAGAACTAGTACAATCCGTCTTAGGAATTTTACCTTATGGTTATGACAAACAAAACTTTGAGAAATTATTATTTCTCGGTAATATGGTATTACTTTTTCCCCTTTTACCTTTGAAGTAGTTTTTCGTCGAACTTATTTTTTCACTTCCCGTTTAAAAGGAAAAGCTAATAAAATCTCGTTTTACACATAGGTTCCAGGTACCGTTATTGGATATTTTTTCTGTTCTTTTTGTTACCAAAGGTAAGTGAGGATACGGTTTACTTACCTGTAGATTGGTAGATATATATCTTATTTCTCTTTGAAGATGGATTTCAGAAAGCTTATCATTCAATGTGACCAATTTCATACAAGGTAGCATTTATATTACACAATTTTGATCATTTGCATGACGATAGCTTCAGGTTACGACTTCAAACCCTTAGCTGACTTCACTCCTCCAACTTCGACTATTTCCATTGGGAGTAGCCATTTTTACAACAGGGAAACTCTAATAAATTCTACTCGGAATTCCATTGAAGTGCAATTCCTGCTCGATAGATGTATACATAGTGCGAGCATTTAGTTAGGTACTTACTGACTAGAACTGTGTAAACAATAGCTTTACTAAAATATAATATAATTACTTCGTCTTTTTGGCAACGACACGAAAATCGTCAGTCTCAATGGGCAAACTTTATTCTAGAATTTTTTTGTTAATTACATTAAACAATGTTAGACACTGAACATTTTTAACGAAAACATCGTAAGCATTTGAAAGAAATTTAATTAAGCTGCCCAAAGATAATTTTATTTCCTCCTCTTCACTCATTTACTCATTCATTCATGATTTGTCTACGGTTTGCCGAACTGTCTCTAGCAACTCTTAGTGAATTCGGTCGAGTTTATTTCCAGATATTTTGTTCCAGTTTATTTTGGGGACTTCCTGTCGCGACCAACAACGTGCGAATCTAAGGGCTCACACGTCTAAACGTATTGATGTAAAGAAGAACTGTGTAATTTTAGTTTCGAAAGTACTGGCGTGTAGTATTTGGATATTTAAATTGGTAACAATTTTCTTGTTTTTCGTAAATTAGGTAAACATTTTTCTTCACAGAAAAATGTGGAAATAAGTGTTATTATGTCAATTTAGACTAACGATCCATTTAAAAGTACAATAGAAAATCATCGTTCAAAGTATACGGCCATGAGATACATATTTAACACAAAATTGGAACACATAAAGTAGCAACGAAACACATCAAAGGAATTGCATTTTTAATCGACCCCCACTAAATCCCAGCTGAAGTGTATCGAACAACAAACACTTCAGACGTTACAAGCGCCTCAAGTGCTGCAACACGATGGCCACTCCATTATACAGCTCTTTCCCAACTCCCGTCCTTGCAAACTGGAGCAGCGACAGGAATTCTTATCACATTATATAACAACTAAATCAAACCACGTATAATCTCATTACCGTTATCTCGCGAAATAACCATAACACGTCGCGTTTCCATTGTTTTTCATTTTCCGTAGAGTGTCGTCGCCTTATCAGTGTGTGGGTTTAGTTGGCCGTCGGCCGCCACGCTCGACGCACGCTCGCTCGCCGCCATTTTCCCGTTTCCCGAGTTTCCCGCGGCGTCCGAACGTCGGCTCGTATCGAACCCGCTCCCCTCGCCCTTTCGTGCCGCATCGGGATATGTCACCCTGATATCGAATTAACGGTGTGTATAAACAAGCAGTGTTTATTCCTATAAGTTAATCGAGTTAATGATAAGTTAATGTGTGTCGGCCCCGTGTGTGTGGCACGTGATCGGATTACGGAATCGAGGGATAATATTGTTTTTACTGACGTAAGTAGGTACCTTTAGGGATTTGTTAATGAATTAGATCGCGATTGTGTAAGATTAGTGATAAGGACGGCAGCGTGTCGAAGGTCGCACAGATTCACTTGTTTATCTTTTTATCTGTGTGTACCGACGCTATCTGTATGCTGTTTGTCGTGACTTTTTATTATTTTAGGAAGGTTATTTGCTTTGACAGTTTTTGGTTGTTTATTTCCTGGTATCGAGACACTGAATTTACGAGTTGATCATGTTATAAATTATTCGTAAGACCCTGAAAGTAATAGACATAAAAAGGAAGAAAAATACCCAATTTATAACAATACGAAGGGTTAATAAACCTCACAGAATGTGGAGTCCTCTTTTTATATGTCACCCTCCCTACATATTGGTCACCCCCACACCATTCGCCGCTTCCACCCCATAATGCGTATGCATATTTGGTTTATTGTATACTTTTGGTCGTATATCAACAATACGTCTTCATATCAAACGCCTTTTTTTAAATGTCACCCTGGTTACCAACGAAATGGTAGAAACGTGGACAATTTTATGATTACTTCTTAACGATATCTATCAGGTAGGGGACATAATAATTATAATGATGATTACTTCTTTACGATATCTATCAGGTAGGGGACATAATAATTATAATGTGAATAGGGGTGATATAGGTCTTCTCACTATGATGATTATTAAAATCTAAATGATTGTAGATTTTTATCAAGATGTATAAGTATTGCATTCACTGTTGTTAATTTGGTCAAGCTTGTATCTAATAAGCTCTTTAATATTAGCGTTTATCGAGCTTTCATGCAAATCACACTATAACTGTTAATAAATTATACATCATAACTGCATATCTTTTGCATTCGTTGTATATAATTGTATTTAATTATAATATCTAGCTAATAATAAATTCATTTAAATGGAAATAGATTGGAATCAAACTCCACTTTGGCATTCACCTACATAGCTTGAATTAATTAAAATGTACAATTATTTATTTATCAGAGAGGTAAAACATCTGTATCAACATGTTGTATTAGTCACTTCGTTACGCCATTTTTATTTAAAGGGGTATAGCAGATGTCCTCTGCCTGGCTCTCTACTTTTTGCTGATGATTGTTTTCTGGAAACAATCAGTCCTTATAATGAAGTAAGGCGAGCTTTTTGCTATTAATATACGCTTTAAGTCACTTCAGGATACTTTTTTATAACAAGAATACCATAATGATTGATGGAGTATCTGGGATTGGCAGTGCCTATACTATACGACTTAAAATAATTATAACACACGCAATAGCAGTAATTGTGTCAGTGTGTAAAGCTGTTAGTGATTTTTTTTTCCGTATCATTCAATACGAATTTGTATTTTTTTTAGCTTTTATATGATCCTCATTTATTTCATTTATGAGTTTTTCATGTTGTCGTTTCTTTTGTAGGACATCATCAACAGCGATTGAACACAAATGATAATTAAAAGACTTTATTGATTTATCCAAAACAAAAAACCGGCCAAGTGCGAATCTTACTCGCACACAGGGTTCCATAGCCCCAAACAATATTTTGAACTGTCATTCATTAGTTAGTAGTATTAGTTAGTAAACATCCACTCAACCGCAAAACTAAATTGGTTTTTCATAGTATCTTAATGAAAAACAAAGTTACTGCTGCAGTTTGATGAAGAAGTCCCATATCTTAAAAACTAAACATTATATCTTATTGAAACCAATTTTCGTTGATAGTTTTTTTTACGTTCTACAATTCTGAATATTTTCAGAATTTTCCTCCTCTTACTTTAGAAATTAGAGGGGGGGGACACACATTTTACCACTTTGGAAGTGGCTCTTGCGCAAACTATTCAGTTTAGAAAAAAAATATATTAGAAACCTCAATATCATTTTTGAAGACCTATCCATAGATACCCCACACGTATGGGTATGAAGAAAAAAAAATTTTGGTTTTCAGTTCTATGTATGGGGAACCCCAAAATTTATGGTTTTTTTTCTATTTTTGTGTGAAAATCTTAATGCGGTTCACAGAATACATCTACTTACCAAGTTTCAACAGTATAGTTCTTATAGTTTCGGAAAAAAGTGGCTGTGACATACAGACGGACGGACAGACAGACAGACAGACAGACATGACGATTCTATAAGGGTTCCGTTTTTTGCCATTCGGCTACGGAACCCTAAAAACAGCTTTTCTAACAAAAAAAAACCAATAAAACCTCAAAAGTACTAAGTATTGCTTAGAATTTATGTTAAACGTTTAATTTTACAAAATTACGTTACAAATGACGCACCACGCAATATTTAAAGAGAAACATGTTCTGCATTCCTATATCACAATCTCGCATCTATTATACTAAAAAGGTAAATACATTGGAGTCTGTCCAGTTAGCAGGTCGTGGGCGATCAGTAGCATAGATGACAGCCGGTGGGTCAGGGTTAAGTCACTCCGTAGTAGTAGGGTTGGTTAAGTTTGTGTGATTTAAAACAAATGTATAGAATAGAATCATTTATTTCAATCGCAAAGGAACATAAAATTTAACAAACAGCAACACATCTTAAACAAACACACAGATAAATACCTAATACATTATTGTTATTATAAAATATTTAATCTAACAAAATAATTATAATTTCCTAACTCAAATAATTAATTGATCTCTAAATAAATGTTACAAATGGTTAGTTAATTAATTAAAAATAGTTAAATTAATGTTATTGTGGACTTTGTTTTGTGTTTTGAAATTATTATTAATTGATTAAGTTTTTTTTTTTATAGCCTCGCCAAAATCGAAGTGAAGAAAACCAATAAGTCCATACAATTATTCTAAAAACAAAAATATGTTTTTTTAGAATAATTATAAGGACATTATGAGCTATTGCAGTGGATAATAAAATGCAACAACGGAGTCATTTACAATTAATATTAAAAGGTTAAATGACATGATTGTGTCGTAGGACTTCTAGGATACCAATTGTCATTTCAGGACATAATTATGTTAAGGTGGAAGCTACACGGCAGCGTGCGAAATTCAAATTGTATGTTGATTAAAATATGATTCGAACAAGACTTTGTCTCTGTCATCTCTCGACTTATACTAGATTCGAGAGTAAACCAATCGCAAATAAAACAAATTTAAGGTTTTACCGCGTTCCAATCATAAAAAATCATGAATACAACCTCATAAGTTCATCCCCATTGAAAGACTTTTTCATGTAATACTGATTTAATAGGGTTAAAATAACATAGCAGGGTTGTTTTGATAATTTAAATGACTATGCAAATTCAATAAAAATAAATTATTTCTATTCTATTCTCTATATACACACATATTACGCCCGCAAATCATTTTGATCAATGTATAGCTTGACACTGATCGGCAAATTGCAAAAAAACGTAAGATTTTTTTAATTTCACGAGCTACCTTGCCGCTTCCACCTTAAGCACATAATTTATATAATTATGATATAAGTTTTTAAACTGACATCACTAACACTGTCAATAACATTTGTGACGGGATTTTTACCATGTTTACTATTTGTTTCGAGTTCCCGATATTTCGGCGCTGTTGCAAACGCCATATGTCAATAGGTTTACCTATATGACAATTTTGGTTATATGTACCAATGATATTATAATAAACAAATATTTGCTAACTTTACCGATCTGCTACTAAAAACTAAATCATGTTTTTTGAAATATTATTCTTTAATCTACCTAAACAAAAACAATACAGGTATCCCTGGTGAGCACTATTATCATACATCTAGAAGAATATAGACCTACTTTATATAATATAGCTATCTTTGAAATCATCTACCTTGACAGCCCACGTCAATGAAAATTGAGATAAGTGGGCGTCATTTCCAACTTGTGACAACGGAATTAATTCTGAACCTGATGAAATCGATTCTTCCAAAGATGGTCATTATTAATTAACTAATAAACTTACAGATTTAATTTAGTTTATAATTATGTGGTCGGTCATCGATTATTTGCTTGTGTTGATTTTAATTTGCTAATTTCCCCAATTTTTGTTTTTTTTTAATACTTCCTATTTGCAGCACAAAATTATTATTAGCCACTTGGATGGTTTCTTAGATATATTTTGCGATTACATCTTCCTGGTGGCCTACCATGACGTCTTAAAACATTATTGTTTAACTCCTTTTCCAGTGTGGGAAAAAGATGGCGCTCTAGACATCCTGTATATGTAGCTCCGTCAATTTCCCACACTGGAATAAGTTAAACAATACTGCTTTATGACGTCATGGTAGGGCAGCTGATCTGCCATAGTAGACTCCCAGTCTCCAGGACTATAAGGATAAGTCATTTTAATTGGATATCTTTGTTTGTACTGGTAACATAAATCAAATTAAACTACCATAGCTCTGTCAATATGTAAAAGCAACGATATACTGTATGAACTACACAGTTATATTACCAACTATTAAATTATATCACTATGAAACTCATTGTTGACTCGGTAACACCTCTATTACTTTATACTAGCTGGCCCGCGCAACTTCGTCTGCGTCACATTTTCCCCGTTTTCGCAACATTTTTCATTGCTGCTCCGCTGCTATTGGTTATACCGTGTTGATATATCATCAATTGATAGATCTTCCTCGATAAATAGGCTATCTAACACTGAAAGAATTTTTCAAATCGAACCAGTAGTTCCCGATATTAGCGCGTTCAAGCAAACAAACAAACAAACTCTTTAGCTTTATTATTAGTATATACATATATAATATATAGTATATTAGATTAAGCCATGGTATTATTGTTTGTTGTATAACTAAAACATAAAGGACCTACGAATGACTCACAATTACCTAAGATTATAGAAGTATCACTAGTTGCTCTACCAGCAAGGAAAACCTCAGATACATTCATAATACGCATTATATTACTTGGACCGTCTAAAGGACATTTATATGCCTATTTCTTATGCCATTATCAAGTGACGTGTGAAACTGCAGACAAGTGAACAGTCATAGAAATAATTCCTCTAATGCAGTACCTACTTTATGGTACGACGGTGTCAGGAATGATGTGAAAGAGGAAGGAGTAAATGATGCCATGACGTCAGACAGGCGAAAATGGAAAAAGGATTTTTGATAATAGGTCCATAATTGGCGAAGAAATCGGAGAGCATACAAAAAAAACATGCAGTCGAATAGAGGACCTCCTTCTTTTTGAAGTCGGTTTAAAAAGAAAACGTATTGCGCCGACCCCAAATAGAATGGGACAAGGACAGAAATATGAAGCTGAGTGCAGTACGTACTTGCTTCTTAGATATACACCAATATGGATTTATGAATACTAACTTTGGTTTGTGTGTAAGTGTTTTTGGCCAAACACAAACAAATGAAAACATAAGTGTATCTCTCTTAGTAACAACGAAGTTTACCCTTAAAATCTTTTGCCAAAGTACAGTAATAACTAAGTACTTTTGTAACTTCTACATAGTTGACGGCCACTAAAAGCTGCCGTTTGGCCTCTTAAAACCTCTTGTTGATTTAAATGGAAAGATTTATGTTTCAACAATAATTTAGTATTTTTTTTTTTCTTAAACATACCTGGCTAAATGGGAGAGTACTATTATTATATATATTAGCTGCCTAGCCCTTCGGGGATTACAGGCGTGATGTTATCTTAGGTTTTTATTTTGTAAATAAATTTCATAATTATCAGTTTTTAAACTGACATGGTCACTAACACTATCAATAACACTTGAAACGGGATATTTACCATGTTTATTATTCGTTTTGAGTTCCCGATATTTCGGCGCTGTTGCAAACGCCATGATCACGGATAAACTGAAGTTATTGCAGCGCCGAAATATCGGGAACTCAAAAACAAATAATAAACATGGTAAATATCCCGGTTACAAGTGTTATTGACAACATCATTATCGCACCTTATTAAACGAGATATCACCAATCATCCCAAAGTAAAATTAAAACATTTCGTCCCCACGGACCTGAAATTTTTCACTATATTTCACAAAATTATAGCTTCATTTGCCGAAATGATTGTGGAATTATTCAGTACACACCATAAGTGCATTTATGAAATAACAAACGGCCACTAGCAACTCATTAGTCCTTACAAACAATTAGTTGGATATTTAGTGGCCGAAGTCATGTTCATTTGGGACATGCAAGTACGTAGTTATTGTGAAATTGGCTGGAAATATTGGACACGAATTATTTTATCATTCAAAACAGCCTTTTGTAAAACAAGTCATTTAAAATAATCATGAATAGAAAGAGAAAGATGAACAAAAATTACTTAATATTTTAGATTTCCACAGGGAAGTATTCTTGGTCTACCTCTTGAACGTAATTTTTCACAGTGCAGTTTGTTTAAGGAAAGTGCTTCCATTCTTTTGGTGATTAAACGACTGAGTTCTGTTTAAACTTCAGTGCATTTACAAGCTATTTTTTTATATAGTCGACGTACAAAACTCCTCCTCTAAACACACACACACAAAATCAATACATTTTCATTAAACAAAATTCCAATCTGAACGAAACTACTCGAAATCCGACTTATCGGCCATTCATTAGAGGGATTGAAGTTCTGTATCACGGTCCACGGACGAAAATAAATATATTATCGGTGTGTTTGGTAAACACACGTTGCAGGCAAGAACATCACGGAGTATTTGGGTCAGGGACTCAGCACGTGGTATCGTGGACTACGCCCATCCAGCCATTATACCCGGATACTTGGTTAATCCCTGTCCACACTTGATCACTATGGACATTGTGTTTAGTAGTACTCCCCTTTAATTGAATATGAACGGGTATTAATCTTTAGGTAGGTTATTAATAAAGGTTCGCCGCTTTTCAAGAAGTAATTGAATCAAAAATTAGAAATTGATTGAGCTTGGTGATATTGTCAGATTTGGTAGCAAATGTGGTTGAGCTCTTGGGCTACGTTTTACCTTCTAACAAAAGCTCTTTTTAAAATTTTAATACTTGCCATTTCAGATGAAGCATAAATATTACCAGTTCCGATTATTATTGTATTACTAATTACGTAGATAAGGTTATTGCCCTTGCGCTTAATCACGTGGAAACAAAAATTCAACTACGTACCAGCATCTGTAGCCAAACCCTTCAAAGATCAAAAGCATGACTAAAATCTTCCATTATAATATTATTATCCATGACTACACAAACAATAGCCCTTATTTCACGGTAATAAAGGCGATTGATCTTCCCGGCGCCTTTGACCAGATGCCGTTACATTATAAATTGGCGGGCCAATCAATTTCCATGCCTGTTGTAGTAAATTGTAAGTCCACAGTGCCTCACAAGGCTTTGGGGAACCTTTTACGGTGTTCAAGACTAGGCTTTAGTCATAGGCTTGTCCTAATGTATGAAACTTGTATTGGCACATATGGATTGTGCAAGCCATGGTAATATTAGATTTTCTACCTTGTATTTATTTTATTGGTAGTGAGTAATTCTGAATTTATGGATGTCTTTAGTATTATTATCATTGGTATCGTTTACTTGGCTATTTTCAGTTTCCTCTCAAGACAAAGAGACGTCTTTGATTATTAAAATCGATTTATGAAAATGATGATGATTTTTGGATATCGTGACTATTCGAAAGCTGATTCCAATGTTGTTAACAATAATTGGGCGTTTTTCCTCAGTATTTTCAATTCATTAGTACTGTAAAATTTTATTGTAATTTCACCTAGCAAGCTTGTCTCAAGTATATTTGGTTTCATCAAAACAAGGGTTTTAGGCCTACTGTTTTCATTTCTAAAAATGACTATAGTAACACTATTAGTATATATCTAAACCTAAACAGCCATTGCCCCATTATGAGCAATACCTAGCTGGCAATAATTATTCCGATGCAGTACACTACGTTAATCTGGGTAATTGCCCGAACGCATTAGATGATCATCTATAATATCTGGCGATATAAACGGGGTCAAACCGACTATATATAATAATTTTCCAGTAATGACAGTAGTTGTATATTTTAGTGTAATTAAAGTACCAGTTGAAATGTGGAACATTGAAGGGTTAGCCGAAGGTTAGGCAGCCATTAACGATGTTATGATAGGTCCAAAGTGAAAGGGGACTGTACATTAAAGTCAATAGTCGTATTTGGTAATAACTCTCAATTTCTATGGTATGCTTATGCTAATATTATTATGTACGCACACCTTAAAATATGATTGAGAGAAATTGGGCGAAAGAGCTTGTGCATGCCTTGTGTGCTAGTGCATCGGTAGTTTAAAGTATGTAATTTGAAGGCAATTATCAGTACCGAGACCGACTTAAAAAAATGTTTAAGCGTAACGTTGTCAACTTGAACTAGTTGCTTCTGAACGTGTTCACTGTAAATTCGTCTCTTTGAACGTAAATAGACTAATGCAGTTCATATTTACCGATCACTTACCGTTGAAACCAATACGCTTCAGGCTAGTTCACTATTCTCGATAATTGTTAGGCAAATACGCGGCGAATATAAGAAAGATCAACAAAAGCTGGAGTGGCCCAACACTCAAACATCACGTTCGCATATAATTTTACAATCCCATATCGAATAATTACTCGTTGTAAATTCTTCGAACCTGAATATGAAACGGAATCGTTACAATAATCGGTTGTTCACTCGAATACAATTCAAATTCGTGGTAATTTTCTAACATTAACACACTTTAGGTTTGTAGGTGTTAGATTAAACAACACGTTCATACTAATTGTGAAATTCTCTGTTACTAAGTAACCTTAACTCACCCAGAGTCAGACTTTCGCTTAAAAAAGGGAAGCTTATCGTTTAGGAGATTAAGAAAATACTATTCAATTTGAAAAAAATAAAGTCTTTAAGGATTTTATATCTAACGAAGACTTATAACGGAAAAGATTATGAAGCGATGAGAGTTAATAAAGAAGAAATGTTGTTGAAAAATATTGAGTTAATCCGTGTTTATTTAATTACCAAATAAATAATCCCGAAAGGATATAAGTACCAAAAGGTTATCTGTTAGTTAATAAATTACTGCTATTAGTAACAGTTACACAAGTGTTCATTTAGATAGGCGTTACTAGTCGATAATCGTGACCCGAAAGCAACCATTTTTGGTCAGACGGGAGCTTTCATTAGCTTTTACGTTTATCCATAGTTGCGATTATCCCTTGATAGCAACTTAATGTAGGTAAATGGAAAAGATTGGATAAAGTGTTAGTGTCTGAAAGAATTTCCATAAACATCTTTTTATTCTGTTATTTTCCTTCTAAAGCGTCAGCCATTTCACCAGAGTGTGCCTTATTTTTTGAATTTATTGATAATAAGTTTATATTGAAGAATTTATACTCTTCAATTTCGTTGTTTACGTCAAGTAACCTTTTTCATTTCATCTTCAATTCAATTAAGCCAGTCATTTTCCTAGAAAGAATCTCCGTTTTATTTTATATTTCTACTTATATGCTTCTGTTTGCATTTCCTAATAACCTCGGCTTATTTCCCTTGGCGCGTTGACACGTATGTAATAAGAGAAATAGCCATATGATAAGCCGCAGTCGAGAATACTATGAAGCTAGAGCACTATTTAATTACATAACAAGCATTAAAAAGAAAAGAATAACAATAATTAATTCCACTGTTAGCATAAGGGAAAAAAAGCACCAAGGGCTGCGGGACTGTTCGAAAGAGTTATCCTGGAACACAAAGGCCTAAGAATGAACATAGATGGATTTTAGTCAGTACAAGTCTGACACTCCCTTCCGTTCCGCCCCGAGTGGGAGGGGGTCGGGTCATTTGATAATTTCCCATCCGTAAACAAAAGGGGGGAAGCACCAGAGTAGTCCGCAAAATCTTACGTTTTTTTTGCAAGTTCTCGGTCAGTTTCAGGCCGTATAATGAATAAAATATGATTCTCGTCTGTAACAAATATGGCTTTACTGAAATTCATGCGTACCTATTAAGGCAGCGATTAAATAAAAAAAATATATCAATATGCTAAAAATAAAATTTAAAAAAGTAGCGGTAGCGAGTAAAACATACCAAAATCTGAATTTCGCAGGTTACCCTGACGCTTCCACCTTAAGACAGAACCGATAATCCATCAATTAGTGATCAGTTTTAACTGCGGTTGGTGAAGTTACGGAATTATTGCAAAGTTTTCCATCCTGTTCTGTTTCCTTAATTTAGCTCACTTTGTGGTAATGATTCAGCTCATTCATTAGCCCGGCCATTATTACGTGGACAGACGTAGTGTTATGACTCATTTGTGTTGTAATATTTGTATTTTTGTTGCTGAAATTTACGTGTGTCCTTTATTTAGATTTCGTGTTTAGTAATCTGTTCCATTTCTGAATAGTACGATATTAGACTGTTTCTAGTTCATGGGATTGGCCTTCAAATGAGATAATACATAAAGATTAACTGTCAAAATGAGCATCTTTTGAAGCTTTCTGCTTTTAAGATCGTTTACGCTTAACGGCATTTCACAAAAACTTTCAAGTCCTTATTTTCCGAAATGACTGAACCGATTTTAATGAAACGCAAAACGCAAGCAGGATACATACATCAAAAAAGTTGCTAAAAACATTTTTGAAATGACTTTTAAAAAAAATTGGTAATTTTTGTTTCTATTGATAATTTATAATCGGTCTAATTTAGCTGTAATACTATTTTTCGATTTTTTATAGTACCTTTTACAATTATGTATCCTTCTTATGCGTATGAAGTTTTATTGAATTCGGTTCAGTCATTCCGGAAAATAAGGACTTAAAAGTTTGTATGAAATGCCGTAAGGCGTAAACGCTCTTAAATTAAATACTGGCTCTTTCCTGCGGCTTCACTCGCGTCTTGTTTAGAAATCATCACGAGAGGAGATAATGTAGCTTCCCATTTGTGAAAGAATTTTCTGCCTAACTAGTTACCTATTATGAATACAATTGAAATAATTAAATTATTTGTAGTATGTAAAACGACCTTTGACTGATTATATACTAGTAATCAAAATAACGTAAGTAACTGACAAGGTCGTTCTAGTACAAATATTAGAACATCTGTTACCGATTAACCTACTAAAGTACTAATGTAATGATCTAAAGTACTAAAATGGTAATAATCACCATATGCAGGCAAATCGACATCTAAACTAATATTATAATAAAGAAGGAAGATTTGTTTTTTTTTTGTTTGTTTGTTACGATTTAACTCAAAAACTACTGGACCGATTTAAAAAATTCTTTCACCGTTAGAAAGCTACAGCTTTACCGAGTAACATATTATAGGCTACATTATATAACAATTTTCGCGGACGAAGTCGCGGGCGAAGTGCTAGTTATAAATATTCATAGTTATATCGTGTAGATAAGAAGAAAATGACGTCCCGAAACGTGTCATGATGAAAGTATGAAATCAAAATGGCACCATACGAGAAAAAGCTTTTAAGTGTACATCGATGACATGACAAAAAATCTATTGAATCAATACTGATATACTTAGTAAATAATATAATAGTCTTTATTGAATATTGTTTTAGTGCGATTAAGAAAAAAATGATGATTGTCATTTAAATGTTGGTCAAATAGGCCTTGCCTTTTCTAAAGAAAAACTTTTTATAACTTTAAAACTTACACGGTCACTTTCCAGTTATTGTGTGTACACTAAAGAGAGGAGCTCGTGGCCAAATAATAACAGCCGCTCGGGTAGATCTTTAAGGTTAAGCCGTGCTTGCCGAGGTTGGTCCGTGGATGGGTTACCATAATTACATACCGAAAGAAAGAAGAAAAGAAAGAAAGAAAACATATTTATTTGGCACACGCCACAAATGCACACAATAAAAAATAAAACATAAATCTTAGAACTAAAACTTGTGTGTCTCACGGCTGCGCCAAATAGACCGAGTTTCCTCCGTGCCTCGGAAAGCCCTTTAAGCCGTTGGTCCCGGCTGTAATTTGTAGATCTTTGACAGTCGTTACGAGTAATCAGAAGCCAAAAGTGTGACATCCAGTCTTACCAAGAGGTATCGTATTACCCAGTTACTGGGTTGTGGAGGTCAGATAGGCAGTCGCTTCAGGTAAAATAATGGTACTCAGCTGCATCCGGTTAGACTGGAAACCGACCCCAAGATAGTTTAGGAAAAGTTAAGTTTATAGGAAAAGGCTAGGCAGATGATGTATGTACACTAAAGAACACATTTTTAACAGTTTTTATTTTTATTTTCATGGACGCAGCTTTTACTCCTCCATGTTAATTTACCCTTCTGCCACACGTTGTATATTTGCCTTTAAAAACGACAACAATTTCTCAAATCAGCCATTTTTCTCCATCGTTTCAAGTTGGACACCTTTTCGCATAATTTGTCGAAAGTAGAGACGTAAATCGATAGCTATCCTAGCTATCATAAAATTGGTCATCTATCTCCTTTGGATTTAAATAGGATTCAGCTGTCTTGTATGGATTACGTTGAATTGCCCAGGGAGATTTGTTGCTTTTTTACGTGCACGGAGAATCGTATCGACTTGAGTTACTAGTTTTATTTGTAGGTTTTTATCTTTCGATAGTTTTGTAGAATAGTTTTTTTTTTCATTTTTATACCTAGTTGAAAGAATAGGTATTAACATTGCTAGCTGTGCTTCATTCAATCAGAGGTCGGAATTAGGTAGAGTTATTTAAGTACTTACACTGATTTCATACAGCGAAAGAATTAAGTCGATATGCCTCAAATCCCGAGATTAATTTTAAAGAGCAGAAAAATCCCGTGATTATTAAATAAAAAGTTATTTAAGTACTTCTACACAATTTGAACTATCCGACAACGGATGTCCCAAGTTGCAAAATTCCATATTCATATAATAATTTTGTCCAATGCGCACACGCAAGGGAAGATCCATATTAATAATATCAACATTTCGATGCAAGTACAAAAACAACTCTACCTAACTCCGACCTCTGATCATAATCTAATTTATTTACGGTTGATTTTGCCTGCTTAGTCTTTTCGTAACTATGCTGGGGTCGACAAGGCAGAGACACTTTTACGTGGAATGACATCGACTGCTTATTTGTGTTAAAAAAACTATCATTCCTCAATATAATCCTTAGAAATAATTCATAAGTTCAAAAAACCTCTCTGTCACATTTCGCTCGATCTAACAAATTCAAACTACAGCAAACTATTCTTTATTATCAAAGAGTAATTCATGCAACACAGTGACATCGCAGATAGGTTGATTTTGCGTGTCAACAGGCTCGGCATAGATCACATTCTATTCAGATTCTCAACTTCCCCCATTCGCTGCAAGAATACACACACACACACACACACACAAGTGGACATTGCTACCAAATCCCCCTTATTTCTCTTTAAAATTTCGTATTCGTGTGTGTTGTGTATGTGTGCGTGGCTGCAGATCAATGTAGGAACTAAAGTTCATGTAGTGTGATTGTGTGTGATGGGCGCGGCCGGTTCACACAGTGCACAGGATCTGGGCTCTATTAGGCGCGCCGGAGACCACTCGGGTGTGGAGACTCGCCCTGATTCATAAAAATAATTCCTGTATCAATGACGTTTAGTAGAGCTACGTTTTATGGTGCAGGCGCCGGAAGTTTTTGTTTTCGGAGTATAAAGTTTCCGATACTTCAGTATAGTTTGGGAGATTTGTCATCGTTAGGTTTTTTAGCGGTCTGTATTGTTTGTTAACATTATAGTGACGTAATGTAGGTGTTTATAGTATTAAATAAGTATTTTGTATGAAAAAAACCTCTAAAACAATTGTCAGTTTCATAATGATAGAATGAAAAAAAACTTTTGATGCACCTTCATCTCTTAGTAACAGATCTGATTTAGTAGTAACTTGAGCCGAAGTCTGTCGCAGATATTGGTTAAGCCCTTAGTTCTTAAAATCTACGTCAACAAAAGCTGCGACTTAGCAGCTGCGCAAAAATTGTCCGGAGCGAGAGGGAATGGGAAACCGTGGCCTCCTTCTACGAAGCAGTTATGCTAGCGAAGGAGGTGGCGGAACGTGAGAGGGAGAGAGTCTCACGTCCCAGCCGCCGCTGGAGACGGAAGCCCCCGTCCACCGTAGGCGCGAGCCTGTGGACGGTGAGTAATGGCTCACCGTCCGTAAGAATAAGATAAGAAAATATAAGAATGAGAGAAGAACTAGATTTGTAAGTGTTTACAAGACAATTCCGCATCAAACAAAATCCGTGTAAAATCATAATTCTCCCAAATTCATCATCATCATTCTCTTGGCCTTATCCCAATTTATTTGGGGTCTGCGCAGAATGTCTTCTTCTTCCATACTTCTCTATTCATTCCCTCAAATTAATTAAATATAACTTATCTTAACACCGAAGAGGTATAGCTGCTTAATTCCATGTAGAATACTTTGATTATACCAAGCGAAGCGTGCTGAGATTATCAAAGTGTTATTCATGTGTAATTTCAACTCAACTTATCCCAATTTACACAGGTGATACTCAAACATTATTTTCAACACTCGTTCCGTTGTTACAGCAGCATCTTATTCATGTTTAACAATTACATTTTAAAAGTTTAATATTTAACTTACTACATGTAATTGTTACAGTCAAAACTGTTTATCGGACAAAACCAATTTTGACCATAGTCAGTCAAAGACCTAGTTAAATGGCGTTTTCTCTATTTAAAACATTTTGTTTAATAACGCCTCAGTTATAATTACCTAGAATCACTGCAACACGGTGTTTTTCAAAGGCTCACAAAATAAAAAACTTAATGAATTTCTAAGTTCATATTAGTTATTGTTAAACTAGTTTAAACCGGTCAAAAGTTGTTTTAAGTAATAATTATGTTTGTCTGTGACATAATTACATTTTTTTTTATCATTGCCCCACATTAGAAATTGCTCCTGTATCATGGGTGCGTTTACAAACATTTAAACTAACATACACAAGCAGCCAGACCCGGAACAACTATCTGTAGGCCATACAAATACGGTACACCGTACGGGGATCGAACCTGCGACACGCAACGCAGCAGTCGATCGCTCAACCACTGCGCCAACCGTGCCGTCAAAATTATGAATACATATATAAATATGAATTATGATTCATTGTCGCCGACACACCTGCATCTTTGTATCGGATTCTCGTTTCACCGAACAAGATATTATATTCTGCTTATTTTCGTATCTGACAGTGAGCCAATTCGATTTCACGGACCAACCGCTGCGAATAGCAACACTGGTGGGCTGATTTACCATTCCAAATCATATTTTGCTCGCACAGTCGTACCACCCTCGGCTTAGGTGTAACTAAACCGATTGTAGTAAGCATCAAAACTGAATTGAAGTTGTTCTACATACGTAAGTTTTACACAACAAGTATTAAAATTATTAATATTACAAGAGACATTATTTAATTATTAAACAAATGCGAAACAGTTTTTACACATCGCAATCAATTGAATGTACCATTTTTAGGGTTCCGTACCCAAAGGATCAAACGGGATCCTTTTACTGACACTTCACTGTTCGTCCGTCTATCACCAGACTGTATCTCATGAACCGTGATAGTTAGCCATTTGAAATTTCTACAAATTATGTATTTCTGTTGCCGCTAGAACAACATATACTAAAAACAGAATAAAATAAATATCTAAGGGAGCTCCCATACAAAAAGTCTTTTTTATAAATAATGGTACGGAACCCTTCGTGCTCGAGACCGACTAGTACTTGGCCGGTTTTTTCATTTCGATTTAGAAAAATGTGTTGGCTAAATATTGTCGAAGTAACGTTACATAGAAAAAACAAACGTCGAAGAAAAGGATCGATGATGTAAGGTTTTCGATATAAAGAAACAGCGAACAATAAAAGCCTAGTTAAAACGTAACGTCGCATTTTCAAGCCATCGATGTAACAATTTTCGCAGAATAGTATTTCAAACTCACATAGGGACCCATTAAATCTTGCTACTTTATTATTTTGTACGAATGATTTCGTCATTATCATCTTCATTCCCTTATCCCAATGTATTTAATATAAGCCCATCATGTCTTCTTCTTCTTAACTTCTTATACAGGGTTATTGGTAAAACACCAACAACCTCTTAAAAGGTCATTCTACTCATCATTATGAACAACTTTTACTATGGGACCAAACCCGAAATCGTGAAAAAAAATCTGTTGTTCCCTACATTTTGACGAGTTATGTGAACATAAAGTACGGAACAACAGATTTTTATTTCGCGATTTCGCGTTTGGTCCCATAGTAAATGTTGTTCATAATGATGAGTACAACGACCTCTTAAGAGGTTGTTGGTGTTTTACCAATAAGCCTGTATACATCCTTATTTGCCGTCATTCCCTTCAAATAATTATTCATCGTTGCTACAATCTTCCTTGGTCTTCATCTAGTCTTCAAAATACATTTATATTCTGTCGCAGTCTGATGATTTTATTCCGTTAGACACGGTCATCATGTGGGCAGAACATGGGTTTCGTGCAATGAAAACACACACACGGTACACTGCTTTTATCGAACTAACAAATTACTTGAAATGACAATCCAACACAATAACACTAGGCATGAATCGGGTTACAGTTTCGGGACGTCTTGACTCCGCGGTGGTCAGACACTGACTGTCCGCCTCGCTGGGAGCTCGAAACATCACGACTCTGTAGTAAGCGCGCTTAGATGTGGGTAGACTGGTGAGCAGGTCGCTTGACCTTTGGCGCGCTTTCGATTCATAGTCCGTACTAATAATCCGACTCCGTACCGAGTTTACCTAAAAAGTCATCGACTTTTGCCTTTTATTCTTCCAGGTCACCCGTGCTTACTGCCATTTCCCTATTTCTACAAATCTGTAGTATGACGTCAGTGGTATACTGTCGTCGGCAACTATTAGGGGCGGCTTCACAAAACTAAGCTATTTTAAGTATTCGACTACAAAAGATTCCATTCAGTGTTGTAATAAAATAAATGATATTCACGTTCGGTTTGTCTGCGACCTTTACTTTCTCGATAAAAGAATATAGGACGATAATGATGTAGCTATTATCACAAGTAGGTACTTCATCTATTTATAGGTTACTAGCTGTTGCTTGAGATTTCGTTCTAGAGGAAATTTTGATGTGAATGTGTGAGACAAAGAAAAAAAAGATAGCCTATGTCCTTCCCCAGGACATAATCTATCTCCTTGCCAAATATCATTACGATCCGATCAGCTTTTTAGTCGTGAAAAGATAACAAACAAACAGCGTTTCTTTCGCATTTATAATATACTACCTGCCGCCCGCGACTTCATTCGCGTGGAAAGGGGTATGAAAAATAGATGTTGGTCGATTCTCAGACCTACCCGATATGTACACAAAATTTCGTACAAATCGGTTCAGCCGTTTCGGAGGAGTAACGTTAACAAAAACCGCGCCACGAGAATTTTATATATTAGAAGATATAGATATAGCTTTAAACAGGAGGACTAGAGCTTAACAACCAATCAATTAAGAATAGAAACGACCCATGTTAAAAATCTTTCTACACCTTTTACTGTAAGGGATAAAAATTAAAAAGGTTTAATCGTTAATTAAACACTCTGAGTAAAGTAATTTAATTTTATACCTTCCTATATTTTATTGCTAGCTATATCTCGCAGTTTCATCCGCCCCTTCTCATTTGGCTCGTACCCTACCTACTACCCTTGAGGTTGTAGCAAGAATTTAACAAATCCGAAAAGATCACAATTTTCTTACGTTTTTTTTCAATTTGCCCGTCATTGCCAGGCTATAAATCGAACAAAATATGATATGCGGCCGTAAAACGTGTTTATTTACAGAATTATAATCATTACAATTATTAAAACAACCCTCGTATGTTATTTTAAGAGCGTTTACGCCTTTGACATTTCATACAAACTTTCAAGTCCTTATTTTCCGAAATGACTAAACCGAAAGTTTGTATGAAATGCCGTAAGGTGTAAACGCTCTTAAACTTAATTGAATCCCTATTTCATGAAAAAGTCATTCAATGGGGTGAAATGAATCGTGAGGGTTATATTGATAATTTTTATAATTGTAACTCAGTATAGCTTTATTTTTTCCGATCGTGAATCATATTGTAATTAATATTCAACTTAACACTGACCTGCAAAAAACGTGAGAATAATTGAAATTCGCGAGCTATCCTGTCGCTTCCATCTTAAACGGACAAACTCGTCTACTATATTAGTAAATATCCTCGTTGGTCTAATAGTTACAAGCGCGACTGCTAAGCATATTGTCATAGGTTCGATTCCCAGGTTGGGCAAAGTGTCATTGGATTTTTAATAAGGAATTTCTCTGTAGCAGCCACGGAGTCCGAATGTGTGCCTGGTTGATGGTAATAGGCTCGCCCCCTATTACATGGGACTAGAGGTACTATCAGAAAAGTGGGAATAGGCTCATTTTACACACAAAATCCCGTGCACACGATGACCATCTGTTAAATCTTATAAACACCCTTACTACTATTGGTCCGCACAAATAATTGGCGGACCAATAAACTCTTTTTTATATATGTCTTGTTTAAAAAAAATCTCAGGCTTTGTAAATGATCCCAGAGGTTTGACCACCATTTTTCGACCAATAGGAATAAAACAAAAAAAGGGACCAAGGAATAGAGAGTTTTTAACTGTTTTAACACTGCAAGAAAGGATAGTCCTTACCGTGCTCTGATACCCAGTTTGGTGATGGTACACCGCTGCCGAAACCCTCGGGGAATTCAGGCGTAATGTTATGTTATGTTATCTAATTCATTTTCTTTTGTTATGTATTTTAAAGACAAGAAATATAAGACCCAGACCCTTTTCCACCTTAGTAACAACAAGTATACACGCAAGAACATCAAAGTCTCTCCGTTATGACAAACACAAAAAGCATACAGATAGTTATAAGGTTCCGTTGCGTTTACACAAAGCGTCCTAAATACATAAAGTGATGGTAATGAACTCAATTTTAAACACTTGCTTCTCTCTGCTAGGGTTACCAGCTATTGATATTTGGAAAATCTTGACGTTTGAACGAAAAAGTCCGGACATTTATTTCTGAATGTAAAGAGTTTGTATTTCCTTTTAAGTTTTTTATCAGTGTTTTATATACATATATTATTATAACAATTATAAAATATAACAGATATTACTTACTCTTTTTTCGATAAGTAGATATACGTATTTTTTTTGGTCCAATGAGTCATGATACTCGTAATGACAAGGGACACATATATTATTATAACAATTAAAATATAACAGATATTACTTACTCTTTCTTTTTTGGGTAAGGTTATACGTTTTTTTTTTATTCCAAAAAGTCTTGATAAATGACAAGGCCGGACAAAGCCCGCATGCAGGGCAAAAAGGCCTGACAAACCTGGATGGCTGGTTACCCTAGTCTCAGCTGATAAATGCTCGGTACACTTTCTCTGCAATTATTCCGTGCGCGTTAATTCAATATTAGTTTAGCACCGTTCTCGCTTTGGCCCACATCCTTCGTCTTTACCCTGATATTGTTAGCTGGGATGTAAGTTTCCGATTTTTCCTTTTGAATTCTCTAGAGAGAGGAGATAAATTATGGGAGCCAAACATTGTCTATCTAAACTAATATTATAAAGAGCAAAAAAATTGATTGTTTGTTTGTTACGATTTAACTCAAAAACTACTCGACCGATTTTTTAAATTCTTTCATGATTAGAAAGCTGCATCCTTACCGAGTAACATAAGCTATATTATATCACAATTTTCGCGGAGCGAAGTAGCGGGCGAAGTGCTAGTCACATTATAAAACTTGGCGCACCCATCATGTAGTTCTGCCATGGTAGCCTCATACACTATAACACATCGAGCTATAAATGTCCAGTATAACATGGCCTCACTTTGCATAGATTTCCCGTACAATGAGAGATTCGCATAAACAAGTTTTTGATATCTTGAGTGGTCACCGTGCGTACAAGGTTTATCCTGTTCATCTGGTGTACATATAAAATGTGATAATAATCAAAAATTACTGTTGTTCAGATTTGGTTTATATTACGTGGGGTCGATCTTTTGGTCCACGTATTCAAAAACCTAAAAAGTCTCATGGTCATATCCACCATCGTCTACACTCTCCCCTCAATCGTTTCAACCATTTATACTTATTTTATTGACAAGATAACGTCACATTGTTAAATTGAACGAACAAATGAAATATGTATGATGATAACGGACACTCACATTTTCAACTCGGATGGCCTTGCCCGTGGCTCGTAGAGATATGAGCGTCTTGTAGATAACGATGATATAATTTACTTTGTTTACATAAATATGCATATAAATAAACACTTTCTCTTGTAAACTCTTTACACGTACACGTCTTTATCAAATTAAAAAGAGGATGTTCTCGTTTCTCTCTGTGTTTAAAATATTTTTTGTGTACATTTTCTTTTTAGAATGTATTTTTTGTGTTGTTACCTATCTATGCGTATAGTAGTCGAAACATAACCGTAGGTACTGAACGAATTTTATAAATTCGAAATTTTTTTTTTAAGTAGGTACTCTCATCTCTGACATTCCCATCCGCCATTGCCATTTTGTTTTTGTGATGTCACTTCTTATAGTTTTTTTTTTCCTTAGAAGAGTACCATAAATTTTGTCATCCATGTATTGTGCTGCACTGGTTTTATTCCCTTTTATTTTTCTTACGACTAGAATAGCATTGGTGTGTAAAATTAATCAATGTAAATATATTTATTCAGCTGTAAACGAATACAATGGAAAATAAATACCGTAATAAAGTATTCACTTATTATACTTACTTGTAGTATGTGTACAGAGTGCTCTTTAAGGAAAATGTTGATGTTTTTCTACGGATTTATCGTAGATGTTTTATGTTAAGAGCGTTCACACCTTACGGCATTTCATACAAACTTTCAAGTCCTTATTTTCTGAAATGACTAAACCGATTTTAATGAAACTTAATACGCATAAGCAGGTTACATAGGCCTAAAAAGTCACTAAAAACATTTTCGAAATGTCTTTTATAAAAAAAGATAATTGGAAATTTCTGTTTCTGTAGATAATTTATAATCGGTATAATTTAGCTGTAACACCATTCATCAAAAATATTTTTCATAACTCATACTCTGAAAGTAGATCTGAAGTGGTCTGAGGAGTGGGATGAAAGTAATACTTTTCATCCCTAGGGAGAATCGCTTTCAACTGACAGATGTCAAATTATTAAAAAAGAACTAGTTCTATTTACGCATGTTTATTGAACCATGTTCCAACTTTCTATGCAGCCACGATGTAAAATTGAAATAACTTAAAGTTAAATATTGATTAAAGGATATATATTTTTTAAATAACTTTATTATAATTTAGTTTCAACAATTTCTTTAAAATAACATAGAGTTAGGTAAAATATTTACCATTTTTTCAATGACGAAAATGAAAAATTATGGCTTAATAGCTGGCTGGCCAAAGAAAAAAAAAACAAAACAGGCGGGAAAGCGGCAATCCGAAATAAAATTTACTAATTTTTTCTTTAGCTAATTCGTGTTTTTATTTTTACTTTCCTTCTATTCGTAATGAAAAGCACAGTGTTTACCTCGGGTTAAAGACTTATTTAGTCCCTCGAACTATTGGCGCCCTCACTTCGTTCAGGCGCCAAACCCCGTCTCGGGACTAAATAAGTTACTTTCACCCCTGGGGTAACAATAAAATAAAAATACTATTTAGTAACTTTTTAGACGTACCTATCCTGCTTATGTGTATTAAGATTTATTCAAATCGGTTTAGTCATTTCGGGACTTGAACGTTTGTATGAAATAACGTAAGGTAAAAACGCTCGTTAATTAAAAATAATTTCAGTTATAACATAGATATTAGACATGAATACTTTTATTGCGCCTTAGCAGACCTTCTTGCTATAAAGAGAGCAAGCTTGAAGTTCAGGGATCGATTATCTTTGAAAAGTTTTCACCTGATTTTCATAGCTAAACGTCAAGCCAATAATATTGTTCATCATAAAACTCATGACAATGAACGTCCAAGGGGTGTGGGTGTGAACAAAAATACTTTTGATCGATAACGGCCGAAGTTTGCCACAGTTAGAGCCTTCCCAGCTATTTATACTGAAATATGAACGTTAAACAAAAACAGAGTTACACGTTTATTCTTTGTGGAAAACAATATTTTATAGTCAAAAGTCTCTGTGACATTTTTGCAAACTTTTCTGTAAATGATGTTAAATTTTTAGACTTCTGGCCAATATTTATGGTACATTTTTGCTAAAATGCGAATGATGAAATCTGAGCATTTGCTTCGTTGGTCTAGTGATCGCAAGCGCTTCCTCTGAGCATGAGATCCTGGGTTCGATTCTCGGGTCAGGGAAAGTGTTATCGGGGTCATCCACTAGGAATATCTCCCAGTATTGTAATAAGCTCGTCCGATATATGAAAACATAATTGGCGTAATATGGGCGTAGATGGATACACCTCAGCGTAACCCCCGAATTAATAAGGGTGATATTATGTTATTTTTATCCACGTTAACTCATATAATTTAAGGATAAACTAGTCTAAATATACCATTTCATATATTTGATTGTGATTTCCAGAGACAGTCATGATTGCACCGACCTTCAAGGCGCGCTCGACCTCCCCAGGTACCACTACTGTCCCTGGCGACTAACTGACCTGATCCTGCTAGTTTATTGTGCCCTGGTACCTATCGTTCATATGCTTTGATTGTTTTATATGGTTTGTATGGAAAGCAGTAGCGAGGAAGTCTCAAAGGAGGCTTGAAAGTAAGGCATCGGAACTTGGTTTCGCTACCCGAGAAAAACCGGGTTTTACTATGGGACCGAAACCGGGTTTCGATGACCTACTTAGTAACGATACTTGCCATCCTAACTTTTTGAACGTAGGTTAGAAAAACGAAAGTAATTAACAGGAAAATAATGGAAAATATAACTGTAGTAACTAACTAAAAGAAAAACGAGAAAGACTGAGTCACAAGCTGAGTACATGTTTAGAGGCATAGGTATTAATTAAGTTTTTCTAACTGTCACATATAAATTGGCAGACTTCATAAGCTTTGTGACAACGGCCTGATTTGACAAGGCAATTTCTTATCTCTTAGCAATTCAAGGTAAAGACTAAGTGGAAAATACTGGTACTTTACCAGATCCAGCAAAATTGTGAAAGGCTTCTGGCCAGGCAAGGCCATAAGGGTTAAAAAAAAATTTAATATTGATATGAAAGATAGTAAAGAAAACTCCCTAATGGCTACCATTAGGCGCAATTTCATTAAAACTCTACGGACTACTAATAGTGCAAAAGTTTTTTTTCTTTCGCGAAATAACTAAAGTTTCTTGCAATATTGGCTCTGTCTATATATAATTGAGCTCCATAGCTCTGAGCTTAAGTACTAAGAAGTTGGAGTATTCAGCCTACAGTTTATGAACTTTGTACTTAGATCATTGAACGAAAATACTCAACAAAGATAAAGGAAAATAAAATAGATATCCCTAAGATAATATGGAGGAATTAAGGATCTTAAAATGAAATACATTTCGTTAAAACATACACCATTTATTATTTCATCAATCATACGAAATTATCCCGTTATAAAAACAAATTCGACAAAAATAAAAGTAATATTAAAATATTGACAACAAAATAAAATATGAAAATGTTTTCATTCGCAGCTTTGCTTTTCCTATAATGCTTGGAAAAGTGGATTCTATGAAATCAAAGCTTATATGGAAATTGCTTTTTCCAATTTCTGCTGTAGGTATGTTCAAGTTATTAAATACATAATTTACTACAAAAAAAAAACATCAGAAACAGGTTTATGAATATTTATTTTATGTGGGGAGAAATAGGTACGCAGGCAGATTGATCAAGCTATGCATAACCAGTTTATGCAGATCTTTCACTATCCGGGAAATCTACAAGATGTAAACATACCCTTGACGAAGCCGGTAACAGCATTGTGCACACCACACTAAAGTAACCCTAAGCAAAAATAATTGCTGGGAAACGACTTTTTTTTTTAGATCAAAAAATTCCGTTTTACGATAAAACTCAATGTAACGCACTCAAAACATTGTGCTGACGGATGCAATAACTAGGAAACAGGTCAGGAAGGCACTTAATTAAATTTAAAAAAACTTGTTAAACAGTTGGAACTTTGACCTCCAATATCTCCGTAACTAGAAGGTTCCCAGGTATGGTCCAGAACAAAAAAAATATAGCAATGATGGGGAGTACAAGTGCCCTTTGGCTTCGTTAAGAGTTGATTTACAGCCTGTATTTAAAGCGAGGCCATGTTATGCTGGAAATGTATAGCTTAATATGTCACCGTGTGTACATGTTTAGAAACAAAAAACAAATCAAAGCATATGAAAATTATATCCATTAAATAAAACTTCTTACTAATTACAGAAATGTCAATTCAGTTTATATAGAACTTTTCTACCCCGCTAATGTCCAGAAAATATACCTAGATTCCGTTTGACAGCGTTTTTCGTGACGAGTGAATTGATGTTAACAGAGTGTTTGTGTTCTTTTACAGAATTTGTTTCTATTGAAGATGTGGTAAACAAAGTAATATTATGAAAATTGTCGAAAGGAACATTTTCAATTGTTTTTTTTTTACGAACAAACATTGAAAGTATAAAAAATATATAGGTACATAAAAATCTGGCTGTTTGACTAAGTTGGTCAAGAATCATTAGATCTGTCAATTTTGCAATATTTCTTTGTTTACATTGTCGGAAAATTCTATTAGAATCAACTGTACTTGATTTACATAATTGATGTGAATTTGTTGTACTAATTTGATGTCGGAATGGAATGCCGTGTGTCGTGTGCCTTAACTTAATATTTTTTTCGGTTTTGTGTGTCCTTTTCAAATTAACCACTTGATGTTGTATTTTCTTAATATGTTTTGTACTTACGTAAGTATCCTACATTTAATTATTTATACATTTGACTTATTTCAAACTTCATGAATTACACTACTTATATGCATTTCGTCGGGAGTCTGTTTAGGTAACAATTTGTATTTAAACAGAAGGGCGGCAAAGAAAAAAAAATCAAGAAAGGCAAGAAAAATCTCGGATTCGTCATAAAAATAGTCATGCAATTTGCCTCAAAAGAAGTTATTTGAAAGAATATACAAAAGTCCTTGAAAGGATAACATAAACGCTGATCCATATGAAAACGTTTATAAGAAAAGTTCTTTTACGAGTGTCGACAATCATATCCGAAATAACCATAAAAAGAGGGGAAAGCCGTAAAACGGGCATTAGTCCCTTCATGGTTCCGCTGACGATGCGAATTTCGGACAAGCGGATAGAAATGTTATATCTGACCACGGATTTGCATAACGTTGTCATCCTTATTATTAAAGTGGTAGAGCCTTTTATGCCAGTCATGTTTATTGGCGCATAAGATTTTTAGATTATGATATTTTTTGAAATGATATTACTATTTGGATAAGTGATCACGGAATTGCTCTAGATACTTTCTTTTTATAGCAAACCTGTTAGATTTTTTCTTCCAAAAACTGTGATAATTTATTCGATGTCAGATTTTTTTAAGTTACTTACCTACCTAATTCAAAAATAATATGAAGAATTAAAACGTCTCCTGTACGTAGAACCCCATAGCATACATAAAAATGACGAACCAAATTATAGATCTAATCTTTTCACAACAAACCAGCATAAAATAAAGGGCGCCACCACCATTTTATAAAACTCAAAAGCGCAACTTTCCACTGAATAAAAACTTTATGCATATTCCTGAAAGTCACGTAAAAAAACGTGTTCACAGCTCCTATGAATATAAAATGTTGTTACGACATCGTCACATTAGCGACAGCCCTGTAATGTGGAACTTTGCGCACACGCTGCGTGTGGCCTCTGCCTTACGTGTAACGTGTAAAATGTTAATATTACGTCACTGTGTGATAACGATAAAACCATGTACTTCCTGGCTCAGTAGTCTTTGAATATAAATACAAGCGTAGCGGTAGTATGGTTATTGCATCAAGTTGGTATATTTTGATTCTCAAAATTTAAGTAAAAGTTAGAATAGAAGAATAAAACTATTGTACGCCAAAATTTAAACATAACGGGCTTACAAAACTAATAATTTTATGGTGACTGGTCTTATCGCTGATATCTTCCGGACAACCTTTGGATGGACATTATGAAATTAAAATAATAAGGGGGTAGTCAGTGGTGTTCTACACAAAGATTAAAGTTATTTTTTTACCATCATTTCCTGCTGAATACCAATACTATAAATGAAGCGACTGCCTATCTAGACTTGACAATCCTGTTACTGGCTAACACGATGCCTTTCGGTAAGACTGGTAGTCAGACATTCGGGCCTTTGATCACGTAACGATTGTCGGATATTTAAAAACCGGCCAAGTGCGAGTTGGACTCGCGCACGAAGGGTTTCGTACCATTATTTATAAAAAACCGGCCAAGTGCGAGTCGGACTCGCGCACGAAGGGTTCCGTACCATTATTTATAAAAATGAAAAAAAAAAAAACATTTTTCCCCGGAGTCCCGCCTTTTTTTTTTTTGTTAGGATGGGAAATCATCAAATGACTTCTTCCGCTCTGGGCGGAGCGGAAGGGAGTGTCAGACTTGACTGACTAAAACCCATCCATGTTCCTTCTTAGCCCTTTGCGTTCCAGGGGCACGGTATCTCTTTCGAACAACCCGTAGCCCTGGCAGGCATCGGCCCTCTCGGACCCCTTCCGATTTGCTGACATCTCCTTGAGGCGCGCGTGGAACACGAACGCGCCGTCGGTACGGTCTGTCGTCATAAGACGGACGGACAGTGAGCTAGCCCATTACTCACCGTCCACAGGCCCGCGCCTACGGTGGCCGGGGGCCACTGGTTGCCCCCCGACGCCCGGGGCGCTCCCGCGGTGGCTGGGACGTAAGGTTCTCTCCCTCTCACGTTCCGCCACCTCCTTCGCTAGCATGACTGCTTCGCAGAAGGAGGCGACGGCTTCCCATTCCCTCTCGCTCCGGACCATGGATTGAACCAGGGCCGGACGCGAGAGGTCGCCGCCGCCAATCGCCGCTACGAGGACACGGCGGTGCTCAGCCCAAGCCCCTGCTTGGGCTGAGCACCGCCGTGTCCCCGTACAGCTCCACAGTGTGCTCCACCGTGTCCTCCGGCCGATCCTCGCAGTGGTAACACCCGGGCGTTTCCTCCCGCCCGATTCGGTGCAGGAACCTCCCGAAACAACCGTGTCCGGTGAGGACCTGCGTCAGGCGGAAGGTGAGGGCGCCGTGGCGCCTCTCCAGCCACTCCTCAAAGAGGGGACTTATCGCCACTATTGTGGCGTGCCCTGCACGGGGTTGCGACAGTCGCTCTCTCCATGTCACCATGAGATCGCGCCGGAGGTCTGTCCGCTGAGCGACAATTTGCCGCGGCAGCGGAGTTTCCCCCCGGCGTAGTGCCTCCGCGCGCCATTCGTGCAGGCACGCGAGGACTATCGCCTCCAGATCCCATGGCGGCAATCCGGCCAAGAAGCTCGCCGCCTCGCCGCCTCAAAGAACGCGCCCACACCGGGGCCCCGTAAAGGGCCATGGATCGCACGACCCCCGCGTAGAGCCTGCGGCAGGAGGCGTTTGGACCCCCCAGGTTGGGCAAGAGCCGCTTGAACGCAGCACCTGCCCGTTCCAGTTTGGGGGCCAAACGTCGGAAGTGCTCCACGAAGTTGCACCGGCTGTCGAGGACAAGCCCTAGGTACTTCAGCGTTGACTCGACGCCGATGGGAACCCCTCCTACCGTCAGTATGGATCCCGACGGTGGCGCATTCCGAGGCCCATGAAAGCACGTGGCCTCGGACTTGTGCAATGCCACCTCGAGACCCAGTTGCCGGATTCTCTCCACGACTATCGCAACCCCGCGTGTCATAAGTTCGGCCGCCGCCTCGTGCGACCTCCCTTGTGCCAGCACCAGCGTGTCGTCAGCGTAGCAAACTACGCTGACACCGCTAGGGAGGTCGGCGCGCAGCACCCAGTCGTAGCCGATGTTCCACACGGGAGTCCCCCTTAAATATTTATTTTATTCTGTTTTTAGTATTTGTTGTTATAGCATCAACAGAAATACATAATCTGTGAAAATTTCAACTGGCTAACTATCACGGTTCATGAGATACAGCCTGGTGACAGACGGACGGACGCACGGATAGCGAAGTCTCAGTAATAGGGTCCCGTTTGACCCTTTGGGTACGCAACACTAAAAATGACATGACGTGACGTGAGACACGGAGGGGTTACTGTATGTTATATTTGGTCCAGACCGGTTGCAATGACCGTAGCTGAACCTGTGATCGACCGTGCGGCTGTTATTTTTTAGCCTCCTGCTACTCTAAAGTAGGTAAATTTGAACATGAAAGAGAGAGAAAAGTCTGTTATTGTCTGTAGATAATGATATTAAAATAAAATAATAATATGATCTAAACTAATAAGTATTATACAGAGGAAAGATTTGATTGTTTGTTTGTTTGCATTGAATAGGCTCCGAAACTACTGGTCCGATTTGAAAAATTCTTTCAGTGTTAGATAGCCCATTTATCGAGGAAGGGTATAGGCTATATATCATCACGCTACAATCAATAGGATTGGAGCAGCAATGAAAATGTTGCGAAAACGGGAAAAATGTGACGCAAACGAAGTTGCGCCGGACAGCTAGTAATGAAATAATTTCAATTCCTGGCACATCGAAAATTGTAACAAAGCTCTAAACAGTGCAGTGTATTGGAAAAAAAATACACATTCCAAATATTGTTCACAACCACAACGAACAAACTTATAAACCTCGACTACCTTGAGATTCTGTAACCCTGGTACAAACATATAGTTAGTTTTACGACATCCCACATTCTGGCGATGACAGACATACAACTACTAACATGAAATCATCAATGTAACCATTAACCAGGCTTCTATTCGTGATATGTTTGTTTAATGATACATTTAGGATGATGTTATTTTAACTACTATGTCCTTTATTGCTTAGGTCCTTTATTCGTGTCCTTTAAGTTTTTAAAGACAATTTTCCTCGTTATATTTTCGTCAGAGGAAATGTTGTAGGTAATAATAAAGTGCAATAAAATAAAAGCCTCTAAATTGAGTTTGAAAATGTATTTTGCCAGTGAATAAGGTCTGGGTTCCACTCCCGGGTCGGGCAAAGTGTTGGTTTTTCCATCAGGAATTTCTCAGTAGCAGCCATGGAGTCTGGATTAGTGCCCGGTTGATGGCAATAGAGTTGGCCCCCATTACATGGTGCTTAAACATAATTGGCGAATTATTTGTGTAGGTACTATTAGATACCACACCTACACCTCTGCCTAACCGTTCGGGGATTACAGGTGTCATATTATGTAATTCATCATCATCAGCCTATAATGTTCCCACTGCTGGGACACAGGCCTCCTCTCTATGAGAGGAAGTGGGCTGTAATCCACCACGCGGGCCCAGTGCGGATTGGTAGATGTCACATGTCTTCGAATTTTAAGTTCTATGACATGCCGGTTTCCTCACAATGTTTTCCTTCACCGTTTTTGAGAGCAGCGGTGGCACGGTGGTGGCGGCCTCGACTTACGAGCAGCAAGTCGTGGGTTCGAACCAGGCAGGCACATTACTTTGTATAATTTATTTGATAATTATGTATTAAATCAATCAATTGAGAAGTATATACAGTTATCGTTTTACTTTAGGAACGTGAAGTATATTATTCATTGTTAATGAGAGACACTTCATGACGCCGTCGTTTCAATTAACCTTTGAGTTAGGTATTTCCTTTCAAGGCGAAGGCTTGCTGTTGTATACATTGTATAATCAAGGATAGGAATTATATATTTATGCAAAATGCGAGATAAATGGCTTATTGGATTTATTTTGATGGCCGTTTTTATTGGCGCCGTAGGTGATCGATTTGGATCACTCGTTGCTGGTTGAGAATACATTCGGATACGTTTTTTAAAGAATAATATGTGGTCTCTTTAAAAAAAACACATAGTTCAGAGGATTAGCGCCCTAACACATAACATATACTTTTCATATTCAAGACTGCTTCAATACCTTCATATAACTTTTAGAATTATTCAATTCGGACATTTCATTCGAAAGATATAAAAAGTTGCGTTTACTCATCTTGATCAGCTAGCTAGCTAGGCAGCACCTAAAGCGATGTAGGCGTCACTGGGGTTCGGCCCGTACGGGAGGGGAATCAATGTCAAGAAATGATTGTGTATTTGTGTGGGTTTTTTTTAAATACCCGTGCGAAGCTGGGGCGGGCTGCTAGTATTATACTATTTTACACGCGACATTTTATATGGACGAATGTTTGTTACTCAATCACGCCATAACGGCTGAACAGTTCTGAATGAAATTTGACTCAGAGATAGATTAAAGTCTGGAATAGCACTAAAGCCACTTTAATTTCAAAAAAATACATCAAAATTCAAATTCAAACGAAGTCGCGGACCATATAATATACCTTAACTTATCTTGTTACGGTCTTTATTCACTGTTAGTATATTGAAAACCGTAACGTAACCCTAACGAGTCTAATTAAAATGAAAGCCGAGAGAAAGGACATGCTTATAATATAATAATTAACTAACTTTTCTGTCTCATTCTTTTCTTGTAAAATGAGTCACTGGTTAATAAACTGGGTGGAAATTTTATCGGACTAGATCTTTTTCTGTGTTCTTTTCTGGCGATGTCTGACTAGATTTCTAGCATAAGTTAGAACATAGGTACACACAAAAACTCTCGACTTTTTCCTTGGGGGTAGTCAGAAACCATGGAATGCTACCTGCCATGATCCTTTTTTTACGGATGGCAAATCTTTAAATAACCTTCTTGCTCTGGGCGGAGCGGAAGGGAGTGTCAGACTTGTACTGACTAAAACCTATCCATGTTCCTTTTTAGTCCTTTGTGTTCCAGGGCCACGGTATCCCTTTCGAACAGTCTCACAGCCCTGGCAGGCATCGGCCCTCTCGGACCCCTTCCGATTTGCTGACATCTCGTTGAGGTGCGCGTGGAACACGAACGCGCCGTCGGCACGGCCTGTCGTCATAAGACGGACGGACGTTGAGCTAGCCCATTACTCACCGTCCACAGGCCCGCGATCTGCTAAGATCCTTACATACTCCTTTTGGATCGGCCAAGTTCTGTCATAGAACTGGTCATAGGTACACGCACGGTGGGCAAGTTAGAACAATCCTAAAAAAACCAGTTTTAATAATTAAAATCACGTGAATGATGAGGTATGTACATACAAATGTCCTCATGACTTTTATCCAGTCAAATCTGTAGATTGCCCTGAGCTGAGTACTTATCCTCGACAATGTCAAGTTATAAAGACCTGCTGGCCTACCATGGCGTCTTAAAGCAGTGTTGTTTTACTCTTATTCCAGTGTTCCCACACTGGAATAAGAGATGGAGTTATACAGGATGTCTAGCGCCATTTCTTTTCCACACTGGAAAAGGAGTAAAGCAATAATGTTTTAAAATGTCATGGTCAACCACCTGTAAACTATAAAAAAGACGTAAAAACAACATATTGGTTTAAGTACTGCATTTAAAATCTTACATAAACAACAGTATTTATTGTAATCGTTAGCACACGTGTATCAGACGTCACTTCGACAAGTCTCAATAATTCACGCTTACATCACCGCAATTTACGTAGCAATATCTAAAATATTAAGCTATTAAAAATGGCTGCGTAATTGTCGAAGTCGTCAAACACTTTAATCATCATCATCATTTCAGCCGAAAGACGTTCACTGCTGAACATAGGCCTCCCCCAATGCCACATTGACATAAGGGGGGTTTTGCCATAATCGTCACGCTTGGCAGGCGGGTTGGCGATCGCAGTAGGTTGTTCCAAAAGCACAAAGAATGCTGCTGCCCATTTCTCTGGCAAGTCCCTTAGTCGCCTCTTACGACACCCACGGGATCATATGGGATGGTGCTATTCTTTACGTCCGACACCATACAGAACCACTTAAATGTTTAAAAAGAAAACGTATAGTTAATTGTCAAATTATTTATTTACTTAATACCAAAATGCTTTCTGAAAAACGTCAGATGTCTTTCACTCTGTATACATTTGTATCTTTTAAATGATTAATTATTGTAATGCATGAACAAATTGAATTATGGCTATTATTTAAATGACTGTCTTCACTATGAAGAGGGTCTAACTTTAATCTCGCTATGACATTGGGTTCCGACTTGACACTTAAATGTAATACATTAGTTGCTTAATCCTTAAACAACGAATAAATCATAAATTCTAGCCATTTAGACCCATTCACAGCTAAGTGGTGAACAGAAAAGGGTTTTTGCTTCCCCCAGAAAACATTTCCTCGCCTCGTACAAACAATGGACTGCTCAAAAAGGAACGTTTCCATTTGTATAAAATCCTTTTTTTATATTTCTTTGCCCACAAAAGGTGAAAAATTGAACCTCTTATTTTCCGACTACAGCTGAGAACCGTCTGCCTGTCTCGTCTCAGATTATTTACCTACAGCTTTAAGAAGGTGTTCGTTGAGTAAATACAATAATTGTTTAATTTATAGCGAATAACCGGAAAATTGGGTCGTGGGTAAGCTTGTATTTATTTATGACCCAATTGATTTTATAATTAGATTAACAAATACAATTTTAAGGTAAAAACTTGATTTTTTATTAATCGGTTTATGTAAACAACTTCTTTTAATAAAAAAACGAACTTGTGTCACAATTTAACGTTTTATAAAAAAAAGAAAGTTTGGAAGAAGAATTCCTGGCAGGGTAAAGCGTAAAAGGCTGCAATTTTTGTCAAAGCTTCAACACGTTCGTCACACGTGCTGAAAGTTTCAGATTGATTTGTGAAAGCGACACAAAAATCCTTTTACACGAATGTTCATCTTTCAACATAAAAGTTCCGACTAAACAGGCTGAGTCTTGTGCAATGGGATAACAGTGTGAACATCTTTTTATTCTTTTTATAAAATTTAAAAAAGAAAATTCATTCGTTTCATTTTTGGCAAAATTTAACTTTAGACAAGTTAAATTTTGGCAAAAATGAAAAGAATGAATTTTCTTTTTTGTAAAAGCACAGATTCAAGGCCAGCAATTTCAAATCAAAAACACAACCTGTCTGTATACGCAAGAACGCAATAACACGTAAATATTAAAATTATAAGCTACCGCCATGTTCGTTCATTGAACTTTTATAGGGTTGCCAGCGTCGGGGACTCGTCAGAATATTAATGGCACATAATATGTTCGAAATACTTGTTACAACTTTTCCCATTACGCTGCTCAGATTTACACCAGGAAAAATGTGTTCGACGCGCAAAAGGCGCTCAGTGAAACTCAATGAAAGTTAGCCATGTTACGAGATGTTAGCGACGATTACGGGGGACTGACAATTTTTTTGATGCCCTTGTCGTTTTTATTTAGTGCGGTTTTTATGTCAGGATTATCTGTTATTCGTCAATTTAGACTGATAGACATAGGACGTTTCGAGTATGAATGTGGATGGGTATAAGAGTAGACGAAAAACAAAGAAACGATGGATGGACTGTGTAAA
The DNA here is from genome assembly GCA_949152445.1 of Cerastis rubricosa. Lineage (NCBI taxonomy): Eukaryota > Metazoa > Arthropoda > Insecta > Lepidoptera > Noctuidae > Cerastis > Cerastis rubricosa. The sequence continues at coordinate 17,191,127 of OX424532.1, forward strand.
AGATGATATGGCAAGAAAGGAGGCGCTTGATGAGATAACGAGTAAAAGAAAAGTATGTAAGAAGCAGACATGCTGTGCCGACCCCAAATGAATTGGGATAAGGGCAAGAGTGTGATGAGACAAAGGACATTTTGAAGTCACCTTGTCAGATTTCAGTAAATCTGCTTCTAAGTACATACATTAAAAACAATCATTACTTTAATGATTAAAACGTCACTCTCCAGAGATCTCGAACACAATAGAGTTATTAATGCGTTCCGAAAAAACTTTTGACATAAACCCGGAGAGGTAAAAGTTGATTCAATTTTAAAATATTCTCAAATGACAGGCTGCGAAATTCATTTTTAAATTGTTATATTGTACCGCTTTATTCGCAAACCACGATCAATGTTGAGGACCTTTGTATTCTTGGCTAGTAAACGATTTGTATGTCAGATAGCAATAAAGCCTTACAAGAAAACGTCAAACGACGAACAACGAAAAAGAAATAAAAATGGAAAAAACTTGTTACAATATTTCCCTCTCAATAAAATACTCTCTTTATTTGCATTCGTGTAACTCAAGAGCGCAAATGTGTTGGCGTAGTCGATAACGCACTTATATGAAGCTAGTCGGCAGCGTAGCGCAGACAAAAGACTCAGTTTACCTTAAAAGCCCCATTGTACCTGCATTGTTTGGCTCAAGCCCACTAAAAGCACGGTAATCGAAGGGCTGACCTTTTTCTAGAATTTATTGCGGAAAAAACTATCTTGGCAACATTTTTAATTTGCGAAATCTACACCATATGGTTGAGGGATCATGTTAATGGGTTAATGGTGGAAACAATTTTCGATTGATAAGCTTCATCACGATAAACAACAACAACGAAATTCAATAATTAATTTTGATGTTTTTGTTAGTAGATACCTACACATCTTTGAATTATATAAGTGAGGGGTTTTCAGTCCAGGGACGGATAGTAGGTACGCTAATGGCTCATCTCTCCTTAGATTAAAAAACTTACAAGACCTTCCAAGAATCTGAACCTCTGAAAAATATCTTCGAAACGACATTTTGTGCTTCCAGATATTCTATAGCTCTCTTAGTCATGCTACTGATATTGATTTTGCTCATTTATATAGAAAACATAAAAGACTATCCCCCCACACACGTGGTGGGTAGTGTCCGCAGATTTCCGATACTTCATAAAAATACAAATAACAGGTGTTATTTACCAAATTTACACAGAAATGTACAAAATGTTATCAGCTTCATTGACATTGTCTGTTTATTGTACTCTTTATGTTTTGGAGGCGTATACTTTTAGGGTCAACGCACAGTTATAAGCACTGTATCGAATCAGCATCATCTCAACTCGTGCCGTGCGGTATTCCTTTATTGAAATTCTATACTACAAGTGTGCTTTATAGGTAGGCACCATAACCGCATCACCATAGATCGAGCTTAGCTAGTATTTTTATTTTATCAAAATCATTTCGTTCTTTTGGAACGGTACATATGGTTTATACACAATTGAAAGTTAAAGTAAAAGTAATAAACGGCCCTTTTTATAAAATGAGGTAAGTTGATGCCGATCCAGTGCTGTGCTTTTAAGTATGATATGAGCTTTAGTGAGCGATATCAGAGCGTTGAATGGCGGCGATAAAAATAGCGGGCACATGCGCTCCTACGCCAGATGCCCCGTGACCTTACGCTCGGCGGCTCGGCCCGTTTTATAACCAACATATGCACCACACACTATAAATATTGGCACCGTTTCCCGTTTTTCACACTACATTAACATTTGGAACAAATCGCCCATTGTCCTTTTGACAGCGACAACCTTCAACGTTACAATATGAAATTATAAACTGATGTCAAACTGTGATTTGAGATTGATGGAGCGTTACTGTAATATTAGTCTTTGGCTGAGTATCGAGTACACCAAATCTATACGGTATTATTATAAGTCGCGTATATTATAAATAAGTCGCGCTTGGTGTCTATGTGTTTTTTTTTTAAACTTTGCCCCACACTAGGAATTTCTCTTGTATCGTGGGTGCGTTTACAAACATTTAAACTAACATACACAAAAAGCCAGACCCGGAACAACTATCTGTAGGTCATACAAATATTTGTTCCGTGCGGGGATCGAACCCGCGGCACGCAGCGCAGCAGTCGATCACTCAACCACTGCGCCATTCGTGTCGTCGTTGCCGTGTTATTCTTCACAACTTTGCAGCGGATTTTGATGCAGTTTTCACGATTTTTTATGTAGACATTTTATACATGTAGTATAACAATCAATATATCAAACTGACAAAAAAAACCGATATTTTATCCTGTCGTATAACCGTGCGAAGTAGTAATGTAGCTATCATTAAAATAATCTGTTCTACCGGTGATATAAGTGTATTGGAATGTGTTGATGAAGCCATTGTCGCTAGATGGATACCATACAAAGTAAATTAATCGAATGTGGCGAGAATACAGTGGGCAGCTCTGGGATCAGTGACCTTCCTTCACGCTTTGAGTTTCTTGTGTCTCCACGGTAAACCACATGAAAGGGTTGAGCAAAGCTGGCAAAGGTCAAGTAAAGGCGATTGGGCAAAACAATAATATGGCTGACTGGTGACTAAATTATTGTTAATGTTCGAGACCCAGTCTGAAGACCTCAAACATAATCTTGTATTAAATGACAAGCCGTGTGGCACAAGATTTCTCTTCGGCAGAAAGGTGGTGAACTTCCAAAAAAAAAACACGCTTTATTTAATTCCTCCTTTAAGCGATGACTGCCTCGTTGGTCTAGTGCGTAGCACCGCAAGCGTGACTTCTGAGCATGAGGTCCCAGGTTTGATTCCTGGGTCGGGCAAAGTGTTATTGGGTTTTTCGGAGTCTGGATTTGTGCCAGGTTGATGACAATAGGCGCATCTCCTATTCAATGGAACTTAGCATAACTGACGAAATGTGGGAGTACTATTAAGTACACCCTGCCTAATTCTTCTGGGATTACAAGCGTGACGTTTTATCTAAGGGACACATCAAAATGATCCCTTAGTGTCCATCTTGAGACCTTTGTGCAAAACGCCATGCTTCTAGACCAAGTGGTTTAATCTGTTCGATGTCTGCTAGAGATTCTTTTTTTATTTTTGTTCAGTAGTTCATATGGATATAAAAGGCGGTGATATCGATGATCAGATTGATGATGATGATGATGGAGCTGCCCAAAACACTTTTGAAACAGTTTATAGTAAAACTGTGACTGGTAGTGAACCGTCAGCTAGTTAATTATTCATCAAAGCAGAATATTGAATGGAGTTCGTTTGCGTGCAATATTTTGGTTTTATTCATCCGTTGAACAATGAAATTGTATTCCGGACTTTTGAATATTCAAATTTTTCGTAGTTCTCCGAAAATACATATGGATTTAAGAACAAAGGTTTTTTTTGGGCACTAACAGGTTTTTACAATGTAGATCAATGAATAAAAAAAAACTGAATAAATAGATTATTGTTAATTTAATGGCAAGAACTTACAACCACTATAATAAAACTTTGCTACAAGGGTAACATAATCTCTACTTAAATTATTAGCTGTGCCCCGAGGTTGCACCAGTCGCTTCTCTTTTTTCTTAGCTCCCTCGTTTGTTGTTGCGTGATGTTAAATACCATAAAACTTTTTCTCAAAAAATAGGGTCTCAAATGCAAAAAGACTTTGTAGTTCCGGAGATCATCGCGTTCACACAAACAAACTCTTCACTTTTATTATGCACTTACCTCTGCAGTGAGAGGACCTAAAAACGCCACAGACACCATGATTAACGAGGCATATTCTGGGCCCAAGAAATCGAATTATGTCGTACCATTGCGGCATCGATACGAATGGAGAAGACCTTGTTTATACTAGTACAGTTTTGTTTTGGAAAACTGCTGTTTTGGGAATGGCATCTCGCAGTTCAACCTAGGAGGTTGTCTTCTGCTTAACCGAACTATCCTGTGGGTGCCTTAAGAGTAAGGCCTCCAGCCAGGGCATAAAAACTTACAAACTAAGCGACTACACGCTAAGGGCACCCCCTGTGGGGTACGAGCCTCGGCTTAGGGCGTCTAGAAAACTGCGGAAATGACCATACCCATTAGTAATATTGTCACTATTCGTCACAGACAGAAACTAGACTTCAGAAGCAAAGTAATGGAATCTGGAATCCATGACTTTTTTCTCACGTCTAGTAGATTCTATCACATTTTGTAAATCATCATCATCTGCCTAGCCCAAACTATCTTGGGGTCGGCTTTCAGTCTAATCGGATGCAGCTGAGTACCAGTATTTTACATGAAGCGACTGCCTATCTGACCTCCACAACCCAGTAACCGAGTGAGAGACGGGATGTCAGACTTTTTTTTTCTGAATGGCCGTAACGACTGTCAAAGATCTACAAATGCCAGCCGGGACCAACGGCTTAACGTGCGAGGCACGTTCCGAGGCACGGAGGAAACTCGGTATGTAATTATGGTCACCCATCCACGGACCAACCTCGGCCAAGCACGGCTTAACATTTTGTAAATCAATGCTTACAAAATACCAGTTGCATTATGTCAATCTCGCTACTAAGGAGCAGATGCCGAGCATCAAGCACAAGCCTATCCAAAAAGCTCTGATGATGATGAATGCAGAAAACAAAGAAAGCATCTCCCTTAAATTACGAGGAAAAAAGTATTAAGCCTGCCGTATATCACTGAAATACAACTATGATTAAAGTGTACGCGGCCGACATGATTATTTATACGTTCATTCATCACATTTTTCTTTCTTAACTCCCTGTACCAACGGTGTGTTTACATCTTAACACTGCCACACGATTTTCACATTTATTTTAAAGAAGTAAAGCGTATTTTCTCGTGTGTTTAAATAAATGTACGATATTTTTACAGGGGCTAATTTATAAATTCTCTGTATCACATTTTATTCCTGTTTGATAACGAAATCAATTCTGATATATTGCGTTCGTAATATACATAGATAGCTAATTTAGGAAGATGGAAAGATGTGATTTCGGTTGCTTTATTTAAAGGAATAGAGACATATGAAATCGAAGGGAATAGAAATACGTGATGAGTGAGATAGTATATAGTTTTAGACGTGAATAGCGCCAAGTTTTGGACCAACAGATGGCAATCGGCTGAAACGTTTATTGTGTGGCCAGATGTGTCGCTTTTACTCCTAAGGATAAATAAGTACTTACTTATATCTGTCACCAGAATAAAATACTATTTATAATTTATAGAAAAAAAAAACGTGATATATATTGCCCCAATTTTGATTGACAATACTTTGACAACAATAACAACTTACAGGATGTCCCTTAAAAACATCAAAACTGACATTACTCAAACAACAAACAAACAATAATCACAAAAACCTTTTACATTTTTCAGTACAAACAAACTATAACAATAAAACGAAAATTTATCAATGCCCAACAAACAGCTCACATAATAAATACACGAAATATACAACTGTAGGTATATCGTCTAGTCATTACGAGACCAACAGACAGAAATAGAGTCACTATTCGAGAGCCGCAGATGTGTGTCAGCACCGGCTTATTTTAACCGTCTATATTATTCATAACGAAAATTAAGGGCTCGGTGTTGTCATGGAGATAATATATGAAGTTTGTAAAAAAAAAAGTTTTTATACAACATCAGGCCTGTAATCAAATCAAATCATTTATTTCAAATAGGCCAGTTACAGGCACTTTTGAATGGTCGAACAACAATAAAAATTAAGCTACAGTCCCAGTCACGAAGACATAATAACTGTGAATGTACTGTAGTTGCCCATTCCAAAGCGTAGATCTCTATGGAGAAGAATGGGCAAGAAACTATAATATATAATATGGGTGTACCTAATAGTACACCCATATTTTTTGTCCCATTTTTGTCCCAGTTATGTTTAAGTCCCATGTAATTTGAGGCGAGGATATTGTTTTCAACAAGGCACAAATCCAGACTCCGTGATTGCTACTGAGAAATTCTGATGGTAAAACCCAATAACACTTTCCCCGACCGGGAATCAAATCAAGGTCCTCTTGCTCAGCAGTCGCGCTTCCGACCAACGAGGCAGTTTACATAAGTCATAATTGTTTTATATTTAAAGTTAGTTGCTTGTGTCAGAATGATGTCAATTAGCAAAATGTTTAAACTGCCCTTAAAATGAACGATCAATCAACTTAGTGTAATGCAATTTAATGCTGGAATAGGGCCTTCAACAAATGGCTTTTAAGTTTTCAGCACTTCATAAAATTAAAAAAAGAACACCTTGTATAATATTTCATATACTACTGCTACAAGTTGTATAAAAATTTTAACAAAAGTCTGTTACAATTTTAAGTTAAAAATTGTTATCATTAAAAGTTTTCTTCTAAAACTTTAAGAAATACGAAGATGAGATTAAAAACAAAATTGTTTGGAAAATTGAATGTAAGTTGTTAGTTCCAAGATTTTACTCTTATTCTTTAATAAACTTATAATTTGAATTTACTATCCTCACTACTCCAATAATTTACGTTAGCGCCAACAGTGGTCTCCGATAACTTTATCAATTAATTTACTAAGTAGGCAATTGAACTAAAGTATTCATTAGAAGTTATGACTATCGTACTGATAAAATATTCAGTTACAATTTCTGTACTATTAATCGTAAAGATAAGAACTGAGGAGGCCTAATATTATGAATTAAATAACAAAATACTCCGAGACATTTATTCGTTTAAAAATATCCAGTAACGGATCTCCGTATTTTACACATATATTTCGGAAGTGTTCAAATGAAATAAAATTTATTCAACAATACATAACAGGTATTATGAAAAAATGAAAAATATATTATTATAGATTTACAAAAAGCTTAATATACAAGGAATTGTGTTTAAAGCCTCCTTTTTAGGCAAATATTACCTGTTTTAGGAGACTCCGCTCTTCTATATCTTAAATGTAGTGTTACAATTTACAATTAAATATCTTGCTATTTTTATCTCTCAAGATGTTAGAATGTTGATCATTCTAACATCTTGAGTATGTATGTATTATACGTACATTATTATTATACGTAGATTATATTAGTATTATCAGCATTACAAATCCTAAATTTACCATACGGTATTTAGTTTTTGTGAGAGCAGCGGTGGCCCAGTGGCGGCAGCCGCGACTTACGAGCAGTAAGCCGTGGGTTCCAACCCAGGCAGGCGCGTTACTTTGTGTTGGTCATTTCATCACCGCCTCTCTCAAAAACACCTTTTTTCCGTGGCGATACGCAGAAACTACATAGCGTCCACTGCTATGACCCTTACCTTACTTACCCCAGTTTACCTTCAAATATCGGAGTGATTGATAGCCTTCTGTTCTGACTGCCAAGTCATAGGTCTCGTTCGAACCCAAGATACGCAACTCTGATATTTCGGATTCATGTGCATATTGTTTAGATACCACTTGCTTCTGTGAAGGAAAACATCGTAAGAAAACCAGCCTGAAAGATATTTCTCGACGGCATGTAAAGCGAAGTCAGAGGCCCATAGACTGCATAAAAACTCAAACTCCAGGTTAGGCGTAAACCACACGAAAATAAAGATCGGATCATACACTCACGTATATTTTTTCGTAGAGGTAAAGTTTGTAAGTTTGAGTGTAAAGGAATGTAAACTTAAAAAACCGGCCAAGTGCGAGTCGGACTCGCGCACCGAGGGTTCTGTACAAAAAATATTAAAAATATTTTTATTATATGATGTAATTAAATTTAGGGTTTTCGCAATTTTTCATTTATCTGTGCTATAACACGTTACTTCGTACCAAATTTCAAGATTCTGAGTTCACGGGAAGTAGACTGTAAGTTTTAATTCCCTTGCGAGTGTCAAAAAATTTGCGAAAATTTGCGGCATAAACGGCTGTATCTTTTGATTGCATTGGCTTAGAAGAAGGCTTGATTTTTTCACAGCTTCAAGGGACAGTAGATCTGAGTATTTGATATAAATTCCAGCTTGATACCTCCACGCATTCCTGAGAAAAAGGGTCTGGACAGACAGACCGACGGACATACGGACGGACAGACAACAAAGTGATCTTATAAGGGTTCCGTTTTTTCCTTTCGAGGTACGGAATCCAAGAAGAAAAACTCATCCCTTTTAGAAAGCTCCTTTATTACCGACTGCCATAGGATTTTTTTATATTTATAAGCGAAGTCGCGCGCTCAAACTAGTCCTGAATATTTATCTAAACTAAAACTGTTACCCAATTTCTCTTTTGTTATTATTTAATTACAATTGTATTTGTTAGAGCCGTTTGCTATTAGATTTGTGTAACATAAACAATATAAGTAATTATAGAAGATGAAATCTTTTGCAATCCACAAATACTTTGTTAATAATTGTCGTTGAGGCTTTAATGAGGTCGCCGAAAGACTTATAGGCAAGATAATTTTAATTAAATTCAATTATTTCTAATCTTACACTATTACTATTGTTAATTGAAGTATTCATTCTTATCTTAAGTATTTAACTGCGTTTCGGCATAAAATAATATAATATTGTTATTTTAGCGAACAAAAAATAATCCATAGCCACTATAATCATCATCATCAGCCTATAATGTTCCCACTGCTGGGACACAAGCCATATCTCTATGAGAGGGTTTGGGCTGTAATCCACCACGAGGGCCCAGTGCGGGTTGGTAGATGTCACATGTCATCGATTTTTAGTTCTAGGACATGCCGGTTGCCTCACGATGTTTTCCTTCACCGTTCTTGAGGGCAGCGGTGGTGAAATAAATTACACAAAGTAATGCGCCAGCCTGGGTTCGAACCCACCACGGTTTACTGCTCGTAAGTTGGAGCTGCCACCACTGGCAACCGCTGCTTTCTAGCCACTATAATTTTCACTGATTTTCACTACTGTAGAGATATTTTACAATTTATTTTTTAAATACAAACCACTTTCCAATGAAACCACTTTTCAGAATGGTTTTCCGACCGCAAATCAGTAAATACACTAGCGAATGGTTAAGCACGCGTACTTACTTCACAGATGTCCATTTCAATTCGGCCGATATCGTGGGATACATTACCGTGCGATATTTGTAATCTGACCGCACGGCATCGCACCGAATCGCACAGCATCGATCGGTCCGAACCGCGCCGCAAATGAGCCCATAATGTGCGCCTCTTTTATTACACTTCATTATCTGTCCAGTTATTTTTCCATTAACGATTCCCTTAATGCGACCAATAAATTCAACCTGTCACAATTGTTAAAGGAAACTTTACGAGAGCTATAATTATAAATGATATCAATTTATCAAGTATCCATATTTTATTAACCGCACAAAGATTTAAATGTGATCACTTATCGGATACCGACAAAAATATAATAACCATTTTGCGTAAGCTGGATGGCAAAATGATTGATATTTTGGTACAAACGAGATAGAATTTTATTGTCACATTTGTGGGACGCTCTTTTTTATACTACCGTTTGTGATATTAAATCTAGGACAAGTACGACGGTTTGTAGCGTAACCTTAAGCCGTAAAAGGAATAGATCAGTCTTACGAGATCGTGGCATCACGTAGGGACATGAGTCACGTCATGTGTCAGCAAGCCGCGTCAATCCTGAGGTCACAACACCTGAACACTTGGCAGAGTGACAAGTTGCATAACCGACGAGCGTTAGCCGCGAAAACAGGAAACACAGACTATTTAAGTAACCATTTTAAACCTCAACACAAATATACGAACGGTCGATGGAAGACGGCACGTGACTTATTTTGTTTGTTTTTTGTTTCAGGTAAGTTTACTACTGCTCTATTGCTTGCTTCGGAAAATAGGGAAGGTATAAGGACAAATAGTATGTAAGTATGCCAGAAAACAGGAGGTTTGAAGTAGGTAAGTAGGTCAATTGTCGAAAAGCTCAACACTTCTAGAATTATTTTACATTTGTTTCGCGCACGGCGCCACCTTTTAGATCCATAACTATTCTATCTTTGAAACTGGAACCAACCATGAAGATTCACAAAGTTTCATTGAAATCCGCTGGGTGGTTTCGGAGACTAGCGTGTACGTGATGTAATATATTAAGAAATTTCAAATACATTATCCATACTCGAATCTAGTTCTTAAGTGGGCACCTTTCTGGAGTCCGGATTTCACAACAAGAAGTTGATAGAAAAAGCCAAGGCCAAGTGTCGGATTATCTCCATAGCAACACAAAAAATGTCTTTGAAGCTCTGGTTTCGCCACTGAAATTTTATATCCTTTTAATTCAATATTTTTTTTAGGATTTCGTCATAAAAAATGTACTGTTGTGAAAGAAACGCTCTCGTTAAGATTTGATTGAATTTAACTAAAAGAGCAAACTGTAAGACTAGGGAAGACAAAAGAAATGATAGATGGACTGTGTGAATGATGATTTGGTTAGAAAGGTAGTGACTCATGAGATGACAACTAATCGAGTTGTATAGAGAAAGAAGAAGAGATGCTGCGGCAACCCCAAATAAATTAGGATAGCAGCAAGATAATGATGAACAGACTGTTGTTGAGAGACAACAGCCGCCAATAGTAACAACTCTTGTGACACCTACTTACTGAATTTACGTAACAGTAACGATTGTAGAAAGTTGTAAACTAAAGACTAAAGTAGAATAGAACATCGCATCAGGTCTCAAAGCACCATTTTTAATGTCACTTTTTTGTAGTCAATAAAAACTGTGTGTTATTCAGATTAGTTAACACTCTCGCCGCAATTCCGTTTTCCAAAAATCGTATCCAAAACTGATTGGTTTGAATACTCCAGCCAGACGTAGTGAAATATCACAAGTTTACCTTTGCATATGGAATTTGATACGTGTGATGCGAACGGTATGCTTCGTCTATTTTTCCGCTGAAAGAGGAATATTTTTTTGGGAAAATGGCGCCGTATACGAGTACTTTGAAATATGGAGCAGGGGAATAAAAGTTGTGGGAATATCAAAGTGCTATCATTTCGACCTACACTATGTCAATTGCATTCATATTAAAGTTTTCATTTTTTTGCATTCATATGAGCTCGGAAACTATTGAAAACAGGCTGTTTTCGTATAATTATTTTAAGTCCATAATGGTAAACAGAATAATGAACATAGAGCATTGTTGGAAAACAGAATTACTGCTCTGATCATATTGCCCTGTGGTCTTTGATTGTAATGGAGAGGTCTAAAACATAAAAAAATAACAGCAAATATTTCGAACATTAACTTTACACCTAATTATGCCTGTATTAAACAACATAATTCGACTATAATTATAAAGTTTCGAATTCCACAAAATGAATTAGTACAATCAACAGAATTAGAAATTAGACACGAAATTCCGACGATCTATGTAGACATAGATCGTCGGAATTTCGTGCCTAATTTCTAGAATTTTAGCGACTATTTCAAGCAAATTAATCTATAAAGTTAGCTTAGTAGGGTGCTAAAGTCTGTTCCAGACGTCTGCGGAGATTTGAACATTATCTTTGATTTGGAAATATTTGATCTTTTGGCCTGTAAAAGCCGCTTAAAGCGTTAAAGCCTTGTACAGGAGAAATGGAAATGAAGAACTTCTAGATTAATCTAGGATTCATTTCGATAGGGATGATATCGATTCCCTAGCTCGAGTTATTCCGTTTCGTATACGACCGTGGTTTGGTCTAGGAAATAAGAAAGTTAGTCTGAGTAATATGAGTGCCTCGTGGCACAGGGATTATGTTGAAGGGTTCTAGCAGTAGGTACTCATCTCTTTCTTACAGTAAACTATATAGCCATTTGCTTATAACAAATGCGTATACAAAAATGTAGTATGTGTGTGTGATGCAAAACAGTCTATTTTTTGGTCGTGGTCCGAACTTAAACTCGTAGTTTGACAGTTATGTGACAGTGACAGGAATAATGTTTAGCTTACCTAAGCCTAGTGCTGTTTAAGTATTTTAGCATAATTGAAACCAACGCCCCATCTTGTTTTCAATACAATTTCTTGACATTTTGTTTTACCACTGCAATGGCGCTAACCTGTCAATGTCATTAAAGCGCCAAAAGAACCATACTGCACGATACCTTTCTTGCAGAGAAACGTTCACAGATCTCGACCTAAGTGTTTTACAAAAGGAAGAAGTCTATCAACAAGTGCTAAACTACACTCAATCGGTATAATACCAACTTGTCAACTTTATCAGTGTTTTCAAAGCCACATGAAATATGTATATTATGTAAAATATCACCAAAACCCCACCACACAAAAACAGTAAAGAGATTAAAGCTTACCCTTTTAATAATTAATTTACTTATAGTAGGCTTAGCGGGAAAATTCACCTAAGCGACCTTTTATGTATCTAGGCGGATAATAAAAGGCCATTGACTCACAAATGACGAAAAAATAGACCAACATTTACCTAAGTATAGCACTAAACGCCATTTGTTTAGCTAAATTAGGTCATTTAGTTTATTATGATACCTGTTACTATATTAGCATAGCGTAGTACTTATCCGCTGTTTCACTTATACTAAGCGACACCTAATGAATGCCTAAATATTATTGTACTAATGAGATTTCAAGTCTCGAGGTTGAGGGTAGCTTTGAGTGCGCTATTGTTTAGGCGCTCATAAGGTAACCTAATCATTAATGAAAACGGGATTAAGACTAGCATAAAATTAGGATCAAACAAAATCATAACGTAGCATTGCGCCTTGTAATCCCGGAACGGATAAGCAGAAGTGTCTCTAACAGTATACCCACAGTTCGCCAGTTATGTTTAAGTCCCATGTAATTGAGGGCGAGCCTATTCCCACCAACCGGGCACGAAGGCCCGCTGGCTGTTACTGAGAAATTTCTGATGGAAAAACCCAAAAACACTTTGCCTGGCCCGGGAATCCAATCCAGGACTTCATGCTCAAATCACAGGTATTAAAAATAAATTCTCAGCTCAGGGCTGCCGCAAACCTCCTGAAGCATAACAAACCATTAGTCTGCCGTCAGTTTTTGCTTCTTCTTTTAAGTGATGACCCTATTAGCATTCCTTAGACAATAATTTAATATCTCCATAGTCCTTTGGCAAAACGATTTGCGATGACATCTTTCTTCCTTTTTCAGAGAATTATTCTTGACACTCTCATTTGTTTAGCGTTTATTTTACGTCTTATTTTTTTTTTTGTTTTTCTTTGTCCATTATAAAGGCGATTACAATTCGTGATTTGAGAGCAAAATTGATGGTACAAAAAATGAATTTTATCCTCATAAATAAGGTATGAGCACCATGACTTTGACCAACTTTGACTTTTTGCTGCTCAAATTCCGGAATGTTTATGACTTAAAAACCTGCATAATTTATTTGTATTGAGATAATAGCATTTCCAACATTCATAGTCTATATCAGGAGCACATATCCGTTTCTGGTAACAAGACTGCAGGTTGTTAGACTTTGGGGCTCAACTTACAAAATATTTGTATAAAAAATCGGCCAAGTGTGATTCGGATTCGCGTACCGAGGGTGCCGTAAAAAAATTATTAAAAATATTTTTATTATATTATGATGTAACTAAAAATTTCCGGTTTTCGCAACTTTTCGTTTATCTGTGCTATAAGACGTTGCTTCGTACCAAATTTCAAGATTCTGAGTTCACGGGAAGTACCCTGTAAGTTTTGATTCCCTTGCGAGTGTTGAGAATTTTTAGATAATAATTACATACCCAGTTTCTTCCATGCCTCGGAAAGCATGTTAGCCGTTGGTCCCGGTTATCATTTGTAGATCTTTGACAGTCGTAACGAGTAGTCAGAAGCCAAAAGTCTGACATCCAATCTTACCAAGGGGATCGTATTACCCAGTTACTGGGTTGTTGAGATCAAATAGGCAGTCGCTTTATGTAAATTACTGGTACTCAGCTGCATCCGGTTAGACTGGAAGCCGGCCCCAAGATGGCTTGGGAAAAGGCTAGGCAGGTGATGATGACCCTGATACTAAAAGGTATAGCGTCATTCAGGCAGTCGCTCAATGTAATATCCTGGTATTCAGCTGCATCCGGTTAGACTGGAACCCGACCCCAACGTAACTTGGGAAAGGCTACGCGATGATGAACCTCAAAATTGGAATCATAATTTCAAGATAAGCTCTTTTAAATGATGTTAAACCTGCAGCTAGGTACGTAGTATCTCTTCTCCGTGTCGCTGGCACGACAGTTTTATATTTTGTTGGCTCAAAACAAGCACTTAATAATATTGACGTTCGTGACTTTACATAAATAAACATATAGGTAACGCTTCTGAAATTTCATTTTAATGAAGTTCCACAACACATGCCTAGATATGTAGGGTACAACATCGGATTTTAATATCGGCCGGTCCGTCCGATAACTGGATTGTTATCGTATGAATACCCGTGCCGGAAAATGGGTGAGCCGGAATGTTGGCGGCGAAAAACATGCTGGCATCCGACCCCAGCTGATTTAATATCGTGTTCGGTTGAATTCCTATAATGATATCGATAGGCTCTCGACAAACATCTGGTAATGATCCCTGAATTGGAAGTTGATTTTGGGTCCACTTATTTTCCACTTTTTGGGTATGTTGGACGGTCGAATATTATTAAGACCTACTTTAGCTTACTTCAACTGCTGTGACTTCGAACTAGGTTGTTAGTGACTTTTAGTTATATTTAAAGTTGATTATAATTATTAACAATCGTCCTATAGGTTAGCTTTAGTTGAAACGGTTGAGCACGTAAGCGGCGTGCGGTGAGATGTGTGCTGTGTGCGGCGTGCGGTGAACGGTGTGCTGTGAGCGGCATGCTGCTTTGCGCAGCTCCGCTCGTTTCCACGTTGTCCGGTCGACGAGTCCGGGATTTATCCACCAAGTGGGCCTATTACGGGTAGGGGATGACACACATCTTAGAATTTTTGGTTCTGGAATATCCCTGGTTTCCTCACGATTGTCTCCGAGCAGTGTTTCTTTGGCCAGCAATTTTGAGAGCAGTGGTAAAAATGCCTACCTATATTCGACCTTATGACGTGGAATTCGGGGTTGATACTATCACTGCTCAGTTTTAAAGCATCCATTTTAAGTTTTTTTTTTTACATATGTACTCCTTTTGTGTCCAGATAGCGGACCCATTATTCATAAAACCTGTCACTCGATAAACGTTTTTATCTTCATAATATCTTTTCTTTGAAATACAGAAGCTCACATAAGCATGTTCTAATGCCCGTTGATTCGCTTATAGAGCTTGTCCGGATAAAACGCTTTATTGTGTTGCCTTTCTCGATAACCGATCGGTAATATGGTTCAATGCGGACAAGGTTTTAGGAGTATTATTAGAACTATCTTTTACATAATACGTAATATCGCGCCTGTTTTCCTCAAAGGGTTAGGTAGAGGGGTCTTTGTTTTTGTTGGTTATTTTTCTTGGTTGAACGAGTGAATAAATTGATTTCAAACGGGCATTTTTATTACGCCTTGAGTTAATTGAAGAACCCTTACCTAATTCGCAGATTTCTACAACAGTTTGATAGACATTGATAGAAAAACTTTGCGGCTGAGCGATTTCCCATCTGTAAATTTATGAACTCACAACTTCCATCACCTTTTGGGGATGATTTTCAAAAGATCTCATCCTCGTTGAAAAAGGTACTCTTGTGATAAATTCTCCTAGACCCATAACTGGAATTCCCTGCCGGAGTCTGTGTTTCCCGATAGCTACAATCTAGGGGTCTTTAAGTCAAGAGTGAATAGGTTTCTTCTAGGCAAGCGTGTTTCACCGTCGACCAAATCATCGCTTACCATCAGGTGAGATAGTGGTCAAGCGCGGACCTACAGATAATAAAAAAAAAAAACTTGGCTGTGGGTTGACTTTCAGAGAATTTAAGATTTTCATGTACATAAATTATAAGCATTTTATTTTTGCATAGTTACTTCTAGTTGATTGAAGGTGGAACTCGAAGTTCGAATTTCAATTATAAAAACGTAGCATTTCAAACAAATTAAGGAGTGTTAGCTACACTGAAGCAGTAAAAACTGCATTTTTGTAAACAACTGAACAAATCTCCATTGAACAATACAATTACCAGCATTCCGCCAATTAAGCCCAGCCGGCCGTACTTTACTGAATAATGTAATTATTGCAACCCAATTACATTGTTGAGCGTCGGATACTTCTCAGTGTTTAATCTTATTCCACGGTTTAGGATTCCGTATTGAAACAGCAAATTATGGAACCTTAGTTTGGTGAAGATCTTATCTATCCATTAGGCGAGATTGAGGTTAAAAGGAAGCCCATCCACGCTATACATACTAATATTATTAATGCGAAAGTCACTCTGTATATGTGTCTGTCTACTTTTTAAGATATACGGCTGAACGGATTACGTTAAGGTAAATTATAGAGGAGCTCGTGGCTAAATAATAACAGCCGCACGGGTCGATCTTTAAGGTTAAGCCGTGCTTGCCGAGGTCGGTCCGTGGATGGGTGACCATAATTACATACCGAGTTTCTTCCATGCCTTGGAAAGCATGTTAAGCCGTTGGTCCGGGCTGTCATTTGTAAATCTTTGACAGTCGTTACCAGTAGTCAGAAGCCGAAAGTCTAACATCCAGTCTCACCAAGGGTTTTCGTATTACCCAGTTACTGGGTTGTGGAGGTCAGATAGGCAGTCGCTTCATGTAAAATACTGGTACTCAGCTGCATCCGATTAGACTAGAAACCGACCCCAACAAAGTTTGGGAAAAAGGCTAGGCGGATGATGTATGCAGGTAAACCATGAACTAGATGAGGATATATTTTTTATCCTGATAGCGCGTCCCCGTGGTATAGTTTGAACATCCACACGGCAAAAGGTAATTCATAAAGATAGAAAAAAAAAACACCAAAAAATGTAAACCTTGTTATAAAACTTTACAAGCGAAATTGTCACAGTGCAAAACATTTATCAATATTTGCACACAAGTTTAACAACTTATGCATGACACACATCGCGACGTTGTTGGTATTTGCGTATTTAAAGCTTTGTCTCAAGCCAGCCTTACTGTATGTTCTAAGCTACTACTCGGTCCCTTCGTAATCCAAGACTAATAGAAGCTTTTGAAGAACAAAACTGTTTCGGATTGTTCCAATCAACAAAAACTGTTGCAAGAATAGTTGACCTGTTTCTAATTATGTCTGTCAATGTTCTAATAACAAATCATCATTCAAGTTTGACAGAAACAATAACTTTCATCACTGTCTTTCATCCGTTTATTTTTAGGTTAATATTTAGTTAGATCAATGGATGGACTATGTGAAGGATAATATGGTTATAAAACAGTCTGATGAGATGACGAATAATAGAGAAGTATAGAAGAAGAAGACATGCTGCGCCGACCCCAACTAAATTGGGATAAGGGCAGGGGCTCTGTATGGTGTCGGACATATAGAATAGAACCATCCCATATCTTCCCGTGCGTGTTGTAAGAGGCGACTTAGGGACTTGCCAGAGAATGGGCAGCAGCGTTCTCTGTGCTTTTGTGACAACCGTACTGCGATCGCCAACCCGCCTGCCAAGCGTACCGATTATGGCATGTTGTCAATGTGGCGAAACTTGGGGGAGGCCTATGTCCAGCAGTGGATGTCTTTCGGCTGAAATGATGATGATGAAGGACAGGGGCAGGGCATGATGATGATGATGATTATTCAGTCTAATCGAAGTATCTTCTTGGTTATCCTGTCT
This sequence comes from Cerastis rubricosa, assembly GCA_949152445.1. Lineage (NCBI taxonomy): Eukaryota > Metazoa > Arthropoda > Insecta > Lepidoptera > Noctuidae > Cerastis > Cerastis rubricosa. The sequence goes on from OX424532.1 coordinate 17,208,856, forward strand.
GATGCCTTCCATTCTTTTCTACGACTTGTTCTCTTCAACTCAACTGCGGTAGGAGAACAGTCAACTGCAAAAAGATGTATAAGAAAGTTTCAAAGAATGGCACTCAATCCTTCTGACTACGGAACCTTAAATTCCCGGTGTTTTTCCCATCTCTAGCCGAAGCAATGTGCCTTGATTATCTCGGAGTAATTAAATCACTGAGTGGATAATGTGGGTCCAAGAATGCGAAGTAAAAGACGCCCTTCTTTGGGAAAAGTGTTGAGATTGAATGTTGGGGACCGGGAAGAACGTGGGATGGAACTGGAGGATACAATTAGATGTTATTACGCAACTTACGGCTTTTTAAATCTTCCTTGTACTAAAGTCTTTTGGATATTTTTTTTTTGTGAGTTCGTTCTCAAAACACAAGTTGAATAATAACTTTTCAAGACAATTTCTGCCATTCAAAGATGATAATGCCTATAGAACTGTATATTGCGTGAATATAAATTGCGTGAAAGCGAACTATTTCTATAAAGTAAAGTTAAGATAATTTTACTTTCAGGCCGTTTTAACAAATTACCACTTCAATAGAATTCCTTATTATTCTCCAAAGACTGTTGTATTCTCTCTTCTAAATCAAGTCTCGAAATGTTTTATGCTCCGTATATTTCTGTGTACAGGGCGCTCCACATATTAACAACAACTATACAGGCACAAAGGGAACGTAATTGTGTCACAATTACTTTTCTTTTGTGTACACTACTGAGACTTTTGTTCATATTTTTTCGATACCAATGTTATTTGTTCACACCGTTTAGTATACATACAAACGAATTCGGCTTGTAAATGCTTGCAGCTAAAGTGTTATTTCCATTTCAACCGCGATGGTGTGACAGGTTGTATTTTTTTTGTTTTTGAAACCGTTAATTCTTTTCAGGGGTTTCAAATCATGAACTAATTCATTTCTTGGTTTGTCCTTAGAAACACCGTGTATTTTTATGGAATTGATACCGTTTTGATGGGAATTGAGTTACATAATTTAATTCGTATATTGTATGATTACTGTTGAAGTTAGGCCAATGTCTTGACCAACCAAATATCCATAGCATAGCCATTAAATTGATTACAGTAGCTGTCTCGAAGCCAATATCAACAGTAATGGTACCCACACACATTATACAAGATTTACTTTACACCGTGACGTCATATTTCTATTGTCTGGCGCGATAATGGACGACAGGGATGCCAGGCAACGTGGCAAACTACAAACTTGCCATACTTTCGTAATGCCATTCTCATTTGGGTGGTGTAAATACCACGGCCTTTGTGGATACCCTCATTGATGTCTCGTAGCTGTCTGAAATAATGCGTTAGTATTTTTTGTCATGGTATATTTATTGGACGCGTATCACTAAAGCTGGTTCGACGTGACGCAGGATAAGAGTACGTAGAAAGATATAAGGGAGGCCTTAAAAAAGGCTATTACAAATAAATGCGATATTTGTTATTGTTGTACGTAGGTACATATAAAAAATGATTGAAATAGTATTCGGCAAAACGGTATTATAGAAGACTAATATTCCCTGGATTCTGTACCAGATATTGTTAGTGCTCTCCGTACATTTATATTATTTGCATAAGCCAGTATAAAAAGCATTGCTTATTCGATCGAACTACAGACAACAGTTACAATAGTTAAAAGAGTTACAATTGCTGTTAACATTTAAAGGTCAACAGCAATATAACAGTATTACAAAACCCCAAGCACTGTAATCACTGAATAAAATATTATTATTATCCGTAGCAAGGCTGCTGCAATTTTTGTTCTACGCCGTAGCGGGTTGCTACGTTGGCGTAGAGTTTGATCAAAGAAGCTTCTCAAGCTGTGGCAAAAGCGTTTCCCTAGTCAACCAATTTGTGCCATTTGCTGAAAATCTCTCACCTGGATAAGTGCTATGGCTGCTGACTTGCAATTCTCTAAATAGACTCCGGACACAGGTTAGCCGAAGCAAATAAAATCTGTTCAGGAACAGATCCATAGAAAACTCTGCCCTGGAGTGTAAATGTGATGTTTTTCCACTCACGATGGGACAGTTGAATTCGAGTCCTGCCTGTCCTGTTGTTTGCTCCTGTGATAGGAGCTGATGCAACTGATATTGTGATAATGCTACTTTATAATGAACCCAGAAATATGAACCTTAAGGGCCTTTTCCAATTTTGCAGGTTAATAGTTAGGAACTTACGATAAGTATTTTAATGCTATGTACTATCAGATAAGTGGGAATAAGCTCATTTTTCAAACAAAATCCCGTTCACATGATGCCCACGTCTGTTTAACACCCTTACTACTATTGGTCCGCACAAATAGTTTGCGGACCAATAGTACTTGAACAAAAAAACGTTAACCGAAAAATACGCGACCCTTACCTAAAATATGTTTTTTGTTTTAATAAAATTCTCAGTCTCTGTTAATGATCCCTGATGTTTGACCACCGTTTTTCGACCAATAGGAATAAAACAAAAAAAGGTACCAAGGAATAGAAAGTGTTCAACTGTTTTAACGCTACAAGCAAGGATAGTCCTTACCGTGCTCCGATACCCAGTTTGGTGATGGTACATAATTAAGTTAAATCCTAAACGCTGCTAATAAAGTACCAACCATTACAAACTCAACAATATTTTAATATTAATTTATTCATTCGCAAAGTTAACGCCGTAAATACGAAAGTGCCTAACAGGCTAGGACTGGTCCGGTAAACAGACTTCCCCTTAACGAGAAAAGTTTGAAGAACTCCTACTAGATCCTGCATTTGAAATGTATAATGCTTAGTAATAGTGCAACATGCTTTTTAATGCGTTTTGTCTCAAAAGTAAGTTCACTGTAAAATTAGTTCTAGTTTCGGATTCCAAAACTTGCAAATGGAACAAGTACTTCAACTTCAGAAACAAACGTCTTTTACGGGTTTTTCAGTAGGCAGGTTAAATGGTTCTTGAGGGACGAAATATTTTAACACTGTTGATAAATAAGTAATAGTATTTAGACAACATAAATAACAGATGTGTGTTTATGTGAGATCGGGTGGAGAAAACCGCACAGAGGTAGGAGTGGAAGGTTATGGGGGAGACCTTTACCCAGCAATAGGAGAATATAGTACCTATTATATTTAGTAAAGTTTTGAACTTTAGTTTTTTACTTTTGCTGGAAAGGGTGGGCGCCATTTGTCAGTTGGGTGCCAACAAGGAATTCATTTCAGAAACATTGAGCTTCTTTGATAAATTAACCAAAGAAAGGAGTTTTTAATGCAAAATTAAATAAATAAAATACTTAAAACTTACCAACTTTAGAATATATCACGTTTAGTTACACAACATGATTTTTTTATCCTTCCTGTCTAAGGAAGTAACAAGTTCCGTGCGATATCCGTTTAAGTTTTTTCTAGTTTACTTACTTTCATCTTTATTTGAAAAAGAAAAACTATTGATAACTCCTGCAGTACCTACCAATAAAAAGAAACTGAAGTGGTTTCATCAATACTGCTTGTACAAGTTAATCATGAATGTAAATGTGGATGGATGGAGAGGGAGAGGAAGACCAAGGAAACGATGTATTGATTGTGTGAGGAATAAAATGAAAGAGAAAGAAGTAAACGACAGCGTGATGGTTGACAGAGGAGAATGGAAGAAAAGAACATGTTGCGCCGTCCCCAAGTACCATGGGACCAGGGCAGAAAGATGATGATGAATGAAACGGAAACGTCAACCATAGTTATGTAGATAAATAAGTCACATACATATTTCAGCTAAGTCTAAAAAGGTTTACCATTCGATCGGTCTCCTCACTCATGAGTTCTAGTCGGAGCTATTCAGCTTACAATTTTTCATCCACGCACTGTACGTCACTTTATCATTCTGCCAATAAAAATGTCTAACCAAAACAAAACTTTTTTGCAAAAATTATGTTGGTTTACAATAGGCAAAGATATCGCTGAAAAAACACACAAAACATTCAGACGAGACGACCTATGTGTGCCTCTAAAATTTGGAGAGTTCCCTCGATTTCGACAGGATCCCACCATCAGATCCTGACCTGATGACTATGGGATCACAATGGGAAGTATACTGTTTCAAACAATGGCCATAAAATTTGAGGGTTGCTCTTAATTTTCTTGAGATGTCATCATGAGATCCTGACTTATGCCTTCCATCATCAGCTCAGCAACATGAAATTAGGATTGCCAGGCACAAATATCTGAATTGCGTTAGAAAGTATATGAAAAACTTTGTATGTGCCTTTAAAATTTGAGGGTTGCCCTCGATGGGTTGCGGGTTGTTCAAAAGAGATACCGTGGCCCTGGAATACAAAGGGCTAAGAAGGAACATGGATAGGTTTTAGTCAGTCAAGTCTGACACTCCCTTCCGCTCCGCCCAGAGCGGTAGAAGTCATTTGATGATTTCATATTGCCCTCGATTTCCCTAGGATCGCGTCATCACATTATGACTTGGTGACAATGGGACCACATCAGGAGTTAAAAGATTACGAATAAAAAAGAATTTTGAAAATCTGTCCATAACTGGCGGAAAAATCGGTAAACATAAATAAAATTAAAAAAAGAAACAGTCGAAATGAGAACCTCCTTCTTTTGGAAGTCGGGTAAAAAGACAAAAACCCGTAAATACGACAACCAACCACATAAAAGAAGGCCGTATAAACAACAATCTGTTGTCCAAAATACGAGCGTGGTACCAGGAGTTCATAACGCAATTAGAGGTAAAGGCTGTAAGTTAGCCGGCGGCACGACCACCGCTCTGATTTGAATCCCTAATGGTACAACGGAAAAATAAAACCCCTCTGTGAGACGCAGAAACGTGACGTACGTGAACTTTCGCCATTATTTTTTAAAACAAGAGGATTTAAGCTCCACATCATTGGCCCGGTCATGTAATTGGGTTTGTTAGAACTGTAAGAAAGCTCTCAGTTATAATCCGGGGTTGGAATTTTGCCCAGTTCGTGTCCTTACCTGGCTTGCCAGTGTTTGCACAATCCGACTAATAAATGCGTTTGGCGGTAGGTTGTGAGTATATTTATAATGTACTCTTTTTAGAATATCAATGGTGTTACTCCCAATAAAAGCTAATAAATATTAACTTTTTAGACTGTATCGTCTACAGTCACAGGATTAAATGTAATAAACACAGCTTCTGACTAGCCACTCTACAAAATTAGGTTTTGTGTGATTAACAATGCAACTGTGCAAAGCAAAACAGTGGGCAACCGCTGTTTGTGTTGAGCTTTCTGCGACACTGACGCCCCCATTCATCAGCGTTAGAATAAATACATTCACTGCCTGCGAATTTAGACGCATATTTGTATCGCCCCAATCAACAAAAAACTGGCCAAACCGTAAACAATGTGCAGGCCTGCAATGGATGCCGTTAAAAAAAAACTAACAGTGGCCTCTCTCACGAGCTCGCAAATCCAACACACACATTTCACCTGTACACTGCAATAGACGGGGCGAATCCAACACCGACGAAAAAACTGAATTTTTCTCCGTTGTGCCATAATTGGATTCGTTTTCAGTATACTTTTAATTTTATTTGCGCTCACTTTCTCACTTTGATGTCGGCGCACGGTCCCATGGCTTTTAGATAAATAACCAATTATCGGATACGATTTAATCGTTACTGACTTCGACATGTGATTTGGATTCCAGAGCATATTGTTGTGATGTTTTAATCCTTCTAATTATGGGAAGTTATTCGTTGGAAAGCAATGTTAATACTATGAAATGAGGATAGAATTCCAGTAAACGTTTATTAAAGGCATATTGACATTGACGCTCGGTCCGGAACAATTTCAATTTTGATTAGCAAACGTGTGTGCGAACCTATCAGTATGCGAGTGAAGGTAAATATGTGAAGATCCGAGTTGGGCGTGATCACATCACAGTCCTAACAGGCTAAGCGATTACGTCGACAGCAGGGCGCGGTACCACTAACCCAATTTGTTGAAAACGACCGAGTAAACACACGTCGATTCTACGCTCCACCGAGATTTATTGCAAGATCGTAAAATGCAGCTCTCTGTGTAAAAACGTCCAAATTGAATGGAGTAGGTATTTCATCCAGCCTTCAAATGGAGGTGCTCGTACTACATTTTATGGAGCTGGTATTGTTTTGGACAGTCTTCACACAATGGCAAATCTTGGTGATGTCATAAAAATATATGGTCTCCAATGAGCTTTCATTCGCAGTTTGAAATATATAAGTTCTTTAAACGAAAGATTTACTATAGGCAGGAATAACGGAAATTATTATCTTTTCCTTAATGCTAAACTGCCTTTGTTTTCTTGGCTTTTATCTTTAATAGCATTAAGTACATCATTCAACCTTCGCAAAGGCACTATTACTAGTTTTATTGTGCCTGAATTGTTTTAGTTCGTCTTCGGATTGACATGTTGGCAGAGAGCCTTGGCAGTGTGAGGCGAGGCGAAATACGCTATAATATTTTATGAGCCCTATTTTATGATTGCCATGAAAGAGCTCTTTACTTCGTCTAATAATATTAATACCTGTTACTTTAATGAATAGTATGACTGGCATTCTTCCATTGGTCTTTTAAAAATGTACCTTGCGTATTAGGTTAGTTATAGTTTTATGAAAGCTGGGCTGGCTTGGTTATACAGGGTTATTGGTAAAAAACCCAAAAACCTCTTAAGAGGTCATCCTACTCATTATTATGAACAACTTTTACCATGAGACCAAACCCGATATCATGAAAAAAAAAATCAGCTGTTCCCTACATTTTGACGAGTTATGTGAACATAAAGTAAGGAACAGCAGATTTTTTTTCGCGGTTTCATGTTTTGTCCCATAGTAAATGTTGTTCATAATGATGAGTACAACACCCTCTTAAGAGGTTGTTGGTGTTTTACCAATAACCCTGCATACTCCCTATTTAATTATTAGGTAAATCGTACCGTTCCTTCGCGCCACGCAGTAATTAATTGGATTTGAAATGAAGATATGCAAATTATTCAAAAAAAATTTAGGATCATAATTGACGTAGCCACAAACAAACGATAACCATGTCAAATGTTAAACATCATGCGAATCTTAAATGCATTGTTCCATTTACCCATTTCATGCAAGTTTCAAGTATAAAAAGACGTATATATGGCTGTAATAAAGCCAAAAACTGAAACGACATATCCCCAATTCCCCAGTAGTATCATAAATTCAGCTTCCATAACAAGGAAGTAAGGCTATTAAGACTATACCTACCCACGTCCATATAAATGTAAGGTCAGACTGCAATTGAAACTCAACATCTAGATACACGATCAAGTCTTTGAGCCGAGCGAGACTTGACTCATGCCTAATTTAAGAATGACTGAGCAAGTGCACCTGAATCGAAATGCATCGTGACGTGCGGGAGAAAAGCAGGCTTACTTGTAACGGTGAATAAACATTGCTTATTAATAGGTAGTGGATTTATGCGATCAAGGCAAAACGGTACAGTTCAAAGTAATGCGCTCTTAAGGACAAAAAAATACAAATAAGATAGGTACAGTCAGTCAGTCAGTAATACGACACTAACATGCAAGGCAAATTCAAAGTTCAGCTATGTTTGCCTAATTCAACAGTAAGAGTCTTCTCTCACTTCTTCAATCCGTATGTCCCCAATGCTGATGTAGGTCTCCAACAATGCACGACACTTTACCCTGGTCTTGGTTCCTCGGTCCGGGTCTACTCCAACCAGCTACTCGGACCAGGTTGTCAGTCCACCGGTTTCGTGGTCTGTCTACGCTCATATGACCAGTAGTAGTACCAGGACCAGTAGTAGTTGTAGTTTAAGATGTACTAAGGCTTGAAAAGTACTGCTTTTCCTTCACATACCGTGTTCCCTTAATTGCGGTTCTTTATAACATGTTTTTCATAAGACTTGCACCTTCTGCTTCTTTCCTAATACAATTTCTATTTTTGCAGCCATTTGGAGGCCGGGCGCGCCGCCCCCGACACCTGGCAGCGCCGCACGAAGCCCGGGCGTTCCGCCGCCAACACCTGGCAGCGCCGCGCGAAGCCCGGGCGCTCCGCCCCCGCCTCCCCCGCCCCCCGTGTGGACGCCGGGCAGCGCGGGCGCTTCGCCCCAGACGCCGCGCAAGTCCTTCAGGCCTGTTCACTTCGAAGAGACTCCACCCAGCCGCCGTAAATTTCCGGTACGATTTATTTGTTTACAATGTTGTAAGAAGCGCGGAAAACTGAGATTCTACTCCTAGGGTATCCAGAGATTCATCATCTGCCTAGCCTTTTCATAACTATGTTGGGGTCAGCTTCCAGTCTAATCGGATGCAGCTGAATACCGGTATTTTATGTGGAGCGAATGCCTGTCTGACCTCCACAATCCAATTAGTATTGGGTAATACCCGTCTACCCGATAAGTATCCAGAGATTTAATTAATGTAATAATAAATTCACTCGATATTGACTTGGCTCGCGAGGTTGTCGACATGTGGCCTGTTGACTCAGCGATCATTGTGCCGATAGTCGTATCAGCCAATGGCCTAATTGCCAAGAGCCTCGACCAACATCTGATGAGGCTCTCGTTAGGCAGCTGGATCAAGGGCTTGATTCAGAAAGCGGTACTCCTGGACACGGCTCGTATTGTTAGGAGGTTCCTTTCTCTGCCCTGCTGCTAGCCCTGACCGCCGGTAGCTTGGACCCTATTCCCGATACCGGTGAGCTACTATTTTTATAAAAATGAATAAACGAAATTCACTCGTTACAATTAACCTTGTTAGAACAGCTGACGTCTCATTACCCGACAAAATAACTCAGAAGCATTCACAAGTTCTTTGAAGAGACCTGATATATTGTTCCTTAATTTAATTCGTTGACAGCTAACAACTAAACGTCTAATATATCCGTAGATACTCTATCTCTCGGGACACGTTACTGTAATCGTCTCACTGTAGATGTCACCGCGTAATGTATGTATCTTAGACTTAACCTTCAAGCACCGCTGGAGATACGCCTGTGTTTGTAACTCGTAAAATATATTTAGGGGCCATTAACTACGCAATTCCACTCCATAGATAGTACCACGTTTATTCAATTTAATATCATGCTAACTCTGAACCATCTAGGGAAATCAATGAACTTATCAGGCTTCATTGTATTATTAAAGGCAAATAATGTTCAGATATTCCATCCAAAAATCTAAGATGAGAGCCAATATTTGATGGAAGGAGCCGATATTATTTGGTTATACTCGTTTCTAAGAATCCCGACACAGAGTAAATACCTCCTCTCTCATATATTTACTTTAGGCTTTTCTCAAACTATAAATCTTTGAATAAACCCCTGACACGTCGCTGAAAGTAGATTTCATAAGCTCCCTTTTACAGTAAATGGTTGCTTGTGGAATCTTCTTAGTTGTTTATGGAATTTTTACCGAAAAACCTTGAACATGAATTAACCACCACGGTGTATTTAAGAGACATGGAACTCTAATTAAATAGCCTTAAGACACTAAGAAGTTTAAACGAAAGCTACTCTTGGATATTAACTAAAACGGTGCAGTCTTTAATACCCGGGATGATGAAAAGTTATGAGTAAGTAGTAGTATATCGAAACAAAAAATTAAAAAAAAATATTTTCAAAATTATCGTGTCGCGGTGTTTGTTACCAAACTCCTCCGAAACGGCTGAACCGATTTATATGTTTTTTTTTTGCATATCGGTTATGTCTGAGAATTAACCAACATCAATTTTTCATACCCATCAAAATTTCCACGCGAACGAAATCGCGGGCAGTAGCTAGTAACATATACTGAATAAAGTAATTATTTTTTATTTAGTACTTACAGTAGAAAATTACTTGGGTAATTATACAGATTTAAATGTTACATGGACATCAAAATTAACAAGTCTTTAAAACTCCTTTTACCATATTTAATACTGGTAAGTAATTATTATAACAACTTTCATTCAAGAAGTGGCCTATATATTTCCTGGCATTTCATTACGGAATCGTTAAATCTTAGAATTTCTTTAAGCACTTTTAACCACTGAGTAGAAAGTTAAATAATTGAATTCGAGTACACAGAACCAACATTTTTATTTTACAAGTTTAATTTTTTTGGCACATCTCAAAAAGAAAGTAACATCAAAGCCTCAAAACTTTGGGACCATCTTATCTTCTGGGAATATTGAAAGCCAACGAGTGGTGGGTCACTTGTACATATTTTATTAAGTTTCAGATCTCCTTTTAGTTAGGTAAATGTTTTATATAAAGACTTCGACCTATTGGCAAACATAGGAAAGCCAATAATCTGATGAGATAATAATATATATATATATATATATATCAAAGACTAAATTTAGACTGTCAATATTATAATAAAAAAAGAGGTAATATTTTGTTTGTAAATGTGTATGTTAGGCTTAGAGGTAATCTACGGAACTACTAATTCAATACCGAAATGTATAAACGAGAAGCTACATTATACCCGAGTGTCATAGGCTATATTTAAAACGTTCCCGTGGAGTAATTTCCATACATAATGGGAGCGAAGCCGCGAGCAAAACCTAATGTCAAATAAAATTGACCAAGCGCGAGTCGTACCTTAGAGGTTTATAGACTACCTATCGAAGACATTCTCATCATTCTAGCTAGGCTGGTTTTATAGTCAGGCGTTGACAATTGAGCCGAAACCATTTTATTAACGCTCACTTTCGATAGCCATGTAACCTAGAGAATAGAAACGTAGCAAGAGAAACTTCATCTCACATCATCAGCCTATAATGTTCCCACTGCTGAGATACAGGCCTGCTCTCTATGAGAGGGGGCTGTAATCCACCACGTGAGACCAGTGTGGGTTGGTAGATGTCACATGTCTTCGAATTTTTAGTTCTGGGACATGCCGGTTTCCTCACGATGTTCTCCTTCACCGTTTTTGAGAGCAGCGGTGATGAAATAAATTACACAAATAATGCGCCTGCATGGGTTACGGCTTACTGCTCGTAAGTCGGGGCTGCCCCCACTGGGCCACTGCTGCTCTCAAAAACGGAGAGAGATACTTACTATAACGTTATCCCAGCAGCCACTCATACATAATAATATGTATAGGTATCTAAATCTACATAAACTCACACACACCCTTTTATCATTGAACTCTGCAGAAACTAATACAGAACAGTATTTGCGGCTATCCTAAAATTTTTCTTTTGCTTTATAATGCTTTTTTTGCAGCAATTTTAAGCATCATTCTCCCGCCCTAAACCCAATTTATGTGGGTTTGGCACAACTCCTTCTACTACTTCTTCTACTACTTCTTTACTTCTACTTCTTCTTCTACTACTTCTTCTTTTATCATCATACAACCAGTCATCTCACATATAATTACTATTCTTCTACAGAATTCAGAACAGAACGGTTGCACCAGTGGATCAGTGAGTGAGGGTCGACTGAGGACGTCGCACAGCGCGCCGGTCACCGGTTTAAGTACCCTGGGCAGTGCCAACCTCAGCAGCCGCTTGCCCAAGGCACAGAACCCCACCGTTACTTTGCTGCAGAAGGCACGAGGTAAGAAAGTTTTTTGTTGCTTGTAATGACTTGACTTGAAAAGAGACTGACTTAAGCCGCTGAAATAAAGAAAGTCTTTTAATACCAGTAACTTCAGAGCTACGATTACATCACAGAAAATATTTCAATGATTTCATGCAAAATATAAATTGAATTAGTGAAAGAATTGGTAAATTATACATTCATTATAACTATTTGATTGTTTTGTGAACATGGAAAACAATCTCGTAACCTAATATTTAAGGAAACCAAATATAAATAATAATATAATTAATATTAGCAAAATTCCACATAACCTCGTCATTACAAATATAAATTACTAGTTGTCCCGCGCAACTTCGTCTGCGTCACATTTTCCCCGTTTTCGCAACATTTTTCATTGCTGCTCCGCTCCTATTAGTCGTAGCGTGATAATATATAGCACATAGCCTTCCTCGATAAATGTGCTATCTAACACTGAAAGAATTTTTCAAATCGACCAGTAGTTTCTGATTACCGCGTTCAAGCAAACAAACAAACTCTTCAGCTTTATTATTAGTCTTTACATTACAATATATTGTACATTACGTTTAAATACAAGGTGTTGTTTTGCAACCTCGTCAAATCCTAGGAGGTAACTATGCTAATGATTCTCGACCGGAATCATTTTCTTCATTTTCTTTTTTTTATTTATTTACTGAAATCGGTAACTGTGAACCACCCGTGTTTTAAACACGGGCCGTCTGATCCCTGCCTTATAACGTCGCTTACACACAAACAAAAAACATCAAACGTTTTTTCGTCAATTTTATAATCCCTAAACCATGCTATGGGGGTTATTCTGAAATATTGACAAATTTAAACAACAAAAAAATGCAGTGTTTTTTAATAATTTACTAGGTACCGTAATTTATATTGAATATTTATGTCTTTTGTGACAACATCCTGAATTTTGACGAGGATGCAAAACAACACCTTGTATAATATAAAAAATTAATTATATTATATTTACAAGCCGTTGAAGCTAGACACAAAAATAAAGGGTGTCCTGTAAATAGTACTACATATATCATAGTCATAGTGCTAGCATTAGTATGCCTGTAAATTCGTAACATTTTGCGGAACATATGTTTTGGTAGGTATTGGCCCAAGCGATAGCTTTAGCTTGATTTACAAATTCATGATTCATGGAATACAACGGACTAGTTTAGTAAATACTTTATTGAAAAAGTAGTAGATTTTTATTAATTATCCATCATAAAAAAAAACCGAAAATTTCCATTCGACAAAATAACTTAGTTTTACATCTATCTCACTCTTTTCACCAACAAAAAACAAATTCTTTCTTAGAAAAAAAAATAAACTAAAATGATATAATCCGTTCAGATACTTATACCCAAATCCTCTTGAAAAACTTTACGTAACAACTTATTTATAATACGATCGTCAGAACCCAGATAAAGTTCTTAAACGCTTAGCTAAACAGGCCCTTAACTCAAAAACTGCTCTGAAAATACTTTTAACTAGCGTTGTTAAGAAATCTCATTCGTCAGCTCGATATTAATAGTACAGAAAAAGATTTTCCTCTTGTAATATTTTAAGAATTAATTTATAGGAAGAGTACTGTGACGCCTAAGTGTGGTATTGTTGTCGATTCGAGTCGAATGGGCCTCATCAGAAGGCTCAAAGTCACCCAAAGGGCAATGGACAGGGCTATGCTCGGATTTTCCTTGCGTGATCAAATCAGAAATGAGGACATCCGCAAGAGAACCAAGGTTACCGACGTAGCCCGAAGAATTACCAAACTTAACTGGCAGTGGGCAGGGCACATTGCTCGCAGAACAGATGGCCGATGGGGCCGAAAAGTTCTGGAATGGCGACCGCGAACCGGGAGACGATGCGTTGGAAGGCCTCCCACTAGGTGGACCGATGACCTGGTGAAGGTTGCGGGGATCCGCTGGATGCGAGTTGCACGGGACCGGTCAATGTGGTGACACTTGGGGGAGGCCTATGTCCAGCAGTGGACGTCTTTCGGCTGAAATGATGATGATGAGATTATTCAAAGTAAAATTATAACATTAAAAACATCTTTTTCAATAAAAACTTGTTTTTTACAAGTTTTTATTGAAAAAGATGTTAAAAATATATAATATAAAAGACGGGACTAAAAAAAAACAAAAAAAAACTGAAACTAGAAGCTATGGTCCAGAACAAAAATATCGCAGTGATGGGGAGAACAAGTGCCTGTCGGTTTCGTTAAGGGTCTACTTACACCCTTAATGATTATCATCCCTCACACAGTCCATCCACATTCATACTCAAAACATTCCTCATGACATTTTCTTTTTGGTAAATTCTATTAATTATTAATTATCTTCTTGGTGATTCTTCGTGGTTAATAGTTGTAGGAAGCAAACTATAATATACAAGGTGTTGTTTGGCATCATTGTCAAATTCAAGGAGGTAACTATGCTAATGATTCTCGAACCGAATCAATAATAAAATGGGTAGGTATTTTTTTTGGAAATAGGTAAGTGTAACCCGTGTTTTAAACGCGGCCCATCTGATTCTCGCCCTATAATCGCGATTCCACACATACAATCTCAAACGTTTATTCGATAATTTCTTTCTTAACTTGGTACCGTAATTTTAGTTGATTATTTATGTCCTTTGTGACAACCTACTGAATTTTGACGAGGATGCAAAACAACACCTAGCATAATCGTTGTAGAGGCTCATTTTGTCTAACACTACGCCACACCAAAGTTACCTAAAAAAAAAAATTGCATGTAAGCCAGTATAGGTTTTTCTAGGGTCCATACCTAGCAGACCTATTCTGACTCTTATAAACAAGTTCCACATCAAAATTACATTGCAATACTTTCAAAACTATTCCGAATTTCCAACCGCCTTTAGCGTTGTGCTAATGAATCGCCAAGGACCCGTATGTCGGCTTGCCCAAAATTATATTGCTCGTTTTATACCCAAAACTTCGCAGTTAATACTTACTAGAGGTACTGATGTAACCGTCTTAAGACTATAATTAATCCAGCTTAGGCTTAAGAAAATTTTAGTTAAGTAAAATGAAAGCAAAATGTTTTAATGGCGGCATTTGGAAATGGAAGTACTGATTATGTTGGCTGTCGTTTTGTTGTTGTGGTATTGTTTTTAATCTATACTTCTATACTTTATTAATTTTATAAAGCTGAAGAGTTTGTTTGCTTGAACGCGCTAATCTCGGGAACTACTGATCCGATTTAAAAAATTATGCCAGTCTTAGATAGCCCATTTATCGAGGAAAGCTATGTGCTATATAATATTATTACGCTACGACAAATAGGAGCGGAGCAGCTATGAATAATGTTTCAAAATCTGGGAAAATGTGACGCAGAAGAAGTTGCGCGGGACAGCTAGTATGGTATATAAGTACTAAGTTAGATGGTGCGCTCGGATGATGGGGTCCTGGGTTCGATACCCTGGTCGGGCAAAGTGTTACTTGGTTTTTCGATCAGGAATTTCTGAGTAGGAGCCACATACTCTAAATTTATGCCCGGTTCGTGGTAATAGACTCGCCCCTTATTACATGGGACTTAAACAAACTGGCGAAATGTTGGTGTACTAGTAGGGACACCTCTGCTTAGCCTTTCGGAGATTACAGGCGTGGTTTTATGTTAAAATCTGATTCAGTTTACTTATCCTAGTTGCATCCCTGTCAGGTAAATATGCCTGCGGTGAGTGGTTGTGCTTTTCTTGCCCAGCAGTGTTTTTTGTGTATAGTGTTGGTCTGTTGGCTGAGTATTATGTTACACCTCCATTCTTCCGCTGTGGCAGGCTCATAAACGATACGATAAAATTAATAGATATCAAGTGTTTGAAATGGTTGGTTCTGTATGGTGTCGGACGTAAAGAATAGCACCATCCCATATCTTCCCGTGGGTGTTGTAAGAGGCGACTACTGTGCTTTTGTTACAACCGTACTGCGATCGCCAACCCGCCTGCCAAGCGTGGCGATTATGGCAAAACCCCCCAAAATGTCAATGTGGCGACACTTGGGGCGAGGCCTATGTCCAGCAGTGGACGTCTTTCGGCTGAAATGATGATTAAGTGTTTGAATTCCCATCTATTTACCATTATCGTAACAGAAGGCTGTAACAGAAAGTTGAAATAACATTCTTTATAATGGCCTATATCATATTCGTTCACTACATAATAGGACAACTTATTTCCTTTTAATAGTTACACATACTCGTACTAACAAGTGCTATTTCTAACAGAAAAGTTCCATAATATGGAACTTTTAAACTAAAAAAAAACTTAAAGAAGACTAGTATACATATTATGTATACTAGTCTTCTTTTCAAAAAGAAACACGTATTAAAAAGTCTGAAGTTTTCGTAACCCAGTAACCTACTGAACTGTTTCTCACAGAATTTTGATCATCCGAAAATTCCAAGTACTTTTAATAAAACTTTAGCTTTCTTATGTCAGAAACATTTACCAAGTTTCCGAGGGTCTTTACGTCGTGTTATTTGTACTTTGAGTGTTATTTTTAGGTTAAGTAGGTATTATTTTGTTTTTGTTTTCGGTAGTATTTAGAAATTTTACTCGGAGTAGCTTTTATTTTCTTTCTTTGTTCTTAGAGGCGACGATTACAATAATTCTTCACGACAGAACTCGGTTTTCTCGAAAATATTCGGTAGATAAAACTAATTATATTCCCTCACTCAAAGTATAATTGAACTCAAACCCTGCCATAATTTCTTCAAACATTTAGATAAACACAAATATATTCAAATTGCAATAACACTCCCTTCGCGGCGCAGAACAGGGTATTCCGGGGTACTCCCGGTTACTCCAGGGTAGCTGGATCAAGTACCATAGAGTTTATAATTTATTCCGAGAGCGGGCGACGGGAACCGGGGCTAATTGCTGCGAAACTTTCATTAAATGGCTTACGCATAGACAGCACGACGAATTTTTATGCTGAAAAAGTCATAATTATGCCTTTTGCTTCAGAGACAGGCTTACTTGGAGTAACAAGAGGATTTTCATACGTACAATGGCTCAGAAAAGAGACTAAGAGTGGAAACAGCCCAGCTAACCTAAACTAGCTTCATACTTCTATTTATGAACAATAAGATAGGTACTTGCGTATGAAAAGAAGTATTTCAAAAATGCACTGATTATTTTGATTTGATAACTGATGTGGCTGCATGAAAATATGTGTGTAATCTTTTGTAATGATTGTATGCTCGTACTGTTATCAAATGTATCTACAAATAGACATCGGAAATCGATAGTGTTTAATGCGTTGTTAAAGGACAGTGCTTAATGGATAGTACCTAGTCAAAGTCTTTAGTTGTAAAAACACAGACATTATAGTTTGTGTAAAAGGATTAAAAGGAAAAGGTAGCTGTCTTTGTACCTCTGGGGCTATAGATCCATTTTTTTTTCAGGTTTCAAAACCAACAAATTTTCTTCAAGTAAATAGAAACCTTAAAAAAGGCTGCTGAAAACCTAAACAGACATCCAATTGAAACTTCTCTAAGATATAAAACACTGTTATAACAGTGATAAAGATTGTCAATCCTGTTGAAAGCTCTTGTAGAAAAGCAAAAGGGTTTGAAAGCGTTTGCTCTTTTGTTGTTTTTTGTCGTGCAAGTGGCAATTTCAAGGTCAACTATGTCATTCCACCAAAAAAGAGGTTTGATAAGAGATAAAAAGAAAAGTATCCCTTTTAGAATAAGACGTCAACATCGACTAACAAGGACCTCAACAAACTATCACGAAACCTTCTAACTTAAACATAATGTCCTCTTCACAAGTCAGATAAATCCGCGGTGTCATATCGCATACCTGCCTCAACCATCCAAAAGATGACACATCCTTATTTATACGAAGCCAATGTATAAATTCGAAAAAGATATGTCATCTATAACGTCGGTGACGAGGGTCGGGCCATGTCATAAACTTTGTACACGTGGGGATGACGTAGCGAAGGTTGCAACTGTTACAGCTGAGGAAAATAGTGCTGATTATTTTGTAGGTCGATAAGGGATGGGTTTGGAAAAGATATAGGGGCGTATGGTGAACTTTTCGCGGACGGGTTTATACTTACACCCTAGAATAAACAAGTCAAAGTGTTTACTTGAGTAAAAGTCATTATTTCAGATACGATAATATTTTATTTCACATAGACCTACATGGGCACTTATAAAACGTCAACAAAAGGTGTATTATGTAGTTTAATAATTGCTTGATGATAGAACTGTCAAAGTTTGTATTTTTAGCTTTGCTTTCTTTGACGGTTCCTACTTCGTTTAAATTATTTCAGTATTCTGCACAAAACCCGTTTCATCATCATCAAGTCAAAAATATAACCGACCGAAACGTTCACCGATTGAACTGTTGTCTACAACGCAGCCAATGTTGCATTAGGGTGCTACAAATATCCAGACGCGTAGACCCTCTACGCCGCTACGAAATTTAAGACTACGTTCGAAACATTTCTTAAGAAAATAAACATTTAGACGATGACTATGTAATGACGACAAAGACGGCGATGTAGGGTAGTATAAAAAAAAAACACTTTTTTATAAGATCTAAAGTATAAAATCCCACAGATTTCCAAGCTATATGATGGTCATGATGGAACCAAAAAACTGATACTGATACTGTAAGCTTGCGTCAATCCACTGCTGGGTAAAGGCCTTCCCCCCTGACTTCTAGTTGTTTCGATCTACGGCTAATGTGGTCTAATGGTCGTTGGTTCTGTCGAGCTCATCCCGCACTTTTTCTACTACCATAGTACTGATGTTATTTTTTCTTTAATTTACAGAAGGTCAACTTCCTCGAGGTTCCAACTATTTCCAACAAGAGCGTGACGCAGCGAGACTGCCGCGCGACCGACCGTCTCCACCCAGAGGCGATCCAGGTAAAACAATGATCTAGTCAATACAGAAACAATACAGTATGAATACAGGGTGTAGAGAGCAGCGGTGGCCCAGTGGTGGCAGCCTCGACTTACGATCAGTAAGCTGCGAGTTCTAACCCAGGCAGGCGCATTCCTTTGCTTAATTTATTTCATCTCCGCTCCCTTCAAAAATTGTGAAGGAAAACATCGTGAGGGAACCGGATGTTCTAGAACTAAACATTCGAAGACATGTGACATCTACCAACCCGCACTGGGCCCGCGTGTAGGATTACAGCCCACTCCCTCTCATTGATAGGAAGCCTGTGTCCCAGCGACTGCTGGGATATGACTTGTTTTTTGGTGTTACTTCACGGTTTACCATGGCGGTATGACCATGATGGGAAAAACAAGTCCCTTTGGTTTAGTTAAGGGTCTTTTTACACCAGTTTTTGTTAAATTACAAGAACCTGGAAGGAATTGGGGAGACCTCTAACTGCTTCAATAAATAGCGTAGTACATGCTGCTTTTTGCCGTTTTCATGGACTTACATAGTAAATCGTGTCGCGCCAGTATGTCATTGTGATTGAGTTATAGAGAGAAGAATGGAGAGAGTGTGAGACTGATGAAGGTTAGATTGAGATAGGATTGAAGGGGCTCTGCTGTTTGCGGTAGCGGTCATGTTCCGTATTGTACGTAAACCCGCCCTGGAGTGGGCAAATATACAAAAGTATCTATAGTGTTGCTGCTATTATTATTTTTAATGAAAAACTAAGTGATTAAATACCTAATTTTGGCTTTTACGACTTCTTAACCATTAGTTGAGTCAATATGCAAAAATAGAACACGGGCAACAAAAAAACATTTGATTAAGCCCTGACGGCCCTCAAGACTGCTATAAAATGTGAAGAAGATTCTGAGAATAAAACCGTTTTCCCAGTGAGTCAATCTTTCAGTTATAATGCCGTGGAGAAGAACGGGTTGGATATTATTGGGAGTAGTATGATATTATGTACTCATTATATTGACGTTTTTCATTCCAGTTCATGCGCTTCGAAAAGAATACGCGAGCGAAGGTGAAGCAGAGAGAAGCGATTACGAACGCGGAGGTGTCCGGAAGATGGCGGATGCCCACAGAAAAGTCGAAGGAATAGGACCCATTACCAAAGACGGCATGCCTGTCGCACTCAGATCTGTAAGTTTGTTCGTTTTTCCACACGTCGTCACAGTCAGTGAAATAAAATATTAAGCAACTTTATGGCGAATATGACTTGTATAGTGCAGGTCAGATGTATGCATGATTCACCAACATTTTAAATGAAACAGTTCAGAAGGGTTACAAGTGCGTGTTTTACGGTTAGGGAGATAACCTCTTCTCTCTTCTTCTTTTCTTGGGTGTACAAACGATGTGCTGATGTGCTGGCCATCAAACTGCAACAATCAGTCTAATTTCTTTAATGGTTTTTTAACCTTATCGTTAAAATAATAGGAATCAAGGTTGTTTGGGAAAATTTAACCGTTTCGGGTAGCTTGATGTGCTACTCTGTACTAGTCTGTTTTTGTTGTTGTTCTGTGCTAGTCTGTTTTTTTTATTGTCTTGTTCTACCTTTTGTAGTAAGCAACGACTAATTGTCGAACCTACGCTGTCCTCCCACAGTTATGTACTAACGCTGTAACACTCAAATATTGTAAAACCAAAATATTTTAAAAGAGTAACCATGGAGTTTCTTGCCGGTTCTTCTCCATAGGAAACGACCAACCCGAACCGTGCATCTTTTGTCGACGTTTTATAAGTGCCCATATAGGCCTATGTAAAATAAAATATTTTGATTTTGATTTTGATTTTTGTACATTGTTCAATTATACAGGGTGGAAAGGATACCGATATTTAAACAGTCAGCTGTTCCATACATTTTGTTTGACCGTGTAGGTGATGCAGTTTAGCAGGGAACAGCTGTTTTGGTTCAGAATGATGTAATGAATACGTGGATTTGTTGGCGGCATTGCCACGTTGTATGGCAATACTTGGCCTCTTACCAAGATAAAAGCCAGTCATTGGGACATGACAAGCGTAACTAGGCGTTTACAAAGTTCCGTAAAATGGCTTAGAGCACTCGAACCCCACGGCCCTAATTTTAATTACATTTTATCTTTTATTGCAGGAAGTCAAAGACCCTTCGAGGTGGTACAAAAAGATGTACGACACCATACACAAAAACAAATACGATGGTAAGCATAAATATAACACGTTCGGTTATTATTTAATTTTACTTTTTGTTTTTTCTAGGTTACTTTTTTTTACAAGTAGGTACCATATACTGTTAATTTTCTTTTTCAGACGATTATGTGACTATTCGATACAAAAGTCGTCGAGGTGATTATTCGTATTTTTTTTTCCAAATTTTTTGTTACATCGGTGGCTGATACATCGCATATTTTGTGCCGTTTAAAAACGCTTTATTTCACAACATTTTTTCGCCATGTTGTAAATATGTCATTGCTTTTTAGAGACATTGAAAATCAATTAATATAATAAATAAAAAAAATAAAAAAATGTGTCGTTCCAAATTTGTACATATTTTTAAGCATTAACTAATAAAATCAACAATACATTAGGTCAACATTGCAACGGTTCGTAATACAAAATAATTTTAGGATTTTCTAACAAACCATAATATCAGCTTTACAGCTTAATAACTTAAAATTAGTATTAACAAATTATAATTAGACTTTGATTGATTAATCGAATGATTTTTTTTAATTAATCGTTATAATTTCATATTAACGCCTGCTCAAAATTGGCACTCGCACTTGACTACTATTTGTTGCCATATAAATACTGGCAGGCTCTTAAAATTATGCATTTAAATACCATGATGTTAATTTGTTATTTAAAAATTAACAAGGACTCAAAGATAAAATTGAAAAAAATAAAAAGTTCTAAATCATGGAGGTGTTTTATGAAGAGTGAGCGCAAACATTACCGTCATTAACTCAAACATTTATCTATAGGACAACCTCCAGAGAGGGTACTCAGCAACAAATCCCAGTACGCCTACTTTGACCCCCGCTCTGGTTATCTAAGCGAGCCTGAGGGAGGTCTAAGTAGACTGGGCACCAGCACATGGAGCGATGCCTATGACAGCGATGTTACTACTGGACCTAGAAGACGAACAGCTTCGGTACAGGAAGATAGAAGGTTTTGTGAAGTTAACTCACAGTATATACCTAATACTAATAAGTAAGTACAAATCAACTAAGTATATCTTAAAGAAACATTATCAAAACTCAAAACATAACCCAACAGACAACGGCTCCTTTACGAATTGTTTTTTTTTTTTTAATTAGTTGTTCCACAAACGATGGTACACTTAATATAGTGTCCTGCGTATCTTGATGTCTGTACGTTACAGCTACGGTAGTCGTTAACCTCGTAACCGAATTCTGGGCCCTCTCAATTCAGATATGACATGACTCAAGAACAAGAAGATTCGAGTAGACGGATAGATTTCCTATAAAAGATAAGAGCAAAGGATAATAAATATACAGCTAGCCCTGTTCGCGGACGACACGGCCATCTATTACACTGGCTATAGTCACGACGCTATTTACAGCACCCTCCAAACCTCAGCCAACGTCCTAGGCGCTTGGTTCCGGAAATGGAGAATCGAGGTGAACCCCGACAAGAGTCAGGCAGTTCTTTTCTTTAAACCGCGTAAAAATAAGCCACTCGCGCTCAGCCCGATCACTATGTATGGTAAGCCTATCCCTTGGGAGAAGCAAGCCAAGTACTTAGGAGTCTTACTTGACAACCACCTGTCTTTCGCGGCGCACATCAAAGCAGCTCGCGACCGAGCTGCCTTTGCTATGGGTAGGCTTCATTTCATGATCTCGGCAAAAAGCAAATTGTCACTCAAGTGCAAGTTGCGCCTTTATACCGCGGTGATCCGCCCCATTATGACGTACGCTTGCGTCGTGTACGCTCACACCAAGCCTAAATACATCCATAGGATGCAAACCTTGCAGAACCGGTTCTTACGTAGAGTCACGGGAGCCCCTTTTTATGTCCGTAACGACCGTCTACACGTAGACCTTAGAATGCCCACCGTCCTTCAGTTTATGAAACGTCTTTCGAAGCGTTTCTTCGATAACGCCAGTAAACACCGTAATCCCCTGATCGCAGCGGCCGCCCGTTACGAACCCTCGCGCATTAGTACAGTACGCCGTCCTCGGCATACTCTCATCACTCCCGATGATGCTATCACCCTCCTCCAGGAGAGTAGCAAAGAGACTAGCACTCTTAAAAAGTTCAGACACAAACCGCCGTCTTTCCGACCTCGCCGTCGAGGTCCGTCGCGACGTCCCGGTCCATGCCCTCCCCGACCCTCGCTCGAGCCAGCCCGCGATGCTGTGCCAGTAGTTTTAAATCAGCCCCTAAATAATGATATCACCCAGATCCAGCCTGTCCCCATGCAGTCCTCCCCCAGCGACGCCCTGAGCCGAGGCTCGTACCCCACAGGGGGTGCCCTCAGCGTATAGTCGCTTAGTTTGTAAGTTTTTATGCCCTGGCTGGAGGCCTTACTCTTAAGGCACCCACAGGATAGTCCGGTTAAGCAGACGACAACCTCCTAGGTTGAACTGCGAGATGCCATTCATAAAAAAAAAAAAAAAAAATAATAATAATAAATATTAGAAAGGAACCATAAACACTAGTATAAATTATCTCTTCTCAGATACAGCACCTTAGCATCAGCGAGGGCAAGTCAAGAAGTATACAAGAACCAACCTGGAAGGATAGAGAACTATATGCCCGGGAAGTCGTCAGTCGTAGACAAAGAAGCAAAACAGGTATCCTTCTTATTTCCAAGGTTATTGCATCACATTGGGTTCATCTTATGAAACATCATCACCATCATCATACAGTCAAATGGGATCATCATGATATGCTTCAAGAGTTATTCATATACTTCCATAATATTCATCGATTGATTGTGCCATTAATTTGTCATTAGTGTTAGTAACGGTTAGTATACAAATGTTCTACGTACAAGACACGCTTTTACAAGCATATTGATTTGTAAATCTAAAGAAAGATTATATGGGATTAGGAGACGCTGTCGCATCAATAGCGACAAGGCCCAAACAGGTAGTCATCCTAACAGTTTTCGGCCATTGTGAGCAACGTTATCGTATACGAGCCATCGATGCAAGAGATGTTATAGTGCACAAACATAACCTCAATCTCGGTCAGAAAGACCAAATTGAGAGAATTAGAGCCAAATAAACTAGAATGTACTGAATTACCATATATTGGTAATAAACAATATGATAGGTTACCAAAAAGTAAGAAAATACGTAAGGACAAATAGAAAAGCATGTCTAGTACGTAGAGATAAGAAAGATTTCATTGGTTATCACCTCCATCCGGACTAACTGCCTGAATCCCACATTCATGAAAATCAGCAAAAAAGATGTTTTTTTTTCTTTTCTAGTGGTGGGACGAGGTCATGGACATTTTTGACGGGGTACGATATTTTTACTATTGTTATGTGTGTATTTGTTATAACCATTCATATTTTTAACATTTGATCTTTTGATGAATTTGTATTGGTTGGGCTCTTATTACCAGGAGTAAATAAAAAACAATGATTAAATTACTTAATACTCGTGTCAAAATCAAACTTAATATTTGTTGATAAAAAAAACTACTTTGTTCAAACGATTTGCTTAGCTAACAAAATTGTGACATTAAAATCGAACTGTTTGTAAATATGCCGTCAACTGATGTCCCAAAGCCTTAAGCTTCTGAAAGCATTGTACTATGATCCACTAACGTATGTTTTCCATCGCTGTCCGGTACGTGTGGTGGTGGCACTAACAGTGGCTAGATGACAACTCTCCCCTTCCCCCGTACACCACCTTGCTAGCTCGCGCGATACAGAAGAGTGTAAGGCCCTTAACATGAATGTCTGCCTGTGTATTGTGAGCCTCTGTGTTTGCATGCACGATAATTATGATGAGAACTATGGATTTTGCGTTCGAAATAAGAATTTGGCTCTGGTTATTCGGACTATATGACGTTTGGATATGTACTTTAAGTATTGGTCTTAACGATACGGACAAATTCCGAACGCTGCGCCTAGACACCGGGTATTGATAGATCATGACTGAAGTATCCAGCATTGTAGGTGTCCGTAGCACATTTGAAACTTGTCTGTACCGAGTTGACCGAAGCTTTCGCAAAAATTTCTAAGGGAGAACACAATTCTCTCTTTTTTTATGTGCTATGGGTTTGCTCTTGACTCTAGTCTAGCTCAGAGATGACGAAGACAAACTCGACGATGGTACGAGCTTACCCAGAAGAAGCCTGTTCACTGTAACTTTGAAGAGATTAGGGTTGTAAGCTTTCGGAGTTCTCCAATTTATATCAGTAATTTCTTGGTTATGCTCAGTATGAATCTTATTTCGATCGCATAGTGTCTATCTTTCTTTGGTATTATTACTTTTTACCGATAAGATTGAATTATTGGATATTAAATTCCCGAGTCAAAATTTTATGGGGTCATTTTTGGGTTCATTTAATTTTTAGTTGGTGGTGGTTGTCATGTTATGTTTTATTTATTTGCATGTTTTTTGGTGTATTGTGATCTTTAAACCTTTGAGTACCTACTGTGAATAAATGATTTAAAATTCGTAAAATATTTGTCATGGTAAATTATGCAGATCTTTATTTTTTATATCATTGTTTGAAATTATCAATGGATTTTCATCTAATACTTATATTTTGATAGCATGTTACAAGTATATTAATGTAAGCATAATGGAATTATTACTTCTTTATGCATTATTACCATTATATTATTTCTTTTTTTGTTGAATTGTCCAGTATTTTATGCTTTGTAGCATGTTTTTATTAATCTCACCAAATACTGTGAGTTGTACGATTCTGTCTTGTCTGGCAATTATTGTGCCCACTATAAATAGTTTAAAGTTTATAATTATTTTGCAGCAAAACATATCCAGTACTACATCTCTACCACAATCATCACCGAAAGATAAGAAAGATCTAACGACGACGATCCTGTCGAAATCGAACATGGCAAGGTAAATCATTCATATTTTCCTAAAATTAAACTGTTCCATTTATAAATCTAATGTGTAGTAGACCTCTTTGACGTTTTCCACCTCCTCCAATACCTTTACCAAAAGCTTTCGCTCCTCACGCCCTTCGGAACGTACGTTTCAAAAATGTTGAACTCTTGTGTATAGTGTGATTCTCAGTCTCTCTTCAATTACCCAACTTAGTTGAGATGAGTTGAGTAAATTCTTGTATCAGTCATGGAACATTATCATCATTCATCATCATTTCAGCCCAAAAGAGGTCCACTGGTGGACATAAGCCTCCCCCAAGTGTCGCCACAGTGACATTTTGGGGGGTTTTGCCATAATCGCCACGCTTGGCAGGCGGATTGGCGATCGCAGTACGGTTGTTACAAAAGCACAGAGAACGCTGCTGCCCATTCTCTGGCAAATCCCTTAGTCGCCTCTTACGACGACCACGAGAAGATATGGGATGGTGCTATTCTGTACGTCCGACACCATACAGAAACATACAATAACACCATACACAACATACTTTATATCAACAAAGTTACTCCATGACTGATACAAGAATTTTTAATCGCTGGTATGACAATGATACGAAGGCATTGTTGATAGTGATAAACGAAATTTTATAAAAAAGAAGATTTTGATAGCGTTTTATTTTATACTAGTTGTCCCGCACAACTTCGTCTGCGTCAAATTTTCCCCGTTTTCGCAACATTTTTCATTACTGCTCCGCTCCTAATGGTTGTAGCGTGATGATATATAGCCTATAGCCTTCCTCGATAAATGGACCATCTAACACTGAAATAATTTTTCAAGTCGAACTAGAAGTTTCTGAGATTAGCGCGTTCAAGCAAACAAACAAACAAACTTTTAGGCTTTATTATTAGTATATATATATATATAGATTAGCCAAAGATCTTTTTTTGCAACAAAATATTCATAGTATTTTCTTTCTTAGGGCTCTAAAGGAATCTGGATACGAATCCGACTCGACGCTAGTATTCCGTCGTCGCGAGGACACAGAGGCGCCCCTATCGCCAGCAGAAAGGCGTGCTGCTTATAGGGACCTGCAGGCTGGTGGGGAACCACCTCTAAGAGGGTTCCGGTCTCCAGCACCACCAAGACAAGGTCAGCTTAGCTATAGTCACTATCTGTTATCTATACAAAGAGATGTAGGCCTGTTTTCACTTATCCTGGGCAACAGCTATTTGAAAGTCCATGAGCCCAATAATATTTAGGTATTCAGATGTAATTTAGTATTGGTGAAAACCGGCATTACATTTTCCACTTATGATACTTATGGTTTAAAAGCCATCTATTACGATTTTAAAAAGAAAACATAATTTACAAAAGAAGAAAATACAAAATTACAGATATACTAATTGCAGTACCTTCTTGAAAAACCCTTTAAATAGTGCTGCTATTATTTTAATGAAATTTATCTACTTTAGATATAAGATAAATATACTAACGACTTAGTTTATAAAATATACTAACGTATATACATATGACGGGATAACTAATACAGCATGGTTTTATACATAACTCGGGTATTTCGGTGTCAGCGTTAATATTTTTTTAACTTATAAGTGCTTATAAAAACTTCTTTGACTTATTGATCGGCTCTATGGTGTTCGTATACTTTATATTTAATCAATAAATAAATCTCACAATCAATGGAGAATCACATTTTCCATAAAACTCGGTCAAGGCAAATGCAGATGTACACATGGAAGCAAACACACATGCATACAGTCGGATGTACCAAGTCAAGGCCGCCATATAATGACAATGATGCTTTCAATAGCGCACAAACTAGTCTAAACAGTTATACACGAGAGGTAAGTCGAGATTTTTGCCTTTGCATGCTTTTATCAACTCTATATAATAAGGTGCTGGGTCTTCAGGCTGCTGTAATACCAGGTAAACAACTTGCATGAGCACAAATTGACTCCAAAATTAAACTAGCACCGTACATAGTGTTGAACACTTTACAAGTTTTACTTGCGGCACAAACGTAGTTTCACGGTTAGAACTCAAACATCACTTACGAGAGACACAATTAGAACAGAAGCACGGAATCACGTTTTCATCACATCTAACGAGTGCAAACGCAAGAATATCAACACTGAAAAGTGGTTACATTTCACAGACGAATCGGAAATCGAATACATTCCGATTTCATCGACACTGACGAAGATAAGAGTTCATAAGAAAACACCTAAAGTGCACGAAGTCATCTGCTACCCAATAACCAGCATAGAAACTGGAGATCAAGTTAAATTCAAAAGACTTGCTCCATCTTTCTTGAGCATTGATGTGCCAAGTAAAATATCTGACTATCCACCTGCTCCTCCTCGAAGGATTTCATCTAAAAACAGCCGGACTCTTAAGTTAGTGACTTCAACAAGACCTGTATCAACATCGCCAAAAAGATCAACTACATCATATTCTCAAACAAATGTGGATTTCTTGAAAGATAAAATAAACCACAAACTTTCTCGCCAGAATACTCAAATAATTAACAAAACAGGGTCTACAACAGATAGAAGATGTGTAATAGTTGATCAAAAATTGCCAAAATCAAGAATTATGTCTACGTCAGCACCTCCTGCTGTCAATAGAAAATATAATTCAACAACTAATTTAAAAAGCTCAATGAAAACTATGGGAAGTGAGACTAGAACTGGCGGCACAAGTAGTTTTGGCTCTTCACGTAGGATGCTGTTGCCTACTGAATACTCCAACTCTATCCATAGCAAATATGGTGATCCACACTCTTCTGTAGTAATAGAGGGCGGAGCTGGCAGGAAAACCCCTATATCAAATATTCTTGATAAAGTTACATCGTTAGACAAATTATGGAGTTCAGAAAAAAGAAATGAACGTATTGATGTAACAAAAGTCAGAGCTAAGTCACTATCTAAAGACAACACAAATAAACCTATTGTTGCCAGGCAAAGCACAACGTCAAGTACCAAGTCTCTTTCACCAACAAGCACTCACAAAAGTAGAGATATGATCCGAACTGCTGAAAGAGTACAAAAACTGAAGATATCAAAACTACACACTAAATCCAATCCTTGTTTATTAACCAAAAACGAAACGAAAGTACCAAAACCTAGTCCACTTCAATCGGCATCAAGTATATCTAAATCTTCATCAAATATTGCATCCGGATTAAAGAAACCGAACCAAGTAAAAACAGCAGTAGTAACGAACTTGAAAAAGAAAAAGTCTTTAGAGAGCGTTGTTATTAGACCCCGCAGCGTGCCCCGTCATGAGTCATGCAGTAAGAAAGCTAAAGACAATGCTAAAAATGTAAAGAAAACACCCAAAACAAAAAGTAACAAGAAAACTAGTGTTAAAATAAATGAAGAATCTGAATATGGAAGTCAATTTGGCGACACCTCAAACGAAACGTCTAATTTTGGCTCGTTTGAAAACTTGGGTGCTAGACGAATCAGCTCTAAAGACATAAAAAAGTCGCATGATGCTATTGTCTCTGACACTTTTTTCCAACATCTGTTTCTTGGAAGAGCTTCTAGCCCAACTTTGGTATATCCAATGTTAGAACCAAATTCTACTGTACTTCAGAAAGCAAGAATGTTTCAATCTCTTCCTCAGGATAATACATCTCCAAAATCCTTGAATACTTATTTAATACATAGAAAACCAGTTTCTTTATCTCGTTTTAAAATGTGGGACAGGTATCCCAGCCCATCAAGAGCGTCCAGTCCTAGATCAGTATCATGGCCGGGCCGAATGCATGATGAAATTCGTAAATTCGATACTTTATCTAAGTGTGATGATTTTGGATCAACTTCGTCCTTGGCGACAGTTAGAAGTAAGAGTGAGCCACCGTGCAATAAACTGTATTTTTCACAAACGTCTCGTCCGAAGTCGCCAACAGTAGTATTTATCAAAAAAGATAAACCGAAAGACATACTGATACGAGGCCCAATATCACCATCAAGGTTGGTTTTCACACAGCAAAGAAGACCTGTTTCTCCTAAAGTTCTTCAAAAACGCGAGGCTTCTCCTCCTCAAGTACAGCGTAAATCATTATCCCCGTCAAAAATTATATTTACTGAGACTGTCCGTCCAGTGTCCCCAATAATTACCAGACGTTCGCCTCATAGAGAAATAATGGATTCGAAATCTGATAACGAAAAGTATCCGTCAACAATATTTTTTTCTCAAACTTCGAGACCAGTATCCCCAAAAGTGCCAAGAAAAAGCACAATAAGCAGTGTCAGTAGGAGTCATTCTACTTCGCCTGTTTCCATACGATCACCATCTTATCGTCGCATACATAGCGCTCGTTTACAACACAGTAAGCAGTATGCTGACACTGTACCAAAGAGTGTATTTCGCACCCGAAGTGCTGGCGATGCTGAGAGGAAAATACTCTTAGATAACTTTCCGATGAAAACAAAAAGTGATTCTAATTTGCATGCTGCTGACCCAGATTATGAGGAATACGTTCGCGACATGCAAAACACAAGAATGAGGTCAGAACGGTTTCGGGAATTAAACCGATATTACACATATTTAGAAAGAGTCGCCGAATTGGAAAAAGCTACTTCCACTAGTGATTTACGACATAGAAGGAAAGATGAAGAAATAATCGACTTTGATCGTTGGAAGAAAATAAGAGCAATAGAAAGAGCTGAGGAGGAATTAAACCATCTCTATCGTAAGCTGAAAATAGCTCAAACCGAAAAAGATGTTTTGTTTTATCCTCGTGACCTAAAAGATTTTCGTTGGAATCACGATACAGATAGAGGTCTACGAATCAAGGAGAGATCTGTAGAAGATCTCAAAGATCATTTTCAGCAAATACCCCAGTATGATTCTATGGAATTAGATCAAACACAATCTAGGGACTCTTACAAACCTTTATGGCGCGGTACGAGTGTTGCAGAAACTGCCTTTTACATAAACAGAAAGAATGACAATGATAGATTAGAACAACGGGTTACCGTGAAACCTACTGTAACGTTGCAGCAAGAGACTTCCTTAAATGATCTTCGTAAAAAAATTGGCCTCGGCAGCCGCTTATGGAGTAGTTTGTCTATGGATCAAGTGAACGCCCTTAAAAACCAGCTAAATGCTATTTACAGCAAAGAATTAGAATCAAAATCTAATAAAGAGCCCGATGCGAAATATACTATTGATGTAAAAGATGATAAAGTAGAGACTAACCCATCGTTACATGTGAGATGTAATTCACTGATTACTTCGGCATATAACACTGAAAGGGAAAAGCCAGCCAAATTAACCAAGTCTGACTCTATAGCCGCGATTTCTTGCCCAATCACGTCTGTTAAGGAGCTCAAAAATAATGTTAATAAAATTCAAATGACTCTTAGTGAAAACGAAAAAAGAAAGATTTCCCAAACGTTAAGTAAAGAGATTTTAAATAGAATAAGTAAATTCGACAATCAAACACAGCCTTCTCTGTCTTTAAAGGAAGAAATTGAAAACACTGAAATGAAAGAGGAACTTATGACTGAACGAAGAGACACAGTTGTCCACAAAATTTCAGAGGACAGTATAAAGCAAGCAAATACTAGTGCTGAAACTGATCAAAAGAGACATGTCGTTTATACTAATGAAAAGACTGAAACACCTTGTCAATCTTCGGCTAGTGAAACCGAGACTGCTAGTTCCGATATATCCAATAAAACTGCCATATACAGAGGACCCAGTAAGGAAGTTCAAAAAAAAGTTCAATATTTTGAATCTGTAAAAAACACGGCTGAACAAACAAAAACTGTTTATCATGCCAGAGAAAGTTCCGATGAAAAAGAAAATCAAGTCCAAAGCAGTCCGAGCACAGCAGTGGCTATCAAAGAAGTTATACCAACCAAAAACGAAACAAAGACAAATGAGCCGCAGAAAAATCAAATAGTGCAGTCACAATCATGCACAAATTTCAAGGAACTTTTTGGGGAAAGCGAAAAAAATAAATTTCTATCGCTTCCCTTGAAACCTGATCTACATTCAAGGTCAGCTTCGCCTCATTCAGAGTTGTACATTGCCGATAGACGGACGCCCGACACGCTACGTTGTTCAAGCGACGAGACGATCTGGCGCAGTCGGAGCCCGTCACCCGACCCGGAGAGGTACTGGCGCGCGTACCTTAACCTGGCGCGAGCGGGCGAAGTGCGCCGCCTGGCCCGGCGCTTCGACTCGCCCACGGCGGCCGGCGCCGTGCTGCGGCGATATCGCAGCGATCCAGAGCTCGCACGAAACGCATTTATCAGCAGTTGGTCATCTTTTGAAAAGCTCTCATCACGTCGAGACAAATGCAGAGCAGTACTCCCCGTGGCAAGAGTACCGTTACGAACCACAAATCGTTATATGCCACATATTGATATCATATCTAAACTAGCGGCTCTCCGTAGACGCACGACTCCTCGATCTAGGTCTGCAGAAGAAGCTTTAGAATGTCGCCAAGGAGAAGTGGATCGTATTCGGCGCAGGTTCGAAACAATGTCGTTACTTGGACAGATATACGCTTCCGCTCCTGACGTGAGTGAGTTACATGACATGGCCCCGTACTTAGCAGGCTCGTGGATAGCACATCGCTACCCAAAACGTAGTGATAACAATAGATCTATAGAGGATCCCAATGTTTTGGTTCGCGGACGAACATCGCCTGTAAAAAAAGAAATAAAACGATCGGTACCAAAAGAATCCATAAAATTGAGCTCTATCCTGAAAAGTGACACGTTAGCGAAGCAAGAATTTAATCCCGCGGCACATCGGCCAGCGAGTCGATACGAGCCGCCGAGAGCTCCGCCCCGGCCGCCACCCGCTTCATGGCCCTACAGGCTCTCGCCCTACGTCACGCCATCACGACATACCGTCACATTTCAAGGTTAATTTCTTTAATTTCTAAACTTCTCTTACAACTCAATTTAGTTGTCGCTCATTCGTGTTTAATTTTGGAGTAAATTTGAATTTTGTAGACGTTTGCATCCCTCATAAAAGATTTATTGAAGATCGTTATGGGTTCCGCTGTATCGCGTTTCTGCTATGCGTGTTTACTTTGCGTGATTACTGAACGCAAACAAGGATGGTTTGAAACCCTGCATTAAATGTAACAATGTCACTTGATTTGTTTTTGCGAATTTTAATGTACATTATCAGGAAATATGGATATACAGCCATCTTTTGTAAATTGTAAATATTTCCTCTGAGCTTTTACTTTTAACACATAACGACTATCAATGTTTCTTTTATTGCATACAATTTTCATTTAACCATGTTTTTCTGTTTGGTCCCTTACCATGTTTTGTTACCCACTATTAGAGGGCGACTCAGCACCGGAGCCTCCACGCAGAGCCTCGCACGGGAACTACTCAGACACAGGCAAGTACATGCTCAATTCTCATACACCGTGAATATTGAAGTTATTCGTAAATAACACTACCTCGACACGTTCGTCTCACAAAAACAAATTAAAAAATGATCTAACCTACTTTGGTACATTAGGTAACACTTTGCGCAGTTCACTTCCGAAAATCATTCAGTATAAGCGTCATGAGAGTATGAGAGCCAACACGCTTATATTCCTTAAGATTATGTGCGAATAAAAAAAGTAACAATAGCCTTTGTTCACAACAATCGGCGCCTTAACTTATTCCCCTGACCATCGCCGTCAACACACGTAGTCTGACGCGAACAAAATATTAGTCAAATTGGTTACTATTATAAGTATTTTAAAAGTGATTAGTTTTTACAGAGTAATTTACAATACCAGTGCCTTAACGACCTTAAAAAAAAAAACATTCATATCGTGCGATTATCAGTCAGCTTCTCGCGGTTTACGTCATTCCATTGGTTTGAACTTCCAAAACCTGTCGGTTGAGTTTTTTCAATTGTAAATAGTTCGGCTAGCTGCTTGATCACACGCGGTCTGCTTGTTGTTCGTAAAATATAATAAATATAAATTGTTTTGACGGAACTGAGGCTCGGGTTATAATACCGGACAGTATCGACAAGTGTTATCGAATATTAGTCACTGATATAATACTTTTATCTGTGTTATCGCGGCTTCAGTCTAACACGAACCATCTAGGTGTGTGCAGTGCTAATATGATATAAAATAATTTCTGAACTGTGTATCGCCAAAATGAGCGTTAATTTTTCAAGTGACACTGGAAAAATTCGCAACAGCAATATTCCAAGGCGCGAAGATATAATCTACGAAGATGATGGATTTTTCAGTGACGTACCTGGCTCGGGATCGTTATCTAGATCCCTTCTCGCTTTAAACAAATATATGAAGAAGAATTTACTTTATGATGAAACTGAAGAGTATGAAAGTGACAGCGCCTATTTTTCAAAAGAAACCAGCCCTAATGAATCTCGAACTAAATATGATTCCGACAGTTTAAAAAGCAATGAATCTGTTGAAGATAAATCTGTTACCAAAAAGACTACAGCTACTATATCATACGGTGCCACAAGTGTCACGCAGCTAACAGACGACTACAAGTCTATGCAGTTGCACGATAAATCGTTCAATGACTCTGATAATGATACAGTTTCAGATAACGCTGACACACAAAGTATAACAATATCCGAAATAGTTTCAGAAGCGACTGACATTCAAAATGAACCCAAATACCAATCAGAATACAATTCTGCTTCTATGCACAATTTAACGAATATAATAGAACCTGATATAGAAATAAACATAGGTGATCAAGTAAAATACCGGCAGAAAACAACGAATTTAAAAAATGATGACTATCGACACACGCTACATGAATTTTCCAATTGGGGAAACAGGACAGATATATATCCGGATGTTTATGCTCCATTACCATATAGTGGAGTATACAGACTCATTCACAATTTGTGTCACTTTTTGTATAACTATTTTCTATGGGCTTGTCTACAGTTACAAATATTGCTATTGTGTTTTCAGGGTTACTATATAGAGTACATTCTACTTATTTGATATTACAAGTGGAAACTTTTTCACATAGAATCGAATCATTATTGTTGTTGTTTTCATCGATATCTGTAATAATCTCTAAGTAATTAGCAATGTAACCTTTTTGTCTTCATTACAAGTGCACATTCACTGGAAGCGATAACGTTATCTATATCATCACAGACTCACCATTGAGTAACGTGAATTCTTGACATCGTTAACGTGACCAAGTGATTTCAAATGTGATATTTATAAACTGACCGACCTTATTCATAATTTGAAATACTTGACCTTTACTTGTAGCTTGCTGTACAAGATACTACACCCAAGTATTCACCAAGTCATTAATACAATTTCGATAACAATCTTTAAAAGCAATTGTAAAAAGCAAGTAGAGTAGAGAAAGATGAATATCTATAATACGTTTCGCTGTTATAATTACTCCCATCTCAATCGCTCGAGTAAATTCATTCATCATTTCTAAACGTATAATAACAAAATTGGCTCACACGTGCATACAATTTTTCAATATCCAGACATCTCAAGTTTATAAATTACTGTCTGTATGAATAAGAAAATTGTAATTGATTACGGAAGCTAGGTACACATAAATGTAGTATGTTTCAAGCAAAACATCAAAACAAACGCTACCAGAAACGACATAACCGGCTGCTCTAGCGTCAGCAACCAAAATTGTTAAATAATATCTATGTTGACAACGCGTGCGTGCAAAGCGAAAGTACAAAACTACGAGTCAGCGGGTTTGGCGGGAGATGAGGTTGAGCGTCGATTCTAGTCGAAAGTGCATCTGATCTATCGCCGTCGACAGTCAGTGACAGACGTCGGCCCCGACGCTGGAAGTGCGTGCTGTGTTGTGAATTAATTGTGCTGTGGCCGTTCGTGTATTATGGGCATACTCAAGCAAATCAAGAAAATGACCACTCATGGTTGGTCCATCATCATCTTTACTATCAATAACAAATTGAAACGGGATATTTACCATGTTATTTGGTCATTTTATCCGTGATCATGACTTTTTCAACAAGGCCAATTTAGGGCAAAAAAAAAACAACAACTCAAAACAAATAGTAAACATGACAAATATCCCGTTTCTAGTGTTAGTGATATCATCTTTACTATTTCCATCTCTACCATCAAAGTTACCTTGTTCAACTAACCGAATGATAAATGTTAATTTATGGCCATGTTTATTATGTGTGTTAGTACGTGTTAGTTCTCAATTATCTGCGTAATAATCAGTGTTTACTTTCCTAATCTCTTGTGCATTTGATCTGTGTCATTATAGCTTTGATACGTGATAACGAGGTGATTAATGTTGATAAAATGTAAACATGGATGTGTCTAATTACGTCCGTTAATTAATGAGATATTGATCTTAGTAATACATACATATCCAATCAATATTATTTTTACACGTTCGTATAACATTCAGATAATCAAAGAACTATACAAAATTGTGCCATATTTTCCAGGATTTGCGCAATTTTCAATGACACCTGCGCAATATTAAACCAGTTGGATTGATTATATTCGGCTTTTAGATCAAAGACATTTCGTCCAAGTTCTGCTTCAACGACGAATATTATGAAATATTCGGAGAGGTCGAGCTGTATTAAGATACCAACTTACCTAATTGTAACTTGAAACGGTATTTAAAAGCGAAGCTTGTTGCAAAATGTCGCGTAGATATACGAGTATTACAAGTACTTGGCTATAATGCAACATAACGAACTTGAAAGCGACATACTGGTATGTTATAAATTCCAATGGGAGATAAAATTTCTCAATCAACTTATTAAGACTTCAGAGAAAATGTTATGGAATTCACTTTTCTGTGTGTAGTGACTTATGTTTTTAATCTTGATGCCAATAATATTAACGGTGTTCAATTAACAAACTGGTATCCGAAAATTGGACTTCACAAAAAGTTTATAAGTACCCAAATCATCATCATAAAATATGTTGAAATAAAAAATGTCAATTTAGTTACTTTACCAAAAGTCTGTGATTATAATACTATTAAAGAACTAAAAAAGAAACCAATTAAGTGTGTGCAATTATGCGGAATTTGAAAATAACTACCCAATTGCGGAATGTCAATAATCTCAATTACTACAAATGCTGTTGTTTTTGTACGGAACGTTAATTTGTTCACTTGTACAGCCACCTTGTTCTGCTAAAGAATGTGTTCTAATGATCTGTTTGTTTGTAAATATGTTTACAAAACTAAACTTATGTCATTCTTGAGTTTATCGACATTCATTGTTTTGTCTCTCGTTGTTTCTTTTGATACTGTCATATCATAATATCCTTAGTGATCTCTTCTTAGAATAGATTTCTACATTGACGTCTTGTCTCGAAAATCTTTTTCAATTGCTGCTTATAATGAATTGAGCTTCCATAATTAATACTTCTTCAAACAA
This sequence comes from Cerastis rubricosa, assembly GCA_949152445.1. Classification (NCBI taxonomy): domain Eukaryota; kingdom Metazoa; phylum Arthropoda; class Insecta; order Lepidoptera; family Noctuidae; genus Cerastis; species Cerastis rubricosa. The sequence continues at coordinate 17,245,823 of OX424532.1, forward strand.
TATTCTTCTTCTTCGTTGGTTTCCCACACACGCCAAATATTTCTCCAAGTTGAGTAAACTATGTACCAACAGCGACCTAGATTGCAAGGTTCAAACCAGTTAGTCTGATCGATCGACAGGCTTAATTTGTCAAATTATTGGCAACTCTATCAATCTCAGCGACACTAATACACCTGATTCTCAAACCTAAAAACGCTAAAAACTACTCTGTGTTGTGCAAATGAAATTCCTCAGAAACAAACGACATTTGCTTTTACTTCGCGAGTATAGCTTTAAGAATTCAGTTTTCCCCTAAAGCATAAGGTACGGATTCCAACGGATACATATTTGTCCATTGTAATCTTATCGTTGGTACTCTGGGCGTGTCGCAAGTACGTGCCAAGCATGATTATCTGTATTGTAGTAGAAAGTCGACAATTGTTAAGTTATTCTGTCGAGTGTCCAATTCGACATATTTGATGGTAGATCGGCATTTTGCGTAGGAATTATGTGCGTGCTAACTGCTGTTTTTGATAGAGACAAGAATATGAGTGGAATGTCAGTAGAATATAAAAATAGAATGTTTTCTATTGTCTTTATTATCTAAGCTTTAGATTAAAATTATGAAATCACTTTAAGATAAAACTTCCTTGACTGATAGTTTCAATAATGGCATCGTTAAATGATTAATTTCTTAAAAATGTCTTATATTCATAACATTTTTGTTTAACCAACGCTACCTATTTTAGATGCATACCAGACGTCCGGTTCTACCCAAACAATTCAAATTTTATGCTTTTATATAAATTTTTGGACAAAAATATAAAAACATGTCCGGTCTGACCGGATTTTCGTCCGCTTGAACGTTAATTACCTTATAAGCATAATCTCATAACAGTTTAAAATAAAAACACGTGTTTTGGTTATAAAATCGTGCTCTTCCGTTACTAGGTCAAAATGTCTGGTTTTTTATTAATACATTTTTAATCTGATATCTCACTGAGTATCTGGTTATCTGTTTTTTTTATTAACATTAAATATCGATTGATAAAAAACGATGTCAATTAATTTTGTGATCAATACGACCGTTATTGGCAAAATCGCAATATTAATAAAAATAACTCCATAATAATATGTACAGCAAGATTTTTTAGTCACCGTCCAAATTTTTTCTAGGCATTGTGTATCATTCACTAACTCCATTTTTGAAAAAAACTCGATATGTGAAATTTTCATATTTTCATATGAAATCATTTTCTCGAAAAAAATATCTGCTATGCCTGGTCACTAAGTTAAACGTTAAAAATACTACACTTGCCGCACAAACATTCAATGGAAAGGGGGCGGCCAGCCCGCGTAGTTACCCAGCGTGTACCTACGCACGGCGCGGCGGTGTCCATGATATCTCAATATTTTTGTATTGAGTGATACTAAAAGAAAAAACACGTATTCAATGGTTTTCACCAAAGATTAAAATGTCTAAATTTGGACGGTGACTAAAAAATCATGCTGTTTATGCACGAATAATTCTCCCCTCTAGTCTTTTCCCAACTATTTCAATGTTCGAATTCTAAACTAATAAAGATTATGTTGTACCTACACGTTCAATCAATGTTTTACACATTTTCCATAAACCGACAGACATTTTTTATACAACATATCAATGACTGGGTTATATTATCCTATTCTGAACCAGTAATCTGAGAGTCTTAAAATTCTACAAAAAATAAGTTTAGTGTCTGATCTATCAAAAGCTGTGTAAAGTACCTACCTACCTATAGGCATTCTATCAATCTATCGTAGTAATTTATTTTATTCGGTTTTTAGTATTTGTTGTTATAACAGCAACAGAAATACATAATCTGTAGAAATTTCAACTTTCTAACTATCACGGTTCATGAGATACAGCCTGGTGACAGACGGACGGACGGACGGACGGACGGACAGCAGTAATAGGGTCCCGTTTGACCCTTTGGGTACGGAACCCTAAAAATATGTAACCCAAAATCATAGATTAAACAGAGTTCCCTCCTAACACGCCGCCTCTTACTTCCGCCGATATATTACAAAATGGCTTCAACCGGTTCTTACGTGTCATCGCATAATAACCACATAAAGAAAATCGCCAATCACGGGGCATTACATCGATGGCGAGCCATAACATAACGTTGGAACGCTTTCACTTTCTGTTGGAAAAAGAATACTCTTAATATTTTTTTTTTTTATAAAAGGTTTGCTACGCCTCGCGGGTTGTCTTAGTTGCTAGTATTGTCTTCTTTACGAGAATCGTGAGTTTGTAATTCAGATCGAATATGATGTTCTGTTGCATAATTAAAGAAATTGTTTAAGGAATCTGCAAAATTTCTAAGTTTTAGCAAGATTTCATTCACTTTTTAGGGTTCTGTACCCAAAGGGTCAAACGGGACCCTATTACTGAGACTTCGCTGTCCGTCCGTCCGTCCGTCCGTCCGTCTATCACCAGGCTGTACCTCATGAACGCTGATACGAGTAGTTAGCCAGTTGAAATTTCTACAGATTATGTATTTTTGTTGATGTAACAACAAATACTATAAACAGAATAAAATAAATATTTAAGGGGGCCTCCCATACAAAAAAGTGATTTTTGGCCGGTTTTTAGGTTTGTTTTCACACTCTGGAGAAATGTTTTATAGTAACAAATGATACATAATTAATTTTCTAGCTTTTTCCCGCGACTTCGTTATCGTGGACTCATTTACCGGGATAAAAGTATTATATGTGTTAGTGCAGGTGTTCTATCCGTGTATCAAATTTCACGCAAATTTGTACAGAAAGAGTGGCAAACATCCATTAATCCTCAGAAACTTTCGTGTTTATTATTATTAAGTTTAAGATGCTTATCTTGCATCTATCTAATCATCAGGGGAAATTTGTACGTTTGCACAGAAAATCTTACGAACAAATTACCAACAAAACTTTTCCTTTTACAAGCAACTAAAGTGTACGCCCGTCAAATAGAAAACGCAGTTAATTTCCGACCAAGCCCTTTCCCCGAGAGCCACTTATTGGATATGTCTAAGTACGATGCGTGCTAGTGTTTTCAAAAGCAATATTTGCAATCAACTAGGTAGGTCAGTACTTGTTACGTGAAAGCTGGAAAGTATATAATTACGAGTACATTAGAATGTTACGTGTATAGAAAATGTCCAGGAATTGCTTAAATGTAACAGAAATGTGATATTTAATGCCGTTTAGTAATTTTATGTTTTAGTTACTGCGTGTCGCGTGATTAATATTTCTAATTTGCGATTCGATAGTACTGTAAAGGAGATTAATTATTTGCTAATAATACTTTAAAATGTAATAATCCATATTCTTCATTTCCATTCTATACATATAAATGACGAAAACCCAGAAACACTTTGAGACTTGTTTCAGTACTTCTAGCAACAAAACATATGCTTTGAACAATGGTAGATCCTGTTATTTTCCACGATGATAGTTATTAATTTGAGCCAAAATCATTTTTCTTAAATATTATCGCAATAAAAAGGTCTCTTCGATATACGGATTTGTACACAAAAACAACATTATCATTAACACTGAAAACGGATATTTACCATGTTCCCTTTTCGGCGCTGTGACAAGCACCATGATCACGGATAAAACGAAACATCGATTAATATCGGGAACTCAAAACAAATAGTTAACATGGTAATTATCCCGTTTTCAGTGTTAATGATAATGTTAGTGACCATGTCAGTTTAAAAACTTAAAAAAACAACATGAAAATCTCTAGAAAGGCATATAACTTAATGGCGGTACTTTCATACAAGCCTACAAGCTTGGCTTGGCCTAACAACCTACTACTTTTCATTATGTTAGGGTTTCTGAACAATCTGCTTGCCTAATAGGCTTGCCATATTGTTGGAACCTAGGCACGGTATAGACTTGCTGGTCTACCATGACGTCTTAAAGCAATATTGTTTTACTCTTATTCCAGTGTGGGAAAGAGACGGAGCTATACAGGATGTCTATCGCCATCTCTTTCCCACACTGGAAAATGAGTACAACAATAATGTTTAAAGACGTCATGGTAGGCCAACTGATATAGCTTCAGTCTACTACATCTCTGTCTTTCCCCTATAGAATCCCCTCGTCGTTACGTGGAGAGCGAACAATAATGTTTAAAGACGTCATGGTAGGCCAACTGATATAGCTTCAGTCTACTACATCTCTGTCTTTCCCCTATAGAATCCCCTCGTCGTTACGTGGAGAGCGACGTGAACATACACTACCGATGTCCCGTGCGGCACGACCCTTTGCCGCTGGTGCCAGAGCGGGAGCTAGCCCGCCAACAAGCCGAGCACATGAAGAGGCTCTACAGGGAACAGAAGAGGAACAAGTACTTACAGGTATGTGACAACCCCTGGCGTTACGTCGAGAGTAGGTAATGCACTACCAATGTCTGAGTCGCACGACAGGAGCAAACTTGTATGGGTTGGTATTGTTAATGGAACGTAGATGACGGTGCAGCACTAAAGAAGTTTGGGTGACACATCGCCTGTCTCGTTAGTGTAATGGTCCAAAGCATGCCGTAAGGTAGAATGTAGCGGAAACCTTCAGCTATTGTATCATCTAAAACTTGTACCTACATTGTTGGCAAATAAATAAATCTGAATCTGAATCTGAAAGCACGACTGGTTAGCATGAGGTCCAGGGTTCGATTCCCGGGTCTGGCAAATTGTTTTAGGAGTTTTCCGTCAGGATTTTCTCAGTAGCAGCCACTGAGTCTGGATTTGTGCCCGGTGTTTGGCAATAGGCTCGCCCTGATTACATGGCACTTGAAAATATCACTCAAAAAGTGGGTGTACTGTTAGGTACACCGCTGCCTAACCCTTCTGGGAAAACAGGGGTGTTATGTTGTTGGCTAAAATTCATAACAAAAAGTCCGAAGCAGAAACTTTCTATGAATCACCTGAACAACCCCAGAACATGAGTAGGTATGCAACGAAGTTGACCACTGTTAGTACAATATCATGATTTGCCTCAAAATAAAAACAACAGCCTTTCGAATGTTATCATATTTCATAAATCTATAAATACGTTCCTAGATACAACCGTCGGTAACTACAAATAATTCTTATAAAATAAAAATCTATTTCAATGTTATAATAAGATATCGATCAATCATTGATACAGCTGATCTGAATCAGTTACGATAAAAACTGTGACATTTTTTTGTTCAAATCCTTTTGCGGTTTGTTTGAGTTATCGTTTTTATATCATTGTATACTTCATCATTCATCATCATTTCAACCGAAAGACGTCCACTGCTGGACATAGGGCTCCCCCAAAGAGGTGGTTTTGCCATAATCGCCACGCTTGGCAGGCGGGTTGGCGATCGCAGTACGGTTGTTGCAAAATGCACAGAGAACGCTGCTGCCCATTCTCTGGCAAGTCTCTTAGTCGCCTCATACGACACCCACGGGAAGATATGGGATGGTGCTATTCTTAACGTCCGACACCATACAGAGCTTGTATACTTAGAATCATCTAATGCTTATATCTTTCGGAAGACAAAGACCCCGGCTTAGCTCGCTTATTACATAAAAATATACGAAAAGTAATTACCTAATGGTTTACTCCGGGAATGAAATATCCACCAACAACTCTGTTCAGTGTCCTGAATTCTTTTAGTTATTAATATAACAATGCAAGTGTTAAACAAAATCTGAGCACTAGAAAGACTAAAAGATGCTGTTATTTTATAGAAAGAGAGTGTAGGTTACGAATTATTTTAATGCTTTCTGGTTTTGATTATTTTCAAATTTTAATTATGATTCGCTTATCTGAAAACTTATTCGAGCCTAGACCAATTGTATAGATCTTTCATACAATTTAAAGTCAAGCACAAGTAATCCACATCAAATCTCAATACAAAACCCAATAAAAATAAAGTAGGTCATAACAAATGCAACAAAGAAAAATCATTACTTTCAATACGTTTCCATCAGAACAATTTCTCATCACATTACGTCTCGTTGCATGCGATCTTGGCAATCGATTATGAACCGAGCATCGATAAGCGCAACAACGGAAACGATTTAGGCGTTGAGCAGACGATAGTCTATTTATTCGCAGATAGACACGGACAAATTGGCAACAATGTGCATCATAATTTATTTGGGGTCGGTGCAGCTTGTCTTCGTCTTTCATACTTCTCTATTTCTCGTCATCTCAGCAGTCACATCCTTTCTAGATATATCTTTCTTTACACAGTCCATCATCCATCGTTTCTTTGGTCTTATATTACAACCACCATTCCCCATTTTTCCGCGTAACATGGCATACCATGACAGCAGATTAGCCCACAACTTTTCATTTAATGGACGTCAACCATAAAATGAAAACACCGGCCAAGTGCGAGTCGGACTCGCGTACCGTACAAACCTGTAGGTATATGATGTAACTAAAAACATACAGTTTTCGCAATTTTTCCTTTATCTATGCTATAAGACATTGCTTCATACCAAATTTCAAGATTCTGAGTTCAGGGGAAGTACCCTGTAGGTTTTGATTCCCTTGCGAGTGTCGAAAATTTGCGGCATAAACGGCTGTATCTTTTGATTGCGTTGGTTTAGAAGTTTGATTTTTTCACAGCTCCAAGGGACAGTAGACCTGTGTAAATAAATTCCAGCTTGTTACTTGAGAAAAAGAGTCTAGACAGACAGACGGACGGACGGACGGACAACAAAGTGATTCTATAAGGGTTCCGTTTTTTTCCTTTCGAGGTACGGAGCCCTAAAAACAACAAATGAACATTTATTTCAGCGGACGTTTTTGTCCTGTAGACAAATAGTGCACCGTCTGCTCAGGGCCTTATCGGAATACGATTACCGCGTCAGTCAACGTTGCTGCGATTGCGATTAACGATTAATCTTGTTATACTAGGCGCCGGCACGCGACTGCAGTTTGATCGATATCGTGATATCCGCGAATTTATTGAACTTGGGAACGTACTCTGTAATGTGAACTTCTAACTATGAGGTGTAATTACATTACATCACGACTGCAAACCAAGTTGATTCCAGGCTACTAAGGATGAACATAAAACCCAATTGCAATTATATCGTTTCTTGTGCTATCAGGGATCATTCTTATTACCAGTAAAATTGCCATTGTTGGGACACAGGCCTCGTCTCTATGAGAGGGCGTGGGCTGTAATCCACTACGCAGGCCCAGTGCGGGTTGGTAGATGTCACATGTCCTCGAATTTTTAGTTCTACGACTTTCCGGTTTCCTCACGATGTTTTCCTTCACCGTTTTTAAGGGCAGCGGTGATGAAATAAATTACACAAAGTAATGCGCCTGCCTGGATTCGAACCCACGGCTTACTCCTCGTAAGTCGGGACTGCCACTACTGGGCCACCGCTGCTCTCCCTTTGCTTATGCTCTGCTGTATTCTCTATCTTAAAATACAGGCATTCTTAATTTATACGTGTCATTTTGTCCTTAATATGTCAAACTCACGCAAATGTTAAAGAACAAAACAAAATGATAAGAACAAACTTGCATTCTGCGCACTTTATTGATTACTTTGATTGCACACTCATAGATAAAATATATCTATGACATTATGACCACAAGTACCTACTGTCTAACGTTTCCTATAACGCAATATCCATACCGTTACTGACAAGTTATTTAAATGAGCGGTTTCTTGCCTTACTTAGATTTTAATGTAGGGCTAATAAAAGGAAATGATCGGGCATTCGTTCTTTTAATAAATAAAGCATAAAAATTGTGCCTTAGATTTTCTACATTGGCTAATCAGGAAACAGGCACTTTTGCGTTTTTGAAGAAAATGGAAATCTAAGAAAGCTGTGGGTTAAGACTAATGACTACCGGTTTTAAAACATTTTGTGTTCCTACAACAAGTTTGTACAGATGCCAGTTCATCAAGACACAACAATCTGTCAAATTTCTTTAATAGATTTACATCTTTATTGTTAAAGTTTTAGGTTCATAGTTCATTGGCAAAATCTGACTGTTTCGGGCAGCTTGATTTGCTGGCGTCTGTACGAGTAGTTTCGAGGATTGACATAAGTTTATCATAAAAACGTTTTGACTTTTCCTTCGTCATTTGCTTTATTCGGCGAGTATTTTTTTAAAAATGCAGTCAAGAATCTTACAACACTACAAAACTTGCTTTCAACAAATCTTGAACTTGCACTATGTCATTATAATAATTATCATTCTGCATTGGTCTATCCATTCATTCAACCTTCCTTATAGATAGGTATAATTTAATCATAAAACAAAATCTATGAATACCTACTGTTGCAACAATCGCAGAGATCGAACACCATTACGACCTTTTTTTCTGAAAACTTTTTTGCCAGCAATAGGCATGCCTCTTTTTGAGAGCAGCGGTGGCCCATTGCTGGCAGCCCCGACTTACGAGCAGTAAGCCGTGGGTTCCAACCCAGGCAAGCGCATTACTTTGTGTAAATTATTTCATCACCGCTGCCCTCAAAAACGGTGGAGTAAAACATCTTGAGAAAACCGGCATGTTCTGGAACGAAAAATTTGAAGACATGTGATATCTACCAACCCGTACTTGGCCCGCGTGATGTTACAGCCCACTCCCTCTCATAGAGAGGAAGCCTGTGTCCCAGCAGTGGCAACATTATAGGCTGATGATGTTCAGGCGTGCCTCCCAATACATGGGACTAAGACATAATTGGCGACCGCCTTACCTTTCGGAAGTTACAAATGTAATGTTTTTTTTTTCTTTCAAATCATCTGAAGGCCGAAATAACCGTATTTTTTTTAAACAAAAAGAAGGTTTTGTTAACAAAAACTACAATTTATTTAATAAAATAGATATCATTGATGCACATTATATAGATTACTACGTAAATGTAGCTGTAGATTCTGAAATATACAAATAATGCAGCTCGCAGATGGCATTGTGGTTTTTCTGTTTATTTCTATCTGAGTTTCCACAAGATACTCTGTATTGATTTGCAAGAATGTTATTGAAATAGTATTTATAATCTTTTATCTTCTCATGCTTTCGTAGTAAGTACTTACAATTTACTCAAAATCACGTTCATATTTTACATTCACGTAAAATCACAATTACGTGATTAAAGACCTGTTAAATAGTGTTTTGAGTTATAAATAGTAAATTTGTAGGTAAGAAGAGGTTAATCAATACTTATGAGTATTGAATTAAAAACCTGTTATTTTCTCTTTTGCCAAATAATCAGAATATTACTGAAATCTGACGAGGATTTGACTTTTAATTCCTATCTTTTTGTGTCGACGCTAATTTTGTTTTACTAAATTGTTTGATCGTTCTGTATGGTGTCGGACTCAAAGAATAGCATCATCCCATATCTTCCCGTGGGTGTCGTAAGAGCCGACTAAGGGACTTGCCACAGAATGGGCAGCAGCGTTCTCTGTGCTTTTGTAACAACCGTACTGCGATATCGGTACCCCTATATCAATGTGGCGACAATTGGGGGAGGCCTATGTCCAGCAGTGGACATCTTTCGGCTGAAATTATGATGATGATGATGAAGTTGTTTGAGCCTTCAATTGAACCTCGCATTCAAGTCACTTATGTAGTTACCAATTAGGCATCATAACTAAATTTCCTAATAAGAATCTCTCGCTCGTAAACTCATAACGTAACCCACGCGTAATTAGTAGGAAAAGTACGTAGTAAACGGGATGTCCGAATGCACTTTTACGCATCAAAAACAAACGACACCGCTACTCCGGATGCGCTCACGCAGCGTTTGAATGCGACCCAGTTGTACCACACAGATAGAAACATTACACTGATTTCACTCAATGTACTCGCGGTGTAAACATCCGCAAATTATCGACGAGGCAGCGATCGAGCCCTTGAAGAGAAATCTTTACTTTACCTTCACGTAACAGTGGTCATTCAAGTCTTATTTACATTCAAGTAGTGCCGCTTTTACTTTAAATATCTGATAAGTTTAATTACGTTATTACTACTAGGTAAACCCCACGAATGTTCCAGCTCTTTCAATCTAGGGCTTATGTGGACCACTGGGCGTTGGTTTGGTCCAACTTTTCCAGTAATTTTCAACGGGACTATTGCGTTGGCTCCTGGTCTCATAAGGATAAAGAATATCTCTCGTGGAATCAATTAAATCCAAGCTTTTTCAACGCGAATATTGAATAAGATTTTTTCCTAGTAGAGCGTTTACCATTCATACCAGCTATTATGGTAATATCGACCAGTTTCATTAAATAATCAAAAAATCCAAACGACCTTGTCTCCGCATACCAACAGAAATCCGTTGACCAATTGACCACAAGTATTTTTGACGCCAACTAGCTTATTAAAGTTTCGACCTTAATGACTTTTAATAAGGCTTGTTTTTATAAAAGAAATGTAGATGTAAAGGTTTTTGTTATATAGAGGTATTATTGTATTGTTATGAGCATGGCACGGTTGCGAGTCGCTCCAGTGCGAGCGAAACGTGCGCGAGAGACGATCATGATATGCGTGCAAATGATTTTTCAAAGCGATTACGCTCAATGAGTGTCTAATTACGTAAATAAGTTCTGTGAAATGTAACTCTATAGTGATACTAAATATTCTAGTCTAGCTAACAATTTTAAAATAACTAGAAATTACGGAAATGTTAAAAATGTATTCAACATCGGAAAATAGTGAGTTCCACCATGTTATGGAGGTAAAGTTTTTCAATCAAGTGTTAAACCTTTTCAGGAAAACGAAATACTACCCGCAGACATAGAAGCATTCGATGCTTCAATGAAGGTGACGTTTGAGAGAGTGTGTGAAAAAAAACTGTTCTAACTGATTCTACCGTTTGGAGTTACTCTGTTCTCGTTTATTACCAAAAACATACACGTCATGCTGTATAACAATTTTCGGCTTAACTCATTTCTAAATTCACTGTTCCTTGCACTCGTGTCGCAAAACTGCAACGGACGTGTGTCTTTAACAATATTGAAAATTTTCAAAATTCTGAGCTTTTTATCATACGGCTTCAAAGTAAAAAAAAACATAAATATCACACCAATAACACTTGAAATATTACAGGAGCTACAAGACATGCAGAATCGTCGACATCAAGACAACTTCACACCTTCCCAAAAGAACATACTGCCTCTAAATAGATACGATGAAGCTGACAAAGTGATCGCTAAAGCCTTGTACACTTTCAACGGACAGACTCAGAGAGAACTGAGCTTTAGGAAAGGAGAGATGATCCATGTGAGGAGGCAGATTGATAACAACTGGTATGAAGGAGAGCTGCATGGCAGGATAGGATTGTTCCCTTACAATTATGTTGAGGTACGTTTTCTAAAAAAAAGAAAAAGAGTCTCTAATTAAAAACACTTGCAGCCGTATTCGAGCGAATTACACTATAAAAAAGACTGACTGAATTAAACATCTTCAAGTTCTGTCAAAATAAATATTTCATAACAATAATGACACTGACTGCTTTTGAACGCTGTTTAATTTACTAATCGAGTTCAGTTTCATTGATGAAATTCGTCGTATGCCTTGTCCAAGTAATTGGCGCTATTTTAATTCCTACACTCATTATTTTTATTAAGACCAGGAGATTGTTAACGTCTTCTTTGAAGTTTACTGAATAATTGAATATGCATAAGATACTAAATAGTGAAATCAAGTTTCTCGTATAGCCAAAATACCTACTGCCTTGTTTTGCTAATGAATCCTGACCATCGTTACAATTTGATCGAATTGAATATTTATCACATATTAGTTTGTGCGTCTACACAACAAATGCTAATAAATCTTCAGAAAACTGTACGCCTACTATACGGTAATTTCAGATACAGAAAGGAGATGTAGTACAAACTCCTAAGAAGCCCGTGGTTGTCGAAGGTCGAGCTCGAGCGAAGTTCGACTTCACAGCTCAAACGAACCTGGAACTGCCTCTGAAGAAGGGCGAAGTTGTGGTGCTCACGAGGCGCATCGATCAGAACTGGTGGGAGGGCAGAAACGGCACCAAGACAGGGATCTTCCCTGATAGTTATGTGACTATCCTGCAGGAACCCAGTCCGAGTAAACCTGGTGAGTGTATTTTTGGTTAAGACGGTTCATTCAGTGCAATACACGACTCGAAATTAAGCGACCGAAACTCCGCCGGCGTTAAGGGTCTCAATCAGTGTAAAGGCGATAAAGCAGAAAATAAAACCATATGTGATGATTTTTTGAGGCCAATGACCGCAGGTGATTTCAAACTTCTATTAAAATACATTTTTGAGACAGATTAGATTAGATTTCTTCTTATTGTTAAGAATAATCATAATTGCGTTTCTGGCATAAGTCAGTCTCTCGTGCTTAACATAAAAGATGAAGATTACATAATCAAAAACAAAACAAGAAGGCAGTTTTGTGCCACTAACACTTTCAGCCAAATCAGGAAATGCAAATTGATGACATTCGATACGCCCAGTTTCGAAGAGAATCATCATGCTTACGAAACAACGCCCCATCTTATATATTGTGAGCTGTCAAAACCATAATATAGCATGTTCGCGCTATTATGTTAAATTACGTAAGTTAATAAACTAAACGTTTTACTAATGAGGTTGACTAAGTGCTTCGCAATGTTGGGCAACATTCCATGATATTATCTTATCTTGGAGTTTTGATGATTCATTAAAATTATTGGATGGAATTTCCCACAAAGCCCTTTGATTGTGTAATCAAGAGGATCTTTCGGTATCCCTTTGTCTTTCAGGTACCGGAATAATTATTCCGTTAATGCAAGCGTGCATTGCAATACTATTATGCTCAAATTATCTAACATTGTTAAATAGTCAACTAACATGCCAAAAAATGTTTCACATTATAAAAAATAGGAATGGCTTTGATTAGAATTCTAGGCATTTGCTGTCTGTAGCATGTTTGTGTACAAAATTCTAATTCCGATCGTCTCTTGTTTTCAGACCCTCAACCAATACTGAACAGTGACAAGCCAGTGGCGTCGCCGGCTGCTCATGGTCTTCTCAATGGCTCAGCTAAGCGAAGCATGGGCTCCCATAGCTATACACCTCAACAGAATAGTCCTGCGCTATCCAATGCACCACCAGCGACGCAGCCACTTCCAGGTTGGTTTCTAAAATTGATGTAATTGATTTGACCACAGATGTTAAATATTATGGAGTGATCAGAGAAAACCTACATACTGTCAACGCCTTTATATTGCTATATTTCTCATGATCATTCGCGAATACCTTACTTTATTTTTTTGGAAAAATGTTTCGTCACCGCCAACTTTAGTGAAATTATTTTTACCTCGTTTTTTTAATGGACAGTATGGATAAATAAAGTTCTGACTTATAATTACGTACTGGAACTCGGGTGACGTTATTGTGGCTAGGATAGTAGACCAACGTATTGTTCGTGTTCCAGTGTGTGACGTACATATATCTCAGGTTACGTAGCCAAACCGGCACTAGAGACACTTTAGTGACCTACTTCAAGGTAGTCTGATTTTTATAGTGTATCTCCATAGTAACCTAAATTCTTCATTGATATTAAATTACACATTGGTTTCGTTGAATCTAATACGACATTCCATACGTCATAATATATGTACTTACTTTCATCTTATCTTTATTATAATAACGGCTTCTTATTGTTACTACTACCTACCACAAACTCGAATCTCAAGTTACGACACCAAGTTAGCAATCAGATATTTATCTTTGACATAATAATGTTCTTCGAAGGAAACCAGACCAGTACTGTTTCATTTGTAACCATTTAAAAACCGTTGGTCTCTCTGTCATTTATAGGTCTTTGACAGTCGTTACGGGTAGTCAGAAACCAGAAAGTCTGACAACCAGTCTTACTATAGGGTATGGTATTACCCGGTAACTGGGTTGTGGAAGTTAGTTGCGACATGTAAAATATTCATCTGCACCCGGTTAGTCAGGACCCTGGACCTCAAAAGATTTGGGAAAAGACCAGTCAGATATGTCACTGTTCCTCTTATTCTTAATTGTGACTTCCAAATTTCAGGTTACGCAGCGAAGCCTGCGCAAGCGACGCTGACGCCGTCGGAGCGCGGCTATGGGCCGCCAACTGGCGCGGGCGTCGACCTCAACAACACTGAGCCCTTGTACGTGGACACCAATGCGGAGGCCATACCGTTAGTATTGACAGTTTATATTTTTAATTTTTGTTAGCACCTGTTGAGTAATTTGTACAAAAACAATTAAAGCATAAATTAGCCCTAGTTAAAAAAAACTCAGTACCAGTCACGCAGCATAGATTCGTGCCCAGCTGATGGCAATAGGTTCGCCCCTATTACATGAAACTGGCAAAATGTGAGTGGACTATTAGGTACTCCTTTGCCCTACCCTTCAGGGATTAAAGACGTGATGTTATGTTATAAAAAAGAGCAGAAAGTTACGGGGAGAAGTGTTTGTCCAGCAGTGGGATGAAGTAGGCTAACAGCAATGGTAACGGTAATGAGTAGGTAATCAACGATGTGTGAATAAAACATTAAAACAGCTTTAGAATTAAATATGAACATATTAGTTTAATTACCCTATAAAAACAATTAACTTTAAATTAATACAATATTCACGTAGCGCTCATATTTGGATACGCGAGAATTGTGTATGGATAGTATCAAACATAACCTACGCTTTCAAAACATAAATCTTGTTTTGTTTCCACAGATTTTGAGTCATTCACCGTTTAGATTAACATTTAAACTTAAACCCTTTCAATGCATCCTACAGCTCAATTTTTTGAATGCGTTCGTTTATCATAATACGCATTTAGTCGTACCGTAAAGGCGTATTATGATAACCGAGGAAGAGTTGGAATTTTTGGATCACTAATTTAGTTACATTTAAAAGATTAATTTGGTCTACCAAAGGGTAAAATCAAAGCAAATGTGATTGGAATCGCACAGGAAATCAAGCCCTGGAAGGACATACAATGATCGTATTTGTACCGTTCTTCAGAAAAAGCAGGTCTATCGTACTCGCAACCAGCGTGTGTCTGTGGTCAGATGTATGAATGTGGATGAAGCAAAAAGAGTATGTAGACATGGAGAATTCCTGTCTGTCTCCAAAAAAAAAAACTTTGAAAAAAACTTTAGTTAATGTGTATTTTTGTCTATCAATTCAAATATGATCCCATTTCAGATACCGCGCGATGTACAAGTATCGACCACAGAACCCTGACGAGCTGGAACTGAACGAGGGTGACACGGTGTACGTGCTGGAGAAGTGCGACGACGGCTGGTACGTCGGGTCCAGTCAGCGTACGGGACGCTTCGGTACTTTCCCAGGTAAGTGACACTTCTAGCTGGGCATTGTCTTGGGCTCAACTTCAGAGCAAAGGCGCTGATGAAGTCTTCGGTGATCTTCGTTTTGTTAGCTTACCACCAATATTTACAATGGTGTGTGTGTAAGAGGTATTATCATCATCATCATCATCATCATCATCATTCTGTGCTCCTTTCTGGCGATCTCTTAATACCTGGTATGCCCTCAATGGTTTCATTCAAAACTTAAATGCTGAGTAGTAATCTTTGGTGCCTTTTGTCAACGTTTTATAAGTGCTCATATAGGCCTCTGTAAAATATAGTATTTAGATTGATTTTTGTTTTTTTAAGTAATCTTTGGTCACTCGATCCAATAATGCTCTTAGTTGCTTTACCTTTGCGATATCTTTCAGTTCATCTATATGCAGTCGATTCGAACTAAACTTGTCTGTACTTTATTTCGAATCGACTTTTGACGTTTTTCACCGCTTATGGCAGCTTTCAACAAAGACATTGCTAGATATTTCGCGAATCCAGTTATTAGTTATGCGTTTTGGCATACTACTTTACACTTTATTTATTTACGATTGCATTCCAATGTAATAAAAAATATGTTTCCTTCTCTGTAGGTAACTACGTGGAGCGCATCTGATAGCGCGAGTCGTCGCTGTTGCGGCGCCTGCGTCGCGCCACGCTGTGCGCGCGCCGCCCGCGATAACACTCCACCGCACACGTATTCACTGACCATACTACATTGGATAGACACACTTGACACGGAGTAGCCAACAAATGAAACGCTAATGTGTAACGACGTGGGTAAACTGTGTGTTGTCACCAGTGAAACGTTTTCTGTGCAAGTCCGAAAACTTAGCACTCCATTTGTTTACTATTCCGTGACTAAACGTAGCCAGTGAATATTCATAAACATTTGAGTGTAACAAAATGAAATTGAAAAGTTTGTCACCAAAATATAATATTAGTTCATTAAAGCTATCCCAAAAATCCCTCAATCCACCTTCTATAATAATAGGATCATATACCGCGTCACCCAATTTCTACGTATTTATTACCCAATGTAGTCACATAAGTACATGAGATAGTGGTGGAGGTCATGTAAGCTCCGCTTTATGTTAAATATAACCGATTATGTACCTTAGAGTCTATCAAATGATACCAAAATTACGCCATGACTTTTTATAATATTTTGTACAAAGGATATAAGCTAAGCTGATACTACGGGAAGAGTTGGCCTTCGGTGGAACTCGAACTTGCTGACCAAAGTATACCAATATGACGGCATTAACTCGACAGCCTAACACACTAACAGTAGATTATCAATATATTATCGGTGTACGTATATTTTCGCTTCTGTCATCTGTGAACTAGGATATCTAACCGCATCACGTCAATGTAATCTATCCAAAGTTGTTTTATGCGTCCCAAAGAGTATGTTTATCTGATAATTATGATGTTGTATAATTGTAAAAAAATAATAAAAATACTTATATACTTGTAAAATTGTTTAGTGTAGTATTTATTTATATAACTTAGGAGTGAGTTGTTTGGGCTCGTCTTTTAAAAGTGATATTTTAAAAGAACGAAGCTGGATTACTAATTCTAAAATACTAACCGATTTATATACATCAATACATCTAAATTACATATCTACAAAAGTCAAACTTTGGTACAATACTTTTAGAAATTTCTGGCGAGAACAAAGTTTAGACATTTTGTGAGCATTGGCATTACAGTTGTACCTATACATAACGTACAATAATATATAAGTATGGGTATTCGTTACCGCATTAATCATATACCTACATATAATAATACTCAAAACTATGCAATGGTTAGTATATATAGGGCGAGTAATTATTTGGCAACGGTTGACAATATTGTATGCTTAATTTAAAATTAGCTGTATCGATACTAAGAAATACGCGTGCTATGTATTAATTTGGTGTCAAGTGTTCAAGCATCTGTTAATTCGTTTTTTATATAACTTTATATCAAAAGTATTACGGCAATGTCTAGTCATGGATCAGATTTTGTAACTATATTTTTACAAATGTTTTTTTTTTCTTTTCAGTGTAATTTCTACCTGATATCGTTCATGTATACAAGTAGTGTTCCTAGTAAATTTGACGTTTTCAATGTACCTAAATGTTTGTACTCCTCTAGGTGTTACCTAAGTATCCCCTCGCCCTATGTCGATGCTTCGTTTGTATAGATGCAAATTCTGTAACAATTTTTTTTTAACCTATTGTATTGTTGTATTTAATTTTGTTAATTTATTTTTAAAGCACAAATGTTTTATTTTGTTGTTGACACCTCGACATACAATATAACATTAACTGCTATTGTTCGATATCATCACACCTAATAAAATAATCTTTGTATTTATGACGTGTTTAATTTCTTTATGAAACCCATTTGGTGGTACATGAATATCAATACTTTCCCAGCAAAGTAATTCAAAAATTTCTTCGATAACAATAACGAACTTGGAAATAGCTTTCAGGCTTTCACTGTTATATCAATAGAATCTTTGAAGACTTTCTATAGTAGGTACGGTAACCTACTGTATCGTAAATTAAAAGTACAAAACAGTTTGAATTCAAACCGCATATAACGATAAATAAATTGAATTGCGAATATCAGGCCATTCACTTAAAAATAACCGTAACAAAATTAAGAATAAATCTATAGCTTTTTCAATACCGCAAATGGCATTCCGCAATATTTTTTTACCAATTCAAGCCAGTCTGTTAGTGATGCAATTTTACATTTAATTTATAATTATTTATTTATCACATGCTTACCTACATAAAGTTAATTAACCTCTAGGTCCCGGCCGTTCCATTTATGGAACGGACGGACCTTTGCCTTGAGCCTCGCCGTTCCATTTATGGAACGGCTCGAACCAGCAAACTTAAACGCTAATATAAAAAAAAGTAAATTTCTAAATCGTTCTGTCAAAATTTACCTCTATGGTCAACTAGTAGTCGATTCAAACAAAATTAATCGTTAGTAATACTAAACGGCACAACATTATTAAAAAAAATATAGAAACTCGTCTATGTCGAATGTCAAACGCAATGGCAACCCGTGTTATTATATTCGGAAAAGTGTTGTTTTTGTGAGATATACGTTGTAAAACTTTGGTAAGTAAATGTATAGTATGTTATAAGTGTATAATGCAACTTTTTAGATAGTCATTTGCTTGAAAAAATAACAAAAAAATTATGATTTGAGCCAACAAAAAATCCTTTGTTGTGAAGTTTGTTAGTCGAAATAAAAAAAAATATTTGACTCTTGAACCATGTAAAATGGTCTTGGAAACAATAGTAGCAAAGAAAAAATAGTGATAATTCATTATTTAATGTATTCGAGGCATATCTATTCATATTTATTGATATTTCAAGTATTTTCATGCTTTGAACAGCGGAATTCTAAAATGGCCGATTCTAACAAGAAGTTTGAGTTAGGATCTTATAAGAATAATGTATGTAGGACTCCTAAAAAACACTGTCATTAGATTACTTGTATATTTGTGATGTTAGATATAAATTTTCGTGTAAATTGAATGAGTAGTTTTACCAAACAAAAATAAGCAACGAAAACAGACGTATTTGCTGCGACCTCTCTCATATCTATGGGATATGTATAATTCTCAAGTAGTTCTAAAAGAGTTGGTTATTATTAATAAATGGCCCCGTTCATCACGAACCCGACACTGTTTACCGTTTAAGATTAGAGCTAATATAACTCGAGTTATAAGTGTTTATCTTTACGATATCGGATGACTCACGCAATGGCGTAATCAAGGGGCCCCCGAAGGGTTTCACGCGGGGTTTTACTGTTACGCGCGAAAGGACAGTGAGGTTAACATGATCGAGAAGACTCATTTACACCAAAGTCAATGTTTCTAAATAAAAATAGCTAACCTCTTTTGTTATTCCTTTGTCTATGCCTTACGGCCGCAATCATGTAATGCGTTGCTAAGCAACGGTGATTACAAACATTGCCTTGTTCACGAGAGTGAGTCACACGCGCATTGCAGTTTTAAAAGTTATCAATTATACTTAACATATAAGATAAACTTAAATATCAAAAATGGTGGAAACAGACTGGCGAGAAATACTAAGTTTCTCACAGAAGGAACTCACACAGGCAGACAAAGAGAAACTGTGTGAAAGTTTGTGTTGGATGGAGGCTGATGACATCGAACTCAATTTTACTGACTTGAAAACTCTGTTTCGACTCTCACAGGACATTCTAAAGTTGAAGAGTGAACAGGTAAACATAAATCTGTTTTTAGTTATATCTCAGTAGTAAGTAATGTTACCGCAGCCGAAGTTTAGTACCCAGAAATGAATTGTACAGATTATAAATAATAGATAATTGTGTATATAGAATTTTAGAATGAAATAGCAAGAAAGGAGGTGTCTGATGAGATGACAAGTAACAGAGAAGTATGGAAGAAGAAGACATGCTGCGCCGACCCCAAATGTATTTGGATAAGGGCAAAACAAAACAATGATGATGATTTGTAGAATTTTAGATTCTTGTGATTCTACTAGTTTGTAGATTGGCAACCTTGTTTTGTCTCCAAGGATTAAGCAACAGTGATTGGCTTAGGTTTATATCCAAAGAATCCTATGTAGCATAAATTTAAGCTGTGCCTTGCAGTTCTACCCGTCGTTTATGTTTTGACTCGGATTCTAATAGTCTTCGCTTGATTGAAAATAGGATGTAACTTTCCTCGAGAGTTGAGCTATGAAATGCAAAGAGGTAAGGCAAGAAGTATGTTCAAATCCTGTTGGTAGTTCTAGAGGTGGGGTTGGTTGCTCGTTCATACAAAAAAACGAACTCTTCAGCATTATTGTAAATTAGCCTAAGGCAAAGTTGCCTAGCATATCGTCATTTTAGTATAAATTAGCCTTTGGCAAAGCTGCCCAGTTATCGTTTTGAATAATTAGACAGATTTGCGTTTTTTTATCTATAGTAACGGTCGACTGAAGCTTACCCCACATGTTTACGCATCAGTGAATATTTATAAGCTAATCTATAACGCACAATCGCAAAACGACCCCATGCCAGTGCCCAGATATCACTTTGCGAAAGCTTATATTGTTTTGTAAAAAAAAAAAAAAAGAATGCAGGATTCCTTTTCTAGGCGCATAAGCTGGGGATACACATGGTAGCTTGCACACTAGCATACCAGTTCCTTGAACTTGCCAGCTACTGTCATGTGTATACGCTAACTGGCATGCCTGAAACAGGCATACAAGTAGCTAGCACAACATTTGATTTACTTGTATGCCTGTTGCGGGACGCGGGAGGTTGCCAAACTGACACGTGCGAACAGACGCTACAGCTACGGGCGTGCCAGTAGCTGACCCTTCGTTATTTTGTCCCCAATGTTTCCTTCATTTTTTTCTGGGAGCATTCTCAAATGGTTTCTGTAACCACCAGGATCTTCTTGGCCCATTTCTTTAAGTAGAAAACTACTTGCTCTAAAATCTTCCCTTCTACTGATCCAATTTCTTTCTCAAATCCCCCTTTTTTACTTTTTATCTCTCATTAATTTAGCTACACATTCAATTGCAAGTAACAACACGATTTTGTTTAATTCACTTCCATTGTTATCAATTTTTGGCGCAAAATTAGGTACAGTGACTCTCACGAACTGTCCTGTGTATACGCGATGGTAATAATGGCATGCAAGGGCACAACTTACATGCCAGTATTACTTGCAAATGTATCCGCAGTATGCCAGTTACTTGTACATGCCAGTGACTTTCATGCCAGCTACTTTCCCGATTTACTGGCATGTGTATACGCCTTTAGTTGCCGATGTACCACCCGTAACGGTCACATGCGGAAAACTAGAAACAGTCAATACCTATTTTAACAAATTTTACACCTCTAATAGAGTGTAGGAACGCGACGCGCTCGTGACGCAAACTACATTTAACTTTTCTTCTGGATTCTATTTTCTTATAAAATTTTCAAAATCATTCATTTACGTAATTAAGGTACAGAAGGTTCTTAAAAATAAGGATCTCTTATTCTGCCATTATTTCAGAAATATTTTGATATTTTCTTTTCTAATCCTGCACGAGCTACCTGCTCATCGAACGTAACAACTTCTAGAAAACTACTTCTGCCTATAAACCCCCTTTTTGCATACTCAGCATTTTATCATGACACCATTTGTCACTGCAGGTAAACAATCTAGTCGGCGAACTAAAGTCAACTCAAAGGAAAGGCGGTAAAATGAAAGTAGAAACCACATACGCAGGTAAACAGTATAAGTACTTTCTTTATTAGCCATTGCAACAATATTACCAGGCGACGGCATTATGGCATGGTGTAAAAACACTTTCCCATTTAACAGCATAACCATTTTATTATGACTTGAACATTTTCCCTTGTCATTTATCTGCAAGCATAGAGAAATTTGTTACAAATATAGTCAGAGGTAAATTTGTAGCGTCCGTTTCTAGTACTTTCAAAGGCTAGGGCAGAATTGAAATTTTGTCTGGGATTAAGCCTTACTAACCAAACGCTAACAGTCATTGTCTCATTTCACTAGTTATAAAGTTGTTTTATCCCTGCTTATCCCAATGAATATAATCAAATAATAACTTAACACTTTTACCAATTCAGTATCACCAACCCAAAGCAACGACAGTGCCCTGGAAACGATAACTCATCAAGAAGAAATAATAAAAGCAAACAAGGAGATACTAGAACAACTATATGCTGACATCGCTGATTTGGAATCAAAGAAGAGTAAAATAGAAGAAAGTAGAAGTAATTTCGATATGGATAGTGATTCCAGTCGTGATGTACTATCAGAAATGAATGCTGTGGCTGAACTAGAACAGCAAGTTACTATGAAAAATAAACATATAAGAAAGCTATTAAGTGATGTCAAAGTAATTATCAATCCATTTCTTCTATTCAATATGTTTGATGTCTCACCATTTAAAACTTATGATGTTTTCTAGATATTAGAAGAAGAGAATACTAAGTTAAAAGACAAAGTATCAGTTCTTAAGGATAAGTTAACTGAAGCTACTCAGCTCATCGATAACCTGACGGAACAAATAATGGCTATTAATAACGAATGCAGTCAGTTAAAAGGTAACAAGGAAATAACAAATAAATTTTATGTTTACTGGTTACATTATCCCATTGCTGAGCAAAGTCCTCCCCATTACCTCCAGCTTTTTCGATTCAGGGATAATATGACTGATCAGTTCTTCCGTATGCTCGATGTTTATTTTAAAATATTGAAAGACGGGAAGTAGACACACAAAGCAGAATCCTGACTACATTTAATTTGTATTTTAGAAATCTTAGGTAAATCTGAACAAGCCAAAGCCAATCTATCATTTGAAATGGAAGCACTGAGAAAAGAACTTTTTGAAAAAGATTCTAAAAGAGAAAACTTATATGAAGACATCAAATCTAAAGTACAACATTGGAAAGTAAGTATCAACATTTTTTGCAGACAATATTTCAGTGCCTGCTTTTGGTTAGGTACAGTTTTCTTTATTCGTTTTTTTAAACCTAGTGGATTTTACAAATACTTTTAACCCTCCAATATTTGCAATTTATTCAAATACGTCTCATTGTTTTGACATCCTTAGACCATAGCAAAATCGAAAAAAGCTGAGTTAGAAGCTATATCTAAAGAGAACACGAAATTAAAAGAAGATTTAAAGGATGCATCAAGAATTGCTTCATCGCCTAAGGTGAGGATGTAATGTGTATTACGTTTTTATTAATAAAAAGCTAAGATTGTCTTACATAAAACTTCAAAATTTTGCTATAGAAAAGTGATGCAGAAAAACGAAAGATAAAAGAATTACAAGACAAATTACTGGAAGCTTCAAGTGAAATTGATCAAACGGCAAATCTTATCAATTTACTCAAAGCAGAAAATAAACAGCTAAAAGCAGTTTTAGAAGAAGTACCAGATTATTCTGTGTCTGAAGCTAAAAACATCAGCGATGATAACAAAGAACAATCAATGATCATTAAATTGAAAAAGAAAGTTAAAAGTTTGACTGTTAGTCTACAAGGCGCTGAAGAAATGATCGGGGTTAGAGAGAAAGAGGTATCTTTTAAGAATCACTTTGTATTAGTACACATAATTTCAACAATATGGATAACTTATAATATTTTATAATGAAGTTGACAGAAATAACATCGCAACTGCAACTTCTGCAATCAGATGAAGGAATAAGTGCACTTCTTGAAGGATTAAAACATAAGAAACGACAACTGAAGTTCAAAGATGAGGGTATCAAAAGCTTAGTCCAAGAAGCAAACACTTTGTATAATTTAATTAATGAACTGCAGCTTGAAAATGAAACATTACGGTGAGTAAACACTTCTTTTTTGAGCCCATGCTTCATAAATGTCCCTAGTACTTACTAGTCTACTATGTCTACTTATTTCTATCTACAGCTTGTATTAGAAAGGTGTGGCTATATTAATTAAGGTTGTGGTACAGATCATCAAACATCAGCTGCCTACACATTTCGGTCGAGTAGATATTAAAGTATTGTACGGGACAGTAGACTACCTTTCTGATATAATTATGATGTACAGTCTGGCGCCCCGTGGATTTTTTTTTATATTTCAGACAAAAATTTAACGTACCTGTTGAAGAAAAGATACCAATCAAAGGTATTATGAAGGAATATCGTAATTTACAAGAAACAAATTCACAAATTACTAAAGAACTAAAAAGATTTGAAAATGAACTGATTGGATTAGAATTAAACAACCGTAATTTGAATAATAAAATAAATATAATGACAAATTTTCTTACTAAAATCGGATATACGAAAGACAAAATACATGAAATTATTGAAGACAGTGAAAGTGATGACAATGTGCCTAAAGATGAAAAAGAAGAATCAACAGGGTAATTTAATCATTAATCATATGGTAATTTTTTAGTAGTCAGGTCTATAAAATTAAACTATCTTTTGTATTTTAGAACTTTAGCAAAAGAATCTGAAAATCAACCAAGCGTATCAGAAAATCAAAATCAGGAAAAAGAAATGCTGGCAATCATAGAAGAAAATAAAGGACTTCGGAAAGGCCTTCAAGAAATACTGGATTTCTTAAAAGATAACAGTATGTAGTCCAATATCTTAACTTTTATCTCAATAATAACATTTTAGAGAGTCGCAAAGTATTACCCTCTATTTTTATAATATTTCAAACCCTCAGGCAAGACTAGTTCTGGTGTACTGACATTACAATGCCCAAGTTTGGAAGCAATATTAATGTCGATGGAAGCTCGAAACTCGGCTGGCTGGTTCTCGCCACATATGTCAACTGTGATGGAGTTAAGAGCTGCTCTAGGCGGCAAAGACGCACTTTTAACTGCTCTACATGAAGCCAGGTACTAAACTTATCATCAAATGTACTAAAAACATTCCGTAGTGGTATATTTACTAATTCCGTAATATTTACACAGAAAGGAAACATTCGATGTAATGGCTCAATTATCTGATGCTACCAAAAAATCATCAGAGCTTGAAAAGAGGCTGAATGATATAGAGGTAAAGAATAGAGAAAAGGAAGCCGAAGAAAAACTTTTACAAGAAAAAATTATAGACGTTGGCGAATTTGGATCATGGATGTCAGAAAAAGAACAAAATGACATTGACTTTTACGAAAAATCACAAATTGACAAATTAGTAGAAACAGGAAATTATTTGTATGAATCTCAGCTCAAAAAAGGATTAGAATACTTCCACATGAAATTCAAAGAATTATTTGGTAAGTTTACGTCAATGGCCATTCGAGCCAGCGATGACCTCAATAGATGGTCAATTCAAGAGGAACACTATAAAGCAGAAATAGAAAACTTGAAACTGCGAATGACTTATCAACATGATGATGAAGATGAAAGCGACCATTCACCAGGAATCATTCCTATTCCTAATGTTAACTACTTGGAAAGAAAGTGTTCTTACTTGCAAGACTCATACAAATATATAAGAACCTTAAACGAAAACATGAAAAATGAAATTTTGGAGGGTAGAAGAGATGCAATGGAAGCGGCATCAGAACACGAGGCACAAATTCAGAAATTAATATTGACCGTCGCCAATTTAACTGATAGATTACGTAACTCAGTAACACTTGATCTGTTCTGGAAACAGAATTTTGCTCTTAGTGACGTTCTTTCAAAATACCGGAAACTCTTGGAAAATGGTTTTAGGAATGAGAATCATTTATTACGCTTGTTTAATCGTCTAGATGAAGATAAAAGTTATATAATTAATTTCATTCGTTTGGAAGTTCACCAGAAAGGCGGTAATTATTATTTCCATAAAACTATTAAGTATTTAGAATATAGTAGTAGGTATTATAACTCCTTGCGAAGGAACGCGGAAGAGGTAGCACCACCATCATATACATGATAGCGGCTACTAAAATACGCCTACAAAGCATCAGCCAGTGCATTTCGCTGTGGCGCGGTGCGGCCGAATTCGAGAATATGTCTTAAACAATAAATATTATTGTTGCACACACGCGACGACCAAACAAGCTATACAAAACCAGTTTATGCGAATATCTCATTGTACGGGAAATAAATAAAAAACGAGGCCATGTTATACTGGAAAGCTATACATTGCCAGTATAACATGGCCTCGCTTTTTTTGATATGTCGCCGTCTGTGCTATCGGGGAATACTGCATCGGTGAACTGTAATTTGTAGAACCGACTTAAGACGAAGGGTTTTATCGGGAAAGAGTTCTTCGGTGAACTAAAATTTGTAGTAACGGAGGGTGCGACTGTGTATAATGCTTGCGGTTTCGGTTATTTTGGATTTTTTAATTAACTCGAGACGACAGGTTATGGATACATTACCAGTAACCATAACCACATAGTAAAGGGTTACACCCTTAGCGAAACAGAAAGGCACTTATTCTCCCCATCATTGCGATATTTTTTTGTTCTGGACTATACCTGGGAACCTTCTAGTTTGAGATCAAACCTTTTCCCAGACCTTTATTTATATACTAATTTTGAAGGTTGCAAATCTACTTGAAATATCTCCATGAATGACCCGCTTACTATTCAATGCATTCACCAGCACAATGTTTTCAGCACGTTACATTGAGTTTTACCGTAAAATTACATTTTCACCCAAAAAATATCGTTTCCCAGCAATATTTTTTGCCTAGGGTTACTTAGTTTGATGTACAGTATGCTTGGTTGACGACTTCGTGAAGGTTCTGCTTACCTTTTACCTTGAATTTTTTTATAGACAATGCTCAGTCAGAAATAGTGCAGAAGATTGAGTCAAATATAGAGCAGATGGTATTAAAGAAACAGATAGAACAGCTTTGTATTGAAATAGACGAGAACAACAAGAAAGTTGAGAGTTTGGAAAGTATAAACGCAGAACTGCAAGAGATGCAATTTAAGAAAATGTAAGACCCGATTTTTATTAAGCCTAACATTTGTACCACTATCATCATCATTCTCCCTCATCCCAATTTATTTGGGGTCAGCGCAGCATGTCTTCTTCTTTCGTACTTCTCTCTTACTTGTTTTGTTCGTTTGTACCAAGTTGAAAAATATTTTTAACTATTTCCCACCTGTTTCAGTGATGAAGGCATGGCTTCAGTAACAGAACAAGAATTAAATTCAATGAAGGAACAGCTTCAAAAGATATCAGAAGACCATCAGTTCTTAAAAGAGCAATATAATCAAGTTAGCGGTCAGTTAGACATTGCGCTCCTCCAGGTATTTATTCCTTGACGAAAAAAAAACAGTTTTGCTATATGATGATACATCTGTTTTTGTTTGTAGACGTATAGGCACCTGGTAATGTTCAGTTGCATCCAGTTATACTGAAAACTGACCCAATATAATTATGTAGTTGCAAAAAGGCTAGGCAAATAATGATGGTGGAACTCCTTTAGTACCAAGAGACCGAGCTAATCCCTTCCTCACTAGCGGTGGGAAAGGTCTATTAAAAGAGTAAACAGGTTGAAGTTTTCAAGTGGGCGGGGATGGTCAAATCAGAAACTATGAGGAACACCGAAAAATAGTCAAAGAAGTATCGAGCTCGATTTTAATGAAAACTAAAAGAGCATAATTTGATTTTTGAAAAATTTATATTCGTAGCCAGGAATATACTGTATAGGCATTTGATGATTCTGATTTAAATATATGAATTTATGATTTCAGCTAAAAGACAGTGAACAAAGGCAAATGAGCTATGATATGGAAATTAACATGCTGCAGCACCAAGTATTAGATTTACAATCTTCTAGTGACAATAAGGCTATCATTGCGAGGTAACGTAAAATTTTTGAAGTAAGTAAGTAGATTAAGACACCAAAAGTTACTCAGTCTGTTTGTTATCGTAACACGCATTAATGGCTGAACAGATTTGGATGAGGCACACAGGACATGGGATACTTTTTATCGCGGTGATATGGGATGATCTCCGACAACAGCGTGAGCGAAACTGCGGGCAAGAGTTATTATTAATATAACAATCACAAATTTACCTTCTTGGGAGTTTGTTTGAGCCATTTGAGGGTTGTAACACTTTGGCCATGGGGTCCGAGTCTGTGTCTTTCCTTGTCTTAATAATTTTATATTTCAATGGGCTTTAATTTATACTTGTGTATATTTCAAAATTTCGATGATTTATTTATTTAATTAAGGTTCACCAACAGTTGTTGATATTATACAGATAGAAATATATAAGTAACTACCTATACCCGGCTTGCGTTGCAATTTGCAATGCACTTTTCCTACCTACCTATATACCCTACCCACCCTACTCTACCTACCTACCTACCCTACCCTACCCTATCTTTCTCACCTTTTAGTTGATTTTTATTTATATATATAAATATATATATGTATATATAAATTGTATATATATATTATATATTTATAAGTAATTCAGTCTTAAATCTAACTGCACAACCAACTACAGGGAAACACCACATGCAAAATGCTCTTTGTAATTATATAAATTTAATTATTTAATGATTTACGATATTTGTCGATAAAACTTTCATTCACAGACTTAGTGGCGAAATACTCGTTGCCCACCTTCAAGCTTCAGAAAGCCACAATAGAATAGAAAGACTTCACGCAGCTCTCAACAAGGAAAGAGAGTTAAGAATGGAAGCCGAAGACATGTTCCGCACACGTCAGAAAATCTTTGATGTTTACGCCATGACATATGAAACTAAATTCAGGTTTATATTCAACTAGTTTTATTGGTATCAGATATGCATAACACAGTAATCTTGCCAGCTGCTGATACCACAACATCGCTACATTCTAGTTCTCCCTACACTTCGGCTATCTTGTTTGGTTTGAAGGCATTTATATATTTTTGGGCATTGATAGCCAACAAAATTAGAGAATATCTCGTCAATTTTATTCTATATCTTTATAACATCATGTGCTCATTTGCTTGCACTCAATTAATTTTTTGTTGAATATTTTAGATATTTATACGAAGTCTTGCAGACTTTACGTCAACAATACCAGGGAAGTTTACCGCTTTTATCCATCGAAAATTATTTAAACAAACTAGAAGAACTTTCGCGTAAAAACCAGGATGTAGACGCAAAACTCCATGAAATAGAAGATCTACGATCTAATTTAATTTCAAAACATAGTGTATTTGATCAAATCTTAGATGTGTCTAAACATAAATGTTTATTAGACGAAGATAGTTGTCCACATAAACTTAAATTTATGATGACGGTAAGTCTGACTCAAAATAAACTATGGGTCAAATGTCTGTGATACAATTTACGATAAAATCTTACAAAAACTTTTTCATTTCAGCAATCTGTCAACACGCGAAAATTGCAACACATTAACAAAAAAATTAAAGCCATGGAGTTGTCACACGAGAACTTGATAAAACACTGCCATGATATAGAAAAAACACTAGTGTTAGTGAATCAAGGATTTGAAAAAATCGCTATGAATGGCCAACATAAAAGCAATAACGGGGAAATCAAAGAATTATCCATCGAATTAGAAGATGTCCAATCTGACGATGAATCAAGAGTCAACAGTGATGAGTCGACTCCTAGAAGTAAGACACATATATTCAATTGATTATTTTCAAACAACGTAACCAACAATTAAATCTATGCTTTCATTTCAGGAAGTCTAACTGTAACATTGTCAAAACCAGAAGTAATCAAAGAACAGCCAAACCCTACAAACAATTCACCGGTGAAAAATGAAAAGAAAGACTCTCCGATTAAAACCCTTCAAAGAAAGCAGACAGTAGACTTATCTGATGCAGTTGTTCAAACTATCCCGATTGAAACAATCAAAAGCTACAAATTAGTACAAACAGATGAAAACAGTTATGCAATAGATGAATTGCATGGTCAACTTAAATTACTCAAAGGAGAAATTGACAAAAAGGCTAAGCAATTATACGAAGCCATGACACTAGTACACAAACGTAATGAAGAAATTTTAGTACTGAACAATGAGAAAGTCACTTTCGAATCTACACTAACAAACCTGAAGGCTTCTAACATTAAAAAAAATATTATGAATGAGAAATTACAATATACCATAGACGATTTATCAAAACAACTTAACGATTTTCAAATGAAACAGAATACAGAAACGACCCAAAAGAGGGATAGCACCAGTGAAGAAAATAAAGCTTTGTTGTTAACATTGAAACAATTAGAAAATGACAAAAATGCTATTATGGCAGAATACAAAGAATTACTAAGAAATGAAAGAGATGAATATGCTAAATCTGTGAAAGAATTGCAAGTGAAAATAATGGAGCTGCAGTCAAAGTTAGACAGGTGATTTCAACGGATGTTTGCATTTGCTAATACGTTTAAAAAAAATTCAAATCAATCATTTTTAACAAGCTGATAACAAGTTAATTACGTATGATGCTAATCATGCCACTAATCACTTATTTATTGCAGACGAGCTAGTGACTCTAGTATCTCCAGCGGAGAAGCGTTGAAGGAAGTGATTACAAAGTACACAACGCAAATTGGTGAATTAGAAAACAAGTGTTTTAAACAGCAAAGTGAACTTGATGAATGCAAGTCAGAGTTGTTAGTATTAATTAGTTTTCATACAATGTTACGTGATGTTTTGTAATCTTTCTATTAATGGTTGGTTTTTCGTTCAGGAATATGTATCAAACTGAATCTGCACGTTGGAAAGAATTGGCAGCGGAGAGACTAACTAAAATGGAGCAACTGCATTCTCAAGTTGAAGAACGACATTGTCATGAGGTGACACCTTGGTTCTTTATAAAATTAACGAATGTATTGTTATTGAAGTCTTAACAATGTTACGTTGATAGGTGAAGTCATACAAGGATGAGAATGAGCACTGGCTGACACACCTCAACGATATGCAACGTGAACATATGGATTTGAGGACAAGGCTTACTGAACAGAAAACTGTTTACCTGAAGCAACTGTCGGATAAAGATACACAAATTGAACAGTTACGCCTGATCATTAATAATTTGAGGGTTTGTAGTTTTGATTATGTATTTTATCTTTCAGTTACTCAATAATCACTCGTTTTTTTTTTTTAAATTCTGTTTATGTTTATCTACAAGCGCAAATAGAGAAAATCTTTTCCGAGAATGAAACCAAACATTTTCGAGGACAGGATCTTAATGTGACAATTTTTTGCACATCACCTTGTAGTTGTGAATTTAATTCAAGATAAAATATTATTTACAGACTCAAGTGATGAACATGCAAACTTTGATCACGGTGAACGACCCGAGTTTCGATCTGTCCGCTATTGTGGAAGTGGATGAAAGCGATGCGATGTCACAGCATGGATCCGAGAGACTTGAGCTGAAGTTTGAGTCTACAATAGATTTGCAAGATTCACATGACGATGTGGCCAGGATACCTGCTTCTTCTACGACCATTTGGTAAGTTTTTCATGCTTGAGAAAGAAGAAATCTGATAAGTAAAATGAAAGGGCAGATATGTGAAGGCTACCATTCAATCTGTCCCAGACTTCGTGTGCAACTAGATCGCGGTGAATCGAAAAAATTATAGGTATTTTGGTCTATGGAGACATTTTGACTCGACGGTCGTCGCAACTCAATCGCGGTCTGGTTATTTGATCGATCACTGCTGTCGAGAAAATTAATATGTGGAGATAGATAATATGAGAAGGCGGTATATCATTAGTGCCTGGTGTCAGAGTTGTTATACCGCCCATGGGCCTCTGATTTAGCAAACGGAAATTAAAAGAAAGGCGTCTAAAACTACAAATAATAACGGAACATACATATGGGTGTTTCGATGAGCCCTTGGAGTGTGGTTTCTAAACTTTTTTTTTGGACTACAATTCTTAGGTCAGACCTGTATTTAGTATATTATTGTTTATTATGCACACAGGAAAATAACATTTTAATATTTGAGTAGAAAGGTACAAATAATTTCTTAAGATTTTCTTTTTTCTAATACGCTAAGTTACTATGCCAGGCAAGAGCCAGTCATCGAGCGTCTTCGCCGGGAGAAGCAACAGGCAAGCAAGCAGAACGCAATCCTTCGTCGACAGATCAAAGTGCTCGCTTCCAGGGAGAGGCGCGCACGTTTGGATGCTCAGAACCTGAAGAATCAAGTTTTTCGAATGTATGTACTATATTGTACTACAGCATCATCCACAGCCCGAAATAATCCACTGCTGTGTATATGTCTGTGATAACCTTATCCAGGATTTACCTGCGATGGTCACAATGTCGTCTGCTCATCTTACTGCCTGTACACCTGTACACTATCTGCCATCAGCATGCCTTGCAATATTGTCCTTATTTAAAAAAAAATCCCTTACCAAATTCGTACTGCCTATACCTACCTACTTTTGATATCATTGGGCATCCGAATAACGAGAAGGAACAACACAACAACAGCTTTTGAAGGACATAAATAATATTTTAAATCATAATAAATTAAAGCAGCATGAGGGATAACTTTTCAAGTATAACCCATAAAGATTGCGTCTATAATGATGTCTTAAATATCTAAGAAAATGAACATAAATGTTGATGGATAGAGAGGGAGAGCAAGACCAAAGAAAAGATGGAGGGATTGTAAGACAAATTATATGACTGGGGAGAATGAAAGTATAAAACGTGCAGTGCCGACCCCAAGTAACATGGGCCTAGGTCAGTTAGATGGTGATGAAATATCTTAGAACTAGACTAGAAAATATTTAAAGTACGTTATTGTTATGACTATAGAAGCACAACCGGCAACAAAGTGACGACAGCCGAGACAGCAGCGCTGCACAACAAGATCGCGACACTTCAGGCACAGCTCATGAGTGCACGAAGGGACACTCAGTCCAACCTCGCGCTCTGGGATAAGTGGAAGAGGTAAGTAATTTATTTGTAGACTATCGGGTCCCAGTCCTTCGAAAGACGTAGGTATAAAGGTGCCAAACTAACTCCACATCATTATCATTATTAATTTCTTAATCATCGGCATCATCATTATCATGAACCAGCTTAAAAACTTCCTCTGTTCAGTCAACGTTACTTTCTTCAAGTATCGTCGCTATGACTGGTCAGACTGCAATAGAAGTTGTTATTGAAATTACTGAAAAGCAGAAGTGTGGTATCATCTTTATAAACTACTTTATCAGCTGTTTCATACATTTACAAAATGCGCTTATTTCCATTTTCATATCTGATTATGAGTCATAACTTCTCAATTTCAATTTAAGTTCACAACAGATGCATTCGATGAAGAATGATGAATCAAAGACGTCAAATTCTTCTATTATCCAGAGCACTACAGGCAGCAGACCGTTGGCAAGCACGCCACGAAGAGAAAAGCCAAGAAGTCGTCAAGTTGGAAGCTTCCCTGAGTTTATCAAAGTCAGCTGTCTCACGACTAGAGAAGGAGAAACGAGCACTGCTATCGAAACTTCAAGAACTTAAAGGTAAGAATTCCTGACATTTTGAAAATGAGTGGAAAATGTTCATACTTTTAAATTTGAATACCATAAAGAAAAAATTTAACCCGTGTTTTGCATATTGTGCCCTGAATTACAGTTAGTAAGGCCAAAACTAAGTTGTTACGGCCTCTGTTTTAATCACACCACTAGGATCTGTCCTCATTAGGCAAACTGTGAGTGAGGCTGCCTGTTTGCTTACAGTTCGCCCCCCTAAATTTATAAGTGTAATGTTCATACAGCGCGTACTGTACGCAGTTGGCGGCGTTTCAGCTGATCAAATGATGTTTGATGTACAGAATTCTTGGTTGACGGCTTCGTAAAGAGTCCTTTTACACCCTGTATGATCATCATCAACTTATAATATTCCCACTGCTGGGACACAGGCCTCACTATGAGAGGGAGTGGGCTGTAATACACCACGCGGGCCCAGTGCGGGTTGGTAGATGTCACAAGTCTTTGAATTTTTAGTTCTAGGACATGTCGGTTTCCTCACGATGTTTTCCTTCACCGTTTTTGAGGGTAGCAGTGATGAAATAAATTACACAAAGTAATGCAACTGCCTGTGTTCGAACCCACGGATTACTGCTCGTAAGTCGGGGCTGCCACCACTGGGCCACCGCTGCTCTCACCCTGTATAATAAAACTTAATTTCAGATGACAACAATCTAGTAGCAATAGAGAAGCAAGAGGCTGAAACTCAGGAGAAGCCATACCGCTCCAAGGAGTCCTTGTTTTCCGAAGCAGCTTCTCTGCCCGTGTCCACCCAGGCTCTGTTGGACCGAGTGCAAGCGCAGCAGAGGAGAATTGCGGCACTCGAGATAGCTGAAAAGGTACTCATCGCATCACACTTAATGTCATGAGAGGATAAGGAACTCCACCCTGTTCCTCATGACTGGTTCTATAGTTTCTTATCCAGATTCTATCTTAATCAACCAATAATACGGCAGTAACTTACATGAAGCGTAACTATTACTCATCATCATCATCATCAGCCTGTAATGTCCCCACTGCTGGGGCACAGGCCCCGCCAGGTCAATGAGAGGGAGTGGGCTTTAATCCACCACGCGGGCGCAGTGCGGCTTGGTAAATGTCACATGTCTTCAAATTTTTACTTCTAGGACACGCCGGTTTTCTCACGATGTTTTCCTTCACCGTTTTGAGAGCAGCGGTGATTAAATAAATTACACAAAGTAATGCGCCTGCCTAGGTTCGAACCTCCGACTTAGTGTTGTTAGTCGGGGCTGCCACCACTGGGCCACCGCTGCTCCCCTTAACTATTACTACTATGCAATATTTGTCTAGCCGCTGGTTAAGAACTTCCTGAACCAAGGTCAAGATATTAATAGATGCAGATTAGGAATGAAGAGCCAACGGTTTCATTGGTTTAGTGGTCGCAACTGCTGTTACTGTGTATGAGGTTCTGGGTTCGATGCTCAGGTGGCGAAAAATTTAATTATATTTTTAGTCAAGAAACTCCTCAGTGCTAGCCCGGAGTCTGGATTTGTACCCAGTTGATGTCAACTGGCTTGCCCCTTAGTACATGGAATTTAAAAATAACCTACGAAATGTGGATGACTACCTATAGGGTAGATCTCTGCCTTACCCTTCTAGGATTATAGGCGTCATGGTATATTTAAGTCAAGTGCAAGTATTTTTATTAGCACCCACATGGCCTTCACTATTATTCTTCTATATTATTTCAGGGCAACGAGCTTCTAGTATCTGAATACGAAAGGGCACTAGCAGAAATCACATCGTTGAAAGGGCAAGTGTTAAAACTAGAGTCAACGTTACTGGAGTCGCAGATACGAACCCCGATCAAAGCAGTGGGAGACGTAAAACCTGAACTTAACTACTGGAAAAGGTGCATATACCCATATAGCCTTAATACTGGTTGTGTAAAAGGATCTCGTGGCTAAATAATAACAGCCACTCTGGTTGATCTTCAAGTTAAGCCGTGCTTGCCTAGGTCGTTCCGTGGATGGGTAACCGCCCATTACATACCGAGTTTCCTATGCGCCTCGGAAAGCACGTTAGACTGTTGGTCCCAGCTGTCATTTGTAGATCTTTGGCAGTCGTTACAGATACCCAGTGTCCCAAAAGTCCGACAGCCAGTCTTGCCAAGGGGTATCATATTACCCGGTACTCAAATATCTTTAGAAAACTCACCGAACGCGCCCGCCCTCTTTGCCACCAGCACGTGTTTTACCAGCGGTTCGACCAATTAAATAAGCTTCTCGATACATTTGAATAAGAATCAACGGTTCTCACAACAGCACATGTCGATCCTCCATCTTTTTGACCTGACCTTTTTTCAACTTATCGACCTGAAAATTTTAATTTCGCGGGTTCCCTGGCTCTTCCCTCTTAAATTAGGAGCCTTTTAGATTACCTTATATCTATTGGAAACCGATCTTGTCTTGCACTTTCTGAACATCTTTTACGTCTTTTCTTTGCAATGCACCATCATCATCTTCCTACCCTTGTCCAATATTCATAACACGTTATTTTCTTCTATTCTCCTCTCTCTCTCTTTTTTACTTTTAATTCACCAAACAATCTTAAATTCTTGAATTCTCCACTAAACATTGCATGTTACTCCATCAGCTATTGCGAGATGTTAAAAGAAGAGAACGTACAACTGTCTCAGAAAATCAATTCCATCGAGACGCATCCGATCACTGCAAATCAACACAGAATCAATGATCTTGAACAAACCGTGCTTACGCTTAGAGGTATGTGCAAATACTCCAAGCATGTTGAAATGTCCCCTCTGGATCACTATAGCACATCATCTTGCCATCTTGGATTGGTGATCACACTGCACCAGATAGTGGTCGAACGACATCGACTGTCGCTTCAAAATAATACGGGGTGTAAGACACTAATCAGTACAAATCAAATCAAATCAAAATCACTTATTTCAAGTAGACCAATTACAGGCACTTTTGAATAGTCAAACAATAAAAATGAAGCTACAGTCCCAGTCATAAGACATATAACTTTGAAAGTACTGTAGTTACCCATTCCAAAGCATAGATCTCTATGGAGAAGAATGGGTAAGAAACTCCATGGACACTCTTTTAAATCACTAGCTTGTTACAAAAACCTTGGTTACATCATTCATGTTGAGATGGTAAATTATGTGAGAACGATGTAGCAAGACGTGCACGTTAAATGTTTCCACAGTAAAACAAAAAAAAGACAGTTAAAAATAAAATAAATAGTTCAAAATAAGCCATGGCAACTAAGAGATGACCAGGCACAACTGACAGCGCCCGTTCACGAAGATGACACATTATGATAACATCATCACATTACATCATTCTGAACATACCAACATAGAATTTTAAGCGTTTTTAAGCGTCTTCGCTACGGTGTCTCTTACACCCCGTATATAAATTAGTCTATCAAGGTTATTTTTCCTGTGACCATAGCACAGCAACCATATTGTAACGACATAAAGATCACTATGTGAAAGGACTTTTTATGTGAATTGTCTGATGTCAATCGATCACAGTTCGGTGGCCTAATATCATCTAGTAGACTTCTAGTAAATGTTGTCATGTACATTTGGATAGAAAGCCTGGAATGTGCATGAATGGTTTCGACGTTTACGAATTTACCTATTTTGTTCAATCAGCAAAAATAGCTACACTGTTCACTCTTAGGATATGTTTAGTAGCTGCACTCAGTACGGTGTTTCTCACGATTTCTTTCAGGTGTAATCAACAAGTTGCAAGCGGAGCAGAAGTCAGGTGTGGTTTACAAGAAGATGGACTCTAGGCCTAGCAGCAGCCGCAGCAACCGTAGTAGTAATACGGAAAAGGTAAAGCGATATATTTAATTGAGTTTTGCAGAAGACGCCTTAAGAAATGGTCTATAGTCCCCGTCTCGAAAAGCTAGGTATACATTTAAAAAAAAAAAACATACGTGTTATACGAAACTAAAGAGCAATTTCTCTTGGTCGGGTTATATTTTAGCGATTTAAAACGCCGTCGTCTAATGTTGTGCAGAACGCATTTGACTCATGGAACGTAAAAAATTTGGAAGCCCTTCGAGTTTCAAATGAGTTTCAGTTTGAGTTGTTTTGGCGGATTAGGTTATCTTTTGATCCAAAGGTTGCGCAAACCCGAGAATGTGTTTACAAAATTTATAGCTTCTCGTGACGGGGACTTTAGATATTTCTCTCTGAAACCACACCAAACCAAATGACACCTCCTGAAAGAAAGAAAAATACAGAAAAACGCTGATTTCAGGGACGTACTCAATTGGAATTACATCGAGTAGAGGTAGCCAATCTGAAAAGGACTATACATGACAAAGATTTACTTCTAGAAAGATCCAAAGAAATGCTTAAAATTGCTGCGGAGAGGGAAGATGAGTTACTGAGAGAGGTATATTCAAATATTATGTTTTTCTATGTGCATTCAAAATCAAAATTTTGAAAATCAGTTTTTTCATTAAACTAGTTATCCTATACGCAGAGTGTTGACGGAAATAGTAAGCAGTTACTACATCTGCATTATTTTATTTTTCAGAATGCATACTTGCACCGGCAGATCGAAGAAATTGCAAGACCTAATGGTGGATTTTTGTCAGCTTAGATTTTTTATCATGGACCCTTTTTTGTAAACTTACGGTCTGAACGGAGACACACAATGTGTGGTTGGAATTTACTGCCAATACTGCTGGAAGAATAATAACCCAACTATTATGAATTAACATGTAGCCTTAGTAGTCTAGTCTGCCATAGTCGAAATAGTGGAGTGTTTAGGGTGTTGAAAACATGAAAACCTTGAACTCAAGTTGGAGGTTTTTATGTTCAGTTGCTGCAGTGATTAAAATTTAATATTTCATAATGGAATGTTTTGCTTATATTAAAGAGTAGTTTATTAAAAAAGTTTTTGGACAGAACTGGTAGTTGCTGTGGGGAAGGGTCTTGCAATAGCATTCCCGACTGCACAACTAGTGGTGCCATCTAGTTGGTCAGCGGAGAAGTAGTCGTTTTAAGTGCATTACATTTCCCAGCAATCATTTTGGCGTAGTTACTTAGTTTGATGTACAGAATTCTTGGTTGACGCCTTCGTGAAGGGTCCGTTTACACTTTGTATAGCCCGCTTAAATGTGCGTCATAAGTTATATGTACTAAACACCTACATTATATGAATTAAATAGGTACATATATTAAAATTGTTTGTCATTTTTTTTTGTTTTATTTTTGTTTTATTTTTTTTTTTTTCCTAGCCTGTTCTGGCCCACTCCTGGACATAAGCCTTTCTCCGCTCTTACCATTTCTCACGAACGTACGCGTCCTCCTTCCAGTCCTGACGGAACCTATCCAGTTCGTCCCGCCATCACCTTCGTTGCCTGCCGCAACCCCGTTTCACTATGTCAGGCACCAGTTTCTTTTGGCCAACAATTTGTCATGCAGCAGACTTTTACTGGCCAGTTTTTAATTAATAATACAAACAATTATAATAGTTCATTTATTTCCATTTAAATACAAACACATTTTTGCAACCCATCGACTTGACTTTCACACAGTATTCATTTGCAACAAACTCGAAGAGTGAAGTGTGGAAAAGATTTTAAGAATGTTTTACTTACATTTCGTGCATAGACACGTTACATATTACACAGCCTATTTATTGAACTATAAATCCACTTGGTCCTGGTCCTGGGTAGCTGGTACCACAACATCTTAAAGTAGGCAACCTAAGGCTGCCCACCCACGTGTGACCGATTTTTTGTAGGAGAAAATTAGAATACACTGATACCAATAGTGCAAGGCACACGTCCTACAAAAAGTTGGTCAGAAATCGAGGAAAAATAATCAGAGGAAAAATCGGCCCGATGTGCTACAAAAAGACTGACGTGGGCGGGCAGCCTAAATCCTACTTCAGTGGGGAAAGACATGGAGCTATGCAGAACGTATAGTACTCTGTTTGCCCACACTAAAATATGATTAATATAACACTGTTATATGATGTCGATGTACATGAAAAAGTAACAAAGTCTGAACAATTGTTACCATACATAGATACACCGTCATTTTCTCTATCGGAAGCCTGTTACAGTTCAAATAACTAAACTATACATTTCTAAAATGCAACAGCTATCAACAAATCACTATAGTTTACAATACATATTCGGTTTACCGAAAAATGGAAGACATTCAACATCATATTTCTATAAACCTATAAATATTATATATTTATCTTTAAAATGAACAAACATAGAATATTATTTAACCTATATTTTGTGCCTTAAGGCTCCCCCACACAGGCGCGTTATTACAGGTCGATAATATCGCATGCGGTATTGCATTGCAACGTCCTACTTCTATTGCGGCGTTAATATCGCATCAGTGTGTAACTACATGACCATCTTAATACAAAATGTACTGAAAGCAGATATCGCAGTAACGCATGCGATATTATCGACCTATAATAACGCGCGTGTGTGGGGGAGCCTTTATCCCGTGTTCTAACCGAAACCAAACGTCACGCGATTACGCAATCTTTGATTGTTCAAATAGGTAGTGAATTTATGAAAAACAAATGAACGTACCTTGATGGATCGCGCGTGTACGTTACTACCCCGTATCGCATGGATCGCGATATCCGATGGTCGCGTGTTTCCGTGATGTCGCTTTTGTGTCGACAATCGTTTTCAATTAGGACAGGGCCTTAAAAGACATTTTATATGCCGCGACATTATAAGTACGGTATTTTAACTGATATTTATTTGGTTCACTGTCGGGTAAACAGTATTTTGAACTGTATGTGTGCTCTTTAAAAAACTACAACAAAAAAACACAAACTTAATTATTGGAATAACTGTATAAAAATATAGCTTTTCATCTTTGTGTGTAAATGTAC
Organism: Cerastis rubricosa; assembly: GCA_949152445.1. Classification (NCBI taxonomy): domain Eukaryota; kingdom Metazoa; phylum Arthropoda; class Insecta; order Lepidoptera; family Noctuidae; genus Cerastis; species Cerastis rubricosa. The sequence goes on from OX424532.1 coordinate 17,286,027, forward strand.
TAAAAAGTAACAGATTGTCTTCATAAAAAAATATTAAAGCTTGAAAACTTGAAAGTCAGTAAGTACAATTTAAGTAATCATTTTCACGTTCAATTATTCCACTTCAAGACTAATAGGTAATAAATACGATACATAATTGAGAATATAGACATATGAACATCGCACCTAGATAATAAGTACTTATTTGCAAACAACTACCAATGCACAAAGTTTTAAGGCCTGATTAATCTTATCAACGTAATTCAAAGTCAGAGATCACTAGGTGAGTTGATATCTTTAATTCAACTTTCGAATCGGGGCGAAGTGTTATTGGGCTTTTCATATTAGGAATTTCTCAAGAGCAGTCTGGAGTCTGCATTTCTTACACGCCCCCTACTACATAGAATTTTACGACTGGCGAAAAGTCTCTCACTTTAGGCCCATCTCTGCCGTATCCTTATCTCATTCAGATCCAGCTGTCCCCATGCAGTCCTCCCCCAGCGACGCCCTAAGCCGAGGCTCGTACCCCACAGGGGGTGCCCTTAGCGTGTAGTCGCTTAGCTTGTAAGTTTTTATGCCCTGGCTGGAGGCCTTACTCTTAAGGCACCCACAGGATAGTCCGGTTAAGCAGACGACAACCTCCTAGGTTGAACTGCGAGATGCCATTCCAAAAAAAATAAAAAAATAGTACCCTTAGGGTTACGTGATGTTATGTAACATCGACCATTCTACACCCGCACCAGATCGATGGTATTGAGTCCCATGTCACAAGGTCGTCCTTGCCCAAAAGTCGGTCAACGTATTGCCCAATTCGATTCTATTTCAGTTGACCCAATTCGGGACTACTACAAAAAATAACACTAGCGCTTTGCCATTGAGTTTAATTATGAGTCAATTTAAAGTATAGTATCGTATTCTAAAGGATGATACGCATCGCGTGCATTAGAATTCAGATTTATTTGCAAACATTTTTTCACAAACACATTTTGATAAGGAGATAAAAAAAAACACAAAAAGAATGTTCGCTCGGCTCGTGAGCGAACATTCGTTTCATTCATGAATGTTCGTCGTGTAACAAAAGATCGCGTAAACGCCCTCTTTCACCGAAACATTCGTCTGTACTGTAACAACTCAAGCATCAATTTTTACAGAAGCAAGTAAATCTTAACTGTTTATTTACAAGAGAATGCTCCCGGTGAGGGAGCGCCCTAATCAAATCAAAATCATTTATTTCAAGTAGTTCATTTCAGTTACAGGCACTTTATGTTTTGCAAAACAAATTTGTGAAGCGAATGCTCGCGATGATGAGGTACCGTCCTATTATTTTGTCTGTCTATTCCTGGTCCACTCGTATTTTTTTTATGGTACAGTATTATGTTATAATTATATCTACTGTTACATTCATACTTTGAAGAAACTCCAAAAAGAGTATTGTCAAAAGTTAAACATGCTCGGTAACCATACACAACGCAACTAATAATTTAAAATAAATATGGTTATAAATAATTGTTTATTGCTAATTTTAATACTAATTTTGCTGTTATCATTAACCAACAGTATTCGAAATATTTATTTGTCCTTTCGTGATTTAGGTATTTAAGTATATTTTAGCCTGTTTTAGGTATTCACTCGATTTGACTTGAGATGAAACTATTTACGTACCTAAAATATAAGTACAAAATCTCGTAAGCTTTATTTTTCATGCTACAGAATAGTTTCAGAACCCTTGTTCTATAAATGTGCTTCATCATCTGCCTAGCCTTTTCCCAAACTATCTTGGGGTCGGCTTCCAGTCTAACCAGATGCAGCCGAGTACCAGTATTTTACATAAAGCGACTGCCTATCTGACCTTCACAACCCAGTAACTGGGTAATACGATTCCCCTTAGTAAGACTGGATGTCAGACTTCGAAGATTCGACTGTCAAAGATCTACAAATGACAGCCGGGACCAACGGCTTGACGTGCTTTCCGAGGCACGGAGGAAACTATGTAATTATGGTCACCCATCCACGGACCAACCTCAGCAAGCACGGATTAACCTTAAAGGTCGTGCGGGTGTTATTATTTAGCCCCGAGTTCCTCTAACTCTCGGGTTCTATAACGGTTCTTAAGCATCAAAAATAAACCTTCAATCCTCAAGCTATTTTATAAATAAATAATAAACAAGCACTTTCATAGACCCTTATTGAATAGTAAAAGGATTACAAAATATCCACCTCAAATATACTTATGTAAACAATGTACATAAACTAGGAAAGTAACAACAGCACTAAATTCAAGAAAAACAATAATCACAATATTATATAAAACCTATTTCTTAATTTAAAAAAAATGTTCTTAAATTAAAAATTGTCTAATTAGTAATAAGTACATTATTTTAGTCTTGAACGCCATTAGAATGCAAGAGTTTACACTGAAAAAACAACAAAATATGATTAGGTATTTCTTAAAAAAATACGACAACTGAAAGCAATCAAGAAAATATTATAATCATAAATATACCAGAACCATTTACAGAGAACATATACAGATATTACTTTAATATATAATTTTTTTTAAAAAAAAACTTCATTAAACATAATTATAGAAGTAATAAAAATTAATTAAATAATGGCACAATATAAATCCATCATGCATCCATCTTAATAGTAAAAGTAAATTTGAACTTCACACGGACAGTCGTTATTTGGCGGACAAACAGAAAGAAGGTTCCGTTTTTGCCATTTGACTACGGAACCCTAAATAAATAATAGGTAATAATAATGAATCATTGTGCTGTACAAGTGCTGCAACTCGTAAGGATTATTTATCACTTGCCGATACCAGCTTTCAGCGAGACGAAATAAAAGCAAGTGATGAAAGAAAACCTAATATTGTTGTTAATATTGAAATGTGCAATATTTTACATTATTATAGGTATCAGATAAAGGAACATGCTCATTGCTCATGCAAAGCCCCACTACGTATCTACCATGCAGCATGCATTGAAAAATAGTTTAAAAATATACAGTTTTTGGGACATCGTCGTGCAAACTGTATAAGGGTGTTGCCGCACCAATCGATGGATCGTCGATCGATGGTAGAATAGATTAATCGACAATCGATCGTTAGTCAGTCGATTGGTGTGGAAACTCCCTAACTGTGTTTCCTACTTCATAGAAATCTTTCGAAGGTTATAAAAAACATTTTGTTGCAAACAAAATTGCAATAGCTTCACAGTCAAAATGTATGAAAAAAAAAGCGCTGTTAATTATTTGGCATGCCTTACTTCCGCCATTTTATTTTGTTTTTTTACTAACGGACACTCGGAAACGTGACGCTTTAGAAAATGTTGTCTCGGACAATGGTATTTTTTTCTATTGATGCCAGCTATCGATTAATACAGGTTTTAAGCGTTTTTTGCATAATAAAATAAAATCGGGGAAGTCAGGCAGGACATCCAACTATTCACACACTAAATCCAATAATATTCCAACCCCTTTCTTTGTTCCTCATCATGTCCAGAATTGCGTGTCGATGTCCCTTAACTCCTGTACTATTATTAACAATATAAAAAAATACAAACCTTAAAAAAAGTGTTCTCACAAGAGATGCGCTACAGTAAGGGGTGTCAAAGCACACACGGTGTCATCTAGAAAACAAACTACCGCACATAATGATCACATGAAACTAAAGTAATGATTATACGTATTTTTTAATCAGTACTTAAGAACTATGTTATTAGATGCTATATCATTTGCCTTTTGATTTTATCCAATGTAGAAATTAAGTATCATTAAAAGCGAGTCCGTACAACTGCGGAAGTGGTCAATTTTAGCGAGGTCTAAGTCTTTGTTAACAATCGTTAGGTAATGTAGAAAAATACATTTCACTAAGAAATGTATTTTTAAGAAGGAAAATGTGTTAAATGTTACAAAAAGTAGACTTCATTAGTAAAACTAGTCTTGGTTCAAAAAGTATTTTGTACTTCGCTATAACAAACGCTTTTTTTATTACTAAACCGGTAGGTATTCATAAGCCCGTTACATTTTTGCCGTTAGGCATAAAATTAGCATTTCTAAAAATTTTAAGCGGCTGTAATATTTATAATAGGTAAACCTAGTAACAAAAATAAGAAACGGTCGTTATTTACAAAATGTGCATTATTGTTAAAATTTCGAAAATCGATACATTGAAAATAAAACGAAAACCATCTAAAACGTTAAAATATTAGGGCTTATTTATAAACGCTACTTAATGTTAAGCCGTGATTAGCGACTTTTTTCTTGACCTTTTTAACAACTCCTTACTTAACATTGTTTATTATTTAACAGCGTTTCTGAATAAACCCAAAAATCCACAACTATCTACAAGTTTTGGCTCAGAATAAAAAAAAAACCATTAGCAAGCGCCAAAACTTCTTTTGAATCAAGCGCAATCTACTACTCTACTCACTACAAGCAGCCATGCATCCTACGGTGCTGCTAAGCCAGAATAAACGCCAGGCATCATGCACTATTCTATTCTTTGGTTACCTGCACGTCAGGTTTCTCCCCGTGCCTATCTCTGAGAATCTTGGCTAGAGGAGGGGTGAAGAGCTCTGGGTCCGGGTGGGCCCGGCCTGCTTTCTCCCAAGGCTGCTGCTGTCGCCATAAAAGAGATATCACTGTTCCCCAGAACATAACCCAGACGAAACCGATCTGAAATAGTGAGAAGATATTTTGAGGTTAGTTCAAATAAAGAATATGGGAAGACCGAAAAAGCGTTGGGGAAGACCAAAGAAAGTATGGCCAGATCGTGCGAAAAAGAAGATTAAAGAAGCGTTCTCCAAGTATTTTGTGAGTAGGTACGGTCTGCAAAGGAGATAAGTTACCAAGTTCCCATACTACTAGTGTGAGAACTTGGTTACTTTTCTACTTTGCAGACTGTACATAAATGAAGACTGCCTCATTGGTGGAGTGGTGGCAAGCGCGACTGCTTATCATAAGGCACTGGGTTCGATTCCCGGGTCAGGCAAAGTGTTATTGGGTTTTTCCATTAGGAAAGTCTTAGTAGCCATGGAGTCTAGATTTGTGCATGGTGGTTGGCAATAGGATCGCCCCCTATTACATGGGACTTAAACATAACTGGCGAAATGTGGGTGTACTATTAGAAACACCTCTACCTAACATTTCGAGGATTACACATGTTACACGTTTCTTTAGAAATCCAAAAACTGTTCTCCTTCAAAATAGCTTTATTGGTATTATGTTAGTTAGGTGAGAACCAAGAACAATTCGCTTCGTTGCTCAAAAATTACTGCCGTGGAATCACTCATGGGTTATCATAAGCAAAAATTACTCTACAATTGAGTAGGTATTGGGTAGGTACTGGTAATTTTTTTCTGCGGTTTTTTTTTTATTTGCGGGATGGAATCCCGCATTTTTTTAGCCGCCATTTTTGTATCGGAAGTCAAAATTGAGCTACGAATCTAAAATAACAGCAAGATTAATATTACAAATAAAAAATAAGATTATACTAAAAATACAAGTAAAAATCAACATATTTTATAGTAATATGAACAATAATTAATATTTTACTTAATGCAAACTTCCGGAAATCAACCAGTTTTGATAGAATTCTCAACTTACTTATAATGAATTTGGTAAATGTATTTTGCAAATAAGAAAGAAAAGAAATAAGAAATAAATTTATTTAAAAAGTATTACAAAAAAAAACCGGGCAAGTGCGAGTCGGACTCGCGCACAAGGGTTCCGTACCATTATTTATAAAAACGAAAAAATAAAAAACTTTTTTGTATGGGAGCCCCCCTTAAATATTTATTTTTTTCTGTTTTTATGATTTGTTGTTTTAGCGTCAACAGAAATACATAATCTGTAGAAATTACAACTTGCTAACTATCACGGTTCATGAGATACAGCCTGGTGACAGACGGACGGACGGACGGACGGACGGACGGACGGACAGCGAAGTCTCAGTAATAGGGTCCCGTTTGACCCTTTGGGTACGGAACCCTAAAAAGTGTACATTTAGGCGCAGTGGTATTAGTTCTCATACAATGGTATAGTTAGTACTTATAAGTAAATTTAACTAAAACATATTCAAAAGTTGCAAGTAATCATAGTTCAATTCAGATGTTTGGTAGCGACCTGCCCGAACTAGGTTTATTTTGTGAAAATGCACAATATTCAATATAAATTAATACATGAATTTTAATCAAGCTAACACACACGTGATGTTATATGTTAATAAATGAAGAAAAATTACTACTGAGATAACGTCTCATAGAGATGTACTACCTCTCCACCTGTAGAGAAAAAAGACACTGCGCCATCCCGAATTAGGTTGTGACTCGTTATCTATATTTATAAAAATCTATGTCTGTTCCTTCGTACCCTACAGACTACTAAACCATTAAACCGATTTTGTTGAAATTTTGCACATTTGTTCTATATAAGCCAGGATTTCAAAAAAGGCGTTGCAAGGCGGGCACAACGAGAAGATAATAAAAGATACACAATAAAAATTATACAGAGTAATGACATCGATATGACATTGATCCGAATTGCGTAATCTTACAAAGCAATGAAAGAAAATATATTATATATTAAATTGGAAATATTATTTGACCTTCTTAACAGATTAAATTGAATATAAAACTGCACAGATAAAAATTATGCACGTGATTCGTCCCTGTTATCATTTGACAAATTGTCTTTAATTGTATCTGTGTGGTTCTTTCTTCAAAATACTATCTCAGACACTGGAAAGAGACTAAGAACTCTGAGTTTGTTTCGGCTGTTTCTTCTCAGAGTAGTCGGGTTCGAAACACCGGCCTCATCTAGTTTTAAAAAAGATGACGTGTAAATGTATTTAGAATAACCATATAAGTAGGTATTTGCGAAAATTTGTCGTTCCGCAGACTGTAGTCTTTCTACCGTACTTGGCAATAAGCAACCTCCACTGCAGACTTTGCCATCAATTTAACCACCTATAGCAAACAGGTTTCAATTAGCACTCAACACTTATGATGTAATAATGCCATAATGTGTACAGGCGAAACTTTCGCATAAAATTTGTTGAAATATCTATTTTTCTTCCTCATCTCTCAGTTCGGCATGGATCTTCTGTTGCTCAAACAACGTTGTCAGGTTCACATAGCAAAATCAGCTTATAACATTCCCACTGCTAGGAGACAAGTGACCTTTAAGTTGAGATCTTTTACCTCATTAGATAACATGTATTTACGTGAACGTTTCTATAGTTGGAACTCACATGAACCCGACCCACTGGTTTGATACCTACGACGCGGCGATAACTAAGTATGTATATACCTACCCCACATTTTCTTGAAATAGCTCAACACTCATATTAGTTACATAACGTTATTGATAACGCCAGATTTGTTATCAGTTACACAATAATCAGACATCTACACTAACAACCTTTTGACCGTATGACCGTGAGCTCATTCATACGTAAGACACTGATAGTATGATTCAAGTTACATGAGCGACCAAATTGAATAATCAGAAGTATCCAAATACTTCTGATTACCGAGACAGGAAAATGAAATAATATTGTGTGGTATTTAATCATTTTTAATGAAACTTTTAGATTTTCTGAACCATTACACCAGCCATGCTATCTCACTACCTCTATTTTAAGTTCCATCTTTGTACCCTTTATCTAATCTAATCTAATATTATTAAACTAATATACTCATAATAAAGCTGAATAGTTTGTTTGTTTCCATGAACGCGCTAATCTCAGGAACTACTGGTCCGATTTAAAAACTTCTTTCAGTGTTAGATAGCCCATTTATTGAGGGAGGCTATAGGCTATATATCATCACGCTACGACCAATAGAAGCGGAGCAGCAATGACAAATGTTGCGAAAACGGGGAAAATGTGATGGAGACGAAGTTCCGCGGGACAGCTAGTGTTGTATAAAGTTAAAAAATAGCAAATATATATAAATATAGGGCCCTTTACAAATATATAAATAAAGGGACATTTACAAAACTCAAGAATAACAGTGAACGTCTTCAAACAAACGTCTTCCGTATTAAGAATCAACATGACAGTGAGCGACGAACTACAAAAAAGGAACAATCCTAAATTACACCTAGAAGGCTTCTCGCATCATCATCTACCTAACTTTTTTTCAAATATGTTAGGGTCTGGTTACCAATCTAACCAGCTGAATACCAGTACTTAGAGCGTCTGCCTTTCTGAAGGAAACTGCTCGAGTTTGGAACGATATTTGTTCAAACAAGAGATGAATCTTCATGGTTTTGAACTCCCGACCAAAAACGAGCGGGCTGTTATAAGTTTGAAGTGTGTATCTGTGTACGTAGGTATCTGTTTATATGCGTGCCTGTCTATGGCATCATAGCTCCTGAACGGATGAAATGGTTTTACTAAAGTTTTTTTGCTTGAAAGCCGCCTTAATCGACTGTTCTTCGCTATTTTTCAAGAAAATCTGCTCAGACGTTTGAACATCATCAATTCTTTTGGTTGGATCGCTTTATTTATCACTTTCTGTGCGTATCTCATCTACTTGTACGAAGCGGCCTATTTAGCGGCACCCCGACGCTACGACGCCTGGTTTAAAATATTCTTCGAATATTAAACGTAAAGGGACAATATTCACAAATATTTTTTTGTTTTATCAGGCTTTTTTTTAAATTAAAATGTTCTAAATATCAACTGACACCACAAGTTACTCACCGGACTAGTCCACATATAAGAAACTCTATAGAGGTAGAAGTAATCACTGGGGTTGGTAGCGGTGACGGCTGCTAGCGTCGCGTTGGCACAGCCGTCCACACCGAGAGGTAGCTTGGTGACCGGAGGACGAGGGCCTCCGAAACTGATCCACAGCGTCATGGCCATGCCAGTTAGGAGAGACATTGATACTGCCTGGAAGAGAAAATAGGAAAAATAATAAGATTGTAGAAGTATACAAATATTTTAAAATATCCCTAAATGCTACAGAGCAGATAATTCTAATAACAATGACAGTTATTGCTAGTCTGCTTTGGTATTGGCTTGGCGTCAGTATGTGCTTACCCCTCAAGTTTTAAAAGGTTAGACTGCCACAACATTCACAATTCGATACGAATAATCTAAAGAATATTTCAAAAAGAGTTATTTATTTCGATTTGGATGCAAACCATTGCATCACCGATGGTCGTTTTATTCATTCCAGCAGTTTAACTAATCTAGCCAAGCGAAACCATATAAATTGCGATGAAATTGTTATGTAGTAACGTCCGAATCACTTTATCTTTAGGTCTTTGTCTAAGCGATAGATGTTATAATTTTAGGAAATCTAATAATCTTACTTGATTTTTAAATACTTTGTAAATATTACTAATAAAAAATAGAACAATATAACATATTTAAAGAAAATGCAATGACAAAGAGCATAATTTCCATCCCAGGAATTAAACCTCCATTGTTGTGCACGGCGCATTGTTATGCAAGCGGTCTTGAATCATTTGGTCTATTTAGAGATTGAGTAAGAGATTGTAAATGTTAACCATATTGGTTGTCGTTATAGGCAATAATAAAAATATTAACGTTTTATTGAAAAAAAAAAATATTTAAAACATTCTTTTTAAAAATAAATATTGCCTTAAACTAATTTATTCACTAAAACAATATCTTAATTAAAATAAAACATTTTTGCAAAATACAAAAACCAACTAGGCCCAACACGGATTTGAACGCACATGTCTTTTGAGGAGGTAACTACTTAATGGAGCTGTGTGTACATAATTAATTAACCTGGACACCACGATCTAACCGTATCAAACGTTGAGTCAGTAAAATTTCTTAAATTACAAATTGCAAAAAGCTAAAATCGTTACAGCTATAAAATTGTAAACTACTGCTGTGAGAAAAATCCATATTTCTGAAATATCAAACAAATGAGGTATTTGTAAAGTATTCAATAACGGAGCTGATGTTATTAATCAAAGTATTCCAAACATTAATGTTGTACTGACCCTCTCGTTAGCGTAGGTCGTGAACATTCCAAGGGTGAATACTCCCAGCAGCGGACCTCCGACAGCCCCAAATATGGTGAGGGCAGCTTGAAGTACTCCTCCGAGGTATTCAGCTATGAAAGCCAGGGCTAAGAAGACCAGGCCGTATGCACAGGCGGCTAGCTTTGTCAACCATGGCACGTAGGACGCAGGAACTTTGCACCATCTTTTGGAGAAAAATTGCAGAGACTGTTAAAGGACATCAGCATCGCCTCATTTGAGCCGTTTGGGATTTTTTTAACATGTGTATTCTCTTGCGTCTTTATCCCTTTCTGTCACTTAGAATTGCACCTCACTAAAATGAGAGGTCCAATCGCACGTTAAAGTGCTTCCGAATGCGGACGCTTGCGACCGGACTTCTCGCTCCAGTAAATGACGCCTTTACGCGACAGAATGAGATAGAGGTACTCGAAAACGCTAATCCGTGCATGCATATGTGATTTCACCCTTAATAAGCACTGTGAGATAAGGGCCATAGGTATCAACTAGTATAAAAGGGGTAAGGTAATATCGATTCCGTGCAGTACTTATGAGAGTGGTAGGTCCTTATCGTTTAAAGCCACTTGCACTCTGAAGAACATTGATATAACTAGAAAACTGTATTAGTGTGTGTAGTTATTTTAATTTTGCTAATAATTGACTTTTAAATGTGTTATTATTTTCTTTTTTTTTTTGTCTGCAACCGCCAGTAGTAACAGGGGAAATAAATAATTTTAGGATTGATTGTGAAATAAAGTCAATATGTGATGACAGAAAGTGCATTGTGATATTATTATTTACAATAGGTCTAAGTATGTAGTTAGACCTATTGTAAATAATAATCTCAGTATGCTAAGTATGTACTGAGCTTAAGATTGATGTGTGACTGCATATGTACTGAAACTATTTACCACGAAAATATAAGATTAATGATAGCAATTTGTGTTTTGTTGACCTTACACAATATTGATTTAGAGATTTAAAAATATGGCTCTTAGGAATCAATGTATGAAATTGTTTGAAATACAATAGTTTTGGAGCGCATGCGGCTAGATTTTTTGCGCATTCATTTACTAACGATGTAGAAGTTACGAAATCTTAAGGGGAGCTTTATGTGTAAAATCATGCGCCATGCAATAAAATATAATAATGCAATTGAAAAACAATTGAAAAACAATGTACTTAAATCATAATGAAAAAAAAATAAAAAAAATAATGGATATTAAAAAAAAAAAACTGCACTATTCTAAGGCTAATCTATTAGGTGTTCTATTTATACGTCACGCAGTTTCAAATTGTTCTCATACCTTTTATTGAAAAGTCCACTTCTGGATGTGAAACAAAACAAGAATGAAAGTATTTCATTGTCTGACACAAAAAAAAGAAATGGGGGCAATAAAAATAACAAAAGGTAGTCAGCCTATAAGTTCCTAATGGCCGTGACACAGGTCTCATCACAGTGAGTCGGACTGGTCTATAATTCACCATTCCGGGTAATTATTACTATAACATTTATTTCGGGTTACCCAGAGTAAAAATCGATTTATTCTGTATGTAGTTTCATCCAATGTAGCATTGGAGACTACCATCTATCTGCGAATAAAGTTAGCCCCATGTTATAGGGAGGAGCCTATTTTCATCAACCTGGCATAACCTGGCTGCTAGTGAGAAATTCCTGATGGAAAAATCCATTAAAAATTTGCCCAAACCAGGAATCGAACCCAGACCTCATACTCAGTAGTCGCAAATCGCGATTGCGACTTATAGTTAAGTGTTATTATAACTCAACATAGTTTTGGTACTGCCAAGAAGACGAGCAAGCAGGGAAGCGCTTCTTTTAGCGTTTTTATTTTATTTTTGTTCTAATACTTTACTACTTCGACAAAGACAAGTACGCACGAGGTCCAAAATCTATACAAAGCCAGGTCATGTTATACTAGAAAGGAATAGCTTGATAAGTAGCCGTGTGTCCAGAAGATAGATAAAGATAGCTTACCTGCCTACATAATCATGTAAGGTAACCGCTGCAAGAGCGTTGCAAGAAGCAGATATGGTGGACAGTGAAGCACTGAAGATGCCCGCCACAAAGAGTCCCGCTAATCCGGGCACATCTCTCATGGCTTGTACCACGTAGTATGGCATCAGCTGGTCTATCTGTTTGGGAGAAGACACAAGGATTTTAACTTGTTAATTGTCTTTGGAAGTCCGACGACCAGTCTTTCTTAGGAAGTTCTTACTCCCGCTCCTACTACTCCGAAGAGTAACGTATTGCCTGTGTGATTGTTACGAAGGTCAGATAAGCAGTCGCTGCATGATACACATTGGTATTCAGCTGTATCCGGTTGACTCTAACATACTTGGTAATAGACCTGGCTTGATTATAATTTAAAGTTTTGTAAAATGCGAGTCAGGCTGTGCGAGCCATGTTAATTCTAATCGAAAATTTTGATCAGACCGAATGTAGTTGAATACGACTTTTTTGCATGGGGCGACAGCCACAGCAGAAAAGCCAGGTAACACTATATCGTATTACTGGCTGTTGAGCTGTGCACACAACTTCCGCAAACCTAGGTGGGTTTCTCAAAGCTCCAACTACAGTAAATCCAACTTACCGCTGAAATACTGCCACTGATGAAAGGATCACAGTCCTTATAGACAGCGTAGATGCCAAGCCCGCTGATGCACGTCACCACGCTGAGGACTGAGAGGACCGGCCAGCTCCACCACAAGCACCATTGAGATCGATCCAGTGTGTTCACTGTCTGCAGTCTTTGAACCTGTGGGAGAAGAAGTTTAGTGGTCAAAATCAAATAATAGCGGACGTACTGACAAGTCAGAGGTCTCGAGTTCGAACCCGAGACACGCACTTCTTATTTTTCAAACTCATGTGCGTATTGTATAATTATCACTTCCTTCGTTGAAGGAAAACATCGTGAGGAAACCAGCATGCCTGAGAGGTTTTTCTCGAGGCATGTAAAGCCAAGTCAGAGGCCCATGGGCGGTATAAAAACTTTGACACCAGTGTTCGTACCATGACGCTTAAAACATTATTGTTCCATTCCAATTCCAGAGTGGACAAGAGATAGAGCTAGACGACCTGTATAGCTCTGTCTCTTTAGCACTCTGGAATAGTAATAGAACAATAATGTTTTAAGACGTCATGGTACGGACGAAGGTTAGGCACTAACCACAAGATAGAATAGAATAAAACTTTATTGAACACCAAAAATTAAACATAACGGGCTTACAAAACTAATAATTTTATGGTTACAACGGCGGTCTTATCGCTGATAGCGATATCTTCCAGACAACCTTTGAATCGACATAATGGAATTAAAATAAAAAAGGGGGGGTCAGTGGTGTACTACACAAAAATGAAGATAAAGAAAAAGAATGACAAGTTGTTGATGGCTAGGTAAAAAAGTGTCACAAAAACTAAGTGCACACATAACAGGAGCAGAGGGCCTCAAGCGCGGTGCGGCCTGTCTGGACTTTGACTACTCATACTAAAAGCGTGCAGTGCGTTGCGTTGCGTTGCGGCCCGCCCTAATCTGCGTCAGAGATTCACGTGCAATAATTTGGTATTGCCTAAGTTCCCGCAAATTAAAGTGATTAATCATTTTGCGTACATATCTCGCCAAAACGAATTGGGTTTTACTGTAATTACAGTACTGCTCTGGGAGCCTCGATAAGTTTTTTAATTTCTATACCGTATCACCAACTCAATCAAACCTTTGCCGAGACTGTGTTTTGTCTCACGACAAATGTCTGAACATTGATACAAAACAAACGTAGGTACCTTGTCCGTGAGATTATTTTAGTTTAACGGACCTGTTTAATAAATAAAGTCGTTCATTAAGAAAAAGGTCAGACGGGCGAGCCGCAGCGGCAGATTCCGAACCCAAAACAATTAAGAAATGTAGACGGAATACCGTCATACTGTCGTAATAATTATTTATTGTTCAGGGATCGATTTCAGCGAGACATTCTTAGAACGTAGTTCTGAAGTCTTATTACCAAACCAAATGTATGAAAATGAGTTGAATATTTTGGGGAGAAACTTGAGCTCTGTGTAGAAGACTTAATAGACGGCAACAGACTGAGTTGACTTGATTGATACAATGGAGTTGATTATGGTGAAACTAGTCGGCTCGAACTCACTGCTCGGTGTGTACAAAAAGCACGCTGTTTCGTCTGGCATCATGTCCCACAGATATAGTATTAGTGCAAAACATTATTAATTGTATCAAATAAACAAAAAAAAAAAAAAGCATAGCAAAAATTAGGACTAGTTCTTTAGAAAATCGTATTTTATGAATAAACCACTACATTAATCAATTACTAAATACGTGGGACACTCAGAAAGTTTTGCGAAACTAAAAAAAATTGTTCTATACGTACATATATTTTTATTAAATCTTTTCAAAGTACTTTCCACCAGCCTCTATACAAAGATTCATGCGCCTAAACCAGTTTTCAAAACACTTTTTCCAGTCCGCCGCAGACACCTCGTTTACAGCCTGCTCGAACCCAGCCAGCGCATCTTCCGGCGACGAAAATTGTATCCCTTTGAGCTGATTTTTTATTTTTGGGAATAAAAAGAAGTCACACGGTGCTAGATCAGGGCTGTAAGGAGGGTGACCCAGGAGTTTGACTGGCGTGCTGTCCAGGAAGTCCCTCGTTTTGAGTGCGGTGTGCGCAGGTGCATTGTCGTGGTGGAGCAGTAGCCCGCGGAGCCCTGTGTTTGGTCGCTTGTTGCTTATAACAGAGAAAACTTCTGGCAAACATTTGGAAGTATACCATTCGGCATTAATGCTTCTTTGATCCCGTAAGGGAATTGATACCAAGTGGCCAGTCAAATTAAAAAAGCTAGCGATCAAAATCTTACCCCCGCTTCTAGATCGCTTCACTTTGGTAGGCGTTGGCTCATTTTGAAACACCCAAACAGTCGACTGGCGCTTGGTTTCTGGGTCGTATTGATAAATCCAGGACTCATCACCTGTAACGATGTCGTAAACACGCCGAGACGAGCCTGCTTCAAATTTGTTAAGCATATCACGGCACCATTCCACCCGGGCCTGCTTCTGAGCATCGGTGAGGTTGTGCGGCACCCAGCGTGATACTATCCTCCTCACGCGAAGATGGCTGTGTAGAATCTCGTGAACGCTTCCCGATCCAATCTTCAATATGTGTTGAATCTCCTGATATGTAATTCGCCTATTGTCTTGGATTAAATTTTTCACTGCTAGCACGTTTTCTTCGGTAACAGCCGTCAAAGGGCGACCGCTTCTTTCGTCATCCCCCAAAGTTGGTCGACCGCGCTTGAATTCGTTATACCAACGATACACGGTTGCCTTGGAAGGGCCTTCATCCATGAATGCCATTTGAAGTCTATCGTACGATTCATCCGGTTTCAGGCGACACTTGAAATCGTATAAAATCATAGCTCTAAAATGTTCCCGGCGCAGATCCATATTTCAGTGAGACACAATACTTTGAATTAACTCGCAAAAAATGTGGAGGGAAATTTTGAAATTGGAACTTACTTATTTTTACTTATAAATAATCATATTTTCGAAAAACATAATAACTGGCCAGTCTCCCATATATAAAAACTTTTTTTCGCAATACTTTCTGAGGGGCCTGGTAAAGTTAATTGCACTCTTCGGTAATTGAGCTTCGTTGATCTCGACTATGTTTTGGTGATTTTACACATCTTTTATTACTTATTTACGCCGAAAGTTGCGTTAAAATTAGCAAGAAAAACGAATCTTTGTTGGGTCATAACTTTTTAATGGCATTTTACTATTCTCTTTTCGCACAGACAAAATTAATGCCTACAGATGGTTGTTCCAGGTCTGGCTGTTCGTGTATGTAAGTTTTAATGTTTATAAACGCACCGACGATACAGGAGAAATTCCTAGTGTGGGGCAAAGTTTAAAAAAAGAAAGAAAGAAGGAAGGACTTTGGATGTAAAGTGTCAAACAGTGGAGTAATACTCTCCCGTATGTATGGATAAAATATCGATTACTTAGTGCAACCTTATTCAACAAACTTTGTGCGAATGGCCAATAGTGACGGGGACTGTGAATGTGAAGATTTTTTATTGTTACTATAAACTAGTACCTATTGTGACTAACATAACATCCATTATGCGTGAGCTTAAAGCGAGCGAAACTGTTTCTTCCCTTCTACCAACACCTAGCTAGGCAAAAAACTAACCTGCAGATGCTCCACGTAGGTTATCAGTTTTTAACCTTAATAATTAGCTACTTATTGTGGGAAAACCTAATGTGATCTGTATGGTGTCGGACGTAAAGAATAGCAACATCCCATATCTTCCCGTGGGTGTCGTAAGAGGCGACTAAGGGACATGCCAGAGAATGGGCAGCAGCGTTCTCTGTGCTTTTGTAACAACCGTACTGCGATCGCCAACCCGCCTGCCAAGCGTGGCCATTATGGCAAAACCCCTCAAAATGTCAATGTGGCGACACTTTGGGGAGGCCTATGTCCAGCAGTGGACGTCTTTTGGGCTGAAATGATGATGATGAATGATGTGGGAAAACAGTAACGTATGTTTTTCTGGGTGTTGTGGGACCCAGAGTTTATTAACACCTAAGCTATTTGTCAACTTAGTTCTAGAAATATTCCATTCAAGTTAAGCCTAGCTTCATATTTCGTATTGGACACCTGCTGACCTACCATGACGTCTTAAAGCAGTATTGTTTTACTCTTATGCCAGTGTGGGAGAGAGATGATTCTATACAGGATGTCTAGCGACATCTCTTTCCCACACTGGAAAAGGAGTAAAACAATAATGTTTCAAGACGTCATGGTAGGCCACCCTGTACTGGCGCTTGAAATACTGATTATACAACCAATGACGATAGGTATACATACGGTACCTACTCCCGCTAAGGTCAATGACATCATGCTAGCGATCTTAGAGATTAATTTAAAGAAAATCTGCTCTAGGTAAAATTACTGTGTCGACGTCTTCCACGGTGCGGTGTGATTGTTAAATCGTAAAAAATGTACTTATTAAAAATGCCTAAACTGCTATCGTCCTCATAAACGAAAGTAAGCACTACGGGCGCATTTTAGAAAATCTATCATCTTTGAAGAAGCTGTCAACCAAGCCTTCTCTACATCAAAAAAATTAACTCTGCGTACAAATCATTCTGGGAAACGACTATTTTTAGGCTGGGTCGACGATAGCGCTCAATGTAACGCACTCAAAACATTTAGCTGATGCATTGAATAGTCCATGATTCATGGAAGTCATCAACTGCCTCATCTGCCTAGCCTTCTCCCAAACTATCTTGGGGTCGGCTTCTAGTCTAACCGGATGCAGCTGAGTACCCTATTTGAACTCTACAACCCAGTAACTGGGTAATAAGATACCCCTTGGCAAGACTGGATGTCAGACTTACGGCTTCTGACTACTCGTAACGACTGTCAAAGAATAACAAATGACAGCCGGGGCCAACGGCTTAACGTGCTTTCCGAGGCACGGAGGAAACTCGATATGTGATTATGGTCACCTATCGACGGACCAGCCTCGGCAAGCACGGCTTAACCTTAAAGATTGACCCGTGCGGCTGTTATTTTTTAGCCACGAGCTCCTCATGGAAGTATATAAAGTAAAATTATAAAAAAAAATCCTTAAAATCTTTCTTAAAAATCACCACACACTAACTACAAAGTTCCTGGGAACTTCTACTTATTCTTCTACTTCTAGACCATATCTGGTTATGGTCTAGAAGTAGAAGACTGGATATGGTCTAGAACAAAAAAAGTGATCGCAATGACGTGACGTGGAGAAAAAGTGCCTTTTATGCCGGCAACAATAAGGGTCTTTTTACACCCATTCTAAACAAATAGGTGATGAAACGATGAACGAACCCAGGCAGGCGCACTACTTTGTGTTATTTATTTCATCACCGCTGCCCTCAAAAACGGTGAAGGAAAACATCGTGAGGAAACCGCCATGTCCTAGAACAAAACATTCGAAGACATGCGACATCTAACAACCCGCACTGGGTCCGCGTGGTGGATTACAGCCCACTTCCTCTCATAGACAGGAGGCCTGTGTCCCAGCAGTGGGAACATTATAGGATGATGATGAAAGAATGATTTCAAAGAGTATCAAAAATCATACCCACGCGAACGATATTTTCAAACAATTGATACCGTGAGTGCACATGACACAATGTCGTAAGTACGTTTCTGATTACATAAATGTTATGGTTATAGCTTCTGCGATTAACAGGTACACAACAATTTATTGTAGCTATTAGTAGCTACTATAAAATCATTGCTCTGTATGGTGTCGGACGTAAAGAACAGCACCATCCCATATCTTTCCGTGGGTGTCGTAAGAGGCAACTAAGAGACTTGCCAGAGAATGGGCAGCAGCGTTCTCTGTGCTTTCATAACTACTGTATCGCCAACCCGCCTGCCAAGAGTGGCGATTATGGCAAAACCACCCAAAATATCGTGCAGTGGACGTCTTTTGGGCTGAAATGATGATGATGATAAAATAATTAGTACCTATTAAACACCCGTGTTTTGCGGCCACAATCTGGCCCATCTGGTTTGACTGGAAATCTGTCCTTGGGAAAAGGCTGGGTCGACGAAACGCCGATGTAAAAGTAGGTATAGTTTAAAGTCACTCATCATCTGCTCAGGCTATTGCCAATTATGTTGGGGTCGGCTTCCAGTCTAACCAGATGCAGCTGAATACCAGAAATTTAAACAACACTGTTTTTTTTTTAGCTTTCCCCAAAAAAAAGTACTGTTCCCGAGGAAAACAACAATAACGTTCTTAGGATAGTAGATGGCGCCACAAGTCCGAGCCGGTTAATGACAAATTCTAAATTACCGCGAGCGAAGCCGCGGGCAAACGCTTGTATTTTATAATGTGCATATTATTTGTCCAGAACTTTTGTTTAAATATAATTTCATTAGTTAGTCCTCTCTCAAGCCATGCCACTCCAACCAGTTTTCGGCCTTCCGAATACAGTGTCAGAGTTTATTTTTTAATTCAAAACAGACAGACTAGTGCTGGCAGTATTGTAACAACGATTGTTTCCTCTTAAATGTATTAGAATCCAGAACTTTTCCGAAATAGGGGATGATACTCCTGAGGATCATCTTGTCCATACCCTGGGGTTGTTGATTGATCTTGGAGACCAGGCAACGACATCAGTAAGGGATGCAGTTTTTCCCAACAATATTTTTTACACTTAGGCACATACTCCCGGACCAAAATACACAAAACAACGACCTTCTAACTAAATTAACTGAGAGCATTACCACCTCACGTGGGCATCTTACTGCAAATATTGATAACAGACGCAGCGCCAAGTAAGCAGATTATACTATTTGATAAAGTTGGAGGGTTATACTAGATGTTCATATCTTTGCTAATATTTATAACGTGATTTGCTTGTGGGTTTAAATGGCGGAACGTTGCCTCTTTAGAAATTTCTCCTGTATCGTGGGTGCGTTGACAACCATTTAAACTCACATACACAAACAGCCAGACTCGGAAGAACTATTTGTTCATCATACAAATATTTATTCCGTTCGACAATCGAACCCGCGACAGACAGCGCAGCAGCAGCGGCCAATCGCTCAGCAACTGCGCCAAACGTGCCGTAATATAAGGTGTTATGTTTGTAGCTGTTTTCCTTTTATGATGGAATACCCGCTAGTAACTACGCTAGACGTTATGTACTGACAAGTCATACGGTGACGACAATTACAAGCTATGCAGTTATTTCAACATTTTTCAATTTCTTGTATAAATTCTTACTCGACAAAAGTCGAAGTCAATTTCAATATTTGATTTGCAAAGAAATTCATATTAGAATCTAGATGTATTGCTGTATTAGTTAAAACTTTAAGTATTATTATGTACCTAGTAGGACAATAAGACAGGTCTGTTGTCGGAATTCAGCCTACATCTTCATAACGTAACTTTTGGAAGTGACTGTGATAACCAGTGATCGGAGTAGGTAGATTGATTTTTGGTATTTGTATCATAAATGCACACAGAAAGAATAACAGGGATAAGCCATTTTTCCGGAAAGTAAACGAGTGAGCTACCTGGCACGTCGTCGGCGGGCGTACGCATTGTCTTGATTACCGGTTAGTGCACCACCCGTGAACAAAGTTCAGATTGGTCGTTGGGTTGTGTCAAATCGTGACAGTGCCGTTAAAAAAAATATGAAGAATATAATATTGCTCATTTTAAATACAATTCCTGCCTAAGTTCCGGTTTTGTTTTTAACAATCAACCAAGTCCGGAGGAATGTCTATATTAACATATACGTTTCGGTTCAATAGGAGGAGCTCGTGGCTAAATAATAACAGCCGCCCAGGTCGATCTTTAAGGTTAAGCCGTGCTTGCCGAGGTTGGCCTGTGGATGGGTGACCATAATTACATATCGAGTTTCCTCCGTGCCTTGGAAAGCACGTTAAGCCGTTGGTCCCGGCTGTTATTTGTAGATCTTTGACAGTAGTTACGAGTAGTCAGAAGCTAAAAGTCTGACATCCAGTGTTACCAAAGGGTATCGTATTACCCAGTTACTGGGTTGTGGAGGTCAGATAGGCAGTCGCTTCATGTAAAATGCTGGTACTCAGCTGCATCCGGTTAGACTGGAAGCCGACCCCAAGATAGTTTGGGAAAAGGCTAGGCAGATGATGATGATGTTTCGGATCAATAACCCCAATTCAATCTACCTACCTCGATCACTGGTGATAACTCAGGGCGTAATGGTGATCAGTGAGCGGGTTAGTACTTATAAGATAGTATTAGTTGTATAACATTTCGTATAGTTCTTACCTGCGTGTGATTGACAGCATACAGTGACAGGTAAGTCACCAATCCTCCAATGATCAGCGACCACCACGTGTGCCTCTCCGTAGGATCCGGACTGAAACTAAAGAAACAGACAGTCTAAATTCGACCTTTACTGATAAATTATAGAGAGCGTATTTCGTTATACTTACTTCGAAAAATCAAGACGTCCACCTTCCCTAGCTATCCGAAATATTTCTGTGAAGCCTCCAACTTGCATAGAAGCGAACACAACAACACTGAACACAGCTCCGAACATCAGAGCTGATTGCAGGAGATCAGTAAACAGCACCGCCTTCATTCCTCCCAAAGTAGAATAAAACGTACAAACTAACCCTACCACTAATATAGAAATCAGTCTATCTAACCCTGTCACAGACTCTAGTACAATCGCAGGAGCGTATAAAACTATACCATTGTATAGAACCATTTGTAAAGTGTATGTCAAAGACGCCAGCATTCTGATCTGTGGACCGAACCGCATCTCTAGGTACTCATAAGTACTCGTCTTCTGTAGTCCGAAGAAGACTGGTAAGTACAATCTGCTGGCAATAGGCGTTGCCACACCGTATGATATGTTGATGACGACGAACTGCATGCCGTAGTAATAGTTCTCTGCTGATACCCCGAGCAGTGTGATGGCCGACATGAATGATGCCATTAGTGATACTGCTACGGGGAATATTGACATGTTGCGGTCAGCTAGCAGGTATTCCTGAAAATAATAAAGTAGATTAGTATTTTATATTTTTCTAAAGCCCATATACAACATCAACAGAGTCGCTTATGGCAAAACGTAGAAAATTTAAAAAAACGAGTATTTTATTAATAAAAAACACACGACAATAACGCAGAAGGGAGAAAACATAAAAAAGACGCTATGAAAAGGCAAAAGTTAATCGATTTAATCGACCTTCTCTTGACCTTCAAATAGCTCATCATGAAGCGAACCAAATACCTCACTCACTGGTATGCGATATAGTGGGCGACAAAAGTTGGAAAGAGCCGGAGAAACAGGGGAACGTGCAATTATGTAAAGATTGCATAATCAGCCTATAACGTCCCCGGGACTGCTGGGGCACAGGCCTCTACGAGAAGGACAGGACCATAACCGTGCGCGTTGTTTGCTGCAGGTTCACATGTCTTTATATTGCTTCTTACACCACTTGAAGTAAATATAAACATAGTTACCTCATTTGTTGCCTGTTTCCCACCGCTGAAACGGAAATATAAGCCAATAGCTATTGAAGCGACCATTGTGGCCGCCATAATGGCGTAGTCCCATGCCCCGAAAGCTGACACCGCCATTTTTGACTGAAACAATGAAAAAAATATTATTAAAATAAATTAAAAGGCAAGTAATTATGCTTTCACTTCAGTTTTCTCAAAAAATCGTGACAAAATGACGCAAAAAGATTGAAAGAGCCGTTTTCTAACATTGCTAAAAGAAATAGATACTACTCACTTCCAACTTTCTGCTAACACAGTGTTAACAATAAAAATTAGACCAAAAAAACGTTAACAAAACTGGCAACGTAATGATAAAAATATTCGCAAAACCATATCTGTTGACTTTCTAACTAACTAACACAAACGTTGTTTGCATAGGTAATATTTGCTCTACGCACATGCACTTATATACAATTCTAAAAGATACCATAACATTACAGCTATCGTATAATAAGACCTTTATCTCGATGGGAGTTGATACTGGCAAGTGCAACACTTTAAAAAGATCAAAATGGACTTTCAAAACTGGCGGCGAAAATTAATAAATTGAAATTTTTGTAGGAGTTACAAATCTGAAATCGTAAAGAAGCGACTGATTAAGAACTTGTATCCACCCAAAATAAAGTAGAAACAGGTTACTCGGAATAGTCTGTAGTTTACGTTGAGGTAGGTCGTAAGCAAAAAGCAATTAAGAGCGTTAACACATTACGACAATTCATACAAACTATCAAGTCCCTGTTTTCCGAAATTACGGAACTGATTTTAATGAAACTTAATACGCATAAGCATAGGCCTAAAAAGTTACTAAATAACATTTTCGAAATTTCTTTAAAAAAAAAGATAACTGGAATTTGTTTCTATAGATAATTTATAATCGGTCTAATTAGCTGTTACACTATTTTTCGAAAATGTTTTTAGTAGCATTTTAGGCCTATGAATCCTGTTTATGCGTATGAAGTTTCATTTAAATCGGTTCAGTAACGTCGGAAAATAAGGACTTGACAGTTTGTATGAAATGTCGTAAGTCGTGAATTCTTCTCTTAATTAAAAAGTAATAAAACCCACACTTGTAGATAAACCAAAAGGAAAACGCACTCGACTTGAGATTACAAGAAAGGTAAGTCAGAACAAATATAAAGAAACCATTGATCGAATCAGAAGACTGAATCTTTAACAGACGGCGCAACCGGCTGAACCGTTGACTATCAGGAACTATTTCAGTAGTGAAGGAAATAATGTAATAGCTGATTCATACACATAAGAAACATACAATGGATGTAAGGTTAAAGAAAAATCTTAAATAATGATAATGAAAATTAAACTACGTCAATGAGATAAAAATGAAAACAGTTTGAAGTAACTCGGAACGTTTATGTGTTAGATATACCGACAGATGGACTCTCAACGATAGCACTAGTTTTTTTGTATTAGTTGCAGATGGTCCTGCTGATAAAATTATGTTTTGTAGGTCACGTCTACTAAGAATGAGGAAACTTTTGCGCATGAATGTGGATGGGTATAAGATAGAGGAAGACGAAAGAAACGATGGATTGACTATATGAAGGATGCCAAAAAAGGAGGTGTTTGATGAGATCACGAGTAATAGAGAAGTATGGAAGAAGAAGACATGCTGCGTCAAAATAAATTGGGATAAGGGCAGAGAATGATCATCATGTCTTCCTATGACGTATTAACGTTAGTGTTATGTATTTTATCTCTACTAATGGACGGTTAATAAGAGCATGATAAAATAATGCCGTTGACGTGACACATACTATTACATGTATACCTAAAAATAACATTACTGCAGGCAAGCTTAATTTTGAAAGGATGAATGTTATCTATTCAGGAAACGAATTGTAACCAACTTATATTTGTGTGAGATCTCTTTCACATAAAATGTGCCCCAATAAGGTAGTGTAGTAAAAATGACTATTACACATCCATATTCCCTAATAGACATAGTAACGATACAAGCACATCAATAAAACAAATAAATGATGACATAAACAATGAAACCGCTGTTAGAAGCGGTCAGCAATACAGCCAGTAATTGAAACAAGACTAGTGCTGTAGTAATCAATTAAAATTGATTGAGTCTTCATCAGTAGGTACTGTTGTCCATGCTACTTGATCGTGATACGGATTTTTTTCTACTATTGCATTTTGACACACTCTTGCACCATTCTATTTTGTTCTATTCTACTTTACTGAATACGTAGTAACCTTTTTAGCGTCGGTGTACATTCCACCCTGTATAGCAGATCGCTCTTACAATGAATTTTCTAAAACTATTGTTGTAGTTTGAGATTGATAGTAAAATCGATTCATCATCTGCCTAGCCTTTTCCTAAACTATCTTTGGGGTCGGCTTCCAGTCTAAGCAGATGCAGCTGAGTACTAGTATTTTACATGAAGTGGCTGCCTATCTGACCTCCACAACCTAGTTATTGGCTAATGTATACGATACACCTTGGTAAGACTGGATGTCAGACTTTTGGCTTCTGACTACTCGTAACGACTGTCAAAGATCTACAACTGACAACCGAGACCTACGGCTTATCGTGCTTTCCGAAGCACGAAGGAAACTCGGTATGTAATTATGGTCACCCATCCAAGGACCAACCTCGGCAAGCACGGCATAACCTTAATTTGATTGACCCTTGCGGCTGTTTTTATTTAGCCACGAGCTCCACGATTACATTAAAGACATTTGAAAAATATTACAAAAAAAAATACATAGAGGCACTTGCCATTTTTGAAAAAGAAATGATTTAACAGTCTTGCCGCCGTGGGATGGTGCGGGTGTCATTAGATGAACCGTTCCTTTTCAATCTTGAACGTTACCCTCACAATCATGACTGAATATTTTACCTGCACCCTAAATACCGTAGTCTTAAAATACGGAATCAGTAATAACTGTACATTTGTTGAAAAGGAACGGTTCATCAATAGCACTCACACAATCCTACGGCGAAAGGACTATACTAGTTTACCTGCAGTTACTAGATATGTTTTTGTTTCACAAACTAAGAAGCTGCTAAATCAAAACGCGTAGTTTTGTTTGACAAAGATAATGCTGATTCTAAAACAGACAATGGTATTAGATAAAATGACAAAAAAAAAAAACTGTTTATCACGTTACCAAATAGACATGAAATGTACAGGAAGTATTTTTGAAAATAAAATCATGGTAAGAATTCGCAGTAAGATTCCACTCAAACAATGCAATGATCAGTCGATATGACACACATTCAAAATACATAAGATGGTGGTATTCATAAAGTCTGATTTCGCATAGACAATTTCTTAAAGAAACGTCGAAATCGAAAGCAGTTTATCCACATTTTTGCAAACCAATCTTCATTTGTACGGTTTTTGCCTTTATTGTCAATTACAATAGTAATAGTCTAGATAGCTGTCTGATTTTATCGAGGACACTTGCGCACAAAAAGTCACACGAATGTGAGATCACTTAACGGTAAAGCCTCCTCATTTTTGCCATCTAAACGTGTTGTTCACGTAGGTACTAACTTTTCGTGTGCAAAACGCCTTGAAATCACATGGTTGTCGTGAGGAAAGTTACGAGTATGAATGTGGAGTACAAGAGTAGATGAAGACCAAAGAAGCGGTGAATGGACTGTGTGAAGGATGATATGGCAAGAAAGGAGGTATCTCATGAGATGACAAGTAATAGAGAAGTATGGAAGAAGAAGACATGCTGCGCCGACCCCAAATAAATTGCGATAAACTCAAACTCAAACTCAAAGCATTTATTTCAATTAGACCATTACAGGCACTTTTGAAAGTCAAAGAACAAAAAAAAAAAGAACGCTAAGCTACAGTCCCAGTCACAAGACATAATAACTTGTGAAAGTACTGTAGTTGCCCATTCCAAAGCGTAGATCTCTATGGAGAAGAATGGGCAAGAAACTCCATGGACACTCTTTTAAATTAAAATATGTTACAGAATCTTGGTTACATCATTCGTGTTGAGAAGTACTAGTATGTGAGAACGATGTAGAAATACGGGCAAGTTAAGAGCGTCCAGAGTAAAAGACGAAATCAATAATTCGAAAATAAAGTTAAAAATAAAATAATTAAAAATGAACCATGGCAGCTAAGAGATGACCAGGCACAACTGACAGCGCCCGTTCACGAACATGACGCATGTATCAGCCATCATTCAACTCAACCATATTGAAGGGAACTAAATGACCCGACACACCCGCCGCCATCAGCGTGACATTTAAGTGAGCATGACATTCACTCAACCGCCAGGGTAAATTCGCGTCAGTGTAAGTAAGATGTAGGTACTCAGTAAATGGTGGCTTTACAGTACATAGTTTTCACACATGTGCTATGCAATTATATAATACTAAGAGATTGAATCTATACAAAGCAAAGATATTTATACAATCTTCTGCAGCTTCCACAGTAACTTCACATGGTAATTTGATAGCCCCTATGGTTGTGGAGCAGGACCAGCATTGAGCCAAGCATTTTTATCATCAATGTAATCCCCCAACTTATAATATGCTTGCCTACATAGTGTGCGCTTTATGCAAGATTTAAATTTCGTTTCATTCAGTTGTAGAATGGGGGGAGGAATTTTATTGTAACATTTTAAACAGAACCCCATGAAAGATGAGTCTACTTTAGCTAACCTGAAACCTGGCTGAACCAGTTGGTCCCTGTTTCTAGTATTATAGTGGTGCCGGTCACTTCTTTTACTAAATAAATGCAGATTTTTCCTAACGTACATGATATTTTCATAGATATATTGACAAGGTACAGTCATGATGTTAATTTCCTTAAACAGTTCTCTTAGAGAATCGCGCCTACGTAGATTATATATGGCTCTGATAGCTCTTTTCTGCAGAATAAATATAGACTCGATGTCTGCAGCCCGTCCCCATAGTAAAATACCGTATGACATAATGCTATGAAAATAACTAAAATACACTAGCCTCGCGGTATCTACATCAGTAAATTGACGGATTTTCCTGACAGCATATGCTGCTGAACTCAGCCGTCCTGCAAGAGATGTTAAATGAGAACCCCATTGTAGCCTTGAGTCGAGCGTGATCCCCAAGAAAACAGTTTCATCGACAAATTCAAGTTTCTCTTGATTTAATACTATGTCACAATCACTACATTTGACATTTGGTAGAGTAAATCTTATACACTTAGTTTTTTTCCCATTTAATACTAAATTATTAGCGGTAAACCAGTTATGGACCTGCATTAGAGCGTTATTTACGTCGTTGAGGTTTGTGGCACGTCTGTTTATTCTAAATATTAAAGAAGTGTCGTCAGCAAACAACACCATTTGCGGTTGGTTTTTAAACAAATGGGGTAAGTCATTAATATATACTAAAAAGAGGAAAGGACCCAATATTGAACCTTGTGGTACACCCATTTTTACTTTTAAACCCATTGAATTTACACCATTTACTTGTACTTGCTGCTGTCTATCATTCAAATACGATTTTACTAAACTGAGCGCAAGTTTACCTAAACCGTAATGTTCAAGTTTCAAGAGCAGGGTTTCGTGATTTACGCAATCAAATGCCTTCGAGAGGTCACAGAAGATTCCTATGGCATCTTGTGCCTCTTCCCACGCAGTATATATATGTTTTAATAAAGTGACACCGGCGTCAGTCGTACAACGTCCTTTGGTGAAACCATACTGTTTGTCATGTAAGATTTTATTGGTGCTAAAGTGGGTGAGCATTTGATTAAGCATTACCTTTTCAAACACCTTGCTGAAAACCGGCAACACGGAAACGGGTCTATAGTTATTGGTCTCTTTACTGTCCCCAGATTTGAAAAGTGGTATTACCTTGCTGTATTTCATAAGGTCTGGGAAGACTCCCTGGTCCCCACACAAATTGAAAATTAAGGCTAAATACGGGGCTATAGTGTCGATAATGGCTTGACAAACTTTAACTTAATATATGATATGATAAGGGCAAGATAATGATGAATATCTATTAAGTAGGTAATTATTTAGCCGGTGACCCGTATTTGTCCTTATTTTGCTTGTCTTTCTTTTTATTGCTTTCGTTCTTCCAATTTACTCCTCTTTTATTGAAACCATAAAATTGTTCTATATTCTGACGTCAATACTGACCTACACAATTCCTTCATTTATACAAAATATTGAAGACACAATCTGGCAAACAGACGTCGTTTATCAACTCGACGTATCTCAGTCCATTGATCAAAGCTCTCTTCATTAGGTTGTTATTAGGTTGATATAATTATTAACGTTGTGAGAGGTTAATGTAGACGATTAAAAAGTTACTAAATTTAAAGGTTGCAAGGATACTCTGATCAATACAAAAATTCTGTTTGGAAAATAGAAAATTACTTAATTAAATTAAATCTTAATGTCGCGCAACATACAATTTAATTTAATTGTTTTACTTAAGTCAACAATTTATTTCTTACTTCAAAAACTTAGAGTAGGTTATTTTAATTAGTTTTATTGTATTTTACTGTAGTATTCTAATGTCTATAAAAAGGATTTTCCCGAGTGCAAAAGTCGAGTGTGTCTATTATAAAATGCGTCTTTACTTGTGTCAATTAAATTATAATTATCTAGTAGTTATAGTAAATATAAACATTGCTGCAATTATTTCCTCATTTTTTTTTTCTTAGGCTTGTTTTATGCCTACTAATACAACTTATAAGGAATGTCATTAACGTTCTATTAAAATTCAATGACAACGTTTTCAATCTTCATTAAACATTTCGAGAAAAATATTCGAATTAATTTAAATTTTCCCGCTATTATTGATTGTGAGCGAAGTATGTAAACACTAAACAGCAAATTAATACTTTACGCATGGACTTTGTAATCCTTCAATTTCATGCATTAAAAATTATACGCCTGTAATAAAACTCAATACATGCAATTGTCGCCTTTAGCAACGCTTTAGCCGGTCTTCCATGTAATTGAAAAATTATTAAATAAAAACTCCAATTAAATCCTACTTACAATTTTCTTCTGGCAACAACAGCTAAATCAAACTTTCCTTGATGTGCACCGAGTTTTTCAGCAACAGAAAACGTTTCAACGTATCATGTTTGTATAACAAACTCTTCTTACGTAGTTTTTACATCACATAGCCTTGGTTTTTTTTAAATAATACTTCCCGGTAACGTTATTTGGTCAATGAAAAATGGAATTAAATGGATGTCACAACCCATGTAGCGTCCGCTTTAGTGAGAAACACTTTGGAAATGAATATTCCGTGCGTCCGCGTCATGAGTGAATAAATTAATGTAAAGTCGTTCACTTCCTCGACTCGCATAGAGTTAACTGTCACTCTGGTCTCTGTCAGCAGTGGCGTGAGGTTATGTTTTCAAGATCGTCCGATATCAGTACACGTTGGATTCTAGCCAATCCAGCGCTTTAACACATTGCAAATTGACTACCTACTATATCTCGTGACTCGAATTTAAATCGGACTACAATATATTTTTTTAAATATGTCCCTGATTATTAAAGGTGTGGAACATATTAATACTATATGTATAATGCATCTTGTGAACTACTACTGTGTCAAAATCAGTGTGTTTAGTCATTACGAAACTACTTACGTTCACTTTTCGTTTTCAGTATCACATTTTCTGACAATTTCAGTTCATTGAACGACATAACTTAATTGTACTAGATGCAGTTATAAAACTAAGAAATGTTTGTGCGAACATTTAACCACGGTATTCGTATAAAAATTATTATGACACTGCTTCCGCTTATCGCTGACACAAAAAGAGCGCTTCAGCGCTACAAAGTATTCGAATGCGCGCGCACATTTTAGCTAGAGGGAAGTTCAAAGACTTTATATTCTAACATTTCTTTATAAAAACATAAGTACCTATTGTGTTACATACCAAACTAGTTTTGTACTATATTTTATTTTTGTACCTAATTTGGTAGGCAAACTACTTTTTGCCGTGTTTGATTCTAACTAAAAGAAACTAACGACATCTATGTTTTCAATCATGCAACGTATGACTAAGCAAAAGGGTTTGCTTAAGATATTTCTGTAGGCTCCGAAGCGAGTATCGAACTTTCAAGCATTAATAAACGTTGGAGTTTTTATTACTTTTTCGGCAAATAAATCTACCAATATGCCAATCATTTTTGTATAATTTTATGATGAAAATGCAACTTGAATAATCATAAAAAATAGGATATTTTAATCCCTCTAAGTATGTGATACCTGTTCTGTTTGGTGTCGGACGTAAAGAATAGCACCATCCCATGTCTTCCCGTGGGTGTCGTAAGAGGCGACTAAGGGACTTGGCAGAGAATGGGCAGCAGCGTTCTCTGTGCTTTTGTAGCAACCGTGCTGCGATCGCCAACCCGCCTGCCAAGCGTGGCGATTATGGCAAAACCCCCCTTCTTTGGGGAGGCCTATGTACAGCAGTGGACGTCTTTCGGCTGAAATGATGAGGATGATGATGATGATGTGATACCTAATAAGTTAGTAAGTGTGATTATAATGTATCCCAACAAAAAGCCAAAAAAACTAATTATAGGTACACGAAAAAAACTTTGTGCTCTCACTTATCTAAAAGGAAAAACTTCACCAATAACCATACGTTTGGATTGAAGCACCCACGATAAGTGCTAACGTGCTAACAACGATAAAACTACTAACTCCACACTAGAACACAGTTAGTACCAACGCAACGTTTCGTTTTCCACGATGCTTTATCATTCACGATCATTCTGACAGGTGGCGCCACATTACGCGATCGTGAAAACAATTACCCAGTTACACTACTTGGGGTAGACAGCCGTATAACCCGTTTGTCGGGAGGACGTTATGTTGGACATCTATCGACACAACTATATTTTTAATGATTCGAAATCTGTGTAACAACATGAAAAAAATGCAAAACAGTTTCGTTTCACAATATGCATATGTATGAATATCAAAAGTAGTCGATTTTATTATAAAAAACCGGCCAAATGCGAGTCGGACTCGCGCACCGAGAGTTCCGTAAAGGCAATTAGACCTAAGTTTTTGATATGAGTTTCAACTTAGAAAAGGGTAATCTATCTATACTAATCTATAGTAATATTTTAAAGCTAAAAATGATGAAAAATGTATCAAAATCGGGTTTTTTATTTCCTTTTGAGAGCTTCCGCTGCATGCACTGCATAAACGGTTAAAGTTTCGCAAAAATCATGTATGACTGAATTGTTCCCCTTTAAAAGCTCTAAAAAAAGTTTGCGACAGCATATGTCTATCTTTAAAGGTTAAATCACGAAAACCTTTTTTAGGCTAACCAAATTTGTTCTAAAATAATGTATTATTTTCGAAGGTGTTTTTATAAACATGATATTAATCCTTATCCAAATAAATACGTTATCCATCACAAATATTTAATTTATAACAAAATTGCCTTTTGCATCATTCGATTTCAATGAACAACTGAGGAGATATCGCAGATTAAAAATAACATCGCAGCAAAATAATGATCAAGAACTGCGCGCACGTTTATGATGTGCAAGGCCGGCCAGTCATGAGATTTACACCAATAGTGTTTTTCGCCCGGGCAACTATATGTTCTGGTGAAAATCAATATCTACTTCTTCCGAAAGGAAACAAAACTAAAAATATAGAGTACACAGAAGTACTTTAAAATAACATTATTTTTGAGGTTTTTTGAGGATAACCAATAATGTACATGATATATAGCCTGCGCAGACGACGGATTTTTGTCCGCGGATTCATTGTCCGCTAAAATAGATCGCTTACAACTGTATCGAGTAACGCAAACGAGTGATTAAAAGTAACGCGTACAAAAAGTCCCCCGAATAACCGAGGACATGCAGAGAGCGGACCGGACAAAAGTACGGGGGAGTCCCCAAAAAAATTGAACTCGTGTGGCTAGGCGAAGCAACGCACATGGCGGAGTTTAATCCGCGTTGTGCGCTCGAGAGTGACGAGATCCGATGGATCCAAGGGGATGGACCCAGTATTTTCTTTTAAAATCAATCAATCAATCAATCAATCAATAATTTTATTATCAGGCAACTAAGGCCCATACATAAAATACACAAAGTAATATTATAAAATAACAAATAAACTAATACATATTAAAAACCTTAAACTATAACTAAACACGTAATGTTGACGGCGTCGTGTTCCGCTGCGTGGTGTCGCGTAACCGTCCACGGAAACGTCGAAATACGACACCTTTCGGCCAAAAGTCCTCTCTCACGCAGGTCTGTAGATGTTGGGTTGGAACTCGTACCACGAACGACTTAAAGTTAATGTCGTGGCGCGATTCCAACCTTTCTACCCGCAGAGTCCAGTTGGTCTTCACTTCAAAAAAAAAAAAAAAAAAAAAAAAAAAAAAAATAAAAAATAAAAAAAAAAAAAAAAAATGTCTTCTCTTTTTCCTAAACTTCATGTAAATTGCATCACAACGTAAAATCTGAATATTTGCTTCCATAGCGTGCACTTCTCTACATTTCCGGGCAACAAATGATCGTACACCATGTGCGTTGAGTTCGCGGTACATCCGCGGTGGAATTTTTATTCGCGGAGCGTACTTTTTTCTCCGCCACGGAGAAAACTCCGTCGTCTGCGCAGGCCTATAAGGTTTAAGGACCCAGTACTTTTACCTAACGTTTTAAAGTTCCACTCTTATAGCCTGCGCCGACAACGGATTTTTGTCCGCGGACTTTTTTTTAACTTCTTTATATGATACTTTAAAAAAAAGGTGATGATCGCACACCGTGTGCGTTGAGTTTGCGGTAAATCCGGACTTTTTATTCGCGGAGAAAAGTCCATCGTCTGCGCTGGCCCTTACTGATAAAAGCGTGATGACCTAAAATAACTCTATAACGTAGTATTATATAAATATACTAGCTGTACCGCGAAACTTCGTCATACGTCGACATAGTGGAAACGCGGCCTTTTAGTGTCAATTGGCACAAACATTTAAGTTACTAGCAAAACAAAGTAGAACGGGCACTGTAATACACGCAAAAAATAAATAAAATAAAAAATAGCCTTTATTTTCTACTACAAGTTTTTGGTTAAACACATATAGGTTTTAACAGTATAAATATATTTTAATGTTTGCATGCATTCTTAAATTCAACTTTATTTGTAAATTAAACTTTATTTGTAGTAGTCGCCTCCGCGGCGTAGGCCTCTCCTAAACCTTTCCATATACCTCTTTCACACGCCAATCCCATACAATACGAGCCACATCTCTGTTTAAAGATGTCTCTCCATCTTTTAATTGATCTCCCTGGCATACACGTATTCTTGTAAAATTGTCGGAACATACACATTATACGTGCAATTAACAAAACTAAACACAACATAACATGTCGTACTGTGTAGATCGAAAAGCGGGACAGTGAATAAGACGGATGCAAATAGATTGCATGTAGCAGATATGAGAATGTGGAGGTGGAGATCCAGTAATAAGAAATCAGCATATATAAGAAAAAGTTTGAAAGTGGCGCCTGTTACAGAAAAAATGAGGGAGTCCTCTGTCTTTGTTTGGACATGTGATGAGGAGAGATGCAACACTGACTAAAAGAGTGATGAAAATTTTGATGGGTGTAGAGGGAGAGGAAGACCAAAAAAAAATGTATGGATTGTGTAAGGAATGATGTGAAGAAAAAGGGAGTTAAAGATAGAGTGACGATTAACAGAGGAGAATGAAAGAAAAACGCGTTGCTCCGACTCCAAGCAACATGAGAAGAGCAGAATTTTAAGATGATGATGACACTTCACACAACATCTCGCTTGTAATCCCCGGAGGATAAGACGCCCAACCAATAATTGCACCCGTAATCTATAAATAGTCCTTCACTTAGAACATTTAGACAAGCACTGACAGAATCAAGCCATGAAACACTTTTAAAACGTAACAAGTTTTTAATGTTATTGTATCCTTCATGAAACTATCATGTATGCTGCTCTCTGGATAACAAAATCTGCTGTAGATTATGTAATAGGTACTTCTATGTTACCGTACCCATCTTTACAGGTAGGTAGTCAGTGGCCCGAAAGTCTGACAACCAGTCTTTCCGTATTTCCCAGTACTAACTGGATTGTGGAGGTCAGATAGGCAATCGCTCCGTGTACAATACTTTATCGGCTGCATCCGGTAAGACTGGAAGCCGACTCCAACATAGTTGGGAAAAGGCTATACAAATGATGTTCCCGTACCCACCTTTCAGCCTATATTTTTCCCACTGCTGGGACTCAGCCTCTATCAAAGAGAGTGAGGCTGTAATTCACCAGGCCCGTGCTACGTGTTCTAAATTAATTCTTGTTCGATTTTTTTTGTTTGTTAATTTTATAAGTCTTGTCGTCTAATATTTTCTAAATCTTCAATCAGCACATTATTAAGTAATAAGGCAAAACTAAACTGTTGAGGATAATGTACAGAACACTGGGAAAAACATTTAGAAAGGTTGGCTTTATAGCGACTCCTAAATGTTGCTCTAAGGTTAAATGTATGTAAAATAACAAATTAATTCAATTAAAAACAAACAATGTGCAGAAGACGACAAACACGTGTTTGTTACATTCTTAAGTATTAAAATTTTAACTCAAAAGCCAAGATAGAAAGTTGGTGCCTCTGAAAAACAAATAGAAGGAAGAGGTGGGCGGGGTTAAGAATGATCAGAATTTTCACTGTTTTCAGTTATAACTTCAAGAAATCAACTACGAACAAACGAATTACCTACATCTGATAAATATCCGTCGACCATTTATAATTTATTCAGGAGAAATTAACACTTATAATGTCAATTCAAAGTGAAGACTAATAATTATATTACCTACACGATAGAGTTAAATCAAACCATCCTCACTTCATGAATAAATAACACAATGAAAGGGCGCTACTATTATACAGCCTGATTTTAATTCCAACTTCCAACAATCAGTTTTTAGGTTTTCATTGTTTTCCTCAAAAAAGTTCGAACACCAGTCTTTTGTTTAAATTTTGAAAGCACTGGCTTGTTGAGCCTGCATGTTTTTTTTTTGTTGTTCCAGTTTTAAAATAGCCAACAGACAAAAGTTTTTGTTTTCTAATTTCGAAAGTACTGCGATGGTTCATGTTTGGCTGAACTGCATCGAGCCAATTAATCTGGCTCTCGTTAGCATGCCTGCCGATCTGTGAAGACATTATAGCTTTCTACAGATAGCCAAAGTGTGATTTTACATTTTCGAGTAAAACGTAGCTTCGCCATTTTAAATTCTATTGGTTTCTTGCAATTACCTGGGGGATCGTATTCTGCTTATCGGGACAAATTGGCCCGGATGAAATTTCTCTCCAATCGGGGAAAAGTATACAATTATAAGGTAATTAGCAGCTTAGAGAGTTTGAATACATACAATTTTTAGATTATACGTCTAAATATTTTCTTGCTACGTTCAAGACCAATAACAAAATGAAAATAAAATATTCTAAAGCTTAGAGCCCTTGGAGACGGAACCAAAGATCGCAATCGAATAACCGGCAAGTCCTATTCTGGTCACGTTACTTACCTTACCTTCGTTCGTAGATAATACCCGGTGCTCATGACGGGTTCATCCTATCCGGTACTTACCGATTATACCTACTTGTAACAGCTTAACTGGAAGTGGAATTTTTCCTTCGTTCTTAAACGCTGTTAGTTTCTGTGGAATTATATTTTGCTTCAGCGCTAAATCTCTCTAGCTCTTACCGTCGATCAGAATAATATTATAGTGGATCAAAAGGCCAAGATAACTAACCACATAAGCGTAATCGAAAATTTTAATAAATCTCATTGGTTCTTGATATCGTTATCATTAAATTGTTAATTTAATTGTAAATCGGGATATTATCAATGTTTATTATTCATATTACTTCTAGATATTTCGGTACTGTTGTAAGCGCCATGATCACGGATAAACTTTTTGACATCGTTGTGTACTAGTAACACAATTATCTATTATTGCATATAGCACTTTCATAATCCATAGCTTTATCAATTCGATAAATTCATCTGCTCGTCTGCAACGTAAACAACGCATTGAATAATGTCCAATCGACAAAATGAATAGCATTGGGATGGTGAGTGCACGTGTTACACAATTAACTCGCAGCATAGTAAGTAATACAGTTACTGAAACAGTATTATGTTAATTAGAACATAAAACGATACAGTTGTCCATTCAAAACACAATTACAACCACAAATTGTTGTGCAGAATTTTCAGCAGCATAAGTGCTATCAGCTGTTAGTAATGTTCCCACTGTTAGGATACAGGCCTCCTTTCTATGATAGGGTATGGTCTGTAATCCACCACGCGGGCCCAGTTTGGGTTGGTACACTTTAAGGTGGAAGCACCAGGGTAGGCCGAAAATTTCAAATTTCCTTACTTTTTTTGCAATTTGCAGGTCACTGTCAGGAACAAATATGGCTTTACAGGGTTAAAATCAACAATACAACCCTCTAAGTTAATTGCATTCCGTTTAAAGTTTACTTTTCATTCATTTCATTTTCTTTAGCCAGGGTCAAACAAAACTGTAATCTATTTTTATGGCAATAAAGAATTATTATTATTTCATGAAAAAGTCATTCAATGGGGAGATTCATCTAATTACGTGGTACGGTCGCAAATAATATTCTGTGTAACATACATCCTAAAACATATCCCATATCTTCCCGTGGGTGTCGTAAGAGGCGACTAAGGAACTTGCCAGAGAATGGGCAGCAACGTTATCTGTGCTTTTGGAACAACCGTACTGCGATCGCCAACCCGCCTGCCAAGCGTGGCGATTATGGCAAAACCGCCCTTATGTCAATGTGGCGTTAGGGGGGAGGCCTATGTCCAGCAGTGGACGTCTTTCAGCTGAAATGATGACGATGATCATGACATCCTAAAACAGACCTGCAAAAACCAAAAAAAACTTTAATTTCGATGGCTACCCTGGCGCATACCTTGAGCTCCTCGAGCAGATTTTATCTATTTTAAGCTTCAAAAATAAACTAGCGCTGAAAACTCTTCAAAAACGACGCTCACCGCTGAACATCAGGTGGAAGGCTACATAAAACTCCAGCAGCTAAGTGGTGTCTTCTCTCTCACGTCATCCTTACTGTCTCAAGGGTACATAAGAGGTATAAGTACGTAGATTACCATATTTTACGTAACGCTGTTAGCTTTCTTTTCGTTTTATGAAATACTAGCTAGTTTTTCAAGAGACGTCTTGTTTTTATTAATTTTTCAGTTCGGTTAAAAATTTATATCTGTAATCGGGCACAACAAAAAGAGGAGAAAGAACACAGATTCAATACGTACTTCGACCAACCAAGGTATAAAAAACCAATGCGGATCTCTCATTGTACTGGAAATCTATACGAAGCGAGGCCATGTTATACTGAAAATGTATAGTTTGAAGTGTAGCCTTGTGTCACAGTCTTAAATGTGACATATTGAGCTTCAAAATGCGAAAAAGCGTTTAGGCGCAGAATGTCCAACATCCTCGATCAGCTGCTGTTTATTAAGACACAATGATTTTAATGGGGTATCGTGTTACCCAATACTCCGTACTAAAGAAGTTGTGGCGGTCAGATAGGCAGTCGGTCCATGTAAAATACTGGTAGTCAGCTGCATCACGTTAGACTGAAAGCCGACCCCAACATAATTGGAGAGGGCTAGGCAGATTATGATGTAGACGAAAATGGCACTACAATGGAGAATCATTGACTTGGTGAAGGGTGCAGAATTCTACTGGATGAAAGAATCACAATGCCGGTTAATAATAATTATTAATAAAAAAGAAAATGAAAAAGGAAAATAAGTTCTAAATCAGAATATTTACCTACTTCGAAAATTGTATATCAATGAAAAAAGGTATCCAAGCAACAATAAATTAATAAGTTAGGAGCAAATTGTTTTTTAACAACCTCATCTTCTGAATTTACAGGGCAACCGGCGACCCTTAAATAGGTAATTACATGCACGGCCACTTTTTTCAGGCCAGTAACAGCCAACAACCTGAAAAATTCATTCTCTCGTATTAATGAAAATATGAATTAATGAGTTCTTATTTCTGTAAAATTCACGAATGTTTTGGGTAGGAACCCTCGCAAAAAATCTACAGTACGAGATTTTTTTAAACTAGATTTTGCATTTATTCAAGAGTCAAGAGACTTTATTTTCAATGTACCTTGTATATCATCACCACGACTTCAGCCTTCGCAAGACTAAAAAAATACAATGCTGGAAAACAAAGCACACAAAAATACAAAATAAACAAGAATATAATAATTGCTATTTCAATATAAAGATATAAACAGATAGGGTTTGTATCAATCAAGCACCATAATAATCAGGTTCCGATAGCCAACAGTCGAGGTAGCAACACCATTTCTCATTCCACCACTATGGTTCCGTGTCCACTCTTTCATGCTATCACCTCCACTCTCCATTATCTAGTTACTCAAATTCCGCTGTAGAATACCAGAATACCTGTCTTATTTTTCATCTAGCTAAGCGCAAGCTAGACACGAAATGACAATTTCGCGAAGTGCTGCGAATCTAAAGTTTTAAACACCTGCAAATAGGTAAAGTCATTTATTTGATTAAAGTTTCTTTCCACGTTGTGTAATAGTGATTGGAGAAAAGCTTTCGACAAAGTGTACCACGAAGTGCACAAACATTTAAGATTTTAGCACTTATTTTGTTACTTGTTTTATAATTACGGTTTCTTCAACTTCGTTCTACTTTATTTAACGTGATTTCTATTATTATTATGTTTAGTTTATTACATTTTCATAATCTGCCTAATCTTTTCTCAACTTTATTGGGGTCGACTTCCAGTCTTACCGGATTTAGCTGAATACCAGTGTTTTACATGTAGCGATTGAACGACTGCCTATCTGACCTCCACAAGTTCCACAACCTAGTTAGTACTTGATATACGATACCCTTGGTAAGATTGGTTGTCAGACTTTCGGGTATTGCATTTCTTATATGATGCGTAGAGAACTCTTTTATATTTCAATTGTTCTTACGTATCGAAAAGCATTGTGTACAATACCATTAAAAAGTTATCAGATAATTTCTACATTGTTATGTTTTTGTATTGGCTCACATATGTAGTTTTGTTTCCTTTGTATTGCCTCAGCGATGTTCATTTTATATTCAAATTACATTTCCTAGGGTTCTACTGAAAGCGATTTCTTTTAGCAAATACGTAGAACCATTCTATTATTTGTCATAGGTAAGATAATAGAATAATAAAGAAATGACGTAAAATTCAGAACAGCCTGTATTTCCAAAGTACGAAAGTAGTATTTATAATGTCTGTCACACGCCGCCGAAGTCACAGAGCACAGACTATCATTTACAAATCTGCTTTCTGCCTGTAAAGTCACCATGACTGATCCTCGTCCTAAACACTACTTCGGTTTCCACTACCGTATCCTTCGCTTCCTGGGTCTTGGCTGGTGGCATCACCCTGAGGAAGGCAAACTGGCTAATTTTCCAGGATTGTATCTCTACTACTCTATTGCCACCCAAGTTGTATGGGTAGCTGGCTTCGTCGGTCTGGAAACTATAGACCCTTTCGTCGGCGAAAAGGAAATGGACCGTTTCATGTTCAGCCTCTCTTTCGTCATCACCCATAATCTCACACTTATCAAACTGTATATTTTCTTCTTCAAAAATGTTGACATTCAGGAAATAGTGCGCACTTTAGAGATAGGAATGTATGATTATTATCAAAATATAGCCAAGAACCGCAAAACGGTAAAAATATCTAAAATTATTACCGGAGCCTTTATTTTCTTTGGATGGCTCACCATTGGTAATGGGAATGTGTATGGGACGATTCAAGACATCAAATGGAAGTCCTTAGTTTCAACTTTGAACGATACTGATCTTCGTCCGGTTCGGACTTTGCCGCAGCCAATTTACATACCTTGGGATTATCAGAAAGATGCATCCTACATTCCTACCTTCGTGCTGGAAACTGTAGGTTTGTTATGGACCGGTCATATTGTGATGACTATTGATACTTTTATTGCATCTGTTATCCTACATATGGGCTCGCAGTTTGAAATACTCAACGAAGCTATAACGACTGCGTATGACCGGACGATGAAGTCACTACGGGAAGGTATACGTCTCCACGCTAATGTTGTTCAAGAATCTGTAGTATTGAGTCCAGAAGATAATGATGAAAAGATTGTGGAAGCTTTTGTACCGAGAGAAGAGATTGATGCAGCGTTGCAGAATACTTTCAGGAACTGCTTTCTACAACACCAGGTTCTTATCAGGTCAGTATAAACGTTTTGTACCTGTAATAGGTAGTATTTTGTCCATTATAAAAAATATTTTATTTATCTATGTATCTCTCTATGTATCCATAATAACTAAATGCGTTAATTTTATTATTGTTCGGCAGCAACCTGATTCAAACATCGTGTTTTCATTTTGGCCAGAGCATCAGCATCCTCTGTCAGCCTTCTGGTCACTATTTCTTTTGACAGCGATGTGAACGAATTTTTTGACGCCCTGTTATTCATTTACCATTTGATACTTGTACATATTTTTAGGGTCCGTTCACGGAGACCTTCTCGGAGAGGAGAGTAGATTTTAAAACAGAGTTTTGAATCATTGTAATAAGGTTTATTTTTACATGTCACTTCTTTAATTATTGAGAATGCTTGAGTGCTTAGTGTGAAATATTAAGGGCTACCGACCGGCTCCGATTGCGTCCTCTCTCGCTCCGCGACCCACATGAGCTGACAGCCGCCAAGTCAGCCGCCCAGTTCCAAGCGCATAACTCGCGCCGATCTGTGTGAAAAGAACAGCGCCGGCCGATGCTCTCCGAGCCGGTTTGAGTGAACGGACCCCTTCTTGTTATTTTACATCTATTTGTAAAAATATCTATAGTATTTATATCTGTATTGGATCTATAGTAAATAATGTAAATACTGAATTCAAATAAAAGTAGTACCTCAAACGCACATCAACGTCGTGTTCACCTCATATTCTTCAAGATAATGTTAACATAAATTAAGGTAGGTACGACTCCATGTTACATCAAAACAGTGTTAAAATCCTTTCTTTAATAATATTCTGCAATTTAAATTGTGGTCAGTTGTACAAGAAGGGAAATGATAATAAAATTTCAGACAGAAAATTCACACAAATCACGTGAGGAAATAAATTTAATCCTCGATTGGTTCCCAAGATAAGCTATGGGACGTTCTCCATGCATCGTTTCAGGGATCAGTTCGACCCCATACACATCTCGGCAGGTTTTGTCTTCAGTCCATTCCAAACTTCCAAACAGTAAGTGGATATCATGCTTTTGAAAAAAATATTGGCTTTTTTCAAAAACCATCGCTGTTAGGTACTGTAAGCCAGTATTATCCTACTGTTGGGCAAAGGCGTCTTACTCGCCCATGACTGCGAGTGCTAAAGTTGACCACTGGTCGCAAAAAGAACCATTAACTTATGTAAAAAACAAATAAGTAATTTACAAAACAGTGACTTGAAACTATTTCCAGTCATAGGTATACAGTCGCTGCTTAAACCCCCGGACGGGTTGCTCGAGAGCCCTCTTCCTGGGCACGCGTTACCGTGGCTAACTTTAAAATACTTAAATATACTCCGAATCCAAGTCGGCCGCAGCCAAGACAATGTCTGGTGGTGTGGTGCTTCATGAACGGCTCAGATCTCAAGTGTATGCGGCGTGTCTCCACAGACAATGGCCCATCTTCTATCTTGCGTGCCCCGCATGCCCTGTCAGCTGCCCACTTGATTATCTTATGACTGCTTGCATCAGCGAGCGGAGTCGCATAGCTGAATTTTGAACCAAACATATTTAAACATTTTAGCAATCTACATGCTAAGATGACTTAGTGCACGAATTCCAATTTATTGTGTCCGAAATAAAGCACAATAAACTCGTTTATGAAGTTTTCTTTTATTCCAATAATTTTATAACTACGGAACCTACTGCCTATTTAGAGTACGACACACATTTTAATATTCGTACAAACATAACTACAGTTATTTCTGTATCTTTCAATGAAATATGTATATGAAAAGATAGGTCAAATGTAAATAAAGATATAAGTTGTAATATCGCGCTCTATATTCAAGAGGCGTGCGCAGAGTATGGGATATCTATATAACGTTGTGTTAACCTAGGTAATCACAGCCACTTTGTATTCTAGTCTGACTTTTCAATCTGTTTGCTGAGCTTTTCAGTGGATTACATGAGAATTGTCATGTTTTACACTTGTTTGAGAAGATAGAATGTTTTAACGAGCAAGTGCGACAAATGGGTTCGACCGTCATTTTTCAAATGGAGAGTAAAATTGGGAAGGATTTTTTCCAACAGCGAAGACTTTCTGAATAGCCTGGCATTTTGTTACTATCTACTACACTATTTCATAGTGACAAATTATTAGTAGAAGGACGTGGACACATATTTTGCTCAATTCGTTATTTTGATATTACATCGATTTTATTTTTCGAGTTTGTGGTATTAGTTGCCTCCACGATCCATCTTGGAGGAGTATGTGACTATCCATGGATAAATATTTGTCTAAGTATGTACAGCCTGCAAAAGAGATAAGTAACCAGTTACTCATACTAGTAGTAGGTATATCCTTTGCAGACTGTACTCTGACAAAATTCATTCATATTTAAGGGTGCCTCCTTACCATAATACGAATTTATTGTTTCATCAGCTTGTCCTGTCACATCGTGTGTGTGTATTACTTGACTGCTTGACACAAATATTGTCGAAATGTTATAAGTCTATACAGAGGAGCTCGTGGCTAAAGATTAACAGCCGCAAGGGTCGATCTTCAAGGTTAAGCCGTGCTTGCCGAGATTGGTCTTAGATGGGTGACCATCATTACATAGCGAGTTTCCTCCGTGCCTCGGAAAGCACGTTAAGCCGTTGGTCCCGGCTGTCATTTGTAGATCTTTGACAGTCGTTACGAGTAGTCAGAAGCCGAAAGTCTGACATATAGACTTACCAAGGGATATCGTATTACCCAGTCACTGGGTTGTGGATGTCAGATAGGCAGTTGCTTCATGTAAAATACTGATACTCAGCTGCATCCGGTTAGACTGGAAGCGGACCCCAAAAAAGTTTGGGAAAAGGCTAGGCAGATGATGATGTTATAGGTCTATACAAGATGAATTTTAAACGGACCCTTCACGGAGCAGTCATCCAAGCATTATGTACATTGAACTAAGTAAATGTACGCAAAAATTATTGCTAGGTACCACTTTTGATTGGGGTGAATAATCACGTTTTACGATACAACTCAATGAAACGCACGCAAAACATTGTGTTGATTGATGCATTGAATAGTACGGGGGTCGTAGAAGTACTTTAAGTTTTATTGTTGAAAAATTGTAATAAAATAAACTTGTGAACATGTTGGAATTTGACCCCCAATGACAAAGAGAACAAGTGCCTTTCGACTTCGCTAAGGGTATTTTTACATTCATTCAATATTTCTTACATCGTTCAAAGATCAAGTCACTACGCACAAAAGCCCAGCTTCACATCCATTACTAGTCGTATTCGCTATCCCAGACTAAGTACTATAAAGTTTTTGGCAGCCAACCGACTTGGACCAGCCGAACGTCCTAAACTGCCATAAAGTGCAATGTGAATTAACTGGAAGGTTCGGCGGCGTACCGAGCCAAACTTCGGCGTACTTCGGCAAATAAGCCCGTAAACTGTGACCAATTACATCAAAATACATGTCACATAAATCACTTTGAATTTGCGTATTATCTCACTTTTCCATCTCAGCCTGAGATGGATTAAGGAGAGGGATCAGAAAATCAACGACCCCTAAAGAAAACTTTAGATATCACTGAGATAATCAACCAACAGCAAAATCTGGCGAAAGTTTGCCGAAACCCAGACTGGGAGTCCAGTGAAAAGCTGGCTAAAATATTTTGACCATTTTCGTGAATTTCGGGTAGACTTCTCTGTGACTTCTTAAACCCAGTAATGGTTATATAGAGTAAACAAACCATTTA
Source organism: Cerastis rubricosa (assembly GCA_949152445.1). Taxonomy (NCBI): domain Eukaryota; kingdom Metazoa; phylum Arthropoda; class Insecta; order Lepidoptera; family Noctuidae; genus Cerastis; species Cerastis rubricosa. The sequence continues at coordinate 17,330,179 of OX424532.1, forward strand.
ACCTTAATAATATCGAACACACACATATCTGTTTATACTTATCTCTCATCCGCCTATTTTCAATTTTAATACAATACGAACATCGCAATCGTCTCCCTAGTTATTGGAAACGTGCTGCCTACTCCAAATACAGATATTTGCGGGGTCAATAAGGGACAGGTCTGAAAAATGACGGTTATCCCGCTGCGTAAAAAATGTCAATTCACAGTCGATACGAAAGCAATAAGGGGACCGAGTTCCGTGGATATGACATACTGCAATATCTCAGGATTACACCCTCAATATTGTCAGTCGGTTTGCTTTTTTTCCACACTTATATCAACATAATCTGTGCTTTATATTCACCTTTCTGCGCGATATTAGAATAAAGTTTTCACTAGGTATAGTACAGTACTGTGACGAGTTTTTTATATTTTATTAACTTTATTTCCAGTTGCGTGGAGAGATTCTCTAGAACTTATTCGTACGGCTTCATGACTCAACTGCTTTCGAGCATGGCGGCCATTTGCGTAGTAATGGTTCAAGTTTCGGTAAGATTCATAGATATGCGGCTTTATTTCATCTCCATATTTTTGCATAAAATGTTGTTAGTAATATTTTTTACACGATACAATTTATATCTTGGCTCTAATACGCTACACCAACAAGAAGACACTTCTAACAAGAAGTTTATCTATGAAAGAATTAGACTCAGATGTAGCAATTTTAAGTTTGTGTTTGACTTTTTGAGTCGAAACAAACCAATTACTTTGTTGGCCACGCCAAACGGTCATAAGGAATTGTATCAAGAGGATTCCAAGTATCATCCTTCTGTCTGTGAATTACACAATTCGATCAAAAGACCTTCGACAATTAATCCCTCGGCTATGTCTGGTGGTAACTGGTTATATGCCAATATCATAATTACCATTTAATACAGAAGGTAATTTTCCCTATTAGCTGAATTGATTGAATGGCGGATTTTTGTTGCAGCAAGACGCATCGAGTTTCAAGTCAGTGAGATTGATAACGTCTGTAGCATTCTTCGTGGCCATGATTATTCAGCTCGGTATGCAGTGCTTTACTGGGAATGAGTTGACGCTACAGGTATTGTTGTAATTGTTTTGATGTTATATTATGTTTACAAATTCGAAGACATGATGTGATGTTCACCAACCCGCACTGAACCCTTGTGGAGGATTACGGCCCCTCGCAAGTGCACGTATTGTTGGTGTATAAAATTAACATACTTAAAACCATTCGACACATTTATTTTATACACATTATTCAGTGTGATTGGTAATTGGATGCATTCCTAGTAATGGGTGATACTAGACCTAATATATGACCCCGATAAAATGGGGACTAAACTAGTTTGATATCACCAAAACAAACTAGTTTAGTCCCCATTTTATCGGGGTCATATATTAGGTCTAGTATCACCCATTACTTAAAAGTTTTTTGGAAGATTTTCCAACTCTCCGCCATAAAATGATTGTAAGAAATCTACGACGTTAAGGATATTAAACTAGTAGTTTTCCGATAGCTTATGAAGGAGTTAATTTGTAAAAAAAGTACATCTGCCTTCTATCGGTCTCAAAATTGTTGCAAATCATCCATTTAAAGTAATGCGCCTAATTACCAATCACCATGTATGTATAATGCCTATGGCAAGAATCCTGCAACATTAATGTAATGAATTAGAAGATCTTTTCAAATTTCACCGGTGATTTACGATCATTAATGGCCGTGATGTTAGATTCCGTGAGCTACTCAATAAAAACACATTATAAGATTCCAAATGTATTGTGCACCGCACAGGCAAAACGATCAGACTAAACTGAAGTGACATCTGTCTATAAACCTTACTCTAGACAACATAGAGTTTACAATGGAACACATACAAACTCCTTGCAGGTATATTTCTAACACTGGCCCTTGATCCAATATAAACTCATGTAAATCACATTACCCACAATAAAATATCTAAGTGTAGACACATCCGCTGTCTAAAAAATATACTATAACATAACAACAACAAAACACAGCAAAAGCATAAATTTATCAAAGCATCCGTCACATATAAACAGTAAATATTCAAAAACTATGTGATACGGATCTAAAACAAATTATACTTCTGCAAGTATGCCTTATCTACTGCTTAGAACCATCGCATATCATTTATTTAATGATAGAAATAAATGACATACAAACTTATCATGTTTTTCCTTTACCAACGGTTTCGTTAAAACATCGGCCACCATTTCATCAGTAGATAGGTATTTTATAACAACTGTACCTTCCTCAACAATTTCCCTAATGAAATGATGTCTCACGTCAATGTGTTTCGTTCTGGCATGGTACATAGAATTAGTGCACAACTTCAGTGCAGACTGATTATCATTAAACAACGTAATCCTATACTGTACCCCGTAAATTTCGAACAGAAACTTGCGTAGAAAAAGTGCTTCTTTACAAGCATCCGACAGACACATATATTCGGCCTCTGTGCTTGAAAGAGCCACTGTTTTTTGTTTTCTACTCTCCCAAGAGATGGTAGAATTTCCAATTTTGAACACATAACCGGTATAAGATCGGCGATCGACCTCATTTGATGCAAAATCAGCGTCAGCATATGCGACGATATCCAAGCCTGACTTCTGAAAAGTTAAATAATGATCAGGCGTACCTTTTAGATAGCGAAGAACGCGTTTTGCTGCCTTCCAGTGAGTCTCGTTGTAAGCGTCGTTGAACTGACTGAGCGAGCTGACAGCATGTGCAATATCCGGCCGCGTACATACCGCTATGTACATCAGACATCCTATCAGGCCTCTGTAGTCGTGCGTACAATCCTTCTTTGTAGATTTCACGAGCTTCAGACCTTTCTCCATAGGTGTTCGTGCAGGTTTGCAATCTGACATGTGAAATCGTTCTAGCACCTTCTTAATATAGCTTGACTGGTCTAGAGTTATTTCCTTGTTCTGTCTGCAAAGCCTCATTCCAAGAATGTGGTGTGCTGGCCCTAAATCTTTGATTTCGAAGGCCTTCTTTAATTCTTCTTTGATTCCTGCCACATCTCGGGAACCAGCTGAAGAAAACAGCATTATATCATCAACATAGAGAGCAATTATAATCACAGATTTCCCGCTCGACTTGACATAAACACAAGGTTCGGAAGATAAACGTTTAAATTTCATTTTGCTCGTCAAAACGCCATTTATTTTCTCATACCAAGACTTTGAAGCTTGCTTCAGTCCGTATATGGCCTTATTCAACTTGTAAACTTTATCTTCTTGACCTTTAATCTTGTAGCCTTCTGGCTGCTCCATAAAAACGGTTTCCTTTAAATCTCCATTCAAAAAGGCCGTTTTTACATCCAGATGCTCAATATTCATGTTATGTTCCGTTGCTAAAGCTAGTAACGTACGTATAGTGGAATATCGTACTACAGGAGAAAACGTTTCTTCGTAATCAATACCGTATTTCTGGGTATAACCTTTTGCAACGAGGCGCGCTTTGTACCTCAATATTTCCCCGTCAAGGCCAAGCTTTCTTTTAAAGATCCACTTGCATTTGACAGGCCTTTGCTTCGTGTCGCGGTCAGTCAGAGTCCAACACTTATTATCGATGAAGGATTTATACTCTTCCGCCATCGCGGCTTTCCACTTACTTGCTTCGTGGCCATTCAGTGCCTCGCGTACTGTCTGAGGGTCTTCAGTGTCACTGCAAACAGTGCGTGCTACACTAGCTGACTCAAACTCACTACTTTCGTCCGTAGAGTTCTCGTAGTCTTCCAGTGTGGAATCTCCTGGGACATACGTCTCATCCGCAGAGTCATTCAGAGTCTCACTACTGCTCTCAGAATCATCTGTCGTAATGACGCTGTTATCTTGACAGTTTTCGTTAGATATTTCTGCGTGCTCTTGGGGTAAATCGGATGAGGCAGGTTGCACTGGAACATTATCGGTGACAGTTACATTGTTCGGAAACAAACCAATCGTGTAACGTGAACTATCATCCTCATCCGATGAAGTGTTATTCCAAAAAGCATGTTCTAGAAAAATGACATTTCTTGCTTTTATGACATTCTTCGAGCTCGCCGGATCTATCAATCTGTAACCCTTTGACTCGTCACAGTATCCGGCAAAAATATATTTCTTACTTTTGGGATCTAATTTGTCCCGTTTGTGCTGTAGGGCATAAGCTTGACAACCAAAAATGCGCAGGTAACTCAGATTCTCCTTTTTACCTGTCCATTTTTCTTCCGGTGTACTGCCCATCACAGCCTTAGTTGGAGAGCGATTCTTCAGGTAGACGGCAGTGTTGACTGCTTCTGCCCAGAATTCCTTTTTCAAACCTGCTTCCTGGAGCATGCACCTGGCTTTCTCCGTAACGGTTCTGATCGCGCGTTCTGCGACCCCGTTCTGAGCTGATGACCTTGGAACCGTGGTCTGATGTCGAATCCCATGCTTCTTCAGGAACTTCTGAAAATTAGAATTGACATATTCACCACCATTGTCTGTACGAAGAACTTTTATTTTCTTATTGGTTTGGTTTTCTACGAGAGCTTTAAATTCTTTAAACATCTCGAAAACCTCATCCTTCCTCCTAAGAAAATAAACGAATGTTTTTCGTGACAGGTCGTCAATGAACAACAGAAAATATCTTTTCCCACCTAGGGACGGGCACGGCAGTGGTCCCATGACGTCACTGTGAATTATTCCAAGAATTTCCTTGGCTCTGGTCTCCGATTTCTTCGGAAATGGCAACTTAGTCTGTTTACCTAAGATGCAGGAAACACACGACCGAAAGTTATTGTTGTCATAAGAAATACCCTTGACCATACCTTTTCGCAGTAACTCCATGCTTCGGGTGTTCAGATGCGCTAGACGATGGTGCCAAATTTGTTGCGTTGACTGGCTTCCAGTAGCAGGGGACTGCGGCGCTTGCTTCACGCTCACGGTAACATGACGACTATCAACCTTCAATTGACGTGTCGGCACTGCTTTGCTGTCACCTGTACCTACAGACAAAGACGAACACATTGCCTGCGAGGATGGCTCGCTACACGAAACAGAAACAGTTTCAATGGCATCAAGTTCATAAATACCATCTCTCAGGGTAGCTGTAGCCAAAACCTCCCCATTGTCATAGACTGTACACACGCCAGAACGAAACACAATTTCGAAACCTTTCTTATCCATCGCACTAACAGATAACAAATTAGCAGACAATTTTGGGACTAAGTACACATTACTTATCGATCTCACACTATTGTCCTTTAGCACAGTTTGCGCAGTTCCTTTTCCAGCTGTCGGCAATGCTTCACCATTGGCGATTAAGACCTTCTTCGGCATTTCAATAGTAAAATCTGTTAAATACCTGCGATCATTGCAAAAATGCTGCGCCGCACCACTGTCGACGTACCAAACGTCTCTCTTGACTCCTGCGGCCAACGCTGTGAGATGCACCTGGCTTTTCCTGCCACTCTTCTTGCCGTCAGAGTTGTCAGGACAATCCTTCTTGAAATGCCCACTCTTTTTGCATCTGAAGCACTTAATTGGCTTGGGTGCTTTCCGAGCTGCTAAAGCCGTAACATTTTCGCTTTTTTCGTCGCGTCTCGCATTTTCTAGAAGCAATTTTGCTTTGACATTTTCACTTGACAGTGACACGTTCGAATGTTCTAGAGCCATAATCAACGGGTCGTAATCGCTTGTCAAACCGCTGAGTAAAATCACGGCCACGAAGTCATCTTCTAAAGCCGCTCCGATGTCGCTCAGTTGTTGCGATGTATCTATGACCTTGTTCACATATGTCTCCATACTCGCACATACGCTTAATTTAATGGCGAACAATGTGCGAAGCAATCCGAGTCGTCGTGACAAGCCTCGGTCCTCGTATGCCTTCTGCAGGTTGCTCCACGCTTCGCTAGCCGACTTGGCATTTCTAATTAGTGGAAATACACAAGGCTTCACGCTCAAGGCGATTTTCGCGAGCGCCTTTTCCTGCTTCTTCGCGTTTTCGTTTTTATTTTCAGTTGTGCCCACACAATCCCAAAGATCGTCATGGATGAGCACCATCCGCATCATAAATTTCCAGGATGGATAATCTTGAATCCCGGATAATTTTTCTATCGAAACATTTTGATTGACGGTTGTCATTGTTCTTTGTTTTTCTTGCGAATAAATTTTGAAAATAATTTTACAAAATCACACGCGCATACTTGGAAAATAATAATAAGAGTAGTGAATTTAAAGCATAACGCTCTGCTACCATGTTAGATTCCGTGAGCTACTCAATAAAAACACATTATAAGATTCCAAATGTATTGTGCACCGCACAGGCAAAACGATCAGACTAAACTGAAGTGACATCTGTCTATAAACCTTACTCTAGACAACATAGAGTTTACAATGGAACACATACAAACTCCTTGCAGGTATATTTCTAACACGTGATACTCGTAATATATAAAACCGACCGGAACAATCACAAAAATGATGAAAATTACCAAGAATCTCTTATGCTTATCACTGAACTGGTGACCTTTCCAGGCGGAGCGTATATCAGATGCAGTGATGCAGTGCAAGTGGGAGCGCATGCCGATATGTCTACGACGACCGCTGCTGATGATGATGATGAGAGCACAGCGACCACTCCGGCTCACAGCTGCTGGATTCACGCATATGGACAACGCCTGCTTTCTAGCTGTGAGTTTATTATTGCCTGCCAAGAGGGAACTTCACCAAGAAACTTAGGTCTCCAGTTCGGACCCAAGACACGGTACTCGGATTTTTCGCATCCATGTGCGTATTGTATAATTATCACTTGTTTCGGTGAAGTAGCATGCCTGAGAGGCATTTCTCGATGGCATGTAAAGCCAAGTCATAGGCCCAGGGGCGGTATAAAAAACTAACAGCAGGTTAGGCGTAAGCCACACGAAAAGGAAAGATCGGATCATACACTTACGCATATCTCCTGGAAGGGGTCCGAGAAGGCCCATGCCTGCCAGGACTGCGGGACTGTTCGAAAAAGATACCGTGACCCCGGAACACAAAGGGCTAAGAAGGAACATGGATGGGGTTTATTCAGTACAAGTCTGACACTCCCTTCCGCTCCGCCCAGAGCAGGAGGAGTCATTTGATGATTTCCCAAAAAATAAAAAAGGTGCGCCATAAAATCTCTGACCCCAGGTTAGGCACAAGAAAAAGAAAAGACCAAGAAACTGAACAAGATCAGCACGTCTATACCACGTTCAAGCAAGGTGTCAGGGTTATCAGGAATATTGACCTGACAGCTCTTGAACGCGGTCCAGATGTGCTGATAGCGTTCAGTTTGATTGATGAAATCCGTGCTAAGTCTGTCGACTAGTCTTAGTCTTACTAAGGGGTACGGAATTATACAAGGTGTAAGGGACAGAGACGCGAAAATGCTTACCACATACTCAGTAGGTACATCATTCAGAACACCCCTGCATATAAATTTTTCATCGGAAATTTTAGAAAATCAGCTATTCCATACATTTTGATTTTCGCGCTCTGTATGGTGTCGGACGTAAAGAATATCACCATCAGATATCTTCCCGTGGGTGTCGTAAGAGGCGACTAAGGGACTTACCAGAGAATGGGCAGCAGCGTTCTCTGTGCTTTTGTGTCAACGGTACTGCGATCGCCAACCCGCCTGCCAAGCGTGGCAATTATGGCAAAACCCCCCATGTTATGTCAATGTGGCGAAACTTGGGGGAGGCCTATGTCCAGCAGTGGACTTCTTTCGGCTGAAATAATCATGATGATACATTTTGAGGGTGTAGGTATATGTATATACAAGGTGTTGTTTTGCATCCTCGTCAAATTCAAGGAGGTAACTATGCTAATGATTCTCGTCTCGAATCAATAATAAAATGGGTAGGTAATTTTTATTTTTTTTTCTTATTTACGGAAATCGGTAAGTGTCAACCACCCGTATTTTAAATGCGGGCCGTCTGATTCTCGCCTTATTACCTGGCTTACACACGTACAAACAATATCAAACGTTTATTCGATATTTTTTTATTCCCGAAACCACGTTAACACGTTAAGTGCGAAGCGAGGCCTAAATCACCCCTGATGCAACTTCCCTGTGGTGCGGCAAGCAAAAAAGTGAATTTCTCTGTCGTGCGAATGGCATAGCTTTGGTTTGGTCCAGTGTAGGAAAGAGATAAATATATATTTGAGATCACTAATGGTTCCGGACTCGGTGGTGTACCTACCTTGGTACCGGATGTCTTAGGCCTCGTGCCGCACTGAATTAATATAATTTTAATGCAGTGCGGAACGAGGCTAAAACGTCCCATATCCCCCCTGACCTCGTACCGCACTCAACGCGAGCTTCCCGCGACCAGTGTTGTGCATCACGTCGATTGGAGAGCACGTCCTTTTACAGCGCCGAACATGTCTAAACGATGTCGAAAACAAACACATTCATTTGATGCAGTTATACCTACATTATCATTGTTATTCTCATCTACGATCTAACCTAGTAACAATGTCAGTTTTATTACGTTATCTTTACATTTTTGTTATTTTTCAGCACCTGAAAGCGCACGCCATTGCCTCGAAAAGGGTGAAAAAAGGAGAAGATGTGTTGGTTGTTACCAAAAACTACGCACATTTTTACCATCTCGTGAAGCTGATAAAAAATCCAAAAAGATTTTGACTCAGTGCACTCAGTGCAAAAAATCTTATTGTCTACCCTGTTTCAATGAAAAACACTCATAAATAAGTACAACATATATATTGAGATTTTTATAAAAAAAGTATATTGATACTGATTTTTTAATGTTAATTCAAGTTCTAATAATTGTATTTTTAAAGCCCGAGGAAGAATAAATAGGACAGTTTCTTTTCTACTTCTGGTTGCCTTTTTTTTCTATTCTGTGAACCGCATTAAGATTTTCATATACAAATAGAAAGATAAACCTTATGCATAAACCGTAATCCATTATTTTCCAATAATAAGTCTGTAATAGGTGCCTCTTAATGGTATAGAATGGAACGCTTCGTGCGCGAGTCCGACTCGCACTTGGCCGGTTTTTTTTTTCTTTATGGCGCCTTCAAGCACAATTTAGATTATTTTAAAAAAAATGTATCCTTTGATAGCTTTGTGTTGTTTTGCCAGGTTTTGCCCTTAAAACGATCTAATGAGATATAATTGATCAAAATCGGTCAAGTCGTTGCGTAGTTAAGACAGTTTAAAAACGTCGATATTATTTTTCCCATCACTAATCGCAGCGAAAATTTGCCCTATTTCAGTGCGTTACGAGGTGTATAAGATCCCATATTTTGTTCTGCTAATAATTCCTAAACTAGCCATCAGATCCCGGGGCGACGGTGGATTAGGGTTCATCAATTCACTGTCTATATCAATAAGGACCAAAATTCTCATTTATCTTTGATTTCGCGCCAGAAAATGGATTTTAGTCTGTAAAAGGAGGTGGGGTCTAATAGACCGCGTGTCGCCCTAACGTCTGGTCACGGTACGGGCCGATTATACCTCGTGCCGCAGGAACGGAAAGTATGCAAAAATTGGTGCCGCAGCTAACGTGTTAAGGGGGATATTCTGTAATACTGACTAACATAAACAACCAAAAAAATCAGCGTTAATTAATAACTAACTAGGTACTGTAATTTTAATTGATAATTTATGTCTTTTGTGTCAACCTCCTGAATTTTGACGAGGATGCAAAACAACACCTTGTATAGACGGTATAGGCACTTTTGTAGGAAACAGCAATTTCTTTTTTGAATTTCTGTTGATAAATTTCTATGCAGAAAGAAAGAATGATGTACTGAGTACGTGGTAAGCGTTTCCGCGTCGGTGTCCCTTACATCGCGCATAGTTACTGGGTTGTGGAAGTCAGATAAGCAGTCGTTCGTCTCCATTCAGGTATACACGGTTAGACTGGAAGCCGACCCCAACATATTTGAGTAAAGGCTACATAGAGGATGTATATGATGGGTATCCAGGTGGCCTACCATGACGTCTTATAGCAGGATTGTTTTAATCTTATTCCAATGCGGGAAAGAGTCGGAGCTATAGAGGACGTCTAGCGCCATCTCTTTCCCACTCTGGAATAAGATTAAAACAATCCTGGTATAAGACGTCATGGTAGAGCACCACTGTTCTAATGCCAAATTTCGAACATGTTGTGTAGACACCTTCGTACAGCGATACCTTGTCATAACGATAGCTTTGTTTGTTTCAGATCATGAAAGCAGCTTATTCTTATTATGCCGTTCTCAGCCAAAAACAACAATAATTTACAACCACTGCTCGAGTCGCTTCTTTTTTATGACAGTTTTATCGCACGTATAAAAATATTAATTGTACTACTTATGGCAATCTACACTTAACCAATGTAAAACTACTTTGAACTATTTGTTTACGTTGTTTTTATATATTGTTATTTCAGCACATGTCAAGAAGACAGTTTCAATAAAATATGTATCTAAACTTTTGTTTATTGTGATTTTATATAGGGCTCGTTTTCATTTTAACCTTGTTAGGGTTCCGTACCCAAAGGGTCAAACGGGACCCTATTACTGAGACTCCGCTGTCCGTCCGTCCGTATGTCACCAGGCTGAATCTCATGAACCGTGATAGTTAGCCAGTTGAAATTTCTACAAATTATATATTTTTGTTGCCGCTTTAACAACAAATACTAAAAACAGAATAAAATAAATATTTAAGGGGGCTCCCATGCAAAAAAGTGTTTTTTTTGCTCTTTTATATAAATAATGATACGGAACCCTTCGAGCGCTAGTCCGACTCGCACTTGGCCAGTTTTTTTTTGTTGTAAAACATTGTTGCATTAGATGTCACTTTATAATAGACTAAATAGGCAATTACGTGATTGGAAACAACGATGACGCAGTACGCACTGGTGAACAAATAGTCTCAACGTGGAAGCTCTACAATTCTTGCACAACATAAACCTTATGTTCATGAGAATAATGTTCATTTTTCAGCAAAATCAAAGGTAAAACAATGAAATGACAGTAAACAATCCACTGACAAATCAAGTCAAAATCTTGTGTCAAACAGGGTATTCCCTGTTTGACACAAGATTTTGACTTGATTTGTAAAAAGCCATGGTTAATCCCAAAGAAAAAAATAAACTACGAAGTAGTTGAAAAATGGTTTTTTATTTAACTTATCACCAGAAACGAATAAATGCGCAGTAAACAAATTAAATTAATTGATGTAACATAACTAATTAATTTCGTGATCGGTGACATAATTTATTCAGTTGATACCACCACTTAAAACGTCAGTTGAAGGTAAAGACTAATACTTACGTTACCACTTCCATATAATTAAATTAACCAAACCTCACCTTATGAATACGTAATGCAATATACAGCCTGATTGTTTCATCAGAAATTGCCCCAGAAATAATTTTCAAAGAGCAGTTTAAGGCATTTGCGCGCAGCCTTATATTAAGGATTTGACTCCAGCACAATCATCACCATTCTTCTGTTTTCACCCCAATTAATTAGGCAGCCTGTCTTCGTCTTCCATAGTTCCTACAAAACTGCAATACCTACAGCTCAAAATATGTACAACAGTAGATTTTTTAAAATTACTTATGAAAACATTCTATGTGGGGGTTTTATTAACTCTGTACAACTTTGACAATTGTATGTTCTGCCAATAACTAGAAAGTTCTCTACCTACTGGCTGACTACCTGTTTTGCTACTGGGTATCGTACTACGGGGGGTTCAGTATGGAAAGGAAAGGGGGTTAAGTAGTTACCCCCCCGGCCTACACGGCCGGATTGTTGAGGGGTTAGCATATACTGACGCTGTCTGTACAATATCGAAACTCGAAAGCTTAAAACTTGTTTGTTTACAACAACGTAACTAAGTCATCAATTGCCTAACCCTTTCCCAAGTATGTTGGAGTGTCTTCTTCCAGTTTTAAAAGTGCGACTGCCTATCATACCTCCACAACCCAGTTAGTACTGGGTAATAGATACCTCTTGGTAAGACTGGTTGTCAACTTTTGGGCATTGACTAACTGTAATGACTGTCAAAGGTCACAGCCGAGACCAACGGCTTAACGTGCTTTCCGAGTCTCGGACCATACTTCATCCATCACCATTTCAGCCAAGAGACGTCTACAGAGAACAACACCACTTAAATAATTGCTTCAATCATTATTATCCAAAAACATCTACCTGATCGAAAGTGTGTTTCTTTTGATACACTGAAATATCATAGTCCAACATTGATCATTAGTTCCACCTCTATCTGTTTGCATCATCTACAAATTATATTTGAACGTAAACAATAAGCCAGCACTGAAACTCATTAACTCACTTTGGTTCCGCCTATGTTCTTTCAACAAACTACCTTTGTATTTTACCGCATTTCATTTGTAAAATACCTGTCTTTTTCATCTAGCTAAGCAAACGAAATCACAATTTCGCAAAGTGCTGCAACTGAAACTAGAGTTTAATTAACTGTAAATAGAAGTCATTTCTTTTATAATAGTTAGTTCTTTCTGTATATATTTATAGTCCTCCTTACCAATTTCGGTAGCGGCAACCCTTTGAAACTGTGGCGATCTTAAACATTTAAATTTGTATAATATTCACATACACCATAACATATTACCGACGTAGCCCGAAGAATTGCCAAACTTAAGTGGCAATGGGCAGGGCACATTGCTCGCAGAACGGATGGCCGATGGGGCCGAAAAGTTCTGGAATGGCGACCGCGAACCGGAAGACGATGCGTTGGAAGGCCTCCCACTAGGTGGACCGATGACCTGGTGAAGGTTGCGGGGATCCGCTGGATGCGAGGCGCACGGGACCGGTCAATGTGGCGTCACTTGGGGGAGGCCTATGTCCAGCAGTGGACGTCTTTCGGCTGAAATGATGATGATGATGAATATTAACATTGTTTATATTTACTGTAGTTCTTAGTTTTCATGTTAGTTACGTTTCCTGTACGTACCGTTAAATCTATCAACCTTCATGTAAATAGTCTATGCTTGAAGCAGTAGCTTAGCAACCATTTTTTCTAACGACGGTTGTCATCTAATGTCGATATCAAAGACATTCAAATATTACGAGCTAGTCGATATATTCTATTTAATTGATAAACTCCAATACTACCATCTTTTATTTGCTCTCGCTGATCGACACACACACAGAAACAATAATTAATGTACCTCCAACAAACCAATATTAAACTATTATTTTTTAATAGTTCTTTCTACGTCGTCTACAAAAGTAATTTGAGAAAATTCTACACTGTAAGAGACAAAATGCACAAAGTTTTAATGATTTTAGCATTTCATGAATAAAACAAGCATCTTTGTCCAGGGGTGAATGCGTAACACACTCACAATCTCAATGATTTGATTTGAACATTTTGATAGTACCACAATATTCGTTTCATTGCCCTATTTACGTTACAGCGTAGACGATGTTTTCAATCAAATGAAGCAATGGGCTATGATGATATGATGCTTTCTTTACAATACCTGTGTATTGTGATAGAAAAGTGTGATACGCAATTGGGGTGCCGGTTACTTACGTTATCGCAATTTCTATTGTGTTCATTTTATTGCAATTTTATTACGGACTCCTAAATGTCGCGTGGCGAACTCTTATCGCGCATTCTGTGTGCATTCGATAACTATTTACATTCCTTTTGCCTCTACTCCAGTCTTGAGCACAATTTTGTACCTATAAACTTGACTATCGGTCAAAGCATTTCTGTAATCAATGCATACAGTAAATTTGCATACACACCTTTTACTCAAAATTATAAATCTAAAATACAGAGCAACCTGTATTTCATAAGTTCGAAGTAGCGTCTATAATTACCACCACAAGCCGAACAGCTCACTGAAATTCATTTAGAGAACTGCAGTGTGCGTTTAAAGTCACCATGACACCAGTCACTGAGTCTCGCCCAACACAGTACTTCATTTACCACTATCGGATCCTACGATTCCTGGGGCTGGGCTGGTGGCATCAACCCGAGGAGCACAAAACGGCCAACTTCCCAGGCTGGTACTTCTACTATTCCATTTTCACCCAAGTTGCCATAGTAGCCAGCTTCGTGATCATGGAAACTATTGACCCCTTCGTAGGTAATAAAGATAAGGACCGATTCATGTTCGCTTTGTCTTTTTGCATCACCCATGATCTCACTCTTCTCAAGATGTACATTTTCTTCTTTAAAAACTTGGACATTCAGGACATAGTGCGTACTTTAGAGATAGATATGTACGATTACTATCAAAATATACCTAGAAACCGCAGAACCGTTAAAATATCTAAAATAATTACTGGATCTTTCATTTTCTTTGGATGGATGACCATTCTTAATGGGAATGTGTATGGGGCGGTTCAGGACCAAAAATGGAAATCTTTAGTGGCTTCTATGAACGATTCTTCTATTCCTCCAGTTAGGACGTTGCCACAGCCAATTTATATACCTTGGAACTATCAGAAGGATGTAGTATACATTCCTACTTTTATGCTGGAGAATGTGGGTTTGTTGTGGACTGGTCATATAATATTAGTGATTGATACATTTATTGCGTCCGTTATCTTGCACATGAGCTCGCAGTTTGAAACTCTCAACGAGGCCGTTACTTCTGCGTATGATCGAACGATGAGATCACTACGGGAAGGCGTACATCCCGACGCTATTAGTACTGAAAACCGGGAATCTCCTACGTCATTAAGTGAAGAAGAAACAAATGAAGAAATCGTTATGGCTTACGTATCAAGAGATAAAGTAAACGCAGCACTTAAAACTACATTCAGAAACTGTTTTAGGCAGCATCAAGTTCTTATCAAGTGAGTATGATAATGTTACATTATGAAATTCTGAAACAATTGAATTTAATATCACGAAATCTTCTGGCATGAGGTCTTTAAGCAATATATAGATTTTGAAAGTGCTGGTGGTCTACCATGACGTCTTAAAACATTCTTGTTTTACTCTTTTTCCAGTGTGGGAAAGAGACGGAGGTATACAGGATGTCTAGCGCCATCTCTTTCCCACACTGGAAAAGGAGTGACAAATCTTTTCACTCACCTTTTCATCATCATCTTCCTGCCCTTGTCTCATTCTACTTGGGGTCGGTGGATCACGTTGTCTTCTTCCAATCTCCCCTGTCAGACTCACGGCATCATGAACTCCTTTCTCTTTCATATCACATAATCCATCGATCTTTTCAGTTTCTTTTCCTTTTATTTACCTTTTATGTGCTGATATTAAAACAAAGTTTTGTGTTTCAGTTTTAATTTTGTGTGAATTTTGTTTCAGTTGCGTGGAGAAATTCGCGAAAACCTACTCGTTGGGCTTCATGACTCAACTGCTCTCTAGTACGGCAGCCATTTGTGTAGTAATGGTTCAACTTTCGGTAAGATTTTCCCACTATCCTTGTACTAGCAATCACACAACCGCACATGTATAGTGATGTAGTACAAATATAGATATATCTAGATAACGCAGGAGCACCTACTTCGCGTGCCCGGCTTAAGCATTTTATGCTTAACGTGTCTAGTGTCAGCAACAAGCTCAGTTGTTTAATACAACAACGTTACAACTCAAGAACTTCATCATTCATCATCATTTCAGCTCAAAAGACGTCCACTGCTGGACATAGGCCTCCCCGAAGTGTCGGCACATTAACATTTTGGGGGGCTTTGCCATAATCGCCACGCTTGGCAGACGGGTTGGCGATCGCAGTACGGTTGTTACAAAAAAGCACAGAGAACGCTGCTGCCCATTCTCTGTCTAATCCCTTAGTCACTTCTTACAACACTCACGGGAAGATATGGGATAGTGCTATTCTTTACGTCCGACACCATACAGAGCACTTCATTCACGCACTCGCACACTTAATGCACTCAAGAACTTAATTCTAGACATTTAAAGAACAAAAACGTAGTCTATTTTGCATAGTAACTTCTTTAAATAGTAAAGTAACTAAATAGTGCTTAGGACTTCATAGTATGTCAAAAAATGGCACGACTGATTTTCATACGGATCATGATACTTGCGTTATATCTACATCTGCGTGCTGCAGCGTATAGATGCATCTTTATGTCATCTTAAGACTGTTGAAGGCGGCGTATTCGACTGACTAGGTGCTAAAGGCGGAAGATAAGGTGTTGTGGCGCAGCATTGGATAGGCTGATGTCCAGCCGTGGCCTGTGTAGGCATAGTAGATATTTTTCCTTTGGGAGTAGGTAGAAACACAGAACACCACCTTTCCCTACTTTTGCCTTTCTTCACATTATTATTTATTTATTAATGTACACACAAAACACTTAACAGGACAATATATGAAGATACAAGAGCACAAAGGTACTGCTTATTTCTAAAGAAATTTCTTCCTGGAGACCTGCGAATGGAAAGTTGGATTGGTAGATGGAGTGTGTAGAAAAGATAAAACAGGGAAAATAATATTACAGCAAAATCAAACATTATACCCATATGAAATAAACATAATACAAATAAATACACATATAAAATAATAGTAAATATATACCTATAACATCCATACTAATATTATAAATGCGAAAGTCACTCTGTTTGTTTGTTACCTTTTAACGACTAAACGGCTGATCGGATCTTAATGGATTTTGGCAAGAAGATAGATTTAAACCTTGGGAAGGACATAGGCTATATATTATCACGCTATTAACATTGGGAGGTGAGCAATATTGCAATTTGTTCATATTCCTCAACTGATTGACAACTGACAACTGTCATAACAAACATTAGAATAGATCGGCTATTTTAGAACAATTGTCACCGAAGTAAATAGCCTGACGGTTTAGCGGTTGACCTGTGAATCATAGGTTGCAGGATCAAACCTCAGCCAATATGCACTTATTGTTTTATTCATTTTTTGAATTTTTGATGCTGCATTATTTACAAAAGTAACCATGGTTCGATCCCCACCCGGTTTTCACTTTTTGTAAGTAGGTATTTTGTTTTTTTTTATGCTTTAAGACTTCCCAATCATTACCAAATAGTGTTATACATCCTTTTAGTTATCATTAACCATTCAAACTATAGTTAAACAATCATTTAGCCTCTGGCTGAAGTAAAAGCCAGCTCTTGGATCACGGAAAGCGTAAGTTATGCGTTTAGAAATTTCTTTAAAAAGACTGTGAGCATTGAGTACTCTGATCGTACGGTCCCACGGTCCAAAGCTTCAATTCCCAACGACTCGAAAATATAAGTAGTTACCGATAAGATTACTTTATTAAAGCTGCTTGAGCTTTCCCGTGGCAACAGCGACAGTACCAGTGTCCAGCCCTTTTAGTTTATATAGTTTTGTTTTCGTAAATTTTTAATTATTTAGTAAGAAAGTAATATCATCATCATTCATCATTTCAGCCGAAAGACGTCCGCTGCTGGACATAGGCCTCCCCCAAGTGTCGCCACATCGACAGGTCCCGTGTGACTTGCATCCGGAGGATCCCCGCAACCATCACCAGGCCATCGGTCCACCTCGTGGGAGGCCTTCCAACGCAACGTCTTCCGATTCGTGGTCGCCACTCCAGAACTTTTCGGCTCCATCGGCCATCCGTTCTTCGAACAATGTGCCCTGCCCACTGCCACTTAAATTTGGCAATTCTTCGGGCTACCGGGACTTTGGGGTAACCTTGGTTCTCTTGCGAATGTCCTTATTTCTAATTTGATCACGCAAGGAAACTTCGAGCATAACCTTCTCCATTGACCTTTAAGTGATTTTAAGCCTTCTGATGAGGCCCAATGTGGGCGACCCAATCGGTCCGGTATGTAATCACTGGCAACACACACGGGTCATGGACTTTTGTCTTGAGACACTGTACGAGAACATATCATGCAACTTCCCGAACACTGCCCAGCCAAGTCGGATTCGACGGTTGACCTCTTTCTCGAAGTCAGACCTACCCCACTGGACCGTTTGTCCCATGTAGACATAATCGTCTACAACTTCGAGTGTAGAGTCTCCGATCTTGATAGGAGTGGGTGTTACATGGGCATTCAATATGACTTTGGTTTTTTCCATGTTCATTTTAAGAACCACTCTTTCGGACGATCAACTGAGGTCATCGAGCATTGTACTGAGGTCCTCTGAGGTCCTCTCAGCCATGACCACTATATCGTCGGCAAATTGAATGTGAGAGATGTACTCGCCATTGACGTCGATGCCTAGCCCTCTCCAGTCTAGAACCTTAAATACATCGTCCAGTGCAGCGGTGAACAGTTTTGGAGATATGACGACTGTTTCACTTCCCTGTCACTGTCACTGTCCATGTCTCTCAGGAAAGCTAAATAGTGAATCTCATCAAAATGACTGCTGGGCTAAGGGCTCCCCCATAGTCTTACAATCTTCTCTCCGTGCGATTTTGTGGTCAGAAATTAATGGTCGAAAACCAAAATAAAAGGTTACCCGACCCCGGA
Organism: Cerastis rubricosa; assembly: GCA_949152445.1. NCBI lineage: Eukaryota > Metazoa > Arthropoda > Insecta > Lepidoptera > Noctuidae > Cerastis > Cerastis rubricosa. Next base: position 17,348,632 of record OX424532.1, read on the forward strand.
TTCGAAACCAGGACCTCATACTCAGTAGTTGCGACCACTAGACCAACGATACAGTATATGAAGAGCATCTATCAGTCTGTTTTAACTTTTTCACGCCTTAACTGGTGAACGGATTTGGATCAAAGCCAGGTCATGATCTGGATAAGGACATAATAATACTTTCATTTATACATGAAAGCGCTATACTATTCACTCACCGATAAACCACTCAAGAACTACTAACTACCACTTTTGACCTTAACTTGAAATCTTGCAAGTAAGTTCTTAGTAAGGCAGAAAGGGATTTTTGGAAATTCCACCCCCAAGTGGAATTAATGTCGGGTTAAAGGTTAAGTTTAGGAGAATATTTGTAATTTTTAAAAAGAGGCGTGAATGCACAAAATCACGATTTACGTTTTTGGAAATTCGTGTACATTGAGGAGTTATACTCGGTTTTCGAAGTTTTACTCACAAATGAATAGGAGATCACACTTAAAGCAAGTTCTTTCAAACGAAAATAATTATATAAAATCAATTTAGGTCGCTAGGGTTGATCTTCAGTTTAAGTTGTGTTTGCCTAGGTTGGTCTATGGATGGGTGACCACCCATTACGTACCGACTTTATTGAACTTTGGAAAGCATGTTAAGCCGTTGGTCACGGCTGTCATTTGTAGATCTTTGACAGTCGTTACAGGTAGTCAGTGGCCCGAAAGTCTGACAACCAGTCTTACCAAGAGGTGTTGTATAACCCAGTACTAACTGGGTTGTGGAGGTCAGATAGCCAGTCGCTCCATGTAAAATCTTGGTATTCAGCTGCATCCGGTTAGACTGAATGTTCCCAACTTAGTTGGGAAAAGGCTGGGCAGATTGTATTAATACTGGAGACATCTGGTAACGAATTTCAAACAAAACATTGGAATCAAGAACCTCCTGACTAAAATACTTATTTTAAGCAAATCACGAACCTAACGCGTACGAAGTCGCGGGTAACAGCTAGTTATATATATATCAGAATATTACAGTATTATTATAGAGGAAAGGACAGGGTCATTTATTTTAATACTGCACATAATATTTTATTTTGAAGTTGCACACTTACCTACGTGCAGCCATGTTACCTGTCACTATTTGCCATCCAAATAAACCAAATTCCGTGTAGGGTACCAGTTTGGAAGTCAAAGGGAGCACTCAAGCGCTCGGCTAAATTGACGAGCACATTCAATAGCTGCAAATCGAACTACAAAGCCATGTTCCTTCCAGTATCTCTACAGCATGTCTCAGAAATCTATGATCATTTAAGGAGACCTTCAAACGGGACAGTTTTCTCCCTGGAACAATTACTTTTATTGCGAAAAAATAGTAGGTTGATATAAAATTTTTGTATGAGACATCATCAATTGACATCAATTGTAATGAGACAGCTGAATTTTTCACGTTACGACGATACCTTTCTTATACAGGGTGGAAAGAACACCGACGCCATAACGGTTACCAAGTATTCAGGACATCATTCTAAAACTTCTTTTGATTTAATTGTCGGTAATTTAAAAAAAGAAACAGAGGTTCCATACATTTTGACCGTGTAGGTATTGCAGTTTTGCAAGACACAGTTTCAGCTTTTGGGGGGTTCAGAATCTGCCAGGGCTGCGGGACTGTTCGAAAGAGATACCGTAGCCCTGGAACACAAAGGGCTAAGAACGAACATGGATGGGTTTTAGTCAGTACAAGTCTGATACTCCCTTCTGCTCCGCCCATAGTGGGTTTTTTTTCGGATGGGAAATCATCAAATAACCCCTATTTAATGATTTCCCATCCGAAAAAAAGGGGTGGTTCAGAATAACCAAAACCTAGCACAGGTGTCCCTTCCACCTTACACGCTGTTTAATGATTTAACGCTCAAGACACAACTTCAAAATTAATCAACGAGTATGCAAGAATTAATCGAACAAAGCAAGTTTCAACCCTGAGTACTCGATAACTCGAACTTCAGACGTCTAAATGGCGAAGTTTCCAAGATAATAAGACCATAAGCAGGAAACGGAGTAATCTGAAACTTAGGTGAACGTGAGTGGTGTCCTACAAATGACAGTTTGATGCCTTTCCTCTGGCAACGTGCCAAAAATAACGAGCCTCGTTGTTAGACTTCAAATAAACCTTCCTTCATGTTGTGTGCTCAAAATTAATTACTTACACGTCTTTTGTACCGATGTAGGGAATGAGCTCTTTGTGAGCTGATAAAGGAATTGTGTCAAGATGTTTGCAAACACCTTTCTGCTTGTTAGTGACGTCTGTGATCACCTGAATGACTGTTATGATTACTGATTAAATTGAATGGCTGAATGGGAAGGTAAAAGTAGTGTTATGTCTCGAATAATGCCGGTTTTCTCTTACACTAAGTGACGGTGTTATTTGAAATTCTAACTCTCCGAGCTGGGCCGAGCGCTAAAACTCAATCAGTGCGTTATTTTATGTGTTCCTTGGTTTTACTAAACATTAGTTCAAGCGTGATGAATACATCATTATTTCTACCTATTTCATCGTCTGCCTAGCCTTTTCCCTATCATGTTGGGGTCGGCTTCTAGTCTAACCGGATACAGCAGAATACTAGTATTTTACATGGAGCGACTGCCTATCTGACCTCCACAACCCAGTTAGTACTGGGTAATACGATACTCCTAGACTGAAGACTGGTTGTCTGTTGACTGCTGTTGTAAAGACTGTCAAGGATCTACAAATATTTCTACCTATTTATGACCATTCAATTTTAATAAAGTAGCCATATTTGGGGTGCTTATGGTAACCAGTAGTTTAAGTATTTCAACCTTTTTGATGACGTACGCACTGATCCCTATGTCGAAAACCCACCGACTGAATCGATTGATTGAGAGCTGGCTTTCCTTACAGCAAGACGTATCTGCTCTAGCATCGATGAAGCTATTAACTTCTGTGGCATTCTTCTTCGCCATGATCATCCAGCTCGGCATGCAGTGCTTTACTTCGAATCAGCTGACGTTACAAGTAAGTTATATATAGGTTATTGGTAGAGCCGCAATTTTTTATAGAAATGAATGCCCTATAATACAAAGTTTTTTTAATATGTTTGGGTCAGCTGATACTTTTTTCGCTATTACAATGTTTGTCCCTTTTAACTTTTAAATGAATTAAAAAATGTACTTACTGAACTTTGCAATCTGGGACAATAAAGCCGACCAATAATTTAAGTCAAAGTCAAAGTCAAAATGTTTATTGCGAACTAAGTGAACAATGTTGGTGTTGTGTGGATTTTTATTTATTTTTGTTTTATATGGGTCACGGACCTGAAATAAATGATTATTATTATTTAAGTACGTAAACAGAAATTACTGTAACATAACCCTCATTGTAAAGGTTATTTGATAAACTTTTAGGCAATGTATGGTTCAAATTGATACGTTCCATATTACCAAAAAAAAAACAAAAACCGACTTCAAAAACCTAATAAGCACTAAAAACTAAAAATAAATTTAATTTAAATAACTATAATCAAGAATTATTAACCTTAAATAACCTTACCTAACTTTAATCTACACTATATTTTACAATTTAACAGTTTTTGGAGTCGGTGCCAAATATTAACCATTATACGTAAAAAAATAGAAGTGGCTCGATTTATTTGCTCCGAAGTGTGCAATACAATAACTGTACTTTTACATAATAAGCACACTGGAACAAGGATCTCCTATCTGTGACAGGAAAGAGGCCGTAATCCACGAGACGCCGGCCTAGTACAGGCCAAAAGCACTACTGAGTATCTAACAAACGCCATTGACACTGCTACTAATATGTCCAGATTGTCTCAAAATTACCATCGACTCGAGAAGTAGACGAAGCTGGCACTTGACCTCACCTTGATTACTCATTTGTTTTTACAGGCCGAGTGCATATCAGACGCAGTGATGCAATGCAAATGGGAGCGTATCCCGACGAGTCTACGACGACCGCTGTTGATGATGATGATGAGAGCACAGCGGCCGCTCCGGCTTACAGCTGCTGGATTCACGCAGATGAACAATGCATGCTTTATAGCTGTAAGTGATTCTATCCAGGGCGGAGGCGGTGAAGCGGATCTATGGGCGAGCGCCGCACGTCCGCGCGGTGCCCATGATGTGTTAGAACAACGGATTTCATGCAAGACAATGCGACGTGATCCGCTTCACCGCCCAACCGCGCGGACTAGCGGTATCGTGTGCGAACCCCTTACAGCATGCCACGAGTCCCACGCGAAGGAAACAAAAGACGGGCGCGCGTGACGCTGACGCAAGAGTTTGTGAACATTTCCTGTCTAGTAGAATAACAACGACACGTTTCTGCAAGGTTTACAGTAACCTAACACGAAGGGGATGACGGGGTTTTAGTTCGCTCGCTCCGCTCGCTCGCTAGACCCCGCCACCCCCTTCGAACCTAACCTGTCCGAGTCGGGGTGCCCCAAGTCCAGAGCTCGCTTCGCTCGCTCTTGCATCCAAATTCTCCTGGTAGCAAAAGTAACATTGCCTATTGTACACACATACAATCAGTGGGGCTACATTGGGGATTTTTAGGTTGTTATAAAAACGGTATGTTTGACAAATGATAAATGTTACGTTAACGTTTTATGTCATTATAATAATCAGCTTAACAATAATTCTGCCAAATGAAACGTTGTCATACAAAAATTTGCTAATCGTTAGTTGTCAAAGTGAAACAACGGCGAAACGTTGGTTGGCAAGTGAAAATCGGGCAAACAATTTTTGGTGAAAAGGCAGAACACCCCCATTTTTATATTTACAACTAATTCAGTGTAGTAAGAATTATTTTCCTCACATTGAATGAAATGAATAGAACAGGTGGCCTACCATGACGTCTTAAAACACTATTGTTTTACTCCTTTTCCAGTGTGGGAAAGAAATGGCGCTAGACATCCTGTATAGCTGCGTCTCTTTCCCACACTGGAATAAGAGTAAAACAATACTGCTTTAAGAAGTCATGGTAGGCCAGCAGCTGATTTTTCATTAAATTACCGAATTATTGAATACGTGGTAACCGTTGGTATCATTTCCACCTTCTATACCTTCGATCAGATCGAAGTTCTATACCATTAAAATAATCATAAATAAACATCACAAATAATGCTACCGTTTCATTAGAGCACAACTGTGCTCACTCACATTTTCCATCAATTGCATCCATCACAGTTCGGAGCTCGAGCGATTTATTGAACATTGGTGACGTCATCACTCGCTATGATTCGCATTGATTAATTCAATAACTTGTCTCATTGAAAGTCGCGACATTATCAACGTGGAATGTAGATACAATAATTATGGTTTGCAGACAGTGCTCTAGTAAGTCTCTAGTACTCTTGTAAAGTCTTGTGTTTAATACTAGGAATAAAACTAATTAAAGACTGGGTTTTTAAGTTCTTATAATTAACGATCGAATTTCGAAATTCAATAGGTACTGTTGTATTATCTAGAACACGGAAAATTCAGATGCCATTAAAATCGAAAATAAAAACTTTATCGGTAAAAACAAAGAATTTTGAAACTTCGATATTAGCTTGTAAAACTCAAACTCTGACGTAACTCCAACTTATATTGAGAACGGACGCTGAGGAGTGTACTGAATAAATATTAACGAAAATTAATATTTCACCGAAAATAACTTTGTTTGTTTGTTTCAGATCATGAAGGCAGCTTATTCTTATTACGCCGTTCTCAGCCAAAAACAAGAATAACAGAAGTAAAAATAATAGACTTTTGTTGTTTTATAATAATTTAATTAAAATCTTTTACCGCTGAACTTTGTCGCACATAACTACAATCTAAACTATCACAGTTTTTTCGTACGTATAAAAATTATAAAAGTAATAAATTAATTAGATGTATTACTAATTTTAACACCTACCTATATTTGACCAATGTAGAACAACTTTCAACTAAGTAATTTTCGACAAAAAAATAATGAGATATTTATTTTACAAATATTTTCTTACGATATTTTTATATTTAAACACATAAAATAACAAACAGGTCAAAAAATCATAATTTCTATGGTTATTGTTCAGCTTAAAAAAAAATCAAATTTAGATGGTTCGTTCTGTTTTTAATTTTGTTTGTTGACGTATCAAGTTGTTCACGGCGCAGTTGTGTTGCCATAGGCGATATTTTATTACCTAAAGTAGTCTAGCCTCGTACAAACATATTTCACGAATCAAAGTTCAGTAGTGGCTTTGGGGTCGGTGACCGCGATCTGTCTGTGGTCTTTATGTCCAGGACTGTCATCTCTTCAGATCTGTGAAAGGGAGAAGAAATTAATAGTTACAGAAAACAAACCATAAAGTAAAACCTAAAACAACGCGACATTATGGAATAATTAAAAAATTCATTCATTCAAATTCATTAATTAATTCTAATTATATTGCTTGGCACCGACTCGAAAGAATTATTAAATTTTAATATGGGTTGGGTTAGGTTTATTAATTTATGTAGGTTATAGTATTATTTTTAACTTTTTAGTGCGTGAAGTGTTTTTTGAAGTCGGTTTTTTTTGTCAAAATTTTTTTATTTGTTAGTTTTTAGTTCTACTTGGGCCAGTTAGTCTCTTTCCAGTCCAGACAAGACAAGGAAGTCACAAGACGAACCGAAAATGCCTGGAAGAGCTACTGGTCCATGAAGGAGCTTATGAAGGGAAACCTTCCTTTGTCGCTAAAGCGAAAAATCATGGACATGTGCATTCTTCCCATTTTGACCTATGGATCCCAGACTTGGTCTTTGACAAATATTCAAAAGTCCAAACTCAAGGTCTGCCAACGTGCCATGGAGCGCAGCATTCTAGGCGTAAAACTAACCGACCGTGTACGCAACACCACACTGCGCTCCAAAACACAAATTACTGATGTTGTTCAAAAAGCCGCTAAGCTGAAGTGGGACTGGACTGGCCACGTCTGCCGGATGCCCAATGATCTGTGGGCCAAAATAACCACATTCTGGAGCCCTGACACAACCAGAAGGCGTCGTGGTAGACCTCGTAAACGATGGCGGGACGAGCTAGACAAGACCAGCAAACAGTGGTCCACATTGGCCCTGGACCGAAACAATTGGAAGTCATGGGGAAAGGCCTTTGCCCAGCAGTGGGATGACACAGGCTAACAGTATCAGTATCAGTATCAGTTTTTAGTGACATATTTTTAATCTAATAATAAAATATGGGTAGGCCTAGTAAAGATTCTTCTCGTGTGAGAAAACGGCGTCGAACTGAAACTGAGAAAAAGGAAAAGATTAAAAGAAATTAGGAAAAGAAATTATCAACGCATTTTGAATAAGAACCCTGATCATCGCGAAAACAGACTGTCAAAGCAGAGGACCTACATGTATATATCGTAGGCTGAATAAGGAAAGTCAAGAAGTTAGTCTGTGGTACACCTGGAAAGTGCATACCGTTACAATTTCAACAAGCTCAAACAGAGCTAAGATACATTATCTTATTATAGAGTTCCAGTGCCTGTCTCTTGGCTTCATCATCAGATCTGATGGTAGAATGGTTCTTATTGAACGCAAATGCTTCACTTGTTGTAGAAAATACCAAAATCGCTGTACGTTTTCCTATAAAATTTGAAGAGTTCCCTCGATTTCGCCAAGATTCCATCATCAGATCCCGACTTGGTGACTATGGGACCAAATGAAAAGCATAGGCTTTGGAATAAAAAAATAATTTTCCAAATCGGTTCGTGTATGACTGAGTTATGCGCGAACAAAATCGCAATGCAGAGTAAACGAAAAGTTAGAAATATTTCACTTTTGTTGATTTTTTGAAAAAACGCTTGTCTGATTTCGATAAAATTTTCATGGGACCATTTGGGAAGTATACGCTTTTCAACAAAAAAAGATTTTTTCAAATCGGTTGGCAAGCGACGGAGTTATGCGCGAACAAACATAAAAAAAATACAAACATCCGAATTGAGAACCTCCTCCTTTTTTAGAAGTCGGTTAAAAATACGGTGACTTAAAAGTAGTTTTTAAAATATTTTTGAAATGACGGAGTTTTGAGGAAACAAAATGTCGAAAGAAAATGCAACCGAAATGATAACGTCCTCCTTTTTTGAAGTCGGTTAATAAACAAGACATCATCAATGTAGGTAGGTACCGACTTATAATTTATTGTTAACGGAGTTATCCATATAAATCGACAAAACCAATTATTTCTAGTCAGAAGCCGGCGAACAAGACAAAGGAATGTACACACACACGCTCTAAGTACCTACACACACCCAACTCACTTAGCGGTATGCTAATAAGTTTGCACTTCGCGTTAAGCACCCTATTCAGACTGCTATAAGAAATTACGTATACGGAAATGTAGTATTGGTACCGGTATTTCTGTATCTTAACCAAGAAACCCGAATCGTGTGAAAATCAGACTACATATTTTTAATGTAACTGGCGCTCCATTGCACACAGAGAAGGCGGGACAAGCTAGACAGAACCAACGCCCACTGGCGCATATTAGCCCGGGATCGCCAAAACTTCTTAAATACATGGGAAGAGGCCTTTGCTCATCACTGTGATGATACAGGGTAAACAGTAAACCTAGCTTGACAGAAGGAGCATTGAATGCATGATAAAATAATCCTTCCTCAGTTCCTCACTCTCTAAATCAGCGTTTCACATTTGGTGGGGCGAGACCCGGTACCGGGCCATCAGAATAAAATACAGGCTGGTAGGGATCATGCATTGTTAAAAAAAAAAAAATGCATAAGTAAAAAACTGTACAAAGGCGGACTTGCTTTGGGCATTTCCTTCAAATCCACCTCAGAAAAAATTGCTCCATAGTACGCACAGAATAGGCGATACGGTAATATTAGCAGAACATTTTTAATACATAGGTCGTAATATAACGTACTTCTTATAACAATAAAAGTTTATCATTATCTTTTACTTAAGAGGAGGGAGGTAAAAGTATTGAGTGGGTTACAAAGACGCACTGTGAAAATTACCAGACCATGGCAGAACACTGTTTGGGGAACACTACTCTAAATTATTATAAACGACATCTACTACCAACGAGTATTAAGAAATTTAACGATTTATGTAGTTTTAGGTCGAATGCATAAATAGCATATCGTATACATAACAGTCGTTTCGGGTAGTCAGAAGCCCGCAAGTCTCACCACCTGTCTTACCAAAAGGTATCGCAATACCCAGTGACTGGGGTTTGGAGGACTTGAGGATGGAGCGACTGCCTGTCTAATCCATGTAAAATACTGGTAGTCAGCTTTATCCGGTTAGACTGGAAGCAGATGAAGCATCAGATAGCAAATACCGCATTACTAGCAAATCGTAGCTCTGGAATTTCTTAGTCCCAAAGCAACAGTTGGCGTGTGCTGCGCAAAATCGCAAATAGTTATATTTACGGCTCCTGCCGAAGTTTCAAGTTGTTTTGTTGCATTATAAATTATTTAGTTATTGAAGGAAATTCACTGGAATATACACAAGTGCTGTCGTTCGTTTGGGTAAGTTGCTTGAATATAGAGAACATCTCATGAATAGTATGCATTTTGATGTCTCTGGGACCGAGACTACTTGCATAACTTCTTGGCTCAAGATGTCTATGGAAACGTCATGATTGGGATGGAAGGACCAGGGTCACATTAACCAATAGTAGTTCTCTTCTTCGGCGTAACCTGTGACGCTGCTTGTAGCTAAGCCTTTACTTGGTTCCACGTTTAATGTACTAGGCGATCATAAACCCATAGTAGGTACCTCTCTTGCTCAGTATGCCCCGCTGCTTCCTCAGCAGTGAGCGTACGTCACTCATCAACAATTAAGTGAAAGCTACTAGGAGATCATAAAGCAGTAGTACCTGTCTTCTTCAGTATGTCCTGCATTGTAAAATACGTCGGGTAGTGGCGAGTCATGCTGACTGAGCAGTGAGCTGCCGGCTCTCGGGGAGTGCGGACCGTGTGTCGCGTACGGAGAGAACGGCACTGCTGCTCTCAAAGCTGCTAGGACTAGAAGCATGCCGCCTGTCAACAATAAAATGAATTATACATTAGTGAAGAAAATGTTGACTATGAATGTAGATGGCTATTAGAGTAGAGGAAGACCAAAGAAACGATGGATGGACGTGTGAAAGATGATATGGAGCTGACTGCTGAGATGACGTATAATAGAGATGTATGGAAGAAGAAGACGTGCTGCGCCGACCCCAAATAAATTGGGATAAGGGCAGGAGAATGATGAAGCATGCAAAATACTTTTTTCTTTGGACGTAGAGTTGCGGACACCAACTTTTTAGGATGAGGGAATAAGGTTCTTAGAAAAAGAAACCCTTACAACTATCAGTTGTACAAACTCGCAAAACTTGTCTCGTGCGTGTTTTCTCACTAAAACCTATTCGATAAATGCTCTTTGCTCAAGCTTTTAATAAAGTCAACTTCAAAGTGTTTGGAATAATTGTGTTTCCTATCTTTGTCAGACTTCGCTAGTTCAGTTTTAGGAAATACACGTTTACGTTAACGCGATCTGCTGGCGTACCATGACGCTTCAAACATTATTGTTCCATTCCTATTCCAGAGTGGGAAAGAGATGGAACTAGACGACCTGTATAGCTCCGTTTTTTTTTCATTCTGGAATAAGAATGGAACAATAATGTTTTAAGACGTCATGGTACGCCAGCAGATAAGTTACTATAAAAGCTCGAATTGTGCCAAGCCGAGTCAAACATAATTCAAAAAGAGAGACCTATACCTAGCAATTGGTGAAATCAAGCTGTAGATGATGACGATGATGAAATGCCGAACGGAATTTTCTGATCGGCTCGAGTCGAAACAAAACCAAACTACAACATAACAACCACACACCACACACACACCACACTACACACCATGTTTTATTTTTAACAATCGGGTCGGCTTTGTGCTTCAACAAAAATAATGCCCGAATAGAATGTGCCGACCCGAAGTGTGTACCGCCCCCGACACATCGTTAGTGTATCTTAACCCTCGAAAGATACATTACCTCTACCTATTATACATCGGTTACGCTTGTAATCTGAAGGGTCACACAAGATTTATGTCTTACACCGGCAATTCGTCAATGACTGACGGTATTAGGTTATGATAAAGGGCAAACCCTTTGGCACCCGGAAATGTATAAATCTCCTTTCTAGTGAGACGTTTGGAATTATTTCATGAGGACAAGAAGCGACCTTCTTTTTGACCTGCTTCATGAGTATTGCGACCATCTATCTGGAGGAGCTCGTGGCTAAAGAATAACAGCCACACGGGTCGATCTTTAAGGTAAAGCCGTGCTTACCGAGGTTGGTCTGTTGATGGGTGACCATAATTACATACCGAGTTTCCTCCGTGCCTCGGAAAGCACGTTAAGCCGTTGGTCCCGGTTGTCATTTGTAGATCTTTGACACTCGTTACGAGTAGTCAGAAGCCAAAAGTCTGACATCCAGTCTTATCGGAGTAAAGGAGTATCTTATTACCCAGTTACTGGGTGGTGAAGGTCGGATAGGCAGTCGCTTCATGTAAAATAATGGTACTCAGCTGCAGCCGGTTATATTGGAAGCCGACCCTAAGATAGTTTGGGAAAAGGCTAGGTAAATGATGATGATGATGATATCTGCTAAAACATGCAGATTTGATAAGCTCACATTCACAGCATCTTCCAGCAGTTCCAACCCTTGTTCCGAGATTTTTTTGATTGTAATAAAGGAAATCATCGTATTACCCAGTACTAACTGGGTTGTGGGGGTCAGATAGGCAGTCGCTCCTTGAAAATACTGATATTCAGCTGTATTCGGTTACACTCGAAGCCGACCCCAACATAGAAAAGGCTAGGCAGATGATGAAAGGGGCTTATCGACAGAACGTAGAAGAAGAATTTTGATGAGCAACCAGACTAAATGTAACCGCTTATTTTAGTGATATTTGGTAACTGGCTCTCTTTCATACAGATTTGCATTAATAATAGAGTGGTAACAAAGCCTTATCATCAGCCTACAACAATCCAGCTGGATATATAGGCCTCTTCAATCGCATGCCACTTAAGGTGGAATCGAAAGGTGGCCAACGAAATTAAAAATTTCTTACGTTTTTTGCAATTTCCCGGTCAGAGTCAGGCTATTTAGTGAACAAAATATGATTCGCGGCCGTAATACGTATGTATTTATAGAATTATAATAATTTAAATTATCAAAACAACCCTCGTATGTTCTTTTAATCTCATTGAATCAATCACTTTTTCGTGAAAAAGTCATTCAAAGGGGTTAAATGAACTTTGAGAGTTGCATTGATGGCTTTTATGATTGTAACTCAGTAAAACCTTATTTGTTCCAGTATCAAATCGAATCATAGTTTATGATTGTAACTCAGTAAAACCTTATTTGTTCCAGTATTAAATCGAATCATATTTTAAGCAACATGCAACTTGACACCGACCTGCAAATTCCAAAAAACGTAAGAATTTTTGAATTTCGCGGGTTTCCCTGTCTTTTCCACCTTAACTGGATTCTCGGCAACTCTCATCAAGTTACTACCAGCCTACCCAATCAAAAAATGCAAACATTTTACTAACACCGACGAAAACTTTCCTTGACCCAAGAGCCCAAGTTCCGGCATCGTTGGTACTTAGCGGGCCAATGAGGCTACAAAGAGTAATGGAAGTAGGAATACTTTCCTTAAGTCCCGTTTACCCGTAGTTACGTCTTAGCACAAAAACATAGCGCGTAAACATCTCTTAGGTTGCACAAACAAAAATTCGGGTCGCGCGGTAACTGTCAAAGCTAAAAGAAGTTCTGAAGTGAGGGAGTTTATGTTTGCGACTCGCAAAGGGAATGGAAAAATGTATGAGACAGAATACTTAATGAATGATTTAAATTCAAGGATTATGAGAGCTACAAAAATAGTCTGTTACATCAACATTCATGGCCTAGCAGGCATTAAGTGCGTAGACGTATATTTTTATAAAAAGAGCGCTAAAGTGAATTGCTCAGTGATGTTTTCATCTACTACTCTCTAGTACTTACGTACATTATATCACGTACACTAATATAATTTGATATAAAAATAAAATGTTGTTAGCTAACGCAGACTTACAAAAATGAAATGTTTTATTCCATATCATATTATACCCGCCGTAAAAAACAATGTGGTGCCTGAGTGAAGGCTGAGACTCATTTAATGTTAAATTCGCCCTACGCGCCTACTGCCTTCTACCAACTCTACTGCCTAGCTAATTATCCAGTCGTATTTAATAAATTTTCATATGGGTAGTTACTCCATGAGTACTGAAAAAAAAACGTAGGCTAATGTTACGCTAGAAATACATAAGTGAGTAATGGGCGGGTTGGCTCTTGCAGTAACTTGCGGTTTGCTAGCATTCCCTCAATGGTCGAAAAGCGTTACCGTTATTCATATTATTTTTAAGTTTGAGTCATCATCATCATTTCAGCCGAAAGACGTCCACTGCTGGACATAGGCCTCCCCCAAGAAGGGGGGGTTTTGCCATAATCGCCGCGCTTATGGCAGGCGGATTGGCGATCGCAGTACGGTTGTTACAAAACCAAGAATTGCCATTCTCTGGCAAGTCCCTTAGTCGCCTCTTACGACACAAACGGGAAGACATGGGATGGTGCTATTCTTTATGTCCGACACCATACAGAACAGTTTGAGTTTGTATCGTCAAATTTATCTTTCTGTACTCCTTCTCCATATGACCTTCTATGAAGACTCTCACAATCTTCCGCGCACGCAATGTTTATTTAAAAAGGTACCAAGTTTTTTTAGTAAGTATACAGGGTGAAAGAGCACACCAACGCGAAAACGTTATCACGTTTTCAATAAATCTTTCTGATCCCCCGAAATCTGAATCTGATCTTCCATACATTTTGACAACTATCTGTGGGCCTTACAAATATTTGTTCCGTGCGGGGATCGAACCCGCGACACGCAGCGCAGCAGTTGATTGCTCAACCACTGCGCCAACCGTGCCGTCAAACGCCGACTCTGACTCCGCCGACTATGTTATTATTGCATTTTTGTAGGAAACACTGTTCTGTATGGTGTCGGACGTAAAGAATAGCACCATCCCATATCTTCCCGTGGGTGTCGTAAGAGGCGACTAAGGGATTTGTCAGAAAATGGGCAGCAGCATTCTCTGTGCTTTTGTAACAACCGTACTGCGATCGCCAACCCGCCTGCCAAGCGTGGCGATTATGGCAAAACCCCCCAAAATGTCAATGTGGCGACACTTGGGGGAGGCCTATGTCCAGCAGTGGACGTCTTTTGGACTGAAATGATGATGATGATGATGAACCGTTTTCGCATCGGTGTCCCTTCCACCCTGTATCATCATCACCCTATAGTGTTCCCACTGCTGGCACACAGGTCTCCTCTCTATGAGAGGGAACGGGCTGAAATCCACTACGCAGGCCCAGTGCGTGTAAATGTCAAATGTCTCCGAATTTTTAGTTGTTGAACATGGCCGGTTTCCTCACGATGTTTTCCTTCACCGTTTTTGAGGTCCCGTTTAGATTTGTAAAAAAAAAACCCACCTGCAATAGTAGCAAGTAGCGTCAGATGACTGAAGAGCAGCGCCGTCGCCGCACACGCGTACATAGCGGCGCGGGCACGGCCACAAGACCAGCGGAAGAAGTCCCAACATCGCAGAGACAGCGTGTATTCCCCTCGACGGCAGAGTAAGTCCACGAAGAGAGCTGCCACCCACATCGTCTCCAGGATTAGTATTGCTGCTGCTCCCACACTGCGTTGAAATAGAAACTCTATAAGATTAAGCAAAGAGAAGCTTTTTGAAATTCGTTGTTAAAATAATCGCGTGATCATTTTCAGATTTCCAGGTATGGAGGGAACCTTCTTAGTAAGGAGATATTGGGGGTTAAAGTTCCAACTATTTCACATTTTTTAATACTTGTTTCTAATTTAATTAACTTTACTTTACGGCCAACATACCGCAGTGTCTCAAGACGAAAGTTTATGACCAGTGTGTTGCCAGTGATTACATTCGGGACCGAAACGTGGTCGCTCACAATGGGCCTCATCAGAAGGCTTAAAGTCACCCAAAGGGCAATGGAGAGGGCTATGCTTGGAGTTTCCTTGCGTGATCGAATCAGAAATGAAGACATCTGTAAGTGAACCAAGGTCACCGACGTGGCCCGAAGAATTGCCAAACTTAAGTGGCAATGGGCAGGGCACATTGCTCGCAGAACGGATGGCCGCTGGGGCCGAAAAGTTCTGGAATGGCGACCGCGAACCGGAAGACGATGCGTTGGAAGGCCTCCCACTAGGTGGACCGATGACCTGGTGAAGGTTGCGGGGATCCGCTGGATGCGAGGCGCACGGGACCGGTCAATGTGGCGTCACTTTGGGGAGGCCTATGTCCAGCAGTGGACGTCTTTCGGCTGAAATGATGATGATGACTTTACGGCCCCGTACTATATATTCAACGCATCCATCAGCGTAATGTTTTGAGTTCGATACATCGAGTCCTACCTACGTAGATCGAGATTTTTCACCCAAAAAAAAAGGCATTTTCCCGGAATAATTTGTTTGATGCTTCGGGAAGGGTCCGTTCACGTCTTCTATGTACAACTCACGTCCAAACTCAGATTTTCATGGTAGCATCTTACATGAAAAAAAATACAGCCGACAAAAACAGTTGCCTAATTACTGAAAACACATTACAGCTACTTATTAGTAGCCAATAGAAACTATTCGGGGTACCAGTGACATTTACGAGCATTAAGATTCATACGACGTAAACTAAAAGCAGACGTTCTACATACATCACCCGAATAAACGCTCGTAGGGATATATTTACTACAGAATAAAATGTGATAGCACCAGTTTTGCGTGTCTTTTATGATTTTTAAGCTACCACTTTATACAGTCAGCCTAACACGAATGCACAGAGTAAACTAAAAAAAAAAAACAAATGAATAAGGGAAAAAAATGGTGAATGTTAAACTTATTGTAATATTTTACTTAGTTTTTCGACTTTATTTATATAGTGGCGATACTGATTGCGCTAGTCACAAATAAATTGAACTAAAATGCTAAATAGTAACAGTTACAACTGCATTTTTTTATGGTATTTTGGTTTTAGATGCGAAAATTGCTAATGTGACGTTTAAGGCGCGCGTTCGTGTTAAGGCTCCAGAATTCATAATATTCGCCTCGTAACTTTAGCTATAAAAACGTACATGAAATATATGAATTAACAAAGGCATAATACACACACAATGAAGCCTTTTTGCATTTATAATCTGGGATGGTTTTTTACGAATAGTATTACAAAATAAAACGGGATGTTGGTTAATATTTTATGGGAACTATATTTCTTGTCACCAAAATTTATATTTGTCATCAAAGTTGTATCACCTAGTAAATAGATCTATCGCCACGAAATATTTTCGTTCTCAGATAAACAAAAAGTGTTCCCAGGTATGAATTATCAAATAAATGTTGATACATGTGTAAAATAAGAGATGGATTACCAATAAAATTGTAGTGCATTAGATGAATATAAACTTCGTTCTTATAATAATAGTTTTATTACTTAAATAATAGCTTTGTGCTCGGAATGGTATATCTGTCACCAAATAAATAGATCAGTTCCTTATTTCTATGAAGAAATGCTTTATACGAGACATTGGGCACACCGACTCGGACAGGTTAGGTTCGAAGAGGATGGCGGGGTCTAGTGAGCGAGCGGAGCGAGCGAACTAAGACCCCGACATCCCCTTCGTGTTAGGTTACTGTAAACCCTGCAGACAGAAATAGGAGCCCCGCGTAGCGGGGCTACGTCGACAACGCCTTAGTTTTTCTAGTAACATAATATGAATTATTGGTGATCTCTTTAAATTAGTTTGCTTAAATACTTATTAGGACACACCTATTATAATACATACAAAAACATTTATTTGGTACTAGACCTTATATCTCAGGATTTTAGGTGATTTATTGTGGAACTGATTTTGCATTGTTTGGTGACTACATTTTGGTGACAGATCTACTATTTTGAGGACAAACCCTATTATTTAAGAAACACAAAACTAATTAAATTGGTGATAGCTTAAATGATACCCATATTTTATTTTACTTTAAAATAAAGAGGACCAACATTCTTTGAGAGGAAAATATAGTTCAACATACGACACAGCTTTTTCCCTTTGGGGAATTTCAATCTACAAAGGAATGGGACCCAAGCCTTTTTACGCACATACGCTATAATTATGATTTGTTTTTTAAAACCCCTCATGGGCACGGGTTTCATTGTTTAATTTTAATTTTAAAGATAATAAAAAGCAAAAAAAAGGTTCCGTAAAATAAGCAATTTGGTTAAAACCTTTGTTATCCTTGGTTTGCTGAAACTTTTTTGGAAATTGAAAGCTGTAAAAACATTTATAGCAGTTTTCCGATCTTACGCTAGGAGTCATAAATCTGAACTTAGTCTCCGACTCTCTCGCAAAATAAAGGTAGGTACGATGAACTTTAGTCCAAAGTTATTAATGGTATTAAAAATGTTTGTTTTGACCTGATATCTACATTGTTGCACGGATTTTTGTAGGAGAAGCCGACCCGAATCAATTAACACATATTTTTGACCATTATTTGGCTCGTGCCGATCGGCAAATCCGCTCGGGATGAAACATGCCTCGAATCTTATGTTACAATCATAATACATTCACTGTATTTTTAGTTAATCATGTATAGGCATTGAATAATGATTAAATTCATCATCATCATTTCAGCCCAAAAGACGTCCACTGCTGGACATAGGCCTCCCCCAAGTGTCGCCACATTGACATTTTGGGGGTTTTGCCATAATCGCCACGCTTGGCAAACGGGTGGGCGATCGCAGTACGGTTGTTACAAAAGCACAGAGAACGCTGCTGCCCACTCTCTGGCAAGTCCCTTAGTCGCCTCTTACGACACCCACGGGAAGATATGGGATGGTGCTATTCTTTACGTCCGACACCATACAGAGAGATACGAAGAGAATCATTAAATTAGTTATACTAATTCCGGAAGAACGTTGTGGTCACAGTACAAATCCAGGAACGCACACAGTCGCACACGTAGGTATGAGGGTCTTGCTAGCCTAGGTATTCGCTCGCGGTCGAGAACTCGAGACGAGTTAAAAAATGGTATGCTAATGTAAAACATAATTTACTGTTACAAATAAGAGGCGATACGACAACATTTTTTAAAAGTAAATGAACATATTTGTAATAATTTAAAAAATCAAATAACTTTCTGATTGTGTAAACACTCGTACCACTTTTTAATACTTTCACTTCACTGAACTGCAAGCGTGGTGCGTAATCGTTTGGAGCTCCTGGCATCTTCTGAGGTGGAATGGATGTTCTTTATCACCACGAAGTGTTCTCCATACATGCATATGACTACACTCAAAGCGTGACGCTGCTTTTGGGTACTGGCATGGAGATTCTCTTAAATAGTCCAGTATTTCGTTTTGAAGACAAGTTCGTGTACATACATTGGCTCCCCTGTCGATGGCCGTGATCGGACAGACGGAACGTTACGTGGTCGCGCGAATAGCTAAACAATTTTTAAGATAGGTTTGTTTTTCTATAAAGAAATCGATTCAGTAAACGATTCTGAACAAACTGCTTTCAGAATGTGTGTTAATTATGTTACATTTTGTAAATACAGTTAATACGAGAAATGCGTCATTGTGCGTTATTATTCGTATTGATCATTTTTCAAATTAGTCTAAATGCTGATGTGTCAATTTGCGAATTGGTTCTAATGCGGATATCTGTTACAAATGCGTTGATATGCGAAAAAAATCCTGATCATTTTGGTGATTATGCGTTAAAAGGGAATTTTCTTCCCAAAACATAAACAGGAAATTCGCCTCTGACAGAATGACGTGTTGTACTTATGTAACACGCTTCCACGCTGCGAGGATATCGACATTTTATCTGATACAAATTCAATCAGGCTGTGTCAAAGATTTTTTCTGAAAACATTCAATAAGATAACTCTTCCGGAGCAAATGATTGAACAGCCGAGCTTATAAACACCGATAAGCTAGTAAATATTAAATTCAATGGCTTGAATTGTTCCGTACGAAAAGGTACCTACTGGGTGTATTTTAAACGTAACCTGTAGTTTAATAAAGTTGACAGTTAAAAATGCATGGTAATACTCACAGTAGACCTGGTGCTATTTCGTATCCTAGAACCAGCAGCTCTGTGCCGGCACCGCTCATCACTGAAACAATGATTAAAATTTTAGTTACGAGTATAAGTAGGACACGACATTTTCACAAGCTAAGAGTAGAGATGCGATGAGGTCGTGGGACCGATGGTTGACTGGTCTTTTTATATTTTACTTTTTTTCTTTTTTAGGGTTCCGTACCCAAGGGGTCAAACGGGACCCTATTACTGAGACTTCGCTGTCCGTCCGTCCGTCCGTCCGTCCGTCCGTCCGTCTGTCCATCCGTCCGTCTGTCACCAGGCTGTATCTCATGAACCGTGAAAGCTAGCCTGTTGAAATTTCTACAGATTATGTATTACTGTTGCTGCTATAATAACAAATACTAAAAACCGAATAAAATAAATATTTAAGGGGGGCTCCCATACAACGAAGTGATTTTTTTTCTCGTTTTTATAAATAATGATACGGAACCCTTCGTGCGCGAGTCCGACTCACACTTGGGCGGTTTTTTTTTTTTACTTTTTTAATGTGTAAGTGGGCACGCCCTTTATGTCTGGAGGCTTTATTTATTCTTGAATATTGTATTTTTTTATTATTGGTGTGCTAGCTGTTAATTTAGCTAGACGTTAATTTGGTTTAATGGATTATTTGTTTATATTAACAATAGCTGTCCCGCGCAACTTCATCTGCGTCACATTTTCCCCGTTTTAGCAACATTGTTCATTGCTGCTCTGCTCCTTTTTTCAGTAGCGTGATGATATATAGCCTATAGCCTTTTTTGATAAATGGGCTATCTAAAACTAAAAGAATTTTTCAAATAGGATGAGTACTTCCTGAGATTAGCGCATTCAAGCAAACAAACAAACAAACAAACAAGTTCTCCAGCATTATAATATTATAGTATAGATTAGTATAGATAAACACTATTATACAGAATCTGGTTCTTCTAACCTAACAGACAGATGTGTTGCTGGGGAGTTTGTTCCGCCACTTCTTCTTCCCAGCTAAAACACTAGGAAGTGGCGAAGTGCGGGCGTTTTGGGGGACTGTCTCTTGTAACTTTGACGTTCAAAAAGTGCTGATCAACATAATTTAAATAAATGACTTTTGATTGATTGATTTAGATTTTTTTAAGTTAGCCCTCGTAAACAAATGAGTGACAACAGTCAGTACAAAGAGTAGTATACTTAGTAACTTACTAGGTATACTGCGGAGCATTATCTATACAAATAAATACAATTGAATTGTCTGTTTGTAATTTTAAAATAACAGCTTTTACTGAATGCGTATGAAAGTAGGTATACACGGTACTTATAACAAAACAAAACATTTTTTTGTCTGTATGTCTTTCTGTCTGTGTGTCTGTTTGTTCAGGATAATCTCCGAAACAGCGGCGGGACCGATTTTGAAGAGTTGGTTACTGACAGATACCTGTTATATGCAACGTAAGCTACTTTTGTTTATAGAAAAAATTGAAACCTTTGA
Organism: Cerastis rubricosa; assembly: GCA_949152445.1. Classification (NCBI taxonomy): domain Eukaryota; kingdom Metazoa; phylum Arthropoda; class Insecta; order Lepidoptera; family Noctuidae; genus Cerastis; species Cerastis rubricosa. The sequence continues at coordinate 17,369,324 of OX424532.1, forward strand.
TATTAGTAACAAAATCGGATTGAAATAGGGAAGTTACATTTTCACAATGTCAACACAACACAATGTCTTTAAGACAAAGGTCGCTGGTAACAGCTAGTTTGGTAGGTACAGACGGCAGCAAATCAAGCTTCCCGAAACTGTCAAATATTCCCAATTAATCTTGAACCTAATTTTTTAACGATAACGTTGAAAACCTATTAAAGCAGATTGTTTTAGGTTGATGTGCTGGCGTCTTTACTTATAAGACTTGATGATGATTCAACGAAGCTTGTTTGCTAATATTGTTTATTCTCATCAAAGCAAATTATTATACACACACATAGAGTAGAGCTCAGTAGAGTCACAACGTAAATTCGATTCCGTCCACAAAGACTATTTTCTGCAGAAGGCATTAATTCCGTTAGGTACTTATCCAACGGTTTATATTCTTGTTGCTAACGCCTGTTTCCAAGAGCCAAGCGAAAGAGCTCTTAAGGTACATTAAATCAAATTTATTGTCAAAAACTAGGTACGTATTGTGTTTCAGAGGACACAATGAATAAATACAAGAAGGGAATGCTCGTTCACGAAACGTTTGCGACGGCTGTAAGGCCAAAACAATTGACAATCGTTGGCTGTAAAGATCCTAGAGATTTGTACAATTTAATTTAGGCATTATTCAGACCAAACGTATTGTCGGTCGCTGACTGTGAGCGCGAGTTACGAAAATTATCGCTTTTCCATTTATATGTCAAGGATTGATGGCGCCATCGTGCAACAGACAGCGCTATCTAACAATTAGTTGTGTGAACTAATTATATCGTCCGCGTCACCAGAAACGCAAGCGTGTCCTACCGCTTGGACACGATCGTCAGTAGACCAGATGCACAGAACCCTAGCAGAGGGACGGGGTGTTGCGACAGTCGAACTCCAACAGTCTTGGTAGACGCTCAGTACTAACGCAAGTTTCAGGTGTTTCTTGTAAAACCGTTAGTTTAAATAAAGTTATTGTGATTTAAATTATCATACGTTCGAGTACCTAAGACAGTGCCCACATTTAAGTAAACCTTTGTCAGATCGGCCACCCATGATGCGACATATATTTAACTTCTCGTTCACACCGAACTGACTATACGCATACAAATACCTCTATACAGTGAGCATACTCAATCGGTGGCGGACAATACGTTTGGTGTGACCGATGCCTTAGGCCCGTTTGCACCGCGACGCGAGTCAAAAGTTTAGCGGTACAAGAATTTTAAACATCGTTCTATTTTGTTAATCGTTTGGAGATAACAGAGACAAAACGATGTTTTAAAAGTGTTTAACATTAAACGCATTCAGTGATTTGTAGTGCGACTGATCTTTAGAAAATTCGTCCCATTCTTCTAACGGAAATTTATAGAATACTAGCTGTCAGCAACTTCGTTTGCGTCACATTTGCCCCGTTTTCGCAACATTTTTCATTGCTGCTCCACTCCTATTGGTCGTAGCGTAATGATATATAGCCTTCCTCGATAAATGGGCTATCTAACACTGAAAGAATTTTTCAAATCGGACCATAAGTTTCGGAGACTATTCAATGCAAACAAACAAACAATCAAATCTTTCCTCTTTATAATATTATAGTTTAGATAGAATTGTTGGTTTACCGCACAATCGATAATTGTCCAGTAAGCACCAGTTGTTGATAAAACGTACCTGCATATTTTTTTTACCCACAAGCCTCATAAAAGAGCTAACTCAATCTAGCATTCAGACTAAAACAACAGTTGTATTTTTACTTAAAAACAACAGTCAATGTAGTCAGACTGTTTATCAGTTACTCCAGCCCTCAGTCTGCTAGTTTGTTTTGAAAGTAAACAAATCCCTTCTCCTGGGTATACCTTTCATATAATATGCATATTCTGCATAATACCTACGTTCAGGGAACTACATTTAATATTACTACGCTTTGTTTTATTTTGCAGATTCCGAGAGTTCATGAACGAATTTTAGCTGTAGTTGAACTCGTTATTAAATTTTCGTCAAAGGATGTTGAACTATAAAGCTCATTTCTGTGTTCTTCTTTTGAATCGTGCTTTTGGATGTTACTGAAATCACAATAGGAGTTTTGGCTTTTGTTTTCAGGCAAGTAAAGAAGGGGTTGTTACATCATACCCTAATAATATAACACCGATCATTGTGCCGATAGTCGTATCAGCCAATGGCCTAATTACCAAAAGCTTCGACTAATATCTGATGAGGCTCTCGTTACGCAGTTGGATCAAGGGCTTGATTCAGAAAGCGGTACTTTTGGACCCGGCTCGTATTGTTAGGAGGTTCCTTATCTGGAGCCCTGACCACTGCAGGGTAGGTTGGACCCTGTTCCCGATACCGGTGGGCTACTATTTTTATATTATTAAATTTTTTTTTTTTATATTATTCTATACAGAAATATTTAAAAACGTAAATTATATGTATAGAAATAAATAAATGATAATAATAACCAGTTATATAACATAATATACTTCCATTACAGGAGCCAATTTTTCAATCTTCAGATAACCTTTACAACATCTGCATCATCGTCATCGTCATTTTGTATGCACGTCATGTCTTTGCGACAAATTAATATTTATTTTTCTTGCTTCTTCCTTTGCTTTCTGTAGCTGGGGAATTAAAATTGCGGAACAAAAAGTTTGTCAACCGCTGTCTATTTTTTTCATATAAAAGTAATCCGACGCTTGAAAAATCGGTCTGAAATTGTCAGAAGTAGTTTTGTTGGAGTGCCAGATCTGTTTTTTGTAAGTCTGGTTTTTGAATTTTACTTTTGTTTCCTTTCCTTTGTTTTCTTTTCACATTTTATTTTGTATTAATTGTCCTGTGTGAATCTAGTAAATATAATTTCTTTTTTTTCGTTTCGATGCTACTTCCAGAATATTACAATGTTTGGGCCCAGTGAGTGGCCACGTTTATTGCGGTGTCAGGGGCGTTGTTTAGATTGTCAGGTGCAGGTAATGGACATCTGGGACACTCGAGCAGGTTGGACATTGTCTGATCAATAGCTCCGCACTCGGAACCAGGTGTTGTAGGAATAATATCCCATTTAGAAAAGTATAGAAGAAGACATGTGGCGCCGACCCTAAACAAATTGGGATATGGGCAAGAGAATGATGATTAGCAGCTGTAACAAGGCTGTTGGAGATACGTGACCTTATAAATACGCAGTTAAAGGTTAGGCCGGTTTTAGAGCTCTGCGTACCGTCAGTGCGTATGTTGGTTGCGTTTGATTTTTGTATGGAAATTCAGAAATCGTTTTAGAGCTCGACCGACCGTACGCAAGCGTATTTTGCTACGCATTGCGTACGCGGGCCGTCGGTCTAGCGCGTGCGCATGCGTACCGTCGGTCGACCGACGCGCTATGGCAACGTATCGTTCTGAGCTATTCCGACCGTACGCCGTGCGCGTACTGTCGTACATAAACAAACCGCTTATTCTATGCTACCAACCGTCAATAAGTGTGATTAAAGGCCGGTTTTTAGTTACTTTTGGTGATCAAACATGGCATATATCGACACTGAACGCCTAATTGCTCTATTTCTTAAACGTTTTCGAATATAGTAAGCAGCAATTAAACAATTTGTAAACGCGTCCATTTCGTGCTGTACACGTGTTTGTGACTGTACCCGTCGGATCAGTGTGATCCGTCAAGAGAGCTCTGAACTTAAAAAACCGACGGTCGGTTGTGCATACCGTCAGGACCGACGGCGCGTACCGATGGTCAGGGTAGCTCTAAAAGTGGCCTTAATTGATAAAAGTTGGGTACCTACATTTAAATCAGCTGAGCATCTGGCTGGGTCATCTGGCAGTTTTCTCTAAACAATAATAATTATTGGTGATAATGGTAATCGGAGGTGTCTTTGCAAGGTTGTAACTAGCTATTACAGGCTCGTGCGCTGCTGTGCAGATTAATTTTATGACGTCAATTAATTCCATGACTTGCGAATCAACACCATCACTTTTTCGGTAGCCAATCGTGAATCGTGAGAATTGTTTCCAAGAAGATTAGTGATGTAAATGTTAGTAAAACAGTTTAGTGTGTTATTTAGTGTTTTTGTGACACAATTAGTTGTGTCAGATGCGTTGCAATTCCTTTTTTTTAAGTTTTTTTATCTTTTCTTGGCCTATGTAGAACAATCTTTTTTTCAACTTTCTTCTTTTTGCTTGTTTTTTGTATTGAATTGTTTGTAAATGTGTGGACTTTGTAGGTGTCTTATGCTTTTTAATTATTTAACTTGTTCTTCGTTTTGTAGTGAACAACGACTTATAGTCAGGCCTTTGATGTCCTCGAAGGTACTAACGCTGTAACATAAAAATATTTCCGGTTCTTCTCCATAGGAAACGACCAACCCGAAAGGAGCACCTTTTTGTCGACGTTTTATAAGTGCCCATTGTGGCCTTTGTAAATTATAAATAAATTTCATCAAAATCGCTTCAGTAGTTTATGAGTTTGTAGGGTACGAACAAACAGACATTACTTTTTATACATACATGGTGGAACCTTAACCTTAATTATACATAGAAAGTTTCATAAGACCATTTTCGTTTGGCTGCATCGGTTCGGGGGTCGGTTCGGGGGGGGGGGGGGGGGGGGGAATTAAACGTAGTTACGTTTGTGACCGTATTCTATATCATTTGCGGACGCACACAATAACATTTAATACATTCGTTCACGTTAATTGTCTGTGAATTAGAACTTCTTATGTGCGTCTGCAAACGGTATAGATTAGGGGCACAAACGTAACTACGTTTAATTTTCGTTCGTTGCCGAAGTTACGTTTCGGAGAAAGAGAGTAGACCCCCAGGTTCCCCTTACTGCCCCGCTAAAAGTTTCCACCCTGTCTAGATTAGATGAAGTTACTTATCTTTAGTCCAATATCTAGACATTGAACAGTGCTCAAATAAATAAAACAACATCAAAGTGAGTGAACTACACTGACTTTAGGATAGACCCTAGGACACAACCAGAGTGATCCGGCTTACAGTTACATTTTCCGAAACGCTCTTCGTCTAATTTAGGTTTCACCTCTAACTAAGAAATAATAAGTACTTTTATTTCCTAAAAAAAATACAGATAATTGAACTTTAAGTTTACAATCAATGAACTTACATCAAACATTTTTGATGCTTTAAATCTGTACACAATAGATTAAACTCTGTCTCTTAAACCCGGTTATCCTGTATCTTAAGAGAAATGTAACAAAATGGTTTATAACCCAGCATATAACTAAAACAGATTAACTTTTTACAATGTTTAAAATTCTCTCAACTTGTCAAGTTTATAGATAAACCCAATAGTCTATAAAGTTCATTTTTACTCAGCAACGTCTCATCTTACTTATCATAATTCTGTCAAAGACTCAACTCCATTAGTCAAGGTGATGAGCACTGAAACAAAGCAATGAGGCGTGAATAGAATCACAAACTTTGTACAGCACTCTGTACCAAAGGCGCTGAAGATTGAAACATTAATTATTAAGCACGCACCTACTTACTGTACTTACCTTGTACCCTTCATATTTGTATACAGCAGTGTACATTTTAGCTTTTACTCGTGTTTCAATTTGCCCACGGCATCACTCGTGCGTAGCTTGGAAATTATGCCACGGGATCGTACGACCAGCACGCGTAGCATGACCGTCGTAGAAACGGGATATGTCGACGGTAGAATCGACAAACTGACACATTTTCATTGTCTATCTGTCATTATGTCGATTCTTCCGGGTACATAAAACTCGTTTCTACAGTGGTCATGCTACGCGTGCAGGACAAAAAGTGATTGGATCCTAACCTAAGTCATAGTCTATCTGTGTACCAAAATTCATCGTAATCCGTTCAACGGTTAAGGTTAGTAAAAGTAAGAGGAGGACAGACAGAATTTATAAAAAATAATAAGTTTTTTTTTCGTTTCTACTGTCATTGCTGGGTAAAGGTCTCCCCCAATACCTTCCATGAACTCTTTAGCCGTGCCTCCTTGAACCAGCCCTCGCAGTACGTGTAATAGACATAAGTATGAAATATAGAAATAAATTTCTACACCTTTGCCTCTGTATAAAACCACCTTAAAAACCAACTGCATTTCTGTTTACATTACTTCGATATTAAATGGATACTGAAAACTCAGTTATTTTACAAAGGAATCTGCTAATAAAACAGTGCAGACGGTCATAATCGCATTCTATGCAGATTGAATTCTTTAATCATTTTAATTAAACGCGAGCTCGCAATTAGAAGAATCCATACATTATAATTTTACATAGCGGAAAAAACTGGCCCGTTGGTTTAGTGGTCGCAACTGCGACTTCTGAGCATAGGGTACTGGATTCGATTCCCGGTTCGAGCAATTTGTTATTGGGTTTTTCCGTCAGGAATCTAGATTTGTGCCCATTTGTTGGCAATAGGTTCGCCCCCTATTACATGGGACTTAGACATAACTGGCTAAAAGTGGGTGTACTATTTGGTACATCCTGCCTATACCTTCGGAGATTACAGGCGTGATGTTACCTATATTAAAAACTGTCCCAAGTAGTTACCAACTCAAATACCACTGATGATAAATGAAGAAAAATCTTCTCTCTTCGGATGAAAAACTGAAACCGTCAGAGGCAGGTGTCCACTTTTAGTAAAAGTTTCATTTCTTCCTCAGTCAGTGTATTTGTAACTTTTACACAACGTTTTATTCACAAAGATCTGGATAAATCTATCTATTCAAAAACCAAGTTTACGACAAATACATTTAATTTGCCTGTTCGCTCTGTATGGTGTCAGATGTAAAGAATAGCACCATCCCATAACTTACCGTGGGTGTCGTAAGAGGCGACTAAGGGACTTTCCAAAGAATGGGCAGCAGCGTTCTCTGTGCTTTTGTAACAACCGTACTGCGATCGCCAACCCGCCTGCCAAGCGTAGCGATAATGGCAAAACCCTCCTTATGTCAATGTGGCGACATTTGGGGGAGGCCTTTGTCCAGCAGTGGACGTCTTTCGGCTGAAATGATGATGATGATGATGACTGTTCGCGAAATATCTGGTACCAAAAGTATCACACAAGGTTTTCATCACCATTATATCAGCCCGGGATCACCCACTTCTCGGTGGCCTGCCCTTTCTTCTGCCATACAGAAACTAGAAGGTATCTGTACGTACATCTCTCATCCAACTCCCTATTGGTGTACTCACCTTATATTGAAATCATCATCATCCGCCTAGCCGTGCTGTTCCCTACATTTTGACGAGTTATGTGACCTTAAAGTACGGAATAGCAGATTTTTTTTTCGCGATTTCAGGTTTGGTCCCATAGTAAATGTTGTTCATAATGATGAGTACAACGACCTCTTAAGAGGTTGTTGGTGTTTTACCAATAACCCTGTATAGTAGAAAATAAGATTGTTCCAGTACCAACTTAATACATTCTTTTCAACGCAAAGCAGATTCATACGCTCGTACTGTATACGGTCACCCTATTTTAGTTAATCAATAGCCAATCAATGTTTATTGACGGCACTGAGTGGACCATTGCGTAGGTACCTACTTGATTTTATGCAACACAGTAAACAGATCAATATAGAGAAATTGACGCATTTCAACCAGGCGGCCGGTTAGCGTTCACATCCACTATTCATGGTCAAATCAAAATCAATCAAAGAAACACCATCGCGTTGATGAGAATATTTGTTTTGTTTTCATTGGTGGAAAATTCCGCTCACACTGTCCTTACAAATTCGAAAGTATACTCTGCCGATCTGTCTGATTCCTTATCACGCTCTAACGGCTGACAGAGTGTATTCTTTTTATCCCTCGTCTCATTTTTCTACACGCTACTACTCAAAGATATTCGAAGACAATTTGTTTTCATCTTTAGCAACGGGTCCAATCGACAAAAGAAAAATATGGAATTAGTAAACTCATCCCTCGGGTCCCAGATGAGTGGGGCCAGTTAACTAAAGAGCAGGATTTCGTTGAATTTGGCACACAAATTGACAATAACCTGGGTGAGGTCATCGGATAATTTCGCTATCCACGAGGGCGAAGCCGACTTTGTTTGGAACAGTCCTAACTAAAGCGCACTACGTTATTCTAGCAAATTGGAAAATACATAACAGGAATACAAACGTTGTTACGACGAACAAAGACACAGAAGTTCCGCCAACCAATTAAATGTCATCAGATACCTTTCGGGCACATTCAGGTCAGCTTCTAATTTGAGTTGAACGACCGTCCTTGATTATTTATTATTAACAGTAATACAGATAATAGTTTGTAATACAGTACAGTACAGTTGTTTAGTCAGTGGCCTGCATTACCTGAACTTTCATGACCTCTTCTTCTTTGTAAGAGAGGTCTGATAATGGCCCTGCATTATCAGACCTGACTGACTGTTCTTTTCAACCAGAATAAAAGGCATTTTTTCACTACATATACTGTACATGGTGACTACTACTATACTAATTATGATTGAGAGAATTCACACTATTCGTTTTGTTAATAACCAAAATAATGTCCTCCCGACTGAATTTCAGTCGCGGTTGGCTCCCTGTCTCAACGGATACTAGCCAAATACGCAGAAACTATAATAGTACACAAGTACATCCACAAACACAGGTGCACTGTCCGTTCCTTTAACCACATAGTCCCAAGTGACGGCAAATCGACACGACCGGAGAGTAATCAGAACCAATGGCAAAAGCAATACATGCTTTCCAAGGGTGTTCCGCCATCAATTTCCTCTCTGCTCTGCTACTGAGAAGTACGTAATGGAAAAACCTGATAACATGATAATTGATAACATTAAACCGCGAGTTATACAGTGACCACCAATAACAATACCCACGGAATAGCTATTGAAGATCGATAATAAATATATCCGCCTTTTCCCAACCTGTATTGGGGTCGGCTTCCAGTCTAACCGGATGCAGCTGAGTATCAGTATTTTACACGAAACGACTGCCTATCTATGCCAACTTACCGCAGTGTCTCAAGACAAAGGTTTATGACCAGTGTGTGTTGCCAGTGATTACATACGGGACCGAAACGTGGCCGCTCACAATGGGCCTCATCAGAAGGCTCAAAGTCACCCAGAGGGCAATGGAGAGAGCTATGCTCGGAGTTTCCTTGCGTGATAAAATCAGAAATGAGGACATCCGCAAGAGAACCAAGGTTACCGACGTAGCCCGAAGAATTGCCAGACTTAAGTGGCAGTGGGCAGGGCACATTGCTCGCAGAACAGATGGCCGATGGGGCCGAAAAGTTCTGGAATGGCGACCGCGAACCGGGAGACGATGCGTTGGAAGGCCTCCCACTAGGTGGACCGATGACCTGGTGAAGGTTTCGGGGATCCGCTGGATGCGAGACGCACGGGACAGATCAATGTGGCGACACTTGGGGGAGGCCTATGTCCAGCAGTGGACGTCTTTCGGCTGAAATGATGATGATGATGATGATGATGACTGCCTATCTCACCTCCTCAGTAAATTTGTAATACGATACCCTTTGATAAGACTGGATGTCAGACTTTCGGCTTCTGACTACTCGCAACGACTGCCAAAGATCTACAAATCACAGCCGGACCAACGGCTTAACGTGCTTTCCGAGACACGGAGGAAACTTGGTATGTCACCCATCCACAGACTATCCTCGGCAAGCACGGCTTAACCTTGAAGATCGACCTGTGCAGCTGTTATTATTTAGCCACGAGCTGCTAACAAAAACTACTTCTATGACGAACCAAAACAAATTCATTGTCTGCCTACTCCCACAATAGCTCCAAACACTCCAAACACCCCGAACTAACTTGTTGCAATACGTTACTCAGGCAAATTGAAAAGGAATCCCGAAAACATCTCGGGCTAAGATTTATCACGCTTGCTGGTATAAATAGGAGCGCATTAGACGCTTCCTCGAACGTGATATTTATAGCTCCGTGTGATTTCCTAGACGATGCAATGGATAGCTCGCCCATCTGATGAATACGCTCATTACTGGCCTATCGTTTTTTTAGGGTTCTGTTCGAGAGAAAATCTTAGGGAAATACAGGACTTTCATTCGTTCTCTGTTTTTTGGATAATTTTCCACGTTCATGTTTGAACTGATGTAAATAGGAAGTTTATTTTATCGTATGGTTAGTGCCTGTAACATGGTGTCAGAGTTTTTATGCCGCCCACGGGCCTCTGATTTGGCTCTACATGTCATCGAGAAATATCTCTCAGGCATACTCGTTACCTCAAGATGTTTTCTTATAACGAAGCAAGTGATAATTATCACTTCAATACGAACATGAATTCGAAAAATCAGAGGTGCGTGTCTTGGGTTCGAACTTGAGACCTTGACACCACTAGCCATCAGTGCTCAAATAGGAATCTTCAAATTATTCAACAAATGTTGTAAATAAGTTTGAGTTTTATTTAAAATGCGTAAAAGAACATTGAGAACTAAAGGAAGGAGGTATTGTTGTTTTCCTGGAATACTGATGTCCAAAACAAACATTTGTGACAAGCTCATAATAGATGGTAAATAAGTTTTTGTTTCACAAACAACCATATTAATGTTCTGGTGGCCCATCATGACGTCTTAAAGCAGTATTGTTTTAATCTTTTTCCGGAGTGGGAAAGAGATGGCGCTAGACGTTCTCTATAGCTCCGTCTCTTTCTCACACTCGAAAATCATTAAAACAATACATACTGCTTTTAAACGTGATAGTAACCCCTCTGATTATATCATAGCTAAAATGCTGAGGTCAGATTCCGGTCCAATCAGGCAAGAACAAAAATGAGTAGGTACGTACGGCTACTAATCAAGATACACAAAACTAATTTATGCAGATCTCTCATTTTACGGGAAACCTATACACAGCGAGGCCATGTTTTACTGGATTGATATAGCCTGAACTTAGAATACTGGCTACGTACACACGACCACACATCAAGGTATAATATCCAGTATAACCTGACCTCGCTGTGAATTTGTTTCCCTTACAATGAGATATCAGCTTCATTTGGTTTTGCATAGCTTGATTGGTCCTCGTGCGTACAATCTAACCTATCTAATTGATACCCGCAAATGACACAGTATCAGCACAAAGACAAATAAGTCAGTTCATCATCATCATCATTTCAGCTCCAAAAGACGTCCACTGCTGGACACAGGCCTCCCCGAATTGTCGCCACATTGACATTTTGTGGGGTTTAGCTATAATCGCGACACTTGGCAAGCGGGTTGGCGATCGAAGTACGGTTGTTATAAAAGCACAGAGAACGCTGCTGCCCATTCTCTGGCAAGTCCCTTAGTCGCCTCTTACGACACCCATGGGAAGATATGGGATGGTGTTATTCTTTACGTCCGACACCATACAGAGCCTTGAATAAGTCAGTTAAGTTAATATAATTCCTGCTGGCCTACCATGACGTCTTAAAACAGTATTGTTTTACTCTTATTCCAGTGTGGGAAAGAGATGGCGCTACACGTCCTATATAGCTCCGTCTCTTACCCACTCTGGAATAAGATTAAAACAATACTGCTTTAGGACGTCATAGTATACCCCCTGTACAAGTGAGACGAGTACAGTTGGTTACAGATGGAAAACACGTGGAAACCTCTTCTTTGCAATGAGATAAAATAAATAGACGGATAAGATAAGAATGATATACTTTGTTTCGTGAATTTAACATAATATTTAGTTATGTATATTTTCAATAACTGTTAAATTAATATTCCTTGTCGTTAGAGACGCTAAAATGTTTGTTTTCAACAGAAAATTTAAACAAGAAGAAGCATAAAATTCTAATGCATAAATTTCTTACTAAAAACTGTTAACATTTTAAAACTATTAAGATTCTATGTAACCTATAAGGTTGCTTACTACTAATTAAATTCTTCTCGGAACACTGTTCGTTTCGCTAGAAATCACCATTTTTCAGTTATAAAGAAATAATGGGCTGGTCACGAATGCACCCGGAGAGATGGGCACGGATCGTCACTCACTGGACACCTGATGGAGGAAATCGCCGCCGAAGTAGGCCGCGACGAAGGTGGTGTGGCGATCTGATCTTTTCGCAGGGCGAACATGGCCGGAAATCGCACAATATAGAGACGTTTGAAACGAGAAAGGGAAGTCCTTTGCCCAGCAGTGGGAAAACTGACAGGCTAGCAAAAAAACAGAAATAATTTTTATTTTGTAGATCAATACATATAAACGTACGTACTACCTACATCGTGTAAAATCATCATCTGCCTAGCCTTTTCCCAACTATGTTGGGGTAGCAGTCCACCGGATGCAGCTGAATACCAGTATTTTACATGGAGTGACTGCTTATCTGACCCAGACCAGACACAGTTAGTATTAGGTAATGCGATACCCCTTAGTAAGACTGGTTGTCAGACTTTCGGGCCACAGACTACCTGTAACTACTGTCAAAGATCTACAAATGACAGCCGGGACCAACGGCTGTCAGGCGGGGATAACGAGTTTCCTCCGTGCCTCGGAAAGCACGTTATCCGAAGCATGGCGGAAAGTCGTTATGTAACGGGAGTTCACCCATCCACGGACCAAACTAGGCAGGCCCGCTTAACTTAAAGATCGACTCGACCGGCTGTTATTATTTACCCACGAACTCCTTCCTAAATAACGTAAAAGAAAAAAAAAAGAAAAAAATATTTAAGCGTAATTCCGCACAACCAAGTTTCCACGGAAAACTAAAATCCTACTCCAGTAAACCTAACTCTAACGGACCTTTGACCCCTCTGCCTACATTTCATCTACGTCCATCAGCTCGTGTAAACCAACGGTTTGGTTCGAAACGGTTTTATGTTTAAAGTTGATGCATAGTTATTGAATACCGAACTCAAACACTAACAGGCCAAACAGTTAGATTCCATTGAAACAAAACTAACTTTGGAAATTAGTTTTCAGTCATTGTTAAATGCAGGCATAAACTGTTCCACTCTGTTTTATTGAATTGTGTGAGAAACATTTCTGATTTAGAACAATAAATTCGCTGGCGTTTCAATCTTTAGTAAGCTGAAGAGTTTGCTTGTTTGTTTGTTTGAACGCGCTAATCTTGGAAACTACTAGTTCGGCTTTAAAAATTCTGTTAGTGTTTGATAGCCCATTTAACAAGAAAGGCTATATAGGCTATATAACATCATGCTACAACCAATAGAAGCGGAGCATCAATGAAAAATGTTGCAAAAACGGGGAAAATGTGATGCAGACGAAGTTGCGCGTGTCAGCTAGTAATGTAAACTAATATTATAAAGAGGAAAGATTTGATTGTTTGTTGGTTTGCATCGAATAGCCTCCGCAACTACTGGTCCGATTTGAAAAAATCTTGCAGTGTTAGATAGCCCATTTATCGAGGAAGGCTATAGGCTATATATCATCACGCTACAACCAATAGGAGCGAAGCAGCAATAAAAAATGTTGCCAAAACGGGAAAAAATGTGACGCAAACGAAGTTGCGCCGGACAGCTAGTAAGATTATAAAGCTTAAGAGTTTGTTTGTTTGTTTGAACGTGCTAATCTTGAGAATTACTGGTTCGGCTTTAAAAATTCTTTTAGTGTTAGATAGCTCATTTAACGAGAAAGAGTATAGGCCATATAACATACTGCTACGAAAAATAGGAGCAAAGCATCAATGAAAAATGTTGCAAAAACGGGGAAAATGTGATGCAGATGAAGTTGCGCGGGTTAGCTAGTCAAATAATATTGTAGGTTCGTATTAAAGTGGCTGGTGCTATCAAACTTCGCTCGCATTCCTACTGAGTCCTACTTCATACCTTGTTTTAGTTCGCTTGTTTGTGTTTCAGGATTCGTTTTTGCTTTTTAATACAGTCATCGAGCAGTTAGAATTGAGGAAAATGTCGTGAGGAAAGTTTCGAGTATGAATGTGAATGGGTAAAAAAGTAGAGGAAAGAAAGAAAGAAAGAGGCGTATGATGGACTGTTTGAAGGATGATATGCCAAAATGAGGTGTCTGATGAGTTGACAAGTAATAGAGAAGTATGGAAGAAGAAGACATGCTGCGCTGACACCAAATAAATTGGGATAAGAGCAGGATAATGATGATAATGAATCCTTTAGCAATTATTTTACCTCAAACTTGGCATCACTGTCAGTATCACAGTGGTCCTTTTATTAGGTTTTTCTTGGGTTGCTTCCACTGACAAGAAGATGACAGCAATCTTATTTTGATAGGAATAAGGTCGCTGCTGTGTTGACTTTTCACATAAAGTATGACCACCTTAGTGTGCAGTTCAAGATGGCGCTGCTTGTCAAGAAAATTTGCATCCATCTGTCAAACTTGGAATGTTGCTTTTAGTTCTGTGTTTTCCCGCCTGCACAGATAAGTTGGTTGAAGTCGTAAATATCTATCTTCAAAAATGACGTGCCTGTTGTCAGTGGTATGAGCTATGCGTTCTCGGTAAGTCGGTCAAGGAACTCTTTTTTTATTTATGTTTAAAAGATATCGTGATAGATGAAGATGAATCATGATAAAAATGTGTTCTTACTTCGCCGTAGTTATCAGTGATTAACGGCCTTAATCATGATCTAGTACAAACAAACCAAGACTTTTGCGTTAAACATAGATTTATATCATTTATCCACCAATCAGCAATGTGCCGCTTGAATCATTACGGATCTGACTGAACGAGAGCCTGTGTTCTGGTAGTGGAAACAATACATCTGATTATTCAGGTTTGGAGAGCAGCTGTGGCCCAGTGGTAGCAGTCCCGACTTACGAGCAGTAAGCCGTGGGTTCGAACCCAGGCAGGTGCATTACTTTGTACAATTTATTTCATCCACGCTGCCCTCAAAAACGGTGAAGGAAAACATCGTGAGGAAACCGGCATGTCCTTGAACTAAAAATTCGAAGACATATGACATCTACCAACCTGCACTGGGCCCGCGTGGTGGATTACAGCCCACTCCATCTCATAGAGAGGAGGCCTGTGTCTCGACAGTGGGAACATTACACTCACACATTACAACTCTGAATTCTTCGGGGTAGGCGTGATTTTATGCTATGTTACTACATAATTTGAGGAACTCGTGGCTAAATAATAACAGCCGCACGGGTCGATCTTTAAGGTTAAGCTGTGCTTGCCGAGGTTGGTCCGTGGATGGGTGACCATAAACATACCGAGTTTCCTCCGTGCCACGGAAGGCACGGTAAGCCTTTGGTCCCGGCTGTCATTTGTAGATTTTTGGCAGTCGTTACGAGTAGTCAGAAGCAAAAAGTCTGACATCCAGTCGTATTAAGAGCGTTTATACCCTACGGTATTTCATACAAACTTTCAAGTCGTTATTTTCCGAAATGACTGAACAGATTTTAATGAAACTTCCTACGCATAAGCAGTATACATAGGTCTAAAAAGTTCCAAAAAACCATTTTCGAAAAATGATGTTACAGCTAAATTAGACCGATTTTTAATTATCTATAGAAACAGAAGTTTCCAATTATCTTCATTTTTAAAAGACATTTCGAAAATGTTTTTTGTAACTTTTTAGACCTATGTATACTGCTTATGCGTAGGAAGTTTCATTAAAATCTGTTCAGTCATTTCGGAAAATAACGACTTGAAAGTTTGTATGAAATGGCTTAAGGTATAAACGCTCTTAAGGGGTATTGTATTATCCAGTTACTGGGTTGTGGACGTCGCTTGGTACGTATGTTAATGAAAAATACTGGTACTTAGCTGCATCCGGTTAGACTGGAAGCCGACCCCAAGATAGTTTGGAAAAAATACTAACTAGGCAGATGATGACTACATAATTCTACACTCGCCATAAAAATGTAGTACAGAAAGTGTTCATATATCCACGTTTACGACTATTTACGTACATACATCTACATATTTATATATCTACATAAATTCTTATTCTATATTATTTCTGTACACAAATACTCATCTTCATGTAAAGTTGACTTGTGAATCTCAAAAACTGCGTGTATTTGAGATTCACAAGTCGAATGTAAATGTATGTTTTACAATACAGAAAGTATCTACCCACCTACTTATGTACCTTCGTAATATTCACGCTTTTGAATTCCACAGGGACCAACAGGAATGTGTGACCCCGAGATCAAAGAAGGCATTTGAGACATAGCGAGTCCCTTATCACTCATGAAGGGATTTGCATTCGATTTTTTAAAGGACTTCTTTTTTTAGAGTGCGTCTTTGGTCCAGTGGTTGCAAGAGCGACAGCTGAGCATAATGTCCTGGTTTCGATTCCCGGGTCGAGCAAACTGCTATTGAGTTTTTCCTTCAGGATTTTCTAAGTAGCAGCCACGGAGTCTGGTTTTGTGCCCGGTTGATGGCAATAGGCTGGCCTATTATAACATGGAACTTACTGGTGGAATGTCGGTGTACACTATTAGGTTTAGTCACTATTAGTTTAGGTTAGGCCGAGCTCTGCCTAACCAATATTCAGAACTGGTGGCATACCATGACCTCTTAAAGCACTATTGTTTTACTCTTATTCCAGTAGGAAAGGGACGGAGCTATACATGATGTCTAGCGCCATCTCTTTCCCACACTGGCAAAGGAGTAAAACAATAATGTTTTAAGACGTCATGGTAGGCCAGCTGGTCTATTCATTCTATCGTTTGAGGTTAGCTTAGGAACCGTTCTCCGTAATTTATTTAAATCCATTTTGCCGTTTGTATTGTTTCATGGCAGTAAGGCTATGGTACGTTGAATCGAAAATGCGGGCATACCGCAGGCATTAGAAGTCATAATCTACAGGGTGTAACGGAAAGGGTATATACAAACTTAAGGGTGTGGTACAGACCATCAAACTGAAAATGTTTCTCCACAAACAAACATCGTAATAACAAAAAAAAATATCTGCTGCCCCATACAAAATTTCAATACCTATTCGACCCAAATGTATGTGGCAACTGATATTTTTTCGCTATGTATACAAATATAGTATAAGTGGACATTCAACCGACGATGTTGGCCCCTTGGAGAAACATGTTCAGTTTGATGGTCTGTAGCACATCCTTAAGTATACCCTTTACGTTACACCCTGCATACAAATAAATAAAATTTAAGTGTCTGTATGTAATTTTAAAATAACAGCTTTTTTACTGAATGCGTATGAAAAAATATAAAGATACATAATAAAAAGATACTAAAAACATTTTCGAAATGTCTTTAAAAAAAAAAGATAATTGGAAATTTCTGTTTCTACATATATATAATTTATAATCGGTCTAATTTAGCTGTAACACTATTTTTAAAAATATATTTAAACATTTTTTAAACCTACGTATGCGTATGAAGCTCCATTTAAAATCGGTTCAGTCATTTCGGAAAATAAGGACTTGAAAGTTTGAATGAAATGTCGTAAGGCGTTAACGCTCTTAAAATTCTTCATTGTTTCTCTACTACCCATCATTTCATAATTAACGTTACCCCTTCATCCTTTCTTTGGTCTTCCTTTACTCATTTGCCACCCACGCACATAGGTACTAACTTTCCTCGAAATATTTTCCTCATTCCTCCACATGACATGATCCATGCCGATTACACACAACTTTTTCAGTACCAAATCCAGTAAAAACTTATGATATAGTTTTGTTGTTTTTGAAAACTTTGCGTCTCCATCTTTATAGAGCAACTAACCTCTGCTCGGCTTCGCACGCGTGGAGTTCTGTAATTATGCCACGCTACCACCGCGATAAAAAAAAGTATATCACACACATACCCTATGTGTAATCCAGGTTATCAAATACCCCTGTGCCAAATTTCATCCAAATCCATTCAGTTGTTTTCGCGTGAAAGAGTAACAAACATCGATCTTCACAAACTTACGTATTCATAATATTAAATTAATTATAATTATAATTAAAGACGAGTACTTCGCCCGCGACTTCGTCCGCGAAAATTGTTATACAAGGTTGTTTTGCAACCTCGTCAAATTCTAGGAGGTAACTATGCTAATTATTCTCGACCCAAATCAATAATAAAATGAGTAGGTAATTTTCTTTTTTTTATTTATTTACTGAAATCGGTAACTGTGAACCACCCGTGTTTTAAACATGGGCCGTCTGATCCCCTGTCTTATAACGTCGCTTACACACAAACAAAAAACCTCAAACGTTTTTTCGATAATTTATAATCGCTAAACCACGTTAAGGGGGTTATTCTGAAATATTGACAAATTTAAACAACAAAAAAACGCAGTGTTTTTTAATAATTTACTAGGTACCGTAATTTATATTGATTATTTATGTCTTTTGTGACAACATCCTGAATTTTGACGAGGATGCAAAACAACACCTTGTATAATATAACAATTTTATTGCCTATGTTACTCGGTAAAGAATAAATGGCTTTCAAATGGTGAAAGAGTTTTTATAATCAATCGAGTCGTTTTTGAGTTAAATCGTAACAAACAAACAATCAAACATCACACAACAAACATCAAACATCTTTCCTCTTTATAATATTAGTTTAGATAGTTTTCCTGAAGTCAATCTTGAGTTGACTTAGACTTGTGCACAAAACATTTGACGAATATTACAAAACAACAAACAATCAAATCTTTCCTCTTTATAATATTCGTGATAGTTTTCCTGAAGTCAATCTTGAGTTGACTAAGACTTGTGCACAAACCTTTAACGAATATTAGGTACAAAACGTTTTTACTCCAAACGAAAATACTTCCGCAAAAAAGTTAAATATTATTTTAAAAGTCATGATTTGGACACACTTAACAATGTTTAAGTAGGCACCTCGTAAGAGTCAATAAGCCTTATAATGAGACATGCAGGGGATTTTTTACTTCTCCGTACGTAAGCTGTGACGACGGATTTAGGAAATTGTCGTTTGTTTTGCCTTATTATGGTGCCAAACCCATCGCCGAAGCAGAAACGCTAGCTATCGATAATTTGGTGAAAAAAAGTGTAGTATTTACTTATTTATTCATTCAGAAATAAACGTTCAGGTAGCCTACCATGACGTCTTAAAACGTTATTGTTTTACTCTAAATCCAGTGTGGGAAAGATATGGCGATAGACATTCTGTATAGCTCCGTCTCTTTCCCACACTGGAATAAGAGTAAAACAATACTGTGTTAAAAGACGTCATGGTAGGCCAGCTGGTGTAGATCCCATCACACTGCCAGAACCCTGCTGAGTATAAGGTCCTGGAGTTCTAGGATCCATACATACTCCTTTTGCCTCATCCACGTGCATACATCTTGTCAAACACGCACGCCGGTTGCGAGTACTCGTACTACGCGCCTGACCTTTCTTAAGAACCATCAGTTATTTATTATTTGCGCCTGTCGAAATATGGGAGTACTAATTATTAGGTAGATACACCTGCCTAACCCATCGGAGATTACAGGTGGACTACAAGCGACATGCTGGCCTACCATGACGTCTTAAAACATTATTGTTTCATTCTTATTCCAGAGTGGGAAAGAGACAGAGCTATACAGGTCGTCTAGCTCCATCTCTTTCGCACTCTGGAATAAGAATGAAACAATAATGTTTTAAGACGTCTTAATAACCTGTTGCATATCGATGTTGTCTGACAGTTCACACAGCCGATGACGGCAAGGAATCTGTCTACACAAGTTAGTGCTACAGACTAACCAATGGCGGATTTACAAATTAATTTTCAAGGTATAGGCTGTAAAGTTTTTGCCGCCCTTGCCTCTACAATTTTCATGTTATAGATACTTTTTACAATCCAACAATTTCATTGAAATTGCACTTAAACATTTTTTTGGTTTATTTTTGAGCTAATCAAAGATCAATCACGTACGGTTTTCTGCAATTTCGCTTTTTTCACTCATACAAAGTGTGGGCTGAGGGCGCAGAGGCTGATTACTGGTAGGGGGCGGCGAACTAGCTGTTTTACTCTAGAATATGGAAGTTTGCTACACCGAATGTACAATGACAAGTGAGAGGGGAAAGTCATCCGCAAAATTTGATACAGACTTTCATCTGTAAAACATCAGATAAATTCCATGCAGAAATCTTTTTGATCTGTACGTGGTAGCAAAAAAAAAAAAAGATATTCTGTCCCCAAATTTGCCGCCCAAAAATTAGCCGCGCTAGGCTCCAGCCTGCTCAGCCTGCTGGTAAATCTGCCACTGAGACTAACAAACTCGATTGTACGTATTCGCTAGCCCTAACTCGCTTTCTGCTATTCGTCGGCAGCGGTGACAGGTGCCTGATTGTGTTTCTAATATCTTTCAGTATTTCTCTAAGGGGCAAGGTCTGCGGCTAACCCACATTTCGCCAGTAATAAATCCCAAGTCACATCGAGGGCCGGCTTATATTGGCAATAACTGGACACAAATCCAGACTGGTCGGGTCTGCTATTGAAAATCGAAACCTAGGACATAAAGCTCAGCAAATAAGCTTAAGTACGGACCAGTACCTACTTAAAAAATGTGTCAGTTGTTACCTGAAATTTCATTAGGTATCTGTCTAGCCTTTACCTAACTATGTTGGAACTGTGTTGGGGTAGGCTTCCAGTCTAACCAGATGCAGTTGAATACCAGTATTCTACATGGAGCGACTGTCTATCTGACCTCCAGAACCCAGGTAGTACTGGGTAATACGACACCCCTGGTTAACGGTGGTGGCTACGTTTCAGACTTTCGGCTACTGACTACTCGTAACGACAGTCAAAGATATTGATACATGGCTTTCGCGACCAACGGTTTAAAGTGCTCTCAGAGATACGAAGGAAACTCGCTACGGAGTGATGACCCCTTCCTAGGACCCACCTTGGCAATCACGGTTTGACCTTGAAGATCGACACGTGTAGCTGTTATTATTTAGCTACTAGCTATGGATACATTTTATCAAATAATTATTCTTAGTTCACCAATTAGGTGAACTACAGGCACATTATTTTGTATAAATACCCATGGTTCACTCATTAGATGAACCAAGGATACTTACAGAAAGTTAACCGCGGAACTCCTAAGTGACCTCTTTGGTGTTCCACGGGTCAGAAAGGTCGTCTACTAGCCTGAGAACGTGAATAAAAAGGTTATATTTTATTCCAAAGAGGTTGATAATTGATAATAGGTACAGTGGAAGATTTATAAGTTAAATAGAACGAAACGTAACAAACATTTGCGGTTAGTAATCTTGTTTTGATTCTTTGTTCCGCATTCGTCCATGACTATTATAGTTTCTAGACGAATTAATCTCTAGACATAGATCCTATCACTGTTATCAGTCTTATGAATAAATTGTCAAGATCTTAGATAGAGGCGGTCTTATGCGCAGGTAGGTTATGTCATTATTGATAGTAATAATAAATCAATTAATATTGTTGTAAGTACTAAGTTTTTTATTGAATGTTGCTTATCAAAAACTATTAAATCTTTATCTTCTTATTAGGTGGATAGTTTTATACTTGCACAAAATGGAGGTATACAGGGTGTAACCGAGATACATATAGATAAGGACAGACATTGTTTGTCGTGATCACTGTCGTGTCGTTTGTCTATTTACAGGTTGTAGCAGAATAAGCACAATACCTCTTAGGTGATGATTCAGAACACAAAACTTTCCTTGTGGAAAATGGATCGAAAGGGAAAAAAATGGCTTTTCATACTGATTGCGTCAGTCGATGCGATACTTTGTATGGGAAATCCAATTTTTTATTTTTTTCTACTCCTGTTCCTTATGGTAAGTTGTCCAGTTTGAAGGTTTAAAATTTAAACCATCAAACTGGACAACTTAAATGATGTTCGTGATTTAAACTTTTAAGACTGCGATTATTCTATTACACCCTGTATATCTTCATTTTTGTAGACAGAACGAGTAATCACGACGAACAATGTCTGTCCTTACTTACATTTACAAACAGACTATCTACAAAGTCTGTAATGATATGAAATACATACATTTCATAATTCAAATAAACACAATAACATTATTTACCCACACCAAGTACATGAGGAAACATCAGACATACATTAGCGGAGACTTAACTGTCTAACAGTCGATTGCAACCAATTAAATACAATGTAAGTTTTTAACCATATAGTTCGGTACGGGCCCCCAAAGGGGCTCGACGAACAAACCTACGCTGGGTTGGTATCGGCCCCGAAAGGGGCTAGCAATTAAGTCATTCGTCATCCTCATAATTTATGCAAATATTTTATTTTCTGATTATCAAATACTATGAGTGTGCGTTAATTAAGAAAGTTGGATAAAAATTTCATATATCAACGCCATTAAAACGTCTGTAAATAGCGCGCAAGTATCATAGTTTACCCTTATAAAATTCAAGTGCATAAATACGGTCATCGCCATTTTGACGGCTGTGCTGGTCGAGGCTAAAAATCATAAAAATTGTGGTTTTCGATCATTCGAGCTCCACTATATGGACAATAATCAACTCGTCATTTAATTATTCGGTTAATTCATCCATAGTTCAATTTAAATAGGCAGTGGTAATGATGAATTTTGAAATCTAAAGTCGAAGTTTCGCGCCAATCGTGCGTGTTTACATTTTTATTTTTCACATAATAACACACACACGCGTATAGATTCGGTAACAAACATGACAAATATCATTCCAAATATTATAAACCGCATGAAAATGCCCAGATCTTAGCGTTATTTACGAATACGGGACCAATAACACATAATTTTCATTACCACCGCTCAATAAGTATTTTGAAATAGACGACCTTTTTTTTTTTTAATTATTGTGATGTGTGAAAACGATTATTCCAATCGATTATTTTTTTGTAATCTTCGATCAACTCGAGTAATTAAATTGAGAAATTTAAGAAATCGATTGATGAAAATTAAAATAAATTTATTTTAACCGTAAAATACAGTAAATATTTTTATAATGTGTTTTAGGCTTTTGTAATGGTAATCTTAATTGTTTTTCGTACATTCCGACCCAACAATAAATAGCACGGACTGATATTATGACTAAATTCGCGCCAATTTTATTTCCATCTCAAAATTTAAATTTGGAATTCGTTCGCTGTTCCAATTTATATTGTAGGCATTCAAATTTACTATTATAGATAGTTTATTGTGAATTTTGTTTTGAACTATCTGAAGATTGGTAGAATGCACAGAATCTTGGTAGAAATAGTAAAAAGAATTATGTAGTTTGATTATGGTTAGGACGTTGGGTTGGTTAATGGATATTTACTCTTTACTTTATTAATCAGCCTGTTCTGTCCCAATGTGGGTAAAGGCCTGCCCATGTCTTTCCAATTTAGTTTATCTTTTGCCTTCACCGTCCAATACTTTTAATCGACAATATTTTTTTACACCTACTTAGATAGGCTAGGTTTTGGGATAGCTACCCCAAAAATGAAAAAGAAACCATTTTAAACAAAACTATCCAAAGTATACGGTAAGACTCTCGAGTAAGAGTCTTACTCGTATATTTTGTAGACTCTTGATGGTTCTGGTTCATATCTATTGCTGTTCATGGCTTCATTCAAGTAACTCGGCCCTCGGCCTTTGATAGATAACCTAAAAATAGCAGATTTAAAAAAAACGTGTGCGTCTCAGGACGCTCGACAGAAGTGATAACTTAAACTAATCTAAGCCTGCTGCCGTATGCGTGAGAGAAAGGGAAGCCACACAGAGTGGTGCCGTAACGCGTTACGTTACGAAGCGGTTAACCCTCCTATAAGAAGTTATCACTTCAAAAACCTTTTTACACTGGACAGTGAACCGCTTTGAAACAATAAACTAATGTTCCTTGAAACGGCATATGAATTGCCGATTGTCAACCATCATCATCAACTGTTGGGGTCGGCTTCCAGTCTACCCAGATACAGCTGCATAACCGTATTTTAAATGGAGCGACCTGCGACTGCCTATCTGACCTCCTCAAACCAGTTAGTATCGGGTAGTACGATACCCCTTGGTAAGACTGGCTGTCATACATTCGGGCCACTGACTAGCTGTAACATAACAATAACCCCATCATACGATACACAATCTTGGAAGAAAAAATATAATTTATCTTGTTAGATCATAATAATTATTTACTATGCCTTCCAAGATCCCGGGCATTCTTTAACCAACCTTCAGATATTACACAATAAAATTCTTAAAATGTTATCTAGTAAAATTAAAATACTTATTTTAAATAATGAGAATTGCGAGCGCATTCTTTATTTAAATTTTGAAATCGAAAGAAATCGGCGGGAATTAAGCCTAATCATTAAAATGTTGACTTCTTTTTATTTGGGATTACTGTCTTCTGTCGTTCTTATTATTTAGTAATAAATCTCCTTCCCATGAAGTCAACGTTCATTAATTAATTATAAGATGCTTTTGATCTAATAATAACTTAATGAAATAAAAAGATGAATAAAAAAGATGGTTATTATGACTAATTTCAAAATTAAATAATTATTTAAAATTATACTTATGAGTTTTTATTCAGTGTCAACTTTTTTTTTTCAAACTCGATTTAATTGCGATTATCGATTAGGCTGAATGCAACTAATTAATCGTAAATAAGAAACCCGGGTTTTCGGTCAGCACTAAGAAGTGTTATGTTACAACATAGTTTTCAGTAATATTTGTCTAGACTTTGATTGGTTTTTTTTAAGAAATTGTGTGTGAATAATGGCAAAACTAAGAATGCAGATAGAATGTTACTGTTTTTATTTTGCCCTTCCGAATTGTTTTAGCAAACGAGAAGCATGCCTATGTACATTATTTCCAGCGAATATAAGGTACCTACTTTTTGGAAGGGTGTAGTAATATGTATTTTACACATATTTGGCAATAGACTGACTCCGTTTTACCGACCTCAACACGATACTGAAGTTATTAACCTCAAATTGATCGTATGTAACAGATCCCGTGACATATTTTTCACAATAAAATCGAACGCTGAAAGTTGATGAAAATTTCGTGAAATTCATGACAATTGGCATCACCCCGCCGATTCAGCTGATGTGTCATGTGTCAAAATCTTGTCGGGCATAGTGGTTAAACTGAAATGGTCACAAACCTTATCAATTACACTTATAACTGGATAGTGGATATTTACCATGTTATTGGGTTTTTCTATTAGGCATTTCTCAGTATCAGCTACGGAGTCTGGATTTGTTTCCGGTTGATGGCAATAGGCTCGTCCCTATTACATGGGACTTAAACATAACTGGTGAAATGTGGGTGTAGTATTATGTGCACCTCTGCCTAGCCTTACGGGGATTACAGTCGTGATGTTTTGTTATGTTATATATACGTCACAATTACCAGGCCACAGTATTCCTCAGAACCATTCACAGATGGTACCGAAATTGTTTACCAAATAATCTTCTAACACGCAATGGAGGGACTCTTTGGCACTTGTTTGTTCAATAGTCCTACAAAACTTCATGTGACACGAACAGATGTTTTGGATTTTATTAAAATGTACGCCAATGGAGTATCTAAGTATGTATAGTCTAAGCTGTTGTTGAGCCAATTCTTCTCTGGCTATGTGGATTTTCATTAATTTTCCTACAACAGTCCGTATAAAGAGCGTTTATACCCTACGGCATTTCATACAAACTTTCAAGTCGTTATTTTCCGAAATGACTGAACAGATTTTAATGAAACTTCCTACGCATAAGCAGTATACATAGGTCTAAAAAGTTACTAAAAACATTTTCGAAAAATAATGTTACAGCTAAATTAGAACGATTTTTAATTATCTATAGAAACAGAAATTTCCAATTATCTTCATTTTTAAAAGACATTTCGAAAATGTTTTTAGTAACTTTTTAGACCTGTGTATACCGCTTATGCGTAGGAAGTTTCATTAAAATCTGTTCTGTCATTTCGGAAAATAACGACTTGAAAGTTTGTATGAAATGCCGTAGGGTATAAACGCTCTTAAGAATAAACAGGCGCCCTGTTTAAAGACAGAATGTAAAGTGAAGGGTTTTTAAAAAAATTGTAATTCATAAACAACTTTTTTTGTGTTAAGGAAGCAAATGTGTCACATGAGACGGCTTGGTGATTCAAACAGACAGATATTGCATATTTTCCCAGACTTACCAACAGCTGTGATAAGTCCCCACAATCTGGCCAGGGGTTGTAATAAGTCCCATAGTTTTGAGGCTGTAGACTTCTTAGGAGGTCCAGCACGACTCCTTGGTTGAAGACGAGAGGTGCTCTGCGTCTGAAGGTCCACCTCCGAATCCGTTTTAATCGTTGGCACATTCATGGCAATGTCATTGCCTAGTATTTGTGTAGGAAAAAGTTTTTACTTGCACATCATTCAAAGACTGTTCTATTTTTTTTTTTGTCATGTGATTGTTAATGGTAAATTATTGTCTATTGTTTCATTTAATTATAGATGCTTATTGTATTGTTCTAACTTTTCTTTGCCTGTTTAAGATTTTTCAAATACTTAAATTAAATATCAATGACATCAATGTTTACTAATCACACGGTGATCGTCACAGAATTATATCAAACACAATTTGGCATATCGCCCATGTACCAAAATATCTTTCCACCTTGGATATAGATGTATGCATACGACCTATATTTTTTTAATTATTGTTATGTATATTTTATTAAAACTCACCAAAAAAATAAATTAAAATGAAATTCACTGTTTTGAGAACGTACTTTTAATTTTTTTGTTGAATTGAAATTAAAATTTCCGGGCAATGCGTCTCGGATTTTCGTCACGGAACGCGATAGATTTCGTTTTGTGCGGCACGAGTGCTCGCGGCTATGTATTGCAAGAAACTGAGGCAGGAAGGCAGAAAGCAAATATCTACCATACTAATATCTACATGGCGTGCTCTCGAGAGTATTATACGAGTGTTCAAGAATCTCGTCGCGTATCAATATCTCCCCTTTTTAGTAAAGTTCTTACGTACGCTATGTAGGTACATACACTGAAAAAAGTTTTGAGTAACAAATAACAAACAATTGAGTAACCTATTACATAAAAATAGTGACTACATAACTATAGTTACTAGTAGACAAATTCAGTTTTGTTATTAGTAGTTCTGTTATTAGTGGCTCGACAAAAAATGATTACTACCTAACAAATTTATAATTCACGTTGTACCAAAGTGTTTTAGAATAAATAACTTAATATTATGTGTATTAGGAACAAAAGTGTTATGTAAAAATTGCCACATTTAATTGTTAGCGCGTACAAAACCGTTTGGTTAAAACTTACTCAAGGGTTTGGTTTTGTTCAGTTACTAGTTACATCACTAGGTATATTATTATTGTAACCCTATTTTGTTATGTGTAAATGAACTTGTTGAATAATTTATGGCTGCCCCTCATATTACTTGCAACAGTACGGAATTGTTATCTGTAACTGTAACTTTTCGGTTAAATGTAACAAAACTTTTAAGTTACTAAGTGTTTTTTTTTGGTTATAGGTTTCAGCCTATAGCCGAAACTATTATACCTATGTACCTATAAGAAGTTTCAGCAAGACATATCCTTCCCCAAATCTTACTTAAACTCCTCATATACTTAGGTACTAACTTCGCCTGCAAACTTGGGATCCCTACATAGAATAAGAAAAATAACTTTTTTTAAATTATAATGTATTTATTAAGTATCCAATCAATCACTTTTAGTAAGAACTTATATAATAACTATCACAAATTCAGCCAATGAGCAAGCACAGTAATCTAGCCAAACCTAGCTAGACTCACTAAAATAATACCAAAAATTCGATCGTTCCCACTAGTTCCGTTGAACAGTGCCAACATGGAACTAAAGCAAATATTTTTTCCCACCAGTCTCTCCTGCCAGAGAAGACGCACAAGCACTAGGGGGTGACCACAAGCTCTTAGAATAAGGTCAAGTCATATAAATCTGTCCCTTACACACACTCAAAATAACCTTACTCTAAGAGCTTGTGGTCACACCCCTGTTCAACGCAACTAGTAGGAATGATCGGTAAAATTATGTTTGTTTAGTTTTAGATCACACAATATGATTTACATTGATTGAAAAATAGTCCCATTAAGCAGTATGCAAACATAATTGAAGATGCTATGATTGGGCTCTCTGTGTAATATACAATTTACCATCACGGGTAACATTGATATGATTAGGCACATATGATAATAAAGAATCATGAAACATATATATCCTTTTCTTCACATCAGAATGCTTGACTTCAAAACAATCTAAATGAAAATCAAAATCAACCGTTGATAGTAACGTAGATTCAAAAATAATTTTGTCTTCGTTATATATAAAAACATTATTGACATTCATAAAAGTAACATTTCCGATATCATCATAATTCTCAGTTACATTATGAAGAAGAATGGTCCCAGGTTTATAAAGAATACTCTTTACTTTTGCCCATGTAACAGATACAAGAGATAGACTCGGATCTAAATTTAAATAAGATATAACAATACTCCGGTCAGGTTTTGAAATTCTCTTTGTAACACCAACAGAAATAGGAGATTTCAATGAGCCTTTGACAAATATTTCGTTCAACTGCAACTGGTGTTTTGTGGCTAAACTAAGAGTAATATTGCGTCGATTAAAGTTTGCTCGAGCAGAAATTTTTGAAACACGATGCTTGGCTTCGAATCGCATACTCCAAAAGTGAACAAGTGGACCAAATTTTAAAATCATTGAAGGGTAATGGACCAGAAAGTGAAATTTAGGTTTGAGGGTGTCATTACTTAATTTTATGTAAAGCTCATTGAGTTCAGCTATTAAAAATTGTAATAAATTACATTTTTCTTTATTAAATGTTGTACTCATTAATAAGTTAATTATGTTTCGCAAAGTTAAGTAAAGGGTCCAGTAAGGGTCATCAGTTGGAACAAAATCGCCCACAAGCAAATTAAAGTACCGCACAAATGATAACATTTCGGAAGCTGATAGTCGAATAACATTATTAGTCGTTAATTGACAAGGTCTACTTGAGCTATCTGGACCAAAGTCAAAATGTTCCATTCTGTCATTCAAAGTTTTGTAAGTGAAATATTTTAATTCGCTTGTATATTTTCCAATAATAAATGACATGACGTACTTGGCTACGCCCTCTAAAATATCGTGCATTATGTCAACACCCAGTTGGTCAAATAAACTAAAGTCAGTAACTGAGAGCCATACACATTTTTCTTTGATACCAGTGTGAGATGAGGAGTTAAGTTGTAATTGGGCGTTGTAATTTTCAGAATTACGAAGCAAGTTTACGTTTTCAAATAACTGATTTTTCAAGATTTCTTTTGACACATTGCAAATACGGCATGGAAAGTTTGAAGAGAAAGTTTCATTAAATCCGGCAATTGAGTGTATGCCAAGGTTGTCTCCAAGAATTAGCCCTAATCTGAAATACAATTTGCCTTTATATTCAGGCACATCTATGTTCACACCAGTTTCTGATAAAAAATTTAATTCTTGTATCAAAGGTTCAAATATCACATTGTTCCCAAAAACTATTCTGTCTGTGGAGTGAAATAATAAAGCCAGAAATATGTTGTCTAGGGAAGATGTTCGGTCCGGAGGCATGCAAGCAACTGAAACATACACCGCTCCTAATTTGTGTATTCCAGAATGAGTTCCAAGTACATTTCCTGTTTCGTAATCGTCAAAATACACGAATAAAGGAAATACCAATTTACCATCATATTGTCGAACGACATTTCTCCAATAGCTACCTTGTACAAAGTTTTGCAAACAGTTAGAATTCAAACCATTAACATAATCGAATGTTTCTTTGAACACACCTTTGAGTGAAAAAAAAGTTTGCAACACAAATCGAAGAGGTATGAGTTGCTCTGTACATTCTACGGATTTATATTTGACTACCCCTCGTTCTTTGATATTACACATTCTATTACCTATTACAACTTTTTTTGGTGGTATGTAAGTCCCCTGCTTCTCCAAGAACCCGAGTCTTTTGAATTCAGTGTCAAACTCATTACACTCATCTTTTAAAACAGACAAAAGCTTTTCTTTAAAAGGTCTAATATCATTTCCTTCTTCAGCAGTTGTCGTTATTTCTGAAAATACACTTTCTATGTTTGATGTTAAACTACTACACATATATCTGTGTATGCCATCCACAACATCTTGAATGACCTTTCTCGGAAGCAGAGGATTTGCATACAGGGATGATATAAAATGAACTAAAGTATATTTATTAGTTTCTGATGGGGGTTCAACAGAATTCAAGGAGATATTAGGATGAGAATATGAGGGTTGAAGAATCGATATATTACTAGTATTATCAGAATCGGAATCTATTACCCTACCCCTAGCAGTAGCATGACTATGGTATAGATGTTTTCGATATGTATTTCTTAAATGGAAAGAACGATTACAATCATCTTCAATGCAATGATAAACGCTAAAATTTTGTCTTTCGTGATTCAAAGTAAAATGTGTCATGAGGTTCGGTATACTTGTCAGATCTTTAAAACATAGGAAACACTTAGGCATTTTAGCTTGTATTTGTAATACGATTTATTTGATCAATACTGTGTTCTTTATGTTTTAATGCCGAGATCCGCTATAAGTGTATTTACTGCAGTAAAGCTTTTATCATATTTCGTTTTTAATTCAAAAAGTACAGTCTGTACAAACTGCCAGACATGACGGGACTCTTTAGGGTATTCAGCATTCAAAACAAAAATCGCCTTTAAACAAGCCTCTACAGCTTTCGTAATAGTTGGCATTTCATATGTTATGTTATTAATCACTATGTACCTTGCTGTAATTGATTTATTTGGTGACACAACCGCAATTACAAAAGGTTGCATTTGAAGGTCCATTTCCATAAGCTTGTCTCTTTTTCTTGTTATCCCTGCTGCTACCTCAGCTGGACTAGCGACTTGAGTTATGAAGCCTTCCAATACCTCTTGCTTTGATGGTCTCCATTGTTTCTTTTTAGTTGCTTTCTTCGTAGACGTAACATTTGCTGTGCTCATCAAGAAAGGTAGCGATGTTAGAGCGGCTAAATCTATTTGTTCTTCATTAGACTCTGTGAAATTTAAAAACAAAAATTAATAACCCTCTTTCTAGCGCAGTACGATAATAAAATAAGCCTTTAGGTATCTCCATCAAAGAAAGAAATTATCATCTTCATCATGTAAGTTACAAGACCGATGAATGGCCCGACAAACCCTGGTTGCCGATCGTTCCAAATAATTCCGTTTAACAAATGCATCATCATCATGTGATTCAGCCTGCATTGTCCTAACACACACACACACACTTGTGCGAAGCTATTGCTGCTGTTGTTTATTTAGCACATGTGTGCATAGGAACAACAAATATTAAAACGAAAAAACTTTATTTACTTACCGTCAATATTGTTTATTAATCCTTTCTTTTTTGCAATGCTGATAAGTTTTGGTTTTATTAAGAGCCAATTTTCATTAAACTTGTCGCCGGAGTCTGGGTACATTGTTTTAAAATCTTTTAGTAACTGAAAATAAATGTTAGATTAATAAACAGAAAGCAATTGAAAAAAATAAATAGAAAGTAACTGTGATTTCTAGTCACCCTATATTACCAGTTGCCCTTGTTTCGAACACCACCTGAGGCAAATAAGAATGATTGCCCACAAAGCGGGAGCAACCGGGAATACAGGATAAACTGTTAAGATGACTTACCAAATATATTCCGCCAGATAGATTGACAGCCTTGTATTTTGAGAAATAATTTGATATCGTCATGTTTTTAGAAGCAAGATCGTTCAACCTTTCTTTGGTAGTAACTTCCCAATATAATTCTACCATTTGCCATGGATCACAGTTGTTCTGAAGCCATAATAACTTCTCTGGGATGTCAACACTTTTGCTACCTTCGAGGTGACTAATAGCTTCCTGTGCACTTGTACTGGGCCGGGGGGAATTTGGCTCATTTGAGTTTGAACTGTTTGAGGAGCAACGTCTTTCAAAATTTTTAATGATTCCTGTTTTGATAAAATCTCGGCGGCGTTGTCGATATTGGTCTAGTAATTTTCCTTTCGCTGAAGTCTTTTGCAGCGGGCTGAAGCTTGCATAAGGTATAAAATATACCGATGAACTTTCCTGTTTGAAGATTTTGCTTATTTCGTATGCCAGTTGATAAAATCTTGAACTGGGAATTTTTTTCTCCGCATCGTTTTTCAGCTCGTGTGTGATAATTAGATTGCAAAGTCTTCGCCTGGCTGCATTATTCAAGAGACCTTTTTCTTGGTATTGCAGCAATAGACCTTTGCCTTCATTCGAGGAACTTAGGATACCATATAATTCCTGGAAACATATTTTTATTTTATATAATTTATATTAGCATGGAAAAAAAACATAGAAATGTTAAGATTTGGAAAGAGTAAAATACAGCCCTAAAATAGTCAACCATCCCCATTTCCTCTCCACAGCTAGTTTTTTTTTTTTAGCAAACACCTAAAAATAAATTTTGTCAAAATAACTTACGCAATCATATTCCGACTTGTCTTCTTCTATTGCATTTGCTTCAGACGTTTCAGGGGGGTCCTCATTAGGATTAGGGTATGTTACAACTGGCAAGTCGTCCACTGTATACAGCATTATTTTGTTGTTTGAGTCCGGAATAAGACACTGAAATATAAAATAATAACCTGATCAACCTTATTTCCATGGGATTTGTATCCACAACCTCTGGATCAGGGGCTGGAGCCTCAAACCAACTAGACCACAGAGCCAATAATTATTTTTTTTTAAAGTAATAAATACTAACTTCCATACCATGAATTAATACTTTTTTTTATATGATAGTTATAAAATATTTTATTGCTAATTTAAATTACTAAACAGGTAGGTAAAATTAAAAATTCTTATTTATTAAATTGTTGATACTTAATTATTAAATATTGTTATTATTACTTACAGTGTTCTCAAAAGCATTTGACATTATGTTGGTCAAAAGTTTTATTTGTGTGGTCAGCTTAGCCCGGTGTCCAATTATTGGCACCAAGTCTTTTAGGTCGGACTCTGACAACATTTGGAGGGTCTCAACATCAATAGACTCTTCTGAAATATTAATGAAAATTAGTACATACAAAAGTAGACATAAATTAATGGTAAAATTGTTAACAGTCACATAGGCAATAAGTTCATTATTGTCTTTTTAACTCTGCACTAAGTGGTTTATTCAGTTTGTTAACTAGCACCAAGGTACTTTAAAAAAAACAGAGTTGGTTGAGAGAGGACAGGCACTAGGTTAAGTAGGTGCGGATGCGGTAGATATGCAGTTAATAATATCATACATTAGGAAAGAGAAAACCTGCTTATAGGCCTTACGGTCCACTCAAAGTTGGTTGAAGAGTCAAAAGTCAGACAATAGCTCGTAACAGTCCATTGCTGAGTATAAACCTTCACCAACACTGGAGGGTATTGTCATAATCTCCATGTCTTGCAGGTGGGTTGGAGATCGCAGTGCTGATAGATACCCGGTAGAAAACGCTGCTACTCGTTTCCTGGCCTACGAAGGTACCTTTTAAACGGTAAACCTTGACATCAGTCGCCTTGTACGACACCCTGATGTATAGTTTGTAGTATGGTGCTAACTTCTATATTTTGCCGGACACCACGCTGCCAAAAAGAACGGCAGCAAACTAATGGGTGGGAAATGCCCTGTATAACATACCTAGTGATCTATTGAATGAAACACTATTGTCTAATTATTGGAATAGAAGCTAAAAGTACTCACCCAAAAACTTTGGTATATACGTTTCCAATCCCCATGACCGCAGGTAGTCGGAGATTGTTTTTTCCGCCGCCTCATCTGATGGCGGCAGATCCATTTTTGAAAGTTTTGTCACGTTTATATTCATGCAACTAGGTACTGTTACTGCACAGTACACACTGATCTAGGAGATCACGTCCAGATCCAACAAAACAATGCAAGCAACGGGTCCGTCACGCGCGCGACGCACCGGCTATCCCGATTCCCGCCTCGCAAAACGAAAGTCGAAAGAAAAGTAAAGAACAGGTTTCTACAGGTTCCGTTTGATTGATTTGACATAACCTGTCAGCGCTCAGCGAGCGGGAACAAAACGTTTTGTTATGCATAGCTTAACTATAATCACCACATAATATATTGTTGTGTGATTGATGACCAAAAATATTCTAAAACCAACATAAATATTATTAATATTATTATATTAATCAATATTAGTTGGTCCCAGTCAAATTTTTTGTTTGTTGGTAGTAACTTTACAACGCAAATTGTAACAATATTTTACAGCTGGAAACAAACTAATAACAGAGTTGAAAAATAGAAACATAGTTGATTAAAAAATAGTTTTAGCTGGATCAACTGTAAGTCACAAGTGTGTTTGATTATAGCAAAACATAGTATGTTGCAAAGTACCGAAATCGAATGTTGCATTAGATAACATAAACTTTAGTAGTTTTCAACCAACTCAAACAGCTAAAATATTTTTGTAAAATGCAACAAAAGCAGTTGATCAATACGTAAATGAAATTCGTTTGTTAGTTAACAATGTTTGGCTATTTGTCAGTTAACTCAACTAGTTCTGTTAAATACTTTTTTCAGTGTACTTACAACATTTTCCTTGGGTTTACAAGTACTTAATTAGGTATTTCTTTTTTGCTATCTGTTCAGTAGATTTGAGATTCAATAATACATTTTTTTTAGACTTTGTGTGATTTTAGGAATGAATAAGAATTAAGATCGTTTCTATCTCTATGGCTCAGTGGTAGCTAGTCCTGCTGCGTACCGTGTAGTCTTTGTTTCCATTTCCAGTTTAGATTTTCCTGTATAACTGTATCTATAAGACTGTTTCCTACTGTGATCGTCATCACATTAACGTTACATAAGGTTTGTAAATTAGCAATTTAACACATATATTTGAATTTTGTTAGGTTACGGCTGAGGATCCCAGAGAGCTAGAAAGATACCTATACATGTCGAGAACGAGTAGGTAATCCAGTAGCACTCATTAGCCTGCAATTAGATAGCCTTGATACTGAATTATTTAGCAATACTTAACTACACAGACACAGAAAAACTTCTAGAAGTTGTAGTATGATTATGTTATCCTCTCGTATCTATTTGTACATATTTACTTAATTAACTAGTTTTAGTGTTTTTCTTTTGTACCAATTTGATTATACTTTTAGATTTAATAGATTAATTTTATTTTATAATTTTAACGTCCAAATTAAATTGTGCTAAGTAAAGTGATGGCCTGAAACAAAGATTTAAATAAACCTAGTTCGGGCACTTGCAACTTTTGAATATGTTTTAGTTACAGTTTACTTAAAAGTACTAACTATACCATTGTATGAGAAATAATACTACTGCGCATAAATGTACACTTATTGTAATACTTTTTTTTAATTTTAAATATATCTATCAATCAAGTAGGTGATAACATCACTATTATTTAGTATTTTTGTTTCACGCTGCATAGATTACTAAACCTACAGACAGTATTGTTCAGACAGTACGGTAGATATAGGTAGGAACTTACGATGCGTTTCATATAGGAATAGTAGAATTTGTTCGAGTATAAAAATAACACTAAGATTTATACAGGTGTCATGCATAGCAGCATAGATGGTGTAATGAGCTTGAATTCTACCAAAAGGACTGACCACTAGCAAATGATTGCATGATAGTGTAGAAAAAGGAGAGGGCCTTTGCCCTGTATTGGGAAAATACTGGCTAGTTAGTTGGTTTGCTTCTTCATGCTAATTATTATCTATTTCGGTCTTATTTTAGGCGCACAAAGCTATTGCTCAATGTGAAGAGAAGTATGGAAGACAAATCAATAAAAGTAATCACACAGAGTATTGATGGGCTACATTCTAGGGCTGCAACTAAGTAGCTGATTGAACTGAATGGCAGTCTGTTTAAAACTATGTGCATAAAGTGTAATGATGTTCTAACAAACAGTCATTGCCCTATATTCGAGGTATGTGAAGAAATAATTATGACATTAACTAAGAGTGGCACACATGTTCATTGCGGCTTTATTCTGTATAGGTTCGCAGGAAAGTCGAACATCAACATAGTTTGCCGTTCATCACTAGCTGAATATTTGTGAAGTAATTGCCTTGGTACAGCTTTGTTTTTCAACAAATACTGAAAGGAGTGAAAGATTGTGACAGAGTGAATGATTTTGAAATTAATCCTATCCTAACTAATATTATAGTTGCGAAAGTAGATGAGTTTGTTTGTTTGTTACCTTTTCATGCCTAAAGCGGCCGTACGGCCGCTTTCTGTATCCAATCCCAATCCCTAATTTGCTGGTAGAGATTGATATTTGACTCCATTTCTTCAACCACTCAACTGATCATCCTGAAATTATGCATATACGTTGTCAGGTGCACAGAAACGGACATAGGGTAGCTTTCATCCTGAGAAAAAGTACAGATCCAGAGGAAAACAACAATAATTTTCCTTTCTTATGGCCCCTTGTCCAAGACGGCTATTCTCAGATTCTAAAATAACGCGAGCAAACCACGTGCAAAAGCTAGTACTTAGGTAATAAAGATAAATGTGTGTAGGTGCTAGTATAGTATGTTTGACTGCATGATGCAGGCTGTAGGTGCAGCCTCTCATACTAAAGTATAATTCTCTCCATGAGGCTGGCATAGTCACCTAGACTGAGTGTACTGAAGCTTCAAAATCTAGTATACGTATATATATAAATAAATCGCCGGTATGTATAGTATAGCAGGCTGGTTAACGCAACTCCACGTCTAAAGCGCGTATCTTGCGTACGGTCCTCAGCCGATATGAATGTACAGTGGCGGATTTACCCTAAGGCCCGGTAGGCCCGGGCCTTAGGGCGGCCAGATTTAGGGGCGGCCCCAATCGTGTCAAAAAACTTATTATGGCGTATGGCGGGCGGGCTGCATTGCATGGTGCAATCTAAACCGCATCCTTAAATATTTAATTTTTAAAGACAATTGTTATGGAAATATTAAGAACGAAATATTTTTCTCTGATAATTGTCTCGACGCCGGATATATCTCATGTAGACCAGCTCACTTACGTAATCAGATATGTCCTGCATAATGGATTACCTGTAGAACGTTTCCTTAAGTTCATTCCA
Organism: Cerastis rubricosa; assembly: GCA_949152445.1. Lineage (NCBI taxonomy): Eukaryota > Metazoa > Arthropoda > Insecta > Lepidoptera > Noctuidae > Cerastis > Cerastis rubricosa. Next base: position 17,406,375 of record OX424532.1, read on the forward strand.
AACACAGGCTATAAATCACAACAAATGACAAATGTTGTTACCTCAACTTTAAGTGAATTGGGAATTGACATTTCAAACTGCCGAGGGCAATCCTATGGCAACGCAGCTAACATGTCAGGCATATACAACGGCCTACAAGCTAAAATAAAATTCTCCCCTTGCTGAGTATGTTCCCTGTTCAGCACACTCGCTCAATTTAATAGGTTAATATGCAGCTGAAATCAGCCAAGAGGCTTGTTCGTTCTTTTCTTTACTCCACGAGTTGTACAATTTTTTTGTAGCGTCAACTCAGCGTTGGGAACTCCTTCAAACCCAAGTTTAGCAATCACTCGTTTGTCAGCTCGAGCAGACGCATGCAAAAGTTTACGCGAATCGTGGAATGAAATCCATAAACCGTTAGTTACCATCGAAAATGATACACAACAGGGCGTCTACTCTCTATGCACGAAACCCGTTGTCACGGCCGAACTTTCGGGCGTTTCCTACTCCGCAGCATCAACGGACATAACATTAGTTCGGGGCCCGTACTAAGAATGAATGACAACTCGATTTGACAGTTGTGCCTACTCGCTAAGTGTTTTTGTCCGTTCGTAATATTGAATTTGACAGTTGTTACGACGGATTGTTATGTCATTTGATACGACATGAAAATAGTTATCGTTTTGTCGACGAAAGTTAAGTTTTTTGAGAAAATCGATACTGTGGGTGCTTTTTAATGCTCGAAGAAGCTCTACAGGAAGATCGAAGGCGATGCCGTCGATTATCTTGCACTAAAACTTTCATTTGGCGAGTATTCCCGATGTTGAATTCACGGGAACTAATGGCTCATACGGAAAATATTGAAACATCTAGGGGAGGATCTATCACCTCCAAGAATGAAGGTAGGTAGTGGTTTGATCCAAGTATCAAGGACTAAGCTCTGCAAATTATTGAGTTGTATTACCAATCAGTCCCACCTATTTACTGTTGTTTTTGTTTACTTTTAGGTCTTTGCTGCTCTCAATTTTCATCAAACTCCTTAGCAAGGGCTAAGAGTGACAGACATATTCGTGCAATTGCTGAACAAGGGACTATGGAAATAGGTGAAAGACTATGTATACTATGGAAATAGGTAAGTACTTATGCAGTCTTCTAAGAAAACCACACTTCTAATAATAAAATGTCAATAACTTTGTATTTAAATTATTGATTGATTCTAAAAGAGTAACCATGGAGTTTCTTGCCGGTTTTTCTCCATAGGAAACAACCAACCCGAACCAAGCATATTTTTGTCTGTGTTTTATAAGTGCCCGTGTAGTCCTATGTAAAATAAAAACATTTTGATTTTGATAGGTACTTACATATAATAAATATTTTAAAAACTGTTTATTTTGCTTACAGGACATAATGGGTGTTGGGACTGGAGGAAGATTCTGATATAAGTAAAAATAAAGATTTACACAATAAAAGCATTGTTTTTCATAAATGGAGACTTTTTTTTTATTAGACACCAATAAAATTGAAAAAGAAAATACAATCAACAATACACTATTACAAGCAAAACATATTTCCTTTATCAAATCATTTAGTTGCATAGAATGTATGTATTATAGAAAAGAATAGAATAGAAACAATAAAGTTTTTCTGACATACTGGGAGCCCGGTACATTCTGCCTGAGTATTGGCTTACAATATTTAACAAATGTCAGTATCAATAAGATTATGGGTAAAATTATGAAATAAAATGATTACCATATTATCAAATTATTTTAACAAGATAGATTATACACTATTACAAGCAAAACATATTTCAATACTCAATTATTTATTGCATTCCATATGTGTACAAAGATGTTATTAAATAAGAGAGTTTGGACCCTGTCTGGCACAGCAACATTAGGAGAGAGGATAGCCCTCTTTCTCTCAGTAACTCACTCAACTGTATTATTATAAATTAATGGATCAAACCATTTATTTGCATAGAATGTAGATATTGCACAAAAAAGTTTTCTGAAATACAGTGAGCCGGGTACATTCTGCCTGAGTTTTGGCATGGAATATTTAACAAATGTTAGTATCAATAAGATTATGAAATTATAAGATTACAATACTATCAAATTATTTTAACAAGGTAGATTATACACAATAGTAGATATCAAATAATGACATAACAAAATTTTACTGATGAAATGACATACATATTCAGAAAACACATTACAAATAATATTTTTTGTATCAAAAAAGCATTGTTTATTTTCAATTTTTTATGCTGTTTGTTAGTTTATATTATTTATATTATTGGACCCATGCAAAAAACACTTTTTCTAAGTAGTGCTGTTTTATAACCACCGATAACTTGAATATTGAAGTTAAGACTTCAATATATATAATTATTGCAACAAACTTAGTTTCAATCAATCAATCACTTTTATTCTCAGGCATCAAAGGGCCATAAATACAATCTACAAAATAATCTTTTATGATTACTAAACTAATACATGTTGAACACATTTACAAAAAACTATTGTAGCTTGGTCTGCCACATATTGCGCTGAGCTGAGAAATTGTATAGCCTTGCGCCAAAATACCGATACACGATCCCCTGCAGCCAAAATTCCTCCTGCATAAAAGCCTTGAGGTGGAGTATTGTGAACTTGTGACACGCACCACACAAGACTTGAAGTTAATCTTGAGGCACGATTATAAGCTCTCCACTCTTAAAGTGAACTTGGTGTTGCCCCTTATATACTCCACGACCTTCTCTGGCGTCGTGGTATGATGTAGATGGGACATGTAAAGCTGCGCCGATGGAATAGCCGGACGCAACAACTAATCGGACCTGTCAATGCGGTACCGCACTGATGCGAGTAGGCTTCTTCTTCCTCGTTTACACACGCATGCAGTCTTCTTTATCAGGCTGTCCTCGGCTTGATACTGGTGGCAACGCGCTCCGAGGACCCTGGCACCCGTGGTGTGTTTTGGTTGCCGCTGATATTGCAATAACGGCGGCCGATTAAGCACGTCCCGGTGTTGATGTGTAATCATTCAATTTATTACGGAAAGTTCCCGTGTCGTATTAATAAAGCGAATTAAGTATATTTCAAAATTTGTAAACAAAAAATTGACACTTCATTAAAACAACATTGCTGTCAACAAAAGAAAAAAGGCAAAGGTATTAACAGTATAAAGCCTCAATCCGGACGAAAATGGCAAAAATAGTTCAATTCTTCATATAAAGACATAGTAAAAGGAATTTATTTTAAATTTGGTCATTTTCTAACAATAACAATGTCATTTTTTTTGTTTAAAATCATCAAAATCATAAAGTAAGTAAACCGGTAATGGACCGGTAAAATAGCCCAACTCTATCGCCATTTTTCATTCGTTCACTAATATTGTCTACGGTCCCGTTCGTAGCTCGTGAATCCGTTGTCACTAGGGAGTAGGGTTTATTTCTTAGTGACGGACGTCTTTAGTACGGGCCCGTGTCTTCGTTGACGGAGTTAGAGAGTAGACCCCCAGAAGAGAGCCATTATATGCGAAGCAAGAGGTATTCGTTTGAAACTGGGGGTCTACTCTCTAACTCCGTCAACGAAGACACGGGCCCGTACTAAAGACGTCCGTCACTAAGAAATAAACCCTACTCCCTAGTGACAACGGATTCACGAGCTACGAACGGGACCATAGACAATATTAGTGAACGAATGAAAAATGGCGATAGAGGTGGGCTATTTTACTGGTCGATTACCGGTTTACATATTTTGTGGTTTTCAAGCTTTTAAACGGAAATTATTATTGTTATTGTTAAAAAACCACCACATTTTTAACATTATACTTTTTATTATGTCGTTATTTATAGAATTTAACTATTTTTGCCATTTTTGTCCGGATTGAGGCTTTATACTGTTAATACCTTTGCCTTTTTTCTTTTGACAGCAATGTTGTTTTACTGAAGTGTCAATTTTTTGTTTACAAATTTTGAAATAAACATAATTCGCTTTAATAATACGACATGGGAACTTTCCGTAATAAATTGAACGATTACACATCAACACCGGGACGTGCTTAATCGGCTGGCGTTATTGCAATATCAGCGGCAACCAAAACACACCAGGGGTGCCAGGGTCCTCGGAGCGCGTTGCCACCAGTATCAAGCCGAGGACAGCCTGATAAAGAAGTCTGCATGCGTGTTTATACGAGGAAGAAGAAGAAGCCTACTCGCATCAGTGCGGTACCGCATTGACAGATCCGATTAGTTGCTGCATCCGGCTATTCCATCGACGCAGCTGTACGTGTCCCGTCTACATCACACCACGACGCCAGAGAAGGTCGTGGAGTATATAAGCAGCAACACCAGTTCACTTTAAGAGTGGAGAGCTTATAATCGTGCCTCAAGATTAACTTCAAGTCTCATGTGGTGCGTGTCACAAGTTCACAACACTTCATCTCAAGGCATTTATGCAGGAGGAATTTCTCAACTCAGCGCAATATGTGGCCGACCAAGCTACAATAGTTTTTTGTAAATGTGTTCAACATGTATTAGTTTAGTAATCATAAAAGATTATTTTTAACCGATTGTATTTATGGCCCTTTGATGCCCGAGAATAAAAGTGATTGATTGATTGAAACTAAGTTTGTTGCAATCATTTAAGACTTCAATAGTCAAGTTATTGGTGGTTATAAAACAGCACTACTTAGAAAAAGTGTTTTTTGCATGGGTCCAATAATATTAAATAAACTAACAAACAGCATAAAAAATTGAAAATAAACTCAATGCTTTTTTGATACAAAAAATATTATTTGTAATGTGTTTTCTGAATATGTATGTCATTTCATCAGTAAAATTTTGTAATGTCATTATTTGATATCTACTATTGTGTATAATCTACCTTGTTAAAATAATTTGATAGTATTGTAATCTTATAATTTCATAATCTTATTGATACTGACATTTGTTAAATATTGCATGCCAAAACTCAGGCAGAATGTACCCGGCTCACTGTATTTCAGAAAACTTTTTTGTACAATATCTACATTCTATGCAAATAAATGATTTGATCCATTAATTTATAATAATACAGTTGAGTGAGTTACTGAGAGAAAGAGGGCTATCCTCTCTCCTAATGTTGCTGTGCCAGACAGGGTCCAAACTCTCTTATTTAATAATAACATCTTTGTACACATATGGAATGCAATAAATAATTGAGTATTGAAATATGTTTTGCTTGTATTAGTGTATAATCTATCTTGTTAAAATAATTTGATAGAATGGTAATCATTTTATTTCATCATTTTACCCATAATCTTATTGATACTGACATTTGTTAAATATTGTAAGCCAATACTCAGGCAGAATGTACCGGGCTCCCAGTATGTCAGAAAAGCTTTATTGTTTCTATCCTATTCTTTTCTACAATACATACATTCTATGCAACTAAATGATTTGGTAAAGGAAATATGTTTTGCTTGTAATAGTGTATTGTTGATTGTATTTTCTTTTTCAATTTTATTGGTGTCTAATAAAAAAAACGTCTCCATTTATGAAAAAACAATGCTTTTATTGTGTAAATCTTTATTTTTACTTATATCAGAATCTTCCTCCAGTCCCAACACCCATTATGTCCTGTAAGCAAAATAAACAGTTTGTAAAATATTTATTATATGTAAGTACCTATCAAAATCAAAATGTTTTTATTTTACATAGGACTACACGGGCACTTATAAAACATCAACAAAATTATGCTTGGTTCGGGTTGGTTGTTTCCTATGGAGAAGAACCGGCAAGAAACTCCATGGTTACTCTTTTAGAATCAATCAATAATGTAAATACAAAGTTATTGACATTATATTATTAGAAGTGTGGTTTTCTTAGAAGACTGCATAAGTACTTACCTATTTCCATAGAATACATAGTCTTTCACCTATTTCCATAGTCCCTTGTTCAGCAATTGCACGGATATGTCTGTCACTCTTAGCCCTTGTTAAGGAGTTTGATGAAAATTGAGAGCAGCAAAGACCTAAAAGTAAACAAAAACAACAGTAAATAGGTGGAACTGATTGGTAATACAACTCAATAATTTGCAGAGCTTAGTCCTTGATACTTGGATCAAACCACTACCTACCTTCATTCTTGGAGGTGATGAACCTCCCCTAGATGTTTCAATATTTTCCGTATGAGCCATTAGTTCCCGTAAATTCAACATCGGGAATACTCGCCAAATGAAAGTTTTAGTGCAAGATAATCGATGGCATCGCCTTCGATCTTCCTGTAGAGCTTCTTCGAGCATTAAAAAGCACCCACAGTATCGATTTTCTCAAAAAACTTAACTTTCGTCGACAAAACGATAACTATTTTCATGTCGTATCAAATGACATAACAATCCGTCGTAACAACTGTCAAATTCAATATTACGAACGGACAAAAACACTTAGCGAGTAGGCACAACTGTCAAATCGAGTTGTCATTCATTCTTAGTACGGGCCCCGAACTAATGTTATGTCCGTTGGTGCTGCGGAGTAGGAAACGCCCGAAAGTTAGGCCGTGACAACGGGTTTCGTGCATAGAGAGTAGACGCCCTGAAACGTTTTGAAACGGCTATCTTGACTGTTTTTTGGGGATGTTTACTGGACCGCATTAACGCCACAAGTAAAAAGCTTCAGAGTGTGGAAATTGACATTACCGTTGTCATAGAACTCTATGAGGTACTAATACATTTTATTGGCAAAACACGTAATAATTTTGATGAGTTTGAGGACAACGCCAAATAATTGTCCATTCCTTGTGAATATGAAAGAGATTTTAGACGCAATAAAAAGCGTAAGCTAATTCCTGGCTAAACATTAGCTAAAGAGATGCAACAAACAAATGTCGCGAAGATTTTAGAATTAATACTTTTTTGTCATTTGTGGAGGTCAGATAGGCAGTCGCTTCATGTAAAATACTGGTACTACGCTGCATCCGGTTAGACTGGAAGCCGAACCCAAGATAGTTTGGGAAAAGGCTAGGCAGATGATGTCATAATTGACAGATAATCAGCAGAATTAAAAAAACGGCGAGATGCGTAAACAGTGCTTAACAATTTTTTTATTTTTTTTTATTAATCTGACAAAATTAAGCGCGTCAGAAATCAAAGAAAAGGCCAAAGCATTGCAAATAATTTATTCTACTGACTTAGAAAACGATTTTTCAGAAGAATGTCTCCATTTCCGTGCTCAATGCACTATAAAAATGAAGATCGGTACGTCTACCATGAGTTGTCATAGTTAGATCGCTTGACGTAACTGCAATAGTTCCGTCAATACGCAAATACTATAGTTAGCTTTTTCAATTGTACCATGAGCTGTGTTGGTGCTTACTACTAATGTCATAGTTACAACTACACAGTGTTGTTATGTTGGCATCATTTTATGAAACGATGCTCACTTCACATTGCATATTTTCATCTCTTTTCAAATAATGTACGATGATAGAGACAAAAGACAGGTCATATGGTACTATTATCCAACAAAATGTAGAAAGTCGCCTGACTCACTCTTCTCAATGAAATCTAATGCAGCCCAAATTTATTCGTGTTACGACGGTTCATCAGCTTGGTGTCCGTTATGCAAGAAATCACACAAATTCTCAAAAGCTTCTTTGGTTAACTATAAAGTTACCCAAACCTGGTATCACTTAAAGTTTCAAGTGGATTTCCAAGTAGAACACGCATCTCACTTTGAAACTTTTTTTGTTTGCGTCGTTCATTTTCTAATTCGGCAATGGCTTACATTTCCCATATCTTCCCGTGGGAGTCGTAAGAGGCGACTAAGGGACTTGCCAGAGAATGGGCAGCAGCGTTCTCTATGCTTTTGTAACAACCGTACTGCGATCGCCAACCCGCCTGCCAAGCGTGGCAATTATGGCAAAACTCCCCTTCTTGGGGGAGGCCTATGTCCAGCAGTGGACGTCTTGTAACGGTTAGGACTACGCAGGGTAGGATGCGTAGGGCGCTGACAAGTAGGTAGGTAGGTTGTTGTTCAGTAAAACAGCCGGACTAGTTAATACATATATTTAGACTATGCTAGGTCGCGGGTACGCTGTCACTGAGTTCTGTTCCGTTCACTATCACTGTAATTAACCGGAGGGTACCGTCCCTTGGCAGCACGTGCAGACGTGGGGGGCCTGTCAGTACAGGCTCAGCAGTAGACCTCCGGAACTGTAGCGGCCAGGGTTGCGCAGGGTAGACTGCGCAGGCACCGGCTCACGTGGCGGTAGGCCGCAGGTGAGCAGGCCAAGACCTGGTCAGCGCACTGGCACAGCAGTGGGTAGCTTGCTTAGCTGGCGAGCGTAGGCAGCGTGTAGGAGCAGGCAAGGGTACAGCAGTAGGTAGCGTGCTTGGTAGCGCGCTTAGGTAGCGCGTGTAGCGTAGGCAAGGGTACAGCACTCAGCCTGAGCGAAGAGCCCCTAAAACCGGGGCTCACACTCACAGAATCTTGAGGTCAGAGAATAACTTCCTTCAGCTAAGCCAGCGGAAAAGAAATGCTCGAGCCATAGCGACCTGTCAAAAACTAGAGTTGTACCGCGTTTTTAGTGAGGTCCCTAGTTACTTACTAATAGTGACATTTTAGAATCACTCGACTAATTTCAGTTGAGAACCTCACAACGCTACAGTCTTTTGGCTGAAATGATGATGATGATAACATTTCCCACACAAAAAGTGATCTATTAAACATTATAATTAAAAAATAACAAAATTGATCGCAAACTATAGTCTTTTCACGGAACAAAATGTCGGTGAGTGCTGCAACTACAATAGTAATAGTTCGTTACTATGACATTTGTCAAATTTGTAACTCATGGTACAAAATTCTAAGCAAATGAAGCCCAAACTACAGTCGCTGTAGTATAGTTTACTACACGGTGACGTAGGATAGATAACTATGTGACTCATACTGCGCATTTTAGTACCCAACTATCCGCTAGAGGCGCTGTAAAAGTTTTCATACATTTTTTTAACTACAGACGCTAGCTTGTACAGATTGTTAAAACTCATGGTAGACGTACGGAACAGTGCTGTCAGTTTGTTGAAATAGTTACAAAATGAAGGTCTTCATAGCATTTACCCAAACGTGGATATTGCTCTTCGTATGTGTCTGTACTCCCGCCAGTAACTGTTTTGGAGAACGATCGTTTTCTTGTTTACGACGAGTTAAAAATTATTTACGCGTAACAATGATGGACCAAAGGTTAAACGATCTTGCTTTGCTTATTAAAGAAGCTGATTTTTTAAGGAAATTGGATTGCGAAGGTTTTGTTAATGATTTTGCTGCACATAAGTGCAGGCGGGTTTTGTAACACATTGTATAACACTTATTATATATTATCTTGTACTCTGAACTTGTAGTTAAAGAAATAAAACCTAAAACCGTTTAAATGTTTTATTTAAATGTACAATTATTTCTGAGACCTCGTTAAATATTAGAAATTAGTAGCTATTATTATTATCGTTTATTATAGTAAACTTATAGTTACTTTTACCCACACTTGCGATAACAAGTAGCTCCGTACAAATGAATTGTGTTTATTTAGATATTCAAATTCGCAATTTAACCTCTAGGTCCCGGCCGTTCCATTTATGGAACGGACGGACATTTGCCTTGAGCCTCGCCGTTCCATTTATGGAACGGCTCGAACGAGCAAACTTAAACGCTAATATAAAAAAAAGTAAATTTCTAAATCGTTCTGTCAAAATTTACCTCTATGGTCAACTAGTAGTCGATTCAAACAAAATTAATCGTTAGTAATACTAAACGGCACAACATTATTAAAAAAAATATAGAAACTCGTCTATGTCGAATGTCAAACGGCAATGGCAACCCGTGTTATTATGTTTGGAAAAGTGTTGTTTTTGTGAGATATACGTTGTAAAACTTTGGTAAGTAAATGTATAGTATGTTATAAGTGTATAATGCAACTTTTTAGATAGTCATTTGCTTGAAAAAATAACAAAAAAATTATGATTTGAGCCAACAAAAAATCCTTTGTTGTGAAGTTTGTAAGTCGAAATAAAAAAAAAAAATTTGACTCTTGAACCATGTAAAATGGTCTTGGAAACAATAGTAGCAAAGAAAAAATAGTGATAATTCATTATTTCATGTATTCGAGGCATATCTATTCATATTTATTGATATTTCAAGTATTTTCATGCTTTGAACAGCGGAATTCTAAAATGGCCGATTCTAACAAGAAGTTTGAGTTAGGATCTTATAAGAATAATGTATGTAGGACTCCTAAAAAACACTGTCATTAGATTACTTGTATATTTGTGATGTTAGATATAAATTTTCGTGTAAATTGAATGAGTAGTTTTACCAAACAAAAATAAGCAACGAAAACAGACGTATTTGCTGCGACCTCTCTCATATCTATGGGATATGTATAATTCTCAAGTAGTTCTAAAAGAGTTGGTTATTATTAATAAATGGCCCCGTTCATCACGAACCCGACACTGTTTACCGTTTAAGATTAGAGCTAATATAACTCGAGTTATAAGTGTTTATCTTTACGATATCGGATGACTCACGCAATGGCGTAATCAAGGGGCCCCCGAAGGGTTTCACGCGGGGTTTTACTGTTACGCGCGAAAGGACAGTGAGGTTAAGTGTTGAAAGTTGATACTACTCGTGTAAAAGTTATCATAACCAAGTATGCCAAGTTAGCAGAGTATATTAGAGCAAATAACTATTTGTAACAACTTAATTAACTTAACAGCCATATTCTTGCGAAATAAAACTATTTATTTTTTCCTAAATTTCTTTCGGCAATAAAGTAATTTCATTATGTAGTCTATTATGGTGGATGCTGAGAAAGGGGCGGCTGATGGCTTGGGGCCTAGGGCGGCCCAGACTGCAAATCCGCCACGGTGTATGTACGCGCATAACTTCCGAACGACTGCACCAAAATGCAGTGGAGTGTATAAAATGAATATAATAGAAGTAAAGTAGGTACAATGACTGTTGGTAAACGTATAGAGTGCGCGCGCGTGCCGCCGTCAGAGATTAGTTGCGAAGTGGAGTGGATAACCCGCGTCCCGCACGCCGTAGGTACCTCTTGCCGCCCGGAGCCGGAGGTGCCCAGATATCCTGCCCAAGTTGAGGAAATCAAGTGAGAGGAAGTGGGCAGACTTTGTACGCCCGCAGCACCGTTCCTCTCTTCGTCTTCAGCACCACTACCCGTGTGGTCCCGTCGCAGCCAGAGAAGACGCCCCAGTGGTCACACCAAGTGCAAGGGCGGTTGGTCTTTCTCCTTGATGAGTACCAGTAAAGTAATAGTAGTACTTAGGTAGGGGTCAGTAATTGCAAGTTGGCCTGTTGACGATGTCCATTTTGTTTTTTGCTGGAGCAGAGAAACATTGTGATCTGCTTTTTAGTAGCGCTCCAGCCGCCCGATGTTGAGATCAGTAACCTATGAATGCGGAACAGATATTGGCAGGCCCAATTATGAAATGTCCCTATTTCCAGGAGTAAACACGGAAAAATCTAGAGGATCAGTGGAAAGAGGGGTAAGAGGACAGGAATTTAAGAGAGCCTCTATTTGAGTTAAGCACGTGGCCATCTCCTCTTATGTGAAGGGTGCTAAGCTTAGAACTCTAAGTGATGCTTTGTAGATTTGACGGCAGCTTCAGCAATGCCGTTGAAGTGGGGGGAGTATGGAGGCGCAAAAGAAAATTTGATGCCTTGTTGAGCCACATCAGACACGAGATTCGAGGCTTGTAAAAACTTACGTAACATTGCAAGTACCTATAAAGTTTGTCCCATTATCGGACAAGATGCTTTTGGGTTTACCACGACGAGCCACGAAACGGTTAAAATCAGCCATGTAGGCTTCTTTCGTAAGGTCTGTAACAAGCTAGTAATATTTGAATATCTTTGGTATTTTGTAATTATTGAACGAAGGATACAATGTCAATTATGTCATTTAAAACATAATTTGACAGCTAATCGACAATCGACCGACACTGACAGTGACACTTTGCTTTTTGAGTTTTTGAGAATATTTACTGATTGAATTCATTGAATGAATTTCGTAAACTCGTAAAAATAAATGCTATAATGGTAATATCTTATTAATTATGTGCATTCGTTTTTTAAGCTCAATACGAAGAACAACAGTGATTCGTAGTCTTTCCAAAATCATGGCTTCGCGGCAGTCAAGTGACATAGCAAAGTTTAGAGAAGACTTGAAATCGGCAAAAGATGTAGTATTCTTATCTGGCGCCGGTATCAGCGCAGAATCTGGTATACCAACGTTTCGCGGTGCAGGTGGATACTGGAGGAAGTATCAAGCATCAGCTCTGGCTACTCCTGGAGCTTTTAGATCCAGCCCAAGCTTGGTGTGGGAGTTTTATCATTATAGACGAGAAGCTGCAGCTAAGGCACTGCCTAATGCCGTAAGTTCAAGATCGTAAATATTTTGTCATCATACATAATAAGCTCACCTTAAACCTTTATTTCTAATGTTGAACTGAGACCAGAAATCCGCCCCTAAGATGACCCACTGACCCAAATTTTTAATACAACATTCTTATCCTGTTTTGCCATCATGATGTCATCTGCTTGCCTTTTCCCAACTATTTTGGTTCCGGTTTCCAGTCTAACCGGATGCACCTGAATAACAGTATTTTACATGGAGCATCTGTTTGTATTTCATCATGTAAAACAATAATGAAAGATTTGATTCAGTCTATTCTTCAATTCCTCAAATTACCTGTTAGAACACCTGTTCAAACTGACAGATGACATGAGAAAAACCCACTCCTTTTAATAACCAATGAAAAAAAAAACTTTTGTATCCTCATTAAATACTCTTTTTTGCTTTCAGGGCCACATAGCCATAGCTCAGTATGAAGCCAACTATGGAGCAGATAAAAAAATAACAGTAATCACACAGAATGTGGATGGATTACATGCTAGGGCTGGCACTAAGAACCTGATTGAGCTGCATGGGAACCTGTATAAGACTAGGTGCACTAAGTGCAAAGAAGTCTTGGTCAACAATGATAGTCCGATCTGTGAGGTAAGTCTTCTTCATTAAATGTTGATTGTACTCAAAAGTTGTCCAACCAGTACTGTATGTAACCACTTACAGCTCTAGTTTAAATCCTGGAAGGTACAGGATGAGCAAGAAAGGTAAGTATTGTTGAATGATCAAAGGCCAAGTAAGAGGGGAAAGGAAATAATGAGATAGGTAACTGTTGATGGATATGTAAAGAAGATGCACGGCTTTGCACAGGACCCCAATCAATTTCAAATTATAACTAGATAATAATGACTTAGATTACAGAGAGGAAGCTTGTGTCCCAGCTCTGAAAACATTAAAAGCTGAGTATGCTTGGCTTTGCTTGTTCTCTGTGCTTTTGTAACAACCATACTGCAATCGCCAACCCGCCTGCCAAGCGTGGCGATTATGGCAAAACCCCCCAAAATGTCAATGTGGCGACACTTGGGGAGGCCTATGTCCAGCAGTGGACGTATTTAGGTCTGAAATGATGAATGATGCTTGGCGTGTTGTCGTGATAAGGTCTAAAACTGGATGAAAATTGGATTTTCAGATCTTTGTACTTACCCTGTTGGTTGTTTTTTAAATATTCATTCATGTTTGCAGGCTCTAGCAGGTAGAGGTGCTCCAGAAGAAGATGTGTCTGGTTCTGATATCCCTGAGAAGTTACTGCCGCACTGTAAGAAGCCTGACTGTGGTGGTCTACTGAGACCACATATAGTTTGGTTTGGAGAGAATTTGGATCCTGCTGTCTTGGAAAAAGCTCGTAAGTTAAATGAGTTTTAACTAAGATTGAATGTAATCATTTATTATTATAAACATAGGATCCAAGGTGATGGTGAGACCTTTAATATTTAAGGTGAAACATACAGTCTGCTCATGGCCTTCTTCCAAAAAGAAAATCCACCTATCCTGCTGTCACTTTTTACTATTGTTTCAAATGATCTCCAAGTGTTACCAAAAACTAAACCAAAATTGAATCCTGAGTGATTTAGCTCATATTCTAGCTAGTCTACCATTTAAAATATATATTTGAATTCTTTACTGTCTGTGCAAAAGTCACTTAACACTTTCACAGCCAAGTTCAAATAATGAATACATTTACATTCAGTTAGTTGTATGTCGAAATCTATAGCTACGTATAATGACGACTCGGGAGGCGGGTTGTGGGTTCACTAACGAATTATTGTTCGACCAATATGCTGGGTGCTTAGCACCGAAAGTGTTAACTAGCCTTTTGAATAGTGATGTTCAAAACCGCTGTAAGGCAATCGCACGCTGTAGACTACAAACTAAAAATAAATAGCGCGCTATTTTATACGCTATCATTATAACACGCTATCACATAACTCGGCAGCAATCTAAACGCGGAGACATCACCGTTTTATTCGGCCACGCGCTAAATGGACGTAATGAACTAATGACGCGTGGTGAATGTTATCTCGCTACGCGCTGCACTGTACACGAAAGAATATGTATATTAAATTAATATCTCATGAATCGTAAAAGATCAATGACATACGTAATTATTAATTATTTACACAATTCAACTAAAATGAGAAGATCGCGATTCGCGAGAGTCGTGTTTACATCACAACATACATAGCGTATTAACAGGAAACGCAACGCAGGCCGAGACTAATAAACGCTAATAATTGCTATCCTGTTCTGGCCCCGCTGTCGCGGTCAGCGCGCGAGCGGCGCGAGTTATAGTAAACGTTATAATGATAGCGCGAAGCCCGAGCCGATATAACAAATGTTATACGTTGAGTACAAATAGCGCGCTATATTTTGGCGCTATACGTTATATTAACCACCACTACTTTTGAACACCAGAGCATAAACGCACGTGCATGCCCTCCACGCCAAGCCACAAATTCACCAGAAATACTTACAATTAAAAAAAGGGATTTCATAAGTATTGTAAACTTATTTCTTTATAAGACATTTAATATTTAAGCAACACGGATCACATTTAAAAGATATATAATTAAACACACAAAAGTAATGATTTAAATGCTTATTTCGTGTTATAATGCACTACATTTTTTGTCACATATTTGTGTCGTTAGCGTACAGGGCACGCACTTGCTTGTCACGTATATGTGACAATGGCGTTCAAAAGGCTAGATGGCATGACAGGAACAAGTGAAGAGCAGGGGAGGCAGGACAAAGGACATTAAGTTTCGTTCAGTGAGTTCCACTGGTATATTTAAATATTTTTTCAATTTCAGAAACAGCTATGAACAGCTGCGACTTATGCCTAGTAGTGGGAACTTCATCAGTAGTATATCCTGCAGCTATGTTCGCGCCACAGGCTGCCGAAAGAGGCGCGATTGTAGCAGAGTTCAACTTAGAACCCACACCTGCTACATCAGACTTTCAGTATTACTTTGAAGGACCTTGTGGCACTACTCTACCGCCAGCTTTGGCTGCTTTGTAAGCTAGCTGGCTAAGTATTGCGAATATTAAACGTCTATCGCTTAACTAGAATAGTGCCAGAGTTTGGTGCGAAGGGTGTGGTAACGTCAGGGGCATAGCTACCGCTGTATCAACCATATCAATGATACGGAGTAACGACTTGACTCATTGCAGTCCAAAGAGCCAGAATTTTTCGGGCTCGCTTCGCTTACTTTCGCTGAAGGCTATACCTGTGTGAGCCACGATTGTACGCGCGCTCTTATTATCTTAGTAAAATCAATGACAGCTTAAGAGATGCAAGTCACGATGCTATATCAATATATATATATCTTTTCGGCATTTACCGCGATCGGTTTCGTTGGGCCCCCAAAATTTTTGATATAGGTCCCAATTAGGACTAGCTACGCCACTCGGTAACGTGTCGCGTGTAGCTCATTATATAGGCATATATTCAATAAAAAAATAGGCCTTTTGGTATATTTTGAAGATTTAATTGGTGTTTGCTGTCTATTATAAATTAGAATATCTGTGATAGTGGATTATGTATAACAACGTATCTCAATAAGTTTAGAATTTGGATGTTTCATTACTCTATATTATAGGACTAGTAAATAAGAGAACAAACTATGTAAATATGTAAAAAAAAAATATTTATTCCCATTATTTTGTTTAACAATAAATATCATTAATTTAAGCAGTTCTTTGTTATTTTTCTTTGTGTCTTGCAAAAAACTTAGCAACGTTTCCTATTGTCATTCCGAAATTGCAATTTGACATCAGCGATTTCTGTAACAAGAATAATACATTGACTTTTAGACACCATTTAGCTCGCTGTGCCTCTGGCTTCAGAGGTATTTTGATATCTTACTGCATATTAAGTAAGATAATAGATTTAACAAACAATGACATTGTTCTAAGATTGCAATGGGTTCCATCTCATGTAGGTTTGACAGGCAACAAAGAGGCTGATAGATTAACTAAGTTAGCGGTTACTCAGGGTCAAGAATTTTATGTAGTACCTAATTATTTAGAACAACTTCTTGCAAAAGAGTTTGTTATGATAGGTTTAAAGAATATTTAGATGAACGAATATTTTGAAGGGTATCTGGTATAAAACTAATCAATATCAGCCACTACAAATTCCGTGGTTAGCAAACCACGGAATTCGTAGTGGCTGATATTAGCTAGATATAGCTAGATATTATATTAGGTGATATTTTTTGCTTCATAGACTGCGCTCTGGTCACTACCTTTCTCGGAAGTTTGGTTTTTTGATGAAGAAAGTAAATTGTCCCAATTGTGAAACATGTGGAACGGTTGAAGGTGTTCACTATATACTTGTAGAGTGTACTAAGTACAAGAAGGAAAAAGAAACTCTGTTCAGTTCATTAAAATTATTAGACATTATACCAGTCCATATGTTCAGGTTTTAGCGCAACCTTCAACGGAGATAGCAATTCTCCTTGCTGAGTATTTTTTAGAAAAATTATAATATATATTGTATATGTAGTTTAGTTTAGTTAGAATAGGTTTAGTTATCATGAGACTGACTTGCCTTTGAGGATAAAAGCCTCCAATAAAAAACAAAAAATCATTTAGACACTCTTCATGTGTGTATATTTTATTGCTAATTTACCTGCACAAATGAAGGTAAAGCAGACATGGTTTGAGGTCTTGAATATCTTTCGTCTACCAATAACACGCAAGCGTAATCATTAGCATGTCTGACTGCTCTGCCTGTAACAATATTTTCAAGTTTAGAATATATATCGATATATGTGTATGCTACGTGGGTAATCCAATGGTCCTGTTGGTTTCTAAAAAGGTTACATAAGCTCAGCGCAACCAAGGGCCAGTGTAGACAAGATGATTTTTTTGCCATGGGATAATGCACCTTATCCTCAGAAGCATACTTGAAGTTGGACAAACCCTACCACTTGCACGCTCCAGCTTTTTTGCTGAAAAATATCTTTGCTAAGGGGGTTTAGAATCATTGCTGAATTCATTATCAGAGGTCGGAACTAGGTCGAGTTATTTGTGTACTAACACTGATTTCATACAGCGAAAGAATAAAGTGGATATGCCTCAAATCCCGAGATTAATTTTAAAGAGCAGAAAAATCCCGTGATTTATTAAATAAGAAAGTTATTTACTTAATTTAAACCATCCGACATCGGATGTCCGAAGTTGCAAAATCCCAATGCGCACACGCAAGTGAAGATCCATATTAATATCAATATTTCGATGGAAGTACAAAAATAACTCTACCTAATTCCGACCTCTGTCCATTATATTATGATATTCATTTACAGTTTGCATACCGGACCGTACATTAGTACGTAATATTTTATGTATTATATGCAACTATCAAGAAACATATCATCATCATCTGTCTAGCCTTTTCCCAACTATGTTGGGGTCGGCTTCCAGTCCGACCGGATGCAGCTGAATACCAGTACTTTACATGGAGCGACTGCCTATCTGACCTCCACAACCCAGTTGGTACTGGGTAATACGATACCCCTTGGTAAGACTGGTTGTCAGGCTTTCGGGCCTGTGACTACCAGTAACGACTATGAAAGACAGCCGAGACCAAGGTCTTAACTTGCTTTCCGAGGCTCGGAGGCAACTCGGTATGTAATGATCACCCATCCACAGATATACCTTGGCAAGCACAGCTTAACCTTGAAGATCGACCCTTACGGGTGTTATTATTTAACAATGAACTCCTTAAGAAGTAAATAAATACTAATATTATAAAGCTTGAAAAGTATTTTTGGTTGAACGCGCTAATCTCGGGAACTAATAGTGCGAATTGAAAAATTCTTTTGGTGTTGGATAGGCTAGGACATTTATCGAGGAAGGCTATAAGCTAAATAACATCACGCTATCACCAAAAGGAGCGGAGCATCAATAAAAAAAAATTCAAAAAAATATTCCTCAGACTAACTGACGCAGACAAAGTTGCGCGGGTCACCAGAAATTCTGTACTCACCAATACATTGGTTCACAGCTTTCATACACAAGTTCTCATAATAAATGTTACCGGCGCTACCGCCTGCGGTTTTGTTCAAATAGCTCATCTTTTCCTGTAACTCTGGTGATTTGACATTCGGGTAGGGCATGCCAATTACCATTACACATCGCCCAAGGTCGTCGCTGAAACATAAAAATGTATTTTTTTACAACTTGGTCTTCTTGGACTTTCTCTTTCGTTTATTCGATAGAATTTTAGTAATTACATTTTTTTGGCCAAACATGAACGTGATTCTCGATAGTTTAGGTAAGGTATGGAGTTACGCACATCCTGACCGTCATGTATAACTCCGTCTGTCTCTCTCTCAAAATGAAGGTAACACTAATACACTGCTATAAGAAGTGGAGTAACGCTGCCTGTCCACTGGTGCATAGAAAAAAGAAGAAGAGCAGAGCTGTGTAATTTCTAACCAACAGAAATGCATAAAATCAAAATCTACTCCGCTCATTTTATCCAATCCTATTGGTTAAAATTTGCACAGCTCTGGTCCTCTCTTCTCTTCTCCGCTCTAGTGGACAGGGAGCCTAAGAGCCAGGAAGGCAGGATTCTATTAATGATAGAAGTAATGTTACCTGAAGTTCAATCCTTCACTGAGTTTCCCGCCGACGACACTCAACAAAAGAGCCCCAGTCTGTTCTCCATCTTTACTTTTAACTGCTGATGCAAATTTATTTAGCACCTAAAAACAGTAGGTTAACATTTACAAGACACTTGCCACATTGAAAAGAAAGACGAAGAAAAAATCCCTCTGTCTAAGAGCAAAAACTATATATCCTTATCGTGTTTAAAATAATCAAACAATATTTCCCTTTTAAAATACCCACATATTTTAAATAATGTAGATAAACCTTATTTAAACAGCATAAGAGCCAAATTCCTCAAACTTACCTGATCAACATCAGATGCAGATTTGGGTTCACGGAATATGGTTTTCTTCTTAGTTATAGCCTCAATAACTTTGTTATTCTTCAAGTGGTCGTATACAGTTTGTTCGTACGAATATGAAGGTAGGAAGCATACAACACCACCTGGTACTATGCTGCAGATGTTTCTTAGAATGCGGCCTACTTCGCTTAACTGAAAAGAAATTCTCTACTTTAGAAAATTTATGTTATAGTGCGCGCGGAACTAGTTGGCCGTCGGCTACCGGCTGACTCATCTCGCTATTGCAATCTCATGTACGTTTTGTCTAAACTAGCCGGAAATTTCAACGCGTGTTGCCGTCGCGAAGTACGGCGCCGCATTGAGTAATGACAGCAAGCGCCTCCGGCTCTCCGTCGCACCGCTCACATACCTAAGGAGCGGCCAACTAGTTCCGCGCGCACTATAGCGACTCCATCATCATCTTCCTGCCCTTGTCCCATTAGATTTGAGGTGGGTGCAACACGGCATTGACGGCACGGTTGGCGCCGTGGTTGAGCTATCGACTGCTGCGCTCCGTGTTGCGGGTTCGATCCCCGCACGGAACAAATATTTGCATGATCTACAGATAGTTGTTCCGTGTCTGGCTGTTTGTGTATGTGAGTTTAAATGTTTGTAAAAGCACCCAAGATACAGGAGAAATTCCTAGTGTGGGTCGAATACGTTTTTTTTTTCCATTCTGCCCTGTCACGGCAACATTAACTGTTAGCGACTCCAATGGCCCTAAATATGCCACCCATCTGAGAGCAGCCGCGAATTGTGTGCGGTTGCGTTCTGGTGACACGTAACAATGTCTCAGCAATTTGTTTACATCGCAGTCGCTTTCGTAACACGTAGTAGCCGCGAACTAGAGATGGTGTGCGATTGGAGATGCCTATATCGATATGGGCCTCGAGCCTCGGTTTTACTTGAGTAATAGACTGCTGTAGGCTGATAAGGAATAATAATAATAGGAATAATAACTGAAGTGAAATGACATCTGTCAACGTTCCAACGTCGAAGACGAAATGGAAAAATCATGCGAAAATGGAATGATGTAATTCAATTTTACAATGATAACACGAGCTGCTACACGTCGCGCACGCCCACCATCCCCGGACTCGTCGCTGAGCTCCGCCCCGCCGCCGCCGGAACCCGGATCACCTGTGTCACCGGCAGCGGCAGTCGCATCGAGCTCCAGTGACGAGTATTTCTCCCCGCCGACGTCGCCAACACCTGTACGTCGCCCGGGGCGAGGCCGGCCACCGAAAAGCTTGGGACTTAGGGGCCAACCGGCCCCGAGCCGGGTCCCCGCTGCCGGTGGTTGTGTGCCGCGCATGAGATGGACTTATTCCATTAATGAAAACGTCATGCGCGCATACTATGGGTCTACAGAGGGGGGAACTAACCTCACTGCGTACCGTGTTAGGATGCTGTCTATGTTTCAGGAACTTGAACCGACTGTCAACGTTTCGGCCCAACGGTTGTCGGATCAGGTGCGGGTCATCCAACGCAATCACATGTTGGACGACGCCGCACTTGATAGGCTGCGCTCAGAGGTACTGAGCAACCGTATCATCTTGACTTCTTCACAAACCACGACACAAACAAGTTTCGCTGATGATGCCATTCCACCGCGGCCCAATTTTACTGTTGTAGAGGAAGATGATAGGGTTGCCACGGTAAGTAGCCAGTGCAACGACCGATTGAGGAGTGCTCTGGAAGATGCGCTTTGCGATTATCGATCCACTCCTGCCCAACTTAGGCCCCGATTACCACGGTTACCCATGCATAAGAAAAATAGGGCGCTGGTGTGTGCCTTGGACTCGCAACTCAAAAATATATTTGAGCATAGCGAGAACCTCGTTGATACGCACTCGATTTTGTATTGTGGGGCTGTAGCGGCTTGTCGTTTAGCTAACGTCAAATTCCAAAATTATGACGTAGCTACTCGACCAAAACCAGCCGTTCCAGCTTGGCAACGCAGGATTGAGTGCCGTATCGACGGGGCCAGGGTACTCATCGGCAAACTATACTGCTTCAGGGAGGGCAACACACGACCACGTGTGATGCGCTTTGTGAGGCGGGCATTCTCGGGGACTGGAATCAGCCCTCAAGAATACATGTCCCGTGTCACAGAGCGCATCGACTTCCTGAAGCAGAAAGTTTATGCATGGGCGAACCGTATTCGGCGGTATAAGCGCAGGGTTGATCGGTACTCGCAGAATCGCATGTTCCGGAGTGATGAAAGGTGGGTATACAGAGATTGGGAGCGACCCAAACAAAATGTGACAGACGTATGCCGTCCAGACGATGCCACTACTAGTTCATTCTGGCGCAGCATCTGGTCGGTGCCCGTCTGTCATACTGAGGCTGACTGGATGCAAGATGTCGAGCGAGTGTGTGAATCTATACCAGAAATGGAAAAAATTATAATAACACCTTTAGATGTTGCCAGAGCAGTTCGTCCGTTACCGAACTGGAAATCTCCGGGACCGGACGGACTGCACAACTTCTGGCTTAAATGGCTGAGTAGTTCACACACTCGCCTGGCATCTCAATTCCAGTCATGCTTAGAGTCTGGGTCGCTACCAGACTTTCTTACAACGGGTGTTACCCACCTGCTTCATAAGTCCGGTGGTCCTGCGGAACCCAGGAATTATAGACCGATCACGTGTTTGGCGACGGTTTATAAACTTCTTACATCCATTTTGAGAGTGAAGATTAACAAGCACATCGATAGTAATTCCATTATGTCGGCCTCTCAAAATGGATGTAGGAATGGGTCCCGTGGTACTAAGGAGTTACTCCTCATCGACATGGCCATTAGCCAACAGGTTCGTCGATCCCGCAAAAATCTGTCGACATGTTGGATAGATTACAAGAAGGCCTACGACTCTGTGCCACATACATGGCTCATGAGGGTGCTGGAGTTGTACAAGATTGATGCAACTCTACGCGCCTTCCTTGGGTCGTGTATGAGGCAATGGAGGACGGTCCTTCGATATCCAGGATGTCGACAGATCCAGGGAAACGATGAGCCTGTATGGATTAAACGGGGAATATTTCAGGGCGACAGTCTAAGTCCTCTTTGGTTCTGTCTAGCCCTGAATCCTCTAAGCACATTGCTGGAGGATTCAGGTCTAGGCTACCGGTTGAGGAGAGGTGGTGAGGTCATATCTCACCTTCTTTACATGGATGATCTGAAACTCTTTGCCCCCAGCAAATTGCAACTAATGGAGCTACTGAAAGTCACTGAAAATTTTAGTAGTGCCATCAGGATGGAATTTGGTGTGGACAAATGTGCAGTCATGTATGTAAAGCGAGGGGAGATTATGGAATCCGAGGGACTTCAGCTCTCTGATTCCATACACCTAAGATCCCTTTCGTCATCCGAAAACTATAAGTATTTGGGTATGTCGGAAGCGTTAGGCATTAACGTAGCTGACATGAAGCAATCGTTGAGGGAGCGCTTCTTTGGTCGCCTAAAGAAGGTACTAAATAGCCTTCTTTCAGGCGGGAACAAGGTGCGCGCCTTCAACGGTTGGGTCATGCCGGTTTTAATGTACTCTTTCGGCATACTCAAATGGACTCAGACCGAACTGGACGCCCTGGATAGGAGAGTTCGTACACTGCTGACCGCAAACCGGATGCATCACCCACGATCATCGGTGATGAGACTGTACATCCCGCGGAAGTGCGGGGGTCGAGGCTTTTTAAACGCGAAGACCCTCCACAACCGCGAGGTGTGCAGCCTCAGAGAATATTTTTTTAAAACAGAGGTGGGTATGCACCGAGATGTGGTCGCAGTGGACAAGGCACTCACCCCGCTGTCCATGGCTAAAGAGAACTGGCGCAAACCTGTAATACTGACTACCGATGACCGCAAGGAAATATGGCAAGGCAAGGTTCTTCACGGGCGCTTTTACCAGGCTCTTCATGGGCCTGATGTAGATTTTCTAGCGTCCGTGTCCTGGTTACGTTTCGGCGACCTCTTTGGGGAAACTGAAGGTTTTGTCTGTGCGATTATGGACGAAGTTATGCTGACGAACAACTACCGGAAACATATTATGAAGGACGGGACGGTGGACGTGTGTCGGGCATGCCACCGTCCGGGTGAGTCCATCAGACATATTATTTCTGGTTGTTCTAGTCTGGCTAACGGCGAGTACTTGCACAGGCACAACCAAGTGGCCAGGATTATTCACCAGCAACTTGCCCTGAAATATAAACTTGTGGAATCTGAGGTACCGTACTACAAGTATGTGCCCGACCCAGTTCTCGAGAAAGACCATGTCACGCTGTACTGGGATCGGCCTATCATTACTGACAGGACTATTGTTGCCAATAAGCCTGACATAGTGGTGATAGACCGATCAGCGCGCCGCGCAATGATAGTCGATGTTACCATCCCGCATGACGAAAACCTCGTGAAAGCTGAGAAAGAGAAGCAGATAAAATATCTCGACTTGGCTCACGAGGTTGTCGATATGTGGAATGTGGACTCGGCTATCATTGTGCCGATTGTCGTAACGGCCAATGGCCTTATGGCCAAGAGCTTCGACGAACATCTGTCGAAGCTCTCACTTGGCAGTTGGATCAAGAGCCAGATTCAGAAGGCAGTACTCCTCGATACGGCTCGCATTGTGAGGAGGTTCCTGTCTCTGCAGCCCTAACCACCGGTAGCTTGGACCCTGCTCCCGATACCGGCGGAAACCTGTTTTTTATATTTTTAAATGTTTTTTTTTTTAATTTATTTTATATAAGAAATATGTAAAAATATAAAAAATGAGAAGAAAAATTAATAAAGAAGATAGGAATAATAATAATATTTATTTATCCAAAAACATACAGAGTTTGAAAAACAGCGTTGATGCGTTCATTCTATCTGTAACTTAAGTGCTCGAGACTAGAACAAACTTATACCTATATTTATAGTATTTTTTGTATATTTGTAGTATTTTAATATATATTTGTAGTATTTTAATATATATTTATAGTATTTTAGATATCCTTTTAGTATTATATGAATAATATTTTATAGATATTACACCTACCACTGTTTCTCTGCATCACCCAAAGGTTGACTGGTAGAAAATGCCTATGGCATTAAGTCCGCCTCTGTACTAAGTGCTTCAAATGTTAAATGAATAAATAAACCTAAAACGAGTCAAGTAAGGCTATTATCAATGCTCATAGGTACTTACCAACTCATTGGACATCCGATGTTCATACGAGAAGTTCAGACTGACACTGGTGGGTCCCCTTGACATACACACCCCTAACACATTGTCTGAAGGCACCACATGTTCACACCGAACTATATTCACTATATCATCGTTCTTTGAGTTACTTGTTAATAATGCTTGGAATTCTGCTATGGGTTCCATTGTTCCTCCTGCTACTATCACCTAAAATTAGAAGTTTAGTTGTTGATGGACAAGTTTTAACACTTAATTGTTGTTGATGGACAAGTTTTAACCGTTTATTG
Organism: Cerastis rubricosa; assembly: GCA_949152445.1. Classification (NCBI taxonomy): domain Eukaryota; kingdom Metazoa; phylum Arthropoda; class Insecta; order Lepidoptera; family Noctuidae; genus Cerastis; species Cerastis rubricosa. Next base: position 17,431,239 of record OX424532.1, read on the forward strand.
ATGTTGATGTAAAAGTTTTAACATATTGTTGTTGATGGACAAGTTTTAACAGTTAATTGTTGTTGATGAACAAGTTTAAAAATAAATTGTTATTGATGGACCAGTTTTAAACTTAATTGTTGTTGATGGACAAGTTTTAACACTTAATTGTTGTTGATGGACAAGTTTTAACCGTTTATTGTTGTTGATGAACAAGTTTTAACATATTGTTGTTGATGGACAAGTTTTAACAGTTGTTGATGAGCAAGTTTTAACAGTTAATTCTTGTTGATGGACAAGTTTTAACCGTTTATTGTTGTTGATGAACAAGTTTTAACATATTGTTGTTGATGGACAAGTTTTAACAGTTGTTGATGAGCAAGTTTTAACAGTTAATTCTTGTTGATGGACAAGTTATAACAATTCATTGTTGTTGATTAGACAGTTATAAACACTAAATAGTTGTCGATCACCTATAGTAAATCCGATTTGTTTGTTGTGATTCAGAGTTTTTGACGAAAACTATTTGTTTCTCGTTTTGTCACTGCTTTTGCGTAGCAATTTAATCAGTAAAAATAAACTTACAGATCGACACTGCTTCACGACCTCACTAAAATGTTCAGCAGGGTTTAGTAACAAATACTTCAGTAGTCCAGTCTGGTCCCTCTGTGCTAATACTCGACCGTTCTCACTACGATCACAGAGCATCTCTAGGAAATCTAGAACTGCGTACAATCCGCTGCCTGCTGATGTTTCTGTTGGTACCTGAAATTAAAAGGTCGTGTTATTTTTTTATATAATCTACAGAACACTCTGATTTACTCTTTTTATTTCTACATTTTACTATTTACTCTTTTTACATCAACATTTTTTTTTAAAGAGTTATTTTATGCGCGCCTACTTATCGAGCTAATCGAACCACTATAAAGCTGTTATTTCAATGAGCGAGGAGGATCAAATCAAATAGATCATATTTCAAAGAAAACTGAAAAATGTTTGGCTAACACGTGTTGAGCTAAGTGAACAGTGAAAGTACTGCAGTGTTGACAGTTAAAAAATGTATATTACTGCTATATTTTGAACCGATTTAAACTTTAAGTTTGCTAAGTATAGCATTAGTAGATTAAATTACTTACATTAACTTGAATAGGCACATTTTCCTTAACTTCAGGTTCAACCTCTTTCTCGCCACCTTTTTTCTTAGCTATATTACTCATAAACGTTTCAAACGAACTCTTTTTGTTGACAGTACTTTTCTTCATCTCATCTTCAAGCGCTTGCTGACTGTACCTCATGGAGAAACCATGTAGTTTAGGAGCTAGTCTTGTGTTCCTACAGAATTCTACTAAAGGTCGTAAGTTCATGTGATCTATTTCAGCCTTTATTACAAAGTCCTCAAGGGTGAAAATTGAAGTTTCGTCTTGTTTCTTTTCGTTTGGTTGTTTGGGTTTTATCATGCCTGAAATAGATGAAAGTATCGACTAAATAAGGGAAAGAATATGGTTTACTCTTCCAAATAATCGAAGCTAGGTAACGAAAAAGACGCCAAGAGCAGTGGATTTTTTAATAACATTGAATAACAAACTTCGCTGTGAAGTCAAAAAGTGCAAAGCTGCACGATTATCGTATCTGTGTGCATACAGGATGTCAGGGACAGCCCTCCGCAAACATACAGGGTGCATTCAGCTTCTTATTTTGAATCATATTCCACCGGAATTTTTCTCAGGTAACGATTAGGGCTCATTTACGGAGACGCGCCGCACGACGCACTGCGTCTCCTTAAATGAGCATGAGAAAGTCACGAACATATATAACCACCGTCGTATTGACTCTGCTGTTGGGAAGAATGGCCTTATAAAATCCAAAGAAACTCACCCAATAGCTTTCCTATAACAAAACTAATCTGATTCAACGTTAACAAACTCCTACTACTCAATCTCGCTCTGTACTTATTAATATAAAACTGTAAGAACGTCTTCACTGAGCTCAGTTGTTTCACGGTTACAGGGGCTGAGTGAGCGTTTTCTAAAGCTGCCGTTAGACCATGAGCTTCATCAAGTATTAGTATGTTGTTTTGTAGTTTTAGGGATATTCCAGAACGGGCTCCAGAGCTCACTATGCCTGCGTGACTTATTAGGACTACCTGGAATCAGAAGAATGGTAGTTAAAAACTTTAGTGAAAATGTGTGTTTAATGGTAGCACTAATTATTATAAGTAGCTCTTTGGCACTTCACGTGACGTCTCAATTTTTCGCGTTATTTCATCAATACAAAATGTTCTTTATGCTTCTTGAGATACTGGTTACTTCGTATTAATGATTTTAGGAATAGTTGAAATGCGAATATTTGCTCAGATCTGCCAAGAAGTATATTGCCCCAGTCGAGTAATTTTAAAACAATGCTTCTAATCTGACAACTGATTGTCGGCGCCTTTTAGTTTTCCAAACAAATAAGTAACTACGCTGTATTCGCGCGACAATCGCTTACATTAGCGCAAGGCCTTTTATTTATCAACAAAATATTTTGCTGAGGAGCCATAAAGAAGGCAGAAAAATATTGCCCTTTACAAGTTTATTTCTCATATCAGAGGGAAGAATGTATCATTTCTGCAGCATCTGACGCCCCATTCGCATGGGGGTCTATGTGGAAGAGGCGTCAGTTTATAACTGGTAAAAACAAGAAAAAGATAGACAAGTGCCTACCTCAGCTTCATCCATAGCCATTCTAGACGCGTAATATGGACAAGCCTTCAACTCTTTACCAGACTTCACTAAATCTTCCATATCCATGATATCAACAAGCATCCGTTCCTTGAGTCGAGTGATATTCGTCTGATTGTAGTATGGACAAGCAGTACATGATCTTGTCTTGGTCTTTTTAAGAACTTTGCCTTCTTCTCCTACGGCAGTTGATTTCGTTTTTGATTTTTGCATGTCTAGACATCTGTAAAAAATATTGCTTGGTTGTAATCCGTTCATAAAATAATATAATAGTTTGCTGTTCTTTTCTAAATAACGGAAGATTGAAATATTGGCCCAAATATTGTAATGGTAATGAATTAATTACGGCGCTGTTCACGGCCGTAATTAATACGGTAAGGCAAGGGCAACCTAATTCTAGTTTGGGACATTGTTCATCTCTGTTCATAACTGTGAAAGGCACCAGCCCATAATGCACCATGCGGGCCCAGTGCGAGTTGGCAGAAATGACCATTGAAAAAATGAAATTGTTTTTTTTTCTTGTTTTTCCCACTCCTGGGCATAGGTCTCCCACCATTCATTCCACTTTTCTCAATGTTGCGCCTCTTTTCGCTAATTAACGAAAATAAGGAAACTTAAAAAAAAATATCCCGAGCTGTTATGGGGGAGGAGGTGTATGTGCAGTTCCCCCCCCCCCCCCGGACGATGCCCATGGTGACAAGTAACAAGATATCAAATTCCGAATCAACCTGACCCATAGAAGTATGTAGTTTATATACCTTTATCAACTAGAACAACAAACGGCTGAGCAGATTTTCTCGAAACATAGCTGAGAACACTCTCGATGAAAACAGCTTTCAAACGAAACTAATTTTATCAAAACCGGTTCATCCGTTTAGGAGTTACGATGCAACAGACCGACACACACAAACGTCAAACTTATAACACCCCTCTTTTTTGGTCGGGGGTTAAAAAGCATGAAATAAGAACTAAGTAGATCGCTTATAGCACAAGCACAGAACAAAGCGGACCCCCGACGCTACGACGTATGGATTAATTTTTTTTTGATTTTTTTTACAGGTTTTGTCTGTTGGGGGTTTTTTAAATTTTTAATTTAATTCGTTCTAGAACATGCTGATTTCCTCAGAATGTTTTCCTACACCATTTTGAGAGCAGTGGTGATCAATTACATCAAACAGGATATAGTGCCTACTTAAGTCCATAACCCATGACCTCCACTACTGGCCTCTCTTTAAGTGCATTTTACAAAATAAAAGACAAAGAGGTTGTACCTTGTACTACCGAGTTCACTGACGGTCTGCCTTATTTCACTCTTATGCCCTAAGTTATAAGGTTAAAAGATGGTTGAACATTAGTGAGCTTCGTAGTACCTCTCTTTACCTTTCATTAATAAGATTAACATTCTTCAGCCTGGTAACTTCAGAATTGATGCAGTAATGTTGTCTGGAAGCCAGTGTGACCACTCTTGTGTCCTCTTTAAACACTGTCCTTTTTATTTCACCAATGAACTGGGACAGTTGACTGTGAGTTCTGCTGCTTATGTATATCTGGAAATGACAAATTAAATTGAGGATACAGTTTGAACAGGAGTTTAAATTAATTTACAGAATATGGTAGGGGAAGCCCAGTAGTAGTGGTACTAATAGTATGGTTGCCCCCATACAGGGCAAAGTACTTCGGTAACCTTCTCTGCGAGATCATCAGCAACATAATCACTAAATTACTAATTGATAAATGTTATTACACGTTAAACGATTTTTTTAAAGATGACATCTAAATGATGATGAATCTGACTTTTTTATTATGATTATTTGTATACTAATTTAGACAATTTTCTTTTTTATTGACATAATGTATTTGATTATTATTATATTGACATTATGTATTTGATTATTAGTTTATTGACATATTATATTTGACTATTATTTTATTGACAAAATGTATCCGATTATTATTTTTTGACATAATGTATTTAGTTCTAATTTATATGAAATAACGTATTTGATTCTGATTTTATTGACATAATGTTATTAATTATTTGACTATATATTTTTATTGTATTCGACTCGATATTTTTATTTTATTATTTTTGACATTTTGAACGAATTGAATATTATCTAATTGTTATGAATTAATGAATTTATTTTTTACTATTGGATTTTTGAATGCTCCTATTATACTTTATGAAATTGTTGTGCTCGACAGGGTCCATGTGAACTAAATTATTATTTAAGATCTAGTAAAACGCATGTGAAACGCAATAAATGATTGAATTGAAACATCATGGAGCTGCTGGCCTTTCTCAGGGAACTAGGGTGGATTGAATAATTTTCTCACCCACACACAAAATACGCGCTTTGGACGTGGAGTTGCGGACACCAGCACATTATACAATAAAATAAGGGAAGATTACTTCGTAACGCACATAATACGCGCATAGTGTTTAATTGGGAAATATAACTTGTAATCATGTTTATGTTTTGTTTTCTTGTAAATGGGGATATTAAAGAGATGACTTTTTGGAAGGTCTATTGAAAGGAATACTTCTTCAGCCGCGTTGAGCGATTTCTGGTAGGGGAAAAAGCTATCGATTCGCGTAACCGAAATGCTCGTGACGTTCTGCGCCAGACTAGCGCCGCGAATGATTTTAAAATTCAAATGAGATCACAGTAATACCATTGTTTTGAGTTTTCACTGATCAAGATAAAGCAATGGTAGCCATGGACCACCCGTGGATGGGTGATCAAGGTTAAGCAACGGTAGCCAAGGTCCGTCTGTGGATGGGTGATCAAGGTAAAGCAACGGTAGCCAAGATCCGTCTGTGGACGGGTGTTCAAGGTAAACCAACGGTAGCCAAGGTCCGTCTATGGATAGGTCTTCAAAGTAAAGCAACGGTAGCCGAGGTCAGTATGTGGATGGGTGATCAAGGTAAAGCAACGGTAGCTGAGGTCAGTTTTAGATGGGTGATCAATGTAAAGCAACGGTAGCCAAGATTAGTCTGTGGATGGGTGATCAAAGTAAAGCATCGGCTGCCAAGGTCAGTCTGTGGAAGGGTGATCAAGGCTTACCAACGGTTGCCAAGGTCAGTATGTGGATGTGTGGTCAAGGTAAAGCAACTGTTGCCAAGCTCGACAAAATGAGTTCTGTGAAGCGAAAGTGTTTTAAAATTGCAGAAAAGTATGCAATATTACACCGATTAGAAGCCGGTGAATCAAACGCAACCCTCGCAAAGAAGTTTGGCGTATCCCATTCTACCATATCCACAATTAAGAAGAATAAAGATAAGATCGAGCCGCTGTTTAATGCCAATGTTTTGAAATGCAAACGTGTGACGACTTCTACTCATGAGCAGGTGGATAAGCCATTGTTACAGTAGTTCAAGCTTCAGCGCGACCGGGGTATACCCGTCAATGGACCTCTGCTACAAGAAATGGCAAACTTTTTTGCTAGAAAAATTTCACATGTTCCAAGAGTTGGATAAACCGATTTAAAGTAAGACACAACATCGTCAGTGGTAAGATTGCTGGCGCGTCTTTGTCATTTCATCAGAGTGATGAAGAAGAACCATCTGATGAAAACATTGCGGAAAATATCATCGCCAACGACGCGAATAGCAAAGATAGCGACGGTTATGATGACGAACCAGAAGAGAATCATCCAACTTTGAGAGTGTCTGAAGCTCTGAAGGCTGCGGAAACGCTCAATGTGTTTGTTCAGACTAACTTTGATGATGATCTTATGAAAACAATGATGTCAAGAATTCACAATGCTGTACGAAGTTTTTACTACCGAACAAAAGTTAGTCAAAAACAAACTCAAATAAAAGACTCTCTATGTTAGTAACACAGATTTTTTTCGTGTAAGTACTTCGTGTGTATTTTATCTCTTCGTATTACAATACATTATGTACCTGTGTTTGTAATTTGGAACGTTTAAGAACAATTAAAATAAAGCATAAATATGTGATTCCGATAAAATGTTTTATTTACCTAAATAAGTAAATCAAACTTTCGCATTTTTAATTGCATTCGTAAGTTAAGTATGTATACGTATGTTATTGTTATTATATTTGCCAAAATTGTCCCACTGCTGGGAAAAGGGCTCCCTGATATGTATGAGAAATAATCCTGCCGTTTTGTGCGTTATCTGGTTAGTACGACATAGTATCGCCGGTCCCTTGAAGGTCGTTATATCCGGATTCTACTGTATTAGGATTTAGTTTAGCTACAACATATTCATGACATTTCTAGTAGGCATGAGATATACTTGCCACATTCAATAACATACACAACAAAAATTTCCAAGTACGAGTGCGCAAAAAAATAACAGGGTCGAAAACCAGGTATTAAAATACTTGAAAGTATTTGGTACAGTTCGGTCTAGTTCCAACCGTCCCAGAATATATTTAGACTGTCTGCTTAGGCATGTTTATAGATTGGAGACTTTATTATAATTTAAAGTTTTATTTCCTCGCTATTTATTATTTACAATTAAAAAATCGTCTTTCTATAAACCCACGAAATAAATTATTATATTTACAATTTCTAACTTATAAACACGGAATTAACACAAAAACAAACAGCTTTATTTATTTACACACTTTTTCTAATTGTTTAATATAGTCGTGAAATAACTTTTTTTAAATGAATTACGTCATGGACAGTTCAACGACAACTGACAAAAAAAACGAAAACAAAATATTTAAATGACTTAAACGTAACTTAGTATACTTTCGTTCACGCTATTATGTGTCTTATTTCTATATTAGTATGGAAAAATGGCGCAAGCCTTGTGCCGCCCGCGCCGCGAGCCCTGCTCCAGCAACCGCGCCGCGAGACTCGCGCCGCCGGCGCTGCGCCCTGAACTTCCAGGGTTTAAAATACTTGCATAGGATAAGAATCCATGTCGTCTTACAAATAAGGATCATTATCTTATTTGTGAAAAAAAAAAAACTTTTAACATCCAAGTTTTTTTTTTTCGCAGATACGATTGTTCTCCTTATTTATATATAGACAAAGGTTAATTTCCTATGCAAGTACCTTTCAAGTCTGGTTTCTTCTAAGTAGCCCGCGCGGCCGCGCCTTGCTAAAACTTTCATCCTTGTAAGTATTTCCCACTCATACCAGGGAACCCTGGTTTCAAAACCTGGTTGGGTAAATACGTCTCATCCCTAATTTCTAGCAAAACAAACTGTTGTTTGATTTTTGGTTGGAAAAAAACCTCTGAATTTGCATCACCAATAGATGATCTCGACATGCTCGAGACGTATTGCGCCAGACTAGCGACGCGAATGATTTAAAGATTCCAAAAAGAACACATGAATTCTAATGTTTTGAGTTTTCACTTCTGTTGGCAGTCCAAGACATATGTATTTTTTTTTTGTCACTTTATCTTAAAAGTTCAACTTATCATGGTAGATATTACCTAACAAATCTGGCATACAGTCGACATTCTGAAAGTCAAACTTACTTTGGTTATTTGATTATCATCATCTTCCACAATTTCTTCACCCTCTGAATCTTCTTTCTCTTCACAGTCCTCAAGAATAAGATCTCTATCTTCTTCAATCTCTGCCTGCTCTTCTAGAATATTCTCTTTACCTTCTCCAACCTTCTCACTCTTGTCTTTCTTATTAAAATAGAATTCAATAGTCTTATTGGCGGAATTTGTTTTTTGTTTAGAAACACGTTGCTTCATTTGATCAAACAGATCTTTTCTTTTTTTAATTTTGTCTAATTTTAGTTGTAGTGTGACTAGTGCATGTTTCTTCTTTATGTTTTCATATTCTTCTGTTAGCCAATCATCTGAAGCTGGAATGGAAAATTAAGTCTCTCAAAATATGATATATCAATATTTATGATGGCTATAATGGGATTGGGCGGGTCACATCAGCCTCATACATGATGACTGAAGGACAAGAGGGGGACTCTTGTCCTTAAGTAATTGTGTGATGATCATGATGGGCGCCACCGAGGTCAGCCAAGAAGGAGTTGGTGAGACGATCTGAGTACCATGAGGGTTGTTTCCAGGAGGCACAGGACCTCATGGAAGGAATTGAGGAAGGAGTTTGCCCAGCAGTGGGACAGTACAGACAAAAAAAATGTTGAATAAGTTTTAAATACAATTTGTTTTTTAGTCAATTATGGTTATTTGCAATCATGGGAGCTCAGTATTTTGGAAAATATTTGGTACCCACTGACGAAATATTTTCCAAAATACTACGCCTAGGGGTTTAGTTTTAAATAAAGGATCTTAATTTTAGATACAACTTAGCAAACATAATGTAGAAAGACATTTTACCAGTGTTTTTTGATATTTCTGCTTGTAGTTGAGCCACTTCCTTTTCCAGCTCTTCAAATATTTTCTGGTTACTGTCTCGCAGCCATTTCAGAGCTCCACAACAGATGCTTAATGATTTTCCCTACAATGTTTAAACATTATTAAAATAATTGATTGCTGCTAGTCTTAATTTGCCATTAACATAAACTTACATCGTACTTTTTATTATTTCAAAAGATCTACGAATGAATCATTTCTGTTAAAATTGTAACGTAATATATAGCTTACCGTTCCAGTGGGGCTCTCAAATATTCCAAGTTTCTGTTCCTCCAAAGTTGAATAAAGTTGTCTCATGAACTTTTCTTGAATATCATATGGTTTGAAAGGAAATGGAAATTTTGTTTCCATTTTAGTATAATTCACATAAATGTGATTACTGTTTGAAGATTAAACTTCTAAATACAAAGCGATTTCTCGTAAATTGATTGAAACAAAAACAACAAGAATAATTTTCGCGCCCTTTCACTAAACAGGTGATTTTGACACTACCGAAAATAAATTGAAATGACATTGACATCTTGTGATATTTCCCCGTTACTAGAGAAGAGACGCTACAAAACAGTTGAGTCGAGAAACAAGAATAGTTCATACACAACACGCAGTTAGTCGATGTTTTCTACTAGCCACAACCAACTCGGCATAGATCAGCATGATGTAAGGCGATCTCCCGATAGCGAGATGAAGAACATCTGAGACTGTGAACAGCTGAGACATCTAACACAGTATTTTATGAAGTTCTATTCTAGTAAAGTCATTAAATACATTTATGTGTACACACGGCGACACATCAAGCCAGATTATTCCAGTATAACATGGCGTCGCGTTCTGTATAGTAGATATCCCGTACATAGAGTACGTTATGATGCGCTGGGTATGCTATGGTGAGGTGGGGTTATAAAAACGTTCAAAGAAATACTAGCGAGAGCGACTGACACCTACTGTCAAATTGGTGACGAATCGAAATGTCAATCAAATGAAATTTCGAAACGCTCGAAATAATTTCCTATTTGTTTTATTTACCCCTTTTTATTTTAATTAAATAATCATTCCAGTATTAGAAGATTCTTAACTTTATAACATGTCTCATAAGTAAGTTACATTTCGATTCTAGGCTCATTTACATACATGGTTTTAAGAAAAAACTTTACAATTCAGTGTACTATTCTTTTCTCAGCGTTAAAATTCTTCCCGGTGCTACAGTTTGCGAAGATTGCACTCTAGAAGGTGATATTACAATCGGTGGAGGAACAGTTATCCACCCCAGAGTGACAATCATTGCTGAGGGTGGACCTATTATAATAGCCGAGTATTGTATTATTGAAGAGTATTCTACTATTATTCACAAGTAAGTCTATTAATTTACCAATTCTGTAGGCTTTTGAGTTTTAATAACTCACAATCTTCATGTTATGATACATTTTATATCTAATTAGGCCAAACAATTATTTTTTCCTTGACCCATACTGTGCCTTTCCTAAGCATCTAGGAAGAAAACTTTCGAAGATATACCTGAATACCAAGTATTACAAAGTCATCATCATTCCCAGCCTGACTTCACCCACTTTTGTATTTAGGCATCTTTTAACTTAGTATTATTCCTTCAGTTCCAGTGCCCTCCCGAGTCTTCGGTTTTTACTGGGGAATGCATTGGAATTCTGGAGTCTTGTTTATTTATTTCCTCTCATTCAGCTATTACAAAAGCAGTCATCTTTTCTGACTCCATGAGTGCTTTGGAGGCAATAGTTAAAAATTCATTTAAAGATAACCTACGTAGCCCAATCATTGTGGAAATCAAAACTGTCCTACATTCCTGTTTAAAAAAAAACATTGAGATAATATTAGTATGGATTCCTAGTCATATGAATATTAAGGGCAATGAGCTTGTGGATATAGCAGCTAAGAATGCGGTCAGCAGCAATCTAGCAGATAAAAAACATTATGCTGTTCAGGTCTATGACCTAATTCACAAGGCCAAAGTAGATCTTTTTAAATCCTGGCAAGACCACTGGTATCAATCTAGCAAGTCAAAGGCTAGCTTGTTTGCATCTATCCAACCAACCATTCCTCCCAAGCCTTGGTTTTATAAATACAAAGAAGCATCCAAAACCGTCACATCCGTTATATGCAGAATCCGTATTGGCCACTGCTGTACCCCAGTTTTTCTCCATAAAATTAGGGTCCGGGACAGTTCTTTGTGTGAGTGTGGGCTCGATGATGGTACGTTAGACCACATATTTTTAAATTGCCCTTTGAATAATATTTCCTCTCTTGATAAAGTTATTACAAAATTGAACATCCAAAAACCCATTAATGTCCGTCATCTCCTCTCATTTTTCCCTAATCCCCAAATTATACGTGCTTTTATTAAATTCATTTCCAATAACAATATTAAACTCTAATAATCAGACATTTATTATAAGTATTACTATATCTAGAAACGTACATATTATTATACTTTATCTTACTAACTATTACTAACTCATATGTTATGTGTTTGTTTCAGGGTTAAAAGGATTGCCACGAAAAGTTGATATTGTCTCTGTACTGTACTTAATTATTATAGTTATTACCCATGTATAGTCACTACGCGACTCTGGCAGAAATTGCTGAAGTCATCGGCAAATTGCCATAAATCAAAAAAAAAAAAAAAAACTTAGTGTTATCAATCTCCACAACCAGCACTTCTTTTCTCATCAATTACTTTATTATGTTTCAGAAAAAGTGACAAGCAAGAGAATCCTCCAAAGCCCCTGTTCATTGGAGCTCACAATGTATTTGAAGTGGGGTGCAAGTTGGAGGCACCATGCGGCCATATTGGCGAGAGCAATGTTTTTGAGTGCAGATCGTATGTAGGAGTTGATGTCAAAATAGGAAGTGGATGTGTTATTGGTAACTTATTTTGTACTTAATTTAAATACTTTTTTAGGGATGCTGTGACACAAACTTTAAACATGATTCTAGAATGTAATCATAGATATTTTTCATTGTTTATAAAAAATCAACTGTTCCATACATTTTAACTATGCAGTATGTACCATCAACTAATTGGATATCGGACCCCCGTAAGGACTATCCTTGCTTGCAGCATCCGGCCGCTATTGAAGCGGTTATTTATGCTCATCTACCAATAGCATCGCAGCATCTGTTTCTTGCTGAGCCCCTTGTAAATAAAAAAAAGGTTGCAAAAAAAATTAAAGGTTGTTTTTTACTACTCCAGCTGGGGTTGCATGTTGCACGGTCTGTGGCTATTGTGATCTCTAAATCAAAGAAACACTTGTCCGCAAATTATTTGTGCTGACCAATAGGAGTATGGGTGTTAAACAGATGTGGTCATCGTGTGCATGGGATTTGGTTTGAAAAGGGTACCTATTCCCACTTTGGCGATAGTACTGTACTGTTCTATGGAACGGCCGATTGTATTATTTGTACTTTTATGTGTTTCAGAGAATAATAATGTAATGCACAATTAAACTCATTATTATATAAAACTATTTCTAAAAAAAGAAAAATAATTAACCATTGGAGCTGTAGAAAACTTAAAACTCTTGTCATTTATCTAATTCACACTTAAAGCACAAAATACAGAGGCAGACTTAATGCCATATCTGAAAATAATTTAAAATCATTTTTCATTCTACTTCAGGTGCAGCTTGTCGTCTAACGGCACCACAAACCTTAGCCGACAACACTGTGATATGGGGATCTGATCATCACGTCAGAGAAGCACTTGAAAAGCAACCATCACAACTGTTACAGCTAGACTTTTTGAGCAAAGTCATGCCAAATTACCACAGGCTAAGGAAACCAAATGTTCATAAAAGGCAGCCTTCTACGAGACAATCTCAAGAATCATCCCCAAAACCATAAAGACACTCTTTATTGTTAATGTTGCTGTAATATATTAATTCATACTAATTTGTAGCTTGTAATATGCACTATTTTAAGATTTTATATTTATTTAATGCTTTCACTGAATAATCAAGTATTTTGATAGTGAAATATTAGTTCTTTTTTTGGACCCTCTGTTTGGAAACGTAGACACTTTTTGTTACCGACACGGCACACCATCACACGAAACCGTGTTTCTGCGTTCTGTAGCGGCGATCGGACACAGTCACCGGTGGCTACTTCTGGTCACTGGTAACCGTAGCTGTTGTTGAGTCTGGTGGCGGTGATCGGATACCGTCGCCTGTCGCTACTTCCGTTCACTGGTACAATACGTTGCCGACGTCGACGATTTCCTCCTCGCAATCGCATTTTTGATTCCCCAGAAAAAGATTAATGGAAAGCGCAGTTTATGTAACATGCCCATCTTATTTTTTTATTATTAGAAGTAGATGAATAAGCATTTTCTCTATCTTATGACCGGATGTCCATTCTGTAAAGAGAAGCAATGTACTATACGGGGTGAAAGGGATACCGACGCGAAAACCGTTACCAAGCAATATAAGTTCGTTTCAGTCTCGCCACTAAATCTTTATTCATTAACGGTTTCTCTCAGGTCCTCAGTTATGGAGATTACGTTGGCCGAACGTCCTGATGTTCCAAGAACCAAAATTCATTTTACTCTTAACCGTTGGCATTACAAGTAAAAGTAAAGCATTGGTTGTTTGTCACCAAATCATCACTAAATCTTTATTCATTAACAGTTTCTCTGAGGTCCTCAGTTATGGAGATTCAGGTTGGCCGAACGTTTTGATATCAGGTCGTTCGGCCATAAATAAATGCTTCTAACTTTCGAACTGTTCTGTCACAAATTCTTTGGCTGGCATATTTGTGCGTCACATAATCGTCACTAAAACTGGAGTAGCAGCCAGCTCCTTATCTCGAGCTCGACTGGCCGAACGTTCTGATATACATAAATATTCAGTAAGTACTTAGATCATTCTGAACCCCCAGGGACATAGAAATATTTAATCGGATATTTTTTTTAAAACAGCCTTTGCATTTTTATGGTCAAGGTTAAATTGGTAAACAGTATGGAATATTTTTTTCAAAGATTATAAATAAAAAAACCACCACGAGGACCATGGAGTTTGTGTTCGTTTGCTCACCAGACCCCTTGATCCTCTTCTAACCTAACCTGTCCGAATCAGGGTGCCCCAAGTCCCAAGCTCACTACGCTCACTTCTAAATCCTAAGTTTTTGGTCTCAAGGGTGTTTCACTTGCTCTGACATCCTATTTTGTTACTTTTAGGTACTAATTAAATTAAATAGGATTTAATGAAAAAAAAAACTCTATAAAAATATCAACATTTAATAATGGACTTATAAACATTCTAAAACATTCTTTAATGGGTCTAAATGATAAAATTCTACACTTCCAACTGTTTTCTACCATCAGGTTTCCAAAAATTTCTCTGTGGAAGGCCCTATTTATTACAATCAATCTGTTCTGCTTTTAATCTGCTGTGTATGTGTCCCATCTGGTGCCACAAATCTGTTTTCTTTATGACTTTGGTTGACTTTCTTTGGTCGGTGGGTCGTCTTACTTAGGAGGTGAGCAGAGCTGCAGGAATATGGTTTGAGAATGTGCATTTACCTTTGCCACAAGTTTGAGCTAATGTATTAATTTAGTCATAATTACACATATGAGCAAGTATACATAGAGATATTTAAAGGAGATCGTTCAATAATAGATTTATTTTGTGAAACGATCGCAGGCTGGTATAGCTGTATGTGTCCCATCTGGTGCCACAAATCTGTTTTCTTTATGACTATGTTTGACTTTCTTTGATCGGTGGGTCGTCTTACTTAGGAGGTGAGCAGAGCTGCAGGAACATGGTTTGAGAATGTGCATTTACCTTTGCCACACGTTTGAGCTGATGTATTAATTTAGTCATAATTACACATATGAGCAAGTATACATACAGAGATTTAAAGGAGATCTTTCAATAATAGTTTTATTTTGTGAAACGATCGCAGGCTGGTAAAGCTACTGTAGAGGAACAGTTCCAGTTTATGAAATAGAAAATGAAGAAGAAAGACCGCCTAATTAGGCAATTTTTGAAGTGAAAACTTCTTTAGCGGCATTGTGCACTTTTGTGATGGGTAAAAAATGTACTTGCGACAGATGACACGTGATGCTGATCCTGATCGAATGGATTGACATTAGGTTACGAAGGAATTTGAACTTTATGACATCTGTCATTGAGTTTGGGTTTCTAAAACTGGAAAATTCGTAAGACTGATTGACCCAGATGTTTGACCACCGTTTTTCGAATACTATTCAACGTAACGTTAACGAACGTTATTCAATAGGAATAAGACAAAAAAGGGACCCAGGAATAGAAAGTTTTTAACTGTTTTAACGCTCCAAGCAAGGATAGTCCTTACCGTGGTCCGATACCCAGTTAGTTGATAGTACTTTATGACATCTGTCATTGAGTTTAGGTATGCTCTCACGCACTCTATAAATATTTGCAAAAACAGGAAACGGAACTGCCGAAACGCATGCGCACTCTACAAGATGAATTATGTGATTACGGAGCATGTTTAGTGCGATATGCAAACAATGCGCCCCTTCACCCCACCCCTTCCGCGTCCCACCGAACGACATATTATATCAGTGATTTTTGATAAGTTTGTGCAACTGGAAGATAATAATAATGTTTTCATAGTACAGATATTATTATATTATTAATGTATTTAACAGTGTACGCGTCTGTACCGAAATTGTAAGGTGTATTATACTATTCAAAAGATAGTATAATGTTCTGCGTTTTCGCTTTTTCGTAACCACCTAAACTTGGTCGGGTTACCACGGTCATTCACTACCTGATGACTTTAATCGTATTATCTCATTAATTATCCAATGTACTGAGCTGAAATTTTACTGATATACAACTGAACTAAAAAACTAATAATTGACATAACATTCAGTTCATATATCCAATCCAGTGGCCAAATAACACCGCGCGCATCAAGCCTGTGAAATACTTACAGGATACTAATGAAACTTCACGTACATTTGAAGGCAGTTACAAGCTTTAAAATAACGTTTTAAGTAAGTCTTTAGAGCTCTTATTGAGAGTGCTGGGACCAATTGAAGTGTTTTTCTATTTAATGAAATAACCTTTAAGCTATCTATTATTTTGGTTTTTTTATTGCAGAACAAATTTAAACTAATTCGTAAGAAGCCATGTACAAAATATGATAAGAATCCGCTTAACCATTTCAAAGATCTAGCAAAAGCAAAAACGTTACCCCAGCAAAATCTCGAATAACTTCGCAACCGATGAAAGAACAAATACAAAATAAGGCACAACATTTACTTCATCTAGACAACAAATTTTATAGCTAGTAATTATTTAAATAATCCCGTTAGAAAGAAAAAGGTCTGGCTGGGGTAACGTTACCCTAGCAGGAAAGGTTTTTGTGAAATAATTAAAAAACTATAAGCGCAACAAATTTAAAAATGTGCGCAACAATTACAGAAGCCGCAAAACTAATTATCTATAAGATTCAAATGACCATTTTCGACAACATCTGGCCTGGGTAACGCACACGTTTTTGAGATATGGGACTTTTTCATCAAACTGCAGTAGTAACTTTGTTTTTCATAAACATACTATGTAAAACAAATTTAGTTTTGCGGTTGAGTGGAAGTTTACTAACTAATACTACTACCTAATGAATGCCATTTCAAAATATTGTTATCATATTGTTTGTTTGGGGCTATGGAACCCTGTGTGCGAGTAAGACTCGCACTTGGCCGGTTTTTTTATAAAAATTGACGGGTTGGATTCCTGGCTAGGAATATTGATTTTTTAAAAACCAATGATGCAGTTTTAGTTTTTATCAAAATCTTTTCTCGCTATTCCTCATAGGTTCGGATTTCAATTCACCCTGTATATCTCGGCTCCGATGCATTTTGGAAATAATTGTTTATAGAAGAAAATTAATGTCTTATTGCGTTCTTACTAACGAAATATTTTTCATTAGTGGCCGCAGACTTAAAAAATCATGCCACTTTTACCCAAACCCCATTTTGAAGTCCTCGCGCCATAGCGCCCCTATGGCTACACTCCAACCGGGGACGTCGGGGACTTCGCTATGGTGTCAGTCAATTGTTGCAGCAAACAGGAGTACAATATACGCTTTCGGCTGTGAGGACAAACGATGAATAACCAATAAACCAAAGAGTCGAATACTTATTGAATAACAGCACAACTACGAACTTCCATCTACATAATATATATTACTATACTCTTTGCTATGAACCAAAGAGTAAAGTAATATAGATGGAATAGAGAGCCCTCTCACGCGAATTTTTGACACCTATGTTGAACGGTGTCGCTGTCTGGTACTATATCCGTTGAACTAATCCCAATAAGTGCGTACCTAGATATTTTTTATCTATATATCTTTGTTATTGAATAGGTTTTGTATGGGTCGACGGGTAATTTGAAATGTAGGCCATATAAAAAACAGTTTTGAAAACAAAATGAAACAAATATAGTTAATGTTTACAAAACTGAATGTTTTACAACGACAGCAGAAAATAGCAGCGTTTTACCTGAAATAAAACGCATATTAAAATACTTACCTCACTGGAAGCTTTAATATGAGATGGCATTTCCGTTTCCCGTCGATTTCTTACCAGTTTTCGTACTTTTATGCCCTCCATACTTCCGGCTCAGTGGCGCCACCTGGTGGTTGCAGGTACTTTTTAGCTTTCGTAAAAAGTGTCACGCTATTTTAGTTCATTGTCTCATATAACCAGGCAGAAATAAAGGTAAAGCTTCCAGTGAGGTAAGTATTTTAATATGCGTTTTATTTCAGGTAAAACGCTGCTATTAAACTACTTGACCGTCACTGGAAGCTTTAATATGAGATCTGTTTGTTATCGCCTGGTGACGCCACTTTGATGTATATTTTGGGAAGTATATAGTATTATACAATAGGCCAATGTGATAAAGCATGAAATTAAACAAAGGAGTAATTAATAATAATGCATTTATTTAAAATAAATGTAAAATATAATTCTAATAAAAGTACAAGTGTACCTTAGCACAAATGATTATAATCAGCATAATGTTTTGATTGAATAAAATATTTCATATTTTATTTTCATAATTCTGATCTTAGACAACCAATATAAGAATTCAGCAAATGTTAATCGATTGGATTGAAGAATTGTGTGACGTTTTGTGAATCAGTACTTCTCATTATTTCTCGTCTGTAAAACTGTTGGAATGTATTAGCTGATCGCCAATTTCCACGAGCCAAGATTTCATCTAGAGGGTGATTTTGAAACCAGCTTTTTGACGCTACCGCAGATCGAACACTACCTGGAGTGGCTGCAATGCCAGCTTCCCCAAACAAGGTTTTAACCCACCCTGCTATGACTGTACGTGAAGCAGGTTTAGCCACACCTCTTACAGTAATAAATAAATTATTTGATTTTGCCGCATTACGTCTTTCGTTTAATATTGCAATCATGTTTTCTATCCAGAATATGGGATTAAGATTAGAACTATCGGTATTTGAAAGCAATTTCCAGCCGGATTGCCTATAATTACTGCTGTCAGTTTTAGAGCCAAACTGAGGCCAAAATACTATATTATTATGAGATCTTATGCAATGATTAGGATCAATATTAAGCAGAGTAAGATCGTGTATTCGCCTCCCTGAGCAAAGCAATAATAAAATTGCAGTATGACGCGACGTTTGAAATAAATTATTCGAATCAACTGTGTAATTAGCCAAAAATGAAATTAATTTACCAACATCCCAAACTGGAGGCTTAGTGCCTTTTGGATTTTTAAGGGCAATTGATTTTAAAACATGTCTTACCAGGACGTGTGAACTTAACTGACTTGAAGTTTCAACGTTACATAGTGTAGATACGACTGATTTATGTAAAAGTATTGAATTATATGACAAATTATTAATTAAATATAAATCACTTAAAAATTGCGCTAGTTGTGGACCAGAGGGATTCTTTGGGTCGAGGTTTTTATTATGACACCATGACGTCCAGCGCTTCCAGGCTACTTCGTAGGTTTTTAGAGTCGATTTTCGCCATGAATTCTTAAGCAGCGATAATTGTTGAACGTTCCATGTCTTTATCGCCTCGGACCACCCCCACATTTCCAAACTTCGAGGACAATGTTCTCGACTTTCGGTGGTGGGAGTCCCGTCGACGTGTCTATTAGGTATCTCTGCAGGTTTCTCAGCGTTAATGGCGCCGCGAGCGCTCGGGCTTTGAGATCTGCACGCCAGAATACTTTCTCCCATCGAGGTACTATTATTAGGAATATTCCTGTCGACTGGTTTAAGTGAGACAGGACTTTCGGGACTAGGAACGGTGGTGGAAATACCCATGCCAGCTGGTAATTCCATGGGACACTGAAGGCGTCGTGGAACAGGGCTTGAGGATCTGTTAGATCTAGGGACACATAATTGTACACTACGTGAGCAGTCGCAGAGGCAAACAGATCTATTATGGGGGTTCCCCATTTCGCAAACACTGTTTCTACACAAGTCGGTAGTAAATGCCATTCCGGAGGTTGGCGAAGGCGCGATAAGTGGTCCGCATGATTGTTGTATCTGCCCGGAATGTGGTGTATGCGGAAGTGTATCTGATGTTGGTCTAACAAATTCAGAATTCGATAGGTTATTTCCAACAGGGGTAACGTTCTCGTACCTCCCTCTTTTCGTAGGTAAGTCACGGCAGTTCTGTTGTCGCTTTGTATGAGGAGCGAACTTTGATGAAGCCAATGCACTTGGTTCTGAAGAGCGTATAATATTGCTAGCATTTCTTTTTGATTGCAATGCAGCGTTATCTCTTCTTGCGACCAAGTTCCTGACAGTGCCAAATTGTTCAGTTGTGCCCCCCACGCTTGATCCGATGCATCTGTAGTTAGGAAATTGATTGGAGGAGGGTACTGAAGGGGTGTGGATTTGTGACAATTTTGGGTCCACCAAATTAGTTCCTCTAAGACACCTTGTGGTAGTGGGTAGGTTTTTGATGGCAGGACTGGCAGCGAATTCATGAACATTAGCAACTGTCGATGATTGAGCCGTCCCCGTGGGACAACAAAACTCGCAAAGTTTAGGAGTCCTACTATTTTCTGCAACTCCTTCAAAGTTAACAGCTTTTGTTCGAGAGCCTGATTCATTTTTGTGATGATGATTTGAGCCTTTTCTATTGGTAGATTTTTTTGATTTTCCCATGGTTTCCATAGGATCCCTAAATATATTATACTCTTTTGAGGAGACAGAACAGATTTTTCGAAATTTATTTGCCAACCTAGTTTTTGTAACGTTTTTACCGCTATTTTGACATGCTCGCGAAGCGTGTGAACATTCTGGTGTACTAGCAAATAATCGTCTAGGTATACCAGGATCCTCATGTTCCATTTTTCCCGTAATGTTTGAGCTACCCAATTCGTGAGCATGGAAAAGGTTTTTGGAGCAGTGCTGAGACCGAATGGAAGACAAGTCATTTCTAATAACTCCTGGTTGTATATGAGGCGCAAAAACCGTCTGTGCGACTTGTTTACGCTTAGATGAAAATAAGCTTGGGACAAATCTATTTTGCACATCCAATCCTGAGATTGAAGAAAATCCGGAATGCGGTGCATGTTTATTAAATGGAACTGCTCGGTCATCACATATTCGTTTAGTGATTTTAGATTGAATATGGGACGGGCAGTTCCATCGGATTTTGGAACCAGAAATAGAGGGGAAATGAAGCTTGGAGAGGGTAGCACTTTTTCTAGAATCCCTTGCTGTTTCATTTTGTCTACAATTGAAGACATTTGTTCTGAAACAGGAGTTTGAAAAGGTCCCTTTCTTACATCTGGATAGACAAGTGGGGGCTTGTGAAAGAAAGGTATGCGATACCCTTGAATTAATTTTAGGACTATTTCTGTTGCTCCCATTTCCGCCCATTGTGATTGGTAGTGCATCAATCGACCCGCCCGAAACGGAGTCATGTCATTGCTTGTACCTTTTTCCCCTGGAATTCTTTGAGGAGTTTGCACGTCCTCTTGTATTTCCACGTTCGGGCCGCGAGCCTCGATTTCGAAATGAACTTCTAGTATTTAAGTGATCACCTTGATTATTCGAGGAGTGACCTCTGGAAGAAGAACGTGTATGTTGGCACTGAGCTTGGTATTCACCCCGCGAGGGTGAGTTATAACAGGTATGCATATGCGATCCTGGTTCGTAAAATCGAGTTCCACGCGATGGAACTGTTGGTTTCCGTGTGCCTTGCCCCCGCGAGGGGCGGCTATTAGGTTGATAAACCTTTTGTGAAGACCTTTCCGTTTTTGGGGGCCAAAAAGCCTTACGGACCCCACCAGCTTTCTCTAGAGTAGACGTAACGGGCTCGGCATTAAATATGTAGGTACTTGAAGGAGGTATTTTATTTAGGAATGCTTTCACTAGTGGATCTCTAACTTGACTCGTTATACTTTCTCTACGCATTTCTAGACTTTCAGCTCTATGGCCGCAGGCTAATTGCAAAAGGTCAGAAGATATTTTATGAAATTCGCCCTTCTGAAATAAATCGTCTATCTTTCCATTTAAATTATCAAAATTGATACATTCTGTATTTTTTGCCCAGGAGAGAAGATTGCGAATACCTTCCTGCAAGGATTCTCTTTGTTTTAATATGCAGTAGGTTAAGGCTGCGTAGGATTTGTCAGCATGTGCCAGGTGACGTAAGGTGTCATATGCTTTTACCTCCTCGTTTGTTTCCAGGTCTATAAAGCCAGGAGTATGATTATATAATTTTTGCGTATCGGCGTATCTCACTTCTGACCAAGAAGTACTACCAAAACGCTGGATATCTACCAACTTCTTCAAAAAACTATCGGGGGTTTTAGGAACTAATGGTTCCTTAAGCGTAGTATTAATATCAAAAGTGAAATCGAAACTTGCACTTTGATGTTCTTGATTAGAGCAATCCTCGTCACTAATCTGTTCATAAAGATTACCACTAATTCCAGAACAAACAGAACCATTATCATAAGCTGTATCAACATTACTTGTAGTATTAATTTGTTTGCGTAGCTCACCCATTTCCTTAAAAAGCTTGTCCATCATATGACTGGAGCGTCGAGAACGTTTCCTTTTCTTATGGCGGCGGCGGCGGTGGCGGGACCGCGCTTGTTTGCTGCCTGGAGTAGACGTACTTGAAGAACTAACACTAGTAGCACTACTGCTGCTGCTGCTACTCCAGTCTCGCTTGCGATTCACTCCACTTGGACCCGCTACAGCCTGCGGCTGGCTATCTGTGTTCTGGTTATTACTTTCCATCACTGCGAACGATTACGTTAGATCTCACAGATCTATAACACTTTACACAGGTTCACTTTACTCAATATTGAATACGAAAATTTACTGGATAATATTCAAAAGTAAAAAATAACAGTAGTGATCCGAACGGAAAAACCGTTAAAACTCTGATCACATACGAATTTTTTTCATAAAAAAGAATGTGCTACCTCCAAAAGAGGGTACTTATAGTTCAAGATTTATCCTCTAGGAAGAACACTTTACACTTAATTTATTTATTCACTTTACGGATTATGCAACTGTCGCGGACGCAGACACTGCGCACAAGTTGCTTCGACGGAATATAAAAAGCCAATGAACTAAAATAGCGTGACACTTTTTACGAAAGCTAAAAAGTACCTGCAACCACCAGGTGGCGCCACTGAGCCGGAAGTATGGAGGGCATAAAAGTACGAAAACTGGTAAGAAATCGACGGGAAACGGAAATGCCATCTCATATTAAAGCTTCCAGTGACGGTCAAGTAGTTTAATAAAAACGATGATTATGTTCATATATTGATCTTAATAAGGGGATGTTTATTACAATAGTCTTGAGCATACATTTTGATTTCATCCTCACCATCGAATGTAAACTTCCCTACTAAAATCTGGTTTATTGACTTGTACCAACTAACTATATTTAAGATATTTATTGAAACATCTGTAAAGTATTCTTTCAACTTTTCTTTGTGTTTCACATTTGAATGGAAACTGCACAATGTTTTTATTTATTTTGTTACACTTAACTCAACCGCACTTTCTTTTACAAAATGAAAATAAAAAAATCGTTTTATCTTGTTTAGAATAGGTTAATAAGGTTACCCTTATTAACCCCATCCGAATCCTTTGGTCCCGTTTGAGGGCCCCTTTTGGGCATCGCGCATTACGTGATCGCTGACGTCATTGATCCCTACTTCACGTACGATTAGAGTTTAAGTTTGCCTGTATGAGTGTAACCCATTTGGGTTCCTCGGGGTCTTAACGGCGGATGCTGTAACTAACCCATATGGGTGCCACGGTGCCGTGCAGGATTTATTATTTTTTACTCAATTTTCATTCAAATCAAAAAGGTATCACACTGGTGATAATTGGCATAAGCACCATCTATGTCATTTTAAAATACTAAATCTCAAGTTTATGCGGATTTCGTAAGAGATGGTGCTAGTATCTTTGTGAAAAATTGGCCGCCTATGTCAAGTATGGCAGTGTCCCCTCCCTGCTATGAACTTTGAATTGTCGTTAACAACACAAACAAACATCTGTTTCCACAAATT
Source organism: Cerastis rubricosa (assembly GCA_949152445.1). Classification (NCBI taxonomy): domain Eukaryota; kingdom Metazoa; phylum Arthropoda; class Insecta; order Lepidoptera; family Noctuidae; genus Cerastis; species Cerastis rubricosa. Next base: position 17,454,841 of record OX424532.1, read on the forward strand.
ACGTTTCGTTACCCATAATACCCACGATCGATTAGAAATTTTATTTTTTGTATCTCTAAGCTAATATTTCATTATTTGTTGTATGCTTGACTACGTTGCAGTAGTAGCTAATTAAAAATAATAGTATTCATAGTAAAAAGTAAACGATTCATTTTCATAATTATGTTTGTAAAATATGCTTAGAATTCTGTAGTTATTTAATCTGTATCAATAATGTTGCAAGTTAAAGAATGTTAATTTCCGTGACTGCTCAGGAAAAAAAACCCACGAAATGAAAAATATTAGGATGTCGTCTCGGTTGGAGCGTCATCGATTTCTTTAATTTTGAAGAATTTGTTTCTTTTATTACACCTACCGTTGATTTTTCTTTGAAAATCGTTGTAGTGTTTTTCTTTGTTTGTTTTTTATTCACTCAAATCACTGGGTTACGTGTTGAAAAAGTTTGTAGGGCATTCAAAGGTTCACATACTAACTTTGCTTGTTTTAGTATTGCTTTGTATTGCAATATAGATTAATGGTATATCGACGGCTGTGAGTAGTTAGTTTTGTTGGGAATTGGAGTAAAAGAGCAAGAGCAAGTGGTATCTGTCTGGGTTTATTCGTTACGGACGCCATGTTGTTATTTACTTTGTGATTTTACTACGGGGAGTAGTGTTATGGGTATATTGTGTTGTGCCGCTGCATCGCGAGTGTGAGAATGTTAGAGGATGTACCCATCCACGGAAGTCGGAGTGACGTCCGATCCCCCAAAGCCACGACTCACCAGAGAAACCTCAGTCTGGATTTCAGGTATGTTAATTTCTTTCGTTCACTATTTTGATAACAAGAGATGAACGTGTTTTGATGGAAGTTTTTATCGTGCAGAACATTATCACGTTTCTTTGCCTCGTGTCTATAGATTAGTAAACAGAAACTCGACAGTGAGGTAGGGTGTTGTTTACCTTTTCATAATTAGTCATCTGCCTGTAACTTGGCACAGGTATTATGATAATTACAAGTTTAGGAATTATCTTTGAATACTTATCTAAATCCACATTTTTTTATATTCATTATCTTGATGCAGATAGTAAAAAAATACATTAAAAATATATTCTTTGAAATTCACTAGAACCTGTTTCATAGAATTTAAATAGGCAACAATGTTGTAACTCAACATAATGACAAGCTTTGAGGATAATAGTAGCATCCTCTTTATACCATACTAATCTTGCTTGAGTTAACTAACCACAATTACTAAAAAAGAAAACTGGACAAGTGCGAGTCGGACTCGAGCATGAAGATTTCCATACCATTATTTACAAAAATGAGCAAAAATCACTTTTTTGTATGAGAGCCCCCCTTAAATTTTTATTTTGTTTTTAGTGTTTGTTGTTATAGCGGCAACAGAAAGACATAATCTGTAGAAATTTCAAAAGGATAACTCTCACGGTTTATGAGACACAGCCTGGTGACAGACGGACAGCAAAGTCTCAGTAATAGGGTCCCGTTTGACCCTTTGGGTACCCAAAAAAAAATTCCTTTCATACACAATTATTTAAAACTATTAATGAATTTATTAGTAATTATATTAATGAATTAAATTTATCATAGGATAAATTTTAATGTAATTCTTATTATCAACAATATTTTCATAGGATAAATGTAATTCTTATTATCAACAATATTTTCAACCTTCCAATTTAAAATTTATATTGGGTATAATAGAAAATGTGAAACACATGGTATGTTCTTCACATTAATATTGAATTATTACTTCACTATTATAGCCTCAACTAGTATTTTATGGCCCATATAAATATAGAGTACAATTTTTTAACATTTTTAATGGTCTGCGTACACGCTTTATTAATAAGAAGCAACAAAACATGTTGCCAATACTACACATGCATTGAAATATTTACCAGGCACATGGGAATGAAATAGTACATTAAATTATAAAAAAATTGTTTGTCCAGTAGCCCACATGGATTCTGCGTCTTTAATAATCGTTATAGATTTGGTATATTTTCCTAAACTTAATAGGTAGTAAGTACGTAGTACATATTCGTCCCTCTAAAATCCTGGAAAATTTTTAAGTTCCATAAATACCTTCATCTACGTTGTTCGCACATTGCCAAGGACCGTGACCACATATGACACATCCTGAGAATTTAAGCCACAAATGACACGTCTCCAAGCCCAATTCTCGGGCAGTGTTATACACCTACAACTGTTAAATACAAGGAGGCGTTATCCCCATGTTACTGACTTCCGTGTTGGTACATAATACCTACCTATTTCATTCCCTACATATCATCTATCAGTCTTGTACCTAATGTACTAACATGTGTAAACATATGTTTCCAATTATGCTTGATACAATTATCGTAATAACATAACACTGCTGAATAAAAGCAAGATAATGAAAAAAAGTTGGTTACTTTCAATACCACAGAAGATGGTTTTTATCTCTAGTAATGGTATCTTATCTAAACCTTCTGACTCACAAAATGCACTTAATTCTTACCAGATAGGGAAATTCGTGAATGATAACAAAACTATTAAAATACTTTTGTTGTATAAAATTATAATAAATTATACAAAAGTATTAAAATACTTTTGTTATCATGCACAAATTTGACACTATTTGACATTTGAATTAGTTGTGATCATGGTCTTACCTGTCTGCTAGTTTAATATTAAGAAACATAGTATTTAATTAAATAGTAATTCACCATTATTTTCCTGCCCTTATCCCAATTAATTTGGGGTTGGTTCAGCAAGTTTTCTTCCACACATGTCTATTACTCATCATCTCATCAGACACCACCTAACTTGCCATAGCCTTCACAAAGTACATCCGATTCTTTGGTCTTCCTCTACTGTTATATCCATATTTAAAACTTGCCTGATTAAATAGTTATTCCCTGGGTAATTTACCTTTTTTATGTGATTTTAAAAATAAACAAATTCAAATGTATGTTCTAAGAAAGGACTTCCTTTACTTAGCAAATTAGTAAAATACTATCAAATGAAAGGAGGATGGAAATGTCCGTCACAGAATAGTTTAACTGAAACCAATGCATGATTTCAAAGTGAATTATTTTATTCTTTGATTTAAAACCAGAGTTCGGAATTAGGTAGAGTTATTTTTGTACTTGCATCGAAATGTTGACATTAATATGGATCTTCCCTTGCGTGTGTGGTGTTCAATTTTGCAACTTCGGACATCCGATGTTGGATGGTTTAAATTGTGTAAAAGTAAAAAAAAAATTGTGTAAAAGTAAAAGTTAATAAATCACGGTATTTTTCTGCTCTTTAATATTAATCCCGGGATTTGAGGCATATCCACTATATTCTTTCGCTGTATGAAATCAGTGTAAGTATACAAATAACTCTACCTAATTCAAACCTCTGTTTATAACTTACAGCTTATGTTTTTTTTAGTGTTAAACTTCCTTAGACTTTCTCATCTATGTATCTAAATACAAATGGCTAATACAATCTTACCTTTATGAAATCATAAAATTCAAAACATAGAAATTTTATGACCAAGGCATACACTGTTAATGTAAGTCATTAACAGTGTATGCCTTGGTCATAAAATTTATTATTAAAGCTTATTATGTTATAACCATCAAATTACAACATTAACTAGCCTTGGGATCTTGCTCATTAGCTCAGTGTTTCCTTTTTTACTAGCATTCCAGTGTATGCTGCTAGTTTTATTCATACATAAGGTATGTTCTGCTCTGGTAAATTGTTGAACACCTGTTACTGATTTTTAATAGTATGTAGCTATGAATAAATAGTTGCCAGTGGAAATAATTGTTTGAATACATTCATATAGCAAGCAATTAAAGTTGCATTATGAATGGTGCATGTTTGATGACAATATCCTGCAAAAGCTGCCAGTAGTTCCCGTGTTAATTGCAGATCCTGTTAAGCTTTTAAAACCGTGCTAATGGTTCTCATTGACAGTGGCATGGCTTTTTAGGGTTCCGTAGCCGAATGGCAAAAAACGGAACCCTTATAGATTCGTCATGTCTGTCTGTCTGTCTGTCTGTCTGTCCGTCCGTATGTCACAGCCACTTTTTTCCGAAACTATAAGAACTATACTGTTGAAACTTGGTAAGTAGATGTATTCTGTGAACCGCATTAAGATTTTCACACAAAAATTGAAAAAAAAACATAAATTTTGGGGTTCCCCATACATAGAACTGAAAACCAAAATTTTTTTTTTCATCATACCCGTACGTGTGGGATATCTATGGATAGGTCTTCAAAAATGATATTGAGGTTTCTAATATATTTTTTTTCTGAACTGAATAGTTTTCGCTAGAGCCACTTCCAAAGTGGTAAAATGTGTGTCCCCCCCCCCTCTAATTTCTAAAGTAAGAGGAGGAAAATTCTGAAAATATTTAGGATTGTAGTAGGTAAAAAAAACTATCAACGGAAATTGGTTTCAATAAGATATGATGTTTAGTTTTTGAGATATGGGACTTTTTCATCAAACTGCAGCAGTAACTTTGTTTTTCATTAAAATACTATGAAAAACCAATTTAGTTTAGCGGTTGAGTGGAAGTTTACTAACTAATACTACTAACTAATGAATGACAGTTCAAAATACTGTTTGGGGCTATGGAACCCTGTGTGCGAGTAAGACTCGCACTTGGCCGGTTTTTTTAAAATGGAACCATCAACTTACAATTTTGATCTTGTGCATGACACATAGACAGGACTGCCTTTTTAAGCTGCTCTGTCTACCCCTGATTCACTTTTAAAATCATCCATGAAAATAAATAGAAAGGTCTTTGGGATTATACAAAACTTAATACTACTTAAAATACCAAAGATAACTTCTTTGTTTGGAAAATCAACCATAAAATAACCAGTTTTCTGGCATTTGTTATGCTGATCTCTGACATTTATTTACAGTTGGCAGTTTTGAACAGACAAATATACTGAACATTTTAAAATTTAATTTAATCATGGTTTTAATGTGATCATTTAACTGTAATTAAGCAAAGTGCGTGTTTCATTAAAGAAACCTAATGAGGTGTGATCTTAAACACAACAAGTCGTTAAAGGGAGTTGCCTAAATCCTGTATAAGTACTATAATTAGCATATAAAACCGTAACTTTATCAGTTCTTTCGGACCCAAATTCTCGATTGAAGGACGACGTCAATCGATTAGGATTAGGGCATACGAAACCCGGTTTAAAACCCTAATTTTCTCGGTTTTAACTATGGCCCCGAATCCAGGTTTTGGTGCCCTAAAGAGGACTAATTGATTTAGAATATTATTCTAAATCAATTAATCCAGTGTTTAGCTGTTCAAAATACAGTAAACATCGAGCGGTATGTAGGGCGTCTTTGACCGCGGCTCTCGGCCCAGGTGAATGCTCGGGGGCGAAAGTAAAAGTGGTCAGCGTCTCGAGTCTCGACGGAAAGCGGCTACCTCGATTTCCTGCGTTCTCACCTCAGCACGCCATGTTTTTTCTCGGATCTACTCGTAAAACCCTTGAAATAAAAGTAAACATACCGATATTAAACCGTAAAACATGCTCATAGATTATCCTCTACCGAGGAATATTAAATTCAAGAACTTATCCGATTTCATACGTAGAATCCTCACGAAAAACGTTTTCGTATTCTTATTATTTAGATTGAGTTTTCCGTAGGCTTTTAATATTATACGACTTTCGCAAAATTCGGGGCCCTAAGGAATACTTCCATTTTGCGTAAATTAATATTTTCTGAGCTAAGTAGAGCTTGTACTTAATTAATTTCTGTCAAAGCTGATCTTTATTTATGTTTTTGAGGATAGATAGTAATGAACTTAGCTGAACTAGTTCTGGACATATTATTATTTTCTCCTGAAACTAATGAGAGAGTGTGAGATATGAGTCTACGTATTAGTAGTATGAGTACTACGACTCATACTACTAATACGTAGAACATTGAATGTTGCTAATGAAGTGCTAAAAATATACTTTGGTTGAAAGAACCCATTTGTACCGTAGGTTGGATAAAAGAGTCTTGGTGCAAAAATCTGTTATTTTCATCAACATGTCCGTTGCCCTCATGACCGGTTCATTAAGTACATTGTTTTCTATTGATTTCTCCATTTCACACGGTAAGCATGCCAAATGCCATGTCAGACTCACATTATTTTTCTTTTTGCTGCATTTGCGTCTACTTCAAATGTTTTTATTATTCGAAAAGAACTTCAGATTGAAAATAAATCTTATATTTCTTCATAATAACCAGTGTATCTGCATATGATTATATTCTCCATTGCCATCCATCCTTCACTGAAAAACGTCCACTTAAAAAGTTTTTGCAAGTAACGAGGCAATGCCCCATGTAAGTATAAAGTACGGGCTATTTTCGTCACCTCTCGGTGACATTCGCAACCAATACAACAAGGTTGACAAATTGTCGTCAATCTTCATGATCAGTAATTTATAAATGTAAATTCCTTTTGTGCAGCAATGAAGCCTTACCTTTTTGTCATGCTTTAATGATTTCCTTGACTTTGTTTTTCCTCTCCGAACCTCCTCTAAAACGCTGCTCATCCGTGCTACGGAATACGTAAGCAGAATTAAATGAGACGTTTAATGAACAATAGAGTTTCGTGGCCAAGTTTAATATTTCTCTCGCAGCGTAAATATTCACGAAAACCTAAAACTCAGTTAATGATTTTGAAAAGATTAATCAACGGCCTGGTCCAATGATTAATTGCTTTTTGTTCATGTTCTTGCTTGAAACAAAAGCGTTTTGTTCGACCGTAATTGATCTTTTGATTTAGAACAATTGATAGTAATATAGAATGTGTTGAATGTAACCTTGTTTTTGTCGCTTCAAAGACAACAGTGGCACTGGTTTTGTGTACTGAGTCAATTAGTTAGTGTTGGGACACGGTCACGCGACCCGCCCATAAAAGCATTACAAGGCTGGAATTCTAGTCTCTAACCACTGAAATTATCAACAAAAATCCAGGATGAACAAGTGAATAGAGATCATAGCTTATCTCCAGCAGCCATAAGCGGAACTCGGAAGTTAACACATCGCTAGCCAAACTTTTTGCTAGCAAACTGAAGCTGGAGCAAAAAGTAGATGAAAGCAAAAGTTTGTTGCACAAACTATTCTATAGGAGAGCAAGTTTTTACTCCACGCCGCTATCTGCTTTCTGCATGCGGAAAAGTGCTGTCTGGGTTCAAGTGATCAATTTTGTTTGCATTACAGTATCAACAACTCGAAGAGCTCGTGGCTAAATAATAACATCCACTAGGATCAATTTTCAAGCTAAGCCGCTCTTGCCTAGGTTGGTCTGTGGATGGGTGACCACCCATTATAATACCGAGTGTGCTCCGTGTCTCGGAACGGCCGTTGGTCCCGACTGTCATTGGTAGATAAAGATCTAGACGGTCCTTGTGTAGTCAGTGGCCCGAAAGTCTGACCACCAGTTTTACCAAAGGGTATCGTATAACCCAGTACCAACTGGGCTGTGGAGGTCAGATAGTCTGTCGCTCCATGTAAAGTACTGGTATTCAGCTGCATCCGATTAGACTGGAAGCCGACTCCAACATGTTGGGATAGGCTACGCAGATGATGATTACAGTACTTATTAACAACCTTCGTCCTATACCGTGTATTGTCTAACTTGGCGACTTAGCGCCCACGTTAATTTCGTTATCTAGTGTCCTGTCAGAAAGCAAGCAGTAGCTTGCTTAGCCAATTACAACGTTAATTATGTTGACCCTTCATTGTTGCCAGTCAACGTCGGCACTCGAGGAATGCGACACGCTACTGGCCAAGACGCCCGCGATTAATAAACGAGCTCGTTTATTGTTATCGTCCAAATTAACTAGACCCGTCCAGCATAACTCTTTTCTATTCCATCTCAGTACTCTTCAAAGGGTACTAAGACTAAATGTTCCATGGCAGCGATGTCACTTCAGGGCTCATAAAATTATGGTCCTGATTTATCATAAGCATTTTTTGTAGTCAATCCGTGACACGATTGCGTTCGTCGGTATATGATATGAGTACTAATTATTACAACAGTATGCTTCATGCATTTTTCACCCGTATGTTATTCTACACGTCTCTGAATATAATTATGCTTGTGCAAATAGCACTGGCGAAATAAAGAGATAAGATAGTGTGGCTTATTCTAGTCTACGTTTACGTCCATATTTGAATGACAATTACTTTTAGCGAGTTGGTTGTAAGTAACTTGAAGTACGTACGTAAATTCAGATACAGCTATCATCAAGACCTCATTTCAGAGAAATATATATTATTACTAGCTTAAGCTCGCGGCTCCGCCCGTATGGAGTTCGGTAATTGTCCCCAGGGACGGTACTACCATACTACTATGGTATTAATAAGAGTAGTTTTTGAAAACGTAACAAATATCCATACTTCCTTCTATCCATCCATCTTGACAAACTTTTGCATTTCTAATAGTAGTAAGATAGTCATTATTTTATTTCCTAAATGTTATGGAATCATATCTATAATCTATTTTAATAATACGGGGTGATATTAGCAGATCAATAGTTCTTTTTATTATTAAATCCTACGTACCTTTTGGCGCTGAGTCAGAATTGTATCATCGCGTCATCGTTAGCGCCTATCAAAGAAAAAAAACTTGAAACGCGTCTAATTCGGTCGTTTGATAAGTCATAAGTTTGTACTAGAGTCCGTACACGTGCACTAAGAACGTTGCCGTCACGTGGCGACCCATGAGTTCCAAGTTTCAATGTTGATAGTCTAGTCTACTGTATTATTTGTTTTATTTTTTCAACTTTGGAGTCTCATAATTAATATCCTAGGCATTTATGATAACGATGAATACACAGATTTAATTTTATTCGAAATTCCGTCCGTCAGAGGTTTTTCCTGTTGTTGATAAGCTTGGTTTATTAAGTTAATTTATTTGTCTATTGTCTGCAAATAGTTCTGGGAAAAAGGTTGGGTATTTTAAAAATCCCACCAAAGAAGCTAGGCATCTAATTATTCGGCTCTTCAAACCAATAATTTGCTCAATGTTTTATAAAATTCTGTCGAAAACAGAAGCCAACATTGCTTGTGTAATTTGTAACCCAATTGTTCCGTGAAATTAAACCGAACGAAATTTAATACGAATGCACAATTGAAATTGTATACTAAACTTCTTGTATTACATTTCCCAGAGATCGATATTAAAAAAAAAAGTTTGGAAATAAGTCGTGGCTGAATAAAGTTCTGTATGACACACACTGTTGACAATCTTTAATAACAATGTTGTTCTAAAGTCCAAGTTGAACACGGTACCAAGTTCCGTACATGTGATTCATGTTTTATTTCTTGTTTACGCACTTTTGTTAATGACCAGTGTTTTTCTAATGAGAATGAGCTGTCTGTTATCAAACTGATTGAAGGAACACTGCTAAATATAGCTTTGTTACGCCATCTTACCGCAAATACTTTGCAGTATTTTTGATGTACCAGTTTCATTAATTGACAAAAGGTTAAAATTCTACTTTATTGCAGGAACATCACATCAGGAAAGATGTATAAATTGACGTTGTTAAAGATATTTTGCTCACTTGACGCGATATACGCCTCACGTTCGCAAAAACTCGAGGAAATGAAATACAAAAACAAATTCATATTTTAAGGAAAATCAATGCAAAATTACTTCAATCAATTTGCAGAGGTAAATCAAAGTAAATAAGTTAGCAGCTAAAGGAAACCGGCACTACGTAATGGTGTTGAATTTAATAATGGAAACATTCTTGTGGTCTAACTCAACCGCTTGCGATCCAGAGCAAAACCAATACAGTATAACTAGAACCAATCGCAGTAATCTTTGTAGTATCTACTGGAGCCAATCTCGAAGTATGAATAAGACAATCCGTAACTGAGATGTCTAAATTCCTCTCCGTCTCGTTTGTTTTGTCTATCAGTCCGGACTGGCAGGCCGCATGTATGGACTTGCTAACAGCACAGGAAGTCCACAAAAATCGAATGAAAAACGTGCATACACGCATTGAGGCAAGATAAAATCCTGTTCTAACGTTACTTGAGGCTTGATATTCAAATATCGAACCCAAGTAGTTATATGGCTTCTGTTTTTTAGATGAAGGTCTACAGCTTGTCTTATTTTCACTTGAAACAGTAACTTGAGCCAATCTCTCTTCACGGCTCAAGTGTTTATTGGAGGCAATCATAACGGATGGCGTCGCATTAGCAATCTCATGGGACGAGTAACGGACCCAACGTATAGAACACAGACTCCATTGTGAGACAAGAGCGACCATAATGTGTCTTCCCACGGATTTATATCGAGGTCGGACAGCCAGCAGTAGACGATCGATTTAAAGTGTCCGTAGCAGTAACTGTCGTCATCATATAACCAGAACTGAAAGAGTTCGCATGACATTGTATTGAACGAGCGACGAGCATACCTATGTAGGTTACTGTCAGACCAACAATACGATACACGTTCAATCTTTCATTGTTTGCTGATTTGTCACCGAGAATCGCCGATTGTTTACAACTTACCGTTACGTTACGTCGCAGTTGCATCTATCTACTGCTACACAATGTTATCATATGATATTATATTACTGGATATTGAAGGTTTGCCTTAACAGTGAGCTGTAATCTTTATACGCCCACGGGCTCTGAGTAGCTCACCATTAGTCGATGATTAAAAATACAGTCTGATTTGGTTTTAGTCCGATGACGCATTTACAAAGTAAAGTTGAGGACTTGTGAATATCTCTGAGTGGCATCATTTGTTCCGAAAATATTACTGATGTTCTACCAAATAGGAAAGGGTAGTAAGGAAATAGGGGCGACGACCCGCGAAGATGAAAACAGGAATTAGGGCAAGGAAACATGAAAGACATCCTTAATAATGGCTGAAGATTATTATACAGCATTAATCAGACCTTTTCCAAGTCCAGGGCAGCTAGATAGAGAGGAGTAAAGAACTTCCGAAGCAATTAAGACAGCTTAATGTTCCCAGACAGATTGCTTTATGTCGGGGAGAAAATAATTCCTAGAATGATCGGCCTCGACATTGAAGAGATGTCGGTCATGTAGATTATAAATCTCTACTTGGTACTTGCTCTGATTTTCCACGTATTTACCTCATCAGTAATTACTTACCTTTTTTTTTGTGATTACTCACATTAAATTTGTTAATAATTTTAGAAATTGTGGCTACAAGATGCGCAGATACGTGGGACACTCAGAAAGTTTTGCGAAACTAAAAAAAATTGTTCTATACGTACATATATTTTTATTAAATCTTTTCAAAGTACTTTCCACCAGCCTCTATACAAAGATTCATGCGCCTAAACCAGTTTTCAAAACACTTTTTCCAGTCCGCCGCAGACACCTCGTTTACAGCCTGCTCGAACCCAGCCAGCGCATCTTCCGGCGACGAAAATTGTATCCCTTTGAGCTGATTTTTTATTTTTGGGAATAAAAAGAAGTCACACGGTGCTAGATCAGGGCTGTAAGGAGGGTGACCCAGGAGTTTGACTGGCGTGCTGTCCAGGAAGTCCCTCGTTTTGAGTGCGGTGTGCGCAGGTGCATTGTCGTGGTGGAGCAGTAGCCCGCGGAGCCCTGTGTTTGGTCGCTTGTTGCTTATAACAGAGAAAACTTCTGGCAAACATTTGGAAGTATACCATTCGGCATTAATGCTTCTTTGATCCCGTAAGGGAATTGATACCAAGTGGCCAGTCAAATTAAAAAAGCTAGCGATCAAAATCTTACCCCCGCTTCTAGATCGCTTCACTTTGGTAGGCGTTGGCTCATTTTGAAACACCCAAACAGTCGACTGGCGCTTGGTTTCTGGGTCGTATTGATAAATCCAGGACTCATCACCTGTAACGATGTCGTAAACACGCCGAGACGAGCCTGCTTCAAATTTGTTAAGCATATCACGGCACCATTCCACCCGGGCCTGCTTCTGAGCATCGGTGAGGTTGTGCGGCACCCAGCGTGATACTATCCTCCTCACGCGAAGATGGCTGTGTAGAATCTCGTGAACGCTTCCCGATCCAATCTTCAATATGTGTTGAATCTCCTGATATGTAATTCGCCTATTGTCTTGGATTAAATTTTTCACTGCTAGCACGTTTTCTTCGGTAACAGCCGTCAAAGGGCGACCGCTTCTTTCGTCATCCCCAAAGTTGGTCGACCGCGCTTGAATTCGTTATACCAACGATACACGGTTGCCTTGGAAGGGCCTTCATCCATGAATGCCATTTGAAGTCTATCGTACGATTCATCCGGTTTCAGGCGACACTTGAAATCGTATAAAATCATAGCTCTAAAATGTTCCCGGCGCAGATCCATATTTCAGTGAGACACAATACTTTGAATTAACTCGCAAAAAATGTGGAGGGAAATTTTGAAATTGGAACTTACTTATTTTTACTTATAAATAATCATATTTTCGAAAAACATAATAACTGGCCAGTCTCCCATATATAAAAACTTTTTTTCGCAATACTTTCTGAGGGGCCTGGTAACTAATGTATTTTTTGTTAGCAACAACATCCGCAATTCTTTTTGCTTTCAGAGCTTTTACGAATTTATTAACATCATTACCCAAATTCGAGGATTATCAGACAGATTTATCAAAATACGAGTGGTTATGTCAACTAATCTGCGCAAATATTAGATGTATAATTTCCTGTTAGCCGTCCGATCTTACGTCGCGTTTTATATTTTGCAAGTTGACTCACCCAGTCTCTTATAAAGTCTGTGTCAGTTACTTTTTTATTTCGTCTGTGATTGCTCAGTGTCCGGGGAAATGCTGATGCCATTTGATTATACAAAAGAGATGTAATTTAAAATATGACGTTATTTCCCTCGCCCCACAGTAATGTAGACATCATATTCCTTTGTTTGGATTTTATATTATATGTGGTAAATAATCTTGTTGGATATGATATATGGGGAGAACTGTACGTTGACCCTGCAAAATGGGGACGCCCCAGAAACCCGTAAATAGGTTATTATATACACGATATTTGAACACACCCTTATATCTAAGCCGATGCCATTAGTGTAGGTCGTAACACCATTTATATTGATTTGAATTTCATTAACCTTCCATGACAAAGCTAGTATACAATTAACTTGCAATTGATCATCGTCCTAAACTGAAACCAATTACATTTATTTGTAACTGAAAAAAACCGGCCAAGTGCGAGTCTTACTCGCACACAGGGTTCCATAGCCCCAAACAATATAATAACAACATTTTGAACTGTCATTCATGAGTTAGTAGTATCAGTTAGTAAACTTCCACTCAACCGCAAAACTAAATTTGTTTTTCATAGTATGTTTATGAAAAACAAAGTTACTGCTGCAGTTTGATGAAAAAGTCCCATATCTCAAAAACTAAAAATCATATCTTATTGAAACCAATTTTCGTTGATAGTTTTTTTTATGTTCGACAATCCTAAATATTTTCAGAATTTTCCTCCTCTTACTTTAGAAATTAGAGGGGGGGGGGACACACATTTTACCACTTTGGAAGTGGCTCTAGCGCAAACTATTCAGTTTAGAAAAAAATAATTTTAGAAACCTCAATATCATTTTTAAAGACCTATCCATAGATACCCCACACGTACGGGTTCGATGAAAAAAAAAATTTTGGTTTTCAGTTCTAAGTATGGGGAACCCCAAAATTTATTGTTTTTTTTTCTATTTTTGTGTGAAAATCTTAATGCGGTTCACAGAATACATCTACTTACCAAGTTTCAACAGTATAGTTCTTATAGTTTAGGAAAAAAGTGGCTGTGACATACGGACGGACGGACAGACAGACAGACAGACATGACGAATCTATAAGGGTTCCGTTTTTTGCCATTCGGCTACGGAACCCTAAAAACAATTCTCCAGACGCTAAGAAGACGTCAGATATTTATAGAAACAAGGAAGTTACGTCAGTTGATGATAGTCTATTTCGATGACATTTGTTACGGCGAGCTCTAAACGAGCCGAGTATTATAGGCCCGTGGGGTGTATAAAAGGGAGTGACACAATGGACGGAAATGATCAATCAGGGGCCCTCGCCCACAAGAGGGACACTGGTGTAATGGTCGCACACAGTCCAATGCAACTGCCCCCTTTACTGTGTCTCAAGTATGATGATTTAATCTACGGGTCAAGGGACTCAGACGCTATGTACATAAATTAGTCATGTCGTCTACTGGGTGTAGATTAGGGAACAATACGTAAGAAGGTCGAATGAATAAAAGTTAGCCGCTACTAATTTAGTTTACCATAAAATGAAGGTTCTTTTGAATAAGGAATGTTGTAGTTCCTTTTCACGGTTTTGGCATCCATAGAATTTTGGATCTGTTTGCTTTACCGCATGGTAAGTTTAGACTTATGCAACTTAACATTTTGAAAAATTCATGTGAAACTAATGTTCCACTAATTAACAAACTTATTAAACTACCTACTATATTCCTCTTTTTAGGGTTCCGTACCCAAAGGGTCAAACGGGACCCTATTACTGAGACTTCGCTGTCCGTCCGTCCGTCCGTCTGTCACCAGGCTGTATCTCATGAACCGTGATAGTTAGCCTGTTGAAATTTCTACAGATTATGTATTTCTGTTGACGCTATAACAACAAATAATAAAAACTGAAAAAAAAAAATATTTAAGCGGGGCTCCCATACATAAAAGTGTTTTTTTTTTCGTTTTTATATATAATGGTACTAATAATGGTATAATGGTACGGAACCCTTCGTGTGCGAGTCCGACTCGCACTTGGGCGGTTTTTTATTGTTTACAACCTTAGTCTAAATTTTATCAAATTGTCTCATTGGGTATCTGTGGAGAACGTGGTTGATTTCACATTTATAAGATTTCTGTACTTTATCTTTTTTTTGTAATTGTTAATGGGGTTTGTTTTCCTAATAAATAAAATAAAATAGAAAAAAATTGATTGAAATCAGTATTAAAAATAACAGCACACTCCTTAATTCAGTGGAAAGCTCAAATCATTCGAATCTTTCATCCAAGCATTGGTATAAATCCCAATGTTCAGTCACAGTAGGAAATTGCAAGAAATTGGCAGACGATTTTCCATGCCACGGTTAGTCACGGTTGTTTTGGTAACCGGCAACCAAAACATTGTTCGGGGAAATCCTTCAAACCGCTTTTCAGCGCTGAATAAGCTGTAATGATTATTTTCAGGATGAATACTAATTACTGCAACTGTTAGTGTCTAGCAGGTTTCAATTGGAGCATGTTCGGATAATTCGGCAGTCGGCCTCGTTCGCTCAGTTCGGAAGTGGCAATTCATAGGTTCAACTCGCCTTGCACGCTACAAGGTCGATACTATCGTAAAAATTAAGCGGACCACTTGAGCGTGGATTTTATTCGATTTATTAACGAAATATTACTTGCCATAACTATTATGGAACTTGTTAAAAGTAAATCGATCTTCCGACTGCGTACGGAGCTTGATAATAGAATCGCTAACCGCAAGTATGTCATACTTAGGACCAGTCTGCATGTGATTTTCTTACGTGATACGTTTACCCAGTAATAGATCATTGATAGTCACTAAGTGTTAGCTCACCAAACGATCCGTTATGCAATTGACTTCCTCAACAATGTTTAGAGTAGATATTGATCTCTTGTTTGAAAATCAGGCGTTAAAATAGAAACAAATACTGAGGTAATTGCTAGTATTATCAGCATGACGGGAAGTGAGCGGAACGAAGAAATAAAATTTATTCGTTACTGTTGTGATTTCAAGAAATATTCTGTGTGATTAGGTAATGGAGTATCAGCGGTTTATCCACGATCAGTTGCTACTGATCATAATAGCATAACAGTGTATTTTCTGTATAACAGTGATTACTTAAATCGTTCCGCAAAAGTTAAGATTTCGGTAGTGGTTACCTACCATAAGTTCGAAAAATATTTGACCGAATTTCATTTCATTCACCCTAAAATTTTTCAAATATTATCGTTCGTTTTTTTTATTTCATCGAAGTCACGTCTGCCACTATATTAGTTGACCTATTTATTATCAATTCGATATTTTTCGTTAATCCGACGTTTCATTTGGTCGAAAATCTTTTTACCGAAGTTACACTAAGCCGAAACATTTGTTCGAAGTATTATGGTTCCAAACATTCATTATACCACTGTTTTGATTACCATGCCATATTACATGCCAAATAAAATGCCTGCTTGCATGCAGCATGCAAGCAGGCATGCAGCATACAAGCAGGCATATGGCAGCATGCAAACAAGCATACAGCGTACAAAAAAAGCATGCAGCATGCGGGGTTTTGGGAGGCCCCACACGAGGTTACCACCGCAGCTTCGGCTTGGTGGCAAAGCCGGCCAGCCTCAGCTCAGCGGCGCCTTCAAACCTCAGTTCGCTGACCGCCCCACCCCTCCGCGCCTACGCGGGCTTATACATATTACACTCTAGGGGTAGGGCAGACAAGACTGCGTGAAGTCGGTTTTGCAGCGATTCGTTTCTGTCACCAAATTTTGTAGCACAACATATTGACATTTTATGACATTATTTTAATTTAATATTGTAAATGCTACCAACTAATCGGCATTATATTTGTGACCAAATAATATTCAGTAAAATTTTGTTTCGGTGTGTGGTGAAAATATGGCAAATGAAAAAAGTTCAAAAGAGGCTTCGGGCAATAACAAAAAGTTATTTTGTAAACCGGCGAAATATTGTTCGGTAAAATAATACCCATGACACATGATACTTCGATGATCTAAAAATATGTCAAATAATGCATATAATGTCGGAAAAGTAATCGCTTCCCTTCTGTAGCCAATAAAATAACAATGAGGCCACTAAGAAACGAGTAGCCAGCGTAATACATTAATACACTGCTTGATGTGGGTGTCTGCGAGACGTCATGAAACATCGTCTTAATGGATTTATTGTATTCCAACTAGACTGGATTATATGCGGGTTTCTTTCCAACCATTATCCGAATTGCAAAGGTCTGATAAACTTAACTTTACCGACAAGAATCTGTAAGCCTATTGTTTATACTTGGAGGACAATAATCTGAGTTAAATCTGGGCGTGGATCTCATTCATCTTGTTACGTAACAGGTTCATTGTCTGATGGAATTGGTGAATGTTGAATATGGGCCTGCCCCTAGACTAGACACTGTTACGTCGAAAATTACCACCGTTCTGGTGAGTGTAGCATGATGTCATTTATTAACATACCAACTTGGCTTTTGGACCATAGACCCAGTTTGGTTCGGTTGAAACCTTCCTTTCGGTCACGACATCATAGATTACGTTTCGTGCTAGACTATTCTGAATACTCCTGATCTAACTACTATTTCTGTATAAGCGTAATACGTTTCTATGAATCTCTCGATTATTGTTATCTGTTATTTAATAAATCGTCTAGACTACGGTATATTTAATTTTCTGTTTGATAAACCATAGATTTACGTCTGTGATAGATTTACGATTCAGACTTCGATAATATTTTTACTGTGACGTTTTTACGATCCTTCTATTCAATTGCTTTTACTTACGTTTGAAACAAAGATTGTTACGTCACTATTGAAAAAAAACAACCATTCAAGGTGAAGCTAGGCGAGATTGCATCAGGTCTATTTGATTCAGGATTTCCTTCTTCGCTGTCATAAAGAATTTTAAACAAATCAAATAAACTTTTTCTTATTCAACTTTGTTGAACTACATATGCGCACGAGTTGGCGTTTGTTATTACAAAATAAAGTGCTACACGGGTAGTAAATCTCAGAATTATTGCCACATGAAAGAGAATAACTGTTGAATTATGGATATCGTTGCAGAAACAAAAACTTGTGAAAAATAAACAACATAAACGATTTGATTTATTATTAGAATAAATATAACCAAGCAGCTTTCAGAAACGGTCTTCTAATAACCTGTAATGTTAATGTATTTATGTGAGAACAAATAGAGGCTATTTTTGTTGTAACTGTCGAACTCAGATTTGGTCGTAGAATCCAGTTGTGTCACCCTCACTTAATAATTGTTGCTTCGTCACGGTAAGTGGCTTTTACATTCTATTGTGTTTAGAGGAAACGGTATAATTGCTCTTGCTATGGAAGGAAGCAAACGTTTTTGAGTGTTTAGGAAACCACATTGTGATGAAAGGAAAGTGAGGACTCCCCGGAGCGTGGTTCTTTGGGGGTTACGAGATATTTGTGGGAAAAGGAAAATAATTGTGCAGCTGTCCCAAAAGCTACATGTGTAAGTACTACGTCAACCTATTATAATATGGTCTACATCAATACGTGTTAGATTTACGACGAAAAATCCATTAGTTAATCGGGCTGCTTTGGGCAAGTCTTTAGATTTTATCATAACATGAGTTTGAATCTCTATGTATGGTGTCGGACGTAAAGAATAGCACCATCCCCCATATCGTCCCGTGGGTGTCGTAAAAGGCGACTAAGGGATTTGCCAGAGAATGGGCAGCAGCGTTCTCTGTGCTTTTGTAATAACCGTACTGCGATCGCCAACCCGCCTGCCAAGCGTGGTGATCATGGCAAAACCCTCCAAAACGACAATGTGGCGACACTTGGGGGAGGTCCAGCGGTGGACGACTTTTGGGCTGAAATGATGATGATGAGTTTGTATATAAGTATCAATTAAAGGTTTCATACAGACCGACAGATTTTGACCGACTTCTTGTCCCAGATGTTTTTGGTCAAAGGTGAAAGGGCGATGAGTGATAGCTTGAACTAACCTCCTTTCGTGGCAAAGAGTCTTTTGGCCTTTATAGGTCACCGTGTCACTAACACAATACCTTACCTTTTATTAGAAAACAAACCATCAATGTGATGCGTTAAGGGGAACGAATGGCAATCTTCGCATCTACCGCGCAAGAACCAAAAATTTAACTTATCAAATATCTAATCGATGAAGTATTTGGCAATAACGTTGCGAAATATCCTTATAAATTTAAATCTTACCATGATCTTACATAAAGCCAACTTGAGTACTCCTATCTTAGTGCTCAAATTGAGGCCTGCTGGGTTTTTCTATGCGTCCTGAAGAGCCTTTATGGGAAGCTCAACACGTAAAGCAATTAAAACTTTGCTGGCTGAAGCCATGGAATGAGCAACGTCGGGATGGTTAATGCTTTTATGAGATGGAGCTTTACTGCCACAGTTTAAAAGTGCAAGCAGTCCGGATTATAATGGAATGTAATTTGAAAAGAAATGTAATTGGATAAAATCGCATTCTGAAAATGCCAAAATAAATACCATTTTCAGGGCTATTTTGTCAAATAGTCTGTTTTTTTTTAATCTGGGATATTTTTAATAGTAATAAACTAATTATACAATTATATTATAACAATTAAAAACTAGGAAACAAAATAACTAAACCAAACACCGAACTAGGAAACTGAATTGACTTGGAGTCCACAACAAATACAATCAGAAGAGTAAAAATAAAACCACTATACATAATGCATCAAATTATCGTCAATGATACATACTTAAAACTCTAGTATCCACTATCCTACTTTAGACGCTAATTTGTATTGGGTAAAATAAAATTTATTCTTCGCAGACACGAAGCATTTATCATGAAATCATGTTCGAAATGGTGTTATGAACTTATGACTTATGAATGAATCAGAAATCCGTCAGTCCCTATGGCCCTGTTCAATGACCTCGGAAAAACACTTGAACATTCATTGATGTATCAAATATGAAGGTGGATAGGAATGATGTACGAATGGAGATCAATTTGAATTGGGACCAATATCTTTTATTGAAAAGCCAGACATTTTTAATGTTGTTTGCAGTTCCGCTCATCTGGAAGCGAAAATTGGCATGCAAATGAATAAATTGTAAATGATAAAGCCTTATGAAACTCGTGGCCAACAGAATACAGTCACTCTATTATATTGTGAATCCATACTTGGTACTAAATCCAAAAACTTTTGAACCTGTGGTAAAAGAAATCGTTATCAGTGGACAATTTTTTTTTTATAGACTTTTGGCTGACCTGCCAATACAACTAACACGTTTCTACATACACACAACTTACATACTTTTGTAATGCGCACGCGCTTGTATGCTTATTGTTTGTTTTGTCAGTAGAACAACGTTATGTTTTCAAATACGAAGACTATATTGGTAAACTGTAAGATGGAAATATACTCGGATTAGTCGTCAGGCGAGCAACAGCCAGAGTATTGGGTCAAAAGGAAGGACGTAGCTCGATGATAGATCCACGGCAGAAATAGTCTGATCCGGTGGGGAATGGGCGGAAATTGCACCGGTCACTTTGTCTAGGACTAAGGAGAATGTCTTGTTCGCTGTGTTTTTGCGTTAAAAGCATATTAGGGATAGAAGCATTTGCACTTGAGAGCATGAACTGCGGTTTCGTTTGCATTATGTCTAAATGCTCCTGTGTGTTTTTATTGAGAACACAGTTTTTCTTTGCCTTTGCCTAAGTTACCATGGCCTATTGTACTGTACTTACCCTCATGCCTTTAATAATCACATTGAGCTTGAAATAGCTTTTAATCAATTAAATTATGCGCGATAAGGTCCCCTTTAACCACTAAAAGGGGACTAATAAATGAAAACTGATGTTTATAACATGAGGAATTCCCTCGTCATTAAATCCCATTATACGGGTGACGTCATGATAAATGTGGTTGTCATGAGCTAACCCTTCAACAAACATCATACGGGTCGATTGGATCCCCGATTCAATTTATTGAAATTTAGACCACAATAGAATTGCCACGCCTTCGGTCCTTTCTGACCTTGTTAACATTCAAGGTATATTTACTTTGTTGAATATTTGATTCAATTTTTTCCCACAGTACAGCTGTTGTCTGGAATCTCTTAGGGATCTATTTGTGTGGAATGTATTCAGAAATTGGTGTTTAGTTGGAAATTTTTGTGTCTTTACATGAACCAACATATTCTCCTCTCATTAGCTAACCAAACAGTATCTACAGCTACAGATTAGACTGTTATCTCCACATCATTCACAGCCTTAGTTACATTTCAAGTTTAGACTGTTTCATTAATTATTTGAAAAAACAAAAACAAGAGTCATTGCCCTCGTTATTATCTCGATTTCACAATTCATGGAATAAGTAAGTAAAACCTTTTATCAACTTTGGTTAAACTTTCTACTCAAAACAATGATACCCGGAGAAAGTCTCATTAAAATACGCCTACTACTTTTAATTGATATGCTCGTCGACATAAACACACTTGCTGTTGGCTCCGCAAACTACTTACGTAAGGGATGACACACCACTTTATTTCGTATAATCATCTAGCGTTCAAAGCAAGAACCGGCAAGCGGTTCGTACACTCAGTGCAAGAGCACTCAGCGAGGCCACACTTTGTACTAAAATCAAGTTACAAATGCACTGTTTTACATACATTTTAATACCAAATATTCACCAATATTCATTTTATCAACTTCGTGTACTACTAAACATTTATTTTACTTATCATGCACGTGTTCGGTTGTATTGCATGCGTTAATGCGTTTTGGTAGCACAATGGCATTCTTTCCTCGGTTTACACATCAAACGCTTGATTTATTTCATACTGAACTGTTATTTAACCAAATGGGAACATGTTGCCATCCGGGACGGTCTCTATTACTAACTAACTTACTATAAATAGTAAGTTCAAAGTACAATTTCTTATCATTGTTCAAGTCTCTGAGTAACTCATTTCTGTGACGAATTTAAATAATTTTCTAGTCGTCGGGAGTCATAGGAGCTGTTTTAAATGTTGATATGTCCATCCATACTATACGTATTATCGTACACGTTGGTAATCTCAATGTGACTTTACAATCTGCGTTTATTTATTTTGTTTCGAATATTTTTACATCTGTCGTTATCCACTTATCTCTGTATGAAATCGAAACGAGTGGCAGATGGTTTGCGAACTCCCGCCAATCCGGGTACGTTAAATTCGACAGATGTACACGACCCGCAGATGCATCCCTGCAAACATTTGCGATTGCGGGATGAAGGCCGGAACCATTTTTTTTGCATCTTGTGTCCCAAAAACCTAATTTTGCTCTTTATTAGTGCCTGCAACATGTGCGAATATTGCTCTTAATTGGCCTTCATTATCTACTCCAGTGTTGACGTCAATATTACGTTTCTGTACATTTCAGCCGTGTACATATGAGTCGTCCTTCAGACCTAAAACTAATTATATATTTCAATATTACTTGAAATGACTACTGCGCAAACAAACTTAATTACCTTAATTACTTCTCACGTATTTATAGTTCAGTTGTGTTTTTAATTAGAATTGTGTTTAGTTAGCTGTCCGTAATATAATTGGACGATTCTTAATACAGCCTTTCAAAATTACCAAGATTCTCCTGAATGATGGCTTGTTACAAAAAGAACGCAAGTCGTATAAAAGAAAGCAAAAATCTTTTCAGAGGGGTTGTCAAATTCTTGGAAACCATCAATCGAACAATAGCTAAATGTTTATCATTAAAATAGCACAAAATAATGTGTCTAAAATAGAATTTGTTATGTTTCTAAGAATAGTCTGCAAATAGTGCTGTCTCTCTAAAATGGCATTTCGTAGTACTCGGACCTAAAACAATAATACTTAAAACAAGGCTTCGTTCCCTAGAAAGGTCACATAGATCTTTCGAAACATTGACTGTATCAAAATCGTAGGTACTAAGTTGTGATCTAAAAACATCTTACTCCAATTTATCAATCTGTTTGTAAAGTATGAAGCTTCGACCAGTATCCCCCCAGGACAGTCCCTACTCCGTTATGACGGTCTACGCGGGAGCCTGTTGGCTTGTTCAGATTTATGTCACGAAATGATGAAACGTTCTACTAGCTCTTCTTTACATGTCAGTATCGTAACGTCGGAATGTCGTTGGAGATTATTTACTCTGCAGTCAAGCTTGTTTATTATGTTTCACTATGTGGACTGTGCGAGAGATGATGTGGCTAGTGGGGGGGTAACTCATGAGATGACCAGTAATAGAGAAATTGCGATAAGGATAGAGAAAGCATGATGATTATGTTCCAACATAAGTTTCTTTACTACAAAATAGTTGATTGTCCTTCTTGAACTTTGCAGAGAACTAGAAAATTAAACAAAATCGCGTAAAACCAGTGTCAAGGAATCCTAACAAGTGATTCAAGTGTATTATACGTTGGTTGGTTGGAGTCGTCAATTGGATTATTTACCTTCATACAAAGTAAATTGTGTAGCACGTGGTAGGAAACATTCGGAAGTACTGGTTGGGTGTTATCTGCTAATTCATATAATGCTTAACTATGGTCACACGTGGTTTTGCAGCGTGACCAAAATCTAGCCCATATGAATCAATAACGAAGATATCCACAAACATAATGACTTTACCTCCTTGTTTTGAAAGTCGCAAAGGTTTACAAATAAAACTGAATAACAAACAACAATCGTCGCCTCTGAAATGCGGTTGTTATGGCAAAGGTTTTTATAGCGTTTTGCGGTGTAGACTTCTGTCGAGAAGTCTGATCACGTTTGTTGGTTTTCTGTCTGTTTTTAACAGCAGCGTCAAACCGAAAAAACTCCTATAAACTAGCCATATTACTGGTCATATAAGCTACGATTAGTAGAACTAAACATGTTTTTAATGTGACTCGTGTAATCGTGTTAGCTCTGTCAACGAATTTATACATTGGGATTCCCAACCGAATCCATTAATGATCAGAATCATTTTCCTAATCTCACAAAGCAGGAAGACTTCGCTGATTGAATTTTGTAAGAACAGATATTATTAATGCAGAAATTATCTAACACTCTTATCTCTTCACTTATTAGAACTTAGTAGATAAAAAATTCGCAACACAGCGTTCACAATATCTTGCACAACTTCAATATTACGGTCCAGGTGCCATTGAGAATACATTCAGTTGCTTAATCGCATTTTGTATTAGTTTACGACTTTTCGTTTGTATATGGCATGCTTACAACAGTAACAGCATTATGTAATTAGAGCATGAATATAATTAAGCTGAGGAAGAATGGTGAAGATCTAGAATAATAAATGTGCGGAATTTTCCAATGATCCCGTTTTATTTGCGCGCTAGATTGGAAACATTTTCTCTGTTAACCATTTTCCAATCTAACCGGGCTTCGAATCCATTATTTTCTTCTACTTTACCATTTAGGTCATCCACTGCATAGGATATAGTTATACATGTGTCAAATTCATAAACTAGCATGTATTTAGTTGAATAGATAGTATTAATATTACCTTATGCTGACCTTATTTTTCTGGCGTCGTAATTGATTAATCTGTTTGCACATGTGTTAGTCTGGAACGAGACACATGTTTGTGAATCTGTGATAGCTATTAGCGTGGCTTAGAGACGAGAATGCCAAGATTAGTGGGACGTATCTAATGGGAGGTATCCTCTGGAAGTTTAAGCGACCAGGGGATTAAATCCAGAGGACTAACAGTAAATGGAGATATCCTTTGGGAGGTTTAAGCGACCAGGGGATTAAATTCGGAGGACAAACAGTAAATGTTTGCTAATATCATTGTACTGTCTGTGGTAATAATATGTATGCAAAGCGGGATATGTATGGCAGTGTTCTCTCATGATTGTATTCATAATAAAACAACAGTAGTGCTTCTCCGATGTATGGGTAGATTGATTTATAATTAGGCAATACCTACAGATTCTCCTATAATAATGAAAGCATACGGAAACACACTTACAACTTATCCTGCTTCACCAAATTTGTAATGTCTCTATCACTCACATATTTTTAGCATTTTTGCTTCTTTGTCATCTTTCAATGGAACGTCATCTTTCGGGAGTTTCATTAAAAGTCTTCATGAAATGTAGACATCAAAGTAATCATAACAACTCTATGGAGCGGCTGAATCGCTGTTCCTTACAAATATTATAGTTATGATTAAGAAACAAGATACCAGACTGATACCACATAATATAAATACGTCCTACTTTGAAATTATTACAAGCTCACAAACAACATTTGTTTGAGTCGAGCATTATACGAGTATGTATGAAATAACACAGATTTTACTAGCAACCAGTTGTATACGAATGGTACTGTGGTAATGTAATATTTCAACTTAGTAGTAGAGTAATTAATTTTTTGTAATAATGCAGTTTATGAAGTAACGGATACGGCATGAGTACTGCTATTATAAAATTCTTCATTTTATTCGACATGCAGAACAATAGTTTAGTTAGTTTTAGTCAAATGTGGATTTTCTACATTTCCTTCAGCGCAGTTGGCTTGACTAAAACTAACTGTACGCTGTATTATGGTTATTTGAAATTATCTTCACAAAGACATGTTTTAAAGAACAATTTCTACTTTCAAACAATGAGTATTCCTTTGAGATACGACTTTGTCTGTATCGAGCTAAGCGTTTTGGTAAGTTGGTACATAAGTTTTTGTATTTCTGTTGGGCTGCTGTTTCGTTAGGAGAGTCTTTGTGTATTTAAAAACATGTGGCAGCCAGTGCTAATACAAGGTCGAAGGAGGCGTTCACTTTCGCTAGCACGATTTGCTAAGAGCGCACTCGCACGATTTTCATGTTCCGCCGTAGACAGTCGACACTTGGTGATCATTGCTTATAAAAGCAATTATACTCTAACGACTCTAACAACTGTTGCTACAATCTTTATTTTCATTTCTTTTATTTTCGCTCAAATTGCAGCATTTCTACGGAACTTTCTCCATCTTCCAAACTTAATGATGATCCGCAGTGTTTATTAGAGATCATCAACGCTGTACAAGAGTATGATATAGACTTGAATTAAACCGTCGAAGTTTCGTTTCCAAATGGATTTTGAATCGGAACAGGTGCTTGCGTCGATAGATTAGATGCTTACAATGATCGATTGTGTACGAAATCAGTTTGCAGAAGCCGACACGACTGGCTTTCACCAATATTCATACAATAACAACACAGTATGACGGTATGGTGCCGAGTCAAATCAATCCGCCATTGTTTGACGTTGACGTCAATACGCCTCGCGAAATGTGTTCATATCGTGTAAGTACACCAGTACTGAGGCCTTCAAGTTTCTCACTATCCAGTGCTCGGTAACATTCACCTGTTACTTGCTAAGATCGCGTGCCTCCAAGAAATATGACGAGATCACCTGAGTAAGCCATTGAAAGCTTTTCCTAATGTACCGGAATTGTCTAGCAGATAGACGTCACTTTTACTATCAACAACACTTGTAACGGGATATTTACCATGTTTATTATTCATAACAAATAATAAACATGGTAAATATCCCGTTACAAGTGTTGTTGATAGTGTTAGTGACCATGTCAGTTTAAAAACTTATGTCACTTTTACTGTTTGCTTTTACAATTTGCGAAAGCTCATCATCACGGACCGCGTTTATTTCTTCAGGAATGCTATAGACATTAAATGCCAACTGGCGTCACTGGGAGTTGTAAATAGTCCTAATTGAAATCAATATAGGCAGAGTCGCCATAAGTGGTGTGTCAATTCATTTAGTATTTTTCATGGGTGCTGTTGTCAGAGGTCCTACATCCAATAATTGTTTTGTTGTGTTCAATGTTCTTGTTTTTGCGTTGTCATATACGCAGATTGGTTATATTGTTTTGGCGTGATTTTCAATGCGTGGTATATAGTTGTTTGAAATCGTATTGAATTTGTCGGGTCGTTTCTTACCTGTCGGACACGCGAGTTTGGAGAGCGGGTATTTGTATAGTCCATCGGTCGTAGTTGGTTGACCTACTTGGGGTGATAACGTAAACAAGTTGTCGCATAACACCGGAAAAGGTTTTAAATCGAGATGTGAACGCCAAGCAAGACTCCGCACCTTATTTTAAAATATTTTCCGTTAGCGGTTTTCTATATTTTCACCTTATTGAATTAATTCTTCATCTACATTGCCTATATTGTAATGTATTTAGCTGAAGGTGAAATGACAATCATTTACTGACCACGCTCCACTGCCGGATATTTATGTGTTTCCGTAAAGGAAATGAACTTTTTTCGAAAATGTTGACCAGAGTCAGGTTGAAGGATTTTATATCAAGACTGATTGCACTTCATCAAGAAACAGTTTTCTCGGATATTCACCGTTGCTTGAAAAGCTTTAACGACCCGACGATTCTCCCCCTCGATCAGTCGTTTGATCATTGTTGAGCCTTGGGATGTGCCTGAATATTTTTTAAACCATCTCGCTTTTATAGTGACAATCTTTCTTGTTTTATTGCGTCTGAAAATTTTGAAGTAGATTTTGGCCAGCGTCGTCGCATACTGTTCCGCCTTTGTTGAAAATGCTCAAAACTGGATGTTAAAAATTTTTGGGGCTTCGACGACAGGTGATTTGGTTTTGTACTGTTTAATTCGAATTCCCATTTCACGACTGACGCCGTCCAAACGACTCATAAGCTGTACCGACTCATGTAGACGATAATTGATCGTAAATATTTAATGTTATGATCGTTACATTAAATATAGCATTATGTTTATGTATAAAACGTAGTAGCAAGTGGACCTACAGCGTTGGTTTCTAGTACATGCACTTCAGAAAACATTCTCATTATTACATTCCAAATTATCTGCACTCATTCGATTGTGCACGTTTTTCAAACTTTATACTTCTTCAAATGATATATATATATGTATACATATAGTAGATACGTTATCGTTTCGTATTAGTATCTTGATTGACTGGTATTTTAATGGAGGTTTCCGTACTCCACATTTTAGTGCTCCGTACGTCACTAAAATAGGTTTGGATGAATGGCTCCTCTCTTTCGATGCCTCAACACTGTTGAACGGCACATCTGTTGGCAGGACGCACCACATGCATGATTCCCGATAACGTTCCAAAAATAAACCGACGATAATTCGTTCACCACTCACGCTCCGCATGGAATGTTCACTCATTGAGTGGCCACTATACACACTTCCACTTCCTCTACTTTCTTGTGTGAATACGCGGCCGCATTAAGAACGCCATCGCCACTTAAGACTGCATTGCGTTTTATGTATCTTCCGAGAATGATAGCTAAGTCGGATGGAGTCGGTGATAAACTTTTCGGGGTCATCGGCCGCTTTCTCCTACTTAGTTGGTATGCGTTCTTGAATCTTGGTTATGTCACGGTGTCTGCTAGTTGTTGCAAAAACAGAACAAATATGTGCAGAATACAAGAAGACATCTGAAGTCCTAGATAAAATGTTTACGATTGTAACTGTAACCGCCTCATTGAAATTCCTTGCAACATTAGCAAATACGCCGCGCAGTCTCATAAGGAACTGGCTTTAGTAATAGTCTTTTGAATATAAAATATGAAGCTCTAATGTCATCCTTTATAATTCGGCGAGAAATTGCCTGCCTTACGGAATATTAAGTCATTGAGCACTAAAATTTTCCAACTATCAATTATACTGCTTTAGATCTTGCTAGTAACACCCGGTTACTGAATAAAGTTACGTCAGTTTGCTCAAGTGTCTCGTCAGGTCTGTGTAAAATTTAAATAAAACATAGAAATTGGTTCCACGTTTCCGAGAAAACGTAAACTCTACATCGTATCGTAAACTCGGTCGACGAAATCTTTGGCCTGCAAAGATCTTTGTTTATACTGTTTCGAAGTTGTTAGGTTGCGTTTCGGCTGCGTAATCGAGGTGATCCTTATTCGAATGGTATGCGGAGCGGCGCGTCTATTTGTTGCGTAAAACAGTTTGCCATACGGCGTCCGCGGGGTAGGACGTGTGTGCTGCGTTTGCACAATGTTCAGTGTTTAATTACGCGCTATGATATATCGCAAGGCTGCTCGCATTGTTTTAACGCTACGCCAGTGTTTGAGCTCAGCTACTATGTTTCTGCGAGGAGGCTAATTGAATAATCGTGATCTGTGTTCTAAATAAGTGTGGAGTTTCTGTGCGTTATAGTGTAAATCGACCAAATGGTTAGAAAGATTATCGTTGTCGGTATACAGCATTACGAGGACCCGTTTTATAAGTACGTAACTTTAATTTTGTCTAGGGTTTAGTGACTTGTGATGCCCTCGAGGTCATTGTTATTCTGAATTATTTTTCCTCATATCTTTTTCCTTTGTTGTAGGCATGTGACGGGTGCCAGCGGGCCGCCTGCAGGATGCGGCCACCAAAGGAACAGATCCCTGGACTCTGTGCTCCAGCGGATACCAGAAGATATGACACCTACTTCTCCGGAGGGGGCGCCACTTCGAATCCCTATCGAAGTGCCCGCTCCGAGATTAGCGCTTCCACCGGAGGTGCCTACGGGCTCCGACGACTCCGGCATCCACACACCTCCCGACGGCAACGACGAGGAGCGACCACAACCCCCAGCCGCTGCGAGGTCCAGAGAAAGCCTCGACTCCGGCAACCCAGAAGACACAGACAAACCGCCTGATCCCCCTGATACGTTAATTGACTCAGCAGTGAAATCCGATATTTGTGCCGCTGAAACATCTAAAAACAAAGACTTTCTGCTCCGGTTGTTCGAAAGTAAACTGTTCGACATGAGCATGGCAATCTCATATCTGTTCAACTCTAAAGAGCCGGGCGTGCAGACCTATCTGGCGAACAAACTATTCTCATTCCCATACGAAGACGTGGATTTCTACCTGCCACAAATAGCGACCATGTATATAGAAATGAGCGATGTGGCTGACGTGTTGAAACCGTATTTGGTGTGCAGGTGTAAACAAAGTGCTGAGTTTTCACTTAGGCTCGCGTGGTTATTGACTGCTTTCGGGGGTGACGTTAAGAGATCGAGAGCGACTAAACTAAAGGACTCTATACTGGCTGAGGAGATCAGGCCGGCGGCAAGGAGAGGGCATCATAGATCGCAGTCTGACGCGTCTGCGTTAAGGCTAGCGACTCCCTCGGGGAGGCACCTTGGAGACTTGGCGTCTGGTCGGGCGTTCGACAATGGATGCCTTTGTGGAGAACAGTGTTCGTGTGGAGCACCGAGATTAGCACCGCAAATACAGGTACATTATTGACATTAATATTCGTAATAAATGTTTTCTCTATATACAAATAGCCATCATGCATAGCTCTGGTGTATTTGTTTAATTTACAATGCTTATAACTGACTTAAACAACTTTGATTATGACGAAACATATGGCTGCTGATAACGAATGATCTACCTTATGTACTTCGGTTGTTATGCTAGGCAATACTTTTCCGTGTCACGTAGTCAGTTATTCTACTATATTCCTTTATATTGTAATGGTGTGCTGTGCTAATAGCCAGTAAAAGCCATCATTGATGAAGAAACTGTCTTTGGTTTTGCAAAAGCATCATATGAACCACTTTGTGAGGCATTTATTGGAATATACATGGTAAATATCCCGTTACTAGTGTTATTGATAGTGTTAGTGACCATGTCATTAAAATCTTATTATTGGAAAAATCGCCAAAATTGCCTCACGTAATTAATGGACGCCCCCCTCCATGCAGATCATCAATGTAGCACCATCTTCACCATGTTTGATTTTTAACACTTCAGGCGGTGTCCAAAATAATTCTTCATCAAATAACTCAAGCTTTCCCAAGTTTATCTCGTGATACGACGGTTATTTCATAAGCAGAGATCAGTTTTGCCACGATACCAAGTAATTCCTCGAGTGTAGTGTCGAAATGTTTTGCAAAATCGTTAGTACTGGGTATTCACGTTCACATTCTGTAACACTCGTGTATACGTGTCGTGAGCCAGTCGCCAGCCTACGTAGAACCTTGGCTAAAGAGGCACTACAATCATTAATTTAATAGTATTAGGACAGTACTCATTTAATATTAAGCATAGCTTGAGACTATGACTTTAAACGTTTAGTACAAGAGACGTGATTTTGAATAGTCTAGGCCTTATGTGCTCTGTATGGTGTCGGACGTAAAGAATAGCACCATCCTATATCTTCCCGTGGGTGTCGTAAGAGGCAACTAATCCCTTAGTTGCCAGAGAATGGGCAGCAGCGTTCTCTGTGCTTTTGTAACAACCGTACTGCGATCGCCAACCCGCCTGCCAAGCGTGGCGATTATGACCCCAAAATGTCAATGTGGCGACACTTGGGGGAGGCCTATGTCCAGCAGCGGATGTCTTTTGGGCTGAAATGATGATGATGATAGCTTGAGACTATGAGTTTAAACGTTTAGTACAAGAGACGTGATTTTGATGTGGGGGGGGGGAGGGGCTTGATGAACTATGCAAGTCTTCCAAGCGCTCCAGAAAAAAGGTAGTTAACGATCTGGAAGAGTCTGACATACCCATGAAACGAGCGAAACATTTAACTACTGGTTTCAATAATTTAAGCGTTTAATGCGTCAATGCCTGATCGATTGACAAGAATACGACCAGACAGCCAAACTTTCGCATTTAGTATTTATGTTTTTCTGAGTAATTATAAAATTATATAAAGCTCTGCGCTGTAATTGAGGTCAGAAAAATAAGCGTGTATTATTTTTATATTAGCAGTTGCCCTCGTACTAGATTCAATTAAATAGGACTTACAGAATTTTATACTTGTATCCTAAAACAATTTCATTGACCTTCGATCAACGAACCATTGAAGAAAAAACTTTGTGATTCTCAAGTATAACTAATTTTCTAGAACTCATCACAAATTCATGATCCGAGATAATTTTATTGGCATTGAATGAAAATAAAATTTATTTTATGTCTAGAGAGTTTATTCTAGGTGATATCATTTATAATCTTGGAATAAATTCTCAAGTTATTAGTAAGTACTTAGTTCAGCTGTTTTGCAAAGCTCAGCAAGGTCTTTCAGTAACCTTCAGTTTTATCAAGCGAGCAAAAAAGTAGTGTGGGCATTGATCTTGAAATGTAACTGACATTTAACATGAGTACATGACATTACGGATTAGAGTAGCATTAAGCACTTTCAATTCAAAACATTTATTTCAGACTTTTCGGTCCATAGAACTATTACACAATAATCAAAAAGACGTAATACGGAAATAATGTTTCAGCCATACAGGGTACACACACAAAAGTATAAATAACCGATGAAAACTTTCGACGTGGGAAGGGGGGGACGGGTTTCACAATAGAATAGAATTCTCTTTATTCGACTGAACAAGACTCAAAAACTTTTAGTAAAACTTAAGACTACTAGACACTGATAAAAACAAACAACACAATGTATCACTGCTTCGACAACCCATGAGAAATCCCACAACAGCGACCCACATAAACACAGTCTAGGCGACTTGCAATCATGCTTAGGATACTGTTGGTGCTGCCCCACACCCTGCTCACCAGGGAAGCGCCCTTCTACGCAATGTTACGTAAAAACAATCCACATGCACATCTGCGAACATCCCCGACGCACTACAGTAGCGGGGCAGCCCCACCAGCATCTTAAACGCGTTATCATACTGAACGCGGATAGCACTGTATGATCTTTGCGTACATCTAGCCCACAGGCTGCACGTGTAAAATGAACAATGATTTACTGAATACCTGGATCCGTTTGTGTGACGGTGACCATTCCACCCTGTATACACCCATTTCCTTTTATTTTAATTCAAAAAAGAATTGTAAGAAGCAGATTTTCAAATGGTTTATAAATCCAAAGCAAAAAGTGTTTAATAAACAGACTCAGGCAACAGGATACTCTGAAGTGATAATTAAAATATATTCGATTATTTTGGGTATTTACCCTGTCTAATTTTGTAACAGACACTGGTTTTGCACATAAAAAGCAATAGGACAATAAAATTAAAGGTGCTACAAAACAATGCAAGGAATAAAATTCACGCTGGATTTTCCTGTTTTGACCACGCAAATTCATTTTCAACGTTTATTCTTTGCAGTTCAAAAACGTAAACAAACATTATTTCATATGATTGAAAATTTCGTCTGTGAGATTTTCATTTTTCATTCATTGTTTATTCAGCCGTTGTTTACCCTTTTCTGGGTGAAGGCCTTTATATTATTTTCTATTACGTTTGACACGATAATATTTATTTAGTTTGGTAATAGAAATGCAGGGGAAAAGTGAAATCTCTTCTTTAACTAGTTTCAATCAAACTTTATGGTGTTTTACTGCATAACTTTAAAGTAGGCCTTTTGTTGCCGTTGTTTTATTTTATAGCTGCAAGAACTTTCTTATGGGCCAGGATTTCACAAAGAAAATTTTCATTCTTTTGCGTTTTTGGCTAGTTAATACATAATATATTTTATTATACATGATTGAGACTGAGAAAGTTATACCTAGGCAGATTACGCTATCCTAAATTATCTCGGTATATACCTACGTATTGTCGTTCAGGCAGTACTACATTGATCGTGAGATCAGTTAATACCGAGCTTATAAGTGAAAACCTAAATACTCACGACCTTGGTGCTAGAATGACCGCTCACCAAATAATTTTATAGCAACTCACTCACGCGATATCACTAACGCTTTTTACACCTACGAAGCTAGTAGCATTTCTAATCACCTCTATTTGTATAGCGCTAGCGGTCATCAATGCAGCCATATTTGGTGAATGTCGACTATTAACATTGTCTGCTTCCATAATTGTCGACGTTGCTTTGCCATTTGCATTCACTATTAATTAAGTTACTTCCACTTAGAATGTCTTTCCCAAAATGGTCTTCGGTTTCGTGTTTCAAACACCAGTTATCTTTTTTTTTAAACTTTGCCCCACACTAGAAATTATACATACACAAACAGGCCGACCCAGAACAACTATCTGTAAGCCATACAAATATTTTGTCCTGTGTCCGATCGAACCCGCGACACGCAGCGCAGCAGTCAATCGCTCAGCCACTGCGCCAACCGTGTCGCCACTAGTTCTTAGAGAGGCCAATACCCGGAAGGACCAGTTCCCGGAAAGTCAAGGCTTCGTTGGTCGTTCAAAGTTTAGATGTTCGAATTTAAGATCAGTTAATGCCTTTGGTTAGAGAATAGACCTTAATCATTTTTGTGAAAGGTAGTTTTATGGCTCAAAAAATCAATAGAAGATATTAAAGATGGTGCTTAAAGTACTTAAACTTTGGGGTCCCTCAAGGGTGACCGTTGTGACCTATTCAGTTACAGTTGTCCTCAGGCCATAATTCGCAGTAAGGCAGATGAAATGCCGAAATTAATAATTCGAAGTAGCCAATCATTCCATTATTGTCTCCCAATAATACAATAAGAATTATAAAGGCATACTTGCAATTAACCAAAGCCGCAATGTAGTTCAAACTTTCATAGTCACTAAATGAGCATGACACTGCTGTAGGTACTCAAAGTTAGCTGTTTATACCACCTCTATTTATAAATGAAGTATTTATTTTATTTAATGTAAATTAAATTGTGGTTTTTATATATCGCAATGGAATGCAAGTAGTCAACGGTAGCTCTATATTGATAACAATAGGATAGAAAGTTGCATGATCGTTGTATTCAGTGTTGATAATTGTACCTTGCTGTTGATATTATCATTAGATAACAAATGCATGCCGCTATCGATTTCCGATAGGTTACTGACGACATGTAATTGCTCACTTGATGTATTACTGTTATCAATGTCACAGATAAAAAAAACCGGCAAGTGTGAGTCGGACTCGCAAACGAAGGGTTCCGTAATATTATTTATAAAAACGAACAAAAAAGTAACTTTTTTGTATGGGATCCCCCCTTAAATATTTATTTTATTCGGTTTTTAGTGTTTGTTGTTATAGCATCAACAGAAATACATAATCTGTAGAAATTTCAACTGGCTAACAATCACGGTTCATGAGATACAGCCTGGTGACAGACGGACGGACGGACAGCGAAGTCTCAGTAATAGGGTCCCGTTTGACCCTTTGGGTACGGAACCCTAAAAAACAATATAATATTTCGGGTATACTGAGCTCATTCACTTTTATGCCAAGCTTCATTCATAATCATAAGTTATGTTTAACACTTTGTTTGTTTCATGTGAAGTGAAAATCCGAACTTACATTATCTATTAAGTATTTACTCAGTTACGTAACATTACTTACAAGATATTTCGTGAAATTCCATTTCACACTTTAGAAAATTGTGTTTGAATGTGTAAAAGTTGTTACCATCGTACAATATAGTCGCGTCTATCATTTTTGGGTGTTAGTACTACTTGCGCGTGTTAATAAACATACATAATTATATCCCATGCAAGAACATTATTTATTTACATGTTCGTAAACTAAATTACGAACGCAGGATAGCTATAACATTGCATGCTTTTATAATAACGCGTTGGAAGCATTCATCAACCGTTAGTGTCTTTCCATATGAACGATTGCCGGTTAGCTGGTACCTAATTGGTATCCGGTGGTGGAGTGTGTGAGGCCAGGCCAGTATGAAAGTTTTCACACGCTTACGCAAACATTCTCCTCCGGGTACCTAATACCTACCTGCAGTAGCCCTGAACGTGTGAAAAGGCACTACGAAGAAATAGGCACTACTTTATACAAAACTATCTGTCCGGCCAACTTCGTTTGCGTCACATTTTCCCCGTTTTCGCAACATTTTTCATTGCTGCTCCACTCCTATTGGTCGTAGCGTGATGATATATAGCCTGTAGCCTTCACTCATCTAACACTGAAAGAATTTCTCAAATCGGACCAGTAGTTTCGGAGCCAATTCAATGCAAACAAACAGACAATCAAAAATTTCCTCTTTATAATATTAGTTTAGATCATCGTCAGTTTTGCTCGTCCTCAAATCATCAACTGCCTATAAATGAGCAAAACCTGACGTCACATGATTGTTCCAGCTCTAGCACTCATGTTTTCTTTCAAAGCTATGTACTTTCTACACCGCAGTTTCTAATAAAGTCTCTACGATGTTTTACGTTTCCTCTCTGAGCGTAAAAGCAAACTTTTCAAAGTTATATGCCCCGCTTTGTGATGTTCCTGGGTATCCCGTAGCGCAAGAGATAAATGACGAGTAAACAAGGTAAAGCGCTTAACCCACGTCATAGGTCTGTTAGATAAATACCACGCTTTTAGTACACATGTACTCGAATACAGCTGTTAGTATCCAGAATGACCCAGTTTAAAAGTCAGGGCCAGTCTGCAACAATACAAGCAATACAATCAAACGTAACTGGTTACAGACTAGGGCGAGAAAGGTCGTGGAAACCGCGCTTATCCATGAAATTAACTTACTTGTTCAACTATATTTAGATTTAATTGACTGTACCGGGAAAAATGATCCGTAAAGTACGTTCTATGTTATATTTTTCGCAGAACTTTTCCTCGTTCGGATTGCGTACTAATGTACTATCTGCACTGGTTTATTTTTGTCCTTTCCTCTGTCGAATGCCTAATGTTTATGATTATGAACCTGTTTTGCTCTAACGAAGACTGTTGAAGCTGTGAAAGCATGTAGGAAAGTGTTCAGTTCAATACTTTGTGCGTAATAAGAAGTGTTTTACGCGTGCATGTCAATATACTGTATTCTCTGGTCTGCCAATAGAAGTGAAGGCGCAATCAATGTAGTGAGACTTGATGGGTTTCCTGTAACCATCAACTTTACTTTCACGTTGAGAAACTGTGGACCACATCTTGTGTATGAAGTAACGAGATCCGTCCAATAAAAGCACTCTCTATCTTTACCGGTATGTTGAAGCATTCGTAAATAACCATTGCAAGTTCCCATGCTCAACTTTTTCACAGACAAGGCACATTGGAAGAGTTATGTTGTCTAGCCGAACTGTCTAGCATCCTCGAACTATAGATAACCTCACATCCATTACAAAACAGTACTAGTAGTACAATTCCGTTGCTAAAATCCTAGAACGAGTTCAGTATCTGATTCATCATCACCTTCTTGCCCTTGTCCGGTATTACTTAACACGTTTTTTTCTTCTATTCTCCTCTTTCAGCCGTCCGTCAAGCCATCGTATACTCCTCTTTCTTTCATATTATTCGTCACAGAGTCAATTCAGCTCTTTTTTGGCCTTCTTTTCCCTGTGAAGGGCGGGCGTTTTGGGGGACTGTCTCTTGTAATTTTGACGTTCAAGAAGTGCTGAATTATCAGCCTAATTTGAATAAATGACTTTTGATTTTGTCCATCCATCAACTTTCATTTTTCATTCATCACATGTGTTTTAGTGAGCTCATTAGAAACCTAAACCAGAATTAGTTTGTAACACGTTCCATAGGTAACAACCGTAGTTTACCTCCCTTATACTTGTGTGACTTGCGTCAATAGTAAAATACAATCGCCAATCATATGCTCCACACGTTACGTTGACACGTGCATGTGCGGCACTGATTCACATTGCCTTTGCTTAGAGGTCTATGGGTAAGGAGAAAAACATATAAATGTACATAATGTATTGCAGTAACTACCTAATAAAT
This sequence comes from Cerastis rubricosa, assembly GCA_949152445.1. Taxonomy (NCBI): domain Eukaryota; kingdom Metazoa; phylum Arthropoda; class Insecta; order Lepidoptera; family Noctuidae; genus Cerastis; species Cerastis rubricosa. Next base: position 17,492,236 of record OX424532.1, read on the forward strand.
CATGAGTGTTATTTTTTGTGTTGCTAAACTGTTTTTTATAGCTGTAAAGAAAACAATTGTTAGTTGTTATTTGTAGACTTCTTAAGTTTTTAGGGGCATAATTGTATTTATTTGCTTATTAAAACTTTTTGCAGTGCAATACACAATACAAAGGCAACTTTTTAGCCAGAAAATATAAGTTCTTCTGTAAACATTTAATTTGTTCAACAGTAAGAAGTCACGTTCAAAATCAGTCAGTAGCGAACTTTCGCTACACAATAGTACGGCCCCCTACCTCAGACTTCTCTATTACGTAAAATGAACATCACCATTCCACATTTCAGTTTCTGACGTCATTGACGAGCATCGGCCGTCGTCTGGCCGGGGTCGCGGACAAGGAGCGTCGTAATGGCCGTCTCAGGGCCGAGCTTGCCGCGCTAGACCTCAACCTACCTGCGAGGGTGTGGTTACCTTTACACCAAAGGCCTCACTATGTGCTGAGGATACCGCCGCATGCAGCCGCTGTTCTTAATAGCAAGGACAAGGTGAGAATTTCGAACTTTATTTCTATACCCAAAACGGTGAAAGATCGTAAGGCATCAGCCATTTACTAGAACAAAAAAATCGAAGACATTGAAATGTACCAACCCGTACTGGGTCCTCGTGGTGGATAACAGCCCACTCCCTCTTATAGAGAGGACAAGGTGAGAATTTTGAACTTTATTTGTATACTCAAAACGGTGAAATATCGTAAGGCATCAGCCATTTACTTGAACAAAAAAAACGAAGACATTGAAATATACCAACCCGTACTGGCTCCTCGTGGTGGATAACAGCCCACTCCCTCTCATAGAGAGGAGGCCTGTGTCCCTGCAGGGGTAGCATTATTGGTGTTATAGTAGCCTAAAGACAGGCTGTCTTTCATTCAACTTAATTGATATCAAGTCTTTCCAAACAGACAGTATATCAAGGCACAGGAGCTAAATCCTGGCGCATAGCCAGATTTTCAGTTGAATATTAAATCAAGTAAGGGAAGTACCATCATTACACTACATCATTAGTACTACTAAAGATGAGTTTAGTTAGAAATACTGTGCATGGTATAGTATGGTCTTGTCAGCTGATCACTGATTAATCTAAGGATCTGTTGTTATTGTAGATCATCATCTTCCTCACCTTGTCCCATGTTTTTGGGGTCGGCGCAACACGTTAATCTCTTCCACTCTCCCTTGTTCCTTACGCTATACGTTTTCCTTCATATCATTTCTCACACAATCCATCCATTTATCCTTTGGTCCTCTCCATCCATCAACATTTTTATTCATCACTCTTTTAGTCACATGTGTTCCATCCATCCTCTCCTCTGTTGTAATTGTAGATACGGTAAGAATTTCTAATTTTATTCGCGATTGCGGCTCTGTCTCTGGCTCTGTCTCATAGCGTCAAGGTTCGAAGCCTTGGATTGACGGGGTTCATTTTGTCAAGGCTCTGGTGCTAAATCCTAGGCCTGGCTCCGGGCCAAATTTTCTGTTGAAGGCCGCTATTAATTCAAGTTAGGAAAACCATAATTCTGTGCATAAACAGTATTACTAAAGAAGAGTTCTGTTACTAATACTTTAAGTAGTAGTGCAAAAATTGTGAAGGTCCTTTCAGTTGATGACTAGTGATTTGTTCTAGTCTAGGCACCAAGGAGTTGGCAGGGTGATCTATACGTTTCAAAGACAACAGCCTTGGAGGCGAGTTCCTCAATAATTATAATGAAAGATGACTGTGATAAACCTAAGCGAATTTGTTAAGTGCCAGATCTGGACTTAAATTAAGTACCTTTACTTGTCCGGCAAAAGTCTCAGCGATAAATGCTTAATCTTAAAGTCGGATCTTAAAAGTCACTGGTGATTTAAGCCTGGAAAAAAAGTAATACAAATTACTTTCAAGAATTTTATTCCTTCATAGATCTTGATTATTTAACTACGTATTGTGTTAAAAACCAAGGTCGTTTACCTTCGATTGTGTTAGATATGATGCACGAGGCCCATTAAAGCGATTGAATTCTTTTAATAATGAGGAGGTTGCGCACTGCGTTTGGATTAGCAATCAATGTAATAGCATTATTAGTTTTAACTGCTAATACTGCTTTGACTGCACAAAGTATTGTTTTGCTTTTCCGAACTTTGGAATTGGTTGTTGGTCAATATTGCCTTGTGAAGTGTTGGATCGTCATTTATGTTACACTAGCTGTCCGGCGCAACTTCGTTTGTGTCACCTTTTCCCCGTTTTCGCAACATTTTTCATTGCTGCTCCACTCCTATTGGTCGTAGCGTGTTGATATATAGCCTATAGCCTTGCTCGATAAATGGGCTATACACCACTGAAAGAATTTTTCAAATCGGACCAGTAGTTTCGGAGCCTATTCGATGCAAACAAACAAACAATCAAATCTTTCCTCTTTATAATATTAGTTTAGATTTAGATTTGTGCCTTTGTTATTTTATGTAGTATTTTTTCAGAATCTAATTAAAATAAAACAACAACACGAGAAGTGTCAATGTAATCTTAATTTCAATTTGTTATCAAGTTTCTAACCCTGTAATTGAATCCTTGTTACCCTTTCTAAACAAATAAATTGATAATGATATTGAATGTCGTCTAAAGTCTAGTGTTTACGAGCTATAATTTAATCTGATTTATCTTTACGACTCGCGTAATTTATAATATTCTCGTCACGTTACAGGGCATTGTATTTTCTCTCTTGTGATATAGAGATATATAAATAATAACAGTGCGATCGTCATGCTGGTAATCCCGTAAGGAGATTACAGAGGCAGGCAGTATAATTCTGCACTTAACTACTATTTCGACATGACGATAAAAGCATATGACGTAGATACTGGTATTTATTAAGTTCAGGGACATTACTAGCTGTAATTTCCGTTTTTATGTAATAAAATGCCCGGACAGTAGAAATATAAAAAACTTGTTTATTATATCTATGGCCCGGACTCACAAATTACAAACGGAGTTTTCAGTCTCACGCTTTCACAGGCTTGGAAAATGTAAGCTTTTCTCAGTTAAGCTTAGTTACGAGTGGTTTAATTAACTAGCTCTAGACTTATTTACAAAGGAGTTTCCTACGGACTGCTATAATTGGTCAATGAGTACGAATAGTGTCCAATAAATGCGTAAATATACATAGCCTTTAGTAAATCACCTTGGCACGGTGTATCCATATAAAATCCACGGTTTACGCCCAAAGGGTGGCCTCATTACTCCCAAGGTAAGCTTTAAGGCATTGCATGTGGATTTCCTCATAGGATTTCCCTTCACCAAATAATGTTACACTTTACTTCGACTAGAGTAATTTAAGAACATTAAATGTTCTAACTTTATAGTTTTTATTTCATTGAAATGTGTTATAGAAGGTAATTAAACGAAAATTTTAATTCTTATCGTGTTTAATGACATATTGGAATGTGTGTTTCTGTTACTGTTATCATTATAATAACGTGTGTTACATACGTATAAAATAATGGGATTCGAATAATTAAGTGTTAAATTTAAAAACTCAGAAAGTTGTTTATGTCCTGCGTCTGATAGATAATATTTATCTATGTAAATAATATTTTAATACATAATTTTGAAAGCAACATGATTGTATTACTCCGTAAAAATCACAAGGGTCACTTAGTACTATCCCTAAAGAGAACATAGTGCAATAAACCTTTATTAAAAAAGAAAAACCCGGTTCGTGGTTTATCTATGAAACAGAATACGTATGAACGCGATGGTTCAATGAAACTATGTATTACCATACAATATGCTACAACAACGTTGATAAGAACGGTCTGCTGTTCAGTCTATCTGATAAGTCCAGATAAAACTGTATTTCAATATCAAATTGGTAATAATAGGAGAATATTGAATGTGCCAGCTGATTGTACTGGGACGTCGTAATTGTCAATTAAGAACACTATTTGTTTGGGAAACGGTCGCCCTAACAAGACAGTTTTGGAACGAGATAATTGTCTACGTTTCATTCGCAATTCAGTCGGCGCCAATTTTAACCGGGTTTGATTATATCGGTTGTTGAAATTTTTAGTACTTACTACTGCTATGTCAACTGATTGAAGTTTCTACGAAATATGATAGCATTTTGCGGAATACTGTATAGTTTGTTGTACTAATTTATCAGTAGATTACTAATTTGGTGTTAGGCCTAAGATAACGTCGTCGTACGTCGATCTTAGATTAGTTAGTAACGATGACAAAAAAAACTACTTCCCTGGAATACGTTTGTTGGTTTTCATTTTAGCTTTATAGGTCAGTGGCAGTTGAAGTTTAGGTGTTGCTTATTGACACTAGAATTTATAAATTTTCTTAGCTATGAGTAAAACCCGATTGAGTTAAGTTGGCACCTTCCTGGAATCTCAGGCCATCGACGACAGGTGCAAACACAGCCGAGTTGTAATTGCATTGTCGTCAACTTAGCCGACTGCCTCACCTCTCCAAAAATTGCGCCATAACACATACTTTCTCGCATTCAGTACTACAGCAGGATACTTTATAGTCATCATCTTCCTGCCCTTTGCCCCTGTTATTTGGGGTCGACGCAACACGTTTTTTCTTCCAATCTCCCCTGTCATTCGTCACGCTATCATTTACTCCTTTTTCTATCAAATCTTTCTCACACAATCCAGCAGGATACGTTTTAGTACTAACAATATTTTCTTCTTCCACAGGCACCCTACATAATGTACGTGGAAGTCCTAGAAACGGACGGCCACGAACCTCTGCCCCCGCGCCTCTTACCACCCGCGCCGCCTGCTCCTCATTCACCTCCCATAAGGCATACGAAGAGCGAAGAGAACCTCGTGCCAGAGTGGCCAGCGTTGTCGTTATATGCGGGGCTGGATGATGGAGATGCGGGCGACTGTTGGAGTCATGATGATGAGGATCTGAGTACGCAGTACTCGCATAGAGCGCCGGCGCCGGATAGTTTGTCGCAGGTAATTAATTTGTTGATTTATTTTTGTGGGAATGCCTGCTGTTGGCATGTGGAAGCTTTTGAAGAGAACCAGGACTCGGAATCTGTATTCCTAGGGTGAATCTATGTTAAGCCTCGTCTGCACTACCCCAAGTTTCGTCATGTATGGACCATTTTGGTGACATTTGTATATAGGCACTTCATCATCTGCCTAGCCTTCTCCCAACTATGTTAGGGCTTCCAGTCTAACCGGGTGCAGCTGAATACCAGTATTTTATATGAAGCGACTGCCTTTCTGATCTCAAAACCCAGTTAGTACTGGGTAATACGATACCACTTGGTAAGACAGGTCGTCAGACTTTCGGGCCACTGACTACCTGTAACGACTATCAAAGGTAGATTATTGATAGGCACTTATCGGCACATTAAAATTCGCGCTTTTGCCGAAACTTGATACACAAATGTGCCTGAGTCGAGGAGAAAACGCCATCTTTGTACTCATTCGATCAGTTTGAACTACTATTTTGGATTTTTTTTGAACCGGAAGGGTGCTATGAATAGTAGTGAATCACGACAGATGATTGCTGGTGAGCATCTAAAAAAATATATGACACAATGCGCCTCAACCACAGCCCACATAAACTACTTATAAATTACCAGTTAATACATCGCGTTCCGCACCGCCAACGCTTACGTACGGACCCCAATTTATCATTTTTTTAACTGACTTCAAATGGAGGAGGTTATGCTTTTGGCGAGTATCTTTTTTTATTAATCATATGTAAATATTGACACACATTTTACCATTCTCCATCCAAACCGGAACGGCTCGGAAACCAGTCGGTGTTTCAAACATGCATGTGATTGACATATTAGATACACGCTTTTCGCACTTTTTGTCTTTCACTGTTTGACGCGTGTGTTTACAAAGCCATTAAAGTAAATTGGACACTTATCCTCTGAACATTAAGTCCTATTTAGAAGATTCTTTTGTTTTGCTGTTCCCTGTAATAGTATGTTTAGTGGAAAAGTAGTGTCTTTATGATTGAAAACAATGAAATATTCTAGAACAATGCTCTTATAATGAATCTTGCTTTAGGTATCATCGTTCTAGGGCAAAAGTGTGTTACTAGTAACAAAAATACATACAATAAGGAAGAATTTATTGACTTTCCAAAAACTGATTAGATTGCATAACTATCTGATAATTATTATTTTTTTATTACAAGATACCGAGTATCGTCTGATAACACATAATTATTGTAATTTGCAATGAATTTGCGTTTTAATCGCGAAATTAACGGTTAATTTTATCGTTTTGGCTGTGTTTTTAGTTTTAGAGTAATGATGCCAATTTCAGTTTCCTGTCGTGCGTTGAATGATTGCCCTTGAATATGACGAAATAAGTATTTATGAAATTTAACAGTGTTTTGTCAGTTTTGAAAGGATATTTTTGTCTTAATTGCCATGAATGCTCTTTGTTACCCGTAGCCCTTTATTTAAATTACCTTAGGTAATTTGCAAGCATAGTACGTACATACTTCAAAAATAAATAATAGCTACTTGCACGTGCCTGAAGTGTGCTTCAGTAGTAAATATGTAATCTAACTTCTAAAGGTCTCCGGATGTTCTCCGAACTATCTAGTTACGGAGATATTGTAGGTCAAAGTCCCAATTTATTCACATTTTTTTTTAAACTACAGTTTTTTTATTTTATAACTTTACTATAAAATATCTCCATGACCCGTGTACTATTCAGTGTACCCATCCCAGCAATGATTTTTGCGTAGAGTTACTTTTATGTAAAGAATGCTTGCCTGACGGCTTCGTGAAGGAACCATCGTCATCATCTGCCTAGCTATTTGCTAATCTATCTTAGGGTTGGCTTCCAGTCTAACCGGATGCAGCTAAGTACCAGTATTTTACATGAAGCGACTGGCCTATCTGAACTCCACAATCCAGTAACTGGGTAATGCGATACCCCCTGGTAAGACTGGATGTCACACTTTTGGCTTTTGACTACTCGCAACGTCTGTCAAAGATCTACAAATGACAGCCGGGACCAATGGCTTAACGTGCTTTACGAGGCACCCATCCACGGACCAACCTCGGCAAACATGGCTTTACCTTAAAGATCGACCCGTGCGGCTGTTATTACTTAGCCACGAGAACCGTTAACACCCTATATTGTTTAAAGATTTCTAGATATTCTACTTGCCCTAGCTTGACCCCTTAACATGCCACTGAGTTCTATCTAGTCCAGTACCTATGTAAATTGATCAAATACTTCCACAAATTATACCAAATCATAATTTATTACTAGCCATATTACCCTAGTCTAGGTTCAAACTTCAATCTAGTCTAATACGGTTCTTTGTCCTAGTTTATCGGTAAATCATCGTTCTTATGCCATTACACTCCACTTGCGTGTTAAAAGGGCACGTAAATATAGAGGTGAATGCTTTCTTAGAACCTTTGTAAAATATCGTGAGGAAAGTTTTGTGTATGAATGTGGATGGGTATCAGAGTAGATCAAGACAAAAGAAACGATGGATGGACTGAGTGAAGGATGATATGGCAAGAAAGGAGGTATCTGATAAGATGACAAGTAATAGAGAAGTGTTTATTTATTTTTATTATTTATTGCACATAAAATTAAAAGACAAACAAATAATATATAGCTTATGTACAACGGCGAGCTAAACCCAGAATTGGGTTGGGTTGGATTGAATTGGGTGAAGTATGGAAGAGGAAGACATACTGCGCCGACCCCAAATAAATTGGGATAAGGGCAAGAGAATGATGATGATGAACCTTAGTGAGGGATACGATGTTATCTGAATAGAATTTAGTTACTACTTAATAATGTTATGCTGTTTTCGATACTAGTGCGAGAAATTTTAAGTGCTTCGAGTATAGCACCATCACGATGTCTAGGTAATAGTGAATGATGAATAATGAATGATACTAGTCTTATTCTTATCACACCCTAGGTGCACTCACTAAGCCATAAAGATTTATTCAATAGTCTTTTAAAGTATGCTGTTGTTTGTTGTTGTTTATATTTGCATTCATTCATATGAAACGATCAACAAAATAGTTCTCCCCTCAGCATTTTCTTTTAGCAACTTGAATACTGACCATCAAACTCAGTGTGCATTTGTGAGTACAGTATGTGCATACTGTGAAGGCAAATACTTTTTAGTCTACCATAAAATATGTATCCTTTTTGATTGTTATTATAGTTTTGGTTCGGTTTACCGCTACTTTTACCTGCTCAGATTACTCTGACAATACTTTCAATACAATGGATATTAACAAACAATTTTGAACAATCAAATACCATTTTCATCTTTAAGTCAACATAATAGATCGCTTACAATGAACGGACTACGAAATAATACCATAATGACGAAGATATTAGCAGGTGGTAACAATCTAGTCAAAAAGAACTGTTTGGACTAAACAATTCCAAGTTTCCAACATCTGTATACGAAACAATGGTGTACAATGACCGGTTCTTAACTTTTTTGCTTCGCCTTTTTGTTTATTTTAAGTCATTAATTTGTATGTCGTTAGTGCTTAGGGGTCATCCATAAAGTACATCACACTAATTTCGTGATTTTTTACCCCTCCCCCGTCCTTGTCACAGTTGGTCACATTTATGAGACCCTCCCCTCCTTAGTTTAACGTCACATATCTTGCAATTTTACATCTAGAATTATTAAATTAAAATTGCACTACCGTAATTATTTTTATTTCCATTTAATGTAACTAGTAGAGGGACTGTGAACCTGCCAATAAAACAATTTAAGGGTATTACCTTGCTCAATGACCTTCAAGATTTGATCTCTGTACTTGTATTTGTTACTTTTGCGCCCTCTACAGACAAACGACCATACTAAAATAAAAACGAACTGAAGATTAAGCAAGATCACAGATGTGTCGCAGAGTTGTCAACGTTTTTGCCTATTTTATTCGTTCTTCATGAGTCTTGTACGAATCTACATATAATAATTTATAATTATTTTCAATTAAACAATTTACATTGCCTGCTGACCTAGCTTTCATTCTACTACATGATACATTCAGAAGGTCTGATGATGACCAGGTAAGTGCTTTTCGGTTCTCAGTAACGGTAATAGTTAGGATTACCTAGCTTTCAACATTTTTCTAATTGAGCACGGGTGCTACTACATGGTAGATTCTGAAGGTCTGATGATGACCAGGTAAGTGCTTATCGGTTCTCAGTAACGGTAATAGTTAGGATTACCTAGCTTTCAACATTTATCTAATTGAGCACGGGTGCTACTACATGGTAGATTCTGAAGGTCTGATGATGACCAGGTAAGTGCTTATCGGTTCTCAGTAACGGTAATAGTTAGGATTACCTAGCTTTCAACATTTATCTAATTGAGCACGGGTGCTAATACATGGTAGATTCTGAAGGTCTGATGATGACCAGGTAAGTACTTATCGGTTCTCAGTAACGGTAATAGTTAGGATTACCTAGCTTTCAACATTTATCTAATTGAGCACGGGTGCTACTACATGGTAGATTCTGAAGGTCTGATGATGACCAGGTAAGTGCTTATCGGTTCTCAGTAACGGTAATAGTTAGGATTACCTAGCTTTCAACATTTATCTAATTGAGCACGGGTGCTACTACATGGTAGATTCTGAAGGTCTGATGATGACCAGGTAAGTGCTTATCGGTTCTCAGTAACGGTAATAGTTAGGATTACCTAGCTTTCAACATTTATCTAATTGAGCACGGGTGCTACTACATGGTAGATTCTGAAGGTCTGATGATGACCAGGTAAGTGCTTATCGGTTCTCAGTAACGGTAATAGTTAGGATTACCTAGCTTTCAACATTTATCTAATTGAGCACGGGTGCTACTACATGGTAGATTCTGAAGGTCTGATGATGACCAGGTAAGTGCTTATCGGTTCTCAGTAACGGTAATAGTTAGGATTACCTAGCTTTCAACATTTATCTAATTGAGCACGGGTGCTACTACATGGTAGATTCTGAAGGTCTGATGATGACCAGGTAAGTGCTTATCGGTTCTCAGTAACGGTAATATTTAGGATTACCTAGCTTTCAACATTTATCTAATTGAGCACGGGTGCTACTACAAGGTAGATTCTGAAGGTCTGATGATGACCAGGTAAGTGCTTATCGGTTCTCAGTAACGGTAATAGTTAGGATTACCTAGCTTTCAACATTTATCTTATTGAGCACGAGCGATTCTACATGATTTATTTTGAAGGTCTGACGTTGACCAGGTACGTGCTTATCGGTTCTCAGTAACGACAATAGTTAGGATTACCTAGCTTTCAACATTTATCTCATTCAGCACGGGCGCTTCTACATGATTTATTCTGAAGGTCTAATGTTGACCGATTCAATGATATCCGACGATATCAATGATAATCTTTTACAAAAATATTGACCAGTGGCGTACCGATCTTATACCCCCCCATTGTCTATTTGTAATATGATAATATATTAGGATGAAGGTATGTATTGGTAATTTGTGTATGAGCAATGAACAATATTGTCTGTAAAAGGTGTGAACAAAATATTAAAACAGCTATTCCATACAAAACTGCAATAGGTACACGATCAAAATTATTAAACAGCTGTTTTTTTTCGATTTGGTGAGAGTGGAGACCCGTAGTAAAAGTTGTTCATTTTCACGAGTACCGAGTTCTATAAAAGTTTGTTTTTTGTTTGTTTACACCTTATAGACAAAGTCAAATTAAATATAAACTAAACTGCCTTGTCCCGAAAACTAACGGACAAGGAGGGGGACACGAGATGATGTAAATATTGGGAATTCACCATAAGTAATAAACATAAAATCAAAATCAAAAGTCATTTATTCAAGCTATGCTGAAACTAGGTTAGTCTGGTAAGGAATTAACATTAAGAAACACAGAACATTAGATGAAATAATTTGCCATGTCAGGTAGCACACGCCAATATAGCAACAAAATATTGAAAACAAACTATACTCAAGCAGAAATAAAAATAATAAAAAAACAGAACTAAATAAAAGCCACCAGGCGTAAAGGGCGTGCCCGCTTGTATGTGCAATGCTGTAATATGTCCATCTAGCTGTAACTCGAAGTCGAAAATGATATAACTAGGACCAAATTAATAAACTCAATAAACAGTTAATTACTAATAACGAGTAATAAGTTAGCGAGACGACCAGTCACCACAAGCAGTACCCGTTCCCGAGCATGACGCTAAGATCAGCCATTACCCCCCTCGCCATACTTGAGGGAAGGAGACGCTACCGCAAGCAGTGACATCTAAAGGAGCATGACGAACTTACTGCCGGTTGCTCAAGCAAAAAGCTTTAGGGATATGAGGAACAGTGTGGAAAGTTCCTCGATACTCCATAGAAAAGGGAGGAAGATGCTCCATACAAAAACAAAGCAGCAAGAGAAAAAAAAACTAAAAATCTTAATTCCCGTTAAAAATCACTGAAATCCAAATACCGTGAACAGGTCGGTTGGTCATTTATTGGAATTGGTGTCGGTGTTGATGGTGAATGTAGGCTTTCTTGAAGTACGCACATATTTTCGTCTTCTGGTTTTTGTAGGTTATGCACCTTTTTCCGGTCTTCCTTGTTTTTTATTGCCTGTAAAATATATGGCGGATTTCTAATTTCCATATTTCGACTATGTCGTGGATCCAAAAGTTCCGGCAAAATACAATTTAAATAAAATGTACATAATTTTATTCTCATTTTATTTTCAAAAAAATCATCGTCTCTAATAATATTTTCTATTTTCAGAGGCTTTGACTCATTGAACCAAACTCCAAATAAGCATTTTGCTTTCCGAGTCACATGCAATTGCCCTTGAACTTGGTAGTACCAATTGTGGGTTTTATTTATCTTTAAAACGCCCGAATTATCTTTAACCCAAAAATTTACTTTTTTTTTGAGCTATGGCTTCGTCTAGTCCTATCTTGTGCGCCGAGATTGGACATTTCACCTCTACTATCGTTTCTTCTCCAATAAGCCCATCGGGTGTAGCTCCTAAATATGGAATCTCGGGATCTATAAAAAGTCCACATGGTCTAATTTCAACATTTTCTTGCAAAGACAGCTGATCTAGCGCTTTTGTTTCATGTTCTCTTCCATGCTGTATAGGCGCAGCATCTATGTTTATTTTGTAGAGCAGTTGTTTAACTATGCTGGCACAACTAGTATCAGGCCTCATTTTAATAATTCTTCCAAAGTTTGAGGCCGTCAACAAGGAGCGCCGGAGTTCGAGCCATTCGCTTGACTCGCTCTGCAAAATTGTTTGCCTTTCAATTTGTCTTCTTTCTTCCTCACTTTTCTCTAAATTGGCAAGAAAGTTCTCCTTCATTTGGTCTAGCATCGAATCGCTCACATCGGGCTTAATGCTTTGTTCTCCATAATCTTTATTTGCGGCACCATGTGGCTGTCGTTTCTTATAATGGATACGTTTTAACAAATTTCTCTTTCTGCGATACTTGTTATCTAAGGTGCTCATTTTACCCTTAGGACTTTGCCCAACAATTGTTTTATATAATATGGAAACAGGTTTCCTTTTAGTGTTAAAGTTAACTGCAGACGCTGAACATCGAGTTTGGTATCCACGCCGGCACGAGTAATTTACTCTTTTACCACCCACAAATTTGGCCACCACGCTGTGGAAACTTTCGACTATGTTACTGTCAACATCATGAACGAGACTTCTGGAATGCCCTGCAATAGTATTAATAAAAAAACATATTTTCTGCCATAAGGAACTTGTAAAAAATGCTTGCGGTAAGATTTCAATATTCTGTGGACTGTTACAGTAATGGCTTCTACAATTGGTATGGTTACCAAAGGCATGTAAATGTACAGTCTGGATGTCCTCAAAAAGTTTTAGAGTGCTAAAATCTAAAGGTTCTAACGAGTCATGGTATATTTTGCTGCATTTTCGTATTGCTGACCTGATGCTCATGATGCGTTTTTTTGTGATTAATTTTCGGAAACTTATAGGATATTTTGTATCAGTGGTCAGGTTTTCTATTTTGTTGCACAAGTTTCTTAGAAGATGATTTCTACATTCTACCTTTTCAACAGTAAATTGAGGATAAGGTCTTGCTTCCAATATTTTCGCATACGTGCTAGAGTCGCCGTCAGAAATGAGGCGACCATAAATCAAACCATACATTTCAACAGATGCTTTAAACCCTTCCACAATTATAGTTGGCATGGCAGTCGATGATCCCGTAAAATTTTTAAAGCACTGGTGAGTTCTTGGATTTTGATTTTTATTAAGGTCCTGCGCACATATGCTACAGTATTTATTTTTTATGCCAAGAAACAAAATTTTTTTTGTGTGTCTTCCAATTATTGCAGCAGCTCCTGACAGTGCTGAATAGTTCTTTTTGTAAGACCTCTTACTCCAGCATCCGTCTACAACCACATCTATAATTGGCATACCATCTTTGCTGACGCGACCATTTTCTAAAGCAATTCTTTTTTCTTCTTCAGCAGCTTCATTCATAGATGTGTTCAGTGCTTTTTCCCAGGTGTTAGCAACAATTTCGTGCCGTTTCTGGTATACAGGCTCAGTCATCACGGGCAAGTCAAATGCTGATAACAGTTCCTCTAATTGCGAATACCCTATACCAACTGAAACTGCACCGGCGACCGCCGCTGTATTAATATCTAAGTCACCAGTGACATTACAAAGGAAAAACTTCTCATTACACATCAAACATTGTACTGTAAACTTAGATGCTAGTCCAACCCGTTTCTCTCCTATAAGTGTCAGGCTTTGTACACCACAGTTAAGAGCACCATGACTGCCTATTTCTTGTATTTTGGAAAAAAAGTAAGATATATCTACGACTCGTCTTCCAGATATTTGTGTCTTTTCATCTGATTTTTCTTCTTCAATAATCAAATCTGGTAACTCTTCTGTATCTTGTTCAGCCTAAAACAATTTAACAAGAGGTCGTGACATATAGGAACATAAAATAACAGAGTCATCAGTGTTAAGTGTAGTGTCAAGTAAAAAAAAAAACATAAAAAATTATCATATATCTTAAGTGAAAAAGAATATTATACCGCAGTAAGTAAAAAAATTAGTTACCGCCATAATTTGTTCTGCGCCCTCATTAGTTGCCACACTAGACAGATCGTATCTTTCTGTTAACGGCTGGAGTTCCTGATTTTGTGACTCGAGGTTTTGGTGTTTTCTTAATTGCCTGAAAAATAATAACTTAAGTGAGTTAAGGTACTGATTTTGCTATTACAGTCTGATCACATTCCACAATAAAACTAAAATTTAGTATTTTAACTAGGTACTTCATCTTAAAATTTAGACTGTCATTTTCACAGTCACCTTGGTCTCTATGATCCTTTTCAAATGAGTCCAAACACGACGGTTCTACGTAGTGCCGTCACTGAGATCCTATACCCACCTTCGGAGTCCACCATCAGGTAGGTGACATCATCAGTCACCAAGGTCTTCATGACACCTTTCAAATGAGTACAAACACGACGGTTCTACGTAGTGCCGTCACTGAGATCCTATACCCACATTCGGAGTCCACCATCAGGTAGGTGACATCATCAGTCACCAAGGTCTCCACGAGCCCTTTCAAATGAGTCCAAACACGACGGTTCTACGTAGAGCCGTCACTGAGATCCTATACCCACATTCGGAGTCCACCATCATGTAGGTGACATCATCAGTCACCAAGGTCTCCATGAGCCCTTTCAAATGAGTCCAAACACGACGGTTCTACGTAGTGCCGTCACTGAGATCCTATACCCACATTCGGAGTCCACCATCAGGTAGGTGACATCATCAGTCACCAAGGTCTCCACGAGCCCTTTCAAATGAGTCCAAACACGACGGTTCTACGTAGTGCCGTCACTGAGATCCTATACCCACCTTCGGAGTTTAGCATAAGGTAGGTAACATCATCAGTCACCAAGGTCTCCACGAGCCCTTTCAAATGAGTCCAAACACGACGGTTCTACGTAGTGCCGTCACTGAGATCCTATACCCACCTTCGGAGTTTAGCATAAGGTAGGTAACATCATCAGTCACCAAGGTCTCCATGAGCCCTTTCAAATGAGTCCAAACACGACGGTTCTACGTAGTGCCGTCACTGAGATCCTATACCCACATTCGGAGTCCACCATCAGGTAGGTGACATCATCAGTCACCAAGGTCTCCACGAGCCCTTTCAAATGAGTCCAAACACGACGGTTCTACCTAGTGCCGTCACTGAGATCCTATACCCACCTTCGGAGTTTAGCATAAGGTAGGTAACATCATCAGTCACCAAGGTCTCCACGAGCCCTTTCAAATGAGTCCAAACACGACGGTTCTACGTAGTGCCGTCACTGAGATCCTATACCCACCTTCGGAGTTCAGCATCAGGTAGGTAACATCATCAGTCACCAAGGTCTCCACGAGCCCTTTCAAATGAGTCCAAACACGACGGTTCTACGGAGTGCCGTCACTGAGATCCTATACACACCTTCGGAGTCCACCATCAGGTAGGTGACATCATCAGTCACTAATGTCTCCATGACCCCTTTCAAATGTGTCTCTATCCGTCAAACGAAATTCTCAAGATAGCTAAAAACGATAAAAAATAAACACAACAGAAAAAAGTACTTAATAGGGTAGGTACTTACCAATAGTTTTGGAGAGCTCGGCCACGCTTCACTTTAGTTTTATTTTTATATTTAGGCATAGTCAGGCTTAGTCTATGAACACAAAATGAAATTACAAACAACTTTAAATATATTTACAAACTTAATTTCTATTATTAATTTACCAAATATTTATATTTATACTATTTACAAAATGTTTTAATTCAAAAATCATTAAAAAAGAGAACTTTTGTATTTAATTTCGAAAAATTAACGCGCGTATAGCCCACCCGTCGCAAGAGTCATCGAGACACTGATGTTTCGCGTCCCCAGTGTGCGTCACAGGCCTTTGCGGGGGTGCTCCAGCGGGGTACTGGTGAAGTTTCGGGTTGTTATTTTATATTTTAAAAGATTAAAAGCTATTCGAAAAAAAAAACAATACATAATGTGAAATACGTCATTACCTATTTTTTGGTACTCAATTGATGTCAAACTATTAAGCCGTTACGTAGAACATTTACAATTTAGGTTCAAGAAGGACCTATTTACTAATTTTTTTTTCCCAAATTTAGGAATGTTAATTAAAATTTTAAACAATACAATATATTTGTGATGACTCTAAGTATACCATATATTTTTTATATGGAAAACACTCAAAGGGATTCATCTAGAAACTTCTTTAAACATACGTTGTTTTTGGGATTTGAGCAATGTAATCCCCTTAAACCTTACAGATACAGATAGAGTTGGAAATATTTTAAGTTTTGCGTTAATAGCTCAAAATATTATAATGGCATTTTAGCACTTAGATGTATTATAAGATTTGTGGAACGAAGAAATGTGATGTCACGAAACTTAGGACCCCTCCCACCCCTTGTCACACAATGTTACACTTCGTCGACCCCCTCCCTCCCCCTTAACGTGTGACGTACTTTATGGATGATCCCTTAGGACATTTTTTTTTATTTTTCGTATTTTTCAAATGCCTCGCTAGTTAAGTGGTTGCAATCGCGACTGCTGAGCATGAGGTCCTGAGTTCGGTGTCGGGCAAATAGTTATTGGATTTTTCCTTCAGGAATTTCTCAGAAGCAGCCACGGAGACTGGATTTTTGCCCGATTGATGGAAATAGAGGCGCCCCGTAAACATGGGATTTAAACATAACTGGCGAAATTTAGGTGTACTATTAGGGGCACCTCTCCCTAACCCTTCAGGGATTACAGGCGTGATGTTATGTTATGTATTTTTTAAATCTTGCTTCGTGATAAAAATCTAAATAAACTGGTTACTGAGGTCATTATGGAACCGGTCGCTGGCTGAATCTTTTTTCTTGAGTTTATGTTGGCAAGTAATTATTATTAATCATTTTTGTTTCTTGTCACGTTGCTACGTCATGTGTTTTGTATCAAGAAGAGTTATTGTACGTCATCTTTTTAGGGTTCCGTAGCCGAATGGCAAAAAACGGAACCCTTATAGATTCGTCATGTCTGTCTGTCCGTCCGTATGTCACAGCCACTTTTTTCCTAAACTATAAGAACTATACTGTTGAAACTTGGTAAGTAGATGTATTCTGTGAACCGCATTAAGATTTTCACACAAAAATAGAAAAAAAAACATAAAATTTTGGGGTTCCCCATACTTAGAACTGAAAACAAAAAATTTTTTTTTCATCGAACCCGTACGTGTGGGGTATCTATGGATAGACCTTTAAAAATGATATTGAGGTTTCTAAAATCATTTTCTTCTAAACTGAATAGTTCGCGCTAGAGCCACTTCCAAAGTGGTAAAATGTGTGTGTCCCCCCCCTATAATTTCTAAAGTAAGAGGAGGAAAATTCTGAAAATATTTAGGATTGTAGAACATAAAAAAAACTATCAACGAAAATTGGTTTCAATAAGATATGATTTTTAGTTTTTGAGATATGGGACTTTTTCATCAAACTGCAGCAGTAACTTTGTTTTTCATGAACATACTATGAAAAACAAATTAAGCTTTGCGGTTGAGTGGAAGTTTACTAACTAATACTACTAACTCATGAATGACAGTTCAAAATATTGTTATTATATTGTTTGGGGCTATGGAACCCTGTGTGCGAGTAAGACTCGCACTTGGCCGGTTTAACAATAATTTATGATATTTTCTAAGTATTCTAGTAGCATTTCAGGTTTTTGAATGAATAACAAATATAACCAATCATAGATCGTTGGCCTCTGCCGTATATAATGATGTAACGGTATTATATAATTAAGTTTATACGTAAATGTTCCACATCTAGAAGATATTTTAGCTTCCAAATTAGACCTACAATGATACAATCATCTCACATTCAACTAAAATACTCACAGTTCCAACAGTAAATGGGGCTTTGATTTTATATTGCTCTATTGAACTCTATTCACAGCTTAAGGTGCGTGGGAGTTAATGATACAATTCTGACATTGTATAAAACACTAGCTGTCCTGCGCAACTTCGTTTGCGTCACATTTTCCCCGTTTTCACCACATTTTTCATTGCTGCTCCACTCCTATTGGTCGTAGCGTGATGATATATAGCCTACAGCCTTCCTCGATAAATAGGCTATCTAACACTAAAGGCATTTTTCAAATCGGACCAGTATTTCGGACCCTATTCAATGCAAACAAACAAACATACAAACAAACAATCAAATCTTTCCTCTTTATAATATTAGTTTAGATTTAGATAGTTGATTTCGTGGCATTCAGCGTACTAGATAAATTATTTAATGTTCTATTTCTACCTGGGAATAAGGCTTAATTTTATGTAGTCTGTTCTACTTTTATATAACTGTTTCGTTTCTATAGGTAATTCAATAACATAATAATACACTGCTTCGTTGGTCCAGTGGGTTCCTGGGTTCGAGTCCCGAGTCCGGAAAAGTATTATTGGGTTTTTCCATCAGGAATTTCTTAGTAGCAGCCACGGAGTCTGGATTTGTGCCCGGTTGATGGCAATAGACTCGCCCCATATTAGATGAGACTAAAAAAACATAACTGGAGAAATGTGGGTGTAATATTAGGTACACCTCTGCCTAACCCTTGGGGGTTTACAGGCGTGATGTTATCTATATCTATACTAATAATAAAGCTGAAGAGTTTGTTTGTTTGTTTATTTGCTTGCTTGAACGCGCTAATCTCAGGAACTACTGGTCCGATTTGAACAACACTTTCAGTGTTAGATAGCCCATTTATCGAAGAAGGCTATAGGCTATATACCATCACGCTACGATTAATAGGAACGGCGCAACAATTAAAATTATTGGGAAAATGTGACGCAGACGAAGTTGCGCGAGACAACTAGTGTTAAAATACCTTTTAGTAAGTGTCAAAATACATCAGAGCGTTCGACTCCACCATAAACACCATTTGCATTGTAACACGAAGTAACTACAGAACGCTACGATACCAACTGACTAATCACACCATGCGTTCTCCCTGCATCTGTGGCTCTTATAAACACGTTGTCTATTACCCATGGAATAGTTCCCCGTTACAATATAATGATACAAGGAAATGACTCTCCGTAATCTATACAAATAAATAAAATTGAAGTATCTGTTTGTAATATTAAAAAAACCGCTTTTTACTACATGCATATGAATGTATATAAGGTACATATATCAAGATAACATAAAAAAAAACTGTCTGTCTGTCTGTTTGTTCCGGCTAATCTCTAGAACGGCGGGAACTATTTTGACGGGACTTTCACTCGCAGATAGCTGATGTAATAAGGAGTCACTTAGACTACTTCCATTTTAGAAACAATCTAAAATTATTATAAAAAGATTAAATTATATATAAAACATTTGTTAAATTCCACGCGGATGATGTCGCGGGCACAGCTAGCACATAAGAGAGAGGTAGTTCGTTCTTAGTTCATAGTTTACTAGCTGCTGCCTGTGACTTCGTTCGCGTGGTGTTTTTCAGTGATAAATTATACATATAAACCTTTCTCTTGAATAATTCTGTCTATTGATGAAAACCGAATCAAAATCCGTTGCGTAATTAAAAGATTAAGCGTACAGACAGCGGGAAGCAACTTTGTTTTATACTATGAAAAGATACCATCTTTTCACTTGACTAGATTAATTATTACTAGCGGAAAACTGCTAAAGGCTCATGTTTTCATGGTGTTTCATAGTGTATCATGTTTTATAGGGCTGTTTAGTTAAAACTGTCAGTCTTTTAACGACAGATTTAATTGCTATTGAAATGTTCCTACTAACTCTCATATGTTAATAGTACCGGAAATATGGATCATAACCATTGCAAGCACGTAGTTAATGTATAGGTAGTTTCTAGTTTTATAAATAAATGAAATTATTATTGTATGTTTTCCCTATGCACTTACCTACTTCCGTGTTTTGAGAAACCAGTCTTCTTCTTCCTGGCGTGTTCATGGCAATTTAAATTGTGTCGGTCACAATGAAACCAGTGGGCTGCTACGACTTCTATGTTAAATAAAAACATTGTCGAAACGAGCTGCTAAAAATCCCATGAACTGAAAGCTTGATGAAGTTCCCGATCGGTTGGCAAGCTGTCAAATCATATGATAGCTAGCTCATTGGATGAACGATCAATCAAATGAGTTGACTCCTGATTTGACTGTTGTACAAACTAGCTCAGCTGCTAGATCTGCAATCAAAATTAATAAACTGTTTTATCCTTCAATACAATACTCAATTGCTATTTCATTGATGGTTTAACAGTAAAAAATCAATACGGACCCTGGTCGAGCACAGCAAAATTAGGAGAGACGAAGAGGGCTAAGTAGCAGGCAGCATTGCAGGGGAGCGTCATCATTACCTAGTATTGAAACTAGAAACAGGTGTCCTAACAATTATCCTTGTTCCTTCTCTCATCCAGTCGGCCCCGGTTTTACATCAATTTCCTAAACCTGTTCTCTATTCTCAGGTGTCAGCAATATCAGCTCTATCCACATCATCATGCGGGTCCCGCGAGTCAGTGGCTGTGGGTGCAGGAGAAGTAAGAAGGAGGTTAGCTGACGCGACCGCTGCACCGCCGCCCAATGCCTTTAGACATGACCCTGCTGATCCTTCCGCTACGGCGCTAAAGGTAAATATGATGTTATAATAAGATGGTTGTAGACTTTATGGCAAGAAAAGAGATGCCTTATGAGATGACGAGTAATAGAAAAGTATGAATGAAGAACATGAGACATGCCGTGCCATGCCGATATCCTAAATTAATTGGGATACGGGCAAGAGAATAGTGGTGGTTGCAGACTTACCCGCGTATTTTTATTTAGATAAAAATACGCGGCTATTATCTTAAATATTGCTGAATAAGATATATTTTTTTGTTACTTTAACACTTTCGATGCTAAGCACCCAGCATGGGGGTCGAACAATAATTCCACAACGCGCTTCCCGAATCGTCGTTTTACGTAGTTACTTCAACTTAGTAGCGAAAGTGTTAATAGATTCGAGCAATTAAATTGATTTCATCAGAGTAAACACTTACAGTTTTTTTTAATGAATTAATACATAATTGATACTCTAAAATTCTCAAAATTTCATTTTATAATTATCTTTTTCGTACAAGTCACTTAGTCGATTTGAATAATTGGTAAAGATAAGCATGTATAGTTTTAGAAATATCTAACATATTTTAAAGAAAAGTTGAAAAATGTTTTCTTATTTTTTCTCTCTCACCGTATAGTCTGCTAAAGGAGTCATCCATTGCATACATAGCAATCATAAAACTGGTCTCAAATCCATAATCAACTTTACAGGAATCATGGGAAAACAAATACGCGCGCATGCGGTCCTCCTCCCCCTACGGCGCGCTGAGCGGCTGGCGCCTGCTCGGCTGTATCGTGAAGGTGGGGGACGACCTGCGCCAGGAGATGCTGGCGGCGCAGCTGCTGCGGCGCCTGCAGGTGGCCTGGCTCAGCGAGCGCGTGCCGCTCAAGCTGCGCCCGTATGAGATACTGTGTCTGGACAAGGAGAGCGGGCTTATACAACCTGTGAGTACTTACTGAGAAAGTTACAGCACCATGCTGAGATAGGGTCCTTCTGGCATCGTAAAGGACCAGTTTAATATGTCTTATTTTTTTTTAATTTTTATGTATTTTTGTTTTGTTGTTTATTTCAAACATTGACATCAAACACACACAAGTTGGCCTTAAACCCTCACCTCTCATTTGCTTTAGGGTAATTCTTTCGTCGAAGTAATCTTCTTTGTCTTGATGAACTTATCTTGATTGTACCAATAGTTTAACTTTCGTTGTTTGTAATCAATGGAAGATCATGCTCGCGGCAAAAAAATGAGTCATCTCTTGACTTCAAAAGAAAGTAAATATGTAGATTTATTTGGCACATGCCTCAAGTGCACACAACGTAATACAAAAATATAAAAACACTTAAATCTAAACACAAAAACAGTTAATATCGAGTCTCACACTCGCCAAATAGGCTCAGTTCAGCAAAATACCGGAGTTGTGCCCGACATTGGTTTTTTCAACTAGACCTCAGAAGTTAACTTACAGTCTGTCTATAAAGTCATGAAAAATATTGAGGGCGCTGCGGTCGTGCACCTAGCAACCCTGTATAGTGTGACTAAATAGATTTTGATACTAGCACATTATTTTGTACTAGAAGCAAACATTGATGAACCTTGATTTTAATAAAAACAATTTTTACTCGTAGACGCTTTTTTTTTAAACTAGATAGAAAAGGTTAAGTAGTAAAATCCGTAGATCTTATTTAAAAAACTACAGAAACCAAAGATGCGACCTTCATTAGTTTGCTTGATCAGATAGCATAAATAGTATAGTTATATATGAGATAGCACAAATCTACCATAGATTTGTTCTATGGTCGTTCAAATAAATGAGTAAATAAAAGAAAAATGTTCATATTTGTAAAATACATATTTTTAAAACTTTTTTTATTAATGAAAAATATCCCGTCACATAATAATTAATTACTTTCATCATCTGATTCCAAATATTCTTGTTCTGTTATTTTGACACTTCTTGTAAGAACGGGCCAATCGATTTCAAAATTTTACGCAGAAGTTCCAGGCTAAATTCAAAATCCAGTTAGCAATCCAATCCAATTAGCCATCGTTTTTATAGCCTTCATCTACAATACGCTTTACTGTACTCTCAGATTTTTCTGAAATAAAGTTTTAAATTATTAATAATTGTACTAACAGAAAATAGATACTCATTATTTTAAATTTCAGACATGATATAACTTATTCAGATTTAAAATCAGCAGTAAATTTGATCACCAAAAAGTATCAAAAATTTTAGTCGCACTACAATATGGCCTACATAAATTTGCAATATAACCTAAAAATGCGCAGTGTAAACAATCCTTATTTTAGTCCTAAAATCGTATATTTGGTATATTTGTAACTTCTGGTAGATAAAAAACAAACAGTAACACGTTTACATACCTGTCATAGCTGCTGTTCGAGCATAAACATCATCCAAATTTGATAAAATTTGTCCAGCTTTGTGTTATAGACAAACATCGCTGATACACTTTAAAAATAATTTCTTGAGCTCCACTCCGATTGGTTTTCTTCATATTTAACACGTTTCTTCTAGGTTTAATCCACTTAGATTTGAAAAGCAATAAAAATGCAATAAATATCGAGTTACAAAACAAGTCGATGACAGCCGATGGCATTAGATGTACTTTGATTTAGTGTTGCCCTACTTTTAAATAATGTTAGTTCCTCAAACATTAATTTCATGACTTTATAGACAGACTGTAGTTGACAGTATTTTATTTTTATTTAGTTCAATGCACGGAAGTGCTACTTGCAACTGATTCACAGAGGATGATTCACTTTTCATTGTCCGTTTTTTTTCAAAACAATGAGTCATTTGTTTATTTAGTTAATAGTTAGATAATTTAAACGCAATTCCTTTATCTTGATAATAACAGATATTATGGATAAAACCTTGTCTATTATGAGATAAACGAGAACTTGAGCACTCAAAATATGATAAGTTTACTATAATATCTTGTAGTACCTATTCAATAATAGAAAATGCGTAACACTACTTGATAGTTACAGTAAAATCTAAATATGTATATATCAATAAAAAAAAGACGCAGACATGCCCATGCCCATACAAAATTTTAATTAAAAAAAGATAGGTTTTTGAACATCATATTAGGTTGTTTTTGTCATCATCTTCCTGCCTTTGTCCCATGTTACTTGGGGTCGGCACAACACGTTTTTTTCTTCTTTTCTCCTCTATCAACCGTCACACTATCATTTACTCCTTTTTCTTTCACCATTCCGCATATAATCCCTCCATCGTTTCCTTGGTCTTCCTCTCCCTCTTCATCCGTCAAGATTTATATTCATCACACTTCAGTCATATGCAATTCGTATTAGGTACTCTTTGTAAATCTTTTTGTATGTGAGAGCAGCGGTGCCCCGTGGTGGCAGCCCCGAAATATGAGCAGTTAGCCGTAGGTTTGAACCCAGGCAGGCGCATTACTTTGTGTAATTTATTTCATCACCGCTGCCCTCAAATACGGTGATGGAAAACATCGTAAGGAAACCGGCATGTCCTAGAACTAACAATTCGAAGACATGACATCTATCAACCCGCAATGGGCCCGCGTGGTGGACTACAGCCCACTCCCTCTCATAGAGAGGAGGCCTGTGTCCCAGCAGTGGGAACACTATAGGGTGATGATGATGACTTTTTGTGTAATCATAAAATCAAAAGCTCAACACCATTTATTAACAATGTTTTTTCCAACAGGTTCTAAACTCGGTATCCCTGCATCAAATAAAGAAGCAATCGGGCAAGACCCTCCGCGCGTGGCTGGAGCTGGAGCACGGGCCCCCCAACAGCGAGGGCTTCCTGCGCGCGCAGAACAACTTCGTGGAGTCGGCCGCCGCATACGCGCTCACCAGCTATCTGCTACAGCTAAAAGATAGGTCAGTATTAGAGATGTACAGTGTCCAAAGGAGATGACTAACCAGTTTTTCATACTAGTAGTATGAGAATCTAGTTACTTATCTACTTTGGAGACTGTACCTACTACTATGACTTTGCCCGACTATCCGATTAGTCGGTTGTAAAGAGACCGATTAGTCGGCCGAGCCGATTACGTTTTCGGAGATATTCGGAAATTTCCGTTACGCTTCGTTTACAGCTGATTCGCGCGCAAGTCACAACTACCTGTTTAGTTTACTTCGCATTGTTACTTGATTTTTGCTTTTGCACTGGTCAGAGCAGTGTTTTTGTCTAAAAAAATTAAGAATAAGAATACTGTGATTGTACATTAAAGTGAATTTTGTTTAGTTAGTGTAATTGCTTCTATACATTTTTATTGAGTTTGAGAGATTTTTTTATTGACATACAATTTGTCAAAATCGTGACTGAGTGCTGTGTACTGATGGCGGAATTATGCCCTATGTTTGTATGCAGGCTCTTAGTAAGCATTATTCTCAAAAAATTTTTTTTTGTTACAGGCACAATGGGAATATTTTATTGGACAGCACAGGTCACATCATCCATATCGATTTTGGATTCATATTTTCAATATCACCCAAAAATCTTGGATTTGAAAGCTCGCCTTTTAAGGTAAGGACTATATAATTTAAATTGTCGTTAGAATATTAACTGGCTTAAAATTGGGACAAATTAATTTAATTTCAATTTAAATATAAATAAATTTGGGGATATTGGACTCTTTTTGCTTTTTAATAGCAAATAACCATGTTACAAGTATTAACACAAATTCTTATATTTACAGTTGACGCACGAGTTCGTAGAAGTGATGGACGGCGAGAATTCGGACATGTTCCAGTACTTCAAGATCCTCATCCTGCGCGGACTCATCGCCGCGCGCAAGCACTGCGACCAGATCATACACGTCGTCGAACTCATGCGCATGGGTATGTACTGAATTAATACAAAGCTTAGAGATTTGACCTTCAATAATTGTGAATGTGAGGACCATGTAGGTCACATATTTTTTAAATTTATAGATTTTCTCCCACCACTATCTGGCAGTTTGAGTACTTTAAGCGACCTACCCAAATGTCCTTTCTTTGGTATTGTTCGTCGTTTCGTTGAGCTCCTTGAGTTATAAGTCGAGCTACACGATAACTGACATATGCTTCTTGCACTGACTGGACAGGTCCACTCAAATCTGTGTGGTTCTTTCTTCAAAAGACCATTTCAGACACGTATCTGCATAGTCCTCATGTGAGTTGGCCAAGATTATGTCTGGATCTTAAAAGAGACTGTGAGTTCTGAGTTTGTTTCGGCTGTTTCTTCTCAGAGTAGTCAGGTACGAAACACCGGCCCCAACTAGTTTAAAAAAAATTGACGTGTAAAAGTGTTTGTAAAAACCTACTTGCAAAATAAACATCATTTATCAAAAAGGTTGATATTCAGTTAAATTTATAAATATGACAAGAGTTCTTTCGGTCTTTCTAATATTTTCTAGTTTTCATTTTCAACTTGGCTAACACTATCAATATATGTAACTCCATCATCAAAGATAGGAAGAATCCTGTTCATGTTCCATTTTACTTGGGGTCGGCGCAACACCTTCTTTTTTTATTCTCCTCTGTCAACCGTCACGCTATAACTTGCTTTTTTCATTATAATTTCATTATCAATATAACTTATGTTTGCCAATTGAATCTGTGAAAACAACAGATAATATTGCTTATTTTATTATTATTTAATAGTACAATTTTGTTTGTTGATGCATATTAAAGGGTACATAAGTAGATAGTTGAATGAGGTAGAGTGCCCATGATCGTGGTCCCAAAAAAGAATCAAAATGGGATTTAATCATGCTAACGATCACATTTTTTGTGTTTTATTGACGTGTTAGCACTAGTGATGTTCCGCATATCCGTTTCCGTATCCGTATCTGCGGATATCCGCGGGAGAAATGATGTTTTTGTCCGTATTCGTCATTGTTTTCGCGGGTCCTTTACGGTTCTTTTATTAACTTTCAAATTAATTGAGAAGATAAAATGCTGCATAATAACATTAATAACTTAGATTATGTAGAATAATTTTAAAAAAAAACCATTCAGAGAATTTTTTATTTCGTAGACAAGCAAACATATATTCTAGTAACTGAAAAGTTATATACTATTGGTATGGTAACCAATAGTATATAACTCAAATGACTAAATCAACTATCTTATGAGATCACTTTTACACATAGAAAGTTATGACATTACTTTTATAAATATAAGAAAATGAAAAGGTTACGCGCCGACACCGATTGAGTGAGCAAATAAAGATCCGTGTCCGTATCCGTGGATCTAAATATTCGTATCCGAATCAATGTCCGTGGATATACATTTTTGACGATCCGGCACATCACTATTTAGCACTAATATAGACTGGAAGCCAACCCCAATGGAAAAGGCTAGGCAGATGCTGATGATTAATGACTTGTTAGAACCAGACTAACGATGCTATTCGTCCCCAGGCGGACAGCTGGCGTGCCTGCGCAGCAGTAGCGCGGTGTCGTCGTTCCGCGCGCGCTTCCACGTGGGCCGCACGGAGCCGCAGCTGCAGGCGCTCGTGGACAAGCTCGTGCGGGACGCGCTGCACTCGCTCTCCACGCGCCTCTACGACAACTACCAGTACTACACCAACGGGATACTGTAGGCCCACCTACCGTGTTACAGCATTTGTACGAGGTGGAAAGGACACCGACGCGTAAACTCTTACCATACGTACTCCGTTGGCAAATTTATACTTGAGGGGTTCAGAATGATGCTTTTTCGAGTTGGTGTACCTTACACCTTGTATGCTTGGGTCACATTGTCGGGTGTAAAGTTTTGTCGTACTATCGCGACAAAAGATCGTTGTCAGCCTTCCGCGAGTTTCAAGCCAAGGACAAATGTTCTGACTTAACTTATCCCGTTAGTGCGAAGCCTGACAGTGTCGCCCTAGGGTTAGCATACTCAGTTATTCTTTAAATCCTCTGTCGTGCTTTCGGTGTAGTGTTTTGTCTCTTGTTGACCCTTTGATGGACTTGTATGTTAAATGAGCCGACGAATGTATGAGAATTTATGCTGAATCTCGTTCGTTGGTGTTCGCCTGTTTTTTGGACCAAACCACGAAACTATTGAAGTCATTCGTTGAGGTTCGTTGGCTAACTGCACATATCCACTTCGCCACGCCAGGCCAATGTAACAAATCATTGAAATTTTTGGGACTGACCTCGTCAAGTGGCGAATTAGACAATTGCATGATCTAGTACTGAAGTCAACTGTCGTTGAAGGGTACTTTATTCCTTAGTTTCGTTACTCTAGCTTACAAACACCTGCACTTTAGAAAATGACTAGTTGGAAGAGACAAAGAGATTCTTCAGTGATATTTGAATTGAATGTGTTATCGCTATCTCACTGAAACTCATACTTTCTTATTGTACAGTGTTCTAGAGAGTTGACATTGATCTTCAATCCACATATTGGTTTAGAAAATATTCACATACTATGTTAACTTGTAAATCGAAGCTTACATCACGTAGATTTTGTAAATTTTAGTGCCATAACCTACTGACACACGCTGTACCTTGGAATCTTAGTCTTATTTGCTCAAACATTGACACTCGATCATTCACGAATGCGTTTGACCCGTCCACTGTAGATCCCGATAGTGCTTTGTAAAGATAAACAGATTGACAGATTAATATTTTTCATGTATAAATGTTACTGTGCAAATAAAATGTTGAAAAAAAAAATATGTAAATAATAAAATGAAATTATGATAATTTTCGCAATGAGAAGACTGATTGTTCAGGCATGAAGAGTGGTTTAGATTTAGGTTTCTTAGCCGATTAAATTTAAGTTTTATCCTGTATGTACATTGGAAGACGTGAATGCGAAACGAATGATAAAATAAAATTGCTGTTACTGACATGAATGCGAACGATATGCCAAAGGAACGTGTAAAAATGGCATTGTTTTAGATGTTAAATACTTTTAGGATAATATGGAAATCGAAAATCTTATTGTTAAATGTCCAACTCTAGATAGACTCGGAGACACCAAAATAAATTAGGTGGATCTATATAACAAAATAGACGTTTTATGAATTATATCAATGTATGTATGATATATATGGGGTTATTGTTATTCTGTGTTGTGGGCAGTGCTGCCATTAGTTAGGTAATGGAACCAATATTGTACTATAAAATGAAGGAGTAAACATTGTTTAGAATATTATACCTCGTATCATTGACCTTTTGACATCTAAAAGGGTTTGTAAAGGGAGTGAGAATGTTGCCAAATTTTTAACTATAGCAATGACGAGATGTTTATATTTATAAATATGTCCACTCTAATATTCCGATTTTCTCCTCAAATATAAATGACAAACGATAACTAAAGACATACAGTAGAGCTCTAACCGAAGTATTTGGGAGTGAAGGATACAGATCTAGAAAACAATCTTATGGTCAAAATCCACGCGTTCTCAAACCGGTTAATCAAAAGCTTCTGTAGTGATAGGAAAGTCAGTCACAGATATAATGCTCTTTATATCAAAATATAATGCCTGATTTTACGGCAAGGATGTATATACCGTGCATTTTACTTTATTACGTCATATATTTTGTATTTCTTGTATAATACGATAATAGTCTAGATAACAGTGTCAAGTTTTAGTTGACACATCCTATTTAAGGCCAGTTTATGTTGTTGCTTTGATTTTTTTGTATTAAAATGCTAGAGACCAGTGTGCCGTCAACTTTTTTAAAAGCTCATTATTGTGAAACATTATTATGCACGAAGTAAGTATGATAATGGAAGGCAACAGTGGCAAATTGTTTGTAATTTAATCCAATCCAATATTCACGAACAAATATGTAAGTACATATAATACAGGCAAACACTGCCTAAATTAGTTACTTATTCGTGAATATATGGGATCTGTATATGAAGTAAGCTATAATATGCCTTACACTACATTAATTTAAGATTATTTTACGCTTTTTGTGTACTTACCTATTCCGCTAAGTGTTCTAGACTATCCTTCGACGTAAACTGGCCTTTTAATGATGCTACTCATAGTTTTGTATAAATTGCCTCTCAGCTTGAAATCTAGCCTTAATAAATCCATATTTATTATCATTATATTTGTGTGTGGGTGAACTATTGTAATGTCGCATTGGACAAATAGATAGTATATAATTGACGTACCTTTAAATATATTCATTATAGTCTCATATTTGTTTCAAGTGGAAAATTATAATTATGTCTGTATATAAACGTTTTCGCTTACGGTCAATATTAAATTATTCTGTTTAAGAAAATATTGCAAATGTCCGAAACTAAGATAACTTTCTCCTCGAAATTAATTCGTTATTTATCATCATGTACAGGTAATTGTAAGTAGGTACTCTAACATCTATCGTTTATCTTAATTTTTTAAATATACATAATCATGATTTTTTATGCGACTTTTATTTCTCCTGACAACAATGCATTTTATGTGAAAAGTGCCTCTTGAATATAGCCTTTAGTATCTATAGCTTTTAAGTCCTGTTGCTCATCACTGTTGAACATCTACCTTTATTGGACGTCCACTAAAACACACGTTAGTCGTCAAAACCTTACCCATCCCCAAAGGGAAAATACTTATACCCAAACGGATCAGAATCAAAATATTTTATTTTAAACTAGCTGTACCCGGCATGCGTTGCAATGCCCTTTTTACTACCTACCTACCTAACCTGCCCTACCCTACCCACCCTACACTACCTGCCTACTCTACCCTACTTACCACCCTACCTACCCTACCTACCTACCTACCCTACCTACCTACCCTACCTACCTACCCTACCTACCTACCCTACCTACCTACCCTACCTACCTACCCTACCTACCTACCCTACCTACCTACCCTACCTACCTACCCTACCTACCTACCCTACCTACCTACCACCCTACCTACCTGCCTACCCTACCCTACCTCCTACCCTACCTTTCTCACCTTTTAAACCTTCCCGGGACTACGACAAACATTTCAAAACCAAAATCAGCTAAATCGGCCCAGCCGTTCTCGAGTTTTAGCGAGACCCACGAACCACAATTGATTTTTATAATTAAAATTATATACTAGCTGTCCCGCGCAACTTCGTCTGCTCACATTCTGGATCCCTCCGCGCGGAAGAAGTGAAACTTCGTAATGTGGAAATGAGTGCTTTCATACCCCCTCCATGGTAGCGTTAAACGTTTAACGCGATCTTGATCACCTATCCACATACTGACCTCAGCTACCGTCGCTTAACCTTGATCACCCATCCACATACTGACCTAGGCTACCGTTGCTTAACTTTGATCACCCATCCACATACTGACCTTCGCTACCGTTGCTTAACCTTGATCACCCATCCACATACTGACCTCGGCTACCGTTGCTTACCTAACCTTGATCACCCATCCACATACTGACCTCGGCTTCCGTTGCTTAACCTTAATCACCCATCCACATACTGACCTCGGCTACTGTTGCTTAACCTTGATCATCTATCCACATACTGACTTCGGCTACCGTTGCTTTACGTTGATCACCCATCCACATACTGACCTGGGCAACCGTCGCTTAACCTTGATCACCCATCCACATACTGACCTCGGCTACTGTTGCTTAACCTTGATCATCTATCCACATACTGACTTCGGCTACCGTTGCTTTACGTTGATCACCCATCCACATACTGACCTGGGCAATCGTCGCTTAACCTTGATCACCCATCCACAAAATATAATTTAGGCTATAGCACAAAGAGAACCACGCTCGCGCTGGCCTGTAACAGGTATACCATCTATATTACTATACTCTTTGAGGTATACTACGGCGTTCGAGTGCCATCACTCTGGCTCTGTCTCTTTCTATTCCCCCTCCATGGTTGGGAACGTTTAACGCGACCGTGTTGGAAGTCGCATAAGAAGTTTCACTTCAAAAACACATTCAAAAATAATGCATTATTTTAGAACAAACTAGCTGCCCGGACAGACTTCGTTCTGTCAAAAGTTAAAGCAATGCACTTTTCCTACCTACCTACCCTACCCTACCCAACCCTACCTACCCTACCCTACCCAACCCTACCTACCCTACCCTACCTACCTACTACCTACTACCTACCTACCTACCCTACCGTACCATACCCTACCTACCCTACTTTACCCTACCTACCTACCCTACTCTACCCTACTCTACCCTACTCTACCCTACCCTACCCTACCCTACCCAACCCAACCCTACCCTACCCAACCCTACCCTATCCTACCCAACCCTACCTACCCTACCCTACCTACCTACTACCTACCTACCCTACCCTACCCAACCCTACCCTACCTACCCTACCCTACCTACCTACTACCTACCTACTACCTACTACCTACCTAAAAAAAAAAAAAAAAAAAAAAAAATGTATCCTATGTCCTTCTCCTGGCTCTAAACTACCTCCCTGCCAATTTTCAGCTAAATCGGTTCAGCCGTTCTTGAGTTATAAGCGAAGTAACTAACACGACTTTCTTTTATATATATAGATTTGGTTAGCATAAAAAGGTTAATAGTGAGTCAACCTTAACAGATAGACATATGCTGTCGCGGACTTTTTTTTTAGAACTTTTAAAGGGATACAATTCTGTCATACATGATTTTTGCGAAACTTTAACCGTTTACGCAGCATACGCAGCGGAAGCTTTCAAAAGGAAAATAAAACCCCCGATTTTGTAACATTATTTATTGGTGCTCCGCTCCTACTTGTCGTAGCGTATAGCCTTCCTCGATAAATGGGCTATCTAACAAAGGAAGAATTTTTCAAATCGGATCAGTAGTTCCTGAGATTAGCGCGTTCAAGCAAACAAACAAACACACTCTTCAGCTTTATAATATTAGTATAGATATATAGATAGATCTACATGGGCACGAAAACGAAAACGTCGACAAAAGGTGCACGGTTCGGGTTTGTCGTTTCCTATGGAGAAGAACCGGCAAGAAACTCCATGGTTACTCTTTTAAAATCATTTGGTTTTAAGTACAATATTTTAATCTTACAAGTACTAAACTTAAGTATGGGAGGACAGCCTAGGCCCGACAAGAATTCGTTGCTTACTACAAAAGGTAGAACAAGATATATAAACGAAATAAAAAAATACACGCTTCATACAAAAATCTTCTAAACCCTTTCTCAAACTGATAATTAGCATCAATATTACTATACTTTTTGATAATTAGGTACGGCTAAAATTATTGTGTAAGAGCAAGGACACAGGTAATGAAACAAGTTTCTTATACTCTAAAAAGCTAAGGGGCATCAAATTAAATTCGTGATGAGAGAGTTAAGATTTTCGGAGGCACTACCTCCGAAAATATACTGGTTCCGAAAATCTTAATTCTCTCGGATTTCCGGATCCCGAATCATTTCTGGCAATGAACGAACGAATGAATGCCATTATTGCTTTGTGTCAAATGACTGCCATCTGTCAATGTCGTAATGTCATGTTGATTTGTGTGATCGCCCGTTCTGCAATGTCAAAATAAAAACACGCTCGCTCGTGTTATTTCACGTGCGTCTGTAATATTTCATTAATTATGTGTTAGAACGCGAAGGTTTACGATTAAAAGCAGTGAAAATGTCGAACACTAAAGATCTGGAAGTACATCTTCCGGGTTTTGATGCCCCAGACGAAGAAGACACACAAGATGATTCTCAGAGTAATAAGAAGAAAAAGAAGAATTCCGGTGGGTTCCAGTCCATGGGACTGAGTTTCCCTATAATTAAAGGTATAACAAAACGAGGATATAAACAGCCAACACCTATACAGCGCAAGGTAAGCAGAACAAAATAATAAATACATATTTCTAACCTAACCTCAAAAATATTATTTATGGTCAAATTATTGCAACATTCACACACAATACTTATTTAGACCTAAAAGACTGCCGTAGAATGATAAATACTAGACCAGAACCCGAACTTAAAGACATGAAGTCATTACATTATTTTGTTTTTATTTATTTCAGACAATCCCTCTCGCATTAACTGGCAAAGATGTGGTGGCCATGGCTCGAACAGGGTCTGGTAAGACAGCATGCTTTGTACTCCCAATACTGGAGAAACTGCTGGCTCCGAACAGCAAGCCCATGCCAGGCAAGAACTTTAGAGCCCTGATACTATCACCTACTAGGGAGTTGGCGCTACAGGTAAAATATTTTAATTAAAAAACTACTAAGGGAAATATTTACTCTAAATAGCTTTATAATTTTTTTTTTAAAAGCATTGCCCCGCACTAGGAATTTCTCCTGGATCGTGGGTGTGTTTACAAACACTTAAACTCATATACCCAAACAGCCAGACCCGGAACAACTATCTGTAGGCCTTGCAAGTATTTGTTCCGTGTGGGGATCGAACCCACGACACGCAGGGCAGCAGTCAATTGCTTAGCCACTGCGCCAACCTTGCCGTCACACTGTAATATATTGGGATCAGGGCAAGAGAATAAAAAGGATCAGATAAAAATATTTCTATATAATCTGCATCGGGATCTATGAGATGTGTACTACATTGCCATTCTTGTTTTTAGCTTTAGTCCAGCGTGTCCCAACTAGTGGGTGACCCGGTACCGGGCCATCAAAATAAAATACCGGGATGCAGCATTTCTGCCTTGTTTTAAAAAAAATTGATTTATTAAAACTTAATGCACAAGTAAAAACTGTATAAAGGGGGGCTTAATGCCTTGGGCATTTTCTACCACTGCCTCTGACAAAATTATTTAATTCGCACAAAATAGGCGATACCGATATATTTACATAATGTAATCAGCGGGGGAAGAAGTTGTAAAGTATTGAGTAGGTCACTTAGGGCCAGTGTGACATTTACCGGGGGCCATGGCAGAATAATGTTTGGAAAACACTGCTTTAGTCTATTGTGTACATTCAATATTAACTATCATGAGGAAAGTAATACAGTAAATTTCCGAGAGGCCTCAAGAGTTTTTCATTAGCTAAACACTTGTATTTTTTGTTACAGATGCCATTAGCAATTTCAAACTTATCTTATGATGTTTGAAAGAAAATATGGCACTTAGGCATTTCACTTATTATGTTTTATGATATTAAATTGTTCCAGACATTAAGATTTGTCCGAGAACTGGGCAAGTTTACCGGCTTGTCTTCAGCAGCAATTCTTGGAGGAGAATCAATAGATCAGCAGTTCAGTGTGATGTCTGGAACAGCACCAGATATTGTGGTGGCTACACCTGGACGTTTCCTTCACATTTGTATTGAAATGAGCTTGAAACTTGATAATATAAGTAAGCATTGTATTTTTTTTACCTTCTGTCTATTGAATTGATCAGCCATTCTTTTATAATTTTTAAAGAAAATGAACTTTATGCTAGTGAAGAATAGGTTGTTAATTGTTTTTAACTTGTTTGATCAGATTTGACATTAAATAAGGCCATTATACACACATCTGTATCTGGATTATCTTTTTCATTGAGGATGCAAATGTGATGTGATCTTGATAGCAATAATATTCAATATTTTTATAGTTGTTAAATACTTAAAATTAATTATTTTTCGTTCATCTCTACAGAACTAATTGTATTTGACGAAGCCGACCGCCTCTTCGAGCTGGGTTTCGGCGAGCAACTCCGAGAAATCGTCGCCCGCTTACCATCAACCCGTCAAACATTGCTATTCTCTGCAACATTACCTAAAATGCTTGTAGAATTCGCTAGAGCAGGTCTTACAGACCCTACATTAGTAAGACTGGATGTTGACTGGAAGTTACCATCAACTCTGTGGCTTGGTTGGATCGCAGTTAGAGCAGAATTGAAGACAGCAGCCTTATTGATATTGTTGGATAGAGTTTTGTCTTCAAAAACTCCGCAAGCTGTGGTTTTCGCTGCTACTAAGCATCATGTGGAGTATTTGAATCTGGTGAGTACATTCTTATGTATGTAAATAAAAGAAAATGACACTATCACCAACAAAGTGGTTGGTGATATTGTCATTTTCTTTTCCAAGTGAAAAGCAGACTCAAATATTGCATAATATTTAAAGTACACACACCAAAATAGTATGATTGTGGAGTGAAAGTGTTCGGAACATCTCATTTCTAAAGATTAAACATTTTTGACATCTATAAAACCAAATAAAAATATTTGATTGAGCGGGTCATGTCTTTGGAGCACGTATTTTTCCGATCGTGTTAATTAATCTAAACTAATATTATAAAGAGGAAAGATTTGATTGTTTGTTTGCATTGAATAGTCTCTGAAACTACTGGTCCGATTTGAAAAATTCTTTCAGTGTTAGATAGCCCATTTATCGAGGAAGGCTATAGGCTATATATCATCACGCTACCACCAATAGGAGTGGAGCAGCAATGAAAAATGTTACGAAAACGGGGGAAATGTGACGCAAACGAAGTTGCGCCGGACAGCTAGTTTGTATATATTCGTTTAACTGTGTCAGTTAATAGTATCTCATTTTTCCCAGGTACTACAACAAGCAGGTATTTCATCAACATACGCATATTCCGGCCTAGACGCATCTGCGCGTAAAATCGCACTCGGCCGCTTTACCAACAAGAAGTGTTCCGTACTCATTGTGACTGATGTCGCAGCCAGAGGGTTGGATCTACCAGCTTTAGATACTGTTATTAACTACAACTTCCCTGCCAAACCGAAGCTTTTTGTGCATAGAGTTGGTGAGTTCAAGTGAAATATATACTAATGCATATTATTTTTTTCCCATCCGTACGAAAAATACGCGCGTTGGACGTAGCGTTGTGGACGGCAGCCCGTTATACAATACAATCATATTCTTTAGAAAATACTGCAGAATAACACTAGTAACGGGATATTTACCATGTTTATTATTTGTTTTGAGTACCCGATATTTGGGCGCTGGTGCAAACACCATGATCACGGATAAACTGAAGTTATTACGGGTGGATGTTTATGAGCAGACAAATCGGTCTACCCTCTTTCTTGTGTTTTACTAGTGTTAGTGACCATGTCAGTTTAAAAGCTTATACTGCAGAATATTTTTTTCTCTTTCTATTGGTCTATGAATCACCAATCAGTACCATCTCTTTTTCTTCTTATATCTTTGGCCACCCAATGCTGATTATAGGTTTTAAATTATATTACTGAAATATTTATTGTATATTAATTTTCTGAGTTTGCGCTGACCAG
Source organism: Cerastis rubricosa (assembly GCA_949152445.1). Classification (NCBI taxonomy): domain Eukaryota; kingdom Metazoa; phylum Arthropoda; class Insecta; order Lepidoptera; family Noctuidae; genus Cerastis; species Cerastis rubricosa. The sequence continues at coordinate 17,529,078 of OX424532.1, forward strand.
CAACTTTTCCGCTATTCTGCAGGAAATCCGAACATTCTTCATTTCATTGTCAAAGCTCTGTTAATCACATTTACTGCCAAATCACACAATTCCGATCACCAATCCACTTTCACATTCGTCATTACACCACGTAATCATCACCTACTTAGCCTTGCCAGCTATGTTGGGGTCGGCTTCCACTATAACCAGATACAGCTGAATACCAGTATTTTACATGAAGCGACTGCCTATCTGACCTCCACACCCCAGTTAGTACTGGGTAATACAATACCCGGTAAAACTGGTTGCTAGACTTTTGGCTTCTGACTACTTGTAACGACTGTCAAAGATCTACAAATGACAGCCGGGACCAATGTGTTAACGTGCTTTCCGAGGCACGGAAACTCTGTATGTAAGGGGTGGTCACCCATCCCCGAAAAAACCTAGGCAAGCTCAGTTTAACCTGAAGATCGCCCCAAACGGTTGTTATTGCCACAAGCTTCTCACGTTGTCTAATATCTATCTCTGTATATTAATTAACATACCACAATCTCTTACATAAAATCTGAAAACGCATAAGCTAAATCTCAGATTTCTCGTAAAACGGGTATTAAGTATACATACTTAGAATAATTATAATAGAGCTTGAGAAAACCCGGCTTAACCTGGTTTATAATTAAACCACACAGTTCTCAACCAACATAACTTATCTTCCAGGTCGTAGTGCCCGTGCCGGTCGCGCCGGTCGTGCGTTCTCCCTCATAGCTCCCGAGGACGTTGCTCATCTGTTAGACCTGCAACTGTTCCTCGGAGCCGAGATGATATCACCTGCACACGTGAAGGAGAGGGGCCTTGCGTGTCCCAGTGGCGTGTGGGGAGCTATACCTACCTCGCAACTGGAGTTGAGGCACCAGGACGTCAGAGCTTGGGAGAAGAATTATTCAGAGATTGTGTGTATTTGCTGAACTGTTTCTCTATATACTTAAGCAGTGGGAATAGGTTATAATGTTGGCAACGAAATTTACTGCAAAATTATTATCATGTGATTATTGCAGTATATTCTGTATGGTGTCGGACGTAAAGAATAGCACCATCCCATATCTTCCCGTGGGTGTCGTAAGAGGCGACTAAGGGATTTGCCAGAGAACGGGCAGCAGCGTTCTCTGTGCTTTGTAACAACCGTACTGTAATCGCCAACCCGCCTGCCAACCGTGGCAAATATGGCAAAACCCCCCAAAACGTAAATGAGGCGACACTTGGGGGAAGCCTATGTCCAGCGTCTTTTGGGCTGAAATGATGATGATAATGATTGCAGTAATATTCATGAGTTTAACATGATCTTAGTAATAGCTTCGTATTAATTTGTTAATTCAGTTCTTTGAAAGGCGTTTAAATCTGCTTTTGATGACCGCGAATTTATGAAAATTAATCAGTGACTACCTTGCTTACTGGCCAAGTTTTATACCACACCGCAAGGTACTCACATCACTCGTGATCATTTGAGAGAAGAAAAAACAGTATTTCCAGCAGTAATTAATTGCTTTGCCAACAGGAAGACGCAGCCCGCGTCTGCGGCCGGGGCTGGCAACAATACATAAAATGGCGCGAACCCGCCTCAGCCGAAGCGAACAAGCGCGCCAAAACCACACCGTTCCCCGTACTCACGCACCCCTTCTTAGTGGACGAGAACGACAGCGCTGCGGTCGATATGATTGAGAAGATCAAGAACTACACGCCTAAAGGAGTGAGTATTTTTAAATCATTCATTTACTGATTTTACACATAATTTCATGTAACAAACAAAAAATCTCGACAAATGAAAAACATCCTAAAAGTCTACTTTACCACTGAAAAGTTTGGAATGGGGGAAGGGCCTGCGTGTGGCTCTACTAACGACAAATATCTGTGAGCGAGTAACACCTAAACCCAAACCGAAAGCGAACAAAATCTTACCTCAAAAAGATTGAGCGCTATTTGAATGTAATTAACTAATTCTAATGAATGCATGCTGAAATAAATAGCTTGTATTTTTTTTTTGTAATTATCTTTTTAAACATAACTGGCGAAATGAAAGAAAGAAAACATATTTATTTGGCACATGCCACAAATGCACACAATAATAAAAAATAAAACTTAAAACTAAAACTGAAAAAGATAATATTGTGTGTCTCACGGCTGCGCCAAATAGGCCCAGTTCAGCAAATTGCCGAGCAGCTAGTGCCCGACGCTGGTTTTCAACTGGACCCGAAATGTAGGTGTACTTGCTAAGTACACCTCTGGTTAAACCTTCGGGGTTACAAGGTGATGTTATATCATGTGTACATAAGCCTCCAAACACCAAAGACATTGATTTGGACTTCTTAGTCCTTTTCCCAAACTATCTTGGGGTCGGCTTCCAGTCTAACTGGATGCAGCTGAGTACCATCTTACATGAAGCGACTGCCTATCTGACCTTAATAACCCAGTAACTGGGTAATTTAATACGATACCCCTTGGTAAGACAAAGATCTACAAATTACAGCCGGGACCATCGGCTTAACGTGCTTTCCGAGGCACGGAGGAAACTCGGTATTTAATTATGGTCACTCATCCACGGACCAACCTCGGCAAACACGGCTTAACCTTAACGATCGACCCGTGCGGCTGTTATTATTTAGCCATGAGCTCCTCCGTGACATACCAAAATGTCTTTAAAAAAAGTGCCATAAAAACTTTGCTATGCCAGTAAAGTTTTAACTAATTCCTTTATTTCTTCCAGACCATTCTAGAGCTATCGGCTAAAAACGACTCGCCGATGTATTTAGCTATGAAGAAGAAGAAACAGGCACATGGAAAGACCGTTCAGAAAGTTCGGGACATTAAGAAACTGGCGGTAAGGACATACTAAGATCCTATCCTAAGAGTGTTTATACCCTACGGCATTTCATACAAACTTTCAAGTCGTTATTTTTCGAAATGACTGAACACATTTTAATGAAACTTCCTACGCATAAGCAGTACATAGGTTTAAAAAGTTACTAAAAACATTTTCGAAAAAGGATGTAACAGCTAAATTAGACAGATTTTTAATTATCTATAGAAACAGAAATTTCCAATTATCTTCATTTTTAAAAGACATTTCGAAAATGTTTTTTAGTAACTTAATTTTTTACTGACCTATGAGGTCAAGGAATTTTTGAATATAAAATGACATAACCAGATTTTCAAGCAATGACGATGCTTGGAACCAGTTATGCTATCGCCATTAGGTTCACAGTTTCCATTCCTATTAAAAAGATAACTGTCAATTATTTCGTTAAAATCTCTTTTGCCAGTATCATCTTTTTTTTTTTTTTTTTTTTCCCTTATTAGTAAGAACCAAGTTCTTACTAGTTAATTGCAATCTAGCCTAAGAAGACTAATAAACAATTTAAATCTAACTTATTATGCTACGTTATAAATTATGTTAATGCTAAGAATAGTGTCCATAATTATATATTATGGTATGCACTTTTACACACGTTCGTAACACTTCCTTAGAGTCTGGTAAAATTGATAAAACACTTTGTTCATGTGTTATATAAATAGCACAACATTGTTACTATTATTGATTCACTTACACTACACTAATTCAAATGGTTTAGTTCTCTTTAGTCTACGCACTATGCCTGTGTTGTCTAACAGCTGGATTGCCTCAACATTCACGTGTCGATGGAGTCTGTGTTCGTGGGCTTCAGCAAATTTTTGTGTGATGGTGGTGACGAATTCCATGTCGAGGTCACGGTGGAGGTCATCGTTTCTTATGTACCAGGGTGCATTTACAGCAGCCCTGAGTACTTTATTTTGGAACTGTTGAATTATTTTGACGTTGGTTGGCTTAGTACAGCCCCAAAGTTGGATACCATACGTCCAAATTGGCATCAGAATATGCTTGTATATTATCAGCTTATTATGTATTGATAAACAGGATTTCCTTCCCAGTAACCAATGCAAACGTTTATAACGAATATCGAGTTCCTGTTTTTTCTTTTTGATATGGGCTTTCCAACGCAGCTTGGCATCGAGAGTTATGCCAAGGTATTTGGCTGTATTAGCATAAGGTATTTGCATACCATTTATGTAGAGTGGGTGGTAGTCACTGTGTTTGTTTGTGAAGTTAATGTGAACTGATTTTGACTCATTCAGATTGATCTTCCACTTTTGTGTCCAGTCGTAAACTTTGTTCACAGCTAGTTGAACTTTCTCTACTGCTTCTCTGTGGCTTGATCCGGTGGCCATAATAGCAGTATCATCTGCAAAGGTCGCTATGGTGCTGTTTTCCAGCTCTGGGATGTCACAAGTGTATAACAAGTACAAAATTGGGCCAAGCACACTTCCTTGAGGCACCCCAGCTTTTATGGTTTTTAGCTCGGAATATGCGTCCTCTTGGCGTATTCTAAACATTCTTTTAGTTAAATACGACTCTAGGATATCTACAAATTCTGGTAGCATGCGTCTGAGCTTAAATATGAGACCCTCATGCCAAACTTTGTCAAAAGCTTGCGCGACGTCTAAGAACACGGTAGCACAGACTTCTTTATTTTCTAGCGTTTTTTCAATAACATTAGTTATTCTATGTACCTGGTCTAACGTTGAGTGTTTTTCTCTGAAGCCAAACTGGTGATCTGGAACTAGGTTTTTATCTTCTATTACTGGTTTTATCCGTTTTAATAACAGTTTTTCAAATAACTTTGATAGTACGGGTAACAGAGAAATGGGTCTGTATGATGATGCTTCGTGGGGAGGTTTCCCAGGCTTCGCAATCATAATGACTTCAGCAACCTTCCATGGCTCAGGTACATATTTTAAGATAAATGAAGCATTTATTAGTTTGGTCAGCTTTACTATGGCTTTGCGTGGGAGGCGTTTTAGAATTTCCCCTGTGATGAGGTCGTAACCGGGAGACTTTTTTGAGCTAATGTTGTTTTGAATTTCTCTCATTACTTCCTTAGGAGTCACAAGCTTGATTCTTTGGTTTTGTGATAAATTTACACTCTCATGTATTTCTACAGAGCTTTCGTTGGGTTGAAAGGTTTCTTCTAAATGTTGAGCAAATCGGAACGCCTTTTGGTCATTGCTTATTGCCCATTTTCCGTTGCTATCTCTGATGGGCGGTATTTGTATAATCTGCCTTTTTAGATTTCTCGTTGCTTTCCAAAGTGAGTAATCCGTTGATTTGTCATTGGTAAGCTGAAGAAGGTTGGTATTCAGAGATTCATCCTCAAATTGTAGAATTTTTCTCTTTAGTCGTTTAGTTAGGTTATTTAGTGTTGTTTTATGACGCGGGAACCTTGTTTGCTGCCACAACTTCCTTTGTTTTCTTTTCTCTGATAGTAAATCCACAATTTCTTTAGGATGGATAAATCCCTTATATTTGCGTTTTAGCTGAGGTGTATTGCTCCACGCACATTGTTGAATATTAATAATAAATTTGTTTACTTCTGAGTCAAGCTGATCTTGCGATTTTATCGGAGTTTTAAGTTCGATAATATTATCTAGATCAAGAGCAAAACTGTCCCAATCTGTGGACTTATTAACCAAGGTTAAGTGGCTTTCTTTTAATAGGATTTTTTGACTTAGCATTAGTATAATCGGAGAATGGTCAGAGTTCATAGTAAAACTTTCCTCCAAACTGATGTAATTGGTGGATATATTTTTGCAGATGAAAAAATCTATAAGATCCGGTATTTTCTGGTGGTCAGTGGGCCAGTATGTAGGTTTGCCTGTACTCATTACTTCACAATGTGTTTCTTTAACTGCACTTAAGAGCTGTCTTCCTTTAGTTGTAGTAAGTCTTGAACCCCAATGCGTATGCTTAGCATTAAAATCGCCGCCTAGGATAAATCGCTGGCCTAATAATTCAAAAAGATGTAAGTATCGCTCTTTTCTTATCATGTGCCTAGGAGGCGAGTATATGGCTGCAATGGACACTTGACAAAACTTAGTTTTAACAGATACTGCCACTGCTTGAATGTCTTCTTCTTCATATTTACACTGCACGTAGTGACTAATGTTTTCTTTAATTATAACCGCACTACCCCCCCTGGCAGAGTTGCTAGGGTGGAGGGAATTATATATCATGTATCCTCTAAATTTGATAAAAGATTGCTTTGTGAAATGCGTTTCGGAGATTAAACACACGTCTATATTTTCTGTATCTAGGACCGCCTGCAACTCATGCTGATGTTTGAGGAGTCCATTGGAGTTCCACGCCATTATTTTGAGTGTGTTATTCATTTTTGATTATTCAAGACAGCTGTTTTAGTGCTGGATTCTAGCTTCTCTAATCTCTTATCAAATGAGGTAATGCACTTCAAGATCTGGTTAATCTTATCCTCTAAGTTCAGAGGTTGAGATCCTTGTTTTGCAGCTTGTGCGTAAGTACCAATGTTGGTTACTTGCATGGCTGGTTGTTTTGCAGTTGACTGGACACTTGCTTTCTGCGCCTGTTTACCAGGGTGTGTTATAGGAGGAAACTGTTGGGTATTAGGCACCGTAGGTTTCTTTTTTAAAACTTTATTTTTCATAATTTGCATCTGTTTGGCTACTTCACACCCTCTATAATTGGCAGGGTGAGGTAGGCCGCAGTGGATACATTTTGGTTTCTCTTGCGGAGATTTGGTACAATTGGCTGTAAGATGCTTGCCAGTGCATTTCACACACCTTGGCTCTTTTTGACAATATTTATGTGTATGCCCATAAGCTTGGCATCTCTTGCATTGGGGAATGAGTGCTGGATTTTTGAGTGGATGTATTTCAATTTTACACCCTAATATGTACTTAATGCCGTAGATTTTGTTGACATCTTCATCGTTATAAAATGATAAAACGAACATGTTGAGTGGTTCTTTGGTCTTCCAGCTCAATTTACTATCTACCTTTTCTATTTTTAGGCCTTGGGTTGTTAAATCTTCCTTAATTCGATCTGGTTGGCAAGAAGAGTGTAGTTTCTTTACCACAACTCTAATTGGTCTAGCCTGCTTGTTTTCGTATGAATGCCAGTGGTAGTCTTTTTCAGACAAGAACCTGGCAATTACTCTATATGAGTCTTCTGATTTGGCGTTAACCTTCACACAATCCCCATTCATCATTTTTGCTGTAAATGATTCCGCTGGTTGGCTTTCAATTAACGAATCGTAGAACGTTTGATAGTTCTTGATTCCGTCTATTATGATTGGCGGTGGTAAGGGCACTTTTTTGACCGAAGTCACTTTCTCATTTTTTTGATGATTGTCTTGTTGGGCGCTTCCGGGTTGTTGTTTTGGAGAGAGGGAGGTGTTAAGCTTCCTTTTCTTCCTGCTCTTGGCCCTAATCCACTCAGTCTCTTTAGCAAGGTCATCCTCGTCTGTACAGTATTCCACGTCGTTTTTTGTAGTCTGAGCAGGTTCTGTAGTCCCTTTTGTTTCTTTGATGCAGTTCAATTCTCCTTGAAGTGTCTGAACTTGTTCCTGCAGGGCATCAATTTGTACATTCAATTTACGTACCATGACTTGCAGGTTTTCTCTATCTGTTTTCTCTTGGAGATAACAGTCATATAACTGCCTTTCTAGGTCAGTTTTAATAGTAATAGACTTTTTTGTAGCCATTATTAAGTTGTAAGGCGAGTTTAACACCTATACAATAAGTTATTGTAAACACTTCATGATTTCCGCACTTGTAACTAGGTCATGACACTGACCCCGATATATTGACGTAGGTACGCCGCGACGCGACGTTGTTGTGATCCGTCAGCAGAAAACTCTCGCGAAAGAGCTCGCGCGCGCGATCGTACGTCCGTGCACTATACTAGGTAGACAACAACTGAGCCAGTATCATCTGAACTAATATTTTATAGAGGAAAGATTTGATTGTTTTTTTGTTAGGATTTAACTCAAAAACGGATTAAAAAAAACCTACAGACTACTACTAGAAAGCTACATCTATACCCAGTGACTTAGGCTAAATTATATTACAATTTCGCGGACGAAGTCGCAGGCGAAGTGCTAGTAGCCGTATACATATAGCGCTCATATTTCCTCGTATTTCTAGGCTGAAGGCGTTGTGCTAGAAGACACCAGCAACACAAAACCAAACAGACCTCCAAATCAGCCGCCAAAGAAGAAGAAGAAGGAAGTAGTTCGCGATGAGAACTACATCTCCCACTACGCTAGCGATCAGCATACCGAAATGGGGTAAGTGGAGAAAGCTTAGATTCTTCTAGAAACTTCATAACTACCGTATAAAAGGTTCTGGGACGTGGGAGAGAACCTCACGTCCCAGCCGCCGCGGGAGACGCCCCGGGCGTCGGGGGGCAACCAGTGGCCCCCGGCCACCGTAGGCGCGGGCCTGTGGACGGTGAGTAATGGGCTAGCTCACCGTCCGTCCGTCTTATGACGACAGACCGTGCCGACGGCGCGTTCGTGTTCCACGCGCGCCTCAAGGAGATGTCAGCAAATCGGAAGGGGTCCGAGAGGGCCGATGCCTGCCAGGGCTGCGGGTTGTTCGAAAGAGATACCGTGGCCCTGAAACACAAAGGGCTAAGAAGGAACATGGATGGGTTTTAGTCAGTCAAGTCTGACACTCCCTTCCGCTCCGCCCAGAGCGGGAGAAGTCATTTGACGATATCCCATCCTAAAAAAAAAAGGTTCTGTGACGTCATCAGACACTCCGGGTACAATACGTAATTAGATTTTTTGGGTCATTGCAACAACAAGGTGAAATAAAATTAGCTATTGGAACTTCGCGACGCGATTTTATTTTATCAGGTAACACTAACAGATAGATACGTGATTAAGTATCGTTAACCGTCTTTGGCAGGAAAATCCATACAACCTGATAAACTTTGGCATTTATAATATTAATAGGATAGGTTTGACGTTCAAGAAGAGCTAATTTTTAGATTAATTTAGTCCAGTCTACCTTTGGGTTAAATACGACAACATTGTGATAATAACAAACAAATATTTACAAATAACTACTAGTTCGAAAATTCATTTACTTACATAGATACACATACAACAAAGATACAAACCTACATGATACAATACAAATTATACAGATAAAATAGACTCATATATATAAAGGCTCTTACCCGCTGCATCGGAATTACTTATGATATGTGCCACCAGATTTAATTAGATTAAGCCAACAGACGTCGGCGATCCGTCAACGTCTTGTTACGCGCCACCTTCCTTGACAACTACCCAAGTCAATATGGCTACCCGCAACGACTTGACGTTCCGCCAGAGAGTATTGTAGACCGCTTCTCTCTCGTCTGTGGTAACAGTTTAGTTTGCAACGTGAATTATATGAAGCCTTTTTGCAAAGGCGCCAACATATATTATAACAAATACCAAGATAATAAAAGAGAGAAACCTAATAATAATATTGTTTCCAGTATGGCAGTAAACTTCGCAGTGGGTGCAGAACAAGCTCAGCTAGAGTTGAACGCTGACAGCGGTGACGGTGCGCGCGTCAATAAAGCCATGCAACGCTGGGACCGGAAGCGGAAGAAGATGGTGCATGTTGATCCCGTGAGTGTGGCTTTTAGTTATTATGTTCGGTAGATCAAGAAGGTTTTTTATTGGTTTTTCAGTCGGCTTGTGACAGAGCAATTCGAACCCTATGATAAGATTGTTAAAATAAAAAATTGATAGTAGTTATAATTAGAACTAATGTAACCTATACAGCTATTTGCTGGACTGGACCATATTATATTTAGAATGACGTCACTTAGCTAACCATGCATTATCATCCAAACTAAACATGTATGCAAAATTTCAGCTCAATCAGAAACCGTGAATTAGGTCAATTTAAGTTCTAAGATTTTTATACATAGCTACAGGTGAAATAAAACCGTGATAATAACACCTATGCTCCCAAAAGATTCCTGATGATCACACTTCGAATAGTCTTCACTTAGGGCCTACCTCTTTTAAGAGCGTTTACACCTTACGGCATTTCATACAAACTTTCAAGTCCTTATTTTCCGAAATGACTGAACCGATTTTAATGAAACTTAATACGCATAAGCAGGATACATAAGCCTAAAAAGTTACTAAAAACATTTACGAAATGTCTTTTAAAAAAAAAGATAATTAATTGTAAATTTCTGTTTCTATAGATAATTTAGGTCTAATTTAGCTGTAACATTATTTTTCTAAAATGTTTTTAGTAACTTTTTAGACCTATCTATCTTGCTTATGCGTATGAAGTTTCATTAAAATCGGTTCAGTCATTTCGGAAAATAAAGACTTGATATTTTGTATGAAATACAGTAAGGTGTAAACGCTCTTAATAGTATTTTTTGAAAATACTTTAGTGAGCGAAGGATATGGAGCTAGAAGTCTGGTATAAAACCATCTCTTCGAACATACAGACTAAGGGATAAAGTAATACTGCTAAATGAGGTGATGGACCAGGTACGCCTGATCTTTGGCGTCTCCAAACTTTTAATTGCATCATCATCATCCTCTTGCCCTTTCCCCATGTTATTTAAGGTCGGCGCAACACGATGTTTTCTTCCAAAATCAAAATATTTTTATTTTACATAGGCCTACAGGGGCACTTATAAAACGTCGACAAAAAGGTGCTCGGTTCGGGTTGGTTGTTTCCTATGGAGAAGAACCGGCAAGAAACTCCATGGTTACTCTTTTAAAATCATTTGGTTTTACAATATTTCTGTTACATCGTTAGTACTAAAGTATGGGAGGACATCGTAGGCCTGACAATAAGTCGTTGCTTACTACGAAACGTAGAACGAAATAAAAAGTTACCAAGGATCTAGGAATCTATAAGGCCTACAATGTCCACACATTTACAAACAATCGGTAAATAAGAAAAAGAGTCTATACAACAAAAAAAAATAGAAAATATCACAAAATGACTAGATCAAATAAGTGACACAAATGTTGTCATCCGTGCTGTAACTATTCTAAACAAAAGGTGTAATGATTTAAAAACTACTGTAAAACATCTGATTAAAAAGAAAGCAGAAAGGAAAAAAAAAAATAAGATTGAGAATAGTTAGAGACATCCACACATTTGTGCCGTTTATGAGCTACCAGGGAAGCCGCATGTGCGAAGGGGCTAAGGCCAAACTTCTCTATCTTCAACGTAGTCCTTAATTTTGTCATATGCTTTTTTAATTAGGACACGTTTAATATAATTTTTAAACTTTCCATAGGTCAGTTCTGTAACTGACTTCGGCAACTTATTATAAAAGCGTATACTGTTTATAAGAAAAGACTTGCTAGTTTTGGTTAATCTGAATTTGGGTATTACAATTTCGTGTTTACTGCGTGTATTTATATTATGGAAGTCGCTTCTAATTTTGAAAAGTCCTCGGTTTTTGCGGACATATAAAATACATTCTAAAATATAAAGTGAAGGCAGAGTCAGTATATCGATTTCTTTAAATTTTTCTCTGAGGGATTCACGAGGACCCATTTTGTAGATAGCGCGGACTGCCCTCTTTTGCTTCCTTTTTCCCCTGTCATTCGTCACGCTATCATTTGCTCCTTTTTCTTTCATCCACCCATCTTTTCTTTGGTCTTCCTCTCTCTCTCCATCCATTAACATTCATATTCATCACTTTTTTAGTCACATGTGTTCTATCCCTCCTTATCACATGACCAAGACAGACGACTCCCTTTCATCTTTTCTGTAACAGGCGCCACTCTAATAAATCTAACCTTTTAGTTTCATCATCATCATCAGCCTATAATGTTCCCACTGTTGCCACACAGACCTCCTCTCAATGAGAGGGAGTGGGCTGTAATCCACCACGCGGGCCCAGTGCGGGTTGGTAGATGTCACATGTCTTCGAATTTTTAGTTCTAGAACCGGTTTCCTCACGATATTTTCCTTCACCGCGTTTGAGGGCAGCGGTGATGAAATAAATTCCACAAAGTAATGCGCCTGCCTGGCTGCGAACCCACGGCTTACTGCTTGTAAGTCGGGGCTGCCACCACTAGGCCACCGCTGCTCCTTTAAGTTTAATTGTGCTATTTTCATTGTCCCCAGGACGGCGGCCGTAAGATGATCCGCACGGAGAGCGGCGGCCGCGTGCCCGCATCCTACCGCAGCGGCCGGTACGACGAGTGGCGGAAACGGAACCACGCCGACGCCGGCTCCGATGATGAACAGGCACACGATAGCAATCGGAAGAAAGCTGGTGAGTTATAGCAACATTATGAAACACTTGATTCGGTCAGCTGATCACTTGAGTATTGCCAGAGAATGGGCAGCACCGTTCTCTGTGCTTTTGTAACAACCGTACTGCGATCGCCAACCCGCCTGCCAAGCGTGGCGATTACGGCAAAACCCCCCATGTTATGTCAATGTGGTGACACTTGGGGGAGGCCTATGATCAGCAGTGGACGTCTTTAGGCTGAAATGATGATGAGTTGGTCAAATGTCGCGAGGAAAGTTTTTAGTATAAGAGTAGAAGAAGGCCTAAGAAACGATGGATGGACTGTGTCAGGGATGGCTAGAAAGGAGGTATCTGATGAGATGACGAGTAATAGAGAAGTATGGAAGAAGTAGACATGCTGAGCCGACCCCAAATAAATTGGGATAAGGGCCAGAGAATGATGATGACTTCAGCTGTGATACTAAGAATTTCTGAGGACTGATTGCAACACTAAACCTTCCATCAGGAATTTCTCAGTGGGAGCCACAAAATCTGGATTTGCAGCCTCGATGGCAATAGGTTCGCCCCCATAACATGGGACTTAAACATGACTGGCGAAATGTGGATGTACTATAAGGTACACCACTGCCTAACCCGTCGGGGATTACGGGCGCGATGTTATATTATGGAATGTAACGTAAACCCTAAACTTATTTCATACGATACCATACGTGACCCTCAGCCCGCGTTCGTTCAGACGCTTTTTAATGTGACTTCTATTTTACTGCGTATTCGATTTCACTATCCGACTGCGTGCATCCCTAGCGTGCGTGAAAACCGCACTGTTGAATTCACATAACTCGTCGATCGACAAATTCTGAGTCGATTAATTAAAATTTATTGTGTCACCGCAGCTAAAGCTCCGCCAACCCGTAAATGTAAAAGCAAACTCGATGGATTATGTGTTTCTAATATTATTCTTTTGTCCCTATAGCGTCAGAGTTCCGTCCCCACTGGGTCAAACACAACGAGCGTATCGCCAAGAAAGCAACAGAGGGCAAGTCTAAAGAATTCAAGAACAAACAACAAATCGTCAAGGAAAGAATACGCAAGGAGAAGATCAAGCAGAAACTTAAGTTTAAGACTAATAAGAAAAAGAAGAAGAAATAAGTGATAATACATTGCTTTTATTGAACAATAAACTTGTTTTTATTGCGTCAAAACACATGTCCCTTCGTTATGCAATATTTATATTTATGCCTTACTAGCTGCCCGGACAGACTTCGTTCTGTCAAAAGTTTTTTTTTTACCATAGACATCGTCTATGGTAAAAATGTAATGTAAGTAATGTTACCATCGTATAAAATTAAATATTGACAAGTATTGACATTATTTATACGATACTAACGTCACTCAATTGTTTTGCCTTCGCGGAACCCCTCCACTAACACTTAAACTTTATGGTATGGTATTAAAATTCAAATAGACTTTTACGAATCTTTTGTATGGGAATATACAAGTGTTGTTTTTAGACTATTTCAGGCATTTTTTTATTTTTTCTTTCCGTCTGAACCATCCTCGTATTCCAAGGAATATTATAAAAAAAGAATTAGCGAAATCGGTTCAGATGCTCTCGAGATTTGCGCTTAGCAACACATTCAGCGATTCTTTTTTATATTATAGAACATTATCATACCAGACAAAACAATAACAGATGTGACAAAACACCTTCTCTCATTGGATCGTTATAAGCGCGAGAAGGCAAAAAAGTCTCCCATTGGCTGATCGCAAGTGCGTCATAGCTTCACTCACACGTTCTGATTTGCTGTAGAACAACGACTGACCCAAAAAGTCCTTCAAATGTGGTTGCACTCAAAATATTCAAAACAAACTTTCAAATATTACGATATTAATTTATGTAGACCTGTTTCTTTTGTGAATCAATGTTGTCGTCATATTTTGAGAAATCGATAGTTGTTCATCATAAAAAAAACGTATTAATTCATCAATGTTGATTAAATTATTAAATAAAAAAAAAGTTGTTGATAGCTGACACAAGGCAAAACAGCTATTTTTTTGCCACGTGATTTTTTTCAACTCTCTCTAACGATACATAACGATGACAACGATAAAGGGAGTGTTCCATAGAATCAGCCAGCCTTTTACCTCTGCTAGTCAGCAGAGGTAAATAAGCTGATATGAATAATTATTAACGAGGCCACGAGCTTTTCTAAAATATTTTCTGTCGTTGCGAGAGAAGACTATCACTGAATACTTATAATTTTCTAAAGGAAAGTTGAAAAAGATAGCTAGATTTTGCTCGCGTGGTGGACTACGGCCCACTCCTCACAGAGGAAGCCAGTGTGCTATCAGTAGGAACGTTATAGACTGTATGAATTAAGTCTTCCTAATTTTACAAAAGCGTCTACAAAACGTCCGATCGTCGGCTGAAGCCCAAGGAAAAGATTAAAATCCTACCAGATTTTTGCCGATAAAGTACAGTTTATTCAAGTCGAGTTCTATTCGTCTTTGGTCTTCGTATCGTTACAATCTTTCTGAGCGGATGTCGCCATCAAAATCACGAGACATTGATTTGGTAGGCTTGGGGTGGCTATTTAAAAGTTGGATTGGTAATCCACTTTACACCACCAAGTTGTCGTACCAAAGAGACAAAGTGGACCAAATGTTTAAAAAAATTGTGTCCCACTGTGCTAAGCAACTTCTGGAAAACATTATACAAGGATTGTCAGTGTCGGTCCTCAGAATAACACGTAAAATGATCAAAATACCCCTTAACGATTGAACGAATGAACTGATGAGGCAAAAACTAATCCTCACACGATCCTTGCAGGATATTACGCCATTTTCGTTGGCAGAATATTATTTCTTTCCTGTCGGCTTATATCTGCTAATCCTTTCGACACGTGTATTAGTAGATATTATTTATTTGGACAAGGAAAATGTATGAACCTGTTTCGGTCGTCATATCATACTTGTTTGTATTTTTTCTTTAGCACCTGATAAATCATATCAAATTATGATTTACCTACTCGTATTTTTAGGAATCGAAGCTAAGGATCAGCGCTTTATTAGAGGTTCAAGATACAAATGGGCGACGAAAGGTCCGATTTAAATGTATAGTGCATCCGTATATCGATATCTACGTTTTGTTGATCAACGTGATAACTTTTTTTGGTTATCCGCCCTAAAACTTACACGTAAACGTTGCTTCACAAAAAGCAACTTTGGAGTGGACTGTGGATGCACCATTTGGCGACAGATGTTGTGGTATTGGTCAGCGGATTATTATACACATTCATAATTGCTTCCTTGTGATCAATCTGGGAATAACTTTAATCTATCTTGAGCGTTTTGTCCAAGGCTCATCATTATCCTGCCCTTATACCAATTAATTTGGGGTCGGCGCTGCATGTCTTATTCCATACGTCTGTATTACTTGTCATCTCATCAGACACCTCCTTTCATTCTTTCGTTTTGCTCAAGGTTGTTTTTCGAAATAAGTGATCGATTCCCTCTGTTATTTATTTATACAAATCTTACTTAAAACTATCATTACAGATCTGCGATCCAATGCGATAGGTTGGCCTTACAAACTAAATCCTACATCTTATAAATAATATACTTTATTCTTAATCTAAGTAACATAGTATGTATAATGTAACTTTTGCAAATTCACTCAAATTGCACCACAATTCATCAACCCTCTCGTGAACCTCATTCACCACACGTAATGACGTAACGTGTTCTTCGTCCTTCCCTCAATGCTGAGGATCTCGCCACATACGAAAAGTCTCCAAGCCATGCCGCTTTATGCAGTGTGGGGCGTTCGGTACAGGCCGTCTCAAGCCTTCTTGATTGAGTCTAACCATCTTGCCGGTGCTCTGACTTGCGCGTTCACCTTCTACCCGGCCAAGAAGCATTAGAGGTCGATTAACAGTAAACTCAGTTGCATAGGACTTTCTTATTTCACATTTTACAATAAATATGATCTTATAGCTTTAATGGAGGTCAAATTATTTTTGATTTAGCCAGATTATGTGGTTTGCCTTGTCAATCATATTATTACAGTTCGGAAATAAGACATACATTTACCTACCTTATTTTTTTGTATTTAATGGTCACTAATTATTTGACTACTTCCGTCCGTTTCGGCAATGATCTTGACACTTGTGCATAAGTGTCAAGATCATTGGTGAAACATACTTATTTGATCACACGAATTAAATTGCACAACAAGCGTTAAAGGTTAGTTTCATATGCCACGTAAGAAAAATACCTAGTAATTTACTCAAAATACAAGGTACAAGGAACACCGACGCGAAAACGCTCACCACGTACTCAGTAGGTACATCCTTGTGAACCCCCCCACGTGATAGGTGACCATCCAATACGTACCGAGCTTCCTCCGTGCCGTGCCTCCGTTGGTCCCGGTTGCCATTTGTAGATCCTTGATAGTCGTTAGTGTCGTTACAGGTCCCGAAAGTCTTACCAAGGGAACCGTACCCAAGTTACTTACAACTCGACCAAGCTAAGTTTGCACCTCGCGTCGATAACGTCACACTGACGCTTAGGCACGGTCTGCAAAAAAGGATTCGGTATGACTTTAAAAAAGTAAACAAATGTTTATTAGATTTTTCTTTGCATTTATTGTTTTTAACTTATTATAATATACTTATGTACATTAAATTCGCAGCATTCCAGATGTACAAACTTAGCTTGGTCGAGTTGTAGTTGTGGAGCTCAGACAGGCAGTCGCTCCATGTAAAATACTGGTTTTCTGCTGCATAATATCAGGTTACACTGGAAGCCGACTCCGAAAGTTTGAGAAGGTTAAGCAGATTTAGTTCATAATAATAAACTAAATTTGGAATTCAAAAAATGAAGATTTTAAGGACCATCCAAGGCGTCCGTAGAACGGCGCGTGATACCTGAAAATTATAGGGCTTATTAGGGGTTGTTAGATTTTCAGGGCACTGAAAAACTGTAACGATTATCAAAGTTCTACAAATGACAGCCGGGGCAAAAGGCTTAGCGTGCTTTCTTAGGCACTTAGGAAACCCGTTATGCAATGGTTGGTCACCCATTTACATATCGATCTAAGCAAGCGCTGCTCAACATTAAAGATCGACCCGTGCGGCTGTTATTATTAAGCCACGAGCTCCTCCCCGGTCCACTCCACCATGCTAAATTTGTAAAGATGGTGAATTATTTACGCGCTACCCGGTAATAATAGACTAATTAAAGTTAATAAACTTTATCACCAGAAATAATTTGGATGAATAATCCGATTTCTTAATTACTATTTTACGGATGCGATGAGTACCTATTTCGTACCTACCTAGGTAAACAAAGTTCTAAAAGCAAGTGCAAGTAGACACTTTTTTTTTAATTATTTTGTACATTTTTTGTGTTTATAAGCTTCCTTATTACCGAAGTCGGATCAAATCCATCAAAATCAAGGTATTTCCCTATGATTGTTTATTCTATGTAATCCTGAAAAATATCAATTTCACGACAGACAAAGTAAATTATAAAGAGTAAAGATTTGATTGTTTGTTTGTTTGTTTGCACTGAATAGGCTCCGAAACTACTGATCCGATTTGAAAAATTATTTCAGTGGTATATAGCCCATTTATCGAGGAAGGCTATAGCCTATATATCATCACGCTACGACCAATAGGAGTAGAGCAGCAATGAAAAATGTTGCGAAAACGGGGAAAATGTGACGCAAACGAAGTTGCGCCGGACAGCTAGTTTATAATATTCATATGGGACTACCGTGAGAGCTTTCTCTACCAAATATGTAATTAAGAATCACCTAACGGAGAAATCAGTGAACAATTGAACATACAAAATATATGCTTATGTGTGCCTATAAAATTTGGAGAGTTCCCTGGATTTCTCCAGGATCCCAACATCAGATCCTGACCTGATGACCATGGGACCACATGAGAAGTATAATGTTCAAAAAAAGCCCATAAGAGGCTTTATACATGTACCGAAGACCACGATCTGCCGATAGCAAAACCAATACATAATTTTATTGTAAAATTTATCGTTAAATTCGAAGCAATCCAATGTTTAGGAAGTGATTATATTAATTTATTACTAGTTGCAAAATATTGTTTTGGTGAATTAATTATTTGAACCACGTGCAAAGGAGGAAAATCTCACGTTTCTTGCCACGAGGTCAAAAGCTGCAATCGAGATAAAATAATAGGAGTAGATAATATTATGAAGTAGGTATGGAAATAAATTGAGAGCGGCAGTGGCCCAGTGGTGGCAGCCCCGACTTATGAGCAGTAAGTCGTGGGTTTGGAACTAGGGAGGCGCATTACTTTGTGTAATTTATTTCATCACCGCTGCTCTCAAAAACGGTGTAGGAAAACATCGTGAGGAAATTGGCATGTCCTAAAACTAAAAATTCGAAGACATGTGACATCTACCAACCCGCACTGGGCCCGCGTGGTGGATTACAGCCCACTCCCTCTCATGGAGAGGAGGCCTGTGTCCCAGCAGTGGGAAAATTATAGGCCGATGATGATGATGATGATGATGATGATGATAAGGCACAAATCTCATCACTACGTGTCTGCTACTGATAAATTCCTGATGGAAAAACCAAATTTATAGCACTTTGCCCGACCCGGGAATCAAACCCCGGAACTCATGGTCAGCAGTCGCGCTTACGACCACTGCATCAACGAGGCAGTCATATCCTGGTTGAATGAATGGTACCCAAAGTACAATTTCGTAGGTAAATAACAGGCTATACCGTGTAAAGGGCCTACGCCGTAACCTTGCTACGACGTAGGCATTTAGTAACAAAATTT
This sequence comes from Cerastis rubricosa, assembly GCA_949152445.1. Lineage (NCBI taxonomy): Eukaryota > Metazoa > Arthropoda > Insecta > Lepidoptera > Noctuidae > Cerastis > Cerastis rubricosa. The sequence continues at coordinate 17,548,041 of OX424532.1, forward strand.
ACAAAATTATTTCTATTGCATTAATAAATTAGCACGTATAATAGGTGCTAATTTATTAATGCAATACATCATCAAGTTTAAAAATATATGCATTATGCTATGCATTAGCTAACATAAAAATAGCCTGAGCAGGTCACTAGTGACTTTTTAGTACTGAAGAGGAAGTCGGGTGAATTTTAATTCGGTGTGCGTAGTTATAATATTAGTTTAGACTACGTATAAGTACTTTATGAGTTATGTTCTATAATATTATTTTTTTCTTCTTTGTCTTTGTGAATGGTTTGCTATGCTTTGCACCGAATCAGCATTGAGTCTTCTCAAGTTTAATATTAGCTGATACCGCTCCGAGACGATGTCATCACGGTGCTTAAAGTGTGTTGCAGTAGTCTGTATGGCGGTTCATAGAAAAAATCCTAAACGACTCATACAGATCTATTGCAGTGCTTAGGTATTAGGCACTGAAGAATAACTTATAGTGTCACCTTGTGTGAGGAGCTCGTGGCTAAATAATAACAGCTGCACGGGTCGCCATTTAAGGTTAAGCCGTGCTTGCCGATGTCGGTCCGTGGATGGGTGACCATAATTACATACCGAGTTTCCTCTGTGCCTCGGAAAGCGCGTTAAGCCGTTGGTCCCGGCTGTCATTTGTAGATCTTTCACAGTTGTTACGAGTAGGCAGAAGCCAAAAGTCTGACATCCAGTGTTACTAAGGGGTAATCGTATTACCCAGTTACTGGGTTGTGGAGGTCAGGCAGGCAGTCGCTTCATGTAAAATACTGGTAGTCGGCTGCATCCGGTTAGATGGGAAGCCGACCCCAAGATAGCTTGGGAAAAGGCTAGGCAGATGATGACACCTCGTGTGTTAACTATTCTTTAGTTGTTCCTTGGTAGGTTGTCTAAACTTCTAAACTAAAATTATAAAGAGGAAAGATTTGATTGTTTGTTTGTTTGCATTGAATAGGCTCCGAAACTACTGGTCCGATTTGAAAAATTCTTTCAGTGTTAGATAGCCCATTTATCGAGGAAGGCTATAGGCTATATATCATCACGCTACAACCAATGGGAGTGGAACAGCAATGAAAAATGTTGCGAAATCGGGGAAAATGTGACGCAAACGAAGTTGCGCCGGTCAGCTAGTCCACAATAAAGTCATTAAATTATGAGCAACCAAGTGTCATTTCAATGTAGCCTCATATCCAAAGAGTTTAAGGTACGAAAAGACCAAAATTCGTTCTGCGTTTAAACATTTTGTACAAAATGTTCCTTCTCATGTGATTTATTCCTTACCTTTTCCGTCTTCAATAAAATAAACTATTGGTATTCGACTTGCAAGACTAATTTTGCAAAACATATCAATGTCAACATTCCATTTGATTTTCCACCTTGACTCTTGCTTGTTAAGGTTGAAAAAAGTTTGCAGTGTTTTGACAGGCACTCACGGTTAGTGTTGCCAGCTTCCTGTTTTCCGGTGTCAGTACACTTTACGGATAATGTCTTGTTTATCAATTGAGTTCAAGGATGTTTGGAGTGACGAAAAAAAATAGCATGACTTAAGAGCGTTTATACCCTACGGCATTTCATACAAACTTTCAAGTCGTTATTTTCCGAAATGACTGAACAGATTTTAATGAAACTTCCTACGCATAAGTAGTATACATAGGTCTAAAAAGTTACTAAAAAACATTTTCGAAATGTCTTCAATGTAGAGAATTGGAAATTTCTGTTTCTATAGATAATTAAAAATCGGTCTAATTTAGCTGTAACATTATTTTTCGTAATTTTTTTTCAATCAAACAAATCTTCTTGTTATCGTCAATATATTGATAAATATATCAAGCGCACTGAGCATGGGTTCGATTCCTGAGTCAGACATTTATTATTGGGTTCTTCCATCAAGATTATCTCAGTAGTAACCACGGACCCTGGATTTGTACCCAATTGATGCAATAGGCTGGTCCCCTATTAGATGGGAATTAAACAAAACTGGCGAAATGTGGGTGTACTATAAGTACTAGAGATGGGCCGAATATTCGTTTTATATCCGGTATTCGGCGTATTCGGCAGCTTTACCGAATATTCGGCCGAATATTCGGCTGAATCACCTAATATTCGGCAAAGTGATACTGAAAGTTTTTACTGTTATTGACCCGTGTATTATCAGGATTTGAGTGTACAGTGTAATGAGGTAAGTATTTTAGAGTGTAGCTTTCTGTTTTTGTCGTCACTGAAGCTTTATTTTCAATTAAAGTAGGTTGGTAAAAAGATAATAACTTAATGCAAAATATAGGTATCTAGCTGTTTTGGGATTACTTGCTGTATAAACTCTTTAGAATAATATATCATAATCAGGTCTTAATTGAAGGAAGTCTGGCAAAATCCGCGCGCTTAGCGTAAACTAGTTAAGACCTGCATTTGTGCGACAGAACAGAATCAAATGTACCGAATATTCTGCCGAATATTCGGTTCGGTAAAAGTTTTACCGAATATTCGGCCGAATGTTCGTATTCGGTGAAACCCATGTTCGGCCCATCTTTAATAAGTACTACTTCTAGGCCTATTTAGTGCAGCCGTGAGTCACACAATATTAATTGTTTAATTTTAAGTTTTTTTTTTTAAATTATTATTTCTGTTTTTTAGATTGTGTGTACTTGTGGCATGTACCAATAAACGTTTTTTTCTTTCTTTACATAACTACTATAGGCACCTCTGCCAAACCCTTCGAGAATTACGGGCGTGATGTTATGTTCTGTAAGACAAAGTTTAGTTTATTTCAATGTTCTTCCGACTTACCTAACTTGGTAACAGAACTTCTTAGAACAAGCCTGTATAACTAAGTATAATAAAATAATTCTCCTTGTGATTTTCTCAGATATAGGTAATAGCAGAAACATTATGTTCCGGACTTTGTTCTCGTTAAATAAAGACATTTACATAATTGTCCAAATATACAAGTAATGAAGGTTTTATGTGAGAACATTGCATACTCATTATATACCTAGTTACCTACTCTTTGTCACATCCATCATCCATTGTAAATGCACTTTTAATTTATTTTTGGTGCGAAATCTAACTCTGATTCTTTGTATGTAGATTTATTGAATGAATAATGGGTGTTTCTTTTACCAAGGACATACTTCAATGCTCGATTTACAATGATCAAGGACAGTGCCGAGTGCCGAAAACCTATACAGTGACTGTTGACTCGCTACTGGCCGAACGGTTCAAAATCAAAAGTCATTTATTCAAATTTGGCTGATAATCAGCACTTTTTGAACGTCAAAATTACAAGAGACAGTCCCCCAAAACGCCCGCCCTTCGCCACTGCCTAGTGTTTTAGCTGGGAAGAAGAAGTGGCGGAACAAACTCCCCAACAAAACATCTGTCTGTTGGGTTAGAAAAACCAGATTCTACACAATAGTGTTCAAGTTTATATAAACAAAGAATCCATTACATCCAATTAATGTCACATGTTAGCTGACATGTCATATTAATTGGATGTAATGAGTGTGATGCATACACCAATAACAAAATATTAAAAAAAAAATTCAAGAATAATTAAAGCCTCCAGACATAAAGGGCGTGCCCGCTTACACGTGCATACAGACGAAAAAAAAATAGGTTAAATAAAAAAAGGAAAATAAAAAAATTAAGTAGAAAATCTATGCATGAAGTTATATGACATTACCATCAGTCACCATCAGTTATACAGGGTGTAACGGAAAGGGTATATACATACTTAAGGGTGCGCTACAGACCATCAAACTGAACATGTTTCTCCATCGGACCGACATCGTCATAGCGAAAAAAATATCAGCTGCCCCATACATTTGGTCGAATAGGTATTTAAATTTTCTATGGGGCAGCAGAATTTTTTTTCGTTTTTACGATGTTTGTTTGTGGAGAAACATGTTCAGTTTGATGGTCTGTAGCACACCCTTAAGTATGTATATACCCTTTCCGTTACACCCTGTATATCCTAGTATCCTAGTACCTAAGCTAATTTGGAGAAAGAACATAAATATTGTGCGACCAAATTACCAGTTTACCGATTCAGACATAAAGGGCGTGCCCGCTTGGCACGCCCTTTATGTCTGGAGGCTTTAATTATTCTTGTTTTTTTTTTTATATTTTATTATTGGTGTGTGCATCACACTCATTACACTCAATTAATATGACATGTCAGCTAACATGTGACATAATTGGATGTAATGGATTCTTTGTTTATATAAACTTGAACACTATTGTGTAGAATCTGGTTTTTCTAACCCAACAGACAGATGTTTTGTTGGGGAGTTTGTTCCGCCACTTCTTCTTCCCAGCTAAAACACTAGGCAGTGGCGAAGGGCGGGCGTTTTGGGGGACTGTCTCTTGTAATTTTGACGTCCAAAAAGTGCTGATCATCAACCTAATTTGAATAAATGACTTTTGATTTTGATATAAAGTAGAATGATTTGACTTTATAATTTGATAATAAGTAAGTAGAATTTAAATTGTCGCTGTATTCTTCTATTTAACACGTTAAGCCGTTGGTCCCGGCTGTCATTTGTAGATCTTTGACAGTCGTTACGAGTAGTCAGAAGCTAAAAGTCTGACATCCAGTCTTATTATGGAGTACCGTATTACCCAGTTACTGGGTTGTGGAGGTCAGATAGGCAGTCGCTTCATGTAAAATACTGGTACTTAGCTGCATCCGGTTAGACTGGAAGCCGACCCCAAGATAGTTTGGGAAAAGGCTAGGCAGATGATGATTCTTCTATTTAAATTACATTGAGTGAACATGTCATCAATGCAATGGCGAAGACTTGATGATTAATAACCAAGAGAAAAAATAAGGTCGTATTTTATTTTGCAAAAACAATTAAAAGAAACACCCATTATGCATTCAATAAATCTACATACAAAGAATCAGAGTTAGATTTCGCACAAAAAAATAAATTAAAAGTGCATTCACAATGGATGATGGATGTGACAAAGAGTAGGTAAATAGGTATATAATGAGTACGCAATGTTCTCACATAAAACCTTCATTACTTTTAAATATGGACAATTATGTAAATGTCTTTATTTAACGAGAACAAAGTCCGGAACATAATGTTTCTGCTATTACCTATATCTGAGAAAAATACAAGGAAAATTATTTTATTATAGTTATACAGGCTTGTTCTAAGAAGTTCTGTTACCAAGTTAGGTAAGTCGGAAGAACACTGAAATAAACTAAACTTTGTCTTACATAACATAACATCACGCCCGTAATCCTCGAAGGGTTTGGCAGAGGTGCCTATAGTAGTTATGTAAAAAAAAAAAAACGTTTATTGGTACATGCCACAAGTACACACAATCTAAAAAACAGAAATAATAATAAAAAAAACTTAAACTAAACAATTAATATTGTGTGACTTACGGCTGCACTAAATAGGCCCAGAAATAGTACTTATAGCACCCACATTTCGCCAGTTTTGTTTTATTCCCATGTAATAGGGGACCAGCCTATTGCATCAATTGAGTACAAATCCATGGTCCGTGGTTACTACTGAGATAATCTTGATGGAAGAACCCAATAATAAATGTCTGACTCGGGAATCGAACCCAAGACCAGTTCAGTGCGCTTGTGCCCACTCGACCGACAAGCCAGTCATGAATCATACTATCGTAAAAGGTTTTATATCTGAAGGGGCGGAAGCACGTAAATCTGTTGGTTCCGGCTGCCATTAACAATTAGATCTTTGAGTTGTGGAGGTCAGATAGGAAGTCGCTTCATGTAAAATACTGGCATTCAGCTGCATCCAGTTAGACTGGAAGCCGACCCAACATAGTGGGGAAAGGGCCAGATGATCATCCGATGGTACGGAACATCAGAGAGTGCATCTGTGTTTTTGCACATACTGTTTTGTGCACTAAGTAGGATAATACTTCCTGCGGCGATAACTTGTCTCGGCTGAGATTGGCTGGCATGGGCCATAAGTCCATGACCTGTATTCAGTTTACGAGGAAATATTAAAAAAAAAAGTTTGTAGTTCAAAATTTTTGTTATATTCTACGGTATCTTTTTTTTCCCTGGATGCAATTTTGCATCAGCAGAGAGCAGTTCCCCACTTATGTTTAATGTTCCGTTTCAACCCGATGTCATCGTCATCATTCTCGTGACCTTCTCCCAATTTATTTGGGGTCGGCGCAGCATGTCTTCTTCTTCCATACTTCTCTATTATTTGTCATCCCATCTTACACCTCCTTTCTTGCCATATCATTGTCTCCACCCGATGAATACATAGCTATATTTCGGTATTAAGCATGGAATAATGCCAACAGGATGTATTGAAGAAAAGATTATGGCACAAACCAAAAAAAAAACATGGCCCACTTAATTTTAATTATACCTATCCACTTCATTCTCACAGTTTAGAGCAACGGCAATCCTCATAAATAATGGTGCATCCTGTGTGCTTTAGAGTAATTTAATAATTTTGCAAAATCTTAAATCGTTTTGTCTTCTTATCTACTTAATTAAATTACAAGGTTTAGATAATTTGAAAAACAAAAACAACAAACAATTACTTCTGACCTTGTAAAAAAACTTACATGAAAAAGAAACTACAGACGCAAGCACGCACTCACATAATTATTGTCTTAATAACTATAAAAAATCCTTACTATTAGGTACTTGGCCGTTCAAAATTAATCCTTTAATACTAGAACCTTCTATTTCAATCCTATCAAAATTACGAATGAAATAATGGTTTAAAAATACTTGTATTTGTTTACCATAAAGAGGTGTTAGTGCGTCAGTATAATTTTAGCAATAAAGTGACAATGATCTTGAAAATCTTCCATTGCCTTTATGAGCAAGATCAACAACAAGACTTGGGGAAACCCGCTGTCTATGGTCGTGCTTTTTTAATGCATAGTTAACCTTCTATACTGCCAAGTTGCGGTTTGCTTTACAGAGTAGGTAGGTTACTTTATAAGTATGGATAAAACCATGTTTCTAGGTCACGCTTCAATTCCTTTTTTTTTTCTTTAACGTTAGTACATTTTACGGTACACACAAACACAGGCAGCACAATAACAGGCACTACAAAACTTTCCAATAAGGATTAAAATTAATCTTTATAAATGAACATGTTGTGAAAAATCATCTAACAATGCTGTATTGATTTGTACTCAGTACCTGTTAATAGTTATTAGGTGGACGTAGGGTGTGACAAGAATGGATAAAGTAAGGAAATTAGAGGAAGTTAGAAAGTTGCGCCAGTTACAGAAGAGTTACAATCGAGGTATGGGCATGTAATGAGGAGGGAATAATCGCATGTGATGAAATGAGTCATCATCATCATAAGCCTATAATGTTCCCACTGCTGGGGCAAAGGTCTCCTCTATAAGAGGGAGGGAGCTAATAAAAAAAGAGCTAATAATAATAGGGAGCTAAAAGTAATTCACCACGCAGGCCGGTTGGTAGATATCACACGTCTTCGAATTTTTCAGTTCTTGGACATGCTGGTTTCCTCACGATGTTGACGGATGGAGACGGAGAGGATGACCAAGAAACAATGTATGGATCGTGTGAGGAACAAGGGCAGGGAGACGATGACTTGCTTATAGGTTTTTTGGCACGTAGTAAGGAACAGAGAAATCCGCCATTTTGTTTTTCAATACAATTTTCTCAGTCTTTTTCACAAGCGTAAAGTTTGCCAACATAGCCCCAAAAATTACATTTTCATCCCACCATCTCGGAAAGAGTATTTTTACTCTTCGATATCTGAGTGCAAAAGCCGTTTTTATCCTCTAGAGGATAAAGTTAATTGAATTTAGAACATCGTGTGCACTAAGTTTGTGAATTAAAAAATAGTAGATTGTTGCATCGAGCGCAAAGTGAGTCATTAATGCACGAGTGTTATGTTGGTGCCCGAGCGCATGCGAGGGCACTAAATTATCACGAGTGCATTAATTACTCACTTTATCGAGGTGCGTAATCTGCTTTTCTTTCAACTACCCTGACAAAATATACCTACTCAAAATAAAAACAACAAAGTTTAATTAATCTTCCCTTCAAACATACAATTATTAAAAGTGCTATTAAAAGTGTTCTGGAGTTGAATTCATATCGCTATCGCTGTCAATTTCCATGATTTTTAACCTTTTTATTTGGTAAATAAGAAGTATCAAAGTTTTACAATGGTAAAAAATGCGCGCCATTTGTTTTTTTTTTTTCACCAAGTCAGTTTTATTCGGCCGATTTTGACTTTCAGCCAGTAATCTTTTTGATCTACTGCATACATTTTATTAACTTTATAGGAGACATTACACCTCTGTGGTAAATTGAATTCCAAATTTAAAATTGAAAACAGTGCAGTAATGAAAAACAGTGCAATAATGAGATTTCATATAACTTTTCTGCACTGTTTTGGTTCTAAGCAAAAAAAGACATCCTTTGTGATCGGTTTTGTAGTGATTAATGATAACAATACTGCGTAGTTGAAAGAAAAACATTAAACCTATTTACTGCTACCTCTATGGTGCCGAATATATCACACAACTTTTTTTAATTTGACAGACATTTTTCAGACTCGGAACCTTCTTGGTGTTCTTTTTTCAATTTGCTTTGTACGCGGTTCTTTACGCGGCATTTTTTCACGTCATTGTTAATTATACCGTAATATTATTTTGTTATAATTTAAAGATTATTCTGTAATACTTACCTGTCATAATGTAGTAATTAATACCTAAACTGTAATAAAAGTGTACCTATCTTGTGATTGTAAACGTTTTTTTTTTGCATTTAGTCATTTCCTCGCTGAGGTGGAATGAAAAGTTACGTGTTGCACTCGAGTGCAAAGATTTTTCACCTCGTGCTCTTTTGATTCCCTCGCTAACGCTCAGGATTCTAATTTTGAATCACTCGCTGCGCTCGTGATTCAATTTTAGAATCCTTCGCTTGCTCGGTCATCAAAATTGAACACGCGGTTAAAAAGCAACTTTGCACTCTTGTATAACAAATAACTATTAAGCGCTGAAAAGATTCTTACAGCTTTTTATTTGATGTGTGATAAATTGATAATTCAGGAGATTTTAAAACCGATTAATCTAACTAATGTACTTTCCTAGAATTAAGCACAGTTGTTTATTGATTTTATTTGCATAACATACACATACATTATTAGCAATGATTAACAGCGAGAATAAATGACGCAAAACTTTGTAAACGCAATACGAAAATACCGTGAATTTAATTAAAAATTATAGCGTCATGAATTGTTTGTTTTTAATTGCTCATCCATTTTAGGGAAAGCAAACATGGCGTAGAATTTGGAGATCCGGGTATTGTGGCGCAAATTGGTAAACGGAACTGCTTTAGACTTGAGTAGATACCTACATTATTTTAAAAATTAAAGTTTTAGTTTGAATTATGATTTGTAATCAAAAATGTGTGTTAGTGTGGTAATATTTGTCATTACCCTTTCTGTGATATTGTTGTTCACCCGTAGAATATTTTGAGGATCACGATAGATGTTCATTCGGTATTTCCGTGTTTGAAAGGAATAACGTCAATAAATGCAATTTCCGCTAGGAGATTTGGTTAGAAAGAACATAATGATATAAATATTAGTAAAACACACTTTTGTAAGACTGATTTTACATTTACTATTTTATTTTGACTGTTTCGTTGGTCTAGTGGTTGCAAGCACGACTCCTGAATAGGAGTTCCTGTGTTAATGATATTGGAAATAAAAAATTGATATTAAAATAATGTTATTGGGTTTTGCCTTCAGCAATTTCTCATCATTTCAGCCGAAAGACGTCCACTGCTGAACATAGGCCTCCCCCAACGCGACACTGACAAACTGACACTGGGTTGCCGATCGTTGTTACAAAAGCACAGAGAACGCTGCTGCCCATTCTCTGGCAAGTCCCTTAGTCGCTTCTTACGACACCCACGGGAAGATATGGTATGGTGCTATTCTTTACGTCCGACACCATACAAACACTACTAGGAGTAGGCGCCGCGCGCTAGTATGAGAAGGCGCCAATTAACAAAATATTGGAGAGAGGATACAGGTGCAAAGTTAAGCTATAGGTTCAAAAAGGTTTTGTTAGAGAAAGCTTATTACAGCACTAACGAGTTCTTGACTGATAAACTAACATAACCCTGACTGATTTAAGAAGCATTTGGAATATTCTGATTATTATTAGTTATCTTTGATTATATTATGATTTGAGTAACAAACTTTGACTTGTATGACATATTTGAATTATTATTATTTTTGTATTTGATATTAAACTATGATTATTTATGTAACAAACCAATTTTGACAATACACAGTTCAGAACTTATTTGACCGCTAATAATTTGTGAAGTAATGCATGTATGACTAAATAGCATTGTGATGATTTAGACTTACTTAATCAATTATATTTTTGTACGCCATTAAGGCAAAACTTGACAGTGCCTTGATTGAACATTATTTAACATCTTGCATTTATGTGTGTATACTCATGTTTTAACTAAATAAATATCTTGTATCTTGTAGGCTTCGCATAGTCTACCTGTAAGTTCTGCGTAAGCCCCACGTAGGCTTCCAATTATTAACCAATTATTAAGCCCCACGTAGGCTTCTAGAAGCTTCTGGTAGTCCGCGTCACTGACGTCACGTACTGTCTACTTTAGAGTGTTAAATGCACAATAACAAAAATATATCTATCGCTCCTACGTCAGTCTTGACCTAATGAACTATACCTGCGACCCAAAGAATTGTCTGCAAAAACTATTGACGTTCATCGTTACTGTTAGTAAGTAATCACGTTAGATACAATGAAAATGTTTTCTATGGTTTTTTTGTGTGAAATTGTTGTCCTAGATTGACTTCTGATAGTCAGAAAGTTGTTTTCGGATATGGAACTGCAGTGGAGCTTGATTCAATGGTATTCATCGTTTACGCCTTACGAAATTTCACGCAAACTTTCAAGTCCTTATTTTCCGAAATGACGGAACCGATTTTAATGAAACATCATACGCATATGCAGGATACATAGGTCTCATAAGTAACTTTGCCTAGTAAGTTAGAAAAATAGTGTTCCAGCTAAATTAGACCGATTATAAATTATCTATAGAAACAGTAATTCCCAATTTTTCTTTTTTTAGACTTTTCGAAAATGTTTTAAGTAACTTTTAAGGCATATCATCCGTTCTATTTTTTGTTTCGTATTTATCCTGACCTATGACGCCTATTAGACTTGCTACTATTGGATTTATCTGTTATGTTGTACCTACATGTTTTCTCGAATAAATAGTGGGGATTAATCTGTATGTCAGACATAGGTTCGTAATCGTTAAGCTTCTTTCAGGATTTTCTTTCATTAACTGCGATAAATAGGAGGAAAGAACATCGATTATTTAACTATTGAACCTTTCTTTCCTTTCCTGTGGGAAATCAATGTTTTTTTGGGTAATTCCTGGTTGATCAGTGAATATTTATCATGTAACATTTCGCTGTTGAAATTACTTTGTTCATTTCATTCCTCATTACATGGAAGGTTTTACTGAAACGAATGCGAGCTGAAACGATTAACGTTTGATAATGGAAATTAGTATTTTAACTCTTAAATTCTTTGTTAAATCTGCTTAGATATAAATAAAACTAAAACTCTAAATTAAAACGAACAAAAATATAGCTGTCCAACTTCTCTTCACATTGGAAATACCCAAAAAATGATATTATTGCGCACAATATGTTTGTTTTCTTTAAATTTTGCACTTCTATTCTTAGAATTTGATGACACCGGTATGTTGAATATTTATAAGCCAAAATGAGTAAATACACTGCAAAAACAAAAACAAATCGTGTGTGCGGGGAGTTCCCCTTTTGGCCGTTCATTTTTTTGGAGTGGACCCCCTTAATTGATCTTTAGAAAATATTTGTTAAATTAAATTAGTGTTTGCAATACTATTCCTAAAGTCGGGATATCTGAACTTTGTAACGCTTGTTCCTATTACGCTGACTTTATTGCATTTTAGTATGAAATAATATAGCTTTTTTTTCTAATTTTGTTAATCGTGAAAGTTGTCTTGCTTTCTTACTTTTACACGCTGAAAGATTTCAAATCATCATCATCTGCCTAGCCTTTTCCCAAACTATCTTGGGGTCGGCTTCCAGTCTAACCGGATGCAGCTGAGTACCAGTATTTTACATGAAGCGACTGCCTATCTGACCTCCACAACCCAGTATTACAGATATTAGGATGTCAGACTTTTAGCTTCCGACTACTCGTAACGACTGTCAAAGATCTACAAATGACAGCCGGGACCAACGGCTTAACGTGCTTTCCGAGGCACGGAGGAAACTCGATATGTAATTATGGTCACCCATCCACAGACCAACCAAAACCAAAGATTTCAAATGAATTCAGAAATACTGTATTAAAGGTGGGAGGGAATTTTAATGAATTAAGTGAAACTTTAAGTGTTATCTTATTACCTAGCATTTATAATATTAATGTTTTAACAAATTCATGTTTCGTATTTAAATTTTACGTTTAACATGTTCTAATATTTGTATGCCATTCTATGGTAAAACGTGTAAAGATTAGAACCCTATTTATAAGATCATAATGTACCATGTTTTTACACAAATAATATATTACTCTTTTCTAAAGACATGGAACCCAACTACAGGATGTTACAATACAATCCTTTATTTCAGGCAACTAGGCCCATAGAACACAATACATATATTAGGTCTTTACCTATGAAATTGCCGTTTTGTTTGAAAAAAGTTAAAGTATTTTTTTTTTTCGAACTTATTTATTTCTTTTATTCAAAGTAATCACCCCTGCAATCAATGCATCTTTGCCAACGCTGTGGCAGTTTATGGATGCCCTTCTTGAAAAAATCAGCTGGACGGGAGACAACAAACTCTTCAAAGGCGTTTTGTACTGCCTCTCGGGAATTGAATTTTTTTCCCGCTAAAAAGTTGTCCAAATTTTGGAAAAAGTAATAGTCGGAAGGCGCAAGATCTGGTGAGTATGGCGGATGAGGGAGAGCTTCAAAACCCAACTCATGCAGCTTAGAGACGGTCTGTTGTGCAGTATGGGGCCGCGCGTTGTCGTGAAGTAGCAGTGGAGACGACCGATTGACCAAAGCTGGTTGCAGACGTGCGAGTTTCGCCATCATTGTGGTCAGTTCTTCAATGTACACATCTGCAGTAATGCTCTCGCCGTTTTGTAAAAAGCTATGATGAATCACACCAGCACTAGACCACCAAACTGTGACCATCGCCTTTCTAGGGGTCATTTTTCGTTTTGCACATTGCTTTGGTACCGAACCAGGATCTAACCAACTTGCTGAGCGCTTTCGATTGTCAAAAAGAATCCATTTTTCGTCGCACTTAACAATTCGGTTCAAAATTCCTTCATTTCTGTGCCTGTTAAGCAGCGCAAGGCAAGTCTCGACGCGTACGTTGCGCTGGCGATCGTTAAGTTCGTGGGGCACCCATCTATCAAGCTTTTTTATCTTGCCAATCTGTCGCAAATCGACCAATATTGTTTTAATGCTAACATCAAAAGCTGCTGCCAGCTCAGCTGTAGATTGAGTTTCATCAGCTTCAACAATCACCTTTAATTCATCATTGTTGACCAAAGTTTCCGGACGACCACGAGGTTCATTTTTCAAGTCAAAATTCCCAGAACGGAACCGAGCAAACCAATAACGGGTTGTGCGTTCGTTTGTACAGTTCTCTCCGTAAACGTTGTTGATGTTACGGGTCGTTTGTGCCGCGTTGGTGCCACGACGGAACTCATATTCCATAATTACACGAAATTTCAAAGTATCCATTATGAGGAAAAATGTTGAAATGTAATGAAAATACAACGCTAATCAATAAACAAAAGACTGATTTTGTAAATAGAATGTCATATTTTTAAAACAAAATTATGTTGAATTTAGAACTCATAGCCAATCAAAACTTTTTTTTGTTTGAAAAAGTCTGTACTGCAATACGGCAATTTCATAGGTAAAGACCTATTATAAGCATAAAAAGACTAACTATAAACTAATAAATATTTTATAAAACTAAATCTTTAAACTATTGTACACGAAGTGACGGCGTCGTGTCGCGCTGCGTGGTGTCGCGTAGCCTTCCGCGAAATCGCCGATACATGACACCCTTCGGCCAAAACTCCTCCTTGAGGAAGGTCTCGATATGATGAGTCGGAACTCGCACCACGAACGATTTGAAATTGGTGTTGTGGCGCGACTCCAGCTTCTCGACCCTCAAGGTGCAGCTGGTCTTCACTCCTACATTCGACAATTCGACATTTGGGTCGAATAGGTAGTGAAATTTTGTATGGGGTAGCTGATATTTTTTTCGTTAGAATAGAATAGAATAGAATAGAATAGCATTTATTTGCAAATATGGGTAATACATAAGTAGGTAGTAGTAGGTATATACATCGGAGTTCTGCCATATTTCACCATTCGGCATGCAAACATTTTCATTATACAAAATTGTTAAAATTAAGATTCTCATTAAACATTACATTAATTATTACATTCAATAAATAAAATTATTAAAATTCAAATTGTCATTAAAACATTAACTTAATTATTACATTCAATAACAAAACATATTAAAATTCAAATTGTCACTAAAATAAAATATACGTACATTAAATAAAATTGTTAAAAATTAAATTGTCATCAAAAGTATAACATATAAGATTATAAGTCGTGGTCGTACATAAATAAAACAAACATTAAAATTCCAGGTCATAATTAATATGGAACATTTCAAGCAAAACAATAATTAATACATTAAAAACTACAAATATTTAGAAAAAGGTTTTGTCCGTTAAAAACTCAGTTACACTGTAGTACGTTTTATCTATTAATAATTTACGAAGTATACTTTTGAATTGCACCGTTTTCAAATCTTTCCAAGCCCTTGGCAATTTATTATACACAATTGGTGCCATGTAGAAATACTTTTGCGCATCATAGCTGTTTGACACGATACCTGATTTAATTTTGTATTGTCTCGCCTATTTCTTGGAAACACATCGGCCAAACGTTCAAAACGATTTGGATTGTTCTTTACAAATAGAGCTACCTCGAGAATATAAATACAGGGAAGTGTCAGAATGTTGTACTGCTTAAAATATGGCTTGCAACTGTCGGTGGTTTTTAGTTTGAACATTGACCGGAGACATCTTTTTTGGGCCTTAAATGCTGTCTCTTTATCGGTGGAGTTTGCCCAGAAAATGACACCGTAGCGCAAGTGAGATTCAGCCATACCGTAGTAAGCCGCAAGAAGTGCTTTGGTATCTACTATGGAGGATAACCTATATAAAGCATATGCTGACGAGCTCAATTTTTTACACAATACGTCTATATGTGCTTTCCAATTTAAACTGCAGTCTATTTGTAATCCCAGAAATTTGGTATCAGTTACTTCATCAATATCGTCAGTTTTGTAATGTATGTGAAGGTTAGGTACACCAGGCATACGTTGTCTAAAGTGCATTATTTTAGTCTTACTTAAATTTATATTCAAATTATTATTATCTAGCCATTTAATCAAATTGTCAAGAGAATTATTTATGTCCGTTTCATAAGTATTTACGTTCTTACAAGGGATCGTAATGGTGCTATCATCAGCAAACATAGTTAGAGGGTGTTCAATGGACGTGGGCATATCATTAACATATAATATAAATCCAAACGGGCCCACAACGCTTCCCTGTGGAACACCGAATTTGATTTTACGTTCTCGTGATCGTGATTTCTCTTCATGTTTATTCATTACATTAATGCGACTAATCTCGGTTATCTGTGTTCTATTTTCTAAATATGATTTTAAAAGTTTGAGCACGTTACCTCTTATGCCGTAGGCTTCTAATTTATATAACAATGTATTATAATGGACGTAGTCAAAAGCCTGCGTCATATCACAAAATATGGCACATATGGGGCATCGTTGATCCACACTTCTAATTATCGGAAACAAAAAATCATAAATTGCCATATCGATGGTTCTATGTTGCCGAAATCCTTTTTGTTCTTCACATAATATATTATTCTTTTCAATGAAGCTCTTTAGCTGTTCGTAAATGTATTTTTCAAATACCTTTGAGATGACAGGTATGAGTGAAATGGGTCTATAATATTCCATCAATTCCCTATCTTCTTTCTTAAATAAAGGTTTAATTATAGATATTTTTAATGCTTCTGGATACATACCCATACATATACTAAGATTGATTAAGTGACTTAGATGACTGCATATCTCAATTGACACTGATTTTAATATCTTAGTGGCGTTGTTGTTCGTTGTTACGATGTTTGCCCTATGGAGAGATGGTCTGTAGTACACCCTTAAGTATGTACATACCCTTTCCGTTACACCCTGTATATAAGAAACATACTATCATTAACACTAAAAACGAGAATTATATATTTACATGTTTACAATTTGTTTTGAGTTCCCGATATTATTGAACATAAACAATGTCCTGTTTTCAATGTTATTTGCATCATAATAAGTAAAAGTACATGTTTCAAGTCACATTGTAACCGGAACCTAACCTTACAGTATTGGTATTACCCAGTAACTGGGTTGCGGTGATTAACACTTACTAAGCGTAGGTACTTAAGAGCAACCACAAAACGACGTTGTAGCCCTATTTAGTTTTCCGCAACATCCTGGTTAATTCTTACATCGTCTAAACTACTGTTTCCCAATGAAACATGGAAGCAAATGCACATGGCAATTTATGAGAAACTAGCTGTCCGGCGCAACTTCGTTTGCGTAACATTTTCCCCGTTTTCGCAACATTTTTCATTGTTGCTCCACTCCTATTAGTCGTAGCGTGACGATATATAGCCTATAGCCTTCCTCGATAAATGGGCTATCTAACTCTGAAAGAATTTTTCAAATCGGACCAGTAGTTTCGGAGCCTATTCAATGCAAACAAACAAACAAACAATCAAATCTTTGCTCTTTATAATATATAAATAATAAATAATAATAATATTAGTTTAGATAATATTTTATTAGTTTAGAAAACGCTACTGTTTTCATGACTTCGCACTAAGGAAGTCCGTGATACTTTACCATTCTTCTCCATAGAGATCTACGTTTTGGAATGGGCCACTACAGTTCCACAAGTTATTAAGCCTTGTGACTGGGACTGTAGCTTCACTTTATTAGGGTTCCGTAGCCGAATGGCAAAAAACGGAACCCTTATAGATTCGTCATGTCTGTCTGTCTGTCTGTCTGTCCGTCTGTATGTCACAGCCACTTATTTCCGAAACTATAAGAACTATACTGTTGAAACTTGGTAAGTAGATGTATTCTATAAACCGCATTAGGATTTTTACACAAAAATAGAAAAAAAACAATAAATTAAGGGGGTCCCCATACTTAGAAATGAAAACCAAAAAAAAAATTTTCATCAAACCCATACGTGTGGGGTATCTATGGATAGGTCTTCAAAAATGATATTGATGTTTCTAATATCATTTTTTTCTAAACTGAATAGTTTGCGCTAGAGCCACTTCCAAAGTGGTAAAATGTGTGTCCCCCCCCCTCTAATTTCTAAAGTAAGAAGAGGAAAATTCTGAAAATATTTAGGATTGTAGAACGTAAAAAAAACTATCAACGAAAATTGGTTTCAATAAGATATGATGTTTAGTTTCTGAGATATGGGACTTTTTCATCAAACTACAGCAGTAACTTTGTTTTTCATAAACATACTATGAAAAACAAATTTAGTTTTGCGGTTGTGTGGAAGTTTACTAACTAATACTACTAACTAATGAATGACAGTTCAAAATATTGTTATTATATTGTTTGAAGCTATGGAACCCTGTGTGCGAGTAAGACTCGCACTTGGCCGGTTTTTTGTTTTTTGACATTCAGAAATGCCTGTAATAGTCTTACTGAGGTAAATGTTTTAAGTTTGAGTTTGATAACCAGCCAGTTGACAGCTACTGTTTAGGGCAGTAGTGTTGTACGTGTTACTACTTGCCCAGACAGTCTAACGCAGCTATAATCAACCTGCTACCCGATGGGCCTTTGCGATAGGCCCACCTGGACCTGGAGTTATTTTTTTTTTCAAATTCGTTCAATACATCATTTCAAGTTATGGGCCAGTTTTCCTCAGAAATGTTAATACGGTCCTCTGCAGTCTTTATCATAGTTGGAAATATTTGCAGCCGTACGTGATGTATTTCTTTATGATCAATACTTAGCTTTTCCTCAAAAGCAAACACTTTACTGGCCATATTGGACTATGATATTTTCACCTTGTAAACTCCGATTGAGCCTATTTATTTTATCTGTAATATCATATAGAAAGGCTAGAAGTCACTACCACCGATCCTTCATTAATTCAGGGTACAAATATCATCATTTCATCCTCGTTGTGCTCAAGTTTTGAAAAAGTGTTCACAGTATCAAAAATCTCATTAAAACAAAATGATGAAACATCTTTGTTAAAACTTAAAGTTAGTTTGTGAAAACGCTTTGAAAATTTGGTCTATTTCGCATGTGGCTTTTTAACCACCTTTTCTTTTTTAATTAATAATAAATCATTAATTTTGAATGACGTTTTTATTAACATCTAAATAGTTGTTGCTTGCGGCCCGCAACACCATGACTGACACGAGTTTGTGGCCCCTATAAAAAAAAGGTTGAGTATGGCTGGTAACGATACCAAGGTATCAAACTTTTAAGTTTCAAATATGGAACCACAGAGACACACCATCATGCTAGCAATCCCCGAAGGGCATGAACGTGGATGTGTGAAGCTGCAGTGTTTACATGACGTGGCACTATGGCGATCGACTTAGGAGGTCCGGTGAGACCCATAATCAGCTAAACTGAGCGATAATGTTCCTCGCATGTTGTACACTCAAGGCGAAGGACAAGTAAACTATCTAATTAGAAAAATGTTTTTGAAACGAATATTATTATTTAAATTCGAAAGTAACCCTGTCTGTCGATCTGTTTGTCTGTCACCTTTTCAAGGAATCACAACTGACTAACTTAGGCACATAGGTATATTCTGATCTAAGTTAAGACTCAGGATCCTTTTTATAGGTTTGGTATTGGTAGTACGATCTCATTATCTGCCTAGCCTTTTCCCAAACTATCTTGGGGTAGGCTTACAGTCTAACCGGATGCAGCTGAGTACCAGTATTTTACATAAAGTGACTGCCTATCTGACCTCCACAAACCAGTAACTGGGTAGGTAATACGATACCCCTTGGTAAGACTGGATGTCAGACTTTTGGCTTCTGACTATTCGTAAGGACTGTCAAAGATCTAAAAATGACAGCGGGACCAACGGTTTAACGTGCTTTACGAGGCAAGGAAGAAACTCGGTATGTAATTATGGTCATCCATCCACGGACCAACCTCGGCAAGCACGGCTTAACCTTAAAGATCGACCCGTGCGGCTGGTAGTACCATCTCGTGAGATAATAAATCCGACCATCATACACAGAAATTGCGGGCAAAAGCTAGTATATAGGAACTTATGACGAGTCGGCTCTTACCACTACCCTGATAGTTAAACGATACACATTTTGAGTATCAAAAACTCAAATTTAAATATGGAACCCCTAAATTAAGACATATACAAGTAAAAATGCGGGTAATATTGGTATTTATTACCAATTTTACCCGCATTTTTGCAAAGCAACGCCCGTTGCCATTGAATTTTTTTTGTTGAATGTACTTCTGTAAAGGTCAAGTACGACTGTGGAGTCGTACTAGTGCACTGGTAATTGACTAGATAATTGCAGTACAATATATGTTATCTAGTTAATGCTAGAAATGTGTATCAAGAATTGCTTATTCTTGTTGTTGTTTGTGTATTCACCGGGGATTATATTGCTTCGGAGAATCTATTTGATTAATTAAGTATTGTAATTTTCCTAATGTGTGGGGGCCATTAACAATACCATTTATGAACTACATATCTTATCAGATATTATATAGATATCTACAGAAACCCCTGGACAGGCGCTTTCAAATCTATCCCGCATGGGGGATTGGTAATTTGGTACATATGATCAACAATCACAATCTCAACATTTAAAATATCAACACCATAATCTCAACACTTTAAAATACCAAACGTTTAATAGGTCAACAATTCATAATCTCAATAATTCAAAATCTCAAATATAAATATTTTTTTAAACTGTATTTCTAAAATTAGTTTGCACAGGGCCCGCCGCTGTTGCGGCGGCGCCGGCGGTAAGACTTTGGACGAAGGAATGGCGGCCTCACTTTCTGGCTGACACAAGTGCTGTCCGGGCATGGGTGCTGAGGAAAGTACCTGTGCCGTATAGGTCGGGTCCAAGGTCGACACCCGGTTGTCACCACTGCAGTGGTTAAGCGAGTAAGTGTTGATCGCAAATGACGCGATGGAAAGGGGGCGGCAGAACACAACCTCTTCCGTTTCCGCAGCAGATGCATCGGGCACCGTAGGGCGCAAAACGATCTCCGCCCGCCATAGGGTGTGGCCTCTGGGTGACAGATATGGAGAGTCTGCCACCTAAATAGAGTCAGGCCCGAAACAGCGGAGCGCCCTGTTTTGTGCGCGCCTCTCACAAGTACCTGCAGACGGCGACGGTGTACCTATTTTATGTGAGCCAAAACCTGGACGGGGGAACGTGACGAACTCCAGAGCCCCGGCCCAAGGTAGTCGAACTGTACTTGCCTCACAGATGGTTGTCCAAACGAGAATGTATAAGTTAAAATGTCGAGATTTTGAATTATTGAGATTATGAATTGTTGACTTAATAAGCGTTTGGTATTTTAAAGTGTTGAGATTTGGAATCGTTGAGATTATGGTGTTGATATTTTAAATAGTGAGATTGTGATTTTTGATCATATGTAACAATCCCTCTGCATGGTCCTTATATGACTTGAACAATGTCTGGACTTTAAAAGAGACAATGACCTCTGAGTTTGTTTCGGCTGTTTCTTCACAGAGTAGTCATTTCATCATTTCATTTCATCATTATGTACGTTTAACTTTAACGGCAATCACAGCATGTTATGGGTATTATTGGAACTAGACTACAGATTCTTTACGATTAGAGCCGATTGTACTTTAAAATATAAGGTCCATAAGGAAATAAAAGCCGTTACTAAGCTCACAAGTACCTACAAATATGTCGCATTCCGACCAAAAATACTTGACTGCCTACGTCAATTGGTTATTTTTTCCCCAAATTACGTTTTAATTTTTCATACTACTTACACTATTCTATTAGTCGTTATAGATAGTCAGTGGCCCGAAAGTCTGTCAACCAGTCTTACCTGGGTACCATATTACCCAGTACTAATTAGGTTGTGTTTTGGAGGTCAGATAGGCAGTCGCTCTATGTAAAATAATAGTATTCAGTTGCACCTGGTAAGACTAGAAGCCGACCCCAAAATAGTAGGGAAAAGGTTAGGCAGATGAATGCTCACAATGTTATATTAAATTAAAAACACGACGCACCTTAGCCCTTTGTGCCCTTGAAATGAATATGCTAATCGCTTGACCGTAGTTCTGTTGATTTTAACTTTGACCTTTGGACAGTGGATTTCCCATATGCTGCAATTGACGTCAGTTTAGTTTGTTTGTGTACCTATAACTATTTACAATTAATTGTTTGCGTAGAGGAAACATACTAGAGTCATACTACGAGGTATTCAAATGATGGGTGTAGTATTGAATCCGTGATGTAACTGAAAAGAAAAAAAAAATTTGTTAAATAGCCTATCTACGCAGCTTCGCACTCGTTGCGTTCGATAATTGTTCCGCGGGATTATACTACCAGCACACGTAGCATGACCACTGTAGAAACGAGTTTTGTCTACGGAAGAATCGACATAATGACCACCATGACTTGTTGCCGAGCCCAGCAGCCGCCATGTTGGATGCTATGTTGATGATGTTTGCTTTAACAACATCAGCTACGCTGATGATATAGTGCTGCTGAGCGCGTCAATAGGGGGACTCAGAGAGCTAATAAGCATTTGCGAAACGTACGCTCATATTCATGGCCTAAAATATAATGTCAAAAAGAGCGAGCTTATGGTTTTCAGTGCGGGTTCTAAGTGTCCGGCGGAGGTTCCACCAGTAAGACTATGTGGGGTGCCCTTGGAGCGGGTACATACTTTTAAGTATCTGGGCCATATTGTGACGTCCGACCTGACGGACGACGCTGATATTGAGCGAGAAAGGAGGGCGTTGTCGGTGAGGGCGAATATGATTGCCCGGAGGTTTGCTCGTAGCTCCAAGGAGGTGAAGATCACCTTGTTTCGAGCCTACTGCACATCTTTTTATACGGGTAATCTATGGGTGTCATATTTGCAGAAATCCTACAGCGCTCTCCGCGTTCAATATAATAATGCGCTAAGGGCGCTGCTGCGGCTGCCTCGCTTCTGCAGCGCATCGGGAATGTTCGCAAACGTCCGCATTGACTGTTTTTATGCCAGCATGCGCAAGAGGGCGATCTCGATAGTGAGTAGAGTGCGGGGCAGCAGTAACAGTCTTCTTGCTGTTGTCGCCAACCAGGTTGGGTGGACCTTTCATGCAGCACTGGCAGGTTTTACATGCACCGGTGTATCGTGCCTGGGGCAGGTGAATATGGAAAAAAGCACCACAGAATTTAAAAGTTTTATAATTGAATATTGGTTTATTCATTTTTAATATGATAACGTATTTTTATTCTATTATTGATGATTGATTATGTACCTATTGAAAGTAAATCAATTTATTTTAAATTTTATTGCGGACGATTATACAATGCATAATTATTTTATTTGACGAAAATTTAATGTATTAATTTAATTTAAATTTCATTTTGTCTACAACTTAGTTATAATAGTATTGTGTGGTGTGTATTTTTTTTTTTTTTTGTTTTTTTAAAAAACGTTGCCCCACACTAGGAATTTCTCCTGTATCGTGGGTGCGTTTACAAACATTTAAACTAACATACACAAACAGCCAGACCCGGAACAACTATCTGTAGGTCATACAAATATTTGTTCCGTGCGGGGATCGAACCCGCGACACGCAGCGCAGCAGTCGATCGCTCAACCACTGCGCCAACCGTGTCTCTCTTTCGTGTCATTTGTCTCTGATTATTTGATTTCATACTAACATTATTTTTAAGTGTATTTACTAACTAAATTATGGATCGTTGTGTCTGAAGCAAATAAATAATAATAATAATGACAGATAGACACTGACAATGTGTCAGTTTGTCGATTCTTCCATCTTCATAGCCTGTTTCTACGGCGGTCATGCTACGCGTGCTGGATAAAAAGTATCCTACAAGGTGTAAACTAATCCTTCACGAACTCGTCACCCAAGCATTCTGTATATCACACTCATACGCCAAATTTATGCTGGGACATGACTTTTTTTTCTGGATGAAAAATCATGTTTTACGGTAGAACTCAATGTAAGGCATTCAAATGCAAAACATTGTGCTGATGGATGCATTCAATAGTAGGGTCGGGAAGGTATTTAAAGTAAAATTATAACATAAAAATCGCCATTATCGAAAAAAAAACTCGTGAATAACTTGGTGAATAAGTTGGTGGTCGTGAATAACTTTGACCCAACAAAGGTCCAGAACAAAAAAAAATATTGCAATGACGCGGGGAGAACAAATGCCCTTCGGCTTCGTTATTTATTATATATATATATATACAACGTGTAACGTTAAATGCGCAAAACCCCAGACACCCCAAATGTTTTTTAATTCAATTGACCTAATTCTGAGAGAAAAAAATCATTAAAAAAACGTAAAGGTTTTATGTGCCGTTTTAGTTTTACTGGAAATTCTGATCGTTTCTTTCTTTCTTTCTTTTTTACCCGCGTATGACAAAAAATTAAATTGGACGACAAACATTTGTGTTTGTTTACCTATTTTGGCGGGTTTGCGCACGTTATGGCTTGACCTATGAACAAATAGACAGGGCAACATTTTTAACGAAGATTTTTTTTAAAAATCTGACCTATATTAAAAAGTGGTTCAATTGATTCTGCTCGTTATTCTGATCAAACTATTTTCAAGTTTAAAAAAAAAGTAACAAGGTAGTAAGTAGTAAGTAAGTAGTGTAAGTAGTAGTAGTTTAAGTTTCATAAAAATGATTTAATTTAAGTTTCACTATGTGGACACGTGTAAAAATTTTGGTGTGTCCAGATAACGAATTAACCAACTGGACACACGTGTGTCCAGTCTCTCGTGTCGAGTTGGTGGCAAACCCCTTCAAAATAGTGTCGTACTGTATGGATCGGTATGCTGGGCAGTGAAGAAGGCGGATGAAAAAAGATTACATGCAGCAGAGATAAGAATGTTGTGATGGATGTGTGGAGTGACTACAATGCATAAAGTTAGAAATGAGCATATAAGAGGAAGTTTCAAAGTGGTGCCTGTTACGGAAAAGATGAAAGGGAGTCGTATTGTCTTGGTATGGACATGTGATGAGGAAGGTTGGAACACATGTCACTAAAAGAGTGATGAATGTTAATGTTGAAGGATGGAGAAGGAGAGGAAGACCAAAGAAAATATGGATGGCTTGTGTGAGAAATGATATTAAGGAATATTTATAATATTAGTTTCGACAAAGGCAGGAGGATGATGATTACTTTAAAAAGTAAAATTATAATTTATGAGAAAAACAAAAACTGTATATTTAAACTAAGAGTTTTTATCGAAAACTTATAGATAAACTTACTCTCTCTCACTTACTCTTGGGTAGAGAACCTTGACATTTTTGTGTTATTTGTCGGTGTTGAGTTGTGTCTTGGCCCTTGGTCCATTTACGAAACGTGTTCTTCGTTTTGTGAGATGATATCAATATGTAGCTAGGTTTCTACTTAATTTCCTGGTGAATCTGAAATATTTTTAAACTTTGCCCTCTCTGGAATTTCTCCTGTATCATGGGTGCGTTTACAGGCATTTTAACTAACATACACAGCCAGACACGGAACAATAATAGGCCATACAAATATTTGTGCCGTGCGGAAATCGAACCCATGACATGCAGCTAAAAAGGTAGAACGACTAAAACATATTTTTACTCGACAGTAGTAACAAAGATAAGTTTTGCCAAAAAAAAAACGACCCACGGGCTAACAATCAGTTTTGTTTGATTTTCGCTTATTCAAACATCTTTTTGCACGTGACGATATGTTCACGGAAATATTGGTACAGTACAAATAATGGAAGATTCCATCGAAGTTACCGTCAATCAAAAAAACCATTGTCAATACTTTTTGCCCGTACATAGATTCCTTCTAGACTACTTTGGAATAGACTCATTAGAAAAAATCCATACTTCTCGGTCTGTTTTTTTACGTGTCTGTATATATTATATTAATAGACATAGCAATATAATAAAATCTATTCTTAGTTCGTACTGTAAACAAAACCTCCACATAATTTGTTTTATGATTATCACACTTCGTAATAATATATTTGCGTACTTAAACTATAAATAGATAGGTAATAATAATAAACATTAGAATTAAAATAAATATTGACTATGTTTTGTAAAACTTACGAAGGAACGTGTTGCCGTGTATCACGGCGTTTCTTAGTAGTTTAAGACAAAGACAAAAAAAAAGGAAATTTCTGGCAGAGTTGGAAAAAATGTTTCAGTTTTTACTCAGAAATTCAGAATCATCGAGGTTTAGGCCTGCCACTAACGCACAGAAGACAAAGGCAAAACCGTAACGTAGAAAGATTTTAAAAAACTAATTGTGAAAAAACCCCTAATAAATTTCTACTATTGTGAGTGTCACTTATAGTGGGTTTGTTAATTAAAAATAAAAAATTACGAATACTCCTCGCGTTCAGGCTGGTCCCACCAGTATTTTCAATTCCTACTCCACTTACTGCATTGAAAGAAGGGTTGCGTCAACGATCCCGAAGCTACCGCTCATTATTTCTATTATATGGGATCGGCAGTTTTGCGTAAAACGTGTACTACGCGAAACTGCCGACCCCAAACAATTTACTTTAACATAACACCGTAGAAGTAAGCTTCCCGTTGTCTTCATGTATCTCTTCCTGTTCCATCCGCTCCTGGTACCCGAAGCTGCCGCTTATTATTTCTATTATATGGGATCGGCAGTTTTGCGTAAATAAAATGTACACTACGCGAAACTGCCGACCCCAAACAATTTACTTTAACAAAACAGCGTGGAAGTAAGCTTCCCGTTGCCTTCATGTATCTCTTCCTGATTCTTCCGCTCCTGGTACTCGTGGGCGCACAATATTTATGTGGTTTTAAAACTTTATCAATCACTACATAATGTTAGTTGCAAAACAATCATCTAAATTAAATTAGTCAATTAAAAATTGAATTTACGTATTGGTATACTCTGCGGGTCCATGCTGAGCTCACTAGTAGGAATATTGAATTACTACTCCACTTACTTAATTGAAAGAAGGGTTGCGTCAACGTTCCCCGAAGCTGCCACTTATTATTTCAATTATATGGGATCGGCAGTTTTGCGTAAATAGCCGACCCCAAACAATTTACTTTAACATAACACCGTAGAAGTAAGCTTCCCGTTGCCTTCATTCATGTCTTCCTGTTCCATCCGCTCCTGGTACTTGTAGTCAAGACCACGTGGAACTGTGTATGAAGAAGAGGATAACGTAGCGGACGCTATCCTCTTCTTCATACACTGTAACACATAGCCTATCATCCTCAGACCTTTGTATTTCGGATCTTAAACAAAAGATTCACAAAACATGACAGAAATAATGGACAAAAAGTCCTGGATCCTCTTAATGAACAAGGAGACCACAGCATGCACAATAAAGTTCAAACTTAGCTATCTAGCTTATTCCCGCGGCTTCGCTAGCATTGTTATCGGAAATTATTCCACGAAAAAGTTTTAAATATATCCTTTGACATTTGGGATAATGTAGCTTGCCATTCATGAAATAATTTTCCGAATCGGATCAGTAGTTCCGAAGATCACCCACAACATACAAACAAAACATCTTCATAATATTAGTGTCCATAGATAAAAAATAATTTTAAACAGTATAAAAGAGAAAATAAAAAAAAATGGTAACATAGAGCGTTTACGCCTTACGCCATTTCATACAAACTTTCAAGTCCTTATTTTCCGAAACGACTGAACCGATTTTAATGAAACTTCTAGTAACTTTTTAGACCTATGTATCCTGCTTATGCGCATGAAGTTTCTTTTTTAGGGTTCCGTAGTCAACAAGGGACCCTTATAGTTTCGCCATGTCCGTCTGTCTGTCTGTTTGTCCGCGGTTTAGCTCAAAAACTATTGGTATTAGAAAGTTTTAATTTGGTATGAGTATCCACGTGAATGACGCCGAAAAAGTGGTGAAACAAAATTTTGAAAAAAACAATTTTTTAGGGTACCTCCCCTACATGTAAAGTGGGGATGATAATTTTTTTTTTCGTGCTTCCCATAGTGTGGGATATCGTTGAATAGGTCTTTCAAAAATATTTGGGGTTTGTGAAAACCGTTTTTTGATTAAGTGAACCGTTCGTGACTTATCAAGCTTTAAAGTACCAATTTTCGTTACGGTCAAGTGTCCCCCCCCTCTGCAGACTAAACGGTTGTAGTTAGAAATACAAATGTCACGGCAGTAGTACCTATATATAACGAAGTTTAAAGGAAAACTATCACAGTTAAGTGGGCTTTACAAGTTTACGAGTAATAGTTGACCAATGTATTTGACTCGAAAATTTCGAACAACTCCATAGAAATGTCGATAGATGTTGCTAAGCGTCAGTTGTACCGCGCTGTTTCATTCTTAAATAAGTTTTATAAAAACAATTGTTATTGTTTGTAGAAGTCAAATTAGGTAGGTAGTCATATTTTTAGCATTTAGTTAGAGCAAGGTACGAAACTATCAGTCAGCGAATAAGACCCGCACTTGGCTGTTATAAAAACTACGGAACTCTACACTGCGCGTGGCCCGACACGCACTTGACCAGTTTTATGAGTATGAAGTTAGTTTTAGTTAAGGACTTAAAAGTTTGCATGAATGCCGTAGAACGTAAAAGCTCTTAACAGATAATTAAAGAGTTAAATCGAATTAAAAAATTAAAAAAAACACGATTCAGTTTCCTGAAGAACAAATCTTCATTCCCGTTTATAATCCATGCGTGTTGTAAGCAGGCCAGTATGACTTATCCATCTCGCTCTCTCTCGTTGCCAACTCTTCGCACTATCCCCTGCACGATTTAATAGTAGTAAGAATGGACGTCCATCTTAGTACTATTAAATAGTGCAGGTGGTAGGACGCAGAGCGCAGTAACTATACGGCATGGATTGGAAAACCATGCCGTAGGCCATATTTTACGGGGATCGTTAAGACCATCAAACTGAACAACTTTTTCCATGGGACTGACATCGTAATTGCGAAGAGAGGGGTTTGTGTTCCCTTCAGGTTGCTGCAGTTGTCAGTATCGCTGGAGTACCTGACAATCCTCTTAAAGGATTGTATCATGTGAGAATACCACATAACCTCACATCATACAATTCTTTTAGACGATATTGTCGAGTTCCCCCAGGTCAAGTATACATACGCTAGAATGTAATTAAAAACAATGCACAGGCACAGCAAACATTATCCTGGAAAAAAAGTGTCTTATTTCGAATTACTGTAATGGGTATGTCTTCCCATTACTTTTACTTAAAAAGAGATGCAGTGCCAGTAACAAAATAAGTGGTTAAGTTACCAGTCACCACCAAGACAGCTAACCAGCAAGTGATCCTCTGCTGGAACATTTGCATCCCCATTCTTCTTCCTTATAGTCTCGAGAGTACTTTCGTTTGAGTCCATTAGGTGATCACGTTGATTCCAGCATCATTGGCGTTCTTCAAGCCTTCAAACTTAATTGCAAGTTTCCCCATAACTATCAGTTATTTGGCCCGGTATATACAGGGCTAATTCGGAAGAGTATGCCCGGCTCGTCATTGTTCCTTCCTTATAATCATAACACATTACGTTTACACAGCTTGACTGAAAAACTTACTACACTCGATAATGTGTTGAACTTTAATGGAATGAATCACTAGGTTAAACAAGAGTTGAGGTCCCACAAACAGAAGCTGAGCAAGATAAGGCTTATTCTAATTTTTTTCT
Organism: Cerastis rubricosa; assembly: GCA_949152445.1. Classification (NCBI taxonomy): domain Eukaryota; kingdom Metazoa; phylum Arthropoda; class Insecta; order Lepidoptera; family Noctuidae; genus Cerastis; species Cerastis rubricosa. Next base: position 17,577,199 of record OX424532.1, read on the forward strand.
CAATCATCCATATGCAATGGGTGTTCAGATGCAACTGCTCCGCTGAAAGTTGAGCTGTAGTCATTGTTGTCGTGTTGTTTGTTTGGATTTAAAAAAAACGATTTCTTCGGATAATTGGATACCTACACGAAGTCTTGTGCGTAACCGCAGAAATATTCACAAACAATACGTGGAAAGGATGTTTTGCTCTTTATCATTTGTGATGTCGTTATTTTTCGTCATCAACCACGCTAAAAATGTTGTGTTGTTGCAATCAGATGTCAAATTGCTCTGTATGGTGTCGGACGTAAGGAATAGCACCATCCCATATCTTCCCGTGGGAGTCGTAAAAGGCGACTAAAGGACGTGCCAGAGAATGGGCAGCAGCGTTCTCTGTGCTTTTGTAACAACCGTACTGCGATCGCCAATCCGCCTGCCAAGCGTGGCGATTATGGCAAAAGCCCCCAAAATATCAATGTGGCGACACTTGGGGGAGGCCTATGTCCAGCAGTAGACGATGTCAAATTGCTACAATTTGGAAATACGACCTATCGTGAGCTCGTGGCTAAATAATAACATCCGCTCGGTTCAATCTTACGGTTAGTCTGTGTCTATCTAGGTTGGTCTGTGGATGGGTGACCACCCATTACATACCAAGTCTCCTCCATGCATCGGAAAGCTGTTGGACCCGGCTATCATTTGTAGATCTTTGACAGTCGTTACAGGTACTCAGTGGCCCAAAAGTCTGACAACCAGTCTTATTAAGGGGTATCGTATTACACAGTACTAACTGGGTTGTGGGGGTCAGACTGGAAGCCGACTCCAACATAATGGGGAAAAGGCTAGGCAAATGATGATACGACCACCATATTTTCACTGTCAACTGCTGTCCACTCCTCCTGATTGTCACTTAAGTGGTGATTTTATAATTATTACGTCAGTCATTTTTACAAGAAATTGCATGAGACAGAAGGATTCCTACCAAAATATTCGAGTCGATGGCGTTATTGCTGGTTTAAATAATCATCTTAATCTATACAGCCAGTTTATATAAATAGATTAATGGTTGTGGGCACCATAGAACCTGGTTGACAACATTCGCTAAGGTCGTTTGTGGGTTAAAAATAAGTTTTTGATTTATTTATTAAATATCACTATTAAGAAAGACAAGTTTAAAAATGAAATCATGGACTGGTTTTTATTATTAAGGGCTACTGTATAAAGTAAAATAATAAAACTCGCCGAGAACATTCGATGGTTAAATGACGTCAAACTCTAGTACTCTTATTGATTAGATTTTTTACAACAATTCTTTAGACTATGGTATACGGTAGAACCGTCATTCTTAAGGTGTAAGCCCCAGGGAAGCCCGCTAAATTTTTCTTGCGTTTTCTGCAACTTGCAGATCACTGAAAGGTTGTATGTTGATTAAAATATGATTAAATTATGGTCTTCTTCTTCTTTCATTTCGATAATACGATTTATTTTTCTTGAGCCCCATACTTAGCCAATGTGGACACATTGGACATTCCAGCATGTGGACTATGGTCTGATCGGGAGCACCGCATTCACACTAGAAAAGATTTAATCCTCCTTTCTGCCAAAGCATGTTTGCAGCGGCCTACTTGGATGCGCAATCGATAGAGTGCGTTTCATAAAGGGTTTAAAAAGACCCTTAACGCAGCCGAAAGGCACTGCACGGTTCTCCCCATCATTGCGATAATTTTTTGTTTCTGGACCGTACCTTGGAACCTTCTTTACAGAGACTTTGGAGGTCAAAGTTCCTACTTATTCACAAGTTTTTTTAGAAATGGTAGTTTTTAATGGTTTCACTTTATTTTAAGTACCTCCAAGACCCCGCATAAATATCAGCACAATTTTTTAGTGCGTCACATTGAGTGAAGTAAAACGTGATTTTTCACCCCCAAACAAAAGTCATTTCCCAGCAAAAGTTTTGGCGTAGAGGTACTTATTTTGATGTACAGAACGCTGTTAACACTTTGTATATGCCACTGCAGATCATGTACGGGAAGAAAATACAGATTCTAACCAAATGTGAAACCAAACCACAGTCAAAAACCAACAACCAATACAGGAAATATGAAAACTAATAATTGCCTATTTGTTTATCAATTGCATTCCAATTTTATTGTTGCAATAGTGTGGTTAATACAATCAATTTACGTAGAAAAAGTAATTAATTATACTAACGAAATCGTTACCATGAGGATCAATATTTATATCATCAATAACTATAAAATAAGAAGCAGTAATTAAAAAACCTGTACTATTTAGTTGTGTCCATTAAAAAGCAATTTGTTTTGTTTATTTTTCCACAACATTCAGTATAACATTGAAAAATACTGCACTTCTGTTTGTATTTCATATTTTTTCAACGGAAAAGTCAGGATCTTTTCCTGCTTGTTTTTAGTGTAACTTGTTATCGCATCATCATCTACAAAGTTTTCGGCGAAACGTGCTGTCTAGGAATAGAGAATTCTATTAACTTTGCTTTCTGCATGTAGTAGTATCGGACAAGCGTGAACACCACCACTACATGCAGAAAGCAAAGTGCGAAACGTGCTGTCTAGGAATAGAGATTTCTATTAAGTAATCTCTATTCCTAGACAGCACGTTTCGCCGAAAACATTGTTGATAGAAAACACTGTTCGTAGATATCTCGGTCCATAGGAAACACTGCTGACATAAATTGGGCATAGGCCTCTTCAATCGCATACCACTTAACTCGATTCTCGGCAACTCTCATCCAGTAGCTTCCCTGCGAAGATCGTCGCTCCACCGCATGTCGACTGAAATTTCAGCCACATTCATATTTAAAACTATCATATTGGGGACACATGAATATTTTTTTTTAGAAAAAATAACTTCTTTGGCTACAGCATTATGATGTGGACGACTTTTGTCAGAACTTTTGGAGAGTTGTACAAATTCTTAAAAAAAAACGAGTGAACTCGTATGCCAATACTAACTTAACCACTTATAACGACAATTTAACAATACACAAACGATGTTTTAGAAGAAAAAAATAATTATAATGTACTTTATGTGTTTTAAATTTGTTTCTACATTAACTTATTTAATTTTACATCAGAGTAATTAGGTAAAGTGGCATTTTCCAGACAATTGACGTCAAACTAATAAAGACTTAATTGTTACTGTTTTGGAGTTTTATAGGACACAGATTATGATTTACTTGTTCTTGCCTATGCTTTTAAAGTAAATATTGTAGGGATCCTAAGTAGAATTTACTTATTTATTTGAAAAGACACATGTACAGTACATTATAACAGAAAATCCAAGTAATTGTACAGTGAAAAGAAACATAATTATTTAGAATAAAGTATGATAAATGTTTTAAATAAACTATATACTTAAAATTACTAATTAATGAATTAATATTAATTGTACAGTAAAAAGAAACATATTTAGAATAAAGTATGATAAACATAATAAAAAAACCGGCCAAGTGCGAGTTGGACTCGCGCACTAAGGAATGTTTGTACAGTTATTTTTGTTGAATTGGAAGCCGACATAGAGTCGAAAAATGAAAGCATAAACTAATGTTTGTAGCTACTCGATGCAACGTCCTGGAAATTGGTTAATCACAATAATAATTACCTACGAAAGTCATTTGCATTTTGTTGTAACCGTCTCGTGTATGCTTTCGACAATAATCAATACGACATTTGAATCTGAATGTCCGTTTGTTATCACAAAACGGACATTAAGCTAAGTGTGGCAAATTGTACACACGGAGAAACATCAACCTGTACATATCCAGTATAACCTGACCTCGCTTTGTATGAGCTTCCCGTACAATAACATCAGCTTTATTTGGTTTTGCAAAGCTTGATTGATTGTCGTGCGTATTGCCCGCGAAAATGAACATACTACATACATATAGCTAGAAGTATAGCTAGGTAATCAAGTATAACTTTTCCAGACAAAAGGTCAGCTCAGGTCAATTCTGATGGTAAAATTCCTACAGCTACAAGATGATTAATTACACTATACATACGCATTGGTTCGGAAAACAAAAGATCTTTGTTGAGAATGATCTCTTGCGTGTATAATGCGGGTTTGTTCCATTCCCATACTTTTCCATTACATAGTTTCTTCTCTAGTGTTTTCTTCACATTACACGAAAGTTATAGTTTGCAAACTTTTCAATACTTCTTTCTTTTTCTTGTGAGTGTCGAGCCTGATGTTAGAGTTCTTATGCCGCCCATGGGACTTGGCTTTACATGCCGTCGAGAAATATCTCTCAGGCACGCTGGTTTGGTTTCCTCACGATGTTTTCTTTCACTGAAGCATGTGGTAAACATATACAATGCGTACATGCATTCGAAAAAACAGAGGTGCGTGTCATCATCATCAGCCTATAATGTTCCCACAGCTGGGACACAGGCCTCCTCTCTATGAGAAGTGCGTAAGTTGGGTTTGAACTCGAGACCTCTGTCTTGACTGTCTGACGGCTACACCACTAGACTATCACTGCTGTGCTATCTATACTGATCAATCTCAATGGCATCCTGTGGGTATCATTGTCATCATATCAGTCCGGCATCACCCATTGCTGGGCATGAGCGTCGCTTTTCTGCTGCCACACTTCCCAGTTCTATATATATCTTCAAACCAACACGACACGACAAGGTTAGCGCGGTGGCTGAGCAATTGGCTGCTGCGCTGCGAATCCCGGTTCGACTCCCGCACGGAACAAACTTTTGTATGGCCTACAGGTAGTTGTTCCGGGTCTGGATGTTTGGGTATGTGAGTTTATATGTTTGTAAACGCACCCGCGCACGATACAGGAGAATTCCTAGTGAAGAGCAACGTTTGAATTATAATTTAAAAAAAAACGAGCTTTTGTAGGTCCCTGGTTTTTTGGGCCTAACCTTTTTGTATTTTTTTTTTTTTTCTTTTTTAGGATGGGAAATCATCAAATGACTTCTTCCGCTCTGGGCGGAGCGGAAGGGAGTGTCAGACTTGTACTGACTAAAACCCATCCATGTTCCTTCTTAGCCCTTTGTGTTCCAAGGCCACGGTAACTCTTTCGAACAACCCGCAACCCTGGCAGGCATCGGCCCAACCTTGGCCACTACCTATAAGAATAGCTTATTTTACACCTTATTAAAAAAAAACAAGGTGGCTTTGCCAATTGAGAAGGCTTTTATGAGTTCCCCTACTAACCACAATTTCATGTTTGCTCAATAGCTAGATATGATTAGACATAAATCTCAATTTCAACTAGGTACTTAGACTAAGCATCGTTGAGAATCAGTTGTATCTATTCCGAGGTAATCAATGTGTCAGCTTCGTACTTGTAAAGTTATGTGTACTTAACATCAATGTCACTTTTAGAGGTTAAGTATCGTAGAACCGATTTGTCTGTGCAAGTGGGAAAACATAGAACTAAAATAAATATACCAAGTTTGACAAATCGATACATTTTTGCTTGAGAATCAGCGTCACCTTGAACTGCACACTTGTAATGCTCATACTGTATAGAACTGACTCACAGTCCAATATTGACAAAATGTATTAGGTGTATGCGGTTTCTATTTGTTGTACAAATACATTTTGTCAATATTATAACACGAGTAAAATGTATGACATGTGTGAGTTCACTTGAACTTGAGTGACACTTAATACTAAACGTGAGAGCTTTGGAAAAGGAGATAAGTTTTAAAGTTCAACGTAGTGCTTAATACTGACTCATGGGTCTAGTGGTCGTCAATTGCTCATTGATAATAGTAAAGTATTGAATGAGTATCATATTTGGATTTAGTATTGAGGACGTAGTATGATCTGGCGAACACTGCAAAGGTCTCCATCCTTTTGTAGACCACTTTTGTAGCAAACATAGTAAAATCATCCTATAACGTTGATGTTGGGAGTTGCACCCAAACCACCTCTTTGTAAGAAACCTAAATCTTGTTAGTCAGGGTTCTATCACAGGGCCACTACTGTTTCAATTTCGAATTTACTTTTTAATGATTGCTATTCAAAATAATTATTTCTAATTACACTAAACATCTTATTACCATAATCATACACATTGCACTAGAACGTTAATGAGGTGTCAGTACGAATACATTACAATACGAATACATTATCTCTCCCAAATCTCAGAGATTACGAAAGTTTACTTTCTTCCAGCGAATGTTAGCTAATAGAGAAAGGCCGTTTGATATTAGCTAGCACGTGTCTAAGGCAGATGGGATGCTAAACAATTTGTTTATACTTCTATTGTCTTCGGATAAGATTGTGGGTTTAACAAATTAATGTGTTTATGCTGCTTTGTTCACTAGTCGCTAGTCGCGAGAAGCAAGTGGCTACATAATAACGGATGCTTGGGTCGATTTTCAGGATAAGCCGCACTTGCTCAGACTAGTCTGTGAATCGGTCGTTTGTAAATCCTTGACAGTCGTTACAGGTAGTCAGTGGCCTTAGTGTCTGGTAATTATTATCAAGGGGCTTTGTATTACCTAGTGCTAACTGGGTTGTGGAAGTCAGATAGGCTATGTATAATACAGGTACCCAGCTGCAACATCATCATCATTCCAGCCCAAAAGACGTCCACTGCTGGACATAGGCCTCTCCCAAGTGTCGCCACATTGACATTTTGGGGGGTTTTGCCATAATCGCCACGCTTGGCAGGCGGGTTCGATCGCAGTACGGTTGTTACAAAAACACACCGAACGCTGCTGCCTATTTTCTGGAAAGTCCCTTAGTCGCCTCTTACGACACCCACGGGAAGATATGGGATAGCTGCATCCGGTTGGACTGAAAGTCGAACACAACATAGTTGGGAAAAGACTAGGCAGATGATGATATTGGATTGCCAAATATTTAGGCATTTTTTTAAGTGTCACTTAGTGTTACTTAAAAAAAAGCTTTTTTACTTTTGTGCTCTTGTTTCATTATGTTATTTCTTTTATTGTTTTATGTTTACGTTTATGGCTCTACGCCAGTAATATTTAAGCCGTATGTAAAAAGTTGTTCGTAAAGTTGGACCAAAAATGAGACATTTGCAATTGGATGTGATGGATAATCTTCTCCAATTCTTTTTTTATGTATCAAATTGTAATTTTCCATACGTGTGAAAGATACATTTAAAACATTCCCGTGGAATAATAGCGAACGACGCCGTTAGCAAATTATAGTCAATAAATAACTTGAACCACAACTTAGTTTACATTTGAAAACCAGACCTTTTAGACGAATAAAAACGAATTTATGTAGGCTATTTGTCGAACCACAAACGTTATTTATTTTACTAAAATATTTACGAAGATCGGGGACTTTAACTCTGCCGCGCCAGCTCATAACTCCAGAATACTGGAGCTATTGCCTCCTTTGAAAACAATAAAGAACACATCCCTGTAGGTACAATGGGTTTATAAATAAATTATGTAATACTTGGTTCATTTTTCTCTGAAGGTAAACACGCACGATCTCTTTTATTCATATTATCTTGCTATGCTTATTAAATGGTTCAATGTCCTAATACAAGCAATTCCTTGCTTAAAAGGTGATCTCCAATAATATGTATCGAAATGCCTATTGTAATTGAAATACTTAAACGTAAGTCTGACGACCAATCAAACCAAGGGATCGTATTTCCCAGTCCTAACTGGGTTGTGGAGGTCAGATAGGCAGTTACTCCATGTAAAATACTGGTATAAAGCTGCATCCAAAACTGGTATAGACTGGAAAAGTTTTGTCCCTTGTCCTGGTCCCTGTAGGACTGGAAGCCGATCCCAACATTGGTAAGGCTCAGCAGATGATGACAGTGTGACCTACTAGCATTATCTGTCTAATTTCCAACTTTATGGTAACCTCTCTTTACCACAATAAATAAAACTGTCCGTAGTTTTTATTCGGATACCTTTTTAAGGTAGAGTGATGATCTTCGCGTGGTGGTCGGTAGCAGCTGTGTATCGAAATCAGTCCTATGACTTTCTTTGACACGTAAACTTAGCTAAAGATGACTTATAAGTTAACTATTCACAAACTTTAGAAGGTCATCATCATCTGCCTAGCCTTTTCTCAAAAATGTTGGCGTCAGCTTCCAGTCTTACCAGATTCAGCTGAATAAACAAAAACTTTAGAAGGTATTCATTTAAATTACTATTCTACGAGTAGCTACTCAAAAAATACGTTAAGGATTAAGCTTGCTTTGACATCTAACAAAAACTTGACATCAAATCTCTTGGCGTCAATACATTGTTTTTGTCAACCAAGTGAAGTTTTAAGACTGCTAAGATTGACTATCTTGCGTTAAGCTGACAGGACAGTTTTTGTGTGGTTACATACTAGTGTTATTTCAGTTCTGAATATACATATGTGTTGCCTTGTTAAAGTTATTTTGGGTGACAGAGAAGTTTCTTGATGCTAGGAATTGGTTAGACCGAAATCAATACGTACTTACTTTTACTTACTATACTAATAATAAAGCTGAAGAGTTTGTTTGTTTGCTTGAATTCTTTCAGTGTTAGATAGCCCATTTATTGAGAAAGGCTATAGGCTAGATATCATCACGCTACGACCAATAGGAGCGGAGCAGCAATGAATAATGTAGCGAAAACGGGGAAAATGTGACGCAGACGAAGTTGCGCGGGACAGCTATAATATTATAAAGAAGTACAATTTGTTTGTAGGTTTGTATGTAGGGGGTAATCTTCAGAGCTACTGATCCGATTCCGAACATTATTTCACTAACGGGAAGCTACTTTATCCCTGAGTATCTTGCTTCATTTAAAACGTTCCCGTGGCTTAATTTCAGAATACAACGGTAGCGAAGCTGCGAGCCTAAGCGATCATGTATTGCAACAGGATATAGACTTCTTCCTAGTTGCACCACAACATCCAGGCCTCTGCCTTCTACAGCAAATGATTAAAAGGTGGCAGGCTGGACACCAGCTGCTAGTCTATCCCATGTGAAATTAAATGAACGTAATATCTCAGAGCACCAAATGCCATTATTCAAACCGTTCGGAATCATGGTAATATATTACCATGATTCCGAATGGTGATGTGGTGAACGGTGTGTGATTGTTCTGTATGGTGTCGGATGTAAGGAATAGCACCATTCCATATCTTCCCGTGGGACTCGTAAGAGGCGACTAAGGGACTTTCCAGAGAATGTGCAGCAGCGTTCTCTGTGCTTTTGTAACAACCGTACTGCGATCGCCAACCCGCCTGACAAGCGTGATGGCGATTATGGCAAAACTTATGTACACTTGGGGGAGGCCTATGTCCAGCAGTGGACGTCTTTCGGCTGAAATGATGATGATGATTATTGTTCCTAAGTGTGACTTAATCTTTACATAATATGATGTAATCCCTAAAGGGATAGGCAGAGGTGTACCTAATAGTACACCCACATTTCGCCAGTTATCTTTGAATCTCATTTAAAAGGGGGCGAGCCTTTTGCCACCAATACTGTGAAATTCCTGACCCAATAATACTTTGAGCGACCCGGGAATGGATCCCAGTACCTCATACTTATCTTCATGGACTTTTTCTAAGCTACATACTAAAAGGTTAAGAACTTGACATAAAACAGTGAATAAATAAGAATTGTCTGGTTGCCAGCCTAATCATTTCCACCTCGAGGCTCACAAGAACCTGTTTCTTCTAAATCTTATAAACTGTTGCGGAGATCTATTGAGAATATAAAAAAAAACCTGTATACAAACGTATTTATTATAATTTCTTATTAAAGGACAACTTAAACTGGTCGGAAACATGTTTTGAAATGTTTATGGTGATCGTGGCGTGATATTAAATTGTTTGCTTCGTCGAATACACATATGTAGATGTAAAGATTTTACATCTATGTGTATTTTGTGCGTTCTTATAGATTTTTCTTTACCAGATTTGAACGAATTGCCTTGTTGGGTTCGATTCTTTTGTCGCGCTAAGTGTTTTTCGTTTTCTTGTCAGGAATTTCTCAAATGCATCCCTGAGTCTGGGTTAGTGCCCAGTTGATGGGAATAAGCTCTGCAGCTATTAGGTAGGTCTTAAACATAACTGACGGATATGTAGTGTAGACAGCGTCAGTATGTGCTAACCCCTCTACAGTCCGGCCGAGTACGCCAGGGAGGTAACTGTTTAATGACGCTGTCTGTACTATAGTTACACTACTGTCTAACCCTTTAGGATTACAAACACGATGTTATATTATGCATGCTTTTATGTTATGTTTTCGCTGGAACTTTTCTTCGGCAACCGTTTTCTTAGTGTTGGCAGTTGTTTTCTACAAGAAGCATTTATCGACTCCACTCGTTCCTCCAACGTCCAAGTGGCCTACCATGACGTCTTAAAACATTATTGTTTTACTCCGTTTCAAGTGTGGGAAAGAGATGGCGCTAAATCCTGTATAGCTCCGTCTCTTTCCCACACTGCAATAAGAGTAAAACAATAGTGCTTTAAGAAGTCATGGTCGACCAGCAGGTGTCATGTTCAGGGTCATGTTGTGCAAGAATTCTATCGTTTTCCTTGTAAACATTCGATAACAATAGGAAAATGTTTTGCGCAAACTCATAAATAAAACTATTACAACGGTAAGTGACCCATCGTATTGATAAGAATCGGAACTAGAGTTCTATTTAAAGTTCATGAATTTGATTAATATATGGGTCAATGTTTGCCTGAATCACTATCTGCTGTTTTTGCCTTATTGCGCTTTACTTAAAAAAAAAAAAAAAAATTAAAAATTTTTATAGTCGTTATAGTTTCTTTTGAGATAAAGCGCATTGATTTGTTTCTTGACTTAACTTGTACATTATATTTAGACCTCAGATACTAAACTTTATCGTTTGAGGTTATCTTGTGTGTTATTTCTTATCGTAAGGTCTGTGTATGTATGGTCTGCGATTTTCATCAGTCTTGTGAGTGTCTTACTATTAGTTATTAATAGGGATTATGTAGTATCAAATTCTTACATATGTCATTAAATGGTTTCAATATCAGGGTTATGTCTACTGTTTATTCAGTCACTCATTCTACAGATATTTTTTTAAGGCGGAATATTTGATTTGCCATTTTATATACAAAATCTACTAGGATTTATGAAAGACACCAGAGTGAATAAATTTTTGAAAATGCAGTGTCTACAGTTTATTCAGTCACTAATTCCACGGATATTTTTTAAGGCGGAATATGTGATTCTGCCACATACAATATCTACTAGGATATCAGAAAGCCATCAGAATGAATACATTTAAGAATAATGCAGGCTGACAGAGGGAGATAGAAAAGTAGGCACTTTAATACCTCTCAAGATATGTGTAGCATAGGAAACAGTTCTCAAATAAAAGCAATAATTTAAAATAAGAATAACATTTATTTATTCAATCATTTTGTTGGGTAAAGTCCCTTTTCCACTGGTCTCCATGCTTCTGACGTCAATCAACCGGTTTCGAACACACTCGACCTGTGGACAAAAGAAAAATAACTTTTAGACTTTCTTTTCGCTGAAATTGTTTATGGCATGGTATTCCCGTTAACTGTGTTTGTCTGCTTGGCGTTGGTCTTATTAATAACAGATCAGCAATTAAGGGCAATCTGGGAATTAATGAAGATGGAGACATTAGAGTAATGAGAGGTCTTGGGGTTTTAGAATGTAAACTTTCGAATTATACTTTCATGTTTATACATGGGGATTTCTTGGGTATTTCCAACTACCGGTATCGATTAGTGCTTTTGAACATTCTCATGTTTAAGAGCGGTTATCGATAACCGATAGTCTCTAGCTCTTTTACGTAAGAAGCAAGATAGAGTATAATAGAAATACGCAAGAGCGCGGTGCAGATCCATTAGCATGACAATTTATATGGACACAATTAGAGCATTTTTGATAATAATGATAAAGAGTTGTTTGCAGTTGTAAAGAAAATACTTAATATGGAAATAGATTTGATACAATTGATTTCTAATGTTTCTTGATAACATGAATACGACTGATTTTTTCCCTCAAGTATTACTAGATGATTTTCCCTTTTCCTAAACACCATATTTACCTAGTTCATGCCTCAATTATTTTATTTTAATAATGCCAATTAAGTAACGTGAGAATCCACGTTCTTGCTAAAACTGGTATAATTATTTTTTATACAATAGCAGTTATAATTAAAGCGTTCAAGTTGGGATTATCCGACTAGTTCTTTAATAGCGTAAATGCCACGAAAATATTCCAATAAAACTTGTCGCTGGCAAGTTAGACTGCCCGGTTGAATTTTAAGTTATACATTAAAGCTAATTTATTGAGGTGCAAAATTTAAAAACATGTGGCATATCTTGGCATTGGGCCCGCATGGTAGATAACTGCCTATTCCTTCTCACAGGAGAACGTTTTTGACCCAGAACTGGATATAGTATAGGATGATCACGCTATCAAACTGTTGAGGTATATTTCATCATCATCATAATTTCACTGACTTCTGGGGATAGGCCTTCTCTTTTATTATATAATGCCTATAAACTCAATTTTCTTTCTTTCTTCTGACACATATCTCGGTTCTGTGCGTCCCTTATCCAGGTGGTATATTTACCACCTCAATAATAAGACCTCTTTATATGTTTTATAATTTTTGACTTTATAGTTAAGTTTAAAATTATTTCACTAAACTCTTGTTATTCCCACGTTCCTCTATCTATTTTAAACTGCTCCCTTTACGTTAATATTCGACCTTATTTCTGTTTTGATTGCAAATGTTGTTGGCAGCTGTTCTACATTTTGCTATTTCATGCCCAGTTGTATTCCACCCCAAATCATTTGTTTTAATTTCACCAATTCCTGGGATTGGCAATTAACCAATTACAACAATTGCTATGGGACCGAATGGCAGTTTTTTGAACTAGTCAAATTAATTATATTCATAAAGTTGAGCAGTTCTTAATTGTTTTAACATGAATTTAGTCCGAAGCTCGGAATGGTCTTCACAAATGATTCTTATGTAAATTGGCCTTTGAGTCTTAAATACTGAAACTTCCTTAGTACATGACGGGAACAATATAAAAGACGAACACATTCTTTAAGGGAACTAAAGAGGACTAACATAGATTATTAAAAAAGCTTTGCTGAGGCTTGAATACCGATGTACGGCATAAAAGAGATCCCAAACATGATGATGATAAGTTTAAAACTAACAATAAAAATCACAAATACCAACCTTTTTTTCTGAGTGGAACTGGCAAAATTATTTCACTATCACAACACACTTGCACTGTTCTCTTCACCTCTTCTCATTAAACTTAGGTTTGTAGTCCATTGTCGAAGAAACCATAGACGAAGTACTGCTGCTAGAAGACTTGGATAAATCCGTCTTCTTCCTGAAGCTGAGTCGAGTCTCGCCTCTGATGAAGCGGTCAAGGGCCTGCCTCAACGAAGAGTGTTTTCTCTCGAAAGGATTTGTGTACATTTTGTTTGGAGTTAATTTAGATAATTTATAAATTTCAACACGTCTGTTTGCTATGAGCGTTCAATATGTTGTGAGGCCTTGCACCTCCCACTCCTTATATATAAAGATTGCGCGTGCGCTTAGGTCAGCCGGAGTTCAAACATTGGTCGGTCACAGACGTCATAGCGGCTTTTTGTTTTGATACCCAGTAATTGGACGGTTTTTTTGATGAACGGGCGTGTCGCTGACGTCCGCTTTTTTCGTCGTAAAAGTTGTACTAGAGCTTCGTTCTGTTTTCGCCGTTCACATTCTAGAGCGTCAATTATTATCAAATTACGGAAGTTTACAGCCTTCTCAACGTATTCTGTTATGTCCATAGTTTATTGTTATTTAGTCATTGAGTTAACAGTGAATAGACATGTTCTCACTTTGGGCACAGAATACATAATCTTTGGGTTTGGGTCGGAAAAACCTTACGTATTTTTTAATGTTTACACTATAAGTCATTCATTGATGCCAATGATATCTTAAACGATATGTTATACCTACCTTTATTAAATCGGTAAACATTCTTGGGATTTCTACCTTTACGACGTAATTTGTGATATTTTAATGCTTCATTGCTGTATTTTTAGAACCCTTTTAGCCAGACTATCGTAACTTAAGATTTCTTTTTTGAATAATATAAGTAGTTCAACCATCTTTTTTATTAATTTTGAATGAACAATATTTTGTTCTTTATTTTTGTCTGAAGACGGGAACAGAGTTCGTTCGTTTTTGTTTTCCACGTCCAACTACTAAGAACATTTCCAAGAAATCATTGATCGATGGGCTAAGCAATTTATAATTGCACCTCATTATGTTGTTGTTCTGTGTTACAATTTCTAGATTGTGTTCATTATATGAACGCGTTTATTATGTACCTACTAATAAATTATGATGTTCATTAATCTACCTGGCATGCTAGATAATTAACTCTATTGTTACCTTTCAATTACGTCTTAGAGTGATTAAAGACCAGAAAAGGTTGGTCTTTTCTTTGCCATCATCATATTCATCGTTTGCTCAAGAGGGCATTAAGTAGTATTCTTCCTTCGGCACTCAGCATCTTCCTGCCTTTGTCCCATGTTACTTGGGGTCGGCGCAACACATTTTTTCTTCCATTTTCTTCTATTATCCGTCACGCTATCATTTGCTCTCTTATCTTACATATCATTCCTCACACAATCCATTCATCGTTTCCTTCGTCTTCTTCTCCCTCTCGTTCCAGCAAAATCAAAATATTTTATTTAACATAGGCATACATGGGCACGTATAAAACGTCGACAAAAGGTGCACGGTTCGGGTTGGTCGTTTCCTATGGAGAAGAACCGGCAAGAAACTCCATGGTTAAACTTTTAAAAAACATTTGGTTTTATAATATTTTAATGTTACAGCGTTAGTACTTGAGTATGAGAGGACAGCGTAAGCCCGACAATAAGTCGTTGCTTACTACAAAAGGTAGAACAAGATAAAAAAGCTACGAATTTACAAAGCCTACAATGTCCACACATACACAAGACATTTCACACATCAAAACTATATTCAAATCTTTTTTAATTACATGCGATGCGTCCCTCCTCATCACATGCCCATGCCATGACAGTCGATTCCTTTTCAACTTTTCTGTAACTGGCGCAACTTTCAAACTTCCTCTAACATACTCTGCTTTTGGCAATAAAAGATTTCAAAAACTACGATGCATTAATTGATTATGCATGGTAACATTCCTTAACAATGTAGGTATAAATGCCTCTGTTAGGCTATTTAGCGATCACGTTTATTGTGATTTTAATATAATGATGGGTTTTCTCAAGCTCTATTATAATTATTCTAAGTATACTTAATACCCGTTTTACGAGAAATCTGAGAATTAGCTTAAGAGTTTTTAGATTTTATATAAAAGATTGTGGGATGTCAATTAAAATAAAGATATAGATATTATATAACGTGAGGAGCTTCATCATCATCTGCCTAGCCTTTTCCCAAACTATCTTGAGGTCGGATTCCAGCCTAACCGGATGCAGCTGAGTACCAGTATTTTACATGAAGCGACTACCTCTATCTGACCTCCACAACCCAGTAACTGGGTTTTTAGCTTCTGACTACTCGTAACGACTGTCAAAGATCTACAAATGACAGCCGGGACCAACAGCTTAACGTGCTTTCCGAGGCCGGAGGAAACTCGGTATGTAATTTTGGTCGCCCATCCACGGACCAACCTCGGCAAGCACGGCTGAACCTTAAAGATCGACCCGTGCGGCTGTTTTATTTTGCACGAGCTCCTGAGAACGTGAGGAACTTGAGTCTAAATAATAACAACCGTTGGTCCCGGCTGTCATTTGTAGATCTTTGACAGTCGTTACAGGTAGTCAGTGGCCCTAAAGTGTGACAACCAGTCTTTCCAAGGTCTAGGTCTTGGTACTGTGTTGTGGAGGTCTAATAGGCAGTCGTTCCATACGAAAATATATTCGGCTGCAACCGGTTAGACTGGAAGCTAAAGTCTATACAGATGATAATAATTCCTTAGTGAGGTAGGTATAAAGGAGGCCCCATATTTAGCGATTAGCATTCACGTTTATGGTGTCTATAATATTATGACGGGTTTTCTCAGGCTCTTAATTACAGGCGAGTAATTAGGCTGTGTAATATATGCCATAATAACGGATAATATAATTATTATCACGTGAAATAACGTTCACATGATATAATTTTCATATGCTATAAAAACAAATAACCAAATTTCATGTGATCTTCTTTTGCTCTAAAAACTATTATAACGTTCATTTCATCTAATTTTCAGTTGACCTAATTTTCATATTTACTCATTTTCTGCCCAAATTCTGTAGTGAATAAGTAAATTTCAGAAAACATCATACTCACCAAAAATATGAAAATGATTCACCAATAATAGAAGGGATCTGGCGCTAGTGGTCATGGTTCTAACCTAACTTAACCCAGATGGTTCACCCACAATAGGGGGGATCTGGCGCAGGAATATATGAGGAATGATATACGAACTAAATACTATAACTGAATATTAGTTCAAATGTGTATTATAGAAAATGTTTATTAGACGATAAAACATTAGGTAAACTGAAATTATATCAATAATTCATTTTATCATTTAATCGTTATACTAATCAAAAATTGTATCAAATGAAATTAGGTCAAATGATCATTAGAACTTTTGTTATGATATCAAAAGGTACGCACCCGAGTAATTACTATACTTATTAACCGTTTTACAAGAATTCTGAGAATTGACTTAAGTGTTTTCAGATTTTGAGTATGGGATTGTGGGATATACCGACATAGATGTGAGATATTATGTAATTGTTTGCTTGAAGTATAAAACATAGAGATTTCTACTTTATGGTAATTCATTTGATACCCACATTAAGTTCTAACTTTCGATAGACACAACAAAACCACTGTGGGAAAATATAAAACACACTTAGAATACATTATCCGTTAATTTATTTAATGTATGCTACCTTCTTGATAGCGATACCTATACCTATTGCATGGCAGCCATTTTAAGCGTGTTGATGGACATAAAAATTTAGATTAAGAATTGTTCTCGAGAAAATGTTGCGCGCACCTGTATTTTGCGGTTTTGTGTTTAAATACCTATAGAAACTAGAATGTAACGTTATTTTTAAGACAGTGATCAAATTCTTCTTGCATCGTTTCTCTCAAGGAGAGGGACGTCGTCATGGAAATGTTTTCATTGAAATAATAGGTACTGCGTTACTTTTGTAGATCAAGGCATCTAACAACACACACATAATGAAAACAGCTAGTCAAAGTGATATTCTATAGTGATAATGGTGACGTCAAAAGTCAGGCATATACAACGTGTAACTGGACCTTTCACGAAGCCTTCAAGCAAGCATTCTGTACTTCAAACTAAGTAACCCTACGCAAAAAATATTGCTGGGAAATGACGTTTCCTTTTAGAGTAGAAAATTACTTTTTTAATACAGTTGCTCAAAAAGTGGCGTATTGCAGGGACGTATAGCGTTCGGGATGTAGGCTATTACACAGTCGAGCTTTTTCTTTACCTTTTCCGAACTCGTGCGTTCTCTTTCCCAACTGTCAAAATAATGTCTATTAAAAAGAAAAAACCAACCACGAAGTTCTTAATAAAAAAAAATAGAAGTTTTTATGATTCATGCAAATATTTTTAACAAGAACTAATTTTTAGCTTTAGCTACTAATTTGTTTCAATATCAGATTTAATGATTTGATTCAATGAGTTAGGTTAGGTTTCATTTCATTTCATCTCATTAAATTTCATTTTCATTTCATATCAATAAAAAAATTACTGAAGACTTGGCTGTATAGTTCCCTTTGCCTACCCAAAATAGGTGAAGAAAACAAAAAAAAAATCTCTGCTTATATTCTTTTACGGTTGGCGCCATTTTCCAAAAATGTTCTTTATTAAATTGCTTCATTTTTTCGTTATAATAGTAGTAGTAGTAATAGTTGTTCAGTACACGTGTGGAACCGTCATTGCAACTTGTTCCGACTGTCAACCCTCACCTTCGGCTGCGCCTCGGCTCGGGTAGACATTTGTCGGAACTCTTTGCAATGACAGGCTTTCCACAAAAAAAAAAAAATACTATTACGTTACGGGTCGAGTGCGTTAGCTCAAAACATTGTGTTGGCGGATGCATTGAATAGTACGGGGGTCGTGGAGATATTTAAAGTAAAGTTATCATTAATTTGGATATAAAAAAATAAAAAAAAGTTGAACCCAATACAACCCGTCAATAACTAGAAGGCTCCTAATGACAGCATAGAAGAAAAAAAAATCGTACGGGGAGAACAAGTACGTTAAGGGTACGTTTTTTAGGGTTCCGTATCCAAAGGGTCAAACGGGACCCTATTACTGAGACTTCGCTGTCCGTCCGTTCCGTCCGTCCGTCCATCCGTCCGTCCGTCCGTCTGTCACCAGGCTGTACCTCATGAACCGTGATAGTTAGCCAGTTGAAATTTCTACAGATTATGTGTTTCTGTTGCCGCTATAACAACAAATACTAAAATCATAATAAAATAAATATTTAAGGGGGGCTCCCATACAAAAAAGTGATTTTTTTTGCTCGTTTTTATAAAATATGGTACGGAACCCTTCGTGCGCGAGTCCGACTCGCACTTGGCCGGTTTTTACCCATACTATGCTAGTCTGCAATACAACCTACCGAAAAAAATATCGATATTGCTGATAGTCGTTGTTGAAATACAAAACGCTTTAAAAGCGGTTGCCCCTTGTCTAGAACCTATTAAATTTTGAAATAGTATTCAGATTTTTGTCTTATCTTTGTTTAAAAATTTCTAGAAAACGACCACGAACGAGTTTATAATTAGAAATAAACATGTTAATAACAAAGGTTTTGTCTTTGGCGACATTAAACAAAAAATTGACGAACGAAACAATGGCGGTCGATAGGTTATCTTCAAATAGGTACATTATTATTATAATAATAGCTCAGTTTAGTATGTGTTTATCGTATGAAGATTGACTTTGACATCTAGCAAACAATGACATGTTGCCACAGATTATCTATGTACTATTAATAACATAGTAAATACGTCGGGAGGTTTTCTAGCTAATTATCTTGAGCTGCTA
The DNA here is from genome assembly GCA_949152445.1 of Cerastis rubricosa. Lineage (NCBI taxonomy): Eukaryota > Metazoa > Arthropoda > Insecta > Lepidoptera > Noctuidae > Cerastis > Cerastis rubricosa. The sequence goes on from OX424532.1 coordinate 17,596,282, forward strand.
TTAATAATCCGCTGAATTTATTCTGTATGGTAGTTGAAAAGCTAGATTCACAACTTACCAAGTGAATACACTATTATTGAAAGAGCTACTAACTTTCGGATTTTAGGGCTTTGGAGTTTAGGAGTGATTCTGCCTAAGCGGTCTAGTCTTTATAAAAAACCGGCCAAGTGCGAGTCGGACTCGCGCACGAAGGGTTCCGTACCATTATTTATAAAAACGAGAAAAACACTTTTTTGTATGGGAGCCCCCTTAAATATTTATTTTATTCTGTTTTTAGTATTTGTTGTTATAGCATCAATATAAATACATAATCTGTGAAAATTTCAACAGGCTAACTATCACGGTTAATGAGATACAGCCTGGTGACAGACGGACGGACGGATGGACGGACGGACGGACGGACGGACAGCGAAGTCTTAGTAAAGGGTCCCGTTTTACCCTTTGGGTACAGAACCCTAAAAAACAATTGCTATCGGCTCGACCTATTTGGCTAATTAGTTTTGCTTGTGTTCGTAATTATCAGGACAAGGTTCCCGTGGAAAGCCGTTACAGGTCGCTAGTATTAGGTAAAAAGCAAGTTCAGATGATAAATTTGGCAATTATTTGACCTAAATGTTCAAACAAAAATGTCCTGTGACGCACGTAAACTTATTGCGCACCGATTCATTGAATTGGTCGTCATTTAAAATTCGGGTGTGTGGAGGGCGTGTCTCATACATACCTAATTTAAACAACTGCGCATCAGAACCATGACATTATAAGTAGTTGGTTCGCAATTGATTCGGCATTGACAGACATTACAGTAAATAAGTAAGCAGTTCATACTAACGTTTACGTTCATAGTTTTTTATTGATTTATCACTATTTTGTATGGACACAAAGAAGGAGTGAAATGAAATCTACAATTTTATTGATAAAATTACTTTTATTTGCACTCATTAATTCAAATATATTTATTACTTGGGTGTTATTAGAATAGAATAGAAAATTTTATTTCAGACCGGAGTCCATAGGGTTAGTAACAATTATACTTAAAATCTAGTGTTAGTAGGATACAGACAAATGAAAAATACACATTTAAAATTCAGCGTGGAGCCGCATCCATCTCCTCATCATCGGGGAATCCCACCGATCTGCGAATACACTGACAATACTGTTGGTGCTGCCGCGAACACGAGTCATCAGGGATGCACACCTATTCCTAATAATTGCGGCAAAACCATCAATATTATTATCTGCAAACATCCCCGACGCACTACTACGCCACGGCAGCCGCAGCAGCTATCTCAGTGCATTGTTATATTGAACGCGTAGGTCGCTGTATGTCCGCTCAGTGAAGTTGACCCAAAGGCTGCATGTATAAAAGGACTGACAGTAAGCTCTGAAAAGCGTTAATTTAACTGGTTTCGTACAACGTGCAAAACCAACGTGCGTTATTTAAATGGTTAGCATAGTATTCGTATTTTTGTGAGCACTTGAGCAGTAAATTACAATCTGTGAGCAGAAATAGCTAATTGATCAGCAAGTCATGCCAGCAAACATTCCAAAATCAATCAGCAATTTATGTCATTCTGGATTGCTGTAATTATTTTTGTACAGCATATTAATTATATAAGCTGCAATGATTTGCTCCTGTTTAATAAAATTTTGGTAAGCACTCAGAGGGTAAGCAAAAAAAAACATTTTGAGCTTCATATAAAAGTGCAACATGCAGCAGGCATGGTTTCTGTCACGGCTCCCTCAGCAGCGGCGGCGGATGTTGAAACCACCTGCTCCTCAGCTTGCGGGCCGCCTTGCCCCTACGCGCCTACGCTATTTTAAATAACACTCTAGGGGTAGGGCAGACTACGTGGAGTCGGTTTTGCAGCGATTCGTTTCTGTCTGTCAACAAAAACGCAATCCAATTAGTTATTTTGCTCACCATATTTACAATCAAATACACTTCTTATAGGCATGTTTTATCTGCTGATCAGTCATGTAATCTTGCTGATCAAGTAGTTATTTTGCGGACTGAATGTTTATTATGCAATTATTTTGACCATTATCAAAATTATTTGCGGAACAAGGATTGCTGCCTGATTTTTTTAATTGCAAACAATATCTTTGTATGCCGACCAAATTATTTGAATGCTATTTTTTTTTGTGGCACACCAAATTGTATAATTGCTAAAACAATAAATTACTTTTCTTATTACTTTAATGAAAACCACATTAACTTTTCACTTTACTTTATAAACAGTTAACGAAACATTTCACGTGTAGATGTAAGTTGTGTGCTGTCGCTGTGTTTCTTCTAAACGCATAAACGCACTTCTGGACGCATATGCCAATGGAGTGGAAAAGAGATAGATGCGGCGCAAGCCGAACGCTCAAGCCGATCGCGCCTTTCGCCCGCTCGTGCAGCGCTCTCGCTCCGATCGTAACGTTACAATGAGCGTAACGTAACAATGAGTCATCCTTTTTTGTGCGTGCAGCCGGCGTTCATCGATTGAAGAAGATAGAACCGGTGTGGCTCGCGAAATTTAAATTTTGTTGTGTTTTGTACAATTTGCAGGTCAGTGTCCGGTTATAAGTTGATTAAAACATGCTTCGCGAGTTCTCGAACGATTCCAAGTTTTTTTATTTTAATTTCTTATAACTTGTTACATCACTTGCATTATGCACGTGAGTCCGAAGAATTTGTTCTTTTACCTTATAATTATACACACTTACACGAGTACACTTAATTCAATTATGTTATTTGTAATATCAATTATTCACGTTGAAGCAGTTGACTGAGACCTTAATTGTTTCATGTTATTAAATAAAATAATTAATATTTTCTTAAGAATAGCGATTTGAATTTTCCAATTCATCATCATGATTCAGCAAGAACAGATAGTTTACCACGTGCTTGTTCGTTTTGTAGTATTTTATACTGGTTGACAAGCTTTTGCCTATGATTTTCAATTAAATTTAATTTAATTTTATTTATTTATTTCAGATAAATGACATAATCCATCTGTTTTTCCGCCACAGGTGTTATTTTCGTGGATTTCACGGTCGCTGGCAATGAAGATGAGGTCAAAATGAAAATCCAGGATGGTGCCGGGGAAATTTTTCTGTTTTTTCTTCATAGGTGTAGTTTTCGTAGCTTTCCGGGTCGCTGATAAATGAGAATTTTCTTCGGCGCCATATTGGATTTTCTTTTGACATCATTTTCTTGGTCGAAATATTGAAATTTAAAATACACAATGTCTCAATATCCTCCCCTACGCTACGGCTGGAATTAATTTAAGTTTGTGTTTCTCACATGGGCAGTTTTATGTTGCATGCACCGGAGCGAGCTCTGCGAGTCACTTAGTAATTTTAGACAAAAAGGAAACACATCAAACGTCATTTACAAAGAGGTCCTTGGATAATACATTTTTAACCAAATTCATACTTCATACAACATCGACTTCGACAACCATCCTCACGACATTTTCCTCATTACATACTTTAAATTAATGTTCTCAAGATCTTAGTTTTTATTGTCTTATTTATCAGCACCTACTTCTCCGTCTGGATCCAGTGGCTTCGAGTTTTGCTTCCGCAGGTATAAGAGGTGTCTGTATGGTGTCGGACGTAAAGAATATCTCCATTTCATATATTCCCGTGGGTGTCGTAAGAGGCGATTAAGGGACATGTCGGAGAATGGGCAGCAGCGTTCTCTGAACTTTTGCAACAACCGTACTGCGATCGCCAACCCGCCTGCCAAGCGTGGCGATTGTGGCAAAACCCCCCCTTATGACTTGGGGGAGGCCTATGTCCAGCAGTGGACGTCTTTCAGCTGAAATGATGATGATGAAGAGGTATAAGAGGTACCTGCGATGCGTTAGTGTATAATTTTTCGTCGAGGAATAATTTCGATTGCTATCCTCTCCATTAAGCTTCGACGAGACGCTTCAAGACGCTGGCCAATGTTAGTTGAGTACTTGTGAAGAATGCATAGAGTTATCACATTCTGGGAGGTGCAAAAAGTGTCTTTGAAATTGAGTGCATAAAGGCCCAAGTCATCTAAAGTGAGCTAGACCTTGCATCTAATTGTGGGTTGACGAGCGGTCATAATCTGCCTAGCTTTTCCCAAACCTTATAAGGGTCGGCTGCCAGTCTAACCGGATTCAAAAAAAAAAAAAAATTCAAAATTGTTTATTTCATAATCATTCTTAAAAAACACATTAGTGATTGGAGCCTCCTTGTAAGCAAAAAAAAAATGCCTGTATTAGGAGACTCCGCTCTTTCACAGCTAGTAAAAACATAAACAAAAATAAAAATAGTAAAAAAGAAATAAAATGTGAGTGTGCGTGCATGTGTGTGTGTGTATGTGTGCGTGTGTATGTGTGCGTGTGTGTGTGTGTATGTATGTGGGTGTATGTATGTGTTGAGAGAAGCGAGTGAGTTAATTTATGTGTTGTAATAGTGCCTCAGTGTCTTCATAAGAAAATGGTTTAATCCAATTTGTTATTTTTTTTTTACAACCGTGTGCTTGTTTTGTATATATGTATATCTCTTTGTTTATCCTGTTATATATTTGAGCAGAACGTTTGCGGTATTGTATAGCAGCGAATTTTGTTTTAGTTCGTGGGACTTGAGCAATCAGGTCCTTTCGTCTTTTAGATATGATGTTTGTATCGTAAGGAAGTGTCTTATGTATTTTTAGCACCGTATGTATAATGTAAAGTTTTCTAACCGAGAGCAGACCACTAATCTGATACAGACTGCTGGTAGGGTATCTTATCTTTTTAAAATACATAATTTTAATTAGTGCTCGTTGTCCTCGTTCAACATCAATAAATCTCGATTTTGCCGCACCGCCCCATATGGGGATACAGTAAACCAAAACTGACTGCACAAGTGCCACATAAACTTCATTAAGAAGATTTCTATGAGGGCCTATATTTTTTTTATTTATATTTGTAGGGAGGACATGTCGCAATGTTTTGAATATCCAGCCAAGTTTCCTAACTCTTCCCGTTACGTGCTCAAGGTGAGCGTACCATGATAATTTTTGGTCAATCATGACGCCTAGATATTTAGTCTGAGAGACTTTAGTAATTGCAGGACAAGTACACCTGTTTTTTGAAACTTCATCACAAGAGTGTATTTGGATGCTAAATTCTTCATTTGGTTGCGATCGATTCGAGATGGTAAAGCAGATGTAGTTGGTTTTAATTGTATTTAGTGTGAGAAGGTTATCATTAAGCCAATTAGTGACTTGGACCATGCCCAATTCTGCCTTGAGTTTGACATCGGCCCAGTCATTCCCGGAAAAGACCAAGGCAGTGTCATCAGCGTAAGCAAAAATTTTTGCGCTATTGACTTTTAAGTTACAAAGGTCGTTAATGTACATTAAAAATAAAGTGGGGCCTAGTACGCTCCCTTGGGGCACGCCGAATGAAACGTCTGCATCATCACTAAAACAAGATCCTATCTTAACCCTCTGCTTTCTATTAGACAGGTAATCTTTAAAAAACTTGAGAGGGGTTCCTCTTATTCCGGCTCTTTCCAGTTTGGTCACAAGGGTTGGAACAGAAACGGTGTCAAAAGCCTTTTTCAGATCCAGAAATACCGTCAGGCATTTCTTCCCTGCATCGAGATGCTCAGTAACTAATGAGCTAAGGGCAGCAACTGCATCTTCAGTGGATATTCCCTGTCTAAAACCAAATTGTGTTGATGATATTATTTTAAATTTATTTAAGTAGTTTATTAGTCTCTTATTAGTTAGTTTTTCTATAATCTTAGACAGGGCTTGTAGAACCGAAATCGGTCTGTAGTTATTGACATCGTCTCAAATCAAAATCAAATCAAATCAAATCAAATCCATTTATTTGCCAGAATGTAGGTTTACACGGTGGTGTGATCTTAAAACTAATATTGGCCCCTTTACATTCTACCATTGCATATGGTGTGCAAATATTTAATTTTAACCTTGGCCCTTTTATTATTATACTGAGGTTTTATTATTATCCCTTTTATTATTATACTGAGACATTGGTATTATAATAATTGTAAAAAAAAATAATCATAAAATATACTAACAAATACTCTTCAGCATCAACAAATTAAGATGTCATGCATGCATGTAATTAGAAATAAATTCATTAGTTAATATTGATGTCAAATCTATAGCTATGTCAGTTCAAGTGATAAAGTTCAGTAAAATGTCAGATTTAAATAAATAATTTTACATTAGAATTGATCATGTCATAAATAGTATAAATTCGAACTTCCACCATTATCAGGTATATATCAATTTAGTTATTTTTGTTTCTCTCTCCGCAATCTGTCATGTATTCATTCAGACTATAAAAGCATTTATCTTTTAACCACTGCGTTATCTTTCTTTTAAACATGGTTAACGGTAGATCTTTAAAAGCGTCCGGTAATTTGTTATATACCTTTACAGCATTTATGTACGAGTTCCTCTTATACAATTCGAGCCTGCATTGCGGTACACAGAGCTCATGTTTAAATTTATTTTTATTTCTAGGCGCTACATTTCTTTTGGTTACATCTTTGTGCTTAGTGAAATATTCCGGATGTTGTTGTACAAATAGGCATAATTCTCTAATGTACATACACGGTAATGGCAGAATATTAAACTTTTGAAACAAGGGCTTACAACTATCCATATACCAGGCCCCACAGATTGCCCGTACACATTTTTTTTGCACTATAAACGCTTTTGTAATATCCACCGAATTGCCCCACACCAAGAGACCATAAGCCAGTACGGACGAAACGTATCCGTGATATGCACAAAGAGCAGCTTCTGTCGATACTGTAACTCTTACTCTTTTTATTGCGTAGACAAATCTGTCGAGTTTATCACAAACGTAATCGACGTGTGTTTTCCAGTCGCAATTCTGATCCAACATTATACCCAGAAATTTAGTACTTGCAACTTGTTCGATCCTTGTGTCATTATATTTAATATTTAACTTCAAAGGCTTTCTTTTATGGGTTTGGAATTGGATCATTTTCGTTTTTTCCATATTAATTTTTAAGTTGTTAGTCTGTAACCAGTGTATTATATTGTCTAATGCATTGTTTATGTCTTGTTCGTATGTGTCTGCATTTTCACATTTCACAATGAGGGTTGTGTCATCGGCAAACAAGATTGTGTTATGGCAAGTGATATTTGGGAGATCATTAATATATATGAGGAATAAAAAAGATGCCAACACACAGCCCTGTGGCACTCCAAACTGATTTAGTCGATATTCACTTCTATATGAAACCTTTTTGTTATTGTGTATTTTAGTAATCTCCACACATTGTTTTCTGTCCTTTAGGTAGTCTCTTAACCATTCGTTTGCTTTACCTCTAATTCCATATTTTTCTAGTTTGTGCAAGAGCAATTTGTGGTCTACAAAATCGAAAGCCTTACTCATATCTAGGAAAATTGCCGCAATTGGTACACCATCATTTATAGCCTGGGTGACGATTTTGATCAAATTGAAACATGCCAATGTAGTTGTACTATTCGGTCTAAATCCAAATTGCTCATCTTTAAGTATCCCAAGACTTGTTGCAAAGTCTTGAAGCCTTTTCAGCATTATTTTCTCAAAGATTTTTGAGATTATCGGTATAAGCGTCACTGGCCTATAATTATTCATGTCAGTTTTTTCTCCTTTTTTAAAAAGTGGCTTAACTACTGACTTTTTCAATATGTTTGGAAAGGTACCTTCTTCAAATGATAAGTTTATTAAATAACACAGCGGTTGACATAAATATGGTGCGCATAATTTAATCACATTGGTTGTTATGTCATCTACTCCTGCTGCGTTTGTGTTATTAAGATTCTTGATTGTTCGAAATATTTCCATCGCATCAGCAGGTTTGAGGAATATTGTCTGTTCGCTATTAGCCTCGAGAGTTTTGTTTATTTCGGCTATATCATATTTAAAATTCTTGCTATTTGTCAATTGTATATAAAAGTCGTTAAATTTGTCACTTATCTCTTTCGGGTCTTCATATGTCTGCTTCTTGCTGATTATTCTATCAATTTGTGTTATCGTATTACTGTCACTAATGTTTTCATTAATCACTGCCCACGTGGCTTTACATTTATTTTTATTGGTGTCGATGTATTTCTTACTTTGTAGTTGTCTCGATTTATAAATGCACTTTTTGAGTATTAAGCTGTATGATTTATACTGTTTATTTGATTTCTTTTTGTTTGTTTTATTATGTTGTTGGTTGAGATAGAGAATCCGTTTTTTTATACAAGATCTTCTTATGCCCTTCGTCAGCCATTTAACGTTCCCTTTTTTATTTGATTTCTTTAATGTGTTTATTGGGAAACACAGATTGAAAAATAATTTAACTAGATCATGAAATTCAGTAAACGCTGCTTGCAAGTTTTTTTTTTCGTATACTTCTGTGAAGGTAAGAGCTGACATACAGTTATAGAACTTATCCATGTTTTCTCTACTATAATCTCTGACTTTCTCATACCAGCTGTGTATTACAGCTGATTTAGTAGTTCTCAGAGATAGCGTTTGCCCTGTTTCGTGGTCGGACAAGGCAAGGTGATGCACCTCCGCTTTCACTTGCTTGATGTTGCTAGCAAACTGATCAAGACACGACAACTGTCTCGTTGGTATTTTGATATGCAATTCGATTTTAAAATTTTTAAACAGACTCTTTAACGCTTCGCTACTCTTGGTTGGCTTTAAGATGTCCAGGTTCCAGTCACCACAAAGAATAATTTTTCTATGTTTCTTCGTAAGGCTGGCTAGTAACTGTTCAAGTTTCTCAAGAAATATTCGTGGGTTACTATTAGGAGTTCTATATAAAACAATAATCATAATTTTATTTATTTCTACGCCACACCATTCAAAATTAAATTTACATGCCAGGTCATTAATATTATTGACAGCTTTATATTTTATATTATTATTTATCAGTATGCATACCCCTCCTCGTTTCGAGTCACGTGAATATGATGCCACTAATTTATAACCAGAAATTTTCAAAAGTGTTTCTGTACCTTTTTTCATGAACGTTTCAGTTAAACACACCACATCTATTCTTGCACCATTTTGCGACAGCTCTTGGATTGCACACGTTAATTCTTCGGTTTTATTTATAGCGCCGGCAATGTTCTGGTGAAATATTCTAAAATTAAAATCCGAATTAGGGGCGAAAACAATTATTTGCTTGTGCTGGCAACAGTGTATCATATTGTGCACCTACACACGGTGTAACTTTTTTAAAATAATAAGGTATGGTTCCCTTCTTGTGAGTTCCGGTGGTAATCACCTCTAATTTACTCAAAACGGCAGTACAATTATCCTTACCCCCTGGATGTATATTTTTAAACGACTTAAAGTAAAATGGAATCTCTGTCCCCTCCCTTGTGTACTGGTGTAATAATAGATTTTTTCAATGGGTCTGGGAAAATGCCATTTTTGAAACAAAGGTTAGCCAGATGGGCAATGATGGGAACCACCTCTTTGCAAACATATTTTAAAAAACTTGTAGATATACTGTCCCATCCTGGGGAACTGGTCGATTTTAAGCTCATCAAAATTCTTTCAACTTCTATTGTGTCCGTGTCCAAAAGCACAAAGGAATTAGTTTGCGCAGGGGAAATGTTAGGTCGATCAGAGGGCATGTCACTAGTCTTGGGATGAATTTGCTCAGCTAATTCTTTTCCAATTTTCGCAAAGTAATCATTTACGAAGTTAACTGATTCCATTGGAGACGGTTTGATACTTAGCAAAGCTGCACTTTGGCTGTTTACTTTATTTGAATAGGTGATTGATTTTATATTTTTCCAGAGTAACTTAGAGTTTTTGATTGATTTAGTGAGTAATTCTCTTTCATATTTTCTTTTTATTTTTTTGATGAGTTTATTACAATGATTTCTGTATCGACAGTATGTGATTTTTAATATTGCATTATACGGATCAGACCGAGAGTTTTTTTGAAGTTTATTGCGTTGTTTAATACAGCGTAGTATTCCTGAGGTGATCCAGGGTTTGATTATACGTTTACTGTTATTGTAGTATTATTTTTAATAGTATCAGTCAGTTTCTGTATGAGTAGATCAGTAACTAGATTTGGATCATGGCAAAATAACAACTCAGCAAGATTTTTTTCCTTTAAATATTTTAGTGCTTGTTCAAAATTTATAGTAGTAGCAGTTTTATTTATTACTTCTTTATTTTTTATTTTAGAAAGAGATAAGAATGTAGTGTAGTGGTCAGTAATTGTAGTCTGTAAGATAGCAATTGATGCAGATATCATTTTTTTATGAATTCGCATCATGAAATGGTCTAGGCAATTCAGCTCTCTGGTGGGTAAGGTATGACCAGGTAATATACCATAGGACGACAACATGTTAAGGTAGCTATTTCGATTTTTTCGTTCATGAGCCAATTCAACGACTTTGGGCCTAATATTAATATTTATGTCCCCCGCTATTAGTACATTTTTCTGCGAAACCAATGAATCTAAGTGTGAGCTAAGTGAATCTAAAAAAATATCAGGATTTGTATTTGACGGGGAACGATAAATACACAAGACAGTATAATTAAGTATATCCAGTTGGAGACAAGACGCCTCAGACAGTTTTATTTCTTGAACATGTGATTTTAGCGAGTTTTTTATATAAACCACTACCCCATCATTCTGGTTCAAGTGCCGTGTTGTTACGTAAGAGTGATAATTTCTAAGTTGTGGTATGGGTTTATTTTTATTTAATCTGCATTCCGTTAATATTATTACATCGGTTTCGAACTTAAAAGTAGATAACATAACTACAAAATCATCAAAGTTGGCGTATATGCTCCTTATGTTTTGTGAGAAAATAGTCAAATCATTTTTACTTACGTAAATATGTTCAGTAAGATTCGAACAATCGCATTCAACTGAGGTCGCAATTTCAAGTTTGTCTATCTCATTGACCGTTAGTAAGGTGTCAGTCATTAGAGTTATTTATTAATAGAATGATAATCACTGCAAGGCACTCGTAAATAACTCTGCAAAGCCTACTGAGGTTGAAGTATGTTAGAGGACAACGATACGGTTTTATTTTTTGTAATAACATGCATGATAGCTTAAAACTTTGTATTTTTATATGTTTGGATGTAATTATTTGTGATAACTGGGTATCAAAGCTGCGTGAGTTGCATAAGTGACGGATTTTTCTGTAATCTATGTTCGTATTTTGAGAGGTAGGGTAAGTATGTTTGTTGATACGTATCCGAATTATTGTAAAGGTGTGGGACGTGTGTGATGAATGTGTACATAGTTTAATAATAGGTCTTTACCTATGAAATTGCCGTATTGCAGTACAGACTTTTTCAAACAAAAAAAAGTTTTGATTGGCTATGAGTTCTAAATTCAAATTAATTTTGTTTTAAAAATATGACATTCTATTTACAAAATCAGTCTTTTGTTTATTGATTAGCGTTGTATTTTCATTACATTTCAACATTTTTCCTCATAATGGATACTTTGAAATTTCGTGTAATTATGGAATATGAGTTCCGTCGTGGCACCAACGCGGCACAAACGACCCGTAACATCAACGACGTTTACGGAGAGAACTGTACAAACGAACGCACAACCCGTTATTGGTTTGCTCGGTTCCGTTCTGGGAATTTTGACTTGAAAAATGAACCTCATAGTCGTCCGGAAACTTTGGTCAACAATGATGAATTAAAGGTGATTGTTGAAGCTGATGAAACTCAATCTACAGCTGAGCTGGCAGCAGCTTTTGATGTTAGCATTAAAACAATATTGGTCCATTTGCGACAGATTGGCAAGATAAAAAAGCTTGATAGATGGGTGCCCCACGAACTTAACGATCGCCAGCGCAACGTACGCGTCCAGACTTGCCTTGCGCTGCTTAACAGGCACAGAAATGAAGGAATTTTGAACCGAATTGTTACGTGCGACGAAAAATGGATTCTTTTTGACAATCGAAAGCGCTCAGCAAGTTGGTTAGATCCTGGTTCGGTACCAAAGCAATGTGCAAAACGAAAAATGACCCCTAGAAAGGTGATGGTCACAGTTTGGTGGTCTAGTGCTGGTGTGATTCATCATAGCTTTTTACAAAACGGCGAGAGTATTACTGCAGATGTGTACATTGAAGAACTGACCACAATGATGGCGAAACTCGCACGTCTGCAACCAGTTTTGGTCAATCGGTCGTCTCCACTGCTACTTCACGACAACGCGCGGCCCCATACTGCACAACAGACCGTCTCTAAGCTGCATGAGTTGGGTTTGGAAGCTCTCCCTCATCCGCCATACTCACCAGATCTTGCGCCTTCCGACTATTACTTTTTCCAAAATTTGGACAACTTTTTAGCGGGAAAAAAATTCAATTCCCGAGAGGCAGTACAAAACGCCTTTGAAGAGTTTGTTGTCTCCCGTCCAGCTGATTTTTTCAAGAAGGGCATCCATAAACTGCCACAGCGTTGGCAAAGATGCATTGATTGCAGGGGTGATTACTTTGAATAAAAGAAATAAATAAGTTCGAAAAAAAAAATACTTTAACTTTTTCAAACAAAACGGCAATTTCATAGGTAAAGACCTAATATTTATAATCGGTAAGTGTGGTTTGTAAAGACTGAGTGCATGTAAATTTATGGTGATATTGAAATGTGTTAACGGGTTAGAGTGGAGACTGTGTGTGTGAGGGTATGAGAAAGTCTTTAAGTATACAATATAAACAAAAAGGTACCTTATTACTACGTCCTTGGGACTATAATTACACGGCGTCAGACAAAGCCGCACAAAAATAAAAATCGGAGGGTATTTCACTATGATGAACACTATGAATATCAATAGGAATGACGTTATGACGGTTATATAAATAACTTGTTGGCAAAAAGAAAGAACGGTAAAGAGTCACATTTTCACTATTAGTTGATGAATTTGTTCTTCGGTTCTGATAGCTATTGTCGGTGCAAGGTCATTTTTCTTTACATAGACTTTTCCATACGCAGTCCAGCAGTATTTATAAGCACCCGACTTTGTTAGGTCACGGGCAAGAAAATGCAGGCGAGATCCCTTTGGGGTGAGATGCTCAGACAAGAAGATGGGTGAATCTTGTTGTGTTTTAAAGCCGAGATTCTTGCAGCAAAGCTTGGACTTATGTTTTATGTTGAAGCTCCTACCCATTCTCATAATCTCATTCTTTAAGAGAGTTGATCCGGTTTCAACAACAATGGGCATCTTTTGGCTTTCATTGTTTTTTCCACGCACTCTGTAGACATCTTTAATGTCATACTTGGTTATGGAACAGTTTATATTCTGTGAAAGGCTCATGACCATATCTATAAGATCTTGCTTAGACTCATTTGTAATTTTTGGAACATTTTTAATAACGAAATTGGATTTACGACTTCCTGTTTCTATTTCTTCAAGTTTATTCTCCAAAAGTGTGACATACTTTTTGTCTTCCTTCGACTGGTTTTCTAACTGAGATATTTTCTTTTCTAGTTCTTGATTTTGTGACATAAGGTTGATTATCGTGTTTTCTATGTTAATATTGGATTGTTGTATTTCTTTTAGTGTTGTCGAGACTTGCTGTATCTCATTTTTTTGACTTGCCAGGAACAGTACCATCATTTCTTTTATTTCTTTTTTGAATTCATCTAACTGCTCACAAAATGAAAAATCTTCATGACTTCTTTTAGCCCTCAGATATACATAATTAGGCGGCGTTTTGTTGTCATCGTTTCCCACAAGGTCAATCTCCGATTCTGAGTGAGATTTATCCATTGGCGAAGCTGGCGTTATTAGAAGCTTCGGAGCGGAATCCAGTCTTCTCTTTACGTCACACAGTGAGTAGCTTTACGGCGCGCGCGGCGGTGTGACGTCAGTGCAGAGCGATGACGTCTAGTGGCGGACCTCCGATGGCAGTGCGGGAGCAGGATAGCAATTATGACGAAAGTCTCTTTCCCTCGCGACGCGCGGGTGGGAAGGGGCGCACCTCCGCAACACCAGAGACACAATAATTAGTGTAGGCAATAGTATCTAATTGCACACTAGTATTAAGCACTATTGTCGTATGAACTCGTTTACGGAGAATAATTTATGTTGAGCAGCAGCGAGACACACGTCTGTTCTCAATGCAGGTTTGGACGAAAAAGGAAGACGGATGCAGCTGAATACTAGTATTTAACATTGAGCGAATGTCTAACTGGCCTCCACAACCTAGTCAGTACTGGGTAATACGATACTCTTTGGTACGACTGCTTGTCAGACTTTCGGGCCACTGACTGCCTCTATAGACTGTCAAAGACATATTCGACAGTCGAGACCACGTTCTTGCCAAACGCTATTTTACCTTGAAAATCCAACCGTACGGCTGTCAGCTGCCGGCTGTATTTTGCCTCGAGAGTTGACGATTAGTCCTGTATTAACACGTAAACGCAAATCAAAATCTATTATCCAGATCAATTTCGTTTAATTTTACCGTCACTTACACCTAAATATTTCCTTAACAAAAACTTATAGACTACACGAAGTGCTAGTAGGATGAGGGTAACGGCTATCAACAACGCTGCTAGTAATGTTAGAACTAGGTCAAGTTCTAGGTACTGGCTCCACGTGATGTTGGCGCTGGGTGAGCGCAGGTGCTTGGCGCCCCCGTGGCGTAGCACATACTCCGTCCACCACACGGCGCGCTCCAGCGGGCTCTGTGGCGCGTCTTGTATTATACTGCGGTAACGCTCTATGTTGCGACGGTAGCTGCAAGTGAGAAGGTGCATTTATAACATAACCTTTACTGTAGGTAAATTTTGCATCGGTAGTGTCCAGAACTATAACTTGCAACGCAATAAATATTAAATAACACGGATTTAGCGGTGTTATCTTTACTATCCAAATGAAAATGTGACAGTTTGGATGGTTTAATATTATCGTATTAACCAATATTACTTCAAACATAAGCAAATTTCACAAACCTGTTATCATCAATGGTCGTAGCAATTGCTTTCTTCAAATTATCCTCAGTCAGTGTTTCCATGTCGAGTCTGACACCAATCTTGTGGAACTCGTATCTCTCCACATTGAACCACTGGTCACCTAGCATCGGCATGCCGATGAGCGGTACTCCCGCGGTGATAGCCTCGTCCGTTGATTGCAGTCCTCCTTGTGTTATGAACACCTTGATTTTGGGATGCTCTAAAAATAATAATACGCCTATAATCCCTGAAGGGTTAGACAGAGGTGTACTTAATAGCACACCCACATTTCGCCAGTTATGTTAAAACCATAGGTAACCCATTACATTAACCGCCCAGATCCGGACTCTGCCGTGGTTGCCTACTGAATTCCTGATGGAAAAACTCAATAAGACTGCCCGAAAAATCGAAACCAAGAGCATTATACCAACAAAGCAGTCCAAATTAACTGTTAAATCGTAACACTTACTTAACAATTTTATGGAGTCTTTCCCGGTAAACCGCCTATCTCTATCTAAGCATTTGCAAACGGCAAACACTAAGTTTATAAAAATAAAACAACTCACTTAATAGATCTGACTGCGGTAACCACTTGGATATCCGGATGTTGTCAGTTCGTCCAGGCAGTTCATCTTTGTTCCACTTCCATAGAACATCGTAAGGCAGCTGAGAGAACACCCGCACTAGTGTCTGTATTTTCTCCGGCGGTAAGAGAGAGGGATCCACATTCGTACCGAAGCTTATGTATATCACACCATGTTTAGACGAGTCCAAGTATGACTTCAGATCCTGAAACATACATATTGGTTGACTTCAACAAAACTTGATATTTTTGCTTGTTGTATTATAAAGCACAATATTTTCGATTTCTATACGCACCTTTGGTAGTTCTTTAGTTGGTTTTTGGTGTAAGCCACTCATGTAGACCACAGATGGAGGAACAGGTCGGATGCCTTCGAACATGGGATGTATGTTCAGGAATAACATATCCACGTTATTCATCAATTCTGGAATCGTAGGAACGTCTGGTCCAAAATGCTTTTGTAAAATGGGATATCCTAATATCACGTGAATGTCAAATATTAATTGTTCTGTCTTGTAGTTATAATATAGTTCTGTCAACTTCTGCCACATAGTGAGATTATTTAATTTTCGACGGATACTAGTTGGGTACAGCACCGGATGTGTAGGAGCACCCACTCCTTCATAATTTAAGTAAACGGCGCCAAACGAACTGACTTGAATCACTGGTACCTTATGAATATGAGAAAATGCCAGAAGAGGTGATAAAAAAGCTTCTAACAAAAGTATATCAAACTTTTTTTGCTTGCCGTTGATTAAAGTTTGTATCTTTCCATCTTCAAGTTGCTTGTCAAACACTTTCATCATTGCTTGTGCCATTGTGTTCATCGATGCTAAAATATCATCTTGGTCAACGCCCCTGTGTTCTTTCATTACTTCTTCTCTCCATATTCCGTAAGATATGTCGTGGACGTCTATTTCTGTCAAGTTTGGAGGCGCTCCTCCTTTCGGGAAGGCAGGATCTGTAGTGACGACTGTGACCTCGTGACCTCGACTGGCCAGCGCCTCCGTCAGAGGGCGGAACACAACTTGATGACTGATGGATGGCGTTGGGAAGTAAGCTAGTATCCTCGCAGCGTCGATTTTACTTATAAATATAATATAAGCAGTCACTATGTGCCACAACGATACCGACATGTTGGTTGATTCTGGAGAAACTAATACACAATAACCACTTGATTGACTTAAATATAAGAAACAAGATATAATTTTAACTCATCACCATGACCAAGCGTTAGATAATTTAGATAAAAAATATGGGTATAGATAACATACACACATCAAAAGTGTCTAGGGATCAACATATATTTTTGCAATAACTTTTCTCCTGATTGATATTGACCTCTATGTCCCAGCAAACTTAAACGCTAATATAAAAAAAATAAATTTCTAAATCGTTCTGTCAAAATTTACCTCTATGGTCAACTAGTAGTCGATTCAAACAAAATTAATCGTTAGTAATACTAAACGGCACAACATTATTAAAAAAAATATAGAAACTCGTCTATGTCGAATGTCAAACGCAATGGCAACCCGTGTTATTATGTTCGGAAAAGTGTTGTTTTTGTGAGATATACGTTGTAAAACTTTGGTAAGTAAATGTATAGTATGTTATAAGTGTATAATGCAACTTTTTAGATAGTCATTTGCTTGAAAAAATAACAAAAAATTATGATTTGAGCCAACAAAAAATCCTTTGTTGTGAAGTTTGTTAGTCGAAATAAAAAAAAAATATTTGACTCTTGAACCATGTAAAATGGTCTTGGAAACAATAGTAGCAAAGAAAAAATAGTGATAATTCATTATTTCATGTATTCGAGGCATATCTATTCATATTTATTGATATTACAAGTATTTTCATGCTTTGAACAGCGCAATTCTCAAATGGCCGATTCTAACAAGAAGTTTGAGTTAGGATCTTATAAGAATAATGTATGTAGGACTCCTAAAAAACACTGTCATTGGATTACTTGTATATTTGTGATGTTAGATATAAATTTTCGTGTAAATTGAATGAGTAGTTTTACCATACAAAAATAAGCAACGAAAACAGACGTATTTGCTGCGACCTCTCTCATATCTATGGGATATGTATAATTCTCAAGTAGTTCTAAAAGAGTTGGTTATTATGAATAAATGGCCCCGTTCATCACGAACCCGACACTGTTTACCGTTTAAGATTAGAGCTAATATAACTCGAGTTATAAGTGTTTATCTTTACGATATCGGATGACTCACGCAATGGCGTAATCAAGGGGCCCCCGAAGGGTTTCACGCGGGGTTTTACTGTTACGCGCGAAAGGACAGTGAGGTTAATTAAAATTTTCTTTAAGGATTCATCAAATAAAGTGTTTTCGTTTGTCACATTAACGATAAACCAAGTCACCTTTGCATTAATAAAGAAATTTGCCATTTTCTAATAAAGGGATTTTTGACATTTGAACCACTAACATTAAAGTTCGAAAAAAAGACTGAAATAACAGTTTTCTTTAAAATTTTATTGGGTAACTTAAACAATTAATAATCCGTGTTTCTACCGCAAACACTAACAATACAAGAACATCGGTTTGGCATACTCAAAATGAGTTCATCCAAATCACGCTCAACGGCGGATCCAGGGGTTGGGTCATGGGGGTCATGACCCCCCCCTGAGCTGGTCCCAGGCCTTAGGTGGACCACTAATTGAACATAATGATTTTATTTATATATTTTGCCACCATACAGATTTTATGTAACTACATACCTTGGATAATTAATTAATTTAACCGGACTGGCACTTCTCCACGTTCAAAAAAAGTACCCATTGGCGTAAATGACGTAATAACGCGTTTCGGGAGAAGACGTAAAAGAAAAATTTATTTTGTTATTTAAATACATGGTGTTTGGTGCATCGTGTGCCAAATTGAAATGATCGACTGGGCCCGGGTCATCTGCTATCCTTTCAGACCCCTTAACAATTCTCATGCACTGTGGATACTTCTTCATTGACTTTTAATTGTTTTGTTAAAAAATACCCAAATTTTACATTCAAATACAAATTAAAAAAAAAGTATAAGTCGCACACGCTGAATTTTAATTTTATTTAGATGTGTATTGTATTCCAGTACTTATAAATTCAAAATTAGTGACATTAGCCATCTAGTTTATTTTTAATTTACTCGGAAAGTTTCGGACTTTAATTAAAGCTGTCCATGCTACACCTATTTACATGGCTATGAAAAAAAAAACAAAAGCGACCGGGATCTTCCAACTCCCTCAAAAATTCTCTAGCTTACCCCAATAAATAATGATACCTGAAAAACTTATTAAATCTGTTGGGGGGAAGGGCGGTTCAACAAATAAAAAAAAATGCATTTTTAACATTTATTTTTCCGGCCATGCAATAGGGCCATTGATTGACTTAAATATAAGAAACAAGATATAATTTTAACTCATCACCATGACCAAGCGTTAGATAATTTAGATAAAAAATATGGGTATAGATAACATACACACATCAAAAGTGTCTAGGGATCAACATATATTTTTGCAATAACTTTTCTCCTGATTGATATTAATTAAAATTTTCTTTAAGGATTCATCAAATAAAGTGTTTTCGTTTGTCACAGTAACGATAAACCAAGTCACCTTTGCATTAATAAAGAAATTTGCCATTTTCTAATAAAGGGATTTTTGACATTTGAACCACTAACATTAAAGTTCGAAAAAAAGACTGAAATAACAGTTTTCTTTAAAATTTTATTCATCATCATCATCATCATTTCAGCCCAAAAGACGTCCACTGCTGGACATAGGCCTCCCCCAAGTGTCGCCACATTTACATTTTGGGGGGTTTTGCCATAATCGCCACGCTTGGCAGGCGGGTTGGCGATCGCAGTACGGTTGTTACAAAATCACAGAGAACGCTGCTGCCCTTTCCCTGGAAAGTCCCTTAGTCGCCTCTTACGACACCCACGGGAAGATATGGGATGGTGCTATTCTTTACGATGGGATGGTGCTATTCTTTACGAAAATTTTATTGGGTAACTTAAACAATTAATAATCCGTGTTTCTACCGCGAACACTATCAACACAAGAACATCGGTTTGGCATACTCAAAATGAGTTCATCCAAATCACGCTCAACGGCGGATCCAGGGGTTGGGTCATGGGGGTCATGACCCCCCCCTGAGCTGGTCCCAGGCCTTAGGTGGACCACTAATTGAACATAATGATTTTATTTATATATTTTGCCACCATACAGATTTTATGTAACTACATACCTTGGATAATTAATTAATTTAACCGGACTGGCACTTCTCCACGTTCAAAAAAAGTACCCATTGGCGTAAATGACGTAATAACGCGTTTCGGGAGAAGACGTAAAAGAAAAATTTATTTTGTTATTTAAATACATGGTGTTTGGTGCATCGTGTGCCAAATTGAAATGATCGACTGGGCCCGGGTCATCTGCTATCCTTTCAGACCCCTTAACAATTCTCATGCACTGTGGATACTTCTTCATTGACTTTTAATTGTTTTGTTAAAAAATACCCAAATTTTACATTCAAATACAAATTAAAAAAAAAAGTATAAGTCGCACACGCTGAATTTTAATTTTATTTAGATGTGTATTGTATTCCAGTACTTTTAAATTCAAAATTAGTGACATTAGCCATCTAGTTTATTTTTAATTTACTCGGAAAGTTTCGGACTTTAATTAAAGCTGTCCATGCTACAGCTATTTACATGGCTATAAAAAAAAAAACAAAAGCGACCGGGATCTTCCAACTCCCTCAAAAATTCTCTAGCTTACCCCAATAAATAATGATACCTGAAAAACTTATTAAATCTGTTGGGGGGAAGGGCGGTTCAACAAATAAAAAAAAATGCATTTTTAACATTTATTTTTCCGGCCATGCAATAGGGCCATCGCGACCAATCCACGCATTTGGGGAACACATCGTCACACAATGATTAAATAAATGTTAAAAATGCATTTTTTTATCCTTCTCGCCAACAGATTTAATAAGTTTTTCAGGTATCATTTAAGCATAAATATTTTTTTTAATCATAATTTTGAATTTAATATTTTGTGACTCGATTCACAACTCTAGCGAATTCACAAAGTTATAAAAAGATTTTTATGGCATGTGGCACATCTCTAGCAAGAGGATAGACTATAGAGTTTTTGAGGGAGTTGGAAGATCCCGGTCGCTCTTGGTTTTTATAAAGCCATGTAAATAGCTGTAACATGGACAGCTTTAATTGAAGTCCGAAACTTTGCGAATAAATTAAAAAAAAACTAGATGGCTAATGTCACAAATTTTTGTATTTGAATGTACAATATAAATTTGTATTTGAATGTACAATTTGGGTATTTTTTAAATAAAACAATAAATAAAGTCGATGAAAAAGATCCACAGGGCATGACAATCGTTTAGCGGTCTGAAAGGATAGCAGATGACCTCCCCAGTAGACCATTTCAATTTGGCACACGATGCACCAAACATCCTGTAGGATATGTATTTTATCTGTTTCTATTTTGTTTGTTGGAAACCCTTGTCGTACGACGTCTTCACTTTTGCTGAGTTTTGCGTCATACCCCTCGACATACCTCTAGCTGTTATGACAAATCATTCACCATGGTTATGGAATATAAATAGGCTGCCTTATTCCGTGCGTGATAGTGCTTCTCTGGATGTCTTCAAGAGAAGATGGCAATATGTATGTGTATATGTACAAGTTATTATGTGTTAAGTCAATAAAGAATAAATATTTTTAAGTACAGTACTCACGTACATTAATAAAATACCTACTTTTTACTTGTATCTATTGTTATCAAAATTAAATTAAAGTTCTTGACTGGACCACGACTATGTGACCCCCTCCTGGCGCCAAAGCTGGATCCGCCCTTGATCACGCTGTGGAATGGCCGCCCATGTTCGTTGCAACAACTAAAAAAGGTCTTCTTGCGACTGGATACCCTCCATATTCGGCAGAGCTCTTCTCTGTAGCATATCCCATGCATGCTCAATCGGGTTCAAGTCTGGCGACTGAGCAGGCCAGGGCAGGACATTGATGTTAGCTGCGGCGAGAGTCTGTCTTACAACTCTTGCGGTGTGCGGTCGTGCATTATCATGCATTAACTGAAATAAGGGACCGATTTGCACTTGTAGAGGAACGATGACGTCTGATACAATCGTCTCAGCATAAATTTGAGCGTTGAGGTTGCCTCTGATCCAAATCAACTCAGTTCTTCCGCCGATCCAAATACCCGCCCATACCATGATGGTTCCACCACTATAAGGATGGACTTCCTGGCAGGATTTTAATCGCTGTTGGCGTCCAGGGGTTCTCCAGTGTCGTATACGTCTTGTATCCGGTCTCTTCCCAAAACGAGACTCATCAGAAAAGCACACGAAACGCCATTGTTCTTCTGCCCAATTTCTGTGTTCAAGAGCCCATTGATATCGAATCCTACGATTGTGCATTGCTATAGGTGGTACCCGTAGCGGTCTTCGGGAATGAAGGTTCACTTCATGCAAGCGGTTTCTGACTGTTTGGTCGCTAATTAAGTTCCCTGAAGAGTGATGAAGCCTCACGGCTAACATCATGGCGGTTATTGTTGGAGCTCTTCGAGTTAAGATTTGAATGTATCGGTCTTGTCTCCGTGTGGTGCAGCGATACCGTCCTCCATGGCGCTCAGCCACGGTACCAGTGCTTCGGTAACGTGTCCAAAGTCGACTGATAACACTCTGACTTGTATTCAGAGCTAAAGCCACAGTACGTTGCCGGGAACCAGCTTCTATCATTCCCACGGCTCTGAGCATTTCTTCCCTGCTTAAATGACGTCGCCGCTCCATAATAACGTTGGTTTTAATCAGTAGTAGGGAAACAGTAGCACTAATAATGTCTTCAATGCGTTGTATGTTTTTATAGGGAAAATATTGACAGCTGATTTTCATCTTTTACTCGAATTTGATTCACAGTTCCTGATTCAAATTATGAAATGCGCCAAAAAGGATCCATATAAATTTATAAAATCATAAATTTATTACAAAGCCACATCTCAATCTCAAGAAATCCGCATAAAAATGCTTGATCCCTAGACACTTTTGATGTGTGTAGTTATTAAATAAAAACTTATCAGTTTTTGCCGTCACATTATGAATTAGTTTTGATTTTTTCGACGCTAGCGTCGCGTCGACTGCTTCTATGCGACGATGTTCCTGCTGCGTAGGATGCGAGGCAGCTCCAACAGCGTGCTGATGGTGATAACCGAGAGGTTCAAATTTCCATACATAAGACACTGCAGTGTTTTGCACGTGACTTTAACAGTCGTCGGCTATTTATATAACTGTGTCAATTATTGTACACATTAAATGAATATCAAGATGGCAATCATAAAATATCGTAATAGTTTTGGGTGTGCCGATTCTGAAAACTGAAATTCTTTTCCAAAAACTAAGTTGGCGACGGCAACAATAAAATATATATTGACAAGGATATATTGTTGTAGTAAATACACTCATAACAGTAGATCCGTATCCGTGTTGCCAGTTCCAGCAAAGTGTTTAAAAAGTTTTAAAAAATCTCAAGGTTGTCTGGAAGATATCGCTGTCAGCGGTAAGACCGCCATTGTAACTATAAGATTAGCAATTTGTAAAACCGTTGTGTTACATTTTTGGTGTACAATAAACTTTTATTCTATTAAATTCTCAATTATTTTAACAACAAAAAAAAAAACGGCTATGTGCGAGTCGTACTCACACGCACACAGGGTTCCGTAGCACCAAACAAAGTTATACAAATATTTTGAAGGGTCATTCATATGTTGTATTGTATTACATTCGACAGCAGAAGCGAAATTTGTTTTCCATAGTATGTTAATGAAAATCAAAGTTACTGCTGCAGTCTGATGAAAAAGCCCCACATCTCAAAAACTAAAAAGCTAGTCTTATTCAAACCAACTTACGTTGAAAGTTTTTTTTACGTTCTACAATCCTTTATTTTTCAGAATTTTCCTGCTCTTACTTTGGAAATTAGAGGGGGGGGGGGCACATTTTACCACTTTGGAAGTGTCAAACGATTGACTTTGAGAAAAAATGGTTTTAGGAACCCCAATGTAATTTTTAAAGCTGTCTATCGATAGACAACGTATAGTTCGGGGTGATCGTTTCCTTTGAAAAAGAACCGGCAAGAAACTCTATGGTTACTCTTTTAAAGTTCTTTGGTTTTACAATATTTCTATGTTACAGCGTTAGTACTTAAGTATGGGAAGACATCGTAGGCCCGACAATAAGTCGTCGCTTACTAAGAACAACATAAAAAGTTACCAAGGATCTAGGAATAAGGCCTACAACGTTCACACATTCACTAACAATCGGTAAAAAAAGAGTAAAAAGCTACGGAACCCTAAAAACATTCAAGAGTATGATTTTACCAGAGGTCGTTGTATGGCAGACATACAACTTCAGCCATGCATATAAAAAAGAAGTATATGTTTAATAAGGTGACAACTTTAGTAAACATTATACTTATGCCATAGGAGTCATCCATGAACTCTTTAAGGCATTTGATTGGGTAAATCATAAAACTGCTTTTATAACTTGAGTTTTATTGATTAAGCAAAATTGCTCTCAGTTTAGTGAAATCTTATGTGCAAGTGAGACATAATAGCAAGTTTAAAATATACGGATTACGATGCATTTTGATGAAATTAGTTTCGTTTGAAATGTGTTTGAATCGAGAGTGTTCTTAGCTATGTTTCGAGAAAATCTGCGCAGCCGTTTGAAGATCATCGTCTCTTTTCTACTTGATGCAGGGAAATACTATACAATACTTTCACAGGTCTGGTCGATTCGAAATTTAAAATCTTGTCACTTGTCACCACGGGAATCACCGGAGGGGATTAGAAACCCCCCTCCCCCCTAAAATCTCGGGTTATTTTTATTTATAATTTATCATGTTTCGGTAATTATCGAGAAGAGGTGCAACACCGAGAAAAGTGGAAGGAATGGGGGAGGCCTATGCCCAGGAGTGGGGCAGTCAAGGCTTAGAAAAATAAAATAAGTTAATAAAAATATATAGTTAGATTATAGATAAATAAAGTATTAATCTTAAAAAAAAAAATATAAGTTAGTTAAAAAGCATGAAATAAAAAAATTAAAAACCCCGACGCAAAGACATTACCTTGGACCAAACCTAGCATTAATTTATTTTAGGTTTTTTGTATCGGGGTTTTTTTTATAGATCCATTTATTTTAAAACCAACTGCAAATTACGTTTTTTTTTCTGACAAAACTTTTTTAATTATAATTAGACGTGCCACAAATCTTGACGACGTAAATAACGCCTTACTGCGGGCTCATAATTGGGTAACACTTATAAATTTAGTTTAATACTAAATGGTAAATAAACGAAGTGTAATCGAAGTCATAAAATTGCTTTCCAAATATTAAATGTAGTGATTGTTTGATAGTATTCATAAAGGGGAACCAGTATGTGTCGGTCAACCCGATTTCCTGGTGTTCACGCTCGACATCAGACTCATTGACACAAATTTCTTTTCAGGAAGTGGCTTCATCTTTTTATTTTTCATAGTTCTATTAAAAAAAAGCTTTTATTTTGGCTAAGAGGGTTTTGAATTAAAAAGTGATAGCTCCACCTACCCACTACATGGAAAGGAGAAAGTACCTCTAGTCTCAGGGCGGTTCGAAGTTAGAATTTTGATAAGAACACTTTGTTTTCAGATCAGTTTCGTTTCATTTTAACGTCAATTACACCAAAATAATTCCTTAACACAAACTTATAGACTACACGAAGTGCCAGGAGGATGAGGGTGACGGCTATCAACAACGCTGCGAGTAATGTTAGAACTAGTTCAAGTTCTAGGTACTGGCTCCACGTGATGTTGGCGCTGGGTGAGCGCAGGTGCTTGGCGCCGCCGTGGCGCAGCACATACTCCGTCCACCACACGGCGCGCTCCAGCGGGCTCTGTGGCGCGTCTTGTATCAAACTGCGGTAACGTTCCATGTTGCGACGGTAGCTGCAATTGAAAGATACAAGCATAAACCTGTTGATATTTTTAATGTCGTCACTTGTCGTCGCGAGACTATCATTCGGTACTGTCTGGTTGTTATTGTGATAAGCACTTTTGTTATCTAAGAATTAGCGCTCATACATTTTATTTTTACAACAATGACATAATAAGGAAAATCAAATTATATTCCACGGACCTGTCATCTTCTACTGTTTTTTTAATTGCATCCTTCAAATTTTCTTCTGTTAGCGAGTCAATTTCAAGTTTAACTCCAATCTTGTGGAACTCGTATCTCTCCACATTGAAAAACTGGTCACCTAACATCGGCATGCCGATGAGTGGTACTCCTGCGGTGATAGCCTCGTCCGTTGATTGTAGTCCTCCTTGTGTTATGAACACCTTGATTTTGGGATGCTCTACAACAAATTACAAATTAAACATAAAAAAAATACTTTGAATTTCTTTGAAACAAAATTATGATTAAGTTTTTTTTTTTTAAATAAAAAAACCACTGCCGAAAAAATAGAAATCTCACTGAGTAGATCTGACTGCGGCAACCACTTGGATATCCGGATGTTGTCAGTTCGTCCAGGCAGTTCATCTTTGTTCCACTTCCACAGAACATCGTAAGGCAGCTGAGAGAACACCCGCACTAGTGTCTGTATTTTCTCCGGCGGTAACAGAGAGGGATCCACATTCGTACCGAAGCTTATGTATATCACGCCATGTTTTGACGAGTCCAAGTATGACTTGAGATCCTGAAACATACATGTTGGTGAATTTTACTATGAAAACTTGATACCTATTTTACCTGTTTTCTTCACTTACCTGTGGCAGTTCCTTTGTGGGGTTTTGGTGTATTCCACCGATGTGAATGACGGATGGAGGAACAGGTCGGATTCCTTCAAACATAGGATGTATATTCAGGAACAACATGTCAACGTTGTTTATTAATTCCGAAACTGGAGGTATGTCTGGTCCAAAGTGTTCTTTTAGCATCTTATTTCCCAAGTTCTGGGAAGCATCCCATACTATTTTTTCTGCATTGTAGTGATAATATAATTCTGTTACTTTCTCCCACATCGTCAAATTAGTCAATCTTCGACGAAAATTAGTAGTATACAGCAACGGATGTGCAGGAGCGCCCATTGATTCGTAATTTGGATAAGTGGCCCCAAACGAACTGATTTGGATCACTGGTGCCTTGTAAATATGAGAAAATGCCAGAAGCGGTGGCATCAGAGCTTCAAACAAAAGCAAATCGAATTTTCTGTGCTCGTCTTTAATTAAAGCCTGTATTCTGTCATCTCTCAGTTGATTTTCTAACACTTTCGTACCTGCTTGCAAAATTGATTTCAGTTGTGTTAAAATGTTGTTTTCTTTGGTGCCCCTTTGTTGTTTTATTACTTCTGCTATCCAGCTTTCATAAGATATGTCGTGGACGTCTATTTCTATCAGGTTTGGAGGCGTTCCTCCTTTCGGGAAGGCAGGATCTGCAGTGATGACGAGGACTTCGTGTCCTCGACTGGCTAGCGCCTGCGTCAGAGGACGGAACACTACTTGATGACTGATTGATGGCGCTGGGAAATAAGCTAGAATCCTTGCCGATTCAATTTGACTTATAACCAGAGTATAAGTCGCAAACACGTACCACAATCCCAACATTTTTCTTGAACGTAGCGATAGAAATGAATAAGTAGTGCTTGTTTTTCTTATATACATTAGAATCTCCAGCCTAAATGATAGTGTTTGACTTTATTTATTTATTTTAGATATTTTACTCATCATGACTTGGCAAAATGATTGAAATAGGTATCTGAGCGAACAAAACAATTACAGTGTGATAAGACTTATCTTCTCGGATTTGTGAGATTGCAGAGTAGTCGGGCGTGCTTTGAGCTAGTTGTCGGTTTTCTGGGGCACGGCGGGTACCGCACCAATAAAACAATATTTTCTTTTTCAAAAAAAATAAAAACGACTTCAAAAACACAAAAATAAGAAAAATAACTTTAGCTTCAGAAGTCGGTGACTTTTGTTTCAATGATTTAGTTTTTTTTTGCCACCGAGTTTTGAAGCAAATTTTTTTTTTTACGGATAAAGCGGTATACCCTCTTTCTTGTTCGGATGCGCTCGGTACCGCTAGCACTGTCACTCACAACTCGATTCTGTTCCCAACACACGAAACTCACTGTGTCTACTCGAAATCTATTCGGTACTTTCTGGTGGACGGCCGAAATATGCATTGGTGAAAATTACAGTAATGGGTTGAATTTAATGAAGTACAGTACCTTGTACCGTATTACATTTTGGGTTTTACTGCACCAGGAAGAGTATTCATTATTGTTTCCAAATTAGCAGAACGTAGCGTAACACCCGACAATAGAAAAATGTGTAAGTTTTGTTATTCAGCTAGCCAGCCATCGATCGCATGAAGTTTTCTCTGTTGGGTGAGATGTAACTTCATCATCTGTTACTCGTAACTGTTGAAAAGTTTATTGGATTTTAATTGTTGGTGCTTTTGGGTTTTTTAGTAGGAATTTGTCAGGAGCAGTGTTGGATTTGTACATAGGATTTAAACACGACTGCCTAGGGATTGTGGGTGTGCTAATGCTACACTTCTCTCTAACCGTTTGAAGAAATACGGGCTATGTAACTCTGTAAAATTTTAACTAATTGTATCATAAAGTCAGCAAGTATTCCCCTGGTTGTAACAGCGCCCTGCGCCATAATATTAGATCTCATCATCTCGAGTTCATACTCACAGTAACGATGCCAACAGTATGGCCACACAAAGAATTATTGTATGCGCCACTACCGATGTGTCAAATGTGGGCAATCCCATAAGACTGCCCAAAACGTGACCGCAACACCCCTGCATTGTGTGCCTTATGTAATGGACCCCACCCTGTTAACTATAAGGAAGAGAAGTCGATAAAGAAATACTATTAAGAAAAACAAAAAAGAACCCAAGCCAAGCAAACGTTGAATAGCAACAAACACTTACCAGCACCCAGAATAACAGATATACCCAAAACGCGAAATCACCAAAACGAGGACAAATGGTATCTTATGCTGAAACCCTAAAATAAATACCAGTCAACAACCTCATTCATCATAGTGACACCAACCCTCACAACTCAGGCCTAGTAACCCAGACACTGGAAGAAATATTAATAAAACATACTGAAAAATTTGACAACATCTTTCAACAAATGAGCACTCTTATGAGTCTCATAGCCAAACTAGTTGACAAACTAACAAAATGACTGCACTACGAATAGGAAACTGGAACATAAATTGGCTAACCCCAAATAAACAAGAAGTAGAACTGCTACTTGCCCAACATAAGCTAGGCATCCTACTTATATCTGAGACCCACTTCACTTCCACTTACATCTTTGATCACTTATGTTATGTCACAAATCACCCAGACGGAACAAGCCATGCTGGCTCAGCTGTGATCATCAAGAAGACAATCAAACATCATCAAATGCCACAATATAAAACTGATTAAATCCAAACTACCACCGACGCTGTGCAGGACAAGAGCGGCAACTTCAACTTACTGCAGTGTACTGTTCACCTAAACACGAAATCAACGCAAGTATGTTTTCAGAGTTTATTGCTGCTATTCATGATCATCGGTTCATTGCAGGCGGGGACTGGAATGCCAAGAATGAACATTGGGGCTCCTGATTAAAACAACCAGAGGACGCCAATTAAAAGCTAGCGTAGACAATAATAATCTGATGATAACCAACCAACCTCCTGAGAACCAACTTATTGGCCACCAGATCCAAAAAAAAAATCCAAATCTGCTAGACTTCTTCATCATGAAAGGTTTCTGAAAGCATTACATAAAAACTGAATCTTGCTTTAATGGCTCTTCATACCACACTCCTGTGATATTAACAGTCAGCACAATGTTAGTAGAGTCCACGGGTCCAGACAAATTATATAACAAAAATACTGTCTGGGCATCATTCCAGCAATTAATTGAAGGAAAGATCCAACTAAGAATACCTCTTAAAAATTAAGCAGATATCGAAAATGCAACAAAGTATATAACGACCTTGATCTTGCCTGCTGGCTCAACACTCCTGCTATAAACTCCCACATGAGACACTACAACTATCCCATGGAAATCAAAAGAGCTGTTCGGGAAAAACGAAGGCTGAGACGGGTTTGGCATGAATGTCGGCTGCAGATCGATAAAACCAATTTCGAAAAAGCGGCTGCAGAACTAAAAGATATGCTTCACAAATGGCACAATGACACCCTGGAATATCAACTGGAATCACTTACAGCCAGTGCGTTCACTAACTATTCGCTATGGAAGTTTACAAAAAACTATGACAGACCACAAGTAGCCATACCTCCACTAAAAACCGACGACGGATGGGCGCGCACCCCTCAAGATACAGCAGATACATTTGCACAACACCTAGTCAATGTGTTCTGTCCAAATGAGGCAAGTGATCCAGAGTCCGAGGAAGTGGATGACAGTATTAACCAGGACTTGCAAATGTCGCCCCCACCAGCTCCAATAACTGTACGAGAGGTCTGGAGGACAATCAACAAAGAGCTGAAAGATAAAAATGCACCAGGATTTGACCTCATCAAAAAAGAAGTACTAGTGCAACTGCCACGAAAAGCCATAGTATTTATTACAACACTCTTCAACAGCATGCTACGAGTCCAATATTTTCCCAGACTTTGTAAAATCTCACAGATCTTGATGGTTCACAAAACAGGAAAACCTGCGAATGAAGTAACCTCTTACAGATCTATCAGCCTACTGCCGATCTTGTCTAAGGTATTCGAGAAACTGTTACTACAACGAACGCTACCCCTACTTCAGAAAAATAATGTCATCCCTAATCACCAGTTAGGCTTCAGGCAACACCATTCCACAGTGGAGCAAGTCCATAGGGCAGTGGATAAAATAAGAAAGACTTTAGGGGAGAAAGAGTATTGCTCTTCAGTCTTTCTTGACATACAACAGGCTTTTGACAAGGTCTGGCATAAAGGACTACTCTGCAAAATCAAGAATAGCCTTCCTCACAGTTACTATCTACTACTGAAATCGTACCTGAAAGATAGACTCTTTTAGGTGAAGGAAGCAGACTCTACTTCCAATTTCCACCAAATAGATGCTGGCGTGCCACAAGGATCGGTCCTGACCGACGCACTGGTTCCAGTATGCGTCGGTCAACCCCATTTCCTGGGGTTCACGCTCGACATCAGACTCATTAACATAAATTTCTTTCAGGATGTTTCGGCGGTCGGGGATTTAGTAAAAAAAAATATTTATTAGAATATTAATTTAATTATAGAAATACAGGATATTGAGCTGGTGGCTGATGCAAGACTGAATATAATGCAAAGAAAAATAACTATCTCTAATTTACGGTAAACGCATAGTTGCAATATGACGCATGGTGACGGTGACTGCATACTCAGCGTAAACGTCTGTTACGATGAGTTAACTAGTGGCTTCATATTTTTATTTATGATTCTTCTATTGAAAAAAAATTAAATAATAATTTATATTTGGTTCCGTTGAATATTAGGTTAAGAGATTATTTTGTATGTTCACAAAACAATCAAATAGTTATAATGAATGTATAAAATATTACTTATTCTTTCACTAATTGTTTTTTTTAATAAATTTTATTTTCATTTTATTTTTTTGCATTATATCATTGAAATGTTATCTGTAATGTAATCATTAGCTCTTAAGTTACTGGCTTTAAAAGGCTTTTTATTTATTATTGAAAAAAATGTATATTTAAATAAAAATGCTTTGATTTTGGATAAGAGGGTTAAGAATTACAAGGTGGTAAATCCACATACCCACAGTAAGGAGAAATTACTGATACGAGGTAATTTCCCCGGCGGTTTGAAGTAAGAATCTTGATAAAACCACTTTGTTTTCAGATCAATTTCGTTTAATTTTAACGTCAATTACACCAAAATAATTCTTTAACACAAACTTATAGACTACACGAAGTGCTAGTAGGATGAGGGTAACGGCTATCAACAACGCTGCGAGTAATGTTAGAACTAGGTCAAGTTCTAGGTACTGGCTCCACGTGATGTTGGCGCTGGGTGAGCGCAGGTGCTTGGCGCCGCCGTGGCGCAGCACATACTCCGTCCACCACACGGCGCGCTCCAGCGGGCTCTGTGGCGCGTCTTGTATTATACTGCGGTAACGCTCTATGTTGCGACGGTAGCTGTAAGTGAAACATACATGCATAAACCTGTTGATATTTTTAATTTAGACGCTTGTCGTTGCGAGACTATCATTCGGTACAGTCTTGTTGATATTCTGATAAGCAGTTTTGTTATCTAAGGATTAGCGCTCATACATTGAATTTTTACAACAATGACATAATAAGGAAAATCAAATTAAATTCCACGCACCTGTCATCTTCTACTGTTTTTTTAATTGCATCCTTCAAATTTTCTTCTGTTAGCGAGTCAATTTCAAGTTTAACTCCAATCTTGTGGAACTCGTATCTCTCCACATTGAAAAACTGGTCACCTAACATCGGCATCCCGATGAGAGGTACTCCTGCGGTGATAGCCTCGTCCGTTGATTGTAGTCCTCCTTGTGTAATGAACACCTTGATTTTGGGATGCTCTACAACAAATTACAAATTAAATATAATTTTTTATTCAATATAATTATCATTGCCAAAAAAAAAACTCACTAAGTAGATCTGACTGCGGCAACCACTTGGATATCCTGATGTTGTCAGTTCGTCCAGGCAGTTCATCTTTGTTCCACTTCCACAGAACATCGTAAGGCAGTTGAGAGAACACCCGCACTAGTGTCTGTATTTTCTCCGGCGGTAAGAGAGAGGGATCCACATTCGTACCGAAGCTTATGTATATCACGCCATGTTTAGACGAGTCCAAGTATGACTTGAGATCCTGAAACATACATGTTGGTGAATTTTAATATTAATACTTGATACCTATTTTGACTGTTTTCTTCAATTACCTGTGGCAGTTCCTTTGTAGGTTTTTGGTGTATTCCACCGATGTGAACGACGGATGGAGGAACTGGTCGGATTCCTTCAAACATGGGATGTATATTCAGGAACAACATGTCAACGTTGTGGATTAATTCCGAAACTGAAGGTATGTCCGGTCCAAAGTTTTCTTTTAGAATCTCATTTCCTAATTTCTCGGAAACATCCCATATTATTTTTTCTATAGTATAGTGATAATATAATTCTGTCAGTTTCTCCCACATCGTTAAATTAGTCAGTCTTCGACGAAAATTAGTAGTGTACAGCAACGGATGGTTAGGAGCACCCATTGATTCGTAATTAGGATAAGTGGCCCCAAACGAACTGATTTGAATAACTGGTGCCTTGTAAATATGAGAAAACGCTAGAAGAGGTGGCATCAGAGCTTCAAATAAAAGTAAATCGAATTTTCTGTGCTTGTCTTTAATTAATGCCTGTATTCTGTCATCTCTCAGTTGATTGTCAACAACTTTCATACCTGCTTGTGAAATTGATTTCAGTTGTGTTAAAATGTTGTCTTCTTTGGTGCCCCTTTGCTGTTTTAATATTTCTTCTATCCACCTTTCATAAGATATGTCGTGAACGTCTATTTCCGTCAGGTTTGGAGGCGTTTCTCCTTTCGGGAAGGCAGGATCTGCAGTGATGACGAGGACTTCATGCCCTCGACTGGCTAGCGCCTGCGTCAGAGGACGGAACACTACTTGATGACTGATTGATGGCGCTGGGAAATAAGCTAGAATCTTTGCCGATTCAATTTGACTTATAACAAGAGTATAAGTCACAAACACGTACCACAATACGAACATTTTCTTGAGCGTAGCGATAAAATGAATAGGAAGTGCTTGTTTTACTTATTTATATGAGAGATACAGTGTGATAAGACTTATCTTCTTGGATATGTGAAAAGATTGCAGAGTAGTCAGGCGTCGTAGAAGTCCGTAACTTTTGTTTCATTGATTCCTTTTTTTTGTAACCGGTTTCTGAAGCTAGTTATTTTTCAGATTTTTGTGATTTCGAAGTCGATTTTATTTCTTTGGTAAAATGATGATGCCTGTGTGTGCCAATAAAATTTGAAGAACTCCTTCGATTTCTCCAGGATCACGTCATCAGATCCCGACCTGATGACCATGGGACCACATGGGTATATATATACCTAATATACACTAATTCTAACAACGCCCATAAAATTTGAAGGTTGCCCTTTATCTTCCTGGGAACCCATCATCAGATCCTGACTTATACCTTCCATCATCAGCTTAACAACATGAGTTGATAATTAACAGGCTCAAATCTCTGAATTGCGTTAGAAAATATATTAAATACATTGCATGTGCCTATAAATTCTTGGTGGCAATGGGGCTACCTCAAAAGTATGAGCTTTCGAATAAAAAAGAATTTAGAAAATTGGTCCACAATTGACCGAGATATCGGTGAACATACAAAAAAAATACAAACAGTCGAAGTGAAAATCCTCTCCTTTTGAAAGTCGGTTAAGAGCGTTTATACACTACGGCATTTCATACAAACTTTCAAGTCGTTATTTTCCGAAATGACTGAACAGATTTTTAATGAAACTTCCTACGCATAAGCAGTATACATAAGCGATGGTTCAAAAAACGGAACCCTTGTAGATTCGTCATGTCTGTTTGTCTGTCTGTCCGTCCGTATGTCATAGCCACTTTGTTCCGAAACTATAAGAACTATACTGTTGAAACTTGGTATGTAGATGTATTCTGTGAACCGCATTAAATTTTCACACAAAAATAGAAATAAAACAATAAATTTTGAGGGTTCCCCATTTTTAGAACTGAAAACCAAAAATGTTATTTTCATCAAACCCATACGTGTGGGGGGGGGGATCTATGGATAGGTCATCAAAAATGATATTGAGGTTTCTGATATCATTTTTTTCTAAACTGATCAGTTTTTACGAGAGCGTCTTCCAAAGTGGTAAAATGTGTGCCCCCCCCCTCTAATTTCTAAAGTAAGAGGAGGAAATTTCTCAAAATGTTTAGGATTGTAGAACGTAAAAAAAATATCAACGAAAATTGATTTAATTACGATATGATGTTTAGTTTTTGAGATATGGGACTTTTTCATGAAACTGCAGCAGTTACTTTGTTTTTGATTAACATACTATGAAAAACAAATTTAGTTTTGCGGTTGAGTGGAAGTTTACTAACTGATACTACTAACTAATGAATGACAGTTCAAAATAATGTTATTATATTGTTTGGGGCTATGGAACCCTGTGTGCGAGTAAGACTCGCACCTGGCACTTGGTTTTTGAAAATACTCTTTAGATTATTTGAAACGAATTCAATGTTGTAGCAGCTACATTTTATAATTTAAGGGGTTAGCACATACTGACGCTTTCTGTACCACTGAATCACAGCACCAAATATATTATAGTGCGTGTTCTGACAAGCACTTAGCCGGTTTTAGTTGATGGTAGGCAATCATTTGATTAATAAAAATCTATTATCCAGATCAATTCCGTTTAATTTTACCGTCACTTACACCTAAATATTTCCTTAACACAAACTTATAGACTACACGAAGTGCTAGTAGGATGAGGGTGACGGCTATCAACAACGCTGCGAGTAATGTTAGAACTAGTTCAAGTTCTAGGTACTCGCTCCACGTGATGTTGGCGCTGGGTGAGCGCAGGTGCTTGGCGCCTCCGTGGCGCAGCACATACTCCGTCCACCACACGGCGCGCTCCAGCGGGTTCTGTGGCGCATCCTGTATTATATTGCGGTAGCGTTCCATGTTGCGCCGATAACTGCAAGCGAGAAGGGGTATTTATTGTACAACACTTGCCTCCTAGTCGAGCTGCAGTGACCTACACGGAAAGTACTAAATCCATAATAATATAATATATACATAATTCCGCAAAATTGGATTCATCCAATACCAAGTGCGAGTGCGATATCCCTGACTAGATAATTTCCCATCTGCTGGATTGTCCCAGTTGTCCATCATCTGAACAACGCCTCTGATGCTGCATTAAACGTGGACTCTTACTGATCCCAATATAGCAGTGTAATATTATGTAACTTGTACCGTTCGAAGGAGATCACAAACCTGTCATCACCAATTGTCGTGGCAATTGCATTCTTCAAATTATCCTCAGTCAGTGTTTCCATGTCGAGTCTGACTCCAATCTTGTGGAACTCGTATCTCTCCACATTGGACCACTGATCACCTAACATCGGCATGCCGATGAGTGGTACTCCTGCGGTGATAGCTTCGTCCGTAGATTGCAATCCTCCTTGTGTTATAAACACCTTGATTTTGGGATGCTCTAAAAATATTTCAAATTAGTTGATCAATAAGCTCACAAAAATAAATTGCACTCCGGCAGAAGTGAAAACTTGAATATTAACGTTGTGCATTTTTGATATTTTGGAATGGTTAGGGAATAATTTTGCACGAATTGCTTTAATTATCAGTATACAAGTACTATCATTTATGTGGTAAAATACAATATTCATTTATTGCGCTATCGTACACACACATGACAATTTATTTAACAATAAAATTTTAACACTTCAGTACTATTACAATCCGTCTTACGAATTTTACCTCTTTGGAGAAACCGAAGGTTTCGTTTGTGCATAAGATGGTTATTCAGTTTTGGAAACCCAAACTCAATGACACATGTCATAAAGTTCAAATTTCTTCGTAACCTAATGTCAATCCGTCTTACGAATTTTCGATCAGGACAAGTGACCTGTCCGGACGCAAGTTTAACATTCTTCACCCATCACAAAAGTGCACAACGCCGCTGAAATAGTTTTCACTTCAAAAATTTGTCTGGGGTCTTTACCGGTAAAGCGACTAATTTGATCAAATTAAAATTCAAAAGTGGTTGCTACTGAATTCCTGATAGAAAAACTCAGTAAGACTTTGCCCGATGACTAGACCAACGAGGCAGTCCAAATCATAATACTTACGTAAAGAAAATTATGGAGTCTTTCTCGGTAAAACGCCCAACTATGCATTTGAAAACGGCAAAAACGCAGTTTACAAAAATAAAACAACTCACTTAGTAGATCTGACTGCGGCAACCACTTGGATATCCGGATGTTGTCAGTCCGTCCGGGCAGTTCATCTTTGTTCCACTTCCACAGAACATCGTAAGGCAGCTGAGAGAACACCCGCACTAGTGTCTGTATTTTCTCCGGGGGTAAGAGAGAGGGATCCACATTCGTACCGAAGCTTATGTATATTACACCATGTTTAGACGAGTCCAAGTATGACTTCAGATCCTGAAACATAAATATTGGTTGATTTCAACAAAACTTGATAGTTTTGCTTGTTGTATTATAAAGCATAATGTTTTCGATTTCTATACGCACCTTTGGTAGTTCCTTAGTTGGTTTTTGGTGTAAGCCACTCATGTAGACCACAGACGGGGGAACAGGTCGGATGCCTTCAAACATGGGATGTATGTTCAGGAACAACATGTCAACGTTATTCATCAATTCCGAAATTGTAGGTACATCTGGTCCAAAGTGTTTTCTAAGTATGGGACCTGCTACGTTCTTGAAGTTGTCCAACATTAATTGTTCAGCCCTATAGTGCATATAATATGAAGCCACTCTCTCCCACATCGTAAGATTATTAAATTTTCGAAGAATACCAGTTGGCCACAGACCTGGGTGTGTAGGAGCGCCCACAGATTCGTAATTTGGATATATGGCACTAAATGAACTGACCCAAATCACTGGTACCTTGTAAATATGAGACAATCCCAGGACAGGTGCCACGAAACATTCCAACAGGAGCAAATCATATTTGTTGTCTTTGTCATTCAGTAAAGCTTGTATCTGTACATCTTCTAGCTGCTTGTCAAACACCTTATACGTCGTTTGTAATATTACATTCATTGGTGCTAAAGGGTCGTCTCCGTCTAAGCCCCTTTGTGCCTTCATAACTTCTGTTTTCCATATTCCGTAAGATATGTCGTGGACGTCTATTTCTGTCAGGTTTGGAGGCGCTCCTCCTTTCGGGAAGGCAGGATCTGTAGTGACAACTGTGACCTCGTGTCCTCGACTGGCCAGCGCCTCCGTCAGAGGACGGAACACTACTTGATGGCTGAATGACGGCGTTGGAAAGAAAGCCAGGATCCTCGCCGCTTCAATTTGGCTTATAACGAAAATATAAAGCGCGGAGACGTGCCAGAAGGAAATCGACATGTTGCTTGATTGTTGCAAACTAATACATAAGAACGTTCCACCGTCATATATATAAGAAATTTAATTCCGATACGATATTTACTAATCACCATGACTAGGCTTTATTTGCAGATAATTCGCATAAAAAACTACATTAAGGCTGCAAATAAAACAGCAATGTGATGTGTGATATGATATACCGTTTAGTATCAGTTTTGTGGTATGATAGTAACTCAATCCCAGATATTAAATTAATTGATGAATTTGTTAATCTGGGGGCAAGGCCGTGACCGCACCAAAGTCCAAATTGGTGGAATGACAACCATGAATTCCAGTTGATTATTGAATTGGACATGCACGGTGACCAAGGGTGTTACTACTGAAAATGAGTTCAAAATATAGATGGAGATCGTTACAAATATTTAAAAAAACCGGCTAAGTGCGAATCGTACTCGCACACACGGCGTTCCGTAGTACCAAAAATGAACACTTAATCATATGTATAGTCTGCAAAGGTGATAAGCAACCAGACACTCACACTACTAAACTGTATCGGTACAGTACGTACTACTCACAATGACAGCCACGCTCATATCGCATTCGTAGAGTGAGTGCGCTTACGTCTTCTAAAGGCCTGCGCAGACGACGGACTTTTCTCCGCGGCGGAGAAAAAAGTTACGCTCCGCGAATAAAAAGTCTGCAGCGGATTTACCGCAAACTCAACGCACACGGTGTGCGATCATCACCATAACTTTTTTAATACCGTAATACTCTTTTTTTGAAGTATCATATAAAGAAGTTAAAAAAAGTCCGCGGACAAAAATCCGTCATCTGCGCAGGCTATTACTGATAGATTCAGATTCAGATTCAGATTCATTTATTTGCAAAAACATGTGTACATAATATACATAGTAAGATGCTTATTATAGGTGTTAGAAGGTCTTCCTTTAGGTTCAACATGTTTTACCATGGCTGGTGTACAAATTTGGTCGAAACACAATACGATTACAAAAAATACAAAGAATAATAATATAAATCAATAAAAGAACAATAATAATAAATTAAAAACAAAAAAAAAATAGGC
This sequence comes from Cerastis rubricosa, assembly GCA_949152445.1. Lineage (NCBI taxonomy): Eukaryota > Metazoa > Arthropoda > Insecta > Lepidoptera > Noctuidae > Cerastis > Cerastis rubricosa. The sequence continues at coordinate 17,635,148 of OX424532.1, forward strand.
AGATAGTCATGTAATTCAAATTAAGTAGAATAGATTCAGTATACGAGTATTTAGAGAGATTTGTCAGTTAAAAATTCATTAACATTATAATAAGCTTTTTCTGTCAGTATTTTTTTTAATGTTTTCTTAAACTGGTCTGTATTTAGTTTTTTTACACTATTAGGAATTTTGTTATAAATTATTGGCGCTCTGCATACAACGCTTATATATGATAATATTACATGATTTCGCAACATACTGACAGTTGGTCTCAAGGCGCAACAAGTAAACATTTTGTTGGAGTGTAGCCTAAGGGGCGTCAAGGAGCGAGGAATAGAAAAAAAAATCTTTTTCTTTTTTTTCTTAAAGTTTCCTTTCCAGAAATAATTTTCATCTGAGCTACCATTTTGGAAATATAGTTTTTTTTTTTATAGCCATGTAAATAGCTATAACATGGTCAGCGTTAATTGAAGTCCGAAACTTTGCGAGTTAATTTAAAAAAAAAACTAGGTGGCTAATGTCACTAATTATGAATTTAAAAGTACTGGAATACAATACACATCTAAATAAAATTAAAATTCAGAGTCTACGACTTATACTTATTTTTTAATTTGTATTTGAATGTAAAATTTGGGTATTTTTTTAATAGAACAATAAAAAGTCGATGAAAAAAAATCCACAGGGCATGAGAATTGTTTAGGGGGCTGAAAGGATAGCAGGTGACCCCCCCAGTCGACTATTTCAATTTGGCACACGATGCACCAAACACCCTGTATACAAGGTGTTGTTTTGCATCCTCGTCAAAATTCAGGATGTTGTCACAAAAGACATACATATCGGCGTAACTACAACAATTCGTCTAGAAAAACCTAGAATAACTAAGTTTAATCATTTAATTGTCCTAAAAATTAGTTTAAAAACCATAAGTTGATTACTTTGAATTTATTACGATGTAAAATGAATGTCATCATTGTAATTTCAATACTTAACCTAAAATTAAACGTGCACGTACGTCGAGCCCTATAAATACAGCCGCACTGTAGGCGATCGATGGTGGCGATCGAGTTTGGATTAGCTAGTGGCTCGATCCTAGTCGCGATTTCTGAAACTCTTACCGCTCTCCGTCACGCCGCTTGGCCTCCGCTGGCCGTTGAACGGAGCCCGTGGGCCACCGCTGGCGCTCGCCGCTGATTGGCCGCCTGCCCCAAATTGTTAACGCGAGTGGGGGTAGACGGTTCAAATTTCAAATTCGCGTCAACCGCCCGAACCGTCGTTAATCAAACAAAGGAAAAATTTTGTCGTTGTGTCCCCATGGGTACCCGAGTACCTTAGGTGCCCGTGTGGCCACAACGGCCTCTTCCTTTCGCCGCCCGGTGCCTCAGTCACCGTAGCGGTTGCGGTATCGCCACCACCAAGGAAGATGCCGACGAAAAACAAGAAAAGCCCTATGGGCAACAGGACGCAGTCGCTCCCCTACCTCGGGGACCTAACGTCCGGCACCCCAACATCCATGGCTGTTGAAGAAGGGAGGCAGAGGCCGCCCCCACCATCATCACCGCCGGCTCCGATGTCGCCTTCCTCGCCGACACCGAGCCCGCTCACCCTTGGCTCACTGACAGCGAGCCGTCAACCAGCGGTCCCCATCCGCCCCTCGGCCTTCCGCCCCGTGCCAACCCAGGCACCGGGGCCCGCCGGTTCTTGCAACCGCCCGCCCGCAAGTCGTGCCAGCGCTCCCGGTGTGCGCCCCGTCACGCACGACGGTCGCTCAAGTCAACCTCAAGCGACCCGCGCCGCGCCCGTGCGCCCCGCGCAACCCGCACCCGCACCCGCCGCCGCGCGCACCGCAACGCAAGCTCGCCCGGCCGCCTCTACGGCCCGAGCCGCGCGCACCGCGTCGCCTGCTCCTCGCCGCCCGCTGGCGGGCTCAGCCGCCGCAGCGTCTACGTCGCAGGGCGGACTGATGTCGCCACCCCCACCTCGCAGCTCAGCACGAGACTCGCCAGCAGTGATGTCGCCGTGCTCCTCCAGGGAAGGGAGCATCCTGGGGGAAAATGAAGAAGACTACACAGAGGTTAGTGCCACCCCTACTGCCGCCTATAACGACCCACTGGCGTTTGGGTACGAGTTTCAACTCGAGACCCGTGCCCAACGTCGACCAAGAAGCTCGGACGACGAAGCCGTCGAAGAGGCAAAGCGACCATGCACCGCCCCCCCGCTCCCGCAGCGCGACCCGCGCCGCGGTGGAGCCGGAGGCGGCTCTCCAACTTTCGCCAAGGCGGCTCGCCGCCCACCCACCGGACACGACTCTACCCGAATGAAGACACCCGACGCCGCAGCCCCTGAACAAGGCAAGAGCGACGACGCAGCTAAGACGGAGCAACCTAAGAGGCCGCGCTACCCTCCGTTGGTAGTAGAGAGGCTTCCCAACTGGGCCTCCCACTTCAGGGCCGTGAGGGACAAGCTGGGCCATCCACCCAACGCTCGTCCATACCAGGGGGGAATTAAATTCGTACCCGAAACCGAGGACGAGTATCGGGTGGTTCAGCGGTACCTCACTGACCTAGAGAGGTCGGAAGGCCTTAGTTGGTTTTCCTACTCGCTGCCGGCGGAGCGGAGCTTGAAGGTCGCCATCAGAGGGCTGCCGGCGGACACGGACCCGGAGGACATCATGGAGGAGCTGAGGACGATGGGATATGAGCCGGAGTACGTGCGCAACATCAACGCGCGCGGGGGACGACCCGGCTGCATATTTCATGCGGTCCTCAGGAGGCAGCCCAATTTCAGGGAAATCTACGACACCACCGTGTTCCTGTGCATGCGTGGTGTACGTATTGAGGCATGGAGGAGCAAACGAGGGCCCGCCCAGTGCCACCGGTGCCAGCAATTCAGGCATAGCTCGCACCAGTGCCACCGCCCGCTCGCATGCGTGCGCTGCGGGGGAGAGCACGCTGCCAAGGAGTGCCCACGCTCTAGAGAGGAGAAGGCCACCTGCGCTAACTGCGCGGGCGACCACCCGGCGTGTAGCAGCGCATGCCCCGTATTCCGTAGGGAGATACGGAATAAAAGAGCGGGCACTGTCGCCATCACGCAGCAACGCCGACCCAAGACGGCAGCTGCCACAACATCCACCATCACCACAGACGACCACGAGGCCCCAAGCACGTCGCTGATGGCGACAGCCAACGGGCCCCCCAAGTCAAAACAAGACGCTCCCGCCTCGAGGCGGAGGAAGAGACCGCGCGGGAAAAAGAAGAGTAAGGGAAGTAAACAACCCGACCCTCCCGCGCAGCAACCTAGGCAGAACCCTGTTCCTGTCCAGGCGCAGGCGACTACTACGGCGCCAACCACCACCATCGAGAAGCCCACCGTCGCCGCTGCTAGCGCCGGTAAAGGAAAGGGGAAGCGAGCGGGAAGGCCCGCTCCACCCACAGACGCGGCCCCAGTCGCCGCCTCAATAGCGGCGGCGGCCACATTGAAACAGCCGCTTGCCGACGCCCACGACCAGCAGCGGCGTCGCGCACCACGCACTGGCGCTAACCACTCAGAGCGCCAGAACAAGGACTTCACCGCCTGCGCCATCAACCTGCTGCTCGACCTGATAAGGGCCATCAGACAGGGACAAGACGCGGAGCTTGTGATCCTTGACGGGCTAACGGACTTGTTATCGCTCTACCATGCCTAGCCCGTTGAGGATTCTCTACTGGAACGCCCGCGGCCTTAGGAAAAAGGTTGCCCCACTCCGCCTCCTCCTTCAGGAACAGAAGATCGACGTGGCGCTCATCAATGAGACACTCCTGGGGCCTGCAGACAGGCTCAGGTGCCCGGGATATTACATCTACAGAAAGGATGAGGAGTCGCCACTCGGCCAAACCTACCGCGGTCTGGCGGTACTGGTGAGCCGGAGAGTCGTCCACCAGCCTCTTCCAGTGACGTCACACAACTCTTTTTACTCCTTGGGTGTCCAGCTGCACGTCGCCGGCGAGGACATGAACTTCTACACCTGCTACTGCCCGCCCGCTAACTCTCAGCTCGACCTAGCGGAGCTGCGGGCGGTACTCTATGGATCGCCTCACCCAACACTCCTCGCCGGTGACTTTAACCAGAAACACCAGGCGTGGAACAGCCAAACTTCCAACCCAGGGGGTAGACGACTCTTCGCCGACGCAGAGGCCCGCGGATACACGGTGTCCGGCCCAGAGACACCAACCCACTACCCAGACAACCAGGCGCACGCACCGGACGTGCTGGACATCGTGATCCACAGGGGCCTGAGTTGCCAGACCGCCATACATGTTATAGACGACGAGATGCAGAGTGACCACCAGCCGGTTCTCGTCGTCCTCTCAGAGATGCCGACGCGACTCTCTCCTTTAGCGCCACGTCGAGTCACGGACTGGACTATATTCACAGAAAGGATGGAATCCACCACTCCTGCTTGGCCCGTTACTACCGCCGCGGACGTCAACGGACTAGCGGAGGAGGTCACCGCTTGCATCTAGCGCGCCCAGGAAGAGGCGACCACCACAGACACGCAACCACAGAGGCTAACCTACAAGCCTCTACCTGCCAGCATTAAGCGATTGGTCGCACAAAGGAAGTGCCTACGCAAGCGGTGGCAGGACACTGGATGCCCGCGCGTCAAGCGCGACCTTAACCGTCTCGCGGAGAAGGTCAGGGCCAAGCTAAAGGAGCACAACGCCGTGGGCTGGGAGGAACGTATAGACGCCGCAGAAGGAGACTGGGCGTCGTTACATAAACTTTGCAGACAGCTCGCGAATACCCCGGCCCCGGTACGCCCACTACTACACAGCGACGGGGCGCCAAGATACTCCGCAGCAGACCGTGCAGAGATCTTTGCCGAGCACCTGGAGCGTCAGTTCACCCCTAACCCGACCACCAACGTCGAGCACATCGCAGCAGTCGAGAGGCACCTTGGGGAGTACCTCGCCACGCCGATAGCTACCGACGACCATCCAATCTTCTTCTCGCCTTGCGCAGTAAGACGCGCCATTCTGAACACAAAGCTGAAAAAGGCCCCCGGCGCGGACGGCGTGACCAACACAGCGCTGCGCCACCTGCCCTACCGTACAGTAGCGGCGCTGGCGCGCCTGTTCACGGGCATCCTCCGCACGGGTGTCTTCCCGGCTGCGTGGAAGGAGGGGCGCGTCATCATGCTGCCCAAGGCGCACAAAAACGTCCTCAAACCGGAGAGCTATCGGCCCATCACGCTGCTCTCCACGATCTCCAAGGTGTTTGAAAAACTCCTGCTGCGACACCTCTCTCTGCACATCACCCCTCGGGCCGAACAATTCGGGTTTCGGGCTGAGCACTCGACGACGCTCCAGTTGTCGAGGGTACTGCACCTGCTGTCCGCGACGCTCAACAAGAAAGAGCACGCAGTTGCAGTATTCCTCGACATGGAGAAGGCATTCGATCGCGTCTGGCATGCCGGCCTGCTGTACAAGATGATACAGACAGGCGCGCCTCGTCGCTTGATACAGGTGGTTTCATCCTTTCTCTCCAACAGGACTTTTCGGGTGGCGGTCGACGGCGCGCTATCGGGCGCCCGCCCGGTCGCGGCAGGGGTGCCGCAGGGCAGCTGCGTCTCTCCACTTTGCTATACATGTTACACCGACGACATCCCCACTACTCCCGACACCACGCTCGCGCTGTATGCCGACGACGCCACGTACATCGCGACCTCGCTGAACGCGAGACACGCGGCCGTCAAGATGCAGCGCGTGCTCGACCTACTCCCAGACTGGCTATCGAAATGGAGGTTGTCGGTGAACGTGGGCAAGACGCAGGCGCTAGTCGCTGGCGGCGCCCATCTCCCGCCACCCCTTCAACTGGACAGAGCCGACGTCGCGTGGTCGCCCCAGGTCAAATACCTAGGGGTCACCATCGACCGTCGCCTCACGATGACAGCTCACGTTCGCGGCACAGTCGCTAAGTGCAGGAACGCCCGCTTCCTGTTGCGTCCAGTGCTCTCATCTCGCCTCCCGCTGCGTACCAAGCTGGGCGTGTACAAAACGTACATTCGCCCGCTCATCACGTACGCCGCCCCAGCTTGGCTCGCCCTCACCAGCGAGACCAACAAGAAGAAGCTCCGCGCGCAACAGAGTCTTGCGCTGCGGACGATCGCCGCCGCCCCTCGCTGTGTGAGGAACTCCACCATCCAGCGGGACCTTCAGATAGAGAGCCTGGACGAGTTTTGCAGCCGCCTCGCGTCCAACATGTTCGCGCGCGCGGACGCCTCTGCCTGGCCTCACCTCACGCAAATAGCGCCATGGCACACGCGCCCGCCTGACGCGGGGCGCGCGCGGCGCTCCCGGCGCCTGCCGCGCGACCTAGTGCCCGCGGACGTCGACGCTGCCACCCCCCCCCCCCCGGACTGACGCACCCGGGTAAGTCGCTTTCATCTACACGCGGCCTACCCAAACAATAAGACTCCACACTCACAACATACACTCGGATCGCGTCGTGTGCTAAGTTAATATAGGCACGGCGCGCCCCCCCCACCTCATACCCACTTGACTCCACAATCGATTAAACTCACGCGAAGAATGAGCAGTGCGGGCTCGCTATTCTATCGCACACATGAGCGGTGTTACTCAGGTACATTGCCGCTCAAACACTCACAACACGGCCCCTTAGTCTGGAGCGCTCTTGGCTCGATTCGAGGGTGTCTGTGGACGGGGGCCAATCATCCTTACCGGTAGGGTGCGCCCAAGCCACCTCCGGCACAGGTCGTCATCCGCTGGGCCTCCACCGGGTAGCCGGTGGTCTCACCTGGCGGTGACAGACCGCCGAGGTGGCGTGAAGAAAGCGGCGCTCGTTACGGTAACGTTTCGCCGTACTTAAGCGCCAAGCGCTAGCGCCGCTGGCGCCTCCTACCGGACAAATAGACAACCACACATTGACGAGCTGCGCGTTGCGCGCTCGCCACCATCCGCGCCTATAAGGCACCCAAATCGAGGGTGCCCGTATTTACGGGCACACCACCCCGCTCCCGCGGGAAAAGGACCAAGTCCATACCCCGCCAACCGCACGCCCCCTTGCGGGGGCGCAGCGATTTCCTCAGTTGCGATCGAGTCAGTCTTGCTTGAGCCGCCGAACTGTACGGATCTATGTAAATAAGTCGTTACGCTGTCGGTTGAATAAACGAGTCATACAGTGTACTTGTGGTGTTTTACTTGGAAGATCGAAGATGAGTGATCACCCTGAACATAGTCAGTGACGTCAGCTATGCTGACGTCACGCTTTTTAAAAACGGAACGGAGACATTTTCTCCGTCATCAGAAGTGGGATCGCAAGAGATTTCTACTCAAGCCACTTCCTCATCAGCTCGTTTACCACCTGAGCAACTGGAACCAGCCAACATTCGGCGTCAGGAGCCTGGACTGGTCTCCAATACATCAATGGAAGCCATGAATCAATCAAGACCGCATACATACCCTGATCAAGGAATGCGGATGGACGGAATACCACCACAATTCCTTATGCAGATGATGGAAATGATGCAGAGAATGTCAGAGCGTTTGTGTGCTCCGCCTACCGAATCAATAATAAGGATCAAAGGCATTTACCTGCCATCTTTCGACCCGGATACCCATGTCGGAGTACGTGAGTGGTGTCAACATATTGATAGTGGCCATTGAGGCATATAAGTTGAGTGATTTCGACGTTCGTATGAAAGTCTGCAGTCTGCTGAAGGGACGTGCGAAAATGTGGATCGATGATTGGATGGTGACCAGTAGTACCTGGGAAGAGTTACGAAAGAACATCATCACCACATTTGAACCTGAGAACAGATACTCCCGAGACATTGTTATGTACAGGGTGAAAATAATTCATCAGAATAAAACCGTAAGTAACTTAATTCAAATATTCTAAATATCCCTCAGATAACTCTACGAGAACCTCCGAGAACTCTACGAGAACCTCCGAGAACTCTACGAGAACCTCCGAGAACTCTACGAGAACCTCCGAGAACTCTACGAGAACCTCCGAGAACTCTACGAGAACCTCCGAGAACTCTACGAGAACCTCCGAGAACTCTACGAGAACCTCCGAGAACTCTACGAGAACCTCCGAGAACCCTTTAATAAAATCTCCGAGAACCTACTAACCTTATCAGAATCGATATTCTCAAAAGACAAAACAACGCAAGTTGTTTACAGATGTACTACTCAGAGGAAGTTTTGTTTCTATTCTTTCAGGTCTACGAGAATCCACAAAAATCGACGAGAACCAACGAGGCTGGTGCAGAGCGCGCACCGCCTGTCAGTGTGGCCGTATCGGAATCGGAAAACCGTAATTCATCAGAATAAAACCGTAAGTAACTTAATTCAAATATTCTAAATATCCCTCAGATAACTCTACGAGAACCTCCGAGAACTCTACGAGAACCTCCGAGAACTCTACGAGAACCTCCGAGAACTCTACGAGAACCTCCGAGAACTCTACGAGAACCTCCGAGAACTCTACGAGAACCTCCGAGAACTCTACGAGAACCTCCGAGAACCCTTTAATAAAATCTCCGAGAACCTACTAACCTTATCAGAATCGATATTCTCAAAAGACAAAACAACGCAAGTTGTTTACAGATGTACTACTCAGAGGAAGTTTTGTTTCTATTCTTTCAGGTCTACGAGAATCCACAAAAATCGACGAGAACCAACGAGGCTGGTGCAGAGCGCGCACCGCCTGTCAGTATGGCCGTATCGGCGCAACTACAACAATTCGTCTAGAAAAACCTAGAATAACTAAGTTTAATCATTTAATTGTCCTAAAAATTAGTTTAAAAACCATAAGTTGATTACTTTGAATTTATTACGATGTAAAATGAATGTCATCATTGTAATTTCAATACTTAACCTAAAATTAAACGTGCACGTACAGTCAACTAATTCTGTATCGGACCCCCGTAAGGACTATCCTTGCTTCCAGCGTTAAAACAGTTAAAAACTTTCTATTTCTTTGTCCCTTTTTTTGTTTTATTCCTATTGGTCGAAAAACGGTGGTCAAACATCTGGGATCATTAACAGAGACTAAGATTATTTTTTAAACAAAAGGTATTTAAAAAAAGGGTCGCGTTTATTGGTCCGCAAACTATTTGTGCGGAGTTGCGGACCAATAGCAGTAAGGGTGTTAAACAGATGTGGTCTTCGAGTGCACGGGATTTGGTTTGAAAAGTGTACCTATTGGCACTTTGGCGATAGTACGTCGAGCCCTATAAATACAGCCGCACTGTAGGCGATCGAGTCAGTCTTGCTTGAGCCGCCGAACTGTACGGATCTATGTAAATAAGTCGTTACGCTGTCGGTTGAATAAACGAGTCATACAGTGTACTTGTGGTGTTTTACTTGGAAGATCGAAGATGAGTGATCACCCTGAACATAGTCAGTGACGTCAGCTATGCTGACGTCACGCTTTTTAAAAACGGAACGGAGACATTTTCTCCGTCATACATATTCAATATAAATTACGGTACCTAGTAAATTATTAAAAAACACTGCGTTTTTTTGTTGTTTAAATTTGTCAATATTTCAGAATAACCCCCATAGCGTGGTTTAGGGATTATAAAATTATCGAAAAAACGTTTGAGGATTTTTGTTTGTGTGTAAGCGACGTTATAAGGCAGGGATCAGACGGCCCGTGTTTAAAACACGGGTGGTTCACAGTTACCGATTTCAGTAAATAAATAAAAAAAAGAAAATAACCTACTCATTTTATTATTGATTCGGGTCGAGAATCATTAGCATAGTTACCTCCTAGAATTTGACGAGGTTGCAAAACAACACCTTGTATATATTTTTTCAAAATAACGATTTTTTTTTGGGATCCCAATAATTCCCAAAAAAAAAAGTTGGTTTTCTTTGCTGCTCATAGTGCTCAAAGTATAATCCAATTCCTACAAATCCGCCCCTAAGATGACCCACTGACCAGCTAACTTAATGATAATGATTCAATATTAATATATAAAATATAATATTAATTACAGATCATTTTGAGAAAGTGTAAACTCGTGCAAAGCGATGGTGAAATAGATCGTAGTGTTAAGCACAGAATAAACATTGGATGGATGAAATGGCGGCAGGTCACGGGAACTATCTGCGACTCCCGCATTCCCCTTAAACTTAAGGGGAAGATTTATAAAACAATAGTTAGACCTGCTGTCTTGTATGGGTCAGAATGTTGGGCCACAAAAGGGATGAATGAAAGGCACTTGCATGTGGCTGAGATGAGAATGCTAAGGGGGATGTGTGGTGTTACGCGAATGGATAGAATAAGGAATGAGTACATTAGAGGAAGTCTGAAAGTGGCACCGGTGACTGAAAAGATGCGTGGAAATAGGTTGTCGTGGTATGGGCATGTGATGCGGAGGAATGAGGAAAATGTCGTGAGGAAAGTTTTGAGTATGAATGTGGATGGGTATAAGGGTAGAGGAAGACCAAAGAAACGGTGGATGGACTGTGTGAAAAATGATATGGCAAGAAAGGAGGTATCTCATGAGATGACAAGTAATAGAGAGGTATGGAAGAAGAAGACGTACTGCGCCGACCCCAAATGAATTGGGATAAGGGCAAGAGAATGATGATGATTTGAGAAAGTGTAATATCGAAAATTACAGCCGACTTATCGTAACATTTATAGTACCTGTAAATCTATTATTCTCGTAGAAACTGTTTTGGTAATGGTAATAATTATAATACTTCCCGAAACCGGTGGGTGGCTATATTTTATATTCTCAAATGTTTATTTTTTTGCATCAATTATTAAAAATGTAATTCATGTGTATAAAACTGAATAAACGAAACACTTAATACTATCATCTTCAAACATTCACAGAATATAAAAAAAAAACATATATAAATATATTTAGGCATAATAAAATATGTCGGCGGTATTGGAGCTGTGTGAGTGATGTTATTGTAAACTAAACACATAAAAAACTATTATTTAAATTACAAAGAAAAAAACAGATGAAATTCAGATCAATTTCGTTTAATTTTACCGTCACTTGTACCTAAATAATTCCTTAACACAAACTTATAGACTACACGAAGTGCTAGTAGGATGAGGGTGACGGCTATCAACAACGCTGCGAGTAATGTTAGAACTAGTTCAAGTTCTAGGTACTCGCTCCACGTGATGTTGGCGCTGGGTGAGCGCAGGTGCTTGGCGCCTCCGTGGCGCAGCACATACTCCGTCCACCACACGGCGCGCTCCAGTGGGCTCTGTGGCGCATCTTGTACCAAACTGCGGTAACGTTCCATGTTGCGCCGATAGCTGCAAGTGAGAAGGGGTATTAAGATAGGATGACGATGACACATTTTGCAATTAGCGGTGCAAACTATATTTGTCTTGTAGTGGCAAAGATAAAAACATACAAAAAGTACTTAAGGGCCATCTATGACGCAAATAATAAACAAAAACAAAAAAAAGTCCTGTTTCGCAAACATATGGAAATACCCATGTAACTGTTGGACAGTAATTCACCAGACACAACACCCGTCTGGTCGGAGGATCCTCCTTTTTCAGTAGGGGCTGTGTATGTATCATGTTGAATTAATTAGATTCGCAAAATTTGTAAAATTTGGTGTAAGTGTGTGGGAGACCCTTGAAGCATCCCAGGACATTTATTATTTCTTTAAAAGTGTCTTCTATCCACATCGCGACATACCAGTCTCAACCTGCGCAAAAACTGTGCAGAAATTGAGGATGGCTTAACTAAGCCATCAATAGAACATGATTTAAACTTCTTTCACAAACCTGTCATCACCAGTTGTCGTGTCTATTGCTTTCTTCAAATTATCCTCAGTCAGTGTTTCCATGTCGAGTCTGACTCCAATCTTGTGGAACTCGTATCTCTCCACATTGAACCACTGGTCACCTAACATCGGCATGCCGATGAGTGGTACTCCCGCGGTGATAGCCTCGTCCGTTGACTGCAGTCCTCCTTGTGTTATGAACACCTTGATTTTAGGATGCCCTACAAAACATTACATTAATTGTTTTTTTTTTCAAAGAAAATAAATTTATAGTCATCATCAGCCTACAGCAGTCCACTGCTGGACATAGGCCTCTACAGTGGCATGCCATTCTTGGCAACTCTCATCAAGTTGTGAAGATCATCGCTTCACCTAGCCTGAGAGAGTCCCAGCGTGCTTATGCTTGCCGATTCTTGGTCTCCACTCAAGAACAACACTCCTGACCCAGTGGACGTAGGTTCTACTGTTAATATGGCAGGTCTATTGCATCTTCAGCTTGCTTATTCTGTAAGCTATGTTGACAACTATGATCCTAGGATATGGTCCCTCGGCTATCGCCTCGCTGAGTAACCTTGAATTTAAGGAGCAGCAGCGTACTCTTAGTGTCCAATTTGTTGTGCTCTACGTAAGATCGACTAAAGTTGCAAGTGCTAACTAACTAGTGACCCACAACATAACTACAAAAAAAAAAATGTAAAGAACTTACTAAGTAGATCTGACTGCGGCAACCACTTGGATATCCGGATGTTGTCAGTTCGTCCAGGCAGTTCATCTTTGTTCCACTTCCACAGAACATCGTAAGGCAGCTGAGAGAACACCCGCACTAGTGTTTGTATTTTCTCCGGCGGTAAGAGAGAGGGATCCACATTCGTACCGAAGCTTACGTATATCACGCCATGTTTAGACGAGTCCAAGTATGACTTGAGATCCTAAAACACGAAGGCTGGTTTAACCAATGAACACTAAAACATTTCTAATTATTGTCTCATTACGGAAAACGTTTTCGTTTTCTTCGCTTACCCTTGGCAGTTCCTTTGTAGGTTTTTGGTGTATTCCACCGATATGAATAACGGATGGAGGAATAGGTCGAATGCCTTCAAACATGGGATGTATGTTCAGGAACAACATGTCAACGTTATTCATCAATTCCGACATTGTAGGTACATCTGGTCCAAAGTGTTTTTTTAATATGGAGTTTCCCAAGGTCTTGTAAATCTCCAACACTAATTCTTCTGTCTGGTAGTGATAATACAATTCCCTCACTTTCTCCCAAATTGTGAGATTGTTCAATCTTCGACGAAAAGGACTTGGGTACAGTAACGGATGCGTGGGAGCGCCCACAGATTCATAATTTCCATAAACAGCACCAAACGAACTGATTTGAATCACTGGTACCTTATAAATTTGAGAAAATACCAGGGCAGGTCCTATACAAGCCTCTAGCAAAAGCAAATCAAATTTTTGGTCCTTGTCATTTATTAAAGTCTGTATCTTTTCATCTTCGAGTTCCTTATCAAATGCATTAAATAATGTTTGTACTATTGCGTTCTGTGTTGCTATAATGTCATCATCGTGAGAGCCTCTTTGTTCTTTCATTACTCCTGCCATCCATACTCCATAAGATATGTCGTGGACGTCTATTTCTGTCAAGTTTGGAGGCGTTCTTCCTTTCGGGAAAGCAGGATCTGTAGTGATGACTGTGACCTCGTGCCCTCGACTGGCCAGCGCCTCCGTCAGTGGCCGGAACACTACTTGATGACTGATGGACGGCACTGGGAAATAAGCCAAAATCCTCGCCGCTTCAATTTGGCTTATGACTAAAATATAAGCCACAACTATGTGCCAGAATGAAACCGACATGATACTTGATTGTAGAGAAACTAATAAACAAAAACTACTTTATCGTCTTATATAACACAAACGAGATACGATTTTAACTTATCACCGTGACCAAATTTTATTTTATATAGATAAAAAATTAAATGTTTCGTTTGTACAAATATTTGTAATTGTACATCGAATTTACTATACACCATGACGTGGTATATTTTTTTTGATAGACTTCTCAAAATTTGAGTTATACTTGCGCCCTGGTTTCCGTCATTTCAAAGCTGAGCCTGGCTGGACACAAATTCACTTATGTAGTTTAATTCCGATGGACAATTTTTTTTAATTTGCAGTGATAATAAAATTTTAGATGAAATACGGAGCAAACAGGATTGAATGAACTGCAGAATAAACGATGCTTAAAAATTGACATCCATTGGTAAATTTTCTGACCCTTTTGTTCAGTGTGATGGCTAAAGGCTATCAACAACGCTGCGAGTAATATCAGGAGTAGTTCCAGTTCTAGGTTCTGATTCCACGCCGCCGTGACGCAGCATAATTATATTCCGTCCACCACACGGAGCGCTCCAGCGGGCTCTGTGGCAAATCCTGTATTAAACTGCGGTAACGCTCCATGTTGCGACGGTAGCTGCAAGTGAGAACCAGATGTTTAACATCACTGAAGCTTCATCATCATTCTTTAGTCTCGTCAGGGTTTATCAATCAGGACCGCCTGGCTGATATGTAAACAATTAAAGCGGTATCGTCTTTGGTTTTACCTGTACTAATTTGGATTTTCTTCAATGATAACTTTGAGTTCGACGTCATGAGACTATTTCGTTTGACTTAATTCAAAAGAGTTGTCAATAAATTGTGCTTTCTGTTTTTTGCCTCTTTATGTTGTGAACAGTGATTGCTAGGAATGTTCTTAAAAAAAGACTAAATTATGAATTGGATTACTTCATCTTTAACAATAAAAATATGACAGTACCCGCAAGTTTCTAATTAAAATTAACTCATCGTTGTAAAATATTTACCGAGGGTTTTAGTGAGATATATACTGTCAAATCTTGCTCACGATAGCAGTTGAAGTTAGGGTCTTGTAAAGTAAAATGGTAAAAGAGGAACCTTTATACTTAATTTCATTGGTTTTCAAAAACAGCGCAAGTCCAGGAAGTCCTATTAATCCTACCAATATTATAAACCAACCCATTTTGTGAGGATGGATGGATGAATGTTTGAAACTCTTTCACGCGAAAACTACTGAACATATTTGGATGAAACTTAGCACACGGGTAGTTTATAACCTTGATTACATATTTTTTTATCCCGGTAGTACAATCCAATGGGACAATAACCGAACTCTACGCTTGGGAAGCCGCGAGCATAGGCATGTTATAAACGTAGTTGTAATCACAAGTTTTCCTGTTCATTATGAGTCGAAATTTTTAAAAGATCAACAATGTCATGCATCATTTCCTGAATTTGGAGAATTCTAAGATTTTTCGTTGTATCTATTGACAGTGCTATTGGCTATTGTGAATCTATGAGGCATGTACGATCGTTCCTAGATTTTCACGCTGATCTCATGTATGTCAATAAACTGATGCCACATCTTTGTTAAATCTCACACAACACCACACATTGTTTGAGTAACTACTCCTAAAATGATTCACGTGTCCGTCGTCACTCCGAATGGCATACTTACTTATGTCATAGTTATTATCTTCTTAGTTGTACTACAATACGTAATGACTTGAAGTTTAAGTACTGACTAGCTCATTGGTTTAGTGGTCACAATCGCGACTGCTGAGTATGAAGTCCTGATTTCGATTCCGGAGTCAAGCAAAGTGTTATTTGGTTTTCCCATCAGGAATTTCTCAGTAGCAGCCACGGAGTTTGGATTTGTGTCCAGTTGATGACAATATGCTCGCCCCCTAGTATGTACAGTCTCCAAAGGAGATAAATAACCAGTTTTCCATACTAGTAGTATGGGAATTTGGTTACTTATCTCCTTTGGAGACTGTACATGGGACTTAAACATAACTGTCGAATTGTGGGTGTACTTGTTGGGTACACTTCTGCCTAACCCTTCGTGGATTGCAGGCGTGATGTTATGCATTTAGAGATTGGTGGTACAATGGGCATAATTCTGAGTGACTGATATTGTTTTGGTGATTATCTATGTTTGAAGGTGCGGTTTGTTGCCAGAGAATGGGCAGCAGCGTTCTCTGTGCTTTTGTAACAACCGTACTGCGATCGCCAACCCGCCTGCCAAGCGTGGCGATTATGGCAAAACCCCCCAAATTGTCAATGTGGCGACACTTGGGGGACGCTTATGTCCAGCAGAGGACGTCTTTTGGGCTGAAATGATGATGAATGATGATGATGAAGGTGTCGATTATATCATTCACAATTACTAGATTCGTAATCAAATGAATAATAGAAAAGATTATAATACATTATGGATTACGAGTAATATTAGCAAAGACACTTCTCTGACCTTAGAGATAAGTAACTTCCTCATCATGATATTGTAGTTGTTATCCTGATTTCAGGCATTTTAAAGATTTACGTTATTTTCTCAGACTAGACAGATGATCAGTTTCGTATGAAAAGGATTCACTCCGATTTACAGATTCGGGTAGAGTCAGAGTATTGTGCGAAGATCTTTACGCTCTGTCAGTGAATGAGTTGTAAGATTTACGATGACCTATTAAGAAAGTAAACAAAAACAGGTAATCCACAGTGGTTTACGATGAAAAAAAAAAACTTTGTTATTTATATTTGCGTTGTATCAATACCTTTCCTAGAAAATCATGACGTCAATAGTTAAAGGGTTTTCACGTTTACAAGTGTCACAACTGCGTCATCAATTGTTTACTATTTACGCAATGGTTGACTAGTTAATTGAATACAATATGTACTAAAACAGTAATTGGTCTTTGTTTGTGCTTATATCCTGATGACTTTGGACTTCGGCTAATCAGAAACAATGCCGCGGAATTTGTATGACATAATTAAGGAAGTAATACCTAACAGAGATTAAGAATAATAGGAAGAGGTATCTTGGGACAACTTTTAACATCGGTGTTTGGAGTTAATGATGAAGAAAGTATCATCATCATCAGTCTATAATGTTCCCATTGCTGGGACACCCACACAGGTCTCCTCTTTATGAGAGGGAGTAGGCTGTAATCCACCACGCGGGCCCGGTTCGGGTTGGTGAATGTCACATATCTTCGAATTTTTAGTTCTAGGTCATGCCGGATTCCTCACGATGTTTTCCTTCACCGTTTTTGAGAGCAGTGGTGATGAAATAAATTACACAAAGTAGTGCGCCTGCCTGGGTTCAAACCCACGGCTAACTGCTTGTAAGTTGGGGCTGCCACGACTGGGCCACCACTGCTCTCTCTGTTGGAGTATATAGGAACAAATATACTTTTTCTTAACACATACTATTATACAAAATCTTTGTGTCCTGTGCGTGTATCTTACACTCATTTTATATAAAAAAAAACTCATTTTACAAGTGTTTAGTTCATTAATTGCATAATAAACTGCGCTATTATGTAGGTACAGTTAACTATTGAGAAATGAAAATATTCATTAGCCATTGAAATTTTAAATGTTGATCTTACCACCGCACCACGCGAAAAGACTTTTACATACCAAAAGATATAAGTACTTTTTTTGTACTAATAAGGCTTGCGTTTGGCCGCAACTCGCCTGATGTGAAGCGAAGGTGCGGCCTAGGTAGGAGCACGCTTGACTAGAAGTTGAAGATGCGGCCTAGGTAGGTGCACGCTTGACTAGAAGTTGAAGATGCGGCCTAGGTAGGTGCACGTTTGACTAGAAGTTGAAAATGCGGCCTAGGTAGGTGCACGCTTGACTTGAAGTTGAAGATGCGGCCTAGGTAGAAGCACGCTTGACTAGAAGTTGAAAATGCGGCCTAGGTAGGTGCACGCTTGACTAGAAGTTGAAAATGCGGCCTAGGTAGGTGCACGCTTGACTAGAAGTTGAAGATGCGGCCTAGGTAGGTGCACGCTTGACTAGAAGTTGAAGCTGCGGCCTAGGTAGGTGCACGCTTGACTAGAAGTTGAAGATGCGGCCTAGGTAGGTGCACGCTTGACTAGAAGTTGAAAATGCGGCCTAGGTAGGAGCACGCTTGACTAGAAGTTGAAGATGCGGCCTAGGTAGGTGCACGCTTGACTTGAAGTTGAAGATGCGGCCTAGGTAGGTGCACGCTTGACTTGAAGTTGAAGATGCGGCCTAGGTAGCACGCTTGACTAGAAGTTATGAATTAATCATTCAAAATATTACCTTATCCTATGTGTAGAAGATGGTTTTTATTGCTCTAAATATACATAACATCATAACATGATGCCTCGTAATCCGCGAGGGTTAAGCAGAGGTGTACCTAATACTACACCCACATTTTGCCAGTTATGTAATAGGGGCGAGCCTATTGCATAAACCGGGCACAAATCCAGACTCCGTGACTGCTTCTGAAAAATTCCTGTGAATTCCTCAAAGCAAACGTATGAAACTATCAAATATTATTATAAAATCATTGTAGATTGTATGGCTAACCTAACAATTATCACGAGTTATTTTGACCTTTAAGATAACCATTGACACGAATTTTGGTGAAAAAACAAAAAGATACATTATTACGATTACCTACGAGATAGCAATGCTAGGAAGTTGCGCATTTATTATTAGAATGACAAGTCAAAGTTTAAATATATTTATCATATTTGGATGACGAAAATGTTTAATTTAGTTAACAAGTGTGTAAATAATATTATCAGAAACCATGATAACTTATTTTGGCATAAATGCGTGGGCGAGTGTGATTATAAATACTTTACCTAGCATGACATCGCGGCTGTAATCTCCGAAGGGTTAGACAGAGGCCCATATTTCGCCAGTTATGTTGTTAAGTCCTATGTAACAGAGGGAGAGCCTATTGCCATCAATCGGGCTAAAATCCAAATTCCGTGGCTGCTGCTGAAAAAAACATGATGGAAAAGCCCAATAATAATTTTATGAATACTTTATTTGTAAAATATTTCCTGTTTTCTTAACACTCATCATATACCACCTAGTGAGCACCTGCAAGGTCCAACCTCCAATAGCCCACATGGATGTCCCTGAACCTACTGTGGGCCCAAGTAGGAAGGACCTCGTGAGGTGGGGCTACATCCACTGATCTGTGGCGAAGCCGTAGTAGAGGCGAAATGTTGGTGTATAAAATATGTATTGTACGTAGAAATATTCTATTCTTCCTTCTTCTTCTTCTTCTTTTTTTCTATATATTCTATTCTTTGTGTCGCTGGCACGACATTTCGTGCCCGCGACTCAAAGCCCTGGAGGGAAGCCCTCGAAATTAAATTTATCTTTACTTTTTTGTATTTCATAATCATCATCACTTCAGCCGAAAGACGTCCACTGCTGGACCTCCCCCAAGTGGCGCCACATTGACCGGTCCCGTACGACTCGCATTCAGCGGATCCCCGAACCTTCACCAGATCATCGGTCCACCTAGTGGTAGGCCTTCCAACGCATCGTCTTCTGGTTCGCGGTTGCCATTAGGTTGAGAACTTTTCGACCCCATCGGCCATCCGTTCTGCGAGCAATGTGCCCTGCCCACTGCCACTTAAGTTTGGCAATTCGAGCTACGTCGGTAACATTGGTGCTCTTGCGGATGTCCTCATTTCTGATTTGATCACGCAAGGAAACTTCGAGCTTAGCCCTCTCCATTGCCCTTTTCTGCATTTAATCTCATTGAATGACTATTTCATGAAAAAGAAAGATTAAATGAACTTAGAGAGTTGTATTGTTGATTTTAATGATTATATTATAACTCAGGAAAGCCATATATTTGTTCCGGTCACGAATCATATTTCAATCAACATACAACCAGACGTTGAACTGCAAATTGCACAAAACCTAAGAACATAGACACAGTATGTCGATATGTCGAACTTGTTACATTTATTTTAGTTGTGCGTTTTCCCGCCTGCACACACAAGGTGTTGTTTTCCATTCTCGTCAAATTCAAGGAGGTGCACTATGCTAATGATTCTCGACCCAAATCAATAATGAAATGGGTAGGTGGTTTTGTTTTTCTTATTTACGGAAATTGGTAAGCGTAAACCGGGTGTGTAATATATGCCATAATACCAGATAATATATTATCACTTGAAATAACGTTCACATGATATAATTTTCATATGCTATACAAACAAAATAAATAACCGAATTTCATGTGATCTAACATTACATTTCATAAAATTTTCTTTTGCTCTAATAACATTCAATTGACCTAATTTTCATTTGACCTAATTTTCATATTTACTCATTTTCTGCCCAAATTCTGTAGTGAATAAGTAAATATCAGAAAACATCATACTGTTATAACCTCATCTAACCCAAATGATTCACCCACAATAGGGAGGATCTGGCGTGCTAATGGTCATGGTTCTAACCTAACCTAACCCAGATGGTTCACCCACAATAGGGGGGATCTGGCGCTCGGCGGCCACTGCCGCGGCACGCTAACCTAACCCACATGATTCACCAACGATATAGGGGATCTGACGCAGGAATGTATGCGGAATAATATACGAACTAAATACTATACTAACTGAATATTAGTTCAAATGTGCATCATAAAAAATGTTTATTAGACCATATAAAATTAGGTAAATTGAAATAATATCAATAATTCATTATATCATTTCATCGTTATACTAATCATAAATTATATCAAATGAAAATAGGTCAAATGATCATTAGACCTTTTGTTATTATATCAAAAGGTACGCACCCGTGTAAACCACCCGTGTTTTAAACGCGGCCCGTCTGATAGTCGCCTTATAACCTCGCTTACACACATTTAAAAAAATTCTAACGTTTATTCGATAAATTGTTATCCCCAAAACCACATTAAGGGGGTTATTCTGAATTGTTGACAAATTTAAACCACAATAATAGCAGTTTTTTTTGTAATTAACTGGTACCGTAATTTATATTGATTATGTATGTATTTGTGACAACATCCTGAATTTTCAAGAGGATGCAAAACAACACCTTGTATAATGTTTTCGTTGACTGTCATAGCGGGCAAATATTTTTTATGGATCTGGGAATCCTATCATCATTATCATCATCATTTCAGCCGAAAGACGTCCACTGCTGGACACAGGCCTGCCCCAAGAAGGGGGGGTTTTGCCATAATCGCCACGCTTGGCAGGCGGGTTGGCGATCGCAGTACGGTTGTTACAAAAGCAGAGAGAACGCTGCTGCCCATTCTCTGCTAAGTCCCTTAGTCGCCTCTTACGACACCCACGGGAAGACATGGGATGGTGCTATTATTTACGTCCGACACCATACAGAACAAGTTAGTTTAGTTAGTTTAGTTGGAATCCTATGTTCACTGTATAACGTCAGTCCGTCTATAGCAGAATAGTCAATGATGTATGTAGGTATTATGCATATTGTCTCCGTTATTAAACATTTCGTGCGGAGACGGCAAAGTTAATAGTCCTTTTAAAATTCCGATGAAACTATCTAGATTTCGATTCAAGGATAATTTGTACCGGTAAAACAGGTTTTTAAGACTAGACTTATGTTTTAATGTAAATTAGTCACCTGATTGAGAATTTATTAGTTCAATAAACAGTGTGAATCAGATAATTTTCGAGCTTTATCGTTCTCAGGCATAGATATAATTTATATTTCTGTGGTATCAGGGTAAGCGAGAGTCGGCAAACCTAATTAGATATTATTAGCGTTATAGCAAAAAAAAATGTTTGTTTTTCAAAGGTCATGTTGGTTTTTCCTTCAGGAATATTTCAGTAGCTGCCGCGAAGCTTGGATTTATTGCTGTCATAATCATCCGCATAGCCTTTTCCCAAACTATTTTGGGGTCGGCTTCCAGTGTAACCGGATGCAGCTCAGTACCGGTATTTATTTTTTTAATGAAGCGACTGCCTATCTGACCTCCACAACCCAGTAACTGAGTAATACGATACCCCTTAGTAAGACTGGATGTCAGACTTTTGGCTTCTGACTACTCGTAACGACTGTAAAAGATCTACAAATGACAGCCGGAACCAACGGCTTAACGTGTTTTCCGAGGCACGGAGGAAACTCGGTATGTAATTATGGTCACCCATCCACGGATCAACCTCGGCAAACACGGCTTAACCTTAAAGATCGACCCGCGCGAATGTTATTATTTAGCCACGAGTTCCTGGTGGCTGTTTGATGGTACAAACCTCGACCAAATTATACATGTGGGTCTGAAATATAACTGACAAAATATGAGTGTTCTATTAGGTACCTACATTTCTGTTAGGTACACTTACGTTTTCTACTAGAGAAAATATGGCTTCCAGTTTTGAGTTTCTTTTACGTTACTAATTTTATTCCGCCACTTCACCTCAGCTGAAACACAAGAAAAAGGTGAAGCACCATTCGTCGCATCAGGGAAACTGTCTATGTGATCTTGACGTTCAAGAAGTGCTGATTCTCAGCCCGATTTCGATAAATGACTTTTAATTTTGAGTATAAGGTATCTTTATTAGTAGAGGTATTTGACAATACAGTTACCAAATTTTCAGTACATCTTTCTGACCACACAAAGAACTTTTTCATCGGTAACACATCGGTAAAAGTGCAATACCTATTCGGCCAAAATGTATGGAACAGGTGTCTTTTTTTTTAGGAGAGGAGCTCGTGGCTAAATAATAACAGCCGCCCAGGTCGATCTTTAAGGTTAAGCCGTGCTTGCCGAGGTTGGTCTGTGGATGGGTGACCATAATTACATATCGAGTTTCCTCTGTGCCTCGGAAAGCACGTTAAGCCGTTGGTCCCTGCTGTCATTTGTAGATCTTTTACAGTCGTTACGAGTAGTCAGAAGCTAAAAGTCTGATATCCAGTCTTACCAAGGGGTATCGTATTATCCAGTTACTGGGTTGTGAAGGTCAGATAGGCAGTCGCTTCATGTAAAATACTGGTACTCAGCTGTATCCGATTAGACTGGAAGCCGACCCCAAGATAGTTTTTTTTTTAAATTATTTCTCATGCGGCCCAGTCTATTATCAAGAGGTGTTCCAAATAAAAACAAATGACCATCTGGGTGAGCTTACGTGACTTCAGTCATGCTGTTATACTCATTGATAGATAAATAACTAATAATAAAATAAATAAACAATTATTTTTATTCAAATACGAGGCATACTATCAAGTATTGTTTATTTATAAATCATCATCCATTGAGGACGTTAAATAATAACAAATGTAAATAGGTATTGTTCATAGACGTCTATTGTTGGGTAATTTCAGTTTCTGATTCATATACATATAAATGTAGGAATGTGCCTTGTTTTCATTCATAAAACGATAAACGAATAACGTAAAACGAAACAACACGCTTTTGTTTCCTGAATGGTTAGGCAGAAGTATCTGTTAGCAGATACTTCTGCCAATACAGAATAGCAGATACTACACCGTCATAAACGTTAGACGAAGGTGCACTTAATGATACATTTCACTAATTGTGTTAAGTTCAATGTAATAGGGGGCAATTGCCAATAACCATCTCATCATCATCAGCCTGTAATGTTCCCACCGCTGGGACACAGGCCACCTCTCTATGAGACGGAGTGCGCTGTAATCCACCACGCGAGCCCAGTGCGGGTTGGTAGATCATGTCTTTGAATTTCCAGTTCTAGGACATGCCGGTTTCCTCACGATGTTTTCCTTCACCGTTTTTTGAGGGTAGCGGTGATGAAGTAAATTACATAAAGTAATTCGCCTGCCTGGGTTCGAACCCACGGCTTACTGCTCGTAAGTCGGGGCTACAACCACTGGGCCACCGCTGCTCTCATAATTATAAATAATCATCTGCTAATGTGGAATTCATAAGGACAAAACCCAAAAACATTTTACCGCACTTGGGAATCGAACCCAGGACCTCGTGTTTAGCAGGGGCGGTTACGACTAGACCAGAGAGGCAGAATTGTAGCACAGTGCTTACAAATGAGGCATATACAACGTGTAACGTTAAATGCGCAAAACCTGAAAATAGTTTGATCAGAATAACGAGTAGAATCAATTAAACCACTTTTTAATATAGGTCACATTTTTCAAAAAATCTTCATAGAAAATGTTGCCCTGTCTATTTTTGTTCGTATGTCAAGCTATCACGTGCGCAAACCCGCCAAAATAGGTAAACAAACACAAATGTTTGCCGTCCAATATAAATTTTCTCATATGCGGGCAAAAAAGAAAAGAAGAAAGAAACGATCAGAATTGCCAGTAAAACTAAAACAGCACATAAAACCTTTACGTTTTTTTTAATGATTTTTTTTCTCGCAGAATTAGGTCAATTGTGTCTGAGGTTTTGCGCATTTAACGTTACACGTTGTATAGATATACAATGCCACTTTTCGTTGTAATTTTATAACTCGAGAACGGCTGGGTCGATTTGGCTGATTTTGGTTTTGAAATGTTTGTCGTAGTCCAGGGAAGGTTTAAAAGGTGAGAAAGGTAGGGTAGGGTAGGGTAGGTAGTTAGGGTAGGGTAGGGTAAGGTAGGTAGGTTGGCAGGGTAGATCAGTAGGGTAGGTAGGTAGGGTAGGGTAGGGTAGGTAGGTAGGTAGGTAGAGTAGGTTAGATAGAGTAGGTACGTAGGAAAAATGCAATGCATTAACTTTTGACAGAACGAAGTCTGGCCGGGCAGCCAGTTGGTAATAAAAACAATGTTTGTGTAGCTTTGCCTTGTTTTTCACTGAGTTGTGTTTGTAAGGCACTACCCTGGAATTCCAGTTGGGAGACGACTCTAGACGACGAGACGAGACGAGAAGAGACGTACTCTAGTAGTCTCTTCTTTCTTTATCGTGTGGTTAGTGCCTAACTACTGTCAGAGTTTTTATGCCGCACATGGGCCTGACTTGGCTTTACATGCCTTCACGAAATATCTCTCAGGCATGCTGATTTGTAACGCTGTTGAACACAGAAGCAAGTGATTGTACAATACACACATGAATCCGAAAAATTACAGGTGCCTGCCTGCCTAGCGTCTGAACTCGAGACCTGACCTAACTTGGCAGTCCGACGGTCACACCACTAGGCTATCATCATCATCATCATTATCATCATCAGCCTATATGTTCCCACTGCTAGCACACAGGCCTCCTCTCTATGAGAGGGAGTGGGCTGTAATCCACCACGCGGACCCAGTGCGGGTTGGTAGATGTCACATGTCTTCTAGGCTAGGTTTTGGCTAGATTTCGGTCTTGTGTCAGGCCATCACTGCTCATAAACCTGAACTAAAAGACCAACACAAGAATCAATGACAGCTTTTAGCATTTACGTCCGCTGCACGCATCGCGACAGCAGCTGTAAGGTCAATTAGCAATTACAAAATGTTTTCAATCATAAGTTGTCAGCTGGGCCTTGATTGTGGTTCAATTGGCATTAATCATTTTGCATTCCATATGGTAGCTGAAACTGTTTTTAGTGTAGAATAGAATAAAACTTTATTGTACACCAAAAATGAAACATAACAGTTACAAAACTGCTAATTTTATGGTTACAATGGCGGGTCTTATCGCTGAGAGCAATTTCTTCGAGACAACCTTTGGATGGATATTATGGACATAAAATAAAAAAGGGGGTAGTCAGTGGTGTACTACACAAAATGTTAACGGCGCTAACGTTTACCATTTTTTTAACGCTATTCTAAAATGGGAATAATAAACATAATAATTTATACGTTGTTTCACGAAGTTAATATTATTATAACAGCCCATATTTATTTATTTATTTATTTATTTTACTATTTATGTACACACAGTAGAAATCACAGGAAAAAAAACATAAAATATTTGAGTACAAAGGTACTGCTTATTTCATACGAAATTTCTGCCAGCAGACCTGCGAAAGGAAAAATGAAAAAGAAATGTAGACGATAGTGTGTGAGAGAATGAAGAGAAAAATGTGTTTTTATGTGCCTTAACTAACTTAACCTATACTATTTTAAATATAAATACATATATAACTAAATATAAATACATAATGCTAGGATATAAAAATACATATATATATAAATCAGAATTGAGAGGAAAGGTAATGCTCTTTCACTCGGGTTTTGAACAATGAAATAGTCTTTAAATCACGAATGCTAGGCGGAAGTGAGTTCCACAGCCTTACAGCATGAACAGAGAAGGAATAGGAGTAATAACTGGATTTATGAGGATGGGATTTAAGGATGGATCTAAGGTGCGATCTACATGGTACGTCACTGGGACGTGCGTAAGAAAAACGCTCGCGCAGGTAAGAAGGATAGGACGGGTTGTGTAGGATATTGAAGAGGAGACATAGGATCCTAGTGTTCCTGCGAAGGCGGATTGGGAGCCACTTGAGTTCTTTGCGAAGGTGAGAAACGTGGTCATATTTACGGATACCAAAAATAAAGCGAATACATAAATTTTGCAAGCGCTCAAGCTTATTTAATAGCTCCTCAGTAGCATCCAGGTAGCAGGCATCCGCATAATCTATTATCGGCTGAATAAGCGTTTGTGCTAAAGAGATTTTAGTCTTCAAAGGCAGGAGGTTCTGAAGGCATTTCAACGAGTGTAGAGAAAAGTGTACCTTACGGCTGACCTCGCTGACTTGAGCTCGCCACGACAGATTCGAATCAACAGTAACACCCAGATCTTTGGCAGTATCTGTATATTCGATGCAAACACCATCGAGGTACAAAGGCATCAAAGATGCAACAACAGCCGCAGTTCGGACAAATCTGCTGCCTATAATCATGGCCTGAGATTTTGTTGGGTTAATTTGCAGACCAAATGACTTAGCCCAGGCGCTGATACAAGCCAGGTCTTGATTCATAGCAGCAATGGCGGAATCCGCATCAGCTACATTAAAATGCCGGTAGAGCTGCAGGTCATCTGCATAAAGATGGAAATTAGAAGCGATTACACAGGTAACCATGTTAATGAAAATTGAAAAAAGAAGAGGAGAGAGAACGCTACCCTGAGGGACACCTTCGGTGAGGCTACACCAATCAGAGAAAGTCTCATCAAGGCGAACGCACTGAGAACGTCCCCGAAGATAAGAATTGAACCAGGCTAAAGTAGAAGAGGAAAAATTTAAAGATTTGAGGATACCTAGCAAAATGTCGAAATCCACTGAGTTGAAGGCACTACTGAAGTCAAGCAATACAAGTACGGTAAGTGACTTACTCTCCATTGCCCAGCGGATATCGTCAGTTACCTTCAAAAGAGCAGTGACAGTACTATGACCCGAGCGGAAACCCGATTGGAAAGGGGATATTAAAGAGTTTGACGTCAAGAAAAATGTTAATTGTTTATGGACTAAGTGCTCAAAAACTTTGGAAAGAAATGGGAGAATAGAGATAGGTCTAAAGTGGGATAGCGAGGATGGATTGTTAGTTTTAGGTAAAGGTATAATGTGAGCCTGCTTCCAAACTAAAGGAAAAGAGCAACTAGAAAAAGATTTATTGAAGATGTAAGTCAGAACAGAAAGTAAAGAGGGAAGGATAAGAGTAATCATTCTTGAACACAACTTATCGTTACCGACTGCTGAAGATGTAATCGCAAGGACAGATTTCTTAACGTCATCCTCAGAAACATCGCTAAGGTTAAAAAGAGAACATTGTGGCAAAGGTAATCTGGAAAGCTTCTCCAGGGTCGCAGCTTTGGCAGACGAATCGAGAGAAAAGGGAAGAAAAGAGAAGTGTTTATTAAGATCGTCGAGGTTCACATCCTTGCACTGATTGGTAGGTGATTTGCCTATGCCTACAGACTTTAGAAATTTCCAAACATCAGAAGAATTACGGTTGTCGAGTTGATCACGGAAATAGCGTCTCTTGGCATCTTGACACAGATGGCTGCAGCGATTACGAAGCGATTTGTAGTAGGAGAGATTAAGCTCTGAAGGTCTGCGCTTATATCTGCACTTGGCTTTGTCCCTTCGTGCCATAAGTTCTTTAATTTGTGCGGTCATCCATGGTGCAGGGTTATGTTTTACTTTGACACGTCGGATGGGTGCATGCATATCATACAAGTCGAGAACTGTTTTGGTATTATAACTCACTTTCTCCTCGATACCGTCCTTCTCGAGCAGAGGGGACCAGTCGAGATTGCCGGCATCACGCTGCAATGCCTCCAAATCTATGCCTTTGTAGTTACGGAGATATAATACCTGGGGCTTACGCTTAGGAACACGGATGCGATACGACATATAAATGAGATCGTGATAGGAGAAAGTAGCAGTAAGTTGACCATGGTATTTAACATTATCAGGAGAAGAAACAATCATAAGATCTAGAAAAGAAGGTGTACAGTTAGGAAAATAGTGAGTTGCAGAGAGAGGCAAAACTTGAAGATTAAAGGAAGACAAGACGGAAAGGAGTTTGAGAGAGCGAGCGTCGTTTTTAATCAAGCAAGTATTAAAATCACCCATTAAAATAACGTGCTCATATAAGGGACAAAGATCACTGAGAGTGGAGTCAAGGGAATCGAAGTAGTCAATATGTAAATTAGGACTATAGAGCACTGCAAGCAAAACTTTTGTATGATGAAAAGAAATTTCCAAAAACAAGTATTCAGCCGATCCAGAATATAGTGAAGGAGATGAGCTAACCACCCTATACGGTAAATCGGCACGCAAGTATATAGCAACACCTCCTCCACCCTTGCCAGTCCTATCATTGCGGATCAATACAAAGCCAGGGAGAGAAAATTGAGTAGAAAGGAGAGAAGGCTTCAAAAAGGATTCCGAAATCAATAGAGCGTCCAGGTGAGCACTGCTAAAGGATGCCAGAAGATCAGAATAGTGACCAGGAACACTCTGAGCATTGATGTGTGCTATATGTAGATTCTTAGGGTCATTGGAGAAAAGAGAAGAAATTTTGTCATGTAAAGTACGTGGTAAGGAGGAGTCACTGTCCGCACTTACAAAACTAGCGGAGGAAGAGCATGAAAAGAAGCTGTCGTTAAGATCAGCTACATCATCCATATTATATAGATATAATAAATAATAATAATGTACCTAACCTAATAACTTACTTATCTATACAAAAAATATTTAAATACAAAAAAAAAAGGTAGGTTTTCCTTCAGTGAGAAAACCACCCCAACTTGCTGGTTTATTGGCAGAAATTTTTACAACATATGTTAATAAACACTAGAATTAAAAAGGAAAACATAGCCCATACTGTCCTACTGCTGGACAAAATCGTCTCCCTCCACTCCTTCTATTTCTCACAGGTTGTTGTCAGTGGTCCAATCTCTCATGAAGGCGTCCCGATCTTTTTGCCATCATTTCTTTGAGAGACAGATTTTTCACTGGAAGAATGGACCTCAACAGTCTATAACCGCACAAAAAATCTGCTAAAGGTTTACTACCGAATGCAAGATGAAAAAGGATTAAAAAAAAATCTTTGCGTCAGTCTTCCATGGCCTCACTTTTTGACAACCATTCACATAACAGTTTTGTCCAGCGATCGTCTATCTACATGGGATGTAAATTTAGTAATGATGCAAATATATTTATTACTAGCTGTCCCGTGCAATTTCGTCTACGTGACATTTTCCCCGTTTTCGCAACATTTTTCATTGCTGCTCCGTTTCTATGGATCGTAGCGTGATAATATATGACGGAGAAAATGTCTCCGTTCCGTTTTTAAAAAGCGTGACGTCAGCATAGCTGACGTCACTGACTATGTTCAGGGTGATCACTCATCTTCGATCTTCCAAGTAAAACACCACAAGTACACTGTATGACTCGTTTATTCAACCGACAGCGTAACGACTTATTTACATAGATCCCTACAGTTCGGCGGCTCAAGCAAGACTGACTCGATCGCCTACAGTGCGGCCGTATTTATAGGGCTCGACGTACGTGCACGTTTAATTTTAGGTTAAGTATTGAAATTACAATGATGACATTCATTTTACATCGTAATAAATTCAAAGTAATCAACTTATGGTTTTTAAACTAATTTTTAGGACAATTAAATGATTAAACTTAGTTATTCTAGGTTTTTCTAGACGAATTGTTGTAGTTGCGCCGATACGGCCATACTGACAGGCGGTGCGCGCTCTGCACCAGCCTCGTTGGTTCTCGTCGATTTTTGTGGATTCTCGTAGACCTGAAAGAATAGAAACAAAACTTCCTCTGAGTAGTACATCTGTAAACAACTTGCGTTGTTTTGTCTTTTGAGAATATCGATTCTGATAAGGTTAGTAGGTTCTCGGAGATTTTATTAAAGGGTTCTCGGAGGTTCTCGTAGAGTTCTCGGAGGTTCTCGTAGAGTTCTCGGAGGTTCTCGTAGAGTTCTCGGAGGTTCTCGTAGAGTTCTCGGAGGTTCTCGTAGAGTTCTCGGAGGGATATTTAGAATATTTGAATTAAGTTACTTACGGTTTTATTCTGATGAATTACGGTTTTCCGATTCCGATACGGCCACACTGACAGGCGGTGCGCGCTCTGCACCAGCCTCGTTGGTTCTCGTCGATTTTTGCGGATTCTCGTAGACGGTTTTATTCTGATGAATTATTTTCACCCTGTACATAACAATGTCTCGGGAGTATCTGTTCTCAGGTTCAAATGTGGTGATGATGTTCTTTCGTAACTCTTCCCAGGTACTACTGGTCACCATCCAATTATCGATCCACATTTTCGCACGTCCCTTCAGACTGCAGACTTTCATACGAACGTCGAAATCACTCAACTTATATGCCTCAATGGCCACTATCAATATGTTGACACCACTCACGTACTCCGACATGGGTATCCGGGTCGAAAGATGGCAGGTAAATGCCTTTGCTCCTTATTATTGATTCGGTAGGCGGAGCACACAAACGCTCTGACATTCTCTGCATCATTTCCATCATCTGCATAAGGAATTGTGGTGGTATTCCGTCCATCCGCATTCCTTGATCAGGGTATGTATGCGGTCTTGATTGATTCATGGCTTCCATTGATGTATTGGAGACCAGTCCAGGCTCCTGACGCCGAATGTTGGCTGGTTCCAGTTGCTCAGGTGGTAAACGAGCTGATGAGGAAGTGGCTTGAGTAGAAATCTCTTGCGATCCCACTTCTGATGACGGAGAAAATGTCTCCGTTCCGTTTTTAAAAAGCGTGACGTCAGCATAGCTGACGTCACTGACTATGTTCAGGGTGATCACTCATCTTCGATCTTCCAAGTAAAACACCACAAGTACACTGTATGACTCGTTTATTCAACCGACAGCGTAACGACTTATTTACATAGATCCCTACAGTTCGGCGGCTCAAGCAAGACTGACTCGATCGCCTACAGTGCGGCCGTATTTATAGGGCTCGACGTACGTGCACGTTTAATTTTAGGTTAAGTATTGAAATTACAATGATGACATTCATTTTACATCGTAATAAATTCAAAGTAATCAACTTATGGTTTTTAAACTAATTTTTAGGACAATTAAATGATTAAACTTAGTTATTCTAGGTTTTTCTAGACGAATTGTTGTAGTTGCGCCGATATATATATAGCATTCCTCGATAAACGGGCTATCTAACACTGAGAGAATTTTTCAAATCGGACCAGTAGTTTATGAGATTAGCGCGTTCAAGCAAACAAACAAACCAACTCTTCAGCTTTATAATATTGGTAAAGATTTACTTACTAGCTTTTTTTCGCGGCTGGCACAAATCCAGGCTCCGTGAGAAATTCCTAATGGAAGTAGCCCTTACCCGACCTGGTAATCGAACCTTGGACCTCATGCTCAGCGCAGTCGCACTTGTGATCCCTAGAACAACGAGGCAGTTTGACAACACTACATAAAGGGTGTAAATAGACCCTTAACGAAGTGAAAGGCACTTACTGTCCCCGTCATTGCGATTTTTTTTTGTTCTGGACCATACCTGTGAATTTTTTTTTTTATGAATGGCATCTCGCAGTTCAACCTAGGAGGTTGTCGTCTGCTTAACCGGACTATCCTGTGGGTGCCTTAAGAGTAAGGCCTCCAGCCAGGGCATAAAAACTTACAAACTAAGCGACTATACGCTAAGGGCACCCCCTGTGGGGTACGAGCCTCGGCTTAGGGCGTCGCTGGGGGAGGACTGCATGGGGACAGGCTGGATCTGAATGATATCATTATTTAGGGGCTGAATTAAAACTACTGGCACAGCATCGCGGGCTGGCTCGAGCGAGGGTCGGAGAGGGCATGGACCGGGACGTCGCGACGGACCTCGACGGCGAGGTCGGAAAGACGGCGGTTTGTGTCTGAAGTTTTTAAGAGTGCCAGTCTCTTTGCTACTCTCCTGGAGGAGGGTGATAGCATCATCGGGAGTGACGAGGGTATGCCTAGGACGGCGTACTGTACTAATGCGCGAGGGTTCGTAACGGGCGGCCGCTGCGATCAGGGGATTACGGTGTTTACTGGCGTTATCGAAGAAACGCTTCGAAAGACGTTTCATAAACTGAAGGACGGTGGGCATTCTAAGGTCTACGTGTAGACGGTCGTTACGGACATAAAAAGGAGCTCTCGTGACTCTACGTAAGAACCGGTTCTGCAAGGTTTGCATCCTATGGATGTACTTAGGCTTGGTGTGAGCGTACACGACGCAAGCATACGTCATAATGGGGCGGATCACCGCGGTATAAAGGCGCAACTTGCACTTGAGTGACAACTTGCTTTTTGCCGAAATCATGAAATGAAGCCTACCCATAGCAAAGGCAGCTCGGTCACGAGCTGCTTTGATGTGCGCCGCGAAAGACAGGTGGTTGTCAAGTAAGACTCCTAAGTACTTGGCTTGCTTCTCCCAAGGGATAGGCTTACCGTACATAGTGATCGGGCTGAGCGCGGGTGGCTTATTTTTGCGCGGTTTAGAGAAAAGAACTGCCAGGCTCTTGTCGGGGTTCACCTCGATTCTCCATTTCCGGAACCAAGCGCCTAAGACGTTGGCTGAGGTTTGGAGGGTGCTGTAAATAGCGTCGTGACTGCGGCCAGTGTAATAGATGGTCGTGTCGTCCGCGAACAGGGCTAACTGAGCCTTCTTGCTCTTGGGGATGTCACTGGTGAACAGAGTAAAGATAAGGGGAGAGAGCGGGGAGCCCTGAGGGACTCCGGCTCTAATGGGGTGGGGGGAAGACAGTGCCTTCCCGATGCGATAGCGGAAGCTGCGATCCGGCAAAAACTCTCGTAAGATGAGCACGAGGCGGTCCGGCACTCCCAGTTTGTACAGCTTATATAATAAGCCGTTGTGCCAGACTTTGTCGAATGCCTTTGCTATGTCGAAAAACAACACACCCGTCATCGCTCCACTCTGGAAGCCAGCGCTCAAGTGTTCTAAGATGGCCGCCATTAACACGACGAGCTGAGCGGGGAGGAGTTTGAACACCCTATTGGTGATTCCGTCGGAGCCGGGTGCTTTCCGCGGTTGAAGTTTGTTAATGATGTCTTGCACTTCGTCAGCTGTGACCGGAGGCAGAGGATCATCAGGGTCTTCTTCGGGGGGCAGGGCGGTTCTACGTTCGACGAATGCGTTAACCTCATCGAGATGTCGCTTGTCTACTGGTTGAGAGCTGGGGGAGCACTGGGACTCCAGGCTGTCGGCTAGGCATTCGGCCTTCTCAGAGTCGTCGAATGCGACGCTCTTATCGGGTCGGGTGAGGGGAGGCATCGAAGCCTCTTCGGTGGAGCGCAACTTGCGTTGCAGCTGCCAGAAGGCTAGGTGGGTAGGCTCGAGTTCGCTTAGCGTTTTGTCCCATTGATTATTACGAAGCTCACTGGTGCGATCCTTTACAGCACGCTGTAAATTACGCATGTGGGCTTTGTTTGCCTCGCAGGGAAAGCTGCTGTAGGCACGGATGGCCGCGTTCTTTTCGGTTATCAGTTCACGTACGTCAGCGGGTAGTATCCAGCGTTGATCGCTCATTGCTGGGACTTCCCGTGAGCAGTCCTTCAGTACGGATTGCACGTGTTCTGTAAACGAGTTGATGGCGGCCGTCGTGTCTGCGACTGAGACTATGTGGTCGGGGATGGCCTCCAGGTGAGGCGACGTGGTGGGTTTCAGCTTTTCGCTGACTTTCCTCCAGTCGGTTATCACTTGGGTCGGCGGGGGCTGGCTGGGGTCAGAAGGACCCAAGCGGGGAACTAAGTGCATGAGCACTGGTCTATGGTCTGAGTTAAGCTCATGTAAAGTCTCGATGGAATGCAACTTAAGGTTGACATTCTTGAGTAGCGCTATGTCGAGAACGTCCGGACGTTGGTCGGGGTCGTGGGGATAGTGGGTGTGCTACATAGGAGCGATGGGATCGAAGTTGAGGGACTCGCCCAGGTTATACACGTGACGTCCTCTGGCAGAGGTCGTCGTGCTGTTCCAGGCGGGGTGTTTGGCGTTGAGGTCGCCCGCTATGATAACGGAGTCGCTCAAGCCGAAGAGGACGGCAAGGTCTTTGGTGAATAGAGTGTGCTCCTCGGACGTTCCGCCGGGAGGGATGTACGCAGAGGCGATTGTGATCGGTTGATGGCCGGTCATGCCTAGTCGACACACTGAGGTCTCGAGTAGAGACTCCATGGGAGGGGGATCTAAGGGGATGCAGTGCAGTTCTTTTCTATAATAGATTAGAGTACCGCCCTTGTGGCAGCGTGACCGATCGTTGCGAACTATGCGATAGTTGGCAATTCTCGGATCGCGGTGACTGGGCTTGAGGAAGGTCTCCTGTACGAGGAGGATATCAATTTGATGGTCGCGGAGGAAGGTGGCGATCTCATCACGCTGGCCTCTAATGCCATTGGCATTAAAGTACCCTAATTTTAGGGATCGGGGTTTGGTGCACGTTAATCTCGTATTATCCATTGGAGTTAGTCAAGATTAAGGTTGCGGAGGAGGTCGCCAAACTTGAGTAGGGACTTGAGGATAATTTTTAGTTTATCGCCACCAGTGTTAGCCGCCCTGAGATCAGCCGCCATGCGGTCTGCTTCGGGGGTGACTAACTCTGCTAGCATTTCTAAAATTACGTTGTGAGAGGGGTCCACGGCCGCGGGGCCGGGTGGCGTGGAACGAGCGGGCGCCGGTGCACTCGCTTGGGCCGGGGGAGTGGGGATAGGGGCATCTAGTAGCCCAGGGATGGGGCTGGACTTGGCTTTGTTGAGTGCCGGGAAGGCCCTCTGGTGGTTCAGCGTGGTCCAGGGAGAGGGCCTCTGAGGGCTGAGTCTCTCCGGCATCTGGGCAGAGGGTAGCCTCACCGATGGGCTTTCTCTTTGCTGACGGGCGCTTGCACGCTTCACCAGGTTAGAGGAGGAGCCTTTGGGGGCTTTCGAGCAGCCGCGGTAGTTGGCCGTGTGGCCCGACTGGCCGCAAAGCACACAGCTCGGTGGCTCCGTGCAAAGCGATTTGTCTTTGGGACGGGGGCAGTCTGCCGTGCCATGGTCGCCTAGACACTTTACGCATCTGTGCGGCGCATGGCAGTTGGCTTGGCTGTGTCCATACATCTGGCAGCGGTGGCATTGCCCGACTACGCTTGAGCGGTAGGGCTTCTCTATTGTGATGCCTGAGAGTGAGCATACCGACTTCACTTTGAAGATCGGGTGGTGACCTTCTACTGGGTCACAGATGACCAGTACCATATCGTACTGGTCTCCGCCTCTCGCCTTATGAAGGCGGTGGACGGCTGCGACCGGGATGTCTTGGCCTTGGAGGTCATTGAGGATGTCCTCCGTGGGGATTTCCTTCGGGATCCGCCTGATCACCACGCGGGTGGGCTTCACCTCTGGAAGGGAGTAGGTATGGAAGGCTATGTGCCTTCCAATCAGCTGGCGGGTAAGTTCCCTAAAGTCCGTGGTCGTAGGAACCACTACTTTGATTCCCTGCTGTGTGCTTTTTGCGCTTGTGTATTGAATACGGCGCTCATTACACATTTTGGACACGTCTGTCCATTTCCCTTTGTCCTGAATGAACAACGGGGGAGGGGGCTTCAGCTTCTTTGAAGAAGCGGCTGAAGGTTTAGCCTTAGGGCTGACTGGCCTACTGGTATGAGCAGCGGCGGACGTAGGTAAGGGGACCGGGGAGGTGGGACGGGAGGCCGCGTGAGAGGGGGCAGAAGGGAGCGCGACGATCATTTTGGTCATGGCGGCCTGGGAATTTTTGCCTTTCTTCCTCTTGCCCTTTCCGACGACTTGATAGTCGTCTTCAGAGGATGAGGAGGCAGAGCACGCGTCTAAAATTTACTCTTAGTCGGAGATTGGCTCAGTTGTGTCCATGTTCTCGGAAACGGGAACAATGGACGCAGGTGCGGGCTGGACCTTTGTTTGCGAAACAAAGGGTTTCACAAGAATGGGTCTTGGGGTAGCCTTAATCGCGGCGGCAACGGCTGGCGGTAAGCCTCAGTCGGCAGGCGGCGGCGACAAGGGGCTCTCGAGCGCGTCACTGAAGTCAGTGATGGCAATACTGGGTTGCTGCAAGGCAGCGACATCGGACCCATATTTCTTTATAAAATCTGGGTCTTTCAGGACAACGCTTTTGAAAAACGCAAAAAGGCGTTCCTCATCCGCATCAAGGGCCATATTATCTGCTAAGAGTTAGCAGACGTTTGAGTGAAGCTCAGCGCGCCTAACAACCTAATTCCTTGCACAATTATGTAGGGAATTTACTGGGTCCAGCGACTCACCCGCTTCAACCTTCCCGCAGCCACAGTCCGGGCTTGGTAGCAACTCCAACTCCAGTCCAGGGAACTTTGGTTTCAGGAACTTGTTGAAACGGGAAACACTAGCACAGTAAATCGGCGGCGCACACGTTCGCGACGGAGCCCAATTTTTTCACCTAGGCCCTGAAGGGGTTAGGCGGGCGGATTGGGTCACCACCCTCTCTTGGTTTCGTTGGCACCGTTAGGTTTCCCACCAAGAACCTCGAAACTGAGGACTTTTCCCTGATGGGGCAAAGGAAGTTAAATCGGAATAATATCCGAAGCAAAATGAGCAAGTGCTGTCTTAATAAAAAGACAACAATTGTTCGGGGGTGTAGTCAAGGGACTACTGATGACGTCACGACACTGGGAAGCGACGAACCGATGACACACACTGATAGCGAGCGGGAATGCGAGCAGGTAGCGGCACGTCCGTACGCGGCGGCGGTCAGGCGGAGAGTGTTATACCTGTGAACCTTCTAGTTACGGAGATATTGGAGGCCAAAGTTCCAAATTTTTCCCAACTTTAGAAAAAAAAAAAACTAGTTTTAAAGACCCACCCGCAATAACTTCAGTTTATCCGTGATCATGGCGTTTGCAATGAAAAGTCAAAGTCATGGTAAATATCCCGTTACAAGTGTTATTGATAATTTTAAAGGTTGCGAATTTACTTGAAATACCTCCATGACCCGTTTACTATTCAATTCATCCATCAGCACAATATTTTGAAGGCAATGTAAATTGAGTTTAATAAAATGAGACCTTTAACAAAAAAAAAAAATAACATGTAACCCTGCAATAATTTTTACGTAGGGTTACTAGTTTGATGTACAGAATGCTTCGTGAAGGGTATGTTAACGTCTTAAGTCATCATCATCATTTCAGCCCAAAAGACGTCCACTACTGGACATAGGCCTCCCCCAAGTGTCGCCACATTAACATTTTGGGGGTTTTGCTATAATCGCCACGCTTGGCAGGCGGGTTGGCGATCGCAGTACGGTTGTTACAAAAGCGCATAGAACGCTGCTGCCCATTCTCTGGCAAATCCCTTAGTCGCCTCTTACGACACCCACGGGAAAATACGGGATGGTGCCATTCTTTACGTCCGACACCATACAGAACGTCTTAAGTATTGCATTCAAATCGACTATCAAAAAATCGATGTCACATAAAAAAAAAGTTCTTATCAATTAAGTCTGTCTGCGTCTGGTTTGTTGATAACCTGTTGCGACCAGTCAAGACATGTTTGTAAGACAATATTTATAAACGTCAGTATAGACTATCAATTGAAAACCAATACACTTTATTGAACGATTTATTGAACTTAATTCTCAACTACAGACGGTGTCTCTGATGTCAATGAAGCATGATTGACAAATATGTCTGGCTAATTCAAATTGTTACATTGAAATAAGGCCCAAATTGATCTTGAGGTACCGCACCTATTCTAGCTTATGATCGAGAATCCATTTCTTCATACTACGATGTCACGTATGAAGTCAGTGCGGAGAGAGGGACATTGAAAAACACGGTTAAGCGAAGAGCGCAGACTCCTATTATGGTCGGCACAAATATATTGAAAGCGGGGAGCGAGGTAACCAGGGGAAGTGGGAGAAACAAGAAAAGAAAACAAGGTGGTGAGCGCCCTTTGCTCCCCCTACGCTGACCGCTGCTCAGAGACATGATCGTATTTACGCAGATTGAAAACGAATCGAATGCAGTTATTCAGAAGACGGTCAAGTTTGTCGAGAAGACCTGAATTCA
The DNA here is from genome assembly GCA_949152445.1 of Cerastis rubricosa. Taxonomy (NCBI): domain Eukaryota; kingdom Metazoa; phylum Arthropoda; class Insecta; order Lepidoptera; family Noctuidae; genus Cerastis; species Cerastis rubricosa. Next base: position 17,673,214 of record OX424532.1, read on the forward strand.
GGTCAAAGTAGCACACATCACCATAATATAGGGAAAATTAAGGACTGTACAAGCATTGTTTTCGAATCCGATGGTAAAAAGTTTCTCAAACGGTACAGAGCTCGCAACGTACCGGTCACCATCTGGCTGACACGAGCGACTTGAGTATGCCATTTCCTAGTATTATCACAGTATCTAGACTTGAAAGGTAGCCCATACACATTAGGGTGTTCCTGGCAGGTAAGCCCGAGTGTGTATTTGCAAAACCGTTCTCTACACAGCTCAAGCTTACCTGAAAGGTATAAGCGTGTATGGCTTTTAGTTTTTCGAGTCTGTACTCAGATTTTATAAACTTATTAATGGATTTTGATAAAGGAGCATTTATTCCAGAAGGTTTATGAATATACAAATTAAATATTTAACTTACATTTAGCCACCAATCTTGAGGTTCTGACAAATTGACATTCTACCCGTGTGAAGCAGGGGCGGGTTGATTTGCTAATCTTATACAGGGTGTAACGGAAAGGGTATATACATACTTAACGGTGTGCTATAGACCATCAAACTGAACATGTTTCTCACATTTGGGTCGAATGGGTGTTGAAATTTTGTATGGGGCAGCAGATAATTTTTTCGTTATTACGATGTTTGTTTGTGAAGAAATATGTTCAGTTTGATGGTCTGTAGCACATCATTAAGTATGTATAAGTATACCCTTTCCGTTACACCCTATATAAGGTGACTAGTCATTAGTGACCTATACTTGAACACGTGATTATACTCATGATGACAAACAACTTTCCCAAAGAAACATTTTATTTATACTTATCATCTGCCTTGCCTTTTTCCCAAACTATATTGGGGTCGGCTTCCAGTCTAACCGGATGCAGCTGAGTACCAGTATTTTACATGAAGCGACTACCTATCTGACCTCCACAACCCAGTAACTGGGTAATACGGTACCCCTTGGTAAGACTGGATGTCAGACTTTTAGCTTCTGACTACTCGTAACGACTGTCAAAGATCTACAATGGACAACCGGGACCAACGGCTTAGCGTGCTTTCCGAGGCACGGAGGAAACTCGATATGTAATTATGGTCACCCATCCACAGACCAACCTGGCAAGCACAGCTTAGCCACGAGCTCCTCCCAGCTATTTTATTTATACTCATTCATTTTTATTATTATCATGAGTATAATCATATATATAAGTACCGGTGCCTAATTACCAGTCACCCTATATAAATACACTTTGAAGTACAAGTTTAGACGCTAAAAGATATCTGCGTTTGAAATCTGCGTCTCCTTCAAATATACAAACTTCAGTAAAGTTTATTTGAATTCCATAAAATAGTACTTATTTTTACTAGACTTTGGTAGCAGCTGAATAATAATGATCTAAGATTAACTTTTTTTAAGAAACCGGAGGGCTTGTATAAAGTGGCATTATATCAGTGAGAACGATACTGGAATAGGCGAAAATGTATGGGACTTCTAAAAACTGTTAATATATCTGTTAATGTTGAGAGCTATTGTTATTTATTTATTGGACCCTGACTGTAGTAAGGGTAGTTTGGACCAGCTCTAGTCTCACCAGCACACTCAGCCGCACGGGTCGATCTTCAAAGTCAAGCCTTAGCAAGGCTTGACTTTGAAGATCGCCAAGGTTGGTCCGTGAATGGGTGACCATCCATTACCAGATACCGTGCCTCGGAAAGCACGTCATTCGTGGATCTGATAGAAGAACGTTACAGGTAATCAGGGGCACGAAAGTTTGACACCATTCTTGCAAAGGAGTATCGTCTTACCCAGTTACTGGGTTGTGGAGGGCAGCGAATGCCCATTCGCTTAATGTAAAATATTGATATTCAGCTGCACCCGGTTAGACTGGAAGCCGACCTCAACATGGTTAGGGAAAGGGCTAGGCAGATGATGATGCTGTAAGATATACGATACTGCACGTGGTGCAACATGATAAGAATGCAGATCTTGATATTGTCCTCAACATACCAACGTCTGAATCAACGTTAAACGTAATAATTTTTTTTTGGCCCCAGTACAACTAACTTTTGGCGTATATCTGTTACCGGCCAAACCCGATTTCAAGCCAAACTAGTTTGTCCTAGGCCAAACCAGTTTACTGGTTTATCACTGACCCAAACAAAACATTTACAATGCGCCCAAATTGGATGTGGCATCGCTCGCTATGCTCGCTCGGCTCGCGCGTTTATGGTCACAGTTCTAACCTAACCTAACCCAATTAGCTGGGGTGCTCTTTATGATCCTGTTATGACGAGTTCTAGTTTGGCCTAGGACAAACTAGTTTAGCCGGAAATCGGGTTTGGCCGGTAACATATCCACATACAGTATCGCTATCAGACTGCAAAATACTTAGAGAGTGTGTGAAGTGCAAATTGGGCTCGCGCACGAAGGGTTCCGTACCATTATTTCTCTCTTCTTTTTTGTATGGGAGCCCCCTTAAATATTTATTTAATTCTGTTTTTAATATTTGTGGTTATAGCGGCAACAGAAAAACATAATCTGTAAATTTTCAACTGGCTAACTATCACGATTAATGCGATACAGCCTGTTGACAGACGGACGGACGGATGAACGGACGAACAGCGAAGTCTCAGTAATAGGGTCCCGTTTGACCCTTTGGGAACGGAACCCTAAAAACATGCTGCACCGACCCCAAATAATATGATGAGATAGTGGCAAGAGAATGATGGTAAAATAGTACAGTGTGGTACTGTTAAATTACAAACTTATCTCCTATTTCGCGACCTCTGAACCCGAGTTTTATTTCTATACTCCAATGGCCTCCCTTGTTGTAGTTCTCTAATCAGTTTCGTAATAAATAGACGAATAGAATATATATTAATGAACAGTGTCCGTACCATGACGCTTAAAACATTATTGTTCCATTCCTATTCCAGAGTGGGAAAGAGATGGAGCTAGACGACCTGTATAGCTCCGTCTCTTTTTCACTCTGGAATAGGAATGGAACAATAATGTTTTAAGACGTCATGGTACGGACGCAGGATAGATATCATAATCACTAGCTGTTTGTGTGGACATTATGAGGACATAATTAAATCTACATATATATATTATATGCTTTTAAAATTATTCTTCTTAGCGTGTCGATGATAATTTAAATTGATAATCAGTTCATGTTTTAAACCTACAGGGTTACTCATGGGAGTTTTCCACATTTGGGAAAATACTAACACTCATCACAGTGTAGAGGATCTTTGCTTTGCTTATTATCGATGACAATTTGTAAGGCCTACAGATAGTTGTTCCGGGTCTGGCTGTTTGTGTATGTGAGATTAAATGTTTTTACTCAAAAATGCATGTTGTGGTCATTGTTTAGACAACCTTGTTTGAGCAAAGTCGACCTTGCCGTTCTGTTTCAAGGAGCCGCCGGCAAAGTTTTGCTGGCCGCTCTAACAAGCCGGCAATGTTTTGCCGGCCGCTATTTACACGTATCAACGTTTTAAAAAATGAAATCCAAAAATATTTCATTTAGATCACAGCGGTTTGTATCTGTAGAGATAGGTACAAAAACATTTTATTCCATATTATGATAGTATATATTATGTATAGTTCCAAATAGTCCACAGCTTAAAAAAAAACAAAAAAGTAACAAAAGCGCGGTTCAGCGAAAATTTTAATTAATATATTTTTTATTTAAATTACTTGCTGGTTTTATTCAGATTGGGTACTTGCATTTTTGAGTAAAGCACTATACAAACCTTGGCCCACAATGAATGCTTCGCTGGTCACGCTACGATTGCCTCGAGCTAGCCTAGCTACGCTCTAGGCCTTTCAGCTTGGCCATCATTGCATCACGCTGACCGCGCTGTGTCGGCCTGGAGCTGTGCTACGCTGCGCCGTCGGCCATAATCAGCGCGACCTGCAAAGTAGTCATTATAGACCGCGGCAGTAATGTACTAGTGATCGCACCCACGATACAGGAGAAATTACATAGTGTGGGAAAATGTTTTTTTTTTTTTAATACTTTTTCTGCTCAAGTAGATTCTGATAAGAACTAATGTGAAACAAGTAGGCTTACCTACTTATTTATGCCCGAAAGCGAAACGCTTGTTTAGGGATATACTCATTAATATCAATAAAGAAACCTGAAGAGATTAAAAAATAATAAATATACTTACCAATGTTTACGTAAGCCTAGGAGGGGGAGGGGGTATGAGCATACTTACTTTTGCTGCCAATGGGGCCCCTCCCCATTATAAATTTTTTTTATGGGGCATAGATTAGGTCAGCAACACTAAAAAGTGATTCGCTTGCTGCCGAGTCTGGTGGACACGACAAATCTATATTAATAATAAAGCTGAAGAGTTTCTTTGCTTGAACGCGCTAATTTCAGGAACTACTGGTCCGATTTGCAAAAATTCTTTCATTGTTAGAAACCTCATTTATCGAGGAAGGCTATATAGGCAAGCTACAACTAATAGGAGCGGAGCAGTAATGAAAAATGTTGCGAAAACGGGGAAAATATAACGCAGACGAAGTTGCGCCGGATAGCTAGTATTAAATTATACACCGTTACATTTTAATCGTTTTAATCCCTTGGAGGGTCGATTCGGTGCATGAAACACTATCGATTTTTAGTAATAAAATTAAAAATATTTACCTTTTTTGTAACCTCGAACCAATTTTCGCATCAGTGAAAAAGCATTGTGAACCATTAGTAGTACCATTTGAAACTCATTTCGTACCATATGATGTGACCACGCACACATTTTGCAAATATTACGTTATCACTTGCTATTTTTAACCCTAAAAATAGCAAGTGATAACGTGATATAGTGATACCGTTCTTTGCCATTCGGCACTTTTACATTCGGCAAAGAACGGTACCCTTTAGTTTTTTATTTTATTTTAAGCGATATAATGCTGTGTCAGTTGTTTATCCGCTTGCTGTTCATTAAATTAGATCAGATCTAAACCAAATGTTCAAGGTCAACATGCTACCCCGCAAACATGCCTGCGCGCACTCGGAAGTTTTTGCCGCGCAAGACCCCCGCGCCACTTCCCATTTAAAGCTTATTTTCTCGTAAACTACTGCAGCTACACGAAAACAATATAAAAATATAAAAAATACGTGTGTATAGCTGAAAATATACAGAATCTAATTACGTTAAAACTAATTACGACAACTAGATATAAGTATTTCAAAAAAAATGAAAACTTGAGAATTTGCGTTGAATTTCAGTTTCTCCAACAAGAATTATTAAAGTTTTTCCAATTAGAATTGTAATTCGTATCAATAAAACCTATGTATAATTAAACTAGACTATATAAGCTTTGTTTTAATACCCATTTGTCCTTACTTTAGCACTTTGTTAGTAGCCAAATTAACCAAACCAAAGAACCCCTGCTCTGATCAATTCTATACCTATTGATTTTGTCGTGTTTTCGTAAAAAAATCACTAAGATTTCGTTTTTTTTCACTGTTTTATATTGCGGAGACACTAATAATTACTTAATTGAACCAATTTTCATAACACCAGCACTTTATTAACTATTTTTTCAATAATTTCTAAAAAAACATTATCAAAATACCACGCTCGACATGGCGCCACTTTTACATTTCGATATTGTCGTTTCAACAGACTTTTAACCTACGATGTTTTTAGATATTCGTAAAGCTTGATTAACGAGGTTTATTTTGATATATAACACTATATATATTGGGTTAAAATAAAATAATACTCACGTTTTAAAACCAGGGAAATTATATCACAACAACTAAATACGGTGAAATTTGACACCTGACGTTTAAAACTTTTTTGACATTTAATTTTGTACGGCTGAGATTCTCGTTGTTTTTGCCATAGACGCGGAATTTAATACAGAAAATATAGAGGGCAAAACCATAGATACAGTGCGACGTGGAACATTTGTAAGTGAGTTTTTTCGGAACTAATGTTTTGGGCTACTATGGTAGCGTGGACATTTGACTGTTTTGGGCTACTATGGTAGCGTGGACATTTGACTGTATTTTGTTTTGTGCTACCATAGTAGCGTGGACATAGTATTTTGAAAGTTGAATTACCCGTCCAAGGGATTAAAACGATCAAAGGAGATGTTTGATTTTGGGCTACCACTATGTACACCACATAGATAAATAGGAAAAAAATAGAGGAATATCATAAAAATACTAAAAAAATAATTTGAAGAAGGGTATAGTCGTACAATAATTATCATTTGAAAAGTTTTATACTACGATAACCCTATTTTTAGGGCGGCCATGACAGTTGTTTGACGTTTGACGACTTTGACAGTTTTAAGAAGTGCCGTCTTTCTTTGCATTGAGTTTGGATTGAACTTGTTGTTTTGTTCAACCAAACCAAACAAAACAAACCAAAACCTGAGATTTTCGAAATTCCAGTTGTTTTGTTTACTAAAGCAGTTATGACAATTACATTTGATTGACGTGAATCGTAATACACGTCAATCAATCAAATGTCATTGCCAAAATGACATTTTTCGCCTGCTGATCACGTGCTGATCTGATCCACCATGTTTAATTTTTATGTTGTGTTGCTCTCTTTGACCAAGTTAATTTGAATGTACGTTAAAATGATATAAGTTTTTAAACTGACATGGTCACTAACACTATCAACAACACTTGTAACGGGATATTTACCATGTTTATTATTTGTTATGAGTTCCCGATATTTCGGCGCTGTTGCAAACGCCATGATCACGGATAAACTGAAGTTATTGCGGGTGGATGTTTATGAGCAGACAAAACGGTCTACCCTCTTTCTTGTTCGTTTTTTGCGCGCCGAGTGGACACAGTGAGTTTCGTGTGTCGGGAACAGAATCGAGTTGTGAGTGACAGTGGTAGTGGTACGGCGCGCAAAAAACGAACAAGAAAGAGGGTAGACCGTTTTGTCTGCTCATAAACATCCACCCGCAATAACTTCAGTTTATCCGTGATCATGGCGTTTGCAACAGCGCCGAAATATCGGGAACTCATAACAAATAATAAACATGGTAAATATCCCGTTACAAGTGTTGTTGATACGTTAAAATGAAGTGAAATTAAAGAAAATTAGTAATAAAAAACGGTTACTGTATTTTTTAGCAATATTTACATATAGTGTACATAGTGCTAGCCCAGGCTCCATACATTTCTGGGACATCTCCTTTGACGGTGTATAAGATTGGAAGGGATTGGAATTTTGTATTTCCTTTCGCTTTCCACCATAATAATGGATTGTTATAGATAAATGCAAGAGTAATCGACGTCAGAAAGTGCGTAAAGAGGAGGGTTCACGGCTCGACTTGCATAAACCTGTTTCTACAGGTTGAGCGCGGCCGCAGTGCGTCGCGGCCGCTAATCGCTATCGCTTCGATCGCCGATTAAAACCTCTGATTTAAAAGTGCCTTGTAATATCAATCGGAAGCTCCGACTTATCCCTAGTGTAATCCGTTCGGACTTTGGCGAGTCAACAGTCACTGTCTAGGTTTTAGCCACTCGCCACTGTACTTGATCATGATCAATGTAAATCGAGCCTTAGAGTATGTCCTTAGTTCAAGTTTCCAGTGTATGGACATCAAACAACATATCATCACGCTTGTAATCTCCAAAGGATTAGGCAGAGCTGTAACTAATAGTACACCGACATCTCGCCAGTTATGTTTGTTTAAGTTGTTATGTTTTAGTGGTTGGTCAAGGCGGGATTGGATGGAGAATTAATATAATCCGACCTGCTGGCCTACCATGACTTCTTAACGCAGTATTGTTTTACTCTTATTCCAGTGTGGGAAAGAGACGGAGTTATACAGGATGTCTAGCACCGTCTCTTTCCCACACTGGATAAGGAGCAAAACAATAATGTTTTAAGATGTTATGGTAGATAAGCTTTGATGTTTAGATAAGGGACTTTTTCATCAAACTGCAGCAGTAACTTTGTTTTTCGTTATCATATTGTGAAAAACAAATTTACTTTTTCTGTTGAATGTAATATAATACAAAATAATATGAATGAGCCTACAAAATGTTTTTATTATTTTGTGTGGTGCTACGGAACCCTGTATGCGTGTGAGTACGACTCGCACTTGGCCGGTTTTTTAATACGTACGCGCGTCCTGTAGTCTGCTCATTATTGGAACTGATGTAATAAGAAAGAAAACAGATGTGCTATTTATTTTAAACTGGTGCTATTGAAAATAGCTCTTCAAGATTAGAAAGAACTATAGGGCGTGGACGTCTATGGTACGGCGCCGGCCACTGTGTAACGGCACGACGCCGCTACCGGGAGACGGCACGGCGGCGTCGCGTCGTGCCGCGGCACGGTGACGTGGACGGTGCACCGCGGGCACAAGGTAGCAGCCATCGTTCAGTTTTTGTCTTGATATGGACCGTCAAAGACGTATTATTCTGCTCCTGTTACTAAGGCGACGAGTGAAGAAAAAACTAAATCAAAGAAAATATTGGGTGAATCCATATATTTCCATACTGAACCATTATGGAAGTCATTTTGAGAGTAAATATGAAACGCTGAAAATATGTGGTGATGAAAAATTTTACGAATATTATAGAATGTCCATATCTAGTTTTGAAGAACTACTAATTAAGATTGCTCCTCGTATACGGCACCGTGCCGCGGCACGGCGCCGTGCCGTCTACCGGTAGCGGCGTCGTGCCGTAACACGGTGGCCGGTGCCGTCCCGTAGACATGTGTCCACGCCCATACGCGTAGCCGACATGCATAAACCTGTTTCTACAGGTTGAGCACGGCTACAGTGCGTCGCCGCCGCTAATCGCTATCGCTTCGATCGCCGATTAAAACGTCTGATTTAAAAGTGCCGTGTAATATCAATCGGAAGCTCCGACTTATCCCTAATGTAAACCTAGTGTGTTTAGATTTTCTACTTATTATTTTTTTATTTTCCTTTTTTATTTTACTTTTTTGTCTGTTCTGGAGGCTTTAATTATGTTGTTGAGTTTTTTTTTTTAATATTTTATTATTGGTGTGTGCTAGCTGAAATGTGACATTAATTTGATGTAATGGATTCTTTGTTTATATAAAATTGAACACTATTGTGTAGAATCTGGTTCTTATAACCCAACAGACAGATGTGTTGCTGGGGAGTTTGTTCCGCCACTTCTTCCCAGCTAAAACACTAGGAAGTGGCGAAGGGCGGGCGTTTTGGGGGACTGTCTCTTGTAATTTTGACGTTTCAAAAAGTGCTGATTATCAGCCTAATTTGAATAAATGACTTTTGATTTTGATTTTGAACCCTTCGGCCAGTAGCGAGTCAACAGTCACTGTATAGGTTTTCGGCACTCGGCACTGTCCTTGATCAATTTAAATCGAGCATTGAAGTATGTCCTTGGTTCAAGATAAACTTCGTGTATATATATATACATCAAACAACTCACATCACGCCTGTTATCTACAAACGGTAAAGCAGATTTGTAGGTACCTAATAGTAGGTACACCCACATCTCGCTCGCATTCACGATTGCGATAATACACTAATTTTGCCAATTCAAATCAAAATTGAATACAATAGTCGTTTGATTATCTTCTAATGATTACTAACACGTGATCCTACGCGCGCGCCTGACATGCTTTATTTCCAAAGTCACCATGACAAATAAATGATACTATGAAAAAATTTAATCACGAGGCAGACTAGATTCTTACTATTATTGCGACACCATTAATGACTGTTATCACTAGGTGAGAACTAAAGGAACGCCTAAAATTATTGCGATGTTGGAATTTAAACTCTCACTGCTGAGTCGAGCGTCGAAAATTCAATTGTTGGTTTAATAAGGTCGTAGTGTTCAAGGGATCATATAGGTGAGTGGTAGGTCAAGGCGGAATTGGTAAAAGAAGTAATATAATCTGACCAGCTGGCCTACCATGACGTCTCAAAGCAGTATTGTTTTACTCTTATTTCAGTGTGGGAAAGAGACGGAGTTATACATAGTGTGTAGCGCCATCTCTTTCCCACACTGGAAAAGGAGCAAAACAATTGGTAGGCCAGCTGGGTTTAGGTTGGGATCGTGCGACAAGAATAAAAAAGTATCGTTTTGACGCATAACGACCAACACGCGTATTGACTCATTTTAAATACGCATTTTGACATATTCGCAAAATGTGCAATTCGCATAATGCCATATTAGTATGATGACCAACACGCGTATTGACTAATTTTAAATACGCAATAGTATCCTATCCTAACAGAATCTAAGTCATGGTTTTCGCATGGAAAACAAATAGATTTATTTTAGCATTTGTAGGTAATGATACTTATTATTAGTATAGATTGATTATAGACCTGTTTTTAGGGAACCGTAGCCGAACTGCAAAAACGAATATCTTATTAGATTCGTCATGACTGTCCCTCTGTCTTATGTCACAGCCACTTTATTCCGAAACTATTAAGACAACACAATCGAAACTTGGTAGGAGATGTATTATATGAACAGTTTTAAGATTTTATACAAAAAAAAGATTAGGGCGGGGGGGGCTCCTCGTACATGGAACTGAAATTTTCATTAAACGTATATGTGTGAGGTGTTTATGTGTCTATAGATAAGTCTTTAAAAATGACATTGATGTTTCGAAAACCATTTTTTCTCAAACTTAGTTGTTTGAAAGATAGACACTTTAAAGTGTTAAAATGTGACACAGATTTTACCACTTTGGAGTGTCTGTCTTTCCCACCCCTCTAATTTCTAAAGTAAGTGGACGAATATTCTGAAAAAATTTAGGATTGTAGAACGTAATAAAACTTGAACTTGAAAATTGGTTTGAACAACAAATGTTGTTCAAACCATTTTTTTTTCTTTTGAATTTACATTTTCTTTAAAATTTACTTTTTCTGTTGATTGTAATATAATACAACATAATATGAATGACCCTACGAAATGTTTTTATAATTTTGTATGGTGCTACGGAACCCCGTGTGCGTGTGAGTACGACTCGCACTTGGCCGGTTTTTTAATATGTAGGCGCGTCCTGTAGTGTGCTCATTATAAGAACTGATGTAATAAGAAAGAAAATAGATGCGTTTTTTTTTATTGGTGCTATTGAAAATGGCTCGGAAGTTCAAGATTAGAAAATTCAAATGGTGTTTGTTTTTGTTAAAGCAAAATTTCCCAAGAGGGTTCTATTTGTCATAACCAAAATTATCGCATCGAAAAAGATATTTTAAGTGAAAAATTCGGGCCGTTGAATCCAATGTCCTTTACAAGATTTAGAACCCCATTATAATACCTTAGTTTGTAAAACAAAACCCCCATAAAATTTAATACAACGACCGGTCCTAATGACCAGGGACTTAGAAACATCTTCATAAAGGTTACAGAATTATAAGTGTTACATGTTGAATTGGTAACAGAATCAAATGTGTAACAGATATGTATCTGTAACAGATATTAAAAGTGTTACCAGTGTTAACAAGTGTAACAGATAAACGCAGCGTACTAAATCTATAATTGATTACGTCAGTTACACATATAAACACTGTTTTTAAAACAGTTTTAACAGAAAAACACATATAAAAGGTTACAGATTGATTCGGTAACAGTATTGTATCTGTTACATTTAAAAGTGTTTTTCTGTTGAAACTGTTTTAAAAACAGTGTTAAAAACACCTTGATACGGTTATAGTTTGAGTCCCTGCTAATGACATCAAACATCCTGATTCTCCCATCCATCAAAGTTGTTGTTCCTCTTATGTGGGGCCAACACACGATGCGTGCGTCAATGTAATCCATACACACACATTTTTATTGTTACTTCTAAAAAAAATAACTGGTTTCACAGCATACCTTCATAGGTAGTCTGCCTTAACGTGTTTTTTGGAACATAAATATCAACAGTCGCTCAAACAGCCCGTTTTTCTGTGTCTACGTCGTATCTACGTAGCGGTCGAGTAGATTACATAACCAGTTATTTAGTGTTTTACCTATTAATCGAATTTCAGAAGTATTTTTTGATGCACTTTACGATGATGTAATCGACTTAATTTTTATTATTTTCGTGAGACGATTGGCCTTTTAACCATGTGATTCTAGGCCGGATGAGAACCAGTTTTTCTTGTAGATTTTCGTAGCAGTCGTTTAATTGTTAATAGTCGTTCTGACCGAGTTTTGGTCATTGCAGCCAAGCTCAGCGGGGAATATTATAGAGTAGAATGTCATCCGTCATGCTTTAATTTACAACTTTTTCTTTCTTAGCATTTTTCAGAGAATCTATCCACCGTTTCCTTGGTCTTCCTCTCGCTCTCAGTCTATCAACATTTATATACTCGTCGCGGCGCGGTCTTGTGGACGGTGAGTAATGGGCTAGCTCCCCTTCCGTTCGTTTAATAACGACAGGCCGTGTCGACGGCGCGTTCGTGTTCCACGCGCGCCTCAAGGAGATGCCAGCAAATTGGAAGGGGCCGAGAGGGCCGATGCTTGCCAGGGCTGCGGGACTGTTTGAAAGAGAAACCGTGGCCCTAGAACACAAAGGGCTAAGCAGGAACATGCATGGGTTTTAGTCAGTACAAGTCTAACACTCCCCGCCGCTCCACCCATAGTAGGAGGGGTCATTAGATGATTTCCCATCCGTAAAAAAAGGGTCATAATACAATAAATTTCTTTTCAAGCAGTAGAATACGTACTTAATTAACGCCACCGCCACGTTACTATCGTCTGTTACTGTCGTCTGTTGTCCAGAGAACATAAATGCACGATGGGCCATGTAGACTGTGTGAAACAACACAATGTTTTCCGTGTGTTTCCGATTTACAATGCGGCAACCACTAATTATGTAATTCATCATCATCATCTGCCTAGCCTTTTCCCAAACTATTTTGGGGGGGTCGGAAAATCCTATGACTAATCCTGTAGGTTTAAAACATGATATGAAACTGATAATCGATTGTAATTGTCATCGACACGCTAAGAAGAATAATTATCATCATCTGCCTAGCCTTTTCCCAAACTATCTTGGGGTCGGCTTCCAGTCTAACCGGATGCAGCTGAGTACCAGTATTTTACATAAAGCGACTGCCTATCTGACCTCCACAACCCAGTAGCTGAGTAATTCGATACCCTTTAGGAAGACTAGATGTCAGACTTTTGCCTTCTTTTAGCCAAAAGTCTTTGACAGTCGTTACAAGTCTAACGATTGTCAAAGATCTACAAATGACAGCCGGGCAAGGCTTAACGTGCTTTCCGAGGCATGGAGGAAACTTGGTATGTAACTATGGTCACCCATCCATGTACCAACCTCGGCAAGAACGGCTTAACCGTAAAGATCGACCCGTGCTGCTGATATTATTTAGCCACGAGCTCCTCCACTAATTATGTAATTATATAAGGATTAAAGGTACTTTGTATAAGCTGTGATTACTCTGTCTTATAGCCCTATCTTCGCGGATCGCGCAGTTAATTGCGGGTTTGTAGCAAATTGGTCTCGGTTTGTTAATACAGAGTGGAAAGAACACTAACGCACAAACGGTATATAAATTCTGAACCACATCGAAAATCTTAGTTTAAAAAAAACTCTCATTTACAATTTGACCGTGTAGGTGTATTTTTTAGGAAACAGCTGATTTTTAAACCCCGACCGAAAAAGTTTTACGTGTGTATGTGTGTGTCTGTCTGTGGCATCGTAGCTCCTAAACGGATGAACCGATTTTGATGAAATTGAAACCGCTAAGTAGACCGTTTAGCACAAGCACACAACAAAGCCGACCCCTTCCATGCAACGACGCTTGGATTAATTTATTTTGGGGTTTCTATAGTTTTTTTGTGTCGGGGGTGTTTTCATTTTTTTGTTATTGCCTGATTAATAAGATTCTATGTGGGATTACTAAATTGTATGATGTTCTGAAGACGTGGTACCTCACCGTTTGTGTTTTGGTGTCCCTTTCACCCTGTATAGGCCTTTTTCGTAGTAGCTGAACGAAAGGCAGATAGGGTGTTGTGGCGTGGTTTGGGAGAGACCTATGTCCAACAGTGAACAGGCCGAGTTGATTGATACTCGAAGGTACCACATCCAAAACACATCGCAGCAAAAAAATAGTTTGTTGTAGTGTGGTTGTGATATGGGACCACCTCGCGGGCTTCCTTTACCAAATGAAGAACGAATCAATTGTATCAGGAAAACACATGGAAAAAAAATATGCTATGGGTTCACGTTTCGATGTTCGTTGTTTGTTCGTTATCCGAGTCACTAGAGAAACGACATTTTCTTGCTTTGGAAACTTGGTTTCCAGTCATATTATGGACAGTAATTACGAGTAGTCAGCATTTTGCAAGTCTAACAGGAGCACCTTTAGGTCTTGTAATGGAAATCCTTTTTATTTGACACTCTCTTACAACAAATGGAAGCCAAATAATAGCCAAATAGCTAATAAAGATAAAGCTAGCAAAATTCATTGGCTTGTCTGCATCTAATGGTTTCGTAGCTGACGTCGCGTCGTATCGTTTCATACAGAACAAGCTGGTTAGTGGGAGTATTAAATGTAACGTCTTCCATTTCGCTACGTTTTATTGCGTGTAAATGTTTTCTTCAGTATATTTCTGCAGTAGTAGTGCAGGGGTATAATTTTGTTCGTTCCTGTAACTTCCAAGAGAAAAGACATAATTATCATCATCATTCGAGACCTCGAATCGGCAAAAGTAAGGTGAGACGCACTCGGTGGAGCCACGATCTTCGGAGGGTGGCTGGTAGCAACTGGATGAGAGTTGCCGAGAATCGAGTTAACTGACGCACGATTGGAGAAGCCTTTGTCCAGCAGTGAACTGTTGTTCACCGATGATGCTTATGTTAATCATCACCTACACAGCCTTTGGGCTCTGTGTGGTATCGGACGTAAAGAATAGCACCATCCCATATCTTCCCATGGGTGGCGACTAAGGGATTTGCCAGAGAATGGGCAGCAGCGTTCTCTGTGCTTTTGTAACAACCGTAATGCGATCGCCAACCCGCCTGCTTAGCGTGGCGATTATGGCAAAACCCCCCAAAATGTCAATGAGGCGACACTTGGGGGAGGCCTGTCTCCAGCTTTGGACGTCTTTTGGGCTGAAATGATGATGATGATGACACAGCCTTTCCCCAACTAAGTTGGGGTCGGC
The DNA here is from genome assembly GCA_949152445.1 of Cerastis rubricosa. Lineage (NCBI taxonomy): Eukaryota > Metazoa > Arthropoda > Insecta > Lepidoptera > Noctuidae > Cerastis > Cerastis rubricosa. The sequence goes on from OX424532.1 coordinate 17,688,330, forward strand.
TTCCGGTCTATCATGTATTTAACATGGAGCGATTGCCTATTTGACCTCCATAACCCAGTTTGTACTGAGGTCTTTGAAGATCTTTTGATCTTCAAAGATCTACAAATGACAGCCGGGACCAAAAAGTAAGCATGTGCACAACAAACTGCACCACGCGATAAAACACGTGTTTTGCTCAGACACAATCATTAGACACAAGAACATGCTTCAACCAACGTGCTTCTTAATCGTTAAATAAGCTATTGTATTTATCTATGACGTCATTGTAATAATCGATAACTTACTTAGTAACTTTTCGTTAAACGAAAGTGTTATAGGTTGGTCCTGCACGCGTAGCAAAATGATGTTTGGTTGTTTGAAACGAGTTTTGTCTACGGAAGATTCGACATAATGGCAATGTGTCAGTTTGTCGATTCTTCAGTCGACATGGCCCGTTTCTATGGCGGTCATGCTACGCGTGCAGGGAAGTTTGTACTCTGCCCGTTGCCCTTTAAACGTAGGTCAGTCACTTCTAATTAGTAATTCGACTTTGTGCTTCAGACACTGGAATATTAGACGAGGATGATTTTTCATACAGTCAAACAATAGCTTAACCCTGCGGCTTCGGCATGTGGTCTCTGGTAATTATTCCACGGGTTCGTACCACCAGAATAAAAACGGTCCTATGTGTTAAACCAGGTAAAATTACCTTAGGGCCTAAAGTGTCGCAATTTTTTTTTTCAAAGTTACCTACTGTAAACAGGTACAGTATGAGAACTTACAACTAGTTTAACAAAAACAATTAAATAGGATATAATGTAACCCACATCACTGTCCATAAGTGGACATAAAATTTTAAGAAAAAAAAAAAGAATGGCTAGAAAATTTAGTAGCAGTACGTGCAGTACCTAATACCTATAGCATTAAAACTAGAATATTATTACAGCAAAATTTGACAGTAAATAACGATATTAGTGAATTTTACAGGTTTCACTTAATTTTGAAAGAACGGTAGATAAGGGTTTTGAATCTACTCAAAGAGCAAGTGAAGATGTCAATATTTTTATTAAATTTTTAGTTATTAACAATTAACATGTTTATAAATTTTGAACTATTTGTCTTTAAAACGAATGTATGATATATTAATAAATGAATTAATATCGCTTATTCGAGTATCTAAGTTACCTAAAGATAAGATATATTTATCTCAATTAACTTTCTTTTTTTAACTCTTAATTAAGTCCTAACTCTTCTAAGATTGGAATTTCTAATCAAACTTTTACTGTATTTGCAAGCCAATTGATTTATTAGGTGCTATGATAGGTTTTTGTGTTTATTTTACAGTTTCAGCATTCGTTTTTGCTTTCTGTCTGTGTGCCTGTCCTTTTAAACCTCTTTTCTTTAATTTAATTCTAGCTGAAAATAACATAAAACTCATCAATACCAAGCAGCGAACAAGTTATACAACCATTTTCATGGTGGACCATTGTCGAGAGGCATTCAAATTGAGGATTTATAAGACATTTTAAAAATAAACAAGGCAATGAGAAATATTGTTTACTTGACAATTCACGCAGGCAATGTGAGGCAAAGCCCTGCGGTTGGAAAATTAGATGATTAATTACTATAGACTCGTAAATTAAAAAAAAAATTATTCAATATTATTTGAAAACGGGTAATAACATAACGATGGTAGACTACGCATTGGTATGTATTGTATTTTGGGTTTCAATGTTATTGGGATGCCCGCTTACTTTCAGTTTGGTTGTAATTACAGGGTGTAACGGAAACGGACAGTTCAGTTTGATGGTCTGTAGCATACCCTTTCCGTTACACCCTGTATAGTTTGGGATATCCTAGTTTTCCTTCGAGGAACAATAAAAATGCTTTTTTTACAAAGAATAGGCTTGCGTTTGGCCGCAACTCGCCTTATGTGAAGTGACCCACATTGGGTCTGTTATGTTTAAGTCCTATAAAAAACATTTATTTCAGACAAAAAAGTCCATAGGCTGCTACACGAATTTTGCTTATAACTAATGTTAGTAATTAAAAAGTAAAAATAAGAAAACTAGACGCACATACTTTCCGCATAACAGACTTTCAGCTTACCGACAACACTGGTTCTCTGTGGGATCATCAATTTCTTACTACATCATTATATATTTCATACAGCATTTTCCAGAGGTACGGACGACGCACTACTACGATCAAAACACTTGGTAAGCTACTCGTATTTATAAAATAAACTTTGGAACTGAAATCATATTGTTGTGTATTTTAGATAATTTAAACTAGGGGTATCTATTGTATGTGTACAAAGTGCACACGCACTATGTGCACATACAATAGATACCAGATATATTATCTTACTACTATTATTAATGGGTAAGTTTGTGAGGATGCACGGATGTTTTTAATTCTTTCACGCAGAAACTAGGGACGAAGGAAGCACACTGTTTGGGACAAACTAAGAATTTTTTGAATGTGGGACAAAACTTTAGGACGAACGAAGAATTAATCCTAATGAACGGATTTGAATGAAATTGGCATAAAGATAGTTTTATGACCTGGGACTGACATATTCGAATCTTTATCCCGTTAGTATTCTAGGGGTATGAGGAACAGGGTGTAAAGTTCTCCATCCCCCATTGAAAAGAGAGGATTTTCCGACCAGACAGGTGTTATGTCTGATGGGCTACTGCCCGACATTTGTTGTACGGTTCTTCTATATATACTCATAAGTCGATGTAAACTTTGCTTGCGAGATTCAGACCATATTAGTTTTTCAGTTTTATCATAGATGGCGCTGTAGTACTTTTTGTTTTAAGTTGCTTTTTGTAGGTCGCTACGATACGGTAGGACAATTACCGAACTCACTCTGGGGAAGCCGCGTACATAAGGTATTAATTGAAGATAGTAATTGTTAACATGAATTGTTATTGTTGGCATAAAATTGAGCAACGTTTACGTTCAATTAAACATTATTATTACAGTTTATTTTCCTGTTTACTATTTTGAAATCAAATGTTTTGTAATTTATCGGCCTGATGGGTACGGTTGTTTTCCTAAATTACGGTTTCGGAGGAAAGGTAATTTTAGGGCAATTTACTGTTGTTAATTAAACTTAATCGGAGGAAAATAAATCAAAGATTACTTAAGTTTATTTATACGGCAGGTAAAAAATTGTGTTTAAATAAACGCTTGACAAACAAATCCAACAGATTGTTAGAAAAATGTTGGGTTATAAAAAGTCACCTCCTTTGTTAAAATCGGCTCACTCATGATCATGAAGCCTCGCGGCCCGAGACAGACAAACAAACATACAAGGTGTGTACGGACAACGCGTACATTGGTACCCGTAGTCAGTTATTTATTTGGTTAGCTAACAATTGTTTACACAGTACATTAATAATTTCATTTTACCTGCATTTATAAGTGTAACAATTAATTATAGGCTAACACCACATGCACAATTTTTGGTTAAACATATTGTTATCACAACAGTTAAATTTGTTTTAACATAAAATTCGCACATTAGGTTGACGACAACAATTGACGATAAGAATACAGCAGCTTAAAAGTAGTGTTAATAATTTTGGTTTAGTATTAAATACATGTTTTTTATAAAATTTAAAAGAAAGTATCATTTACTATAAACGTAAATTAACTTATGAAACATCAGATATTAAAATTTTTAAAAAGCACACAACATATACAATTAAAAGCATTGAAATAAAATAAAATAATTGACACACAACATTAATAAATTAAATTAAACACACAACATTAATACATTAAATTAACCACACAACATTAATAAATTAAATTAAATATACCACAGCTCATCATTAATACATTGAATTATACATAGTTATTTGAATTAATTAACTAGGATTGGATGACAAAATATCTCAATTAAAATTCTTACACATTTATTAATATTTATTCAGTCATTATTTCATACTAGAGTAGTGCTCTCTAGTTATTTTGTGAAATTTGCTCAACTCGTCGTGATTTATATCTATTAGATAACTGCAACAGTTAAGGATTTTACAAAAGCATGGAATCGGAGAGTTTGCACCCAGAACCGTTCTGCGTAAGGGTGGGTGTAACGGAGTGATAGGGTTTCGCGGATATCGGGATGGGGCACGAAACTTTAAAAGACTTAGTAGATTAGGGCATTCGATTCTATTTCTGAGCAGTTTATAGAGAAAAGAAGCATCTATGATATCTCTTCGAGTTGACAACGAGGTCATCTTGAAGTATGCGTGTCCTGGAAAGCCATATCCATACTTGCAGCTACGCGTAAAGTCTTAAGAAAGGCGTGCCGCGCGAGCTAGCTCGCAGCGCAAGCGCCGCGACCCGCCGTCAGTCGGTTTTAGGTCTTGCGTAAAAGGGGATGCGCACGCCCAGGTAAGCTATATTTGGACGGCAATATGGAGGGTTTCTGATGATGCGGATGACTGGCGGGGTTCGCGTAGCGCTATGGATCGCTTGACCTCGCGTTCAGGTTCGCGGTGGTCCGTACAGGAGCTGTACGCGTATCCAATGTATGCGTGGACTGCCTATTCCGAGTATGCGTAACACAGGAACACGCAGTCTGTACACACCTTCATAACATCACGACTCTAATTCCTCGAAGAGCAGAGGTCTACCAATATCAATACATCTATATTTCGCCAGTTAACATCCGTAGTAAAACCACAATTCCTCGTAACTCTGTCGCAGTCGGGTAATCAATCCATAGCCTAGTAACACGTGAATTTCACAAATTTATCTGAACTTGAGACAGTCTTAGGTTTATAAGATTTTAATCTATTTATTCAGGCGTTGGTTTTCTTTGTTAGCCCAAGGCTGAATTGTCTGAAGTGGCCTAAAAACGTTTCATGATGAAACGAGCCTAGGATTAAAATAGGTAGGTATACAATATTTAATCGCAGCAGTATTCATGGATATGTCCAACGCATTTGCTCACGTGGACCATGAAATACTGCTGGGAAAATTGGAACGGTACGGTGTTAGGGAAAATATATTAAGACTGATAAAAAGTTATTTAAGAGGAAGAAGACAAGTCTCAGTCATAAATAGGATTTCCTCTACATCTAAGATAGAAGTTGCTCACGAGTCTACAGTAAGGTATACAGTGTGTGGTGCACCCCAAGGAAGTGTCCTTGGACCTTTGTTATTTCTCATATACATTAATGATTTACCAGGGTGCATTGAATATCGAACTGTTTTATTTGCCGATGATAGTACACTCACTATCCCATGTAAATATTTGGAATCATTCGAATGTGACATAAATAATTCCATAGATTGTATAATAAATTGGCTACATAAAAATAAACTTAGACAAAACACAGATTATGCATTTGAACAAAGAATAAGACAGCCTAAATTATATATATTGTATGCAAACCAAAGAATAGCTGAAACCAATACTGCTAGATTTCTTGGACTCCAATTGGACAGTAAGATTGACTGGAAGTGTCATGTTGAAAATATTTGTAGGAAACTAAACCAGTACTCATATGCGTTGTATAATTTATCAAAAATTGTAAATGACTCAGTTCTGACAGCGTACAAAGCCTATGTTACATCAACATTACGTTTCGGATTAATATACTGGGGTAACAGTACTTATAAATTAATTACATTTAGGGCGCAAAAGAAATTTGTACATGCTATCTTCAGACTGAAAAAGATAGTTGTGCTCCGTTATTTAAAAAATATAATCTTCTTACCCTGCCATGTTTTTACATATATGAGACAGCAGTATTTGTAGAATGTTGGGCCACAAAAGGGATGAATGAAAGGCACTTGCATGTGGCTGAGATGAGAATGCTAAGGGGGATGTGTGGTGTTACGCGAATGGATAGAATAAGGAATGAGTACATTAGAGGAAGTCTGAAAGTGGCGCCGGTGACTGAAAAGATGCGTGGAAATAGGTTGTCGTGGTATGGGCATGTGATGCGGAGGGATGAGGATAATGTCGTGAGGAAAGTTTTGAGTATGAATGTGGATGGGTATAAGGGTAGAGGAAGACCAAAGAAACGATGGATGGACTGTGTGAAAAATGATATGGCAAGAAAGGAGGTATCTCATGAGATGACAAGTAATAGAGAGGTATGGAAGAAGAAGACGTACTGCGCCGACCCCAAATGAATTGGGATAAGGGCAAGAGAATGATGATGATGAGACAGCAGTATTTGTCAAATTTAACCTTCACTTATTTCAAACATTTAGATCCAAACGACGCAACAACGATATATGTGCTGCTCCACATAATACTGCACTCTACTACTAAAAGTTTTTTGGGAATGGCACCCAAGATCTATAACAAGATGCCTAAAGTAATAAAAGTACTGGACGACATAAGTAATTTCAAAAAGGCTCTTTTTAAACTACTGATAGATAAAACATATTATAGAATAGACGAGTTCCTATCTGACAATTTTTAATATAATTATTTAATAGTAATTGATAATATCAGGATGTTGTTATCTTCTGTCTTCTTTACATTGTGACATACTTACTTGACTGATTTTGATTTTAATATGATGATTTTGACGTGATAGCCAAATATGTATTAACTAATCTCATTTTATTTAATCTTTTATTGTATAATTTAATTTAATCTATACTAATATTATAAAGCTGAAGAGTTTGTTTGTTTGTTTGCTGGAACGCGCTAATCTCAGGATTTGAAAAATTATTTCAGTGTTAGATAGCCCATTTATCGAGGAAGGCTATAGGAGCGGAGCAGCAATTATTAATGTTTCAAAATCGGGGAAAATGTGACGCATACGAAGTTGCGCGGGACAACTAGTGATTAATATTATTGTAACTTATTGTTTGTACGCCCTGTGGAAAGAATGTAGTGATACCTGTAAAGATATGGCCTAAGCTTGTTAACACCTGTAATTAACGACACCTACATTGACAAATAAATGGATAAATTTTTTCTTTAATCCAAGTTTGTATATGTTAACGGGCAAAAATACTGCCCGTGTTACTACTGGCGGTTGCAAACGGAAAAAGAAATAAAAACATTACAAATACAGAAGACAATAACACATCTAAAAGACAATTATTAAAAATAAAAATAAATTTAAATAACCCACCAAAAGTACTAAGCTAGCATGGGAACACCCAAATACTCCGAAATATATTATTCCGAATTTCAATGACCCGAGTGCCAAAAGTCCGAATTTCCTAATACCTAAGAATTATAATGTTTTATTAAACATTACGAAATTATTTTACCGAAAGTCGTAAATGCGATTTGTTAGTTTTCCGATTTTCATAAGTTCGAAGAATCAGATGCTCGAAGGGTTCTCGGTCCGAAAAACAATATTCCGATTTTCAATACTTCGAATAAACTAAAAGTCATGTTGTGCTACAAAATTTAGTGACAGAAACGAATCGCTGCAAAACCGCTTGCTGGCCGGCAAGCTGCGGTGGTGAGCGTTAAAACCATCTGCGATGATAAGCTCGCGTGGGGCCGCCCAAACCCCGCAGCGCCGGAGCCGTGACAGAAATAATGTTTGCTGAATGTTGCATGCCTGCTTGTTTGCTGCTTGCCTGCTTGCATGCTGCATGCCTGCTTGCATGCTTGCTTGCACGTTGCATGCCTGCTTGCATGTTGCATGCATTATTGTTCATTTGCCTTGCTATTCAGTTTTACAAGGCGTTATCATTTCGGAAAAGTATTAATCGGTTTTTTTTTTTTTTTTTTTTTCAAAAAAAGAAACTGACTTCAGAAAACACTTAACGCACTAAAAAGATGAAAATAATACTATAACCTACATATATTAATAAACCTAACCTAACCTACGATTAACCTATAATAAAATTGAATAATTCTTTGGAGTCGGTGCCAAGCAATATAATTAGAATTTATGAATTTAATTAATATTTAGAAGCTGTAAGATTTAAGTTTTGCTTTTTACTGGCCTTAGTCTGTATATAGTCATTTAGGTATCGTATATTGCTTGGCACCGACTCCAAAGAATTATTAAATTTTATTATAGGTTAATCGTAGGTTAGGTTAGGTTTATTAATATAGGTAGGTTATAGTATTATTTTCATCTTTTTAGTGCGTTAAGTGTTTTCTGAAGTCGGTTTCTTTTTTTGTAAAAAACAAAAATGTTTTGTTAATTTTTAGTGACATATTTTTAATCTAATAATAAAATATGGGTAGGCCTAGTAAAGATGCTTCTCGTGTGAGAAAAGGCGTCGAACTGAAACTGAGAAAAAGGAAAACGATTAAAATAAATTAGGGAAAGAAATTATCAACGCATTTTGAATAAGAACCCTGATCATCGCAAAAACAGACTGTCAAAGCAGATGACCTACATGTTACATAGGTTGAATAAAGAAAGTCAAGTAATTTGTCTGTGGTACACCTGGAAAGTGCATACGGTTACAATTCCAACAAGCCCAAACATAGCTAAGATACATTGTCTTATTATGGAGTTCTAGTGCCTGTCTCTTAGCTTCATCATCAGATCTGATGGTAGAATGGTTCTTATTGAACGCAAATGCTTCACTTGTTGAAGAAAATACCAAAATCGCTGTACGTTTTCCTATAAAACTTGAAGAGTTCCCTCGATTTCGCCAAGATTCAATCATCAGATCCCGACTTGGTGACTATGGGACCAAATGGAAAGCATAGACTTTGGAATAAAAAATATTTTTCCAAATCGGTTCGTAAATGACTGAGTTTTGCGCGAACAAAAAACGCAATGCAGAGTAAACGAAAAGTTAGAAATATTTAATTTTTGTTGATTTTTTCAGAAACGGCTTGTCTGATTTCGATAAAATTTTCATGGGACCATTTGGGAAGTATACGCTTTCAAACAAAAAAAGAATTTTTCAAATCGGTTGGTAAGCAACGGAGTTATGCGCGAACAAACATAAAAAAAAAATACAAACATCCGAATTGAGAACCTTCTCCTTTTTTAGAAGTCGGTTAATAATCGGAACTCGTATTTTTAACCGACTTCTAAAAAAGGAGGAGGTTCTCAATTCGGATGTTTGTATTTTTTTTTTTAATATTTGTTCAAAAACCCCTGCAATCAATGCATCTTTGCCAACGCTGTGGCAGTTTATGGATGCCCTTCTTGAAAAAATCAGCTGGACGACGGGAGACAACAAACTCTTCAAAGGCGTTTTGTACTGCCTCTCGGGAATTGCATTTTTTTCCCGCTAAAAAGTTGTCCAAATTTTGGAAAAAGTAATAGTCGGAAGGCGCAAGATCTGGTGAGTATGGCGGATGAGGGAGAGCTTCCAAACCCAACTCATGCAGCTTAGAGACGGTCTGTTGTGCATTATGGGGCCGCGCGTTGTCGTGAAGTAGCAGTGGAGACGACCGATTGACCAAAGCTGGTTGCAGACGTGCGAGTTTCGCCATCATTGTGGTCAGTTCTTCAATGTACACATCTGCAGTAATGCTCTCGCCGTTTTGTAAAAAGCTATGATGAATCACACCAGCACTAGACCACCAAACTGTGACCATCACCTTTCTGGTCATTTTTCGTTTTGCACATTGCTTTGGTACCGAACCAGGATCTAACCAACTTGCTGAGCGCTTTCGATTGTCAAAAAGAATCCATTTTTCGTCGCACGTAACAATTCGGTTCAAAATTCCTTCATTTCTGTGCCTGTTAAGCAGCGCAAGGCAAGTCTCGACGCGTACGTTGCGCTGGCGATCGTTAAGTTCGTGGGGCACCCATCTATCAAGCTTTTTTATCTTGCCAATCTGTCGCAAATGGACCAATATTGTTTTAATGCTAAATATGTCAAAATTCCCAGAACGGAACCGAGCAAACCAATAACGGGTTGTGCGTTCGTTTGTACAGTTCTCTCCGTAAACGTCGTTGATGTTACGGGTCGTTTGTGCCGCGTTGGTGCCACGACGGAACTCATATTCCATAATTACACGAAATTTCAAAGTATCCATTATGAGGAAAAATGTTGAAATGTAATGAAAATACAACGCTAATCAATAAACAAAAGACTGACTTTGTAAATAGAATGTCATATTTTTAAAACAAAATTAATTTGAATTTAGAACTCATAGCCAATCAAAACTTTTTTTTGTTTGAAAAAGTCTGTACTGCAATACGGCAATTTCATAGGTAAAGACCTATTATTAATTAATTAATTCATTCAAATTATATTGCTTGGCACCGACTCCAAAGAATTATTAAATTTTATTATAGGTTAATCGTCGATTAGGTTAGGTTTATTAATATAGGTAGGTTATAGTATTATTTTTAACTTTTTAGTGCGTTAAGGGTTTTTTGAAGTCGGTTTTTTTTTTGCAAAAAATTTTTTTTTGATGTTTAGAATTATCATTAAGTCGGACGGATTGTTATTCGATCTATTGAAACTCGGTATTTTGAAAATAGAAATTATAAACGTTAGGAATTATAAATATAGGAGTAATGATAAGTCGGAGTTGTTATATTAGGAATTCTGAACATTTCGGAATTATGACAATCGGCATTTTGAAATTCGGCCTAGTGACTATCGGGATAAAGTTTTTCGTATTTATGTAGTGTACCCAGCTAGCATAAATTGTTGTAAGTATATTAAGAGTTCTTAGTAGGTAAGAAGAACTTAAATGACATCATCCAACGACCTCTTGTCACTGTCGACGTTCCAGCTGTTTTAGAAACCAAAGACTTGGTACGCGACGGTGGCAAAAGACCGGACGGTATGTGTTTTCGAGGTTTTTTGTGTCGAGGGTTTTTTATTATTTTGTTATTGATTTTGTTGGTCAGTCAATATCTTTAAATCAGGTTTGTTTTTTTTTTTTTTTTAAAAGACAACGTGTATAATTAGAATTAATGAATGAATTAATATTTGGAAGCTGTAAGATTTATGTTTTGCTTTTTTCTGGCCTTAGTCTGTATATAGTCATTTAGGTATCGTATATTGCTTGGCACCGACTCCAAAGAATTATTAAATTTTATTATAGGTTAATCGTAGGTTAGGTTAGGTTTATTAATATAGGTAGGTTATAGCATTATTTTTAACTTTTTAGTGCGTTAAGTGTTTTTTGAAGTCGGTTTCTTTTTTTTGTAAAAAATATTTTTATTTGTAAATTTTTAGTGACATATTTTTAATCTAATAATAAAATATGGGTACGCCTAGTAAAGATGCTTCTCGTGTGAGAAAAGGCGTCGAACTGAAACTGAGAAAAAGGAAAACGATTAAAAGAAATTAGGGAAAGAAATGATCAACGCATTTTGAATAAGAACTCTGATCATCGCGAAAACAGACTGTCAAAGCAGATGACCTACATGTTAAGTAGGTTATAGCATTATTTTTAACTTTTTAGTGCGTTAAGTGTTTTTTGAAGTCGGTTTCTTTTTTTTGTAAAAAATATTTTATTTGTAAATTTTTAGTGACATATTTTTAATCTAATAATAAAATATGGGTACGCCTAGTAAAGATGCTTCTCGTGTGAGAAAAGGCGTCGAACTGAAACTGAGAAAAAGGAAAACGATTAAAAGAAATTAGGGAAAGAAATGATCAACGCATTTTGAATAAGAACTCTGATCATCGCGAAAACAGACTGTCAAAGCAGATGACCTACATGTTACGTAGGTTGAATACGGAAAGTCAAAAAGTTAGTCTGTGGTACACCTGGAAAGTGCATACCGTTACAATTCCAACAAGCCCAAACACAGCTAAGATACATTGTCTTATTATGGAGTTCCGGTGCCTGTCTCTTGGCTTCATCATCAGATCTGATGGTAGAATGGTTCTTATTGAACGCAAATGCTTCACTTGTTGTAGAAAATACCAAAACCGCTGTACGTTTTCCTATAAATCTTGAAGAGCTCCCTCGATTTCGCCAAGATTCCATCATCAGATCCTGACTTGGTGACTATGGGACCAAATGGAAAGCATAGGCTTTGGAATAAAAAAATAATTTTCCAAATCGGTTCGTAAATGACTGAGTTGTGCGCGAACAGAAAAGGCAATGCAGAGTAAACGAAAAGTTAGAAATATTTAATGTTTGTTGATTTTTTCAGAAACGGCTTGTCTGATTTCGATAAAATTTTCATGGGACCATTTGGAAAGTATACGCTATCAAACAAAAAAAGAATTTTTCAAATCGGTTGCCAAGCGACCGAGTTATGCGCGAACAAACATAAAAAAAAAAAAATACAAACATCCGAATTGATAACCTCCTCCTTTTTTAGAAGTCGGTTAAAAACATTAAAAAAAAAAAAATACAAACATCCGAATTGATAACCTCCTCCTTTTTTAGAAGTCGGTTAAAAAGGGTTCAAGTCCCCGATTCCATAATCGATGTTTTCCTTGTGCTCACAAACTAATACCTTGCATCATTCTTATCTGCAAACTTTACCTACATTGCATTTTATCTATTTATAACGCAATGTTTACGATTTACACGAACTCGTATGTAGATAACTATATTATATCGTGTTGTATATGCATTCAAATGTAAAAAACTTCGGCAATGGGCAATAGTTACCTCAAGTCTGTTTCAATAACCGGTACCAATTAATGTTTTTCACTTGAATGAATATCAACTTTATGCACGAATAAATTTAGTTGATTTCACAAAGACTGTTACTATTAAAAAGAAAAGCTTTTAATGTTGTAAAGCAATCAGAACTTTAAGCGTTGGCAAAAATCATCATCATTATCTCAGCCCGGAATCACCCACTGCTGGATCTAGGCCTCCCCTTTTTGCTGCCGCTCTACCCGGTTCTGTGCGTCCCTCATCTAGATGTTTCCCTCAAAATTGCTTTACCAAAACTCATATTTGGTAACATGTTCGTAAATCAAATCGAGAACGCATTACAGTTACGTAAGTCTGACGAACTCTGAATAGTTTAGACAACCTTGCAACCTAGCTAAATACTGCAACTGGCTTATCTGTTTACTAAACATGACCTTTTCCCGTACAACTTGTGCCGACGTCAGATAAAACAATTTTTTTTTCGTTTCGGAATATTCATTCATTCATTTCATTTCCCACAAGTGGCATGCGAAACCCGATTTGGTCCCATGGCCAAACCCGGTTTTTCCCGGGTTTTACTATGGGACCAAAACCGGATTCTGATGCCCTATTTCCCACCGACTCTTTCAATGCAACTAGGACGAAACGCAGCTACAGGGAATAACTGAATTTATCCTTAGAAACGTCTGTATTTTCCTAAAGATAAAGGTTCTTACCCAGTACCATTTCAACAGATTTTTGCTAATATAAAGAGGTACGGAGCTATTAATTACTTATTCACATTCCTGATTTCAGCGTGAAAGCTTATAGTGGTATCTTCGTGTTTTAGCAAAAAGAAGTGTTTTTCTGCAGAATGAGGATAATTCTGTTCTTAACGTTAGTTATCAAGTTAACGGTAGAGGCAAAAGGTAAGTTTCTGAGTACCTAATTAATTTGGTTGATGGTTCTTTTTGAGAGTTTTCCCGTGAGAAAAAAACCATTCGTTAAAGTGTTAGAGTACTATTTGCAATAGTCTGTCCTAGAATGGGTATGCAGCCCTGTAAAGATTTTGGACCACGGGGACGGTTCGTCCATGACCCTTCGTAATATTTTTTTACATAATAGTACGGTCTATGCAATAGCTAAAGGGGTGAATTCTATTTTATATAATACGGGGAAAACGGAGTGAATAGGGTGAAATGGGACCAAACATTCAAAGGGGTTTTTACGTTATTGAAATGTTATTTGTTGCCTACAAGGACTCTATTTTTTATAGTCGATTAAATCGCATCATCGAATTAGTATTTTTGTGCTGTTCTAGAACTGATGGCGTATGTATGCATGTCAGAATTTGGTGGAATATACCTACACCGATCAGACCTGTTTATGACCAGTGTGTGTTGCCAGTGATTACATACGGGACCGAAACGTGGCCGCTCACAATGGGCCTCATCAGAAGGCTCAAAGTCACCCAAAGGGCAATGGAGAGAGCTATGCTCGGAGTTTCCTTGCGTGATCAAATCAGAAATGAGGACATCCGCAAGAGAACCAAGGTTACCGACGTAGCCCGAAGAATTGCCAAACTTAAGTGGCAGTGGGCAGGGTACATTGCTCGCAGAACAGAGGGCCGATGCGGCCGAAAAGTTCTGGAATGGCGACCGCGAACCGGGAGACGAAGCGTTGGAAGGCCTCCCACTAGGTGGACCGATGACCTGTTGAAGGTTTCTGGGATCCGCTGGATGCGAGTCGCACGGGACCGATCAATGTGGCGACACTTGGGGGAGGCCTATGTCCAGCAGTGGACGTCTTTCGGCTGAAATGATGATGATGATGATGATGATCAGACCTGGAAAACATATCATAATATGAAGCTTGAAATCCCCAAAGGGTTAAGCAGAGATGTGGGTGTACTAGGATAGTACACTCACCTTTCACCAGTTATGTTTAAGTCCCATGTAATAGGGGGCGAAGCTATTGCCATCAACCGGGCACGAATCCAGACTATTCAGAAATTTCTGATAGATAAACCCAATAATACTATGTTCGATCCGGGAATAAAACCCAGGCCCTCAAGCTCAGCAGTCGTGCTTGCCACTACTAGACGAACGAGACAGTCCCCGGAATATATCCTGAAAAAGGTAACTCACCTCATCAATTCTTTTCAACTAGCGTTTTATTTTTCTTCTAGATGGGAATTGTGGGGTAATCCCAATTACCGAATGGGGCAGTTCTCCGCTCCTGCGACAGGACCCTCTTCCGAATCCTGTGAACATCGCCGTGATACAGCATACCGTGGTTCCTGAGTGCAACAGTGACGAGGAGTGCCAGAAAGCGGCCAATGGCATCAGGAAATATCACATGAAAGATCGGGGATTCACTGATATTGGACAATCGTAAGCATGATTAGTTCTTGGAATATTGTTGCAGTGAACTCTGTCTGACTGCAACAATGTTCCGGCTGTCCCTTCTCCGTAAAGCCTTTTGTTTTGCTTTTTAGGGTTCCGTACCCAAAGGGTCAAACGGGGCCTTATTACTGAGACTTCGCTGTCCGTACGTCTGTCTGTCACCAGGCTGTATCTCATGAACCGTGATAGTTAGCCAGTTGAAATTTCTGCAGATTATGGATTTCTGTTGCCGGTAAAATAAAAAACCGGCCAAGTACGAGTCTTACTCGCACACAGGGTTCCATAGCCCCAAACAATATTTTGAACTGTCATTCATTAGTTAGTAGTATTAGTTAGTAAACTTTCACTCAACCGCAAAACTGAATTGGTTTTTCATAGTATGTTAATAAAAACAAAGTTACTGCTGCAGTTTGATAAAAAGGTCCCATATCTCAAAAACTAAACATCATATCTTATTGAAACCAATTTTCGTTGATAGTTTTTTTTTACCTTCTACAACCCTAAATATTTTCAAAATTTTCCTCTTCTTACTTTAAAAATTAGAGGGGGGGGGGGACACACATTTTACCACTTTGGAAGTGGCTCTAGCGCGAACTATTCGGTTTAGAAAAAAATGATATTAGAAACCTCAATATAATTTTTGAAGACCTATCCATAGATACACGTATGGGAAAGATGAAAAAAAAAATTTTGCTTTTCAGTTCTATGTATGAGGAACCCCAAAATTTATGTTTTTTTTTCAATTTTTGTGTGAAAATCTTAATGCAGTTCACAGAATACATCTACTTACCAAGTTTCAACAGTATAGTTCTTATAGTTTCGAAAAAAAAGTGGCTGTGACATACGGACGGACAGACAGACAGACAGACAGACATGACGAATCTATAAGGGTTCCGTTTTTTGCCATTCGGCTACGGAACCCTAAAAAGTGATATTTTTGCTCGTTTTCATAAATAATGGTACGGATAACGAAACGCTTCGTGCGCAAGTTCGACTCGCACTTGGCCGGTTTTTATTATTCGACTTTTAGTGATGGTTATGAGTAACGTTCAACGTGAGCTACGTGCATTACGGCTATTTTTTTTGTTTTTCTTTATCAACATGTTTAAACTTGCCAAAAAGATTGACGGATTTATGACTAAAACTCATATAAATCAAAAAGCTTTCATTACTGTGAGCTATTCTCAGAAAATTTTACTACTGTAAAAAGGAATATTCATCGCGATGACGTTATTAATCTCAAGAATCAGTCTTTAGAAATAGAAAAAGTCAGACGTCAGAACACATTACGGAGGCCAAAAACCTTTGAAAGCACAAGTAGTTTGGCAAACTGATTTGTGTCTGCAAGAATAACAAATTGGTCAAATTACAGTTCCGAGTGTTGTGTCGATTACGTGATTTCCCCGAAGTCTGTCTGTTCCTTTGAGTTCAACGAATGTTTTTGATGAATCCCCAGGTTCCTAATCGGTGGAAATGGGGAGGTGTACGAGGGAGCTGGCTGGCACACCGTGGGGGCACACACCTTCGGATATAATAGGAGAGCCGTTGGCATTTCCTTTATTGGTGATTTTAGAAGTAAGTAGGTTTGTTGCGAACAAAAGTCCAATATACAGGGTTATTAGTAAAACACCAACAACCTCTTAAGAGGTCGTTGTACTTATAATTATGAAAAACATTTACTATGGGATCAAACCAGAAATCGCAAAAAGAAAATCAGGGTTACCGTACTTTATGTTCACATAACTCGTCAAAATGTAGGGAAAGCTGATTATTTTTTCACGATTTCGGGTTTGGTCTCATAGTAAAAGTTATTCATAATGATGAGTAGAATGACCTCTTAAGAGAGAGTACCCTGTAATTTATAAAAATGTTTACCCACACCAGGAATTTCTCCTGTACCGTGGGTGCGTTTACAAACATTTAAACTCATAAACACAAACAGCCAGACCCGGAATAATTATCTGCAGGCCTTACAAATATTTGTACCGTGCGGGAATCGAACCCGCGACACGCAGCGCAGCAGCCGATCGCTCAACCACGGCGCCAACCGTGCCGTCTCTATCTATTTTCGTATTATAAAGAACTGCCACGTTGGTCCAGTGGATGCAAGCGCAACTGCTGAGCATAAGGTACAGGCCGTGGGTTCGAATCCCAGGTCGGGCAAAGTGTTATTGGGGTTTTCCATCAGGATTTAAAAAAAAAAAGTTCACCTACACTAGGAATTTCTCCTGTACCGTGGGTGCGTTTACAAACATTTAAACTCATATACACAAACAGCCAGACCCGAAACAACTATCTGTAGGCCATACAGATATTTTGTTCCGTGCGGGGATCGAATCCGCGACACGCAGCGCAGCAGCCGATCGCTCAGCCACTGCCCCAACCGTGTCGTCAAATTTCTTCAGAAGCAGCCACAATCTGGATTTGTGCCCAGTGGATGCGAATACGCTCGTCCCCTATTACATAGGACTTCAACAAACTGGCGAAATATGGGTATACTACTAAGATAACTCTTCCCTTGTAGAATTACAGGCGTGATGTTATGTCTCATTCATGTACAGTATTTTTAATATTATATTTTTTTCAACAGCGAAGATACCATCCCCGCAAGCTCTAGAAGCCCTCAAGAGTCTTCTTGCCTGTGGAGTCACGAACAAGTATCTGGCTGAAGACTACTACCTGGTGGGTCATAGCCAGTTGTCGAGCACTGACAGTCCTGGAGAGATGTTGCAGAAGCACGTTGAACTGTGGCCTCATTGGCTGGATCATGCTAAGGATGTGTTGAACTAAGGGTGATTGAGAAAAATGATCTTAGTTTAAATTCGAGAAGTCAGAGAGCGAAAATTTATGGTGAGAGGTTAAACTAGATTGGTTAGATTTTGAATCTAAGAGTCATGTCGATAAAGCTTCATCACCAGCCTATAATTATCCCACTGCTGGGACACAGGCCTTCTCTCTATTAGAGGAAGGGCTAAAGCTTCGCTAGACTATAATGTGTTTAACAAAAACAAAGTATTATAGTTTTTTTTTTATAAAGTGTAAATTTTATAGTATTATAGTAGGTATGTGTATTTAACTTAAGTGGAATAATTTATTAAACTTTATGTACAGACGCCAGAACATCAAGCTATCCAAAACTGTCAAATTCTCCCAATCAATCTTGAACCTAATTCTTTAACCATAAAGTTGAAAATATACAAAAGAAATTTTACAGATCGTTGTAGTTTGATGTGCGCCACGTCTGTACAAGAAATCTAACATAGATAAATATTTTATTGTTATTGAACATTAAGTTTTTTCTGTTATATTATTTAATTGTCACCCCTGAATAACAGATATTATTTTTCATAGAGAATACAATTGATGAGAAATATCTTATTTAATTTCTCAGTACAGACACGGAGTCTGGATTTGTGACCAGTTGATGACAATAGGCTCGCCCCTGTAACATGGGAGTTAAATAGGCGAAATGTGGGTGGACAATTAGGAAAACCTTTGCCTAACCCGTGGATTATAGGTGTTATTTTATGGTATATCTAAAATATTAATTTTATATAAGTACAACAAAGCAACGCTTATTTGTGTTGCAAATAAGGTAGTAGATCGAAGTAATTTCTCGTAAGGGCGTATTCAAGATTAACTCTATTTCCATTAACTAAGTTTACTGCCAGATGTTTGCTTTGCCAATAACGCTCTGTATCTACTTGCTCGAGGGTATTTTCGAAACCATCCCTAACGGTAGGTATATTTATGGTTCACTGAGATAGTTTCAGAACAATACAGTAAGAAAAAAACTTTTCGCAACAGTTTGTCGAGGTTTGGGAACATAAATGTATGGGTAGGCCTTTCGTGTAGGACGCAACTTGCGTCGATACTCTTACGCCATCACATCTTTCAAGGTCATCGTGCTGTGCTGGCGTTGCCGCTGCAGCAGCGGAGAACCTCAAGCGGCGTAAATATAGTAACCTTTGAGGTAACTACGTTTTCGAGCCGTTTGGGGTTGAAACTCTGGGGCCGTTAGGTCCGAGTGCTCATAGTCTTTTTAAGGAAATTTTTAAACGCTTAGTTGACGCTTCCCGTGACCCAAGTGCTGGCTTTTAGGTTGGGCAGAGGCTAAGTATTGCCATATATCGTGGCAATGCTGCCAGTCTCTTGCTTGGGCACATTACCAGCTGACAGCGTTGAGGAGGAGTTTTTTGACGCCCTTTTATAGTTTACTAGCTGTTACCCGCGACTTCGTACGCGTTAGGTTAGTTATTTGCTTAAAATAAATCTTTTAGTCAGGAGGTGCTTGATTCCAATGTTTTGTTTGAAGTTCGTTACCAGATGTTTCCAGTATTAATACAATCTGCCCAGCCTTTTCCCAACTAAGTCGGGAACATTCAGTCTAACCGGATGCAGCAGAATACCAAGATTTTACATGGAGCGACTGGCTATCTGACCTCCACAACCCAGTTAGTACTGGGTTATACAACACCTCTTGGTAAGACTGGTTGTCAGACTTTCGGTCCACTGACTACCTGTTACGACTGTCAAAGATCTACAAATGACAGCCGTGACCAACGGCTTAAGGTGCTTTCCAAAGCACAATAAAGTCTGTACGTAATGGGTGGTCACCCATCCATAGACCAACCTAGGCAAACACAACTTAAACTGAAGATCGACCTTAGCGACCTAAATTGATTTTATATGATTATTTTCGTTTGAAAGAACTTGCTTCAAGTGTGATTTCCTATTAATTTGTGAGTAAAACTTCGAAAACCGAGTATAACTCCTCAATGTTTAAGAACACGCTACCGACCACTGTAAAAAAAGGTTGTGTTGAAAGTTGATGTCGATCAACTTTCATTATGAAACCCCCTTAGGGATAGAATTTCCAAAAACGTAAATCGTGATTTTGTGCATTCATGCCTCTTTTTAAAAATTACAAATATTCTTCTAAACTTAACCTTTAACCCTACATTAATTCCACTTGGGGGTGGAATTTCCAAAAATCCCTTTCTGCCTTACTAAGGACTTACTTGCAAGATTTTAAGTTAAATAGGTCAAAAGTGGTAGTTAGTAGTTCTTTATCGGTGAGTGAATAGTATAGCGCTTTCATGTATAAATGAAAGTATTATTATGTCCTTATCCAGATCATGACCTGGCTTTGATCCAAATCCGTTCACCAGTTAAGGCGTGAAAAAGTTAAAACAGACTGATAGATGCTGTTAATATACTGTATCGTTGGTCTAGTGGTCGCAACTACTGAGTATGAGGTCCTGGTTTCGAATCCGGGGACGGGTAATCTTTTATTTTGGTTTTCGACCATTAATTTCTGACCACAAAATCGCACGGAGAGAGAATTGTAAGACTATGGGGGAGCCCTTAGCCCAGCAGTCATTTTGATGAGATTCACTATTTAGCTTTCCTGAGAGACATGGACACTGGACAGTGACAGTGACAGGGAAGTGAAACAGTCGTCATATCTCCGAAACTGTTCACCGCTGCACTGGAAGATGTATTTAAGGTTCTGGACTGGAGAGGGCTAGGCATCGACGTAAAACGCGAGTACATCTCTCACATTCAATTTGCCGACGATATAGTGGTCATGGCTGAGACCATAGAGGACCTCAGTACAATGCTCGATGACCTCAGTGGATCGTCCGAAAGAGTGGGTCTTAAAATGAATATGGAAAAAACCAAAGTCATATTGAATGCCCATGTAACACTCGAAGTTGTAGACGATTATGTCTACATGGGACAAACGGTCCAGTTGGGTAGGTCTGACTTCGAGAAAGAGGTCAACCGTTGAATCCGACTCGGCTGGGCAGTGTTCGGGAAGTTGCATGATATGTTCTCGTGCAGTGTCTCAAGACGAAAGTCAATGACCCGTGTGTGTTGCCAGTGATTACATACCGGACCGATTGGGTCGCCCACATTGGGCCACATCAGAAGGCTTAAAATCACTTAAAGGCAATGGAGAAGGTTATGCTCGAAGTTTCCTTGCGTGATCAAATCAGAAATAAGGACATTCGCAAGAGAACCAAGGTTACCCCAAAGTCCCGGTAGCCCGAAGAATTGCCAAATTTAAGTGGCAGTGGGCAGGGCACATTGTTCGAAGAACGGATGGCCGATGGAGCCGAAAAGTTCTGGAGTGGCGACAACGAACCGGAAGACGTTGCGTTGGAAGACCTCCCACGAGGTGGACCGATGGCCTGGTGATGGTTGCAGGGATCCTCCGGATGCAAGTCACACGAGACCTGTCGATGTGGCGACACTTGGGGGAGGCCTATGTCCAGCAGCGGACGTCTTTCGGCTGAAATGATGAATGATGATGATATTACTTTCTTACTAAATAATTAAAAATTTTCGAAAACAAAACTATATAAACTAAAAGGGCTGGACACTGGTACTGTCGCTGTTACCACGGGGAAGCTCAAGCAGCTTTAATAAAGTAATCTTATCGGTAACTACTTACATTTTCGAGTCGTTGGGAATTGAAGCTTTGGACCGTGGGACCGTAAGATCAGAGTACTTAATGCTCACAATCTTTTTAAAAAAATTCTAAACGCTTTCCGTGATCCAAGAGCTGGCTTTTACTTCGGCCAGAGGCTAAATGATTGTTTACCTATAATTTGAATGGTTAATGATAACTAAAAGGATGTATAACACTATTTGGTAATGATTAGGAAGTCTTAAAGCATAAAAAAAAACAAAATACCTACTTACAAAAAGTGAAAACCGGGTGGGGATCGAACCATGGTTACTTTTGTAAATAATACAGCATCAAAAATTCAAAAAATAAAAAAAAACAATAAGTGCATATTGGCTGAGGTTTGATCCTGCAACCTATGATTCACAGGTCAACCGCTAAACCGACAGGCTATTTACTTCGGTGACAATTGTTCTAAAATAGCCGATCTATTCTAATGTTTGTTATGACAGTTGTCAGTTGTCAATCAGTTGAGGAATATGAACAAATTGCAATATTGCTCACCTCCCAATGTTAATAGCGTGATAATATATAGCCTATGTCCTTCCCAAGGTTTAAATCTATCTTTTTGCCAAAATCCATTAAGATCCGATCAGCCGTTTACTCGTGAAAAGGTAACAAACAAACAAACAAACAAACAGAGTGACTTTCGCATTTATAATATTAGTATGGATTGTTATTTTAGTTATTTAATTTATTCGTTTGTTAATCGTTGTAATATTTTATATTATAGTCTTAAGTCTTGAATAAAAAGCTTTTTATGGAACGGTTGTTTTTTCGACGTTATTTCAGGTGTGGTCCCATTGTATCCCATTTTTAGTTGCAGTAATTGGTGATAAACCGTTGTAATTAAATAAAATAAATAAATAAGTATCAGCTGTTTATAATGATGAGTACATTGACCCCTGTTCAAGTTTCACTTACATCAATTACTTCTAGTAATATACTGAGTCAGACAACAAAAAAACTAAAAAAATAAATAAAAACAAGTCACAACATTGTTTTGAAACTGCTTCACTTAATAACAATTAAACTCTAACGTCACATTTACGTAAATACAAAATTGTGAAAATGTGTTATAGGTCAGGAGTCTTAAGTGTTTATTACGTATGTACAAAATAACACATACATAATAAAACACACCCGCAATAATAATACACAACACATACGTAATTAATTTCTATGTACGTCATTATTGTTTTTCGTAGTTTTGCATATTACCAGACGTAATTAAATACATAATAATGCGTAGTGAACAATAATATTATGTTTCGCGGTTGTACTCACGACAACTAATCAAGTTATACAAAACCAGTTTATGCGGTTCTCTCATTGTACGGGAAATGTTATACTGGAAACGAATAGGTTGATGCGTCACCTTGTGTACTAACAATGAAATCTATAAAAACACTTTTTATACGATCTAGCTGCGAATTTCTGGCTGTTTTTGAGAGTCTCGTCATAACGGTTCTATTTTCACGGATAAGAATTTCTATCCGAGGTCGAGGCTGTGGATGGGTGACCATCCTTTACATACCGAAACAAGGAGTCTCAGCCTCCCCAAAAAGCACGCTAAGCAGTCGATTTGGGCTGTCATTCGTGGATCTTTGAAAATCGTTACGGGTTGTCAGACGCGCGAAAGTCTGACAACCAGTCTTGCCAATTGATATTTTTATTATGATAATATTATATTACCCCGTAACTGTCTTGTGGATGTCACCTAGGTAGTTGCAACATGTTTAATATTGGTATTCAGATACAACTGGTTACTGAACCATATCATTGAGAAGAGAACAGAGTCCAGGGTAAGGCGGTAATAAAAATATTTATTCCCCATTTGAATCGGATTTTGTTAAAAATTCAAGATTTTTTTTCCACGTAGTGTAGCCTAAGTTATCCTTATAACATCAGCTACATGTCAGTAAAACTGCCGTCAAAATGGGTCCAGCCGTTTCGCAGATTAGCCGGAATAAACAGACACGAAAATTTTAAAAATGTATCATATACCACAACCTATTACAATTATTTTAAACTTCGAACTAAAGAGTACGGAACACTATGCACAAGTACAACAACTCACTTTTGGTTGATTTAAATTAATTAAGTTACATTAATTAGTTAGTTAGGTTCTGTATGGTGTCGGACGTAAAGAATAACACCATCCCATATCTTTCCGTGGGTGTCGTAAGAGGCGACTAAGGGACTTGCCAGAGAATGGGCAGCAGCGTTATCTGTGCTTTTTGTAACAACCGTACTGCGATCGCCAACCCGCCTGCCAAGCGTGGCGATTATGGCAAAACCCCCCAAAATGTCAATGTGACTTGGGGGAGGCCTATGTCCAGCAGTGGACGTCTTTTGGGCTGAAATGATGATGATGATGAATTAAGTTACAATAATAACAAATTTTAATATAAAATGACAATTATTGTGATAGGCAACATCAGGCGAGTGTCATCTCGTGCTATAAATTGGATAAACACTTTCATTACAAACTCCCTGATAAGATATAAGTTGCTATTTGTAGTATTGCAGTTCATTCACTTGTCTTTCTTGATTTATGCGTTTTATTGTCTGTGGTTGGTATTATCTGTCAAATTCACCTTGAAGTCTATATTGGTAACGCATTGGTTTGATTTGTAATAAGAATGTTTTATTCGCAAAATGGACTATGTCCAAATCGTTCGTGCAATTTATTCGTGTAGACCCTGCGTAGTTGCCGCGTAGCCACTGTGCAGCTTACATTACGTATAACTAACTCCACGCTGAAAAATGTCCAGAATTTAAAGGCAAAAGTATGGTGCAGCCAGTCCAGTTTCATAAAAAAATAAAAGTAAAGGTAAAAACGAGCATTTAGTACAGTGACACCTGTTTAAAAGAAATAGTCATAGATAATCCTGTTTTAGTCCTCTTAAGAGCCTGTTATGTTGTATGTGAAAGATTCTTGTATATTATTCACTGTTAATCTACCCGTCTTTTGTGTAAGCAAGGTGAACAGAGGTTGAAACGTATTATACCAATCATAGTTTTAATTGAGTTAACAATGTTATTGTTGAAATAAAACGTAATAAAATAATGGAAGATCGATTAAAATGGCAAAGAATAACTACAACAGAGATGAGAGTTTGTTGCACCGCTATTTTTCCTCAGCTAAAACACAAATAAGTGGTGAAGTGGTTTCTGATTAGAGCATGCGGAACCCGGATACTTCCCGCGTTTTTCCAATAGTGGAACCTGAGAATAACCGGATTATTTGTAGATCTCTAACAGTTGTTACAGGCAGTCAGTGGCCTGATATCTGACAACCAGTCGTATCAAGGGGTATCGTATTACCAAGTACTACTAACTGGGTTGTAGAGTTCAGATAGGCAGTCGTTCCATACAGCATGATTTTTTTGTCACCGTCCAAATTTTGACATTTTGATCTTTGGCGTAAACCATTGAATAAGTACGTGTTTTTTCTTTTAGTATCGCTCAATACAAAAATATTGAGATATCATGGACACCGCCGCGCCGTGCGTAGGTACACGCTGGGTAACTACGCGGGCTGGCCGCCCCCGCCCGACTACACTTGCACTTGGGGCGCGCCCCATTGAATGTTTGCGCGGCAAGTGAAGTATTTTTAACGTTTAACTTAGTGACCAGGCAGAGCGAATAATTTTTTCGAGAAAATGATTTCACATGAAAATATGAAAATTTCAAATATCGATTTTTTTTCCAAAATGGAATTAGTGAATGATACAGAATGCCTAGAAAAAAGTTGGACGGTGACTAAAAAATTCTCGCTGTATAAGATACTGGTATTCAGCTGTATCCGGTTATATTGGAAGCCGACCCCAACATTGTTGGGAAAAGGTGGGTTGATGATGGTGACCCTAAAGATCAGCTAGTCAAAATTATAATCATCATCATGATTAGCGTATGACGCAAATTTATACACAAATACCTATTACACGATACCTTTGACAGACATTTTATTAATTTATCTATGTAGAAATGCATCATTGTTAAAGACAAAAGGTCAATATGGTTATGTACTTGCATACTTAATAACGTATTAGATCTTCATAAGAAAAGCATTTTGTGCAATTATGACGTAAGACGATGATTTGCAACTTTGTTCATCGTAACAGTTTTCTTATTTTTCCATGTCCTCTTTTATATAAAGACATCACCATAAATCCCTTAGTAGTTAAGAAGTTGGATGAAAAATTGGTTGTCTGTAAAGTCGGTTTACGGACGATAGTTTAACGTGACAACGTCATAACAAAACATTGATGAAATGATTGCATACTTTTATTAATAGCAAGCCGAACGCTCAAGCCGATCGTGCCTTTCGCTCGCTCGTGCAGCGCTCTCGCTCTGATCGTAACGTTACAATGACCGTAACGTCATCAACATCAACGTCGTCAATGAGTCATCCTTTTTCGTGCGTGCAGCCATTATTCATCGATTTATTAGATGTTGTCACGTCAAAATACAATGCATGCATAATGCATGTTACTGAGATGAGAATGTGAGGTAGATGTGTGGGGTGACAATAATGAATTAAGTAAGGAATGAGAATGGAATGTGAATGAGAATTACAGGAAGTTTGAAATTTACACCAGTTACAGAAACGTTGAAGCTGAATCGATTGTCATAGAATGAGGAGGGACGAATCGCGTGGGAATTAAATAATTATCTATAAATGTTGATGAATGCAGAGGGAGAGGCAGACCAAGGAAAAGAATGGATGAATTGAGTAACAAATTTATTGAAAGAAAAAAGAGTAAATGATAGCTTGACAGTTGACAGAGAATTGAAGAAAGAAACGTGATGCGCCGACCCCAAGTAATATGGAACAAGGAAACGAAGATGATGACCATAAATATATTGTCCTTGTCCCAAAAATACATGCAGCATTACGTCTTCTTCCATAGGGTTTTACCACACCAATCAGTCAATCGTCGATCGATGGAATGTCGAATGGTAGAACGGATTAGTAAACGTCGATCGATACGATTTTTACTATACCAATCGATGGATTGATGGTAGAATGGATTAGTCGAAGTCGATCGACATTGTTCTGTATGGTGTCGGACGTAAAGAATAGCACCATCCCATGTCTTCCCGTGGGTATCGTAAGAGGCGACTAAGGGATTTGCCAGAGAATGGGCAACAGCGTTCTCTGTGGTTTTGTAACAACCGTACTGCGATCGCCAACCCGCCTGCCAAGCGTGGCGATTATGGCGAAACCCCCCAAAATGTCAATGTGGCGACACTTCGGGGAGGCCTATGTCCAGCAGTGGACGTCTTTTGGGCTGAAATGATGATGATGATCGACAGTTTCTACTGGGTGTGGGTAAAACCCATACTTTTACTTCTATTAGTAGTCATCTCGTTAGTCTACGTCTGCCTATACATAGCATCTTTCACATTGTCTAACCCTCCTTTCTTCGATCTTCCTCTTTTCTCTTATGTACTCGTACATCAACATTCATACTCATAATTTCGTCAAAATCCTGACGACATTTTCATCATTTCTCCGCATTACAAGCCCACATAAACGATTAATACATAACTTTTCAGTTACCGGTGACACTTCCAGTTCTTCTAAACTAATATTATAAAGAGGAAAGATTTGATTGTTTGTTTGTTTGTTTGCATTGGCTTTGAAACTACTGGTCTAATTTGAAAAATTCTTTCAGTGTTAGAGAGCCCATTTATCGAGGAAGGCTATAGGCTATATATCATCACGCTACGACCAATAGGAGTGGAGCAGCAATGAAAAATGTTGCAATAACGGGGAAAATGTGACGCAAACAAAGTTGCGCCGGACAGCTAGTATGTAATACTCCGACAAAAGCCTAGGTACGGGTTTAATTAAATATAATATAATCCATTTTAAACGAGTACTGAATCCCTGGAACTTATTAATGTCCAGTCTATAGAGCGACTACGATAAATCATTTCTTTGGGTGGATTTAAAACTTTTAGTTTTGTGTTAGTAGTTGCGTCATCTCGTCGGCTGCCAGTCTCAGTCGGATCAGTCAGATGCAGCTGAATACCAGTATTTTACATGGAGCCACTGCCTATCTATACTCCAGCACTCAGCTAGTACTGGTTAATACGATATCCCAAGGAAAGACAGGTTGTCAGAATTTCGGGCCAATGACTACCCGTAACGACTGTCAAAGATCTACAAATGACAGCCGGGACCAACGGCTTAACGTGCTTTCCGAGGCACGGAGGAAACTCGAGATGTAATTCGTGGTCAACCCATCCACGGACCAACCTAGACAAGCGCGGCTTTGTCAGAAGATTGACCCGAGCGGCTGTTATAATTTAACTACGAGCTCTTCGTGTTAATAGTTGCGTACAAAATATAAATGGTTTGTAAGAAAATAGGGCCTAGAATAAATATCCAAGTGGTTATAAGTCTAATATTTTTAGGTTACAAAATGTTATCACACAAGTGACATGTTTGTAATTTCTTATTGAGAACCAAATCTCTTTAAATATAAATTCGTAATCCACCACATTGGAAATGAGATTAAAATAAAAAGGGGGTAATCAATGGTGGTCACTGACTACCCCCTTTTTATTTTAATTCCATAAGGCCCATCCAAAGGTTGTCCGGAAGATATTTCTATCAGCGATAAGACCGCCGTTGTAATCATAAAATTTGCAATTTTGTAGTGCAGTTGTGTTTCATTTTTGGTATACAATAAAGTTTTATTCTATTCTATTCTTACTTCGAGTTTACACGACAACTTTCGTTGAGAGTTCATGATGTATTTCACAGTTGTTTACGATTAACTCATACCTTTTTTGATACCCCCACCAGATTGTGTCGAGGTAGCCACATTACCCTTGCCTTGCACATTGACCTTATGGATGTATTTGGGGCAATCCCGAATCAGACACGTGATGATACAACCTTATTAAACTTATACATACTGTCACGAATCTTTATTGACATTAATAAGTCACGCGATGAGAATACCATAAGCGACGATCAGTAAAGTAATTAAATCTAGATTTCCAATCCATCATCATCATTTCAGCCCAAAAGACGTCCACTACTGGACATAGGCCTCCCCCAAGTGTCGACACATTGACATTTTGGGGGGTTTTGCCATAATCGCCACGCTTGGCAGGCGGGTTGGCGATCGCAGTACAGTTGTTACAAAAGTACAGAGAACGCTGCTGAACATTCTCTGGCTAATTCGTTAATCGCCTCTTACGACACCCACGGGAAGATATGGGATGGTGCTATTCTTTTCGTCCGACACCATACAGAGCCAATACATGCCGTATTATAAATACGAATGTAACTTTTTTATCTATTTGTCTAACTTACTTTTTCACACCTTAACGGTTCAAATCTATGTAGGTACGTATCGGGGGGTTACCGTGATGTCTTAAAACAGTATTGTTTTAATGCAACTACAGTGTGAGAAAGAGACGGAGCTATAGAATACGAGTACGTCTAGCGCCATCTCTTTCCCACTCTGGAGTAAGATTAAAATGTATTATTTTGTTTATTTTTTTTTTATTAAAATAATACTGCTTTAAGAAGTCATGGTAGGCCACCAGGATTATGATTTATTTATTTATAACCAGCCTAAAATGTATAAACTGTTTTTTTTTTTTTAAAAACGTTGCCCCACACTTGGAATTTCTTCTGTATCGTGGGTGCGTTTACAAACATTTAAACTCACATACACACACAGCCAGATTCGAAACAACTATCTGTAGGCCATACAAATATTTGTTCCATGCGGACATCGAACCCGCGACATGCAGCGCAGCTGTCAATCGCTTAGCCACTGTGCCAACCGTGTCGTCAAAACCCCAGGCCTCCGCTCTATGAGAAGGAAATCATTTATCGTCTTCCTTTTTTTTTCTCGGTAGTACCGACGTTCCCACAGGATAATTCCCGGCCTCAAACACTGCGGGTTATAGCTAGGTGTTTTAGTAAAGTAATAATTATTATTTTTCTGAAATAACGAGGCCGGTTATAATGGCACAGTATTGTATGCTATATAAACGGATAATTGTATTTTCAGCTTGACACGGGTCGATTACTACCAAAAAGATAATGTATGTCCTCCTTTTAAGGCAAGCGAGTGTCCACATGGTACTACATATACATAAGTTTTAGTAACTTACAACCTAAATATAACCATAAATCTATGGGTCTAACTACTTAAAAAAGAGGCTAGGTCAAACTGGATGCGGATCTGGAGAGGTCTTCGTCTAGGTGTAGATTGCAAAAATGAGTTGAGTGAATTAATGAAAAAAATCTCAAGATTACTTTTTAGATTATTTTTATTCATTCGATCAACTCATTCTTGCAATCAAATGAGGAAGCCTATGTTTACGCATAGGCATAATCATTTGATTATTTGAATGTTTTTGTTTTATGATTAGTGAAATAGCATATAGACGCTATTTCAATAATCATGCGAAAGATGAGCCTTGTGCGTGTTTGCCGAAAAAATCATATCAACTGGTTCCTTGTACCTCAATTTCATCCCCTTTTTTATCTTTTCCTTTTTTTTTGCTTCCTATCTGCATGAACTTCAAGCATTGTTAACCTTTAGCATTCTGTGACCTATCTACTCCGTGTTTCTAATCTGCAGGACTTCAATCAGCTTCTATGAATGCCTGTGTGATCCGGTCGTTGGACTGACAGCTTTTCGTCTTAACATGTTCCACGTTTAAAAATGGGTTGAAAAATGACACGGATGGTGACGGGAACTTGGATTTTATAAAAAAAAGGACGTTTACGCCGTATGGCATTTCAAACAAACCAGGTCCTTATTTTCCGAAATAACTGAACCGATTTTAAAAAAACTTAATGAGCATAAACAGGAGGTCTAAAAATATACTAAAGAACATTTTCCAAATGTCTTTTAAAAAAAAGGTAATTGGAAGTGTCTGTTTCTATAGAGGATTTATAATGTGTCTAATTTAGCAGTAAAACTATTTTTCGAAAATGTGTTTCAGTTACTTTTTTTAGACCTATGTATAATAATTATGCGTATGAAGTTTCATCAAAATCGGTTCAGTCATTTAGGAAAATACGGACTTGAAAGTTTGTATGTAATGTCGTAAGGTGTAAACGCCGGTGAACCGTCCAGCCCTCGAAATACGCCTGACAATTTTCGTCAAGGTCACAAAACATTTCATAAATAAATGTTCATGGGCACTCGGGAATTTTTGGCGCGAAACACGGCGCACTTAAAAAAGGGAACTATATTTCTTGTGTCCAAAATTTATATTTGTCATCAAAGTTGTATCACCTAGTAAATAGATCTATCGCCACGAAATATTTTCGTTCTCAGATAAACAAAAAGTGTTCCCAGGTATGAATTATCAAATTTGCTATAGGGGGTGCATAACGATGGAAGGCCTGGATAATGTAACTCATAGAAGACCTTTAAAAAAGTGTAAATCGCTAGAAAAAATGGATATGAGCACCTCCATTAACTCGTCATATTCGGATGAATCTTTTAGTAGAAGACTAGACGTTTCTTCGCATATGACAGCATTATGCAGAGACGAAATGGATTCCGAAATAAGCAAACTCAAGGCGGACTTACAATCTACGCAGGATGAATTAGAAAATGTCATTCTCGAAAATGTAGAACAGAAAAAACAAATTGACCAACTATCTCAGGAAGTTGAAATTCTAAAACAGATCTGCCGAAGTCCACGAACAACTTTACGTCAGTCAACCATGCAGAAACATAAAGTCAAGCGTCGGCTTACTGAGTCATTTAGAAACTCTCCGCTGATGATACAAGACTCACCTAGTGAGGAAAAACTTCATGCCCACACTCATTCACTGGTCCAACAAGAAGAAACCCAAAGCAATATACCTACGACAGCACTGGGATGTTCTGAGCAAAGTGTTACAACATCAGTTTTTGATCCACATAGCGGACAATCATTAGAACGCAGTATAGAGATCCCATGTGCTCAAACTTCGTTTACTTCATTAACACTACTAAATAAAAGTGATCATCAACGTTCGCAAAATTCAACAACAATTGGTGTTCCAAAAATTATTATTTTAGGTGACCAACAAGTCCGAGGTTTTGCCAGTCAAATAAAGTTTCAGAGGGATGCCAATAAGTGGAATAACGTGTATTCTGTGTCAGGAATGTCAAAGCCAAACGCAACTAGTACACAAATATTGTATAATTTAGACGATTATATAAAAAAATTGCACAATGATGATATAGTGATATTGGGTTTAGGAAGCAATGACACAAATCCGTACAAATATCTATCAGAGTTGATTCCAGCCCTTCATAAACTAAGAAACAACCAAGTATTTATAATAAATATTATTAATAATCCCTATTTAAATTTTAAATTGTTAAATCAAAATATAAAACTATTTTTGCAAAATTTTCCTAACTGTAAGTTCATTGATACAACTGAGAATATATATAGTCATAATAATTACAACTACACATTCAAGGAAATACTGTGTTATAAAATAAATATAGAAATTGATAATATTAATTTTAAGAGGATTATGGACACAGCTTGTACATTAAAACACACGCGCACTTCATCGAGCTCAAACATAAATAGTAGTCACACGAAAGGAACAATTCCATATTATTTTAAGGTACAAATAAAGAACCCCCATCAGCCATTAAAAGCTAGTGAACCTACTACGCCTACACCAACCCCTAATGAAGCTAGTGAATCCACTTTTTTTCGAGGTTAAACGTAAATGTACACTATTTCATCAAAATATTGCCGGTATCTTAAATAAAACAGATTTATTACAAATAACTTTACAAGAACTGCATGCAAACGGAACAATCATTGATATTCTATGTTTTTCTGAAACTTTCATAAAACGAGGATCAGAAGGTAACTTAATACTAAAAAATTACAAGCTAGTGTCATCTTTCTCAAGGCCTCACCAACGGCGAGGTGGAACCTGCATAATGGTTAAAAAGGATCTTGAATGTAAACCTATCCCTAACTTGGTTCCGCCTTTAATATATGACTTCGAATATTGTGCAATAGAAATTATCACGCTTAAAGTCATTGTTGTTTGTATTTACCGCACTCCAAACTCAAATTTAAGTCTGTTTTTAAAAAACCTAGAGGATATTTTAAGGAAAATAACAAAACGAAATAAAAATAAAATAATACTTTGTGGAGATTGGAACATTGACGCATTAAAGCGTAACAATAATTATAAAGAATTAGAATGTATCTTACAGAACTATAACATGTCTAACCATATTACTAAACCCACAAGAAAATCATCATGTTTAGATCTCATCGCAAGCGACATACCTAATGCACAGCCTGAAATACATACCCTTGCATTATCTGATCATGAGACCGGTCAGTCCATATGTTTCTATTCGTCTGTAGATACTGCAAAACGCAGAAAACAATTTTGGTTTCAAAAGAGAAGAGATTTGAGTCAACACAACATAGAAAAGTTTATATCATGCATATCGTCCCTTTCCTTTTCAGAAATATACGAGTCAGATAATACTGATATAGCATTCAATCACTTTCATGATATACTGTCCCTTTTTTATATCTCTGTTTTCCCATACTAAAAGTAAAAATTACAAACAAACCGCCAAAAAATAAATGGATAACTAAAGGAATAAAAAGATGCTGTGTCAGGAAACGAAGTATGTACCTAAAATATAGACTATCAAATTCCAATAAAAATAAAAACCTAAAAAACTACCAAAATTATACTAGAATACTGAGACGATGTATATTACATGCTCAGAAAATTGATAATACTCGTTACATCCTCCAATCGAACAATAAATGTAAAGCCGCCTGGGACATTATTAAAAAGAATAGTACAGATATCGATAATAACGCTGAAATTACATCGATCATAGATGATCAGAGCACATACACTAATGCCGACATAATTGCAAATAAATTTAATGACTTTTTTATAAACATGACAAACAAACCTAATATCCCTAATTCTAAAACACACATTGACTACAAACATACCATCACTGACATATCGGATACCATTTTCTTGACTCCAACTAATGAAGATACTGTATATAAAATAATTAATTCTTTAAACTCAACTAACTCAACCGGGTATGACGATATCAATACAAAAATTCTTAAACGTTGCTCTAAATATATATCTCATCCACTCACCCACATAATTAATCTATCTTTATTTCAAGGTTTATTCTCCGCCAGACTAAAATTTTCGATAGTCAAACCGTTATACAAAAAAGGAGATAAAAATGACATGAATAACTATCGACCGATTACTCTAATACCCGTAATTTCTAAGATTTTTGAAAGAATTATGTACGATAAACTTCACTCCTTTATAGTAAAACATTCTATTTTAAAAGAGGAACAGTTCGGTTTCAGAAAAAATAAATCAACAACTCTTGCATGTTTCTCTCTTGTTAAAATGATTACCTCTAGCCTGAATGAGAAAAGGCCACTAGCATCGATATTTCTAGATATGTCTAAAGCATTTGACTTCGTAGATCACAAACTGCTTCTCTTTAAACTGAATCGTTATGGTATTAGGGGAAACGCATTACAGTGGATAGAATCGTATCTAAATAATCGCCAACAATGCGTAGAAATATCGAGGCATACAATATCAGAAAAAAAAATATATAGATCCGCTTATCGTCAAAACTCATGTGGTGTTCCCCAGGGGAGTATATTGGGACCCTTTTTATTCTTGCTATATATCAATGATTTGCCCAACGTAACCCCATATTCATGCATTCTGTACGCCGACGATACAACTCTTAGTGTTGAACTCACCGATGACAATATCAACAAATACGAAAATGAGATAAATGACACGTTAAACAAAATAATAGAATGGCTGAAAGACAACAATTTACATGTCAATATTAGTAAAACCAAACTTATGCAGTTCCAAACTTACAATAGCAACCGTCAAAAATTGGAAATTAGATATGCAAATAACGCTGTAGAAGAGGTTGAAAGTGCAACTTTTTTGGGTATAACATTAGATAAGTATTGCAACTGGAAAGTACACATTGACAAATTATGCACTAAATTGCAAAGATTTGTATTTGTCTTAAATCGAATAACTCGCGTAGCTGGTATCAATGCAGCACTTTATGCTTATCATGGTTACGTAGCATCACTTCTCCGCTACGGCCTCATTATATGGGGAAATTCTGTGGATACTATTAAAGCATTCCGAGCCCAAAAGAAATGTATTCGATCAATGACTAAAGCCCAACCATTACAAAGATGTGTCCCAATCTTTAAAAAATTAAAAATATTACCACTCCCATCTTTATATATATTCGAACTCTGTATCTTTGTACGTAAGAATTTAGTTTTATTTAAAGTACACAATGATGTTGTAATAAGGAAAAGTAGAAATATCCACAAATTATGTGCACCACAACGAAGAATTAAACTATTTTCGAATAATGTTTACTGTATGGCTATTCAAATTTATAATAAATTACCTAATGTCTTTAAAAGTCTTAACCTTATGACATTTAAAAATAAACTATTCAACTTTTTGTTGCAAAAGTGTTACTACTCAACAAATGAATTTTTAAATGAAAAATTTGATTCAAAATTTAAATTAGACAACGAATTACCTCACAATAATTGAATGGAATTTCATTTCTATGACATTGTATTGTTTTTTCTCTTCATTGTATTTAATCATTAGTGACATTTTATTTAATAACCATTGACATTGTATTTAATCATTCATAACATTTTAACTAAGCCTTGACACTATATTTTATCATTCTTGACATTATAATTAATATCCCCTGAAATTGTATTGAATAATTCTTACATTATAATTGATAACCCCTGACATTGTATTTGATAGTAGTTAACGTTTTCTTAATTCCCGACATTGTATGGTTTGTTATTAATTTTAATTCTTTGAAATATTTGTACGCTGGAAACAGCAGAATATCATGGACATTGTATTTTGTGTAACACCTATGTAACAACAATATTCTAACAAATAAATTTATTATTTATTTATGAATAAATGTTGATACATGTGTAAAGTAAGAGATGGATTACCAATAAAATTGTAGTGCATTAGATGAATATAAACTTCGTTCTTATAATAATAGTTTTATTACTTAAATAATAGCTTTGTGCTCGGAATGGTAGATCTGTCACCAAATAAATAGATCAGTTCCTTATTTCTATGAAGAAATGCTTTATACGAGACATTGGGCACACCGACTCGGACAGGTTAGGTTCGAAGAGTTCCCCTTCGTGTTAGGTTACTGTAAACCCTGCAGACAGAAATAGGAGCCCCGCCTAGCGGGGCTACGTCGACAACGCCTTAGTTTGGACCTGTGGTTTGGTGTTTTTATGTAAACATTTTTACATTGTTTGATGATTCAATTTTCGTGACACTTTTATTATTTTTAAACGTAATAAAATTACTTGGTGATTGATATTATTTCCAAGTAATTCTTAATTAATATTTACGTAAGCGTTTTGATATTATTTGATGATTCAATTTAGGTGACAGATCTACTATTTTGGGAACAAATATTATTTATTAGGTCAATGAAAATGCATTTATTAGGGTATTGATAAAATCATACCCAACAAAAAATACGTCTGTATAGCTGAAACAATACAGAATCAAACTATGTTAAAACTAATTACAACAACTAGATATAAGTACTTAGAAAAAAATGTGAACTTGAGAATATGTGTTGAACGTCTATTTTTACCATTGACGCGGTATTTAATACTGTATCCGTAAGGGGGACCATAGATGGTAAATTCATAGAGATTATATATAACTTCTGATGTGACTTTCCTTTTTTGTGATCTTCCCGGGTTATGATATGTGATATTTACAGAATACGGTTAATGTTTATTTATTTATGATAATCACAATTTACTATTTCATGTTGTGTGGAATTTGGAAACATCAACATCTTTTCTTGGGTTGTTTCGGCGGCGGACACGGCGGGGGAGATGGCATTGCCAGCCATTTCTGTCTATTTGGATTGATACAAGGCTTCTTCCTCTTAGGAACAAGGTATCCAAGTCCGACAACATCAAGAATGTCGTGTAGCGTGTCATTGTCCACAGTCTTTACAAACAGAGCTAAGAGAGCGAGCAGAAAGTCCAAGGTACGGAAAGCGATCTTCAGTGGGCTGTACCCCTCAGGCTCTCTTTTTTCTTCATCAGGCTCAAATTCGACATCCTCAGCTCTAATACGAGCTGCCTCCACTGTCTTTTGTTCTCGCTCCCGCCGCTCATTCTCCTAGCAATCGCACATTGTTTATTGTTGGTAATCTTGTTTTTAATTGTATGTTTCATAAAACTTGCATGATTGTCTTGCTGTAAAGCCTTTATTTATAAATTTTGAGCTTCATTTTGCCTGATGTTACTTCATGACGGAACACATACATTCAGAGATATTCATTTTACCATAAACTCTAAAGATTTTTATTTGCCAAGATAAGCTTACAATAGTATAAATAAACAATAGGTAGGTAATTGAAGAATGTTCTGATTACTTTATAATCACTAGGTTATAGGTGAGGGTAACTTATCGTGCACGTGTCGAAGCGCATGCTGTTAGTTATAAACGTGTGCCCGACATGTGCTTGAAAACTAAACAAAATGTTTTGCACCACTTACACGCGCAGCCGCGTCTTTTGTTTCATTTGCATGTGTACCGGTACCGTAGCTCCTTACAGTAAGTTGCATCACGGTAACTCATGGCATTTTAAGGGCCCAGTCTAAGAAAACTTATAGCCCGTTAAAATATTCAGCCAATTTGCAGTGTTTTTTGACTAAAGTTATTAACGACTGATGGGTCTTGAAAATGAAGGAAGCTCGACAAATTGAAGCAAAAGTAACTACGTTTGCCTCAAGTAAGTCTGTGAGGCTTACTGGCCTTACAGAGTTACGCGAGAAGTCTCTGCGAGGATGCTCACCGGCACATAGCTGGAGAACTAAGAAGGTCCCTACAATCATGCGACTTTGTGATACCGTTCTTTTGTCACCTCCATGCTTCATAATATTCGGTAACATTGCACTTGATGTTCATAATCATTTTAATTAGGCCCTAGTTAAATGCAAAGATACCGTAGCAGCATCTATTCCAATTATGTGAAGTAAGGAAACAAGAAAAAGTACTTTTTTGTCTCGCATAGGACAAAAAAAAATGCTATAAAATAAAAATAAAAATTAAATTAAAGAAAACCAAAACAAAAGAATAAGACATATATTAAACTAAGTTGTTCTTGTACAAAGCCAAAAGACCCCTGTCTCATAGTACAGTAATATTTACGTAGTAAAAAAAACATATTTCTATTGTGTTTTCCAAGGGGGTCGCATCACACCAGTCACATTTTTCTGAGAACAAATACTTAGAAAGCAGCACGTAATAGAACCTCTCAGGTTCTAGGAACATCAACCCTGTTCTTACGCCAAAGTGCTCTTCCTCAGTGTATACGTAGAAGGTTTCAGGAATTAAAATGTTGCGTCTTTGTCATTAAGTCTCAGAGGAACTAAATTGCAATTCCTGTTTATCTATAGTTTCAGCGTCCTCTATAGGGAAATAATCTGTAATATAATACCACCGTTATTGCAACTGGATTTATCCAGTCCATTGCTGAACACAAAAATTTGAATATAATAATATTTAATTTAATATTTATTTAACTCGAACACAAATGATTCATATTGTTGTTAGTAACACTTATAATCTATGTTAGTAACATTTCTCATTAAAATAAAATACAAACTGAATTAAAATATATCAAATCGAAACAAATTAATTCAAAATAAACTACATTAAATCAAATTGGAATAAATTAAATTAAGTCAATATTAAACTAATTTAAAAACCGATACCTATAACTAAGTCCGCTGCCTGCTGCACCAGACCTGCAGCTGTGCATACGGGTCCAGTGCCCCAGGAACGGGCAATCAGGCTTGTCCACTATCACTTTTAAAATGCTGTTGGTGCTCCCCCAAATCTTTTTCATCAGGGATGCTGTTCTCTTTCGCATAATTGCTTGAAAGCTATCTGTATCCGCTTCAGCAAACATACCCGAAGCGCTACAGAACCGCGGGAGCCCCAACAGCACCCTAAAAGCGTTATTATACTGAACGCGAAGAACGTTGTAGGCCCTCTGCGTATGTCTAATCCACAGGCTGCACGTGTAAAATGACTGGCAAAACGCCTTGAACAAAGTCAGTTTCACTTCTTTAGTACATCGTGCAAACCTGCGGGCTAGCATATTACATCGGATCGACAACGCTCTTCGCTCTCTCTCTATGTCACTGTCATCAGTCAAGTCCTCATTCACTATATGGCCCAGGTACTTAAAATGCGACACTCTAGCCAGTGGTACCACATATAGGCATACCGGGGGAACTGTCTTAGGCTTCTTTGTTCCTACCCTGAACACCACAAGCTCACTCTTTCGTACATTGTACAATAAGCCATGAGACGTGGCGTACCCCTCACAAATGGCCAGCATCCGTCTGAGTCCATCAATTGAGGGACTCAGCAGCACCATATCATCTGCATAACTTATACTATTAATCATCTTACCATCAATAGAGCATCCGATACCAGTGCTGCTGAGTTCCTCAATCAAATTATTGACGTATAGACTGAAAAGCGCCGGGGAAGTCAAACCTCCCTGTCTCACCCCGCACTCCAACCCATACGCCCCCGACAGAGCACTGGACCATCTGACCTGGTTGATTTGGTGGCCATACCAGTAGCTTAGGAGCCTAATGAGCTCATTTGGAAGACCTTGCTCACGTAATTTCGACCATAAGATCTTATAATCAACCAGGTCAAATGCCTTGGAGAGGTCCAAGAAAGCAGCATAAACAGGTGTGTTTCGATCAGTATAGTACCTGACCGTGTGCTTGAGTGCCAGAATAGCAGTCTCCGTGGACAACCCAGCTCTAAAACCGAACTGTGCATCATGTAGATTGAGCTGTCCAGTCACTCTCCGCTCAAGCACACCGTCAAGGACCTTTGCTGTTACAGTGGCTAGCGATATTGGCCGATAATTATCTTTGTCCGAGACATCGCCGGTTTTATTCTTGACTATGGGCACAACTATTGTCTTCATCAGATCAGCTGGTAGATACGAGTGCCTCACACAAAGATTAAATAGCACAAATAGAACTCTTGGGAGATGCGGCATATTGAAAATGTTCTATGCTGAGGCCATCGTGACCCGGAGATTTGCCCCCGGTCATCGACTGTATGACTTTTGATGAGATAGTAATCGGAACACCAGACAATCTACTCTCAGCGACAGAACTCCGTTTCTCCGATAGGAGCCGCGAGGATACTCCGAAATGACTCCTGAACATGTCCGCAATCTACCCTGGCTCAGTCATGCCATTAACGCTCACAGGAACCGCAGGCTTTGGGCTCAATC
The DNA here is from genome assembly GCA_949152445.1 of Cerastis rubricosa. Lineage (NCBI taxonomy): Eukaryota > Metazoa > Arthropoda > Insecta > Lepidoptera > Noctuidae > Cerastis > Cerastis rubricosa. The sequence continues at coordinate 17,728,122 of OX424532.1, forward strand.
CTTTTGTGGATTTCCAAAATTTTTGAAAATGCTTCGTTTGATGTTCCATTGCCAAAATGTTCATTTTAATTTGTTCCTCATTATCCTGACAAAACTTTAACTTTTGTTTAAAAACTTTTCTCGTCTCTCTCATTTCCACAAACTGCTGCCCCATGTGAGGTTTCCCATGCCACACCCAGTGAAGAAAGGCCCTTCTCGCGTTCCCGTGAGTGTCCCTGACATACCTGTTCCACCCAGTCACTGTACGCCGACACTTCCTTTCTCTTAATAATCTAGAACTGCCCTCTGCCGCTTCCCGAAGCGACGTCACAATCCTACTGTACAATCCATCAATTATTTTAGTATGTTCCTTTTTATGGCAAAAATGATCACAACAGTTTGCGATTTCAGATGGGAAGTCCACATTTTTAAGTTTTTCCATACATAACCTAGAGTAACAGTCCCTCTGTGCTACATCTCTTTCACCCCATATAGCCTTATCAACTATTTTATTCCCCTGTTAAGCTCATGGATTCGTTGGCCTAACCATCCCAAGGTTAACTTGAATGGCAAGTGGAAAATGGTCAGACCAGTAAATATCTTGATAAACTTCAACATTCCCAAGTGTTTTCCACGCCGCTACCGACACCAAGCAATGGTCAAGCCAACGTTTACTCCCACAGGCATCACTGATAAAGGTATAAGTATCCGAGTCTACACCGAACTTAATGTAATCGGCACAGCGCCAACTCTGTTCATCACAAAAACTTAATAGTTCTCGACTAAATAATTCCCCAGGGTGGGCATTAAAATCTCCTAGCACATATACGTACTCCACACCCGCACTCTTAACGACAGCGGCAATTTCACTGAGGCACTCACAAAATTCATTTATATTATCGATACAGTTATTCGGCATGTACACGCTAAAGAATAACATCGTGCGATCGCCGTAGGTCGCTCTGACAGCCGCGATACGATCACTCACACAAGGTATTACTGACACGGATATAAATACCGACTTTCTCCACAAAAGAGCCACCCCGCCATATGGCCTTCCTTTCAATACTCCCGCCGATGTATCCACCGCAGACTTGCCAAAATAACCAAAGTCATCATCCAAACTACCAAGTATTGTCAACTCATGCGGCAACAACCAGGTTTCCTGCAACGCAATGATATCAACAGACTTACAGAGGTTCTGTATACACTCAAATGACCTCTTTAGAGACTTACAGTTATAACTTAGAAATTTACTGAATAAATTATTACTATCATTAATCAGTGTGCCCTCCATTAACGAGACTTATTATTAAAACTACAGTCAGTTGGCTGCAGGTCACCCTGCCGCCGCTCGGTTGCGCTGTTATAGTAAACAAACCTATGGAAAGATACTCCAGCGGGCCAAAGGTTCACATCCATAAAAACTTTCAACTCCTGCTTAGGTATCAAATATCACTCATTTGTTTGAAAAATTGGAAGGTGTCCTCTGTCGGTACGACCACACGTTCGTCTACGCCGAACAAAATGAATGCGATGGAGTGCGTGCGAGTGATGCAACTCATCCTAGTTGTATTGATAAATTGAATTATATTGAAATAAGGATGTTGATCTACATGTGGGCCCTAATTAAATAATGTACATGGAAGAGTGTCTGAAAGTAAATAAATGTTTTCACTTCATTTATCAACCACTTCCCAAATATATGTATCAACTATTTATAATTTCCATACATGACAAAGAAAATTACTTCCTTTTAGTTGATTAAATGAAAACTAACAATGATTATAGATTTTACGAAATCGGCCTTCACATTTAAATCGGCAGTGTGTCCCTCAGTTGATATTGTACCACACGGTGAAACGGTTAACATGAAATTGACATGAAGACTCAGATTAAAATAAACCGTATTACTGACAATTACTTGGACAGAGGATTTCAAAATGTGCTTCTTCCTTTCCGTTGCTTTCAGCACCTGGTGTTTCTATCATGTTTCTCCATCAAGTACAATTGCATTAGACCTCATCGTGCGCCTTATTATGCTGTGTCGCTCGTTGCTGTTCTTGTATTTATATGTTTTCATATTATACTTCTCTTTTCGAGCGAAAATAACAAAATAGTCATTCCGTACATTATCTTTTTTATTAGGGTTCATGTATTCTGTTTGGTTTTACCTTTCGTTTTCTTTTACATTCTTAATATTATCCAAAGAAGAGACCACGTCCGATTAATATTGAAGATTCAAAAAGCTTTTAGATTAATCCATTTTAAGCAATACAAGAAGGCTGCTACTAGAAATTGGTTCGCTTTATTTCGGTATAGTGTGGGCTTTATTGTCAATGTGGCAGTGAGTCGCAACCTATCAAGTCTAGTATATTTATATACTTTGCTTTTTTTTGATGTGACCATAACGTACGGTGCCTCTATAATCGCACTGATAAGAGATGGAATACTTTCATGGACGGCTGAAGTTGAGTACTACAGTAAAATCTGTTTAGAGCTGGAAGAACAAAAATATAATGATAAAATGAAAAAGCTTTTCCAAGCATATGTCAATTTAATGGAGGCGTTCCGTATTTTCAAAAAGATATTTAAATTTATGGTAAGGAGTGACTTTTATAAAATGTCTTTTGAATGTAATGCAGGAATGCTCTCTAAAGAGCAAAAGAAAACATCATGAGGAAATTCACATGTGCCATATACCAACAAGCGTGGTGGAATACAGCCTACTCTCTCTTAGAGGGGAGGCCTGAATACCAGCAGTGAGAACATTAAGGTTTTAGGATTATGCTTTTGAATTTCAATTCTAGTGGTTAAGTAAATGGGCTTCCCACAAAAATTGTCTGTTTATTCAAAACATAATTGTTATTCTAGTTTTTTGTTGGTGCTGTCTGACGCTTTGCTAAGGGGTCACTTGGAACACAGAGCGGTGATTTGGGCTCCTCATGAAGCTAAATAAAATGTCATGCTGGAGCGAGTACAGATTCAATTTACAAGACATTTGTATTTTAAACTTTTACGGACGGAAATCATTAGTTGAGTGTCCCGCTCTTGGCGGAGCGGAACGCAGTGTCAGACTTGTACTGACTAAAACCCATCCATGTTCCTTGAACAGGGTTCCAGGGCCACGGTATCTCTTTCGAACAGTCCTGCAGCCTTGGCAGGCATCGGCCCCCCGGACTCCTTCCGATTTGCTGACATCTACTTGAGGCGCGCGTGGAACACGAACGCGCCGTCGACACGGCCTGTTGACATAAGACGGACGGTCGGTGAGCCCATTACTCACCGTCAACAGGCCCGCGCCGACGTGGGCTGGGGGCCACTGTGTGGCTTCCGACGCCCGGGGCGTCTCCCGCAGCGGCCGGGACTTGAGGCTCTCTCCCTCTCGCGTTCCGCCACCACCTTCGCTAGCATGACTGCTTCGCAGAAGGTGGCGATGGTTTCCCTTTCCTCTTCGCTCCGTACCATGGATTGAACCAGGGCAGGATCAAAAGGTCGCGTCTGCCTATCGCCGCTACGAGGATGCAGCGGTGGTCAGACCAAGCGGAGGACACCTCCACGGTGTGCTCCACCGTGTACTCCGGTGGTGACACCCGGGCGTTTCCTCCCGCTCGATTCGGTGCACGAACCTCCCGAAACAACCATGTCCGGTGAGGTGCCCTACCGATTTTACCCGCTGATGTTTTTACTGGGTAGGTATGGTTGGGTACAACGAACTCAGAGTGCGCCGAGAATTTACATTTGCGGCGTATGCACTATAGCTCCACCGTGGAGTAGCTTATAACCCGGGTGTTCTGCGTCACCTGAAGCTGTGCTTGCCAGACCAGTAGGCGGCGGCAACCGCCACTGCTGGCCGTGCTTGCTGTCAAAAACATCCCTCACCCGCACAATAGGTAAACTAAACAAAGTGCGTGAGAGAAATGACAAATTTTCGTGCAATCTGAGTGAATTCGCAAGAGTTTTGTTGAATTATGTTAGTTATATTTAAATATTAATATTCTGTGTTATGTCTGTTTTTATATTTAGATAGATTTTTAGGTATTAGCCGTAAGTTGATTTTTCAATTTATTTGGTGTGTGTTCGGAGAGACTGAACATGTTTGTCCACAAACAAACATTGAGGCAGCTGATATTTTTTTCGCTGTGACGATTTTGGTCCGATGGAGAAATATGTTCAGTTTGATGGTCTGTAGCACACCCTTAAGTATGTATATATCTTTTCCGTTACACCCTGTAGATAGTGTATTTTTAATAATAAATTAATAAATTCACGATAGTGAAATTAATTAATAAATTCACGATAATGAAAACGAAAACGGAAATGACACGATGTACAACACGATCTTATACAATAAACAATAATTTAATTTCCCTAATTGTATACTGTTTACTAATGTGACATTTATATACTTTTTCTAAAGTATATTTTAATGTTGAACCTTATTTATTTTCAGACATTATATCAAACTTTGAGCACATTTTTCTATACTTTACTGTACCTTCAAGCAATAGTAAAGGTAACAGAATCAGGAATGACGCATTTTGGCATGGTAAGCATTTTATAGAGATTAGGCCGAGATTGGTTAACGTTATAAATTTTGTTATTGGATTGTACATGGGGCGGACGAGTATTTGTACAGGAGTTGTGTGTTCCCTATGTTTTAACAGAAAACGACCGTGGCGCGAAAATGCGATCATTTCTTCGTTAAAATGAACGCATCGTCGTGATATTTTCCGAAAAGAATAATGAGACTACGTCGTTGATTTAGTGGTTGCAAGCGCAACTGCTGAGCGTGAGGTCCTGTGTTCGATTCCCGGGTTGGGCAGAGTGTTGTTGGGTTATTCCATCAGGAATTTCTCAGTAGCAGCCACGGAGTCGGATTTGTGGCCCGGTGGATGGCAACAGGCCCAATACACGAGACTTAAACATAACTGGCGAAAAATGGGCGTGATGTTATGTAATGATGAGATAATCGCTTATAGTAGGTAGGAGTAGGACACGTACTCATCTCGGTCTATGCAACACAAATTAAAGTTGTGGTACGTTGCGATAATTTATTTTTTTCTCTAATTTTCAGGGAGACGTCCTAACATTTAAAATAGTTGTCGTCCTATGGACAGCAAAGAATTTTACTTTCGTCAGTGTATTCAGTATTTTTTGCGAAAGATACTACATGTCTGTATCAGAGGTAGACGCTGTTTGTAGCAGGTTGCTGAAGAGCCTGCAGAGTACTGGTAAGTACAGAGAATTATTAAAGGAGGAGTTGATAATTTATTTATTTTGTGCAATAAAGATAATATAATTATTTACTTAGCTACTTAGCTTTTGTTCAGCCACAGCACATACAGACACATACATATAGTAAATCTTACGGAAATATTCTCATATATAATTATGCCAATTACAGGTAATTACAAAGAGATTACAGCTTAGTTGCTTACTTAAATCTAGGTGTTCAATCCATTAAGAAAAGAAGATATACATTTTGTTAAAAAATAAAACAGAGTAATTTAATATTTAAGAGTACAGTGAAATTTTGACTACGTTTCATTGGTGTGTATGGAGGCCAAAAGTCTTGATTTAAACGATAGTATTTGTAAAGTTACTGCCAATAGTTACAACGGTTTGCTGCAGTAACATTTAAAGATGGGCGCACACAACTACGGGCCTAGTCCGCAAGTGATCTAATGCGCGGGTGGCAGGGATATCAGCTCTTCATATAAATTTAAATATCACAGGATCGGACTATCTAATAAAAATACAAATCCTCGTCCATGGTTTGCAACACCTGAAATACGCCTAAACGCTACAACGCTACTCGCTCGTCACTGTGGCCACCGCACGCCTCCGCCGTCGCGCCCGCCACACGCATAGTCACCGTGCGTTCAGTGTGGATGCACACATAGACATGACGAAGGCGTTCAATTTTGTAGATCACATTATTATTGCTTATTAAATTAGACAAGCTTGGAATTAGGGGCAATGTCCCTAGGTACAGGTACAGGTAATTAAGTTGTGCCTAGTCAATAGAAAACAAATACCTACTATTGCAAAATTATGCCCTAGAACCAAATCAGAAGATTCCTACCTATCAAAACAAGGATTTATGAATTGCGGCGTGCCCCAGGGCAGTGTTCTAGGTCCGTATTTATCAAATCAAATCATTTATTTCAAATAAGCCAGTTACAGGCACTTTTGAATGGTTGAACAAAAAGAAAATGAAGCTACAGTCCCAGTCATAAGACATAATAACTGTGAAAGTACTGTAGTTGCCCATTTCAAGGCGTAGATCTCTATGGAGAACAATGGGCAAGAAACTTCATGGACACTCTTTTAAATCAGAATCAGAATCATTATGTTATACAACTTTCAATGTAACTACGAATCTGAGACTGATATTATTTGTCTTGATTATTACTGAAATAAGTATTTTGTCTCTGTTACAGAGGAGGCTAAGAAGCTTTGTAAGAACGTGCAGCGGCTGAATCAAGCAGCCTTCGAGAAGATGACAGCTTGTCGGGTATTCACAATTGATGGAAGACTCCCTCTGAAGTTTAACAGTCTAGTGTTAGAGTACACTGTTGTGATATTGCAGTTCGCTATCGTGTCGTGGAATAAAAACAAATGAATCAATATTAATCTAGCTATAAAAATCGATGTTTTTATTTACTAAAAAGTAAGCCCACTTTTTATAGGTACCGTTTCTTCGATCCATAAATGAATGAAGCGGCTTAGGACATTTTAAGGTGCCGTCGTACATGGCATCAAATGAAAACTGCTTGACGCCACGTTTAAAATGTATTTAGAAGTATATCTGAAAGCAATTATAGGTTTCTTCATTTATTACCAACTATTTAGGCCACCTAATACACGATAAAACAAACGACATCCTTTTAGTTGATTATAATGAAAACACACGTCAATTATGCCAACTATTCCTCAGTAGGTATTCTACCACATAGTCAAACGGTTATTGATTGATTGACTTGAAGACTCAGATTAATATAAATCCTATAACTCACAATTACTTGGACAGAGGATTTCAAAATGTGCGTCTTCCTTTCCGTTGCTTTCTGCACCTGGTGTTTCTATCATGTTTCTCCATCAAGTACAATTGCATAAGACCTCATCGTGCGTCTTATTATTATGTGTCACTCATTGCTGTCCTTGTATTTGTATGTTTTATATTATAAACCTGTTTTTCAGGGATGATGACGATTTAGTCGTTTCATACATAATTATTATTATTAGGTTTCATGTATTCTTTTTGGATACCTTACGTTTCCTTTTACATTCTTAATATGATCCAAAGAAGAGACCACGTCCGATTAATATTTAAGATTCAAAAAGCTTTTAGATTAATCCATTTTTTGCAATACAAAAAAGCTGCTACTAGAAATTGGTTCTCTTTATTGCGGTATAGTATGTGCTTTATTGTCAGCCTTTGAGGAGATGACAGCTTGTTGGATGTTCACAATCAATGGAAGACTACCTCTGAAGTTTAACAGTCTAGTGATAGACATGACGGCAAACTGCAGTATCACAACAGTGTACTACTGTTGTGATACTGCAGTTTGCCGTCATGTCATGGAAAAATAAAACAAATGAAACATAATTAGTATCGACATTTATATTGATGTTTTTGTTAACTACAAATGTAAGCCCACTTTTTATAGGTTCAGTTTTGTATGGGTACAATTTATTCCCGAGAAAGCTGGTTTCAGACCCGTTAAGTCTTGCAGTAACCAGACTCTTAAAGTGGTTCAACATTTTGAAGGTGGTTTCGAAAGAGGAATGGTTACTGGTGCTGTATTAGTTGACCTATCGGCTGCTTACGATACAGTTCACCTCAAGCAGCTGTTGTGGAAGGTGGAGACCTTGACCAGCGATCAGAATTTTGTCCGCATATTCCGAGAACTTCTCCATAACCGCTAATTTCAGGTACACACAGCTCCATTAAGTTCTGACCCCCCTAAAAGACATGTGCGTTCAAATGCCTGAACGCCCTAGTTGGTTTTTGTATTTTTAACCCCCGACCAAAAAAGAGGGGTGTTATAAGTTTGACGTGTGTATCTGTGTATCTGTGTGTCTGTCTGTGGCATCGTAGCTCCTAAACGCATGAACCGATTTGGATAAAAGTGGTGTCGTTTGAAAGGTATTTTAATCGAGAGTGTTCTTAGCTATGTTTCATGAAAATCTGCTCAGCCGTTTGAAGATCATCACCTCTTTACTAGTTGATGTAGGGATTTAAAAACTTTCACAGGTAGTCTATTTGAAATTTGAAATGTTGTCGCTTGTCACCATGGGTATTGCTGAGGGGGGGGTGCACCCCTGTCCCCCCAAAATTTATATTTTGTTTAATTTATATCTTTCCTTGGTTTCGTTAACTAGGAGTAGGACAGTCAAGGCTAGGAAAAAATAAAATAAGTTTAAAAAGCATAAAAAAAATTAAATTAAAAATTTAAAAAACCCCCGACGCAAAAAACGTCTAAAAAGCCAAAAATAAATTAATCCAAGCGTCGTAGCGTCGGGGGACCGCTAAGAAGACCGCTTAGTACAAGCACAGAACAAAGCGGACCCCCGACGCTACGACGCTTGGATTAATTTATTTTTGGCTTTTTAGACGTTTTTTGCGTCGGGGGTTTTTTGCTAAAACATTTTATTAAAATTAATTTATTGTTTTTGTGAATAAATTAGTTCAAGTATGTATTTTTCTTTGAAACTGTTTTTAATATTGATGTTTTCAATAAAAAAATTAAAAAACCCCTGACACAGAAAACCTCTAAAAAGCCAAGCTCGGTGTTGCGCCTCTTCTCGCTAATTAATAAAGACAAGGAAAGTTGTAAATTTTAAAAAAATATGATTATTTGGGGGGCGGGGTGTGTACCCCCCCCCCTCGGCAATTTCCGTGGTGACAAGTGACAAGATTACAAATTTCAAATAGACTAGACCTGTGGAAGTTGTTGAAATCCCTTCATCAACTAGAAAAGAGGTGATGATCTTCAAAAGGCTGAGCAGATTTGCTCAAAATATAACTACGAACACTGTCGATTAAAATACCTTTCAAACGAAACCAATTTTATCAAAATCGGTTCATCCGTTTAGGAGCTACGATGCCACAGACAGACACACAGACACACAGAATCACACATCAAACTTATAACACCCCTCTTTTTTGGTCGGGGGTTAAAAAGTTAATACTTCTATTATTGGGTATAACGACTAGCTTACGTGTGACGTTTCTTTTATGCAGAAAACCTTACCCTTACCTCCCAAGTCAACACCTTTGAGAAGGTCGAGGTGTAGTTGTCAGAAGCTCTTGGTGACTTAGCCACGTAGGTACTACGACGCTAACTCACTCAAGCACATAGCATACATCCAAGCAGAATACGTTGAGCATATTAATTGATCTTTGCAATAGGGAGGTGAGCCGCAAACTTAACAACGTTTGGGGTGGGGTGTCCATCGAGCACAGCAACGTCCCAAAATATGTCGGTGTTACTTTGGACAAGTCACTAACATTCCGCAAGAACTGCAATACTCGTAACATCAAGCCGAAGGTGCACACTCGCAATAGTCTTTTAAAGCGACTATTCTTGTCAAAGTGGAGTGTTTCGAGTGACGTCATGCGGACTATAACTGGTCGTGCGCTATCTTTCTCTGCGGGTGAGTATGCTTGCCCTGTATGGAGTCTCTCAGACTCTGCCCATGCGAAGTTAGTGGAAACAGCTCTGAGTAAACGTGCCGGATCAACACAGGTTGCCTCAAACCGGCCCTAGTACAAATGGCGTCCACTGGCAGGCATAGCACCACACAGTTTAAAGAAAGATTCAAAATGGTTACCAATGCTAGACACCCTTTATGCAATTACATCTTCGCCCCGCAAAGGTTTTTTAAAGTATATGCTTCTCCACACTGGCGAACGCTCTAAGGAAAGACTGAAACTGTGGCGAGAAAGTGTTTACCTCCCTAACAAATTTGTGCCACTTGCTGAAAATCTTCCACCTAGGCACGAGTTATACGATGGCTGATCTAGATGGAAGTTTTTAAATAGACTCCGGACACTGTTTGACCTAAGCAAGGAAAACCTGTTCAGGTGGAGATTCAAAGATGACTCTGCCTTCGAGTGTTAATGTCGTGTTGCCCACAAACGACGGGATACTTGATATGGTGTCCTGTCTTTTGCTCATCAAAGGAGCTGATAGACGCTAATGTAGCGCCAAACACGTCCTCAAATTTTGGGCTGACGCAATGTGAATTGTAATTGACTCGCTTAGAAGAAGATAGGTACAGTTGCCTTGATCCATAAATTAATGAGCGGGTTAAGACATTTTAAGATGGCGTCGTTTAAGGTATCAAATGAAAACTCTTTGAATAATACACGAATGTTCCGAATATTAGAAATAGGTCAAATAGGACACCATTGTGATAGAGTACAAAAATACATTAATAAAAACCGTTTTGTTAACATATATTGATATACATAAATAGCTACAAATAACTTATATTCTTTTTACTATATAAAATTCTCGTGTCGCGGTGTTTGTTACCAAACTCCTCCGAAACGGCTGGAACGATTTGTATAAAATTTTGTGTGCATATGGGGTAGGTCTGAGAATCGGCCAACATCTATTTTTCGTACCCATAAAACCCATCAAATTTCTACCCGAACGAAGTCGCGGACAGCAGCTAGTATTTTGATACTTTTTACCCAGTGAAGACAACGATTGCCACGTGTTCCCTAATAATACATTGTATTCAGAAGAATATCAGAAAGCAATTAAAGGTCTTTTTTATTTATCATCAACTATTGAGGCCATCTAATACATGACAAAACAAACGACATCCTTTTAGTTGATTAAAACGAAAACACACTACAATTATAGAATTGAACGAAACTGTCCTTCTTATTCCAGAACGCCAACTATTTCTCAGTAGGTATTTTACCTCGAAGTTAAACGGTCTGTTTCAAATTGACATGAAGACTCATCATTCATCATCATCATTTCAGCCGAAAGACGTCCACTGCTGAACATAGGCCTCCCCCAAGAAGGGGGGGTTTTGCCATAATCGCCACGCTTGACATGAAGACTCAGATTAATATAAACCCTATAACTCACAATTACTTGGACAGAGGATTTCAAAATGTGCTTTTTCCTTTCCGTTGCTTTCAGCACCTGGTGTTTCTATCATGTTTCTCCATCAAGTACAATTGCATAAGACCTCATCGTGCGTCTTATTATGTTGCGTCGCTCATTGCTACCCTTGTATTTATTTGTTTTCATATTATGAACATATTTTCGAGTGATAATAACTCTATAGACGTTCCATACATGATCTTTTTTGTTAAGGCTCATGCATTCTTTTTGGTTTTACCTTACGTTTTCTTTTGCGTTCTTAATATTATCCAAAGAAGAGACCACGTCCGACTAATATTAAAGATTCAAAAAGCTTTTAGTTTAATACATTTTATGCAATACAAAAAAGCTGCTACTAGAAATTGGTTCGCTATGTTGGGGTACAGTGTAGCCTTTATTGTAAGTGTGGCAGTGACTCGTGACCTATCAGTTCTAGTATATTTATATTCTTTGCTTTTTTTTGATGTGATGTTAACGTACGGTGCCTCTATAATCGCACTGATAAGGGATGGAATACTTTCATGGACGTCTGAAGTTGAGTACTACAGTAAAATCTGCTTAGAGCTAGAAGAAGAAAAATATGACGATAAAATGAAAAAGCTTTTCCAAGCATATGCAAATTTAATGGAGGCGTTCCGCATTTTCGATAAGATATTTAAGTTTACGGTAAGGAGTTAATTTTGTAAGCTATCTTTTGAATGTTATCGAGCTATGCTCTCGAAACGGCGAAGTATAACATCGTGAGGAAGTCGACATGTCTTAGAACTGAAAATTTGAAGAGATTTGCATTGGGACATCACAATGGATCACTCTTGCCTATAAAGTAGAGGCCTGAATCCCAGCAGAGGGAACATTAAGGCTTTTGGATTATGCTTTTGAATGTCAAGTCTGGGGTTTAGTGAATGGGCTTCCCACTAATTTTAGTAATAAAATAGCAGTTTTTTTATTCAAACCAAACTGTTATTTTTAGAGAGATTGTTTGAAACGACGCGACAATTTGATAAATGATCAATAATCAATTAATTTCCCTTATTGTATATTGCATTTACTAATGTGCCGAGGATAGAGTTATCCTGCCCTGTGGGCCCAAAAACATGTCAGTCGAAGTGACCCTTGCGCTGCCACCGACGAAGCGGTGGAAGTGGAAAAGTTCTGGGCTAACAAAATATAAAAATTGTCGTGCCAAAGAATGTGACACTTACGTACCTTTTTACAAAAGTATATTTTTAAATGAAACGTCATTTATTTTCAGATATTATTTCAAACTTTGGGCACATTTTTCTACAGTTTAATGTTCCTTCAAGCAACTGTAAAAATAATAGAAACAGGAATGACGCAGATTGGCTCGGTAGAGTATCATTATATTAAGTTACAGCCTATTTCTCTCATCATCATCATTTTAGCCGAAAAACGTCCACTGCTGGACATAGGCCTTCCGCTAGTGCCCCTGAATCTATATTTTTGTGTTAACGTTGAACAATGTGTTTTACTTTAATTTCTCTCATTTTCAGCATGACGTCCTAACAAATGAAATAGTCACCCTCCTTTTAACTATCAAAAATTTTGCTTTTATTAGTTTGTTCAGTGTTTTTTGCGAAAAATACTACATGTCTTTATCAGAGGTAGATGCTTCTTGCAGTAGGTTGCTAAAAATCCTACAGAGTACTGGTAAGAACAGTCTGTTTTACTTTAAATTAAAGAGATTTTGATATTTTTAATCTTAGTTTTTACCCGTAAGATGTTTTTACATGCGCTTTTGTGGACTATTCAAGAGTTTCTCTACGGTCAGTTATTTTTTTTACTTTGTTACAGTGGAAGCTAAGAAGCTTTGTAAGAACGTGCAGCGGCTGAACCGAGCAGCCTTCGAGGAGATGACAGCTTGTCGGATGTTCATTATCGATGGAAGACTCCCTCTGAAGTTTAACAGTCTAGTGTTAGAGTACGCTGTTGTGATACTGCAGTTTGCTGTCGTGTCATGGAAAAAACAAATGAAACAAAATTAATCTAACAATAAAAATGTATGTTTTTATTTACTAGAAAAGTAAGCCCACTTTTACACGTAAGGTACAGTTTCTTCGATCCATAAATGAATGAAGCGGCTTAAGACATTTTAAGGTGCCGTCGTACATGGTATGAAATAAAAACTCTTTGACGCCATGTTTACAATGTATTTAGACGTATGTCTGAAGCTAGCTTCCCACGGTCCGCGATTCTACGGATCATCACGCACAGCCGACGACCACGGACGCACGCAACGCACACAGACAGGGCTCTTTCAACGGTGCGTGTCGGTCTGTGTAGATCTTTTGATAGCTTCATTTTAAAATACAAAGTGAAAGAGAACGTATCATCGCTGCAGCTGCGGCTGTGGTATTAATTAATAATTACCAAATTATGCGATCGTAAAAGTAAAAACAAACCACGTCGCTGGTGGATATCAGCATAAGTACAACAAAAGTCGTTTTAGGTAAGTGTACGTATATATCTAGTTTTATTTTCTGTTTTGTCACCCATTAGTAGCAGTGGGATCACGGTAGATAATTAAGGAATGACATAAAATATTCCCTGTCGTGTGATCGTACCGGTGTATCATCGATCATGGGGAATGATTCGGAAAAACTTAAGTAAGTTAATCCTTTAATTGGGTGCTTACCCAGTTCCATGCATCGTATGCATCAGTTTTGTTTTTATGTTCCGGCGCCGTAGAATTCCATAAAGTTGGTTCATTTTGAGAAAGATTCAAAAATAAGTTCGTTTGTCCACTCCATTTCTCCGCAACCGTCTACTCACAACACCACTACTCGTGTCAGCGAACAAACAAGCTCTGAACTGTCGTCTGTGGTAGCACGGACGCGTTCGGACCACGACGTACGCGCTCGGATCGCGTCTAATCGCGATATCGCGGACCGTGGGAAGCTAGCTTGAAAGCAATTAAAGGTGTCTTAGCCTAAGATCCCGGAATACAACGACCTTCACCGAGCTGGTTAATGGATGAAATTTATTTTATATTAAATTTAATATGTGAATAAATATATTGCATATGCCTGCATATGAGTTGCCTAAAAAAATTCAGTCCAGGATATGATTAATTAATAATGAAAAAAAAAAAACATTTCACCGGTTTAGTTAATAAACAAATTCCATACCAATCGAAAGTATAAAGCCAATAAACTATGCAAACGTTAGGTTGTGTTTTTTATTCATTAACCAGACCGGGCGGTGCAAGTTACTAGTATCGATTTTCCTGTTTATACCTGCCTACCCGAAAGTTGTGACGGGAAAAGAAAAGGCAACCTAACGTTCGCATATTCTATGGGCTTTATACTTTCGATTGGTATGGACTTTTTTTATTAACTAAACCGGTGAAATGTTTAAATTAATTTTTCCGGTGAAATGTTAAAAAAAAATATATTTACGGACTACAATTTTTTAGACTACCCATATGCAATATATTTATTGACATATTAAATTTAATATAAAATAAGTTTCATCCATTAACCAGCTAGGTGAAGGTCGTTGTATATCGGGATCCTATACTATCTTCATTTATCACCAACTATTAGGGTTTAAAGTATGCCTTTGCGATAGAACTCTGGTGATCTAGATTCGACAAACTGTGTGAAAGCATTTTGTACTGCCTCCTGAGAAGAAAACTTTTATCACGTAGAAAATTGTCCAAATCACGAAAAAAATGGTAGTCTGTTGGAGTAAGGTTTGGCAAATACGGAGGTTGACGAATGTGGTCTAATTGCAGTTCCTGTAGAGTTAAAACGGTTTCTCGTGCTGTATGAGGTCTTGCCTTATCATGGAGCAATAATGGTGAAGATCGATTCATGAGTCGGGGCTGTTTCACTGCAAGTTTTGCTATCATAAGTCATAATTCAGAGTTCGGCACAGTAGACATCTGCCGTTATTACTTGACTAGATCGGAGAAAGCTATAGTGAATAACACCATGCTGAGACCACCAAACAGTTACCATTACCTTTTTATTAGTTAGCTTTACTTTAGGACACTGTTGCGGCGTTTGACCTGGCGTCAGCCATTGCATTTTTCGCTTACGGTTATCGTAAAGAATCCACTTTTCATCACATGTCACAATTCGATCCAATATTCCTTCATTTCTGTATGGATTCAACAAGGCAACACAAGTTTCAACATGCGTTTCTTTCTGCAGATCAGTCAAATCATGAGGCACCCATTTTTCATATTTTTTTTTTTATTGATTTGACAATAATGAGTCAATATTGTTGGTAAGGTAAAGTTAAACCGTGCCGCTAAATCCTGGGTAGCTTGGCTCGGATCGGCTTCCACCATCTCTTTCAATTCATTGTTATTCACCTGTATTATTCACCTGTCTTCCACGTGGTTCGTTCTTCAAATCAAAGTTTCATCACGAAAGCGTTTAAACCAAAATCGCACGGTACGTTTTATTTTTTTATTTATTTTTTTATTCTTCTACAAATTTACATTTAAGTCGAACATACACGATAAATGTAACACATAAATTAAACAAGTCATCGTAAAGACAAGAAAAAAAAAATCACTACATTCTACATTGGACACAACACAACATTATTAGACTTAATATTAATTACAATAATTTAACATTAAACATGCCATAACACACACTTTACATTGCATTTATAATCATTTAACTTTATAATAATTCAAAATCAATATAAATTCAATAAAAAAATGAATGTAAAAAAAATCATTATAACGTCATGATAGAATGTTGGATATATTTAAAGTCATTATATTATTTTTTTTTGCAAAAAAAACCTACTTTAAAAAACCTTAAACCCACTAAAAAGTTAAAAATAATACTATAACCTACTTAAATTATTAAAACCTAACCTACGCGACGATTAACCTATAATAAAATTTAATAATTCTTTGGAGTCGGTGCCAAGCAATATAATTTGAATTAATTAATGAATTAATATTTAGAAGCTGTAAGATTTATGTTTTGTTTTTTCTGGCCTTAGACTTTTCTGTATATAGTCATTTAGGTATCGTATGTTGCTTGGCACCGATTCCAAAGAATTATTAAATTTTATTATACGTTAATCGTCGCGTAGGTTAGATTTTAATAATATAGGTAGGTTATAGTATTATTTTTAACTTTTTAGTGCGTTTAAGGTTTTTTGAAGTCGGTTCTTTTTTCTTGCAAAAAAAATGTTAATTTTTAATGACATATTTTTAATCTAATAATAAAATATGGGTTGGCCTAGTAAAGATGCTTCTCGTACGAGAAAACGGCGTCGAACTGAAACTAATAAAAAGGAAAACGGACGTCGATTAAAAGAAATTGGGGAAAGAAATGATCAACGCATTTTGAATAAGAACCCTGATCATCGCGAAAAAAGACTGTCAAAGCAGAGGACCTACATGTTACGTAGGTTGAATAAGGAAAGTCAAGTCTGTGGTACACCTGGAAAATGCATACCGTTACAATTCCAACAAGCCCAAACACACCTAAGATGGAATACCTACTTGAGTGCGATAGCCGTATCATCGAATTTTGTTTCTTCGAAAACCTTTCAACGACACCTCTATACTGCGACGCCTTGTTAAATCGACGTCTTTTTACAGCGATATTTCGTTACATCGAAAGACCGTACTGCGAACGATTTTACTGCGTAAATATCATACTGCGAAGCCTTGTTCAATCGATGTCTCGTTACTGCGATATTACTTAGGTAAACTTACTTTGACGACCTTACGGCGATAACCAAGTAGGTACATCGATTTGCTTTTTGAAAACAATACGTATTTTTTTTAACATTTCTTTAAAATCAGAGAGCGCCATGTATCAGGAATATCAGTGTTCAAGTAAAGATTGTAGATCATTGCAAAGTTCGTGTGTATTTTTATTCTAGTTATAAAAGACTAGCTTCCGTCCGCGGCTTCGAACGCGTGAAGGTCGGAAATTATGTCATGGGAACGTATAACTGGGATAAAAAGTATCCTATAGTCTATTCCAGGTCATGGTCTACCCATGTGCCAAATTTTAGCCAAATCCGTTCAGCTGTTTTAGCGTGAAAGCCTAACAAGCTAACATACAAACAAACTGACTTTGGAATTTATAATATTGGTTTGGATTAAACTTTAGGTAAATACATTAACATAAACAAATTGTTCCTTGTTATTTCAAAATCAAAATCAAAATCAAAATATTTTATTTTATATAGGCCTACATGGGCACTTATAAAACGTCGACAGAAGAGGCACGGTTCGGGTTGGTCGTTTCCTATGGAGAAGAACCGGCAAGAAACTCCATGGTTACTCTTTTAAAATCATTTGGTTCTACAATATTTGGATGTTACAGCGTTAGTACCTAAGTATGAGAGGACAGCGTAGGCCCGACAATAAGTCATCGCTTACTACAAAAGGTAGAAAAATAAAAAACATACAAAGCCTACAATGTCCACACATTCACAAAAAATATAAATGAAAAAGAATCTATACAAAGTAAAAATAAAACTAAGAACAAATTATTAAACAATTGACACAAATGTAGTCATCAGTACTGTAACTATTCTGCACAGTGAATAAACGGTGAAATGATTTGAAAACTATTGTAAAACATGAGAAAAAAAGAATAGAATAAATAAAATCCGGAATAGTTAGAGACATTCACATATTTGTGTAGTTGATGAGCTACCAGGGAAGCCGCATAAGCAGAAGGAACTACAGCCAAACTTCTTTATCTTCAACATAGTCCTTAATTTTGTAATATGCTTTTTTGATAAGGACACGTTTGATGCAATTTTTAAACTTTCCATCGGTACGTTCTATAACTGACTTTGGCAACTTATTATAAAAGCGTATACTGTTTATAAGAAATGACTTACTAGTTTTTGTTAATCTAAATTTGGGTATTACAATTTCGTGTTTACTGCGTGTGTTTATATTATGGAAGTCGCTTCTAATTTTGAAAAGCCCTCGGTTTTTGCGGAAATTATTCATTTATTAATTAACGACAAAATAAGGGTACAACCACGTACAATTCATCATGCTCTTGCCCTTTTCAAATTTATTTGGGGTCGGCGCAGCATGTCGTCTTCTTCCATACCTACTTCTCTATTACTTGTCATCTCATGAGATACCTCCTTTCTTGCCTTATCCTTCACACAGTTCATCCATCGTTTCTTTGGTCACGTTACAAAAAGTAAATAATAACATTGGATTTCCGACCACCACGCAGGCGGTGCCGCAGGCGGAAGCTACTCAATTATAGCTAGAAAAAAAAAATAGACGAGCTTTGCAATGATCTACAATATTTATTTAAAAACAATGATAATCGATGTACCTACTTGGTTATCGCCTTAAGGTCGTTCGAAGTAAGTTTTCCTAAGTAACATCGCAGTAACGAGACATCGATTGAACAAGGCTTCGCAGTATGATATTTACGCAGTACAGTTTTTCGATGTAACGAAATATCGCAGTAAAAAGGGGTGCGCCAAAGTTCACCTAAATTTTCAACTCCGATAACCCGAAATCCGAAAATGTTCTTTCTAACATTTTTCATCCTAACAATCACAATTCCTAACTACTCTGTCTCTAATGTTCATAACTCCGAAGCATTCAACTTCATAATGTCAGGAGCAAAAAACATCTATTATACTTTTATTTGTTTCCCTATATTTTCTCAATATAACCATCTTTTACACTATTATTCAAAGTCATATCTTTTTTGTTTATATTTCTGTTTATTCATAATAATCAGTATTATATACGTTAATTTTGCGTAACTTGAGAACTGCAAAGATGGTGTCACCTTGTTTCGCAGACTGAAGTTTCACAGAATTTCGTTTCGCAGAAAATGTTTCACATAATAGTTGGTCCTCGTATTTTTATTTCCAATATTTTTGTTTCCACTACTATTTACTTGAATGAAACATATTTTACAGAAACACAATTCAACGAATTTTATAATCACATTTTTTTATTTAGGAAACGTATCAAACAGTAGAATTATTTTTTTAACGAATGTTAAAAGTCAATATGTTGTGCTACAAAAGTTAGTGACAGAAACGAATGGCTGCAAAACCGACTCTACGTAGTCTTGTCTGCCCTACCGCTAGAGTGTTATTTAAAATTGCGTAGGCGCGGAGGGGCAAGGCGGCCCGCGAGCTGAGGAGCAGGTGGTTTTAACACTCGCCGCCGCGGCTGAGGCTGGCCGGCCAAGCCGGCCAGCAAGCCGAAGCCGCGGTGGTGAGCGTGAAACATATCTGCGAGGATAAGCTCGCATGGGACCGCCGGAGCCCCGCAGTGCCGAAAACGTGACAGAAACCATGCCTGCTGCATGTTGCATGCTTGCTTGCACGCTGCATGTTGCATGCTGCGTGCTTGCTTGCACGCTGCAAGTTGCATGCTTGCTTGCATGATGCATGCAACAGGCATGGACACTATTAGTGAGAATATCAAGATTATTTTCCTGCTTCATAAGAATTTACTTGCATTATTTTTGTAAACTCGGTGTTGTAATTTTATAGGAGGGTATGCATTTTATCAAAGGTATGAATTGAAACGTTTACATACTGTCATTCGATTAAACGTTATTCTTGGTAATAAGTTTTATGTGAAACAAACAATATGTGGATAAAGAATATTTGATTTGTTATTCTATGATATGAATATTCTAACATGAAAATTTATTTGAAACTAAGATCGATGATTTAAATTTCTTCAAAGTAAGTATTCTGCGTATTGATTATTCTATGAAATAATATTATCACAAACAATTTATGTGAAACGAAATTTGATTAAACAATTAGCGATGAAACAACGCACAACCCTGAAAAGATATCCATAGGTTAGGTTAGGTGAGAACTGTGACCAACTACGCGCGAGCCGAGCGAGCGTAGCGAGCGGTGCCGCGGCAGCGGCCGGCGAGCGCTACCTCGAAATTGCTCGCGAAAGTAGTTCTAAGTATTTTTTTCATAGTAAGACGACACTCTGGCCTGAATTTCATTCATTTAAGACAAAATTCAGTGAAACGACCTTTAATCATTCTAAACAATTGGTTTTATGGTGGTTTTTATATTTACGTTTTGTAAAGTATACCCCCAAATAATAGTCATACCTTCAAATTAAAACTATAAATATCATCTTCTACCGGGTACATATATGTTTTATTTCACTTGGTAAATGTTTATGAGTGAAAATATTATGGTAATTATGTTTAGGGATAAAAGCGTTATGACAAAAAAACAGTAGGAGTTAAATAAATTTACATTAATGATATTATTAATTACAATTTTCGGAAACATGAGTGTTATGAACATCGCCGGTAGCACTACAAATAGTATGAATGAAAACTTTAGGATGAAAAATTTTAGGAAGGATCATTCGGATTACAAATCGTTAGGAAGAACAATTTCGGGTAAAGAACTTTAGGTGAGCCAATATGGACCCAGTAAAAAGACGTCGATTTAACAAGGCGTCGCAGTATAGAGATGTCGTTGAAAAGTTTTCGAAGAAACAAAATTCGATGATACGGCTATCGCACTCAAGTAGGTATTCCGCTAAGATAAATTGTCTTATTATGGAGTTCCGGTGCCTGTCTCTTGCCTTCATCATCAGATCTGATGGTAGAATGGTTCTTATTGAACGCAAATGCTTCACTTGTTGTAGAAAATACCAAAATCGTTTTCCTATAAAATTTGAAGAGTTCCCTCGATTTCGCCAAGATTCCATCATCAGATCCCGACTTGGTGACTATGGGACCAAATGAAAAGCATAGGCTTTGGAATAAAAAGTAATTTTCCAAATCGGTTCGTAAATGACTGAGTTGTGCGCGAACAAAAAACGCAATGCAGAGTAAACGAAAAGTTAGAAATATTTAGATTTTTGTTGATTTTTTTAAAAACCGCTTGTCTGATTTCGATAAAATTTTCATGGGTAGTCCCATGAAATCAGAACCAGAATCAGTTTGGAAAGTATAATCTTTCCAACAAAAAAAAGAATTTTTCAAATCGGTTGGCAAGCGACGGAGTTATGCGCGAACAAACATAAAAAAATACAAACATCCGAATTGAGAACCCCTATTCCCTTTTTAGAAGTCGGTTAAAAATATAATCACATATTAGTTCGAACTATTATTATCTTTGAGAAACTCTTCAATGCTGTAATAAGATTTCTTCAATAACAACGACTTTAATTTGCTCTTGAATTCGTTTGGATTCATAGTATTTTTAAATTGTACAGGCAATTTATTGAATATAATAACTAATATTATAAAGAGGAAAGATTTGATTGTTTGTTTGCATTGAATAGGCTTCGAAACTACTGGTCCGATTTGAAAAATTCTTTCAGTCTTAGATAGCCCATTTATCGAGGAAGGCTATAGGCTATATATCATCACGCTACAACCAATAGGAGTGGAGCAGCAATGAATAATGTTGCGAAAACGGGGAAAATGTGACGCAAACGAAGTTGCGCCGGACAGCTAGTTGAATATATTTACTGATTGCACCCTTTTTTTTTTAGGATGGGAAATCATCAAATGACTTCTCCCGCTCTGAGCGGAGCGGAAGGGAGTGTTAGACTTGACTGACTAAAATCCATCCATGTTCCTTCTTAGCCCTTTGTGTTCCAGGGCCACGGTAACTCTTTCGAACAACCCGCAACCCTGGCAGGCATCGGCCCTCTCGGACCCCTTCCGATTTGCTGAAATCTCCTTGAGGCGCGCGTGGAACACAAATGCGCCGTCGGCACGGCCTGTCGTCATTAGACGGACGGACGGTGAGCTAGCCCATTACTCACCGTCCACAGGCCCGCGTCTACGGTGGCCGGGGGCCACTGGTTGCCCCCCGACGCACCCTTGAGGCATGTTTAACGACATTAAACTTCGGCTGTATGAAATTAGGTAGATCCTTTCTTCGCGTTTTTATTCTGATATGTCTCTGTTCTTCTGTCTCGAACTTATGGATATTTTTAATAAAATGACTAAGCATAACCAGAATATAGAGGCATGGTGCTGTGAGAATATGCAGTTTCTTAAAATGATCTCTACAAGACTCCGTTTATTCAATGCGAAGCATAGTTCTCAAGGCTCTTTTCTGCATACCGAAAGCAGCATTAATATTGTATTGGTATATCTAAGTCTAGACTCTATGAGCGCAAAATACACCATTCTGAGGTGAGCAATGGTTAATTCATCTCTAAGACTCCTGAGCGCATAGCACGCACTACTCATAGAGTTAGTGACCATTTCCAATTCCTTCTTCCAATTTAAAAGTGCTTCTATTATATTTGTACCCCCAAAAATTTTACATTATCTACAATTTCCACTTTATTCCCTAATAAATGTACTTTGACAGTATCGTTGTTCTTCACGGTCGATTTAAATGATAAACATTGTGTCTTCTTTAGATACAGCCTAAATCTATCATCATCATCATCATTTTAGCCGAAAGGCCATCTAATACATGACAAAACAAATGACATGCTTTTAGTTGATTAAAATGAAAACTCACTACAATTACAGAATTTAACGAAGCTGTCTTTCAAATTCTAGAACGTCAATCACACCTCACTAGGTATTCTACCTCGCAGTCAAACGGTCTGTTTCAAATTAACATGAAGACTCAGATTAATATAAATCCTATAACTCATAATTACTTGGACAAAGGATTCCAGAATGTGCTACTTCCTTTCCGTTGCTTTCAGCACCTGGTGTTTCTATCATGTTTCTCCATCAAGTATAATTGCAAAGGACCTCATCGTGCGTCTTATTATCTGTGTCGCTCATTGGTGTCCTTGTATTTGTATGTGTTCATATTATAAACCTCTTTTTGAGAGATGATGACGATATAGTCGTTCCATACATGATCTTTTTTATTAGGGTTCATGTATTTTGTTTGGTTTTACCTATCGTTTTCTTTTACATTCTTAATATTATCCAAAGAAGAGACCATGTCCGATTAATATTGAAGATTCAAAAAGCTTTTAGATTAATTAATTTTAAGCAATACAAAAAGGCTGCTACTAGAAATTGGTTCGCTTTATTTCGGTATAGTGTGGGCTTTATTATCAATGTGGCAGTGTGTCGCGACCTAACAAGTATAGTATATTTATATACTTTGCTTTTTTGATGTGATCATAACGTACGGTGCTTCTATAATCGTCTTGATAAGAGATGGTATAGTTTCATGGACGGCTGAAGTTGAGTACTACACTAAAATCTGCTTAGTGATAGAAGAAGAAAAATATGACAGTAAAATGAAAAAGCTTTTCCAAGCATACGTCCATTTAATGGAGGCGTTCCACATTTTCAAGAAGATATTTAAGTATACGGTAAGGAGTTACTTTTATGAAGTGTGTTTTGCATGTAATGGAGGTATGCTCTAGAAAGGGTGCTGGGTCAGAAAACCTCCTCGTGAGCCTGATGGCTGCTGGTCCCTCTCGATACGTCTGGAGGGAACAGTAGCTGTTGGGACGGTGCACCCTGGGCGCCGGCAGTGTCCTTCCCCGAGGAGTGGGAAGAGATTCCCATTCTCCAGGGAATGTCACTGAATATTCTGACGTGGTGGGGTTCAACTTGGACCAACGCGGCGTTTCTCCGCGTGACCCTCTGAAAAGCAGAGGGTTCAGCGGAGGAGCAAGGGAGGGCTCGGAGTGCACTCACCCTGCCTCCGAGCAGACAGTGAGGGACGCAGTCCTTCTCTGTCCCCGTCGTTCTCGTAATCCCATCATCGGAGTGTCATGGATCACGTCTCGCGGCTTCGATCGGGACCGAGGGTCTTGGCTTAACCGCCTGGACCGCGAGGTAGAAAAAATCTATAAAAAGCTACCCCGAATCTCAAGCGGCGGCGCACCGTGAGGGGATGTATGGCTGACGGGTGTTCCATGGAACAATCAGTCCTTAGTGCGACACCCGCCAGAGTACCAGCCGACCCTCTGGCGGGTTATATATGTCAAAGGCTTATCCGGGTACAGGGGCCACTGCCCGTATGGACCTCTTATTTCCCCCACACTCGTGGGAACAATATGGGAAACCCTAAAAATAAAAATCAAGCCGGTGACGGCAAAGAGACGGAGAGGAGGGATGCGGGTCGGATTCCGACGCCGCGTCCAGTGAGGTGAGCGCGGGAAGCTCGGAGAGCTCCCTCTGCGTGAGGATCAGGGCTGCTGCGGAAGACCGCAAGCGGTCTAGACCGAAAGGCGACTACGAGTCGTCTTCCGAAGGGGAGCTGGCCCCGGCTCCTAAGATTTCCACCAGCAGGCGTGGTGGAATCAGGGGCAAGGGGAGGGGGCTCTCGGCCTCCGAGAGATCGGGGGTGGCCGGTCGCGGGCAGGCCCGTTCGGTCTCCGGTGCAAAGGAGGTGGATGAGACTGCAGCTCCGATGCGGAGCGTAAGGCCAGGTTTGTGAAGGAGGTGGAAGCTGCCATAAGGGTTGTGGCCTTGAAAAAGTTGACTTCAACTAAACTCGGGGCCGTACCTGCGGCTTCCGCCTCCATAGTGGCGGCAGTGGAGGCTAGCTATCCTCCACCCGGCGAAGTGGCCAAACTGCGGGCGGTGGTCGCCCGCCTGACTGCCGCCACGGAGCTTCTCCACGAGGAGAATTTGAAGCTCCGGGCAGACCTGACCGGTCTGCGAGAGCTGGCTGCCTTCCAGTCGCGGTTTTCCGTCTTGGAGGGCATTGTCCTGCGCCCCCCCCCCCTGGCGGCAAACAAGGCGGACGCGAGCCCAAATGCAGCCCCGGGCCCGAGGGTGGTCCCGGGCCCGAAAGCGGCGTCATATGCAGCTGCTACGGCTGCCACTCCCGGAGCAGGGCAGTCTGGCCAGCCCTCCAGCAGGACTAGGCCGGGCGCCGGGAAGTCGGCAGCGGCCCAGAAGAAGGGCAAGGCAGCTCCTGAGGCGGCGAATGTGCCGGCGCCAGCAGCTAGTCGGCTGCAGCCACCGCCGCCCCCCCCGAAACAGCGAAGTATAACATCGTGATGTATTGTTTTTACTAATGTGACACTTGAGTTTGTACATGAACAGCCAATCTTGCACTCTGGTGCATGCTGCTTGCCGACGACATTATTCTTGTTGGTGAAGATGAACCGGAGATCCAGAGCAGATTGGAGAAATGGTAGCAAAAGCTGGAGAACGTTGGCTTGAAAATCAGCAGAACTAAAACCGAAAACATATTCTGCGATTTCGGCGGTCTCTCCAGTTCTGGAGTCATAGTGGATGGCGCGATGGCTAGATGGCGCGTTTGTTCCCGGCTACTCTGACTTTCGGTATCTCGGCTCACTTGCAAAGCGATGGCAGAATATGTAGATCGTTCTGTTAAGCACAGAATTAACACTGGATGGAAGAAATGTCGGCAAGTCATGGGAACTATCTGCGTCTCCCGCATTCCCCTTAAATTTAAGGGGAAGATTTATAAAACAATAGTTAGACCTGCTGTCTTGTATGGATTAGAATTTCGGGCCACAAAAAGGATGAATGAACGGAATTTGCATGCTAGAAGAGCAGAAAGAAGAGCCAATGCTCTCCGAGCCGGTGTGTGTGATCCGTTCACACACACCGGCTCGGAGAGCATTGGCTCTTCTTTTCACACAGAATGGCGCAAGTTATACGCTTGGCACTGGGTGGCTAACTTGGCGGCTGTCGGCGTCGCGGGTCGGCTGGGCGAGGAGCATGCAAATGGAGCCTTCGACTGCGCGAGTGCGGAAGAGAACGTCATCAGAGGCAAACCGGTCGGCTCCTTTTATTATTTCATACTAAGCGCGTTAGGTTTCCTTTCAAGCATTCTCAATAATAAAAGAAGTGACATGTAAAAATAAACCTTATTAAAATTATTCAAAACTCTGTTTCAAACGTGGTAAAAAATCTGCTCTCTCCGTGCCAGTCTGTGTAAACCGACCCTTAGGAATGGTGTTACGCAAATGGACTAAATAAGAAATGAGTACATAAGAGGAAGTCTGAAGGGAATAATGCAGATTGGTTCGGTAGAGTGTTATTATATTAGGACACGCCTAAATCTACTTTTTTTGTGTTATTCGTTTTTTGCTGACCGTTGTGATTTTTGAACTTAAATTTTCTTATTTTCAGCGTGACGTCCGAACGTATGAAACAATAACCATCCTTTTGACTATCAAAAATTTTAGTTTTGTCAGTGTATTCAGTGTTTTTTGCGAAAGATACTACATGTCCGTATCAGAGGTAGACGCTGCTTGCAGTAGAGTACTGAAAAACCCGCAGAATACTGGTAAGAACAGACAGTTTGGCTTTAAATAGACTTATATATAAAGAGACTTACTCGTAGATGTTTTTAGTAGTTTTTGCCAACAAGAACGGAGACTGTGTTATGGACTATTCAAGAGTTTCTCTGTTGATCAGTTCTTTAGGGCCTAGGTAAGGACCTAAATAATTACAGGATTATTTCGGACCTTGTTTTATCTTTCGCTGTGATATCATCTGATTTCCTTTTGTTGCTGAGATTCTTATTTCATATTTAATTAATATATCTTATTGCTGCATTTTTTTCTGGAAGCTTCGCCTCTACTTATATTTTTTAATATTATAAAGAAGAAAGATTTGATTGTTTGTTTGTTACGATGTAACTCGAAAACTACTCAACAGATTTTAAAATTCTTTCACCATTAGAAAGCTACATCATTTTAGCGCACAAAGTCGCGGGCGAAGTGCTAGTCTTGAATAAACACGACCAATTGACTAGGCAAATCATTAATGATGATGATAAATAATGTTTATATTGCAAATAGGTTTTCACAAACACTTTATTACGTCTTTTAAAAAAAAATATGAGGCCGGTGTTTCATTCCTGACTACTCTGAGAAGAAACAGCCAAAACAAACTCTGAGGTCTATAAGTCATATAGGCTCTTTTATGGTTCAGACATAACCTTAGCCAACTCACATGAGGACTATGCAGATAAGTGTCTGAGATGGTGTTTTAAAGAAAGGACCACACAGATTTGAGTAGACCTGTTCAGCAAATGCAGCATTTGTCAGGTATCGTGGAGTTTGACTCATAACTCAAGGCCATCTTGGGGAACTCAATGGCAGCGGAATGAAAGTATTAACTTGAATGGTTCAGTAGTTCTTTACAGAACTTTTATTTCTTCTTATTATTGTATTTTCTTCATTGTCCCTTTTTTTCTTTGTTCCAGTCGAAGCTAAGAAGCTTTGTAAGAACGTGCAGCGGCTGAACCGAGCAGCCTTCGAGGAAATGACAGCTTGTCGGGTATTCACAAATGATGGAAGACTGCCTCTGAAGTTTAACAGTCTAGTGTTAGAGTACACTGTTGTGATACTGCAGTTCGCTGTCGTGTCATGGAAAAGTAAAACTAATTAATTATAATTTTAATTAAATAAGTAAAGTTTTCTACAAAAAGCACCTACTTCTCAAAAGTTTCGATCGATAGTGATAAATGGCTGGGCAAACTGGATAGGTTCCATCAAAATAGAAAGAGAACGTGAGTGTTCGTGTAAAATAGATGGAACGGAGGGAGTCCTATGCCCAGGAGTCGAACAAAGAAGAGCAGGAAAAAAATGAGGTATGAAAAAATGGCTGTTGTTTAGTATCTCAAATGGAAGTGTTTGAACAATGAACTCAAAAATGTGAATCATCTGAATTACCATGTGAAGTTATTGTGGAAGCAGCAGAAGATAGTAAAAATATATTTGCATTGTATAGATTCAATCTCTTAGTATTACATAATTGCATAGCACATGGTGTGAGTACTATGTACTGTAAAGCCACCATTTACTGAGTACCTACATCTTTCATTGACGCGAATGTACCCTGGTGGTTGAGTGAATGTCATGCTCACTTAAATGTCACGCTGATGGTGGCGGGTGTGTCGGGTCATTTAGTTCCCTTCAATATGGTTGAGTTGAATGATGGCTTATACATGCGTCATGTTCGTGAACGGGCGCTGTCTGTTGTTACTGGTCATCTCTTAGCTGCCACGATTTATTTTTAATTACTTTATTTTTGGATTACTGATTCAATTTTTTACTCTTGACGCTCTTAACTTGCCCGTATTTCTACATCATTCTCACATATTTGTAATTCTTAACATAAATGATGTATCCAAGATTTTGTAACATAAATTGATTTAAAAGAGTGTCCATGGAGTTTCTTGCCTATTCTTCTCCATAGAGATCTACGCTTTGAAATAGGCAACTACAGTACTTTCACATGTTATTATGCCTTGTGACTGGGACTGTAGCTTCGCGTTTTTTTGTTTTTCGACTTTCAAAAGTGCCTGTAATGGTCTAATTGAAATAAACGCTTTGAGTTTGAGTTTGAGTATGATGCTTTTCTAACTGTCCTTTTTTCTTCTTAGTTACTGGTCAATAAGTCTATCGCCAAGTTCAACATTGTGATCCAAAAAACCAGTAGATTTCTTATTATGTCGTGTTTTTGTTTGTTTACGATCAGACAGAAAAAAAAAACAAAAAAAAACTACCTACGTCAAACTTCATCATGTACTAACCGGTATACCACTTCGTTTACAAAAAAGGTATATGGTGGTTATGCTTTTCACGATTGAGTAAACAAGTACTGACCTCATCTATTTAAAAAAAAAAAAAAATTGTAAATATTTTTCCGACTTACAGAAATTAGATCTTCAATCAACTTAGAGAAATTAATTGAGAAGCGAATGAACACCCTACATCAATTTGTCATGTTATAGCTGTGTAGTACAAATGTCAAAGTACGACAGTTCATATTTGAATAACGATTTATTTTTTTAACGATTCAATTATCCGGCAAGTTTAGATGGTCTTTGAACTCATAAATTATCTGTTGCACAAACATAAAAAACTAAATCAGTACATAAGAATAAAAACTGTATACACGCGTATCGGATCTTAGATAGTCTGATTACCACATTTTTTTAATGTGTTTGACGTCAATGCGATTAATCTAGCTCTTGGCAAGAATTATACAGTATACAGTGTGTCTAGGCTAGTTTTGACTTCAAAATACGGCTACTTTTAAACGAGAGGTGTCAAATGTAGTACGCAAAGTTGGCCGGGTTGGCTGGGTAGCCCCTACATTTTCACATCTTTTTTACATAGTACCAAGATTGGTATAGCGTACATTTTGGCACAAACTACCATAATTGGCTAATAAATAAAATAGTTATGGTCGTTTATTGAAACTTAAAACGTCCTACAGGAGGGTTTTGTTCGTGGGCTTTAATTTGTTATTTAAAAAGAACAAATTAAAGCCTCTTGTGTCTTTGGAGGACGTCTTTATGTATTTAGATATTTGTTTAACGCATGTCACATAAATTCGGCGCGCGATTTTTCTTAATATATATGGCTAAGTCAGTACTATTAAGTTCGACGTTAGCCGATGTTTGTGGCAACACCATGTCGAGGGCATGGTTTCAGGCAGTATTGACACAGTCATCATTCCTTCATCTTGCCTTTGTTCCAATTTATTTGACGTCTTCTTTATCATTCATTCATTCATTTCTTCTTTATCGTTCTTCATCTCAGCAGTCACCACTTATCTAACCACATAATCCAATGGTATGGTATGGGCCAATTTCAAAGGTTTGATGCTTGTTTGAGATCGATAGACACAATATATCGTAACATTATAATATTATTCAAATAACAAATAGTAGTTTTTAAAAACATCTTGTCAATATGGACGTCAGCGTTTTCGTTTGAAATCAAAAGTCAAAGACCACACAGTCAGAGTTACTGCTTACGTTTTAGTGGCGGTACTATCATACCAGCCTAAAAGCTTGGCTTGCCCTTATATCCTGCTACTCATTATGATGTTAGGATTTTTTTGTGACAAGCCCGCCAAACTATTCCCGAATCACTGCAACTCCTGAAAGCCAGAATCAAACAGTGGCGACCGAGACAACAAAGTTAGAAAACGTCAGAAACAATTAAGGAGGAGCTCGTGGGTAAATAATAACAGCCGCACGGGTCGATCTCTAAGGTTAAGCCGTGCTTACCGAAGTTGGTCCGTGGATGGGTTACCATAATTTCATACCGAGTTTCTTCCGTGCCTCGGAAAGCACGTTAAGCCGTTGGTTTTGGCTGTCATTTGTAGAACTTTGACAGTTGTTACGAGTAGTCAGAAGCCAAAAGTCTGACATCTAGACTTACCAATGGGTATCATATTACCCAGTTACTGGTTTGTGGAGGTCAGATAGGCATTCGCTTCATGTAAAATACTGGTACTCAGCTGCATCCGGTTAGACTGGAAGCCGACCCCAAGACAGTTTGGGAAAAAGCTAAGCAGATGATGAACGTCAGAAACAATTAAAATGTACTGAATCCCGCGACGAAATTAATCAGAAAAGAAAAGGGGAGGAGTAGGGAAATGATGAGATGTTAGGGTTTCTGAACAGCCTGCTTGCCTTATGGGCTTGCCTTATTGTTGACTCATAGGCACGCCACTGGCATACACTATTTTTATTTTATTTCCTCCGCGTACAATTAACCAAGCTTGTCTTACGTTAACGAAATCATCTACAACATCGACTTGATCGGAGACTCTTAACTCGTTTCAAGTCATTTCAAAAGAACTTTGTGCTGTCTACATAAACAAAACATAACGCCTGTGATTCCTCAAAGGGATAGGGTAGTGTACCATGGTACCCACGTTCTACATTTCACCAATTATGGTTAAGTCCCATGTAATAAACACTTGAATTAGTGGCATTCCATACCTGGTCACTAATTAAATGCCACTAATTCAATTGGCACCTGCCTCCAGTGGTGACAAAGGTAGGAGCAAATGCGACTGATTCAAATGCCACCAGCAGTGGTGGTAGATGAGTAAAGTAGTTGCAACTGCCACAACTAGTGGCAGATCGGTGGGGGCAGGCGGGAATAAACCACACAAGACGGGTACAAGACCAAACTCAGGGCTACTACTGAGCAAAACCTTATGGGATATATTTTAAAGCCCACAAAGCCCACTTTTTCGGAATTTAACCAACTTTAGGTACCAGACATAAGATATACCAGGCCCCTCAGAAAGTATTGCGAAAAAAAGTTTTTATATATGGGAGACTGGCCAGTTATTATGTTTTTCGAAAATATGATTATTTATAAGTAAAAATAAGTAAGTTCCAATTTCAAAATTTCCCTCCACATTTTTTGCGAGTTAATTCAAAGTATTGTGTCTCACTGAAATATGGATCTGCGCCGGGAACATTTTAGAGCTATGATTTTATACGATTTCAAGTGTCGCCTGAAACCGGATGAATCGTACGATAGACTTCAAATGGCATTCATGGATGAAGGCCCTTCCAAGGCAACCGTGTATCGTTGGTATAACGAATTCAAGCGCGGTCGACCAACTTTGGGGGATGACGAAAGAAGCGGTCGCCCTTTGACGGCTGTTACCGAAGAAAACGTGCTAGCAGTGAAAAATTTAATCCAAGACAATAGGCGAATTACATATCAGGAGATTCAACACATATTGAAGATTGGATCGGGAAGCGTTCACGAGATTCTACACAGCCATCTTCGCGTGAGGAGGATAGTATCACGCTGGGTGCCGCACAACCTCACCGATGCTCAGAAGCAGGCCCGGGTGGAATGGTGCCGTGATATGCTTAACAAATTTGAAGCAGGCTCGTCTCGGCGTGTTTACGACATCGTTACAGGTGATGAGTCCTGGATTTATCAATACGACCCAGAAACCAAGCGCCAGTCGACTGTTTGGGTGTTTCAAAATGAGCCAACGCCTACCAAAGTGAAGCGATCTAGAAGCGGGGGTAAGATTTTGATCGCTAGCTTTTTTAATTTGACTGGCCACTTGGTATCAATTCCCTTACGGGATCAAAGAAGCATTAATGCCGAATGGTATACTTCCAAATGTTTGCCAGAAGTTTTCTCTGTTATAAGCAACAAGCGACCAAACACAGGGCTCCGCGGGCTACTGCTCCACCACGACAATGCACCTGCGCACACCGCACTCAAAACGAGGGACTTCCTGGACAGCACGCCAGTCAAACTCCTGGGTCACCCTCCTTACAGCCCTGATCAAGCACCGTGTGACTTCTTTTTATTCCCAAAAATAAAAAATCAGCTCAAAGGGATACAATTTTCGTCGCCGGAAGATGCGCTGGCTGGGTTCGAGCAGGCTGTAAACGAGGTGTCTGCGGCGGACTGGAAAAAGTGTTTTGAAAACTGGTTTAGGCGCATGAATCTTTGTATAGAGGCTGGTGGAAAGTACTTTGAAAAGATTTAATAAAAATATATGTACGTATAGAACAATTTTTTTTAGTTTCGCAAAACTTTCTGAGTGTCCCACGTACGTTACAGTTTAATCGCAAATCACGAACTAAAGCTCTCGTGTGCCGTGCCGATCAAATCCCACGATACCGCCGCCATTGACGTCATAGGACGGCAATCGAGAGCAGACAACCAGTTCAACGAGTTAAGAACATGCCTGCAAAAAAGAGGACCGGATGAAAAAAGATGAACGTATGATTACGCTTTAAGATACCTACTGATAAACGGTCAGATTTTGGTAGCGTGGTGTTTTGAAGATATGCTCAGTCAAGTCTTAGTTGTGGTGGTGGGCAGTAAAGGTAACTAAGCAATACAATCGCTTGTGTTTGCGAAATGTGTGTGTACCTACTATTAAGTACACTCTTGCCTAAACCTTAGGGGATTACAGGCGTGAAGATATTGTGTTACGTAAAATTAGGTTAAATGATGTTTGAAAATTTATCCCCTTTCGAAATCATCCTTCTTCATTTTTTATCCCAATTTATTTAGGGTAGGCATGTGTTCTTCATCCAAACCTCTCCATTAGTCGCTATTTTAGCAGTTATTTCAGTTTCTTTGGTCTTCCTCTACTTCTTAGATCCCCTTAAAAAAATCAGTAATTTATGAAGTTCATCGCGAATGCCCTCATTAATAATTTTTTCTAAACAGGTTACCCAATAACGTGTTTTTATATAAAAATGTGCGACATCACGTGCCTTCAAGAAGGTTTGGCAGACACGTGCCTCGCGTGGAATGTCATGGTTTCCTTGCCTTAATTGGGCTTAAATGACTTCACGTTTTTATATTGCTCGATCTCGAGATCAACGTAAGTGTGTCTCAGTGCAACCACTTAATATACATATACACACATGGGCAGCAGCGTTCTTTGTGCTTTTGTAACAACCGTACTGCGATCGCCAACCCGCCTGCCAAGCGTGGCGATTATGGCAAAACCCCTCAAAATGTCTATGTGGCGACACTTGGGGGAGGCCTATGTCCAGGAATGGAAGTCTTTTGGGCTTAAATGATGAATGATGATGACTCATCATCATCATTCATCATTTCAGACGTGGTGTCGTTTTGTGATTACAAAACGACTTATTCGAAACAACTGGTTTTAGTTGGTTTTAACCCCCGACCAAAAAAGAAGGGTGTTATAAGTTTGACGTGTATATCTGTGTGTCTGTCTGTGGCATCGTAGCTCCTAAACGGACAAACAGATTTTTATAAAATTGGTTTCGTTTCAAAGGTGTTTTAATCGAGAGTGTTCTTAGCTATGTTTCGAGAAAACAGGTTTTTTTGTCTTGTCACACACAACAATCTTCATCCTTGAACTCAATTCATAAACAACATTATATACAAAGTGTAATGACACCGGAAAACAGGAAGCTGGCAACACTAAACGCGTGGGCACGTTTTGACGTGCCCACGCGATTAGTGTTGTTGGTGTTGTTGCAGTAATTTGTTACTGCAACAACGTATACTTTCAATCATAACAGCCAATAATCAAGGTTGAACATCGAATGCTTTGCGAAAACCAAATTATTCATGCATGATAATATCATTTGGTTTATTGAAGACGGAAAAGGTGATGAATAATTAATAGATAACTCAGGTATGTACCAACCTCCCCCAAACTGGAACGGGCAGGGGCTGCGTTCAAGCGGCTCTTGCCCAACCTGGGGGGTCCAAATGCCTCCTGCCGGAGGCTCTACGCGGGGGTCGTGCGGTCCATGGCCCTTTACGGGGCCCCGGTGTGGGCGCGTTCTTTGAGGCGGCGAGCCGCCCACTACCTGAACGCGCCCCAGAAGGTGGTAGCCGTAAGGCTGATCTGGGGGTACCGCACGATCTCCGGCGAGGCGGCGAGCCTCTTGGCCGGATTGCCGCCATGGGATCTGGAGGCGATAGTCCTCGCGTGCCTGCACGAATGGCGCGCGGAGGCACTACACCGGGGGGAAACTCCGCTGCCGCGGCAAATTGTCGCTCAGCGGACAGACCTCCGGCGCGATCTCATGGCGACATGGAGAGAGCAACTGTCGCAACCCCGTGCAGGCCACGCCACAATAGTGGCAATAAGTCCCCTCTTTGAGGAGTGGCTGGAGAGGCGCCGCGGCGCCCTCACCTTCCGCCTGACGCAAGTCCTCACCGGACACGGTTGTTTCGGGAGGTTCCTGCACCAAATCGGGTGGGAGGAAACGCCCGGGTGTTACCACTGCGAGAATCGGCCGGAGGACACGGTGGAGCACACTGTGGAGCTCTGCCCCGCTTGGGCTGAGCACCGCCGTGTCCTCGTAGCAGCGATTGGCGGCGGCGACCTCTCGCGTCCGGCCCTGGTTCAATCCATGGTCCGGAGCGAGAGGGAATGGGAAGCCGTCGCCTGGGAATTTGTTAATAGATTTATTTTATTTTATAATTTTAACGTTTTAATTAAATTGTGCTATGTAAAGTGATGGCCTGAAACACAGGTTTAAATAAACCTAGTTCGGGCAGGTCGCTACCAAACATCTGAATTGAACTATGATTACTTGCAACTTTTGAATATGTTTTAGTAATAATTTACTTATAAGTACTAACTATACCATTGTATGAGAAATAATACTACTGCGCCTAAATGTACATTTTTTTTGTAATACTTTTTAAATAAATTTATTTCTATTTCTATTCTTTTCCTTCTGCGAAGCAGTCATGCTAGCGAAGGAGGTGGCGGCACGTGAGAGGGAGAGAACCTCACGTCCCAGCCGCCGCGGGAGACGCCCCGGGCGTCGGGGGGCAACCAGTGGCGCCCGACCACCGTAGGCGCGGGCCTGTGGACGGTGAGTAATGGGCTAGCTCACCGTCCGTCCGTCTTATGACGACAGACCGTGCCGACGGCGCGTCCGTGTTCCACGCGCGCCTCAAGGAGATGTCAGCAAATCGGAAGGGGTCCGAGAGGGCCGGAGGAAATTTGACAGATTGTTGTAGCATGATGTGATGGGATGGCGTCTGTGCTTTCACAAATACGAGACTATAGGTACGGTTCAAAACATTAATAAAACCCATAAGTTCCGTTCGTTATTCAGTATGTCTGATGCGTGTTTACAAAAACCTACTCCTGTCCCAATTTTTGCATAAAAAAACTAGACACAGACAGGGCAGGCAATTACGCTTAGTCTAGACATTTTATTGGAAATCAGTCCCTTTAGGCCTCGCATATTTAAAGGGAATTGCTAATATTGTAGCTACGCACGACGAGCAATCGAGCTATACAAAACCATTTTATGTGAATCTTATTGCACGGGAACTGTATAAAACGCGAGGTCATGTTATTTGGAAATATATAGTTTGACGTGTAGTCGTGTGTATTTAAATAAATCGAAAAGCGAAATAACACTCGCTGATCACGTTATTTCTGATACTATCATAGTCTGAAACGATATTTGACTTATACGACTCAACGTCGGCAAAAACATGAAGAAAACACTTTTGACATTTTTAATACTACTTTGATACAGGGGGTACAAGTTTCCGTGCCTTGGAAAGCACGTTAAGCCGTTGGTTCCGGTTGTCATTTGTAGATCTTTGACAGTCGTTAAGAGTAGTAGTCAGAAGCCAAAAGTTTGCCATCCAGTCTTACTAAGGGGTATTTTATTACCCAGTTACTGGGTTTGGAGGTCAGATAGGCAGTCACTTCATGTAAAATACTGGTACTCAGCTGCATCTGGTTAGAATAGAACCCGACCTCAAGATAGTTTGGGAAAAGGCTAGGCAGATGATGAGGGTCCGTGGCTTAGGCCCCAGTGGTCGATGTACCTGTGGCCGACGCCCCCGACAGGGGTTACATGTTTAATGTGAAAGATGTTAAAAACCAAGTAAAGTTAATAAAAGAAAAAAATGTCGGCTGTTATTAAACTACAGCAACATGGTGCCAGGCGCTGTAATTTATTTTGGACATCAATTTTCTAGAATTCATTATTTTCATGATGAATTCTAGACACACTCAACCGCACGTCTGTTGTGTGGAGGTTGCTCCTCATCTACAGAACAGAACAGTAATTTGCTATAGCGAGAAACATAGTAGGAATACTATCGCAATCGGCAGCATCGACAACGCGGTCGGCAGCTCGCTCTGGTAGTCGTTCTAGGAGGTTACGGTTCTGAGCGTTTGAAAAAGGTTTCATACGATTCCGTGCTGCTAAATGAGGCACAACCTTAACTTTGACCCTAACATGGCCTAGAACAGTACGGAGTTTTAGTAAAATAAGAGGCTAGCTTATACTGATTGGGTTATCATTAGTGATCGGATATTCGGATGCATATTTACCTAAAGTACATTCTTTCCTGGCAAAAGGTACAAAAGTATAGAAGCGGCTATTTAAATGCCAATTTTTGTCGCTGGATTGCGAAATTTCATAATTCTTTAGTAAGTATAAAATGTAGTACTCAAAATATCGTAACGAATATTTTAAATTTATTTAAAACCTGACAAGTTTGTTGAAAATAACAAGGAAAAAAATACAACAACTATTTGAATTCGTATTTTTGTGCTGAAATGTCGAATGCTAAAACCAAATGGTAAATATGTCTGGTGTGCATAATTCATTTGGAGCTAAACGAAAAAGTAACTAGATTTTTTAAATAAACTCCTCTTACCATACTGAAGCGCGCTCCATACTAGTCAACACTCAAACTTTAGGTAAATATGCATCCGAATATACGATCTCTAGTTATCATTGACGTACGACCTAAACTACAATGTGGCTTTTGCGGAGAAGCTATAAAAAACATCAAATACCACGTACATATTTTTACTAGAGCAAAAACTCCGAATCACTGGCACAGCTAAACTTTTGGACGTATTTTTTTCCACAACAATAAAACCTTTTCGTTTCATAAAAAATGTTCTAGATATTGTTTAGTTATGTAATAAGAAAAATGCTCGACATTTTGTGCTCTTTATTGTACTTAGGGAAGGTTATTGCTTATTCTATTGCCCACAACTCCGTCTATTTTGGTCGTAATGGTTTTTAACCTCGGTAAAAAACAAACGGTGAGGTTTTTTCAAAAGTAAATAAGAACATTAATATTTTGTGGAATGTCTTTGAACTTCAGGCTTTATAAAAAATAAAATTTTACTTTCATGTTACTTAAATAGGGTTACTTTGTTGTCTATCTGTCTGTCTGTTTGTCAGGCTAAGACCCTTTCCGTGGGAAAAGTTAGAGGTGTTTAACCCAGCAACTGTTCTTGTTGTCAGGCATTTTTTTGGTATTTATGTCTTGAAAAGGCAACCGCCTTTGTCGAGTTTTACTTCACAAATACCACCTCGATGGTTTCAATCCGCGCATAGGAGGTGGCAAGGTTTCTTCTTGAAAGACCCGGCCGGAGCCTCATCTGTGCAACCGCTTGTTAGGGCACATCCCTTGTTGCCAGGCCTACACTGCTTTGTAATACGAGGGCGTCACTGAAAATTTCGGGAATCAAGGAAGTGACACAACATTACTATTTTGAAATGTATTTATTGCTTTTCGAAGTATTCTTCGCGAAATTTGACACATTTTTCCATACGATGGAACCAATCATTGAAGCAACCATTCCATTCGGAAGTTGGGGTCTCCAAAATGGCCGTTTTGTTGGCGTCCACAGCTTCTTCAGGTGATAAAAATCTCTGACCACGCAATTTATTCTTTATTTTAGGGAAAGTATAGAAATCATTAGGGCTTAGGTCGGGGCTGTACGGCGGATGGTCTAATAATTCTATGTTTTCTTGTTCTAAAAACTCTTTTGTTATGTGCGCGGTGTGAGAACTCGCATTGTCGTGATGGAGGATGATGCGGCGGTTGTTCTCTTTACGGAGTTCAGAAACGACCTGTGGCAAGCAAAGGCTAGCATACCATTCTGCATTAACTGTTCTTTGTCCCTCACGAGGAATAGTCACAACATGGCCGGTTTTGGAGACAAAAGTGGCCACCATTTTTTTTGCAACACTCCGT
Source organism: Cerastis rubricosa (assembly GCA_949152445.1). Taxonomy (NCBI): domain Eukaryota; kingdom Metazoa; phylum Arthropoda; class Insecta; order Lepidoptera; family Noctuidae; genus Cerastis; species Cerastis rubricosa. The sequence goes on from OX424532.1 coordinate 17,766,438, forward strand.
GAACGAACAATTTTTGTTGGCTTTAACTCATTTTCGAACACCCAAACTCGTGACTGGTTTTTTGTTTCAGGTTCGTACGCGTATATCCAGGATTTGTCACCTGATACGATGTTGTATTTGAGGATCTTGCGTGGAATCTTTCGAGAGTTCTGACGCACCAAGTAACGCGAGCCGCTTTTTGCTCTTCACAGAGCGAATGCGGTATCCATCGGGAAAACAACTTTTTTACACCTAATTGTTCATGCAAGATTATTTGTATTTGACTCATGCCAATGTCTAAAGTTGCCTGAATTTCGCGGTATGTCACATGTCTTCCTCAATCAGCTTACGCACAGCATCAACGTTTTCTTGGGTGACTGCAGTTTTTGGTCGACTTTGACGGGGATCATCACTGAGCTTGACACGTCCACGTTGAAATTCAGCAAACCAGCGATAAATTGTGGTTTTGGATGGGGCTTCATCACCAAATGCAGAAATCATCCGGTCAACACACTGTTTTTGTGTTAAACCACTTCGAAAGTCATAATAAATCATCGCTCTTGAATTTTCTCGAGTCAATTCCATTTTCTCAACGATTATACAAGTTTGCCAGAACCTTGTGACAAGACCGAGAATCTTTTTTTAAATAAAGAAATGATATCCGATTTTTAAAACCAAGGAGTTTTCAAATATAAAGATTTTAATATGACAGAAACAGTGGAAATATTCCATTCTCGATACTTTTAGTGCAGCCTGTGTATGACAGCGTTGCTCAAGACATTTTTTTTTAAGTTACTGTTAAGAGCGTTTACGCCTTAAGACATTTCAAGACTTTCAAGTCCTTATTTTCCAAAACGACTTAACTGATATTAATGAAACTTCATACACATTAGCAGGATACACAGTTCTTAAAAGTTACTAAAAACATTGCAACAGTGCATAAATAGTGACTGAAAAATCCCAGATAAAGTAACCTAAAATAAATGTTAAGGTATTCAAAATTCAAATCCAATATCTGGTCTGTATATTGATTTAAAATCGGTGAACTAAACGGTGGCTGTTATAACAAAGTAACATTGCGAGGCAAGCCGCTTCGGGTACAGTAGGACTAGGTTTTGGCCATGAGAACAGCGGTTCTTTATTGCTGTTGCATAGGCTGTCCTAAAAAAAGGACTGAAAGACAATCAGTTGTGACGCTGCCTTTGTCCAAGCTTAAACGCATGTTTGCTCTTCAGTGTTTTCAAGCTTTGATATAGGTCTTGGAGCTCTAAAAGTAATCACAGTTAATAATGAAAGAAATAAAATACATTTATTTGGCACTAGCTGTCCGGCGCAACTTCGTTTGCGTCACATTTCCCCCGTTTTCACAACGTTTTTCACTGCTGCTCCACTCCTATTGGTCGTAGCGTGATGATATATAACAGCAGTCGATCACTCAACGACTGCGCCAACCGTGCCGTCTTTTAGAATATTAGAGTATGAAAAGTTCATACAAATGCTAATTTCAGATTAGCTACAACACGACGTAATTAGATATCCACAAAGGTATTCGTGGAAGAGTAAATACTGAAACTGGTTAGAATAGAGATGGGGCACGTCTGCTACGATTCACACCTAGAATGTTAAAGAGATTACGGGTGGCTCTACAATTTTCAACCAACAAGAATAAAATATGAAAATTATAGGACAGACAGACTTATGTGACAGTATTACTAAACTCCGAAGGAGCTCGTGGCTAAATAATTACAGCGGCACGGGTAGATCTTTAAGGTTAAGCCGTGCTTGCCGAGAATGGTCCGTGGATGGGTGACCATAATTACGTACCGAGTTTCCTTCGTGCCTCGGAAAGCTCGTTAAGCTGTTGGTCCCGGCTGTCATTTGTTGATCTTTGACAGTCGTTACGAGTAGTCAGAAGCCAAAAGTCTGACATCTGGATGTCAAATTTTTAGCTTTTCTTACCAAGGGGTATCGTATTGGGTTGTGGAGGTCAGATAGGCAGTCACTTCATGTAAAATACTAGCTGCATCCGGTTAGTCTGGAAGCCGACCCCCACATAGTTTGGGAAAAGTGTAGGCAGATGATAATTTAAGAAACCGAAACTCCGAAGTTTAAAAAACCGATTTACTGTACACACTAAGTGTATCTGTATGAAATAGTCCCACTATAGAGCCCTGGCTGGGGGTTTTAAATTAATTTGAGGTCACCATAGAATAGTTCGGTTGAGTAGTATTATCTTATAGCGTTGAAAAATATAGAGAATGAAAATAATAGACTTTACTCAATACGAAAAAGTAAGACTGAAAATCGTTAGTCTGGTGGCGATTTTTCTCGGATAACATCTAAACAGTTTGGAGGTTCTTACCATAACATATCACCGCGCCTGTATTTCCCTGAAGTGTTAGTGTTAGGACAAGGCCAAGAAAACGATTTAAGGATTGTGTAAGGAATTATATGAATGAAAAATAAAAGATAGCGTGCCGATTGACTAAGGAGAATGGAAGAAAAGAACGTGTGCGCGTTGCGCTGACCCTAAGTGACAGGGCAGGAAGATGATGATAATGATGGTCTGGGGTCGGGCAAGATTTCTTAACACCTATTTCTTATTCATCATCAGCCTATAATGTTCCCACTGCTGGGACACAGGCCTCCTCTCTATGAGAGGGAGTGGGCTGTAATCCACCACGCGGACCCAGTGCGGGTTGGTAGATGTCACATGTCTTCGAATTTTTAGTTCTAGGACATGCCGGTTTAATCACGATGTTTTCCTTCACCGTTTTTGAGGGCAGCGGTGATGAAATAAATTACATAAAGTATTGCGCCTGCCTGGGTTTGAACCCACGGCTTACTGCTCGTAAGTCGGGGCTACCACCACTGGGCCACCGCTGCTCTCCAACTAATAATTTCTTATTACTACTGTTTATTGTCTGTGGAGATGAGAACGTTGAGATGGATGTGTGATAAGAATGGATAAAATGAGGAATGAGTATATCAGAGGAAGTTTAAAAGTTGCGTTAGTAACAGAAAAGTTAAAAGGGAATCGTCTGTCATGGTATGGGCATGTGATGAGGAGAGACGAATCGCATGTGACTAAAAGTGATAAATATAAATGTTGATGGATGGAAACGGAGAGGAAGACCTAGGAAACGATGGATGGATTGTGTGAGACGTGATATGAAAGAAAACCGGCCAAGTGCGATTCGGACTCGCGCACGAAGGGTTCCTTACCATTATTTATAAAAACGAAACTTTTTTGTCTGTTTTTAGTATTTGTTGTTATAGCGGTAACAGAAAAACATAAACTGTAGAAACTTCAACTGGCTAACTATCACGGTTTATGAGATACAGCCTGGTAATAGACGGAAGGACGGATGGACGGATAGACGGACAGCGAAGTTTCAGTAATAGGGTCCCGTTTGTTTGATCCTTTGGGTACGGAACCCTAAAAAGGGAGTAAATGATAGCGTGACGAATAACAGAGGAGAATGGAAGAAAAAACGTGTTGCGCCGACCCCAAGTAACATGGGCCAAGGGCTAGAAGATGATGACTGACTGTTAAAAACTAAAAACCGTAAAACACTAACTTGAATATTTTTTTAAAGAAAAATTTATCTACTCCCACTTCTACATTTTAACATTGGACGAGCGACCTGCTACCTACGTTTTACAAATATAGAAGCGTTAAATAGTACATTTGCATGCAACAGAGGTCTGCCAACGAATTAGCAGAGTGGGGAGTTTCTCTGCATTTCATTAGTAGCAGTAGTATTTTGTACTTTTTGTTCCGCATTTTGACCATTCAAAATATTTTAAACTTTTTAAAACTAGGAGTCTCCTTTTTCTTTTCATTTGGTTAGTAACTTAACTTGGTGTTCGAGTTTTAATGCCGCCCGGGCATCTGACCTGGCATTACATGCCGTCGAGAAATATCTCTCAGGTATGCTAGAATCCTCATGCTGTTTTCCTCCACCGAAGCAAGTGATAATTACGTACATGAATCCAACTTGAACAAGAACTTTTCATTGAAAATTGCACATGTTGAAAAAAAAATGTATTTTAAAAAGTTTTGGTGTTAAAAAGTTTTGTGAAGGTTTCTACAGTTTGCCATTGCTATGCTACAATAGAAAACTGTAGTAACCTTCACAAAACTATTCTTCAAAGCTTAGTATTACTTCGTTGAAGAACTATATCCCTTATCCTGAAAGATAGCCACACCTCATACTCTACCTATCCTACTAACAGTTAAGTAGGCGGCAAGATCGTGAAAACACGTGAAAGGTCTTAGCCAAAGAGTGTCATTGAGAAAAGAAAGAAAAATGAAAAGAAAAAATAAGTACGAAAATAGTTCTTTGATATTTTTATCGGGTTAAGTTATGTTTTTTCGTCTGGATTTGAGCACGTAAGAGTTTGAGTTTGTGTGTAAGCAAACAATGTTTGAATAGGACGATTTATTGTTGAATGTGACATATTCTTTTTTTGTACATAGAGGGTGGTGATTTAAGTTTGGTGTACCTAATAGTACATACATCCACACTACCCCAGTTATATTTAGGTCCTATCTAATAGGGGGCGAGCCTATTGGTATCAACAGAGCACAAATCCAGACTCCGTGGCTACTACTGAGAAACTCCTGATGGAAAAACCGCAACCATGACAAAACAGCGACCAGAGCCTCAAGTCTGCTATTTTATAAACATTGTCATTCCAACACGATCCCATTGTCATTTTGCTAAAAGTTCGTAATCTGCAAAATTCATAATGATCTGTCAAATTCTATGCCATTTCTTTTAACGGAGTGTCAGTGGTTGACCATTGTGAAGTCATAATGACGCCATTATAATTAGTAGATAACCAAACTTGTCAAAATCAACAATTATGAAATCAATGATAGGCCATTCTGACACTATTGTAATAGCAGACTTGAGGCCCAGTACAAACAAGAAATGTGGGTGTCACTATAAGTACACCTCTGCTCAATTCTTCGGGAAATACCTACAAGCGTAAGTTGTGTGTGAATATAAGTGTCCATAATCAATTTACTTAATTACAAAATTGGGTTCAATTTATTTCGTCCATATTTTTTTTGTTGGCTATCAGCATGAACACCTGTCGTTGGTTATACATGAAATGTAATTTGATTGAGCCCAAATTAATTACTTTTTCGGATTTTCGTCAACACTTGTCAGAGGTTTTTCATTCAATTATGTTTATTTCGTTTCGCATGTAACATTATCACCGAAAAGGCTTTTCGTTTAAATTATTTAACAGGAATTTAATTTAAGCGTGGCTCGCTTAATTAATTATTTTCGTTTCAAAGTCTGTGTGGATAAAGCTGCGTGAATTAAAATGTTATCGTAGCTGTTATGTAACTTGAAATAATGGAATTAATAAAAATAAAAAAAACTAGTTTTTAAAATTAAATATCACCTATTTTTTACCAAGTAGGTAGGTAAAAGCGGTCTGTGGTCGTAGAACTTTTTTTTGTCAATTCATAAAAGCCTGAAGCGATTTGGTTGCACAAAATGCGTTAGTTCACGATTTTCCTTTACAAATAGGGATCAACTTGTATGGTAGTGTGTATAATGGCCAGACTTCCTTTGCTATTGGCAACAAGAATCAATTCTATGTAGGAAATTCCGGCATTCAAGATAAATGATCGACTTAGGATTTAATATATACTCTTGTACGCGTAGCATGACCACTGTATAAACGAGTTTTGTCTACGGAAGAATCGACACAATGACAGATAGACAATGACTAACTGTCATTTTGTTGATTCTTTCGTACACATAACTCGTTTCTACTGTGGTCGTGCAACGCGTGCTGTAACTGTCCCATTACACGACAAAGACCTATTAATTCTCCTACCTACAGAAAAACAATTGAAGGGATAAAATGATTGAAACAGTATTTATAATGATTGATTAACAACATTTATTAATAACACCAAGTAATCCTCATCCATAAGCTCGTGTCGATGTTCAGGAACACATAATCACTTCAACCGCACCAGATGTTTTAACAATTCATGCTATTAAGAGATTATCCGGAAAGCCGGTCGAAAGGGAAACCGTGTGGTATAAATTTTGATGAATGATTGATGAAAGACAATCCTAGTGGACACAGAATAGCGAATACATGGAGTGATCATTGAAAAGGGAAGGGAGTTGTTCGAGAATAAATATGAACTCATTTTGTTAATAAAAGCAGATAAAAGACACAGCCGTTAGTTTAAATCACGTTAAATAAACGGTAAATTGAGAGATTTAGCGTTCATTTGACGAGGTTTGCTGCTGATATATTATTTTACTTAGGTAACGTTTATGAATAAGAGGCTAAGCGATTTAAAAGGCATCAGGATGAAGTAATCCTCAATTTAAAAATAACTATACAATGCACTACTATGTTTTGTACTGGCGTAAGTGTCTAAAGTTTTTGTCTGGAATTTATCAACTGAAATTTATTTAAGATAATAAATAAATTTAAGATTTTTACTTTCCTCGCGCAAATGATAAACTCGATTAGACCTATAAGCATTTTTCTGGAAAAAAATGCCCTTGGCACTCCATTATTTTGTTTCCTACTCTATGTAGGGACGGTTTATAGACAGCATTTTAGATTGGAAACTGATATGATTGCGAGAGATCGGCTTTTCCTGTATTAAAATATACTGGGCTTACGTTCCGTTACAAAAAAATGTCCAGGATTTTTTATGTTACAGCTTTTCGCTTTGAAAGGTTTACATCGTATATTTTTTATCGTTATTTTGTGAATGGGTAAATATAAAGAGTTCAAACAGACAAGTGGTTCAACTATTTGTAAGTGCCTTTAAATGAGTTAGTTGCCTTTTGTATTCCCAAAACAAAATCGTTTGATCATTTAGGTTTTGTAAAAAGTCTGAACAAATTTATAAGCCAGTCGTTCTGATGTCTGTCTGTCATCATCATTATCTTGCTTGTTTTGAAGAATTTGTAACAAAGTCTAAAAGTTTGATACCTAAATTACGACTACATTCTGTTAGATTTTTTTTTTAAATTTAAAGTTTGCATGCTGATATAAGTCAGAGAAATATGTGAAACCTTTTTATTTATAAGACCATAATGTACCATATTTCATGCAAATGAAGAATTTTGAATGTTGAATCTTGCCCATTTACCAACTCATTTGGGGTCGCCGCAAAACTTCTACTTCTTCCATACTTCTCTATTACTCGTCATCTCATCAGACACCTCCTTTCTTTCTATGTATATCATCCTTCACATAGTCCATCCATCGTTTCTTTGGTCTTCCTTTATTTTTATACCCATCCACATTCATACTCAGATCTTTCCTCACGACGTATTTGATGTATCTCTCTGTATGAACACTTTTTTGAATTGAAGCAGAATGCAACTAAAGGTTTGACAAATATAGATAGCTAGAGGAGGTACCTTATTCGTAGATCTGCCAATTGCGGTCAAGAAATTCTATGAATACGATTTGGTGGATGTTTTCACCTGTTGTCATGGCAACAACGGTCGAGTTAATTCAAAAATGGATTAAGGAAGACTTAAGAATATGGGTGTGAATCTCAGAGCACCTCTCAAATCCGTTAAAGTTGTTAACGACATTAATACAAGGTGTTGTTTTGCAACCTCGTCAAATTCTAGGAGTTAACTATGCTAATGATTCTCGACCCGAATCAATAATAAAATGAGTAGGTAATTTTCTTTTTTTTATTTATTTACTGAAATCGGTAACTGTGAACCACCCGTGTTTTAAACACGGGCCGTCTGTTCCCTGCCTTATAACGTCGCTTACACACAAACAAAAAACCTCAAACGTTTTTTCGATAATTTTATAATCGCTAAACCACGTTAAGGGGGTTATTCTGAAATATTCACAAATTTAAACAACAAAAAAACGCAGTGTTTTTTAATAATTTACTAGGTACCGTAATTTATATTGATTATTTATGTCTTTTGTGACAACATCCTGAATTTTGACGAGGATGCAAAACAACACCTTGTAGAAGATAAAAATATAACCACTACCATTGATTAAAAAACGGGGTTGCGTTTTTTAAATCAATATTACCAAAAGGAAAACCCTCCTTTTGGTAAAACGTTTCTGTCCCATTTAAAATTGACTATCAATTTAGACAACCAAATTCATCATCTAATCCGGCCTATTAGATTTATTTTATCCACAATTCCGATACTAAAATTTCTGCGTAATACCCGCAATGATCGCTCGCCATCAAGATACATCATCAATCTATCAATTAAAATTTTCAACAAACGGTCCCTGTGTGCTAGACTGGACGGGACTGATAAAACGCATGACTAACTTATATGGTTAGTTGCGTTTGAACAAACCCTTTTAAAATTTCATGCCTCCTATTTATAGCCTTCGATAACACACGTAAAACTATCGCAAATATATTATTTTGACCAAAGTTTCAGGAGCAGAATTAATTAAGCCAGTTACAGACCAAGAGCTAAGTTAACACTGGTAATATTAGTCATGAACTTAACTAAAGTTTGACTTGACTTGACTTTGACTAACCACGCAGTTTGTTTATAAATTGACATATAAACGCCTAGTTTTCATCTGTCAAATTTGAAGTACCGGAAACTATAAATAATATACATCTTTAGCACTGATTAAAAAGACATATGACATCTTTCGCATTGATTGAAGCAGAATGCAACTAAAGGTTTGACAAATATAGATAGCTAGAGGAGGTACCTTATTCGAAGATCTGCCAATTGCAGTCAAGCAATTCTATGAAGACGATTTGGTGGATGTTTTTAAACGCCTAGTTTTCATCTGTCAAATTTGAAGTACCGGAAAACTTTACACATCTTCGAAAAATTATATACATCTTTAACATTGATTAAAGTGACATACTACTCTAAAGAAAGTACTACACGAAAGAAAGTACCGGAAAACGATCAATAAAACACAAAATGTTAGTATTTCATCCAAAGTTACGATTTGGTGGATGTTTTCAACTGTTGTCATGGCAACAACGGTTGACTTAGTTCAAAAATGGATTTGGGAGCGCTTTTAGTATGTGGGTGTAAGACAGTTTAATAAGTTGAAGAAATTTTTCATACTTAACATAACATCACGCCTATTATCCTGGAAGTAAAAGGTAGAGGCGTCCCTTATAGTACACCCACATTTCACCCGCTTTTTAAGACCTAAGTAATAGGAGCGTTGATCTGTATGGTGTCGGAGGTGTGTATGGTGTCGGACGTTAAGAATAGCACCATCCCATATCTTCCCGTGGGTGTCGTAAGAGGCGACTAAGAGACTTGCCAGAGAATGGGCAGCAGCGTTCTCTGTGCATTTTGCAACAACCGTACTGCGATCGCCAACCTGCCTGCCAAACGTGGCGATTATGGCAAAAACCCCTTTGGGGGAGGCCTATGCCCCGCAGTGGACGTCTTTCGGCTGAAATGATGATGATGATGATGGAATAGGAGGGCGAGCCTTCTGCCATTAATCGGGCAGAAATCCAGACTTCGGGGCTGCTACCTAGAATTTTTAATGGAAAAACCCAATAACACTAAGCTTGACGTGGGAATCAAACCCCGGATCTCGGATCTCATGCTCGGCACTATTTTACTGTGTGCACAAGTGCACACAAAAGAAAAGAATCCTCAGAGCATAGCTTAGGTCTCTGTCTGCAACCGACATAAACATTATACGGGGTGTAAGAGAGACCTACGCGAAAACGTTTACCACTTACTCAGTGCGTCATTCTACGTGGTAAACGTTTTAGTTAAGATAAGATATATTTATTTGCTTAAACATTGTGTTTTTATAAAATAATTAAAGTGCATGTAAGTTAACATAAATACAAATAAAAAATGGTTCAGCCATGTTTGCCACATACTATGGCGTGCAAATGTTTTGAATAATAAAATTGAGATTTATAATTAATAATTTCAATGCATTAAATTAAACTAATATTATAAAGAGGAAAGATTTGATTTTCAAGATTCAAGATTCTTTATTCGCATGAAATATGGTACATTAAGGTCTTATAAATAAAAAGGTTTCACATATTTCGCCGACTTTTTTCAGCATGCAAACTTAAAATTAAATTAAAATTCCTAACAAAATGAAGGCGTAATTTAGGTATCAAACTTCTAGACCTTTAGTTACAAAAAAAAACATTAATTTTATCCTTGATGATAATATTCTTTTAGAATTTAAAATAATTGTGTTTAGGTTACAGGATAAAGTAATAAAATTAGAAAAACGATATAGCAAGGAACAACTATAACATCAATAAAAAAAGACGGGTTGCACTCCGGGAGTGCCGGCAGAAGTGAAAACTTGATTATTAACGTTGAGCATGTTTGATATTTTGGAATGGTTAGGGAATAATTTTGCACCAATTGCTTTATCAGTATAAAAGTACTACACTGCGGTTCGGGGGACGAAGACAATATAGCGGTTGTGATTGGCCGATGCAACAATGTCAGGACGAATGTTCCACACATAGTGATGCACAAGTCAGTTTTGCTACAATACCTAATATCGATAAAATTGAACATTACGATGTCTATTAATTCTACTTTTTTTTAAACTATACTGATAGGGCGTTAACTGGGTGCAAATAAAACACTTACGTAACACTGTAAATTTCACTTTATTCAAATCAATGCTAAAATAAAATCAAGGTTAACCTCTCCGTCCTGCATTTCTTAACGCGTAACTTCCCTAACGGCCGCGCGCATTACGTCATCGCTGACGTCGTTCGGCCGGCCGACATAAAAACTCTTATCGCCAGAGTTCTAATAAAGCTTATCTTAAACGGTAAACAGTGTCGTGTTCTTAGATAACAAGACCGTGTATTATAATATATACAACTTTTCTATGACTACTTGATAATTATAAACATCCCATAGAAATGCGATTGCTTGCTGCAAATAGACTGTCACCGTATTTTATTTTTGTTTAGTAAAACTACGCAATAAATTTATACGAAACTTTATAACTAACATCACAAATATACAAGTAATCTAATGACAGTGTTTTTTAGGAGTCCTACATACATTATTCACATAAGATTCCAACTCAAACTTCCTATAAGATCGGCCGTTTTCCAACTGCGGAGTTCAATGCATGAAAATACTTGAAATATCAAAAAATATGATTAGATATGCCTCGAATACATAAAATAATGAATTATCACTATTTTTTACGTTGCTATTAAATTAATCGTAAAAAAAATCGAAAAAAATCCAAAGAAAATTTTAATTTTGTGCCTAGGTTGGACGATCCTCCTCAACTTTCCCTGTTAACAGCATTAATCCACTTTTCTTCCACTTCTGGAATATTTGGAAATCTAAAATGTAAACATTAAGTAATGTTACTTTTTTACAGTAAGGGAACACCGTAATTTTTATCTTCAATATTATATTTTATACTTTGTTTCGAAGTTGACACAACACTACAGCATTACGTCTGTCCCTTTCTATCTACACCTACAGATGGAAAGGGACAGACTTATTGACAATACCTAGTGAGAGAAAGGGACTTTTCAAAAAGACATCAACGCGGTGTACGTTTTTTGTGCCTTAAACGTAAACAACTAGTTTAGCTAGAGCCCTGCAATTATTCATAATTTTATTAAATTATAAATATATTTTACTTACCGATGAAAAGTTATGCCATCTTTTTTATAGCTGGATGTTCTAGACGATTTCCCACACCATTTAATTGAACAAGAACTCATAATTAATTTGATATAAGCAGAAATGTTTGAAAAAGTTATCTAAATAATCGCGTGTGGAGAGATCCAATAACTGGTCAAAAACTCTCCATCCGTCTTACGCTTTTTCGATCAGGTCACGTGTCCTGACGCGAGTTTAAGATTTTATACCCATTACAGAAAAGTGCTCAACGCCGCTAAAGAAGTTTTCACTTCAAAAAAAATATATGTAGGAATGTGAAAAGGAACAATAGTTTTTAAAAATGGGAACTTATGCTACTTAACGATTACAAATGGGTTTATAAGTAAAAAACTCATTTATTGTGTAAAACACATTATTAAAGAGCCACTTCTTCAGTTTCTTTTTGAAATGGTTAATTGGCTGTTCTCTGATTTGTTTCGGAATTTTATTGAAGATTTTGATTATTTGTTTGTGTGCATTGGATAGGCTCCGAAACTACTGGTCCGATTAGAAATATTATTTCAGTGGTATATAGCCCATTTGTCGAGGCAGGCTATAGGCTATATATCATCACGCTACAACCAATAGGAGTGGAGCAGCAATGAAAAATGTTGCGAAAACGGGGAAAAAGTGACGCAAACGAAGTTGCGCCAGCCAGCTAGTAAAATAATAAATGTCAAAAATATACATGTCAAAAGTAGAAAAATAAAATCATAATTTAATCAATGTCAGTGAACTTAACAAAGAATAATAATGTCAACGTATATACATGTCAAAAGTAATTATTAAAATCTTGAATAAATGTATGTTACAGTAAATGGTTCTGCCAGAAATTCATTAATGTTATATTATGCTTCGTCAGTTAGAAATAATTTTACTTTTTTCTTCAATTGTACATTTTGCGTCGGTGTCCTTTCCACGTTTTATACAGGTCATCCAACCATATCTTGACCGTATTCCTCTGACCTCGAATAAATAGAACCTTAGCACATTCACACTTTTCGGCAAAAACTTAATGAAAAGTTATCTTATACAAACGTAGTTAAGGTTCAGATTTTCGGAGCCTTTATGACTCCTGTGAGAGATACGAGACGGTGAATGGTCAACACCTAAGGCTAGAGCTCAGTTGTATTCAATTATTGGGCTTTAGTACCAATATTTTTCAATTTGTAAACGCCTAGTTGACGGTTCCCGTGACCCAAAATGCTGGATTTTACCTTGGCCAGAGGCTAACACGCGTATCCATAAACAAGTCAAAGTGCTAATGTGAGAAAAAGTAATTATTTATTATACGATTTTTATCCCGAAGTTCAGTAATTGCTTGAAGTTAGAACTGTCAAAAGTTAGAATTCTTAGCTTTGCTTTCTTTGACGATACTTACTTCGTTTAAATTCTTGTATATTTCATTAGTAATTACCTAAGCTCAAACAATAACTTTAAATTGAATAAGGATAGATAAGGGTGTAAGTATTGCCTTACAACGTGGCAGCTGGCAACGGCAACGCCGGCCGCCGCGCGTCGCCATTCTCTTGGGCGCATTACAAGTTGATAGCGTTTAGGAAGAGGAGCTCGTGGCTAATTAATAACAGCCGCACGGCATGTATCTACTCAAAATAAGTTATTTGAACTTTTGAATAAATTATCTATCCAAAAGTTCAAATACTATACTATATCTATAATGGTTTCAGTTTTTCCATTTTCATACTACACGTTTTTTATTTACGCCCAAAGATGAGTTAAAATTAGTGTTGAAATATGGAAGTTTCGACGCTCATAACTTCCAAACCAATATTTTTTTTCCAATTCTGCTTCCATACAGGAATTTTTAGTTTTGAACCCTAACCTCGTCTGTTTGACGGTGTCAAACAGACGAGGTTAGGGTAATCACCATACTACGTTTGTATGGAAGAATGAACGACTTGTGTACCCTTAAGGTTAAACTGTGCTTGCCGAGATTGATCCGTTGATTGGTGACCATAATTACATACCGAGTTTCCTCCGTGCCTCGGAAAGCACGATAAGCCGTTGGTCGCGGCTGTCATTTGTAGATCTTTATCAGTCGTTACGAGTAGTCAGAAGCCGAAAGTCTGGCATCCAGTCTAACCAAGGGGTATCGTATTACTCAGTTACTGGATTGTGGAGGTCAGATAGGCAGTCGCTTCATGTAAAATACTGGTACTCAGCTGCATCCGGTTAGACTGGAAGCCGACCCCAACATAGTTTGGGAAAATTCTAGGCAGATGATGATGAGCGTTTAGGAAGAATTTTTTGATGCCATTTTATAGTTTGTTCTTTGTTAAGTTTATTTAATTTCTAATAATGTATATAATAGTTTATTGAATGACATTGTTTACATATTTTTAAGACAAATAAAAGAACTGGTTTCAACTGTCAAGAGCCTGGAATCCAGTGGTTCAACTGTGTAAAAACCGAAAGAGTGGCGTAAAAAGTTCGCGAGTGGACACAGTGAGTTTCGTGTGTCGGGAACAGAATCGAGTTGTGAGTGACAGTGGTAGCGGTACGGCGCGCAAAAAACGAACAAGAAAGAGGATAGCCCGTTTTGTCTGCTCATAAACATCCATCCGCAATAACTTCAGTTTATGCGTGATAATGGCGTTTAATAGCTACTACTAACTCACTAATACGATTCTTAGAATTTAATATACTGGTTTCAACACGCTTTTTACATCTAGGATAATACACCCAACGAATAGTAGCACCTTTCTTCAAAGATGTCCTCTTAACATTCTCATAAGAACCAGACAATTCAGGCGCCCCAAATGACCCATGATTACTTACAATATAAGTACAAACATCAAAAGAGTCTTGATCAAACAATGGATCCACACGCAAATCATTCATATGTTTATTAACAACTTCAACCTTGCCCATATCATAATATCTATTTAATTCTATATTACTTATAACATATTCAACCTTATTAACAATCATCATACCATACTGATTTTGCAGATACAGACCCACATTCTTATTACCCATAGCAAATAAAGTAAAGAAAGGCATCTCGCCATACTTAATATCATAATTCGAAACACCAAACTTCCAAGACTCCTGCTGAATAGAAGAACCACAATAAATATAATTCATAGAACGCCCCGGCACAGACATAACACTTCTAACAGGTGGCCCACGAGATGCCACATTACGACGAAATCGCCGACGAGGTCGCCTCATCTTCCGACGATAAACATATCGTCTCTTGCGAACAAAAGGGCGTCTCCTCTTCCAACTTCGGTACGCACGTGCGTACCGCCTCCCAAAACGGTTCCAAGGCACTAACAAACAATAAACGATTCTTTAAAGCATCATCCATACTATCATCCAACTCATTAGACACAAATATAATAGGACCTTTGAATGCCAACAACATATCACATTCACACTTAACAGGATAAGCATACTTTCGGCCTTCTAACAACCGCTTCAACATACTAGGTACGCAAAACTTATAAGAAAACTCTTCAAATAAAATAACCTTATGATAATGGCGCCGAAATATCGGGAACTCATAACAAATAATAACATGGTAAATATCCCGTTACTAGTGTTATTGATAGTGTTAGTGACCATGTCAGTTTAAAAACTTATAAATAAAAGAAACAAACAAGTTTTAGTTGTACCAGCCCAGTTCTATGCTAATAGTATAACCTGCTACATTATTGTGTACCGCATGCAATCAAATGTGATCTTCACATTTGCATGCATGCGGCGGTTAAGAAAAACGATACATGTCCAAAGCGACTATACCAACCATCTTTAAGCACATCATTGAACGCAGTGTAAAAATTAACATTTTGAAGTTAGGTTCACAAAAAACGGGAAATAAAAAAATCCCCATGAGACTGTTTTAAATACTTAGCACTATTTTGTTGGTAGGTTACTTATACCTTCAAAAGTTATGAAGACGTTTTTAGTGAAAGCTGTTGTTGAGAGAGCACTGATTCATTCATTACATTCCGTGAACGTCCAACTTAATTAGGGCTGCCAACGAAAAAAACACCATCAAGCCTGTAATCCCGGAAGGGTAGGCCGAGTTGTACTTACACATTTAGTACAACCACATTAATTTAATCTCAGGTATAAAGGGGCGAGTCTATTCCTATCATCATCATCATCATCATCATTTCAGCCGTAAGACGTCCACTGCTGGACATAGGCCTCCCCCAAGCGCAAGATTCCCGCAACCTTCACCAGGACACAACCAACCGGACACAATTCCAGAATCCTCAACTGCTACGAAATTTTTTATGGAAAAATCCAACAACACTTTTCCCGAGTTCGAAATTGAACCCATGTCTCCTTACGCTAAGCAGGCACGCTCTGCGACTACTTGACTAGCGAGCCTGCCAAGGAATTAATGAACAATATAGAGGGAAACAGATTTGGGACTGTTCTTATTTAAATATAAATAAATCATTTATTTTCTCTACACAAGTTACTTAATGCTAGGGTTACAGTGGAGCTCGAACATTAGTGAGAGAGTGGTGCTTGTAGATGAGTATAAGAACCTGTTTTACAAGTCACCAGGGCCTTCCCGTAGCTATTTGCCTGCCATGTACTACTTTTGAAAGTAACAAATTTTATAACTCACAACTGGGTTTAGGAATTATTTCCGTTCTATGGAAAAACGTTCCCTTATGTTTATAACTAAGCGATTTCTCTAAAACCACGGTCAGAGAATGATTCAGATGGATAAACAAGTCGTTCACGCTCCAATAGAATTTCCAAAAAACCGGATGCCAAACCGCAGTCAAAAACTGGTCTGAAAACGTGCAATTGACGTCATAGGTCAAGTTATAAAAGAGATACTACATTTTAAAGAAATTGCCAACATAACTTGAAACATGTACCAACAAACATAAATCAAAAATGATTGTACCCTAACGGTAACTAAAAATGTACAGTCACATGCATAAACACTTAGCAACTTTTAAAACTTATTTTATTGTTTTAATTGTAATTTTATATTATTACAAAACCAGTACATAGGTCTTTGGAATCCAATAGTTTACGAAATCATTTTACCCAAGGAACTGGATTAGGGAGGTTAGAAAAGCACTCGGGCCGTCATCATCATTTCAGTCGAAAGACATCCACTGCTGGATATAGGCCTCCCCCAAGTGTCGCCACATTGCCCCAAGTGTCGCCACATTGACCGGTCCGATGCGACTCGCATCCAGCGGATACCCGTAACCTTTACCAAGTCATCGGTCCACCTAGTGGGAGGCCTTCCAACGGAACGTCTCCCGGTTCGCGGTCGCCACTCCAGAACTTTTCAGCCCCATCAGCCAGCTGTTCTGCGAGCAATGTACCCTGCCCACTGCCACTTTCTTTTCATGGCGGTAAACTTGGTTCTCTTGCGGATGTCCTCATTTCTGATTTGATCGCGCAAGGAAACTCTGAGCATAGCCCTATCCATTGCCCTTTGGGTGCCTCTAAGTCTACTGATGAGGCCCATTGTGGGCGAAGGCAGTCGCTCCGTTGTAAATACTAGTATTCAGCTACATCCAAGTAGACAGGAAATCAACCCCAACACAGTTGGGAAAAGACTAGACAAATACCATTACGAAACGTATTAGTATTTTAACAGCACGCTTGGCGCATTGTCCTAGCGATTGGATGCTGCGTTGCGTGTCGCCGGTTCAATCCCCGAACGGAACAAATATTTGTATGGCCTACTGACAGATAATTGTTTCGGGTCTGGCTGTTGCTGTATGTGAGCTTAAATGTTTGTTAACGATACAGGAGAAAATCCTAGTGGGATAACGTATTAAAAAAAAGATAAGATAACATCTGATCTTAAACATTGCGATAATAATTACATGGGAAAATCGCTTTAGACTTTTATTAAAATTATACATATTAGTGCTCGTGACTGTATATTCCTAGGACAGTCTCAAAAACCAGTTTAAGATATTATCATTGAATTTTGAATCTTGTTTTAATGGCAGGCGAATCGTGATCTCATTTGCCAGGTTTGCCAAGATATTCGGTAACCATATGGCACGCAACGTGACTTGATGCGAATGCTAATAATTGCCATAATAAAATGCATGAGATTATACTATTGTTCTTGTAATTTTAATATTCAAGCATATTATTTTTAAACTTGTTATCTGGCCATGGATACGACCACAGATTACATACCGAGTTTTTTACTCCGTGCCTTGGAAAGCACGTTAAGCCGTTGATTCCGTCTGTCATTTGTCGATCTTTGACAGTCGTTACAGGTAGTCAGTGACCCGAAAGTCTGACAATCAGTCTTACCAAGGGGTATCGTATTACCTAGTTCTAACTGGGTTGTGGAGGTCAGTCAGTCGCTCCATATAAAATACTGGTATTCATTTGACTCACGTGTTTTAAATCAAATCGATGTTTATTATCATACAAGGTGCAAACGGAGTCTTAGGAAACTGTATGTAATGGGTGGCCACCCATCCACAGATCAACCTAGCCAAGTGTGTTTTAACATGAAGATCGATCCGAGCGATTGTTATGTTTAGCTACGATCTCCTATGTTTCGTAATCTATTAAAAATATATGTTAAGATTTTGTGGATGATAATGAGATTTCGTGGTGGTGCTAAGGAAGCATGGAAATCAGTCATTACTGAAGTTACAAACGAGGAAGCTTATTTAGACTCACTACATAATTATTATAAAAAAAAGTCACACCCCCTGTCTGTCAGTCTATTTGTCTGAACGCGATAAACTCAAAAACTACCGAACGGATTTTCATACGGTTTTCACCAAAAGACAGAGTGATTAAAGAGGAAGGTTGAAGTGTATAATGTTTTAATCATAATTTTATTTTAATAGATAAAGTAGATCCTTAATTACATTAAGTATAGGCCGTACACTACACTTAAATCGCGTGACAGTTTGGAATGTACTTTGTAGAGAACAGCAGATTATTTTTCCATATTTCTGGGTTGGCCCTACCAGTGCGCGTGAATGTACTCATTTCTCCCGGGCCCCCGGCACATGGTAGTAGTAGCCAACAGCGGGTTTTAGTCGGTTAGAGCCCGACATAACCCTCGGTTCGCTCCAGATGGATGGTATTCATGAGGATTCTACCATCTACCAAAAAATATATATATTTGGTCCCGAAGTTGAATCACTGTCTTGAAAGTAACATCCTGTATCTATCAGTTAACAGTTTCATCAAATAGTAAATAGGCAATCATCATTAACAATCTTTTAGTGCCTAAATAGGATGTTGTTGTGTTTCGGGTATGCCTTAATGATGATGATGATGATGAATCGATTGACCCAATTAGACTGGGTATTAATTTTCTAATAGTCAAAACATCCGGAACAGATCGCATGACTCAAAGCATTCATTATTGTCAATACAATAGAAAATACTCTTTCAAGTAAAATTAAAACTGTCCACAGTTAGAGACGTATACATTGGTGTAGGGGATAGTAAAAAAGTACTACTGCAATATTGTACAAGAAGTACTACTGCACCATAGTACAATAAGTACTACAAAAACATCGTACAGCGCCATCTATGCCACAAAGGAAGAACTAAAATCAAAATCGCGCCTTTTGTAGTTACATAGAAAACCAGACCATTGTAGATCTTTGACAATCGTTACAGGTGATCAGAAGTCCGAAAGTCTGACTGCTAGTGTTACCAAGGTTTATCGTGTTACTAAGTATTTGGGTTGTGGAGGTCAGATAGGCAGTCACTCTATGTTATTTACTAGGTGTCCTGTTTCATCCAGGGACACAGAAAGCTGGTGCCAATATACTTGTATTTATAAATATTTCACCAATTTTTAATATTAAATGAAATTAATGACAATAGATCAAGTTTGCATCAGCTGCGCTAAATAGGTCCAGTTCATCATAATTTTCAATGTATTTTAGAATTTTTTGCTCACAACTTGCGCTGGCAGTTTCTGAGAACGCCGTTACATAGACATTGTGATCGAACGCAATTTGGCCACAATAAGCCACTCTTCAAAGGATTTGGAAGGAGAGTTCTCATCCATTGTCTCATCATCATCATCATTTCAGCCGAAAGACGTCCACTGCTGTTCATAGGCCTCCCCCAAGAGTCGCTACATTGACCTGTCCCGTGCACCTCGCATCCAGCGGATCCCCGCCACCTTCACCAGGTCTTCGGTCCACCTAGTGCGAGGCCTTCCAACGCATCATCCTCCGGTTCGCGGTCGCCAATCCAGAACTTTTCGGCCCCATCGGAAATCCCTTCTGCGACCAATGTGCCCTGCCCACTGCTACTAAAGTTTGGCAATTCTCCATTCATTGACTATTTTTTTAAATCGTCGTCGGCACGTTGGCGTAAATAACGCAATTTATATTGTTGTATAATCTAAATGAACGGCATTGTCATTGTAAGTGTGTTACGCATTTACCTCACTGGTCTAGTGATTACAACCGTGACTGCAATACCGATGGCTTCAGGAGATGGGCGTGGGCCATAACTTTACTGGCGTTTCATCATTGTCTTGTCCCTATCCGAATTTATATGGGGTTGGCGCAGCATGTCTTTTTGTTCCATACTTCTCTATTACTCGTCATCTCATCAGAAATTTCCTTTCTTGCCGTATCATCCTTCTCGTAGTCCATCCATCGTTTGTTTGGTCTTATACCCATCCGCATTCATACTCAAATCTTCCCACATTCACGACATTTGATGTCTCGTTAAGGAGTGATAAAACATATCGATATGGAAGTGGTTAGCCGTTATGTCCATGTATAAACAGCTTAAATAGTTTTCATGTTATTTAGATTCGGACGCTTTGTCGACATACAACTTAATATCTCTTTCAAGTAAGCCTATTAACCAGACTATAACATAAAGACATACACTGGCCTTATTGGTGAGGTTCTTCAGAAGGTTCAGGTGCGTTTTACTTGCGATCGGCGTGCGTGTATGACCAGATGTATGAATGTGGATGAGGCAAAAGGATCGTAGCAGGTGGCTTCTGGTTACCCCCTGGGGAAAGGCGTGAGTTTATGTATGATGTATAACACAGTTTTTGGAACGAAGTTCCTTATCGCGCGTTGCAAAAGGGGGCTAGACGGAAATAATTAAGACCAAAAGTTGTAACGACACTTTTTTTTCTTTCGATTAGTTAGTGAAGGAATTACAATTAATTAATTAATTTATCATTTTTTTTTAGTTATAAGTAACTTAAAAAAAAAATTTCTTCGAACTTTAAAAGAACTTCGTTCCATCCGGGTGTCCTTTGACACCTCTCAAGTTTTTTTTTCTATATCTTTTTCTACCTTTGTAGTAAGCAACGAATTATTGTCGGGCCTACGCTGTCCTCCCACTAACGCTGTAACTTCAAATATTGTAAAACCAAATGATTTTAAAAGAGTAATCATGGAGTTTCTTGCCGGTTCTTCTCTATAGGGAATGACCAACCCGAACCGAGCACCTTTTGTCAACGTTTAATAAGCGCCTATGTAGGCCTATAGAAAATAAAATATTTCTATTTTTACAGGTGACCGACTTCTCCTATCTTGGTCCCAAACAAACTACTTCAACATGACCTAAATTATGGTACAGAGAGATATATGGGAGGTCGACTACGTTGAATTACTTCCGAGCTGTTACTCCATGGGAAATTTATCACCTAATCTTACTTCAGTATGCCAAAAGAATGTACAAATACATCAGTTACTTATAGGCCTGAAACTTCATAAGGTAAGTCTTTGCTCTACTGATGTTATTGGAAGAGGGAACTGCAATTCCCTCTAGGAAATTTGTTAATTTTGAATGAGATTTTACTGCATATTAAAGTATGCAAGGTGGAAGAGAAGCCGACGCTAAAATGCTTACGTTACCACCTGTTCACTACATCATTCTGAAACACCCACTCTGGACGGTAATTAAAAAATAAAAACCGGCCAATAGCGAGTCGGACTCGCGCACGAAGGGTCCCGTACCATTATTTAAAAAAGATACACTTTTTTGTATGAGAGCCCCCTTAAATATTTATTTTATTCTGGATCGGCCCGAGAACCCATTCTCCCAGAGACAGTGGGATGAGCCGCTCTGCAGGTTGGTACGGAATAACCTTATTAATACGTCTACCAATACTGCTGAGCGTGCCCGCCTGTTGGCTGTGGGTGAGTGGGAGTCGGGTCTCTGGCTTCAGGCACTACCGTCACCTAACATAGGCACTTTGCTAGGTGACACAACATTCCGGCTCGCTACATGTCTGCGATTGGGCGCTCCTAGCGGGGCTCCACATCGCTGTCGATGTGGTGAAGCAGTCGACGGCCTCGGACACCATGGCCTTTCCTGCAGTAAGAGCGCAGGTCGGATAGCACGGCACGCTAGCATTAATGATCTAATTCGTCGTGCTCTTGCCACCGCCGGGGTGCCAGCTGTCTTAGAACCCAATGGCTTGGCACGTGTCGATGGGAAGAGACCAGATGGTATGACCATGATGCCATGGAAGTTGGGTAGGCCTTTGGTGTGGGATGCGACTTGCGTCGACACCCTTGCGCCATCCCATCTTCCTAGCACGGTGAGCTGCGCTGGGGTGGCTGCTGCAGGCGCTGAAAACCTTAAACGGCGCAAATACAATAATTTAATTGGTAATTATGTATTTGAGCCGTTTGGGGTTGAAACACTAGGGCCATGGGGCCCGAGTGCCCATCTTGTGTTTCGAGATATCGCGAAGCGGTTGGTCGACGCTTCACGGGACCAGAGGGCTGGCCTCTTTTTTGGTCAAAGAATCAGCATTGCCATCCAACGTGGCAATGCGGCCAGCCTTCTGGGCACTTTTCCTGTCGACAGCGATGTCGACGAATTTTTTGACGCCCTGTAATTTTGATACTTGTACATATTTTATTTTTATTTTATATTTATTTGTAGTTTGTAAATATTGTAATATGTAATTAAGACTTAACACAGATTTTATTCTGTGTTTAGTATTTGTTGTTATAGCGGCAACAGAAATACATAATCTGTATAAATTTCAACTGGCGGTAATTTCACGGTTCATGAGATACAGCCTGGTGACAGACAGAAGGACAGTGAAGTCTTAGTAATAGGGTCCCTTTTGACCCTTCGGGTACGGAACCCTAAAAACTAGCTATTCCCTACAAAACTTTAATACCTACACGGTAAAATGTATGGAACAGATGATTTTCTTCTTCATCATCATCATCATTTCAGCCCAAAAGACGTCCACTGCTGGCTTTGGGTGGTTTTGCCATAATCGCCACGCTTGGCAGGCGAGTTGGCGATCGCAGTACGGTTGTTACAAAAGCACAGATAACGCTGCTGCCCATTCTCTGACAAGTCTCTTAGTCGCCTCTTATGACACCCACGGGAAGATATGGATTTTTCTTCTTAATTACATAAAATTATGAATACGTGCTAACCGTTTTAGCGTCACCGTTGATGTCCCATCCGTCTTGTATAAGTTAAAGGTTATGTAAGTAAGTATAGTAAGATAAGTTGAGTTGAATATCTGTGAGTCTCTTTGACTAGTTCATCTATGCTTTGACAGTACAGTCCATTATTAGATCAAATGGACGCAAATAGCTACAAAGACCAGCAAGGACCGTATCTCAAGACGTATACACGAAGCAATAATACAGTATTGACTGTACTGAATTCGTGCTACTGGTGTTTGTGTGCATCCGGCAACTCGTGCACAAAGGGGTATTGCGATGCTATTACTCCACAAGAGACGACACGAATGCGGAACCCTGACGTTATTGCAGTGAGATCCCTTTTTACAATGCGATGTGGAAGAGCTTGGCAACCATAAAGAACTGTGAGATTTATAAATTGGTGTAAAATAGGGAACTTATTCTCATTTAATGATAATATTGTTTCATCATCATCATCATTTCAGCCGAAAGACGTCCACTACTGGACCTAGGCCTCCCCCAAAGGGGGGGTCTGCCACGTTTGGCAGGCGGGTTGGCGATCGCAGTACCGTTGTTGCAAAATGCACAGAGAACGCTGCTGCCCATTCTCTGGCAAGTCTCTTAGTCGCCTCTTACGACACCCATGGGAAGATATGGGATGGTACTATTCTTAACGCCCGACACCAAAAATATTGTTGTGTGGTAAAATATAATGAAAGAGTTTGTAAAATTACGCCTGTAATTATCGAAGGGTTAGGCAGAGGTGTACCTAATAGTACACCCACATTTCACCAGTTATGTTCAAGTCCCATCTAATATCACAAATCCAGACTCTGATGGACAAAATCATTAACAATTTCCCCGACTTCGGAATCGAAGGAAGAAAGGAGTTTGTTTGGCTAAATAATCCACCTGAAGAATTTAAAAAGTCTAAGGAGCTCGAAAGTGGAACGGTCAAACATCATTCACAGTCGCAAGATCATAAAGCAAGATTTTTCTGTTTTCTCTTACTTTAAAACAGAATTTCAAAGACACATTTATTTTCTTGAACTCATTTTCTTACAAAGCTGGAAAACCTTTGAAACTTTAGCTTGCTTCTGTTCTCCTCCAACCTTATTATTTTGTGCCTCATAACAATAGTTTACCGCACCTTACCTAGCTATGTTTTTCTAAATATTTATTCGCAAATAATACACTTCCCAAAAACTGAATGCACGGGGTGGGTGTATCATAATCATAAACAATGTTTAATATAGGTACAATGACGAACTTATTTTTAATCCCGGACCAAAAAAGAGGGGTGTTATAAGTTTGACATGTGTATCTGTGTATCTGTGTGTCTGTCTGTGGCATCGTAGGTCGTAAACAGATGAACCGATTTTGATAAAGGTGGTGTCGTTTGAAAGGTATTTTAATCGAGAGTGTTCTCAGCTATGTTTCGACAAAATCTGCTCCGCTGTTTGAAGATCATCAACAACTTTCACAGTTAGTCGATTTGAAATATTGTCGCTTGTGACCATGGACATTGCTGAGCCCCCCCCCCCAAATTACATCAAAAGAGACGCAACACCGAGAAAATTGGAAGGAAAGTGGGGAGGCCTATGCCTAGGAGTGGGACAGTCAAGGGTAAGAAAAAATAATATAAGTCTAAAAAGCATGAAAAAAAAAGATAAATGAAAAATTTAAAAAACCCTCGACACAAAAAAAACCTAAAAATCCAAAAATAAATTAATCCAAGCGTCGTAGCGTCGGGGGTCCGCTTTTTTCTCTGCTTGTACTAAGCGGTCCTCTTAGCGGTCTCCCGACGGTACACGCTTGGATTAATTTATTTTTGGATTTTTAGACGTTTTTTTTAATATTAGCATTACGTTCTCTGTTCTCATGTAGGTAAGTTACTTTGTATTATTTCCGAGAATAAATATCAGTAGACAGTCATCAACCACTATATGCCCATCAACTTTGTAAATAAGCAATTTTTTTAAATGAGAATATTATAACAGAAAAGTCAAACTAGCACGGTGCCGAAATATTTGTCCAGCCTTCATAATATTTGTGACAAGTCTGGAGGTTTTCACACCATGTTCTTAAAACTTATTTAAATGTGACATTGAATAATTATGTGTCATCCAAGTCGTCATATTTTGGCTTCTGACCAAAGGCTTCGTCATCATCTGGCAATTCATGAAAAAATAAAATAGAAATTAACCTACGTGTTTTCTAACGTTTTACAAATGCCATTGTTGTGACACTGCCTAGTTGGTCTGGTGATCACAAACGTGACTGCTGAGCATGGGATCAGGGTTCGTATCCCGGGTAGCGTAATGCCAAACTGTATATCACCACAGACATCCATAGTCTGTGCTGGACCGCTTGGTGCTCGTTACACTAAAGAGCAAAATTTATTTCAACACAGACATTCTCTGTATTAGTATACATTATGCTCGTCATTTCCAAAACAAACTACGTACGAGTGCAGAGCAAAGAATTTGGCAGTGTAGTGAACACATTAAGGCCCTAACATACGCCAATGACCTTGAGCAAACGAGACATATTGAACATAAGCGCCTAGTCTATCGACGTCAGTGCGTCGACTGACGTTTTCCAAAGAATAGTAAAACATGAGCAGAACAGACACACACATTAGTTTTTTCCCGCTCAACTCCGTGACAGCTGATTCGATTCGAAAAAATTATTGAAACGAAAAGCTCTGTTTACAAAAACTCTGTGTTTGATAACATCTGCATTAGTATAGAACTGTATCGCAGTCATTAACGCTATAGTATTGGCTTAATACAGACACTTTATACTCATTTTTTTATTTTATTTTTTTTGGGAATGGCATCTCGCAGTTCAACCTAGGAGGTTGTCGTCTGCTTAACCGGACTATCCTGTGGGTGCCTTAAGAGTAAGGCCTCCAGCCAGGGCATAAAACTTACAAACTAAGCGACTACACGCTAAGGGCACCCCCTGTGGGGTACGAGCCTCGGCTTAGGGCGTCGCTGGGGGAGGACTGCATGGGGACAGGCTGGATCTGAATGATATCATTATTTAGGGGCTGATTTAAAACTACTGGCACAGCATCGCGGGCTGGCTCGAGCGAGGGTCGGGGAGGGCATGGACCGGGACGTCGCGACGGACCTCGACGGCGAGGTCGGAAAGACGGCGGTTTGTGTCTGAACTTTTTAAGAGTGCTAGTCTCTTTGCTACTCTCCTGGAGGAGGGTGATAGCATCATCGGGAGTGACGAGGGTATGCCGAGGACGGCGTACTGTACTAATGCGCGAGGGTTCGTAACGGGCGGCCGCTGCGATCAGGGGATTACGGTGTTTAATGGCGTTATCGAAGAAACGCTTCGAAAGACGTTTCATAAACTGAAGGACGGTGGGCATTCTAAGGTCTACGTGTAGACGGTCATTACGGACATAAAAAGGGGCTCCCGTGACTCTACGTAAGAACCGGTTCTGCAAGGTTTGCATCCTATGGATGTACTTAGGCTTGGTGTGAGCGTACACGACGCAAGCGTACGTCATAATGGGGCGGATCACCGCGGTGTAAAGGCGCAACTTGCACTTGAGTGACAACTTGCTTTTTGTCGAAATCATGAAATGAAGCCTACCCATAGCAAAGGCAGCTCAGTCGCGAGCTGCTTTGATGTGCGCCGCGAAAGACAGGTGGTTGTCAAGTAAGACTCCTAAGTACTTGGCTTGCTTCTCCCAAGGGATAGGCTTACCGTACATAGTGATCGGGCTGAGCGCGGGTGGCTTATTCTTACGCGGTTTAGAGAAAAGAACTGCCTGGCTCTTGTCGGGGTTCACCTCGATTCTCCATTTCCGGAACCAAGCGCCTAAGACGTTGGCTGAGGTTTGGAGGGTGCTGTAAATAGCGTCGTGACTACGGCCAGTGTAATAGATGGCCGTGTCGTCCGCGAACAGGGCTAACTGTGCCTTCTTGCTCTTGGGGATGTCACTGGTGAACAGAGTAAAGATAAGGGGAGAGAGCGGGGAGCCCTGAGGGACTCCGGCTCTAATGGGGTGGGGGGAAGACAGTGCCTTCCCTATGCGATAGCGGAAGGTGCGATCCGACAAAAAGTCTCGTAAGATGAGCACGAGACGGTCTGGCACTCCCAGTTTGTACAGCTTATATAATAAGCCGTTGTGCCAGACTTTGTCGAATGCCTTTGCTATGTCGAAAAACAATACACCCGTCATCGCTCCACGCTGGAAGCCAGCGCTCAAGTGTTCTACGATGCGGTGGGCCTGTTGAATGCAAGAGTGTCCGGTCCTGAAGCCGAACTGTTCGTTGGGGATGAGACTCTTAGCCTCGGCGAAGTCTTTGAGTCGCTTATACATAAGTCTCTCGTAGATTTTTCCGAGTGCATTCAGGAGACTGATAGGTCTGTAGCTCGAAGGCTCAGACTTGGGTTTGCCTGGCTTTGCGAAACCGATGACCGTGGCCTCTTTCCATATTTGCGGAAACGCGTTGTTGCTCAGGGCGCCATTGAAGATGGCCGCCATTAACACGACGAGCTGAGCGGGGAGGAGTTTGAACACCCTATTGGTGATTCCGTCGGAGCCGGGTGCTTTCCGCGGTTGAAGTTTGTTAATGATGTCTTGCACTTCGTCAGCTGTGACCGGAGGCAGAGGATCATCAGGGTCTTCTTCGGGGGGCAGGGCGGTTCTACGTTCGACGAATGCGTTCACCTCATCGAGATGTCGCTTGTCTACTGGTTGAGAGCTGGGGGAGCACTGGGACTCCAGGCTGTCGGCTAGGCATTCGGCCTTCTCAGAGTCGTCGAATGCGACGCTCTTATCGGGTCGGGTGAGGGGAGGCATCGAAGCCTCTTCGGTGGAGCGCAGCTTGCGTTGCAGCTGCCAGAAGGCTAGGTGGGTAGGCTCGAGTTCGCTTAGCGTTTTGTCCCATTGATTATTACGAAGCTCACTGGTGCGATCCTTTACAGCACGCTGTAAATTACGCATGTGGGCTTTGTTTGCCTCGCAGGGAACGCTGCTGTAGGCACGGATGGCCGCGTTCTTTTCGGTTATCAGTTCACGTACGTCAGCGGGTAGTATCCAGCGTTGATCGCTCATTGCTGGGACTTCCCGTGAGCAGTCCTTCAGTACGGATTGCACGTGTTCTGTAAACGAGTTGATGGCGGCCGTCGTGTCTGCGACTGAGACTATGTGGTCGGGGATGGCCTCCAGGTGAGGGGACGTGGTGGATTTCATCTTTTCGCTGACTTTCCTCCAGTCGGTTATCACTTGGGTCGGCGGGGGCTGGCTGGGGTCAGAAGGACCCGAGCGGGGAACTAAGTGCATGAGCACTGGTCTATGGTCTGAGTTAAGCTCATGTAAAGTCTCGATAGAATGCAACTTAAGGTTGACATTCTTGAGTAGCGCTATGTCGAGAACGTCCGGACGTTGGTCGGGGTCGTGGGGATAGTGGGTGTGCTCCATAGGAGCGATGGGATCGAAGTTGAGGGACTCGCCCAGGTTATACACGTGACGTCCTCTGGCAGAGGTCGTCGTGCTGTTCCAGGCGGGGTGTTTGGCGTTGAGGTCGCCCGCTATGATAACGGAGTCGCTCAAGCCGAAGAGGACGGCAAGGTCTTTGGTGAATAGAGTGTGCTCCTCGGACGTTCCGCCGGGAGGGATGTACGCAGAGGCGATAGTGATCGGTTGATGGCCGGTCATGCCTAGTCGACACACTGAGGTCTCGAGTAGAGACTCCATGGGAGGGGGATCTAAGGGGATGCAGTGCAGTTCTTTTCTATAATAGATTAGAGTACCGCCCTTGTGGCAGCGTGACCGATCGTTGCGAACTATGCGATAGTTGGCAATTCTCGGATCGCGGTGACTGGGCTTGAGGAAGGTCTCCTGTATGAGGAGGATATCAATTTGATGGTCGCGGAGGAAGGTGGCGATCTCATCACGCTGGCCTCTAATGCCATTGGCATTAAAGTACCCTAATTTTAGGGATCGGGGTTTGGTGCACGTTAATCTCGTATTATCCATTGGAGTTAGTCAAGATTAAGGTTGCGGAGGAGGTCGCCTAACTTGAGTAGGGACTTGAGGATAATTTTTAGTTTATCGCCACCAGTGTTAGCCGCCCTGAGATCAGCCACCATGCGGTCTGCTTTGGGGGTGACTAACTCTGCTAGCGTTTCTAAAATTACGTTGTGAGAGGGGTCCACGGCCGCGGGGCCGGGTGGCGTGGGACGAGCGGGCGCCGGTGCGCTCGCTTGGGCCGGGGGAGTGGGGATAGGGGCATCTAGTAGCCCGGGGATGGGGCTGGACTTGGCTTTGCTGAGTGCCGGGAAGGCCCTCTGGTTGTTCAGCGTGGTCCAGGGAGAGGGCCTCTGAGGGCTGAGTCTCTCCGGCATCTGGGCAGAGGGTAGCCTCACCGATGGGCTTTCTCTTTGCTGACGGGCGCTTGCACGCTTCACCAGGTTAGAGGAGGAGCCTTTGGGGGCTTTCGAGCAGCCGCGGTAGTTGGCCGTGTGGCCCGACTGGCCGCAAAGCACACAGCTCGGTGGCTCCGTGCAAAGCGATTTGTCTTTGGGACGGGGGCAGTCTGCCATGGTCGCCTAGACACTTTACGCATCTGTGCGGCGCATGGCAGTTGGCTTGGCTGTGTCCATACATCTGGCAGCGGTGGCATTGCCCGACTACGCTTGAGCGGTAGGGCTTCTCTATTGTGATGCCTGTGAGTGAGCATACCGACTTCACTTTGAAGATCGGGTGGTGACCTTCTACTGGGTCACAGATGACCAGTACCATATCGTACTGGTCTCCGCCTCTCGCCTTATGAAGGCGGTGGACGGCTGCGACCGGGATGTCTTGGCCTTGGAGGTCATTGAGGATGTCCTCCGTGGGGATTTCCTTCGGGATCCGCCTGATCACCACGCGGGTGGGCTTCTCCTCTGGAAGGGAGTAGGTATGGAAGTCTATGTGCCTTCCGATCAGCTGGCGGGTAAGATCCCTAAAGTCCGTGGTCGTAGGAACCACTACTTTGATTCCCTGCTGTGTGCTTTTTGCGCTTGTATATTGTATGCGGCGCTCATTACACATTTTGGACACATCTGTCCATTTCCCTTTGTCCTGAATGAACAACGGGGGAGGGGGCTTCAGCTTCTTTGAAGAAGCGGCTGAAGGTTTAGCCTTAGGGCTGACTGGCCTACTGGTATGAGCAGCGGCGGACGTAGGTAAGGGGACCGGGGAGTTGGGACGGGAGGCCGCGTGAGAGGGGGCATAAGGGAGCGCGACGATCTTTTTGGTCATGGCGGCCTGGGAATTTTTGCCCTTCTTCCTCTTGCCCTTTCCGACGACTTGATAGTCGTCTTCAGAGGATGAGGAGATTGGCTCAGTTGTGTCCATGTTCTCGGAAACGGGAACAATGGACTCAGGTTCGGACTGATCCTTTGTTTGCAAAACAAAAGGTTTCGAAACAATGGGTCTCGGTTTAGCCGGAATCGCGGCGGCGACGACTGACGGTAAGCCTTTGTCCATGTTCTCGGAAACGGGAACAATGGACGCAGGTGCGGGCTGGACCTTTGTTTGCGAAACAAAGGGTTTCACAAGAATGGGTCTTGGGGTGGCCTTAATCGCGGCGGCGACGGCTGGCGGTAAGCCTCTGTCGGCAGGCGGCGGCGACAAAGGGCTCTCGAGCGCGTCACTGAAGTCAGTGACGGCAATACTGGGTTGCTGCAAGGCAGCGACATCGGACCCATATTTCTTTAAAAAATCTGGGTCTTTCAGGACAACGCTTTTGAAAAACGCAAAAAGGCGTTCCTCATCCGCATCAAGGGCCATATCATCTGCTAAGAGTTAGCAGACATTTGAGTGAAGCTCAGCGCGCCTAACAAACTAATTCCTTGCACAATTATGTAGGGAATTTACTGGGTCCAGCGACTCACCCGCTTCAACCTTCCCGCAGCCACAGTCCGAGGGTCCGGGCTTGGTAGCGACTCCAACTCCAGTCCAGGGAAATTTGCTTTCAGGAACTTGTTGAAACGGGAAACACTAGCACAGTAAATCGGCGGCGCCCACGTTCGCGACGGAGCCCAATTTTTTCACCTAGACCCTGAAGGGGTTAGGCGGGTGGATTGGGTCACCACCCTCTCTTGGTTTCGTTGGCACCGTTAGGTTTCTCACCAAGAACCTCGAAACTGAGGACTTTTCCCTGATGGGGCAAAGGAAGTTAAATCGGAATAATATCCGAAGCAAAATGAGCAAGTGCTGTCTTAATAAAAAGACAACAATTGTTCGGGGGTGTAGTCAAGGGACTACTGATGACGTCACGACACTGGGAAGCGACGAACCGATGACACACACTGATAGCGAGCGGGAATGCGAGCAGGTAGCAGCACGTCCGTACGCGGCGGCGGTCAGGCGGAGAGTGACTTTATACTCACACTTATCATCCATATTCATACTTTTATTGGTTTTTCATTAGCATATTACCAATCGTTTTATTTTCATAAATATTTTCTTTGTGTCCTTTGTTATGACATTTTTTACATCAAACTTGTCAGCTGTCATTTACTTTTATTTTTATTTGTTACCTGCTAAATTCTCTATGAAGGTTTCATTTAGATTATATATTACTAAAATGATTAGCATCAATACGTGAGTTCAATTGTTGTATTTGATAAATAATTACGAATATTTGCTGTGTAAAGATATTCTAAGTTATATTTATAAAAATGTAATGCGCAAGGTTTTTGACCGATTGTTTCTGGCTGTTTTGAATACTGGCAAGTTGCGTCTTACGAGCGCAACAATTTGAATCTAGGAAGAAAAAATTCGAGAAAGATTGACAAAAACACGAGGATCAGGGTATAAAAGTCGTTTTTGACGGATACTCCAGAGAGTCAAGAGACCAGTCAAGAGAGTCAAGAGGCCAGTCAGAGGAGTCAAGAGGACAGTCATGGAGAGTCAAGAGGACAGTCATGGAGAGTCAAGAGGACACTCAAGGTTCAGTCACTATCTTGATCATCTAGTCTGGGGCTAGAGCTGGAGGAAAAACTAACTTGATCATCTAGTCTCCATCATCTACGACGTGTCATCACTGCCCAGGAGATCCCACTACAGACTCCTGGGATCACTACTGCTGATCTTCAGAGCTGATCTACGTTTCTACTGCTCATCTCGCATAGCAGCCTTGACGTACTGTTCTGGCGACCGTCCTACTGGACTACCCGGTTGCCAGATCTCGCCTCTTCCGCTGAGCTGTTCTTCATCATCTAAAGTGTGCCATTTAAAGACTTTAATAGTGTGTGATAAGCAGGTTTTTGGTAATTATTTGTATTTTTCATCTAATCTTCTAATAAACTCATTTTCCCCTTTTTAACTTTTTTAATGCACAAGTCTGCTTACTACTTACTTTTCATCTCGAGGAACAAGCGTGTTTGTTACAACGCCCACCTACAAAAGTCGATACAAAGCAAAAATTAAAATTAAATTAAAATAAGAATTAGAATTCAAAAGTTAACAATATTTTCACTGTGTTTGTATGGAAGGATTGTGTATGTTTTGTGTGTGGAGTGTAATATGTGTGTGTGTGTGTGCATGTGTGGAACACATATTATGTTATACATATTAGGGGCATTGACATTGCAAACAATTTATAAAACTTAAAATGACTTTTTATAATTATTTCTAGTTCTTCATAAGTGAGTCTATAAAGCCATTTATCCGTCATCCTTCGACATTCTTGCAGGGTCTGTTGGTATATATTGAGTTTTTTATCTACTCGATTGTACAAAGTGGAGCTAAGAAAGTGATATTGCCGCCGTACAACTTGAACTCTGGCAGATTCCACCTGGCAGACTTTGTCGGATCTACGTTTTTGGGTAACGAAACGGGATCGAATGGAAGATCTAAATGTTTACGCAGCTCAACAGCGAGGAGAAAAGCATGTCTGACTGTTGGTAACTTGCAGATAATGTACAGTTCAGTTCTTGGAAACCGTACCGGCTTGTGAGTCATGATTTTTAACACTGCCCTCTGTGCCCTTTCCAGACGGAGCATTAAGCACTTAAACACGTATTACACACACATATTACAGTATTTGTATGTACGCAGATATTCAAATACTTTAATGTATTATTAAGAAACACAAATCTTATCACTAAAAAAAAACAAGCAGTTAGCAGAATAATATTGAAGTGAAACTTCTTATGGGACTTTCAACAAGTTTAACGTTTAACGCTATTTTCTAAAACTCCCTAATAGATGGCAGTATTACAAGATTTGTAACTACGTAGTTTTACTAGGTACGCAAGATGGCGTGCAAATTATATTTTGTGGATGGGTGATCAAGGTTCAGCGACGGTTGCCCAGGTCAGTATATGGATGGGTGATCAAGGTAAAGCGACG
Organism: Cerastis rubricosa; assembly: GCA_949152445.1. NCBI lineage: Eukaryota > Metazoa > Arthropoda > Insecta > Lepidoptera > Noctuidae > Cerastis > Cerastis rubricosa. The sequence continues at coordinate 17,799,857 of OX424532.1, forward strand.
GTTGCCCAGGTCAATATGTGGATGGGTGATCAACGTTGGGTATGAGTATATAAGGGGTATCAAAGCACTCATTTCCACATTACAAAGTTTCATTCTTCCGCGCGGAGGGACTCCACGCACATTTTTTCATTATTATAAAATCAACAGTGGTAGGGAACTACGAGGGACGCAGAATATATCCGCATGTTAGATGTTGGTTAATGTTGCAATGCGTTGCTACTTTTGCGACTACGAATACGAATCGGAATAATTATTTACTATTCGACGAATACGAATACTTAGCTGATTGTTGTTATAAATTAATAGTTTAAGTAATAGTTTTGTTACAATAATACATTATTTTATTCCTACTTTAATCTCTTCTCGTACAGAACAATAAAAAACCGTAAGTTTTTTTTTTTTATAGGCAAACTATATTTTTACTAACCAGCAATTACCAAATAATCAGAACCTCAACAAAATAGTATGTTCCGTAACCTACGTGAATCGGGTGATCGGGCTCTTCTGCACCGATAAATTGCTTATTCTTTGACAAAGTTTTCAAACACACTGAACACAAAAGTCACGATAAAATTTGAACCCAGGTGCACAATATGTATAAAAATATATTTTATCTACAGCTATTCAATATTACACTGTTTTTAATTCAAAAGAACTGAAAAGGGAGCAAAAAATAATTTTTATATTTTTTGTCAACGCGCGCGTTGTCTGCCCGTCACGAGGTGCCACAGCGAGGTGTCACGTACTCTGATCGCGAGCTTTTGCTTGCGTGTGTTTTTAAAATAATACAAATTATTTAGGTATAAAAAAGACGAACTAAAAAAGTTTTCAAGAGAATTCTCATATTTTTACTATCTTGGTGAGTAAGAATCGATTAAAAAGCATTTCTTGCTATCGAGATTTTGAGAAAGACATTATTTTATTCAAAATTTAGCAAATAAAATGAAATTCTGTCAAGACAAAATAACAAACATGAATCTCATAAGAGTGATATTTTTTTCATGTTGATAGACCATGTAACTTTTTCAGAATATCGAGTTGAAAAACCTGATTTGACATCTCTCAGCGAGCGTAGCGAACTTTGGACATTGGGCTTGTTAGGTTACTTTAAAACCTGCAGACAGAAATAGGAGTCGACTACGCCTTAGTTTGGAGCAATGGTTTGGAGTTTTTTTTAATCATAATGTACAATTTTTAGTTATGATTTGACATTAAAATGGGGTTTTAATTTTGGTGATCATTTCCTATTTTTGGCAGTATTAAAATGTTTTTTTGAATTATATTTACGTAACTCCTTGGTTACTCTGAATCTTGAATCTGTCGATCGCATCACGGAGGAGTATGAAAAACATATCCAATGGCTGTCTGTACTCGTATGTGTTTTGCTCTAATATTCTAAAGCAAAATGTATTTCAACACAGACATTGTCTTTGGTGGTATGTACTATGTTCTTCATTCATGAAAGAAAACTACCTTCAAGCACAGAGCAACCCGTGTCTGTGGTAATAATTATACAGTTTGGCAAAACTATCCCGGGTAGGGCAAAGTGTTATTGGGTTTCTTTCATTATAAATATCTCAGTAACAGCCATGGAGTCTGGATTTGTGCCCTGAAGATGACAAAAGACTCGCCCCTTAAGGGACTTAAAAATATAACTGGCGAAATGTTCTGTTAAGTACACCTCTGCCTCACCCTTCCGGGTTTACAGGTGTAATGTTATGTATGGTTTCTTAATTGAGAATTAGACGTCGAGGCGAGTCGAACTCTACTTTAGCGTTACTAAAAGTGACTTTGAAATTCAAAATTTTGTTCACAAAATTGTGATTTCGTGGTCTACTATGAAGGAATTACCATGCTAAGGAAGATTTTGTAAGTTTTTAATTCAGAAGGAAGATAGCTGTCGCATATTTACAAATTATGGAACAGACACAAAATTCATAATAGTGTACAAGTACAGACGCCAGAACATTAAAGTCCCCGAAACTGTAAAATTTTCCCAATCAACCTCGAATATAATTTTTTAACAATAAAGTTGAAAATCTATTTTAGAGACAGATTGTTGTAACTTGATATGCTGACGTACAAGATAGAAATGTTCCCATTTCTAAGACGAAGGACGACACTTAATAGATGTCTCAGTCTGAACATAAATAAAGGAAAAGCGCCTTCAATTCGTTCAAAGATAAATTATAAAGAACAATTTAATTGCTCTTGTCAAAAACAGAGTTTTATTTCCGGAATTCATATCTGCGTTTTTGTGGACTTTAAACCGTGGGAAAAAGGCCTAATTTTAATTTCGTAACCAAAAGTTGGTATTAAGGTTATTAATAAATTCCACATTCTTATGACTCATTTTAATAAAGCTTTAGTCATAATGAAATACCGATATTTTTCTCATGTTTCCATTTTATAGATAGGGAAATCCGGGCGGGGTTTTATGTGTTTCAGTTATGTATTAAGTATCGGCATCATCAGCCTATAATGTTCCCATTGCTGGGACATAGGCCTCTTCTCAATGAGAGGGAGTGGGCTTTAATCCACCACGCGGGCCCAGTGCGGGTTAGTAGTTGTCACATGTCTTCGAATTTTTAGTTCTAGGACATGCCGGTTTCTTCACGATGTTATCCTTCACCATTTTTGAGGGCAGCGTTGATGAAATAAACTACACAAAGTAATACGCCTGCCTGGTTTCGAACCCAAGGCTTACTACTTAGTCGGGGCTGCCACCATTGGGCCACTGCTGCTCTCAAGTAAAGTGAATACGTATAGTAATTCTTCGATTGCTCGTCAACAAGTCGATCTTGACTTTTAAAAGGAAGCTGAAGAGTTTTGTTGCTAAATAATGACATCCTCTCGGGTCAATCTTGAGGCGCTTGCGCTTGCTTGTTGGTCCGTGGATGGGTGACCTCCAATTACATACCGGATTTTCTCCTGCTTCCAATAGTAGATCTTTGACAGTCGCTACGAGTGGTCAGAAGCCGAAAGTCTGACATCCAGTCTTACCGAGGGTTATCGTATTACCCAGTTACTGGGTTGTGGAAGACAGATAGGCAGTCGCTTCATATAAAATACTGGTACTCAGCTGCATCCGGTTAGACTGGAAGCCAACCCCCAGATACATAGTTTTGGAAAAGGTTATGCAGATGATGATGACGCTACTTTATTTAGTACATTTATGTTTCAACCTCCAACACGTATCATAACCCTGTTATAAAACACCAGCCTCGTCTTAACACAAATTTACTTTAAACAATATCGTTCCACAGGCTGTTGTTTTGCATTCTCGAAAAATTTAAGGAGATAAGTGTGCTAATGATTCTCGACCCCAATCAATAATACCATATTTACGGAAATCGGTAAGTGTGAACCACCCGTATTTTAAACGCGGCACCTCCGATCCTTGCCTTATAATAATAATAAGACATTTATTTCAGACGTAGTCCATATAATGTTAGTAATACAAAAAACCTTATAAAGCTATTGTTAGTGAGTACAAACAAAATCAAAATCAATTAGTGGCACCGCACAGGAGTGCCAGTTTATGCCAAGCCCTGGACGCGACCACCCGCAGTGTGAAGTCGCATCCAGTGCCGCCACATCGGCGAGTCCCAGCGGCCCACGAACAAACTCAGAAGGCTGTTCGAGCTGCCCCGCATGCGCTTCATAAGAGACGCACAGCGCTTCCGCATGATGGCATGAAAACCATCCACACTTTTCAGTGCAAACATTGCTGAAGCGCTGCAGTGGCGCGGCAGCCCAAACAGTACTCTGAACGCGTTATTGTATTGTACACGCAGAGCACTGTATGTACGCTGCGTGTACTTAGTCCACAGGCTGCAGGTGTAAAAAGATTGACAGAAGGCCTTAAATAATGTCACTTTAACTTGCTCGGTACACCGTGCAAACCTGCGGGCCAGCATGTTACAGCGCACAGACAGCGCCCTGCGCTCCCTCTCCAAATCCATGTTGTCACACATATCCTCTGAGACCCAGTGACCCAGATATTTAAAATTAGATACCCTGTTTAAGCTGGCACCGCAAAGATACAAGGGCGGCACATTAGCCAAGGTTTTTTTACCAGCCCTAAACACCATCACTTCACTCTTCTTCACATTATATCTTAGTCCATGGGCTCGCACATACTTTTCACAGATATCAAGCAGTCTGCGCATGGCACTGATCGACGGGCTCAGCAGCACCATGTCGTCCGCGTAGCTGATATTATTGACGCACTGACCATCTATATGGCACCCTGTGCTTGTTCTGCTGAGCTCGCCGATCAGCTCGTTCATGTATAAGTTAAAGAGACGAGGAGAGGTTAGCCCCCCCTGCCTCACCCCGCACTCCAACCCATACACATCCGAGAGTGAGCCTGCCCACCGTACAACATTCCTTTGACTCGAGTACCAATATCTCAACATCGCAACAACATCACGTGGCACACCTGTTTCATCCTTCATCTTTTTCCACAATACATCATATGATACCAAATCGAATGCCCTGGACAAGTCCAGGTAACAGGCATAAACCGGGGTATTCCTGGCTGTATAATACTGCACAGTCTGCTTGAGGCACAGGATGGCACTCTCGGTCGAAAGGCCAGGTCTAAATCCAAATTGAGCATCATGAAGCTTTATGTGCTTATCCAGGTGTTTGTCAAGCAGACTGTCCAGTACTTTTGCTATCACAGTAGCCAGCGAGATGGGTCTGTAGTTTGCCAAGTCTGAGACATCCCCGATCTTGTTTTTTATAACCGGGACAACCACGGTATATAAAAGTTCATCTGGTAGGTAACAATGACTCATACATAAACTGAAGAACATAGCAAGTACTCGAGACACATGAAAACCAGCATATTTCAAGTGCTCAATTATAACCTCGTTGACACACATACAAACAATCTCAAACGTTTATTCGATAACAAAAAAAAACAGCGTTTATTAATAATTAACTAGGTACATACCGTAATTAAAATTGATTATTTATGTCTTTTATGACAACCTCCTGATTTTTGACGAGGATGCCAAACAACACCTTGTATTTACACAATATATTTTACCTATCATATTACAAGTAAACCACATGTTTATTTTCATCACACTTGCACGTTAACAGTATCTAAACATACAGGTTAACTTGGCCGTAATGCCCCATGAAACCCACGGTCGGTAAATATTTTTTTTTTTAATTTATAGCACACCACACATGTCTTGCAAGTTCAAGCAAGGAGTTTACACGCAATTGAAAAATTGTCTTAAAATGTTATCTAAACAGGAATTTCATTGCAATCTCGCTACATGTTACTTAAATACTCAACTAATGTTATTAATAATAGATATATAGCAAAAAAAAATTAAAATAATTTTGTTTTTTTTTACACTCTGTCATGGCTGTATACCTACGTAAGTAACAGTTGCCCTTAACGTTTCTGAACGAAAATTTTGTATAATCTGTGGTGTAGGCAAAAAGACCGCCATCTGCTAAAAAAAGTTCACGTATTTCGTAATAATAGTTGTGCTGACTTGTGTATTAAAGCTATAATTCAGAATTATTTACTCGCAAATGTGATGAAAACATTGTATATTTCACGGGCGGTACGGGATTTACGAACCTCGACTCAAAAAGCCCTCAGTCTTCGACTTCAGGCTTCTACTAGAGCCTCGGTCGTAATTCCTTACTAACCGTCCTTAATACACAATGTACTATTGTATAGACTGGCAAGATACTATCTCGTTAGTCTAGTCTTCCCAAGCCTGACTACTGAGCAAGAGGGGTTCGATTCTCCAGTCGGGCAAAGCGTAATTGGGTTTTTCCATCATAAATTTCTCAGTAGCAGCCACAGTGCCCGGTTGATGGCAACAGGCTCTCCCCCTATTACACGAGACTTAAAAACATACCTGAGGAAATCTGGTTCTTGTACTATTAGGTACACCTTTTCCAAACCTTCCATTGATTAGAAGCTTGATGTTACGTTATGTTACAACTAATCCAACCATTTATTTATATAGACTAACAAGAAACAACAAATATTTTCTTTGGACAGCCGTTACCTTATCAAAGGAAAACACGTTACGTGAGCTTACGGGTATGAGCAGGTATGTATCTAATCCGTAAGCTCACGTGTCAGCAAATCGGAAGGGGTCCGAGAGAGCCTGACAGGGTTGCGGGACTGTTCCAAAGAAATACCGTGGCCCTGGAACAACAAGGGCTCAGAAGGAACATGGATGCGTTTTAGTCGGTACAAGTCTGACACTCCCTTCCGCTACGCCCAGAGCAGGAGGGGTCATTTGATGATTTTCCATCCGTAAAAAAGGGGTAGGTCAGACAAGACTACGTGGCGTCGGTTTTGCAGCGATTCGTTTATCTAACTTTTGTGGCACAAGCACAACATACATATTGACTTTTAAAGACAATATTTTATTTTTTTGATAAAAATGCTATTTTAGAAATGGCAATGTTTACGTTTTCGTTGAAATAAAATATCATGCAAAAATACAGCGAACCAAGAATATTCGTTAAAAAATATTCTACTGTTTGATAAGTTTGTTAAATAAAAAATGTGATAATAAAATTAATTGAATTGTGTTTCTGTAAAATATGTTTCATTCAAGTAAATAGTAGTTGAAACAATAATATTCGAAATAAAAATACAAGGATCAAGTATTCTATGAAACATTTTCTGGGAAACGAAATTCTAAAAAAAAAAACAGCCAAGTGCGAGTCGGATTCGCGCACGAAGGGTTCCGTACCATTTTTTATAAAAAAAGAACAAAAAACTCCCTTTTTTGTATGGGAGCCCCCCTTAAATATTTATTTTATTCTGTTTTTAGTATTTGTTGTTATAGCATCAACAGAAATACATAATCTGTGAAAATTTCAACTTTCTAACTATCACGGTTCATGAGATACAGCCTGGTGACAGACGGACGGACGGACGGACGAACAGCGAAGTCTCAGTAATAGGGTCTCGTTTGACCCTTTGGGTACGGAACCCTAAAAAACGGTTTATCTAGCGACCCCATTGATACACCCTTGTCATTAATGCTTTGTAGTAATCCCTGTGCTTGTTTGTGGTAACATAACCTCTTTCCGGGGCTTTGTTTATATTTATTCGACGAGAAATTTATGTGTACGTATAATTTATGGTTATCCGGAAATAAAAACATGGTGAGGAGAAATGTGTGTGTTTTTATTTAAACTCCGTGTCCTGTTTTGGTAATTATTCTAATGTAGTCATAAATATCTATGCCTGGGCACCTAGTCTTGTTCTTCATCGTGTCAACGATTCCCTTGAGAGCATTTACGCCGTACGGTATTTCATACAAACTTTCAAGTCCTTAGTTTCCGAACTGACTGAACCGATTTTAAAGAAACTTCATACGCATAAGCAAGACACAGATCTAAAATCGGAAAATAAGGACTTGAGAGTTTGTATGAAATGTCGTAAGGTGTAAACCCTCCTAATAATTTAAGTTGCTTATGCTTTGGTCAGAACTTTGTCTATGAAGTTGATATCAACTTGCTTCTTGCTGTACCTTACGCTTAAACATGGATCTGCTATTTCAATACAAACCACAATAATTATTCACATTGTATTAGAATCAATCTATCAACACGCATAGGACTATTTTAGAGAATAAGCGGATCGATTAGAGCGGCGCGCAATTATTGTTGACAAAGGTCCGCATGACGAACTACATCGACATGAACTTCGTGAAAGCCGAGAAAGATAAGCAACATCTGGGGCCATCTGGGGTGTGAACTCTGTGATCGTTGTACCGATAGTTATTTCAGCCAATAGCTTAATTGCAAAGAGCCTCGACCAATTTCAAACAAAACCAGGGTCAGAAAGTGGTACTCCTGGCCACGGCTCGTATTGTAACGAGGTTTTTCTCTCTGGAGCCCTGACCCGCCGGTACCATGGACGTTTTTCCGATACCGGTGGGCTACTATTTTTATATCTTTTTTTAATCATAGGTAAGAAATAAATGGAGGAATTAAATTAAAATCCATTAAGGTAAATATTAGGTGGGTAATCTCAGTTATTAATCTCATTTCACATCTCGCAGTATGATAATGATTCCATTTACACCCTTTTTTATCAAATTGCAAATCATAACGATCGACATTGAATCATAAGTGCAATAAATACCGGATAAAGTTAATCATCAATGGTATTTAATTTAATTAACTATTATAAAAACCTTGAAACTACACACCTGTGGCCACCCGGCACACGTAGAAAACACGTGCAAATTATATTTGCATTTTTCTTATTTTACAATAAAATTCAAAATTTGTTAGTATTTTAATACTTATTGTGAAACGAGAACTACTGCCGACAAACTGTTTTGCAGTTTGGCAGACTTTTTATATGTTATTACTATACAGATATTGAATAAAAAACTTAAAAAAAAAAAAAAAAATTTCCATGACATTCTTCGAAGAAGGACACCTTTAGTCATTACCAACATCACCATAATTAGTCAAAATACGTTTACTGATGAACACAGGTTTCCCCCTAAAATTGCACTATTGAGGACCAAGAGTTGATAAAGCGTTCCGTGTATTTTTTTACAAGCTTTTATTTAACCATGTTAAACATCAATGTTTGTGTTTGTTTAAAATACTTTTGACGGCACGGCTGGCACAGTGGTTGAGCGAGCGACTGCTGCGCTGCGTGTCGCGGGTTCGATCCCCGCACAGAACTAATATTTGTATAGCCTACAGATAGCTGTTCCGGATCTGGCTGTTTGTGTATGTGAGTTTAAATGTTTGTAAACGCTCCCACAATACAGGAGAAATTCCAGTGTGGGCAACATTTAAAAAAAAATTAACTTAAAACGTACTTTTTTTTTGTGAATTTTCTGAATGAAGCCCTGAATGTAATAGACTCGTATTTACAAAATAGATTCCAATGTGTAGATGTTAATGGCGCGAAATCATCCGGGCTACCTGTTCAGCTAGGTGTACCTCAAGGCTCAATACTGGGACCGTTTTTAGGGTTCCGTACCCAAAGGGTCAAACGGGACCCTATTACTGAGACTTCGCTGTCCGTCCGTCCGTCCGTCCGTCCGTCCGTCCGTCTGTCACCAGGCTGTATCTCATGAACCGTGATAGTTAGAAAGTTAAAATTTCAAATCCAAATAAAAAATACAAAAAAGTGTTTTTTTTTCTTTTGTATAAATAATTGTACGGAACCCTTCGTGCGCGAGTCCGACTCGCACTTGGCCGGTTTTTTATTCTTAGTTTATATTAATGACTTACCATATTATTTGAAGGGTATTTGTGACGTTGTACTATTTGCAGATGATACCTCTCTTATCTTTAAAGTAGATAGAAATAGACACGATTTCGGAGACGTAAACAGCGCTCTATCAATGGTCACGGATTGGTTCACAACAAATAACCTTGTTCCTAATGCCAAAAAAACTAAAATTATTATTTTCGCTTTACCTAATGTTAAAAATCTAGGTCTCAACATTGTTCTCGGCAATGAGGAGCTTAAAACTGTTGACTCAGCTGTGTTTCTGGGTATAACAGTAGATTCAAAATTACAATGGGGTCCACACATATCAAGCCTAGCTGGGAGGCTTAGTTCGGCCGCATACGCTGTCAGAAAAGTCAGACAATAAACTGACGTTGATACAGCACGGTTAGTCTATTTTAGTTATTTTCACAGTGTTATGACTTATGGTATTCTGCTGTGGGGCAAAGCCGCATATATCCAAAATATAATATATTCGTTCTTCAAAAACGAGCGGTTCGTGCAATTTACCAGCTGGGTGCACGAGTATCTCTGAGATTTTTTTTTAAAGAGATTGGTATTCTCACGGTGGCTTCACAATTCATCTTCGCTAACATTTTAGATATACGACAAAATATCCATTTGTACAGTAAAAACAGTGATATTCACAACATAAACACTCGAAATAAGCATAAACTACGTGCTCCCTTTCACCGGCTTCATAAAGTTCATAATTCATTCGTAGGGCATGGTATAACCTTTTACAACAAGCTACCATCTTCCTTTTTAGACTTGCCATTTAATGCGTTTAAAGCTAAAGTAAAATCTAACCTTTGTTCAAAGGCCTACTATTCCATTAACGACTATTTAAACGATAAGAATAGTTGGTCGCTGGGTTGAACTCAAGACAATGTTTATGTTCTTTCTCCAAACTAGCTTACTGATTGTTATATAACTTCATGCATAGATTTTCTACTTTATTTTTTTAATAGCTTTTTTATTTTACTTTATTTTTATTTATTATTTTTCGTCTATATGCACGTGTAAGCGGGCACGCCCTTTATGCTTTAATAATTCTTGTTTTTTTTTTTAAATATTTTATTATTGGTGTGTGCTAGCTGACATGTGACATTAATTAGATTCTTTGTTTATATGAACTTGAACACTACTGTGTAGAATCTGGTTCTTCTAACCTAACCGACAGATGTGTTGCTGGGGAGTTTGTTCCGCCACTTTTTCTTCCCAGCTAAAACACTAGTAAGTGGCGAAGGGCGGGCGTTTTGGGGGACTGTCTCTTGTAATGTTGACGTTCAAAAAGTGCTGATTATCAGCCTAATTTGAAAAAAATACTTTTGATTTTGATATTGTTCACAAAACTACGTAACATTCGCAGTACACAGAAAACTGTATAACAACCAAAATTTTTTTTGGATATGAAATTGCAACTGTTTTGATTTCTATAAACAATTGGACAATAAGTGTTGCTTGTTTTTTTGGTGTAAACAATGGTGAAGTTTTAATGTGTAAATATTTGTGAAAATGATTTGAAAAAAATACAAACAGAGTAAGTAGCATTAGCTCCGATTATGACCACGCGCTCGAAGAACCATGCTGCACTTTATCGCTTCCATTATTCAAATCGGTAAGTCAGTAACGTACTACGTCAATAAATAAAATTATTGTTTATTTCGATCATTACATCTCGGTTCGTTGTACTTTTCAATAACTAGGAATCTGGCCCTGACCTTGAAGGTATCCGTCTACGTACATAATTTTATGTTTGAGTGTGACTTTACTATTAAACAAACTGGTTTACATAAGTATCAATAAGTTGTTTGTTCAACTTTTTCAAATTCCTCGTTGGTGATAAATTTTGAATTGTCACCTTGCAGCTTTAGCTGTAAACAGGGAATTACCGAGAAAAATTGTGATGGAAAGTTAGCTTTGCCAAGGGCAAACATGAGAATATCCGTAAGAAAATACCTAGCAATACCTAATGGCATTGTGCGATTTTTGTAAAAGTTAGTAAGAACTTACTTTACCCTACTTGAAATTATCAGTGAATGAAACTTAACGTACTGGTGATGTTTTTTAGACAGGTCTACTGCGTAGTATACGCAAACGTCGCTTGCCGTGTGAGTGTCAGATGTATCATCATCATCAGCCTATAATGGTTCCCACTTTCGGGATACAGGCCTCTCTGTGAGAGGGAGTAGGCTGTAACCCACCACGCAGGCCCAGTGCAGTTTGGTAGATGTCACATGTCTTCGAATTTTTAGTTCTGAGACATGCTGGTTTCCTCGCGATGTTTTCTTCACCATTTTTTAGGGCAGTAGTGATGAAATAAATTACACAAAGAAATTCGCCTGCCTGGGTTCGAACCCACGGCTTACTGCTCTTAAGTCGGGGCTGCCACCAATGGCCCACCGCTGCTCAGATGTATGAACGTGGACAAAGCAACCTGTATATAGACCTTTAACCTGTATATAGACGATCTAATCGTTGAGCTCAGCAGCAAGAAAATCGGATGTCGCATTGATGACGTTAGTGTTAACAACATCAGCTATGCTGACGATATGGTGCTGCTGAGCCCTACGGTTAGGGCGCTTAGAGAGCTGCTTAAATGTTGTGAGCGCTATGCTCAAGAGCATGGCCTAGTTTATAATGTCAATAAAAGTGAGTTCTTGGTCTTTAAGGCTGGCGGTGTTAAATGTCCAGAGTATGTGCCCCCGATTAAACTAAATGGGAATCACTTATTGCGAGTGTACCAGTTCAAATACTTGGGGCATTATGTAACCGACGACCTTAATGACCAAGTGGACATTGAGAGGGAACGTAGGGCGCTGGCAGTCCGATGTAACATGTTGGCTCGCAGGTTTGCACGCTGTAGCAGGGCAGTAAAAATAACGCTTTTTAAAGCATATTGCCAAGTGTTTTATACGTGCAGCCTGTGGACCAACTATACTCAGCGGGCTATCAGTGCCTTACGGGTCTAATATAATAACGGGTTCAGGATGTTGATGGGGCTGCCCCGTTTTTGCAGTGCATCAGGTATGTTTGCGCAAGCACACGTCGATGGTTTCCACGCCATCGTCAGACAGAAATCTGCCTCTTTGCTCTGCAGAGTGCGGGGCAGCTCCAACTCCATCCTGAACACCATAGCGGGTAGATACGATTCTCCATTGTTAGGTGATGTTGTTCAGAGATGCATTCTGAACAATAACCTGGTTGCTAAATAGATACATAACGTTTACTAACATAGGTATAAGTTATCTTTCTTTTTGTTTACTAACCCATATGGATGTTGCTTATCCGAAGTAAAGATTATTTTATTTTATTTTATTTTTATTTTATTTTTTAAAGCAAGAGGAGCATGTAACGATCGAAGCTAGTGGCTAGTTAATTTCTACTACACCGTAATTAATAAACCGAATTGGAAAAAGGCTTGAGTATATGTGTACGTAAAAAGTGGGTACCAAATAAATGTAAACATCAAAATCAGACCTTGAATCGAAGTTCAACTTCATGTTTTTATTTTGTTATGACGTATGTTTTTCTGGCTATTAAAAAATCGACTCGTGTATTTGTTGGATGTCTACGTTGTATCTCCCTGTGAAGCGGATGTGAATATAACAAAGAAATACCTATAATCCCCAGTACATAATTACTGTGTAGTTATGGGTAATTTTGATTAATAAAAATAGCTCGTCACATCTGACTACCGCGTAGGTCTAGTTGTAAGAAGCGCTACTGCAGAGCGAGGGGAAAGGGGTGTCGGGAAAATTATAGTTATCAGGAGTTTCTCAGTACTAGTATGGAGGCTAGATGTGTGCCGGGTCGACGGTAATAGTGCTGGCCCCATGCTACAAGGGACTTAAGAGCGTTTACACATTTCGTACAAACTTTCAAGTCCTTATTTTCCGAAATGACTGAACCGATTTTAAAAATGTCTTTAAAAATAAAGATAACTGGAAATTTCTGTTTCTATAGATAATTTAAAATCGATCTAATTTAGCTGTACCACTATTTTTCGGAAATGTTTTTTGATACTTTTTAGACATAATATGTATCCTGCTTATGCATATGAAGTTTCATTAAAATCGCTTCTGTCATTTCGGAAAATAAGGACTTGAAAGTTTGTATGAAATGCAGTAAGGTGTAAACGCTCTAAACGTTACAGGCGACCTTCGCTTTACTCTACAGGGATTACATACTGTTGTTGAGGTCATTGCTAAATAATTACAGCCGCTCGGGGTCTATCTTTAGGTTAAGCCATGCTTGCCTAGGTTGGTACGTAGATGGGTGACATTCACCCGCTCCGGGTGTCATTCGTAGGTTTTTGACAGTCGTTACAGGTAGTCAGTGGTCTGAAAGTATGCCAACCAGTCTTACCAAGGGGTATCGTACTACCCAGCTATAACTGAATTATAGAAGTCAGATAGGCAGTCGTTCCATATAAAATACTGGTATTCAGCTGTATCCGGTTAGACTGGAAGCTGGGACAAGGCTAGGCAGATTCTGTGTAGATTTATAAATGCACGTGCTTACAACGCATACTAGGTAATCCATAGTGAGCCCCGTTTCCTAACTGAATTTGCTAACGTTATTTACTTAGACATGTGCCATTGTTTTATCTTATGGTTTTGTTACGAAAGAGGATTTATTTATTTCTGGTTGTAAGCCTTTCGCAATCTTTATTTGGTTCCTTTATTCCTTTCAGGATTATTCAGGATCATGATTTCAGACTCTACGCATCCGCGTCTTAAGCTCCAGATTACTATATTACCTTTTATTAGATAAGAATTGTCTCACAATGTTTTCTTTTACTTCCGCTAAGTCAATAGTGCGGCAAATGGAAAATAGAATAAAAATACCAGCCAAGTGCGAGTCGAACTCGCGCAACTAAGGGTTCCGTACAAAATTTATTAAAAATATTTTTATATGTATTATATGATGTAACTAAAAATTTACGGTTTTCGCACATTTTTCATTTATCTGTGCTATAAGACGTTGTTTCGTACCAAATTTCAAGATTCTGATTTCACGGGAAGTACCCTGTACCTAGGTTTTGATTCCCTTGCGAGTGTAGAAAATTTGCGGCATAAACGGCTGTATCTTTTGATTGCGTCGGCTTAGAAGTTTAATTTTTATTTTTTACAGCTCCAAGGGACAGTTGTCCTGAGTATATGATGTATAAATTCCAGTTTGATACCTCCATGGGTTCCTGAGAAAAGGGGTCTTGACAGACAGACAGACAGACGGGCAGACAACAAAGTGATCCTATAAGGGTTCCGTTTTTTCCTTTCGAGGTACGGAACCCTTAAAAACAATCTCCTGAATCCCGGTCGTCTTTACAGCCTCATCTATACTGGCCAGTGTATTGGTATACTTGTAATTGGACTTATTTGTTTGTTGCATATAACAAACCTGGGCAGCTCTAAGCCACGCTTGCCTAGGTTAGTCCATGGATGAGTTACCAGCAATTGCATACCGAGTATCCTCCGGGCCTCGGAAAGCACATTAAGCCGTTGACGGGACTAACTTAACGTGCTGTCAATAAATTGTACATCTTTGACAGTCGTTACTGGTAGTCAGTGGCCTGAAAGTCTGACAATCAGTTGTATTATCCAGAAATAACTGGGTTGTGGTAGTCAAATAGGCGAGGAACTCGTGGCTAAATAATAACAGCCGCACGGGTCGATCTTTAAGGTTAAGCCGTGCTTGCCGAGGTTGGTCCGTGGATGGGTGACCATGATTACTTATCGAGTTTCCTCCGTGCCCCGGAAAGTACGTTAAGCCGTTGATCCCGGCTGTCATTTGTAGATCTTTGACAGTCGTCACGAGTAGTCAGAAGCGAAAAGTCTGACATCCAGTCTTACCAAGGGGTATCGTATTACCCAGTTGCTGGGTCGTGGAGATCAGATAGGCAGTCGCTTCATGTAAAATATTGGTACTCAGCTGCATCCGGTTAGACTGGAAGCCGACCCCAAGATAGTTTGGGAAAAGCCTAGGCAGATGATGATGGTAGTCAAATAGGCAGTCCCTGCATGTAAAATACTGATATTGAGCTACACCCGGTTCGACTGGAAAACGTTAGGCAGATGATGATGATGGAAAAACCTAGACCAACGACCTTGAGTCTATTCCAACCTTCCTGGATCTTCCTGGATGCGGAAGGCGAAATAAGTATTTTTTTCTCCTTGAAATACCGTTCGGCCACACTAAGAACTTCTCTTGTACTGTGGGTGCATTTACAAACATTTCAACTCAAATACACAAACAGCCAGACCCGGAACAAATATCTGTAGGCCATACAAATATTTGTTCCGTGCGGGGATCGAACCCGCGACACGCAGCGCAGCTGTCAATCGCTCAGCCACTGCGCCAACCATGCCGTCAATCGCTCAGCCACTGCGCCAACCATGCCGTCAAAGTGCGCAGCGTGATGCAGCTCAAATTGTGAAATGCTTATGTCTTGCAGTGGATTGTGATAGGCTGAGTTGACAGTCAATCAACTAAACCTATCGCAATTGAGAGCAATCTTCAGCATTATCATCAACAGCCTCACTTCAGCTTACTGGGTATAGTGAACGGGTAAATGTCACCCATCTACGTACCAACCTAGGCAAGCACGGCTTAACCTAAAGATAGACCCCGAGCGGCTGTAATTATTTAGCAACGAGCTCAACAACAGTCAGAAATCCCTGTGGGGTAAGGCGGAGGTCGCCTGTAATGTTTAAGTCCCTTGCAGTATTGGGCGAGCCCTATTGCCATCGACGCGGCTCACATCTAGCCTACATACTATTACTGAGGAACTCCTGATGTTATAAACCACAATTTTCCCGAAATCCCCTCGCTCTGCAGTATAAAATGGGGTGAATAGGGACACGGGGATGACCCTCGCTCGAGCCAGCCCGCGATGCTGTGCCAGTAGTTTAAAATCAGCCCCTAAATAATGATATCATTCAGATCCAGCCTGTCCCCATGCAGTCCTTCCCCAGCGACTAGGTTTGGCTTTGCCAAGCTTCACGATCTTGAGCTCGATGTTGCTTGTGGACAGAACTAGAAACTAAGTTTGGCAATTTCCACTATTTCGGAAATAGTAACATTTGCGTTATTTATGGCATCATATGGAGAGTTTCAATTAAAATCTTGATAAACTATATTTAGTTTAAGAGCGTTTACACCTTACGGCATTTCATGCAAATTTCAAGTCCTCAATTTCCGAAATGACTGAACCGATTTTAATGAAACTTCATACGCATAAGCAAGATACATAAGTCTAATAAGTTACTAAAACATTTTCAAAAAATAATGTTACAGCTTAATTAGACCGACTATGAATTATCTATAGAAACAGAAATTTCAAATTATATGTCGCAGTCTGATGATTTTATTCCGTTAGACACGGTCATCATGTGGGCAGAATATGGGTTTCGTGCAATGAAAACACACACACACTGGACACTGCTTTTATCGAACTAACAAATTACTTGAAATTACAATCCAACACAATAACACTAGGCACCATGAATCGGGTTACAGTTTCGGGACGTCTTGACTCCGCGGTGGTCAGACACTGACTGTCCGCCTCGCTGGGAGCTCGAAACATCACGACTCTGTAGTAAGCGCGCTTAGGTGTGGGTAGACTGGTAAGTAGGTCGCTTGACCTTTGGCGCGCTTTCGATTCATAGTCAGTCTTGTATCCGTAATAATGACTCCGACTCCGACATAAATATATTTTTTTAAAGACATTTCGAAAATGTTTTTAGTATTTTTTTAGACCTATGTATCTTGCTTATGCGTATTAAGTTTCATTAAAATCGGTTCAGTAATTTCGGAAAATAAGGCATCGAAAGTTTGTATGAAATGCCGTAAGGTGTAAACGCTCTTAATCTAAAAATAGCATACTTTACTTCACCTTTTCATCTCATCTCGTAACTCGGAGTGAAGTAAGCTGAGCGTCTGAGACCGTCCATTGCGACATCACGACGGTTAGGTAACGTCTTGTGCAATAATATTACCATAATATCTGGACCTGCTTTACCTTGACCAGCCTTGACATTTGGCCGGTAGGTAATTAGCATAATATTTTTATTTTTTAAAGTGAGAACTAAAAATGTATCCATTATTTTAATTGGGGCGATTAAATGATCAATTTGATTGTTGAATCGGCAAGACTTTTTCTTTTTTTTTAGTCTGAACAGGAAAATATGCTATACAGTAGTTATATGTATAACAGTCAGTATCCTGACTTTTCAGCAAAAAATAATTTACAGTTTTTCATTAATTTGATAAGCAACGACTGTCAAAAACGTGATAGTTCATTTCATCATTTTACAAAAACAAGTTTGACAAATAATTCATTAACATAATATTTACTCGATAAACTTTTATTTGATAGCGTATTATTATTTCTTTGCTCGTTTTTATAAATAATGATACGGGACCCTTCGTGCGCGAGTCCGAGTCGCACTTGGCCGGTTTTTTCTGTTTTGATTTCAGTTTTTTTTAATGTATTGTTTTCTTTCTTTAAAAAGTAGAAAGTACCTTCAGAAAATTACGTCAGTACCTATGTCGTCGGTATGAACCAACGACAATTATAGACATGTCGCATCATGGGTGGCCGAGATGCGAAGCGGTTCCCAAGAAACAAACACGTGCGTTGGTATCTGAGCGTCTGCAAAGACTGTTGGAGTTCGACTGTCGCAACACTCCGTCCCTCTGCTAGGGTTCGCTGCATCCTCTCTACCGACGATCGTGTCCAAGCGGTAGGGCGCGCTTGCGTTTCTAGTGACGTTATTATTAGTTCACGAAACTAATTGTTAGATGGCGCTGTCTGTTGTACCATGGCGCCATCAATCCACGACAGACAGTTGTTTGATAGGTGATTTCCAGTAAAACACAACAGCGTTCAAGATCTGTCCGTTCTATATCAATATTGCACTACAAATTACAATGATGACACTGACAGCGGTTAAACTAGGTTTATATGTGCTGATCGCGTTTAGTTCGATCGTTGTAGCGATTTGCTTTGGTGTAATTCGCCCTAAGTCTAATTCCGGGCTTTAAAATGCCAGGAACCACTACACTATATCCGAAACAAGAACTATCGCTGATTTATATGTTATGCTATTAAAAATATTATTTCCTAAAAAGGGCTATAAAATTAAATAATAATCATGGTGATCAGTTGATTTATCTTAATAGTTTGTATACAAAGTTAATTTTATCGTTACTAAATGCTGCGCAGATTTTAATGACGCAGTTTTATAATCGCATTGTTTGAACAGGAAGATAAATAACAGTAAAACTGTGTATTATCATTTTATGGCAAGACCTATTTTATTCTTCACACGGAAGTCGTTCCAATTTACGACCTAATCGGTACACAGGCGTCGTAAAAGATGATTAAAAGGGTTATTTTAATAGGAAGTAGCATCCTCGTGTACTAACACATTATTTAGTTATGTCTTATGTAGTTTATTCATCATCATCATCATCATTTCAGCCGAAAGACTTCCACTGCTGGACATTGGCCTCCTCCAACGCCACATTGACATAAGGGGGGTTTTGCCATAATCGCCACGCTTGGCAGGCGGGTTAGCGATCGCAGTACGGGTGTAACGACACCCACGGGAAGATATGGGATGGTGCTATTCTTTACGTCCGACACCATACAGACCAAGTGTAGTTTATTATTTAGTCGATAATGCAATTGTTTATTACTATGTAAATTTTATGCAAACTACAAATATATCTAATCTAACAATACAAAAAAATACATTAAGTTATATATACACAACGACGAAAATAGGACACTTAAGCGTCAAAGTACTCCAACGCATCACTGTCATCCGGGAACTTGTCCAACGCTAATTCTTTGGACAAGAAGGAGTCCCACAGACAAAGTCGACACTTCAAATAACCAGAGAGCTGGTCTCTGAGACTTATTTGAAGTGGCGACTTTGTTTACTTTAAGAGTAGAATACCTATATCTACTCCAACGCATCACTGTCATCCGGGAACATGTCCAACGCTAATTCTTAGGCCAAAGAAAGAGTCCTACAGACAAAGTCGACACTTCAAATAACCAGAGAGCTGGTTTCTGAGACTTATTTGAAGTGGCGACTTTGTACCTATATCAAACGGATGTTTTACTGCAAGGACTATTTTTGCTTGCTAAAAATGTGTCAGTTACATAGTCTCAACCTTAGTTAAGTTTCAATTTTATGGGAGTTTTTGCCAAAAGTGGTAAAGTAATAACATAGTCCACTATTCTTATACGTGCGATAGTTAATAGGCACATCATTGCAATTAATAAACATGTGTCAAAAGTCATGGATTTTGAAACGCCTAATCGACCCCATAAGAGACAAATCAGCAAAAACGTACGACACTATCGTAAAAGACGATAAAAAAGGGTTATCATATTAATTTTATAAAAGGCCAAACCGTCCTCTAGTATCAAAATAAACATACTGTTGAGGGTGTTAATTATTTTGCCCTAAATGTGATTACGAGACCTTTTAAGATCATTGGCTCTTGATGGGTTCAATGTTAAATTAAGATCCACAAACATCCATAATACAAGGTGTTGTTTTGCATCCTCGTCAAAATTCATGAGGTTGTCACAAAAAATCATAAATAATAACATCTTTAGTCTGGTTTAGGAAATAAGAAATTATCGAATAAACATTTGAGATTGTTTGTCGCGTGAAGGCGCGGTTATAGGGCGAGGATCACACGGGCCTCGTTTAAAACACGGGTGGTTCTTACATATCCGTAAATAAGAAAAAAATATACCTACCCATTTTATTATTGACTCGGGGCGAGAATCACTAGCATAGTTTACCTCCTTGAATTTGACGATAATGCAAAACAACAGCTTGAAATGTGTTAAGTAGTCCTAACTTACTTTCAAGATGGTTATTATTCTGTCCATCGATTTCAAATTAAGAATGCGCCATTTTGCTTTAGAACGTAATATATTGAAGACCATTTTCATGCATGAGTTGCAATTTAAAACCACTAAATACTTTTTAAATTTTTTAAATAATTTCTGTCGTACGGTACTTTCTGTAAGTATCATAAGTTATTATTACTGTGTGTTGAAAACTGAAAACTAAAACCGATATGCTTCAGACGCGACACAACACATTATTGTGTTCTAGCTTTATTGTGTGTTAGTTTACGTTCCTCCGTTTAGCAAGGGTGGCGACATCTATAACGCCACTTACGAACTACGCAGAAGTCACATAATGCATAGCGTAAACAGAGTTATCCAAGCAATTAACATTATTTCCTAACCATAACTTAACATCACGCCCGTAGTCCCCCGAAGCTTTAAAGTATTTATTTATTTAACACTTCAAGTACAATGTACAGTGGCGGACTTAATGCCATAGGCATTTTCTACCAGTCACCTTTTGGGTGATGCAGAGACAAACATTGGTAGGTGTCTATCTGCAAAAAACAATAATTTAATAAGTCATAGTCTTCTGTATGGTGTCGGACGCAAAGAATAGCACCATCCCATATCTTCCCGTGGGTGTCGTAAGAGGCGACTAAGGGACTTGCCAGGGAATGGGCAGCAGCGTTCTCTGTGCTTTTGTAACAACGGTACTGCGATTGCCAACCCGCCTGTCGCGTGACGATTATGGCAAAGCCCCCCAAAATGTCAATTTGGCGACACTTGGGGGAGGCCTGTGTCCAGCAGTGGACGTGTTTTGGGCTGAAATGATGATGATGATGATGATGAAGACATATTAAGGATATATAAAATACTATAAATACATAATACAATACAAGAAAATGGCCGCAAAATAATCGTAGACGTCATTTGCAATAACGCTTTCAGGATTTTGATGGGGTTGGTAGTGGCATCAGCCCCCGTATTCACAAACGCTCGGTTTCGATTTCGATTCGGCAAGTCGTATGTCTATCTCGCTCGCTTTCGTAATGCCAAAACGTACGTAAGTCGTATGTCTATCTTAGACATACGACTTATCGAATCGAAATCGAAACCTAGTGTTTGTGAATACGGGGGCAGGTGTGTTTGCAGATCATGTGTGGATGGCTAGCAAGCGATACATCGCAAAAGAATAGAGTCTCCAATGCGCCGCATACGGGGAGACCCAATAGTTTCCTGCAGCTCATCGTTGGGAGAATAGACATGGACTGCTCCTTCATGGAGCATTGGACAAAGCTCCAAGTACGTGTAGTGCGGTTCTAATCCTAATTATTGAGGATCTATTTGGTGTTATAATTATTTAGGTGGTGTTATTGTTGTGTTTTTTGTTTGTTAGTAAATTACTTTAAAAAAGTGTATGGTTTTAATAAAATTTATCTAAACTATTATTTTTAATAGGAAAAGTTTGATTGTCTGTTTGTTACGATTTAACTCAAAAACTACTGGGCCGATTTTTGAAATTCATTCGCCATTAGAAAGCTATATCTTTACCGAGAACCATAAGCTGTATAATATCACAATTTTCGTGGACGAAGTCGCAGGCGAAGTGCTTGTCTGAAATAAATGAAAATTTAAATGAAATGAATTTTCGGGTTCAAATTATTTTAAGAAAACATGTACACTTCAGATATAGCAATCGTCTTATTGTCTACTCGTAAACATTACTACGCCTTGATCTCATAAATATTACAATGTAGGTAAATCTGGGACATGTTTTTGTGTACAACTCAAGTTCAGTTCAATGTACTAATTCTTTTATGACATAAACACGATGTATTTCAATGCCCCGTCCTTTCCATTGTGTTTAAAGTAAATAAAACTATGTTTATGTCAGTTTATTGTACTTCCAAGTGTGTATGTTTTTGAAGATAAGGTTGGGATCAAAATAATATTGTGATTTATCGAGATTTTTGTTTTGGTAGGTACGTGAAGTTTTATTGCTTAAATTCATTAATAACTATTTGAGATTTAATTAAATGTGTTGACTTGAAGATTTAGGTACTTAACCGTTAATCAGTTTTATACTTACCTACTTTTATTTTCAGACCTACGTACGCAAAGATAAACCAGATTTGTGTATTATAAATAAATAATGGTATTTTGTTTAGAGAATAAGGAACATATTCCTTATTTCTGACTCGTTAGTCTAGTAGTCACAAGTGCCACTGCTGATTAGGATGTCCCGTGTTTGATTCCCGGGTAAGGCAAAGTACTTTTGGGTTTTTGAATCAAGAATTGGTCAGTAGCAGCCACAGAGTTTGGATTTGTGCACTTTTGATGGCAATAGGTTGCCCCCTATAACATGGGACTTAAACAGTTCTGGCGAAATGTGGGTATACTATTAGGTAGGAACATGTCTGCCTAACCCTTCGGGGATAACAGGCGTGATGTTATGTATGTATTCCTTATTTCCTTAGAAATATCCGATTTATTAGAAAATATACGAACGCAAGAAGTTTTATTTAGAAATAAACAATGTTTTGATTCGTATTTTTACTACTAGGAAATACATTTGCATAGGTATTGTGTATATTTCCAAGAATTTACTTCTTATTAATTTAAAAATATGTGCACAACAGGAACAAACGTTTTATTTAGTTTTGCTATAATTCTATCACGCTACACCCACCATCGTCATCATCATCTGCCAAACCTTTTAACAGCTTTGTTGGGGATGGCTTTCGGTCTAACCGGATGCAGCTGAATACCAGTATTTTGCATGGAGCGATTGCCTATCTGACCTCCACAACACAGTTACTATTGCGTAATATGAGACCCCTTGGTAAGACAAAATACACCCAAAATTTAAATATAGGTAATAAATTATAGGTAGACTTTTAATAAAGTCGAAGTGATGTTTAGTAAGCACTATTAGGGGTAGGAGGAACAGGGTGTAAAGTTCCTCGATACTCCTTAGAAAAGGGAGGATTTTCCGACCAGACAGGTGTTGTGTCTGGTAGGCAGCTGCCCGTCAGTTGTTGTCGGGTTTGCTCTACATATTCTTACGTCGATGTAAACTTTGATTGCGAGATGTAGGAAATTGATGTTAGTTCTTCCGTCGTGTCATAGATGGCGCTGTAGTACTTTTTGTAGTCACCAGTTTAGGGGTAATGAGGAACAAGGTGTAAAGTTCTTCTCCCCCCCGTAGTAAAGAGAGGATCCTCAGACCAGACAGGTGTTATGTCTGGTGGGCAACTGCCTGCGGGTCTAAGGGGATGCAGTGCAGTTCTTTTCTATAATAGATTAGAGTACCGCCCTTGTGGCAGCGTGACCGATCGTTGCGAACTATGCGATAGTTGGCAATTCTCGGATCGCGGTGACTGGGCTTGAGGTAGGTCTCCTGTACGAGGGAGTCCCTGTCCGCCCAGAACATGGCTCTACTGCGGAGGCCACAGAGAGTCATGGCGGTCAGGGTCATATGCGGATACCACACTGTGTCCACGGAAGCGGCATGCGCCCTTGCGGGCACACCCCCGTGGGATTTGGAGGCCCAAGTGCTCGCCGAAGTCTACCGGCGAGGCGCAAATATGCAGGCGGAGAGTGGCAGACGTCCGCCGCCTGAGCTGGTCACGAGGTGGCGCAGAGAGGCTCAATCCCAAACCCTGAGGCTGTGGAAGGTGAGGCTGGAGACGCCGAGCGCAGGACACTGGACCGTGGGGGCTATCCAGCCGATCCTGGAACAGTGGGTACGGAGGCGACACGGGACGTTGACCTTCCGTATAGTGCAGGTATTGTCAGGGCATGGCTGCTTTGGCAAATACCTGCACAAAGTGGCTAGACGGGAGGCGACTCCCGTGTGTCACCAGTGTGGCTGCAGCGAGGACACGGCCCTTCACACCCTCGAGCATTGTCCTGCTTGGGTGCTGCAGCGCCGTGCTCTCGCAGCAGCAATCGGGGCAGACCTCTCCTTGCCGGCTGTGGCCAAGGCCATGGTCGACAGCGGGGGGGCTTGGGAAGCAGTGGCATCCTTCTGCGAGGACGTCATCTCGCAGAAGGAAGCGGCGGAGCGCGTCAGGGAGGAGGACGCCCTCGCTGACGCGATTCGTCGCAGGAGGACAGGGCGGCGGAGGAGGCGCCATGGCGACTTGATGCCGCCCTAGGAGGTGCCAGCGAGCGATAGATCGGGGAGTCTATCGCTGTCGCATTGCACGGCCCTCGCGAGCGGTGGCGATGTCTCAGGTGAGCCCGGACATCGTCAAAGGAGTTGGTGCCCGGAAGCGGGCTGCGCTGGGTGGGTCGCGAACGTCATGCGTAGCAGTTCTCGTGGCCCATCCACCAAGGCGACAGTAGGCTCACGGTGGTGTTTTTTAGTGGGTGCAAGCCCCACATAGCCAAACCGTCTCCCCGGACGGGGCGGTATGCGTTAGGCATTTTTCACCACTTAATAAAAAAAAAAAAAAAAAAAAAAAAGGTCTCCTGTACGAGGAGGATATCAATTTGATGGTCGCGGAGGAAGGTGGCGATCTCATCACGCTGGCCTCTAATGCCATTGGCATTAAAGTACCCTAATTTTAGGGATCGGGGTTTGGTGCACGTTAATCTCGTATTATCCATTGGAGTTTTAGGGGTCACCAGTTTAGAGTAAGAGGAACAGGGTGTAAAGTTCTTCATCCCCTATAGAAAAGGGAGGATCCTCCGGCCAGACAGGTGTTATATCTGGCGGGCAACTGCCCGACAGTTGTAGTCGGGTTTTTCTATATACTCTTAAGTCGATGTAAACTTTGCATGTGAGATGTAGGAAATTGATGTAAGTTCTTCCGTCGTGTCATAGATGGCGCTGTAGTTCTTTTTGTAGTAAGTGGCGCTGTAGTTGCTTTTTGTTGGTCGCTACATCACTCGCCCCCGGAGACCGGAGGTCGATAGTTGAATGAATCAGTTTGTAGTATTATGCCGTGCCAGTTGGAAACTCGTTGCCGCATTGTTCACGGTGAGTCGGAACAGTCTGCGGTGGTGAGGCGAACCCCAGTGAGTCAAGGCCGGCGCTGCGTTTGCTTCAGTGCGTTGGACGTGGTGCAGCGCCGCGATGTGGCAGACAGCTAGAGAGGTGTCGACCGGGAGGTAGAAGCTCTCGACCGGCCGAAAGTGCAGTGTGCTGTGCCATGGTCGCTTGAAGAGAGGCTGAGGGTGCTGGCCAGGAATGCGCTTCCGCTGCATGCTGGTGGTCAGGAATACTCGTTTGAAGCTGGCTGGCTGTGACTCGCTGCTCGAAAGCTTGAGGGAAGTTTTTGTTGGTGATGAGGACGTCACGTTGCTCGAAGGCTGCGCTGACTTCCATTTCGGGGTCACCAGTTTAGGGGTATGAGGAACAAGGTGGAAAGTTCTTCATCCCCCATAGAAAAGGGAGGATCCTCCGGCCAGACAGGTGCTAGGTCTGGCGGGCAACTGCCCGACAGTTGTAGTCGGGTTTGTCTATTCACTCTTAAGTCGATGTAAATTTTGCATGTGAGATGTAGGAAATTGATGTTAGTTCTTCCGTCGTGTCATAGATGGCGCTGTAGTACTTTTTGTAGTAAGTTGCTTTTTGTTGGTCGCTACAGAGTTAGTCGAGATTAAGGTTGCGGAGGAGGTCGCCTAACTTGAGTAGGAACTTGAGAATAATTTTTAGTTTATCACCAACAGTGTTAGCCACCCTGAGATCAGCCGCCATGCGGTCTGCTTCGGGGGTGACTAACTCTGCTAACGTTTCTAAAATTACGTTGTGAGAGGGGTCCACGGCCGCGGGGCCGGGTAGCGTGGGTCGAGCGGGCGCCGGTGTGTGTGGGGACAGGGGCATCTAATAGCCCGGGGATGGGGCTGGACTTGGCTTTGCTGGGTGCCGGGAAGGCTCTCTGGTGGTTCAGCGTGGTCCAGGGAGAGGGCCTCTGAGGGCTGAGTCTCTCCGGCATCTGGGCAGAGGGTAGCCTCACCGATGGGCTTTCTCTTTGCTGACGGGCGCTTGCACGCTTCACCAGGTTAGAGGAGGAGCCTTTGGAGGCTTTCGAGCAGCCGCGGTAGTTGGCTGTGTGGCCCGACTGGCCGCAAAGCACACAGCTTGGTGGCTCCGTGCATAGCGATTTGTCTTTGGGGCGGGGGCAGTCTGCCGTGCCATGGTCGCCTAGACACTTTACGCATCTGTGCGGCGCATGGCAGTTGGCTTGGCTGTGTCCGTACATCGGGCAGCGGTGGCACTGCCCGACTACGCTTGAGCGGTAGGGCTTCTCTATTGTGATGCCTGTCAGGGAGCATACCGACTTCACTTTGAAGATCGGGTGGTGTCCTTCTACTGGGTCACAGATGACCAGTACCATATCGTACTGGTCACCGCCTCTCGCCTTATGAAGGCGGTGGACGGCTGCGACCGGGATGTCCTGGCCTTGGAGGTCATTGAGGATATCCTCCGTGGGGATTTCCTTCGGGATCCGCCTGATCACCACGCGGGTGGGCTTCTCCTCTGGGAGGGAGTAAGTATGGAAGGCTATGTGCCTTTCGATCAGCTGGCGGGTAAGTTCCCTAAAGTCCGTGGTCGTAGGGACCACTACTTTGATTCCCTGCTGTGTGCTTTTTGCGCTTGTATATTGTATGTGGCGCTCATTACACATTTTGGACACGTCTGTCCATTTCCCTTTGTCCTGAATGAACAACGGGGGAGGGGGCTTCAGCTTCTTTGAAGAAGCGGCTGAAGAGTTTGCCTTAGGGCTGGTTGGCCTGCTGGTATGAGCAGCGGTGGACTTTGATGCGGGGACCGGGGAGGTGGGACGGGAGGCCGCGGGAGAGGGGACAGAAGGGAGCGCGACGATATTTTTGGCCATGGCGGCCTGGGAATTTTTACCCTTCTTCCTCTTGCCCTTTCCGACGACTTGATAGTCGTCTTCAGATGATGAGGACGCAGAACACGAGTCTAAAATTGACTCTGAGTCGGAGACTGGCTCAGTTGTGTCCATGTTCTCGGAAACGGGAACAATGGATGCAGGTTCGGACTGATCCTTTGTTTGCGAACCAAAAGGTTTCGAAACAATGGGTCTCGGTTTAGTCGGAATCGCGGCGGCGACGGCTGGCGATAAGCCTTTGTCCATGTTCTCGGAAACGGGAACAATGGACGCATGTGCGGACTGGACCTCTGTTTGCGAAACAATGGGTTTCACAAGAATGGGTCTTGGGGTAGCCTTAATCACGGCGGCGACGGCTGGCGGTAAGCCTCTGTAAGCAGGCGGCGGCGACAAAGGGCTCTCGAGCGCGTCACTGAAGTCAGTGACGGTATCGCTTGTTTGCTGAATTTCAGCAATTTCTGACCAATATTTTTGTAAATATGGGACGGTCGTGAAGACGCGCAAGAAAAAACGCAAAAGGGTTTTTTCTTTCTCGTCTAGGGACGACATTTTGACGGTTAAAAGTTAACGGACATTGAGTGAAGCTCTGCGCCTAAACAGCCTAATAACCTAATTCCCTGAACAATGAGTAGTAGTAGTAGTAATAGTTCCCTGAACAATTAGAAGTAGTAATAGTGACAGTTAAATTAGACTGATTATAACTTATCTATAGAAACAGAAATTTTAAAATCCTGCTTATGCGTATTAAGTTTCATTAAAATCGGTTCTGTCATTTCGAAAAATAAGGACTTGAATATTTGTATGAAATGCCTTATAGCATAAATGCTCTAAACATGGAAAGGTGCGGTATTGCAGCGCGTCACGTTGACGTGACGGGCAAATGCAAATCCCAAATTTATTTTGATTTTCGTTAGATTGAATTTCGCCAAATACACGTGACGCGCCGCGACACCGCACCTTGTCATGTTAATGTTGCGTGACGTGGTAATGTCGACAAGCCCTAACCAAACCGGTTCAGATTGCGAATTTGCTAAATCGATTTATGAGTTGCTTTTGGAAAATTACCGCAAGGCAACTAAGATTAACTGGAAAACAGGAACTAAGTTTAGATTTTAATTTTGAGATGCCTTGTAAAACTAATTTCTTGGAACCTTTTCCGGAATATCATTATGGCAGAGACATCTGAAGGTTACGGCGCAAATGCAACGGAAACTTTAAATACATCTTTTGTTATTGCCAAGGTAAAGGCCGAAATGCATAGCTAATTATAGAAACTAGACACTACTAAATTTAGATAGGATTTCTTAAAGATGGTTGGTATAGTCGAGCTCTCATCAGATTAAATAGTTTTGACAACATACTGCATGGATATTTCGGTACTTGATTTACATTGATAATAAGTCCAGTGTTTGGCCGGTCACTGGCGCCGCGTTGTAGAGTGACGTCGATTTAATAACAAAGCAGAGCCTCCAGTTTCTTTTCTGTCTTCTATCCATTTTCGTATTCAAACTCGTTTCTTTTTAGATATCTCTTTTTCTAACATTTCTGTCTACTCATTCAACAGCACGTGCTCTTGCCACCGCTGGGGTGCCAGCTGTCTTAGAACCCAATGGCTTGGCACGCGTCGATGGTAAGAGACCAGATGGTATGACGATAATACCATGGAAGTTGGGTAGGCCTTTGGTGTGGGATGCGACTTGCGTCGACACACTTGCGCCATCTCATCTTCTTATCACGATGAGCTGCACTGGGGCGGCTGCTGTAGGTGCTGAAAACTGTCAAAACCGTCGGGCACTAGTTGCATTATGCTGAACCTATTTGGGCAGCGCCAAATAGGTTCAGCATAATGCAACTAGTGCCCGTCATCATCATCATCAGCTTGTATTCGTTCACTGCTGGACATAGGCCTCTCCCATGACACGCCACTGAGCACGATTCTCGGCCACTCTCATCCAGCTCTTGCCAGCTGCCTTGCGCAAATCATCGCTCCACCGAGTCTGAGGACGTCCTATGCTACGTTTACCGATCCGTGGTCTCCACTCAAGAACTCATCGCTGCCGTGAGTCACACAGTATTTATTATTTAGTTTTAAGCTTTTTTTTTTGTATGGCTTCTCGCAGTTTAACCTTTTGACAACATACTGCATGGATATTTCGGTACTTGATTTACATTGATAATAAGTCCAGTGTTTGGCCGGTCACTGGCGCCGCGTTGTAGAGTGACGTCGATTTAATAACAAAGCAGAGCCTCCAGTTTCTTTTCTGTCTTCTATCCATTTTCGTATTCAAACTCGTTTCTTTTTAGATATCTCTTTTTCTAACATTTCTGTCTACTCATTCAACAGCACGTGCTCTTGCCACCGCTGGGGTGCCAGCTGTCTTAGAACCCAATGGCTTGGCACGCGTCGATGGTAAGAGACCAGATGGTATGACGATAATACCATGGAAGTTGGGTAGGCCTTTGGTGTGGGATGCGACTTGCGTCGACACACTTGCGCCATCTCATCTTCTTATCACGATGAGCTGCACTGGGGCGGCTGCTGTAGGTGCTGAAAACTGTCAAAACCGTCGGGCACTAGTTGCATTATGCTGAACCTATTTGGGCAGCGCCAAATAGGTTCAGCATAATGCAACTAGTGCCCGTCATCATCATCATCAGCTTGTATTCGTTCACTGCTGGACATAGGCCTCTCCCATGACACGCCACTGAGCACGATTCTCGGCCACTCTCATCCAGCTCTTGCCAGCTGCCTTGCGCAAATCATCGCTCCACCGAGTCTGAGGACGTCCTATGCTACGTTTACCGATCCGTGGTCTCCACTCAAGAACTCATCGCTGCCGTGAGTCACACAGTATTTATTATTTAGTTTTAAGCTTTTTTTTTTGTATGGCTTCTCGCAGTTTAACCTATGAGGTTGTCGTCTGCTTATCCTGACTATCCTGTGGGTGCCTTAAAAGTAAAGCCTCCAGCCAGGGCATAAAAACTTACAAACTAAGCGACTACACGCTAAGGGCACCCCCTGTGGGGTTCGAGCCTCGGCTTAGGGCGTCGCTGGGGGAGCACTGCATGGGGACAGGCTGGATCTGAATGATATCATTATTTAGGGGCTGATTTAAACTACTGGCACAGCATCGCGGGTGGTATCGCCAAGCGGTTGGTCGACTCTTAACGTGACCAGAGGGGCGGGCCTTTTTTTTGATCAAAGAATCAGCATTGTTATCCAACGTGGCAACGCGGCCAGCCTTTTGGGCACTTTTCCTGTTGACGGCGATGTGGACGAATTTTTAGACGCCCTGTAAATTTGATACTTTTACATATTTTATTTTTATTTTATATCTATTTATTGTTTGTTAATTATGTACAGCAGAATGGAAATATTTTTTAGCTAATAATTAAATCGTAGTTTATTCTGCTGATTTCGCGAATTCATTGTTCCCCACTGACTACAGTAACGTGTGCACACTGTGAAGAAATTAGCACGACTACTAACTGCGTGTAAACAGTGTAGTCGGCGCCAGCACTGACGCCTGTACTGACCCGTTTACTTACCCTGTCTAAATCAGCGTTAATTGACAAAACTTGACACATGCTTTCGGAATTTCTCAAGTGTAACATCAACAAAAAAAAAAAAAATTTTTTTGAAAATAAACAAACTTCACCGATCATAAACATTATATTTCAAAAAGATTTATAAATAATAACCACATAAATTAAACTTTATAAAGCTTCCAATGGCATTAATACTTAAAAATAAAAATATTTGGAAAAACATGTTTTTGTATTTACAGTTTTGGTTTACATACATCTTTGATCTCCAAATAAAAATACATTAAATAAAATATAGCGCGTAAAGAAAACTTAGCATACTTACAGAAAAAAATACTATAAAGTAACAATGTGCATTATATTAATAGAAAACATTATGCTAAATATGTACAAAAACTAGAGTCCTTTGCCTTTGTTATCAGAGTCCTTTGTATCAAAATAATGAGTACAAAATAAAATATTATTCTAGACGTTTAAAAATAACTCATTGTAATTTTATCCTATAAACATCTAATAATAACATAGATACCTAATAATTTTGGTAGTAAATGAATATTTTTTGCCATGATCATAATCAATGTCTGTAAACAGCAACGTACCAATTAACCTTAAACAATTTACGAATGACCTTTGCAAATGGCAATTATATAAATAGCTACTACTCAAGATTTTTCAAAATGTATGTACCGTCGGGAATCAACTGTAAAGTTAATTGACTTACGTCATTTTTATAGCCATTTCATACTGGTTTAAAGTCATTAGTAACAATTGTCAAAGAATGACCATTTTCAAAGAATGACAATTGTCAAAGAATGACAATTATTTTATCTGGATTATATAAATTCCTAGTAAAAAAGAAAGAAAAAAAAAAAGTACAATGAAAAAAGTAAAATTACTGTTAGGTACACTATTTTACCGATAATTGAATGGTCACTTATTGTAATGTCTGGTTAATTAAAAAAAACCTGTTTCATAGAAAATAACAATAAGTATCGATACTGTGACTGTGTGAATAAACGAATGACTATCAGATAATTATTACTATTAATAACTAAGATTAAAAAACTTATTATTCACATTCTACAAAAAAAATATTTGCTGTCCCTACCATATTCAATTAGCTCATGTATTTGTTCTTATATAATTACATAACGTTATGGAATCGTACATAAATACTATCCAGTAATATTGATATGAGAATATGTACACTGAATATCAATTTAATTGACCTAACGTGGTTTATGATCTTACATGTATTGTTTCCCTATTGAGCTCTTCTAGACAATTTAAACGAACTAAGCATCTTTTCGTGACAAGATAAACGTAATCATTTGAATATTATTATTAATCTATGGTTTACAAAAGTGTTTATTAAGTGCAATATTAACACCTATACATAAAAACTAGGTACAGTCAGTACCCTACACTACTTGAAACCTCCTGAAGAGGCGTCAGCTTATGCAGGGCACTGATTGTACAGTAAGTGCATTGACGAAATATGTTTATTTTCTGACCTGAAAATTTTTATAAAACTTAAATGACATTTAAAGTCTTGAATGGCCATTTCAACTCTACAGTTAAACAGATCTCATTGGCCACTG
Source organism: Cerastis rubricosa (assembly GCA_949152445.1). Classification (NCBI taxonomy): domain Eukaryota; kingdom Metazoa; phylum Arthropoda; class Insecta; order Lepidoptera; family Noctuidae; genus Cerastis; species Cerastis rubricosa. The sequence goes on from OX424532.1 coordinate 17,832,029, forward strand.
CAAGAAATTGAGAAACTTTTCGCAACTACTAACTGGCCGTAAATTTAATCTTATGCCCCGTTAACGACCTTAAGCTGGCCATAGACGATGAAGTTTTGCATGTGCATGTGCAGTTTTGCATGCATGAACGTGTGTAGGAGAAAATTGTACAGTTATCCTTGCTTGTACATGCCGAGCGTGTATGGCAGGCCACAAACATAGTTCTCAGTGGTTTTCTATTTCTTATAACAAGAAATAAACCCGCTAAAGCAACCATATCGTCATGCTTGCAAAAGAGAAAACCGATGTTCTTGAAGTTAGGTATACGTTCTCTATGAGAGTCAGTTTTGCATGTACATTGCAATACAAACGGTTATGCATAACCCATCGTCTAAGGCCGGCTTTATGTGATGCGACTTGCGACGCAACTTGCATTAAGCGACACGCGTGTTGGTCACTTGTTTCCTTCTGATGAGTGACGTCACGTCCTGGTGAGTCGTAGTATGCTCTAAGCAGTTTCTTTTATTTTTCTTCTGCAATAACGTTGCAACACGCGCGTCTCTTGAGACTATACTTTTAACAATGATATAGACTAAGGCTGTGCTTTTTCTGAGTAAAAACTGCGTATTTATTAGACTGACACAGTTGCAATAATTTTACATTTACTGTAGCTTTGATTTAAACCTTGTTTATACGAAAATAAAGCTCACTTTGCAGCAAAATTAGAGGTAAAGTAATAATGAAAATACATTAATTCTATTAAAACAACGATACAGCACAGGCTCACAACAAATAAAATGTTATAATCAAAATATTTAAAAAAGACAAGACACAAGATACTGTTCCGTCTTTTGTTAACAAAACTGATGACATTCCTGCGTGTGTTCTTTCTTTAAAGTTTATTAGTTAAGTAAAAAAAATCTTACAACAGAATCCAATTTCACAAAATATATTAGGTTTTTGTTTTTCATATTGCATACATTTTTTGACAAACTAAATTAATAGTAGAACATTTTTTAAATCAGAACCCTAAAATAATTATCAAGTAACGCGGGCAACTTAAATCATTAATTTGCAAGTCTTAGTAAGACTTGCAAATTAATGATTTAACTTGCCCGCGAACTTCATGCGCGTGAAATTATTACTTATACAAAATATATTACTTCACTATTTTAATCTGATTAGTTCAATCAATTGCATAGGTTTTTTTTGCACGGAATATAATGAAGATTAGGGCATATCAAAAAGAGGGCTACTTGTATTTTATAAAAAAGACCCTCTTTTTATAAAGTAGCCCGATTTACTCCTTATAAACATCAGCTATCTGCCAGTAAAAAAAACAGCTGTTCTAGATATTAGCCGGGACAATCAGACAGGCAGACTGACAGCGAGACAACAAATAAAAATGTCGTTTGTTATAAGTACCGCACATACTTTCATATGTAGTCCGTAAATAGCTGTTATTTTGAAATAACAAACAGACACTTCAATTTTATTTATTGGTTTACATGTAATATAATATTTACATGTTAATTTTTATATTAATTTTCCGGACAACTCAACATTATTTATTTATGATTTATGTAATATTATATTTACATATTCATGTTTACATCAATTTTCCGGACACCTCTACACTATTTATATTCAAATGACTTTTTTTTTTCACTAGGAAATACTCGTAGGTTATTTATTTTGTCCTTATTTGCATTCTTAATCAGGATTATCTTTTTGGGATAATATCTTTTCGTTTTGCAGTCCAAGGCGCCTTCACGTACCTGTAACAAGAAAATAATGTTTTAACATAGGTATTGTTAGAGGTGGAAATGGAGTGGCATCACAAATGGGTAGGAGTTTTATCCTACGCAGGAATTAATAAACATTAATTAAAAGTCATCGCCTTAAAAAGGGTCAAGACAGGTTAAAAATTAGTTAAACGGATTAACCCTTATCATTCTTGGGGTGTCAATTTAATTCCAGTTAGATTTAATAAGTTCGAGCAGCTTTTACCATTAGACCCCTGCTCCATCGCTCCCTTTACCTTGGGCTTAGGTGCAGTAATTAGCCAAACATATTTGAGAAACTTGTTTAAAACTGGCTTAAAGAGTTACATATAGTTATTAAAAAAATTGGTTGTTTGTAAATTCGGTTTACGGACGATAGTTTAACGTGACAACGTCATATCAAAACATTGATGAAATGATTGCACACTTTTATGAATAGCAAGCCGAACGTTCAAGCCGAACGTTCAAGCCGATCGTGCTTTTCGCTCGCTCGTGCAGCGCTCTCGCTCCGATCGTAACGTTACAATGAGCAATGAGTCATCCTTTTTCGTGCGTGCAGGCAGCGTTCATCGATTGACACAAAAAAAGAGTGACTGCCTTGTTGATCTAGCTAGAAGTAACAAGCGCTGAAGTCTTGGGCATTGATACCTGGGCCAATTGTTGGGTTAATCCATCAAAAATATATCAGCTAAAATAGCTCAATATGAATGAATAATCACGATTTCTGCCCAACCGGGCAATAAACGGATGCCAATAAACTTGCCCACTATTACATGCTACTTAAACTATAGGCTCTGCCTAACCTCCCGGTGAAAACAAGCTGGATGTTACGTTAATTATGAAGTGTCTAAACGGTTAACGATCAATAACCGAAGCCAAAAAAACATTATTTCAAGGACGGAAGACATCGCATCGGAATCCGTACGGTGTTAACCTGTTCGGAAATAATTATGACTTCCACCAATACTTCCCGTATCCCTATAAAAAAAGGCCGGTTTATTGCTGATTTTTAATTGAGTTATTAATGAACTGTAGGAAAGCCATAGGTTTTTACATGCGGAATTAAATTCAATACTTTAAACATAATTATTTATGTAGGAAACTATATGCCATGGTCTGATTATTAGCACGTACAAGGTTAAATGTTTTGTAATATTTACTTCAATATGTTTTCTAATAAGTATTTGCTAAACTTAGATATTTTTAATTGAAATATTGAGTTCGAATCACACGCAACGTTCGATCATTTCCGTCATTTGACAGTTTTTTGGCAACATGAACAATTTAAACGTGATACTGTTTTCCAAACATTATCACACAATTACCACATTAAAGCATTTTTTGATTGTTCTTGAAAATATCATCTTCATCATCAGCCTATGATTTTCCCACTGCTGGGACACAGGCCTCTTCTCAATGAGAGAGTGGGCTGTAATCCACCACGCGGGCCCAGTGCGGTTTGGTAGATATCACATGTCTTCGAATTTTTAGTTCTAGAACATGTTTCCTCACGATGTTTTCCTTCACCGTTTTTGAGGGCAGCAGTGATGAAATAAATTACACAAAGTAATGCGCCTGGGTTTGAACCCACGGCTTACTGCTCGTAAGTCGGGGCTGCCACTACTGGGCCACAGCTGCTCTTGAAAATATGCTTCACAACAATACTGGGTGCTGTGTCAACCAGAGGAAGGAAAATTTGATGTAAAATATATATAGGTAGGTTCTTGGGCTAGTTTATGGCTCTACTCTTGTCTATTGTGTGCTAAGGTTCAATTTATTGTAACCTCGTGGTGTTGCAATTAATAAAATTAAAAAAATTTAGATCATTATGATTTTCCTGCACTTGTCCAATTCTACTTGGGTTTGGCAAAACAAGTTTTCATTTTTAATTCTCCCCTGTCAGACGTAAAAGACTTGATGGCACCATTAAGTCTTTCCTCTTTCGTACCATTTCTCACACAAGCCAGCTATCTTTTCTATAGCCTTCCTCTCCCTCTCCATCTATCAACATGGTCATATCCATCACTCTTTAGGTCATATGTGATTCATCCTTCCTCATTACATGTCCATGCTTTATCACATTCCTTACTTTATCCTTTCTAAATTTCGTTTTAATTTCGATACATTTCGTTTTAGATACAGGCTGTTTATTTTATTAACGTTCGTCTAGACGTACATCTAGTTATCTAAAGAACAGGTAAATACATAAATTAAGTTGTATGTAAAGTCATGTCATAACAATTTTAACTACCTACTTAGTTGATCTTCAAAATTTAAATTATCGAAGTGGCCTTGATCTTGTTTTGTTGGAATTAAAAAGCGCGTTTCTTCGATAAGGTTTTTTTTCTGAAATGTTTGGTTCAAAGCAATAGCGAGTACTCTCAACATAAGAAGCCAACATAATGGGTGTAAAAAGATCCTTCCTTAAATCGAAACGTCCTTGTTCTCTCAAAAAAATGACTGTTATTTTGTATAAATTAATAATCAGGACACCCAACAACCTTCTGTTCGTCATAGAATCGATGGGTCATAAGTACCTGCACGCGTAGCATGACCACCGTGGAAACGAGTTTTGTCTACGGAAGAATCGATAATGACAGATAGACAATGACAATGTGTCAGTCTGTCGAATCTTCCGTCCATATACCCCGTTTCTACGGCGATCATGCTACGCGTGCTGAGGTTCTTTATACAAGGTGTTGTTTTGCAACCTCGTCAAATTCTAGGAGGTAACTATGCTAATGATTCTCGACCCGAATCAATAATAAAATGAGTAGGTAATTTTCTTTTTTTTATTTATTTACTGAAATCGGTAACTGTGAACCACCCGTGTTTTAAACAGGGGCCGTCTGATCCCCGCCTTATAACGTCGGTTACACACAAACAAAAAATCTCATACGTTTTTTCGATCATTTTATAAGCCCTAAACCACGTTAAGGGGGTTATTCTGAAATATTGACAAATTTAAACAACAAAAAAACGCAGTGTTTTTTAATAATTTACTAGGTACCGTAATTTATATTGATTATTTATGTCTTTTGTGACAACATCCTGAATTTTGACGAGGATGCAAAACAACACCTTGTATATACATTTTTTAATAGGGCTCTATTATATTGAATACTAGCTGCTGTCTGCGACTTAGTTTGCCTGGAAATTATCCACCCTTATCATCTAGGGGTTTAAAAAATAGCCTACGACCTACACTAGCCTACTCTCAGACCTACCAATTATATAAAAATGAAAAAAATTTTTTGCAAAAAAAAACCGACTTCAAAAAACCCTAAACGCACTAAAAAGTTAAAAAAAATACTATAACTTACATATATTAATAAACCTAACCTAACCGACGATTAACCTATAATAAAATTTAATAATTCTTTGGAGTCGGTGCCAAGCAATATAATTTGAATTAATTAATGAATTAATATTTAGTAGCTGTAATATGTTTTTTTCTGGCCTTACTCTGTTTATAGTCATTTAGGTATCGTATATTACGATACCTAAATGACTATAATGTGTAAGTATGTGGTACACCTGGAAAATGCATACCGTTACAATTCCAACAAGCCCAAACACAGCTACTATACATTGTCTTATTATGGAGTTACGGTGCCTGTCTCTTGGCTTCATCATCAGATCTGATGGTAGAATGGTTCTTATTGAACGCAAATGCTTCACTTGTTGTAGAAAATACTAAAATCGCTGTACGTTTTCCTATAAAATTTGAAGAGTTCCCTCGATTTCACCAAGATTCAATCATCAGATCTCGACTTGGTGACTATGGGACCAAATGGAAAGCATAGGCTTTGGAATAAAAAAATAATTTTCCAAATCGGTTCGTAAATGACTGAGTTACGCGCGAACAAAAAAGGCAATGCAGAGTAAACGAAAAGTTCGAATATTTAGATTTTTGTTGATTTTTTGAAAACCGCTTGTCTGATTTCGATAAAATTTTCATGGGATCATTTGTAAAGTATACGCTTTCCAACAAAAATAGAATTTTTCAAATCAGTTGGCAAGCGACAGAGTTAAGCGCGAACAAACATAAAAAAAAAAATACAAACATCCGAATTGAGAACCTCCTCCTTTTTTAGAAGTCGGTTAATAAATATCGGTCAAGCCGTTTCGGAGGAGTTCGATAACGAACACTGTGACACGAGAGTTTTATATATTGGAAGATATGATTATATGTTATGTAACTAGGGTCTAGTTTTCAACCCTATTTTTAAACGAATGTAGCTGTTATTATTAATGTCATACAACTGACACTCTAAATCAATAAATGTCTAAGCTAAGAGATCATAAAAACTAAGATAGCCAAATTTATACGTTTTGCTAATCTAAAAAAATAATTAGATGTTATAAATTCAACAAAGTTATCAAATAAGTCAATGATTTATAAGCAGTCGAGTGTGCCACGTTTGTTTCAAAAACGCGACCAAGATGTTTGTAAAGCCTTTTTTTATTTATTTATTCAAGAGGTACGACAAACAGATACAATATAAAAATTTCGTTTAATATATTTAATTTACTTTTAGAGTCAAATGATTGAAGCTGTAGACAAAGATAATTTATTAAAATAATATATGATAAGAGATTCGTAAACAAGCAATGACGTGGTTAGTTAGAAACTTTGTTTACAAAAAAGCAGCTAGCCTCATTATAACCGTTTTAATAAGAACGACATTTGAAAAGAGACAGTCTCTCGGGGATAACCCTGTCAGGGATAACCCAGTCAGGGTTATCCACAAGTCCGTTCTCTTTTAACTTTTTTAAAAACTTTTTTGGTCAAGTTTAGAATTGAGTACCAAAGTGTTCCCAGAACTCATATTGTTCTGGATGGGTAAGGTAATGTTGAATGGAGTAATTAGATATCTGTTGCCGTAACTTTTTGGTACATTTAAAAAAACCGGCCAAGTGCGAGTCTTACTCGCACACAGGGTTCCATAGCCCTAAACAATATAATAACAATATTTTGAACTGTCATTCATTAGTTAGTAAACTTCCACTCAACCGCAAAACTAAATTTGTTTTTCATAGTATGTTTATGAAAAACAAAGTTACTGCTGCAGTTTGATGAAAAAGTCCCATATCTCAAAAACCAAAAAATCACATCTTATTGAAACCAATTTTCGTTGATAGTTTTTTTTTAATTGTACAATTCAAAATATTTTCAGAATTTTCCTCCTCTTACTTTAGAAATTAGAGGGGGGGGGGGGACCCACATTTTACCACTTTGGAAGTGGCTCTAGCGCAAACTATTCAGTTTAGAAAAAAATAATATTAGAAACCTCAATATCATTTTTGAAGACCTATCCACAGATACCCACACGTACGAGTTTGATGAAAAAAATATTTTTGGTTTTCAGTTCTAAGTATGGGGAACCCCAAAATGTATTGTTTTTTTTTCTATTTTTATGTTAAAATCTTAATGCTGTTCACTTAATACATCTACTTACCAAGTTTCAACAGTATAGTTCTTATAGTTTAGGAAAAAAGTGGCTGTGACATACGGACGGACGGACAGACAGACAGACAGACATGACGAATCTATAAGGGTTCCGTTTTTTGCCATTCGGCTACGGAACCCTAAAAATATGCTGGTGTCCAACAATACCAGAACCCTTTAACTGTTTAACCTGCTGGGTTATGCCCATTTTTCCCCAACTGGAAAACGAACCTAAGTCCTCAGTGTTTGCGACAACCAGACCATCAAACAACAACGAAATACCTGTTTGCTTATCTCTAAACTTTACCTCACCTATTCTAAAAACAATATGAACTAGACACAAAAACGCACGAAGCATGAAAAGCAATCGAATAAACGGAATCAAACAAATCCGACTAAACAAAAAAACATCGTGAAACAAACATGGAAAGTGTGTGTTTCGTCACGCGATGCGTTTGCGCCGCTACCGAGACCAGTCGGCGTGCGCGCAGCTATGCAATGCAATGTATGTCGGCACTCAGTATTTTATAGGCATTAATGCTCATAATTCGTAATTGTTTTAGTACGTGGTGCTGCTATTTAATGGGTGAAATAAGGAAAACTACTGTTGAAGTTATGAAATTGTGCTTAGAAATGGGTCTGCAAGTAAATGTAGCAGCTAAAAACACTTTACTATTTGAAAGAGTTGTATAATGGTGGCGAATGTATGTATCTATAATATAAAAAAGGGTGTTCATATCCTCTAGTTATACCTCCCTACGTACTAGACCCATTGCCACCAACCTTACATAAATCCAGAGTCAGAGCTGCTATTGACAAATTTTTGAAGGAAAACCCAAATTGAATTTCGTCCGAAATGGAAATCAAACCTAAGCCCTCAGTGTTTGCGCCCAATAGACCAACGAGTAATAACAAAATACCTGATTGCTTATCCATAAACTTTACCTCACCTATTCTAAAAACAATATGAACTAGACACAAAAACGCACGAAGCATGAAAAGCAATCGAATAAACGGAATCAAACAAATCCGACTAAACAAAAAAACATCGTGAAACAAACATGGAAAGTGTGTGTTTCGTCACGCGATGCGTTTGCGCCGCTACCGAGACCGGTCGGCGCGCGCGCAGCTATGCAATGCAATGTATGTCGGCACTCAGTATTTTATAGGCATTAATGCTCATAATTCGTAATTGTTTTAGTACGTGGTGCTGCTATTTGATGGCTGAAATAAGGAAAACTACTGTTGAAGTTATGAAATTGTGCTTAGAAATGGGTCTGCAAGTAAATGTAGCAGCTAAAAACACTTTACTATTTGAAAGAGTTGTATAATGGTGGCGAATGTATGTATCTATAGGGGTATGAAGAACATGGTGTAAATTTCTTCATCCCCCATAGAAAACGGAGGATCCGCCGACCAGACGGGTGCTATGTCTGGTGAGCTACTGGCCGACAGTGGTTATCGGGTTTTGCTATATCGTCTTAACTCGCGGAAAACTTTAATATAGCCATTTATGAACTGTATTGGTTCTTTATTTGAGGCATAGATGGCGCTGCAGTGTTTTTTTGTAGAATGTTGCTGTATTGCTTTTTGTAGTGCGGCTACAAATGGATAGACCTAAAGTTTTATCTATTCAAATAGTCTTGAAGCAGTAGGTCATATTTTAATCGATCGTATAGGTTCAGTAAAATTGTTAAAAGTGACAAGAGACCTTGATTTAACTCTGATTAAAACACAGTCCATCTAGTTTTGTAAAAAAATGTTATTTCTACAATCTGCATCATATAGAAACCAGCAAATTCGAGAAAACTCTGTTTTTAAGAGGAACCTAACCACACCAAAGTCCACATTAAAAGAAATATAATAAATGTTTGAAAATGAAGATCTAATTCCAATTTTAAATGAACAAGGACAAAGATAAGCCGTGTACCTGTAATCAATACCTATTAATACAAGTTTCTCTCAATTAACCTGAACAAACGATTAGCGTTCAACATGCATACATGCTTCATTAATGCTGAAATGGTATTTTATTGAAATAATTTGGTACTTCTTGATATGTTCGTGACGACCATTGAAGTTTGTATTGAGATTTAATGTTAAGCAGTGATTAAAAATACTTTAATTATTCTTCTGAAATAATCCCATTTTAATCGCTAATAGGATTAATCATCATCTTCCTTCTATATTACTTGGGGTCAATTTGGCATAAGTAATATATTATCAGATGATTTAATTGAACGTGTTATTATTAAAGCATCACGCCTGTAATTTCCGAGGCAGAGGTATACTTCATAGTACCTACGTCCTTCACCAAAATTATTATTTGTTCTGTATGGTGTCGGACGTAAAGAATAGCACCATCCCATATCTTCCCGTGGGTGTCGTAAGAGACGACTAAGGGATTTGCCAGAGAATGGGCAGCAGCGTTCAATGTGCCTTTGTAACAACCGTACTGCGATCGCCAACCCGCCTGCCAAGCGTGGCGATTATGGCAAAACCACCCTTATGTCAATGTGGCGTTGGCCTATGTCCAGCAGTGGACGTCTTTCGGCTGAAATGATGATGACACCAAAATTTTACCAATTATGTTTAAGTCCTATGTAATAGGGGGCAAGCCATCAACCGAACACAAATCTAGACTCCGAAGCCGCTACTGAGTAATTCCTGCTCGTAGTGCACTTGAAAATGCTAAGTTATTCAGTACAGTTCACGTTCCTGTTAGCTTCCATTAATTTCCTTTGGAGATTAAAAGCTAAAGCACGAATTCTAGATCAGAAAGTGTTTCTTGGCACATTTACTTTTCAAACATATTATTTGTAATTTATGCCTTGCTGCTCCCTGATCATAATGATCTGGATCTTTTCAAAGTTCGAGTGAATGGGTTTCTTCTCAGCAAGCGTACTCCTCCCTAGACCGCATCATCGCTTCACATCAGGCGAGTTGGGGCAAAACGCAACCTTAGTATGTTTTAAAAACATAAATATTATATTATTAATTTATTTATTGTCTCATAGAACCCAATGAATGGTCATTTTCTTGTGTGTTTATCCGACTGACTTTAGTACACGAGCTTATTGTAGTTCATACAAGAATCATCATCATCATCATCATCATCATCATCATCATCAGCATATAATGTTCCCACTACTGGGACACAAGCCTCGTCTCTCTTTGAGAGGGAGTGGGCTGTAATCCACCACGCGTGCCCAGTGCGGGTTGGTTGATATCACATGTCTTCGAATTTTTGTTTGTTATTTTCCTTCACCGTTTTTGAGGGCAGTGGTGATGACATAATTACACAAATTAATGCGCCTGCCTGGGTTCGAACCCACGGCTTACTGCTCATAAGTCGGGGCTGCCACCACTGGGCCACCGCTGCTCTCATACAACAAGCATACAAGAATAATCCCAAGCAAAGATTGCCAACATTGCCCCTTCTCAAACAAAAAGGTGTGGGCACTGTTACCGTCATGTTGTCACAAAGCTGAGCGTAATTCTTGACTTTGACCGGTCCATGCGCAGAGGCACGTGAGTTGGCACATTTACAACAGTATCATCTTACATCATTATCTGACCAATATAAGTTTAGCATACAGTTTCAAAAGCCGTATTTGTGTCATAATTTGAAAGTTATATAACTTGAGTACCTACGTATGTAGGCGCTAAGTTGAAGTGGTACTAATTTTTAGCGTTTAAACTGGATTATAACTTTAAAAGTAAGTTTTTTTTTTAAATCGATTACTTAGGTATTGGATTAAATAATCTTACTTGTATCAGTTTTATTTTGACCTACAATTGGTAAAAAAGACCTTCTGACCTCTTCACAGTGATTACCACTTTCCAATCAAGGCCATCACTATAATATCATTTGTTTATCTTTTGATAATATTATATTAGAAACAATATGATTTTTAACAGGGTTTAGACAACAAAATCTTCGAAGAACTTCGAAATATTTTTTACTTGTTCACAATGATTCACTTGAATAGGGCAAATAGGGGGACTCTGTTTCGGGCCCATACTAAAACCCCGGGAAGAACTGGGTTTTTCATGCCCCACACTTGAACTTTATGACAATATTTTAGGAATGACGCTTTTGTCAAGGTCATTACAATGGTAGCTTGCTAAAAATGGAAGAACGTCACACAAGATAAATTTGTTTGCTATCCCACATCTCCATCAAAAAACTGCAATAATGCGGGAATACATGCATTAGCCATTTTTCAACACTCTCTAAGGTATTGGTCAACCTTGAATAACGGCTTCTCTTGTTAGGTCATTGGCAAAAACAAATGCCATTCGGTCTCCCAAGCAACCAAGCAATAGCGGCAATATTCCGTCATACTGCTGCCATCTGTGAAGCTGGCTCATTTAATCTTGACCAATGTTTCCTCACGAAGCGTCTAACCTATGTCGATAGAGTCTGTGGTCGATGTTGGCTCAACTAGTTAGCACATTGATGAATTATTATACAACTGTAGTGCAAAGCCTATGAGGCTATTTGGCATCTTCAAAATATTGACTTCATCATCTTCCTGCCTTTGTTTCATGTTTCTTGGGGTCGGCACAACACGTTTTTGGAGTGAAAACTTTTTTAGCGGCGTTGTGCACTTTTGTGATGGGTAAAAAATGTTAAACTCGCGTCAGGACACGACATCGAAAATTCGTAAGTCGGACTGTCATCATTCATCATCATTTCAGCCCAAAAGACGTCTACTGCTGGACATAGGCCTCCCCCAAGTGTCGCCATATTGACATTTTGGGGGGTTTTGCCATAATCGCCACGCTTGGCAGGCGGGTTGGCGATCGCAGTACGGTTGTTACAAAAACACAGAGAACGCTGCTGCATTCTCTGGCAAGTCCCTTAGTCGCCTCATACGACACTTACGGGAAGATATGGGATGGTGCTATTCTTTACGTCCCACACCATACAGAACTCCGACACCATACAGAACGAACGAATAAAGACGGACTGTAATAGTTCTGAAGTGATAAATTTTAATGTAAATAAAACGTAAAATGTATGTAAATTGTCATGTTTGTGTACGATAGCGCAATAAATTAATATTGTATTTTACCACATAAATGATAGTACTTTTATACTGATAATTAAAGCAATTCGTGCAAAATTATTCCCTAACCATTCCAAAATATCAAAAATGTACAACGTTAATATTCAAGTTTTCACTGCTGCCTGCACCCGGAGTGCAACCCGTTTTTAGGGTTCCGTAGCCGAATGGCAAAAAACGGAACCCTTATAGATTCGTCATGTCTGTCTGTCTGTCTGTCTGTCCGTCTGTATGTCACAGCCACTTATTTCCGAAACTATAAGAACTATACTGTTGAAACTTGGTGAGTAGATGTATTCTGTAAACCGCATTAGGATTTTTACACAAAAATAGAAAAAAAACAATAAATTAAGGGGGTCCCCATACTTAGAACCGAAAACCAAAAAAAAAAATTTCATCAAACCCATACGTGTGGGGTATCTATGGATAGGTCTTCAAAAATGATATTGATGTTTCTAATATAATTTTTTTCTAAACTGAATAGTTTGCGCTAGAGCCACTTCCAAAGTGGTAAAATGTGTGTCCCCCCCCCCTCTAATTTCTAAAGTAAGAGGGGGAAAATTCTGAAAATATTTAGGATTGTAGAACGTAAAAAAAACTATCAACGAAAATTGGTTTCAATAAGATATGATGTTTAGTTTTTGAGATATGGGACTTTTTCATCAAACTGCAGCAGTAATTTAGTTTTGCGGTTGTGTGGAAGTTTACTAACTAATGAATGACAGTTCAAAATATTGTTATTATTTTGTTTGGAGCTATGGAACCCTGTGTGCGAGTAAGACTCGCACTTGGCCGGTTTTTTTTTTTTTGTTTCATTTTCCTCTGCGAACCTAGAACCTAGTGTCTGCCTAGAAGAAGTTGATTCACTCGAACTTTGAAGTAAGAATTACATTCTACGGTAGATCATAGATGCATACGAGTAACTTGAAACTTTTCTTAAACTGATTCCATACTATGTGTTCAATATTAAAATATAATAATAGCAAAAATAATTTATAAATACAGAGTTAAATTACATTTAAAAAAGAAACAACTGCATAATAATTAACCTATATGTATCTCGTCATATGTTACCTATATATTTTGAAACGTACCAAACATATTCATTATCTAAACTAATATTATAAAGAGGAAAGATTTGATTGTTTCTTTGTTTGCATTGAATAGGCTCCGAAACTACTGGTCCGATTTGAAAAATAATTTCAGTGTTAATAGCCCATTTATCGAGTAAGGCTATAGGCTATATATCTTCACGCTACGACCAATAGGAGTGGAGCAGCAATGAAAAATATTACGAAAACGGGGAAAATGTGACGCAAACGAAGTTGCGCCGGACAGCTAGTTATAGTATATTATGAAACGTACCAAACTTATTCATTATTATAGTATATAGTTACTTGATTAATTTACAGATTCTAGTAAGTTCGAAGTTACTTAATGTTATAATAATGTATTCTTCACATTATGTGTTGCACTTTTATTTATGTAAATTACTTTAGCGGAAAATTTGGTATTCTGTCACGGCCATATATGTATGTATAACTTTAATAAAAAATAGGTAAGTAGAAGGTATAAGCTGAATAAGTAGTGTACTTTTCCTAAGTAGAGTGCCTTAGAAAACTTTAAAACATACATGATGCCATAATGCTATATTTGTATGGCCTAAAGATAGTTGTGAAGTTTAAATGTTTTTAAACGCATCCACAATACAGGAGAAATTCCTAGTGTGGGGCACAGCATACAAAAAATGAGTTGAAAAGAAAATTCAAATACCTTAAGTAGAGCAAAGTTTTTTTTTTTAAAAAAGAGTTGAATAGAAAATTCAAAGAGCATAATAGATATAGATATGAGTAGGTCTGTAAAAGTATTCTGCTAATGTTATTAAAGTCATTAAAACTTAAATAATAACAACATAAGTAACGTTACGTAAAGGTCTGATCAATATCTGAACCTAACTTCTGCAAGCTTTTTCAAATATACACTATTATTTCTTTTCCCAGACTTCCAAGTTTGTTCGAGTTAGTGAACTTTTCACAATCCATATAAGATTAGATAAGAAGTGAGGAATGATATGAAAGAAAAAACCGGCTGACTCGCGCACGAAGGGTACCGTACCATTGTTTATAAAAATGAGCAAAAAAAAAAGACTTTTTTTTGTATGGGAGCCCCCTTAAATATTTATTTTATTCGGTTTTTAGTATTTGTTGTTATAGCGGTAACAGAAACACATAATCTGTAGAAATTACAACTGGCTAACTATCACGATTCATGAGATACAGCCTGGTGACAGACGGACGGACGGACGGACGGACAGCGAAGTCTCAGTAATAGGGTCCCGTTTGACCCTTTGGGTACGGAACCCTAAAAAAGATTTTTTTGTATGGGAGCCCCCTTAAATATTTACTTTAGTCTGTTTTTAGTATTTGTTGTTATAGCGGCAACAGAAATACATAATCTGTAAAAATTTCAACTGGCTAACTATCACGGTTCATGAGATATAGCCTGGTGACAGACGGACGGACGGATGGATGGACGGACAGACAGCGAAGTCTCAGTAATGGGGTCCCGTTTGACCCTTTGGGTACGGAACCCTAAAAAAGGAGTAAATGACAGCGTGACGGTTAACAGAGGAGAATGGAAGAAAAAAACGTTTTGCGCCAACACCAGTAACATGAGATAAGGACAGAAAGATGATGATGAGATAAGAAGTGACTTCAGATTGACCTTAAAAATTATTGTACCTATGTGTAGTGTAGAGTTATATCCTGGGTTCGATTCCAACCTGGGTGTTATTGGGTTTTTCTATCACATTTAACTTTCTTAATTCGCAGCGAGGAATTTGGATTCCTGCCCTGGAGCGAGCCTATTGCCATAATTTGATGGAAATAGCCTCGCAACCCATAACATGGGACTTTAACATACCTACACACACCTCTGCCTAACCCTTCGGAGATTATAGTCGTTAAGTTACGTATAATAGTCGCAAGGTCGAACACAAATAACGAACTGGTTGCTTTGCGAAAGTCTGCCGTCTTCGTTTATAAAAATTAAAATTGCTCAAGTTTAAACAGGCGTGCGTGCGGATGGTGTAATGAATGGCTAAACGTATGCGGCTACCGGCGATATAGAGACGGACTGGCAACAGCGAATTGCAGTTGTAGAAGTTTACTGGTTTATCACTGACCCAAACAAAACATTTACAATGCGCCCAACTTGGATGTGGCATCGCTCGCTACGCTCGCTCGGCTCGCGCGTTTACGGTCACAGTTCTAACCAACCTAACCCATTTAGATGGGGTGCTCTATATGATCCTGTTATGATGAGTCCTAGTTTGGCCTAGGACAAACTAGTTTAGCCGGAAATCGGGTTTGGACGGTAACATATACATAGTTGGAAGGAAATCATTATTTAAGTCATAATTATTAACTTCTCACTTTGTTCTTGTAAACTTCTCAAATACCTGCACCTTGTCTTTGTAATCTGCCCACCTACCTACACCTTGCCTTTGTTAACTTTCCACCTAAGTTAATGCTGTGGAAAGTAATTAGTTAAATTGATTGAGTACTGAGTGTTCAAATAAAAGAAAAATCAAGTTTTCGGTACATTTTGTAAAGCCGTGTGATCATAAGAACGGAGCAGCACATTTTTTTGGATGATTTCTGGGGCTGTGTCTTAGTAAATGTTGGCAATTATTTACTTACTTTATTTTTTAGTTACGAAGTTTTATTTTTTAGTGTTTTATTTGCGCAGTGTTTGTTCTGGACTCTTGTCTAGGTCAGAGATGACAGAGACAACGTCGACGATGGTACGAGCTTACCCAGCAGAAGCCTGTTCACTGTAACTTTGAAAAGATTAGGGTTGTAAGCGTTCGAAAACACAGACTCAGGCAGAGAGTTCCACTCCTTTGCTGTGCGCATTATGAAAGACGAGGTTTCAGTTATTTAAACTGTTATAATTTGGTTTTTTTCTTTTTTTTCGACATTACAATGTTTGTGTCCAGTAAGTGGCCACGTTTATTAAGGCGTCAGAAGCGTTGTTTACTTCGTCAAGGGTACGAAATTGCGAAATTGCGAAAAAAAAATAAGCTGTCCCATACCTTTGGGTCGACTAGGTATTGAAGTTTGGCACTGGATAGCTGTTGTTTTATTGAAATTTCACTGGCGTAGCTAAACATCAGTAATTCACATAGACCGATTGCCTATCTGACCACCACAACCCATTTAGTGTGGGAAAATACGATACTTCCACTGACTACCTGTAACCATTGTCACAGATCTACAAATGGCAGTCAGGACCAACGGCTTAACGTGCTTTCTGAGGCACAGAGAAAACTCGGTATGTAATGGAGGACACTCATCCACGGGCCGATCTGCTACTGGTCTGGCTACTGTGTTTATGATTAAATATTCATTTGTAGTTTCAATTTAAGTGGCTGTACCTATGTTGTTGTTTTTTTAACATGTATGTAATATAGTGTTATGTAGTAACTTACAAGTGACACACGTCCACACTCCACAGAGCAATTTACTACCGAGAGATGCGGCTCTGTAGACAATTGATCCCACTTATTTGGGACCTGTGGAATCAGGCAACTTCATGTATTTTTGAATAGGTCAACTGGTCCCGCTGAATAATTTTGTGAATCAAAAACAAAGTTTTCTTGATAAGTTATCGTATCAAGAAACTTTTGTTACACACACACGACACGATCTAAGTGATCGTTGGAGCCAATTAAAGGACTTCTTGAAAAAAGTTAGAAGTTTAAATAACTCAGCAAAGGTATTAGGCTAGCATAAGTTTAAGGTACTATGTATACATTTATATTAAGAGTTTTGGATAGGTAATTAGAGCTAAAACGACATCTTCAGAGGTTTTGTCCTGATAGCTCGTCTGATGAAGTCATTTATCAGAACTCTTAATATGCACAGTACCTTAAACTTATGCTACCCTAGTACCTTTGCTGGGTTATTTTAATTTCTAACTATTAAAACTGGTCCTGCCTGTGCGGGATCAGTTGACCAAAGAGCAAAGATGCCACCTTAAATAAGTTTTCCATATATAAAAGTTTTTTATCTAAATGTACTAAACAGCTTCGATAATTTCATGGTGTCTGGAGTTGCCAGTGAAAAAAATAATAAAATTTAATAAGTGTCAAATCGTGCAATGCGTCCGCGTTTACTTTGTCCAAATCGACAGGGACTCGTATAGATTTCCGATACACTGAGGGAGGGATCCGCATACACTGTTCTTGTATAGTTTAATTAGTCGCCATGCGCCCGGAGCATCTCGTGGCTAAATAATGACAGCCGCATGGTTCTATCTTTAAGGTTAAGCCGTGCTTGCTTAGGTTGGTCCGTGGATGGGTGACAATATATACATAACGTGCTTTCCGAGGCATGGAGGAAACTCAGTAAGCCGTTGGTCCCGGCTGTCATTTGTAGATCTTTGACAGTCGTTACGAGTAGTCACAAGCCAAAAGTCTGACATCCAGTCTTACGGGGGTACTAAGGGGTATCGTATTACCCAGGTACTGGGTTGTGGAGGTCAGATAGGCAGTCGCTTTATGTAAAATAGTGATACTCAGCTGCATCCGGTTAGACTGGAAGCCGACCCCAAGATAGTTTGGGAAAACGCTAGGCAGATGATGATGAATTGGTCGCCGTGCGTACATACGATGCACAGCTTAAAACACTGTAGACTGAAACATGGACCAACACCCTAGATAACGTGGATTTGTAGTTGTGTGAGAAACAAAAAAACGAAAGATAATAAAATTTTATGTTATGTGGCAACTGAACAGCTAGGTAACTTTTAAGTACCCTAAAATAATGCAAATCAAACGAATTTAAATACAACAAATTTTTAAGATAACGTGCGTTTAATAACATTAAAATTTACATAAACTCGCAAATGTTTACAAAGCACAAATTTTAATTACTGTACCAAGAAAAAACTTAACGACCATTTTCCCCCGTTATTAGCAAAGATAGAGATTTAGGTCAGTAGTATCTATCGCGCCGACAACATGAGAAATTGCTTTTGCAATAACAAGTCATTTGCCAATACGTACAGAAATGAGCCTAGTAGACTCGCCGACGTACCGTGGAGGTTTACCTCAAGAAAGATTGTTTGTATTTTGCTAATACTCAAGGGAAATCGGTTTCGAGGATCGGACTGGATTTAAAGATAATTTGTGTCTCTTTCGTAGTCGGGAAATATTGTAAAATTATACACAGCTGCCATATAGAATAGTACAAGGTGTAAACAGACCTTTCACGAAGCCGTAAACCGAACGTTGTATAAATCAAACTAGGTAAATTCGGCAAACAATTTTTTTTTACTTTTTTTTTTGTTGCGCAATGTCACTTTCAACGGTAGTACTCACTGTGATGCACTCAGAACATCGTGCTGATGATTGCAATGCATCTCATCGCATCGAACTGTTTGGAGGTCTTTAAAGTAAAGTAAACTTATGAAAAAAAAGGCTTAATAAAAAAAAAATAACTTCTTAAAATGTTGAAACTTAGACCCCAATATCTCCGTAATTAGATGGTTCCCAGGTATGGTCCAGAACAAAAAAAGGATTGCAATGACGGGTAGAACAAGTGCCTTTCGGTTCGTTATGGGTATTTTTATGGGTCCATGGATCAGGCCATCAGTAATCGAGGCACCTGTGGCCAACGCCCCCGATTCGATTAATTGAATATCTTTTTTGTTTGTGTTGGTTCAGTACATGAACACCCATTATACTTCACTTTATTTATTTTTTCAGTTTTGTAGGTTTACTAGGTATGCGATATAAAAATAAATGCTTGCAAAAAAGTACTTACTAAAGTGTCCAGTAGTGAAAGCAAACCGCTGACTAGCAGGCTGCAACGAACCATCACGATTACAAATCACAAACGCACACAGACTCAGCGTAAACTAAAACCGAACATCTTACGGCTTTCCGTACTCGTCGCTGAACAAGACGAAGTATTACTATTCTTTCTCGAAAGTACATTTTTCCGAACACTTTTCTCTCGAAATATTCTGTCGAGAACTTGTCTGATCGTCGAATGTTTTCTGTCGAACGGATTTGGGTACATGATCGAGTCGTGCGTTCACTACGGCTTGTCTTTCGATATTGTCAGTGAGTGCAGTGGGTGCTAGTGGGGGGCGTTTTGCAAGCCTAGAGGTCAAGTTCAAAGACACCCCGTTATCTTGACTAAGTGTTATGAAAGTTTTATTGACTGTTTAAGGGGCGGCGTTTAGACGGTTATGAAATGATTGCGCTGTTCTGTCGCGTTCGCGAGATGTCTTCATTCATGTTTTGTGTGTAAGCGACAGAACGGCTTTTGTTGCTTTATTTTGATTAGCTGGGGAGTTTAAATAGTCAAGACTGAATGTTCTTGTTCTTCGTGTCGCTTGCAGGACATAATTAAAAACTTGTTGGCCTTAATAAATTAAAATTATATTACAGTGATTGCCTCGTTGGTATTGGGTTTTTCCATTAGAGATATCTTAGAAGCAGCCCGGTGTCTGGATTTCTCCACGTTTAATGGCAATAGGCTTGCCCTCTTTTATATGGGACCTAAATTTAGTGGCGCATTGTGGGTGTTCTATTAGGTAGGACTGCCTACCATTCGGAAATCACAGGATTTTCATTAGATAGGTATCACTTTATTATTATTGAACGATTATTTGTAACCAAAACCTTTGCAGCATAATTTTGATAGACAGCTGAAAAAGCTTGTAGCACAAAAATAAATCTTAGAATGTGTTAATAGTAAACAGATGCATGTAAGAAATAAAGATGAAAAAGCAAAACATAATAATTAGACCATATCATGCGGTAAGTAAGTACCCAAGATTTTAATAAGAAACTGTGATGGAGTCAGAGACCTGTAGAAGGTCACCAAGATAATGATCGAAAGTTTTTGGCCGTTGAACTGTTACTACAACTAACTGTTGTTCGACTTGTATGGAAGAACTGGTCACTATCAACGTTTAAAAAAACGGATCAACCTCACGGCTCCACTCTAAATTAAAAGCGGTTACCACAAGCGGAAATAGCATTGCGGAAACATAGATATTAAAAAAAAAACTTATAAGCTAGACGCTTAAAAAATTGCCGGTAAATTAAATCCCATGTCTCACTGACGCCGTATAATGCCATAATTGGAAACCAGTCGGCTACGTCAAGTAGATTGCGAATTAGGGGATCCCTTCTTTTCGTATAATGCCTTCTTTTTCCAAATATATTTTGGCATAACTATTTTGATATAATTTGTTTTGCCTTAAAACATTCGCGAGCAATGACAAAGTTCCAGTGACATAGCACCAAATTACTCATAAACGGGAAAGTCTAGCTTAATGACGCCCACTGCAATATTGAAGCACATTTAGTAGCGCATCAGAATATTACAAACTAAAAACGAAAATATTGTGTTCAAATTTTAAATTAAATGTTTTTCAAATTTGGGTCATTTGGCAAATAAAACCAAATCTCTAAGTAGGGGTTTTATTAGGTGTAAACGTAGGTTTTGATAACTCAGTACTTGGTTTTTCCTCCATGTGCTCGCAATACAGCTTCTACGCGATTGGGCATGCTGAATTCCAGATTCTTCAGCATATGCTGAGGAATGTTCTCCCATATTGGCCAAAAACGGACCAGAATGTTCATTGAGAATCTCAATGATGTATCTCACAGCAGTAGCGTTTTCTGTGCTTTTGTAACAACCGAACTGCGATCGCCAACCCGCCTGCCAAGCGTGGCGATTATGCAAAAAAACCCCCTTATGTCAATGTGGCGAAACTTGGGGGAGGCCTATGTCTAGCAGTGGGCTTCTTTCGGCTGAAATGATGATGATGTATAAAAAATTATTCGCATGTAAATTCTTCATAAATACGTTAACATAACTGAATTTGTTTCCGTTATTAATTGTATGCCTAAACACAATTATGCTAAAAGTCATTCTGCCTAGTAACATTTTGCGAAATTTGTGCTAAAACAAATTAGCCTTCGAGATACTAATGGCAAAAAAAAAAATGGCAAAGTATTACACTGCCGAGCAATGAAAAAGTAGTTCCACCCACAAAATGCCGACAAACACCTTAATATCTCCTAAGACATAGAACTTAACTTCATAAATTAAAAAGTATAATGAAATCTATTTTATTATGCAAACTTAAACTCTTTTAAATACTGGTCTTTTTGAAGCTATGGTGCGAGAGAAAATTAGAAGAGCTGATCCCACGACCTAAAGTGGGATAGAGCTAGGAAGAAAAAGGAAACCTTCAATAACAGTCATACGTTCTTTCTTTTATTCTTTTTCTCTATGAGAACTGGTCTTCTCTCAATATTTGGAACATTACAGGCAACAAAAACATTAAAACAGTGATAAAATGTTTTATCATAAACGTCGTTTACAATATTTTTGTTTACCCAATTGTAAATCTGTCTTTAAACTGTCTGCATAATTATAATACTAAGTATTTATCAAGTACACGAGCCCACGTTACGCCCACGTTTAAACTTATTTAAACAGATTAACTTATTGGCTACAGGGTACTCTGTGGGCTGTGGTAACTTATTGAAACTATCCGGATAACTTAGAACAATTCACAAGGAACTACTTAAAGATAGGTTGTGATCAAAGAAAATACCTATTTTAAACGATTTTAGTATACTTAGGTGTAAATATACAAACAACCCATATCCCATAATATCATCCCGTGGGTGTCGTAAGAGGCGACTAAGGGGCTTGCCAGAGAATGGGCAGCAGCGTTCTCTGTGCTTTTGTGACAACCGTACTGCGATCGCCAACCCGCCTGCCAAGCGTGGCGATTATGGCAAAACCCCCCATGTTATGTCAATGTGGCGAAACTTGGGGGAGGCCTATGTCCAGCAGTGGACGTTAAAAGGGCTGAAATGATGATGAATGATGATGATACAAAAAACAATTATAATTTTCTATACTACCACATTATGGGTTACTGACAGAGAGTGCCGTGTATCCCAGCAGTATTAAAGTTATAAGCTGATCATTGGGCATTTAATAATTGTGAATTTTGACTGCCATGAAAAACTATTATTTTTTATCTATTATAATATCTATAAATTACTTATTTTATAGGCAGTCTTAACAGTTTTTACACGTGCATAAATAAAACTTACATAGCTAATTACAAAGTTTGACAAATAAACGTACAGTAGGTACCTGAGCGCAGTCGTTACGAGTAATCAGAAGCCAAAAGTCTGACATCCAGTTTTACCTAGAGGTATCGGCTCTGTATGGTGTCGGACGTAAAGAATAGCACCAGAATATCTTCCCGTGGGTGTCGTAAGAGGCGACTAAGGGACTTGCCAAAGAATGGGCAGCAGCGTTCTCTGTGTTTTTGTAACAACCTTACTGCGCTCGCCAACCCGCCTGCCAAGCGTGGCGATTATGGCAAAACCCCCCATGTTATGTCTATGTGACGAAACTTGGGGGAGGCCTATGTCCAGCAGTGGACGTCTTCCGGCTGAAATGATGAAGAGGTATCGTATTGCCCAGTTACTGGGTTGTGAAGGTCAGATAGGCAGTCGCTTCATGTGAAATACGCATGTGGTACGCCGCTGCATCCGTTTAGACTGGAAGTCGACCCCAATATAGTTTGGAAAAAGGCTAGGCAGATGATGTTGAGGTACCTGAGCGAAATTCCTGATGGAAAAACCCAATAACACTTTCTCGGACCAGGCAATCGAACAACAACCTCATAATCAGCAGTCACGTAGGTAATTATTAGATTTTTATTATTTGCGAATTGTTGATCTGAAGAAGATGATATTTTGAGATTTAAAAATACTTGGCGAATACAAGATGCAGGTAACATCGACCTACATTATATAACAAAATTCTGAAATTCCTTAAGAACTGAACGTGCTTTTATTTATTTTATTTTATTTGCGATTGGTTTGCTTTCGACTCTAGTCTAGGTAAGAGATGACAGAGACAAAGTCGACGATGGTACAGACAGTGTCTTTAAGTAGTAACCCCCTTGGCGTACTCGGCCGTACTGTAGAGGGGTTAGCACATACTAACGCTGTCTGTACGAGCTTACCCAGAAGAAGCCAGAAGAGATTAGGGTTGTTAGCGAATTCTTTAAACCACAAGCTGACCATTAGTTGCGCGGTCACGTTCAACCTCTTTGATCTAATTTTAGTTAGAATGTTCGATAAGGGTTATTTATATAAACGGAAAGTCCACATTAGGATCAAAGTTTTTCTCGAATATTTTGAGTGGGGCACTGTTTATCCTAGGTTATCGAAAATATCCCTGTGAACACTTGGTCCGTCTGCTTAGTCCGATCAATCAGACCACGTGAACTTTTTTTTCCTTTAGATCCGATCCATCGGACAAAGAGGAATTATGATTCCAATATTTGACTTAGGTGAACGCTCGGTATGTGAACCCTGTTTTTTAAACTCCATTTCATTATTTTATTCAGATCTTTACCATTCTACACTTGAGCCAAATAAAAAGTCGATACTGGGATACCTGTTTGATCATAAATAAAGGTAAAATGGCGGATAGAAGAGAGGGTGTCATGTAGATATGTGGATCGAAGTTTTGTCGTATATTTTAAGTGTAGAAAATTGTGTATTAAAGATATTCGAGAGGGGTGAACGTTCGGGTTTGTGACCCTAGATTTAGAAACTTCCATTTTATTTCTGTCTATTTGAGGGCAAGACTCACAGATCGCACTTTGACTTTCTATCCTAAGGTGCGTTTCATACGGATGCGAATTTAATTATATTATTTTTTTTATTTAATTATATTTAATTAAACAAAAGGTAGTGTTCACAATTTCACATCATCATCTTTATTATTATAACTGGATCGATTAGGCGCAGCCATAAAAGCCACATATTCCCGCGATTTTAAAAACATTTTATTTTACAAAACATAACATCACGCCTGTAATTGCCAGAGGGTAAGGTAGAGGTTTTTATAGTATTACTCACCCATTTCGTCAGTTAGGTATATGCTCCTTGTAATAGGAAGCGAGCCGATTGTCTTCTACTGGGTACAAGAACTACTTACTCAAAAAAAGAAAGACAAATTCCTGATTAAAAAAAAACCAATAACACTTTGCCCGGCGTGTGAAGGGTACTCAGGACCTCATGCTTCGTAGTAGCGCTTGTGATCAGTAGACCAATTAAATTGTGTGCCTTGTAGTCTTTGCTAATTAAACGTATCTTTCCTTTGCGTCAAACTCCTTCACAAATGAATACGAACATTAAACACCGAGAAGCTAAGTATCTGATGAGATGACGAGTAATAGAGAAGTATGGAAGAAGAAGACATGCTGCACCGACCCCAAATAAATAAGGATATAGAGTGATGATGAAACACAAAGGTTCAATAAAACGCTCACTGTACTGATCAAAATCAGATGCTGTCTATGGATCTTGCCCCTGACACTTATCTGCTAGATCCTTCCCGACTTTACCTGCGACAATACATGTACTCAACAATGACGCACTTTATTGCGGTCTGGACTTGGTATAAATGACCTTTTAATAATTCAGTCGTGGGTTTACCGACAAGAGGTCGGGACTTTGAGTAAAGTGACGAGCACTTATACAGGGTGTTAATAGACTCTTAACGAAGCTGAAGGGCACTTATTCTCCTCATCATTGCGATTATTTTTTTGTTCTGGACCATACCTGGGAACCTTTTAGTTACTGAGATATTGGAGATCAAATTTCCTAATTTTTCACAAGTTTTAAAAAAAAACTAGTTTTTAGGTACTTTTAATTTTTGCGTAGGGTTACTTAGTTTGATGTACAGAATGCATGGTTGACGGCTTTTTACCAAGCCTTTTACTTTTTTTTTACCAAGTGGTAGTTAGACGTCAAGTGGCCTTGTTCCACGCCGCAGCGGAGCAACGCCTTCATTGCTTCTAATGAGGCTTCCGTTGGAGTATCATCTGAAATGTAGATGGTTTTTGGTGAATAGGCTTCGCGGACCGATTTGATTTATGTCTTAAACTAGCTGTCCGGCGCAACTTCGTTTGCGTCACATTTTCCCCGTTTTCGCAACATTTTTCATTGCTGCTCTACTCCAATTGGTCGTAGCATGATGATGTATAGCCTATAGCCTGCTTCGATAAATGGGCTATATAACACTGACATATTTTTTCAAATCCGTTCAGTTGTTTCGGAGCCTATTCAATGCAAACAAACAAACAATCAAATCTTTCCTCTTTATAATATTAGTTTAGATATGCTCTGATCATAAGAGCATATTAATAATATTAATACAATACTGCGTAAGAGTAAAAGTTAACCAATTAATTTATTCAAAATGTAAAACTATAAAACAAATAACGATTATTTTCTTAGAAAACAAGCTCGTTTATCCATCGCGATATATTGCAATCAACGTCTTCTTGATTCGTACGAATAAGAGTAAATATATACTATTTTCAATTAAATACTTAGGTATTTCTTAAAGCCTTTTAGATTTGTTTACGTCGATTTTTAACAATTGTTGTTAACATGTTTGTGATCTATCTATCTATCTATATAAATAAAAAGAGAAGTCCTGACTGACTGACTCATCAACGCCCAGCCCAAACCCTTGGACCTAGAAAGCTGAAATTTTGCACAGAGGTTCCTTTTATAATGTAGACAAGGAATAAGGAAAGATTTTTTGAAATTCAACCCCTAAGGGAGTTAATTAAGGGATGAAAGTTTGTATGGAAACCGGTAATTTTTTTAAGTTAAAAGCATACAAATTCACATACAAGGTTCTGGTTAGAAATAAATAAATACGTATTTGAGCGTTTTTGAGAATCTACCCCGTAAGAGGGTTAGATAGGGGTGGAAAGTTTATATGTGGATTCCGTGATTTTTGAAGTAAGAAGTGTTGTGCGTGTTATGGGAAAGGTTCAGTCAATTAATATTCACTCTGGTATATTGGCAAGAATTTAATAAAGATTCACAGAATACTAGTTTGACATTAATGCAGAAATATGACGTGGCAGGGCGAAGGTATGAGAGCGACTAGCGAGGCGAGCGGGTTCCCGGCCCGGCAGCTATCAAAAGTGCACATCAGCATTTTGCTTCGCTAGGGTCGCTACAGAAGTTATGAGTAAAAAAAAAATTAATATGTATTTCGTAGTTTTTAGAAATTCAACCCCAAATGGGCGAAAAGGGGTGAAAACATTAGTATAACAAAAATGGTCTGATCTGCTTGAAATTCACAATGTGTTTCTTGATTGAATTGATAAACATTTAATTCAAAGTTTTTGTAAATTCCACCTCTCAGACGATGGTTTTTTTTTGTATTGTTGTGTTAGTACGTTTGTACGTACAAATACGCTATTAAAACTTCATACACATACTTCTAGGGGATCTGGGACATTTGTGCGAAGGACACTTGCGGGAACCCACTTGCGCGACAAACACTCCCGCGACTGGATACTGGCGCGACTCAATGGCTTCATGGGTGTCGTTTTGGTGGGTTTCGAGGTCGCTTACTATAAAAATCAGGTCAAAATTAAAATCCAAGATGGCACCGAAGAAAACTTTCAGATTTTCTTTAACGGGTGTCATTTTCGTGGCGTTCGGGGTCGCTCATAACGAAAATGAGGTCAAAATGCAAAGACAAGACGGCACCGAAGAAAATTTACTATCTTTCCTTCACGGGTGTCGTTTTCGTGGTTTTCGGAGTCGCTAACAATAAAAATAAGCCACAAAGAAAACCCAAGATGGCGCTGAGGAAAACTTTCGGTTTTTCTTCACGGGTGTCTTTTTCGTGGCTGTCAGGATCGCTGATAACGAGAATGAGGTCAAATAAAAATACAAGATGGTGCCGAGGAAACCTTTCGGATTTTTCTCCATGGGTGTCGTTGTCGTGGTTTTCTGGGTCGCTGGCAATGAAAATAAGGTCCAAATGAAAACTCAAGATAGCGCCGACGAAAACTTTTGGTTTTTCCTTCATGGGCGTCGTGTTCGTGGTTTTGTGAGTCGCTGGCAATGAAAACGAAAATCTAAGATGCTGGCGCCAAGGAAACTTTTTAGTTTTATTTCATGGGTTTCATTATCGTGGATTTCGGGGTCGCTGATAACGAAAATGAGATCAAAATGCAAATCCAAGACGGCACCGAAGTAAATTTATTTTCTTTCCTTCACGGGTGTCGTTTTTGTGGTTTTCGGGGTCGCTTACAATAAAAATCAGGTCGAAATTAAAATCCAAGATGGCACCGAAGAAAACTTTCAGTTTTTCCTTCACGGGTGTCGTTTTCGTGGCGTTCGGGGTCGTTCATAACGAAAATGAGGCCAAAAAGAAAACCCAAGATGGCGCCGAGGAAAACTTTCGGTTGTTTCTCCATGGGTGTCGATTTCATGATTTTCTGGGTCGCTGGCAATAAAAATAAGGTCCAAATGAAAATTAAGGATGGCGCCGACCTGGGGCCGCCCTTGTGGAACATCGGCTACGACTGGGTGCTGCGCGCCGACCTCCCTAGCGGTGTCAGTGTAGTTTGCTACGCTGACGACACGCTGGTGCTGGCACAAGGGAGGTCGCACGAGGCGGCGGCCGAACTTATGACACGCGGGGTTGCGATAGTCGTGGAGAGAATCCGGCAACTGGGTCTCGAGGTGGCATTGCACAAGTCCGAGGCCATGTGCTTTCATGGGCCTCGGAATGCGCCACCGTCGGGATCCATACTGACGGTAGGAGGGGTTCCCATCGGCGTCGAGTCGACGCTGAGGTACCTAGGGCTTGTCCTCGACAGCCGGTGGAACTTCGTGGAGCATTTCCGACGTTTGGCCCCCAAACTGGAACGGGCAGGGGCTGCGTTCAAGCGGCTCTTGCCCAACCTAGGGGGTCCAAACGCCTCCTGCCGGAGGCTCTACGCGGGGGTCGTGCGGTCCATGGCCCTTTACGGGGCCCCGGTGTGGGCGCGTTCTTTGAGGCGGCGAGCCGCCCACTACCTGAACGCGCCCCAGAAGGTGGTAGCCGTAAGGCTGATCCGGGGGTACCGCACGATCTCCGGCGAGGCGGCGAGCCTCTTGGCCGGATTGCCGCCATGGGATCTGGAGGCGATAGTCCTCGCGTGCCTGCACGAATGGCGCGCGGAGGCACTACGCCGGGGGGAAACTCCGCTGCCGCGGCAAATTGTCGCTCAGCGGACAGACCTCCGGCGCGATCTCATGGCGACATGGAGAGAGCGACTGTCGCAACCCCGTGCAGGGCACGCCACAATAGTGGCGATAAGTCCCCTCTTTGAGGAGTGGCTAGAGAGGCGCCACGGCGCCCTCACCTTCCGCCTGACGCAGGTCCTCACCGGACACGGTTGTTTCGGGAGGTTCCTGCACCGAATCGGGCGGGAGGAAACGCCCGGGTGTCACCACTGCGAGGATCGGCCGGAGGACACGGTGGAGCACACTGTGGAGCTATGCCCCGCTTGGGCTGAGCACCGCCGTGTCCTCGTAGCGGCGATTGGCGGCGGCGACCTCTCGCGTCCGGCCCTGGTTCAATCCATGGTCCGGAGCGAGAGGGAATGGGAAGCCGTCGCCTCCTTCTGCGAAGCAGTCATGCTAGCGAAGGAGGTGGCGGAACGTGAGAGGGAGAGAACCTCACGTCCCAGCCGCCGCGGGAGACGCCCCGGGCGTCGGGGGGCAACCAGTGGCCCCCGGCCACCGTAGGCGCGGGCCTGTGGACGGTGAGTAATGGGCTAGCTCACCGTCCGTCCGTCTTATGACGACAGACCGTGCCGACGGCGCGTTCGTGTTCCACGCGCGCCTCAAGGAGATGTCAGCAAATCGGAAGGGGTCCGAGAGGGCCGATGCCTGCCAGGGCTGCGGGTTGTTCGAAAGAGATACCGTGCCCCTGGAACGCAAAGGGCTAAGAAGGAACATGGATGGGTTTTAGTCAGTCAAGTCTGACACTCCCTTCCGCTCCGCCCAGAGCGGAAGAAGTCATTTGATGATTTCCCATCCTAAAAAAAAAAAAAAAAAAAAAAAAAAAAAAAAAAAAAAAAAAAAAAAAAAAGGATGGCGCCGACGAAAACTTTCTGTTTTTTCTTCATGGGTGTCGTTTTCGTGGTTTTCCGGGTTGCCGAAAACAAAATGAGAATTTTTGTCGGCGCCATATTGTATTTTCAGCTTGACCTCTCTTTCTAGGTGCAAATAAGGAAATTTAAAATACACAATGTCTCAATATCGTCCCCTAGGCTGGCATTGATTCAAGTGAGAACTGTTTCTCACATGGGCAGTTTTATGTAGCTTTCTCCGAACGGAAATACCGCAAACGACATTTACAAAGAGATGCTAGGCAAATTCATTATTAAAAAAGTTTTGTTTTACTCTGAATATTTTTTAATTAAACAAAATTGTAAGCTAGCTCATTTACACTATTAACTGTATCGAAAAGCGTGGATGGATAACCGGGGCATTTGAGCTCCGGCATCGTAGCTCGGAAGACAAGTATAAAGTTAAAAGTAAATTCTGGTTCAAGCTATTTAAGTCACTATCAGTATAAAATAATAAAAAACGCAGCGATATTCTTTTTCTAACCAGAATTAATTATCTGGCTTCTTACCTTGAAAATCACAGACTTTAACACAACTATTTATCCTATACATACACTTACGTGCGAGCGAAACTGCAGCCAACAAATAGTTGTTGGCTGCAGTTAAAAGTAAAACTGTAGTTTAAATAGTAATTTAAATGTTATAGATAATAGTATCTATAACATTTAAATTACTATTTTCGACATTATTTTGCGAGGGTAACATATATGTAGGCAATTTCCGAACTCCACGCGGGCGAAGCCGCGGGCAGAAGCTAGTATTTATATATATGACGGCGCCTTTGCAAAAAGGCTTCATATGATTCACGTTGCAAACTAAACTGTTACCACAGACGAGAGAGAAGCGGTCTACAATACTCTCTGGCGGAACGTCAAGTCGTTGAAGCCATATTGACTTGGGTAGTTGTCAAGGCAAGTGGCGCGTAACAGGACGTTGTCGGATCGCCGACGTCTGTTTGCTTAATCTAATTAAATCTGGTGCCACATATCAAAAGTTTTTCCAATGCAGCGGGTAAGAGCCTTTATCATAAGTGGGATTGATGTATATTTAACTAAGGGAGCACGAAACAAACAAACGAGTGAATGGTACAAAGGCTGGTTTATTACTAAATCTACATAAGTAGTGCACTGACTCTTTTACAATTAGAACATGTGGGTAGGAGGGCGGCAGATATACATCATTCCTCCACACTTAATTTTGAAACCTGTTGACAAAACAAAACAACATAAAATACAAAGATAAATAACTTAGTGTATAAATAACAATCTTAACCGTTACAATACTCTATTTATAATATTTTGAATAATCTACTTTGTTCCTGGGACGCTGAGAACGTGCTCGTGATGCAGCCGAGGTAGCTGGTTCCTGTATGGCAGCCAAGGCTTGAGGAGCCTGACCTTCAGATCCCTCTCCAAATGTCTGACGTGCATGTTCTCGGCTCACAGTTTCAGTTACAGCACTTTGATTACTGTCAGCTTCAACACCAGTTGCAGCCGCAGTATCAGTTGGTGCTGCGCCATCGCTCGTCCCCACCGGTTCCTCTATAACTGCACTGACTACTGTGCTAACACTATTTGACACGCCTATACTCTTTGGCAATGGCAATACCGGTGATCTCAGTGGAACTTGTGAAGACGTTGGACTTCAGACAGAAAGTGAGGCTGACAGTTTTGATTCTTTAGAATCGACAGATCTTGTATTAGAACATTTTCCGCTCTTACAATGTAGCAATTGGTCAACGTGCCTTATAGAACATACATTCTGTTCTTCGATGTATATTTTGAACATTCTTTTTCCTATCAACTTATTTACTACCCCTAATTTCCAAGACTCTTTCCTACCACTATACCACCGGACCCATACCCTGTCACCCACTTTAAATTCTCTTTTCTTACATTTACAATCCTTCTTATCTATTGACTTTTCACGAGGTTTACATTCTTTAGGAAGTATTAGATCAAGACGCGATCTCAAATCCCTCCCAAACATTAATCTTGCAGGCGAATGTCCGGTAGAACAGTGAACCGTGTTCCTATATTCGAAAAGGTATCCTAATAATTTCTCTTGTAACTCATTATGAGTCAAGGTTTCACTTAAAATAGCTTTTAACATCTTTTTACACGTTCTTACAGAATTCTCTGCTTGCCCGTTGCTACATGGATGATAAATTGGGGACGTCATGTAATTAATGCCATTATTGGAACAGAAGTTGTTAAATTCCTTAGAGTTTATTTTAACATCGTGGTCTGAGACTAGCGTACTAGGTATACCGAACACGGAAAAGATTTGCTTCAGTTTCTTTATCAAAGATTGAGCAGTAACGTCCTTATGCATCGAGATACACTCCAACCATTTGGAGTATGCATCAATAACCACCAGGTAAGTTTGTTGTCCTATCGACAAATAATCGATATGGATCCGTTCCCATGGTGCCGCCGGACTCGGCCACGGAGCGGGCGTAGCTCGTGGGGGCGCGTGCCGCACGCTTGTGCATATATCGCATGCGCCGATCCATCGCTCAATATCCTCGTCAATACCGGGCCACCACATCCTACTGCGAGCATTAGATTTCATTTTTACAATACCTAAATGAGTGTTATGAAGTTCACGCAGCATTCTTTCGCGTAGTGCCATGGGAATTACAACCTTATGTCCACGCAATAAAATACCATTTTCATATTGTAAGTCAGTTCGACACAAAAAATATGGTCGAATTGATGCACAAACAATTTTTCGTGGCCAACCGACATTGGTATATTTAACGACAGTTTGAATAGTTTTATCTTTATCAGTGGCATTTTTTATGTCGGTAAACAAAACGGCAGGCGCGATCGCATCTAAAAAATTTAATGAGCAGTATGCGTCATATTCCTTATCTGTTTTGCACTCAATATCGGGTACAGGCGCACGTGAGAAATAATCGGCGACTAAGTTATTCTCACTAGATGTGTACTGAACAATATAATTATATGCGGATAATATAATCGCATATCTTTGTAACCGTAACGCAGTAGTTATCGAAATACCCGTTTTATTATTAAATATTGATACTAAGGGGCGGTGATCGGTTTTAAGAATAAAAGGCTCACTCCTACCGTACAGGTACTGATGGAAGTGTTTAACCCCAAAAATTATTGCCGTCGCCTCCTTCTGTATCTGGCTATAATTGCGTTCACTCGTCGAGAGCGACCGTGAGGCGAATGCTAATGGTCGTTCATGGCCATCGCTATCCCGCTGAGATAAAACTGCACCAAGTCCGTGTGGCCCAGCGTCCACTGCCAGGACCAGCTGGGCGCTTGGCTCGAAATGTGCTAGAACGCGCTCTGAGGCAAGCTCGGCCCCGACGCGACGCACCGCGCGGCGCTGGCGCGGTCCCCACTCCCACCGAGCGCTGGCGCGCAGTAGCTCGTGGAGCGGGCTCATAATGCTCGACGCGTTTGGAATGAAATTCCTGTAGTAATTAACTACCCCGAGAAACCTTTTGACTTCTGTAACGTTGCTCGGTTCCGGAGCGTTCAAAATAGCTTTGACTTTATCACGGCTAGTACGTAAGCCATTTCTATCAATAACATAACCTAAATAAGTTACGTTTTCCTTAAAGAATTCGCATTTCTCTTTTTGAAGGCGCAACCCGGCTTCGTCCAACCTACTTAAAACTTGAGCTAGTCTCATCAAATGAAGGCTTTTCGTTGGCGCAGTTAAACAAATGTCGTCCAACCATATACTTACTCCCTCGATACCCGACAACAATACCTCCATTGCTTTTTGGAATAAGGCAGGAGCATTTGCGAGTCCGTAAACGAGGCGCGTATATTTAAAAAGGCCCTTCGGTGTATTTATTGTTGTAAGATCCTGGGAATCCTCTGAGAGAGAAAATTGGTTATATGCGTTCTTTAAATCTATTTTCGAATAATGTTCGCCCCCACCTAGCTTCGCGAACACTTCCTCAATTCTAGGTAGCGGGTACTTATCGATTATGAGATCCTTGTTGAGTGTGACTGAGAAATCTCCAGCGATCTTAACCGTCCCATTATCGTTCAAAACTGGAACTATAGGTGTTGCATAACGTGAATTACTTACTGGCACTAATATACCCAACCCGACTAACCTACTCAATTCTGATTCCACCTTCTCTTTCAAAGCAAACGGTATCGGACGAGCCTTGAAAAATTTAGGCATAGAATTTTCCTTTAGTTGTAAATGAACTTTAAACTTATTAAAAGAACCCAGTTCATCACGCCATAAATCAGGATATTGTTCCGATAATGCATTAACCTCATCGTCTTGGCTTATTTTATATATGTTTGTATTGTTCGTTAAAACTAACCCAAAAGCGGACATAAAATCACGACCGAGTAGGGGTGGGCCCTTTGAGTCTACTACAAAAAATTTGATCTCCTTCTTTTGGTTATTATATTTAACTGTTGCATTAAAATACCCCAATGGTGAAATTTTATGTCCGTTATATAAACACATTTTCACCTTGCAATTATTTAATTTATAATGTGAAAACGTCTCGGAATACATTATTTTAGACATAACAGAAGCGCCAGAGCCGGAATCTAACTCCATAGTCACTATTTTGTCACCGACGGTAATTTCTAAATATAACGGTCTATCCGTCACATACCTGATATTAAAATTATGGCACTCCTCACAGCTTGCTTCTGTGTCTGTATCACTATTAGCGTTGCCCATGTTATTCACTCGGACACGGCCGTATTTATGCTTTTTGTCACACACTTTTTTTAAATGACCCTTTAAACCACATTTTTGACACTTATAATTTTTGTTTTTTTTTTTTTTTTTATGAATGGCATCTCGCAGTTCAACCTAGGAGGTTGTCGTCTGCTTAACCGGACTATCCTGTGGGTGCCTTAAGAGTAAGGCAAACTAAGCGACTATACGCTGAGGGCACCCCCTGTGGGGTACGAGCCTCGGCTCAGGGCGTCGCTGGGGGAGGACTGCATGGGGACAGGCTGGATCTGAATGATATCATTATTTAGGGGCTGATTTAGAACTACTGGCACAGCATCGCGGGCTGGCTCGAGCGAGGGTCGGGGAGGGCATGGACCGGGACGTCGCGACGGACCTCGACGGCGAGGTCGGAAAGACGGCGGTTTGTGTCTGAACTTTTTAAGAGTGCTAGTCTCTTTGCTACTCTCCTGGAGGAGGGTGATAGCATCATCGGGAGTGACGAGGGTATGCCGAGGACGGCGTACTGTACTAATGCGCGAGGGTTCGTAACGGGCGGCCGCTGCGATCAGGGGATTACGGTGTTTACTGGCGTTATCGAAGAAACGCTTCGAAAGACGTTTCATAAATTGAAGGACGGTGGGCATTCTAAGGTCTACGTGTAGACGGTCGTTACGGACATAAAAAGGGGCTCCCGTGGCTCTACGTAAGAACCGGTTCTGCAAAGTTTGCATCCTATGGATGTATTTAGGCTTGGTGTGAGCGTACACGACGCAAGCGTACGTCATAATGGGGCGGATCACCGCGGTATAAAGGCGCAACTTGCACTTGAGTGACAATTTGCTTTTTGCCGAGATCATGAAATGAAGCCTACCCATAGCAAAGGCAGCTCGGTCGCGAGCTGCTTTGATGTGCGCCGCGAAAGACAGGTGGTTGTCAAGTAAGACTCCTAAGTACTTGGCTTGCTTCTCCCAAGGGATAGGCTTACCGTACATAGTGATCGGGCTGAGCGCGGGTGGCTTATTTTTACGCGGTTTAGAGAAAAGAACTGCCTGGCTCTTGTCGGGGTTCACCTCGATACTCCATTTCCGGAACCAAGCGCCTAAGACGTTGGCTGAGGTTTGGAGGGTGCTGTAAATAGCGTCGTGACTACGGCCAGTGTAATAGATGGCCGTGTCGTCCGCAAACAGGGCTAACTGTGCCTTCTTGTTCTTGGGGATGTCACTGGTGAACAGAGTAAAGATAAGGGGAGAGAGCGGGGAGCCCTGAGGGACTCCGGCTCTAATGGGGTGGGGGGAAGACAGTGCCTTCCCGATGCGATAGCGGAAGGTGCGATCCGACAAAAAGTCTCGTAAGATGAGCACGAGACGGTCCGGCACTCCCAGTTTGTACAGCTTATATAATAAGCCGTTGTGCCAGACTTTGTCGAATGCCTTTGCTATGTCGAAAAACAACACACCCGTCATCGCTCCACGCTGGAAGCCAGCGCTTAAGTGTTCTACGATGCGGTGGGCCTGTTGAATGCAAGAGTGTCCGGTCCTGAAGCCGAACTGTTCGTTGGGGATGAGACTCTTAGCCTCGGCGAAGTCTTTGAGTCGCTTATACATAAGTCTCTCGTAGATTTTACCGAGTGCATTCAGGAGACTGATAGGTCTGTAGCTCGAAGGCTCAGACTTGGGTTTGCCTGGCTTGGCGAAACCGATGACAGTGGCCTCTTTCCATATTTGGGGAAACGCGTTGTTGCTCAGGGCGCCATTAAAGATGGCCGCCATTAACACGACGAGCTGAGCGGGGAGGAGTTTGAACACCCTATTGGTGATTCCGTCGGAGCCGGGTGCTTTCCGCGGTTGAAGTTTGTTAATGATGTCTTGCACTTCGTCAGCTGTGACCGGAGGCAGAGGATCATCAGGGTCTTCTTCGGGGGGCAGGGCGGCTCTACGTTCGACGAATGCGTTCACCTCATCGAGATGTCGCTTGTCTACTGGTTGCGAGCTGGGGGAGCACTGGGACTCCAGGCTGTCGGCTAGGCATTCGGCCTTCTCAGAGTCGTCGAATGCGACGCTCTTATCGGGTCGGGTGAGGGGAGGCATCGAAGCCTCTTCGGTGGAGCGCATCTTGCGTTGCAGCTGCCAGAAGGCTAGGTGGGTAGGCTCGAGTTCGCTTAGCGTTTTGTCCCATTGATTATTACGAAACTCACTGGTGCGATCCTTTACAGCACGCTGTAAATTACGCATGTGGGCTTTGTTTGCCTCGCAGGGAAAGCTGCTGTAGGCACGGATGGCCGCGTTCTTTTCGTTTATCAGTTCACGTATATCAGCGGGTAGTATCCAGCGTTGATCGCTCATTGCTGGGACTTCCCGTGAGCAGTCCTTCAGTACGGATTGCACGTGTTCTGTAAACGAGTTGATGGCGGCCGTCGTGTCTGCGACTGAGACTATGTGGTCGGGGATGGCCTCCAGGTGAGGCGACGTGGTGGATTTCAGCTTTTCGCTGACTTTTCTCCAGTCGGTTATCACTTGGGTCGGCGGGGGCTGGCTGGGGTCAGAAGGACCCGAGCGAGGAACTAAGTGCATGAGCACTGGTCGATGATCTGAGTTAAGCTCTTGTAAAGTCTCGATGGAATGCAACTTAAGGTTGACATTCTTGAGAAGCGCTATGTCGAGAACGTCCGAACGTTGGTCGGGGTCGTGGGGATAGTGGGTGTGCTCCATAGGAGCGATGGGATCGAAGTTGAGGGACTCGCCCAGGTTATACAAGTGACGTCCTTTGGCAGAGGTCGTCGTGCTGTTCCAGGCGGGGTGTTTGGCGTTGAGGTCGCCCGCTATGATAACGGAGTCGCTCAAGCCGAAGAGGACGGCAAGGTCTTTGGTGAACAAAGTGTGCTCCTCGGACGTGCCGCCGGGAGGGATGTACGCAGAGGCGATAGTGATCGGTTGATGGCCGGTCATGCCTAGTCGACACACTGAGGTCTCGAGTAGAGACTCCATGGGAGGGGGATCTAAGGGGATGCAATGCAGTTCTTTCCTATAATAGATTAGAGTCCCGCCCTTGTGGCAACGTGACCGATCGTTGCGAACTATGCGATAGTTGGCAATTCTCGGATCGCGGTGACTGGGCTTGAGGAAGGTCTCCTGTACGAGGAGGATATCAATTTGATGGTCGCGGAGGAAGGTGGCGATCTCATCACGCTGGCCTCTAATGCCATTGGCATTAAAGTACCCTAATTTTAGGGATCGGGGTTTGGTGCACGTTAATCTCGTATTATCCATTGGAGTTAGTCGAGGTTAAGGTTGCGGAGGAGGTCGCCTAACTTGAGTAGGGACTTGAGGATAATTTTAAGTTTATCGCCACCAGTGTTAGCCGCCCTGAGATCAGCCGCCATGCGGTCTGCTTCGGGGGTGACTAACTCTGCTAGCGATTCTAAAATTACGTTGTGAGAGGGGTCCACAGCCGCGGGGCCAGGTGGCGTGGGACGAGCGGGCGCCGGTGCGCTTGCCTGGGCCGCGGGAGTGGGGACAGGGGCATCTAATAGCCCGGGGATGGGGCTGGACTTTGCTTTACTGAGAGCCGGGAATGCTTTCTGGTGGTTTAGCGTGGTCCAGGGAGAGGGCCTCTGAGGGCTGAGTCTCTCCGGCATCTGGGCAGAGGGTAGCCTCACCGATGGGCTTTCTCTTTGTTGGCGGGCGCTTGCACGCTTCACCAGGTTAGAGGAGGAGCCTTTGGGGGCTTTCGAGCAGCCGCGGTAGTTGGCCGTGTGGCCCGACTGGCCGCAAAGCACACAGCTCGGTGGCTCCGTGCAAAGCGACTTGTCTTTGGGACGGGGGCAGTCTGCCGTGCCATGGTCGCCTAGACACTTTACGCATCTGTGTGGCGCATGGCAGTTGGCTTGGCTGTGACCGTACATCTGGCAGCGATGACACTGTCCGACTACGCTTGAGCGGTAGGGCTTCTCTATTGAGATGCCTGACAGGGAGAAAACCGACTTCACTTTTAAGATCGGGTGGTGACCTTCTACTGGGTCACAGATGACCAGTACCATATCGTAAAGGTCTCCGCCTCTCGCCTTATGAAGGCGGTGGACGGCTGCGACCGGGATGTCCTGGCCTAGGAGGTCATTGAGGATGTCCTCCGTGGGGATTTCCTTCGGGATCCGCCTGATCACCACGCGGGTGGGCTTCTCCTCTGGAAGAGAGTAGGTGTGGAAGGCTATGCGCCTTCCGATTAACTGACGGGTTAGTTCCCTGAAGTCGGTGGTCGTAGGGACCACCACTTTGATCCCCTGCTGTGTGCTTTTTGCGCTTGTATATTGAATGCGGCGCTCATTACACATTTTGGACACATCTGTCCATTTCCCTTTGTCCTGAATGAACAACGGGGGAGGGGGCTTTAGCTTCTTTGAAGAAGCGGCTGAAGAGTTAGCCTTAGGGCTTGTTGGCCTGCTGGTATGAGCAGCGGCGGACTTTGGTGCGGGGACCGGGGAGGTGGGACGGGACGCCTCGGGAGAGGGGATTAGAGGGAGCGCGACTAACTTTTTGGCCATGGCGGCCTGCGAGTTTTTGCCCTTCTTCCTCTTGCCCTTTCCGACGACTTGGTAGTCATCTTCTGAGGACGAGGAAGCAGAGCAGGAATCTATAACCGATTCCGAGTCGGAGATTGGTACGGTTGTGTCCATGTTCTCCGAAATGGGAACAATAGACGCAGGTGCGGACTGATCCATTGTTTGCGAAACAATGGGTTCGGGATTAGCCGGAATCGCGGCGGCGACGGCTGGCGGTGAGCTTTTGCCCATGTTCCCAGAAACGGGAACAATGGACGCAGGTGCGGGCTGGACCTTTGTTTGTGAAACAATGGGTTTCACAACTTTGGGTCTTGGAGTAGCCTTAATCGCGGCGGCAACGGCTGGCGGTAAGCCTCTGTTGGCAGGCGGCGGCGACAAAGGGCTGTCGAGCGCGTCACTGAAGTCAGTGACGTTATCGCTGGTTTGCTGAATGGCAGCAATTTCTGACCCATACTTTTCAAAATTTGGGTCAGTCGTGAAGACGCGGAAGAAAAAACGCAAAAGCGCTTTTTCCTTCTCGTCTAAGGACGACATTTTGTCGGTTAAAAGTTAACGGACATTGAGTGAAGCTCCGCGCCTAAACAGCCTAACAACCTAATTCCTTGCACAATTATGAAGGGAATTTACTGGGTCCAGCGACTCACCCGCTTCAACCTTCCCGCAGCCACAGTCCGAGGATCCGGGCTTGGTAGCAACTCCAACTCCAGTCCAGGGAACTTTGCTTTCAGGAACTTGTTGAAACGGGAAACACTAGCACAGTAAATCGGCGACACACACGTTCGCGACGGAGCCCAATTTTTTCACCTAGATCCTGAAGGGATTAGGCGGGCGGATTGGGTCACCACCCTCTCTTGGTTTCGTTGGCACCGTTAGGTTTCCCACCAAGAACCTCGAAACTGAGGACTTTTCCCTGATGGGGCAAAGGAAGTTAAATCGGAATAATATCCGAAGCAAAATGAGCAAGTGCTGTCTTAATAAAAAGACAACAATTGTTCGGGGGTGTAGTCAAGGGACTACTGATGACGTCACGACACTGGGAAGCGACGAACCGATGACACACACTGATAGCGAGCGGGAATGCGAGCAGGTAGCGGCACGTCCGTACGCGGCGGCGGTCAGGCGGAGAGAATATAATTTTTGTATCGACACTTGTCCTTAAGTAAGATTGCTCGCGATCACGACTCGACGTCGAAACGCGCGCCTCTCGCGCGCTCGCCCGAGCACCGCTCGCGCCGCTCCCAGCGCCCGGCCGCATGTATCCACCTTTGCACGATATCTTGTTCACTACCTCCTCTTTAATCACAGCTGTGTCAGATATCATATTCTTAGATTCTCTGGCGCACTCAGCTCGTTCTGCTATTTCCACTGCTCTCGACAAACTCAACGCAGACGCATCCTGTTCAAACAGTTTGTCGCGCTCGGGCCCAGATCCCAGGCCAAGGACGAAACGATCAGTAAGGTTCGTGTCTAGGGCAGATCCAAACTCGCAGTAGCTCGCCAAACCTCGTAATCGCGCCGCCCATTCGCCCACCGATTCGCCTGAGTTCCTTTTCGCCCCGTAAAACTTCGCTTTGTCCGCAAAAGAACATTGCTTCCGTTTAAAATGAGTATCGAGCAACGCCACCAGCTTCTTAAAGTCCAGGTCCTCCAAATCTTGCGGATATGCCAGATTACGCACCAACCGATATGAGTCATCTGATAAATGCGTGATCAAAATGGCACTTTTATTTTCTTCTTTTACTTCGTTGACTTTCAAAAATTGCGTCAACCGTCCTTTATAAATTAACCACTCACATGATTTATAATCAAATGTGGTTAAATTTCCCAGAAACGCCTTCGCCATTATTATTTCGCGTGAGGGTAAGACCGATCTCGTCGCCAATGATGTATATTTAACTAAGGGAGCACGAAACAAACAAACGAGTGAATGGTACAAAGGCTGGTTTATTACTAAATCTACATAAGTAGTGCACTGACTCTTTTAACAATTAGAACATGTGGGTAGGAGGGCGGCAGATATGCATCAGGGATAAAGAATCGCGCCCTCCACGAAAGTAAAGCCAAGTGAGGAAAATAGCCAATGAATTTCTCAAGCAACAAGGAAAGCGTCCAAACCTGCGAGCACAAATCATCAAGAGGGTACCCTCACAACATCATCGGGTGAGACCGTTTCTTTTCTTTTTCGATAAGTAGGTCATCTGACTCATTGCTTAAAGATGGCTTGTTTAATTGGTTTATGGGTAACATCATAATCAGTAAACCTTACTGGCATCGGAGGTTATGATTTAAAATGCACGATGGAGATCGTACCATTAAAATAGGCGATATTTTGATAAAATAGGTTGTCGGCCAATAAGTTCAGGAATTATTAGATGCTGGCGTAATTTGTAAAAGTTCTTTGACGTTTAGAGTAAGCGCTTGTGTGGTCCACATGTTTCAGTCGAAAAGAAAGTTTGTTTAGTCGAAATGTCACTGTTGTCCGGTTCATGCTTTACGATGATCGAAGGGACGCAGGTGCCCGGTTTATGATGTTTTTGTGATGACGTTGGTCGAAGGGACGCTGTTGTCCGGTCCGTACACTGGTATGGTCGAAGGGACGCAGTTGTCCGGTCCAAACGTTGGTATGGTCGAAGGGATAATGTCGTCCGGGCCATGCAGCTGATAGCAGCTGGTTGAGGGGACACATTCATCCGGTCCAACCTTAAGTGTTCACTGGTCGAAAGGACAGTGTCGTCCGGGCCATGCAGCTGATAGCGGCTGGTCGAAAGGACACACCCGTCCGGTCCAGGTGTTAACTGTTTAGAGAAAGGTGTCGTCCGGTCCATGAGTGGTCGAAAGGACACACGCTTTCGTTGTAGGAGAAAGGTGTCGTCCGGTCCATGAGTGGTCGAAAGGACACACGCTTTCGTTGTAGGAGAAAGGTGTCGTCCGGTCCATGAGTGGTCGAAAGGACACACGCTTTTGTTGTAGGAGAAAGGTGTCGTCCGGTCCATGAGTGGTCGAAAGGACACACGCTTTCGTTGTAGGAGAAAGGTGTCGTCCGGCCCATGAGTGGTCGAAAGGACACACGCTTTCGGTGTAGGAGAAAGGTGTCGTCCGGTCCATGACTGGTCGAAAGGACACACGCTTTCTTGGTAGGAGTAAAATGCCGTCTAGTCCGTGAGTGATCGAAAGAATACACGCTTTCTTTTGTTCTGAAACAGTTACAGTTACGATGAGAGTAATGTTTGTCATAGTTT
Organism: Cerastis rubricosa; assembly: GCA_949152445.1. Lineage (NCBI taxonomy): Eukaryota > Metazoa > Arthropoda > Insecta > Lepidoptera > Noctuidae > Cerastis > Cerastis rubricosa. The sequence continues at coordinate 17,873,878 of OX424532.1, forward strand.
GTCAGGATGGAAGAGCGGATGTCTTGGTGATTAGACATTGTTTGTTCCAGGAATACAATAACGCCCGAGGACGGTCGTATGTCAGTCTGGCCGTGACGGCGCCTTTGCAAAAAGGCTTCATATGATTCACGTTGCAAACTAAACTGTTACCACAGACGAGAGAGAAGCGGTCTACAATACTCTCTGGCGGAACGTCAAGTCGTTGCGGGTAGCCATATTGACTTGGGTAGTTGTCAAGGCAAGTGGCGCGTAACAGGATGTTGACGGATCGCCGACGTCTGTTTGCTTAATCTAATTAAATCTGGTGCCACATATCAAAAGTTTTTCCAAAGCAGCGGGTAAGAGCCTTTATATAGATTACACTGTTTTGGACAGAGAGTGTTTATATTATTATGTATCCGGCCTTTGTACGAAGTTTGGGTGAAATGAATAATTGTTTACTATGTTTTGTATCCACAATTATGGAATAATGATTGTAGACAATAAAATGGTTACCTTGTTTACATCTTTTTGGGGCTGACTGTACTAGGAAAATTGGCATTCAGACTCATGATTGTGTGTTGATACTATCTTTGGACATTCTTATCTCTTTACTTTGTTTATTAGTGTTGATATTTGTTTATTTGAAAATAATGGATCTGAAGGAACTAAATAATTATGATTCTGTAAGGTATCTTCGTTTGAGATCTAAACTTTAGGTGAATCACTAGTACACGTCATATTGTTTATATACCGGTTTGGTTTGATATTTATCGAGAGGCTAAATCGATGGCTAAATAATTAATATCAATTTAGCATCACGCCAGTTTTATTTCAAACATTTGTAGTTGTGTTTCAACTACGCAGTAACATAAAATAAACACATGAAGAGTTGGTTTTTAATTACTTATTTAAATAATATATTGCATCATATTATTTACTTCGAGTAAATATTTCATTCATTCGTGGAATTAGAATTGCGTAAAATGCATAGATAGGAACATAACTTTATAGCATTCTCAGCGTCTATTCTGAACAAACTTACTTCAACTTTTCAGTCTAAAACCGCTGTAGTTTAATTTAACTAATTGTTGAACGGTCAAGGCACACTTTAAATAAGCGTAAAATAATATAAACAAATAAAATAAAGGTTAAAAATAAGTGTTACTTGAAGAGTTATGAAATGGGAGGCGATTTATAAATACACATCTTAGTTCAACCCGATTATCCGATCAGTTTGCGTCTGGCAAATAAAACGCAGTGCGTAGGTACTGGCATAGTAACATCTACGCGGCGTAGGAATATTGTAATCTCTTCGAGGCATATCAATATTGTAATCTCTACGCGGTGTAGCAACGTAATAGTCTCTACGCGGCGTACATTAAATATTTTTATGAAAACATTTATCCGTGGTGCTAGGCAACTGGGCTTATCCCAGTTGTAAATATTCTTTTGTGCTTATTGGCCTTGTTTTGTTCTGTCTCCTGCTGATATGCATTGAAATACAAATTAAGTTTTTCCTACTCTTCCGCTATTATATCTAATTAATTACGTTGCAGAATCTAGTACAGTTAATTTTTTTATCTGGGTCTTCGTCGAGCTTCATTGAGTCGGCGCTCTTCTGGTAGACACCCATGTTGATTCTGACTTCCAGAAGTTTAAGTGGTTTGGGAAAAGTGTGGCGGCTTTGTCACTTAAAAAAAACACTCGATATTTTGTCACTGAGAAACTGTAATGAAAACAATATACACTCTTGTTTTTTAGGGTTCCGTACCCAAAGGGTCAAACGGGACCCTATTACTGAGACTTCGCCGTCCGTCCGTCTATCAGCAGGCTGTATCTCATGAACTGTGATAGTTAGCCAGTTGAAATTACTACAGATTATGTATTTTTGTTACCGCTATAACAACAAATACTAAAAACAGAATAAAACAAATATTTAAGGGGGCTTCCATACAAAAAAGTTATTATTTTGCTCGTTTTATAGATAATGGTACGGAGCCCTTCGTGCGCGAGTCCGACTCGCACTTGGCCGGTTTTTTTTTTTTCTCATTCATAATATTACACGTAGCTGTCAATAGGGCTAGTATATTATAATATTACATTCAGGAATAAAGATACGACTGACTGAACCAAATAAAAAGAATTTGTACAAACTCGTTTCACGGAAGAATTACAAATAAAAGACATTGAAATAAATCCCCGACGTGATATCTCATCTTTATTACGAAAGAAATAAATGGGTTTTCAGTTCACTTTACAATGGCGTATTTCAACGCTGAATTCAACATCTTGGAATTCTTTTTCGCATCGATACGTCTTCTGTTATTTCTTCTTTTTTCATTTTTCACAAATAGTTTTCCTATTTCTTTGTTTGCTAGGTAAAGTTATGACAGTGACTTTTACGGTATAAAGTAGTTTCGAAATTATCTCTGATAGCGAAGAAGCACAGCAAGAAAAGATTAACTACCCAATATAAAACAATTAGTAACAATTAGTAAGTTATTATTATTGGTCTCATGCTCAGCGCGATAGCTAAGGGTGTCACCACACCAATCGATCAATCGTCGATCGATGCCATCGATCGATGGTTGAATGGATTAGGCGAAAATTTATCGATAGGTTTACCTAGAAACTATCGATCGACGTCGATATATTTCTTTCTACCATTGATCGATGGCATCGATCGACTATCGATCGATTGTCATGTAGTCCTGGGTTCGATTCCCAGGTCAAACAAAGTTCTAGCCACCACGGAGCCTAGATTTATGCTCAGCATATTTCTCGCTTCCACAGGACTTATCATAACTGGCAAAATGTGGGTGTACTATTAGGTACCGCTGCTTAATCCTTGAGGGATTACAGGCGTGATGTTATGTTATTATTTAAAACGCCAGTTCCCAGTTTTCACAAACTTATGCAATGTATATCTATATGGTATATTTATATGGTGTCGGACGTAAAGAATAGCACCATCCCATATCTTCCCGTGGGTGTCGTAAGAGGCAGCTAATGTACTTGCCAGAGAATGGGTAGCATAGTTTTCTGTGCTTTTGTGACAACCGTACTGCATTCGCCAACCCGCCTGCCAAGCGTGGCTATTATGGAAATCCCCCCAAAATGTCAATGTGGCGACACTTGGGGGAGGCCTATATCCATCAGTGGACGTCTTTTGGGCTGAATTGATGACGATGATGATGATACAATCTAAACATCCTACTCAATAGTCTCAAAACAGCACCTACTAAATAAAGCTTCTGTTAGGAATTTACAATGAAGCGTCGCCGTTGGACGAAGCGCTGACTAATTAAGTTATTAGCATTAAATGTTAACGAGATAACTTTCTCGTTGTACCGGTCTTTAAAGATTTATAGTCTTCTTGGTTTTAGGTGAAGTTTTTGGATTCGAGTCCTGTTAACTTGTGAAGGAGTTGGCTATTAGAGAATTAAGGGACGCAAATAAAGGTTTGTAGGAAGAATTAACTATAGGTACCCAGTTAGCTTAGCTGGTTTATTTTAAGTTCCATATATGTATATTCGTCTATAGCTTGAGGCTACATGATAACAGCCGCACGGGTTAATCTTCAAAGTTAAGCCATGCTTGCCAGAGTCGTTCCGTGGATGGGTGACCGTCGTTTCAGGTAGTCAGTCGCCCGAAAGTCTGACAACTAGTCTTATCAAGGGGTATAGTATTACCCAGTACTAACTAGGCTGTGGAGGTGAGATATGCAGTTGCTCCGTATAAAATACTGCTATTCAGCTGCATCCGGTTAGACTGGAAGCCGACTACAACAGAGTACTCCTACAAACAAAATAGTTACCCTTTTCTTTTGTCGTCTTTGATTTATGTGTCACGTCTTGTGGTATACGTTTTGTTGGAGATCCTAAATAAATCCATACTAATCCATACTAATATTATAAATGCGAAAGTTACTCTGTTTGTTTGTTTGTTTGTTTGTTACCTTTTCACGACTAAACGGCTGATCGGATCTTAATGGATTTTTGGCAAGAAGATAGATTTAAACCTTGGGAAGGACATAGGCTATATATTATCACGCTATTAACATTGGGAGGTGAGCAATATTGCAATTTGTTCATATTCCTCAACTGATTGACAACTGACAACTGTCATAACAATCATTAGAATAGATCGGCTATTTTAGAAAAAATGACACCGAAGTAAATAGCCTGACGGTTTAGCGGTTGACCTGTGAATCATAGGTTGCAGGATCAAACCTCAACCAATATGCACTTATTGTTTTATTTTATTTTTTAAATTTTTGATGCTGTATTATTTACAAAAGTAACCATGGTTCGATCCCCACCCGGTTTTCACTTTTTGTAAGTAGGTATTTCGTTTTTTTATGCTTTAAGACTTCCTAATCATTACCAAATAGTGTTATACATCCTTTTAGTTATCATTAACCATTCAAACTATAGTTAAACAATCATTTAGCCTCTGGCCGAAGTAAAAGCCAGCTCTTGGATCACGGAAAGCGTTTAGAATTTTTTTAAAAAGATTGTCAGCATTGAGTACTCTGATCTTACGGTCCCACGGTCCAAAGCTTCAATTCCCAATGACTCGAAAATATAAGTAGTTACCGATAAGATTACTTTATTAAAGCTGCTTGAGCTTCCCCGTGGTAACAGCGACAGTACCAGTGTCCAGCCCTTTTAGTTTATATAGTTTTGTTTTCGTTAATTTTTAATTATTTAGTAAGAAAGTAATATCATCATCATTCATCATTTCAGCCGAAAGACGTCCGCTGCTGGACATAGGCCTCCCCCAAGTGTCGCCACATCGATAGGTCCCGTGTGACTTGCATCCGGAGGATCCCTGCAACCATCACCAGGCCATCGGTCCACCTCGTGGGAGGCCTTCCAACGCAACGTCTTCCGGTTCGTTGTCGCCACTCCAGAACTTTTCGGCTCCATCGGCCATCCGTTCTTCGAACAATGTGCCCTGCCCACTGCCACTTAAATTTGGCAATTCTTCGGGCTACCTGGACTTTGGGGTAACCTTGGTTCTTTTGCGAATGTCCTTATTTCTGATTTGATCACGCAAGGAAACTTCGAGCATAACCTTCTCCATTGACAAGTGATTTTAAGCCTTCTGATGAGGCCCAATGTGGGCGACCCAATCGGTTCGGTATGTAATCACTGGCAACACACACGGGTCATGGACTTTCGTCTTGAGATACTGCACGAGAACATATCATGCAACTTCCCGAACACTGCCCAGCCGAGTCGGATTCGACGGTTGACCTCTTTCTCGAAGTCAGACCTACCCAACTGGACCGTTTGTCCCATGTAGACATAATCGTCTACAACTTCGAGTGTAGAGTCTCCGATCTTGATAGGAGTGGGTGTTACATGGGCATTCAATATGACTTTGGTTTTTTCCATGTTCATTTTAAAACCCACTCTTTCGGACGATCCACTGAGGTCATCGAGCATTGTATTGTCCTCTATGGTCTCAGCCATGACCACTATATCGTCGGCAAATTGAATGTGAGAGATGTACTCGCCATTGACGTCGATGCCTAGCCCTCTCCAGTCCAGAACCTTAAATACATCTTCCAGTGCAGCGGTGAACAGTTTCGGAGATATGACGACTGTTTCACTTTCCTGTCACTGTCACTGTCCATGTCTCTCAGGAAAGCTAAATAGTGAATCTCATCAAAATGACTGCTGGGCTAAGGGCTCCCCCATAGTCTTACAATCTTCTCTCCGTGCGATTTTGTGGTCAGAAATTAATGGTCGAAAACCAAAATAAAAGATTACCCGACCCGGGATTCGAAACCAGGACCTCATACTCAGTAGTTGCGACCACTAGACCAACGATACAGATAACAGCATCTATCAGTCTGTTTTAACTTTTTCACGCCTTAACTGGTGAACGGATTTGGATCAAAGCCAGGTCATGATCTGGATAAGGACATAATAATACTTTCATTTATACATAAAAGCGCTATACTATTCACTCACCGATAAACCACTCAAGAACTACTAACTACCACTTTTGACCTATTTAACTTAAAATCTTGCAAGTAAGTTCTTAGTAAGGCAGAAAGGGATTTTTGGAAATTCCACCCCCAAGTGGAATTAATGTCGGGTTAAAGGTAAAGTTTAGAAGAATATTTGTAATTTTTAAAAAGAGGCATGAATGCACAAAATCACGATTTACGTTTTTGGAAATTCTATCCATAAGGGGGTTTCATAATGAAAGTTGATCGACATCAACTTTCAACACAACCTTTTTTTTACAGTAGTCGGTAGCGTGTTCTTAAACATTGAGGAGTTATACTCGGTTTTCGAAGTTTTACTCACAAATTAATAGGAAATCACACTTGAAGCAAGTTCTTTCAAACGAAAATAATCATATAAAATCAATTTAGGTCGCTAGGGTCGATCTTCAGTTTAAGTTGTGTTTGCCTAGGTTGGTCTATGGATGGGTGACCACCCATTACGTACAGACTTTATTGTGCTTTGGAAAGCACCTTAAGCCGTTGGTCACGGCTGTCATTTGTAGATCTTTGACAGTCGTAACAGGTAGTCAGTGGACCGAAAGTCTGACAACCAGTCTTACCAAGAGGTGTTGTATAACCCAGTACTAACTGGGTTGTGGAGGTCAGATAGCCAGTCGCTCCATGTAAAATCTTGGTATTCTGCTGCATCTGGTTAGACTGAATGTTCCCAACTTCGTTGGGAAAAGGCTGGGTAGATTGTATTAATACTGGAGACATCTGGTAACGAACTTCAAACAAAACATTGGAATCAAGCACCTCCTGACTAAAAGACTTATTTTAAGCAAATAACGAACTTAACGCGTACGAAGTCGCGGGTAACAGCTAGTAATTACATAAAGACGGGTGTACATTTCTTATTTCACTTACCAATGTATATTCCTACTCATGCTATTTCTAAAATAGTGAGTGGAACTTATTTAGTTATAGTCCAATTATACGGGGTCGATACGCCCTATTCAGTACCAAATAACATAGGTTGGGAACCTATACGACGAGAAATCAGTGTGACATGGTGCACATAATGAACTGCAATTAGTCACAAACGAATTCCTTGCTCTTAGTATTAAAAGAGGCACCTGTATCTATTGTAAATAATAATCAATAACCTTTACATTATTATTTACAATTTACATTACATTATTTCACAAGAAAGTGGTTACAAAATTGTGTGAAGTACCTAACTCCTGTGCTAGGTGATAGACCTGTGTTACAAGAGCCAGTACCCTTCTTGTCCCTCGGGGAGATTTTACAGAATCTTATGCAATAGATTCATAAACATAAAAGAATAGGGTACCAACAAAAATAAATAAATTAAAAGTGGTTAAAAGAAACCTGTATTGAGTTTGAGAGTGTTTGCGTGTGTGTTTGTGTCTGTGTCTAATCCTAAGGTCCTGTTTACGGAATATATCATAATTCGATAAAAAATAATAAAAAATCTTATTCAAAGTATATCTTATCTCTTATCAGTTTTAGTCGTGGCTCATATCTAGCCTAGATGTCTTGTTGCTATTGTGCAACGTCTGTTTACAGAGATAAAGTTTAAAGTGCCTTTCCTAGACGCACAGCAATGTTTTGCAAAAGCTGCAAAAAAAAGTGAATAAAATTTTTGTAAGGAACTGAATGAAGAACGGCATTGCTAATTGCCGGCAGCACATTTATCACCATTGCGGTATCACTTAATTTAAGAAGCATTCATAAATGATACTTTTAGGTACATTTTATCTTTGAAGACCATTAGTTTCCACATTGCATGGTCTTCTTCTTTAGCTATTATTTTGTAAAACCAGCTAATGAAAGCTGACGCCTTGATGATGAGCCGTTGCCCGTGATATGTTCATATATTTTTCAAAAATGATTCAACCACTTTTCTGGCTTTCAGATGGAACCGGACATACATTACTGCGGCTTATCTGATGTTGTACGAGTATCTTGCCGGTAAAGGAGCCCAGACGGTTTTTCAGCAAGCATATCAGCATGAAAACTCGGTAGCTGAGTAGGTAGGGCGTGATGAGAGAACGCTAAAACTATAATTGAAAAGTTCCAGACAGGAGCCCTTCGGGCAGGAACACAGTTTTCAAGATAATTGCGGGTAAATTTATATGTCGACCATGGAGGTCTTCTTCTTAGCGATGGCAATCTAAATTATGTCGGCCCAGAACTGAGCCACTAGTTTGCCACCCTCTGTGGCGTCCATCAGGTCCTGTAATGAACAAACAGCAGGACACGCAGCACACAGTCAAAAGCTCGTAAATAATATAACACGACCTTCAACTTTATGTCAGCATGAAAAAAAACACTGCAAGAAAAACTTAAGGAAGTCTTGGCGGCCTACATGATAGATAGCGCGGTTCGCCCTTTTTCGTAAGATAAAAAATTTATCAATGTCACGTTCATTCCTTTGCAAAGTATGTGATATGAGTTATAAGAACCAACATGAAACTCCATGGAAACTCTCCGGAGTTTCTTAAGTGTCAGGAAAAAGCTAAAAAAAAGAAAAGGAAAAATAACAAAAAAATATTATGTGCACAGCGTGGAAGGCACGGATGATGAGCAATGGAGAAGTATGGAAGAAGAAGACATGCTGCGCCGACTCCAAATGAATTGGGATAAGTGCAAGAGAATAATAACATATTTTAGAATCACGAGTCAATATCAAAAAAATCCCAACTAATCTAGTAGTAGTTTCATAGAGAAATAAAAAAAAAGTATTCAACCCTTTTTTCCATACAGTTAGACTTATTTACGAGCTGACATCACTCGTGTTTATTCTACAAAGTTTTTTTAATGACAAATTGAAGACCACATTTTAAATTACTTTGGAAGAAGATTCACTTGGAACGACTAAATTGGTAAATTACAACAAATCTAATCATCTAGTCTGTAGGCAGCATTCTAAAGCCTAATTTAGATTTATTACGAGGTTAATGACTTACATATAAATTAAATCACCTGTGTGACCCTCGCAACGATAGAACTAACCCTTTTCAGGCTAGGTAGCCTGAGCTACAACAGTACCTACAAAACAAGACTTTGAAACTTAATTTGAACGATGAAAAGGTAAAAAACATAATAATAATGAGACGGCAATAATGATTCGAAAATAAAATAATACTGTCTATTAGAAGCAGTATAATAGTAGCCAAAAGGCTCCGTTCACGGCCTCGGGCGATGCAAATTGCATTGTCGTCCGACGTGCGTCCATCGAAACGCGCGCGCGTCACTCCACAAGCTAAATCCCCCATTGTCATGTCTCGTGGCATGCTCATACCATCTTCTTTCATTTGTTTTCACCGCAATCAAGGTCGCAAGACGCGTGTCACTTGTAGGTCGTGGCCAAGAGGTAACTCGAATTCGTAGTATCTATAGGTAATGATGCCTTAAATGAAATCCTACGAAGTAGTCGCATTTTCGATTCGAAAATCGTTCGAAAAGGCTGTGTTCATGACATGGCTTTCTAAAATGGATGAAAAACGTCTAGTACCTACAAGCAGTTAAAACAGCGATAAACCAATAACAGACACATATCCTAAATCCTGAGACACCTCACAATGGCATGTTGTTAAGGAGACGGCGAACTATCGAAGAATGTCATTCACTTGCCTTAGCCATTCATTGAAGGATTTGAGTTGATTCATGTTTCCTTAAGATCTGACGGAGGCCTGGCTTAGGATTCGGAATAAAAGCTACGTGACAGTTGAAGAAATGGTTTCTGAAGATAGTTTGTGTTATGAAAAGGAATGGGAATTGTCGGCGAGAAAGGAAATTAAGTTAAAATTAAAATGGCTACTGGAGAATATAATAATATTCTCATTGAAAAAAAAGAAACCAAAAAAAAACTTACCAATTTTTAAGGCAAAGTTCTAGGTTTAAGGTAAGTTCAAACGAATAAACATAGGTACTATCAGGGGAATTTATTGTTACGCTTATAGATAGTTACAAGTATGTCCAGCAACATCATACAACTGTCATCAAGGAAATACAGCAGCTATATAGTTAGTCTTGTTAGTTGTAAATACTCGTAATACCTATAATTATTAGTTTTTCCAAGGTTTATGTTTTTTTGTTTTATCTATGAAGGCGCATCTACACTAGCCCGGCGGCACAGCCGCCGGCCATGCCGCCGGCACATACATCTTTTACCTGCGGCACGCGCGGCTTTTGGTTGCCGGTGCCGGCGGCAGTTTGCTTGGGGCATCGATACGGAGTGGTAGTGTTGTTGCAACTGCATCTGCAGGCCGCCGATAAAGCCGGCGGCAAATTCAGCGGCGAGGCGGTCTGAAAGCCGGTAGCATGTGTGGATACGTCTTTATAACTTTAACTGCACTATTGTATTAGGTGAGCCTGTGACGATAGTGTGTTTTTAAATAAATAAATAAAATATGCTCTGTATGGTGTCGGACGTAAAGAATAGCACCATCCCATATCTTCCCGTGGGTGTCGTAAGAGGCGACTAAGGGACTTGCCAGAGAATGGGCAGCAGCGTTCTCTGTGCTTTTGTAACAACTGTACTGCGATCGCCAACCCGCCTGCCAAGCGTAGAAATTATGGCAAAACCCCTTATGTCAATATGGCGACTCTTGGGGGAGGCCTATGTCCAGCAGTGGACGTCTTTCGGCTGAAATGATGAATGATGATGAAATAAAATAATCGAATGAGGAAAATTTTGAGTATGAATGTATGTAGATGGCTGTAAGACCAAAGAAAAGATGGACGGACTGTGTAAAGGATGATATAGCTAGAAAAGAGGTGGCTGCTGAGATGACTATTAACAGAGAAGTATGGAAGAAAAAGACATGCTGCGCCGACCCCAAATAGATTGGGATAGGGGCAGGAAAATGATGATGATTTATAAAATAATATATAAGACCGGACGAAAGACGATGCGTTGAAAGGCTTCCCACTAGGTGGACCGATGAGCTGGTAAAGGTTGCGAGGATCCGCTGGATGTGAGTCGCACGGGACCGGTCAATGTGGCTTCACTTGGGGGATGCCTATTTCCAGCATTGGACATCTTTCGGCTGAAATGATGCTAATGATGCTGATAATGACATAAGATCGCAGTCTGTAGACGCATATGTTTGAGAGGGTAGTGATAATAGTTATTTGTTATACAAGAGTGCAAAGTTGCTTTTTAACCGCGTGTTCAATTTTGATGACCGAGCAAGCGAAGGATTCTAAAATTGAATCACGAGCGCAGCGAGTGATTCTAAATTAGAATCCTGAGCGTTAGCGAGGGAATCAAAAGAGCACGAGGTGAAAAATCTTTGCACTCGAGTGCAACACGTAACTTTTCATTCCACCTCAGCGAGGAAATGACTAAATGCAAAAAAAAAACGTATACAATCACAAGATAGGTACACTTTTATTTCAGTTTAGGTATTAATTACTACATTATGACAGGTAAGTATTACAGAATAATCTTTAAATTATAACAAAATAATATTACGGTATAATTAACAATGACGTGAAAAATGCCGCGTAAAGAACCGCGTACAAAGCAAATTGAAAAAAGAACACCAAGAAGGTTCCGAGTCTGAGTTTTTAACAAATTAAAAAAAAGTTGTATGATATATTCGGCACCATAGAGGTAGCAGTAAATAGGTTTAATGTTTTTTTTTAATTCACAAACTTAGTGCACACGATGTTCTAAATTCAATTTACTTTATCCTCTAGAGAATAAAAACGGCTTTTGCACTCAGATATCGAAGAGTAAAACTACTCTTTCCGAGATGGTGAGATGAAAAAACTATTTTTATTTTAAAATATTTCCAAGATCCTTAGTCATTCGGTTGTTATTGAAGAATCCCAATTTAATAAAACTTTTGCTTGAATAACAACAATAGAACACAAAAAGCACTTTCTATATGAAAACACGCCAAACATTATCAGTAACACATATCGCGCTGTCTACACAAGACAGCCGTGTTTTCTCATGTTGAAAAATAATGACGTCGTGTTCACACTGTTCAAAGTTTTGACGAAAATCAGCGTATCTTTCACACATATAACAATACGATGTATATAATTATCATCATCCTAAAATAACCTCCCTAACTCGCACGAATAAAAGTTAACGTATTCTTTCATAAAATATTCCCTCGAAAAAGAACATCCTTTTCAAAAAAAGAACACCTTTATCTCTCCACCCAGCTACCAAATTTATATCCTTGTAAAAGGTGCAATGGAAGAGAGGAGAAAATAAACCGGCCAAGCGCGTGTTGGTTCCGTACGAACATTAAGAACCAGCAATAAATAAAAACGCCGATCACTATTCTTGTTTTGGGAGTTTATTTATTTTACCATTTATGTACACACAGTAGACAACACCGGAAAAACCATTAAATATTAGAGACGAAGGTACCTACTGCTTATTTCATATGAAATTTCTGCCAGCAGACCTGCAAAAGAAGGAATGAAAAAGAAATGTAGACGATAGTGTGTGAGAGAAGGAAGCGAAAAATGTTTTATTGCGCATAACCTAACTTAACCTATAACTATAACCTAAATATAAATACACATTTATCAAAATATAAATACATAATGGTAAGATATATGAACAAATACAAATATCTATAAATCGATATATATAAATTACGTGTCACGTTGTTTGTCGGGGATGGACTCTTAAACTACTTAACCGATTTCAATCAAACTTGCACACCGTGTGTAGTTTGATCCAATTTGAAAGATAGGAGCTTACATCTCAATTTATAGTCGCAATATTATTTTATTGCAAATTAAGTCACAATTATCTGTTAGCTCCAATTTTAACAGATAGCGGTATCTGTTGAATGGATTGAGTAAGTATTCAATAGATGGCGCTGTATAACAAAGCTAAGCTCAGCATGACAAATATTACGAAAACGGGGAAATGTGACGCTCACGAAGTTTCATTCGTCCACGAAGGACATTATGTATATAAATCACAGTGCTTATTAATTTTAACTTTAATGTTTAACTTTGTTCATTTGACGGCCTCGCCACATTCTGTAAAAAAAATACAAATATTACTTATGCCGTTCCAAAAGAGTCCTGAGTCACAGACGGCTAGGGTTGTCAAAAGCTGTCAACGGGACCCGTCCCCTCGGCCAATTTTCGATTTTCGTTACGAAACTCTAAGAATAAATTTGTTTCTGTAACTCCGCGATGTCTGGAGCACTTGTAATTTACTTGAACTTATTCAGATCTAGCTTAGCCTTGGCCTCGGAGCAAACTGTTTGACGAAGTAACAGGATAACAGTTTAGATAAAAAGAATTCAGTGATACTGATTTACTGTCAAATGTTTTTGCCTCCCGTAGACAATTTACCGTTTTATGTAGGCCCCTTCTACTATGAGGATGATTTTGAAATATAGCGAAAACTGATTACGAAGTGGCTTTTAAAAAACTACAGTGGAAAGTGGCTATAAATAAAAAAAAAAAACAAAATAAGCATTTATTTCAAGTAGGCCAGCTACAGGCACTTTTGAACTTCAAAACAAAGACGACAATAAAAATGAAGCTACAGTCTCAGTCACAAGACATATTAACTGTCACAGTTCTGTAGTGGCCCATTCCAAAGCATAGATCTCTATGGAGAAGACTCGGCAAGAAACTCCATGAACACTCTTTTAAATCAGAATATTAATACTAAACCTTGGTTACAACCATCATTCATTCATGTTGAGAATGTACATTATATGATCAGATTATACAGATTCTTTTGTGTTTCACAAAAATGGTGTGTGGTCTTCAAACGATATGGGTTGAAACTTGAATATAATCCCGAAGTGCATCATAAAGAACAAAGTGACGATTCATAACTGGGTCCGGTATTATTACCTAACCGGTTATGAATCCAGCGTAGTGTCAGCAGAAGTTAAGCGTTGGCGGTTTTAAACCGAATTGCCGTTCGGTTCTATCTTTCTGTATGTTCTATTTAGCCGCGATTGTTTAGGTGGGTCCGTGGATGGGTGACCGCCGTTACATACCGAGTTTCTTCTATGCCTCGGAGCATGTAGCGTTGGTCCCGGGCTCCTGGCTGTTATTTGTAGATCTTTGCCAGTCGTTAAAGTTAGTCAGTGGGTGAGTCTGTGACCTTTAATCAAGGGGTGTCGTTTTACCCAGTACTAACTGGGTTGTGAAGGTCGGATAGTCAGTTGCATGTAAAATACTGGTATTAAACTGAAGATCCTAGGCTCTAATGACAGAAGTTTAGATTTTACGAAAAATAGTTCTACAGCTAAATTAGACCGATTATAAATTATCCATAGAAACTTTCGAATTCATTCAATTCAAACAATTTTGAATTAGCTTTTTTTTTTAAGAGGCTTTTCGAAAATGTTTTTAGTAACTTTTTAGAATTATGAATCCTGCTTAAATGCGTATGAGGTTCAGTCATTTCGGGAAATAAGGACTTGAAAGTTTGTGTGAAATGCCGTAAGGCGTAAATGCTCTTAACACTGGACACAAACATTACTAGCTAATGTATCTATTACACACCTCTGCACCGTAGGGATTAATGATTTTCTCCTGAAAGCCTGTGACTTGCACCTTTTCAGAGTATAAAACTATGATTGGCTGTAAAGTATCCTCTTCGTAAGACACTTATCACAGTAACATGAACTGGTAATAAACGGCAGGACCTAATAGCAGTTATCGTTTTACTTTTACTGATACTTAACAGATGAGGGGTGAAAGATTGAAATCTCTATTTAGTTTCAATCAAGAGACATAAACTAGAAGTATTGTTTCGAACAAGAGCCTCTTAAGCAGTAAGGTCGTACGTTTCTGGTTTGGGCAAAACTCAAGGATTTTCTATTATCTCAGTAGATTATATTTTGACCCATTACTCATCATTGCAGTACTATGAATAAATTAAATAGATTTTGTGATAGCTTTGATGTAGGTGATTATTATAATAATATATAATGGTATGCGCTGTCTTACCAAGGGGTATCGTATTACCCAGTTACTGGGTTTTGGAAGTCAGATAGGCAGTCACTTCATGTAAAATACTGATACTCAGCTGCATCCGGTTAGACTGGAAGCCGAGCCCAACATAGTTTGAGAAAAGGCTAGGCAGATGATGGTATGCGCTGTTATAAGATGGATATTTTGGGTTAATGATAAAGTAGACCAAAACGATGGATGAACTGTGTGGAATCTGATAATAATATACCCAGTATATTCTACTGAGATAATGGAAAATCCTTGAGTTTAATATTATAAACATGAAGTGTTTGTTTGAACGCGCTAGTCTCAGGAAATATAGGTTAGAATTGATTTTTTTTTACTGTTCAATATCCCATTTATCGAGGAAGGCTTTATGTTATACATCACGCTACGACAAAAAAGAGAGGAGAATCAATGAAAAAGTTTAATGACATAAATAAGAGCGAGAGGGATCGTAGTGTGGGTCTCATGCCTATGTCTGTATGTGTGAGTAGCCTAAGTCTATGTATTGAATGGTTTGTTAATAAATATTATTATTATACATCAAGTCATCTATTCAATTACACCTACCCCTACATGGCGACCTTGCCTACGGGCAAGTCGCGCATAATGGTCGTGTCGCGTTACAATTGGCTTAATTTTTAATTGGTGTGAATTCAAAAACAGTGACTTATCCCTCTCTCTCTTATGTGACGCAGATGCAGTTGTGCGGATCAGCTAGTCACATATACATACCACTATTACGTCCAGATTTGTCTATACAGTCCAAAATCCCGTGCGAAATCACACTTTACAATTTGGAGAGCTAGCTTTTGAATCTACGAGTACGCTTAGTTAGACGAATGAATGCAACGTCAAGAGTCGCGTGGTGCAACCACAAATTGTGTAATGTGAAGTCACACGAGCGCATGTAAATAGACCCTAAGGGAAATTAGGCTGCATGCTTTCGTGTGTGGCTTTTGGATGATTTAAACATGAGGAGTTGAATTCCCAGTGTTAATGATACTGGCTTATTTACAAGTATTACTCTGTCTATTATATGGTTTTGATTAATACAGTTTAACATGTTTTATCTATAAAAATAACTAAAATTTAAGTATTTGTTTGTAATCGCCTGGAAAGTGGCTTGCCCGAGAACCCATTCTCTCAGAGACAGTGGGATGAGCCGCTCTGCAGGTTGATACGGATTAACCTTATTAATACGTCTAATAATACTGCTGAGCGTGCCCGCCTGCTGGCTGTGGGTGAGTGGGAGTTGGGTCTCTGGCTTCAGGCACTACTTAACATAAGCACTTTGCTAGGTGACACAACATTCCGGCTCGCTACTTGTCTGCGATTGGACGCTCCTAGCGGGGCTCCACATCGCTGCCGATGTGGTGAAGCTGTCGACGGCCTCGGACACCATGGCCTTTCCTGCAGTAAGAGCGCAGGTCGGATAGCGCGGCACACTAGCATTAATGATCTCATTCTTCGTAATCTTGCCACTGCCGGGGTGCCAGCTGTCTTAGAACCCAATGGCTTGGCACGTGTCGATGGGAAGAGACCAGATGGTATGACCATAATGCCATGGAAGTTGGGTAGGCCTTTAGTGTGGGATGCGACTTGCGTCGACACCCTTGCGCCATCCCATCTTCCTAGCACGGTGAGCTGCGCTGGGGCGGCTGCTGCAGGCGCTGAAAACCTTAAACGGCGCAAATACAATAATTTAATTGGTAATTATGTATTTGAGCCGTTTGGGGTTGAAACACTAGGGCCATGGGGCCCGAGTGCCCATCTTGTGTTTCGGGATACCGCCTAGAGGTTGGTCGACGCTTCACGGGACCAGAGGGCTGGCCTCTTTTTTGGTCAAACAATCAGCATTGCCATCCAACGTGGCAATGCGGCCAGCCTTCTGGGCACTTTTCCTGTCGACAGCGATGTCGACGAATTTTTTGACGCCCTGTTATTTTGATACTTGTACATATTTTATTTTTATTTTATATCTACATTGGATGTTTATATGTAACAAACATTTATTATTTAAATAAACAAAATAGAAAGTGTAACTTATTTTAAAAGAAAAAGCTTTTTACGGAATACATATGAAAGTATCAGTACTTACTTATTAAATTCTTTTTTTTTTATTTTCTCTCTTTCTGTCTGTTTGTTTGTTCCGGCTTATCTCCGAAACGGTTGGACCGTTTTTGACGAGACTTTTACCTGCAGTTAACTGATGTTTTAATAAGTTACTTACGCAAATTTTATTTTAACGGTAACGACTAGTACGGCAATGAACTGGTAATGGCAAAATGAATCGAAAAGTGCCTAAGATTCATACCTAATATTGCAAAAAAAACTGCGTTCTTCAGCTGGCCCAACCAGACGTCTCAAAGCAGTATTGTTTTACACTTATTCCAGTGTGGGAAAGAGACAGAGCTATACAGAATGTCGAGCGCCATCTCTTTCCCACACTGGAAAAGGAGTGAAACAATAATGTTTTAAGACTTCATGGTTGGCCAGCTGGCCGTTGCAAAGTACTATTGGGTTTTCCCATTAAGACCTTTTTAGTAAAAGCCCGGAGGTTAGATGTGTGCCCGGGTGATGGCGAAATGTGGAAGTACTATTAATGTGTTATCTTCCCTTGAATCGCCACATGTTGTCGATAAATAATATCTTCCGGACCGAGTTTCGGTCACGCCAATTTCAACAGAGATTAGCCTAGTATACAGTACACTGAATACAGTAGATCTTATTAGACCTACTGTATTCAGTGCAGAAATTTCTGCGCAAATACAGATGCTGTCCTTTACTGTCATATAATCCGTTGGATCAGCGATTTGACACAACCGGGGCACGGGTTGCCCCACCACTAACTTTCAAATCTCCGTTCTGTCTGTGTTTATTCTAACTAGTTTTAGTTCTAGGTTTTATTGCGGTAATGAATATTCCAATGTTGATTATTGCGAAGGGAAATCCCCTTTGATGCTTTGCGGTCGATCTCTAAACATTGGAATCTGTATCTTGTTACCACTAACTACGTATGAATTTACGTTGGGTAAAGAATAGATAAAATGATCTGTCGTCCCGTCCCAAGCTGGCACTGGCCTTTAGAAGCACAGTAAAGACATCGCCTCCTCGATCTATTGGTAAACATGAGGTGAAGTGAGGCGATGCAGTGCTGTGCCTATAAACCCTACACACCAAATTCGCTGGGCATGTCGGTGACTTTCGTTTGCGTTCAGCTGACATGCCGCCAACAAGTCGGCAGCTTTGGCGTGCAGAGCCCAAAGCCTACGGTTAACAATCAACACACATAGCAGACCTTTTATCCTCGTGTTCTTCATTTAGAATGAAATGGCGGTAATGCTTTTCTATTAGTATAGGGATATTCGGAGAGAACACATCGTACGCAAACTGGAATAAATTACTCCTATAAGCGCCTTAATTTGTTAGGGGTTTAGGCATCGTTTAAGCCGGGAAACTTTTTTTGTTTGAAAAATAAGAGGAAAAGCTTTTCTTACTACGGTCATTGTTTCGATTTCTGATTATACTTGTGTATTTTATAAATTAAATAAATAGATAGGCAGACACTTCATGTACTGGTATTCAGCTTCATAAAGCTTGGTTAGACTCCAGCAGGTAGCCGACCCCAACAAAGTCGGGAAAAGGTTAACCTGATGATGATGATGATTTGTATAGTTTAAGTGCTCGACCTCGGGCGATGTGACTTACTTCTGGAGTTTTTCAAGGAAAAAGCGCGCGACACTTCATGCCATGACACGACCTGAATCATGGCGATGACTGCTAGTCGGACCGTGCACGCTGGTCGTTGCGGAATTGCTAGGTACTAGCGATTTTTGATTATTCCCACGCCACATTGTTCGTCACCTATTACGCCAATCCATAGCACTGGATTGAGATTTTGTGTCGGAAATGCACACAAATTATAAAAGAGATATTCACATTTTTTCATAATCAACCCTGTAATCCCGAAGAGCTTGGCAGAGATCTAACTCATATTGTACGCACCCACAATATCTCTCAAAAATATCAATCTTCAAGCTATTTATTGATCTGAAATCGTAACAATATATTGCAGTTAACCTTTGAGACCTTACATTATCTATGTGAGACAAAATATTTGTAATACGAACACTGATCCCTGAAGGGTTTAGTGCTCGCCTCTTTAAGACTTGGCAACTAATTGCGGAATGTTCGGTAGAAGATAATGAAGAAAAGATGGCTCGATTTTTTATGATAGGTAATCGTGTAATATTTATTTATGTATTTATTTAAGGACAACCAACAAAGCTTACACCAAAAATACATGCTAAACTACTCATACTATTTTACAATTTATAGTGTAGCCTTAATTAAAGGCTGCCACGGCATGCACCATAGAATGAATGCATGATAGAATGAAACTAAATTGGTTTCATAAGATTTGGTACTGAGGGTTTTTTAGGAATTTTATTATGTTTAGCCCATCACTGAAGACATTTATGGGTTTATGTGGGTCTATATTGATAATTGATTTATTATTTTAAAAGCTGAAGACTAAAACTCTTTATTTAGAAACTCAAATTAGATACATAGTAAGTCTTTGGCCACGTGTATTCACGTATCCACGTGTATAATTTTCATGTTTGTTAAGGATTCATTTTACTATTTAGAAGTATGAAAAACCGGACAACCTGTTCAAAAGTCCAAAATTCCTCAATAGAAAAGGCCCGTCTGGTTGGGAGGTTTCCCCAACCAGACGGGTATTGTGTCTGAAGGGTTTCTGCCAGACTCTTGTAGCCGGGTTTTTCTATAATTATGGTACTAATTTACGGATAGCTAGCGTGATTCAGAATTTAGATTTTAGTTTTGAATTTTTGTCATAGATGGCGCTGTCGTACTTCTTGTACTATGTTGCTATTTTACGTTATGTGATGCGGCTACAACTCAAAAGCCGATGACTTCACTTGCGTGTATTTTGTATTTCATCATATCCTACCGAGCCATTTGGATCCGTTGTAAGTAGCGTTTATGTGACGAAATAAACCTATTAAGAAATATCGGTTATCAAAGGTTTATTTTTACTGAATTTAGATAAATTGAAGATTAATACAGCTATAATTTTTGTCCAATTAGAAGATAAAAACTAAGCACAAGTCGTAGATTATATAAAACTGGAACAATTATTATTTGAAAATAATATGTAATTATTAGAGGCGTAAGTCCAATTCTTCTTATCAATTATGAATTGTAATGTTAATAAATTAATTTAGACCAGTAGGTGGCCATGTTAGTTTCTTTATCAGTGGCTTGAATGAAGTCCAATATGTTGTTATATAGATAGACAGATTGCTGGTCACTAGACCAACAATTGGTCGCAAGCGCGACTGCAGAGCAAGGGGTCCTGGGGCCGATTCCCGTGTCGGGGACAGTGAAATCGGGTTTATTTATCGGGAATTTATCAGTAACAGCTACGGAGTCTAAATTTTGCTCGGTTGATGTCTATAGACTTGCCCCCTATTATGAGGCTTAAACATAACTAGTGAAATGTGTACTACTAGGTACACCTCTGCCTAGACCTTCGGGGATTACAGGCGTGATTACGTTATGATGTTGTAGATATAATACTCTTTATTATTACATTAATTGTACACCATGTGGCTCTATATGGTGCAGGACGTAAAGAATAGTACCATCCCATATCTTCCGGTAGGTGTCGTAAGAGGCGACTAAGGGATTTGCCAGAGAATGGGCAGCAGCGTTCTCTGTGCCTTTGTAACTACCGTACTGCGATCGCCAAACTGCCTCCCTAGCGTGGCGATTATGGCAAAACCCCCTAAAATGTCACAATGTGGCGACTCTTGGGGGAGGCCTATGCAGGTATTGGAGGCCAGCATTGGACGTATTTTGGGCTGTAATGATGATGATGATGATGTACACAATATGCATTATAAGTGTAAAATTTACATTTGGTGACACAACTCTTAGAGCCAACTTTTGATGAACTACAAATAAATAATATTTAATAATCTTTTCAGGAACAACAACAATCGGAGATCTTACATAACTTCTGAACTAAACCACAGTATTTCGGTAACTGGTTTAAACCACATCTTTCCAGTCACAGTTAAATAGTTACTATGCGTTAGTATCCGTATTTTAGATAAAACGTCTATTAACATCACTCAGGGTTAGCAGAGCACTGTCTCATTTGACCAGTAATGTTTAAGTCCCATGTCATTTATCGTCGTGTTACACCATACACCCCTTTTAGCATTCTTATCACAAGCCCCACAATTGCATGCGGGTGAGATGAAAATACTATAATACAGGGATGTATGGTGTAACACGAGTGGATAAAAAAAGCCCCGACACAAAAAACCTCTAAAAAACTATAAAAAAGTTAATCCAAGCGTCGTAGCGTCTTTGTTTGGTGCTTGTGCTAAGCGGTCTACTTGGCGGTTGATTTCTCTTCGCACTAATTAAGGAAACCAAAAACTTCTTTGGTTTCCTATCCAATTACAAAATCTTGAGTTTTAAGGGCTGATGCTTATGAGGACAAGTGACAAGATTTAAAATTTCAAATCGACCAGACCTGTAGAAGTTGTTTATATCCCTTCATGAACTAGAAAAGAGGTGATGATTTTCAAACGGCTGAGCTAGATTTTCTCGAAATATAACTAAAAACACTCTCGATTAAAACACCTTTCAAACGAAACCAATTTTATCAAAATCAGTTCATCCGTTCAGGAGCTACGATGCCACAGACAGACACACAGATACACAGGTCTACAGATACACACGTCAAACTTATAACACCCCTCGTTTTTGGTCGGGGGTTAGTAAGGAATAGGTAGGTACATTTAAGAGGAGGTCTGAAAGTGGCGCCGATGACTGAAAAAGTGTGGTAATCGGTTATCGTGGTATGGAAATGTGATGCGGATAAATAAGGAAAATGTAGCGAGGAAAACGTTGAGGATAAATGTAGATGGCTACAAGATTATAGGAAAATCGAAGAAACGATGGATGGACTGTATGCAGGAGGATACGGATGGAAAGGAGGTGACAACTAAGATGACGAGTAATAGAGAAGTATGGAAGAAGAAGGCATTTTTCGTCAACCCCAAATAAATTGGGATAAGTCCAGGAGAATCATGATGATGTCAAGGTCCCATGTAATAGGGGCGAGCCTTTTGCCATCAACGCTTTGCCCGTCCCCTTAATCGACATATGATGATAAGAGCGTTTACACCTTACGACATTTCATACAAACTTTTAAATCCTTATTTTCGGGACCGATTTTAATGAAACTTTATACGCATAAGCAGGATAAATTGGTCTAAAAAATTAAGCTAAATTAGACCGATTATAAATTATCTATAGAAACAGAAATTTCCAATTAGCTTATGTTTCATTGAAATCGCTTCAGTCATTTCGGAAAACAAGGACTTGAAAGTTTGTAGAAATGCCGTAAGGTGTACGTGCTTGCGAGCTGGATCAAGGAGGCCGCCGACGGGGCTCTATACGCATTTATCTATTTCAAGAAAATGCCTCTTAATTGCCTAGAAAATAAACTGTTCATAATACTTATATCCCTTTGCCACCGATATACTTATTTATCTATATTCAACTCGTGTTTGTCAAACAGTATTACATCCATATCAATCGCTTATCAGTCAGCCGAGTTGACTGACATACGCGCTTCTTTATTACCGCTCAAACTCGTGCGAATAAAGTCGTTTCGCTAATTAATGTTGAATTAAAATTAATAATTATGTATCCTAATCCATTTGAGAGAAGGCATTCTATTGTTTGGCAAATGTTCGAAAGGATTTTCTTGAAGGACTTGCGATGCAGGAGGAAAAGGAAGATTGGTTGATAAATTATTTTGCTCCTATTTGTATATAGCAGGTATGTGTGCTTTTGGTTACTTTTTTGTTGCGTAAAGATAACCTCATTTTGTAGTGTGGCAAGAAAGGGACATGCCCTGTACTAACTGGTTTGTGGAGGTCAGATAGGCAGTCGCTCCATGGTAAATACTGGTACTCAGCTGCATCCGGTTAGACTGGAAGCCGACCCTAACATACAAAGTTGGGAAACGGCTAGGCAGATGATAGCAAGAATGGGAGATTTGGGAAATTAACTAAGATTTGGTAATTAGTATTTGCATAATAAATGGCTAATTACGGAATTTAGTTTTGATATATTTTGACTGTAGGTTTAATAATGTAATCAAACATGAACTGTGACTGTATGGGGGTACCATAAATTCACGGTGCATGTCGGATAAGCTTTTTTAGGGTTCCGTAGCCGAATGGCAAAAAACGGAACCCTTATAGATTCGTCATGTCTGTCTGTCTGTCTGTTTGTCCGTCCGTCTGTATGTCACAGCCACTTATTTCCGAAACTATAAGAACTATACTGTTGAAACTTGGTAAGTAGATGTATTCTGTAAACCGCATTAGGATTTTCACACAAAAATAGAAAAAAAACAATAAATTAAGGGGGTCCCCATACTTAGAAATGAAAACCAAAAAAAAAAATTTCATCAAACCCATACGTGTGGGATATCTATGGATAGGTCTTTAAAAATGATATTGATGTTTCTAATATCATTTATTTCTAAACTGAATAGTTTGCGTTAGAGCCACTTCCAAAGTGGTAAAATGTGTGTCCCCCCCCCTCTAATTTCTAAAGTAAGAGGAGGAAAATTCTGAAAATATTTAAGATTGTAGAACGTAAAAAAACTATCAACGAAAATTAGTTTCAATAAGATATGATGTTTAGTTTTTGAGATATGGGACTTTTTCATCAAACTGCAGCAGTAACTTTGTTTTTCATAAACATACTATGAAAAACAAATTTAGTTTTGCGGTTGTGTGGAAGTTTACTAACTAATACTACTAACTAATGAATGACAGTTCAAAATATTGTTATTATATTGTTTGGAGCTATGGAACCCTGTGTGCGAGTAAGACTCGCACTTGGCCGGTTTTTTTTTATTGGAAGTCAGTATCCAAATCTGTTATAGATATACCTAGTTGTCCTGCAAAGCATTTTTTAAAGTTAATGCTATATAAGAGCTTATTACACTACCTCGAAAAATGTACCACATAAGATAATCAAAAGATCCAATAATGTCGTTTAATCTTAAAAAAAAACATCTATCCCTTAATTGTACCAAAAGATTTAACTCTTCTTGTTCTGTATGGTGTCGGAGTTCTGTATGGTGTCGGACATAAAGAATAGCACCATCCCTTATCTTCCCGTGGGTGTCGTAAGAGGCGACTAAGGGACTTGCCAGAGGATGGGCAGCAGCTTTCTCTGTGCTTTTGTAACAACCGTACTGCGATCGCCAACCCGCCTGCCAAGCGTGGCGATAATGGCAAAACCCCCCTTATGTTCACTTGGGGGAGGCCTATGTCCAGCAGTGGACGTCTTTCGGCTGAAATGATGATGATGATTTAACTCTTATATTTTTGCCTTTGCTACACGTTTTCTAACCTTATTTATTTTGTTCACAGGTGAAAAATAATAAATAATCTCATTTATTTGTGGATTTAAGTTCCTAGTGTAAGACACAATAAAGAAAAAAGAGCTGAAGCCTCGACAGCTAACGTTGATTATACAAGACTGGATAAAAAAATGACGGCCACAGTTCAAAGAACGGAGCTGTGTTCAAAAGAAAATTAATTGAATAAGAGAATATTTTTATTTACTTGAAGAGAAAATAAATATGTGTGAACTAAATTAATGAGTGTAGAATATATGTACTTAAAAAGATATTTCAAAAGATTTTTTTTTTAAGTAAGTAATGATATGTCTAAATACATGTGCGTTTAATTAATTAGATGTATTTATCTACTGAAAGCTGTATACATAGTATTTTAGTGTATACAACCCCTTGTCTACCAGTAGTCACAATGTTTTAGTTATAAATTAATTCTAGCTTCAGTGGAGAAAGATTCGAAGACTTTTGTAAATCTTTTATTATAACAGTGGAGGAGTTGATTTATACTTAATTAACTTAAGCTTAAATACTAAGTTCATGTAGCATTACAATTTAGTATCCGTGTAACTGAGCAAGATGATGCATTACGAAAAATACCATGCACTATGTAGATAATCGTTCTTCATCTATCTTCTAGTAAGTAATTAATTTGGGTAATATTTCTTATTAAACGACATTTTGTAAATTATGTGAGTTTTATTCATATAACTAGCTTTTGTCCGCGGGTTCACTCGCGTAAATTTAGAATTTGACAATGACCGTCCAGGACATGTGGCGCCGTCTATTAGGTATGATAAGAAGATTATTGTTGTTTTCCTCGTGATCTGCACTTTTTTTCGGTATAATATAATAAACGGGCATATGGTACCATATGCCCGTTTCTGTACACCTGACAACTTATGTGCAAAATTTCAGGATTTAGGCGTGAAGAGGTAACAAACAAATAAACATACTTTCGCATTTATCTAAACTAATATTATAAAGAGGAAAGATTTGATTGTTTGCATTAAATAGACTCCGAAACTCCTGGTCCGATTTGAAAAATTCTTTCAGTGTTAGATAGCCCATTTATCGAGAAAGGCTATAGGTTATATATCATCACGCTACGACCAATAGGGGTGGAGCAGCAATGAAAAATGTTGCGAAAACGGGGAAAATGTGACGCAAACAAAGTTGCGCCGGACAGCTAGTAATATAATAAAGTAAAAAGGAAATACAATAAAATTAAAAATAATATAGTTAGAAAGTTAGGTTTAGGTATCATAGCGCCTGCCGCTTATATCATTCCTTTCCTTGGTAGAGGCATCATTGTTGTATCTTAATATTGCCAGGCGCTAGAACATCTAGTAAATCATCAAGCTAGACAAGGTAATCCAAGACTGCTTTTCAAATAGGTAGAACATGCTGATTACAAGTTCATCATCTGCCTAGCCTTTTCCCAAACTACCTTGGGGTCGGCTTCCAGTCTAACCGGATGCAGTTGAGTACCAGTATTTTACATGAAGCGACTGCCTATCTGACCACCACAACCCAGTAACTGGGTAATACGATACCCCTTGGTAAGACTGAATGTCAGACTTTTAGCTTCTGACTACTCGTAACGACTGTCAAAGATCTACAAATGACAGCCGGGACCAACGACTTAACGTGCTTTACGAGGCACGGAGGAAACTCGATATGTAATTATGGTCACCCATCCACAGACCAACCTCGGCAAGCACGGCTTAACCTTAAAGATCGACCTTGGCAGCTGTTATTATTTAGCCACGAGCTCCTCATGCTGATGATGCTGATTACAAGTTATAAGTTCTAAATTTTCACTTTGTTTTGACTACCTCGTTGGACGGAGTTCGATTCCCGGGTCGAGCAAAGTGCCATTGGGTTTTTCCATCAGGAAGTTTCTTAGTAGTAACCACGGAGTCTGGATTTGTGCTCGGTTGATAATAAGGTCGCCCCTATTACATGAGACTTAAACATAACTGGCGAAATATGGCTATAATTACGTACATCTCTGCCTAACCCTTCAGGGATTATAGTCGTGATGCTATGATGTTGTGTTCACTTTGTTCTCAATTTATATTAGTATCCTATTCGTTGACCTCCTGACCGGACAGTGTGTGATAGATAACATGCTCGGCTTGAACTCAGACTCTTGTAACGTTGTTCTGAATTGCTCATAATAGGTCTTTACCTATGAAATTGCCGTATTGCCGTACAGACTTTTTCAAACAAAAAAATGTTTTGATTGGCTATGAGTTCTAAATTTAAATTAATTTTATTTTAAAAATATGACATTCTATTTACAAAATCAGTCTTTTGTTTATTGATTAGCGTTGTATTTTCATTACATTTCAACATTTTTCCTCATAATGGATACTTTGAAATTTCGTGTAATTATGGAATATGAGTTCCGTCGTGGCACCAACGCGGCACAAACGACCCGTAACATCAACGACGTTTACGGAGAGAACTGTACAAACGAACGCACAACCCGTTATTGGTTTGCTCGGTTCCGTTCTGGGAATTTTGACTTGAAAAATGAACCTCGTGGTCGTCCGGAAACTTTGGTCAACAATGATGAATTAAAGGTGATTGTTGAAGCTGATGAAACTCAATCTACAGCTGAGCTGGCAGCAGCTTTTGATGTTAGCATTAAAACAATATTGGTCCATTTGCGACAGATTGGCAAGATAAAAAAGCTTGATAGATGGGTGCCCCACGAACTTAACGATCGCCAGCGCAACGTACGCGTCGAGACTTGCCTTGCGCTGCTTAACAGGCACAGAAATGAAGGAATTTTGAACCGAATTGTTACGTGCTACGTATAATGGATTCTTTTTGACAATCGAAAGCGCTCAGCAAGTTGGTTAGATCCTGGTTCGGTACCAAAGCAATGTGCAAAACGAAAAATGACCCCTAGAAAGGTGATGGTCACAGTTTGGTGGTCTAGTGCTGGTGTGATTCATCATAGCTTTTTACAAAACGGCGAGAGCATTACTGCAGATGTGTACATTGAAGAACTGACCACAATGATGGCGAAACTCGCACGTCTGCAACCAGCTTTGGTCAATCGGTCGTCTCCACTGCTACTTCACGACAACGCGCGGCCCCATACTGCACAACAGACCGTCTCTAAGCTGCATGAGTTGGGTTTGGAAGCTCTCCCTCATCCGCCATACTCACCAGATCTTGCGCCTTCCGACTATTACTTTTTCCAAAATTTGGACAACTTTTTAGCGGGAAAAAAATTCAATTCCCGAGAGGCAGTACAAAACGCCTTTGAAGAGTTTGTTGTCTCCCGTCCAGCTGATTTTTTCAAAGAAGGGCATCCATAAACTGCCACAGCGTTGGCAAAGATGCATTGATTGCAGGGGTGATTACTTTGAATAAAAGAAATAAATAAGTTCGAAAAAAAAATACTTTAACTTTTTTCAAACAAAACGGCAATTTCATAGGTAAAGACCTAATACATGAGATATATAAGCTTACATATCTGTAAGTGATGTTTCCTTTATTATTAGCACACTTATGTAAATTCTAATTTTAAGGCGATCTTTAAATGTATTCATAGATGCATAATGATTACTGTTTTACTCTGCGTTTACAATGTCATAATGTATTAAGAGCGTTTACATCTTACGGCATTTCATACAACCATTCAAGTCCTTATTTGACTGAACTGATTTTAATAAAACTGAATACGAATAAGCAGAACACATTGGTCTAAAAAGTTATTAAAACAATTACGAAATGTCTTTCAAAAAAATTGTTTCTATAGATAATTTATAATCGGTCTAATTTAGCAGTATCGCTATTTTTTGAAAATGCTTTTTGTATGTTCTTAGACCTATGTATCTTGCTTATGTACTCAAAAGCAAGATACAAAGGTATGAAGTTTCATTAAAATCGGTTCAGTGATTTCGCAAAATAAGGACTTGAAAGTTTGTATGAAATATCGCTCTTAAGAACGCATTTCGATCATCACATCATACATAATGTCATCAGCTGCCTAGCCTTTCCGCACTATGTTGGGGTCGCCTCCCAGTCTAACCGCCTGACTGCCTATCTGAACTCAACAACCCAGCTAGTACTGGATAATACGATACCGCAAACCCTGGACCAACGGCTTAAAGTGCTTGCCGAGGCACGGAGGAGACTCGGTATGTAATGGGCGGTGACCTATCTACGGACCAATTTAGGCCAGCTCGGTTACACTTGAAAAGTGACCTGAGCGGCTGTTATTATTTAGCCACGAGCTCCTCATCACCCTTATTTTTTTTTTTACGAGCCTCTCTGCAGAGTAGTTCAGGACAAGTAACTTAACACAGCTGCTACTACCGCTGAGCTTGCACGACTGCTTGCTGTGGGTGAGTGGGAGGGAGTCGGTTCTTTGGCTTCACGCACTACCGTCGTCGAGCATAGGCACTTTGTTCGATGACACGACCTTCCGCGTCGCTGCTTCCTTACGTTTTGTTGCCGCTTGCTGCACTCCTCATCGCTGTGACTGTGGTAAAGCTGTCAACAGCCTCGGTCACCACGGCCTGTCATGCAGCCGAAGTGCGGGCCCTTTGGCGCGGCACGCGAACATAAACGACATCATCAGACGAGGTCTTGTTACGTCAGCGTTCCAGCTGTCTTAGAGCACAATGGCTTGGCACGCGACGATGGCAACAGGCCGGACGGCATATCTTTGTTTCCTTAGAGGATGGGTAGGTAGGCCTTTAGAATGGGACGCAACTTGCGTCGATAATCATAAGCCATCACATCTTCCAAGTTCAACGTGCTATGTGCTGGCGCTGCCGCTGTGGCAGCGAAGAACCTCAAGCGGTACCTCAACCTCAACCTTTGTGGTAACTATATTTTCGAGCCGTTCGGGGTTGAAGCTTTGGGGTAGTGGGGTCTGAATGCTCAGAGTCTTTTTAAGGAAATTTCGAAACGCCTAGTTGACGCTTCCCGTGACTCAAGGGCTGGCTTTTACTTTGGCTTTTACGTTGCCAATTTCTTTAGTATTGCCATGCAATGTGGCAATGCTTCCAGCCTCCTGGGGACATAACCAGCTGACAGCGTTGAGGAGGAGCCTTTTTATAGTTTATTGTTATTTTACTTAATTAGTTTATTAATCGTTGTAATGTATATAGTTACTCGTAGGTCCCGTAAGTTTTTATGTGCAAAAAAGAAACGTAACCCATGGTCACAACATGTAGAACACATGTTTTATCTTTAAACCCGTTAACATATCAGTTTTTTGGTTGTGTCCAATAATTTTGTAGTAAGCAGTCAAGTGACCTCGTCCGAGACTGCAGAAGCAGTATTGAAGGCATTGCTACCAATGACGTGGCAGTTGGGGTGACATCTGAACAAAAAACAGAAAATCTAACAAGTTTTTTATAACAGCATCATCATCATCATCAGCTGAAAGGTACCGAAGCAGCTTATCAAAGACCTCCAAGCACCCCTAAGCGTCGCCACGTCCGCGTCGCTGTCGCCTGATCCACATGATCAGGCTTCTCCTGGTCTTCACAGGGACTTACAATTTTACCTCCTTTTGTTTTATTGTACCATTTGCAATATCAAAAACTTTTCTTTTTCAAAAGTTTTTATAAAAATACTTAGGAACCGGGATACTTAAACTTTGTTAAGTAACTAAGTATCCTCTTTCTATCCCTTTCTTGTTCAGTAGTGTGGAATAGAGACAAAAGTATTTAACTTACTATTCGGGTGTTAATAACTTAAGAGAAATTTTCAGTAAGGTGTCAGCACATTGTTTGTTTAGAACCATTGGTATTGATATTTGTAGAAATAGAATATAACCAATGTTAATTATTAATTATAGTTCGCGAGTACATTCGAAAGAAGCTAGCAGTATCGTCACAACGTTGATATTTTCCTTATTGTTTGTCCTTTTATTTTATTAATAAATTGATATATATTTATAGTAATATATTTATCCTTAGTATGTCTTATTAAATATTTTTTAAACAGATTGACACCTATCACTGTTTGTCTCTGCATCACCCAAAGGTTGACTGTTAGAAAATGCCTATGGCATTAAGTCTGCCTCTGTACATAAGAAGTGTTAAATAAATAATAAAAAACTCTTTCCCGTAAGGCGAAGGGTTAGGCAAAAGCCAGAAAATCTCGTTTTACGTATTACATAAGTCATTGAAACCTACCTAAACTATATGACTATAGAGCATATAACTAAATTAATCATCTCATTCATCATGCCTAGCCTTTTCCCAACCTTAGGGTCGGCTTCCAGTCTAACCGGATGCAGCTGAGTACCAGTATTTTACATGAAGCGACTGCCTATCTGACCTCCACAACCCCGTAACTGGGTAATACGATACCCCTTGGTAAGACTGGATGTCAGACTTTTTGGCTTCTGACTACTCGTAACGACTGTCAAAGATCTACAAATGACAGCCGGGACCAACGGCTTAACGTGCTTTCCGAGGCACGGCGCGCGGCGGAAACTCGGTATGTAATTATGGTCACCCATGCACGGACCAACATCGGCAAGCACGGCTTAACCTTAAAGATCGACCCGTGCGGCTGTTATTATTTAGCCACGAGCTCCTCTTATAGCTACATTAATAATGGAGCTTAGCCTACCTTCCAACTATCATGAACCAAATATAAACAATGACATGTCACATTTCGCGAGATATTGTTTTGCGCTGTCGTCGTTGCAAATTCACTAAGTTGCATTGTGTGACTTACTACAGCGACCTTAGGTTCAAATTAAAATGATTTGCTGAAATTACCAATTTCTTCTTATCTAATTTCTAGAATATACAAGTCTTAACCTCATTTTTTATGAAAACGTTTGTTAAGAAACTGTTTAATTTTAGATAAAATAATGTTTATATTTTGTGGAGGAATCCCCGGGTCCAAGTAAACATTGCTGGAACTCGGCGTGAGTTCAAGGTATTAGGGATCCGTAGTCAAAACAAAATACGTATAAAATTAAACTTCTCCTTCATTTATTTCTGATATGGTTGATAAACCGGCCGAGGAATGCTGGGCTATCAAACCCAGGTGCCAACTAAACAGGGTCGTGCGTATAAGGTAGGTATACAAGTTCATTGATTACAACATCCCCGCGCGGCCATAACCAGGGACTTAAAAACATCTTCATAAAGGTTACAGAATTATATGTGTTACATGTTGAATTGGTAACAGAATAAAATATGTAACACTTTTAAATGTGTTTTCAACCGTAACATCACTGTAACAGATATAAAAGTATTAACAGTGTTAATAAGTGTAACAGGTAAACGAAGCGTACTAAAGCTATAATTGATTATTTCAGTTACACATATTTACACTTATTAACACATATAAAAGGTAACAGTTTGATTCGGTAATATTATTGTATCTGTTACATTTAAAAGTGTTTTCTGTTACAACTGTTTAAAAAACAGTGTTATAAATACTTACTACGATTGCAGTTCGAATCACTGGCCATAACAATCATGCCTGTTCCAATGAATTCGGACAACATTTTAGTCCCCCCATTTCCGCTGTTACATAATACTATAAAACTCCCGGTTATTGCAGATTGCCCAGCATTGGAATAAAATTGTCTCCAAAATGGAGATTGGAACGCATCAAATGGGAATCTAAAATGTTCATTGTCGAACACTGGGTCAAACCTCGATCCGAAATAGATTTAGGAAGGGTTTGCAAAAGATTCCCCGATCACAGACGTCACTGACATTATTTCCTGCTTATTTTCTTTGAGTTTTTGTGTAAATAAGTCAATGAAAGATGAAAACGTTGGTTCCTTTTCTTTGTACAGTATTTTCGTTCTTTCTTTGTTATCCTGGACGTGTTTCACAAGTAACTCGTGAACAGTAGATTTTCTATTGTGCCCATTCTGGCTGCAAGGCGTTCAAAGAATTTTGATAGGTAGACAATGACAGCTGGAAAGACGGTATTGTGTGCTCCAGTATTTTTAGGGTGTCGTGTTTACTTTGGATATTTTCTCAGCAGTTAAGAGCGTTTACGCCTTAATACAAACTTTCAAGTAATAATTTTCCGAAAAGACGGAACCGATTTTAATAAAACTTCATACGCATAAGCAGGATACATAGGTCTAAAAAGTAACTAAAAATAGTGTTACAGCTATTAGACCGATTATAATTATCTGTAGAAAAATAGCTTTTCAAATATATTTTTTTTATAAGTCATTTCGAATTAGTTTTTAGTAACTTTTTAGATTAAAAAACATAACAACAAAATCGTTGGTTTTTGCGTTTAAAAACTAAATCTATATCAACAGATCGTTAAAAATGTGCTTGCTATAAATCTATGACAATTTCAACGTGAACATTCTTCTGCTTTTAGTTCATTTTATTTGAGTTTTGCGCAGCATGTCTTCTACTTCCATACTTCTCTATTACTGGTCATATTATCTTCCGACACCCCCATTCTTGCAATAAATATCAGCTTTCATGATGTGAACTTAAGCATATTTTACCTAGATAACTATAGGTTATTATATTAGGTTTCTTCCGAACATCAAATTATCAAAATAATTGCGTTGTTTTAAATGCGCGGAACCTGAATGACATTCGAGCAACAATCTTTGCTGCGCATGAATCACTTCCAAACATCCAGTTAACTGTATCCGTCTCTTTTATATTCATAGAGAAGTAAAGAGATAGCATGAGGATTGTCTTCTTTACTTAAATGAGTTCATTGCTTAGGTCTCTCAGTTTCTTTAGTGTTTGCGAAGAGATTGAAGGGTAAAGTTGCATTAAACAAAATGAAGTTAATTTGTAGCATTTTGTGTTTATTTGTTATTTTAGTTACTGTAAATGGAGGTGAGTCTTTTTCTGTTATTTGATTTTTGTTTTCAAAGTTTATTATGGATTAAAAAAAAAATGAGAAGAAAAATAAAAGGACAAACAATCGATTGGATAAACGTCAAGACTGTAGGTCAGATAGAATGTAGGGTATTGACCCCACATTATACTTGACCTGCAAGATGCAGTATCATCATCATTTCAGCCTTAAAGACGTCCACTGCTGGACATAGGCCTCGCCCAAGTGTCACATTGACATTTTGGGGGGTTTTGCCATAATCGCCACGCTTGGCAGGCGGGTTGGCGATCGCAGTTGAGTACGGTCGTTACAAAAGCACAGAGAAAGCTGCTGCCCATTCTCTGGCAAATCCCTTAGTCGCTTCTTACGACACCCATGGGAAGATATGGGATGCAGTATATTGACACCTAATAAAAGATGCTAGTAGAACCAAATGATTTTAAAAGAGTAACCATGGAGTTTCTTGCCGGTTCTTCTCCATAGGAAACGACCAACCCGAACCGTGCCTCTTCTGTCGACGTTTTATAAGTGCCCATGTAGGCCTATGTAAAATAAAATATTTTGATTTTGATTTTGAATAAAAGATGCTGGCAACCAGTTGCAATCTGCATGATTGCTTTCGCAGTTTTGAGTATCTATCATTGTTTTTTTGAATTCTCAAGAATTAGTTTACGAATACGTTATGTTGAAACTATACGTGTTATATTATACGTAATGTGTTTTTTTATTTTTATTGATGAGTTAAAATATTAACATAGTCTTAAGTAAATATTGTTACTAACCGTATGTAAATGAGTCATAGTTACTCGAAATAAATAATGTATTATTATTATTCACTAGCTGCTGCCCCCGACTTCTTTCGCTTGGAAATTTTGATGGGTTTTAGTGGTATGAAAAATAGATGTTGGTCGATTCTCAGACCTACCCGAAAAGCACACAAAATTTAATACAAATCGGTTCAGCCGTTTCGGAGGAGTTTGGTAACTAACATTATGATACGAGAATTTTATATTTAACATTAATACATACAAGGTGTAAACAGACCAGAAAGCGACATTTTGCGAAAGAGTCATTCTGCGAAAGCGACTTTATGAGAAAGAGATATTTTACTAAAAGTAGACATTTTGCGAAAGAGACATTTTGCGAAAGCGACATTTTGCGCCTGAGCCAACCAAGCATTCTGTACATAAAACTAAGTAACCCTGCGCAAAAATTATTGGTGGGTAACGATTTTTTTTTTGGGTGAAATGTCACGTCTTTCGGTAAAACTAAATGGGACGCACTCAAAACATTTTGCTAATGGATGCATTTAATAGTAACCGGGTTATGAAGGTATTTAAAGTGAAGGTGTAGTATTTAATAAAAAAACTTGTGAAAAAGTTGGAACTTTGACCTCCAATATCTCAGTAACTAGAAGGTTCCCAGGTATGGTCCAGAACGAAAAAAATATCGCAATGATGATGGGGAGAAAAAGTGCTTATCGGCTTCGTTCGGTCTATATATTTACACCCTTTATAAGAAACAAACTTTTTGATAAACTAGGGAAAATGGCTACGAAGTGAACAACTTCAATGATAGCGATAGTCATATTTATGTTATATATATACTACGAGTATAAGAAGACGGAAGGTAGAAAGTGGGCTGTACGGTATCGACTATACAAGCTGTTGTTTTGCATTCTCGTCAAATTCAAGGAGGTAACTATGCTAATTATTCTCGACCCGAATCAATAAGAAAATCGTAAGGTTTTTTTTTTTGTTTATTTTACGGAAATCGGTAAGTGTGAACCATCCGTGTTTTAAACGTGACCCGATCCTCGCCCTATAACCGCGCTTTTACACATACAAACAATCTCAAACGTTTATATGGATGGATGACGGAACTTAACAAAGCAAATTCAAATATCTTTTGAGTGAACCGATTGCAATGAAACAAAAACTAAATTTAACTTCAAGTTACGCACAATTGTTGTGTATAAAAGTAATCTACATTTCTTACGTACATTTTACGTGATGCACGAACAAATAAACAGACAAACCGACAAGCAGACAAAAAATCGAAAAATGCTGGAAATGGGTACTGTTAGTTGTCCTTTAACACCCTGGCTATTTTTTTTTTGGAAATATTTTCGGTGTATAAAAACGACTTTTCAACAGATTTATTATATGTATAGATATACAGGGTGTTTGGAAGGGAGCTGTACATACGCCTAGGGTAGAAACTAGGGATAGTCTGCTACCTACCCCCGCCCATTATATTGACCTTGGCCTCAAGGTTTTTTTTTAATTTATTATTATTTTTTATTTGACTTTTTTATGATTTTTTGACTAAAACTACCTGTAGCTCAAAATCTATCCATGGGACCGGTCTGCTAATGGTCTTGTTTTAATCGTTAGAGTCTTAGGGTCCTGCAAAAAATTATTTTACACCAGAAAATTGTGGAGAAGAAAAGTTATGGGGCCTGAAGTACCGTAAAAAATAAAAATAAATTAAAAAAAACCTTGAGGCCAAGGTCAATATAATGGGCGGGGGTAGGTAGCAGACTATCCCTAGTTTCTACCCTAGGCGTATGTACAGCTCCCTTCCAAACACCCTGTATATAGATAGCTATAGATTTCTTATTCCACTCCACGTTAAGGGTATTATTCTGAAATACTGACAAATAAAACAGCAAAAAATAGCAGTTTTTTTAATAATTATCTAGGTATCGTACTTACCTAATTTAAATTGATTATTAATGTATTTTGTGACAACCTCCTGAATTTTGACGAGGATGCAAAACATCATCTTGTAATATTTAATTGAAGTATTAAAATAGTCACAAAGGCAGGTTTCCCAACATCCATGAGCTGATAGAAATTCAGGTCTATCTACAATTTATAAAGAACTTAACCGCCATGGACAACTTGTAAAACTCGCTAACTTAGTTCAACATTTTTGATCTTTTTTCAGACTGTGGTGTCGTCAGCAAGCGAGAATGGGATGGCCTGACTCCGATTCACGTGGAATACCTTGCGAGGCCGGTGGACCTGGTCATTATCCAGCATACTGTCACACCAACCTGCAGCACTGACGCGAGATGTGCGGAGATCGTGAGGAACATACAGACTAACCACATGGACAACTTGAATTTATGGGATATTGGATCTTCGTGAGTATAACCACTTTTCGTTTTCGTTTCGTACTCGACGCACCACAGCTACCGAGATGTCAGCGGCATATAAAAAGTGTGGCGCATCTTGTGCCGCCATTGTGGTTTTGGTGTAGAGTCCATTAGGCGTGCTAGTCATATGTTTGGGCCATATTCGGTACAGCCGGGTGGCAGAACATAGGTACACATTAATTTTTACAGACCGTAGCACCCTTTAACTCTTCTAAATCTTTTTAGTGTTCTGGGTTCGCAAAAGATACATGACATGGATCTTAAAACTGGTCACCAGGTTAATCTTATCAACAGTTTCATGGATATAAGTTTATAAACTGACATGAGTGACTATATCAGTTCAAAACATATTAGAAATTGGATAATTAGCATGTTTACTAATTGTTTTGATAATTTGGCGCTGTTGCAAACGCCATGATCAAGGATAAACTAAACTTATTGCGCGTGGGTGTTTATGAGGGTAGACAAATTGGTCTACTCTCTTTCTTGATCGTTTTTTGCGCTCCGTACCAGTAGCACTGACACTCACAACTCCATTCTGCTGGCCAAAATGGCTGTCTTAAAGCAGTATTGTTTTACTCTTATTCCATTGTGAGAAAGAAACGAAGCTATACAGAATGTCATCTCTTTCCCACACTGGAAAAGTAGTAAAACAATAATGTTTTAAGACGTCATTGTAGGCCACCTGTTCCCGACACACGAAACTCACTGTGTCGGCTCGCGAACTTTTTACGGTACCTACTTAGTTTTTTGGGTTTCAACAGTCTAAAGCCTGGAATACCCACTGGATTCCAGGCGAGTTCCATTAACAAGGTAAACCTTAATGAGATCTCAATATTTAACACTTAAAACTAGACGTTATCACACTTTTTTTCATGTAATAGAAAAAAAAAGTGCAGTGATTTAACTTCCAAAGAGACCAAGCAAAATAATAGCGAGACATCAAGTTGCACAATTTGTTACACTTTAATGAAGTAGCGCACAAAATTAGTTTAAAAATAAAGTTTACCTTCAGCTTCTGGTGGCTGGGCACCTAATGGAGCAAATTGCCTTTGGAAACACGATCTCCGAGGTGAACTAAATCTAGGGCATCTAAGTAATTTCTATTTTAAAATGTGTAGGAAGCAGTAGGGTTTAAGATCTAATTATGTTTTTATTTTGGATTTGGGTGTTTTAGCATTTTCTTTGTGTCAATTATTTATTTAAATCGTTCGTTCGATTAAATGGTATTAATATTATATAAGTAGTATAAATAGTATATAAGAGAACGCCATTAAGATTGAAATCTTTTATTTGTGTCCATTTTCTGTGTCTATATAGGTGCGTCTATTATGCATTCAACACACTGACCTGCGTTTTCAAAACCTTCATTTCGTAATTCCAGGTTCGTTATAGGTGGTAATGGCAAGGTGTACGAAGGTCCTGGCTGGCTGCACGTTGGGGCACATACTTACGGCTACAACAGGAAATCTATTGGCATCAGTTTCATTGGAAACTATAACAGTGAGTAATAATTCTGAGCCGACGACATAAGGTAGGATTGCAGTCTTCTACTGGATGCTGGAGCCACAGGTCCACTCGTTGTGGTAATAATGGTTCCGGACTATGTCCAGCGCACATCTTTCGGCTTAGCGTTGATGATGATGGCATTACGATTCTAAGCCTTCTTCTTGCTATTTAATTTGTTAAGAACTACGAAAGCAAACCCTATCCCCATCAAGAGGTATCGTATTACCCAGGTAAGTTAAGCAGTCACTCCATGTCATAAACTTCACTTCAGTTACGTCTGTAGATACCCAGGCTAACTATGTTTAGTTAGTCCAACCCCAGCATAGTTAGAAAAGGCTAGGCAGACTGAGAGAGTTGGTCTTGCGAATGCCAGTTCGATTCAAGAGTGTCTACTATTCAACATATGTAGGTACATTAATTTGCTATCATATTAACCAAGACTTGGTCTCCTATAACATTTAAATTTTAATTTAATTGTTAAAAAAAGACACATCGACAATTAAATTCGCATTGAAAATGATGTATGAAAATACGTTCTTTTGTTCCATTTCATTCACGTTCTAGGTTCATTTTGTAATAATAAACGGTTAACAAAACCAGCAAGCATTTTCAGCGTTTGCGGTATAAAAGGAAAACTATAAATTTTTATGCATGAGCATGCTCTCTCGACATGGTAATTTTAATTGCAGCTAGAATAAGAACATAAAGTTCACTAAGAGGAACCATTTTACAAAGGGCTGAATTTTCAAGTCATAAGTTTTATTTGTAATAACATTAATGAGCACTTTATAATAGTTGAATCTACTTATATGATATTTACTTTTATCAAGTTACGTATAAAGTGTCTGGAAGTGAAAAGAATGACGTCGGCATCAGGGGGGTAGAATTTTCGTCTGCTTGCGATTGATTTCGCGGAAAAACAATGTTAGCATAATCTAGGTGTTGCTAGTTACCTAGTTATTATTTTCATTAATTATTATTTGCACGAAACCTAAGTAATTACAATTATCATACTAGGTACTTGTAAATAATAACGTATCATGTACGTCATACATGCCCCACTGAAAGGCCTGCCTCGGTCCACTGGCCCACCAGCGAGACCAGTAATTGTGATGTTGCCTCATGGCTATTAATGGTTGTGGACTTGGGGACGTGCCACCCCCCCAAAATAACTGGGCACCGTCACACGTCACTCCCCCCGTGGACATGAGGGGGCCCGCAGACGCGGGCCAGCAGTACTAGGGGATCTTGGAAAGCTCACTAGTTCTCATGATCCCCGTTGCAAGAGTTGGAAGGGAACAACGGGCTTGGTGCGAGCGACGATCATCGCAGGGTCGCTAGTAGCAACTGGATGAGAGTTGCCGAGAGTCAAGTTAAGTGCCATGCGAATGGAGAGGCCTATGTCCAGCAGAGGACTGTTGTGGGCTGATTCTGAGCGGTATAAAAAAGAGAACAAGCATATAAAGTATATCATCGTACAAATCTGAGGATAATTTGTCTATCCATTCAAGACATAAATCAAATTGGTCCGCGAAGCCTATTAACCAAAAACCATCTACATTTCAGATGATACTCCAACGGAAGCCTCATTAGAAGCATTGAAGGCGTTGCTCCGCTGTGGCGTCGAACAAGGCCACTTGACGTCTAACTACCACTTGGTAGGCCACAGACAGCTCATCGCCACTGAGAGCCCTGGCAGGAAGCTGTACAACGAGATCAGAAGATGGCCCCAGTTCCTTGGCGATGTTAGCTCTATCAAGAACTAATTAGTTTTATGCAATCACCTGCCCCAATACCTGTTTCGTGAGCTTTTTTGTCCATAACTAGTCTTGAGAAAGATGCTTTGCAAGTGGTCGATAAGTGTAGACTGAAGTTCTGTTCAAACTTTATGGTGGCTCGGAAGTTAGTTGCTTGTGGCGGTCTGCGGATTATACAGTCAAGACGATGCGTCCTTCGCGCCCCACTTATATATAAAATTGTGTTCTGTGTAGCTTTGCGTTAAATGTTTCGAGTCGCAATAAAGTTTGGAACGTTATACCTGCGATGACCGACACTCGCAGCTAACTTCAAAACCGCTATGATGTTTGAACTTAATATCTTAACTTAAGCTTGTTTTGAATAATAGTCAATGAAGAACGTTATTCAACTACCAAAGATTTAATAACATACAACATACAAAAGATATAATATTTTTTTAGCACCTTAAAATCTGTTATGACAATTTTCTAACAATAGTTCAAGTGTAATAGCAACTTTAGTTGACTACAAATAAGAAAGTTTATCCATTATTTGAAAATAAACATTACGCCTATTTCCTAGTATTTTTTCCCTTTTCTTGTTGGAAAAGATAAGGTTTAATCCTTAGCAACTATGTCCTGTGGCGCGTGTATTCATCAAGCTTGTATTTCTCAAAGGGGTTGTCAGATGTGTAAGACACATACATTTTACCCAGTTATGTAATACACAAAAAATCACGGGAGCGATCCTATTGCCATCAAACGGGCACAAATTCCTGATGGAAAAATCAATAACATTTTGTCCTACCTCGACATACACTCAAGATCTCTACTAGACCATGGAAGCAATTAAAGTAAGGATGTTATTTTATATCAATTATAAACTGTCAATAAACCGGAAAGCACGTAAAGCCGTGGTCCCGGCTGTCATTTGTAAATCTTTGACAGTCGTTACGAGTAGTCAGAAGCCAAAAGTCTGACATCCAGTCTTACCAAGGGGTATCGTAATAACCAGTTACTGGGTTGTGGAGGTCATATAGGCAGTCGCTTCTTGTAAAATACTGGTACTCAGCTGCATCCGGTTAGACTGGAAGCCGACGCCAAGATAGTTTGGGAAAACGCTAGGCAGATGGGGGGGGGGAGATTTCACCTATCCTCATAACTTTCCCCAATTTGGGGTGATGTCATTACTATGCTTGATTGAGGAGCTCATGGCTAAATAATAACAGCGGCACGGGTAGATCTTCAGGTCGAGCCGTGCTTTCCAAGGTTCGTCTGTGGATGGGTGACCATCTATTGCATACAGAGTTTCCCCCGCCTGCCTCGGAAAGTACGTTAAGTCGTTGTTCCGGGTTGTCATTTGTAGATCGTCGTTAGGTATAGGTAGCCAGTGACCGAATGTCTGAGAACCAGTCTA
Source organism: Cerastis rubricosa (assembly GCA_949152445.1). Classification (NCBI taxonomy): domain Eukaryota; kingdom Metazoa; phylum Arthropoda; class Insecta; order Lepidoptera; family Noctuidae; genus Cerastis; species Cerastis rubricosa. The sequence goes on from OX424532.1 coordinate 17,914,966, forward strand.
ACGGTAGGCGCACACCAAAACCGATATCTGCCGATTTTTACTCGGGCGTCTTCGGCCAAACTCGGCCGATCAAATCAAACATACGTAAACGAGAGGGAGCGCGTATACTACTACAACAGCTATCGTTTGAAGACGGCCGATGACGCCCGATCAAACGACGAGTCCGAATTTGCTAAACGTCCAATGTCGGCAACAGTGTGAGCACATGGACGTCAGAGTTACTCGTCCGAGTAATTATGTCCACCATCGGCCGACAAAATCGGTTTTGGTGTACCCCTACCGTTAGATCAGATAGGCAGTCGCTCTATATAAAATACTGGTATCAGCCGCATCAACAGCAAATCAAGAAGAACGGGGAGGCTCTGCAATAACAAAGATAATTGGATCATCGTTCTCTTCCTTTTCTTGGAATCTATCCTTTAATGTTTTGAAAAAAATATCTCACTCTTTTTATAAAACATTGCCATAATATTTAAGCGAGGAAAAAAAAATGCCTGCTTTCACCAACCCCAAGCGACACCTAAATGGATTCCTAAATATTATTGCACTGTTGAACGAGGTCATGAATTATTTCGCCTGCTCAATTTCCGCATTTTTTTATAATTTTATATCATCAGCAACGTAAAGAACCTGTTCACGTATTAATTAACCAATAGCTTGTTCCAAAACAAGCAAGTTTTTTATGACAAAATATATTCCAAAGCGTCACTTTTCCGAAATTTGTGCTACGAAAGTTGTACTGATGGCAAAAAGGGTATCTTATATTTTGGAAAAATGACGCTAGGCAGGCATACATAAAATTTGGACTTTCAATGCTGAGCCAGACGATGAAGTTTAGTTAAACTAAACTTCATCGCATTCATTGCATTCGTTTTAGTTTAAGTGCTGCTTATTGTTGGTGAATAAAAGTGTTAAAGATTCTTTCATTTTCAGTTAAAGAACAAAGTAAATAGTTTTTAAGTGAACTGATATTCTTTCCTTTTAACTTCTGAAGTGGGTGGGTAGCTAACGTAAATTGTGTATTTTTTTCCGAGTTCACAGGATATTTCATTTTGTAAGACTAACAGTTTTGACGTGACGGCCCATCACAGGAACGTTTTCAAAAAGTCATGGGGGCCGTGGCACATTTTCAAAGAAAATTAACGATAAAACATTTCTAAGAGTATATTAGCGCAAAAAATTAAGATTCTCAAACGATGTACAACGGCGGCGTAGGAAATCTTGCACGAGCTCTATTTAGTGTACTTGACAGCGATTTTGGCGAAAAATAAGCTCAGGAAGGAAATAGACAAAAATAAACAAACGAACAATATTTATTACAACTCATAAGAAATCAGATATGGAAAAATCGTCATCATCACTTTTGCTGTATTTATCCCGATTTATTTGGGATCGGCGCATTATGTGTCCTTCTTCCATTTTTTCTTCAAATATTTCTCCAAAAAGTCTATTCTATGAGACCGAAAACCCATTTCGTATGCCCTACTCGAAACCCACCCCCCTGCCTACGGCCTTGGACGGTAGAGGGTATGCAATCGGGTTTTAACCTCTGTCCGGGAGTTTTTTCTATCCACGGAATTCTCTACTGCCACCACCACCTCATACACCTGACAATTTTTTCATTGTTCGAAAACTAGACGGAGCAGTATAACAAGTAAGACTTTTTTGTCCAATCTGTTATATTGTATAACTAATAGTATAACTCGATGGACCAACCCGTTTCATTGTGGTCATCCACCTGTTTTGTCATTGGAAATATGCGTACGCACTCGAAGCAAGGGTGGGACCGTGACGGGCCTAGACGCTGAGGACAGAATAAGGATGGTCTGTGCCTGTATGTTCTGTTGACTGTGTTAGTTTCCCTACTACTCTTCTGGAAGAGGGAGATAGCGTCATAACGATTAACTTTGAAGATAAATGCTCATTTTCACACACTCACAGCTGACAAGCTCGATTTAATTCCACAGTAGAGAAACCCCCTATTCACAAACGTGGGACCAGCCCTCGTATTCGCAAACGCTCGGATCCAATTTCGATTCGATAAGTCGTATGGCTATCTTGTTTTGGCATTACGAATGCGAGGGAGATAGACATACGACTTCCCGAATCGTAATCGAAACTGAGCGTTTGCGATTACGGGGGCTGATCCCACGTCTTATGCGACTACGGTGGAGTCCAAAATGTTAGTATTTAATTAATAAAAGCACTCTTTTCTTGATTGTTTTTATTATAGGATAAACATATTTCGCGTAGTTATACTAGCCGAGTGCAATTAGACAACAAATACTGAAAAATTGGAACGAGGTTTATAGTGAGCGGATTTTCATGGAAATTTATTTATTAAGTTTCTAGAGGAGTGAAGAAGCTGGTGACTTGTTCCTTTTCATTCGTTTCGAATATATTTTCTTCTACGAATAACTTAAAATTTGACGAATTCATATTATGACGTAATAGCGTGAGTTGTGTCCTCTGTGCATGCATTACACGCCAATTTAGTTTGTTTCTTAATTCATTGTTGCCGATGTGATGCAAATTTGAAAATTATTTATTTTATCAATAACACTTGTAACGGGATTATTTATTTTCTTACAAAGATTTCTTTTGTCATTGGTAACATACTTTTTTACAGATAACTGGACCAGTAAATGTTCAAGAAAACCATGTTCATGAGAGTAGTGACTTCAAATCCATTCGCAAGTATAAGAAAATCGCCTGTTATGTCATTGAATGCTATTTTTTTTTCGAAACGTTTCTATGAAAATCAATGTGCAAATTATTATCCTAAGTTCTCGTTTTAGTAGCCATCTAATGAGGTAAAATAACTAGAAAAATATATAAGGATAGTTATAAACAGTAGTTACTGCTAAAAAGTAAAACATGAAAAAAGGGCTCTATCGCTAGGAATTGGGCGCGGTTACCCAGCTTGCAACTAATATAATATATATAAATTTTGAAAAATGGTCACGGTAGAATAGGGTTTTTTTTTAAATTACCAGGTGTTCCATTCCACCTTTGCAGCAATAATACGAATGAGTATCTCCGAATATTTTTTTAGTTTTTGGTATCTGTAGATAGCAGAAATAATAAGTATATTTTCATGATAATATTTACGTTGACCGCTATAGAAATATTTTGAGAAAAATCGCCTTCTTTATCTTTTACATCGACGATTACCTAAAAATTGCGAATTAATTTAGTCTCTCCACTCGTAAATGTAGTTTTCTTGAACATTTTTTACGTCCAGTTATCTCTTATGATATGACATGATTTCACTCGAAAACGAAGAAATAATATTGATTTATTTTTTCTTTTGATAATACTTCAGAGTAAAATAGACTGCAGTTGTTAAGTTTAATTTTTACCTACCCCACAAGTATCCGCGTCACCCTATAAAATTATTACGTCCCCCCATCCGCAAAATTGTACCTGGATCCAAGTCCCCCCATCCCCAAAATTTGCAGGCTTCCTAATAATTGCGATAAATCATTAAAGAGATGTGTTATTCTAATAAACGTAGCATGAGCTTTAGGTTTCCGTTTCAACCAGTCCACACTTAACCCGGGCAGCGAGAGCACGTACCCTAAAAGTCATTTATCTACTCACTGATAATTTGGTGGTTTTATTCTAAACCCTAACTAGTGTAACTAGTGAACAGATATTTTCCACAACACTAACTTTCAAAAATTCAAGCGCCGAGTCCATCAAAACTAATATAATACCACCATATTGACTTTTTTCTATTTTCTTCTCATATTTGTATTTACTGTGTTTCTAAAACTACCTACTATTGTTGAAAGTGTTATTTCTGCACTATTACTGTAATTTTATTGAACAGTGTAACAATTGTAGATAAGCCAATGAATAAATAAATAAATAAAAAGTATTAGTACCAATGAGTCAAAAAAAACTTGATTACATCATTACCCATTACATCATTACTTTTTTATATATACCTATATTTATTTATTATTATCATATTCTACCTTTTGTTGTAAGCAACGACTTATTGTTGGGCTTAGGCTGTCCTCCCATACTTAAGTACTAACGCTGTAACATTCAAATATAGTAAAACAAAATGATTTTAAAAGATTAACCATAGAGTTTCTTGCCGGTTCTTCTCCATAGGAAACGACCAACCAGAACCGACGCCTTTTGTCGACGTTTATAAGTGCCCATGTAGGCCTATGTAAAATAAAATATTACGATTTTGACATCGACAACAATGAACAAAGAAACAGACCAAATTGGCGTTTAATGGATGCACAGAGGACACAAGTCACAGTATTACGCCATAATATGAATTCGTCGAATTTCAAGTTATTCATGAAGGATAAAAATATTCCAAAGGAAATTACAAAAAAGAAGTCGCCGGGCCGCGTTTTTTTCACCACTCCTCTGGAAACTCAATAAAAAAACCCCATGGAAATTTGAGCGTTATAAACTTGGTGCCATCTTTGTCTAATTGCACTCGAATGTGTTGTCTTTTATGAAAAAAATAAAAATAAAATTCATTGTGTTATGATTGTTCTTCGTTTTCCTGCAACTGGAGTCTAACTTCGTACTGAGAACGGTACCATATCCACCAGCCAAGGGCATGGCGGGTGGCTGCAGAAACTATCCAGCAGTAGTAACATACCTGGAAAAAGGAAAAAGGCTTTTGGCTATTAAGACATTCGATGTGACTAAGGGTGTTACCACATCAATCGATCAATCATCGATCGATGGTAGAATGGATTAGTCAACGTCGATCGACGGTCGATCTATTGGTGTGGTAACACCATAAGAGAATAACGGTTCCATCCCCGCACGGAACAAATATTTGTATGCCCTACAGATAGTTGTTTTAGATCTGGCCGTTTATGTATGTGAGTTTTAATGTTTGTAAACGCACCCACAATACAGGAGAAATTCCTAATGTACGGCAACGTTTCAAGAAAAAAAAAGTATTATATTGTGAATGCGTGGCACTTTTTTATTTTTTATTTTTTATGAATGGCATCTCGCAGTTCAACCTAGGAGGTTGTCGTCTGCTTAACCGGACTATCCTGTGGGTGCCTTAAGAGTAAGGCCTCCAGCCAGGGCATAAAAAACTTACAAACTAAGCGACTATACGCTGAGGGCACCCCCTGTGGGGTACGAGCCTCGGCTCAGGGCGTCGCTGGGGGAGGACTGCATGGGGACAGGCTGGATCTGAATGATATCATTATTTAGGGGCTGATTTAAGACTACTGGCACAGCATCGCGGGCTGGCTCGAGCGAGGGTCGGGGAGGGCATGGACCGGGACGTCGCGACGGACCTCGACGGCGAGGTCGGAAAGACGGCGGTTTGTGTCTGTACTTTTTAAGAGTGCTAGTCTCTTTGCTACTCTCCTGGAGGAGGGTGATAGCATCATCGGGAGTGACGAGGGTATGCCGAGGACGGCGTACTGTACTAATGCGCGAGGGTTCGTAACGGGCGGCCGCTGCGATTAGGGGATTACGGTGTTTACTGGCGTTATCGATGATGATGGACGGTGGGCATTCTAAGGTCTACGTGTAGACGGTCGTTACGGACATAAAAAGGGGCTCCCGTGACTCTACGTAAGAACCGGTTCTGCAAGGTTTGCATCCTATGGATGTATTTAGGCTTGGTGTGAGCGTACACGACGCAAGCGTACGTCATAATGGGGCGGATCACCGCGGTATAAAGGCGCAACTTGCACTTGAGTGACAACTTGCTTTTTGCCGAAATCATGAAATGAAGCCTACCCATAGCAAAGGCAGCTCGGTCGCGAGCTGCTTTGATGTGCGCCGCGAAAGACAGGTGGTTGTCAAGTAAGACTCCTAAGTACTTGGCTTGCTTCTCCCAGGGGATAGGCTTACCGTACATAGTGATCGGGCTGAGCGCGAGTGGCTTATTTTTACGCGGTTTAAAGAAAAGAACTGCCTGACTCTTGTCGGGGTTCACCTCGATTCTCCATTTCCGGAACCAAGCGCCTAGGACGTTGGCTGAGGTTTGGAGGGTGCTGTAAATAGCGTCGTGACTACGACCAGTGTAATAGATGGCCGTGTCGTCCGCGAACAGGGCTAGCTGTGCCTTCTTGCTCTTGGGGATGTCACTGGTGAACAGAGTAAAGATAAGGGGAGAGAGCGGGGAGCCCTGAGGGACTCCGGCTCTAATGGGGTGGGGGGAAGACAGTGCCTTCCCGATGCGATAGCGGAAGGTGCGATCCGACAAAAAGTCTCGTAAGATGAGCACGAGACGGTCCGGCACTCCCAGTTTGTACAGCTTATATAATAAGCCGTTGTGCCAGACTTTGTCGAATGCCTTTGCTATGTCGAAAAACAACACACCCGTCATCGCTCCACGCTGGAAGCCAGCGCTTAAGTGTTCTACGATGCGGTGGGCCTGTTGAATGCAAGAGTGTCCGGTCCTGAAGCCGAACTGTTCGTTGGGGATGAGACTCTTAGCCTCGGCGAAGTCTTTGAGTCGCTTATACATAAGTCTCTCGTAGAATTTACCAAGTGCATTCAGGAGACTGATAGGTCTGTAGCTCGAAGGCTCAGACTTGGGTTTGCCTGGCTTGGCGAAACCGATGACAGTGGCCTCTTTCCATATTTGGGGAAACGCGTTGTTGCTCAGGGCGCCATTGAAGATGGCCGCCATTAACACGACGAGCTGAGCGGGGAGGAGTTTGAACACCCTATTGGTAATTCCGTCAGAGCCGGGTGCTTTCCGCGGTTGAAGTTTGTTAATGATGTCTTGCACTTCGTCAGCTGTGACCGGAGGCAGAGGATCATCAGGGTCTTCTTCGGGGGGCAGGGCGGCTCTACGTTCGACGAATGCGTTCACCTCATCGAGATGTCGCTTGTCTACTGGTTGCGAGCTGGGGGAGCACTGGGACTCCAGGCTGTCGGCTAGGCATTCGGCCTTCTCAGAGTCGTCGAATGCGACGCTCTTATCGGGTCGGGTGAGGGGAGGCATCGAAGCCTCTTCGGTGGAGCGCATCTTGCGTTGCAGCTGCCAGAAGGCTAGGTGGGTAGGCTCGAGTTCGCTTAGCGTTTTTTCCCATTGATTATTACGAAAGTCACTGGTGCGATCCTTTACAGCACGCTGTAAATTACGCATGTGGGCTTTGTTTGCCTCGCAGGGAAAGCTGCTGTAGGCACGGATGGCCGCGTTCTTTTCGTTTATCAGTTCACGTATGTCAGCGGGTAGTATCCAGCGTTGATCGCTCATTGCTGGGACTTCCCGTGAGCAGTCCTTCAGTACGGATTGCACGTGTTCTGTAAACGAGTTGATGGCGGCCGTCGTGTCTGCGACTGAGACTATGTGGTCGGGGATGGCCTCCAGGTGAGGCGACGTGGTGGATTTCAGCTTATCGCTGACTTTCCTCCAGTCGGTTATCACTTGGGTCGGCGGGGGCTGGCTGGGGTCAGAAGGACCCGAGCGAGGAACTAAGTGCATGAGCACTGGTCGATGATCTGAGTTAAGCTCATGTAAAGTCTCGATGGAATGCAACTTAAGGTTGACATTCTTGAGTAGAGCTATGTCGAGAACGTCCGAACGTTGGTCGGGGTCGTGGGGATAGTGGGTGTGCTCCATAGGAGCGATGGGATCGAAGTTGAGGGACTCGCCCAGGTTATACAAGTGACGTCCTCTGGCAGAGGTCGTCGTGCTGTTCCAGGCGGGGTGTTTGGCGTTGAGGTCGCCCGCTATGATAACGGAGTCGCTCAAGCCGAAGAGGACGGCAAGGTCTTTGGTGAACAGAGTGTGCTCCTCGGACGTGCCGCCGGGAGGGATGTACGCAGAGGCGATAGTGATCGGTTGATGGCCGGTCATGCCTAGTCGACACACTGAGGTCTCGAGTAGAGACTCCATGGGAGGGGGATCTAAGGGGATGCAATGCAGTTCTTTTCTATAATAGATTAGAGTCCCGCCCTTGTGGCAACGTGACCGATCGTTGCAAACTATGCGATAGTTGGCAATTCTCGGATCGCGGTGACTGGGCTTGAGGAAGGTCTCCTGTACGAGGAGGATATCAATTTGATGGTTGCGGAGGAAGGTGGCGATCTCATCACGCTGGCCTCTAATGCCATTGGCATTAAAGTACCCTAATTTTAGGGATCGGGGTTGGGTGCACGTTAATCTCGTATTATCCATTGGAGTTAGTCGAGGTTAAGGTTGCGGAGGAGGTCGCCTAACTTGAGTAGGGACTTGAGGATAATTTTAAGTTTATCGCCACCAGTGTTAGCCGCCCTGAGATCAGCCGCCATGCGGTCTGCTTCGGGGGTGACTAACTCTGCTAGCGATTCTAAAATTACGTTGTGAGAGGGGTCCACAGCCGCGGGGCCAGGTGGCGTGGGACGAGCGGGCGCCGGTGCGCTTGCCTGGGCCGCGGGAGTGGGGACAGGGGCATCTAATAGCCCGGGTATGGGGCTGGACTTTGCTTTACTGAGAGCCGGGAAGGCTTTCTGGTGGTTTAGCGTGGTCCAGGGAGAGGGCCTCTGAGGGCTGAGTCTCTCCGGCATCTGGGCAGAGGGTAGCCTCACCGATGGGCTTTCTCTTTGTTGGCGGGCGCTTGCACGCTTCACCAGGTTAGAGGAGGAGCCTTTGGGGGCTTTTGAACAGCCGCGGTAGTTGGCCGTGTGGCCCGACTGGCCGCAAAGCACACAGCTCGGTGGCTCTGTGCAAAGCGACTTGTCTTTGGGACGGGGGCAGTCTGCCGTGCCATGGTCGCCTAGACACTTTACGCATCTGTGTGGCGCATGGCAGTTGGCTTGGCTGTGACCGTACATCTGGCAGCGATGACACTGTCCGACTACGCTTGAGCGGTAGGGCTTCTCTATTGAGATGCCTGACAGGGAGCAAACAGACTTCACTTTGAAGATCGGGTGGTGACCTTCTACTGGGTCACAGATGACCAGTACCATATCGTAAAGGTCTCCGCCTCTCGCCTTATGAAGGCGGTGGACGGCTGCGACCGGGATGTCCTGGCCTAGGAGGTCATTGAGGATGTCCTCCGTGGGGATTTCCTTCGGGATCCGCCTGATCACCACGCGGGTGGGCTTCTCCTCTGGAAGAGAGTAGGTGTGGAAGGCTATGCGCCTTCCGATTAACTGACGGGTTAGTTCCCTGAAGTCGGTGGTCGTAGGGACCACCACTTTGATCCCCTGCTGTGTGCTTTTTGCGCTTGTATATTGAATGCGGCGCTCATTACACATTTTGGACACATCTGTCCATTTCCCTTTGTCCTGAATGAACAACGGGGGAGGGGGCTTCAGCTTCTTTGAAGAAGCGGCTGAAGAGTTAGCCTTAGGGCTTGTTGGCCTGCTGGTATGAGCAGCGGCGGACTTTGGTGCGGGGACCGGGGAGGTGGGACGGGACGCCTCGGGAGAGGGGATTAGAGGGAGCGCGACTAACTTTTTGGCCATGGCGGCCTGTGAGTTTTTGCCCTTCTTCCTCTTGCCCTTTCCGACGACTTGGTAGTCGTCTTCTGAGGACGAGGAAGCAGAGCAGGAATCTATAACCGATTCCGAGTCGGAGATTGGTACGGTTGTGTCCATGTTCTCCGAAATGGGAACAATAGACGCAGGTGCGGACTGATCCATTGTTTGCGAAACAATGGGTTCGGGATTAGCCGGAATCGCGGCGGCGACGGCTGGCGGTGAGCTTTTGCCCATGTTCCCAGAAACGGGGACAATGGACGCAGGTGCGGGCTGGACCTTTGTTTGTGAAACAATGGGTTTCACAACTTTGGGTCTTGGAGTAGCCTTAATCGCGGCGGCAACGGCTGGTGGTAAGCCTCTGTCGGCAGGCGGCGGCGACAAAGGGCTGTCGAGCGCGTCACTGAAGTCAGTGACGTTATCGCTGGTTTGCTGAATGGCAGCAATTTCTGACCCGTACTTTTCAAAATTTGGGTCAGTCGTGAAGACGCGGAAGAAAAAACGCAAAAGCGCTTTTTCTTTCTCGTCTAAGGACGACATTTTGTCGGTTAAAAGTTAACGGACATTGAGTGAAGCTCCGCGCCTAAACAGCCTAACAACCTAATTCCTTGCACAATTATGAAGGGAATTTACTGGTTCCAGCGACTCACCCGCTTCAACCTTCCCGCAGCCACAGTCCGAGGATCCGGGCTTGGTAGCAACTCCAACTCCAGTCCAGGGAACTTTGCTTTCAGGAACTTGTTGAAACGGGAAACACTAGCACAGTAAATCGGCGACACACACGTTCGCGACGGAGCCCAATTTTTTCACCTAGATCCTGAAGGGATTAGGCGGGCGGATTGGGTTACCACCCTCTCTTGGTTTCGTTGGCACCGTTAGGTTTCCCACCAAGAACCTCGAAACTGAGGACTTTTCCCTGATGGGGCAAAGGAAGTTAAATCGGAATAATATCCGAAGCAAAATGAGCAAGTGCTGTCTTAATAAAAAGACAACAATTGTTCGGGGGTGTAGTCAAGGGACTACTGATGACGTCACGACACTGGGAAGCGACGAACCGATGACACACACTGATAGCGAGCGGGAATACGAGCAGGTAGCGGCACGTCCGTACGCGGCGGCGGTCAGGCGGAGAGTGTGTGGTGCGTGGCACCCACTCGTAAGTATATTTATTTCGGTTGCCAAGCAACTTAAACAAAATATCTTGTGCAGCCAGCATGCCACTTAGACGTCTCGTGACCAATGAACTGCTCGATTATTTATTGATCAATGAACAAAATAGAATCATCACCGAGTTCAGGCCTCTCCTCCTGTACCCGCCGCGATGCCGGCGCGATATCCACTCTCGATAATATAGGCACTAAAAACAATCAAAATCTAGTCTCGGTAATAGTTTAGACATTAAACTTGGCCATTAATCAAAACAATTCAATAGTTTACTCGATTCATCACCATCATTATCTTGCCCTTATCCCAGTTTATTTGGAGTGGGCACAGCATGCCTTCTTCTTCCATACTTTTCTATTACTCGTCATCTTATCCGTTTTTGCCATATCATATTTCACACAGTCCATCTATGGGCTTCGTCTACTCTTATTATCCCATCCATATTGATACTCAGAACTTTCTTCACGACGTTTTCCTCATTCCTCCGCAACAGATGCCCATACCACGAATAGTTAATCAATGGCTATCAATACTTTACTAGACTGTGTATTCAATTTTGCACTACTGCATTGTTATTTTTATTCTCGTCGTCATACAACAACTGCTAAGACTATTTCTTTCTCGGAATGGTATCTGCGGCTAGATGTTACCACAGGATGGTTACGAGCAATAAAAGGGGAGACAGTTTAAACATGGGTACTATTGCTAAGTGTATTAAGTACTTAATGTTTCTATAAGAACTTCCACCCTCATACAGTCAAAAAGTACGCGTTTGGTCACTTTTCAACATTATTACATGCCAAAGTCATAATCTTGGTGAAAAACCTGCATCAAAACTGACAATCGACTGTTTTAGAACTGCTCGCCAATTTTGTTGACTGTGAGAAGATGCAGTTCGGTTAGTAGTTTCGATGCAGTTAATGTCAACAATAGCAAAAGAACGGAACTGCATCTAAATTGCAGTTTTGTTTTGTTGTAATAGAGCAGTCCATCAGTTCGGATAGTATGGCTGCGTTTCCACCTTGGACACGAGACGATGCACAGCAAGGGATGTGTGTGAAGCTAACTCAATAATGCAAAGTGGAAGGGACACTGCCGCTAAAACGGTTACCATGTATTCAGTGCATCATTCTGACTCTAAAAAACTGTAACCCACACGGACAAAATGTATGGAACAGCTGTTTTGTGTCCTTTCCACCCAGTATAGCTTGTTTTAAACAGCTTGAGCTAAGCTGGCTTTGTGATTGATTAGTTTTACACACATCCCTGGCTGGGCATTTTCGCAAATTTCTGATGGAAATGCATTCTAAGGGCTTTTGAAGAGCCGCGGTACTGTTCGAAAGAGATACCGTGGCCCTGGAACACAAAGAGCTAAGAAAGAACATGAATGAGTTTCAGTCAGTAAAAGTCTGACACTGCATTCCACTCCGTCCAAAGCGGGACGTCATTTGATGACTCCCACACGTAAAAAAAGGGCTTTTGAAGAAGAACACTTTATAATACTGAAAAGTTCTAAAACAACGTACAGAAATATCACTTACTAGGGTCATGCAAGCCAGAACGAAGGTCGAGGCTAGAGGCCAAGGCGTCACCTGGCTCTCTTGCGTCATGAGGCCGGCCAGCGTGCGTCCTGACAGCCACGCAGCCAGCACAGCCAGAGGGGACATCAGCATGATACCGAGACTGTCTACCATCAACTGAAACATCCTAACATATTAAAATCACATTTTCTTAAACGGTAATCTTCGAAATTACCCAACCGATGTCAATAAAATTTTGTAAATGTGTATGGTCGGTAGCTTGTAAAATAGGACAATTTTGGACGCGATAGGTAGCGCTGTGCGAAGCAGCGGAGGTTCGCTAGGTTTTATATAAGTATAAAATTTCGCTGTTTTGTTGGTTTGTAATTCTTCTCATTTAAAACGGTTTGACCAATTCTGATATTTTGTTTGGTTTTTGGCTAACACTGCACAGATAGTCACAGATAGAGAGAGAGAGAAAAATCTCTAGCCCTTCTCCACTTCCTAGTTATTTATCTGAGAAGAACAAGTGGTGCAACAAACGTTCCATCACTAAAAAAACAAATTCGCGTACAGTGGTAGTGCTTTTTCGCTGATTTTGAAGAGGTCAATTACATGCTCTGAATATAAATGTTATGGGCTTAAAAGTAATATTTTGGGTATTTCTGAAAAGTCCACATAATTATAAATCACGTGTACCTTTATTCTCCCAATAAAAACAGTAAATGTTGACCTACAAACATAGCTGACCTACAATCATTAACCCTAACCCAATTAATGAGGCAATAAAACACAAAAAGGTGTGTATTATTACTGACGCATTTATGAACATAACATAAATATCATTAGTGATATATGTAATAACAAACAACATTACGTGGTTGAAGATCATAAAGATCAGGCCTACTTTAGACGCAAATGACCTGTAAGGATTGTAAAACTGGTACTATAACACGATCACAAATGTGAAATTTAGTATTGAACCCACTTATTTAAAAAAAAAAAACAATTAATAAGGGCAACGTTTACGTAAAAGCACTGCATGGGGTCGCATAACCACACATCATCTGTTCGTTGTCAACAAGGAATACTCCGACTCTAACCTCGATAAAAGCTTTGTACGCACCGCGCCATTTTGTAGTTACCCGGGCCTACTCGGCCGGAGCGTTGAGGGGTAAGCACATACTGATGCTGTCTGTACTAGCCGATCCCGAGTCTAGGCTTATAAAGTCTACATTGCAGTATTGAAGTTTCATATAAAGAATCATCAATGGCTCGAGTTTAGCCGATGCTGATTACATACAGTGCTTATTCGTATGCACGCGTGTCTTTTTTTTGAAAACTACCCAAAAATAGATAACATACCTGTTTAGCATTATGGCTCAATACCCACATAACCAGCGCTCTGGGCACACCGTACTTATGCACACGTTTTGTTGCATACCTGGACCCACACAACTCGCATCTCGACTTCCCCGATTCTGTCAACCAGCGCTCCAAACATTTTACATGGACCCTACCAACGGTCCCGCGGCAAGCACAAGCCGATATCAACCGTCCGAGCTCGGATGATAACGAGTCCCCACCGTGGCAAATGCGACACATGTCGTCAAAAGAGTGAGTACTCAATCTTTCCTCATCTTCAGTCGTGTCAATTACGGTAGATAAATCGTCTACACTATATAGTTGAACCTCTGCACCCCAATTGATTGCAGATGTGGCTGTTGAATGTTTAGTGTCATCTCCATTTAGTTTAGTTGGTTGATCTATTATTGATATACGGCGCCTGGGGCTTCTGACTTTCATGCGATGTTGATGCGGGTGCTTACTTCTGACGGGTGCTGTCTCCCTATACGATATCCTTTCCTCTTTTTTCTCTGGTTTCAACTGTTCCGCATATGGTGAATGTTCACTGGCACACTCTATATTGTAAAAGTCTATGTTACCTGAACTGGCTGTAACATTTTTATCCACAGTCGTGGGTGAACCCACCTCGACCGTTGATACTGATGCAGAGCTTTCAGCTACGACTGATAGATTCATTTTCTTAGAATTATTTGCGTTTATTTTGTTTTTATGTTTCTTAATTGTTTTTGATGCAACAGTTACATTATTGATCGTCAGTCTAACTGGATCGGTCTCGGGATCGGGCTGGCTAAATGAAATAAGATAAAAAGGTATTAGTAAACACTATCATAGTCGTTGATTAGAATTTATCAACTCTGTGCTGTTTCTGATTTTCATAACAGTCAAATTAATGCTAGAAATATTTTCAGAGCATTTGAAGAACCTGAATTAGGTCGGTGGGGTGGCAACATTCACATCATAAACGAAACATCCAAAATAGCAGATGAAAGAAATGAGAAAATAGTAAAAAGCAAAGGAAAAAAAGAAAATAATATTTTGTACAAAACAATTTCGCAGGAGAATCCAGAGATAGTTTAGTAGTTTCCAAGGCTTTGAACTCTTTGCTATCAAAACCATGTTCCGTCAAGCTATCTAAAATATATAATATTTTCCAGTAACTTTTTTAAAGGTTCTTGGCATTTTTTTGTACCTTAAGATAATAATTTGTACTCATTTATTTTGCTTAAAAGATTGTTACTTTTGGTTAGGAACGTGGATCCGCACAATCCCATTATACTACCGGAACGCGGATAAAAAGACATCACGCGTTTATACTTATTTGAACATTTTACTCTAGTTCACGGATTCATGTTCCACATATACCAAAGGTTGAAGAAAATCCGTATGCCACTGCCAGGGAGTGCAACTGTGAAGCCACAAACACTGTGCTCTTTAATATCTCCTGTATACCGGGTGACTCTCCGGTGGCATTGGCTGCCCATAGCCAACATTCGGTTCAAAGGACAATTAATGATGATAATTATCACTCAATGCACAGTTACGTCTCAGTGCTCCAGAGGCTGAAAAGTCGTAAAAGGTTTTTTGGGTGCGTTGGCCCAGCTAGTCCACCTAACGGCAACGCCTCTACAGCGAGATGTGATCTTTGGCAGGAGTTAGTTAAGCACCCCGACGACTTCCTAAAGCATTCCACCCGAGCATGCTTTGCCGTGGTCGAATTGGAAATCTCTAAACAGACTCCGAACTCAAGTCGGCCGTTTCAAAGACAATCTCCATAGAGGGGGGTTCATGGACGGCTCAGATCTCAAGTGTGTATGCGGCGTGTCTCCACAGACAATGGCCCGCCTTCCATCTTGCGCTGCATGCCCTGTCACCTGCACACTTGAGGATCTTATGACTGCATCAGCGAGTGGAGTTAGCTTGGCTGAGTTTCAGGATAAATATATTTGGCGATTCGCCGTCGACACGGTAAGAAGAAGAAGATGATAATAATAAATTGCCTTGTTGGTTTAATGGTCACTCGCGCTACTGCTGGTAATGACCAGGTCTTGGGTTCTATTTCCAGGTCGGGCAAATTGGAATTGGGTTATCCCAACGATAATTTAATAAATAATTTAAATAATTATTTATTTATTTACTTAAGGAATGTCTCAGGAGCTTGGATTTGTGCCCGGTTTATGGCAATAGGCTTGCTTGTGTTATATTTTATTTGTTTTACGTTTAGTATAAGTTGCTCAATTGCTAAAAAGTGTTATATTTTATCTGTGCCAAGTTAAGATTTTAAAATAAAAATAAAAAAACAAATGGCGGGAAAAGGGAATAGGTAGCGTGGATGTCTATGGTTTGGCGGGCGTTTTGACCTGAGCGGTTCTACATGTTTTTGTTATAAGCACTGCAAATAATATTATTGAGAAAAGTAATACTGTGCTTTATTTAGCCTCCCTAGTTCTGATTATTACAGTTCAGAAGTGGGATTACAAAAGGATTTAATTCCTACCGCGCCTACAACTAGTGACTTATATAGAAAAGAAAAACTCAAAACTTGAAGCTGAATATTAAGACAGTATCTAACTGTCTTCGTGATGTTTGAAGATGAGGAAGCTGAACGAGGATGCACGCAGGCGTCGGGGACGCCTCCAAATCGAGTGCACCGTCATCGTCGTTCGAGAAAGCGGAGTTTTTCACGAAGACGTCGCGATCGTGGCAGCGAATCTAAATCTTCGCCACGTAGGCGACGTAGGCGACGCGAAAGTGAAACACCAAAGGATCGTCCCAGCAGGTGTGGTGACCGAAATCGGAAGCATCACACTCGACACCAGCGGAACAAGAGGCGGTCATCAACTGTGAGTACTTTGTCGTCTACCACTGATAATGCCTCTTCAAGAAGTACGTCTACTATGAAATCTAGTGGAAGACGTTCAAAAAAACGTTACACTAAACAAGGTACCGGGGACTCTGTGACGAATGTGTCTGCCCGCGAGTTATTAAATTTGTTAAAGTCATTGCCTACTTCACAAAATCATTTTTCAATTAATAGTAATGCTATTCCTGAATTTGACCCCTCTAACAAAGAACAGTCTGTCGATATTTGGATAAATAAATTAGAGGAATGCTCTAAACTATATGGATGGAGTGAACCGCAATTATTGCATTATTCCTTGCCCAAGTTAATGGGGTTAGCAAAAGTGTGGTATCAAGGACTTTCTTCTGTCAATTTCACTTGGTCGGAATGGAAAGATAAATTAATTAAAACTTTTCCATCTGTTCAAAATTATGCACAATTATTAAAAGAAATGTTAGATAGGAAAGTTAAACCCAATGAAACATTAGAGACATACTTTTATTACAAGATGAATTTATTAAACAGGTGTGAAATATATGATAAGAAAGCTATAGACTGTATAATAAACGGGTTAGAAGATAGAAGTATGCGTTTAGGTGCTCAAGCAGCCAACTATAGCCAGCCTGAACAGTTGTTAGCTTACTTACAAACAGTTAAATTAGAAGATAATAAGGAATTAAGGAGACCATTCTTAAAGAAGCGTTTCGAAGGGCATAGTGAGAATATTAAGATTAGTAGTACGATCAAATGCTTTAATTGCGGTGAATTAGGTCATCCTAGTTTTAAATGCTCGAAACCACTTGTAACCTGTAACATCTGTAAGAAACTTGGACATCAGTCAACTTCGTGTAAGCGACTCTTGAGAAACACCAATGACAATAATACTAGCAATAAAAACGGTGACAAGGCGGTATCGGAAGTGAAAATAGTAGGCAACTCGGATAGTAAATACATACTAGATATTAATGCTAACGGTAAATTAATGACTTGTTATGTTGATCTTGGAAGTCAGAGTACTCTCATTAGACAAAGCGATTTTGAAACATTAGGGGTGACATATACAGATACACATTTGCCATCCCTTAAAGGTTTTGGTGATACATTGATTAGCCCTTTAGGTAAAGCAATTGTTAATTTAACTGTTCAAGGCGTTTCTGCCGCAACAGAAATATTGATAGTAAGAAACGATTTACTTAAATACCCAATATTATTAGGTCATACATTTACCGAACAAGCTGGCATAATTATTATTAAGACTGATGAACATTTAATTTTACAAAAGCAAATGGATGATAATGTAGCCGAAAAACTAAAACTAATTATTGAATCAGATACCGACATTAATTCTATGGCAGCGGTGCCAATAAAGATTGAAGATAATAGGACTTGCACTGTTTATGTACGTGGGTCCATACGTGAGGTAAACAAACATAAGTATTATATTATGCCCGGCGCTTATACAATCACTAATGGTTATGGATGTATTCTATTAGTAAATTTGGGTCTGAAACCCTTAAGATTAATTAAAAACATCTTACTGACAAGAGCTCAGATAATTGTAGATAATAATGTTTTAAATATTAATAAAGTAGAAGTTGAGGAACCTGATACTATTATAAATCAAATATCGGTAGGAGATAAATTAACAGCTGACGAGATTTTAAAATTGAAAACTTTGTTACAACAATACAGAGATTGTTTTTCATTTGGTCTAAGTGATTTGGGGTTGACAAATTTAACAGAAATGACCATAACTTTAAATGACACGACGCCTGTTGTGTACAGACCCTACAGGTTAGCTCATGTTGAAAAAGAAAAAGTCAAGAGTATGATACGAGATATGTTAGATAGCGGAATTATCACAGAATCCACTTCGTCTTACGCTAGTCCAATTTTACTAGTACAAAAAAAAACAGGCGACCAGCGCCTATGTGTAGATTACAGGTCATTGAATTCCAAGACTGTCAAAGAGCACTATCCTTTACCAAGAGTGGAGGACCAAATTGACAGCCTTGGCGGTTATAAATACTTTGTAACATTAGATTTAGCATCTGGTTATTACCAGATTCCAATCGCTCCTTCCTCTCAGGACAAAACCGCATTTGTAACACCTGATGGGCAGTATCAGTTTACTCGTATGCCGTTTGGGTTAGCCAATGCACCGTCCGTCTTTCAAAAAACCATCAACAAAATGTTAAAAAATACTAGGAATAATGAGGCCTTTGCTTTTATGGATGACATTATAATACCTTCGCAAAATGTTCAGCAAGGAATGGAGCGATTGGAAGCTGTACTTCAGTTATTGAGGAATGCTGGTCTTACTCTTAAAGTTGCCAAATGTAAATTCTTTTATACTAAGATTGACTATCTGGGATTTGAAATTTCGGAAGATGGCGTTAGACCTGGTTCTAGGAAAACCGAGGCCGTAAGATTATACAAGGTACCCAAAAACCAACATGAAGTACGGCAATTTCTTGGGCTTGCAAGTTTTTTTAGGCGGTTTGTTAAAGGATTTGCAATTATAGCTTCACCGCTAACAAAATTATTAAAAAAAGATAGTAAATGGGAGTGGGGCCCAGACCAAGACCAAGCATTTCTCTCATTAAAGTCGGAACTAATTAAACGGCCCATTTTGGCAATATATAATCATCTGGCTAAAACGCAAGTTCATACCGATGCGTGTAAAACGGGCATTGCTGGAATACTTTTGCAAGAAGACGAATCGGGTAGGTGGCGAGCTGTTGCATATTACAGTCGGCAGACTAATATCGAAGAGCAAAAGTATCATTCTTTTGAGCTCGAGACACTAGCGGTAATTGCCTCTTTAAATAGATTCCGCGTTTACATTCTAGGTATAAAATTTACTATAGTAACAGATTGTAATGCATTACGAACAACCTTGTCAAAAAGAGATATTATACCCAGAATAGCAAGGTGGTGGTTACAATTGCAAGAGTATGACTGCAGTATCGAATACCGGTCAGGAACTCGAATGACTCACGTAGATGCACTCAGCAGAAATGCGATCGAACAAACTGTTGAGCCGGAACCTGTATTCGATATTCTAGCGGTTGAGACGGAGGACTGGTTAACTACTATGCAAAATAATGATGATGAGATTAAAAAAATCAAACAGATATTGGAAGATTCTGGCGCTAAAAATGTAATGGATATCTACCAAAATTACAAGGTTAAAAATGGAAAGGTTTATCGTGTGGTTAATGATCAACTTAAATGGGTGGTACCAAGAGGAGTAAGGTGGCAATTACTAAAAAAAAATCATGATGAATTAGGTCATTTCGGTATGGAGAAAACTCTAGATAAATTAAAAGATCTGTATTGGTTCCCTAAAATGAGGAAATTTGTGAAGAAATATGTTCAATCTTGTCTGGAATGTTCTTACCACAAAATTCCTGGTGGTAAAAAGCAGGGAATGCTTCACCCTATCCCAAAACTGGACCAACCTTTTCACACCGTTCATTTAGATCATTTAGGCCCGTTTGTCAAAAGTAAATCTAAAAATACCTACATACTAGTCCTAATCGATGCCTATACAAAATATATCAATCTATACGCCGTTAAAAATACTAAAACAAGAACAACTTTAAAAGTTTTAAACAATTACGTTAGTCTATTTGGTGTTCCAAGTAGGTTAATAAGTGATAGAGGTACGACTTTTACTAGTAAGGGTTTCAAAGATTACATAAATAAATTAGGTATACGTCATGTTTTAAACGCAGTTGCAACTCCTCGAGCGAATGGTCAAGTAGAGCGTTTCAATCGTACAATTTTAGCTTCACTTGCCACCAAAAACCATAATTGCTCCGAAAATGAATGGGATAGACACTTAGAGGAGATACAGTTAGCTATTAATACAACGGTTAACAAAACTACAGGCAAAAGTCCATCAGAAGTATTATTTGGTATAAGAGTACGAACAAAAGGGGATGGGATGATAGCTTCATTGTTAGACTGCGATGGACACAGATCAAAAACATTAAGTGAAGTAAGGAACGAAGTAAATTTAAGGGTGTCAAATGAACAGATTAAACAGAAAAACAGATTTGATAGGAAGAGGAAAGACGCTACAATTTATAAAGTCGGAGATTTGGTTAGGATAGAGAGGGAAATAGCAAGTAATGACGGAAAATCAAAAAAGCTTTTACCTAAAATACAAGGTCCCTATAGAATAATTAAAGTTTTAGATCATGATAGATATGTCGTGGAGGACACTCCTTTAACGCGAAAACAAAATAGAAGGTATGAGGCAGTTATATCAATAGATAAAATTTATCCTTGGCTGACATATACCCAAAAGTATTTAGATGACACAGATGAGAGTTCAGATCAGTCCAACAAAGAATCTGAAGTAGACAATGACGATGATATATGAATGTAAAGTTATTAACATAAGTTTGAAAGGTATAAGATGCATATGAGGCCGATAAGCCAATTTTGGGAGCATCTGTATACCTAACTAGAATATCTGCATACATATGAGGCCGATAAGCCAAACGAAGGAGTATGTAAGATTTTTGACAACGGTATTTCCACACACATGAGGCCGATAAGCCAAAAAGGGAGTGTGTAAATACGTTGAGTAATGATTTTGAATAGATGTTAAAATAGTTTAGTTTGTTTTTTTTTATTAGGCACGTATTGTAAGATGCATATGAGGCCGATAAGCCAATTTTGGGAGCATCTGTATACCTAAGTAGCATATCTGCATACATATGAGGCCGATAAGCCAAACGAAGGAGTATGTAAGATATTTTGACAACGGTATTTCCACACACAAGAGGCCGATAAGCCAAAAACGGAGTGTGTAAATACGTTGAATAGGTAATGATTTTGAATAGATATTGAAATGGGTTTGTTTTTTTTATTTTTTATTATTAGGCGAATTGTAAGATGGTGTAAGATGCATATGAGGCCGATAAGCCAATTTTGGGAGCATCTGTATATCTAAGTAGAGTATTTGCATACATAAGAGGCCTATACGCCAAACGAAGGAGTATGTAAGATATTTTGACAATGGTATTTCCACATGTAAGAGGCCGTTAAGCTAATATGAGAGTGTGCAAATACGTTAAGAGATAGTTTAGTTTTATTTATTTTTTATATTGTATAAGAGGTCCACTTCATTCTTAAATTGATGGAACAATTTTAGGTATAATAGATGGCCGAAGCAGTAAAGTTTGATGAAAATAGAAAGATGAGTTATTGTACGATTTCAGTTTCTATTTGTTTTTTTTTTTTTAATAAGGGTAATTTATGTTTTAAGATTAGTTATTGTATTCTTTAATAAAGTATGATGTAAAAAGAAACATGAATTATTGTCAAATTTCAGTTTCTATTTTATTTTGAGTAATTTGGTTTTAAGATTGATTATTGTTTAAATTAAATTAACAGATACGAGAGGACTCGCAAAGTTCAGGACGGCCGACTGTTATATTTTATTTGTTTTACGTTTAGTATAAGTTGCTCAATTGCTAAAAAGTGTTATATTTTATCTGTGCCAAGTTAAGATTTTAAAATAAAAATAAAAAAACAAATGGCGGGAAAAGGGAATAGGTAGCGTGGATGTCTATGGTTTGGCGGGCGTTTTGACCTGAGCGGTTCTACATGTTTTTGTTATAAGCACTGCAAATAATATTATTGAGAAAAGTAATACTGTGCTTTATTTAGCCTCCCTAGTTCTGATTATTACACTTGGTTAGCTGGTTACAATGGCAAGTCTGATTGTTCAGGAAAATACACGTATCTAAAAAATGATAATACCTTAGTTGCAAGCCATTTTGCAATTTAAGTTCCCTTCCACCGACATCACTTTCTCTTACAGAGAACCTCCTACGCCTCGTGTTGGGCATCTCACTTGAAATTTAAGAATATTTTTTGGTTTTTAGTTATTTATTTAAAAAAATTGTTATAAAATTTGCTTGGTTTTTTTGTACTATTATTGAAGTTGTCATTAATAGTTTTTTTTTTATGGCTTCGTCGTTTTTGTAACGAAACTTTTTAAAGGCTGAAGAGTATTTATTTGGATATAGTAAATTTATACACCCATCAAGAAAGTCTAATGGCGCATCCACACATGCCCAGCGGCCGGGCATGCATCTTTTACCTGCGACACGCGCGGCTTTTGGTTACCAGCGGCAATTTGCTTGCGGCTTCGATATGGAGCGGTAGTATTGTTGCAACTGCATCTGCAGGCCGCCGGTAAAGCCGGCGGCAAATTCAGCGGCAAGGCGGTCTGAAAGCCAGCGGCATAAGCCGGCGGCATGTGTGGATACGCCATAAGCAACACGCCAATATAATACGACAACTTATTTTCAAAAATCTGGAAAAAAAACAATATTTGAAATGTAGATGGAATGTACATTTCATAATGATTCGAAATACACACATCAAAAGTGTCTAGGGATCAAGCATTTTTATGCGGATTGCTTGAGATTGAGATGTGGCTTTGTAATAAATTTATGATTTTATAAATTTATATGGATCCTTTTTGGTGCATTTCATAATTTGAATCAGGAACTGTGAATCAAATTCGAGTAAAAGATGAAAATCAGCTGTCAATATTTTCCCTATAAAAACATACAACGCATTGAAGACATTATTAGTGCTACTGTTTCCCTACTACTGATTAAAACCAACGTTATTATGGAGCGGCGACGTCATTTAAGCAGGGAAGAAATGCTCAGAGCCGTGGGAATGATAGAAGCTGGTTCCCGGCAACGTACTGTGGCTTTAGCTCTGAATACAAGTCAGAGTGTTATCAGTCGACTTTGGACACGTTACCGAAGCACTGGTACCGTGGCTGAGCGCCATGGAGGACGGTATCGCTGCACCACACGGAGACAAGACCGATACATTGAAATCTTAACTCGAAGAGCTCCAACAATAACCGCCATGATGTTAGCCGTGAGGCTTCATCACTCTTCAGGGAACTTAATTAGCGACCAAACAGTTAGAAACCGCTTGCATGAAGTGAACCTTCATTCCTGAAGACCGCTACGGGTACCACCTATAGCAATGCACAATCGTAGGATTCGATATCAATGGGCTCTTGAACACAGAAATTGGGCAGAAGAACAATGGCGTTTCGTGTGCTTTTCTGATGAGTCTCGTTTTGGTATGAGACCGGATACAAGACGTATACGACACTGGAGAACCCCTGGACGCCAACAGCGTCCAACAAAATCCTGCCAGGAAGTCCATCCTTATAGTGGTGGAACCATCATGGTATGGGCGGGTATTTGGATCGGCGGAAGAACTGAGTTGATTTGGATCAGAGGCAACCTCAACGCTCAAATTTATGCTGAGACGATTGTATCAGACGTCATCGTTCCTCTACAAGTGCAAATCGGTCCCTTATTTCAGTTAATGCATGATAATGCACGACCGCACACCGCAAGAGTTGTAAGACAGACTCTCGCCGCAGCTAACATCAATGTCCTGCCCTGGCCTGCTCAGTCGCCAGACTTGAACCCGATTGAGCATGCATGGGATATGCTACAGAGAAGAGCTCTGCCGAATATGGAGGGTATCCAGTCGCAAGAAGACCTTTTTTTGTTGTTGCAACGAACATGGGCGGCCATTCCACAGCGTGATTTGGATGAACTCATTTTGAGTATGCCAAACCGATGTTCTTGTGTTGTTAGTGTTCGCGGTAGAAACACGGATTATTAATTGTTTAAGTTACCCAATAAAATTTTAAAGAGAACTGTTATTTCAGTCTTTTTTTCGAACTTTAATGTTAGTGGTTCAAATGTCAAAAATCCCTTTATTAGAAAATGGCAAATTTCTTTATTAATGCAAAGGTGACTTGGTTTATCGTTACTGTGACAAACGAAAACACTTTATTTGATGAATCCTTAAAGAAAATTTTAATTAATATCAATCAGGAGAAAAGTTATTGCAAAAATATATGTTGATCCCTAGACACTTTTGATGTGTGTAGGAAGGAAAACTACCATTGGTCGCAGTGTAGGGCATTTTGTATTGTAGAAAGAAGTTGAGGGCTTTTTGTAAGTTATCGTTTTTTTTTCTGGTAAAAAAGCAATAATTGCTTTTTTGTTTTAATTTTTTGACTCGGAACATTATGTCACGTGGTAGTGAAACACGTGAAGAGATGCCTAAGTATCTGGGTATGTTGGAAGGTGGCCACCGTCAACGTGCAATTGAGGACACTATTAACCTGCAACCAAGAGTAATTTGCAGATTATAGGCACTTTACTTATAAAGATGGCGGCTAACGTTACCTAGGCAGATTATGATCACTGCCCCGAGATAGAATCGTTTTCTGCAGAACTTAGCGAGGGAGTAGCTTCAAATTTCACTTCGCTAGCTGGTTGGAAGACTCTAGTCCCAGTATCAAGTTGTGATCAGTATCCAAACTACCAGGAGATGATAACAGAAGTACAATCTACACGCTAGCATACCGTTCAGAGTTCCAACTCTGCGACGTAATAATCGAGGAAGACGTGTTCTATTTTCCGATGAGCTTTGCTTTGATTTTCGTCCTGATTTAAGGAGAGTGCGTGTTTGGCGAGATTTTGGTCACCAGAGCTGATTACAGAATCCTCAAGAACTTTATCCTTGTCTAAGTAGAGCCCTTTTGGTCTGGGCTGGAAATCGCCCGGCAGAAGAACCAACGTCGTTTTGAAATGAGGCAATTTAAATGCAAAGCAATACCGTGATGAGAATGCATAACCTATAGCCATTCCTCATCTAAAGCAGTTTGGCTAAGATTTCATTTAAGTGTGATATAATGTGCATGCACACATCGTGAGATCAGTAAATAATTTGTTCAGCGAACACAATATCACGGTATTATACCGGGCTGCTCAATTCACTGATCGCAATGCCATTGAGCATACCATGGGATTTGCTTGGGGGAAGAGCTTTAAGTTATCTTCACCAAATTTTTTGTTACCTTTAAACTTTTTACACATCTATCCAGTGAATAGAGACTTATACCATAGATGATCAAATCGAAAACCTCATATTCGGTATATGACGCCGATGTAAAGCCGTTGTAAGTGCATTAGGAATTCCAACTGAATATTAAAAAGCTCCTTGAAACGTTTTTCTAATTTAATAGCTAGGTCTCACATTTTCTTAATGCCCAAAAACGTGAATTTAAAATTTTGGCCTCAATTCTGATTTTTTATTAATTTTATTTTTCATTTAAAAACTTCCTATGAAAACGTAACAAATTAATTATGTATTTAATTACGCTTCTATTGATGTATTACACCTACGAAAAACATAGAAAAAAAGTATTTACAAAAATATCCTGGTTGATTAGACTTTTGAGCTGTGTGTATTTTTGAAATAAAGGAAGCGAATGCTTTTCACATTTGTGCAGGTCATTTTAATCCATCGATTTCATCATTATCATCATCATTTCAGCAGAAAGATGTCCACTGCTGGACATTGGCCTCCCCGAAGTGTCGCCACATTGACCTGTCCCGTACAACTCGAATCCAGCGGATCCCCGCAACCTTCACTAGGTCAGCGGTCCACCTACCTAGCGGGAGGCCTTCTAACGCATCGTCTTCCGGTTCGCGGTCGCCATTCTAGAACTTTTCGGCCCCATCGGCCATTCGTTCTGCGAGCAAAGTGCCCTCCCACTGCCACTTAAGTTTGGTAATCCATAGATTTGTATATTCGTAATTAAGTATTGATTTCAGGAGTTTGTTTTCTGAGCATGAGGGCGGTTTGGGCAAAATGGAAAAACGAATGAATGAATTAATGAATTTTCAGTAGTCTCCACGGAGTCAGGATTTGTGCCCGTTTGATGCAATAGGATCACCCCCTATTACATGGAACTTAAATATAACTTTCGAAATGTGGGTGCTCACCCCTCGGGGATATAAAGCGTGATGTTATGATCTACAGTTAACAATTTCTAGAAATACAGTTGGGATATGATCTAAATATACCAATTTGCAAAATGCATTCAACTATATATTTGTATGTCGATGAAATTCAAGAGTTTGCCGTTGCCGTGATTTCAATTTGCATGATTTGGCTGCAAATAAGCTTTGAGTTCACGTTTACTTCTCTAAAATAAATAATTTCACAATCATTTTCAATATTGATTTAGGTTCGAATAAGCTCAGCATATTAGTATCTTTGATCTACTTTCATCTGTGAGCAAACGAAATTGATCTGTCGAATTTTAGACAGCAAATACCTTGAAAGTATAGTACGACCACTACACGAAAATTTGCGTGGATATGTCAAACTTGTTGTACATTTATTTTAGTTCTTTGTTTACCCGCTGGCACGGATAAGTTGTTTTTTTTTTAATTTTATTTTCCTTTATTGCCCAACCGACTATTTTATTCTTAACCCTGTTAATATTTACATCAATTATCTACCAAAATCTAAGGTAACTGTAACAATTTGTAGTGGTGGTTTGTTGTAGTGTAGTTGTTTTCCAATTATTTTTTTGCTAGCCCGTCAAGTGTTCCACTGTTGGACAATGGCCTCCTTTTGCTCCTTCCAAACCTCTCTATTTTGTGCGATCTCGCCATACAATTGATACGGACAATTTCACAAAGTTCTACCAATATCGCCCTTCTGCCAATATCATTCAAGCTTAGTAGTTGATTATATCACAAAAGTTTTTAAATCATTTCACTTTGTTTAATTGCAATGGAACTCAGCTGATAAGGGACTATTGGAACTTAGTATGACATCCTGTCTTTATTTAATTAAATAGAGATTTTTAGAAAACTTTTCCAATATATTGAATTAAAATTATAGATGATAATAGGGATTGACTTAACAATATTTCGATAGATATTTAGCTGTATAGTAAATTAATAAATTAAGTTCGGATTCGAAGCTGATAAGTCTACTTATAAACTACTAGCTGTCCGGCGCAACGTCGTTTGCGTCACATTTTCCCCGTTTTCGCAACATTTTTAATTGCTGCTCCACTCCTATTGGTCGTAGCGAGATGTTATGCAGCCTATAGCCTTCCTCGATAAATGAGCTATCTAACACCGAATTTTTCAAATCGGACCAGTAGTTTCGGAGCCTATTCAATGCAAACAAACAAACAAACAATCAAATCTTTCCTCTTTATAATATTAGTTTAGATTTAGACTAGCTGCTGCCCGAGGCTACGTTCGCGTAGTTTTTTTTATGGGTATGAAAAATAGATTTTGGCCACACTACCACGAGAATTTTATAAATATGATTATACAATATGTTAAAAAAACCCTGTCCGATCCGTAAGGGGCATATAGGTATCCCAATCATATAACCAAATAAAATAAAGAAAAAGAAATATTCATGAAAATTAACTTGATGATAAATTAAAAAAAACACGATTATCATGCCGTAATTAACATAATTTTACCGAAAAATATCAAATTTATAAAACGTGATAACACCATCATTGAAGTAGTAAAATAGTTCAAAATAAAAATCAAACAAAACTTATAGAAAAACAAGAGTATAACATAAATAAAGGAAAAAGACGAGATAAAAAGTGTCACCATTTGTCATTTTAAAATTGTGTCAGATTTGCGTAAATATTGCTTCCGAATTTTTGGTTCGAGTGTGATGCGGAGGAATGAGTGAAATAACGCGAGGAAAGTTTTGAATTTATGTGGATGGGTATAAGAGTAGAGGAAGACCAAAGAAACGATGGATGGACTGTGTGAAGGATAATATGGCAAGAAAGGACGTGTCTGATGAGATGACAAGTAATAGAAAAGTATGGAAGAAGAAGACAAGCTGCGCCGATCCCAAAATTAATTGGGACAAGGGCAAAATACCGATGATACCTTCAGTTCTCTGTTATTGATTTTGTGCATAGATAAAATTAACATTAGGGAACTGCGTGATACGTCAATAAATATTTAATTAAGTAAGGAAATGTTACATGGAAAAAATATTTTCATTAATTATTAATTGAGGGAAAAATAACCTTTACTCTTTATTGGAATTACGAATATTTAATATAAAAATAAGGGACGATGTTTCACTTGTTACGGAATAGGATCCCATATTTTACAAAAATATGAACTAATTACAACAAGTCTATGGACAACCAAGGTTTTTGAAACAAGATTCTGATTTAAAGAGTGTCCGTGGAGTTTCTTGCCCATTCTTCTCCATATAGATCTACGCTTCGGAATGGGCAACTACAGTACTTTCACAGTTATTAAGTATGTCTTGTGACTGGGACTGTAGCTTCATTTTTACTGTTGTGCAACTAATCAAAAGTGCCTGTAACTGGCCTACTTGAAATCGTAGCACTTGGAGTTCTGTAATTTCTGCCTATCCCCATTGTAAAAAAGTTTTCTTTTATGTACTTCGTGTGGTCTATCTTCTACTTCTACTATCTGTCGACTTTGGTCCTTTGACTATCTTTTTGCTTATGGTTTTTGCCGACTTTAATGCATGTCAAATTTTTGGCACGTATTTTGCCGACTTTAGTGTGAACCACCCGTGTTTTAAACGCGGCCCGTCTGTTTCTCGCCCTATAACCGTGCTTCGGCACATACAAACAAGCTCAAACGTTCATTCGATCATTTCTTAATTTTTTTCTTATTCCCTAAACCACGTTAAGGGGTTTATTCTGAAATACTGACAAACTTAAACAAATAAAAATATCAGCGTTTATTAATAACTAGCTGTCCCGCGCAACTTCGTCTGCGTCACATTTTCCCCGTTTTCGCAACATTTTTCATTGCTGCTCCGCTCTTATTGGTCGTAGCGTAATGATATATAGCCTATGTCCTTCCCCAGGTTAAAATCTATCTTCTTGCCAAATTTCATTAAGATCCGATCAGCCGTTTAGTCGTGAAAAGGTAACAAACAAACAAACAAACAGAGTGACTTTCGCATTTATAATATTAGTATGGATTAACTAGGTACGTTTATTTAAAATTGATTATTTATGTCTTTTGTGACAACCTCCTGAATTTTGACGAGGATGCAAAACAACATCTTGTAAGTACCTATATTTGCTAATGGTTTTTACCGACTTTAATGCATGTTATATTTTTAGCACATATTTTGCCGACTTTATACATTTTCCATATGAAATTTACAGTTTGGCAACTTCTAATCTAAGATATAAAATTTTCGTGTCACCGTTTTCTTTGCCATACTCCTCCGAAACGGCTTGACCGATTTTGATGAAATTTTGTGTGCATATCGGGTAGGTCTGAGAATCGGCCATCATCTATTTTTCATATCCATAAAAAACCCCGCGAACGAAGTCGCGGGCAGCAGCTAGTATTATATAACATTCTCGTGTCGCGGTGTTTGTTACCAAACTCCTCCGAAACGGCTGAACCGATTGGTATGAAATTTTGTGTGCATATTGGGTAGGTCTGAGAATCGGCCAACATCCTTATTTTCGTACCCCTAAACCCATCAAAATTTCCACGCGAACAAAGTCGCGGGCTGCAGTCAGTATTCATATAAAATAATTTTCGGTTAGAGTTTTTAACCCCCGACCAAAAAAGAGGGGTGTTATAAGTTTGACGTGTGTATCTGTGTATCTGTGTATTTGTGTATCTGTGTATTTGTGTATCTGTGTGTCTGTCTGTGGCATCGTAGCTCCTAAACGGATGAACTGATTTTGATAAAAGTGGTGTCGTTTGAAAGGTATTTTAATCGAGAGTGTTCTTAGCTATGTTTTGAGAAAATCTGCTCAGCCGTTTGGAGATCATCACCTCTTTTCTAGTTGAAGGGATATAAACAAATTTCACAGGTAGTCTATTTGAAATTTGAAATGTTGTTGCTTGTCACCATGGGCATTGCTGAGGGGGGGTACAGCCCCGCCCATCCCTAAAATTTTCATTTTTTTTTTAATTTGTATCTTTCCTTGGTTTCGTTAATTAGCGAGAAGAGACGCCACACCGAGAAAATTGGAAGGAAAGGGGGGAGGCGTATGCCCAGGAGTAGGACAGTCAAGGCTAAGAAAAAATAATGTAAGTTTAAAAAGCATGAAAAATATTAAATTAAAAATTGTCTCATTCTACTGGAAATGGCTTTGTTATACTGGAAATGTATAGCTTGACGTCTACTCGTGATCCGTAGCTCGTTTGCCAATCAATAGTTAAATAATGACGTAACACTTAATTCTCATAACGTTTGATAATTTCGGCTCAACACTCGCCAACGTCCATACTACGTTGAATACGCCGGTTCTCGTCCGATCACCGAAGTTAAGCAACATCGGGCGCGGTCAGTACTTGGATGGGTGACCGCCTGGGAACACCGCGTGACGTTGGCTTTTTGCTTTTTATGTTGTCGAAATATGAACAGTTAATGAAAACGTCATTAATTTGCGATCTGTTTGGGTGATAGTAAAATTTGAATGAGTTTGATCTCTCATTGTATTGGGAATCTATTACAGCGAGGCCATGTTATACTGGAAATGAATAACGTGATGTGTCACCGTGTGTACCAGTTTTTTTTATTGTTTTTTTTTTTTTTTTTTTAACTTGGCCCCTTACTTTAAATTTCTCCTGTATCGTGGGTGTGTTTACAAACATTTAAACTCACATACACAAAAAGCCAGACCCGGAATAACTATCTGTAGGCCATACAAATATTTGATCCGTGCAGGGATCGAACCCGCGACACGCAGCGCAGCATTCAATCGCTCAACCACTGCGCCAACCGTGCTGTCATCCCCGCCGTTTCATTAAACTAATTACCAAAGGGTCATTAGTGCTGATTAATTAATCTACACACGCATAAGCAGTTGCGTGTTCAGTTAGTCTTTTATAGACTAGACAATTGACATTTGACTTCTAAATTAAGAATATTTTTAAACAGTAGAACGAAAAATACAAACTATTTAAAAAACAAAACCAATTTATTTTTGTATCAGTAAAGTTTTTATTTTAAAAACTTTCTTTATAATTGACAGTCTAAAGAACTTGATTGTCAAAATGCAAAAATCAGAGAGTTCAAAGTTTGACTTTCGACTTTTTTGACTTTCTATGGTATTAGGTCTGATTGGAATTGGCTGCGTTGATCTTGAGTTTGCCTGTGTAGCTTTAATTAAGTTTTTTGATGACAGTCCAAACAAAACTACTCATGGTCATCATTTCAACCCAAAAGACGTCCACTGCTGGACATAGACCTCCCCCAAGTGTCGTCACATTGACATTTTGGGGGGTTTGCCATAATCGCCACGCTTGCAAGCGGGTTGGCGATCGCAGTACGGTTGTTACAAAAGCACAGAGAACGCTGCTGCCCATTCTCTGGCAAATCCGCTAATCACCTCTTACGACACCCCGGGAAGATATGGGATGTTGCTATTCTTTACGTCCAACACCAAACAGACCTAACCCTAACAAAACAACTGATAACTAATAATGGTGGATATAATGACTCAATTCGTGACCTGAAGGGTTTCATGGCAAAAAATATATCAGCCGCTTTGTTCGACCGTCAGGGTTAAGCTTTGCTTGCCGTGGTCGGTTCTTGGATGGGTGACCATTATTATATATAGAGTTGCTTCCGTGCCTTGGAAAGTAAGTTAAGCAGTTGGTTACGGCTGCCATATGTGGATTTCAGTTCAGAATTACCAAGGGTAGAGTCTCGTAGTAACCAATAACTCGGTTGTAGACGTCAGATAGGCAGCCACTCCATGTAAAATACTGGTATTCAGCTGTATCCGGTAAGACTGGAACCTGACCCCAAAATAGTAGCGAAAAGCTGGACAGACGGAACCCACGATTTTATCCGAACGCGTGGCGCTCAAGATGACGTGCATAACAATTATTCGATTCTCCAAAATTCAAAATAATCGGCTCTGACATCGACACTTCAACTGTCTGAAAACCAATCCAAGGTTTTCAGAAATAAAGAGTATTTAATGAGCTCCAATTCAAAAGAGGAGAGTAAGAAAAAGATTGGATTAACGTATTTAACATTTTATGGATTTTTTATTGACAACTTATTAGTCATTCTTCAACCTATATTGATAAGACTATTGCCGATTATTTGTTAAATGTCATCTTGTTTACGAACATGCGGTTTAAGTTCGGGTTTAATCGTGTAATTTCGTCAATGGATAAAACTGCCAAATTAGAAAGTTTTAAAGTGGCTCATCAATTAAAGTCCGTGACTGTACATAGCTTAGTAAATTGTACATAATACCTATTTATAAATACTAAGTTAACAGATGTTCTTTTCCAGAATAATCACATTATTCCTAGTTTATTTATTGAACACAAAAGCCTCCCAGATTTGTGTCGTAGGTTGGTATTTACCGAAAAAATACGAGTAAGAAAATAAGCCAATAGTGAAACAAAGGATATTAAGCCAAGGGAATTGACTTACTGCTGTAATCTATGGCTGGATGGATCCTAGTAACTTTGTGGAAAAATCCTTGTTTTGGAGTGAAATGATTGGATTGAAAATAAAGCTGCGTTGTACTTCCAATAACAATGTTAATTTTGAATAACACCGTACCCTGATACCAACAATACTAATTAGAAGCAAGTTCCGGAAATTATTAAAAAGTAGGAAATAAGTAAAACTGTAAAAAAACTGATCTTGCCTCACGATTGGAGTTGTATTCCTCTGGTCATGGCCCTATTTTTCCTGAATAATTCATAATAATTTAATAGCGCATAACGAAACTCCGTGTTCATACACTGGTCACACGCACAAGGTTTTTTTACAATGATAAATACAATAAAGAAAGTCACATTTATTTATCATATCCCATAAGCGTAAAATGTAAACAGAAAAATTGACATCGCGATTTTTCAAAATAAATATAGAAAAAAAAGGGAAATTAAAAATCCGCGGGGCCAAGGACGAGTCTGAAAAGACAGTCGATGACCGCTCCTTTCGGCCCGTTTAATTTGGCAAACGTTGCACCAATCATCCTGTGTAGTTGTGTCTCACGTCTGCGCCAAATTAAACCAGTTAAATAAAAACAGAGTAACATAATACCTTTCAGTGATAAAGGATTCCATATGTCTATATTTCTTTATTGGCAGAGGGATCGCAGTTGCCTATGATCCTGCTGATTATTTTCCGTAGATCACCTAATCATCACTAATAACCAGATTCCACAATTTTAAAATAAACAAAAACGAGACAAAGACAAAACAAAACAACAAACAAACAAAAAATAACAATCACAACTTGATGAATAGAAGGTAGCCCTAACAGAATGTAAATGTGTTGTTTAAATATCAGACTCGTTCAAAGAAATTGGCGCCCAACATGGTGCTATTAATACTCCCGACGCGACGCTCACTACGCTATTTAATTCAAATCAAATTAACGAATTGAATTGCTCTGTATGGTGTCGGACGTAAAGAATAGCACCATACCATATCTTCCCGTGGGTGTCGTAAGAGGCGACTAAGGGATTTTCCAGAGAATGGGCAGCAGCCTTCTCTGTGCTTTTGTAACAACCTTACTGCGATCGCCAACCCGCCTGCCAAGCGTGGCGATTATGGCAAAACCCCCCAAAATGTCAATGTGACACTAGGGGGAGGCCTTTGTCCAGCAGTGGACGTCTTTTGGGCTGAAATGATGATGAATTAATGATAACGAATTGAAATTGCGCCATCAACATCGACGACAGCAGGCGAAGCTACCCGAAACTGTCAAATTTTCCAAATCAACCTTTAACCAAATTCTTTAACGATAAGGTTGAAAACCTACTAAAAATTTTAACAGATTGTTGTAGTTTGATGTGCTGGCGTCTGTTTGTGTACAACGAAGTTTTAATTTTTTTCGAAGAATCAGTAGCAGTATATTTTTAATAGAGAATTCTTTTGATAATAAAACATTTTAATCAAGAACTAAAAAGCGTCAAATCTCGCTGAAAAATATGATTGTTATTCTAAGTAAAATTTTTATTGCAAAAAGCCGAAAACTGAAAGCTTCGCATTTAGACTAATTGGCGCCCAACCTGGGACCATTAAAATCAAAAATATATCATCAAAAGATGAATGCAAGCAAAAATTATGTCTCATGTTGTATGGACTCCGTACGAGACAGCTGTTCAATGAAGGTTCGAAAAAAATATTCTTAATTAATTTATGAATGTCGCCATGGTGAACCAACTAACCATAAAGTTTAAAATCCACGCTTTCAAATTAAAAACGGACATTGACCTATTACACTGCAAACGACTAATAAGGCAGCTATTCTATGAAACTTTACAGCTGCTCTGTATGGTGTCGGACATAAAGAATAGCACCATCCCATATCTTCCCGTGGGTGTCGTAAGAGGCGACTAAGGGACTTGCCAGAGAATGGGCAGCAGCGTTCTCTGTGCTTTTGTGACAACGGTACTGCGATCGCCAACCCGCCTGCCAAGCGTGGCGATTATGGCAAAACCCCCCATGTTATGTCAATGTGCCGAAACTTGGGGGAGGCCTATGTCCAGCAGTGGACGTCTTTTGGCTGAAATGATGATGATGATGATGAACATTTTAAGTTTCGTTTAATTTCATTCAACAGCTTTGGCAATCGTTCCTAAGAAAATTGGTCGTAAAGGATTTAATATTTATTGAGTAATTAATAGAACTGAATAATTTAAGAAATATCTCAGAATACCTGGGATTCATAATAAATTAAACCTATAGTTATTTTAATTATTCGGTGCGACAAACTAATAAATTATTAAATTCTTTTCTAAGAATTTAGGTTTGTAATGTAAAAAGTTCAAATGTTGAGTTAAACAAAAAAAAGTTTCAACAACCAATTGATACTAAAAATTCTACTGAAGTATCATTTCATAAAAAAAAAAAACGATTATTCGTATACCACTCAACCTGACAAAGCACACAATTTGCTTAAAACAATCAATAAGCATTAGCAAATTACCCGCCAAGCTTTCCACAGCTCAAATATCAAATTAATAACGAAAACAATATCAATTCGGCCATTGGCTTGTTTGTTTTTTCAAATTAGGAACGGCAAAGGTTTGGCAGGAAAGGCTTGCTCCAGCCAGTCTATGCGTGGAGCATGGGAGGTGCGGACGTCTGTGCGCGAGCCTTCCCTAGACGACTTGCGATAACTTTAAAATATATCGAACTGTATGAAAACTGGTGTTTTGTGGGAAATATTAAATAAATGATTTGTGCTTTGAGTGAAGTTCAGAATAACTGAAAAGCATTTTGTTGATTTAGTTCATTGAATTTTAGTTTCGAAACAAAGTTTGGAATTTTTGGATAGAAAGTAAGTATATATTTTAATAAGTGTGATTTATGATTAGTCTAATAACAGGTTCGTCGATTAAAGGAAGACTTTTAAATTATTCGTATTTATATTAAAAAAAAATTAAAACCGATGCAGACGTTAAAAAAAATATATCAAGTTTTCAATGTGCAAAATGTATTAAAGAACCTACACTTGTACTTTAACCGAAACCGTATTACTGATTTAGAAAACCAGTAGAACTCAGACGGTCTGTCAATTTCGAGCTACAATGAATAAAAAAAAACTTTTTTAAAGTAGGTACAATAACAAACGAAATGACTGCACATCTTGAACAATGAAAAAGTACAGTCTACTTCGACTTCAGTTCAATATTTATAGCTTACGACAGTTTTGGGAGAAATTGAAAAACGTATATTTGAAATCCGAATCCCTGCCTATGAAAGTTACGTGAATCTTTGGCGACTATTTCAAGGGCCTAACATTTCCGTGATGGTTGGTTCCTTCCTGGTATTTTATCTCCATCGCTGGCCATTTCCTTTTGTTTTTCTCTGCGGTCACGAGCCTTAAGGAAGAATAATTGAGATATAAGTGCAGGCTATCCATCTTCAAGAGTGTTTGCAAGCTTAATGGCTTAAAACACGGAAGTTAAGCCACTTTAAAATAAGAACTTATCAGTATTATAGAACTCTTTGTGAAGAATCTTAAGTTGTTCATACCATCACTTTTCATATTAGATTAAAATAATGGCATTGTCGTTTTAATTTGCTATGTCGTGGGGAATGAGTAAGATTTATAATAAAATCATTAAAAACAGAAATCTTCACTTATTTTAACCAGAAGCTCTTTATACATTGAGTCAAGTTACAAGAGCTTTTTAAAATTTAAAAAAAATGGCATGCAACATTATTTTTATACAAACTTCAAGATACATGTTTATTTAATTAAATAATTTTATTTTGATTTTACTTATTTTAATTCTTTATAATTCTTAGAATAAGAAAGAGAATAAGAATTTATAATATTAGAATTAATTAGAATAATAAATTAAATGTATTAATGTAATTGAATTTATTTGTTTGCTTTGAAGTGCCCTTGCCGGGTGTACGTTTGAAGTTTTTGATTTAATCTCATTCCAACCCCTGTACAACATGTTTGCAATAAACTGATTTGATTTGTGGTCTGTTAAAAAGGTCAAATATTTCCGTTAAACATTAAAGGCTCATGTACGGTTGGCAACAAAGCTCTTAAACCAAAGCGTTGTAAACAATACGATACAATAATACGACAATTTGCCGAACTGTGCCTATTTGGCGCAGCCGAGAGACACAATATTATCTTTTTATTTTCTGTTTGATTTAAGTTTTTTTTATTAAATTTTTTATTGTGTGCACTTGTGGCATGTGTCAAATAAATATGTTTTCTTTCTTTCTTTCTATACCATGTAACTGACAACAAAGAATTATAGAATGGATTGGTTGGAGTATAGCCGTTGGGCGCTTTGGACCGAGGACTTAGATTTTTTGGTTGAAGTATGGCATATATTTTTATGACCGTATCGGGTTAACCTTGTCCAAAGAAACCATTTACACTCTAAAACGTATGGCCCTTGGGCGCACCGTTTCCGAGTGGGCATTAAAAAAACCACTTTATTCCTTAAATTAATCTTGGGATAATGTTTGCACAAAGGGGGTTCTAATTCTTTTTCTGTTAAGACACATTTTTTGTTTTGCTTGTTCCTCATAAGCGTATACTCCAACTTCTACAAATCTGCTCTTAAGGCGACCCACTGACCAATGAGCTATGGTGTTGTGTTCTGGACCTCGGGCCACCATTGACGTTAGAGACACCTCGCAGCATTTCGATGGCAATCTAAATTGTGTCGGTCCGGAACTGAGCCACAAGTGGCACATGATGTTCTTATATATCTTCGTTTCCTATGGAGAATAACCGGCAAGAAACTCCATGGTTGACCCGTGTAATGTTGGTCGGACACGTCTTTTCCTTCTATTCTCCCCTGTCATTCGGCACGCTCTCATGTACCCATTTTTCTTTCACGCACACTCAGCGATAAAACTTTTAAAAGTGATAATAACTTTAAAAGTAACTAAATTAAATTTTGAACAAAAAGCATTTTCATTGAAAGTGTTTTTAAATTTACTTAAGGCCGTATTTTATTATAGTCTTTGAATGAAATGGTTCAAATTATAGAAAGTTTAAAAGGTTTTGTGTACCACACATACGCACAAAGCGTTTTGGGAATACTTTTATAATGCGTACCGCTAAGGAGTGGAATTCCCTGCCGGAGTCTGTGTTTCCCGATAGCTAAAATCTAGGGGTCTTTAAGTCAAGAGTGAATGGGTTTCTTCTAGGCAAGCGTGCTTCACCGTCGACCACATCATCGCTTACCATCAGGTGAGATAGTGGTCAAGCGCGGGCCTATAGATAATAAAAAATTAAAAAAACTTTAATGTAATAACGACAACACAGTATAATTTCTGGCCTTGTAACTTTAAAATATTTAAACGATTTACAAACAACTACTTTGGAAATAATTTAAAGTGACAGCAGTCTTTGTTGTCCAGGGACATTTGTTCAAACTACCGTAAGTCACATAAACTTATTTAATTTATAAAATAAGATGTTACTTCCGGTGCCCCAAAGGCTGGTTGTACTTTTTCGAGAGACTGAGTGTTGCCATACAACGTGGTATCGCCACCAGTCTCTTGGGGACATTACCAG
This sequence comes from Cerastis rubricosa, assembly GCA_949152445.1. NCBI lineage: Eukaryota > Metazoa > Arthropoda > Insecta > Lepidoptera > Noctuidae > Cerastis > Cerastis rubricosa. The sequence continues at coordinate 17,953,210 of OX424532.1, forward strand.
TTGACAGCTTTGAGGAGGAGCGTTTTTGACGGCATTTTTTTGTCTAGGGTAGTTTCTTTAAGTTATTTAAATTTATTAAGTTTGTAAAGTTAAATAAAACATATTTTTTATTTTTTTGAGTTATAAATAAAATTTTCAAAAGCATTCATAATAGTGTAACGATCACAGATAGGTGTAAAGTTACAAGCGTCATCTAAATGTAATTTCGCAACGTATTTGCTCTGTGGTGAAACGAGGCAAAAATATTTAAGAGCGTTTACGCCTTACAGCATTTCATTCAAACTTTCAAGTCCTTATTTTCCGAAATGACTGAACCAATTCTAATTAAACTTTATACGTATAAGTAGAATACATACTTCTAAAAAGATACAAAAAAAAAAAAAATGCAATGTCTTTGTTTCTTTCGTCTGTCTTTTTTGTGTGTATGAAGTTTCATTAAAATCTGTTCCGGATGTCGCCTAGTAAAAGTGTAAACAAAAGCAAGGTAAGTCAAGAGGCAAGAGGTAAGTCACATTAATTATAAGAACTGTCAAAATCCAATTCGGTTTGACTTGAACTTTCAAACGAGTTTAGACGGAACGTCATAACAATACACGGACGGAAGTTTAATTTGTTAGCTTAAGCTGATTATTGCTAGTCGTTATACCCAATAATAGAAGTATTAAAGTTCTATTGAAAAAGCAATGTTATTTTAAAAAAAAATACAATCTTACATTTATTTATTTACTAAAACAATAAATCCTATTAATATTATAAACGCGAAATTTTATGAGAATGTTTGTTTTTTACTCTCTCACGCAAAAACTACTGAATTGATTTTGATGAAATTTGGTATGTAGATAGCTTATACCCTGTATTAGCACATATGCTACTTTTTGTCCCGGTCTGCGCTGGTGAAACCGCGGGGCGCAGCTAGTTTTTAATAAAATGTTATAACAAAATACAAAAATCACCTAAGCCCAACATGAGCGCACATGTCTTTTGGGGGGGTAAGAACTTAATGGAGCTGTGTGTACATAGAAACACATACAATGTTTGTATACGTTTCCGTTTCCTGCTTTTAAAGTACGTAAATTATTTTTCAAACCTTGGTTTTGCAACTCGGATTAGGTTCCAAATATCTGTTGCCAAGAAGGTAGATAGCAAGTTAAGAGTTGTGATGATCTAATTTAAAAAACCGGCCAAGTGCGAGTCGGACTCGCGCACGAAGGGTTCCGTACCATTATTTATGAAAAAGAACAAAAAAAAACACTTTTTTGTATGGTAGCCCCCCTTAATTATTTATTATATTCTGTTTTTAGTATTTGTTGTTATATCATCAATAGAAATAATAATCTGTAGAAATTTCAACTCGCTAACTATCACGGTTCATGAGATACAGCTTGGTGACAGACGGACGGACGGACGGACGGACGGACGACCGGACGGACAGCGAAGTCTCAGTAATAGGGTCCCGTTTGACCCTTTGGGTACGGAACCCTAAAAAAAGACAGCGCAATCAACACTATTTTTTATTATTTATTAGGTACACCAACAGCAATACATACTATGAGCAGTAATCACCATAGTGACAACAACATAAAATTCTAGAATATTAATAATAAATCATACAATTTGAATAAAATATAAATTTAACTTGAAACTAAAAAGGTGATGAATTATGCTGATCATCATCATCATCTGCCTAGCCTTTTCAAACTATCTTGGGGTCGGCTTCCAGTCTAACCGGATGCAGCTGAGTACCAGTAATTTACATGAAGTGACTGCCTATCTGACCTCCACAACCCAGTAACTGGGTAATACGATACCCCTTGGTAAGACTGGATGTCAGACTTTTAGCTTCTGACTACTCGTAACGACTGTCAAAGATCTACAAATGACAGCCGGGACCAACGGCTTAACGTGCTTTCTGAGGCACGGAGGAAACTCGATATGTAATTATGGTCACCCATCCACAGACCAATCTCGGCAAGCACGGCTTAACCTTAAAGATCGACCTGGACGGCTGTTATTATTTAGCCACGAGCTCCGAATTATGCTGATAAAAGTATCTAAAGATTTGTGTTTATATTTTTGTTAACTAGTAGCGCAGTAGCACAAAAAAGAGTTATGAATACCTATTTTATTATTTCTTTCTTTCTCTTTCATGTGGTTACTGCCTGACCTGCTGTCAGAATTTTTATACCACCCATGGGCCTCTGACTTGGTTTTACATGCTGTCGAGAAATATCTCTCAGGTAGGCTGGTGTGGTTTCCTCACGATGTTTACCTTCACCGAAGCAAGTGATAATTATACAATACGCACATGAATCCGAAAAATCATTTTATTGAGTGAGCAAGGTAGCAACACACATAGCACACTATTATTATTGCATCGGATCGATATCACCTACCCTGATAACTGTTTCACAGAAACCAACGTGGATTTTATTATGTATAGATCTCTTCTGTCTAATACATTTTGAATTCTATTTAGTTTATGTTTAGGTTCATCTCAGAGTAGTCAGGTATGAAACATCGGCCCCACCTAGTGTAAAAAATGACGTGTAAATGTTGCTTCTACCCCTGAGTCAACGCAGAAGGTCAAATAATTCAATCAGCGTCAATTTTACTTACTACTACTATCATAACTGCGAAAGTTCGTGAAGATGGACAAGAACAAGAATAGACAGATGGATGGAAAGTTCGTGAAGATGGATGAATGGACAGATGGATGTTTGTTCATCATTCACCCAAAAAGTAATGAACAGATTTAAAATTTGATTAAATTTGCCAGACAGAGAGTTAATAACCCAGATTAATACATCGGATGCTTTTTATCCCTATTCCGTAGTACAATTACCAAACTAAACGCGGGCGAAGCCGCACGGATAAGCCAGTATAACATAATAGTCTATGTATCGTCTTCACGATAAAGAAGCTTGAATGTCAAAGTCAAGTAACCCGAACATTCGATTGAGTTAACACGAGGAACTGATAACATGATAGCATTCAAGGAATACGACACTGCGTTATCATTTATACAACGTCTTTCTTATCCTGAATGGATTTGTGTAAATTTAGATAAAGGAAGTAACAGGAGAAATTTATATCATAAACATAACAGCACGCTTGTAATCCTTAAATGGTTGGCAGAGGTGTAACTTATCCACATTTCGCCAGTTATGTTGAAGTTTGATTTAATAGGGGGCGAAGCTACTGCTGTCAACCGTGCACAAGTTCAGACTCTATGGCTGCTACTGAGGAATTCCTGTTGGAAAAACAAATAACTGCCCGACTTGGTGGTCGAACCCAGGACCTCCAGGACCAGCTCAGCAGTTGGTCTAGTAGTCACGTTCGCGATATATCATAATATCATTAACTTTGACAAATTATAAAAACAAAAACAAACTAAACAAAAATATTGTTGATTTAATTGAAAAAGCAAAATTAAAAAAATACACGTACAAGCTATTCGTGACTAACAGATCATCATAAAGTAAATAGATTCAAACATGTGTTTTAAAATTAGTCCCTTAGTGATGCATTGAGTTTCAGGAAAGAGCTGATCGTGAAAGCGCTCGTACTAAATTCTGCGGTCTGAGTGGGTGTCGGGAAAATTGTATTGAACTATTCAATTTACTCTTTAGGGTAGATAACGATTCGGATAACATCTTCCTACTGAACGGTTCAAAAGACGGTTTAAATAAATTTACATCAGATGGGTTGTCTTCGCAAGATTCAATAAGGAAGTAAATTTAAATAGGTCCCTTGATAGGTGACGTGAAGGAAGGCAAAAAGGAGGTGTCTACTGAGATGACTAGTAATAGAGAAGTATAGAAGAAGAAGACATGATGCGCCGATCTCAAATAAATTGGCAGCAATTATTTATTTATTTAACACTTCAAGCACATAGTACAGAGGCGGACATAATGCCATACCTAGGTATTTTCTACCAGTCAACCTTTGGGTGATGCAGAGACAAGCAGTGGTACGAGTAGGTGTATATCTATAAAATATTATTCATAAAATACTAAAACAAACTACAAGGATATGCAAAATACTATAAATAAATATGAAAATACAACTAATAAATATATATATATATTTCATAAAATAAATACTAATACAAAAAAGGACAAACAATGGGGAAAATACTAACGCTGTGACGATACTGCTGGCTTTTTCCGAATGAACTCTCGAACTTTAATTTTAATAAAAGATAGGCGATTCGTAGCCATTCTGATTTCCTGGGGAAGCGCGTTCCACAGAGAAATAGATTGGATAAAGAATGATCGAAAAAGAATGATGAGAATGATTGAACTATGATGATGACTTAGAAATGAGGTTTTACTGCCGGGATATAGATCTGCTATCTGTAAAGGGCAAAACCCCCCAAAACGTCAATGTGGCGACACTTGGGGGAGGCCTATGTCCAGCAGTGGACGTCTTTTGGGCTGAAATGATGATGATGATGATGATCTGAAAAGGAGATTAATAATGCTGGCCGAGTGTGGATTTATCAATGTCATTTCAATTTCTGATTCTAGGACATTTCACGTGGTATAGTTCTACATATACCAAATAGTTTCGATAATTCTGACGTGGATTTTAAAATAGTGCCGTATCTAATTAAAATACCTCTATAAGCAAATTAGTTAAATCTAAATAAAACACGTGTGGCAGTTTTGGTGTCCTCTTTAATTAAAGGGGCACTAACATTGTATGGTTGTCTGACTTAGTTTGGCTAAAATTAACTCAATTTCGCTCATAACTATGTGACTCGTGAGCTAAATTCAGTTCATTTTGACCACCAAAACTCCGGTATGTAGGTTATGCTTGAAACTGAAATTATTATTAGTTTTTACTTTTTGAATTGGATACTGCAATATTCAAATTTTATACGTTTTCAGTTTCAAATCATTTGTTTCTAATGCTGCTCGTTTTTTCGTTAAAATCTTTCTTTTTTGATGGTCGTTAACGTTTATTTTTACACATAGATACATACGCTTGTGGATTTAAACAGTTGAGCAATTTAAAATACATTAAGGACATCTTTTTGATCTTAGTTTTGCATGACTTGTTGGCAATACGCATCTGGAATTATTTTATGGATTTCGTATTTTTTTTTGTCTTTTGTCTCTTGTTGGCTTTCAAAAAGTGCTGATTTTATCAGCCTAATTTGAATAAATGACTTTTGATTTTGATTCTGATTAATACATAAATATTAGTAATCACTAATTTGTTTAACAAGACGACTAAAGCATTATTCTCGATCTGAGTATACATTAATATCCTAAAAGTAGTAGTGATAATTTCACAAAACAGAAAACCAGCAATTTCGTCATTACTTTCTCCTGCCCTTATACCAATTTATTCGGTACCTTCTAAGAAGAAGACATGCTGCAAAAGAAAGATGTTTGCCATCCTTCTTAACATAACATAAAATGTTACATTTATAAAGGGATGGTTTAATAAAAATAAAAAAAATTTTTCGACCCACATAGCTAAATGTTACGTATTATATTTATACTACACCAAAAAATCGTAACCAATAAAAGGTTACATAGAAATCTAATCGGAACCTTGAAATCATAACGCTGTAATCGGCCCTTTTAGTGGTTGACAGACAACTTCGACATTTTCTCGTCGATACGGATGAGTAAGTTTTTTTAATACCTACTATTTTTGTTATTGAATGGTGCACAAATTTAACTTAAAATCCTAATATTCCCGTTAGACAAGACTTAGCTAATATAACTATTGTAATCTGGCAATTATAAGGCAGAAATCAAAATACGTATCGTTATTATACGCTACAATTTATGTAGTGGGACTATCCTGCGAACAAAAAAAAATGTCTCTTTTAATTAATCTATACTTATATTGAGTTTGTTTGTTTGCTTGAATGCGCTAATCTCAGAAACTACTGATCCGATTTCAAAAAATATTCAGTGTTAGCCCATTTATCGAGGAAGCCTATAGGCTATATATCATCACGCTACGATAAATACGAGCGGAGTAGCAATAAAAAATGTTGCAAAATCGGGGAAAATGTGACGCAGACGAAGTTGCGCGGGACAGCTAGTTATATATAATAGAGGAAAGTTCGGAGAGGTATAAGTCACTCCTGCTGTTATAGGTACCTTGTATCGATTCTTAATGTCTATGTAGGTGGTAAAATATACTGGCTAAGAGATTAGTTTATTTTCATAAATCCACTTTTATTGTGTGTAGAAGTTATTGAGCTTGTAAACAACTTAAATCTAATCCTCAGACTAAACACTATCAAAGCAATCTGCGGTTGGAGGCAATTGCGCTAGAATTTTGAAGTTTTGAAGCTTCAAAGCATCTACAATATATCCATTTACATGATCCACGATATTAACCTCTGTTCTCGAAAGTTTTGCGATGTAAATATATTCTTGTTAAACCGGAGTCCAGGGCTTCAAGTCTGCTATTACAATAGTGTTAGAATGGCCTAGCATTGATTTCTTAATTGTTGATATTGACAAGTTTGGTAATCTACTAATTATAATGGCCTCATTATGACTTCATAATGGTCAACCACTGACACTCCATTGAAAGAAATGGCATAGAATTTGACAGAAAAATGACACGAGAGAGAGATCATTATGAATTTAGCAGATTCCGAACTTTTAGCAAAATGACAATGGGATCTTGTTGGAATGACGATGATTATAAAAATAGCAGACTTGAGACCCAATTTGGTTGGTTGGACCGCACTAACTTCTGCTACGCCTTTAAAGCTATGAGCTACGAAGCTACGAGCTACGAGCTACGGGGTCACGTGCGTACGATGTTTCAACAAAAACTGTCCTTGAAGCTTTTACGAGCATTATGTTTGTACAGACGCCAGCATATCGAGCTACCCAAAACTGACAAAAATTCCCTGTCAACCTTGAACCTAATTCTTGAACGGTAATGTTGAAAATCTATTATAGAAGTTGACAGATTGTTGCAACTTGATGTGCGTTTTTAAAGCTTTGACGCCTGAAGATTGGCAAACAATTCCTAAGAATATAACCACGAACCAACTTACTCCAGTTTACAAAGAGTATTCTCTAATCCTTAAGCAAGAAACAAAAAGGGACTGTTTAAACCTTAATTACATGAAAGTTTCCACAAACAATGAGTCTACGTTTTGGAGCAAGCATTGAATTTAAGGAGGTGTGTGTTATTATGTTTAGGCAACGGAATCCGGAACTTTTGCTGTTGAGTCAGCATTTCAAAGTAAATACTGTTTTTAGTTTGCACAATAAATCCTTGTTTGTGAAGTTAGTTTGCGTAGAATCATCGGAAATTTCGATTACTTTGCAATTCGGTTTTTGATTAAGCCTGCGTCGTTGGTCTAGTGAGTTAAACTATCGACCATGAAGTTCTTTTCTCAGGTCGGTTTAGTGCTAATGTTCTTTTTGCACTAATACACAATGCAGTCTAGATGTCAGCCAGTAGATAGCAATTATAGATTTGTGGTACATGTCTACAGTTAGCGTCACAGGGGTGATATATTATTATATGGAAAATAAAAATAGCTGACCAAAATATGGTTATTCTGTACTATAGTACAGATTATGATAGGATAAGGATCCTATCCTTGGGGAAAGTAGGTGTGAGATGTTATATATTTTTTTATATATATCGGCGCAACTACAACAATTCGTCTAGAAAAACCTAGAATAACTAAGTTTAATCATTTAATTGTCCTAAAAATTAGTTTAAAAAACCATAAGTTGATTACTTTGAATTTATTACGATGTAAAATGAATGTCATCATTGTAATTTCAATACTTAACCTAAAATTAAACGTGCACGTACGTCGAGCCCTATAAATACGGCCGCACTGTAGGCGATCGGTTCAGTCTTGCTTGAGCCGCCGAACTGTACGGATCTATGTAAATAAGTCGTTACGCTGTCGGTTGAATAAACGAGTCATACAGTGTACTTGTGGTGTTTTACTTGGAAGATCGAAGATGAGTGATCACCCTGAACATAGTCAGTGACGTCAGCTATGCTGACGTCACGCTTTTTAAAAACGGAACGGAGACATTTTCTCCGTCATCAGAAGTGGGATCGCATGAGATTTTTACTCAAGCCACTTCCTCATCAGCTCGTTTACCACCTGAGCAACTGGAACCAGCCAACATTCGGCGTCAGGAGCCTGGACTGGAAGCCATGAATCAATCAAGACCGCATACATACCCTGATCAAGGAATGCGGATGGACGGAATACCACCACAATTCCTTATGCAGATGATGGAAATGATGCAGAGAATGTCAGAGCGTTTGTGTGCTCCGCCTACCGAATCAATAATAAGGATCAAGGGCATTTACCTGCCATCTTTCGACCCGGATACCCATGTCGGAGTACGTGAGTGGTGTCAACATATTGATAGTGGCCATTGAGGCATATAAGTTGAGTGATTTCGACGTTCGTATGAAAGTCTGCAGTCTGCTGAAGGGACGTGCGAAAATGTGGATCGATGATTGGATGGTGACCAGTAGTACCTGGGAAAAGTTACGAAAGAACATCATCACCACATTTGAACCTGAGAACAGATACTCCCGAGACATTGTTATGTTCAGGGAACATTTTTATGATTCCTCAAAGGATATTGCCGAGTTCTGGTCTCGGGCATGGATTTTATGGAGAAGGGTCACCGAGGACAAGTTGGAAGATGAGCACGCCGTGGAGGCAGTGATTGGATGTGTTAATTACGCATCGATTTACTGAATGCCAGAGCAACCACTGTTCCTGAACTGATTTCAGTAGCAACAACTATACGGAAGAAACGTTCTCATCCAAACTCAAGTTCCACAATACCTAACAAGCGTTCACGATTTACGGACGTTCAACAATCAACACCTAGCTGCCGCATATGTAAAAAAAAAAAAAAAAAAAAAACAAACCACTCAACGAATGATTGCAGATTTAAACCTCCGGAGGCTATACCCGAAACTAGTAACAAGGAACCTAAAGTACAAACCATACCTACTTGCACCTATTGCAAGAAAACAGGCCACAGTTATGAAAATTGCTTTAAACGGGAACGCTCGTTGACTTCGAACGTTAATTACGTTGCAGGCAATAACCTGGCTCCTATTTTCATCAAAATAGGAGAAACGACATTGCAAGCTGTGTTCGATAGTGGGGCAGAATGCTCAATCATGCGAGAATCAGTTGCTATAGTTCTTCCAGGTCAAAGGAGCCCAGCAGTCAACTATTTAAAAGGAATTGGACAATTTCCAGCACTATCTTTAACCAAGCTTACAACCATTTGCGTTATAGATACCATCAGTATTGAGCTGGAGTTTTACATATTACCTGACTATGAAATGTCAACAGATATTTTGGTGGAAAATGACCGATATTTGGTGAAGAAGGTGGTCGGCAGGGGGCGACTTCGCAAGGTGGCTCATGATCAGCTGCGCCGCGCGCCACAACCAGGTGAACAGGTGACCGTATCGGCGGGAAATGCATCACCTGGTCATCAGGAGTCTGCTGCAATTAAGCCCATCCCTTCGACTTCGAGACCCAGAAAACCACCAGCTACTATCGGCGGGAATTGCATCACCTGGTCATCAGGAGTCTGCTGCAATTAAGCCCATCCCTTCGACTTCACGAGACCCAGAAAACCACCAGCTACAGGGTGAAAATAATTCATCAGAATAAAACCGTCTAAGAGAATCCACAAAAATCGACGAGAACCAACGAGGCTGGTGCAGAGCGCGCACCGCCTGTCAGTATGGCCGTATTGGAATCGGAAAACCGTAATTCATCAGAATAAAACCGTAAGTAACTTAATTCAAATATTCTAAATATCCCTCCGAGAACTCTACGAGAACCTCCGAGAACTCTACGAGAACCTCCGAGAACTCTACGAGAACCTCCGAGAACTCTACGAGAACCTCCGAGAACTCTACGAGAACCTCCGAGAACCCTTTAATAAAATCTCCGAGAACCTACTAACCTTATCAGAATCGATATTCTCAAAAGACAAAACAACGCAAGTTGTTTACAGATGTACTACTCAGAGGAAGTTTTGTTTCTATTCTTTCAGGTCTACGAGAATCCACAAAAATCGACGAGAACCAACGAGGCTGGTGCAGAGCGCGCACCGCCTGTCAGTATGGCCGTATCGGCGCAACTACAACAATTCGTCTAGAAAAACCTAGAATAACTAAGTTTAATCATTTAATTGTCCTAAAAATTAGTTTAAAAAACCATAAGTTGATTACTTTGAATTTATTACGATGTAAAATGAATGTCATCATTGTAATTTCAATACTTAACCTAAAATTAAACGTGCACGTACGTCGAGCCCTATAAATACGGCCGCACTGTAGGCGATCGGTTCAGTCTTGCTTGAGCCGCCGAACTGTACGGATCTATGTAAATAAGTCGTTACGCTGTCGGTTGAATAAACGAGTCATACAGTGTACTTGTGGTGTTTTACTTGGAAGATCGAAGATGAGTGATCACCCTGAACATAGTCAGTGACGTCAGCTATGCTGACGTCACGCTTTTTAAAAACGGAACGGAGACATTTTCTCCGTCATATATATATAGTCTACTTGAAATACATAGGTGAGAGTAACAATCAAATTAAATGCTTTACTTTATTTTAATTTATATAACGGGTTCAATGTTCGTAGATAAAACTGGAATATTTGATTTATATGATAAGGGCTGCGGTTTCGCCACTGCTACAGGTATGCGATACTCGTAGTATATTTTCAATAAAATCATTGATTCATTCATTCATTCAAACCTATATTACGTATTTATAGTCTAGTGCAATTATACAATAGCAGGAACAAAGATTATACGAAACACCGGCCCCATCCAGTTGAAAAAAAAATTTACGTGTAAAAGTGTTTGTAAAAACCTACTTGCAAAATAAACATCATTTATCATTTCATTTATAATTTATCATTTATAGTGGTCAGATTTTTTGTCATGGGATTTGTTATTGAGTTTCTGTGGTAGTAAAGAAAGTAAAAAAAAATTGCAAATAATTACATTTACTTTATTCCAGACGTCTAGGAACTCAATAAAAAATCAAACCACTATAAACTTCGTTCCACTTTACGACTATTTTTTGTCTAATCGCATTGGGCTATTACGTAATAATTAAAAATAAACATTTATTTAAACTAAATCACATAAAATAAACTTACTAACAATGTAAGTTTATAGAACAAAAGCAATAGAACGCTTAGAAAACGACTAGGTCTGTAAACGTTATATCTTCCTATTATTGTAATGGCGACTCTCTGCAACAGCTGTGGATAATCGTTCTATTCTGGGTATACAGGTGCTTGGACGTACATTGGCCGATATTGCTGTAGAAACAAAAGAATTATTTTAAGTGTGGGTGTCGGTCGCGTTTATCTTTCGTCTACATATTTTATGTGGTGTTGGTGCGTTTTATTAGAACCGTTCTTTACAAAATAATTCTTACTTTGTCATGGAAATAGCCTTAACTTTTTAATAACAGTTTTTTTTGGATTTTGTTACTTCACTCGTGTAAAATATTCTTAAAACTCGTAAGCTAGATTTATTACCGCAGTTATATTGCTAAATAGTTTACTTGACTTTATCTCCTTTATTTCGTCGTCCCCTCTTACACAAGTTTGTTGTTTAAGAACATAAATAATAACACTTACACCTGCATTCCTGCCTGGAATTATTCCCTGTTAATAGTTCCCTGTCCCTGTCCTCCGAGGTGACAGCTGGGAATTGTCTTCCGAATGGTAGCTTCAAGGTCAACTTAAAGCGACTGCCTATCTAACCTCCACAAATACCCATGATGGTAAGACTGGTTGTCAGACTTTAGACTGGTTGTCAGACTTTCGGGCCAATGACTACTATATTAACGACTGTTAAAGATTTCCAACTGACAGCCGGGTTCAATGTTTTAACGTGTTTTCTGAGACACGAAGGACACGGTACTTAATGGATGATCACACCATACACGGACCGACCTTGGCAAGGGTGGCTTAACCTTAAGATTGACCCGATCGGTTTTTATTATTTAGCTACAAGCTCCTCTTCTTTGACAGTATACCATGCGGTTATTACTCCCATGGCTCCATAACGTTATAATATAAAACCGAAGCCAATAATATCGTCGAAAAAAAGGTCATTAAAAGTATCAAAGTGTGATCTCAAGTTCCAGATATGGTTCATTCATTCATCATTAATTTCAGCCCAAAAGACGTCTACTGCTGGACATAAGCCTCTCCCAAGTGTCGCCGCAATGATATTTTGGGGGATTTTGCCATAATCGCCACGCTTGGCATGCGGGTTGGCGGTCGCAGTGCGGTTGTTACAAATGCACACAGAACGCTGGTGCCCATTCTCTGTAAAATCCCTTAGTCGCCTCTTACGACACCCACGGGAAGATATGGGATGGTGTTATACTTTACGTCCGACACCATACAGAGCCAGATATGGTTACTTGATTGATTTACGTGAAGGAAAGCGAAAGTTAACTTCACTAACAATCTTCACACCTGGCGTTTGGTAGTTTAATTGGAACGAGAATTTATGATCTTACGTCATGCTAAGAGCGTTTACGCCTTACGGCATTTCATACAAACTTTCAAGTCCTTATTTTCCGAAATGACTTATACGATTTTAATTAAACTTAATACGCATAAAGTAGGTTACATAGGTCTAAAAAGTTACTAAAACATTTTGCGTACACTGTTAATGTTGGCACATAACATTTTCAGCTAGCGAGTTGTGTAAATGGTATGTCTTTTTTTGTAGTGTGTATTTTATCTCTAGCTTTGTGCGTTGACGGTGAGAATCATCTTGCTGCCATTAATTTCAATAACTTACTTGTATTAACTTAGATTTAAATCTGATAGAAAGAACATTATAAGAGCATAAAACTTGAATTTAATTATACCCAAAAAAAAACCTTTTCCTAAGTATTAAGTCTAAGCGACCGTAATACTAATATTAACATGATTTATTTAAATCGGAAATAAGTCTATTGTTTTTTATGTTTTATTTGCGATGGGTTTGCTCTTGACTCTAGTCTAGGTCAGAGATGTCAGAGACAAAGTCGACGATGGTAAGAGCTTACCCAGAAAAAGCCTATTGTTATTTGGCCTTTTGTTAACAGACTCATGTGGTTCAAAATAAATAATGGGCTCAACACCAACTACTAGCGAAATGTCTAAGATAACTTTGTCGTGGGGTACTCATCTGTCAAATCCTTTGTAGATATATGTGATGCTATGTGTCTGGTAATGAAAGGCCCAAGACTTTCATGAAATTAATTCGAGAATCTTATAAATTTGGCATCGTGTTCAAGAATATTAATACGCCCTAAGCCGAGGCTCGTACTCCATAGGGGGTGTCTTAGCGCGTAGTCGCTTTGTTTGTAAGTAGTTTTATGTCCTGGCTGGAAGCCTTACTCTTAAGGCACAGTATACCCCTGTTAAGCAGGACAACCTTTTAGGTTAAACTGCGAGATACCATACCAAAAAAAGGAATCATTTCGAATCATGACTCTGTTGAATTAAACAATCAATTACTTGGTCTTCTGAAAGAAAGTCGTCATATAAATGATTCCTAAACTAAGGTATCACCCTTTCTTTACCCAAAATCTTTGCCGTAATAATAGATCATTGAGTCTATTGTTAGGTCACTGAGCTCACAACTTGGCTGCGTCAATGGCAAAATAATCCTTAGAAGTCCTACGAGTTATCTATTGTCTTACGCGTGATGAATTAGATTCTTAGTTTGTTTGTCTAGTGAGTTAAGACTTTGAAAAGAAGATAAATCAGTTAAGACCTCTTTGATCATTAATCTTTTCATGTCATAACCAGTTTGGGCAAGGTCAAGGGTTAAAAAGTAACTGTAATTATTTTAATTAGTTTCAGTTTTTCAAAGTTTAAAAAAAAATAAACCAGCCAAGTGCGAGTCTTACTCGCACACAGGTTTCCATAGACCCAAACAATATAATAACAATGTTTGATCTGTCATTCATTAGTTAGTAGTATTAGATAGTAAACTTCCACTCAACCACAAAACTAAATTTGTTTTTCATAGTATGTTAATGAAAAACAAAGTTACTGCTGCAGTTTGATGAAAAAGTCCCATATCTCAAAAACTAAACATCACATCTTATTGAAACCAATTTTTATTCATAGATTTTTTTACGTTCTACAAATCTAAATATATTCAGAATTTTCTCTTCTTACTTCAGGAATTAGAGGGGGGGGGGGCACATTTTACCACTTTGGAAGTGGCTCTAGTTTAGAAAAAAAATATATTAGAAACCTCAATATCATTTTTAAAGACCTATCCATAGATACCCCACACGCAAGGGTTTTATTTAAAAAAATGTTTGGTTTTCAGTACTAAGTATGGAGAACCCCCAAAATTATTTGTTTTTTATCTATTGTTATGTAAAAATCTTAATGCGGTTCACAGAATACATCTACTTACCAAGTTTCAACAGTATAGTTCTTATAGTTTCGGAAAAAAGTGGCTGTGACATACGGACGGACAGACAGACACACAGACATGAGGAATCTATAAGGGTTCCGTTTTTTGCCATTCGGCTACGGAACCCTAAAAAACAAAAACATTATTAAAAAAATCAGCACAGTCTCTGGAGTAATTTAGTTTCAAAATCTTTTTAGTTATCTTTATTTAAATTACTTCGTTCTAACTAATATTATGTTCTCGGGGTTTAATTTAAGAATTAAATGTATATTTTTTAGATAGATTTTACACAAATAATCTTTATGAAGTTTTAGTTGGTGGGAGCCCCGCTATTCTTCACAGACTGAAGGTAGAGGTGATCCATGAGCATTTCCCCACAGAAATAAATGTTTAACCGTTTTACGATACCCAATACCCTCCATCTTACTCCACTTAGAGGCGTTTGTGAAAGATTCGCCGGAAAAAAACCGTAAGGAGAGAAGAGTATCCACTCTTCTCTCCTTACGGTTTTTTCCCGGCCGTAAGGAGAGAAGAGTGGATAGCTATGAAGGAAGCCTTTGCCCAGCAGTGGGACAATATAGGCTAAGGAAGCAAAAAAAAAAACTTCCTGTCCTTGTTCCTTGTTACTTGGGGTCGGTGCAACACGTTTTTTTCTTCCAATCTCCTCCATCATTCGTCAAGTTATCATTTAATCCTTTTGTTTTTCATATTATTTCATACACCATCCATCCATCATTTCCTTAGTCTTCCTCTCCGTCTGCATCCATCACCATTTATATTCATCACCTTTTTTGTCACATGCCATTCGTTTCATATATTATTACATCTTGTTCAGTCATATAAAACTACTTATTTGTTCGACTAACTACAGCTGTCCTAACTAGGCAGTCTAGGTAGTTTACGGTTCTGCTTAATTAAGTGTTAAATACTTTAATAGGCACCTATTCAGCAAGTTCTAAGATAAAAACTATTTTACTACTACTTCGAAGTTATAAAATTTTGTAGGATCGTAAAATAGTTCTACTAGTATTACCTAGTAGAACAAATTGGACCATGCATGTAACATAAGCTACTCGTAGGTACCTAGTTCGAATAAAATATATCACCCACAAGACGAAACTTTTACAGGGTCAATTTGTTAGAACATTTTTTAATATGTTGGTACTAACGCGCTCACTGACGATCGACCACGTTTTAACCGAGTTTTAAATAAGGAAGTGGTTATATATTCCATAATAATATGCTTATGATTTAAGTTGAATTGATACTTGTAGTGCATGAAAATTTTTAAATTAGTATTTTATGTCTCCAAAAGGATTGCTTTTAGGTTAAGGGTAAAATCCCTTATCCTCCTTCGATCCCAGATCCTGACATTCAAATTAGATCTTATTATAATTATTGTACCTATGTTTCACGAATAAATAATTTGTATTTGAATTTGACAAGGATTTGTGTGGATACCATTTACAATGAAAAAGGGTAAAAAATAAACTTTTTTGCAAAAAAGATTTTTGTCCCATATTCCCTGAGTAATAAGGTTGAAAAGTGGTTGACCGAACGTGAACGCGGTA
This sequence comes from Cerastis rubricosa, assembly GCA_949152445.1. Taxonomy (NCBI): domain Eukaryota; kingdom Metazoa; phylum Arthropoda; class Insecta; order Lepidoptera; family Noctuidae; genus Cerastis; species Cerastis rubricosa. Next base: position 17,969,251 of record OX424532.1, read on the forward strand.
GGTAGTAGATGCAGGTATAGCTGTACAAGGATCGATATATCGATTCTTTTAAATTTTACTACTTGGGTATTATTAAAAGTCTATCAAGTTGATTTAAAAGATAAATGAACGTTTTAAAGATGGCAATCAGGTAGGATATAGCTTAAGATGGTTTTCTCTTTTGCCCTTACATTTGCGCAAAACATTGCTTTACTTAATGACTTTCAAAAATTATCCTCCTTGAAGAATTGAAGGACAATACCAAAAATTTTCGACAACATTTCTGGTTCATCATCATCATTCATCATTTCAGCCCAAAAGACGTACACTGCTGGACATAGGCCTCCCCCAAGTCACATTGACATTTTGGGGGGTTTTGCCATAATCGCCACGCTTCGCAGGCGGGTTGGAAATCGCAGTACGGTTGTTACAAAGGCACAGAAGTCCCTTAGTCGCCTCTTACGACACCCATGGGAAGATATGGGATGGTGGGAATACCACCATCCCATATCTTCCCATGGGTGTCGTATAAAGAATATTTATGTCCGACACCATACAGAGCATCTGGTTCATTTTTCTGTAAACTAGTACTAGTACTACTTTATTGGGACTTCAATTTCACCAATGAATCCTTTACGTGAAGGAACTCTTTGGTATCGGCACTCAGGCGTTTTGTTAAAAAGATTCCTCTACGAAATTGTAAACTGTGACTGTCTACAGAAAATTCTAGCCTACCTTTTATGCACGGTTAACCTAAACAATTCGGATGTGAATTGATTTCTCAAAAAAAAAGTCTTTGTCGAAAATTGACAACCTGGGCAAGTCTTCTAATATTTGTTTTATCAATGAAATTCTGGTTCTGTATGGTGTCGGACGTAAAGAATAGCACCATCCCATGTCTTCCCGTGGGTGTCGTAAGAGGCGACTAAGGGACTTAGCAGAGAATGGGCAGCAGCGTTCTCTGTGCTTTTGTAACAACCGTACTGCGATCGCCAACCCGCCTGCCAAACGTGGCGATTATGGCAAAACCCCTTCTTGGGGGGAGGCCTATGTCCAGCAGTGGACGTCTTTCGGCTGAAATGATGATGATGATCAATGAAATTGCTTAGAACTTTTAGAGCAATATAATTTATGTTAGTTTACATAATAATTATTAATATGATCATCACACACAAAATACGAAACGCGTAATTTCAATTAACAGAATTTGATTCCTTGGATTTTGGTTATAATACCTTGCTAAATATTACATGAATACACGCAATCAACGTCTTATATCACAATTGTATCATAATTAAACATGATAACGTTTCTCCTCTCTAATTTACCACGTGTTTTTAGTTATAATTATGGTATATTATTATTTGTGAGTAAGTTTGCTATACAAGATAAATTATATCATAGAAAAATGAGATATTTTGTTGTAATTTAGTTTATTCAGTGGTGTTATTTACTTTTTAATGTTTTACACACAAGCCATAAACAGATTCTTTTTATAAGGTCAAACTCGGCTGAAATTATACAGCTGGCACACATTTAAATACGTTGGTTAATTATCTGATAGTCTGGGCAAATAATTACCGAACCATATCCAATAAGGGTTTTTATTTAACAGTCTTATCTAGGTAATAACATAATTATGCATAACATAACTGTATTAGGGCGCGTTCCCACTATGTCGTGACGATTAATTTATCGTTGGACGACTGTCGTCTCTAGCTGTTCCTATTATATAGATTCTGTTGATACGTCAAAAAAAAGTCGTGGACGACAGTTAATGGTGTCGTCCTATATGTGAACACCTCCATTTGAATACACAAGCCACAACGCTTTAAACGACACGATAATCTGTCGTCACGGCATCGTGGGAACGCGGGCTTACTTGTGAAAAGAATTTTAATAAGAAGAGTGGTCAATCTTACAGTCTTCATCTAGTCGGTTGGCGAGAAAAACGTTTCATCATCATCATCATCATATCAGCCCGGAATCACCCACTGCTGGGTCTAGGCCTCCCCTTTTTTCTACCACACTTCCCGGTTCTGTGTGTCCCTTTAAATCCAGTTGTTTCCCGCGAAAGAAAGATGTTTAAAACATGGCTATTATATAAAACAAATTCGATCAGCTGAGTTCGGCAGCTCAGCCCGATCACTATGTACAGTGAGCCGATCCCTTGGGAGAAGCAAGCTAAGTTACTTAGGAGTCTTACGACAACCACCGGCCCTTCGCGGCGCACAAAGCAGCTCGCGACCGAGGTGCCTTTGCTATGGGCAGGCTTTATTTCTTGATTTCGGCAAAAAGCAAGTTGTCACTCAAGTGCAAGTTGCACCTGTATACCGCGGTGATCCGTCCCATTATGACGTACGCTTGCGTCGTGTACACACATACCAAGCCATCATGCATCCATAGGAATACATGCAAACCTTTTAGAACCGGTTCTTACGTAGAGTCACGGGAGCCCCTTTTTATATCCGTAAAGTCCGTCTACACGTAGACCTTAGAATTGGTCATTCTCCCTCCGTCCTTCAGCTTATGAAACGTCTTATGAAGCGTTTCTTCGATAATGCCATTAAGCACCGTAATCCCCTGATCGCAGCGGCCGCCCGTTACGAACCTTCGCGCATTCGTTCAGTACGCCGTCCCAGGCATACCCCCGTCATTTCCGATGATGCTATCACTCTCCTCCAGGAGGGTAGCAAAGAGACCAGCACTCTTGACGCATACCGCCGTCTTTCCGACCTCGTCGTCGAGGTCCGTCGTGACGTCCCGGTCCTTGCCTTCCCCACCCCTCGCTCGAGCCAGCCCGCGATGCTGCGCCAGTAGTTTTAAATCAGCCCCTAAATAATGATATCATTCAGATCGTGCCTGTCCCACTGCTATCCTCCCCCAGCCACACCCTAAGCCGAGGCTCGTACCCCACAGAGGGTGCCCTTAGCGTGTAGTCGCTTATTTTGTAAGTAGTTTTAATGCCCTGGCTGGAGCGATTAAGCAGACGACAGCCCCCTAGGTTAATCTGCGAGATGCCATTCACAAAAATAAAACCAGTTCGGCAGTCAAGCATGAGTGGCATAAAAAAGAAGCTTCGCATAAGACTTTCATTTACGATTCAACGAATGCAGTGTATTACATAAATACTAACTTTCCACTTATAAAATGTTCTCGTTAAGATTTTCACCAAATCCATGGTAAGTTTTTCACAATACGTTCTTTCAGATTAAATTAAACTTATCGCCATCAAAAGGTCTTTTGTCCAACAAGTTCTTTTGAACAGATCTTCAATAAAAGACGTCTAATGGGATTAAAATGGAAAACTTTTTGAAAATGGAAACCAGTGTGTGAAGGCATGCGTAGGGTTATTTGATTTTAAAGTATGTGGCGATGGAACTTGAATTTTAAATGGGCTCTGATTAACTGAATAGTTAAATGAAAACTGGCTTGTTGGCAGTACTGAAATAGTGCATTGAATTTTATTTTGATTATATTCTTATTTGGGACCTTCATAACAGTACTGCTTTTTTGGTTGTTAAAATTTGACAGTTGTAAGGGCATGAGCCTTTACACTTAATGTTGAATGTTAATAAAATAAATGTTAATGTTAAAAGGTATTTAATACGAAAATGCACTAAAATAAAGTAATATAAAATGTTACAAAATGTTGGATGTTGCGCGAGCTCGATATTAAACCAAAGACTGACGTACTCGTAGTATAGATTCGGATCGAGAATTATTAGCATAGCGCCTCCTTGAATTTGACGAGGATGCAAAACATCACCTTGTGTAAAAGACTTAGTGTTACCCATGGCCTAGCCCACGTGAAACTCGATATTTATCCCTTGGCTATCCCGTCATAATCTGCCTAGCCTTTTCCCAACTATGTTGGGGTCGGCTTTCGGTCGAACCGGATGCAGCTAAATACTAGTACATGACATGGAGCGAATGCCTCCACGACCCAGTTGGTACTGAGTAATACGATACCCCTTGGCAAGAGTGGTTAACACACTTTCAGGTCACTCACTACCTGTATCGACTGTCAAATATCTATAAATGACAGCTGTGACCAACGGCTTAACGTTCTTTCCGGGGCACGGAAGAAACTCCGTACGTAATGGGTGGTCACCCATACACTTACCAACCTAGGCAGGCACGGCTTAACTTGAAGATTGATCTGAGTGGCTGTTATTATTTAGCCACGAGTTTCTCCTCCACTTTTGGATTACTAATATTAGTATGAATTCCAACATGAAGTACAACACATTCATCATCATCATTTCAGCTGAAAACGTCCACTACTGTACATAGGCCTCCCCCAAGTGTCGCCACATTGACATAATATGGGGGGTTTTGTCATAATCGCCACGCTTGGCAGGCGGGTTGGCGATCGCAGTACGGTTGTTACAAAAGCACAGAGAACGCTGCTGCCCATTCTCGGGTAAGTTCCTTAGTCGCCTTTTACGACACCCACGGGAAGATATGGGATGGTGCTATTCTTTACGCCCGACACCACACAGAACAAGTACAACACTGATAAGGCAATTTCTATTAGGTATGTCCACAGCAATAACACAACTGTGAATTAATGTTGCAGAAAGCTCGTTTACTGGACTTACTTAAAAGCTGTTTAACTGTAAAGTTATTACAAGTTCTCTGCAACGGACGTTACAGCCGCCACTTGCAGACAATTTAATCTAGAGTTAGCATGGAAATGCGGACATAGCCGAAACGTCATCTGGTTCTGTGTACGAATTCTCTGTGCGTTGTACAACGGCTTTCATTTCATAACATTACAAGGTGACCTCGCTTTTATTCCGCAAAGGGCTATACAGAAGTGTACCATATAGCTCAGTACATCTACATTTCGACTGTTATGCTTACGTCCCACGTAATAGGGACGAGCAAATTGCTGATCAATTTGGTACAAAACCAAATTCTTGTTGGGAAACCTTATAACACTGTCCGACCCGGAAATCGAACCCAGGATCATATCAGCATAGCGCTTGTAACCTTTAGACTAACGATGCAGCTAATAAGAATGAAATGAGAAAAACTTCTTGTCAAAAAAAAACAACTGATTTGCACCAAAAATTGCACTAAAATTTGCACCAAAGTCACAAATAGAAAATTCTTAATAAAATTGAAAATAAATTGAAAATTCTCTTTCGGTACACGTGGTTGGAGAGGTTAACTGCGTCTGCGGCCATACTAGAAATTGTAACGTGATTGATAAATTATTATCCTATTATGATTCTGCTAAACCGCCTGTTTTGGTCGTAACATAATTATAACTTTCCCAATAAATCTATTTTCAACGTCACGTGCAGAAACCCAGCCACAGTTAAATAGCCAATTCAAGTTATCTCAAAACAAAACTTCCGTACCTGAAATTACTCTAAAGTCCATTCAGGACACACAACACTAAAATTACCCCTGGACCTAGACCGTCTAGCTACCCTTTTAACAACAAAAGGACACTCGTTAGAAGTGGAACTAATGCCTTTAAGTGAAACCAAAATATAATCATCCTGTTGAATTTTGAACGCTCGGCTCAACGTTGAGGGTGGAAAATCCAGTATTCATGTTCGTGTCGCTTAATGTTAGAGAGAACGGATATAATTTCACCAAACAAAGGTTTTTAAAGTCCTAGAACTTTCAAATGTCAACTACAGCAAAAGTTAGATAGTGGCCTATTATTACGGCCCAACTGTTGTGTTTTCCTAGCAAAGGATAAATGCAGCTGGTTTTCAGATTTAAGATAAAGAGTGGAATACTGCAAAGGATTACAAAAACAAGCAAAAAATGCTTGGTTCCAGTTATGTTGATAAACAATTGGGGCAACAGATCATGAAATGTAAAAAGTAAGTGGTTTTTAGGGTTACGTACCCGTAGGGTCAAACGGGACCCTATTACTGAGATTTCGCTGTCCATCCATCCGTCTGTCTGTCACCAGACTTTATCTCAAGAACCGTGATAGTTAGCCAGTTGAAATTTTTACAGATTATATATTTCTGTTGCCGCTATAACAAAAATTACTAAAAACAGAATAAACAAAAAATTTCAAAAATCATTTTGTTTGCTCGTTTTTATAAATAATGGTACGGAAGCCTCTTTTTCTTTTTTCGGATGGGATATCATCATAATTATAACCCCTCCCGCTCTGGGCGGAGCGGAAGGGAGTGTCAGACTTGTACTGACTAAAACCCATCCATGTTCCTTCTTAGCCCTTAGTGTTCCAGGGCCACGGTATTTCTTTCGAACAGTCCCGCAGCCCTGGCAGGCATCGGCCTTCTCGGACCCCTTCCGATTTGCTGACATCTCCTTGAGGCGCGTGTGGAACACGAACGCGCCGTCGGCACGGCCTGTCGTCATAAGACGGACGGACGGTGAGCTAGCCCATTACTCATCGTCCACAGGCCCGCGCCTACGGTGGCCGGGGGCCACTGTTCAGCCCCAGACGCCCGGGGCGTCTCCCACGGCGGCTGGGACGTGAGGTTCTCTCCCTTTCACGTTCCACCACCTCCTTCGCTAGCATGACTGCTTCGCAGAAGGAGGCGACGGCTTCAATGGTAGGGAACCCTTCGTGCACGAGTCCGACTTGCACTTGGCTGTTTTTTATTCTAGTTAGTAGCGGTATGGTTGTACGAGTCTCACATAATCATTCTCCTGCCTTTATACCAATTTATACGGGGTCGGTGCAGCATGTCTTCTTCTTCTATACTTCTCTTTTACTCGTCATCTCATATTCCACCTCCTTTCTTGCCATATCATCCTTCATACGGTCCGTCTATCATTTAAAGAAACGATGGACGGACCAAAGGGTCATCTTCTACTCTCATACATATCCAGATTCTTTCCCAAGACTTTCCTCACGACATTATCCTTTTTTCCAAATCAAATCAAGTCAGGCTTCCTCTTATGTAATTTTTTTTTATTTTATGTATTCGCGTATTACCACACATCCCTCTTAGCATTCTCTTCTCTGTCACATGCCTTTCATTCATTCCTTTTGTGAGCCAACATTGTCATAAAACTGACATATTATACCATCACAGTACTACAAATATTGTGTTGCAAGTAAAAATAGACAAAAAACAGACCAAAGGAAACAATTATTGTCACAACATTTCAGAACAAAAACAGAATACGTAGATTGTGAGCTGAATTATTAATGGTGGCCACAACGCGTTCTAAGAATTTTCTTTGAGTCAGTGAGCGTTTTTCATATTTAAGCCTAAAAATACAATACCTAACAAACAATACAGACTTAAAATTCTTAGCAAGAATATTTTTACCTAAGTAATTGACGAAGTCCCAAGTGTAATAAACTTGAAACTATTAAAACTTTTTGTTTTTATTTAACAATTTTTTATGCTCGATATTAAAGTCAAGGGAATCATTTATTCGAATATTTAAGTCTTATCAAAAATTTAAGCTAGACTAAATGGAGACTATGCGAAATTTACTCCTTACAAACAAGCTCCCTAAGAAATTATGGTAGCGTGAAGCAAACAGACTAATAAAGGCAAAGTGAAAAGTTTTAATTAGTGTTGATTAGACTTACTATTGTTACTAAGTAATTATTAGGATTCGGTTAACTGTTCTTGGTCTATTTTCGATTGCTCTTTTGCAGACAAGGTTATTATGTCAAAAGGGCATTAAGAATAAGTCTCATTATTATCAGCCTTGCCTTTTCCCAAACTATCTTGGGTTCGGCTTCCAGTCTAACCGGATGCAGCCGAGTACCAGAATTTTACATGAAGTGACTGCCTATCTGACCTCCACAACCCAGTACCTGGGTAATCGCTACCCCCTGATAAGACTGAATGTCAGACTTTTGGCTTCTGTCTAGGTACTTGTAACAACTGTCAAAGAACTAGAAATGACAGCCGGGACCAACGGCTTAACGTGTTTTCCGAGGCACGGAGGAAACTCGGTATGTAATTATGGTCACCCATCCAGGGACCAACCTCGGAAAACACGGCTTAACCTTAAAGATTGACCGGTGTACTTAGCCACGAGCTCCTCAAGAATACGTTTATAAGAGTAAAATAACGCTACAGTAACGTTGTACAATATTAGTTGTTGTATGTTGGCTGACTCGTTGGTCGAGTGGTCGCAAGTGAGACTGCTGAGCCAAGGTTCTATTTACGAGTCGGGCAAAGTATTTTTTGGTTTTTCCATCAGGAATTTCTCAGTCGCAGCCACGTAGTACAGATTTGTGTCCGGTTTACTGCAATCGGCTCGGCCTCTATTACATGGCACTCAAACATAACTGGCGAAATGTGGGTGTAAAAAGAAAAAGAAAGAAAGAAAAAATATTTATTTGTCGCAGGGACATACTACTAGGTACTATTAGGTATACCTCTGCCTACCCCTTCGGAGATGAGAGTTGTGATTATTTTATTACAGTTGTAGTAGTAAACACCGTACACTCAATTTTCGTGAAGTGTTGTGTGTTCACACACGACTTCACACTAACTTCACATCAGGCAGCGTCTCTCCACAATAGTACAGTCCCGAATACTCAGTTTCTTTGGACACGTTTCAAGTCGAGACAGTCAGCCCATAGAGCCGTTAGTCGTCCAAGGAAAAGTGGAGGGCACCAGACCGCGTAGAAGGTCTCCCATGCGTTAGACCAGATCAATTCTGCTGTGGGCGCTCCCGTGCCCGAATGTACCCGGATGACTTCTGATTGGGTGAGGCGGGACATTGTGAGACGCATTACATCTGCCACAAATAGTAGCAACACTTCATGGCGACCACGACCGCTCTGTCAAGATTGAAACGACTAAGAAGAAGAGATTGTGAGTTAAATATGAAAGAGAAACACGTTATCACCAAGATTCGATTCACCAATTAAATTTATTTAGGCAATGGTTACATCTAAACTAATATTATAAAGAGGAAGGATTTGATTGTTTGTTTGTTTGTTTGCATTGAATAGGCTCCGAAACTACTGGTCCGATTTGAAAAATTCTTTCAGTATTAGATAGCCCATTTGTCGAGAAAGGCTATAGGCTATATATCATCATGCTACGACCAATAGGAGTGGAGTAGCAATGAAAAATGTTGCGAAAACGGGGAAAATGTGACGCAAACGAAGTTGCGCCGGACAGCTAGTTCAAGACATAAAACAAATCGGTCCGCGAAGCCTATTCACCAAAAACATCTACATTTCAGATGATACTCCAACATAATATGAGCTAGTATTATGTTAAAGTAAAAGACGATTGTCCCTCTAAGTTGTTGATAGTTACATAGTTATGAGTGCATTACAATGAAAACTGATTAGTATTGATACTCGTATATTTATAATATTATTTTAGTTGCGCATAGTGGGCCAAAGTTAGGTAACAGCAAAAAATGTATCGCGATGAAATATGATGAGACCGTACAGATACAAAACCTTCATGTTCGATTGGGAATAAATATTTTTTCTTTATTTCTTTATATTTTTTCCGTAAAATAAAAGATCTGCAAAACATCGTGAGGAAACCGGCATGTCCTAGAACTTAAAATTCGAAGACATGACTGTGATGTCTACCAACCCACACTAGGCCCGCGTGGCCTGCCAGAGGCCTGTGTCTCAGCAGTTGGAACACTATAGATGATAATGGATCTGCAGAAACTGGTTTTAATAAAAAAAAGTAAATAAATAAATTGTGTTTTATTTCAGGCAAAATGCCCATATACAACAATTAAAGACAAATATAATAGTGAGAACAGTAAAGAAATCATTTAAGTATCTTTAAAAATCATAAAATTATCAAAATCATTAAAAAATAAAACATTAATATCATCAAAATCATTAAAAACCATCAAAATCATTAATATCATCAAAATTATAAAAAACTTAATATAGCTTAATAACCTTAATATAGCTTGATCGTTGTCGTGCGTGGATTCTACAACACACAATTTTTATGGCACTTGTAAATTGTATTTTATGCTGCTCCACTCCCATTCCTCAAAATAACTTACGAAACATATAAAGTAAGCGTATAACGTGATGCGGCAAAACAACTTGACATATTTACATAAAAAATTATCAACGAAATGTGGAACAGAAAAAATGGACCATTCCATGATACTGGTAACTTTTATTTATTATCCGAAATTAACATAAAAATCAGTTTTTATTAGGTCCCAACTCGCGTGTTTCACGGTACTTTCCGCGCAAAACTGATGTACAACGGGTCTATTTTACAAGAGAATTTACGGGAATGTTCAAGGGCGCCCCCTTATATATAATCCCAGGCAGTTAAAGGGTAACTGTAATTTCGGGGGTCATTAATTTTGATAAGCATAAAAAGGTGCAAATAACGAGTGACAAATTTATTTGTTAAGTTGGTCTATTGTATGTTTTAGTACTTTGTTGAGATAAGGAACAAAGGAAATGGGTTAGTCAGCTTTATGTCGAAGGTCCTTTCAATGATAAGGCGAAACTAGCGGAACACCTCTGAGTTTGGTTCAGCAGTTTCTTCTGAGATTAGTTAGGTACGAAATACCGGCCTCATTTAGTTTAAAAAAAAATACGAAGTGTAAAAGTGTTTGTAGAACCTGTCTGCAAAATAAGCATCATTTATCATTTAATAAGTAAGAATCACTTTCAAACCGTTTTGTACCCTGCGATAGGATCAAAAAGAAAACCTATCTTAGACTTGCAGCAATCATGTAAGGGTGGTATTACACTTAATAAATATACATATTTGTCCAATGTACAGTCCGTGGTGACTCAAAGCTGTTCGTTACATTTGTTTGTTCGCTGTTCGTGTACATTGGACAAAGGTATTTGATAAGTGTACCACCCTAACTGACCTAAGTTTATCTAAAAAATCCAAAGTAGTTACTCGTACAGATTATTTTATTTCCTACCTTTTACGAAGAAAATTTTACTTTCACATGGTTTGAGAAAGAGTGTATGGGATGGCATGGGACTGAATTAAGGCACCGAAAAGTGTAGGTCAATCTCGTTGAAACCTCTGATTTTAGGGAGTGCTGTTAACAATACAAAATTATATAAAAGCTTTTTTTTAAATGTTTTTTTACTATTAGCTTGTTGACAACTATCATGGTTGTCCTTGATAAAATTTCAGAAACATTAAATTTGTTGTCTATCTATTTTGGTACAGCCTAGTTTTTTATGCGAACGTAAAACACCGACAGGTAATAAAGTAGAAAATGAGTTTAAAAAACTTCGTAGGAAGTTATACAAAAGTAGTACACATCTTTAATAAACCTTTTTCAATGATACACTCTTTCTCAAACCCTGTGAAAGTTAAATTTTCTTCGTAAAAGGTACTAACATTATTTGTACTGGTAACTACTTTGGATTTCGTAGGTAAACGTAGGTCAGTAAGATGATTGCTTCAAGTCTAAGATAGGTTTTCTTTTAGGACCTATCGGCGAAAAAGTTTTTTCAGTTGCTTTATAGATACGTTGCATACCAATAAAATCTACCTAAACTTTTCGATAGTAACGTAATCGAAATACGTTATTGGTACCGAGTATTGGACCAAGGAAGGCCAAGAACACGCGTTAATAAGCTAGACTAACTTTGTAACTTAGTTTTACTTTCCTGACCACAAAATTTCTTGATAATGGATGTAAAAATAACCTTAATGCTGCTTTCAGACTACGCTATAATATAATAGCATAATTAGTATATAGCTCATAGCACAACAATATCGCGCCCCATACATTGATATGGATAGGTTCACACTGTACTATAATTATATGATTGGCTTACTAGGTTATGTCCTTCTTTGCTATACTATATGGCACTATAGTATAGCGTAGTCTGAAAGCAGCTTTACGAAAGCTTTAAGGCGCTTCTTCTTCTTGCCATTGCGAATATTTTTTTGTCCTAGACCATATCAGGGAAACTTTTAGTTACGGAGTTATTAGGGGCCAAAATTCGAACTTATGGCAAGTTTTTTTAAACGTTACAATACATTAAAAACTTTCGTCATTTCTTAATTTAGACTTGTCTTTTTATTTGTTTACTTTAAATACCTACATGATGTTGACGCAGTGGCTAAGCGATTGACTGCTGCGCTGCGTGTCGCGGGTTCGATCCCCGCACGGAACAAATATTTGTAAGGCCTACAGATAGTTGTTCCGGGTCTTGCTGTTTGTGTATTTGAGTTTAAAAGTTTGTAAACGATGCAGGAGAAATTCCTAGTATGGGACAAGGTATTAAAAAAAAAAGCGTCCATTATCGTCATGGTTTTGATTGTGTGATATTGATTCCTACCGTAAAAAGTGAAATTTCACCCTCTGCCAAACCTTTCCTTACAGACGTGATGTCAGAGTAAAAATAACTGTCAAAGCACAATAGGTTTTCAAGAATGTCACAATAATAATTTTGACCGAATTGTTCTACGAAAAATTTGGCCTCCCATTTTCCGAGCTCCATTTTCTTGTGTGAACAGAGTTCAAGTTCATCCTTTTGACATTTGGGAGCGGCTCACCGGGTGATTATTTTTGGTCTCAGCTGTTATTGGGTTACGTCAGAAGTGTGTATTTTAAGGTGCTTGAGGTTATTTTAGGGTGTTGTAAGTTATTTGCGGGGATGGTAAAAATATGCTAGGAATTTTATTTTTGAGCTTTGCTTTTTTAGACGACATTTTTATTTTGTTACAATGGTTTTGTGGCTTAGTATTGTTTAGGTCCAGATAAGACGCGATAATTAAACTGTTGTGTTTCTTGTATGACATTTAACTTGTTGGTAGTAAGTGTTTGTTAATCTAAACTAATATTATAAAGAGGAAAGATTTGATTGTTTGTTTGCATTGAATAGGCTCCGAAACTACTGGTCCGATTTGAAAAAATCATTGCCCATGTATCGAGGAAGGCTATAGGCTATATATCATCACGCTACGACCAATAGGAGTGGAGCAGCACTGTAAAGTTTTGCGAAAACGAGGAAAATGACACATTTTCTCCGTTTTCCCCGCCGGACAGCTAGTTGTTGATAAAATATGTGGCCTTCCTTTAACATAAAATAGTAGGGTTTTAAATGGATTTAATCATTCTACAGGTATGACACCATCACCATAAAATACTTTACTTACTTACTATTATTATCAGTGACATAGAAAACCCCTAAAATATAATCACATAACATTCTGCCTATCAGCTCTGGAGAGTTAGGAATAGATTTTTCATAGTAGACGTAGATTTCACAACTTTTGTTATCTTAGAGTTTTTAGGGGGGTGCTGACTCTTCCCCTGGAGATGCTCATAGTTACAAGTGACAAGATTTCAAATTTCGAACCGAACAGACCCGTTAATCCGTGATCGCGGCGTTTGCAACAGTAGTAATACAAGGTGTTGTTTTGCATTCTCGTCAAATTCAAGAAGGTAATTATGCTAATGATTGTCGACCCAAATCAACAATAAAATGGGTAGGTGTTTTTATTATTTTTTTTTTCTTATTTACGGTAATCCGTAAGTGTGAACTAGCCGTATTAAAACGCGGCCCGTCTGTTACCGCGCTTACACGCACACAAAGAAACGCTAACAATACATACACAACGCAAACGCAACGAACATACGATAATTTCATAGGTACCTATTCCCTACCACGCACGGCGCGGGTGTGCGGGTATGCCGGCGGGGTGCGCGGGCGCACTCTTTCGCTCGCGCGCCTATCCACCCCCCGCCGTCCCGGAACCAAATAGTGTGCTTAATGTCGCCGACGTGTGCATGCGCGTTGCGAATTCCGCTCCTAGGTACATCGTTGAGACGTAGGTGCAAAGTGCAAGATGACGGACAATTACTCAAACGTCGAGTTGGTAGAGATGGTCCGCATGTATGCCATCAGTGGAGACAGCCTACGTGGAGCAGTACGGTGTTTCCCCTCAATATGGTCGGCATGTACGCGAGTACTTAACCGAAAGGTTTGGTGACCATTGGATGGGTCGCGGAGGACCTGTGGCCTGGCCCGTTCTCCGGACCTGACGTCTCTAGACTTTTATTTGTGGGGAGACGTTTAAAGGTTAGTTTACTCGGAGAAAGTGGCAAGTGTTACAGAATTACGTGAAAAGGCAATTAGTGCTTTCGACACTTTAAAAAGGAATGTGATAGTGCTACGTAAGCTGAAGGAAAACCAGCTACGTCGTTGTCGACTGTGCCAAGAATGTGGTGGTGGCAACTTTGAACATACCTCCGGGTAACTTAAGTAGGTAATTTATTTATTTGTACATACACTATCATTTTGTAAATACGTTGTTAGCTAAATCAATTTTATTAGTGTAAATAAGTTGATTTCAAATTTTTAACTACGCCAATAATACCTATCAGCCGAAAGCATTTCTACATACCTACTTAGCTAGCACATCTTTCCAATTCCAACAAACGTAATAAACATTTTTAGATTTAGTAAATCGGTACACCAACTAAGGTACTAAGCACCAATAAATTCAATCCACAAATTCAAACAAAATCATTACGAAAACTTTAGGCTGAATTTACCTACGTACAATGTTCAGAGTGTTAGTGTAGATAGCAATAAAGCAAAACTAACATTTTATTAATCATTTGATAACTACCGAACTTAGGTAAGTACAGGTCAGTGAACTTTTCTTTGGCACACTAGTATTGTTGTCGTTAGTAAGATTTCCGTATTCAAATGATGCCTAAAAATTAGTTTAGTATCAAGCGAAATTTATGACAATAATGTAGGTGATTTTCGAAATAAAATTAGGCAAAATTGTTAGGTACCGGTCGCCGTAGGTCATCGCACGGTCGCAACACTGTTGCATTTCGTAGGTAAGACGTCGACTGTCGACTCTCACGCACACAGAGCAGCTGCATTGTCGCTGTGTGCGTAGTTGGGTGATTCTGTTTTAAGTGTTTTGAATCAAGGGTTTTATTCTGAAATACTGTTAAATTTCATCAATAAAAAGAAGCAACGCTTATTAATTATAGACCGGTACCGAACTTTAAATTGATTATTTATGTGTTTTATGACAACCTCCTGAAATTTGACGAGGATGCAAAACAACAGCTTGTATAATATAGTTGTCCTGACTTGTGTATTTAAGCTCTAATTCATAATACCCTAATCACAAATGTGATGAAAAACATTGTATGTTTCACGGGCGGTACGGGAATTACGAACCTCGACTCAGAAAGCCCTCAGTCTTCGACTTCGGGCTTCTACTAGCGCGTCGATCGTAATTCCTTACTTACAGCCCTTAATACACAATCTAGTATTTCAAACATAACCAATTTTATCAAAATCGGTTCATCCGTTTAGGAGTTACGATGCCACAGACAGACACACAGATACACAGATATATACGTCAAACTTATAACACCCCTCTTTTTTGGTCGGGAGTTAAAAAATGCCATCGTTCTTAAATAATCTCACCTAACATGTATGCATCTTATGAATAGTTATGTAAACTGAAGATTACAAGCAACCGGAGCTAAGCTACCCATTATGTACGCAACACATGCCACAACACAGCACGCCTGGCTTGCAATATCCTATAACGCTGGTTTACCTAAATAATATTTTACACACTACTACACCACAGTACCTAGTAAGAAACTCTACTTAAAATGTATTTATCTTCAACCAACAGTGTGAGTAATAACTTATAACACCCCTCTTTTTTGGTGGGGGGTTAAAAAAGACTGTTTCAAAACAAATCAATTGTGTTTACTTGTGCTACAATTTAATGACTGATTGTAGTCATCAATGCGTTAACTGTTATTGTGGGTAGCCCCAAATTTAAGGCCTAAGTGTACCTCATCTTCATCTGCCTAGCCTTTTCCCAAACTTTATTAGGGTCGGCTTCTAGTCTAACTGGATGCAGTTGAGTACCAGTATTTTATATGAAGCGACTGCCTATCTGACCTCCACAACCCAGTAACTGGGTAATATGATACCCCTTAGGAAGACTGGATGTCAGAGTTTTGGCTTCTGACTACTCGTAACGTCTGTCAAAGATCTACAAATGAGAGCCGCGACCAACCGATTCACGTGCTTTCTGAGGCACGAAGGAAACTCGGTATGTAATTATGGTCAAGCATCCACGGACCAACCTCGACAAGCACGGCTTATTCTTTAAAGATCGAACCTTGCGGCTGTTATTATTTAGTCACGAGTTCCTTCCTACGTGTACCTAAAAGTAGTTTTATTCAATGGATTCACAAATTAAACTATAATAATAGTAGAGTACGTATTGAGTACGTTATTCATAGATAAGATTTAACCCCTTGTTATGAAACGTTTCATTCTAAAAATACGACAGTGATCAGTTTATTGATTTAAAGCTTTGCGTAGTTAAGTATTTACCGTGGACAGCACTCACCGACTAACACGTCTGTTTGTTTTATGGAATGATTCTTTATTATTGTATAACTAAAATGTGTTTTCCATTGTTCCAGGTTTCTTCAACGGTTTCAAACTTTAAGTGAAATGTGGTCCTTGAACGAATCAATAACATGAAGTTCTGAAGTTTGTGAACCATGCATTATTTTGTGATTAAAAAGTGATTTAACAATGGAGTGCATAAAAACAATGCAGAATGGACGTTATGTATAACATAAGTTTGGAAAGGCAAAAGTTTTACGCGTCGCACGATTTCAATAAAAACTCTGAATCTAAAGACGTGGAGGTAAGTTTTAAATTTTGATCTTCACCATTTTTCAGCCGACAGGCGTCTACTGATGACTAAAGGCCTCCCTTAAACGTCACCACATCCATCGACATCCACGGCTTCCTTGTGGAGACCTTCCTTGTACGGGCCCTTCCTTGTGGTGGTCTTCCTTTCCGTGTTTCAATGCCGTCACTTCCGATACGCGGTCGCTAGTCTACCCTTTCGACGTATTCGGCCATTTGTTATGTGCCCTGCCCAAATGCCGAATGCCACTCAGGCTTGGCAGTTCTTTAGGTTATGTCGGTGGCTCTGATTTTACTGCCAATCTTTTTATTTGTTTATTCGATAACACTAGGAAACCCGAGTCATTTGGAGATATTTTTCTTAAGTCTTGTGAACAGCAAAATTCGTTTGATAGCAGTCAGTCTTGAGTTCTTTATTTAGTTTAAGCAGATCAAAGGACCTCGACATTTATATGTTTAAGACAGAAAACAAGGATAGGATTTTATTTTCTTAAACGTTTACTAAGAATGTGTAGTTGTCAGTCGATTAGAAAAGTCATAGACAAACCCTCTTGAGTAGGTAGGTATCTAGTTACGGTTAACGCAGTGGCGATTGATAGCTGCGAGCGCGTGGCGGGTTCGATCCCCAAAAGAAACAAAAAAAAAAACAAGTGTCAAAGATAAGAAGGCGTTTCTGCTTCGAAATCAGGTGTTATTAAATAGGTACTTACTCTGCCCACGACGTTCGTCTTCTTAAAAGTATATATTATTTACTTACTTCTACTTTAAATTGACAATAATGTAGCTGTCTATCAGCGAAATAACTGTCGTAATTTGATCAGTGCTTCCAAAGATTACAAATAATAAACAAACAAACTTTTTGTTTCTCTTTACGATATTAGTTTAAATGAGAAAAGCCTACAGTTAAAGACGAACCCAACTACAAGTGATGAAATTTGCTTACACCGCAAATTACAAAACTTGAACTATGTATGTACTCACTTCTTCCCACATTGCAATCAACCTTGCACAACATTTCTGAATAGACTGCTAAACATTGTGAACTATAGACATTGACGTTAATTAAGTATTCATCGGTTCTTAGAATCTTAGAAATGTGACGCTTCAAAGTTGCATAAAACATTCGATTGTATGGTAAATCGATAAGCTAGGACTATATTGTTAGCAATGTCAATTATAAAGTCAATGAATTTAATACTTAATCTTACTTTATCGAAAACATATTTTATTTGAAAAATGTGGGTAGATTATTGGCGCCCAACATGGGACTTCAATTTGTCACATTTTTGCTAAAAGTTATAAATATTTTCAAAAATATTGTACAGACTTTTACAGATCAGACTATGACCTAGTAAAACAAAGATAATTTATACGGTTGTTCTAGAATTGAAAGGTTTGAGAAATGCACCCCTTCAGGTAAAATAAACTACTACGGCCGCACCTACTACGAATCGAAAATCTTTGTCTATTTATTACTGATATAGGCTAATTAAATAGACAATGTAATATTACTTCATCGAAAGTGAAAACTGTTTATAAGTTGGTAGGAAAATATTCAGAAGCATGCGAAGAAGGAAAGGGATATTAATCAAATTATTTTTTCTATTATATGCCTCATAACAAATCTTATATGTATTTCTGTAACTATCCTAAAATTATTTATCCTTCATTAATGAAATTGGTAACCTAGTTCTTATAATTACATGAACTACTCACACGTGTGGACAACCCCGACCCTGTGGGATAATTTTAAATACTCAGTCACTCGCTTACTTATTTATAAATAAGTTCAGTATAAGTGTGTAGTGTAAAGCAAATTGACCCGTAATCAGCTGCCTACGTACTTACTTATTCTATGTTAATACTCGTAACAATGAAATTCTAGTGTTAATTTAATTTTCAATAGTAGTCTATTAACAATTTGATTTACTTCCTTTTTAAACTCAATTTAATTAATATTATTTGACTTAATTACCCGTGTACAGGTCTTATAACACATACTTGTTACTAATGGAAGAATAAGACATCAAATAAATAAATAATAAATACATTAATTTATTGACGGAAGAATAATCATGGAACTAATATTATTCCCAAGATAGATAAAAAAGTAAATGCGTTTAAATGTCAGCACTTGCTGTTATGGATAATTACGACACGTTTTTATTATAGGCGAAGGTCACATACACCTCAATAGTTTGCTTCGTATCTAACTTCTAGATATATTAGAGGAGTATGACATTTGGCAGAGTTACAGGAGAGGGATTTTGCAGTCTGAACAGACAAGTTCTGGGCAGGACCTACTTAGAGAATTGATTCATATATTACGTTTAAACTTAAAATGGATTACGATCGAATCTCGACCACTAATTATATTATTTGTGTTGTAGTTCACCGTGGAGGACCAGTCTTTTATTAGCACTAGCTTTAAAAGCACTTTTTGCTCCATGCATGTAGCAGAGATGAGAATGTTGAGGAGGATGTGTGGTGTGCCAAGAACGGATTTAGTAAGGAATGAGTATCATTAGAGGAAGTTTGAAAGTTGCGCCAGTTTCAGAAAAGTTGAAAGGGAATCAACTGTTTTGGTATGGGCGTGCGATAAGTTGGGACGAATCGCATGTGATGAATATAAATGTTGATGGACGGAGAGGGAGCGGATGATCAAAGAAACAATCGATGCATGATATATTTGCATTGTATAGATTCAATCTCTTAGTTTTATATAATTGCATAGCACATGTGTGAGTACTATGTACTGTATAGCCACCATTTACTGAGTAGGTACCTACATCTTTCATTGACGCGAATTTACCCTGGTGGTTGAATGAATATCATGCTCACTTAAATGTCACGCTAATGTTGGCGGGTGTGTCGGGTCATTTAGTTCCCTTCAATATGGTTGAGTTGAATGATGGTTCACGAACATTACTGGTCACCTCTTAGCTGCCACGGTTTATTTTAATTACTTTATTTTCGAATTACTGATTTAAGCTTTTACTCTGGACGCTCTTAACTTGCCCGTATTTCTACATCGTTCTCACATACTAGTAATTCTCAACACGAATGATGTAACCAAGATTTTGTAACATATTTTGATTTAAAAGAGTGTCCATGGAGTTTCTTGCCCATTCTTCTCTATAGAGATCTACGCTTTGGAATGGGCAACTACAGTACTTTCACAAGTCATTATGTTTTGTGACTGGGACTGTAGCTTCGCGTTTTTTTTTGTTTTTTGGTTTACAAAAGTGCCTGTAATGGTCTTATTGAAATAAATGCTTTGAGTTTGGATTGTGTGTGAAATGATATGAACGAAAAAGGAGTAAATGATAGCGTGACGGTTGACTGACAGAAAGAAAAAAACATGTTGCGCTGCAACCAAGTAACATGGGACAAGGAATACTGATGAGGTAGTAATACGTCTGCCCATTCCTGTTTGTTCATATCCACGTCTGTTTTAATCGCGATGAAACCGTTAAATTATACGCACCCTGCTATTTAAGTTTATAACAGCTGGAAAACACGCCTCTGGAACACGCTTTTTATTTTGTTTTAAATAAATAGTTCTATTTTTAACAATAATTATCTACGCCCGATTGTTCTATAAAAACCAAGCATCGCTTAAGGGTGTATTCCAAAGAAGCTTAATCATCCGGAATATACGTGCGTATAACGTTGCTTCCTTTCACGTCAAGCAAGAAAAATCATCACGAATTCAGTTTAAAACATGATTTCCAGGTGCTACGGATTTTATGAACAATTTTACTGTGCATTTGTAATCCATTTAAGTCTTTTTAGGGTTCCGTAGTCAACAAGGAACCCTTATAGTTTCGCCATGTCCGTCTGTCTGTCTGTCTGTCCGCGGTTTAGCTCAAAAACTATTAGTACTAGAAAGATGTAATTTGGTATGAGTATACACGTTAATGACGCCTACAAAGTGGTAAAATAAAATTTTGAAAAAACAATTTGTTGGGGTACCTCCCCTCTACATGTAAAGTGGGGATGATAATATTTTTTTTTTTCGTCCTTCCCATAGTGTGGCATATCATTGGATAGGTCTTTCAAAAATATTAGGGATTTGAACATTTTAGACCGTTTTTTGATTAAGTAAACCGTTCGTGACTTATCAAGCTTTAAAGTAGTGTCTCCCCCCTCTACAGACTAAACGGTTGTAGTAAGAAATACAAATGTTTATATAACGAAGTTTAAAGGAAAACTATCACACGAGTAATAGTCGCCCAATTGTATTTGACTCTAAAATTTCGAACAACTCCATAGAAATGTCGATCGATGGCGCTAAGCGTCAGTTGTATCGCGCTGTTTCATTCCTAAATAAGTTTTATAAAAAAAAAACAGTTGTTGTTGTTGTTTGTATAGGAAGTCAAATTAGGTAGGTAGTCAGGTTTGGCTTTTAGTTAGAGCGTGGTACGAAACTATCAGTCAGCGAATATGACCTGCACTTGGCTGTTACAAAACTACGGAACCCTACACTGCGCGTGGCCCGTCACGCACTTGACCGGTTTTTTTTTTAAATTGTTTGTGTATTTATTTAAGGTTGATTTTTTAAGTGAACGTATGCAGTGAACATAATATAAATGCTTTTGTTGTTAAACAACAGCCAAATTTGTGCGAGTTTTAAATAGACCACTATGCCGTTGCATGTAAACGTCGGAAAAGTCCAAAAAGTTTAACCTTGAAATAGTACGACGTAATCGTAAATAAACATTCCGAATGGTCCGAATAACTTTTAATGGCTGAATGTTCTGCATCCGGCCATGCCTGTGCCCACATTAAAAGTTTTAAAACATTTGTAAACTTGACATCCCTGACAATCTACGACCTCACTTTGTAAACCGCAAAAGTAAGAATTAACGAGGTTTTATTGGCGCAGCACTTTTAAATTTTCCCACAAAAGTGGCGAAATATGGATGAACAATTAGGGGCTGATGCCCTATTCCTCCAAGTTCCAATTTCCCCAAAGTAGATAAAAAAAAAAACAAAATTCTACGACTCCGTTTTGACCGAAATCTTTACAACTAAATGAATGTTACATTTTGGGGAACTTGGGTATTAACGTATGAAAAATCTTTTTGGGGAACTTGGAACTTGGAGACATAGGACATGAACCTCTATTAGGTACACCTCTGCCTAACTCGGGAATTACAGATTACTTCCGGTGTGATGTTACGT
Organism: Cerastis rubricosa; assembly: GCA_949152445.1. Lineage (NCBI taxonomy): Eukaryota > Metazoa > Arthropoda > Insecta > Lepidoptera > Noctuidae > Cerastis > Cerastis rubricosa. The sequence goes on from OX424532.1 coordinate 17,991,047, forward strand.
TATGTTCAAAAAATTTTGACACTAACAACCAAATCAAGTCCAGGTTAACAAGGTTTTTTGAGGGCTATGTTAGGTAAGTTTTAATGAGCGAAACAACGTTCATAAACTTCAGTACCAGTTCTTTGGCCACGCGCCACGTTGTTCTCACGGTAATTAGTCCAATTTGTCAAGTGATTGCATTTGAATTTTCTTCTAATAAAATGCTTCGTTACCTCCTTATATCTATTGAAGAAATGCCTCGGGGATTGGAGCGCTAAAATAAAATGTAATATTTAAGATTTTAGGTTATATTTGAAACATGTATTATTTGTAAAACTGTTGTTGTTGTTTAACTGTAAACTAACTGACCTGTGTTACTGCTGTGTTACTGCTGTGTTATATATTATGTTTTTAAACTGACATGGTCACTATCATTAACAGTTGTAACAGGAACTTTTCCGTGTTTACTATTTTGTTTCGAGTTACCGATATTTCGGCGCTGTTGCAAACGCCATGATCACGGTTTATCCGTGATCGTGACATGGCGTTTGCTGATTATTTGTTATTGATAGTGCTATGTTATAGTCAGACTCTCTGTCAGAGTTTCACGCGTGCGCCGCAGTTGCAGTCAACATGTCTATAAAGTTTTAGTTATATGACATGTCCTTGCAATTTTGGCCTTTACCATTTTGAGCATCAATAGCATAAAGAAATACGTCAATTTTATTCGATATTAGAAATTAAGTAACGGAACTCTAATAGAGTTGGGTCGGACACCTAGCAAGGCGTTGTCATGAAAGGATGGCGTCTAAGAACAGGCAAAGAAAGTGCCTTCAGCGGCGGCGAGATAGGCAGACGACATCGTTGCCATCGGCAGAAAAACCTGGATGAAGCTGACACAGAAACGTGGCAATTGGCACAAGAAAAGAGCAGCCTGTATCCAGCCAACTCCAGCCAATATAGGCTTGGGTGGCTTGGGATAAGTCTTAAGTTAGGGCCATTACGCGGGGCTGCGGGTTGTTCGAATGAGATACCGTGGCCGTGGAACAAAAAGGGCTAAGAGGGAACATGGATGGGTTTTAGTCAGTCAAGTCTGACACTCCGTCCCGCTCCGCCCGGAGTGGGGGGGGTCATTTTCCGTGAGGACATGATTTCCCATCCTTAAAAAAAACGGCCTAAGGGGACCTAATACTCAACCGATAGGTGACCGATGATGTCTTTCAGTCTCGTAGGTATTTCGAAAATCAGCAGTCAGGACGGATAGACTTGCACATCAAGAGCGTTTACGCCGAACGGCATTTCATACAAACTTTCAAGTCTTTATTTTCCGAAATGACTGATTTTAATTAAACTTAATACGTATAAGCAGGATAAAGAGGTCTAAAAGTTACCACATTTTCGAAATGTCTTTTAAAAAAAAATTATAATTTGAAAATTTCAGTTTCTCTATATAATTTATATTCGGTCTAATTTAGCTGTATATTTTTTTTCGAAAATGTTTTAGTAACTTTTTAGACCTCTGTATCTTGCTTATGCGTATGAAGTTTCATTAAAATCGGTTCAGTCATTTCGGAAAATAAAGTTTGTATGAAACGTCATAAGGTGTAAACGCTCTTAACCTAAGATCATAATTATTACACTCAGTGAACCATGGTCAAGTAAGTAACCTAGAGTAAGATTGTCATCCAGACATATTTAATTAACCCACCCCAGAGACAAAGTTAAAATAACACGTACTTCTACAAAATTCATGAAATTCAATCTAAGTTTGGTGTCCAATACAAGTATTGATCTCTTGCCTTTCTAGAATTAAATAAACTCATCATAGAAGGCTGGTTTAGTAAAGACTAGCAAATTTTCAAAATTAATAGATATATCATTTAGTAATCTTAGACACTTCTGCTAATAGAGAAGCTTGAACAAGAGAATCTTGAATTAATTAGTAGATACTAGAAATTGACTTTAAAGTCTGAGTCATGAAGATAGATATTTCCACAACAAAGGTCTTAAAATATTATTTGAAAGATTAATATTCTACTAACTGGATCTGTGTATAAAGTAGTTTAATCTTCCTAAAGCTTAATTTATAGAGCTGTTGAGATGAATGTTTAATATTTTAGTAATTTAGGCAAACGTGCTCGTAGTTTAGTTTGGCTATCTTTGTCAACCTTCTGACAAAAACAGTTCAGACTAACACTAGCTGAAGCCTTTACTGAATATAAAATGGTCCTTTATACACTCATGCGTAACACTTTTCTTTTGGTCCTTTTGGCAACAGCTGTACTGACAAAATTGAAAAACTTTTCAATTGGCTTGTTTTGCGTCTTAACTGTTCTAAGAACATCGTATGTTGTATAAATATGCAAGACATGTGAAGTCCACCAACCCGCGTATTTTGGCCTGCGTGGGTTATTGAGCCCACTCCCATCCACAGGGAGGGTATTGTCCCAGCCCAACGGTCCCACTGCTCTATTCCAATATATTTGGGTTCGGTGCCTTCTTCTTCCAGCTATGGGACCGTTATACTTGTTGAAATTCTATTTATGTCAAATTGTTTAATATTACGGTCACTATGGCGACCGGTGTTCTTGGTATTGTACATCCATACTAATCCATACTAATATTATAAATGCGAAAGTCACTCTGCTTGTTTGTTTGTTTGTTACCTTTTCACGACTAAACGGCTAATCGGATCTTAATGGATTTTGGCAAGAAGATAGATTTAAACCTTGGGAAGGACATAGGCTATATATTATCACGCTATTAACATTGGGAGGTGAGCAATATTGCAATTTGTTCATATTCCTCAACTGGTTGACAACTGACAACTGTCATAACAAACATTAGAATAGATCGGCTATTTTAGAGCAAATGTCACCGAAGTAAATAGCCTGTCGGTTTTGCGGTTGACCGGTGAATCATAGGTTGCAGGATCAAACCTCAGCATAGCACATATTGTTTTATTTATTTTTTGAATTTTTGATGCTGTATTATTTACAAAAATAAGCATGGTTCGATCCCCACCCGGTTTTCACTTTTTGTAAGTAGGTATTTAGTTTTTTTTATGCTTTAAGACTTCCTAATCATTACCAAATAGTGTTAGACATCCTTTTAGTTATCATTAACCATTCAAACTATAGTTAAACAATCATTTAGCCTGTGGCCGAAGTAAAAGCCAGCTCTTGGATCACGAAAAGCGTTTAGAAATTTTTTAAAAAGATTGTGAGCATTGTGTACTCTGATCTTACGGTCCCACGGTCCAAAGCTTCAATTCCCAACGACTCGAAAATATAAGTAGTTACCGATAAGATTACTTTATTAAAGCTGCTTGAGCTTCCCCGTGGTAACAGCGACAGTACCAGTGTCCAGCCCTTTTAGTTTATATAGTTTTGTTTTCGTAAATTTTTAATTATTTAGTAAGAAAGTAATATCATCATCATTCATCATTTCAGCCGAAAGACGTCCGCTGCTGGACATAGGCCTCCCCCAAGTGTCGCCACATCGACAGGTCCCGTGTGACTTGCATCCGGAGGATCCCTGCAACCATCACCAGGCCATCGGTCCACCTCGTGGGAGGCCTTCCAACGCAACGTCTTCCGGTTCGTTGTCGCCACTCCAGAACTTTTCGGCTCCATCGGCCATCCGTTCTTCGAACAATGTGCCCTGCCCACTGCCACTTAAATTTAGCAATTCTTCGGGCTACCGGGACTTTGGGGTAACCTTGGTTCTCTTGCGAATGTCCTTATTTCTGATTTGATCACGCAAGGAAACTTCGAGCATAACCTTCTCCATTGACCTTTAAGTGATTTTAAGCCTTCTGATGAGGCCCAATGTGGGCGACCCAATCGGTCCGGTATGTAATCACTGGCAACACACACGGGTCATGGACTTTCGTCTTGAGACACTGCACGAGAACATATCATGCAACTTCCCGAACACTGCCCAGCAGAGTCGGATTCGACGGTTGACCTCTTTCTCGAAGTCAGACCTACCCAACTGGACCGTTTGTCCCATGTAGACATAATCGTCTACAACTTCGAGTGTAGAGTCTCCGATCTTGATAGGAGTGGGTGTTACATGGGCATTCAATATGACTTTGGTTTTTTCCATGTTCATTTTAAGACCCACTCTTTCGGACGATCCACTGAGGTCATCGAGCATTGTACTGAGGTCCTCTATGGTCTCAGCCATGACCACTATATCGTCGGCAAATTGAATGTGAGAGATGTACACGCCATTGACGTCGATGCCTAGCCCTCTCCAGTCCAGAACCTTAAATACATCTTACAGTGCAGCGGTGAACAGTTTCGGAGATATGACGACTGTTTCACTTCCCTGTCACTGTCACTGTCCATGTCTCTCAGGAAAGCTAAATAGTGAATCTCATCAAAATGACTGCTGGGCTAAGGGCACCCCCATAGTCTTACAATCTTCTCTCCGTGCGATTTTGTGGTCAGAAATTAATGGTCGAAAACCAAAATAAAAGATTACACGACCCGGGATTCGAAACCAGGACCTCATTAGTTGCGACCACTAGACCAACGATACAGTATATTAACAGCATCTATCAGTCTGTTTTAACTTTTTCACGCCTTAACTGGTGAACGGATTTGGATCAAAGCCAGGTCATTATCTGGATAAGGACATAATAATACTTTCATTTATACATGAAAGCGCTATACTATTCACTCACCGATAAACCACTCAAGAACTACTAACTACCACTTTTGACCTATTTAACTTAAAATCTTGCAAGTAAGTTCTTAGTAAGGCAGAAAGGGATTTTTGGAAATTCCACCCCCAAGTGGAATTAATGTCGGGTTAAAGGTTAAGTTTAGAAGAATATTTGTAATTTTTAAAAAGAGGCATGAATGCACAAAATCACGATTTACGTTTTTGCAAATTCTATCCTTAAGGGGGTTTCATAATGAAAGTTGATCGACATCAACTTTCAACACAACCTTTTTTTACAGTAGTCGGTAGCGTGTTCTTAAACATTGAGGAGTTATACTCGGTTTTCGAAGTTTTACTCACAAATTAATAGGAAATCACAGTTGAAGCAAGTTCTTTCAAACGAAAATAATCATATACTTAAAATCAATTTAGGTCGCTAAGGTCGATCTTCAGTATAAGTTGTGTTTGCCTAGTTTGGTTTATGGATGGGTGACCACCCATTACGTACAGACTTTATTGAGCTTTGGAAAGCACCTTAAGCCGTTGGTCACGGCTGTCATTTGTAGATCTTTGACCGTCGTAATAGGTAGTCAGTGGACCGAAAGTCTGACAACCAGTCTTACCAAGAGGTGTTGTATAACCCAGTACTAACTGGGTTGTGGAGGTCAGATAGCCAGTCGCTCCATGTAAAATCTTGGTATTCTGCTGCATCCGGTTAGACTGAATGTTCCCAACTTAGTTGGGAAAAGGCTGGGCTGATTGTATTATTACTGGAGACATCTGGTAACGAACTTCAAACAAAACATTGGAATCAAGCACCTCCTGACTAAAAGACTTATTTTAAGCAAATAACGAACCTAACGCGTACGAAGTCGCGGGTAACAGCTAGTGCTTTTAATAAATTCTATGTTAGTCTTAGCTAATCGTTTGATTAAACACGTAATCCATCTGGTTTTGGGCCCAGGGACGCATTATGCACCCTGCAACATAAAGATAGATTTTTAAACACATAATCCATCTATACTGTATTAGGCTAACATAAATAATATGTATATGTTAGGCTAATTTTCTATGCAACTGTGAAGAGCTGGTATCACAAAATACATGGTGAATAATACTTGGAAAATAGCTATGCTTGGTTACGAACATAAAACTTGTCAACTCGGATTTCTAAAACAGACTTCGAACTCAAGTCGGCCAGAGCATAGACAATCTCTGCAGACGGGGTTCATGGACGGCTCAGACCACAAGTGCGTTTTCGGCGTCTCTAATAAACAATGGCCCACCTTCCATCTTGCACCGCATACTCGATAGAGCATATGGAGCTGGATACACTTGCACACTTGATGGTCTATTTACTTTTGGGCTTAACATATTTGAACTTTTTGCCATGGATACGATAAAAAGAAGAACATAACACAATGCAATACAAACCTGTATCAAATCTCTATCAATCTGCTCTTTAATTTGTTTCATAACCTTTTGCCTTCACCTCAAAACTGTTCGCCGAGTAATAAAGATGATCGATGCAAATATTGACACTTTTCCTTCTGTTCGTTCCAATTTTGTGTTCGTTTCCAAATTGGACGTTTTGCACGGAGAATATTCTTTTGAATGGAACTTCAATAAACTTTTTTTGAAGTAGCAAAATAATTGTTCGGGAAACAGAAATATTAATTGGGGCTTCAGGTTTTCGTTTATTAAATAGATGGATTGTGTAAATGAGGATTATAATAAAAAAGGTTGTAAATATTTCCGTGATGGTTGACAGGGTGACGGGAACAATAGAAGCTGTTACGCCGATCACAAATAGGTACCGTGGTAGTTGTACTTACCACGGCAGCAAGGTGATTGAGATGCGAGACTGCATGATCAAATGTATTTTTCAATCGTTGATGGAATCGTGTTTTTGGAACATAAAAAAACTTAACAGTAGTTCTCAATTTTGACATTATAATAATCACAAAGTGAACGCAACAGTATTTTCACACTTTTCACAATCGTGATGTATTTTTTAAACAACTCGTGCTGCCTAGTGGAAGCGCTCTGTCAACCGTAAATTCCAATATTATTGAGATATTTCTGTCAGTAATATATCAGTTGCAGCACGTGCAATGTCCTGTCCGATAAATTCCAACAAGGTCGACCCGAATTGCATTGAGTGGCACGCCTTTGTGGGTAGCTTTTTCACATATTGCAGTATTTTTGGGCTTTTCCCAAGTTATTTCTAGTCTACTCGTGTACCGTATTACGAACGACAAATACAGTATTTTAATTGGAGCGCTTTTATTCTTCATAAATTCAGTAACTTGCACTATTAATAACACTTGCAACGGGATATTTACCATGTTTAGTTTGTTTGTTTTTGTGTTCAGTAACTTGGTTGTAAATATTCTAACACTGCATTTAAAAAAATGAAGCGTACTTTGAATAGGTACATCGATATCGCTTGTTGAGACTGGTTGTCGAGAGTTTTCTACATAGATACTACTAACGACTATCAAAATATCTTTGAATGATATCCAGGACCAACTGCTCAATTTACTTTCCAACGCAAGGAAGGGTGTTGATACGTAATATACCCATAGTTCATGTTTCCACGGGTCAAGCTCAGATAATAATCGACATTTGCGGCTATGGTTTCTGCGTCACAAGCCCCTCATGGTCTTAGATATATGATAGTGTTATAATTCCATGATGGATGGTTTCTGACAGGGCCTGAAATAGCTGTTTAAAAAATAAATACATTAAGTTTTACGTTCATCATTTCAGCCGAAAGACGTCCACTGCTGGACATAGGCCTCCCCCAAGTTTCGCCACATTGACATAACATGGGGGGTTTTGCCATAATCGCCACGCTTGGCAGGCGGGTTGGCGATCGCAGTATGGTTGTCACAAAAGCACAGAGAACGCTGCTGCCCATTCTCTGGCAGGTCCCTTAGTCGCCTCTTACGACACCCACGGGAAGATATGGGATGGTGCTATTCTTTACGTCCGACACCATACAGAATTTTACGTTCAAGTAAATTAAAATCTATTCAATCTGAAATAAATCCGCGCAAAAAGATAATAAAAGCGAAGGTGGAGAAAATATTGTTTCATTTCTACTTTTATAGCGACACTTGGTAATTCCCGGGCAAATTTTTTTATTATTTATTCTAACTCACCTCTAAACAGTGTAGGTAAAGTGATAAAAAAATTGTTCCTTAGGAATCAAACAGATTCACGTATTAGTTCAGGAACCTTTTTGGGGTTCCGTACCTCAAAAAAAAAAACGCAAATCTTATAGGATCACTTTGTTGTACATCTGTCTGTCTGTCGCGAACCTTTATCTCAGAAACGCGTGGACGTATCGAGTTAGTATTAAAACCGTACAACTCAGATCTACAGTCCCTTGAAGCAGTGAAAAAATCGTTAATTTAGAAGTTTGATTTTGGTAATCAAAATATATAGGGTACTTACCGTTGACCTAGAACAATGAATTTTGGCAACTAATTTCATCTTATTTATACTATAAGTACAGGGAAAAATCTGAAAAATATACATTTGTAATTAAATTATAAAAAACTAGCTGATACCCGCGACTTCGTTCGCGCGGAAATTTTAAGGTGTATGTATGAGACTGCCTCGTTGTTAGTGGTCGCAAGCACGACTGCTGAGCTTGAGGTCCCGGGTTCGATTCTCGGATCGGGCAATGTGTAATTGGGTTATTCCATCAGGAATTTCTGAGTAGCAGCCACGAAGTCTGGATTTAATGTCGGGCCCGGTTGATGGGGATCGCCCCCTATTACATAGAGCTTCAACATAACTGGCGAAATGAGGATGTACGATTAAATACACCTTCAGTAAGGAATGATGTTTTGTTGTTATGTGTGAGAACTGACGGTCTGATCGTAATGTGATTATGTCGGTGATGACTACAAAGGGCGTGCTTTAGGGTGGTGTAATTCTGGGCGGCAGAGGTCCGAAACAAAATTAAAAGGCGTTGCAGCGACACTATAATATGGCTTAAAAGTCGGAACATATTTTTTTCAAATTGAACAATACGGCGCATTGTTGGGCACTATTTATTTATTGTTTCCAATACAGTTTTGTATACAATAAAAAATGTCATAACAATGACCGTAACCACGTGCAAGTATTGGCTTCATGAAACACGTGAACAATCAACAAATAATTGACCGTCTGAGAAGCATGGAGTACGTACCCAAAAAATTGCCTGCCACTTTTTAGGTATGGCCCTGATATTTGTTGATCGGCATTGCAAAACTACCTGGTAATTAAAATTGGAATGGCAAGTTATTTGGAATATTTGGCATGCGTCGAATTAAAACGCTCTCTCCTTTAGCAAATCCTGTAATAATGGTGGATTAACGGTATGAGGAACAGGGTGTAAAGTTCCTCAATACTCCATCGAAAAGGGAGGATCCTCCGACCAGACAGGTGTTGGGTCTGGTGGGCAACTGCCCGACAGTTGTTGTCGGGTTTCTCCATAGTCTTAAGTCGATGTAAACTTTGCTTGCTTGATGTAGGCAATTGATGTTAGTTCTTCCGTCGCGTCATAAAATCAAAAACAAAATATTTTATTTTACATAGGCCTACAGGGGCACTTATAAAACGTCGACAAAAGGGGCATGGTTCGGGTTGGTTGTTTCCTATGGAGAAAAGCCGGCAAGAAAGTCCATGGTTACTCTTTTAAAATCATTTGGTTCTAAAATATTTGAATGTTACAGCGTTTGTACCTAAGTATGAGAGGACAGCGTAGGCCCGACAATAAGTCGTCGCTTACAACAAAAGGTAGAAAAAGATAATACGTGAAAAAAAAAAGAAAACAAAAGTTACAAAGCCTACAATGTCCACACATTCACAAAAAAATATGAATGAAAAAGAATCAATTAAAAAGTAAGAACAATAAATTAAACAATTGACACAAATGTCATAGATGGCGCTGTAGTACTTTTTGTAGTAAGTTGCTTTTTGTAGGTCGCTACATCACTCCCCTCCGGAGACCGGGGGTCGATAGTCGAATGAGTCAGCTTGTAGTATTATGCCGTGCCAGTTGGAATTTCGTTGCCGCATTGTTCACGGTGAGTCGGAACAGACTGTGGTGGTGAGGCGAACCCCAGTGAGTCGAGGCCGGCGCTGCGTTTGCTCCGGCGCGTCGGACGTAGTGCAGCGCTGCGATGTGGCAGACAGCTAGAGAGGTGTCGACCGGGAGGTAGTAGATGCTCTCGACCGGCCGAAAAGGCAGTGTGCTGTGCCAAAGTCGCTTGATGAGAGGCTGAGGGTGCTGACCAGGAATGCGCTCCGGCTGCATGCTGGTGGTCAGGAATACGCATTTGAAGCTGGCTGGCTGTGAGACTCGCTAAACTAAAGCTTGAAGGAAGTGATGATGATGACGTCTCGTTGCTCGAAGGCTGCGCTGACGTCCATTTCTGGGTCACCAGTTTAGCAGTTTGAGGAACAGATGTAAAGTTCCTCAATACTCCATTGAAAAGGGAGGATCCTTCGACCAGACAGGTGTTGTGTCTGGTGGGCAACTGCCCGACAGTTGTTGTCGGGTTTCTCTATATAGTATTAAGTCGAAAGCAAGTTGAACTTTGCTTGCGAGATGTAGGCAATTGATGTTAGTTCTTCCGTCGCGTCATAGATGGCGCTGTAGCACTTTTTGTAGTAAGTTGCTTGTTGTAGGTCGCTACAGTGGCTTTTATAATATTACTGCCAAGCTTTGTGATACGAAGCCTGGTGCCGTTGCACAGTCTTGGTACATCAAAGTTTCTCATCAGCAGAACTAAAACGCCAACTTTAAGCTCCATCTTATGGGAACGGCACGCCCGTTAGCTCCAGGGAGTTGAAAAATTCAACGGGGTCATTAGCCATCACAGTGTCTACGGATGTGTATACTTTAAAATCGCCGACGATTATGTCTTAAATTTCGTTTTGTTTATGACCCAATCGTTCTTTAATCACTATTTATTTTGAATGGTTAAAAAAACGAAAACTATTTTGTAATGATTTGAAAATCATAAAGCATTATAATAAAACAAAATACCTAGTTACAAAAAGAGAACACCGGTTGGGGATCGAACCCGCGTTGTTTTGGAAAACTTACAGCATTAAAAAATTACCACAAAAAGTGCATACTGACTGCGGATACGAACTCGATACCTTTTGCTTGGCAGGGCGGTCATAGAACCGCCAGGCTACTTACTTTGATGACAAATGGTTTGAAATAGCCGGTTTATTCTAATGCTTGTCATGACTGTTGTCAGTTGTCAAACAGTTGAGAATTGTGGACTAAATGCAATATTGCTCATCCCCCTAAGTTATTAGCGCGATAATATATAGCCTATGTTACTCGGTAAAGATGTAGCTTTCTAATGGTGAAAGAATTTTCAAAATCGGTCCAGTAGTTTTTGAGTTTATTCATTACATACAAAAATACAAAAATACAAATCTTTCCTCTTTATAATATTAGTGTAGATGTAGTCTTCATGTTTTAAGATTTAACTAGCACGCATAACAAAAGTAAATTTATTCGGAATCCTCGGTGGGCGAGTCCAACTCGGACTTGTCTGTTTACCGAGTAATGGCAGTAGTGGGAAAACACACAACTTGCGTTCCTAATGCTTAAACAAATGATGCTTTTTATTATGAATTTCTACAAAATCTTTATGAATGCTTTCAGTTAAGGTATACAATTTATTTCAGATAGGACATGCGGAAAAAAAACAGTGATGCCCTAAAAATTAGAGTAGAGGAATGACATCTAGAGGATTGTATTCTTACGAATTTGAACTTTATTTAAATGATTATAAAGTATTTTGTCGAAAAGGTTTGTTCAATTTAATTACACAAAATTCACTAAACTTACGTTTGGCAGTATTTTCAGGCACCAGGTATACCGAACTGGAAATACAGGGCTAATCCTTTAACGCTAATTTAATTGAGATAATCCTTCTAGACGGATTTGTCAGTTGACAAACCAAATGATGTAAAACGATGTCTACTTATAAGAGTATTGAGGTAATACTCTAGAGGGGGTTAGAGCTCGTTTGATAATAAACGTCCCGTTAAGACTTTAATAACGAACCGAGTTCAGACAAATTGGCTCTAGAAATAATAACATTAAGACCGAGATTAATAAGCGTTATTTAGCATGTGCTGTGGTTTAGATATCTGTGTTCCTGTCCCTATATATCATCTTGTAATACTCCCGAGTCAAAGTAGTCAGTTCTAAAATAAATATTACTTTCAATATTGTATGTTGACGTAATTTTTATCGAAAAATTTTGAAGTTTGGCAAACTCTACTTCAGAGTATAAGGACTTTTTTTATTCCCAGGAATAATATTAGAGATATTGGGTATTTCCATCAGATTTTTTTCAGTAGCAGTTCAGAGTATGCGCCCGTCATGGGGAAATCATCATATGACTTCTCCCGCTCTGGGCGGAGCGGAAGGGAGTGCCAGACTTGACTGACTAAAACCCATCCATGTCCATGTCTTTGTGTTCCAGGGCCACAGTATCTCTTTCGAACAACCCGCAGCCCTGGTAGGCATCGGCCCTCTCGGACCCCTTCCGATTTGCTGACATCTCCTTGAGGCGCGCGTGGAACACGAACGCGCCGTCGGCACGGCCTGTCGTCATAAGACGGACGGACGGTGAGCTGGCCCATTACTCACCGTCTACAGGCCCGCGCCTACGGTGGCCGGGGGCCACTGGTTGCCCCCCGACGCCCGAGGCGTCTACCGCGGCGGCTGGGACGTGAGGCTCTCTCCCTCTCACCCCGCCCTCCCCTCCGCTTCTCGCCCGTCATAGTAGCTCACGTCATGATAGTGCATGGGTCCTGTAACTGGCAAAATGTGTTATACAGGAATGCCCGATCCCTTCTTTTTTTGGCCCAGTTCATGGCAATAGGCTCGCCCCCTTTAACAAGGAACTTAAACATAACTGGCGACATGTGGATGTGATGTTAAGTACACCTCTGCCTAACCCTACTAGGATTAATGGCGTATTGTTATGTTTGTTCCGAGTTTCAATCAAACAGTTAAAAAAAAAAACAAATTTTCATTTATCACCAATCTATAACTTTGGGAATTATAGACGGTTTATTTTATAAAAATGTGTGTCAAACTATTTAGCAAATGGGGCTTGGCGTACCAGGGACTCACAGGCTCACAGCCAACCTACCAACCTTGGTGGCTGGCTTATCCTGTTACTGCGGCATGAGAAATTCGAAGGAAAAAAGGAAGAGGATTTGGGCGAAGTATGTCAGATGTGGAAATAAATTCACAGCGGATTTTCGCGTGCAAACCTGCCCGACAAGATTTGGGTTGTAATGTGTTTATATAAAGAGTATATCAGGGGAACTGGAGACATACGCAGCAAAAAGAATTCGATTATTGCAATGTCAAGGCGAATAAAACAAGCAGTCTTGTGGAATTCTTCCGTATATCAGTGACATGTAGATGTCCTACACAGTAAACTCACGACACGTTTTTAGCGTTCCGTGAAAACGGAACCCTCATTGATTCGTCCTGTTCGTCTGTCTGTCTGACTTCCGTATGTCACAGAATTTTTACTCCGAAACCATTGGCATCACACAGTTAAAATTTGGAGAGCATTCTACAAACTGCTACACAAATATGATGTGAAATAATAAAATAAATAAAAATAACGGGCCCTCCATAGATGTCTGAAAAAAAAAATCGACAGTTATAACTGTAGATTGAACTGTTGATTGTTAGATGTGTCCATCGTGAGCTCTTAAGAAATATGTTGAGGTTCCCTAAATCTTTTTTTGCTTAAGTCAATGGTTGATGAGATATTTGCTTCCAAAGTCATAACATTGTGACCTCCTCTTCTAATTTCTACAGTAAGAAAAAGAAAATTCTTTAAAAACAAAAACATACACATTTCAACGAAAATTTATTTAAATAAGATTTGATATTTAGTTTTTCATCAACCTGCAGCAGTAATTTTTCATTTACATGCTTGGATGCAAAACAGTGTTACCGTTAAGTGTGAAAAATCGTGTCACTGGCTCATACAAAGTTACGCAAACCCCATGAGCGTTATTATAATGTTTCGTGCTACGGAATCTGGTGTGTGCGATTGCAAATCACACTTGGCTGGTTTTTTTATTTTACCTCTCGAAGTGGAGCCGAGCGTTGAAAATTTAGTAGAGCACATCCTTGCGCCGTAAAAACTTCACGTCAAAGACCCCAATCACATTACATAATTCTTTATAATTAGCTCAATGTTTCATAACATCGTTCAAGAATACCCACAGTTAAATGAAAACGTAAAAAATATTCTAACAATTTGTAAATCAAAGAACAACAATGTCTCCACGCGGATCGATTGATCAATCCATCTGTTCGCAATAATAGGCCGGGGCTTTTAGATTTGAACCCTGCATTAAATATAAACAGCGATTTTTTTCTTGAATCGTGTACTTGACCCCAGCTCTTCAAATAATAAAAAAAAAATTAAACATTTTCCGAGACCGGATCAAGCTGAAAAAGACGAAAACGCGTTGTTGTGAATAAAAACATGGGAAAAAAAGTTAACAGGACAAATTTAGTTACTTTAGGTAAAGAATTGGTGATAGTAATATATTTTTTCAGAATTAAACATTTTCGTCCACGGAAATTACGGTAAAAAAACATTTACGAAATTTTTGGATTGTACTTAAGGCAAAAATAGCAAATCCAAATTCGTAATCTTAATAATCATACTTGTAAAATCGAAATTTGTAAGTTACTTAACTCACTTAACTATGATGATACTGAAAAAATACTGAAAATAACTATTTAAATAAATGAGTCACCAAAATACATCATACACATACATACAACACACACACATATATATCAAGTCATTACATACCCCACACACTTACATTACACATAAAGATAATAGTAAAAAAATTGAGACCTTCTTCTACCTTTAATATAATTAATTTTAACTTTTAATATATTGTGCCACTGGCTTTAATAACGGGCAAGCATTATAAAAGTATAACCAAACACAATCAATAAACAAACTACAATTTAATTGCAATGTAAACAAACTTAGCATCTAAATGTTTTGCGTATACTATGTCTACTTTTACGTCTACCTGCAACTAACACAAAATCAGGTCTAATATGTTTATGTTTGCCTACCCCCTAGTTTAAGTTTAAATCCCTTGTTTTGTTTACCAGAACTCTTTATCCAATTAAAATGATAATTTTGTCACAACGCACGCAACGTACGCTACCTTAAGTACAATCACAGAGAATGAGGAAAACTGGTCCACCGTAATACAGTTTATACTAGTACGGGGAACAGGGTGAATCAATTCTGTTAACAACCAAAATAAGTACCGACACTGGCAAAAATATTGTAACCACGTCTGAATGTAAGTACATTATATTTAACATACAGAACTGTGCATTGTTGTTATTTTTGATTTGGAAAATAAAAAAGTTTTTTTTTTTATATATATAAACAGCGGTTTTTTTTACATAAAATAACTTAAATTAATATATTACACCGCCAATAAACAAAATTAAACAAATTGTACTACCGGAAGTTATTATTACCAGTTTTTTTACAATAGCGGTTGAGGCAAAAAGGTAACAGGGTTTAATTTAGTTTAACTTTCATCTAAAGGGTATTTCTAACCTATTTACACGAAAATTAAACACTTTAAAGCAAATCGTGAAAAAAAAAATAATATTTACGTAAAATACGTCTGCAAGCTTTATTCTTGTATTTGGCGCAGCACTTACATAGGAATTCGATCTTTCCGAAATAGAAATAAGGTGTACAATCGCGTAACTCAATAAAACACCGACTCAAACAACAACACAGTCATACGCACACATTGAACGCAGCGCTTATCTTTTTTACGCACACTAGCACACGCCGTACGCCGCACGCTGCTTAGCGCTGACACCGTGCATCGTAATTTAATTTTTACTTTGACAAAATTAATTATCGCTCTAATTTGTTTAATTTTGGGGGATTAAGGTTTGGATTTATATATTTCTCATTATTAAATGAATTTAAATCCTGTTACATTTTTGCCGTAAGTAGTATTTAAGATTTTTTGATTTTCTTGATTTTCTGTGAAGTCCGGATCAGAATTTGTTTAATTTTCATAATTTTAGTTAGACATGGTGATATAAATCATGTTAGCACTATTTTTGTCCTATTAATATTTTTGCCTTAAGTACGAAGTCAAATTATAAGATTAAAAAAAAAAAAACGAATGTTCCGTGGACGAAAATGTTTAATTTTCTGACCTACTTGTAGTACTCAATCTGTTCTACAAATACTCCAAATAAACATACCTGTTTATATTTTTTTCCACCAAGTTAAATACATATTTGACGTTTTCTTAAAAAAAAACATATACGGAGGTGAACTTTTCGCGGGATACAGCTTAATATTCTCTTCTGTCCATACCCTACACATTCAATGAAAAAAATCGCTGTTTTTAATTAATGCAAAGTTAGCCTAATATTCGGCGTAAATTCCTCGGGACTATAATATGCACTATGGCCATGGATTTACAAACACCAGCCCGATATCCGGGCATATAACACAATACTACAAGGACATGACATGACGTCAATTTTCATCCAAAGGCTTGAATATCACCGACTCACAACAGTCCGAAACATGGAAACTTCTTTTGACACCCAAATTATATTACGTGTCTATATTTCAGGATGATTTGACATTTTGTTTGGGCACTGTCCGCCAATGTCCGGTAGTGACCGCGTAGGTTATTTGTGATGTTTTGTATTCGGGTATTCACGTCGGCGTCAATGTAAGTTAGGTTGTCAATACCTCTACGCTTTTGGGAGGCTTTCGAGTGAAACTTGTTCACGTGCCGACGTTGTGAAGTGATCACTTTTAGTTTTGAAGTACTTAAACAGTTTTGGTAGCTTTGGCCTTGATCGAGTGAGATTTTGTTGCTACGAATTTTAAAACGAATCTATCTTTTTTTCGTGTATTTCCCATTCGTCACACTCAGCATTTTGGTGGGACGAATGGGAATTTTATTATATTCTTAGATAATAGTGCCATTTCACTCAATAAAGTGTAAATACTGGTTTGGTACTACAAGATAAGATGATCACAAAAAACTTTCAAAGAATAAAGAAAAACATTTTTTATCTTTGCTTTTATTTTCTACTAACTAAAAGTATTAAAAAAAATTAACATATGTCGGAGTCGGATTATTAGTACGGACTATGAATCGAAAGCACGCCAAAGGTCAAGCGACCTACTTACCAGTCTACCCACACCTAAGCGCGCTTACTACAGAGTCATGATGTTTCTGGCTCACTGCGGGGAGGACAGTCTGTGTCTGACCACTGTGGAGTCAAGACGTCCCGAAACTGTAACCCGATTCATGGTGCCTAGTGTTATTGCATTGGATTGTAATTTCAAGTAATTTGTTAGTTCGATAAAAGCAGTGTACCGTGTGTAGTGTGTGTTTTCATTGCACGAAACCCATGTTCTGCCCTCATGATGACCGTGTCAAACGGAAATAAAGTAATCTAACTGCGACATATATTTTAAAATAATTAGCTTAGTAAGCTTCTTGGACTTCAAAGTTTCAAACGATTAATTTTATGGTGCTGAAAACAAAGTCACCTTACCTCAAGTTTTAAACTTGACTTTGAGTAAACTAATTTATAACCCTAAAATATATTAACGATGTACTAGAATCCCATGCAGGTCCTTAATGCATATACAAGCTGTTGTTTTACATCCTTGTCAAATTCAAGGAGGTAACTATGCTAATGATTCTCGACCCGAATCAATAATACAATGGGTTCGTAGTTCTTTTTTGTCTTATTTACGGAAATCGGTAAATGTGGACCACCCGTGTTTTAAACGCGGCACGTCTGATATTTTCCATATAACCGCGCTTTTACACACAAAAACAAACTCAAACGTTTATTCGATAATTTCTTATTCCCTTAATATAAAGTCTTATTCCCTAGTTTAGGGGGTTATCCTGAAATAATGACAAAAGTAAACAACAAATAAAGCGACATATTTTTAAATAAATAACTAGTTACCTTAATTTAAATTGATATGTATTTTGTGACAAACTCCTGAATTTTGACGAGGATGCAAAACAACACCTTGTATAAGATGTATATACATCGCATTAGCATTTCAAAGGAAAGCAGAAATCTTTTGCGACTTCGCGGAATCCTGAGAATAAATACATTTGCGTTGAAACATATTTTTATTCCTTTTATCAAAATTCTAGAAAACGCTGTAAGCTACGTCATCTAACTCTTAATGATGTCCTTTATAGAAGATCAAGCCTCAACTTATTTGGGGCTTTTCAAATAATTGCCATTAATTTGAGAATTAATTTTAATTAAAGCAAAAATTAACTCTACGATGCGGTGGGCCTGTTGTATACAAGAGTGTCCGGTCCTGAAGCCAAACTGCTCGTAGTACATGAGACTCTTAGCCTCGGCGAAGTCTTTGAGTCGCTTGTAAACAAGTCTCTCGTAGATTTTGGCCCCCTATTACATGGGAATTAAACATTTACCTACACTATCATATCATGTCTACTATCAGATACACTTCAGCCGAACACTTCAGGTATTACTTAATTACTATATACACTTAAATCATCATCATCAGCCTATAATGTTCCCACTGCTGGGACAAAAGCCTCCTCTCAATGAGAGGGAGTGGGCTGTAATCCACCACGCGGGCCCAGTGCGGGTTGGTACATGTCACATGTCTTCGGATTTTTAGTTCTAGAACATGCCGGTTTCATCACGCTGTTTTCCTTCACCGTTTTTGAGGGCAGCGGTGATGAAATAAATTACAAAAAAAGTAATGCGCCTGCGTAGGTTCGAACCCACGGCTACTGCTCGTAAGTCGGGGCTGCCACCACTGGGCCACCGCTGCTCTCCACGTATATACTTAATTTATAGTGCGAATCATAGCCAGCTTACACTGATATTAAATCAAAGCCCGTCTTTACTTAAGAGGGATTTAGGCAACGGAGAAACGGTAAAGATTTATGGTAGGTGGACCGGTAGTGTTCGTCGGTAATGTTTAAATCGAATTAAAGGTTTGGCTCCTGTCGGTTATGTCACATCTGTGACCTATTTTGCTAGCTGAGTTTGTAGTTTAGAGTTCGTTATTCATGGGAACGTAAAAGCACATACTCGTATGCTCAGCTGGCCTACCATGACGTCTTAAAGCAGTATTGTTTTAATCTTAGTCCAGTGTGGAAAAGAGACGTAGCGCCATCTCTTTCCTACACTGGAAAACGAATAAAAAAAATCAGCTGTCGAGTGCTTTATGTTCACATAACTCGTCAAAATGGCCACACAATGGGAACAGCAGATTTTTTTTCACGATTTTGGGTTTGGTCTTATAGTAAAAGTTGTTTTTAATGTTGAGTAGAATAACCTCTTAAGAGGTTGTTGGTGTTTTACCAATGACCCTGTATACCGAGTGTCTTCCATGCCTCGGAAAGCCTGTTAAGCCGTTGGTCCCGACTGTTATTTGTAGATCTTTGACAGTCGTTACGGGTAGTCAGTGGCTCGAAATTCTGACAACCAGTCTTACCTAGGGGTATCGTATTACCCAGTACTGAGTTGTGGGGGTCTGATAGGCAGCCGCTCCATGTAAACAAACAACTGGTATCCAGCTGAATTCGGTTAAACTGGAACCCGAACCCAACGGAAAAGGCCCGGCAGATACTCTTGGGGTAGAGGCATATTTGAATGAGAACTGCATCTGAAACTGCGAATCGGTATAGTATTGCCCGGTCTTATAATATTAATTTTCATTATTAATTTTTTTATTCAGATACCAAGAGACCAAGATCCATTGAGTTAGTACTTAACTAAAAACACAGTGACACACAGGTGACTAGTGACCTCTCCAACGGGCTGTCATGCCTCCCAACTGTGCCGCTCATAATGCTGTTGGGGCTGCCACGGAGTCTGTTTAGCAGCGAGGCCGCTTTCTTACGCCGTACAGTATCGAAACAGTCGGTACGAGCCTCAGCGAACATAGATGACGCGCTATAGAACCGAGGCAAACGCAACAGCACCCTAAACGCGTTGTTATACTGGATCCGCAGAGCATTGTAGGCCTTTTGGGTGTAGCTGAACCAAGGGTTCCCCGAGTACAGCGACATTCAATATGCCTATAAGTTTATGTCTTAATATTAAACTGCTATAAGAGACTAAAGATAAGTATAATGTTCTTTTCTAACCATGACGTTTCTCCACAGGTGGTGTATACATGGAACATGGACTTCAACCGCAGTATACTGAATGCGGCCACCATCCTGGTGCCAAAGACCACGGCCATACCATCGTCGAACACCATGCCAACATGGGCGCACAACTCCTGGGTGTGTCTCTTCACGGCCATGCTGGCAGTCGCTATTGGAGGGAATGTCATCGTCATTTGGATTGTAACAGGTGAGCAAATTTGATATTCTTGACTAAAGACCAGTGGCAACATAACGTCACGCCTGAAGTCCCGATGGGTTATGCAGAGGTGTACCATTTCGCCAGTAATGTTTCATCATCATTTCAGCCCAAAAGACGTCCACTACTGGACATAGGCCTCCCCCAAGTGTCGCCACATTGAAATTTTTGAGGGTTTTGCCATAATCGCCACGCTTGGCAGGCGGGTTGGCGATCGCAGTACGGTTGTTATAAAAGCACAGAGAGCGCTGCTGCCCAATTTCTGGCAAATCCCTAAGTCGCCTCTTACGAAACCCAAGGCAAGATATGGGATGGTGCTATTCTTTACGTCCGACACCATACAGAGCAACAGTTAAGTCCCATGTAATAGGGGGTGAGCCTATTGCCATAAACCCGGGCACAAGTTCAGACTCCGTGTCAGCTACTGAGAATTTTCGGAATGGAAAACCTAATAACACTTTGCCTGACCTGGAAATTGAGCTCAAGACCTCATGCTCATCTTTTTGCATTTCTACACCGAGTTTCTACAGGAATTTCTAAAGCTTTTCGGTAGCATAAATCAGTATCACTAAGTGTATAGCATTTTTTCTGGCTTTATTTTTGTAGTTACAACTTTTGTTTTAGCCAACTTAGTCAAACCATGGCTCGAAAAGTACGTTAAACTGTTGCTTCCGGCTGTCATTTGTTTGTGGATTTTTTATTTGTGGTTTTTTAGTATTTATTTTTCCCTTTATTCATTTTTATATACAAATTTAATACATTTTTAAATATTTCTTATAAATAATAAAAAAAAAAAACATATAAAAATATAAAAAATTGTAGCCCACCGGTATCGGGAACAGGGTCCAAGCTAAGCAGGGTCAGGGCTCCAGAGAAAGGAACCTCCTAACGATACGAGCCGTGTCCAGGAGTACCGCTCTCTGAATCAAGCCCTTGATCCAGCTGCCTAACGAGAGCCTCATCAGATGTTGGTCGAGGCTCTTGGCAATTAGGCCATTGGCTGATACGACTATCGGCACAATGATCGCTGAGTCAACAGGCCACATGTCGACAACCTCGCGAGCCAAGTCAATATACTTGATTTGCTTATCTTTCTCGGCTTTCACGAGGTTCTCGTCATGTGGAACCGTTATGTCAACAATCATTGCGCGCCGCTGTAATCGATCCACCACCACTATATCAGGCTTATTGGCTACAATAGTCCTGTCAGTGATGATGGATTGATCCCAATACAGTGTGATATTGCCATTTTCGAGAACTGGGTCGGGCACATACCTATAGTACGGCACTTCCGATTCCACGAGGCTGTATTTCAGAGCAAGTTGCTGATGGATAATCCTGGCTACAAGATTGTGTCTATGCAAGTATTCTCCGTTAGCTAGACGAGAACACCCGGAGATAATGTGACGGATCGATTCGCCCGGACGGTGGCATGCCCGACATATGTCAACCGTGCCATCCTTCACAATAAATTTCCGGTAGTTATTCGTCATCATAACTTCATCCATAATTGCACAAACAAAACCTTCGGTTTCTCCAAAGAGTTCTCCGGAACGTAGCTAGGCTACGGACGCTGCATGGTCTACATCAGGTCCATGCAGGGCACTGAAGAAGCGTCCGTGAACCTCCTTACTCTGCCATACTTCCCTGCGGTCATTAGTGTCAAGGAGAGCGGGGTGAGGGCCTTGTCCATGGCGACCACATCTCGATGCATCCCCACGTCGGCTTCTAGGAAATATTCCCTGAGACTTCATATCTCGCGATTGTGGAGAGTCTTGGCGTTTAAAAAGCCTCGACCTCCACAACTCCGTGGGATATACAGTCTCATAACCGAAGAACGTGGGTGATGCATTCGATATGCCGTCAACAATGTACGGACCTTCCTATCCAGGGCGTCTAGTTCTATTTGAGTCCATTTGAGTACGCCGAAAGATTACATCAAAACCGGCATGACCCAACTATTGAAGGCACGCACCTTATTTCCGCCTGATAAAAGACTATTAGTATTTATTTTATTATTGGTGTGTGCTAGCTGACATGCGACATTAATTTAATGTAATGGATTATTTGTTTAAATAAACTTTGAACACTATTGTATATGATCTGGTTCTTCTAACCTAACAGACAGATGTGTTGCTGGGGAGTTTGTTCCGCTACTTCTTCTTCCCAGCTAAAACACTAGGCAGTGGCGAAGGACGGGCGTCTTAGGGGACTGTCTGTTGTAATTTTAACGTTCAAAAAGTGCTGATTATCAGACTAATTAGAATAAATGACTTTTGATTTTGATCTCTGACAGTCGTTACAGGTAGTCAGTGGCCCGAAAGTGACGGCCCGTCTTACTAAGGGGTATCGTATTACTCAGTACTAATTGGGTTGTGGAGGTCAGATAGGTAGTCACTCCATGTAAAATACTGGTATTCAGCTGCATTCATTCCGGGTAGACTGGAAGCCGACCCCAACATACTTGGGAAAAGGCTACGCAGATAATGAACTCATTTGGTAGGACCGAATGAGTTCATTATCTGCGTAGCCTTTTCTTCTTGGTCAAGACCACCTCAACTCTTCCAATCTTTAAAGATCTTGCGCTTCTTTCTTCTAGATTGTCAAAAAGGTATATTTATTTATCAAAAATAATCACATTGTAAATAAAAATGAATGGAAATTCAACAGCGTGCCTTTATTAAGGCATTCTATTAGGTGCTTCTTAGTATTAGTGAAAATGGTTCTTCTTTGACCTTCGGATTTTGTCTCAAGTTCGAACCTCTCACGCACCTCTGATTTTTCGGATTCGTGTACATATTGTATAATTAACACTAGCTTCGATGAAGGAAAACTTCGTGAAGAAAACCTAACCAGCATGCCTGAGAGATATTTCTTGACAGCATGTAATAAGCAGTGATCGGAGTAGGTAGATTGATTTCTGGTACTTGTATCAAATGCACACAGAAAGAATAACATGGATAAGCCATTTTTCCGGAATGTAATTCCGGTATTTCCGGATTCAATTAAATATTGCTAATGTTCGTAGTGATATTATTACGACACAATTCAAAATTTAAAGGAAGGTATCGAAACTAAATTAATTTATAATTTATCTGTTGAATGATAAAAACAAGCGAATTCCGATCGAAGCATTAATTATTATTTTTTAATTTTTAGCCTTTTATGGCCACAACTTTTTATAAATTTTTGCCCTTAAATCAACGAATTCCGGAGGAATGTCCATGTTCGTATATACATTTCGTATCAATGACCCCAATTGAATCTATCTACTCCGATCACTGGTAATAAGCCAAGTCAGAGACCCATAGGCGGCATGAATTAAAACCTAAAAAAAAAAAACCAAAAAATTGATAAAAAAAGGACAATAAAACAAACAATAATTCCGAGTGTAGGCGTTTGCACGTGCCACGATAAACCCATTTTACAACTGTTGTTTTGGCTGTATTCTTAGCCGACTGCCCCAGACAAAGGATATAGTTTTTATATAAGTAATTTATTTGTAGCTGCCAACAACACAACAGTGAGAAATTAAAAGGGTTAGTCAGTAAATAATACGTAGGTTGTTTACGTTTAGTTAAATAACTGAACAAATGAAGAGGAACTATGAAATAGTCAACAAGCCCTCTGCTTAGTTATTTTTATATTTTAAAACCTTTTAAACTAAGTAAAATCCTAAGTTCTGTATGGTGTCGGACGTAAAGAATAGCACCATCCCATATCTTCCCGTGAGTGTCGTAAGAGGCGACTAAGGGACTTTCTAGAGAATGGGCAGCAGCGTTCTCTGTGCTTTTGTAACAACCGTACTGCGATCGCCAACCCGCCTGCCAAGCGTGGCGATTATGGCAAAACCCCCTATGTTATGTCAATGTGGCGACACTTGGGAGAGGCCTATGTCCAGCAGTGGACGTCTTTCGGCTGAAATGATGATGATGAAAATCCTACGGAGGTCAGAGAGGCAGTTGCTTCTTGTAAAATACTAATATTCAGTTGCATCCGATTAAACTGACTGTGCCCATATATGTATATATTTGTGTTTTTTTATTCTTTATTTAATTTTTAATGTTAGTTGTGGGCAGTGTACATGTTATTCGACATAAAAAGTTATTGTGTTAATTTAATTTTCCCATATAATATTATTTGATGGTTAATTTATTAATAATATTATTTGTCTGGGATGTTTGAGTCACTAACATTATTTTTAAGTGTGCTTACTAACAAAATTAAATTGAATTGAATGATAGCCAAAAATTACCTTTAAAATTTTCCAAAAACAACTCAAGAGCCTAAAAATTATGAAATAAGTACTTACATTCGCAGATTATTTAATTCAAATATCCGTAAATAACATGAAAATCCTTGAACCTTTTCTTACACGTTTGTTCAGCAAAGTAATTAGACCACAGTCCTAACTATTGTACCAAAAAGCCGCATAATTACTGCCACGTGGCTAAATTAAAACAATAAACTAAACAAACAAAACTTAGGGTAACTGCCGAAGTAAGCTTCGCTCACAGAGATCCTGTTCGTAAATTCGGTTGGAATTGCGGACGATAAAAGTAATTGAGTTTATTTGTGAGGCTGATTCCGAGAACGTTACTATAAATGCGGTGGATGAAAAGACCAAAACAACATATTAAAGACCAACAGTAAACTAAATATAAAAGTAACTAAATTATCATTTGCCAAACTTTTTCCCAATTATGCTGGGGTCGGCTTCCAGTCTAACCGGATGCAGCTGAATACCAATATTTTACGGTGATATGATACGCCTTGGTAAGAGTGGTTGTCAGACTTTCGAGCCTCTGACTATCTGTACAAACAATAAAGTGTATCCATTATTGCATACACTCAACATAATCACTATTGAATTCCCTGCAGGTTCAGGCAGATGTATTGCGTAAGCACACCCACGTCACCCATATTGATTCGCCAATAGACCCAATTTGTTGCTTAATTTAATTAGTAAGTCGTAGGGAAGTGAGAAAGATAAAAAAACATCAGTTTAAGCGCAAATAAAGTAAAAGGTAATAATAAATTGTAACGTTTTTAACATTCCATTTCAAACTACAATATTTGTGTATACGCATTTTCATAACCTAAAAAATGCTTAGTTCGCATATAATATTTTATTTTGGCCTTGTTTATATAACCCAGCAAAAGACAGAAACTAGACAATCAATTACAAAACCAGCACGCGAGTAAACCGTAAAAAATAATAAAGGTAAAAATATGTTTACTCAATATGACTCATGTACCTATTTTATCATAATTTACTGGCGGCATATAAAACGGTTTTGCGTGACAGGTCTTCGTCGAATTTAGATAGAGAAATATTTTTTTGACGTTTTTATTCGTTTACCGAAATAGCAGTCATCGTTAGGACAACAACACTTAAGCACGCGAGTACCTTCTGACTAAAATGTGGGCCTTCTATTAACTCAATGATAAATTTTATTAGTCCAATCTCTCTAGTCACAGAAGGAAATAATAGTTATTTGTTATACAAGAGTGCAAAGTTGCTTTTTAACCGCGTGTTCAATTTTGATGACCGAGCAAGCGAAGGATTCTAAAATTGAATCACGAGCGCAGCGAGTGAAAATTAGAATCCTGAGCGTTAGCGAGGGAATCAAAAGAGCACAAGGTGAAAAATCTTTGCACTCGAGTGCAACACGTAACTTTTCATTCCACCTCAGCGAGGAAATGACTAAATGCAAAAAAAATACGTTTACAATCACAAGATAGGTACACTTTTATTTCAGTTTAGGTATTAATTACTACATTATGACAGGTAAGTATTACAGAATAATCTTTAAATTATAACAAAATAATATTACGGTATAATTAACAATGACGTGAAATAATGCCGCGTAAAGAACCGCGTACAAAGCAAATTGAAAAAAGAACACCAAGAAGGTTCCGAGTCTGAGTTTTTAACAAATTAAAAAAAAGTTGTATGATATATTCGGCACCATAGAGGTAGCAGTAAATAGGTTTAATGTTTTTTTTAATTCACAAACTTAGTGCACACGATGTTCTAAATTCAATTTACTTTATCCTCTAGAGAATAAAAACGGCTTTTGCACTCAGATATCGAAGAGTAAAAATACTCTTTCCGAGATGGTGGGATGAAAAATATTTTTATGCCGAGTCTTTCGACCAGTCGAAATCAGTACAGGATGGCAGATCGGTCATGCCGATTTCCAGTTCAACGAATACTTTTAATTAGTCATGTCTTATTGTTTGCAGCTCATCGACGCATGAGAACTGTCACCAACTACTTCCTTGTGAACCTCTCCTTCGCTGACCTGATGATGGCGTCCCTCAACTGTCTCTTCAACTTCATTTACATGTTGCACAGGTTAGTAAACATAATTATTTTATTCTCCTTCCGACTTCCTACCTTCTTTCGACTTCCTACTTTTTTTATTGACATCCAGCAACCAGTTTCATGCAAACATTAAGCATTTATGGTTTAACTTGTCTTGAAAGGCGCTCAGTCCAGCGACGTGCGCCCTTTATGTAAAATCTTCCCTGTATAGTACGTAGCTAGTATGTTTGGAAGATTGTTTAGTCTGTTCATGTACGATTTTATTTGGTACATAATCTCTTCTTGAACTGTTCTAATTTTAAGGTCGTGGTGTAATTGTCGGTGTGTGGTTTAAACCAAAGAGCATTGGTCTTTATCCGTAGCATTTTGTACTGAAATCTCTGCAGTATTTTTAGGTTTGAGTTTGAGGCTGTGCCCCCGAGTTGAACTCCGTATCCGAATACTTGTAATTTGATAAATATTTTCTATTCGCTGTTTGAAAGGCAGCTAAGAAATGAGGAATACAAAGTAATGTGATTATTTACGCCTTAGCATCTTGCGTTGTATTAGCGTAGGCGTTTGTAAAAGTCAAGTCTATTTGACTCTAACGTAATAGGGAGCGACGTTTACGCCTTCATGGGACTAGTCAACAAAATTATCCTATTTAAATTGTCATATATTTAGCTCTTAGTTTTGTATAATGAATTAGAGCAACCTAACATTGCACAGATTTATTTATAACACCATGTACTTACTTTTACCTATGTGTCACGAATAAACATATTTGCATTTGAATTAGATAGGTACTTAGTTTTTGAAAGTACTGAGTGTTACCTACTCGTCTAGAGAGGATAAAGATTAATGATATGGCTTCAAAATAAAAATAGCACATAGGATACTTTTTATGCCGGTAGTACGATCTTGTGGAACAGTTACCGAAAAAATCGCGAACAAAACCGTAGGCATAAGTTAGTAATGAATAATCAGAAAGTTTGGTTGTATTAGAGACTACCATAACCACTAAGGATCACTAGGTTGTTGGTTACATGATATCCAATGTGAAAAGTTCTTGTGGAACAGTTACCGAACAAATCGCGAACAAAACCGTAGGCATAAGTTAGTAATGAATAATCAGAAAGTTTGGTTGTATTAGAGACTACCATAACCACTAAGGATCACTAGGTTGTTGGTTACATGATATCCAATGTGTAAAGTTCTTGTGGAACAGTTACCGAACAAATCGCGAACAAAACCGTAGGCATAAGTTAGTAATAAATAATCAGAAAGTTTGGTTGTATTAGAGACTACCATAGCCACTAAGGATCACTAGGTTGTTGGTTACATGATATCCAATGTGAAAAGGACGCTTATGTCATTAACAGGGTATAATATCAGTCCTCTGATGGTTTTCAAGGCAAAGTGATTAAGTAATAGGTTTCGTAATACAGTTCGGTATTGCGAGTAGTGGATATTAATATATTTTTTGTTATTGTAGTAAGGAAAACACAAGAGGAATAAACTGCGGAAACGGAACACCCAATTGTCATCAACAGTTTCATTAAGGATTTTATTATTGGAAGTGCCAGACGGGACTTACTCTTTGAGGCTGAGAATGATATTAAACAATTATATTGATTTGGTTTATTTATTTACTAGCTGATACCCGCGACTTCGTTCGCGCGGAAATTTTAAGGTGTATGTGTGTGACTGCCTCGTTGTTAGAGTGGTCGCAAGCACGACTGCTGAGCTTGAGGTCCCGGGTTCGATTCTCGGATCGGGCAAAGTGTTATTGGGTTATTCCATCAGGAATTTTTGAGTAGCAGCCACGAAGTCTGGATTTAATGTCGGGCCCGGTTAATGGAGATCGCCCCCTATTACATAGAGCTTCAACACAACTGGCGAAATGAGGATGTACGATTAAATACACCTTCAGTAAGGAATGATGTTTTGTTGTTATGTGTGAGAACTGACGGTCTGATCGTAATGTGATTATGTCGGTGATGACTACAAAGGGCGTGCTTTAGGGTGGTGTAATTCTGGGCGGCAGAGGTCCGAAACAAAATTAAAAGGCGTTGAAGCGACACTATAATATGGCTTAAAAGTCGGAACATATTTTTTTTCAAAGGGAACAATATGGCGCATTGTTGGGCACTATTTATTTATTCTTTCCAATACAGTTTTGTATACAATAAAAAATGTCATAACAATGACCGTAACCACGTGCAAGTTTTGGCTTCATGAAACACGTGAACAATCAACAAATAATTGATCGTTTGAGAAGCATGGAGTACGTACCCAAAAAATTGCCTGCCACTTTTTAGGTATGGCCCTGATATTTGTTGATCGTCATTGCAAAACTACCTGGTAATTAAAATTGGAATGGCAAGTTATTTGGAATATTTGGCATGCGTCGAATTAAAACGCTCTCTCCTTTAGCAAATCCTGTAATAATGGTGGTTTAACGGTATGAGAAACAGGGTGTAAAGTTCCTCAATACTCCATCGAAAAGGGAGGATCCTCCGACCAGACAGGTGTTGGGTCTGGTGGGCAACTGCCCGACAGTTGTTGTCGGGTTTCTCCATAGTCTTAAGTCAATGTAAACTTTGCTTGCTTGATGTAGGCAATTGATGTTAGTTCTTCCGTCGCGTCATAAAATCAAAAACAAAATATTTTATTTTACATAGGCCTACAGGGGCACTTATAAAACGTCACGGGGCACGGTTCGGTAAAGGGGCACGGTTCGGGTTGGTTGTTTCCTATGGAGAAAAGCCGGCAAAAAAGTCCATGGTTACTCTTTTAAAATCATTTGGTTCTAAAGTATTTGAATGTTACAGCGTTTGTACCTAAGTATGAGAGGACAGCGTAGGCCCGACAATAAGTCGTCGCTTACAACAAAAGGTAGAAAAAGATAATACGTGAAAAAAAAAGAAAACAAAAATTACAAAGCCTACAATGTCCACACATTCACAAAAAATATGAATGAAAAAGAATCAATTAAAAAGTAAAAATAAATAAGAACAATAAATTAAACAATTGACACAAATGTCATAGATGGCGCTGTAGTACTTTTTGTAGGTCGCTACATCACTCCCCTCCGGAGACCGGAGGTCGATAGTCGAATGAGTCAGCTTGTAGTATTATGCCGTGCCAGTTGGAATTTCGTTGCCGCATTGTTCACGGTGAGTCGGAACAGACTGTGGTGGTGAGGCGAACCCCAGTGAGTCGGGGCCGGCGCTGCGTTTGCTTCAGCGCGTCGGACGTAGTGCAGCGCTGCGATGTGGCAGACAGCTAGAGAGGTGTCGACCGGGAGGTAGTAGAAGCTCTCGACCGGCCGAAAAGGCAGTGTGCTGTGCCAAAGTCGCTTGATGAGAGGCTGAGGGTGCTGACCAGGAATGCGCTCCAGCTGCATGCTGGTGGTCAGGAATACGCATTTGAAGCTGGCTGGCTGTGAGACTCGCTAAACTAAAGCTTGAAGGAAGTGATGATGATGACGTCACGTTGCTCGAAGGCTGCGCTGACGTCCATTTCTGGGTCACCAGTTTAGCAGTTTGAGGAACAGGGTGTAAAGTTCCTCAATACTCCATTGAAAAGGGAGGATCCTCCGACCAGACAGGTGTTGTGTCTGGTGGGCAACTGCCCGACAGTTGTTGTCGGGTTTCTCTATATAGTATTAAGTCGAAAGCAAGTTGAACTTTGCTTGCGAGATGTAGGCAATTGATGTTAGTTCTTCCGTCGCGTCATAGATGGCGCTGTAGCACTTTTTGTAGTAAATTGCTTTTTGTAGGTCGCTACAGTGGCTTTTATAATATTACTGCCAAGCTTTGTGATACGAAGCCTGGTGCCGTTGCACAGTCTTGGTACATCAAAGTTTCTCATCAGCAGAACTAAAACGCCAACTTTAAGCTCCATCTTATGGGAACGGCACGCCCGTTAGCTCCAGGGAGTTGAAAAATTCAACGGGGTCATTAGCCATCACAGTGTCTACGGATGTGTATACTTTAAAATCGCCGACGATCATGTCTTAAATTTCGTTTTGTTTATGACCCAATCGTTCTTTAATCACTATTTAATTTGAATGGTTAAAAAAACGAAAACTATTTTGTAATGATTTGAAAATCATAAAGCATTATAATAAAACAAAATACCTAGTTACAAAAAGAGAACACCGGTTGGGGATCGAACACGCGTTGTTTTGGAAAAATTACAGCATTAAAAAATTACCACAAAAAGTGCATACTGACTGCGGATACGAACTCGATAACTTTTGCTTGGCAAGGTGGTCATAGAGCCGCCAGGCTACTTACTTTGATGACAAATGGTTTGAAATAGCCGGTTTATTCTAATGCTTGTCATGACAGTTGTCAGTTGTCAAACAGTTGAGAAATGTGGACTAAATGCAATATTGCTCATCCCCCTAAGTTATTAGCGCGATAATATATAGCCTATGTTACTCGGTAAAGATGTAGCTTTCTAATGCTGAAAGAATTTTCAAAATCGGTGCAGTAGTTTTTGAGTTTATTCATTACATACAAAAATACAAATCTTTCCTCTTTATAATATTAGTGTAGATATTGACAAAATGGTAATAAAACTTATAAAAGTAAGCCTCACAAAACCATAGTAATGGTTTGAGTGATGCCTGATAATTCGTATTTTTTGTAAAAGGAAATGAAATTAATTTATTTGCCAGAATCATCACACATCGCTGGACATAGGCCTCCCCCAAGTTTCGCCACTTTGACATAACATG
The DNA here is from genome assembly GCA_949152445.1 of Cerastis rubricosa. Taxonomy (NCBI): domain Eukaryota; kingdom Metazoa; phylum Arthropoda; class Insecta; order Lepidoptera; family Noctuidae; genus Cerastis; species Cerastis rubricosa. The sequence continues at coordinate 18,022,250 of OX424532.1, forward strand.
GAGGGTTTTGCCATAATCGCCACGCTTGGCTGCCGGATTGGCGATCGCAGTACCGTTGTAACAAAAGCATAGAGAACGCTACTGCCCATACTCTGACAAGTCCTTTAGTCGCCTCTTATACACCCACGGGAAGATATGGGATGGTGCTATTGTTTACGTCCGAACCGTTAAGTTTTGCCAGAATAGAGGTACAATAATGTGGTAAAATAATTCCTATATCCTTAGTCCTCCTTTTTCCTTATCCTTCCTTCCTTCCTTATCCTTATCCGTGTTTCCTTAGCGCCTAATCTGGTGTCAGAGAACCGGTAAATACATAAACTCAGTGATTTTCTATTACTAAACCTAACAAATTTTTAGTCAACGACACGACGGTATTACTTTTTGAAATGAAGAGAAAATTAGAATTTCTTTTCTTTGAGTATTTTGAGCGACAGTCATTTTGGAAAAATATCAACAGAAAAGGGGTAATATTTTCATCACGTTCTCTAAAATGCCTTGGAGTACATACCTAATTAATTAGGTAACCTTTTGAACTCAAGAGCATCAAATGCACGCCCATGCCCTCCACGCCAAGCCACAAATACACCGCAAATACTTACAAATAAAAATAGAGATTTAAAACATATTACTATACTTTTATTTACTATTTCTTGATAAGACATTTAATATTGAAGAATGTTTTTAAATATTAAAATAGACTTACAAAAATAGTGATTTAAATTGTTTATTTCGTGTATAGTGCACCACATTTTTTGTCACATATTTGTGTCGTTGGCGTAGAGGGCACGCGCTTGCTTGTCATGTATACATATGTGACAATGGCGTTCAAAAGATTAAATAAGGATTCTACCATACTTAAGAACAATTGTAAACCATTAAAGTTTATTAAGTTACTGTATCCGTACAGTACCGTTTTTAATCACCTGAACGAAAACAAGATTTTCCATTAAATACAACATTAATTACAGGACATAAAAGTCTCCAAAAGATTTACCTCACCACAGAAAAGCGGTCTTGTAGGCTTAAGTTTATAGGTGATTTATTAAGGTACTCCCATTTACCTAGCTTTATTGGGCGTAAAATTAAGTGTAAGATATTGTCTAGATCTTATTTAAGAGAATTGGTTTGGTAGGGTTTGAAGGTTTTCAATCCTTCTTTAATTATTTATTTATTATAGTTAATTAAAACGGTATTACAGCAATTACAATAATTAACATAGAAACAACAGCGTCGACCACACACAACACTGATCTGTAAATTACACCACTACGGAATTCGTGGACAAGCTGCTGATCTTGTTATAAATAAGAGAGATTTATCAAACGGGCTGCAAAAAGTAAATGTAAATAGGGCGACGTCCTGCGGGTCTATAGTCAAGATGGGCGTGCCCCAAGGTTCAATTCTCGGCCCTTTCCTGTTTCTTGTTTATATTTATGATCTCCCCTATATGATGGCCAAATTTTCGGATATAATTCTATTTGCTGATGACACTTCGCTAATCTTTAAAATTGATAGAAAAGATACGGACGTCTTACATGTTAACGAAAGCCTAACTGTTCTCTCGAAATGGTTTGCAGTCAACAATATTTTATTGAATACGAATAAATCAAAATGCCTTAAGTTTCCTTTACCAAATGTACCACAACGTGACCTAAATTCAAATTTTGACGGCAAGAAGCTTGATGTTATAGCGGAAACTGTATTCTTGGGGATTACTATCGATTCAAAACTGCAGTGGGGCGCGCACATTAGAACTCTTTCAGGAAGATTAAGCTCAGCTGCCTATGCAATCAGAAAAATAAGGCAGTTAACGCTTATTTCCATAGTATTATGTCCTATGGCATTCTGCTGTGGGGATCGGCAGCAGACGTTGATTCAATTTTCATACTGCAAAAGAAGGCAGTCCGCGCTATCTACAAAATGGATCCTCGTGAATCCCTCAGAGAAAATTTTAAAGAAATCGATACACTGACTCTGACTTCACTTTATATATTAGAATGTATTTTATATGTCAGCAAAAACCGAGGACTTTTCAAAATTAGAAGCGACTTCCATAATATAATTACACGCAGTAAACACGAAATTGTAATACCCAAATTCAGATTAACCAAAACTTTTCAAGTCTTTTCTTATAAACAGTATACGCTTTTATAATAAGTTGCCGAAGTCAGTTACAGAACTGACCGATGGAAAGTTAAAAAATTATATTAAACGTGTCCAAATTAAAAAAGCATATTAAAAAATTAAGGACTAGGTTGAAGATAGAGAAGTTTGGCCTTATCCCCTTCGCACATGCGGCTTCCCTGGTAGCTCATAAACGGCACAAATGTGTGGATGTCTCTAACTATTCTCAATATCATTATTTTTTCCTTTCTTTTTAATCAGATATTTTACAATAGTTTTTAAATCATTACACCTTTTCATTAGAATAGTTACAGCACGGATGACAACATTTGTGTCACTTATTTGATCTAGTCTTTTTGTGATATTTTCTATTTATTTTTTGTTGTTGTATAGACTCTTTTTCTTATTTACCGAATGTTACCGAAATGTGTGGACATTGTAGGCCTTATAGATTCCTAGATTCTTGGTAACTTTTTATTTCGTTCTACGTTTTGTAGTAAGCAACGACTTATTGTCAGGCCTACGATGTCCTCCCATATTTTAGTAGTAACGCTGTAACAGAAATATTGTAAAACCAAATGATTTTAAAAGAGTAACCATGGGGTTTCTTTCCGGTTCTTCTCCATAGGAAACGACCAACCCGAACCGAGCACCTTTTTGTCGACGTTTTATAAGTGTCCCTGTAGGCCTAAGTAAAGTAAAAAAAAAATTGATTTTGATTTTGAACAGTTGACAACATTCAATGGTTTAAATTAAGTTAAATTTAAACTAACACGGAACAGTAGACACTCTTGTAGTAATTCTCAACACAAATGATGTAACCAAGATTTTGTAAGATATTTTGATTTAAAAGAGTGTCCATGGAGTTTCTTGCCCATTCTTCTCCATAGAGATCTACGCTTTGGAATGGGCAACTACAGTACTTTCACAAGTTATTATGTCTTGTGACTGGGACTGTAGCTTCGCTTTTTTTTTCATTTTTGACTTTCAAAAGTGCCTGTAATGGTCTAATTGAAATAAATGCTTTGAGTTTGAGTTTGAGTTTGCTTGCATACTTTCTCTCACAGAACGCCAGACATATACGCATTAATTTACTCCATTCATCCACAAACACATCACACTCAGGGTGCCAACACGCCCTTCTGACTGCTAAGTCAGAAGGGCGTTAAGCGTCATAAGAGTACGACACAAGGAGATTCAGCTCTGGCGATAGTTTTGGACGACGGTGGGGCAAACAGATAGTGCTCCTACGGTGTCCAATGTATTTATCGGGCACTGATTGCCGGCAGAAAAGGCTGTGGAGTTCTGGACCGCCGATTAGTCCCCGTGGGATTTTACACGCTACCGTGAGCTGCTCGAAGCCTCTCTCATTATAATATCATAGGATGTCGCGTAATCCAATAATTACTCGTTTGTGGAAAAAACCAAGTGGTTTTTGAGGAATGATATGAATAAAAAAGTAGTAAATGATAGATTGACGGATGACAGAGGAGAATGACAGAAAAAAACGTATTGCGGCAACCGCAAGTAACATGGGACAACGGCAGTAACATGGTGATGACTCGGTTGTGGAAGTATCACTAAGGGGTATCGTATTACCCAGTAATAGCTGGGTTGTGAAGGTCAGATAGGCAGTCGAAACGGGGTTCGTGGAACTATTTTAAGCATAGTTATAACATTAAAAACAATTGTAATAAAAAAATTGGTTGTCTGTAAAGTCGGTTTACGGACGATAGTAACGTGACAACGTCATAACAAAACATTGATGAAATGATTGCATACTTTTATGAATAGCAAGCCGAACGCTCAAGCCAATCGTGCCTTTCGCCCGCTCGTGCAGGGCTTTCGCTCCGATCGTAACGTTACAATGAGCGTATCGTTACAATGAGTCATCCTTTTTCTTGCGTGCAGCCTGCGTTCATCGTTTTATTCAACGTTGTCACGTCAAAAAAAACTTGTAAAAAAGTTGAAGTTTGGACCCAATATCTCAGACAGAGCCCCAGACACGTAAACATACCCTCGCGCACCGTCAGGAGTGAGATGTGATTTGTCCAACCATGTCATCGTTTGACTTTATTGCAAATACGTTTGATAACTTCAAACCAGTCATGCCTAAAGTAAAGGGGACGTAATAGTATACATTGCATATTGGAATTCAAATGCTTTGTGGGAGTTCAATTTTATGTGAAAAATATCAATCAACTTTTGTTTCATTTGAAGTATGAGTACCATATCGTCACGATCGCGTCGGTCACGGTGTAGAGTTCTTCGATACTCCTTAGAAAAGGGAGGATCCTCCGACCAAACAGGTGTTATGTCTGGTGGGCAACTGCCCGACTGTTGTTGTCGGGTTTCTGTGTATCGTCTTAAGGCGATGTAAACTCTGCTTGCGTGTTTCAGACCAAATTAGTTCTTCTGTATACTCAGGCTCGGTATTATGTCGGACGTAAAGAATAGCACCATCCCATAACTTCCCGTGGGTGTCGTAAGAGGCGACTAAGGTACTTGCCAGAGAATGTGCAGCAGCGTTCTCTGTGCCTTAGTAACAATCGTACTGCGATCGCCGCGCCGCCTGCCAAGCGTGGCGATTATGGCAAAACCCCCCAAAATGTCAATGTGACTTGGGGAAGGCCTATGTCCAGCAGTGGACGACTTTTGGGCTGAAATGATGATGATGATGAATTGTTACCAATTGTACAAATTACAGCTACTACTGGCTGAAATGATGATGATGATGAATGATGTATACTCAGAGATGGCACTGTTGTACTTTTTGTTCTAAGTTGCTTTTTGTATGTCGCCTTATGTAATACTTTTTCTCAACCATTACTAAAAACTTTTTACATGCTTTGCTTTGCATGCTTTAACTTGCCTCGTTTGTTCCTATGTATGAGTCAAGTCTTGCAAACGAATTTTTAAACAGTTATCTCCATAGTGTCCCGGTGACATTACAATGACACTAAAACCAGGTCGTTAAATTGTCAAAAATGAAATCGATTGACAATCTACCGTTTAATTATAAATCACGGCTTTGACAATACCTTCATTTTCTACAACATTTTTTTTTGGAAAATCAGAAACCTATTGAAAATTAAAAAGAACGGTTAAAAGGCATTACTCGTTCCCACCAATAAAAGAGAGTATAGGTTCCCACAAGATTACGGACAAAAATTTCACGGCAACCAGTAAAAAACACTTTACGAAGCGACTTATTTGTTCAAGACATAAACTTTGCTATATTTTCTGGATTACTTCAGTAAATTTAGGTCTTATTACTACACGAGAAAGTTTCTTTGAAGCTACTTAAGGTTGCGTTGATAATATACAACGTTTCTTTTTGCACCACTCAATTTGCTAGCTGTTTTTATATGATAATAATGAAGTAATAAAAGCGGCATTTGTGCACTTCTTGCATGATTTTCATATATTATTCCTGTATAACTCTTTCTTTTGTCTATTGAAAGAGATATTTACGCTGATTTGTAACTCTGCCTTATTGTTTGAGTAGTCGAAAGCACGACAGAGGCCCTGGGGTCGACATTCGGGTCGGACAAAGTTTTTGTTGGGTTTTTCCATCAAGAATTTCTCAGTTGCAGCCACGGATTCTAGATTTGTGCCCAGTATATGGTAATAAGCTCGCTCCCTATTACATGGGACTTAAACTTGACTGGCGAAATGTGGGTGTACTATTAGATATACCTCTGCCTAACCCTTCGGGGATTACAAGCGTGATGTTGAAAAGATATTAATCTCAGTCGATCGCAGTCCTCAGGATATACGCCTTTCCTAAACGGCTCGGCAATACTCTATCCTTGGCCTTTCAGTCAACTAGTCTGGTCTAAGTATCTTTTGATTCGGTCCATGAAACCGGGGGGTGTACTATGTTTTTTGATGCGTGGTGTCCACTCTAGGACTCTTCCCTCTCGGACTATCCGGTCCTTCGACAAATATAGCCAGCCCACTGCACTTCAGCTTGCTTACTCTGTCGGCAACTCCAGTTACTTTTTGGATAATTTGATTTCGGATCTTATCCATCTTATGATCTGATATGATCTTATATATCTTATCTTATTGATTAGATAATACGATCGTATTATCTAATCAAATATAAATGTATATATTACTAATAATGAAGCTGAAGAGTTTGTTTGTTTTGCTTTAACGCGCTAATCTCAGGAACTATTGGTCCGATTTCAAAAATTCTCTCAGTGTTAGATAGCCCATTTATTTAGGAAGGCTATAGGCTATATATCATCACGCTACGACCAATGGGAGCAGATCAGCAATGAAAAATGTTGCGAAAACGGGGAAAATGTGACGCAGACGAAGTTGCGCGGGACAGCTAGTCGTATAATAATTTCAGATAACTGCCTTTGGGGTTCTTCGAATTACACATTATAGTCGGACGTGGTGGTAATACGAATTCCTATTCATGTCATTATGATTATTATTTTACTCTACGGACTAAAATAAGCCCAAAAGTCTGAGTACCATTCTGTACCGGTCTGCGGTTAGAAGCTATAATGTTTGGGATTTGGACGGAATAATAAAAGGGTTTTACATAAATCAGCTGTCATTGATTTATTTAAAACCCTTTTATTATTCCGTATCAGTTTAGACTGGAGACCAACCCTAATTCAGTTAGTGAAAGGAAGGATATTTTGCGTAGTAAGGCAGTGAACATTATTTTTTCTGATGAACTTCGGTTCGTGTAATACTTGGTCTCGATCTTTAGGTCGACCTACGTGTTACTACGCTTTTCCATTAGGATGTTTTTAGTAGAAGGCCAAAGTCTCTATTTGTGCCCATTTGATGACTTTGGGCTAGCTTTCTATTAAGAAAGCTAGCCCAAAGTCATCACATGCGCGCGTTACGCGGAGTCCATTGTAATCAATGGACTCCGCGTAAATGACGATGAGTGAGTAGGTACAGCAGACCTCGCTATCTAAACTAATATTTTAAAGAGGAAAGATTTGATTGTTGGTTTTTGTTTGTTTGTATTGAATAGGCTCCGAAATTACTGCTCCGATTAGAAAAAATATTTCAGTGTTAGATAGCCCATTTATCGAGGAAGCTATATATCATCACGCTACGACCAATAGGAGTGGCGCAGCAATGAAAAATGTTGCGAAAAAGGGGAAAATGTGACGCAAACGAAGTTGCGTCGGACAGCTAGTTCCACTATAAACCTAAGGCGAGGCCCTTAGGTTTATAGTCTTGTCCCTTGCCACAACCACGACTTGTCTCACGACTGGCCGCTATCTTGACTAAAACTGCGACCTATCTTTCTTCCTGGTGGCCTGCAATGATGTCTTAAAGCAGTATTGTTTTAATCTCACTGTAGAGTGGGAAAGAGATGGCGCTAAACATCCTCTATTGCTCCGTCCTTCTCCTACACTGGAGTGACATAATACAAAATGTAGATATATATTTTAAGTAACCATCAAAAAAAGACAAAAATGTCACCTCCATGTCGTGTGCAAAAACGATTTAGAATGATACAGACCAAAAGTTAAGAACATTTTCTCAAATAAACAAACTCATTGATTTTCACGATTACACATGAACTTAAAGTTCCTAAATAAGTAATTTATTTATTTTATATTTTGAAAACATTTGTGCAAGGAAAAACCTCCATGGATAAAATTATTGAACGCAGCCATGATTAATTAGATCAGTGAACATTTCTAAACAAATACAGACAACCATTACAACGCCATCTTGAAAGTTTTTGATAGTTTGACAATTCTCGGAAAATACATTTGAAGCACGCGCCATTAAAGCTTTTTTGGTCCTGTTGTAGATTACGTATGAGAGATTATTTATTTAAATAACGTTTGTCAGATCATATGATAATATAATGAGCTATTGTAACCGTTATCTAAGTATATCATCGTATTTTATAATCAGAAAATGTGGGTATGAAAAACGGCATTTACGTTTAAAATGTCACTTCCATGGATGTCACCTACGTGGATTCCAAAGATTCTATTAAGAATTTTGCAAAGTAGTGATACTAATTAAGTGTAAGTAATATGGATTAGGACTAATTAATTCCTTTATTTATTTACTTACATACTAATTACATTTTTAAATATTTTATCAAAATGCTATAAAAAAAACATTTAGAAATTTAAAAAATAGTAGCCCACATTGGCAACAGGGTCCGAGCTACCGGTAGTCAGGGCTCATGAGAGAGGAACCTCCTAACAATACGGGCAGTGTCCAGAAGTTCAGCTTTCTGAATCAAACCCTTGATCCAGTTGCCAAGCGAAAGCCTACTCTGATGTTGGTCGAGGCTTTTGGCAATGAAGCCATTGGTCGACACGACTATCGGCACAATGACTGCTGTACTCAAAGACTAATTATTGTCTACACACTAATAACAAAGCTGAACTAAACCTGTTGTATTTTCAATTAACCAACTAAAGTTATTAACAGCAACCCGAAACTGTAAATTTTTCCAATAAACATTGAATCTAATTCGTTAACGATAAATTTTAAAATCCATTAAATAAATTATACAGATGGTTGATGTCTGTACAATATCGTTGTTAAATTAACTATTCATCTTGATTTTGTTATAATTAAAGACTCTTATTAATTGTGCAAAATAGTTCATGTAATAGCTACATATTTAAATAAAGCTGCATAAGAAAATTCTGTAGTAGAAGCACCAAAGACTACAACTACGCTACACGACTTTAATAGCCTTGTGAAAAAAAATAAAAAAAATATAGCATTTTTTTTGATAACGCAAACCATGTCATTTAATAAACTTTTGAGCTAAAGAGAACATTTATTTTGTAGTTTGATACAAACATAGATAGACAAATTTTAAAATGTCTGTGAAGATTAAAATTAATTGCACTGTTCCACTAATCCTGGAATATGCATCTCCTGTCTGGAGTCCAATTTATAATGTTCATATAGATCGAATTGAGCGCGTTCAAAAGAAAATGACGAGGTTCTTGCGGTTTAAAGACCACAAGTGTCCGCATAGAGCCGATTACACAGAACGGCTAAGTTACTTTAAATTAGACTCACTGAAGCAACGAAGGATCTTAAACGATCTGACGACATTTTATAAAATTGTAAACGGGCTAACATCAACTCCAGATCTACTTAACAAAATCAACCTGGAAGTACCTCGCCATTATCACCTCCGGTCCAAGCGCACTACTAGGACGTTTGCGTCTAAACCATGTCGCACAAACCTGGGCCAGCATGCTCCCCTAAACAGAATGTTGACTTTTTACAACAGAGCCTGTTCAGCTGACTCTGATATAGATATTTTCTTCAACAGCCTACCAATATTTAAAAGCAAAATCAAAATCATTCAAATGGACCCGTAATCAGCTGCCTACTTACTTATTCTATGTTAATAACAAATAAATTCTAGTGTTGATTAAATTTTTAATTTGAATTTTAATCTATTAACAATTACATTTATGTTAATTAAATATTTTTTTTCAATTTCAATTTAATTTAACTAATTTAATTAATTTAACTAATTTAATTTAACTAATATTAATTGACTTAACTTATGATTTGACTTTCACTTATTATATACTATGTATCTTTTTTGACATTGAACGATTGATTGAATACTGTATTTGTTTTGTTTCTTTATAATCTACTAGTTGTCCGGCGCAACTTCGTTTGCGTCACATTTTCCCCGTTTTCGCAACATTTTTCATTGCTGCTCCATTCCTTTTGGTCGTAGCGTGGTGATAAATAGCCTATAGCCTTCCTCGATAAATGGGCTATCTAACACTGAGAGAATTTTTCAAATCGGACCTGTCGTTTCGGAGCCTATTCAATGCAAACAAACAATCAATCAAATCTTTCCTCTTTATAATATTAGTTTAGATTCTATAATGTAATGTAAGATGTAATTTTATATTTGATATGTCTAATGAATGTTTTTAGAATAATTGCTTACCCTTTAATATGAGTGTTGTGCATGCCTGTAAGTGATGTATTTACACTGCATCTGAGACTTGTAATCTTATGTGAAAATTATTGTAAATATGTCGTTGGTGTGCCTCACTTAATAAATAAATAAATAATAATATTTAAAATAGCTGATTACTTAAACTTTTTGATAAATAATCTACTTTCAATTGTGATTTTTAGGGTTCCGTACCCAAAGGGTCAAACGGGACCCTATTACTGAGACTTCGCTGTCCGTCCATCCGCCCGTCCATCCATCCGTCCGTCCGTCCGTCCGTCCGTCCGTCCGTCTGTCACCAGGCTGTATCTCATGAACCGTGATAGTTAGCCAGTTGACATTTTCACAGATTATGTATTTCTGTTGATGCTATGACAACAAATACTAAAAAAAGAATAAAATAAATATTTAAGGGGGCTCTCATAAAAAAAGTGATATTGCCACTGCGAGGATCGGCCGAAGGACACGGTGGAGCACACTGTGGAGCTCTGCCCCGCTTGGGCTGAGCACCGCCGTGTCCTCGTAGCAGCGATTGGCGGCGGCAACCTCTCGCGTCCGGCCCTGGTTCAATCCATGGTCCGGAGCGAGAGGGAATGGGAAGCCATCGCTTCCTTCTGCGAAGCAGTCATGCTAGCGAAGGAGGTGGCGGAACTTGAGAGGGAGAGAACCTCCCGTCCCAGCCGCCGCGGGAGACGCCCCAGGCGTCGGGGGGCAACCAGTGGCCCCCGGCCACCGTAGGCGAGGGCCTGTGGACGGTGAGTAATGGGTTAGCTCACCGTCCATCCGTCTTATGACGACAGACCGTGCCGACGGCGCGTTCGTGTTCACGCGCGCCTCAAGGAGATGTCAGCAAATCGGAAGGGGACCGAGAGGGCCGATGCCTGCCAGGGCTGCGGGTTGTTCGAAAGAGATACCGTGGCCCTGGAACACAAAGGGCTAAGAAGGAACATGGATGGGTTTTATTCAGTCAAGTCTGACACTCCCTTCCGCTCCGCCCAGAGCGGGAGAAGTCATTTGATAATTTCCCATGCTAAAAAAAAAAAAAAATATGGGGCTCCCATACAAAAAAGTGATTTTTTTGCTCGTTTTTTATAAATAATGGTACGGAACCCTTCGTGTGCGAGTCCGACTCGCACTTGGCCGGTTTTTTATTTCTTCTTCTACTTTCGTTTCTGTTCGACTGCGAAACCACGTCAAACTAAGTCAGTGGGGTTTTTCCTATGAAGCAGGCTAGGTGTACGGAACTTCATTATTAACCATAGCTTGCTCCTGACCTGGTGGCTTACCATGACGGCTTAAAACAGTATTGTTTTAATCTTATTGCAGAGTGGGAAAGAGTTGGCGCTAGACGTCCTGTACAGCTCCGACTTTCCTACACTGGAATAAGAGTGAAACAATACTGTTTTAAGACGTCATGGTAGGCCAGCTGATCTTTGTGCTACTACACTTACAATTAAGAGCGTTTACCGCATTTCATACAAACTTTCAAGTCCTTATTTTCTGATATGGCTGAACCAATTTGAATGAAACTTAATACGCACAAGCAGGATACGTAGGTCTCAAAAGTTAATAATTAAACATTTGCAAATGTCTTTAAAAAAAAAGATAATTGGAAACTTATGTTTCTATAAATAATTTATAATCGGTCTAATTTACCTGTACCTAACATTATTTAACGCCCAGTACAGTATGGTGTATGTTCACATATTCATCAGTACTGGGCTTCATCACATCACTGTGATGTGCTTTACGTCTTCATTAAAGATTTTGAACATTTTCATTTTAAATGTCTAACCCAATTTTTATGAAGCATTTTTCAGCCAATTTGATAAAAAAAAGTCATACTTGGCCACTTGGCTAAATTTGCCAAACAATCTTCTACAATTACATACCATTTTTCACGTCTTTATCAACTCAGTAAAACATTTGAACTCGTAAGATTTATATTAGAAACACTATAAGGTTCAAATTGTAATTTGTCTTTGTTTTGTATCACAAAATGTAAACATAAACATGATTGATGAACTATAATAATACGTATGAATCCAATCCATGCATTTCGTGTGTCACGGAATGCCTCATAGTATCGTCTAATGGCACATCGTAATTTACTGTTTATTGCTAGTTATACAAAGTTTGTCATTTATTTCGACCCTTTTGTTCTTCAAAAAATTCACTGTTTTCCGATAACCCTCTGTAATGTGTTTGGTAAAATTACTGTGCCCATAATGCAGCGGCATCACTTCCAATGTTATGTTTAGAATAATATAATAGTGGGTAATTATTTTAAATAGGTACAAGTAACAAAGACTGACTACTAATTGACTAATTCAGTGCTCGTTCGTAACTGCTGGACATAGGCCCCTTCCAAATTAAGCCACAACGACCGGTTTTTCTCCTACACTATCATTTATTCACAAACACGGACTGTACATCTTACGACATTTCATACAAACTTTCAAGTCCTTATTTTCCAAAATGACTGAACCAATTTTAAACAAACCATTTCTATAAAACATTTTAGAAATGTCTTTAAAAAATAGATAGTTGTAAATTTCTGTTTCTATAGATAATTAATAATCGGTCTAATTTAGTTGTAGCACTATTTTTCGAATTTTTTTTTTGTAAAATTTTAGACCTATGCTTTTGCGTATGCAGTTTATTTTAAAGCAGTTCAGTCATTTCGGAAAATAAGAACTTGAAAGTTTGTATGAAATGCCGTTAAGTGTAAACGCTCTTAAATTATTCTCGTTAATCATTTAAGCTTAATACTTATTGACGAAAATTCAATTTCTGTTCCAAGATTATACTTAATAATGCTTAATACGGAATCCGTAATGCAATGTTCATGTTGCTTCTATTAATATTTCGGTTGGATTCAATTTAATAGTTGATTGAACTTTGGTTTTGTTTTCATTAGGAGAGAATAAATACGTATCAAATCGAATGAGTAAACGAATGTTTCTTAGAGAAAGCTGTTTTTTTATTGTGAGTATAATCACGTGTTTATGTATCAGGCAGTTATAAACAGGCCAAGTGCGAGTTGGACTCGCGCACCGAGGGTTCCGTATAAAAATTATTAAAAATGTTTTTATTATATGATGTAACTAAAAAATTTCAGTTTTCGAAATTTTTCCTTTATCTGTGCTATAAGACGTTGCTTCGTGCCAAATTTCAAGATTCTGACTTGACGGGAAGTACCCTGTAGGTTTTGATTCCCTTGCAAGTGTCGAAAATTTGTGGCATAAACGGCTGTATCTTTTGATTGCGTTGGCTTAGAAGTTCGATTGTTTTACAGCTCTAAGGGACAGTAGACTTGAGTATTTGATATAAATTCCAGCTTGATACCTCCACGCGTTCCTGAGAAAAAGGGTCTTGACAGACAGACAGACGGACAGACGGACAGACGGACAGACGGACAGACGGACAGACGGACAGACGGACAGACAGACGGACGCACGGACAACAAGTGATCCTATAAGGGTTCCGCTTTTTTCTTTCGAGGTACGGAACCCTAAAAAAACAGCTCTTTTATACATTCTTACCGTGTAGGTATTGCAGTTTTGTAGGAAAGAGCTGTTTTTTGTAATAATAGACGAAAAATTTATAAGGGGGGAAGTGAAAAATCATGAACCGAATACATGGTAACCGTTTGCGTTAGTGTACCCGTCGGGTACCCTGTATAATATACAAGCTGCTGTTTTGCATTTTCGACAAATTCAAGGAGGTAGCTATGCTAATGATTCTCGACCCGAATCAATCTACACTAATATTATAAAGAGGAAAGATTTGTATTTTTGTATTTTTTATGTAATGAATAAACTCAAAAACTACTGGACCGATTTTGAAAATTCTTTCACCATTAGAAAGCTACATCTTTACCGAGTAACATAGGCTATATATTATCGCGCTAATAACTTAGGGGGATTGCATTTAGTCCACATTTCTCAACTGTTTGACAACTGACAACTGTCATGACAAGCATTAGAATAAACCGGCTATTTCAAACCGTTTGTCATCAAAGTAAGTAGCCTGGCGGCTCTATGGCTGCCCTGCCAAGCAAAAGGTATCGAGTTCGTATCCGCAGTCAGTATGCACTTTTTGTGGTAATTTTTTAATGCTGTAAGTTTTCCAAAACAACGCGTGTTCGATCTCCAACCGGTGTTCTCTTTTTGTAACTAGGTATTTTGTTTTATTATAATGCTTTATGATTTTCAAATCATTACAAAATAGTTTTCGTTTTTTTAACCATTCAAAATAAATAGTGATTAAAGAACGATTGGGTCATAAACAAAACGAAATTTAAGACATGATCGTCGGCGATTTTAAAGTATACACATCCGTAGACACTGTGATGGCTAATGACCCCGTTGAATTTTTCAACTCCCTGGAGCTAACGGGCGTGCCGTTCCCATAAGATGGAGCTTAAAGTTGGCGTTTTAGTTCTGCTGATGAGAAACTTTGATGTACCAAGACTGTGCAACGGCACCAGGCTTCGTATCACAAAGCTTGGCAGTAATATTATAAAAGCCACTGTAGCGACCTACAAAAAGCAATTTACTACAAAAAGTGCTACAGCGCCATCTATGACGCGACGGAAGAACTAACATCAATTGCCTACATCTCGCAAGCAAAGTTTAACTTGCTTTCGACTTAATACTATATAGAGAAACCCGACAACAACTGTCGGGCAGTTGCCCACCAGACACAACACCTGCCTGGTTGGAGGATCCTCCCTTTTCAATGGAGTATTGAGGAACTTTACACCCTGTTCCTCAAACTGCTAAACTGGTGACCCAGAAATGGACGTCAGCGCAGCCTTCGAGCAACGTGACGTCATCATCATCACTTCCTTCAAGCTTTAGTTTAGCGAGTCTCACAGCCAGCCAGCTTCAAATGCGTATTCCTGACCACCAGCATGCAGCTGGAGCGCATTCCTGGTCAGCACCCTCAGCCTCTCATCAAGCGACTTTGGCACAGCACACTGCCTTTTCGGCCGGTCGAGAGCTTCTACTACCTCCCGGTCGACACCTATGCTGTCTGCCACATCGCAGCGCTGCACTACGTCCGACGCGCTGAAGCAAACGCAGCGCCGGCCCCGACTCACTGGGGTTCACCTCACCACCACAGTCTGTTCCGACTCACCGTGAACAATGCGGCAACGAAATTCCAACAGGCACGGCATAATACTACAAGCTGACTCATTCGACTATCGACCTCCGGTCTCCGGAGGGGAGTGATGTAGCGACCTACAAAAAGCAACTTACTACAAAAAGTACTACAGCGCCATCTATGACATTTGTGTCAATTGTTTAATTTATTGTTCTTATTTATTTTTACTTTTTAATTGATTCTTTTTCATTCATATTTTTTGTGAATGTTTGGACATTGTAGGCTTTGTAATTTTTGTTTTCTTTTTTTTTTCACGTATTATCTTTTTCTACCTTTTGTTGTAAGCGACGACTTATTGTCGGGCCTACGCTGTCCTCTCATACTTAGGTACAAACGCTGTAACATTCAAATACTTTAGAACCAAATGATTTTAAAAGTGTAACCATGGACTTTCTTGCCGGCTTTTCTCCATAGGAAACAACCAACCCGAACCGTGCCCCTTTTGTCGACGTTTTATAAGTGCCCCTGTAGGCCTATGTAAAATAAAATATTTTGTTTTTGATTTTATGACGCGACGGAAGAACTAACATCAATTGCCTACATCAAGCAAGCAAAGTTTACATTGACTTAAGACTATGGAGAAACCCGACAACAACTGTCGGGCAGTTGCCCACCAGACCCAACACCTGTCTGGTCGGAGGATCCTCCCTTTTCGATGGAGTATTGAGGAACTTTACACCCTGTTTCTCATACCGTTAAACCACCATTATTACAGGATTTGCTAAAGGAGAGAGCGTTTTAATTCGACGCATGCCAAATATTCCAAATAACTTGCCATTCCAATTTTAATTACCAGGTAGTTTTGCAATGACGATCAACAAATATCAGGGCCATACCTAAAAAGTGGCAGGCAATTTTTTGGGTACGTACTCCATGCTTCTCAGACGGTCAATTATTTGTTGATTGTTCACGTGTTCATGAAGCCAAAACTTGCACGTGGTTACGGTCATTGTTATGACATTTTTTATTGTATACAAAACTGTATTGGAAAGAATAAATAAATAGTGCCCAACAATGCGCCGTATTGTTCACTTTGAAAAAAATATGTTCCGACTTTTAAGCCATATTATAGTGTCGCTTCAACGCCTTTTAATTTTGTTTCGGACCTCTGCCGCCCAGAATTACACCACCCTAAAGCACGCCCTTTGTAGTCATCACCGACACAATCACATTACGATCAGACCGTCAGTTCTCACACATAACAACAAAACATCATTCCTTACTGAAGGTGTATTTAATCGTAAATCCTCATTTCGCCAGTTATGTTAAAGCTCTATGTAATAGGGGGCGATCCCCATCAACCGGGCCCGACATTAAATCCAGACTTCGTGGCTGCTACTCAAAAATTCCTGATGGAATAACCCAATAACGCTTTGCCCGATCCGAGAATCGAACCCGGGACCTCAAGCTCAGCAGTCGTGCTTGCGACCACTCTAACAACGAGGCAGTCACACACATACACCTTAAAATTTCCGCGCGAACGAAGCGAAGAAGAGGTGAACCCCAGTGAGTCGGGGCCGGCGCTGCGTTTGCTTCAGCGCGTCGGACGTAGTGCAGCGCTGCGATGTGGCAGACAGCATAGGTGTCGACCGGGAGGTAGTAGAAGCTCTCGACCGGCCGAAAAGGCAGTGTGCTGTGCCAAAGTCGCTTGATGAGAGGCTGAGGGTGCTGACCAGGAATGCGCTCCAGCTGCATGCTGGTGGTCAGGAATACGCATTTGAAGCTGGCTGGCTGTGAGACTCGCTAAACTAAAGCTTGAAGGAAGTGATGATGATGACGTCACGTTGCTCGAAGGCTGCGCTGACGTCCATTTCTGGGTCACCAGTTTAGCAGTTTGAGGAACAGGGTGTAAAGTTCCTCAATACTCCATTGAAAAGGGAGGATCCTCCAACCAGGCAGGTGTTGTGTCTGGTGGGCAACTGCCCGACAGTTGTTGTCGGGTTTCTCTATATAGTATTAAGTCGAAAGCAAGTTAAACTTTGCTTGCGAGATGTAGGCAATTGATGTTAGTTCTTCCGTCGCGTCATAGATGGCGCTGTAGCACTTTTTGTAGTAAATTGCTTTTTGTAGGTCGCTACAGTGGCTTTTATAATATTACTGCCAAGCTTTGTGATACGAAGCCTGGTGCCGTTGCACAGTCTTGGTACATCAAAGTTTCTCATCAGCAGAACTAAAACGCCAACTTTAAGCTCCATCTTATGGGAACGGCACGCCCGTTAGCTCCAGGGAGTTGAAAAATTCAACGGGGTCATTAGCCATCACAGTGTCTACGGATGTGTATACTTTAAAATCGCCGACGATCATGTCTTAAATTTCGTTTTGTTTATGACCCAATCGTTCTTTAATCACTATTTATTTTGAATGGTTAAAAAAACGAAAACTATTTTGTAATGATTTGAAAATCATAAAGCATTATAATAAAACAAAATACCTAGTTACAAAAAGAGAACACCGGTTGGAGATCGAACACGCGTTGTTTTGGAAAACTTACAGCATTAAAAAATTACCACAAAAAGTGCATACTGACTGCGGATACGAACTCGATACCTTTTGCTTGGCAGGGCGGCCATAGAGCCGCCAGGCTACTTACTTTGATGACAAATGGTTTGAAATAGCCGGTTTATTCTAATGCTTGTCATGACAGTTGTCAGTTGTCAAACAGTTGAGAAATGTGGACTAAATGCAATATTGCTCATCCCCCTAAGTTATTAGCGCGATAATATATAGCCTATGTTACTCGGTAAAGATGTAGCTTTCTAATGGTGAAAGAATTTTCAAAATCGGTCCAGTAGTTTTTGAGTTTATTCATTACATACAAAAATACAAAAATAAAAATCTTTCCTCTTTATAATATTAGTGTAGACAAAAGACAATGCCTAAACATTGTCAAACTCAATAGTTAACTTTTCTATTGGAGCGTGAAACACAACTTGTTTCATATAAAATGATTGACATTACATAATAGTCCCCCTATATATTGAAGCATGAACATGCCTTTCTAGACCCTTATTGATTTATCTGTCTCGTATTTTATATCACAGCCTACTCGGTTTGTTATAATACGTTTATATGTGTTTCATGTAACTTGTTTCATCAAAAGTTATGATTAAAGGATCCCTTTGCGTGTCCATCACAGGTGACTCTTATGTGATGTTTGATGACATCATCTTTATGGTTGATCGTAAAATACTTTGTTGTTTATGGAAAAGTATCAAGTGGTGGCGATATATTGTGTTTATTCACGTTGAGTATCTGCTGTTTTTCCAAGAGAGTACGATTGATGTTCGATATATTGTATAGTAACTGCTGGCTGTAAAGTGCTGGTCCATATGTGACAATAATTGCATATAATCGATTCCTTGTACAACAACTTACACACTATTGTTTAAAATCTGGTTCTTCTTCCCAGCTAAAACACTGTGAAGTCGCGAAAGGCGGGCGTTTAGGGGACTGTCTCTTGTAAACTTTGACGTTGCACACAAATTTGTGGATTTTTTTATTTTATTTTATTTACCTTATCTTAATTAACTTACCTTATCTTTCCCCAAAAATGGTCAGTACAGTTCCATTTCAGCCCGCGTCAACATGCCTTATTTTCCGTACCGCACATTAAAATATATTTAGCTGAAAGAATCCAACTTTACGGAACAGGTTATTTTGTTCGACAGGCTTACGACAACCGCAAACCACAGCGACCCATTCAGCACATGTACATCATCCCGAGACACATGATCTGTTTCTATGTAATGAAGTATGAAACCTGTAGGTGGCAGCAATTTCGCCATAATAGGAAGCTTTTTACATTACAGTTTAATTCAATGTTTAGGTACAGAGAAAAACTTCTTGTCATATTATTTATTCGTAATGTTTTCTTCTTTCCACATCGCTAAGCTAATTTGTTATTTGTTCCAGCGACTGGGTGTTTGGCGTCCGATACTGTCAGCTGAGCAACTTTATAGCGAACGTGACAGTCGCAGCCAGCGTGTTTACACTCACTGGAATATCGTTTGACAGGTAAAATAATATTAGTTTGCTGTTTCTATGTTCTAATATTATACTACTAAATATTTATGTGAATTCAATGCCATGTTTACTTTACTTTACCATTATTCTAGGCCCTGTTTATCCGCATCTATTAAGGTTAGGAGATTCCGGGTTTTTGGTAGTCCGGGTATTTTTTTGTTGGTGTATATAAATGTTGGATTGGTTAGAAAGCCATGGGGGTGCCTTTAACAGCCGAGAGTCAGAGTAGGCTGACATAAAAATAGAAATATAATATACTAGCTGTCCGGCGCAACTTCGTTTGCGTCACATTTTCCCCAGTTTCGCAACATTTTTCATTTCTGCTCCACTCCTATTGGTCGTAGCGTGATGATATATAGCCTATGGCCTTCCCTGATAAATGGGCTATCTAACACTGAAAGAATTTTTCAAATCAGACCAGTAGTTTCGGAGCCTATTCAATGAAAACAAACATACAAACAAACAATCAAATATTTCCTCTTTATAATATTTGTTTAGATATATTTTAATGTAGGTACGGATTATGGAAACACAGAGCCATAACCCGTAGATTATGGCCCTGTGTTTCGTAGCATGCTCCGATCATTTTAATAATAATTTTACGGGCTGGACGGCTGTGTACTCAGAGTTTTATTTGGTATCTATGGCATGGTATCACATCTACAATATCTTGGCCACTTGGGTAGCTATAGGCTTAGTTGGGATCCGAAAACATTAATATATAAGTATATTATATTATAATAAAAAGAGCCAAGGAAAACTATCAAAATCTTGAAGTCTCCTCCAAAGATTTGCTATGAGAGTCTGCCGCTATAAAGTGATTTTATAGCTAAGGGCTAAAGTGCTAAAGCAACGTTGTGTAAAAAATATGATGATGAAATAGGGAAAAAAATGAGGAAACATTTCAGGTTTCGTAAAATAAGTAACTACTTTGCACTTTTATAGGCTATTTTATGAGCGAAATTTGTATAAGGTAAATAAATAATGACTTTCTACAAATTTCGTTCAAACCGCGACGGCTGATTCGAGGAGGCTCGGGAAAAGAGCTCGTGGAAGGAATTGGGAGAGGTCCTTGCCCATCAGTGGGACAGTCCAGGCTAGTAAAAAATAAAAGATATTTCGTAGATATAGTATGATTATTCCTTTCTATTACAATTTATTTTTGAGGAAATTAAATATTTATTTTATTTAGTATATTGGACTTCAAGCCTTGTGTCATAAAAGTATTAATAAATTATAATACAAAACAAATATTTAAAAGAATCTTCACATTCAACCCAAATAAATCCTCCCCCTCCCCCGTGTCTTAAAATAATCTATTGAACTTTGAGACACGAATTGAATCATATCTCACAAGGAGAAATTCATAACGCATCGGCGCATAGATATCAAAGGTATGTCCAATCTAAACGTCAGGTTGTAATTTATTATGATTTTTTTGCTTGTTTTTGCACTATCTATTGGGAGAAACTTTGTAATTTGTATGGGAATCAATTTTTAACAGATGTCACGCTGTTGTTTTTTTGGAAACTGTTTACAGAATATTGATAGTGTCGTATTGTTCTTGATCTCTAAGTGGCCAGTCTCCAGTATATCTATATGTCTTTTTCTGCAATCTGTTTCAAATTGCTACTGCAATTATTTTCCCGACATTATAATCCCGTTTTTTAAAAATGAAAAGATAAAAATGTACATGGAAATTAATACTAGATGTGGTTTTGCATCCTCGTCTAATTCAAGGAGGTAACAATGCTAATGATTCTCGACCCGAATCAATAATAAACAAGTAATTTTTATTATTTTCTTATTTACGAAAATCGGTAAGAGTGAGCCACCTATGTTATAAACGCTGCCCGGCTGATCCTCGCCCTATAACTGCGCTTTCGTACATACAAACAATCTCAAACGTTTATTCGATAATTTCTTATTCCCAAAACCACGTTAAGTTTTTTCAGTCAAGTCAACCACGTCAAGTTCAGTTTTTCTGAAATACTGACAAACTTAAACAAACGAAAAAATCTGCGTTTATTAATAATTAACTAGGTATCGTAATTTTAATTGATCATTTATGTATTTTGGAACATCCTCTTGAATATTGACGAGGATGCAAAACAACACCTTGCATAAACACCCTTTGACCGTATTCACAACCGCGAAAAAGCTAAGGTTATTTTGTATGACCCAGATTTTCAGTATACATACTAAAGGTACCTACCTACTGCGATTTATTGTCCACCTTTCAAGATCTAGTGCTAGTAATATATCATTCGTGTAATAGGGTAAGCGGGTATCTAGTGTGGTCGT
Source organism: Cerastis rubricosa (assembly GCA_949152445.1). NCBI lineage: Eukaryota > Metazoa > Arthropoda > Insecta > Lepidoptera > Noctuidae > Cerastis > Cerastis rubricosa. The sequence continues at coordinate 18,043,827 of OX424532.1, forward strand.
AGGTTTAACTTCAATCCTGAATTATGTTCCATAAAAATGTTTACATTCGTTAGGTAAAAGCTGAAAATTTATTTTGCTTCCTTTCAAAAGTTGGGATGGGCAATATATTTGCGAATAACCAACTGGTTTTTAGCAGTGATACAGAAGCTCGTAGCTTCATAATAACTGCTCTTCGGGTCGACCTTCAGGTTAAACCGAGCTTGCCTAGATTTTGGCCCATCTGTCAAATGTAGATCTTTGACTGTCGTTAGGTAGTCAGTGAAGCAAACAGTCTTACCAAGGAGTACCAAGTGCTAACTGGGTTGTGGAAGTCAGATGCGAGTCGCCGTACATTACATAATCTCCATAGTATCGTAAATCTTATTGGCTTAAACGCTTGATAGAAATTGTATAAGTACTTGATTAAGATGTCAGTTATACCAACATTTTTAGAACAGTCCGGATCTAAATATGTGTTCCCTTTCTATATAGATTTTGTTCCTTATTTGCCCACATTTTCTCTATTGCAAACGCGGTACAACTGCGAATGGTGCTGACTTTCGCTGAATCAGAAAATACTCTGAAACGTTTCGGTTTCGAACACGTTCATTTCACACCGTTGAAGATTTTATCTGCGATAGGATAAGTTTGTTTATACTGTTTGGTTAGACTATAAGTAGGGTACAAAATTAATATAAAATAAGTGACACATGGTGGTGACACTTTTATTAAAGCTTGACTCAAATTGTTTTACCAATAGCGAGGGTGACAAAATATACTCACCTTCGTCTAGCTTTTTTCAGTGATACCTTTTTCTTAAAAGTTTAGGCAGGAATTACATTTGTTTTTTTACACGTTTCTTCACATCTTCACCAACTATGTAAAAACCAGCCAAGTGCGAGTCTTACTCGCACACAGGGTTCCCTAGCCCCAAACAATGTAATAACAATGTTTGAACAGTCTTTCATACGTTAATTTACACTAAACAGCAAAACTAAATTTGTGTTTCATAGTATGTTAATGAAAAACAAAGTTACGGCTGCAGTTTGGTCAAAAAGTCCCATATCTCAAAAACTAAATATCAAATCTTATTCAAACCAATTTTCATTGAAGTTTTTTTTACGTTCTATAAACCCAATTTTTTTCAGAATTTCCTCTTCTTACTTTAGAAATTAGAGGAGGGGGACACAATTTTACCACTTTGGAAGTGTCTCTCGCGCAAAATATTCAGTTTAGAAAGAAATGAGATTAGAAACCTAATATCATTTTTGAAGACCTATCCATAGATACCCCACACGTATGGGTTTGATGAAAAAAATATATTTGGTTTTCAGTTCTATGTATGGGGAATGCTATTTTTGTGTGAAAATCTTAATGCGGTTCACAGAATACATCTACTTACCAAGTTTCAACAGTATAGTTCATATAGTTTCGGAAAAAAGTGGCTGTGACATACGGACGAACAGACAGACAGACATGACGAATCCATAAGAGTTCCATTTTTTGCCATTTGGCTACGGAACCCTAAAAACAGTCTCACAAATTAAATTTGACCCACTTACCGACTTCTATACTTCTCTATTACTCGTCATCATAATTATCAATCTACCATACAATATCAAAAATTTTAAAAGAAAAGAAACAGAAAAGAGTGCACAGGAAGTCGAATTATCACGATTGCAAATCTGTTAGTGAGTCAAGTATTGTTTTAACCTTGCAATGAATAACTCATGAGAACAATCAAAGAAGTTAAATAAATGTATAGCTTTTTAGGGTTCCGTACCCAAAGGGTCAAACGGGACCCTATTACTGAGACTTCGCTGTCCGTCCGTCCGTCCGTCTGTCACCAGGCTGTATCTCATGAACCGTGATAGTTAGCCAGTTGAAATATTTACTGATTATGTATTTCTGGTGCCACTATAACAACAAATACTAAAAACAGAACAAAATAAATATTTAAGGGGGCTCCCATACAAAATGGTGAATTTTTTGCTCGTTTTTATAAATACGTAACCCTTCGTTCGCGAGTCCGACTCGCACTTGGCCAGTTTTTAACTTAATTTATTTGAAGGTTCTTATTCATATTTAAAGACTAATCCTTTCATCAAAGCAATCCTGCTATGAATTCGATGACAGGCTCCCTAACTAAAGGATCTTGTTTTGTAGTAGCTGTATCTACTTAACATTGGTACCTACCCATTTAGTTTAAATAAAAACACACAAATCTTTACAAAGTCTTCAAAACAATTTCATGTTTTTTGGGGGTCAACAACCGCAGTTCGTTTAGTTACTTGAAACAAGAGTTTATAAAATCCGTTTATTTTGCAAACTTCACAAACAATTGGATGCGTTGTATGTTTTTTGTGATATCAAAACATGTCACATCTATAGATTCGCTGATTAATAATTTTAACCCTGTATTAGGTTACAACAGTACTTATTTTTGATTCAAAATTGATTTGACTTCAAAAATACCTGGACAGAATATCCTCGCTAAAGCATCAGATGGCCACTCTTCCATACTTTGGTAGCTACTGTAATCCATGTTTTTCAGGTGATAAGTGTAAGGAACATCCGTTTCAACTGAGTTTTCTTCACCAGGTTTTTCTGGATAAGGGTTAGGTCCTGGAATCCGTATTGGGTAGAACAAGTCTTGTGAGAAACCTCTGAGCCCTAAAATGTTTTTGAATAGATATTATGAGTATACAGGGTGTAACGGAAAGGGTATGTACATACTTAAGGGTGTGCTACAGACCATCAAACTTAACATGTTTCTCCATCGAACAAACATCGTAATAGCGAAATTATCTGTTGCCCCATACGAAATTTCATTACCTATTCGACCCAAATGTATAGGGCAGCAGATTTTTTTAAATTCTGTATAAGACATATCAATGAATGATTTAGAGCACGTTTTATACGTGTAATAGTAATATAATGCACCACAAATATAGATATACCTAGACAACGCAAGAGCACCTACAGTTCGTGTGCCCGGCTTAGGCATTGTATGCTTAACGTTACTAGTGACACAGCAATTTAATTTGTTTAAAGCCAATTGTCTAATTTTAATTTGTTGACTTTGCCAATTTTCATTGTAACGGTCATGAAAGTGTGTTTGTTTTTATTTATTTTTCAAATAATTTTTATTTAATGTACCTATTATAATATTATCCTAATTTGTTGATTGAAATAAAGGAATTGAATTAAAGCAACAACGTTACAATTATAATAAAAATAATAAAAACAAAAACTTTGTCAATTTTGTATAGTATAGTAACTTGTTTGTAACTAAATAGTGCTTAAGGCGTCATAGTAGTCAAAAAGGCACGCTTAGTTCTCAAACGGATCGTGATACTCGCGTTATCTATGTATCTGTATATCTGTGGAATACATAGACTCTTGAGCGAACCTACGCACAGCTAGTTAGTAGATCCATTCAAATTTATCAAGTAGGTCTACAATTTTATAGCGGTTTACGATAGAAATGAACATTCAATAAATACCTACTTAAATACCGATAACAATGCATTTCATGCAAATTAAAAACCGTGATAGCAAAACTATAAAACAAACCAGTACCTACCATTACATTTTTCGGATTGGGACGTGAATACATTCGGACATAATCTTTTCAGTACCCGAGTTAATATAGTGTCTAGACTATTAAAATGCTTTGCTGTAGGGTCAAATGTCTTTGCAAGTTCTCTGTGAACAAAAAAAAAAGGAAATCAACTCTACTGTTATGACTATGAGGTCTGGTTTTACTAGATAAAACGTACTTCATTATTTCGCGGGTAATATTCCCACCAACACCATCTTTAGCAAAAGAGAAGACTCCAGATGATACTCCATTAATTCCTTGTACAACCCAATTCTTTGGAAGATCTTCAAAACACCTCAAAACCAACATATCATTGTCTAAAACTACACCACCCCATTTGTGTAGTGTAACAATTTTAAGTATATTTGATGCGTCTTCTACTGGGTATTTACTTTTCTTTAAATCATTTTCTAGTATGGATTCCAACACAGTGCCTTCAGCAAATTTAGCAAAGTGTATTCTTGCAGCATTCACATTAGGATACGAAAGAAGCTCTTCAAGATATTTTTTACTTCCTGAATCCGTAATAGGATAGCTGAACAGTAAGTATATGTTCAAATCGAAGTTTGCTAAAGCGGCTGACTCAACAACACATGCTTGCAACATCGTCAGTTTTCCTCTACACGTCGAGTCAATGAAAAATATTGATTTATTCTTTGGAGAAAAGTTTGGATCCTCTACTGATGGTAACACGTCTTCTTCATTCTTGTAATAACACGATAATAATGTTTTAACATAATCAGTCTCTAAAAAAATTTCATTCTCGCGTTCAATTACCAAATAATATTTATAAGTAATTAACATGAAAAAGCTAAGAAAAAAAAAACACAACAGCACAAATCGAATGCGACCAAATAGAAAGACACAAAGCCGCATTTTTCAGTTCGAAAGTTCACTTCAACTATTAATCTGATTAAAAAAACCGCGTTTAAAAAAGTTCGTCACTGTGAGATTTGTTTACAGACGGCTACAAAATCCACGTTGATTACAATACTCTTTGTTATGCCATGGAATACCAAGACCCAATCGCATGGCAGTGTCGTTAAATAAAATGCACGCCAAACGCTCAGGCTAAACATGTTTAAAACGACATTCTATCGCTGCAAACTTGAAACGAATAACAGAAATACATGGTGTTTCAGGCATCCGAGCTACGAACCTACTACACACACTCTTGATAGCATTTCTCAGAAAACATGATGCTATCCCTTGAAACAATTGTTTTATTCGGGCATTGCAACCTGTACTAGATATCCTCCATACCAAAATAGTGCGGGACCTTTATCTGCAGAACAGTTTATGTAGGAATATTTTGTCAAGAGCTGCGGCTGTTTTTTTATATCCAATTCAGCGTTTAACAAATCAAATCATTACTACCAAATATGTCGGGTGTTTTACTTAGAAGATTTTTTTTCTCAAAAATTTAAACCGTTTTTAGAATTTCGGTAAAAAAACGATATTGTATAGCAAACATTGTCTGAAAATGAAAACCTAGTAGAATATTATCTTACAAATTACCGGACTTACGGCTTCTCGAAAATTTTTGACATACTAAGGGTAAGTGTACTTATCAACGCTGATTCGGAGTGAGTCAATCAAATAAATAAAATTGTTGCATTGAGTTAGGCGCGGAGTCAAATTTCGTCGCGTTGTTTTATTCAAAAGGCCGGTTCCTTTTCTCACAGGCTCGGCTCAAGCCGTCTTTTTTCAACTTGAGAATCACACTCAAAACCTCATTCCCGCACATCATCGTAGATATTTTCATTCAATTTCATTTTCTTTTGTTTAGGTACCAAGCCATCGTACGACCAATGCGGCCGAGGATGTCGAAGACTTGTTCACTCGTCATGATAGCATGCATATGGATCAGTGGCATGCTACTTGCAATACCATGCTTGTTATACTCAACTACTAAAGAATACAGGTAAGTTTTACCAAGATTATTCTTTTAGCAGTTCATGTTTGCGTTAGTTATTAAAAATTAAGTGATGTATTATCGTAACAGGCTATAAAATCTTTTTCAACACATTTGCTCATAAAGTGGCTCTATGGTCACCGCAATTAGGCACAGAATGACACCCATAATCAAACTGTAACATTTTCATTGCCATAACTCACTAGTGAGTTATAGTCCTTTTTTATTTTATTGGTTGAGGTGCTTTGTTCTTAAAAAAGTTTTTATTAAAAAAAAGATCGTGTTTAATAGAACAACATGAAAGTATTTCAATAAATAATCTATCTGGTGAGACCGCTAAGCTATCAAAAACAGTTAATTATAATTTTACTAACTGCACATTTACTAATTGTTTCTCTAAATAAACTTTTTATCTACTAAATAAAATGAGTTTTTATTGTTATTTTATTCACAAGTGTGTTGAAAAACGTCGTATGATACACGTGTGTATTGATGATTACCGTCCTCGGCTCTCTTAAGACCCTCACCTAACGGCTCGGATCTCAATGGCGCCTCAGCGGTAATCACCAACATTACACACTAGTACCATTATGTACTATTAAAGTAATTTTATGGGAGTGTGGTGATAGAAAATCATTAAATTCGACGTTCTTATGTTTGTGTGGGCCTGATTCGGGACAGCCGAGCGAATAAATGGTGAATGTAGAGTTACATAGTGGCCGGTTGGTAAAATGCCGCTTAGCACGAATGTGATGTGTGTGTGTGTTGTGTGTGCGTGTAGGGCTTGGTATGTGTGTGATGTGTGTGTGCGTATAACCTAACCCAACCATGCAGTCAGTAATATAGTTGGTAGATGTTGCATCGGCAGAAGCCGAATCTATACAGTACCTGGCTGTCCCGCGCAATTTCGTCTGCGTCACATTTTCCCCGTTTTCGCAACATTTTTCATAGCTGCTCCGCTCCTAATGATGATGTGGTGATGATTTATAGCCTATAGCCTTCCTTAATAATGGGCTATCTAACACTGAGAGAATTTTTAAATCGGACCAGTAGTTCCTGAGATTAGCGCGTAAAGTCTTCAGCTTTGTTATTAGTAAGTATATTAGATTGCTTCAAGTCGGCTTAATTACTCAACAAATACTTCCAAATCGAATGTGTTGAGACGAAAAAGTGTGTAGCACTTCTGAAATAATTACTTTTTTATATTCTAAGCCTACATCTTTGTTTATATACTCGTTAATAGAATACTTAAACTTCATAAATAACCCATATTTGTGCGCACACATTGTCCCAAATAGCAACTTTCGATGACGTCAGCAAATCCTAAATTGGTAATCTTGTGGTAGTGACAGGCTCACGGGGGGCAAGGATTAATTACGTCTGCTACCTATAGGTACCTGTTTGGTGTAGTGGGTCATTATGTAGTGTAGAGACCTACTTTAAGAACGAGTTTAGGTAATCAGATAACAATACCTATCACGTCAGACGTACCTTCCCACGTGATAATGTTAGTTCCAGATACGAGTTGACATTTTTCCAATTTAATCCAAGGGTAAACAAGGTGACCTAGGTAGGAAAAGGTCCAAATCAACGTTCATATCTGCGGAGATAGTCTAAAGATGTTGACAATGTTTATGAATTTTGTTTCTGGCACGTTTTTGCCGTCACTTATTTTTAAACGTTGATGGTAGAAAACTAATATGTCGTTTCGTGCGATGGCAAAATGTCGATGATTATTTAGGAAAATACTCTCAAGCTCATCTGCTTGCAGTCTTAAGTAACTAAAGTAATCTGATTCATCTCTATGGTGAAACTGACGACTAGGAGAGATTTGTTTCCACCAATCAAGCTATCTAAATTTAAAAAAACATTACCTTATTAGCCTCGTTGTACGAGTGGTCGCAAGCGCGACTGCTTATCATGATGTCCTGGGTTCGATTCCCGGCTTCGGCAAAGCGTTGTTGGGTTTTTTCCATCAGGAATTTAACAGTAGCACCCACGAGATCTGGATCTGGCCCGGTTAATGGCAATAGGCTCGCCCCCTATTACATAGGACTTAAACATGACTGGCGAGATGTGGGTGTACTATTTGGGCGTCTGCCTAACTTTTCGGAGATTAGAAGGTGTTACGTCATGTTACTCTATTAACTTTTGGAATAAAGTAAAAATAAGGGACTAAAATTACACCTAGCACGAAAAATGGCAGCAATTTTTGTAAATTACTGGCATTTTTCGTGTACGAAAATTGAACGTTGTGAAATGGCCTATAATTAATTGCAGGCCGTTTCACAAGTTTCTATTTTCACTTTCTTTCGATCAGAAATTCTATTAGCTGTAATTTGTACAATTGGTAACAATTCATCATCATCATCATTTCAGCCCAAAAGTCGTCCACTGCTAGACATAGGCCTCCCCCAAGTGTCGCCACAATGACATTTTGGGGGGTTTTGCCATAATCGCCACGCTTGGCAGGCGGGTTGGCGATCGCAGTACGGTTGTTATAAAAGCACAGAGAACGCTGCTGCCCATTCTCTGGCAAGTCCCTTAGTCGCCTCTTACGACACCCACGGGAAGATATGGGATGGTGCTATTCTTTACGTCCGACACCATACGGAGTGTAACAATAAATAAGCGACAATTTATCGGAGCAGGGCTAGGCTTTCAAGTATCAATACAATCCAAGTAAAATCGAAAGGCACGAATCTGAAAATAATAAGTTTTTAGAATATTACCTACCTAGGAATAAATGTAAAGATAGTTTAGTAAATATATTTATTTTGAAAATGTAGACTCCATGCGGTTATTAAGAAAAACATGCAGCGTTCACAAGTATATAATATTGTTTTACAAGTATTAATCTTTAAGATGCCATCATAATATTTAACACAATTTTCACAGACAATTTCACAAATGTTTATCACCAGCGCCCCCTGTTTTCAATGTCATTGAAAAGCTAAAATAATCCTGTAGAACTATTTGGTAGCAAATGTCAAATGTCAAAGTTGACAGTTTTTTTTTAAACCTTGCCCCACTCTAGGAATTTCTCCTGTATCGTGGGTGCATTTACAAACATATAAACTCATATACACAAACAGCCAGACACGAAACTACTATTGTAGGCCTTACAAATATTTGTTCCGTGCGGGGATCGTACCCGCGACACGCAGCACAGCAGACAATCGCTTAGCCACTGCGCCAACCATGCCGTCAAATGATGATTGAATGATGATATTGATGGTGAATTCCGGCCTTTACGGGTTGCTGTGATAGTATCCCAGTGTGCGCACCGCTTAAGAACAGGATTCAACGTCTTGGTGCATGATACCTCTACAAATAATCAAGAATTTAATAACTAAATTAAACATTCACCAAATTGTTAATGTTCGCACTTCAAGTGCTGACTGGAAAGCAAAACTCAAAAAGCTACTTAAGTACGACTGAATAGGTTATCAAATTACATTTGAATGATACTGAGTGCTTCGTTAGTCGTGTGGTTACCAGCGCATACCGCGAATCCAGACTTCAAGGCTGCTACTGAGAAATTTCTTGGAAAATCAGAATGATACTTGCCCTGACCTGGGAATTGGCTCCAGGATCTCTTGCTTAACAGTCGCGCTCACGACCATTGGACCAACCAGGCAGTGTATGTTGTTTGGTTCTTAAATGACATTGTCAGGATGATGATTCCTGGAAGATACCGTGGCCCTGGAACACAAAGAGCTAAGAAGGAACATGGATGGGTTTTAGTCAGTCAAGTCTGACACTCCCTGCCGCTCCGCCCAGAGCAGGTGGGGTCATTTGAGGTCTTCCCATCCAAAAAAAAAAGGATTCTGGTTCCTATAATGTCCATCCAAAGGTTGTCTGGAAGATATCGCTATCAGCGATAAGACCGCCGTTGTAACCATAAAATTAGCAGTTTTTTAAGCCGTTGTGTTGAATTTTTGGTGTACATTAAAGTTTTTTTCTATTCTATTTTGATGGTAAACAATTGTTTGTTAGAATTGTATTGAAAAACTAAAATGGCATTCATTCTGACTTTGGTCACGCGCAAAAGAAACCATACACTATACCTTTTCTAACATACAATGGCTTTTGAAATATTCAAAACTCCAATGTCGTGTGAAGCTTTAGCCGTACAAAATTTTAATTAACGTGTGGTTTTGTCTGTGCAGGTCGAAAGGCACCCTCAAAACTGCTTGCTTGCTGTCCTGGCCCGACGGATTACCTGACGTGTCGTATATGGATTTTGTGTGAGTATTCATTTTTATTTTCATACTATGTCTGGTAAAAACAATACCTTAAAACTACTTTCCTAACTTAATGCTAACATAAATGGGTATTTTGTTAGTAGTTAAACGAACTTTTGTTAGTAGTTCGTTAGTATTTGAATTGTTTTCTCTTTTGTATCAGTAGCATGATTACCAAATGATTGCAAATATTATACGTACCCCTCATTATGTCACTCTTTAACATTAATAATTTTGATGACTGTAATAAAGAGGATTATAATCTGTCATCGATGAAATGGCAGGATGAACTTGATATACAATACAATCCTTGATTCCAGGCAACTAGGCCCATAGAACATAATACCTGTATAAGCATTAAAAGTCTAACTATAAACTAATACATACTTTATAAAACTAAAACTTAAAACTATTGTTCACGAAATGACGGTGTCGTGTTGCGCTGCGTGGTGTCGCGTAGCCTTCCACGGAATCGCCGATACATGACACCCTTTGGCCAAAACTCCTCCTTGAGGAAGGTCTCGATATGATGAGTCGGAACTCGCACCACGAACGATTAGAAATTCGTGTTGTGGCGCGACTCCAACTTCTCGACTCTCAAGGTCCAGCTGGTCTTCACTCGAACATACTTAATGACCTCCTCAACCTTCGTGGTATGGTGTGTGTGGTGTGATATATTCCGTTAGAACTGAAAGGATGACGCTTAGGTTTGTAAGAAGTGGAAAGAGTGGTGGGTGGCAAAGTGGAGGTGTCCAGGCTAGGAAAACAATAAATCATGTTCTCGAAAACGGATCTAAGAATTTGACAAATGTTGCGATACAGGCGTTTATGAGGGCGAAAAATCAATCTAGGTAGGTCTCTTTTCCGGAAAAAATCGTTTTCTCTATTTACACCCGAGGAGTGCTGGGTCAACTAGATGCTTAAAAATCTATCATATTCTTTCTCTTGCCCTTATCCCAATTTATTTGGGGTCGGCGCAGCATGCCTTTTTTTCTAAAATTAAATCTATCAATCATCTAGCTGTAGAACAATTGTATGAGAAACAATAATAACTTTTATTGTTTATTAAATCGTGAATATTAATGGCAGCATTCAAAACAAACCGTACTTTAATAAAAAAATAATTTTAAAGTGCCCGCCATTGGTCCCTCCATAACAATAGAAAATTCAGAACGCTTATAGGATTAGGTTAGATGTAAGCTATCGAGACTTTTCTAGGAAGACTTACCTTTTGAGGTCGGCAAAATGTCACGTTATTATTAAATTGATAACTGTCTCCTATCTGAATAATCTAGGGATTAAAACGTTTACTTTGGCCTTTAAAAGAATCAGATCATTTTGTAAATTAAAGTATCTTTATACAAGCATTATTTATAATGAGAGCATTATTTCATAAGGCTTAGTTAAACATCGCTATGTCGTCTAAGTTAAGTTTGTAAATTAAGTTTACTACATGATAATGCTGTATGCAGTGCTGTGTGCTGTATGGTGTCGGACGTAAAGAATAGCACCATTCCATATCTTCCCGTGGGTGTCGTAAGAGGCGATTAAGGGATTTGCCAGAGAATGGGCAGCAGCGTTCTCTGTGCTTTTGTAACAATCGTACTGCGATCGCCAACCCGCCTGCCAAGCGTGGCGATTATGGCAAAGCCCCCCAAAATGTCAATATGGCGACACTTGGGGGAGGCCTATGTCCAGCAGTGGACGTCTTTTGGGCTGAAATGATGATGACGATGACATGATAAAAGTTATAAATACGTAAGTTAACTGTAGGTTCAATCTAATTTATCATAGTTTAAACCAACTTACTCCGTTGGTTTAGCGACTTATAAAATTTGTGTCTTTGCCTTTTAATGTGGGAGTAATATTAGCCATCTAAAGTAAAAAGACAACTACGGGAAATACGAATCAACAATTTAGAGCAAATCAGGGCTATTTTGTACCTGAATAGTCCATACCCCAGCAAGAGCGTGCGGTGAAAATAAAACGTAAATAGATTTTGAATCCGAATAAATAAATATGATTTTTTATTTATGAATTTATTTAATTTATTTATCCTACAGCATTTTGGTGATATTGTTTGCAAAAAGCACAAATCAAATCAAATCAAATCAAATCAATTTATTTGTCAATGTAGGTGTCGTTAATTACAGGTGTTAAAAAGCTTAGGCTATATCTTTACAGGTATCACTACATTCTACCCACAGGGCGTACAAAGAATACGTTACAATAATATTAATCAATACATTAAAATAGACAAAAACAGATTAAGTAAAATAAGATAAGTTATTACATTAAATTCAATATTTGTCTATCATGTCAAAATCATCATATTAAAAATCCAAAAACAGTCAATTATGTATGTCACAATATAAAAAAGATAAATATAACAACATCCTGATGTGACTAAAAAATCCTTCTGTATATATATTACTTATTTGCTTTTTATTTTTGTCTTTTGTGACAATATCCTGAATTTTGACGATGATCCAACAACAACACCTTGTATTAATAAGTTCTTAAAATTAAGAAAATATAGCCGCCCGCCACTTCGTCCGCGAAAATTGTTTTATGATATAGCCTATGTTATATTACTCGGTAAATCTGTAGCTCTCTAATGGTGAAAGAATTTTTAAAATCGGTTGAGTATTTTTTGAGTTAAATCGTAACAAACAAATAATCAAACCTTTCCTCTTCATAATATTAGTTTAGATTTAATGTGAAATGAGTATTTAATTTTATTTTAAAATTAATGTGTTTACTTTACGTCTATTCCGCGCGCACGTGCCTCTGGTTATAACGATGTGACGAAGATTCATCGATTTGGATCGGTCTTGTTCAATGTAATAGTAAGCTTTACAAATCTTTCCCAGTGGTTTACCTCTATTTTTTAATAACATATGGATCTTTTTTCTTGTTTCTGACAGAGTTCTTTCTGCGTTCTGTTCATTACGTGACAAACATCCATTTGAGTTGGTAGGTTTAGCTATAAAAACTAGTTTATGCAAACCCCTCACTGTACGGAAAATCTAAAAAAGCCAGGCCATGTTATACTGGAAATGTATAGCTTTATGTGTCTCCTAGTGTCCTTTATTTTATTAGTATCGCTTGTTTACCTGGCTTTAGAGTAATGTTTTAATGAAAAGTGATACTTTTAACTTGTGGAAATTTCTATTAACCTTTAGAAGTACGAGTATGATGCTTTAAAAACAAATAGGCTTTCTAAGACTTCCAAGCTTTGATTGCTTGTTGTTTTAATAATGAAAATTTACTTGTTTACAAACAATTAGACGAAAAAGAAAATAACCGTTGATGTATTGGCGAAAAACATTTATTGTGCCATACCTAATATTATTTTCCACAAAAACAGCGAATGAGAAAGTCAACAGAACAGGTTTTTATGAACACGAAGGAATCTCACTATCATTAATTACTATGTAAGCTGATGAAATTACTTGGAATCAGTTTGTCTTGGCTGTCATTTCTAGATCTATCACAGATGTACTGAGTAGTCGGATCAGTTATTCAGATTTGTAAATCCAACTTACACTACAAAGTTGTGCAGAAGACAATTGACTTGAGTCAATCGATGATAAGTTTATTAGTCTCTCTCGAATTGATTTGCAGTATTCCCAGTAGCTTTGTAGTTTCCAAAAATCCCCCGTTCAATTCAAGATTGGTTGAAATTTCGAGATTCTTGCTAAGGAGTATGAGTTTCTGTAGAGTAGGTACATAAAAAAGGGATCCCGCCGTACGAAAGGGTAAGATGCACTCATTTTACGAATTACATATTATTGCTTTCATAACATATATATACATTTTTATTCAGATGACCAAGATCCGTTGGGTTAGTAACAATATTCTTAACATATGTTAGTACTTAATTAAAAACAAAGACATTGTACAGATGACTAGACACCTCACCAACGGGCTGTCATGCCTCTATGGCGCTCAGCTGCTTTCGGGGCTGCCACACAGTCTGTTTAGCAGCACGGCCGCTTTCTTACGCCGCCGTAGGTACAGCATCGAAACAGTCGGTACGAGCCTCAGCGAACATAGATGGCGCGCTACAGAACCGAGGCAGACGCAACAGCTCCCTAAACACGTATAGAATAGAAAACGCGCCTTTCCGACATGGCTTTTCTGAGATATTTATAATGAAAAAACTTATCACCGATATAATGGTTAGATTTTCATACTAATCGGACGTGCTGAATACCAGCAATTTACACAGAGCGACGGTCTATAATGACTCCACACTGGGTTCTAGGAAGTTTGGCTATACTACTTAATAAAACTGATTGTAAGACTTTTGAGCTTCTGATTACCCGTTACAGGTTTCAAACATCCACGAATAATAGCCGGAGGCACCGACTTAACCTACTTCCTGCGGCACGGAATGATTTTTCCCTTTTCTTCAAATTATTGTCCCTCATGATAATATGTCATTAGGGAAAATAAGGTAATATTCTTTTTAAATTATCCTGTCAACTTAGGAACAAAATAACTAGTTTCTTTGAATGTCATATCCATTTGGGGTTGGTAAAAGATAGACTTTTCCTTATTCTATGTTTCATGTAAAAACAACTTTTTGAACCGCCTGTACCTGTACATATAAATGTTAGGTTTACTCCTTTTATTTATGTGTGTACGGGGTGTAAGGGACGCGAAAACGCTTACCATGTACTCAGTACATCAATCTGAACCCGGGGGGGTACGCAAAATTTCTGTGAGGATATAGAAACTTTGCGTCGGCAATTAAAAAAAAAACCGGGCAAGTGCGAGTCGGACTCGCGCACGAATGGTTCCGTACCATTATTTATAAAAACGAACAAATAATCACTTTAAAAAAAAAGTAAATATTTATATTATTCTGTTTTTAGTATTTGTTGTTATAGCATCAACAGAAATTTATAATCTGTAGAAATTTCTACAGATTATAAATTTCATCAAGTTCATGAGATACAGCCTGGTGACAGACGGACGGACGGACAGCGAAGTCTCAGTAATAGGGTCCCGTTTGACCCTTTGGGTACCCTAAAAAAAACAGCTGTCCCATACACTTTTGTAGGAATCAGCTGTTTTTAGGGTTCCGTACCTCGAAAAGAAAAAACGGAACCCTTATAGAATCACTTTGTTGTCCGTCCGTCCTCCCATCTCTCCGACGTCTGTCTGTCAAGACCTTTTTTCTCAGGAACGCGTGGAGGTATACTCAGATACCTACAGTCCCTTGGAGATGTAAAAAATAAAACTTCTAACCAATCAAGCTATACAAAACCAGTATATGCGGATCTCTCTTATGACGCGAAATCTTTACAAAGCAAAGCCATGTTATACTGGAAATATATAGCTTGGTTTTACGCTGTGTGCATGTGCGTACGGTTGACTTTTCTTACACAGACTGTAGAACATCGTAAATTTTATGGAATCTGTGTATTTTTCGAAAATATCTCTTATAAGTACATGTAACAATAATCATATTCTGCATAAATTTTCAGGCATCTTATACCCATTTGAACACCCAAGATGAGAGAGATAGATACAGAAATACCGAAATTGTGTATTACTCGGAATTATTGGATAATATTGTGTTCTTTGTGTTACTAACACTGAAACTATTGTCCTCATTCTATCCATAAATTATCTGTAACATTATCCAACTCAGGAGACACACACAACCTATATCCACACAATACACTTCTTCTTCAACAGAAACCCCTTGGATTCCAACACTATTGTTCCTGTTAATCACTTCATACAATCATGGCTAACTTTCACGAATTATTATAATATAATTTACATAGCTCAGCAAGCTTTAATAGTTTAACCGACCGTCACAAATGTTCATAAGATAAGAACTGTCCCAAGATCGTATAGTTTCCTATTGTGAATCTTAAACAGTGGCATTGTGAAGCATGGGTAAATTAATTTAGAAATAGATTGATGACGTGTCGGCATTGCGGTCAAAACAACAATTTCCTTAAAAAAAAATGTTACCCTGCACTTTGAATTTCTCCAGTATTGTAGGTACACACATTTAAACTCGCATACACAAACAGCCAGACCGACACTCTCACTCAACTCTTAAAAAGGATTTGCTTTTCTTTTATGTTTATGTCAGCACCATCGGTAAAAGAGAATCATGATAGAACTTTGACTAATAATCAACGTCTACCTAGATCTTTCACAACTATGTGTGTTGGTGATCGGCAAACCAGTATTTTACATGAACTGACTGCCTATTTGACCTCCACATACCGGTTTCTGGGTTGTGGAGGTTATTTATTTATACTTCACGTCCATTGGTGATACATAGGCGGACTTAATGCCACAAGGCATTCTCTACCAGTCAACCTTTGGGTCAAATAGGACAGAAATTGTACGTGTATGTACCGTGTGACGGTGTAAAGTATGGGTAGCCACAGCTACCCAAAAAAATACAGTTAAGTGTCCAGGTAGCCATGGCTACCCATTCGATTAGTTCCAAAAAAACGCACTTACAAATGTTGCCTCTATAGCAGTCTCTATAACTTTTCCCTCTATGTTATCTGTATTAAAATCCGCGTCGAATGCAAAAAGACCGAGAATCTCAGCCTTACAAAATAATTGTCAATAATTTTTTGAAAATGGAGTTTCAAAGGTCATGTGTCAAGTGTCGTGTTTTGTTGTTTGTCCTGGTTTTACAACTTTAGTATTATTTTATTTATAATCCAATGTAATTAGTGTTTTATATCAAAATAAACCTCATTAATCAAGCTTTACGAGTATCTAAAAATATCACGTTCAGGCCTCCAATCGGTCAAACGTCCGGGCGTAATTATACGCCTCGATCATAAGATTTTTTTTCAAAAATCGTTAAAACAGTGCTCTTATTATAAAAGTTAGTTCAATTAAGTAATTATTAGTGTCTCCGTAATATAAAACAGTAAAATAAAACGAAATCTTAGCGATTTTTTTACGAAAACACGACAAATTCAGTGGGTCTCGAATAGATCAGAGCAGGGGATGATTGGTTTGGTTTATTTTGCTACTCAGAAAGTGCCAAAGTAAGGACATATGGGTATTAAAACAAAGCTTATATACTTGTATATATAGTTTAGTTTCATTATAAATAGGTTTTATTCATACGAACTACAATTCTTATTGGAAAAACTTTCATTCTTATTGGAGAAACTGACATTCAACACATATTCTCAAGTTCATATTTTTTTCTAAGTACTTATATCTAGTTATTGTAATTAATTTTAACATATTTAGATTCTGTATAGTTTCAGCTGTACACACGTATATTTTGTTTTGGTGTAGCTGCAGAAGTTTACGAGATAATAAGCTTTAACTGCGCGCGAAAAAATGCCCGAGTCTATAAAGTTTATAATGGACGTTTAATAAAGTTTATTGTACAAGGTCACTACCTTGAACATTACACGAGGTAGAGTACAAAAAAATTAGAAAATACCATTTTGCCAACATAACATAATATTAATTTATTCTCAGACAACTTTGGCCCATAGATAAATACCTTACAGACTAACATATATATCAAGGCGGGGATTCCACCATAAATGAATATATGAATATTGCCTTTCAGTCGCTAACTGTGCAACTTTATTCTTCATTAATGCTAATTAGGTGGATGGGTACTTGAAATTACACACAACACTTGACTCAAACTCCTTATGTTTATTTCTAATAAACCAGTTACAGGCACTTTAACACTTATAAACTTTCCATAGGTTGAGCCGCCCATTCACAAACATGGTTGATGTAATGTGTGTCTTTTGGATCTGTCTTTCAATTATTACAGTTCATATTAACATAACTTATTATTGCTCACTTCAAAAACTACTTTCAATTCATTAATATTTCAATTGTCTAATCGCGACTTCGCGAGCTAGCTTGAACGACATCTTGCTCGTTTCGCCTATGGTTCTGAGTGGGCGGAAGTACGCAACACACACTCAATAGTTCAGTACAGTAATTTATTACATAGTAAGTTCATTAAAACTTCAGTTAAACAATACTAACTTCACCATTAATTATTTTAGTAATTAAACAATACCAATATCGACAAATGCAAAGGCGTTATTAAGTTAAAGCTTAATTACTTTAAACAACAATAATTGCTTGCTTAAATTAAATATTGCCATTGTTAAAATCTAAATTGCCATTGCTAAAATCCCAGTTATCATAAAATGCTAATCTTAATTGTAACTATAGTTCTAGCTAAAGGCTTTAGTTAATAAATTACTCAATGAGTTGTCTGAAAGATCAAGCCCCATCTAAGCAGTAGTTAACACACAACCCAATAGATGGCGCTCAGTCTCTTGATAATCGATAAGGACGTTTCTAGATTCTTTATAATAATTGCACTGCCACTACACAAATGGCATGGCAAGTTCATCAATATTATCACAAATGAGAATTATGAGTTGGTTCTTAATTAGATTAACGAATAGTCTAAGCAGGTAAACGCTCTTGCGGCGACACGGCCATTCTGATCGGCGGTGCGCGCCCTGCACCTGCCGTCGCTGTCAGTATTTGGAGTTTTGAGCTTGTTATCTGGAATAACGGAGATAAATTCTGTCGGCAGATTAATGTTGTTTTTATTAACCTACAATGTTCATTGAAATGTAGGATTTGGTTACAAAAAGTTTCAGTCAACATGGAAAACTTGTAATAGATCTAACATCTATTCAGTTTTCCTCATATTCAAAATGAAATGCATTTATGTATCACCAACACACATGTGCACAGTTACAGACTTAAAGCTGCTTGCAGTTTATGGATGATACGCTGTTAGCTGAATAAAAAGTGTTAATTATTCAATAACATTAACTGAATCGATTTTATTGATATTGTTTAATCAGCCACTAGCTGAACAGGATATTGTTAGCAAAACTACCCAACAAGATTAGTTGAATTGAGTCTATTGATATTGCATGATCAGTTACTAGATTAGTAGAATGATGTTGCCTCAATTTTACAGCAACATTAATGGAGTTTATTGACCTTGTATGATCAGCAACTAGCTAAGTGGAATGATTTTGCCTCAATTATACAGCAACATCAATATGAATTGAGTTTATTGACATTGAATGATCAGCTAATAAATAAGTAGGAAATTGTCACTTGAACTATCCAACAATATTCATTTAATGGTTATGCTTTGTATGAGTTAGGTTTTTAGTTAACCTAGGAACCTTGTAATGGATCTACTGTCTACTAGATTATGCTTAAATAAAATTATTGATTGCTTTAATTATTTTGTAATTTGTAAGTGTGGTGTAAGTGGCATATTTTTATTTGTTCATTCTCACAGGAAGGTAATGCTCTGTGATAGACACAAAGTCTTGGATTTGACAGGATTAAAGGATAGGATCAGGAACACCGCTCTGTGATGGACACAAAGTCTTTGATTTGACAGGATTAAAGGATAAGGAGTTTAGGACCATTGCTCCGTGACAGGCACGAAGTGTTTGATTTGACAGGATATAAGGAACCAGGCTCTAGGCGGTTCGTACGCCGTGAACCCAGCAGGATAACATGAGAGTATTGTTTAATAAGAAGCCTCCACGGCCGCTAATAGTTTGTTATTATCACTATAAATAGTCTCCACGACTATTTATGGTTTGTTATTATCATTATAAATAGCCTCCACGACTATTTATAGATTGTTTGTCATTTGGTGTGTTCATTATCAGTGACCTCCACGGCTTCTGATAGTATTTGTGTGATTTGTTGTATTACTTATCAAGCTAGTTGTTTCTCCATGGATAGCAATAGCTTGATGTTTGTGTTATTATTTTTGATTTATAAGTTGTAGTTAGGAGTACTAATACTTTGCTATTATTATTGTAGTTGAGCAACCGACAGGATTACAAAAACATAAAAATAATGAAAGTTTAAACATGAGACTCATCACACATGAGCATCATGTAGGTAGGTTGATTTGGCTATTGTATTCAGCCTTTGATGTAACATTATGTAGAGATCAGTGGTAAGGTGTAGGAAGTAGTTTGAAAATGCCTCACCTTTTATATTAGCTTAGGTGTGTGGACACTGAATCAGTCATCCCTGGTTGGCAGTCCTCATTCTGTTCTTCATTTGACAGCTGGCGACACGGTTATCTATTCACCAGGTATTGAAATTAATTGTATTGGTCGGCTAAAACCAAGTTGTGATATGTGTTGTTTAGCAGGCTTATTCTTGAGGAAGCTGTTCTTATTGACAATGGTTTAGACTTCTACACTTGATGCCATCACTATGGTGGAGTGACTAAGTGCATAGAGTTTTAAGTTTAAGTTTAAAAGTTCCTTTACAGTTGCTTCCAATTTCGTTTCATTTTCATTGATAGTTGGTTATCATTTCCTTTTTGAAGACAATTTCCTGGAACCTGGAATGTGAGAAGTCATGCAGGTAAATAATAGTGCAAGAAAAGATATCCTACATAACATCACACTTGCAGTCCCTGATGGGACAGGGGTTAGGCAGGGGTGTAGTTAATACATCCACACTTTGTCAATCACGCCTAAGCCTCTTATTTAGGAGCAGGCTATTTGCCATTAAAATTATTGTCTGGGTTGTTACTGACAAATTCCTGATGGAAAAAGAACGGTTCCCTATCCATTTGCATAAAATTTTAAGACCTAATATAACTTAGCATAATTTTGTTTGGCATAATTATATTTTCGCATAATATATTTACGCATAACAGCTTACGCATAATTTTTTTAAGCATAATTTCTCTAACCATAATAATGATTAAGCATAATATTCTAAAGCATAAATTTATTAAGCATAAAGTTCTAAAGCATAACTTTTTTAAGCATAATATCCTAAATCATAAATTTATTTACGCTTGCTTTTATGCTTGCTTGCATGTTGCATGCAAGCAAGCATGCAGAATACAAAAAGCATGCAGCATGCAAACAAGCATGCAGCATGCAAGCAAGCATGCAGCATGCAGCATTCAGGCGAGCTTGCAACATGCAACAGGCAGGGTTTCTGTCACGGCTCCGGCGCTGCGGGCCTCCGGCGGCCCCACACGTGCTAATCGTCGCAGACGACTTTCGCTCACCACCGCAGCTTCGGCTTGTTGGCCGGCTTTGCCGGCCAGCCTCAGCCGCGGCGGCTCGCTCGCAGCCGCCTGCTCCTCAGCCTGCGGGCCGCCTCGCCCCTCCGCGCCTACGCGATTTTAAATTACACTCTAGGGGTAGGACAAACAAGACTACGTGGAGTCGGTTTTGCAGCAATTCGGTTCTGTCACTAACTTTTGTTGCACAGCATATTAAATTTTAGCTAACAATATTATTTAATTGTTACAGAAACTATAGCAAATTGGTTTGATTAGAATTATGTATGGGGCACTACAAGTTCACGACCATCATTTCCATCCAAAGTCTCACAACATCTAATATATTCTTCAGATAAAAGTTATCTCGCGATTGAAAAATCGTTTAAGTTACATAATGTTATGTATAATAAATCATTTGCATGAAAATTGATTTTGTTATTTATATTAATTTTATGCCTAAATATTATTATGCTAATAGTCATTAGGCCTACTAACGTTATGCGAATCAAATTTATGCTAAAATAAATTAGTCTTTAAGATGATTATGCCAACATAAAATGTATGCCTAAAAAAATTATGCCGAAGTATTATTATGCCAAAACAAATTGTGCCAAAATCGTTATGCCGAAGTATATTAGGACAAAGAATATTATGCAAAAAGAAGGGATCCCAAAAAGAACCAATGACACTTTGCTAGACCTCAAAATCGAATCCAGGCCCTCATGCTTTAATGGCAGGGCTCATGAGCACTGACCACAAAGCAGTCCTACTAATGTCTAAATTAGTTGGAGTGATAAGCTATGAAGTAGGTAATCAATTGTTTTGAAATAGTTTTCATACTTAGATTAAGTTAATTAACACCTTCACTGCCGTTCCGGTCAACGGTGACCTCAAACAATACATTTTCAATTGTGTCTATTGTCTGGCAGATTATGTGTTAAACTAAGATAGGAAAGTTAAACTGATCAGAACTAGTTTATAAACTCAATTGGTTGTGTTAATGCACTGACAAAACATTCACATTCTAACATATTGAAAGCTTTGCTTTCTGTTGATTTATTGCGCTAAGAGTTCATTGTCACAACTCGTTGAACTGAAATTTGTTTGGCACTTCATTACTTGTCTTATTTTACAAATCAGTTTCATAGCAAAGTGTTTTAGTATGAATCATGCAACATGTTGTCAAAAACATATGCTTTCAAGTTGCATTATTGTTTGAAAAGGCAATAGGCACCACAAAGATTGTGAGATATTAATCTATGTGAATGTCAAATGAATGTGACTAATTTTTAATAAGAATATTCTGTTTTCAATGTTTCTAGTCACTGCGAATGACAAGTCAAATACTACAAGTTTTGAATTAAAATTTGTTATACTTAGTTAATTAATTCATTTCATGTAATGTTTATGGAAATTCACGTGACTAATCTTTGTACTCAAAAATATTTCTAAGAGAATTTTCCTTGTTACTATGAATTAGAAGTCAACAACAATGTCTTAAAATTTGCTAATACATAGTTATTTAATTAAGTTCATGCAGTGTAGATGCAAGGAACTAAATAGTTTAATCTGATTTATGAGTTATGGTTCATCATCTGCCTGTCTTTTCCCAAACTTTGTTGGGGACGGCTTCCAGTCTAACCGGATGCAGCTGAGAATCAGTATTTTACATGAAGTGACTGCCTATCTGACTTGTTTATGGCACATTAATGATTCTTAATCGAATAATAGCTTTAATAAGCGCACTATGCATGAGCTTAATAGAGTGATTTAAGTTGTGTTTGTATTTCACTCCATGTCAAGTTAAAGGTGGCATTGCCACAGCCAGTGTGTGATGTGATAAGTTAAATTGTTGTTAACTGTAAATATGTTTAACAGTAACAACATACTAAAATTAATAAAACAAAATACTTCCCGGGACTGATGATCCGGTCAGTGGGTCATCTTAGATCCGTCAGCAGGTTTATTTAACAATGTGCTTTTCCGGTGTCCAATCTTTGTTTATTTTGCTGCTTCGGTCATTCTGTGCTGTACATGTTGAGCATTTTGAGTGCAATATGAAGTTGTCCGTCACATACAACTTCACTGTTTATTTACCAATGTAAACTGCATTTGCATAATGTGTTCATTGATAGTCTGACTGGGTCATGTGTGTTCAAGTTGCAATAACCCATAATTATCATGTTGGTATCTGTCAGCCACTTGATGAAAATAAAGCAAACTCTTTGGCTATCATAGTCTTCAGTATCTTCCTGTTTAACAGTCCATTGCTTCTTAGAAGACCATAATTATATTGGCTGGGGCAAATCATTATGTCGCACGCTCTTAAAACGTTTACGATTTCAGAGATCAAGTCTATAAGCACGCTCTCGGCCATGGCCATGCAAGCCGGTTTCGGATTTTGCATGTTATTCATTGGATGGATTGGATTGGACGGCGCGCATGAACAATCCACTCTTCTGATATCAAGGCGGGGATTCCACCATAAATGAATATCGACGCAATATTGCCTTTCAGTCGCTAACTGTGCAACTTTATTCTTCATTAATGCTAATTAGGTGGATGGGTAGTTGAAATTACACACAACACTTGACTCAAACTCCTTATGTTTATTTCTAATAAACCAGTTACAGGCACTTTAACACTTATAAACTTTCCATAGGTTGAGCCGCCCATTCACAAACATGGTTGATGTAATGTGTGTCTTTTGGATCTGTCTTTCAATTATTACAGTTCATATTAACATAACTTATTATTGCTCACTTCAAAAACTACTTTCAATTCATTAATATTTCAATTGTCTAATCGCGACTTCGCGAGCTAGCTTGAACGACATCTTGCTCGTTTCGCCTATGGTTCTGAGTGGGCGGAAGTACGCAACACACACTCAATAGTTCAGTACAGTAATTTATTACATAGTAAGTTCATTAAAACTTCAGTTAAACAATACTAACTTCACCATTAATTATTTTAGTAATTAAACAATACCAATATCGACAAATGCAAAGGCGTTATTAAGTTAAAGCTTAATTACTTTAAACAACAATAATTGCTTGCTTAAATTAAATATTGCCATTGTTAAAATCTAAATTGCCATTGCTAAAATCCCAGTTATCATAAAATGCTAATCTTAATTGTAACTATAGTTCTAGCTAAAGGCTTTAGTTAATAAATTACTCAATGAGTTGTCTGAAAGATCAAGCCCCATCTAAGCAGTAGTTAACACACAACCCAATAGATGGCGCTCAGTCTCTTGATAATCGATAAGGACGTTTCTAGATTCTTTATAATAATTGCACTGCCACTACACAAATGGCATGGCAAGTTCATCAATATTATCACAAATGAGAATTATGAGTTGGTTCTTAATTAGATTAACGAATAGTCTAAGCAGGTAAACGCTCTTGCGGCGACATATATATTGTAAAAATAGAACTCGTGTTAGTAAATAGAAACTTTAAAACTATGTTAGTAGCACTTCACTGCACTATGGCAATGTGCGTTCATGTGGAACTTGCCCATGGAAGCGTCGGAACACCACTCCCTGCGGCCAAAAGTCCTCTTTCAAGGCAAGGTGCACATAGCACGTTGGTATTCGCAGCACAAACGCCTTTAAGTTGACGTTGTGACGACACGTTTAGCAGCTGCACTCTCGCCACGTACTTGACGCTTCTGACGCACGTACTCCACAATGTCCTTCGCCGTAGTGGTGTAGTGTAGGCGGGAGATGTACACCGGAGTGTTTGGCTTCGCGGCTCTATTAGTCACACTGGGTCCCGATGGAGCCGTGCCGCAGCGGTTCTTGTTGGTACGCTGACGGCGCTTCCTCCTCAGTACCGTCACGAAACCATCATCAGACCGTATAGTTGCCTTTTCAGGCACAGGCTTCCAACATAAACTGATATACATAAATAGGTACTTACCAATACATATATATATAGATCAAATAAAATATATATTATAATCATCATCATCATCAGCCTATAATGTTCTCACTGCTGGGACATAGGCCTCCTCTCTATGAGAGGGAGTGGGGATTGGTAGATGTCACTATGTCTTCTAATTTTTGGTCCTAGGACATGACGGTTTCCTCACGATGTTTTCCTTCACCGTTTTTGAGGGCAGCGGTGATGAAATAAATTACACAAAATAATGCACCTGCCTGGGTTCGAACCCACGGCTTACTTACTGCTCGTAAGTCGGGGCTGACACCACTGGGCCACCGCTGCTCTCTATAATTTTAATACATACAAATAATCATAATACGAGAAACCTTACAATAATCACTATGACTACTAATGACTGACTAGGTTGCAAGCAATTTACTAGATTAAATCATAGTCTGGTTATTCAGGGTTACAGGTTAAGTCGACCTAGATCTTTTAAGACGTTTTAATTTTCATCATTCCTAACTGATTTGACTATGAAACACCTCACCCCAAACCTAACTCATATTGAGATATTGGATGTTGATTATTTTTTTAATAAATTGAAGATTTTTTGTATAATTGTCCTTTTTTTCGGATTTTGTGCCTCTAATTTATAATGTTTTTGCTATTACTCTCAACACAAAAACAACAGGTAACTGAACCAACTGGGTAGTAAACGACGATTGAAAGTTCAAAAAATGAACAAATTTGTATAAACTTTTTTTTTTCTTTTATGAATATTTCAAAAAAAGTCTATCACAGTTATACTGCAGATATACTAAATTAAATTTACGTTTCTTTAGCTATCCAACAAGGTACAACAAGTTAGGATATCATCATGATATTTAGAAAAAAACTGTGATGTAATGCTCTCAGGCAGTAGTAAAAAATAACTGTACTTAAGGACAAAGTTATCACTCGGGTCAGCAAACGACATAAAACAAACTAAATAGCTTTAACAATTATTTTTTTTACAATACATGTCCGCCTCTGTTCCGCACACAAATTTGTATTCTGTGTCTTAGTCCACTTTTAACTACACCAGTCGGTAAGCCTCTTCTAATTTCGTTTGCCGCATCGATAATTTTCTGTCTTAAAACATCAACAGCTGAGATCGGATGAGGTTTATTATAAACTAAACTTTTCATATGGCTCCATAAATAAAAATCCATGGGGTCAGGTCGGGACTTCGTGCTGGCCACGGTATGGGTCCAAAAATAGCAAAAACATTATAAATTAGAGGCACAAAATCTGAAAAAAAGGACAATTATACAAAAAATCTTCATTTTATTTAAAAAATAATTAACATCCAATATCTCAATATGAGTTAGGTTTGGGGTGAGGTGTTTCATAGTCTAATCAGCTAGGAATGATGAAAACTAAAACCTCTTAAAGGATCTAGGTCGACTTAACCTTGCAGGTTAAGTCGACCTAGATCCCTGTATTATAAATGCGAAAAAACCCTAATTGCCTTGCTTTTTATCTGCCACTACTAAACGGATGTCGAGATGGATGCTAGACAATGCCTTAGGTTAGGACGTAAGATACGTGTTTGTCTCAGAAGTTAGTTTTTGTGGGTTTTTCTTTTATTTTTAATTTACGATAGGTTTGCTCTTGACTCTAGTCTAGGTCCGAGATGACAGAGACAAAGTCGACGATGGTACGAGCTCACCCAGAAGAAGCCTGTTCACTGTAACTTTGAAGAGATTAGGGTTGTAAGCGTTCGGAAACACAGACGCAGGCAAAGAGTTCCACTCCTTTGATGTGCGCTTTAAGAAAGACGTTTGAAAACGCTTAGTGCGAATCAGTGGAAACTACAAGTTGTACGATGTCACGAACACTTGATACGTGTTAACATTCAAATATTGTAAACTGTTTAAAAATCAATTCATTTTTTACACAGTGTCTCCACTATTTCCCACAACACAGAAGATTACAAACTCCTTGAAGCATGTACTCCTGATTGAAATGATTACTATTCAACCCACGCTTGTCCCTTGTGTGGAAACTCCTTCAATTTTCTCTGCTTCTCACGATCATGTAGTTTTTCAAACCAATTCTCATGGAGATGAGACCCTTATCACCCTATCATCTCCCACGCAATATTATACTTCCCTTCTGTATGTCCCAAGGGCGAATATTCCAGCTAGCAACCACGATCCCAAGAATTTTGATTAAAATTTCAGACAAGAATATAAATTTCTTCTTATAAATTTCTGATACATAGAATTTTCCAAAACATTGCACTACAAAATACTCAAATGCACAATGTGGACTTGAACTATTAATTTATTTATTAAATAATTGTAGCTGTCCATTCTAATATCATATCAATTATATTCTTCTTCGATCTATACATAAATAAAAAATAATTACGACATGTGTAGTGGGGCATCAATTGTCAGGACAAGGTTTGTATATAAGCAAACTTTGTTTTGCTCATGGCATTTAGTCCGGTTAAGCAGACGACAACCTCATAAGTTGAACTGGGAGATGCCATACCTAAAAAAAAAGCTCATGGCACTTACTCATTTACTTCATTAGTAAATTGCACCCGTGCGAAGTCGGGACGATTTTTATATTGGTATTATGACACATCAAAAGCTGGTTAGCCGTTATACTTAATCAAGTCTATCGGTCTGTCTTGACTGAACTGCAAACATTCTAACTCTATCATTTGCAAACAAATCCAATCCTCGTCGTTCTACACGACTGCACTGAGAATCGTCAATATGCTTGAGTGATTGGATGTATGCAAAGTCAAGAGTTCAAAGACCTCATAAGCTCACACATTGTAGAAGGTTTATAGTGAACACCTGAAACACGAAACATTTTGTATCAATTTGAATTTAGAAGTGTGAATGACGACTGGTATTATTCAAAAACAGGGTAGAAAGGATACCAACGCACAAACGGTTACTACGTGTTCTGTATCTTTCTGAACAGTACATAAAATTTTTTCATTGGTTTTTTTTAATCAGCCCTTCTTTTCATTTTGACCCGTAGGTATTGCACTTTTGTAGGAAACAGCTTTTCTTTTTTAAGGATCCATAGCCAAAGGGTCAAATGGGACCCTACTACTGAGACTTCGCAATCCGTCCATCCGTCCACCTGTCCGTCCGTCCGTCCGTCTGCTACCAGGCTGTATTTCATGAACCGTGATAGTTAGCCAGTTAAAATTTCTACAGATTATGTATTTCTGTTGCCGCTATAACTACAAATAATAAAAACAGAATAAAATAAATATTTAAGGGGGCTCCCATACAATAAAGTGATGTTTTTGCTCGTTTTTATAAATAATGGTACGGAACCTTTCGTGCGCGAGTCCCACTCGCACTGATGAGGAATTTCTATGTGAGGGGTTCTGATTGTTGTACTGAATACGTGAAAACCATTTGTGCGTCGCTGTCCTTTAAGCCCTGTATATTAACAACAATTAACATGAAAAGCCGAATTTCGTAAGTTTTGTTGAGGAATAAATATGACACGTTTTATTTGTGTAGATTTTCGACTAACTGGTGCTTACCGGGGCTAGTCCGTGCATGGATGACCATAATTACATACCGAGTTTCCTCCGTGCCTCGGAAAGCACGTTAAGCCGTTGGTCCCGGCTGTCATTTGTAAATCTTTGACAGTCGTTACGAGTAATCAGAAGCCAAAACTCTGACATCCAGTCTTACTAAGGGGTATTGTATTTCACAGTTACTGGGTTGTGGAGGTCAGATCGGCAGTCGTTTCATGTAAAATACTGGTACTCAGCTGCATCCGGTTAGACTAGATGCCGACCCCAAGATAATTTGGGAAAAGGTTAGGCAGATGATGATGATGTCGACAAACTGGTGTTTTCTTCTTGTTATCTTTTTAGTAAGTAGCAAATATGGAACCCTTAATTCCGTCTGTTTGTCTGTACTTGTTGTTGTTTATAAATGTATATAGTATGACTGGACATTTAACTACTTATGTCTGATGAATTACTTCTAGATTTTATTAAATTTAATTTTTCGGGTTTGTCATCATGCTTTCTCACTCTAATGGTATCGAATAAGTGACTGGGAACTTGAAAGAAAGTCTGAAGATTGATTAATTGATAGCATAAACAACGGAATTTGCGTCGAAAAGTTAGACAGCAGTGCCCAACTTTTCGACAGCTTAAAAATAAAGTTTATAAAGCTTTGTTTGTCAATGATTCCTCTGCTTGACTGGTCAAATTGTCTAATAGCATTAATTGAACGGAGATTATTCTGTTATGGACTTTTTGAGTTGACAGCAAAATTACTATAAATTACATCATTTTAAATATTCTGTGTTCTTAGTCTCCAATAACACTATCGTGTGCTTTAATTTTGCTTTGAAAGCTGACGTGTCATCTTCTAGGCTTGCTGATTCCATCGTTAAAATCATCTATGGTTTTTATCAGACTGAATCGAGTTCTAAAGCATTATACAATCAATTTTAAAAAAAGTATACATACCTACATGATTTAGAGCTTATTTCACGAATGAACTGAGTAGATTACCGAATAAATTCAAAAATGGAACAAGATTTTTATGAAATTATCTGCTAAGGGAACTTAATCGAAGGTCCTGTGGTGAAACAGGCTCAAAATTTTCAAAAGTTTATTGTTAACTTTTCAAGCCATATTTTTCATTTATAATCACATTATGTTCGCCTATTAATAACGCGAAATATCTGCATTTTTTCCAGCCATTAACCGTTATTTTCCAATATCTAGCTTCCATTAAATTGTAAACATGCGTGTGTGTCTAAAATGTTGGAGTCAGCTCCACCAGCGAGCAGGTAAAATATTTGACGATTTATTTGAAGAACGAAGCTTGTCCAGATATATTTTCTGCTACATGAAATTGAATTTGCAGACGTGCAGCGAGAGTATTTTAAAGTTATGTTCGAAGCGACTGTGTTGCTCTACTTTTGCCTCGAAACAACAATAGACCAGAACGAGGAACCATCTGAATAATTGTTCGTTTCATGTGTCACGTTTATACTAAGAATAGCTCTGGCAGTGTTTAAAATGTTGGAGTCAGCTCCACCAGTGAGCAGGTAAAATATTTGACGATTTATTTGAAGAACGAAGCTTGTCCAGATAAATTTTCTGCTACATGAAATTGAATTTGCAGACGTGCAGTGAGAGTATTTTAAAGTCATGTTCGAAGCGACTGTGTTGCTCTAATTTTGCCTCGAAACAACAACAGACCAGAACGAGGAACCATCTGAATAATTGTTCGTTTCATGTGTCACGTGGATACTAAGAATAGCTCTGGCAGACATTGGTAAAGGTTGAATTGCTAACGCGATCCAAAAAGCTAGGGAGATAGGAATTCGTTATTGTTTGTTTTGGGTAACTTCAGACAAGTAAATATGGGTATGGTGAAGGAAATAAGCATGGATGAAGTGAGGAATGCAGTTCGAAGTATGAAAAATGGAAAGGCCATGGGCCCTGATGAAATACCAGTGGAAGTATGGAAGTGTTTAAAAGAAGACGGATGTATGTGGCTGACTTTATTTTTCAATAAGCTGTTGAGCGAAGAAGCAATCCCACAAGAATGGTGCAATAGTTCGCTAGTGCCCATTTTTAAAAATAAAGGTGATGTGCAGGACTGCAACAACTATCGAGGGATAAAGCTCATGTCACATAGTATGAAAGTTTGGGAGAAAGTAATAGAGAAAAGATTACGAGAGGAGAGTGAAATTAGCCAAAATCAGTTTGGATTTATGCCAGGTCGAGGAACAATGGACGCCACTTTTGCACTCCGCCAATTAGGTGAGAAGTACAGACGTGCGCACAAGAACTTGCACATGGTGTTCATTGATCTAGAGAAAGCGTATGATAGGGTACCTCGGGAAGTGTTGTGGTGGGCCTTGAAAGAGAAAGGTATGCCTGGGAAGTATGTAGAGTTAATTCGTGCTATGTACAGCCAATCTTGTACCTACGTCCGGTCAGCTGCTGGCAACACCGACGAGTTCAGTGTGGCTGTAGGCTTGCATCAAGGGTCGGCTTTGAGTCCTTACATCTTCCTGTTGATTATGGACGCTTTGACGTCGGACATACAAGAAGAGGCACCCTGGTGCATGCTGTTCGCCGACGACATTGTTCTTGTTAGTGAAGATGGACCAGAGATCCAGAGCAGATTGGAGAAATGGCAACAGAAGCTGGAGAATGTTGGCCTGAAAATCCGCAGAACTAAAACCGAATACACGTTCTGCGATTTCGGCGGTCTCTCCAGTCCTGGAGTCATAGCGCTAGATGGCGCGTTTCTTCCTGTCTGCTCCGACTTTCGGTATCTCGGTTCACTCGTGCAAAGCGATGGCGAAATAGATCGTAGTGTTAAGCACAGAATAAACATTGGATGGATGAAATGGCGGCAGGTCACGGGAACTATCTGCAACTCCCGCATTCCCCTTAAACTTAAGGGGAAGATTTATAAAACAATGGTTAGACTTGCTGTCTTGTATGGGTCAGAATGTTGGGCCACAAAAGGGATGAATGAAAGGCACTTGCATGTGGCTGAGATGAGAATGCTAAGGGGGATGTGTGGTGTTACGCGAATGGATAGAATAAGGAATGAGTACATTAGGGAAGTCTGAAAGTGGCGCCGGTGACTGAAAAGATGCGTGGAAATAGGTTGCCGTGGTATGGGCATGTGATGTGGAGGAATGAGGAAAATGTCGTGAGGAAAGTTTTGAGTATGAATGTGGATGGGTATAGGGGTAGAGGAAGACCAAAGAAACGATGGATGGACTGTGTGAAAAATGATATGGCGAGAAAGGAGGTATCTCATGAGATGACAAGTAATAGAGAGGTATGGAAGAAGAAGACGTACTGCGCCGACCCCAAATGAATTGGGATAAGGGCAAGAGAATGATGATGGGTAACTTCAGACAAGAAAATAGTCAGCGTCAATATTGGAAAAACATTAATATTGTTTTACTTTTGTTTGATTAAAACTAGAATTTTTCCTGATGCAATTGTTTATCATACCTTTTTATTTAAGGTGAAAGGACTCTATTCTAAGCCTTACTCGTCTGACTTCCAAGACTGTATTTCTTTGGCTCACATTAGGGAGGCTTTTTAAACTAGTTCAAAAAGACTTTTTTGAAAATAGTTTTTTTTTTTTTAAACTTCATTCTCTGTGCCACTACTATGCCTAAAATGTTGCTTGCTTACCAGGACTTTAATGATGAGACTTTCCAACTTACAAATCCATTATAAATCTAATCTTATACCCTTAAGGTATGCATTCATTCATTACATGCATATTCATTTAGAATAAAAAATTCAATATTTTATTTATTATTATTATGCTGTAAAACAGCACATATTATATCCCCTTTTGCAGATAGTAGACCTATTATAGCATTTGGAAGATCATAAGCTGATTGTCCTTAGCGTAGTGTAAGCGATAGCTTAGTTGAAAAACCTTTGAAAAAAAAGATAAAATAACAAAACTTCTATCTAAAAGTACCATCAAAAATGTTTAAAACTAAAACTCTTTATTAATTTACTAAGCATAGAATAATGCAATTTTGTGCGCCGGGCCTTTTAGTAAAACCAAGACGTGCACGATGCATAAAAATGGAAAAATAAACAAGATAGAAGAAAAAAATGGGAACAAAATATTAAGTTAGTATGCATAATTTATGTGTCTGGGCAAAAACTGCACTTCTGTTTTGTCTGGATCCTTTTAATAAAGATTAAAGAATAAATTGGATAGTGTTGTTATGATGGATAAGACCGGATGGCTCATATTATACGGTCTGTTTGTCTGATCCAAACGGTGCTTTGCCACCAAACTTTAATAAGTATTTACTTAAGAGCGTTTACACCTTAAGGCATTTAATTCAAACTTTTTAGTCCTTATTTTCCGAAATGACTGAATCGATTTGAATAAAACTAGTAGTAACTTTTAAGATCCATGTATCCTGCATATGCCTATGAAGCTTCACTAAAGTCGGTTCAGTCATTTCGGAAAATAAGGACTTGAAAGTTTGAATAAAATGTCGTAAGGCGTAAACACTCTTAAATTATTGAAATAAGTATGGTATAACAAAGTTTGACGATAGTACCTAATTGGCAGAGATTGGAATGGGTAGAGTATATTTGCCTAAACTTTAAGGAGGTGAGTAACACTTCCCAATAAAGTTACTATGGAATGATTTTTAAGTGCCGAGATAAGGCTGTAGTTGAATCAGAGGTAGGTATTATTCACAAGTTACTTACTTCCTTGAAGTTTAGGTAAATATTTGCCGATCTCTGCTAACAGTGCACCCACATTTCGCCAGTTATGTTCAAGTCCCATATAGTAGGGAGAAGCCTATTGCCATCAAACGGGCATAGATCCTCTTTCCGTGGCTGCTACCGAGAAATTCCTGATCAAAAATTCATTGCCTGACATGGGAATCGAACCCGGGCCCTCATGCTCAGCAGTCGCGCTTGCGACCACTCAACCAATGAGGCAATCCACATTATTTCACCAGTTATTTGTAAGTCCCATTGTAAACGTTGGGAGAAGACTCGAAGCGTGCCTATAATCATCAAGCGGGCAAAAATCCAGAATTCAGGCTACTAGGATATTGTAATAGAAAAACCCAGTCAACCCAACATCATTATTGCAATCCAACTTCACACCTCTGCACAGCCCCTTAGAGAGTACAGGTTTCTTCTAGACAAGTGTGCACCACCCCAGACCGCATCATCACTTTATATCAGGCGAGTTGCTGCCAACCGCTAGTCGATTTAGTATTATAAATAATTAAAATATGTCATATTTAATGTACGTTTTATTTTGTTCCAGGTACCAAGTATTGTTCTTCGTAGTGACTTACGCCATCCCTATGCTTGGGATGACGTTCTTCTACTCAGCGATGGGAAAAGTGCTCTGGGGTTCAGGTTCCATCGGTGAGCTGACGCAGCGACAAGTAGACTCGATACGATCGAAACGAAAGGTATGTGAAGCTGTTAATCCTACTATCCTATAATATTATAAATGCGAAAGTTTGTTGGTTGAAGAACAGCGGTGGCCCAGTGGTGGCAGCCCCGACTTACGAGCAGTAAGTCTTAGGTTCGAATCCAGGCAGGCTTGTGTAATTTATTTCATCACCGCTGCTCTCAAAACGGTGAAGGAAAACATCGTGAATGTTTAGTTCTAGGACATGCTGGTTTCCACCAGCATGTCCTAGAACTAAACATTCGAAGACATGTGACATCTACCAATCAGCACTAGGCCCGCGTAGTGGATTAAAACCCAGTCCTTCTCATTGAGAGGATGCCTGTGTCCCAGCAGTGGAGGTTGATGATGATGATGAATGTTTGTGAGGATGGGTTGAAGTTTGTTACTCTTTGACGCGAAAACTCCGAAACGGATTTGGATGAAATTTGGCACACAGGTAGTATATAATCTGAATGAACACATGAAATATTTTTTATCTCGATAGTACAATCCTGTGGGACAATTACCGAACTCCACGCGTGTGCAGCCGCGGGTATAGCTTAGTACAAATATAAACGATTATGTTAAAGAGTATTATTATGCATCGGTGTAACATGAACGCATAAGTTATACAGCGTGTCTGAAATGTATTGTTTTATCTTCATCATCATCAGCTGTGCCAAGCATTTGTATCAAGTAGGTATTGTATAGATAGCTGATAAAATTCTGTCTAACATCGTATTTTCTATTGTCAATCGTCTTATCAATAAGTTCATCGTCTAAAATATTTAATCCCTTATCGACAAGACACACAAGACGAGAGAAAGACAAGAGGCTTTTATTAAACTGGGCAGTTTAATAAAACCCTCTTGTCTGTGCCTCTATAATGGTTCTTTTTGTCTCTAAATCTCCTTTGTCTTCGATCTGCAACGTCAAATGGAAAGCGATCTGACAACATATTGATGTCTAAATGTTTTTACTATTGGTCGAAGAATCAACCATTTCAAACGATAATAGGTACAAATAATGTTACAGAACTCTGTGATACAATGTTTTCTTTGTAAACCACGAAAGCATATAACAGGTGTCGCAAGATTTTACGTGAAACCTATCTTTTATTTAACGAGTGTTCTGCCCCAATTTCAAAAACAACAAATTGTTCTGGGCGGTTTTGTTCCAAACTATAAACCTTCTTGCAGATTTTCAATACAAGACGTATTTTCGAAGCAACGTTGTTGCCAAACCAATGTTTTATTCTATTTCGCTCAAATTGTGTTTGTTCACGTTCACAGAACCGAAGTGGAGACAATGAGGGTTTATTGGAACTACGCCAGAGGTTCCAAAATTGGGACATTCTAAAATTTCTGGTCTGGCTATTACTATTAAATCAAGTACAGTTTTAGTTAGAGACACTCGGTTGCAACTAGAGAAAAAAATCCCTGAATGTTCAAGACAGTGAAGATTTTAGATTGAATAACAATGTGTTGTATCGCTGATTAGGCCTATGTTCAGCAATGGACTGCGATATGTTGAGTCGAGTAATAAGTGTCAGGACAAAAATTCTTTTTCGAGTTTTTGAAATAACTGATAAGAATCCCGCTTTTAGTGTGTTAACATTTATGCTTACTACATGGGTAGTAAACATTCATTTTTGAGTTGCCGATATTTCGGCGCTTGATTTTTCGGCTCGTAAGTATCTACCCGCTATAACTTCAGTTTATCCGTGATCATGGTGCATGGCTTGCAACAGCGCCAAAATATCGGGAACTCAAAAATAAATAGTAAACGTGTTGATAATAAAGCTTACAACCAAATTCAAAATGGTGTGGTATGGTAATGGTAATGGTATGGTAATAGTGTGTGTGTGGTGTGAATGGTCTGGTGGAGCTCAATAGCTGTGGTCAACGTTACGTCATGTGTGATCAACTACCGTCTTTTGCGCTATTCACGTGAGGATCTTGACAAAAGTTTAACCTGAAGGTTTTGGTAAGGTTAAAAGTATTTTTTACTAGTACCTCGTTGGTCTAGGGGTCCCAAACGGTACTGCTGAACATTAGGATCTCGGTTCCATTCCCAGGGCAGACAAAGTTTTATTTTCCCTACAGAAATCAACAGCTCGGACTCTAGATTTGTGCTTTTGGAGGCAAAAGGGTCGCTTGCCTTAATGGGACTTAAACATAACTGGACAGTGCTAACTAGGTGCAACTATAGGTTCACCTCTGTTTAACTTTTTGGAGACTACAGTTCTAATGTTTTTTGCCCGCAGGTTGTGAAAATGTTCATCCTAGTGATAGTAATCTTCGGGATCTGCTGGTTGCCCTACCACTCGTACTTTATCTACACACACTTCAATCCATCGATCTTGTACATGAAGTATGTACAACACATGTACCTCGCCTTCTATTGGCTGGCGATGGCCAACGCTATGGTCAACCCTATCATCTACTACTGGATGAACGCTAAGTAAGTGTTGATGGTTTTAATTTAGTTTTTAGTCATCATTAGCGTAAGTTTATTTGTTTATTATAATAAGTAATATGTGGATAATTATACCTGCCATTAAAGGGTGTAAATAGACTCTTAAAAAAGTCGAAAGGCACTTAGATATTCTGCTCGTCATTGCATTTTTTTTTTCTGGACCGTGCTTGGGAACCTTCTCATCATCATCATCATTTCAGCCGAAAGACGTCCACTGCTGGACACTGGCCTCCCCAAACGCCAAATTGACACAAGGGGGTTTTGCCATAATCGCCACGCTTGGCAGGTAGGTTGGCGAACGCAGTACAGTTGTTAC
This sequence comes from Cerastis rubricosa, assembly GCA_949152445.1. Taxonomy (NCBI): domain Eukaryota; kingdom Metazoa; phylum Arthropoda; class Insecta; order Lepidoptera; family Noctuidae; genus Cerastis; species Cerastis rubricosa. Next base: position 18,080,314 of record OX424532.1, read on the forward strand.
AAAAGCACAGAGAACGCTGCTCCCCATGCTCTGGAAAGTCCCTTAGTCGCCTCTTACGACATCCACGGGAAGATATGGGACTATTCAATGCATCCATCAGTACAATGTTAGAGTGCGTAACATTGAGTCCTTCCGTAAAACATGATGTTTCACCCAAAAAAAAAGTCGTTTCTTAGCAATAATGTTTGCCTACTATTACTTAGTTATCTGTACAGAATGCTTGATTCGTGAAGGGTCTGTTTACAACCTTTATAATCTCGAAATGATTTTTGAGTTCAGAATTAATTATTTTTTAGGAGTACCCTTTACAAACCAAAGGAAACAAAATAGTTAGTTCAAATATTTGTTTCAGTACATTAAGCAATAGATCCCAAACAAATAACCTGAACACACCATTGTTAACTAAAATTGAATTGTAAACAAAACAACTAAAGTACAAAATTAAATGTCAAATGTTAATTAACGATTCGTGGTAAAGAAGAAAAGGTAATTTGTTCATTGTTTAATTCTGGGATCTGTTGAAAGGATGTTTTGACCTTATATTAGAGACTTAAGCCCTTAAAGACTACTAGGCGATACCTAAATGAATTTTTAGCACACTAATGGATTTTGAACACTCAGGTTCAAATCGACAGTTGAAATTCGAACAGCGCAATAATACGTATTTAGGCGTTCACTTATGCGACACTTAGTAATTGTGAAAACGGGCTGATATCAGGGATCCCAAAAGGGTAGGGAGACTAATGATTAGAATTATGCATATATTGTCTATTAGTTCAAAATTGGCAAGTGATGTGGAAATAACATGTATTGTATCAATACAATATAGTCTCCAATGAATAACTAAACCATTTCAATAGAAATATATTTTGAATTTGAATAGTTTCGGAAAACTATTCATGTGGAAACTATTGATACGGACAGTTAATTCAAAGTTAACAGATATTGACTCATATAGCCTGTAAACATCGGAAAATTGAATAGGAATATTTTGTGCTAATCAAGAAGAGTAAATATCCATGGGAACTTAGGCGTTTTTATTCAACATTGTAGGAAAACAGTAATGTGTACGTGGGTGTGTGTGTATCTTTAGTTAAGAATGGGTGCTTTTACTACTCACTAAAAGCAAAAGGATCGGCAAATTAATTATTGTCTAGATGTTTATGATGTGACAGTGCAACCAGGCATAGCTATTCTATCGATGGTCAACGCAAAATACTGGACGGAATCAGCATAGCCTCGCGCAGTTTCATAGAATGATTCTTTCTATGAAACTATAGAATTTGACGCGAACTTATAAGATCCCTAACGGTCTTGCCTCAGATCGGGATGCCAATCCCAGCATCAGCTGTTTAGGTATGATTTTAAGAACAGTGAATTTAGGAACAATAAAGGAATTTCATAATCAATTTAGAGTTGGTAATTACCATCAGCTTAGATAGGACAGTCATTAAGGCAAACACCCACGGTTTTTCGTCATAAATTATGGCAGAAGCACGTGCAAGAGACATTAACTGGCTAATGCGATAAAAAAACAAGATTTGCTTACCTTTTAATTTCCCGTTTGCTTCAATTAGGTAGGATTGGACGGTTCACTGACTTTTGAAAATTTATACCCACTCATTAATAATCTTCTAGGCCGAAATTTGGGTTTCCTGGTCTAAGGGTAAAAGTACGCCACTGTTACACATTGATTGTGAAGATATTTTCAGTAGAAATTGTATCACTAAGGTGTGGTTTTTAGGTTTCTGTAATTTCTAGCTGGATATTGGCTTGGTCACATTGTGGTTCGCCGGTCTGGGGTTGAACAGTCCAGCATAAAATCAAAATCAAAAGTCATTTATTTAAGTCATTTATTCAAATTAGACTGATAATCAACACTTTTTGAACGTCAAAATAATAAAAGACAGTCCCTCAAAACGCCCTCCCTTCGCCACTTCCAAGTGTTTTAGCTGGGAAGAAGAAGTGGCGGAACAAACTCCCCAGCAACACATCTGTCTGTTAGGTTAGAAGAACCAGGTTATATATAGGTGTAGGGGCACAGGTCTCTCTGTGATAGGGAGTGGGCACAATCCACATGTGCCGATCGATAGTTGCCACATGTCTTTGAATTCTTGATTCTAGGACATGCTGATTTTCTCACGATGTTTTATTTCACCGTTTTGAACCGTTTACGCTCATAAAAACACATAGCTCAAAGTCACTCGCGTGGCTGTGTTGGAACTCACGACCTACAACTCGTTAGTTGGAGTCTTTACCATTAGCCAACCATTGCTCACATCATTTACATCTTGTATATTCCAGATGGATAATAAAAGGTGCCAATTTGTACCAAGCGACGAGGCTTTCAGCCAGTTAATTGAAGGAGCTTTGTTGTGTCGAGACTCGTTCAATCGCTCTTTCGAATACACTTTCAGGCATTCCAAGCGTGTGGGCCTGAATTGATGGCCCGAGGCTTGAACCGTGGCATTGAGGCTTCGGTAGTGAGGACTAACTACATAAAGAATTTCTAGGGGTTCCAAGAAGTCTAAATAATGAAAAGCATGCATCACCACACAACACCAAACCAAACATTATCTTTTTGCCCTTATTGTTGTTTCCATTTTTCTTTGTCAGTTGACAAGTTGTCACGCAATAACACATGGTAGACAATTATTTTCCCATTTCTTTCCGTAGGTGTCGTAAGAGGCGACTAAGGGACTTGCCAGTGAATGGGCAGCAGCGTTATCTGTGCTTTTGTAACAACCGTACTGCGATCGCCAACCCACCTGCCAAGCGTGGCGATTATGGCAAAACCCCCCTTATGTCAATGTGGCGTTGGGAGAGGCCTATGTCCAGCAGTGGACGTCTTTCGGCTGAAATGATGATGATGATGATAAGACAATTATTTTTACTGTGAACACTTTAAAAGAAATTGTCAATATTTAATTAAAGAAAATGTCTAAAAATAAGACGCTGAATTCGAACACAGAAAAAAATGTCGGCTAAAGTTCAGCTATAGACGCAGATATTGAATCTCCGCTTCACAAAGAATCTAGGTTCAGTTAGTCACCACTTTTTTATCATCTTCTTTAAAACTCGTAGATAATTATGCGTCCACAAAAATAGTGTTTATTTATTTATTTTACAATTTATGTACACACAGTAGAAATCACAGGTAAAAACATAAAATATTTGAGTACAAAGGTACTGCTTATTTCATACGAAATTTCTACCAGCAGACATGCGAAAGGAAAAATGAAAAAGAAATGTAGACGATAGTGTGTGAGAGAATGAAGAGAAAATTGCGTGTGAGTGTTATTTGGTTTTCGTTCGAAAAACTTGGCTATTATTAAAGGAAAACAAAGGAAAAAATGCTCCAGCTGGCTGTTACTAAAAAAGCTTCCTACATAATTACGAGTTACTCAAACAAATTTAGTCATAACTGTATTAAAGCATAACGTCTAACTTTATGACAAAACGTACTTATGCACACGACGACCAAAGAAGCTACACTTAACCACTTTATATAGATCTTTCTTTGTACATTAAATCTATACATAGCGAGACCATGTTATACTAGAAGTTTATTGCTAGATGAGTCACCGTGCGTACGAAATTATTTCGAATTTATTATTTGCGAAATATGAACCTCCTCCCGTGTTGTAAATGCGACCCTGGGGCAATATTTCACTTGTAGACTTTTTAGTTAGACGGTTTTGTTCACAATTTACTGTAAAAGTAAACAAGGGATCACTTAAAAATTTATTTATGAAATTGTAAAGTTTTTTTCGTTTAACGTAACAATGTGTTCTACTTATTTATCAAAACTTTATGAAACTAATTCGCTTTTTTATCCATTTATAAAAAATGCATTCGATTTGTTGCTGACGATCCGTTTTTGCGATAACATCTTGTCCTTCGAAAAAGGCCTCCTCCAAAGACTTCCACCTATCTCTATCTCTTGCCATTCTTATCCATTCTGGACCAGCATTTTTTTAAGTTCATCTCATTCATCGTCATTTCATTTATTTACTTTTACTTTACTTTTACCATCCCTGGGATACCATCATCTGCCTAGCCTTTTCCCAAACTATCTTGGGGTCGGCTTCCAGTCTAACCGGATACAGCTGATTACCACTATTTTACATGAAGCGACTGCCTATCTTTACCTCCACAACCCAGTAACTGGATATTACGATACCCCTTGGTAAGACTGAATGTCAAACTTTTGGCTTCTGACTACTCGTAACGAGTGTCAAAAATCTACAAATGACAGCCGGGACCAACGGTTAACGTGCTTTCTGAGGCACGGAGGAAACTCGGTTTGTAATTATGGTCACCCATACACGGACCAACCTCAGCAAGCACGGCTTTACCTTAAAGTTCGACCCATGTGGCTGTTATTATTTAGCCACGAGCTCCTCATCCCTGGGATACCTATCTGATATTATTCTAGTCCAATTTTGTCTCTCAGCTTTTATCATGTCCCGCCCATTCCCATTTAAGTTTGTTGTTATCCATTGTAAGATAATTAACATAGATTTTAAAACCCTAAAATTATAGAAAGGCTATCATAAAAAATACCATGGAAAAATGTGATCCCATTTACTCTGTAACACTTATAATCAAAACGTCATAATTGCCAAACTTTTGGTGCAAGTTTGGCAATTATGACGTTTTGCTACCTACCACTCAGCTGTCATAATTACCTCATCATCATCAGCCTACAGCAGTCCACTGCTGGACATAGGCCTCTTCAATCGCTTGCCACTTGACTCGATTCTCGGCAACTCTCATGCAGTTGCTACCAGCCACCATGCGCAGATCGTCGCTACACCGAGCCTGAGGGCGTCCCACCTTACGCTTGCCGATTCGCAGGCTCCACTCAAGAACACGTCTACCCCGGTCATCGGTTCTACGGCTAATATGGCCGGCCCATTGCCACTTCAGCTTACTTATTCTGTGGGCTATGTCGACTACTCTGGTTCTCCTCGTTCCTGATGCGATCGCATAATAATAATTATCCTAATCCCATAATCATAATTACCTACTGCAATAAAAATTACCAAAACAGGAGTTTTTTTTTCCATCATTTCAGCGATTAAAAAGTCAAGCTTTTATGACCAGCTTAATATGTCCTTATAAAAGTATCGGCATGATATTTTCACAAAAATATATCTAAATATTTTCGTTTTTACTCCAGTTATAAATGTTGGCTGTGTCAACATAAACCTATCGCACCCAAACATAAAGGGATTATCCTGTGATTTTTTTACGAGTGGTTTCACTCGCTCCGTCCTATCTATCAATTTGTGAATATTAGAAGGCTCCTCTGACAGATATCGATAGGGATTTTACAAGTAAAACCTTTTATACTTGTCTTGTAAACAATTTTGCCTAGATCTGAGTGGCTACACAGAGATGAAGATCTAGACAAATTGATATTTCGAAAAAAAAACAAGAATATGTTAGATTGACGTGAGCTACCGAAAAGATGTCAATCAAGATGACATACACTGTAGAAATTCCAAACGCTTTGAAAGCGATTGGCACTTGTCAGTAATCGGTACCTACTGCCGCATTCACTGACTGTCTACTCTGTGTTTGGAGAGTATGAGCACGAGGTACATAGTATCTGTTAATTCGTCGTTGTCTATAATTGCTGATGTCAGAGGCGCTAATTTGCCACCTGGTGGCCTAATATGACGTCTTAAAGCAGTATTGTTTTAATCTTATTCCAGAGTGGGAAAGAGATGGCGCTAGACGTCCTCCATAGCTTCGTCTCTACAATATAAATAAAAAATAAAATAAAACAATACTGATTTAAGACGTCATAGTAACCTCCCTGGTAGTTAACAACCTACAGTAGAACAAAGTATAGTTGTAGTTGTTATATGTGGGTATCAAATAGTATATAAAGATAAAATAAAAAGGCAGGCTACATTTAATTAGACACTTATACAGAAACCTGCTTATTCATACAGATTTAAGGGTAATTTAAAGTAAAGATAAGCATTATATCAACTATAAAACCTTTTTGTGCCCAGTTTATGTAGATTTAATTTTATTTATTTGTTGGGAAAATTCTAATTGAAGTAATCTGAATTAAATAATCAAGTCGACCAGACATTATGAGTAATTGTTATTTACCTGATTTATTCATTAAAATACGGTTATTAATCAGCCTCTGGTCGGTTTTGCTTTATAAAATGATGCCAATACCGAAAATTATTACAAAAAAATATATATTTGCATAAGTTAAAAAATACTTTCACGCTTAAAATTAAGTTTCAAACTCATGAAGACTATCTACGGTTTCAAACTCAAAGTTCGATTCACTTTGATTGAAAGTCAAATAAATGAGAGGTACTGGTCAGACTAATTCTTAGTTACGCCGCGAATCACTTAAAACGTCTGGGTCTGAACCTTTTAAAAACATCGGCAATGTTCAGCTTCTGCGAATCGCTTTAAGATGATAGGCAGTGATGTATTTAATTCAGGAATTAATCTTAACATTTTAACATCACAAAAAATACAGCTGTTTTCTACAAAAGAACAATACCTACGTTCAAAATGTATGAAAGCGATGTTTTTGTTAAATAGCTTTTAAAAAAAAATCGATCGTTACGGTTAAGCCGTGCTTGCGAGGTTGGCCGTAGATGGGTGACCATAATTACATAACGAGTTTCCTCCGTGCCTCGGAAAGCACGTTAAGCTGTTGGTCCCGGCTGTCATTTGTAGATCTGTGACAGTCTTTAAGAGTAGTCAGAAACCAAAAGTCTGACATCCAGTCTTACCAAAGGGTATCGTATTACCCAGTTAATGGATTGTGGAGGTCAGATAGGCAGTCGCTTCATGTAAAAATAATGGTACTCAGATGCATCCGGTTAGACTGGAAGCCGACCCCAAGATAGTTTGGGAAAAGGCTAGGCAGATGATGAGTGGTAATACTAGTTCAATTCAAGAGGTATACATACGCAGTTTGTTGTACTGTCGGCGCCACCCTGTATAAGTATAGCCCATTTTTTTGTACCAATAACTCACCTTGCTTACATTTTTGATTCACGTTTTTCACCAACAATTTTCTTTCCCCAGGTTCAGGACATACTTCCGAACAGCGATCCTGTGCCGTTGGCGAGACATCCTGCGCCGGCGCAAGCGGCCGCTACCAGAATCACCGCCGCCGGACTGCATTTCGCAGTCCGGTAGTCGATCCCGATCAGGTTTTTACTCGTTAACGTAATTATTAAAAGTGATCTTTGGTATCATTCATTTTCGTCAGCAATCATTTGTTCGAAAGAGTTATTATGATAAGAAATAGCTTGCACGAAATGTAATGGTATATTTGCTAGGTTTTAGCACTGTTCTATCTTTAAAGGGTCAAATTAACTCATTTTTCAATACCTTGCAGATGTGTTATGAACATCTAAAAAAGATGCAACAAAAAATCTAAACTTGTATCTATTTTAATTTGCTACAAAGCTCCGTTCAGTATGGAGAGGAGGATTGCACGTTGTCGTTTCAACCTGAACCTTGTCTTTTTGTGACAGTCAATGATAAGACATCAAAGTCATGGTTAGACGTAAAGGATAGATAGATAGAAAATACTTTATTGTAGGTACACTAAAATTTTAATATAACTGATATACAATATTACTAATTCTTAGATAAAGTAATAAAAAACCGGCCAAGTGCGAGTCTAACTCGCACACAGGGTTCCATAGCCCCAAACAATATAATAACAATATTTTGAACTGTCATTCATTAGTTAGTAGTATTAGTTAGTAAACTTCCACTCAACCGCAAAACTAAATTTGTTTTTCATAGTATGTTAATGAAAAACAAAGTTACTGCTGCAGTTTTATGAAAAAGTCCCATATCTCAAAAACTAAACATCATATCTTATTAGAACCAATTTTCTTTGATAGTTTTTTTTACGTTCTACAAACCTAAATATTTTCAGAATTTTCCTCCTCTTACTTTAGAAATTAGAGGGGGGGGGGGGGACACATTTTACCACTTTGGAAGCGGCTCTAGCGCAAACTATTCAGTTTAGAAAAAAATGATATTAGAAACCTCAATATCATTTTTGAAGACCTATCCATAGATACCCCACACGTACGGGTTTGATGAAAAAATATTTTTGGTTTTCAGTTCTAAGTATGGGGAATGTAAAATATGCACAATTATCTACACTAATAGTTGACTCGCCAACACGCCACCGCACAGGCCGACAGTTCGACAACGACTGCCCGCCCCATTTTTTTTTTGTGAATGGCATCTCGCAGTTCAGCCTCTGAGGCTGGCTACTGCTTAACCGGACAAACGCCCCACTACTCGGACCGGTATTTATAAACGTGCGACGTGCGCGCCCGAGGCAACGTCACAGTACTGTAATCGGTTTGTAGTGCGATGTAATGATATCTACATACACTACATCCCTTCCTTGTTTTAACAAGTTTTATGTAACCAAAACCATAAGACATTGAGCATCTCTGGCACAACAAAATCACAGCACAATAATATTTAGTAAATCATTATACTATGATTTAGTTTAAAGTTTCCTTTTACCCTTCCTCTTCTTCTATTTAATTTTCTGATTCATTTATATCTTCTCCTATGTTAATTTCTTTATTTTGATCACTTATAACTTCCCATTAGCCTTCAACTTTCTTCAAATGAACTACATTTCTTCGTGATCTCTTCCCAGTTATATCGTTTCGAACACTTATATCTCCACCTTTACTCTTTTCTACAGTATGGCAAGTTGGGTCATAATTTAGGCTAAGTTTATCTTTGACCATATTCTTAACGTAAACTTTATCCCCAGGCACTAGTTGACATTCACGAGCTCTTCTTTTCTTATCTGTATATTCTTTCCCAGTTTCTTTCTTTTCTTGGTCTCTGTCTCTGACATCTGAATCTTCTGGTTTATGTGTATGTGTGATGTCTCCTGCCATAGGTATATTGTCACGGTATTGCAGTTTGAAAAATAATTCTGTAGGAGTTTTACCTGTAACACTATGCGGGGTACTGTTATACATAGCCAGATACTGTAACAAAGCTTCTTGCCAGTTTTTTCGCTCAACTGGCAAATTTTTTCCGCTTTAGAATGTCTCGGTTCTGACGTTCCACTTCTCCGTTCTGTTGAGGCCACTATGGTATCGTATTATGCAAAACTATATTCCTTTCAGTACAGAATTTTTTGAAGTCCTCGCTGCAGAACTATCTGCCATTATCAGCTGTTATCGTCATCGGGTTACCAAGTCTGCAAAAATCTCTTTTAGAGATTTTATTATGTCGCCACTGGTAATATTACGACAAATCTTTACCTCCTTGTATCGACTGAAATAATCAACGATTACTAATATGTAATCGCTGCGTGGTAAAGGGCCCAACAAATCAATACAAGTATCTACCCAAGGTTCACATGGTAATGCCCGTCGTTTCAATGGGTTTGGAGGTTTTGAAGCTGATACTAATGTACAGCCTTTGCAGCATTTGACCAAATTCTCTGTTTTCTTGTCATGTCTAGGCCACCATACTGTGGTTCTTAGTCTCACCTTCATTAGGACTATTCCTGGGTGTTCTTCGTGACCAGCTGTCAGAACCTGACTGCGCAATGTTTTTTGGAATAACAATTCTAGTGCCTCTCAATAAAACTCCGTCGTAAAAGCATAATTCGTTTTGGAAGATTTTGTAATTTTTTACCTCTTCATCCCATTTGCTGTAGGCCTTCACTTACTTTTAATATTTCCTTGTCTTGTTTTGATGCCTCCATAATTTCTTTCAGTGAAACTGCTATTAGCCTGCTTCCTTCAACAACTTGGTGTATATAGTTTTTAGACTTGTCCTGTGACGTTTTACTTAATTTACACAATCTTGATAAACTATCTGCTATATTTTCTTTGCCAGGCTTGTATATTACTTTAAATGCATATGCTTGAAGGCGTAGTATCCACCTTTCTATCCTTGCACATGGTTTTGATTTAGGACCGAATATAACCTCTAGTGGTTTATGGTCGGTCACCTATTCAAACTCTTTTCCAAACAGAAAAACATAAAAATGTTCCACAGCCCAGACCAGAGCTAAGGCATCTTTTTCTGTCTGGCAATATCGCCTTTCAGTCTGTTTGTGTCCGGTGACCATACGCAATAATGCGAGGTTCATGATCATTAATTTGAACTAATACTGCTCCTAGTCCTAACGGACTAGCATCTGCTATTACTATAGTCCGATCTTTGACGTCATGGTATCCTAGAGTAGGAATATTAGACAAGGCCAATTTTAATTCGTTAAATGCAAATTCCTGTTTACTGCCCCAAAGACTTTAATTCTGTGGTTTTGGTCTGTTTCTTCTTATGCAGTTCTTTTAATGGTTTTGTAGTTGTGGCCAAATTAGGGATCCATTTTCCAACATACTTGATTAATCCAAAGAAGCTCTGAAGCTCACCTATATTCATAGGTGGACGAAATTCTTGACTAGTTGTCACGTACTTATCTAATGGTTTTACACCTCTGTGATAATTCGTATCCTAAAAATTGAACCTTTTCTTCTATGAAAATGCACTTGTCCTTTCTCAGTACCACATTATTTTCTTCTAGAGTTTTAATTACTGATTCTTATCTTCGATCATGTTCTTCAAATCTTTTCCATATACCAAAATGTCATCTATAAAATTAATAGTGCCATTACATCCCTCCCAATAACATTCGTTCTAGGGTTTTTATAAAAATTTCCGGGGCACAGGATATTCCAAACATTAGCCTTTTGTATCTGAACAGGCCTTTACTTGTAATAAAGGTTGTAATGTGTCGAGAGTCGGGATGTAATTCAATCTGTTGAAAAGCATCTTTTATGTCCAGTTTTGAAAAGTACTTCGCACTTTAAATTTTTAGATGCTTGTCCATATTGGGCAATGGGTGATTTTCAGGTAGAATTGCTTTATTTGTCCCGCCTCATATCTATGCAAATGCGAACATCTCCAGTATTTTTCAAAACCGGCACTATTGGTGATACCCAACTCGAGGATCCTTGAACTTCCTCAATAATGTCTTTCTCCAACAGTTATTTTTTTTTTTTTTTTTTTTTCAACTTTTTCTTCCAGTGGTATGGGGGGATCCTTCTTAATGGTTGAGAAACTGGTTGTACTTTCTCATCGGTTGGTACCTCCACTAAAACATCCTTGAATTTGGGAAACTCTGTCTTAGTTTCCATTTGGTCGATTTCTAATCCAATTTTAAGAAAACCATAGCCATGGTAGTTTCTTTCCCAAGCAGATCTCTGGTTCCATCAGCGATGACGTAAAAAGTTGCATTTTCTGATCTACCAGCGGTTTTTATATTTGCGTCAAATGATCCTTTTAGGTCAAGGGCTTCTTACTTCCATAACCATAAAAAGTCTTATTGCAACTGTTTGGTTACGTTACCTTATTTTGTTTCATACTGTCCCAGGTTTTGTTTGTGATCAAGTTGCATTTACACCCAGAGTCTTCTAACATTTTAACCTTCATTCCGCCAATATGGCAATCTAATACACTGTCATCATCGATTTTGAACACATATTGTATGTCTTCGGGCTCTGTTTGATCTATCTGGTTTGTGTCGTTTCTTTTGTTATCTCTTTTCATTTTTCATTTTATTTGTTGTTGTTTCCCTCATTTCCTTTTATTCGTTCTGTCTCGTATCATTGTCCTGCAGAATTGTCTAAAATGTCCCTTAGGCCCACATTTGTGGCAATCTTTTTCTTTTGCTGGGCACTGGCTGTCTTGAGACGCGTATCCTGAGCTCCCACATCTTCCACATCCTGTGTTTCTTTTCCACTTCTTATCTTGTTTTCCTGTTATTCACTCTGTTTATGTTTTCAGTTGATGTGCTGCTTTCTCCGAATTCTTCTATTTTCGACTTACAGCTTCAAGAGTATTTGCTTCGACAATTGTAGTTGTTAGTGTTATTGCTTCTCCTGTTTGTATAATTCTCTTTCTAAGCTCTTTAGCACTACACACTTTTCTGTAATTTGATCGATTATATGATCGTCTTTGTCCTTAAACTGACATTTGTCAGCTTATTGCCAAAGCCGTACTAGGAATTTTTCAAAATTTTCATTTGCCTCTTGTTTTATCAATCGAAAAAGGTGACGTTCATAGATCTTACTTTGTTTAGGTAGAAAGTATGCGTCGAGTTTGGTTATAGCCACTCCGAAGAGATCCACTTCATCTGCTGGTGATACATTTGCATCTGGTATATTATGGAATATTTCCTGCAATTCTAGTCCACCAAAATGTAGCAGCGAAGCACGTTTCTTCGCACTACTCTCAATTCCAGCAGCTTCCAGGTAGATCAATAGTGCCCGCTTCCAGCGTTCCCGTCTCGTTCCTACTGTTGAAGGTTCACCCTCACAATCAAATTTCTCTAACGTGAGTTGAGAACTCATGTTATTAATAAATAACCTGGAACCATTATATAAAGGGTTTGCACTAATCTGCCCAGTTAAAATATTTGGCAATTTAATGACCAGTATGTACATCCAAAGTACCACTACTGTTGACACAAATTTTCTTTGATGGTTTGTCAATTTAATGACCAGTATGTACATCCAAAGTACCACTACTGTTGACCAAATTTTCTTTGATGGTTTGTCAATTTAATGACCAGTAGGTATATTCTCCTGCTGTTAGTCATTCTCTGATGACTTGTCAATTTAATGACCAGTAGGTATATTCTCCTGCTGTTAGTCATTCTCTGATGACTGTCAATTTAATGACCAGTAGGTATATTCTCCTGCTGTTAGTCATTCTCTGATGACTGTCAATTTAATGACCAGTAGGTATATTATACTGCTATTACCGTCATTCACTGATGACTTGTCAATTTAATGACCAGTAGATATATTCTACTGCTATTTGATTTACTAATCATGTAGCACAAATCAAATAACTAAACATGAGGTCCCAGTTTCGACTCCCAGGTCAGGCAGTGTCACAGAGTTTCTCCATAAGGAACCTCCCTGGCGTCCGGTTAATGGTAACAGGCATGCTCAACGTAATTGGAGAAAACGTGGTTGCATCACACATCTCTGATTACCCCCTTGGGGAACACAAGCATGATGTTATGTTGCAAAACAATACATTAACGAACCACTTTTTGTTTCAGCCTTCACAAAATTATTTATTTACAGTTAAAGTCCAATGAAAGATTCTAATGTATTAATATTTTGAATATTTCTTTCCGAAATACAGTTAATTATCTACCTGTAGGAGACTACCTTTCCTTTTTTTTTTATAAAAATATAAAACTTACGGTTTTCTCCTCGTCGCCAATGTAAAATATGCACAATTATCTACACTAATAGTTGACTCGCCAACACGCCACCGCACAGGCCGACAGTTCGACAACGACTGCCCGCCCCACTACTCGGACCGGTATTTATAAACGTGCGACGTGCGCGCCCGAGGCAACGTCACAGTACTGTAATCGGTTTGTAGTGCGATGTAATGATATCTACATACACTACAGGGAACCCCAAAATTTATTGTTTTTTCCTATTTTTGTGTGAAAATCTTAATGCGGTTCACAGAATACATCTACTTACCAAGTTTCAACAGTATAGTTCTTATAGTTTAGGAAAAAAGTGGCTGTGACATACGGACGGACAGACAGACAGACAGACAGACATGACGAATCTATAAGGGTTCCGTTTTTTGCCATTCGGCTACGGAACCCTAAAAATCATGTATTGTATGTAGGGCTGGTGGCCGTAACATCGCATCTAAGCATGTATAACGCGTTCAAAAATATCATATAATTATTTGAATAGCTAAACACATAGAGCTGTATTGGCTCTGTATCCGACACCATAGTGTCGGACGTAAAGAATAGTACCATCCCATATCTTCCTGTGGGTGTCGTAAGGGGCGACTAAAGGGATTTACCAGAGAATGGGCAGCAGCGTTCTCTGTGCTTTTGTAACAACCTAACTGCGATCGCCAACCCGCCTGCCAAGCGTGGCGATTATGGCAAAACCCCCCAAAATGTCAATGTGGCGACACTAGGGGGAGGCCTATCTCCAGCAGTGGGCTGAAATGATGATGAAACACATAGAGAACAGTTTAAGTAGTAACTTTTGAATGGTAGTAAAAGTTAATAGTACAAGCTCCTCAACACCAGAAAAAGTAAAACATTCACAAAGAACGGCGCAATAATTTCAGCCACAAACAATAAAATTGAAAGGAACTGTTCATGAATGTTTAAAAGTTACCCATGTCATTATCTTCTAAGATTATAATAGAAGCAATAAGTCTGAAAAGGCCCGTATCCAGTTGAATGGACGTAGGGTTTGTATTGTTAACATACCATAAAGTCATGGCTAATTTACTACTGGCTGTACAGAATATCTTGTTTATATATGTGGGGTATCGGTTAGTCTACGTCCAAGCACATAATACGCGTACGAAGAAAAAAAATAAAACCGGCCAAGTGCGAGTCTTACTCGCACACATGGTTCCATAGCCCCAAACAATATAATAACAATATTTTGAACTGTCATTCATTAGTTAGTAGTATTAGTTAGTAAACTTCCACTAAACCGCAAAACTAAATTTGTTTTTCATAGTATGTTTATGAAAAACAAAGTTACTGCTGCAGTTTGATGAAAAAGTCTCATATCTCAAAAACTAAAAATCATATTTTATTGAAACCAATTTTCTTTGATAGTTTTTTTTACGTTCTACAATCCTAGATATTTTCAGAATTTTCCTCCCCTTACTTTAGAAATTAGAGGGGGGGGGACACACACATTTTACCATTTTGTAAGTGGCTCTAGCGCAAACTATTCAGTTTAGAAAAAAATGATACTAGAAACCTCAATATCATTTTTGAAGACCTATCCATAGATACCCCACAGTACGGGTTCGATGAAAAAAAAATTTTTGCTTTTAGTTCTAAGTATGGAGAACCCCATAATTTATGGTTTTTTTTCTATTTTTGTGTAAAAATCTTAATGCGGTTCACAGATTACATCTACTCACCAAGTTTCAACAGTATAGTTCTTATAGTTTAGGAAAAAAGTGGCTGTGACATACGGACGGACGGACAGACAGACAGACTTTTGCCATTCGGCTACGGAACCCTAAAAACACTTATTTTAAATAACAGTACAAGTAGTACCTTCTCAACGCCGACTAAAAATGGTACAAATACCTTTCCTTATAAATACGCTTCAGAAAAAGAACTGCGCGAAAATCCTCACTCAAACAGGAAATATGAAAAATTGTAAGGAAGTGTCCACATCACCGCGGATTGATCATAATGGTCATGGCATTATCTCGTAAGATTTTTTATAGTAACCATGAGTGTGAAAAGCCCGTATCCAGTTGAAGACATGTGAGGGCAGATAAATATGATGAGGGTTGAACCTTACTCGTACTACGGATGAGTTATTTTTAACATTAACTTTGTAATGGAAGATAAAACGGCTCTTTTATCTTTTCACATAGGTCTAAGTACATAGGCCGGTCTATCTGAAGCGGATGTATTCTATTACATTTTTATGTTTCCTCGTTACGTGCTGGAAATAGAGAGAGATACGTGAGAGCAGCGGTGGCCCTAGTGGTGGCAGCCGCGACTTACGAGCAGTAAGCCGTGGGTTCAAACCAAGGCAGGCGCATTACTTTGTGTAATTTATTTCATCACAGCTGCCCTCAAAAACGGTGAAGGAAAACATTGTGAGGAATCCGGCATGTCCGAGAACTAAAAATTCTAAGACATGTGACATCTACCAATCCGCACTGGGCCCACGTGGTGGATTACAGCCCACTCCCTCTCATTGAGAGGAGGCCTGTGTCCCAGCAGTGGGAAAATTATAGGCTGATGATGATGATGCGCGTGCTGAAAATATAATTATCATTCAAGTCCAGATTTCTTTGCGAAGTTTATCGATACTTTCTATCATACATAAACTCACACTGTTTACCATTGGGTGTATACAGAAACTATAAAACGCCATCGGCGTCGTTCCTTACATATTACTTTGGCCTTAATTTTGTTATCTTAAATTTTCCCACTCCTGAGTAAAAGACGCCAATTCTTTCCACTTTTCTCAATGTGGTAAGCACCACATCTTCAACTTTTCGCCAATTAACGCGAGGGCCATTCAAGGTGTTCCGCCATCTTCTGCTCGGTCTGCTGCGACCCCGTCTATCTATCTAAGGGCTCCAGTTTTGCGATATGCGTTCCCACAGTGTTGCGCAGATATATTATCATTAGCCTGGCTTTTTCCCATTGTAGAACAAATTCTATACTCACCTTTCACTTCTATTTAGTAGGTATCAGTCCTTACAGAAATATATTAGTAATACCATCCTATTATTATCCTACAGCTTGGCAAAGGCCTCTTCTCAATAGTCAATACTCAATTCTTTATTGCATTCCACAATGTAGGCTTAGGTGGTTAACATTTAACAAAAGAAACAATCGTGGACCCTGTCGGGCACAGCAAAAGAAAAATATTTGGAGATGAGGACTTATTATTTAAGTATCTTATTATCTAACTTAATTTTTACAAAAAAACAAAGAAGGCACGCTTGCTTACGACGGGTTGGTGATTTATGACTTTTATTCATTAAAAGTGCATGTTTCTTGACGATGTATTCCTTCACCAATGTCTGCGATGTCCGAGATAAACTTACTGAAATAATCACATTAATAAAACATTGGTTCATAAAATTCCGGGTTGCTATTTCCGACAATATCTAAAAATAACCAAGAAAAAAAATTAATAAATCATTCATTTCTTTTGTAAGAAAAATTCTTTGTTTAAAAATAACAAAACTGTTCTCAACGAAATTTCGTTAAGAAGGGCTGTATTTCTTGGGAAAATAAAATTCATATTTAATCAGTCTAAATGCCAAGTTTCTTGAAATAACTGAAGGAAAGGAAGGATGACCCAAATTTACTGTCAATCCAATGTTTCTGTCAATATTTCATTGAGATTGATAAGGTCAATCTGGGTTATTTAATAATGCAGTATGTACTTATTGTCTATTGTTCATAAATGACAGGTGTAGTGCTCGCAACTGGCGTTTGTATACTACTTACTTACTTGTGTACTAGATGTATAAACGTGGACGAATCTAAAGGATAGTTCACGGCAGTCAAATACATTTTTGAGTTTTCCATCCTCGTCAAAATTCAGGAGGTTGTCACAAAAGACATAAATAATCAATTTAAATTGTTTAAATTTTTTAGTATTTCACAATAACCCCCTTAACGTGTTCTAAGTAAAAATATATATATAAGAAAAGAAAATATAAGAAATTACCGAATTAACGTTTGTGCGATTGTTTCTATGTGTCAAAGCGCGGTTATAGGGCGAGGATCAAACGGGTCGCGTTTAAAACACGGGTGGTTCACATATACCAATTTCCGAAATTAAAATAAAAAAATAAAATTACCTACCCATTTTATTATTGATTTAGGTCGAGAATCATTAGCATAGTTACCTCCTTGAATTTGACGCAGATGCAAAACGACAGCTTGTATTTATCTCATTCATACTTTTTACTCTTGTATGGTCACTTTGTTTGGGCTTTTTTTTTCGGATGGGATGTCATCAAATGACTTCTCCCGCTCTGGGCAGAGCGGAAGGGAGTTTCAGACTTGACTGACTAAAACCCATCCATGTTCCTTCTTAGCCCTTTGTGTTCCAGGGCCACGGTATCTCTTTCGAACAACCCGCAGACTTTGTTTGGGCCTTAAGGTTTATATTTGACAACGAAACAAACTCAGAGGTCAGTCTCTTTTAAAGTCCAAACAAAATCTTGGTAAAGTCACTAGTATTTACATTCCTTCTCTTCTGTGAGAAAAGAAAGCCGTAACTTTGCAGTGAGATTGCTTCAGGCTGATTAGTTTTTATGATGTAGAAGTATTAATCTTGGATCTTTTCCTTTGGCTAAAGAAGGCCTTAATTACAAACTCTTCAGCTTGAAAGGAAAAAAAAAAACGAACTAAAATAAATTGCAGTGAAAAAGTAGGTTTTTTTTTTTTTTTTTTTTTGGGAATGGCATCTCGCAGTTCAACCTAGGAGGTTGTCGTCTGCTTAACCGGACTATCCTGTGGGTGCCTTAAGAGTAAGGCCTCCAGCCAGGGCATAAAACTTACAAACTAAGCGACTACACGCTAAGGGCACCCCCTGTGGGGTACGAGCCTCGGCTTAGGGCGTCGCTGGGGGAGGACTGCATGGGGACAGGCTGGATCTGAATGATATCATTATTTAGGGGCTGATTTAAAACTACTGGCACAGCATGGCGGGCTGGCTCGAGCGAGGGTCGGGGAGGGCATGGACCGGGACGTCGCGACGGACCTCGACGGCGAGGTCGGAAAGACGGCGGTTTGTGTCTAAACTTTTTAAGAGTGCTAGTCTCTTTGCTACTCTCCTGGAGGAGGGTGATAGCATCATCGGGAGTGACGAGGGTATGCCGAGGACGGCGTACTGTACTAATGCGCGAGGGTTCGTAACGGGCGGCCGCTGCGATCAGGGGATTACGGTGTTTAATGGCGTTATCGAAGAAACGCTTCGAAAGACGTTTCATAAACTGAAGGACGGTGGGCATTCTAAGGTCTACGTGTAGACGGTCATTACGGACATAAAAAGGGGCTCCCGTGACTCTACGTAAGAACCGGTTCTGCAAGGTTTGCATCCTATGGATGTACTTAGGCTTGGTGTGAGCGTACACGACGCAAGCGTACGTCATAATGGGGCGGATCACCGCGGTGTAAAGGCGCAACTTGCACTTGAGTGACAACTTGCTTTTTATCGAAATCATGAAATGAAGCCTACCCATAGCAAAGGCAGCTCGGTCGCGAGCTGCTTTGATGTGCGCCGCGAAAGACAGGTGGTTGTCAAGTAAGACTCCTAAGTACTTGGCTTGCTTCTCCCAAGGGATAGGCTTACCGTACATAGTGATCGGGCTGAGCGCGGGTGGCTTATTCTTACGCGGTTTAGAGAAAAGAACTGCCTGGCTCTTGTCGGGGTTCACCTCGATTCTCCATTTCCGGAACCAAGCGCCTAGGACGTTGGCTGAGGTTTGGAGGGTGCTGTAAATAGCGTCGTGACTACGGCCAGTGTAATAGATGGCCGTGTCGTCCGCGAACAGGGCTAACTGTGCCTTCTTGCTCTTGGGGATGTCACTGGTGAACAGAGTAAAGATAAGGGGAGAGAGCGGGGAGCCCTGAGGGACTCCGGCTCGAATGGGGTGGGGGGAAGACAGTGCCTTCCCGATGCGATAGCGGAAGGTGCGATCCGACAAAAAGTCTCGTAAGATGAGCACGAGACGGTCTGGCACTCCCAGTTTGTACAACTTATATAATAAGCCGTTGTGCCAGACTTTGTCGAATGCCTTTGCTATGTCGAAAAACAATACACCCGTCATCGCTCCACGCTGGAAGCCAGCGCTCAAGTGTTCTACGATGCGGTGGGCCTGTTGAATGCAAGAGTGTCCGGTCCTGAAGCCGAACTGTTCGTTGGGGATGAGACTCTTAGCCTCGGCAAAGTCTTTGAGTCGCTTATACATAAGTCTCTCGTAGATTTTTCCGAGTGCATTCAGGAGACTGATAGGTCTGTAGCTCGAAGGCTCAGACTTGGGTTTGCCTGGCTTTGCGAAACCGATGACCGTGGCCTCTTTCCATATTTGGGGAAACGCGTTGTTGCTCAGGGCGCCATTGAAGATGGCCGCCATTAACACGACGAGCTGAGCGGGGAGGAGTTTGAACACCCTATTGGTGATTCCGTCGGAGCCGGGTGCTTTCCGCGGTTGAAGTTTGTTAATGATGTCTTGCACTTCGTCAGCTGTGACCGGAGGCAGAGGATCATCAGGGTCTTCTTCGGGGGGCAGGGCGGTTCTACGTTCGACGAATGCGTTCACCTCATCGAGATGTCGCTTGTCTACTGGTTGAGAGCTGGGGGAGCACTGGGACTCCAGGCTGTCGGCTAGGCACTCGGCCTTCTCAGAGTCGTCGAATGCGACGCTCTTATCGGGTCGGGTGAGGGGAGGCATCGAAGCCTCTTCGGTGGAGCGCAACTTGCGTTGCAGCTGCCAGAAGGCTAGGTGGGTAGGCTCGAGTTCGCTTAGCGTTTTGTCCCATTGATTATTACGAAGCTCACTGGTGCGATCCTTTACAGCACGCTGTAAATTACGCATGTGGGCTTTGTTTGCCTCGCAGGGAAAGCTGCTGTAGGCACGGATGGCCGCGTTCTTTTCGGTTATCAGTTCACGTACGTCAGCGGGTAGTATCCAGCGTTGATCGCTCATTGCTGGGACTTCCCGTGAGCAGTCCTTCAGTACGGATTGCACGTGTTCTGTAAACGAGTTGATGGCGGCCGTCGTGTCTGCGACTGAGACTATGTGGTCGGGGATGGCCTCCAGGTGAGGCGACGTGGTGGATTTCAGCTTTTCGCTGACTTTCCTCCAGTCGGTTATCACTTGGGTCGGCGGGGGCTGGCTGGGGTCAGAAGGACCCGAGCGGGGAACTAAGTGCATGAGCACTGGTCTATGGTCTGAGTTAAGCTCATGTAAAGTCTCGATGGAATGTAACTTAAGGTTGACATTCTTGAGTAGCGCTATGTCGAGAACGTCCGGACGTTGGTCGGGGTCGTGGGGATAGTGGGTGTGCTCCATAGGAGCAATGGGATCGAAGTTGAGGGACTCGCCCAGGTTATACACGTGACGTCCTCTGGCAGAGGTCGTCGTGCTGTTCCAGGCGGGGTGCTTGGCGTTGAGGTCGCCCGCTATGATAACGGAGTCGCTCAAGCCGAAGAGGACGGCAAGGTCTTTGGTGAATAGAGTGTGCTCCTCGGACGTTCCGCCGGGAGGGATGTACGCAGAGGCGATAGTGATCGGTTGATGGCCGGTCATGCCTAGTCGACACACTGAGGTCTCGAGTAGAGACTCCATGGGAGGGGGATCTAAGGGGATGCAGTGCAGTTCTTTTCTATAATAGATTAGAGTACCGCCCTTGTGGCAGCGTGATCGATCGTTGCGAACTATGCGATAGTTGGCAATTCTCGGATCGCGGTGACTGGGCTTGAGGAAGGTCTCCTGTACGAGGAGGATATCAATTTGATGGTCGCGGAGGAAGGTGGCGATCTCATCACGCTGGCCTCTAATGCCATTGGCATTAAAGTACCCTAATTTTAGGGATCGGGGTTTGGTGCACGTTAATCTCGTATTATCCATTGGAGTTAGTCAAGATTAAGGTTGCGGAGGAGGTCGCCTAACTTGAGTAGGGACTTGAGGATAATTTTTAGTTTATCGCCACCAGTGTTAGCCGCCCTGAGATCAGCCGCCATGCGGTCTGCTTCGGGGGTGACTAACTCTGCTAGCGTTTCTAAAATTACGTTGTGAGAGGGGTCCACGGCCGCGGGGCCGGGTGGCGTGGGACGAGCGGGCGCCGGTGCGCTCGCTTGGGCCGGGGGAGTGGGGATAGGGGCATCTAGTAGCCCGGGGATGGGGCTGGACTTGGCTTTGCTGAGTGCCGGGAAGGCTCTCTGGTGGTTCAGCGTGGTCCAGGGAGAGGGCCTCTGAGGGCTGAGTCTCTCCGGCATCTGGGCAGAGGGTAGCCTCACCGAAGGGCTTTCTCTTTGCTGACGGGCGCTTGCACGCTTCACCAGGTTAGAGGAGGAGCCTTTGGGGGCTTTCGAGCAGCCGCGGTAGTTGGCCGTGTGGCCCGACTGGCCGCAAAGCACACAGCTCGGTGGCTCCGTGCAAAGCGATTTGTCTTTGGGACGGGGGCAGTCTGCCGTGCCATGGTCGCCTAGACACTTTACGCATCTGTGCGGCGCATGGCAGTTGGCTTGGCTGTGTCCATACATCTGGCAGCGGTGGCATTGCCCGACTACGCTTGAGCGGTAGGGCTTCTCTATTGTGATGCCTGTGAGTGAGCATACCGACTTCACTTTGAAGATCGGGTGGTGACCTTCTACTGGGTCACAGATGACCAGTACCATATCGTACTGGTCTCCGCCTCTCGCCTTATGAAGGCGGTGGACGGCTGCGACCGGGATGTCTTGGCCTTGGAGGTCATTGAGGATGTCCTCCGTGGGGATTTCCTTCGGGATCCGCCTGATCACCACGCGGGTGGGCTTCTCCTCTGGAAGGGAGTAGGTATGGAAGGCTATGTGCCTTCCGATCAGCTGGCGGGTAAGTTCCCTAAAGTCCGTGGTCGTAGGAACCACTACTTTGATTCCCTGCTGTGTGCTTTTTGCGCTTGTATATTGTATGCGGCGCTCATTACACATTTTGGACACATCTGTCCATTTCCCTTTGTCCTGAATGAACAACGGGGGAGGGGGCTTCAGCTTCTTTGAAGAAGCGGCTGAAGGTTTAGCCTTAGGGCTGACTGGCCTACTGGTATGAGCAGCGGCGGACGTAGGTAAGGGGACCGGGGAGTTGGGACGGGAGGCCGCGTGAGAGGGGGCATAAGGGAGCGCGACGATCTTTTTGGTCATGGCGGCCTGGGAATTTTTGCCCTTCTTCCTCTTGCCCTTTCCGACGACTTGATAGTCGTCTTCAGAGGATGAGGAGGCAGAGCACGCGTCTAAAATTGACTCTGAGTCGGAGATTGGCTCAGTTGTGTCCATGTTCTCGGAAACGGGAACAATGGACTCAGGTTCGGACTGATCCTTTGTTTGCGAAACAAAAGGTTTCGAAACAATGGGTCTCGGTTTAGCCGGAATCGCGGCGGCGACGGCTGGCGGTAAGCCTTTGTCCATGTTCTCGGAAACGGGAACAATGGACGCAGGTGCGGGCTGGACCTTTGTTTGCGAAACAAAGGGTTTCACAAGAATGGGTCTTGGGGTAGCCTTAATCGCGGCGGCGACGGCTGGCGGTAAGCCTCTGTCGGCAGGTGGCGGCGACAAAGGGCTCTCGAGCGCGTCACTGAAGTCAGTGACGGCAATACTGGGTTGCTGCAAGGCAGCGACATCGGACCCATATTTCTTTAAAAAATCTGGGTCTTTCAGGACAACGCTTTTGAAAAACGCAAAAAGGCGTTCCTCATCCGCATCAAGGGCCATGTTATCTGCTAAGAGTTAGCAGACATTTGAGTGAAGCTCAGCGCGCCTAACAACCTAATTCCTTGCACAATTATGTAGGGAATTTACTGGGTCCAGCGACTCACCCGCTTCAACCTTCCCGCAGCCACAGTCCGAGGGTCCGGGCTTGGTAGCAACTCCAACTCCAGTCCAGGGAACTTTGCTTTCAGGAACTTGTTGAAACGGGAAACACTAGCACAGCAAATCGGCGGCGCACACGTTCGCGACGGAGCCCAATTTTTTCACTTAGACCCTGAAGGGGTTAAGCGGGAGGATTGGGTCACCACCCTCTCTTGGTTTCGTTGGCACCGTTAGGTTTCCCACCAAGAACCTCGAAACTGAGGACTTTTCCCTGATGGGGCAAAGGAAGTTAAATCGGAATAATATCCGAAGCAAAATGAGCAAGTGCTGTCTTAATAAAAAGACAACAATTGTTCGGGGGTGTAGTCAGGGACTACTGATGACGTCACGACACTGGGAAGCGACGAACCGATGACACACACTGATAGCGAGCGGGAATGCGAGCAGGTAGCGGCACGTCCGTACGCGGCGGCGGTCAGGCGGAGAGTGAAAAAAAAAAAAAAAAAAAAAGTAGGTTGGTAGTGGAATTCTTTAAATAAAAATGCGCCTTGGGTAGTCAACCAAGGAAACAATTTAGTTTGTTTCTCAGTTTTAAAAAGATATTCCGAAGAGTTTTAGGATTTTTTTACGTTGTGGTCGTAGTACGGTACTAACTTTTCAGTTATCCATTTCACGAAGGGTAGGTACAAACCAAATTCATAGAAAAAACCATTCCTTACACCCTTTGCTGATATAAATATTTATGATACGATACGACACATTTTATTATTATATTTTATTAGGGTAACAAAGTTTGTTAAGGCATTTTTACAGCCCTTTAGTCACTTTGATCATAAAAAGTATCTAGATTCCCATTTAACATGTTATTACGTCAAAATAATAATTCATTTTTTTAGCATTATTCAGTCACAACGTGGCACTAATATACCACCAGGGTACGTAGTCTATACTTACATATAATATGATATTTTGACAAGTACTTAGGCAACCGTGATATTTAAAAAGACTATCTTCCACCATAATGAAAAAACATACTACCTAGTATGAGAGTTGTTTTTGTGATTTAAATTGTACATTTACTTCGCATGGTTGCGCTAGAGCCTCAAATTTTTTCTCCATAATTTTGAGATCACTTGGCAGTTTCATACAGCATTTAATTTTGATTTTAAAAGCATGAATTTTCATTGGGAAGTTGACTGGAAAACCCAACTATTTCCCATGTGAATATGTCCATATATACATACTTCTTTGGCTATGTTCACACGCGTGATGCCTAGTGACTGCTGGGCCACACAAAATTATAATACACAGCCTTTTCCCAACCACACTCGAGTCAACCCCAACACGGTTGACTGAAAAGTAATCAAACCCTCCCTGATGCTACTGAATATATCAGATTTGTTTATAACAACTCTCATTCGACCTTCTCTTTCATTCGAATCTCAATTACCCAACTGGAGATCGACATGACATGAAAGGTACAAAAGTTGTCAAATAATTTGAATTTGGAATGTAAATATTTTTTTAATTGGATATGTTCAATATTGGAACTGTGAGCCCTTGCTTGCTATATTTGATTAGTTTCGATGGAAGAAAAACATTCCTGCTGATTTATTAATTGAAATAGAGACGTTCACAATAAAACGGACGAAAGTATACTCAATTAAAATCCCATAGTCACTTTGTAATAAAGTTAAATGGTTATGCTAGCGACCTAAATAAATGTGCAATGTAATCAAACGGGAACAAATACCTATAGGGTATCAAAAAGTCTTGATAATTCATAAAACGGCGGCTTTCCTACAAGTCAATAACCGGCTATCGATCGATCTTCTCGGAAGGAGTGTATCACAAAAGACCGCAAATAGACATGTGATAATAGGTTTAAATACTAGGAAACATATAAAGACTTTCTTTTGTAAGCATCCGATGTGCAAAAAACGTTTTTATTCGCAGAAAAGTTCAGTGAGTAAGTACTTCGTAAGAACTTTGACACCAAAAAAAACTGTAATCGTTGTGCTTGCGAACAAATGTCTGTGTCGCTACAGAATATTCGTTGCGTAACAAACGCTCGCGAATGTTTGTCACACAGGGACGGGTACGGGTGTCAGGCATCTTTAATTCATGCTATTATTTAATTTTATGCCCATGTTATTTTTCTTTATTTGGGTTACCAAATAAAGAAAAATACAATAAATTCATTATAAGAGTTAAACTAAAAATAACAATAAAATTTAAAATTACAATAATCAAAAAAAAATGAAATTACAATAAAAAAACAATAGAATTACAAATTTCTCTCCGGCACATTGGCAGAGCTACATGTCTGCTGGAACAATGCCGGATGAAAGGGCAGTCCAGCCTTCTCCCTATCATCGCCAAAATGGTGTTGAAGCTGGCCCGTTCTCAAATGCTTAATGCAATCACTTTCGATTCTGACAGCGCACCTGTTACTTCTTTTGGACAATATTCTTTGAGCAATAAGAGTCATTTCACCATTTTTATTGGAATTGTCAAACGAATGGCAACATGACAGATGTTCAAAATCGTGAAACGTTTACTAAAAATATATGAATGATAGACAGACCTTTAGTCTTACATCCCTCGGATTTGTGATCCATGATAAAAAGCCTTCATCCCTTGGGATACGTCCGGTCATACTTACATGATTTATTTTCGGCTTTAAATATGATATTCGACCTTTTTTGATCTCTTGATATGTTACTTTTTCAAAGAGTAAATTAGTGGACCATATTCGTAATTCAAATAAAGAAGCTCATGGCTAAAGAATAACAGCTGCTCGGGTCGATATTTAGGTTAAGCCGCGCTTGCCTAGGTTGGTCTGTGGATTGGTGAACACCCATTACATTCCAAGTTTCCTCGGTGCTTCAAAAAGTACGTTAAATTGTTACTCATGGCTGTGAATTGTAGATCTTTGGCAGTCATTATGTAGTCAGTAGCCGGAAACTGCCAATCAGTCTTACGAAGGGGTATCGTATTACCCAGTACTAACTGAGTTGTGGAGGTCAGATAGGCAGTCGCTCCATGTAAAATACTGGTATTCAGCTGGCATGTTTGAACAGACGTAAATAACAAACAGAATAGAATTTAGGCCTTTGGGTTGTCTGGAAGATATCAGCGATAATACCGGTTTGTAATTTGTTTCAATTTTGGATTACAATAAAGTATATTCTATTTCTGTATAAAGTATTGCGATATTCAACATATCGCAATACTTTCATCGTCAGTCGTTTTTTTAACGCAATACATTACTGCGCAAAAAAATTGTTGATTGTCCAAGACAAAGACATTTTTTTTGGGTTGCTTGGTGGATTATAAGTGTCGCGCATTCTGCATGTGCATTATATATTTAATTGGAAACTATTAATACATAAAACAACGTATATTTTTGATAGTAAATACATAACGTTTTACTTCAAGCCTGGTTGGTTCTGGTATAAAAAATTGTAGATTTGATTCGACCTCGATCGAAGATAGCTTATGCACGCAGTCAAGCGACATAAATGGTCCTGTAAGTCGTTCGAGGTTGCTCCAGAGATGGGAAAGTTTAGTTTCTAAGATAATACTAAAATAGGTTTTCATTGAATAGAGGTATGAAGACTTATGCATCAAGATGAACAGTTTTTCATCTTTTTGAAGGGAAGATCCTCCGGCTAAACGAGTTTAGAGTCTGGATAATAAAAGCCTGTTAAAAAAAAAATTACAGACATCTTAAAGTCCCACAGATGGCTCCTAAACTAGGTTTTCACCTGTTGCTTGGGAGGCAGTGTTTCTCCATTTAAAAAGTCAGTATGTATGTCAAAGCCTCATAGGGAAAACAAATGTAGCGAAAAAAAAATACAAAAAGAAAAATTAACATTAATGAAAGGATTAATAAAATTAGTCCTAAATCACATTCATTGAAAACATGAAGTTATAGTCGGGCTATTCTATACATATATTATAGTAACTCACGCGATAAAGGATTTGCGTGAGGTTGAATATTATGATACGTAGTTGGTCTGACGTCGTAGATGCCAACACAATTTTATTAGGGGCCAAACGTCAGAAATGCTCCACGAAGTTCCACCGGCTGACGAGGATGAGCCTTAGGTACTTCAGCGTCGACTCGACGCCGATCACGCTCGCTCGATCGCCCCTCCTACCGTCAGTAGGTATTCCGACGGTGGCGCAGCACATGGCCTCGGACTTGGGCAATGCTACCTCGAGACCCAATTGTCGGATTTCCACGACTATCGCAACCCCGCGTGGCATGAATTCGGCCGCCACCTCGTGCGACCTCCCTTGTGCCAGCACCAGCGTGTCGTCAGCGTAGCAAACTACGCTGACACCGGTAGGGAGGTCGGCGAGACTTATGCTGCCTCACATGGACTTATTTATAATGTCACAAAGAGTAAATATATGATCTTTTGAGGCCGCTGGTAGATGTCCAAACTCTGTACCAGAAATTATAACGTTGAATGCTCCATTTAAACAGAGTGTCCAATTTCAAGTACCTTGGACATTTCATCACCGAGGACCTTAAGGGTGATATGGATATTAAGAGGGAGCGTAGGGCACTGGCGGTCAGAGGTAACATACTGGCCCGTAGATTTGCTCGCTGCTCTAACCTAGTCAAAAATACTCTTTTTAAGGCCTGCTACTACGTCAGAGCTTTTATACAAGCCATCTATTGGTCAACAACACTAGAGATCGGTGGATGCCCTGCGCGTTCAATTTATTAATGCTTTCAGGATGTAGTTTTTCAACTGCCCAGTTTCTGTAGCGCTTCAGAAATGTTTCCTGAGACCCAAACAGATAGCTTTCATGCTTATAATACGCATCATACGGCATCGCAACTATATGCTGAGAGCAGTGGCGGAGAGCTATACTCCAAATATCAGGCATTGTATGCGGAGGTTGATTAGGTAGGAAACATGTCTTCCTGTCCAGTTGTCCTTCGTCTTAATAATATTATATTTTATAATAATGTCACTAACACTAGAATATAAGCTGTTTGTAATCCTAACAAAATATGGATTACTGTTGTCCAAAATAAATGGATTTTAATCTTAAGTAGTTAGTGGGTGACTTGTATAAAATATAAATAGTGGTTCCAATGAATGGCGACTTTTTAATAGTTACTTTGTACCGTACGCGGGTCTGGGACATTAGCATCTATTCTATAATGTAGTTGCCAAATATTGATGTAGGTCACAATTACTTAATATGAGCCAAAGACCATTAATAAAAAATAAAAACTTTTTGTAATGGATCAACCTATTTTATAGTTAGGTAGGTACTATTTTGTTGTTTAAATTTTAAAGCAAGCACTCATACAAATACAATTTCTTTAATAAATATTCAAATGAAAGTTAATCTAAGTTCTATCAATAACACTTGTAACGGGATATTTCCCATGTTTATTATTTGTTTTGAGTTCCTGATATTTCGGCGCTGTTGCAAACGCCATGATCACGGATAAACCGAAGTCATTGTGGGTGGGTGTAAAATTGGGAACTCACAACAAATAATAAATACGGTAAATATCCCGTTACAAGTGTTATTGATAGTATTA
This sequence comes from Cerastis rubricosa, assembly GCA_949152445.1. Taxonomy (NCBI): domain Eukaryota; kingdom Metazoa; phylum Arthropoda; class Insecta; order Lepidoptera; family Noctuidae; genus Cerastis; species Cerastis rubricosa. The sequence goes on from OX424532.1 coordinate 18,109,042, forward strand.
GTGACCATGTTAGTTTAAAATTTTAATCAATTTCATTAGATTGTGGTCCTTTACATGCAAGGTGCGCGCAATAAGCGCAAGACCTCTTGTGCTCTTGCCTGTGTGTCTTGTACCATGAAACTGAACGACTTTTGTTCTACGAGTTCTTAAAAAAAAAAAAAGTTTTCGACTTTCGATATTAAAAAAAAAAAACAAAAAATGAGTTTCCAAAAGTCATAGAACAAAAGTTGTTCAGTATCATGATCTGAGTCACACGAGAGGTCACACTTGCGTTTATTATGTTACACCTCGTATATCCCAAAAAATAGACCTCAAATATATTTTCTACCAAAACTTTTATTTGTAAAAGTAAATTCTATAATAATCCCCTTAAAGTATTCGCCTCTACAGGTATCGAGGAACTCAGAAATTCAAGAGGAAATGTAGCAAGCGAATGGCAGCGCTCGTCGTATCGGATGTACGGCGGCCACCCGTTGCCGAGACCGCATTTGCTTGCTAGCTGCCCTAAGTGTCCACATGGGATCTATTATGATGGTGAGATATTTTGTTTTAGTTATACCTGGACGTGACATCGCCGATGTTATCAATAAGTCTGCGAGGTTAAAATGGGTCTGGGTGGATCTCGTTTCCTGGATGGGTCATGAACTCATGACAAATAGGCCAGAATCGTCACACAGTGGGTGCCAGAAGACGTCGTCGTCACCGATGCAGACGAAACGCTGGCGTGAAGATTTGGACTCGTTCTTGGCTTATTCCTGGAGAAGGCAAAATACCCGTAGAGTTGGAAAGGAATGGTCTTTGCCCAGCAGTGGGAAAAAAAGGCTAATTGATACAATGTGAAGGTAGTTTTATTTAAGTGTGTTTACAAATGAATGAGTAATTGGGTATACAGATTTGACATTGTATTTGAATGGTGATTTGTATGAGATCGATATATAAAGTGTGAAAGTATAAGCTACAAATCTTAGTTTATAATAACGATTGGTGAATAATACAATGCATCTATTGCATAATTCGAGAAAGTGTTTGCAAAACTTTTCTGTAAATGTTGGGAGTTAATAATTATACCCATAACGAATCCGAAAGGCTCTGTTCTTCCAGTCTTTGCGATTATTTTTTGGTTGTAGACCATACCTGGGAATCTTCTAATTAATGAGAATTAAGGGTCAAAATACCACCTTTTTCCTATATTTTTTTTTTAATACGAGGCTGCTTGGTGAAGCGTCCATTTACATCTTATATACATTACAGATTCAGGAAATCAAATTTAAAGCTGTGTAAAAAAAAAAATATTTAAAAGTGTTATTGAAAAAGTAAATTCCTATCTTTTGATCGTAGAATGATAAATACAATAAACATCAAACAGAATAAAAATAGAAAAAGGAGCAGGAAGAAATAAATTCAAGTGTAATCAAATCATAATGTCAAGAGAGCAATAAAGGAAAAACTGTAATATCCCAACTAGCAGAATCCATTTGTCATACAAGATTCATCATGATAATGGAAAAGTGAAAAATATGCCGTAGCAAAATAAACCTTCATTCTATTTTTTTAGAGTTGCATGTTTCGTGACAGGTTCAAAAGATTAGAGTCGAGAATGTATTACTATGTCAACTTCCGGCGTTATACTAAACGGAATGTCAGCTTGATGAAGCGGTGTGCAAGCTGACAAGGCATTTAAATGTGCAAGTGTGTGTGTGCAAAAGTGAAATTTAAAAGTGCATTTTCAGAATACAGGGTCGAATTGAATTCGCTAGCGAAACTTGACAGACGTGATTGTTATCGATGTATAAACTTGAAAAAAAAACAAAATAGCATCTAAGTTGGTGATTTGTTGGGCGATTGATTGTATGTGTGTATGAACTTGTTGTATATATTGTGGTAGGTTCGATACCTACTACAATAGATACAAGAAGTACTTTTAACTTCCATGAAGTATACACAAAGATACTGTTTTAGTAAACTGACATTTCCTGTAATTATAACAAAAAAATAAATAATATGAATTGTGTAAACGACCTCTACGGAATCAATTCAATTCATGTTCTCTTTTTTGCCAGACTATGGCTAGCTTATTTTGTCTAAACTAACTCAATTTCTACAAAATGTTGAAATTGGCAATCTTGAAATTGGCAATTTACAACTTCATCAAATCCATAGCGTATGCAGACGAAATCGAAACAGGACACAACTAGGTACATAATAATGCCAATTTACATACTGGATACGGGAGACAATGGAAATATAATTTTGATGGATTTCTCATATCCTTTGACGAGACATACTCAAATGTAGAAACGCGATGTTATTGTTCCTAAGTGGGAACACTGTCTCGGTTCATCTAAAGGGTGCTTTTACTTTTAAGGGTACTTTAGGTTTTTACTGGTCACCGGCCCATTGACTACATTCGAAAGAAAAAATACTCATTGGACTCATACATGACATACAATAAAACTAAAATAACAATTAAAAACGAAAACAATGCGGGGAAAAAAAAGACAGAATAACTAATTCCTCCGTGCCTCGGAAAGCACGTTAAGCCGTTGGTCTCGGCTGTCATTTATAGATCTTTGACTGTCGTTTCGAGTAGTCAGAAGCCAAAAATCTGACATCCAGTCTTACCAAGGGGTATCGTACGAGTATTACCGAGTTACTAGGTTTTGGATGTCAGATAGGCAGTCGCTTCATGTAAAGTAATGGTACTCAGCTGCATCCGGTTAGACCCTAAGATAGTTTGGGAAAAGGCTAGGCAGATGATGGTAGGCATTCTATTTTGTGGCCCGGCTAAGACGAATAGAGTTTATTTATTTGAATTTCCCTTACAACAACTATCATTGCAGGTTTGTTGTATCTCAAACTTAGAGCGGTTTAAAAATATATATACTAAATTAGTATATATTTTTTTAAACAATTAAAATTATTACGAACTAAAAGATAAACATTCCAAAAAATAATAGAATCATATCAACCTGAAAAATATATAGCATCCCTAGGGATCAAATCGGAATATAAAATACAATACCAATGAAATAAAACTATGACAGTACTAAAAGTTTCCATTCATATTGTCTCAATGATAATAAAAATCGTTGAGAGCGAAACTTCTCCAACTTTACAGTCAAACTGAAACTATCAATTATATTTCTAACGGACTATTTACCATGTTTATTTTTTGTTTATCCGTGATCATGTCGTTTGCAACAGCGCTGAAAAATCGGGAACTCAAAACAAATAATAACCATGGTAAATATCCCGTTACAAATGTTATTGATAGTGTTAGTGACCACGCCAAACAATAAACAATGAAAAACTATTTCCAATTAGTTTCAGTTCTAAAATTGAAACTAATTGGAAACAGTTCTTCATTGTTTTTCGGGCACATTTTAATAATGAACGAGTTTTAGAGGCAGAAATAAATTGGAGACATTTGTGCCCGTGTGGCCTACGTGAAATAAACATATTTTGATATTGTTTTTTTTTTATAAATAGGTAGTTATTTAATAATGAAAATTAAACCTTTTCTGATTTTTAAGTAGCTATTATTAAATTCCTAAGTACCTTTTAAAGTGGCTTAGAGATCTTTAAGGGAAAGTAACAATTGCCAAAGTCAGTCATCCATTAAATACCGAGCACTTTAAGCAGTTGGTCTCAAAACTCGTAAATGTTAAAATAAAAATTCCAAAATTCCATTACTTAACAAAAGTAATAATAATTGACACTTACTTCGGTGTTCTGTATGATGTCGGTCGTAAAGAATAGCACCATTCCATATCTTCCCGTGGGTGTCGTAAGAGGCGACTAAGGGACTTGCCAGAGAATGGGCAGCAGCGTTCTCTGTGCTTTTGTAACAACCGTACTGCGATCGCCAACCCGTCACAGCCAAGCCAACTGCCATGCTCCGCCCAGATGCGTAAAGTGTCTAGGCGACCATGGCACGGCAGACTGCCCCCGTCCCAAAGACAAGTCGCTTTGCACGGAGCCACCGAGCTGTGTGCTTTGCGGCCAGTCGGGGCACACGGCCAACTACCGCGGCTGCTCAAAAGCCCCCAAAGGCTCCTCCTCTAACCTGGTGAAGCGTGCAAGCGCCCGCCAACAAAGAGAAAGCCCATCGGTGAGGCTACCCTCTGCCCAGATGCCGGAGAGACTCAGCCCTCAGAGGCCCTCTCCCTGGACCACGCTGAACCACCAGAAAGCCTTCCCGGCTCTCAGTTAAGCAAAGTCCAGCCCCATCCCCGGGCTATTAGATGCCCCTGTCCCCACTCCCGCGGCCCAAGCAAGCGTACGTCCCACGCCACCCGGCCCCGCGGCCGTGGACCCCTCTCACAACGTAATTTTAGAATCGTTAGCAGAGTTAGTCACCCCCGAAGCAGACCGCATGGCGGCTGATCTCAGGACGGCTAACACTGGTGGCGATAAACTTAAAATTATCCTCAAGTCCCTACTAAAGTTAGGCGACCTCCTCCGTAACCTTGATCTCGACTAACTCCAATGGATAATACGAGATTAACGTGCACCAAACCCCGATCCCTAAAATTGGGGTACTTTAATGCCAATGGCATTAGAGGCCAGCGTGATGAGATCGCCACCTTCCTCCGCGACCATCAAATTGATATCCTCCTCGTACAGGAGACCTTCCTCAAGCCCAGTCACCGCGATCCGAGAATTGCTAACTATCGCATAGTTCGCAACGATCGGTCACGCTGCCACAAGGGCGGGACTCTAATCTATTATAGAAAAGAACTGCATTGCATCCCCTTAGATCCCCCTCCCATGGAGTCTCTACTCGAGACCTCAGTGTGTCGACTAGGCATGACCGGCCATCAACCGATCACTATCGCCTCTGCGTACATCCCTCCCGGCGGCACGTCCGAGGAGCACACTCTGTTCACCAAAGACCTTGCCGTCCTCTTCAGCTTGAGCGACTCCGTTATCATAGCGGGCGACCTCAACGCCAAACACCCCGCCTGGAACAGCACGACGACCTCTGCCAGAGGACGTCACGTGTATAACCTGGGCGAGTCCCTCAACTTCGATCCCATCGCTCCTATGGAGCCTACCCACTATCCCCACGACACCGACCAACGTTCGGACGTTCTCGACATAGCGCTACTCAAGAATGTCAACCTTAAGTTGCATTCCATCGAGACTTTACATGAGCTTAACTCAGACCATAGACCAGTGCTCATGCACTTAGTTCCCCGCTCGGGTCCTCCTGACCCCAGCCAGCCCCCGCCGACCCAAGTGATAACCGACTGGAGGAAAGTCAGCGAAAAGCTGAAATCCACCACGTCGCCTCACCTTGAGGCCATCCCCGACCACATAGTCTCAGTCGCAGACACGACGGCCGCCATCAACTCGTTTACAGAACACGTGCAATCCGTACTGAAGGACTGCTCACGGGAAGTCCCAGCAATGAGCGATCAACGCTAGATACTTCCCGCTGACGTACGTGAACTGATAAACGAAAAGAACGCGGCCATCCGTGCCTACAGCAGCTTTCCCTGCGAGGCAAACAAAGCCCACATGCGTACCAGTGAGCTTAGTAATAATCAATGGGAAAAAACGCTAAACGAACTCAAGCCTACCCACCTAGCCTTCTGGCAGCTGCAACGCAAGATGCGCTCCACCGAAGAGGCTCCGCTGCCTCCCCTCACCCGACCCGATAAGAGCGTCGCATTCGACGACTCTGAGAAGGCCGAATGCCTAGCCGACAGCCTGGAGTCCCAGTGCTCCCCCAGCTCGCAACCAGTAGACAAGCGACATCTTGATGAGGTGAACGCATTCGTCGAACGTAGAACCGCCCTGCCCCCCGAAGAAGACCCTGATGATCCTCTGCCTCCGGTCACAGCTGACGAAGTGCAAGACATCATTAGCAAACTTCAACGCGGAAAGCACCCGGCTCCGACGGAATCACCAATAGGGTGTTCAAACTCCTCCCTGAGCAACAACGCGGTTTCCCCAAATATGGAAAGAGGCCACTGTCATCGGTTTCGCAAAGCCAGGCAAACCCAAGTCTGAGCCTTCGAGCTACAGACCTATCAGTCTCCTGAATGCACTCGGAAAAATCTACGAGAGACTTATGTATAAGCGACTCAAAGACTTCGCCGAGGCTAAGAGTCTCATCCCCAACGAACAGTTCGGCTTCAGGACCGGACACTCTTGCATTCAACAGGCCCACCGTATCGTAGAACACTTGAGCGCTGGCTTCCAGCGTGGAGCGATGACGGGTGTATTGTTTTTCGACATAGCAAAGGCATTCGACAAAGTCTGGCACAACGGCTTATTATATAAGCTGTACAAACTGGGAGTGCCGGACCGTCTCGTGCTCATCTTACGAGACTTTTTGTCGGATCGCACCTTCTGCTATCGCATCGGGAAGGCACTGTCTTCCCCTCACCCCATTAGAGCCGGAGTCCCTCAGGGCTCCCCGCTCTCTCCCCTTATCTTTACTCTGTTCACCAGTGACATCCCCAAGAGCAAGAAGGCACAGCTAGCCCTGTTCGCGGACTACACGGCCATCTATTACACTGGCTATAGTCACGACGCTATTTACAGTACCCTCCAAACCTCAGCCAACGTCTTAGGCGCTTGGTTCCGGAAATGGAGAAACGAGGTAAACCCCGACAAGAGTCAGGCAGTTCTTTTCTTTAAACCGCGTAAGAATAAGCCACTCGCGCTCAGCCCAATCACTATGTACGGTAAGCCTATCCCTTGGGAGAAGCAAGCCAAGTACTTAGGAGTCTTACTTGACAACCACCTGTCTTTCGCGGCGCACATCAAAGCAGCTCACGACCGAGTTGCCTTTGCTATGGGTAGGCTTCATTTCATGATCTCGGCAAAAAGCAAATTGTCACTCAAATGCAAGTTGCGCCTTTATACCGCGGTGATCCGCCCCATTATGACGTACGCTTGCGTCGTGTACGCTCACACCAACCCTAAATACATCCATAGGATGCAAACCTTGCAGAACCGGTTCTTACGTAGAGTCACGGGAGCCCCTTTTTATGTCCGTAACGACCGTCTACACGTAGACCTTAGAATGCCCACCGTCCTTCAGTTTATGAAACGTCTTTCGAAGCGTTTCTTCGATAACGCCAGTAAACACCGTAATCCCCTGATCGCAGCGGCCGCCCGTTACGAACCTTCGCGCATTAGTACAGTACGCCGTCCTCGGCATACCCTCGTCACTCCCGATGATGCTATCACCCTCCTCCAGGAGAGTAGCAAAGAGACTAGCACTCTTAAAAAGTTCAGACACAAACCGCCGTCTTTCCGACCTCGCCGTCAAGGTCCGTCGCGACGTCCCGGTCCATGCCCTCCCCGACCCTCGCTCGAGCCAGCCCGCGATGCTGTGCCAGTAGTTTTAAATCAGCCCCTAAATAATGATATCATTCAGATCCAGCCTGTCCCCATGCAGTCCTCCCCCAGCGACGCCCTAAGCCGAGGCTCGTACCCCATAGGGGGTGCCCTTAGCGTATAGTCGCTTAGTTTGTAAGTTTTTATGCCCTGGCTGGAGGCGTTACGCTTAAGGCACCCACAGGATAGTCCGGTTAAGCAGACGACAACCTCCTAGGTTGAACTGCGAGATGCCATTCATAAAAATAAAAAAAGATCGCCAACCTGCCTGCCAAGCGTGGCGATTATGGCAAAACCCCCCAAAATGTCAATGTGGCGTTGGGGGAGGCCTATGTCCAGCAGTGGACGTCTTTCAGCTGAAATGATGGATGATGATGACTTCGGTGAAGGAAAATATTGTATACCATCTAACATGCTGTGTACTTTTAGGTAAGTACACTTCTGCCTAACCCTTCGGGGCTTACAAGCGTGATTTTATGTATGGTATGTTAATTTAAGAACTGAATATTGGTGCTTTTTGTGATGATGATGATTTCAAGGCACTTCGCCTTCAGCGATGTCGATACATCATCATCATCATCAGCCTGTAATGTTCCCACTGCTGGGATACAGGCCTCCTCTCAATGAGAGGGACTGGGCTGTAATCCACCATGCGGGCGCGTGCGGGTTGGTAGATGGTCACATGTCTTCGATTTTTTAGTTCTATGACATGCCGGTTTCCTCACGATGTTTTTCTTCAACGTTTTTGAGGGCAGCGGTGACGAAATAAATTACTCAAAGTAATGCGCCTGCCTGGGTTGAACCCATGGCTTACTGCTCGTAAGTCGGGGCTGCCACCACTGGGCCACCTCTGCTCTCTATCTCTGAAGTCTATACGTTTGTGTAATATTTAGTTTTATGAAGATTACAATGTATCTACATATGTGTACCTATTATTCGCGCTTGTGTTAAATAACCGAAAAGCGAGCGAAACGAAATAGGTTCAGATGGTCAGGAGTATTAAAAAAAAAATGGGTTTCGTAGTTTTGTTTTGATGAAATCAAATCAAATCAAATCAAAATATTTTATTTTACATAGGCCTACATGGGCACTTATAAAACGTCAACAGAAGAGGCACGGTTCGGGTTGGTCGTTTCCTATGGAGAAGAACCGGCAAGAAACTCCATGGTTACTCTTTTAAAATCATTTGGTTCTACAATATTTGGATGTTACAGCGCTACTACTTAAATATGAGAGGACAGCGTAGGCCCGACAATAAGTCATCGCTTACTACAAAAGGTAGAAAAAGATGAAGCTGAAAAAAAAAAAAAAAAATTACAAAGCCTACAATGTCCACACATTCACAAAAAAATTTGAATGAAAAAGAATCTATACAAAAGTAAAAATAAAACTAAGAACAATTAAATAAACAATTGACACAAATGTAGTCATCAGTACTGTAACTATTCTGCACAATGAATAAACGGTGCAATGATTTGAAAACTATTGTAAAACATCTGAAAAAAAAATGAATAGAATAAATAAAATTCGGAATAGTTAGAGACATCCACATATTTGTGTCGTTTTTGAGCTACCAGGGAAGCCGCATGAGCAGAGGGAACTACAGCCAAACTTCTTTATCTTCAACATAGTCCTTAATTTTGTAATATGCTTTTTTAATAAGGACACGTTTGATGCAATTTTTAAACTTTCCATCGGTCAGTTCAATAACTGACTTTGGCAACTTATTATAAAAGCGTATACTGTTTATAAGAAATGACTTGCTAGTTTTTGTTAATCTAAATTTGGGTATTACAATTTCGTGTTTACTGCGTGTGTTTATATTATGGAAGTCGCTTCTAATTTTGAAAAGCCCTCCGAAATGCTTTTTAACTATTACTTGGTAAACGAAATATGATTCAAAAATATTTTCCACATTGTTTTACAATTAATTCAGTATCACTTTGTTAATACAATTAAGAGCTGTAAGTATAAAACTACTTTTCAACTTTCTTCTTTAATAAATTATTTAAATGGATGTTTACAATCAAATAAATGTAAAATTCATTGTTACAAACTAGTTAACGAAATTCCTTTCAGGCTATTAAATTTCTGGATTTATTAAGCCCATAAATACTTCTAAGTTCATAATATATTTCAGCGGCCAATTTATAAGACCCTAAAACTCCCTCGTTCCAAGTTTTTTTAACTACGATACCACTTTAAAACTCTCAGCGAAAATACTCGACTAATTGCCACTTCAGATCGCATAATATTTGTGGCTTGTAACGCAATAAAAATTAAAATTTCGGTGTACTCGTATGGACGCGAAAATCATGATAATATTGTTTCAAAAACAATAAATTAAAGCAACGACGACGTTGTTTATTGTTTAATTGATCCAAGAATAAAACTTTTTCCATAAAACAGGTTTTTCGTTTTTATAAACCGCTCTTTATTGTTTTTTCTTTATCCTGCTTTGTCCCGCTTCTGGGCAAAAACTCCACTTCTCGCAAACCCGCGCGTCTTCCTTCCATTTTGGAAGAAACCTGTCTAGTTCGTCACACCATTTCCTTCGTGGCCTGCCGCAATCCCACCTTACTGTGTCAGGGCAGGGTCTATAATAAAAAATATAAAAAAAATATATTTTTAAAAGTCGACAATATTCGTAAAGTTTGTGTAAAATACTATTCTGAGCATTAGGTCGTGGGTACATTTCCCAGGTAGGGCATTGGGTTTTCCCATCGAGAATTTCTGAGTAGCAGCCAGGGAATGGATTTCTGCCCATTTGATGGCAATAGGCTCGCCCCCAATCACATGGGACTAAACATAAGTGGCGAAATGTGGGTAGACTATTAGGTACACCTCTGCTTTACCCTTTGGGGATTACAGAGTGATATTATGTTGTATTATAATACCCTGCCATACAAAAAAACGCTGAACGAATCAATTTAATACGTAAAACAGGGTGAATAGCGATGATTTTCGAATTTGTCCCAAAAAATTTTTGTCTTTAACTTTTTTTTTAATCTCAGGTTATTTTATATCATGTCATCGTCATCATCTGCCTAGCATTTTCCCAATCTTTCTTGGGGTCGGCTTCCAGTCTAACCGGATGCAGATGAGTACCAGTATTTTATATGAAGTGACTGCCTATCTGACCTCCACAACCCAGTAACTGAGTAATACGATACCCCTTGGTAAGACTGGATGTCAGACTTGTGGCTTCTGACTACTCGTAACGACTGTCAAAGATCTACAAATGACAGCCGGGGTCAACGGCTTAACGTGCTTTCCGAGGCACGGAGGAAACTCGGTATGTAATTATGGTCACCTATATCCACGGACCAACCTCGATAAGCATGGCTTAACCTTAAAGATCGGCCCGTGCAGCTGTTATGAGCTACGAGCTCCTCAAGACCTATAACAATATTTTTTTAACTATAAACATAGGTTTTCAAGATTTTTTAAAAAAAGTGTACCATTTGTTTCTCAAAACGACTGGTATCACAAGTATTTTTGCCTTCAAGATTTTTTAGATATTTCATTTTCAAAGTCCTAATTAAACTAAACTGTCTCGCCACTCAGAAAAGGATTCTCCAAGTTTTTCCAGTATATATTAATAGTTTTTCTTTTGTTTTAGCTAAGCAGCTTTACGTCTTACGCCATTAGTTATTCTCAGTTTTCTTCAAGTCCTTTTTATAGGTCTGAACAGCTTTTAATACTCTTAAATTGCGATAGACGCCAATTTATCTTGGGTCTAAAGAAATGACTAAGACATTAGGAATTTTCAAAGAAATACTAGTATAGAAGAACCTTGTATTGAATTGTTATTCAATTTGCTTAATTTTTTCAAGAATAGTTGATGTGTTACAACTAAATTAATGGTTTTACTCTGGTTTTTTCTTTTTTTTTTAATTGTTATTTTAAGTAAGCTGTTATCAAAAGCCTCTCGTAAATATTTTCACACTGGAAATTATGCTGGTCAATCACACTTGACTTGTGGCGTTGTAATTTCAGCTCGGATCAACTGACTAGTTCTAATTTGCTCATTGCTCCTCCACAGATAGCACTAGCCCTTTTAGTTTTACATTATTTATTAAAAACATACCTTCTACAGTACGCTCATTTATCTGTCAAAGAAAAAGGTAAAAAACTAGTTTAAACTTTTATAGAGTTACAAGTAGTTGTTAAAGTTTATTTTTTATCAAAAGAACTACTTTAACTTTTAAAATCTAATCACAACATAATAATCAAACTCAATTAAAACTTTGCTTTAGTTAGTTTTTGAACTTAGACGTAAATAATTTCTACTTAATAAATAAAAATTATAGAGGTGTTTCTTCAAATAATATTTAATTTAAGTATTTTGTAACAAATGTAAGTCATTCGTTCACAATAGCATTAGATCTTATTTCATACTTCATATTCCGTTTGTGTTTTTTGTATAGTAATTTTATTAGAGTTTATTTCACTAATTCATATCAAATAAACTAACTTACTAAATATTAGGCCACTAAATAAACAATAGGCCGCTTAGGCGGATTTAAATGCCTTTTTCAGTTGCGCAATAATTTCAACATTGTGCTGAAATAATGCTAGCTTATGTTAGGATTTGTATGTAATACCTAATAGTATATTTCATTACGAGTACGGAAAGCCTGTCATTGCAAAGAGTTCCGACAAATGTCTACCCGAGCCGAGGCGCAGCCGAAGGTGAGGGTTGACAATCGGAACAAGTTGCAATGACGGTTCCGCACGTGTACTGAACAACTATTTTTAATACAGTTGCGAAAAAATTAAGCAATTTAATAAAGAACATTTTTGGAAAATGGCGCCAATCTTAAAAGAATATAAGCTTAGATTTTTTTGTTTTCTTCACCCATTCTGAGTAGGCATCCGGAACTATACAGCCAAGTCTTCAGTAGAATTTTTTTATTGATATGAAATGAAAATGAAATGAAACCTAAGCTAACTCATTGAATCAAATCATTAAATCTGATATTGAAACAAATTAGTAGCTTCTTCTTAGAAATATTTGCATGAATCATAAAAACTTCTATAATTTTTTTTTTTGTAAAAACTCCGTAGTTGGTTTTTTTCTTTCTAATAGACATTATTTTGACAGTTGGGAAAGAGAACGCACGAGTTCGGAAAAGGTAAAGAAAAAGCTCGAGTGTGTAATAGCCCACATCCCGAACGCAATACGTCCCTGCAATACGCCACTTTTTGAGCAACTGTATTAAAAATGATATTTAAGAGGTAATAATTTACACATATAACTTACTAAAATTATTGTTTATCGCTTTGTGTTGTATTAAAGTATTGATTTATGAATAGCAATTACCTTGCCTTTTACGCACTTAAAACTGTTATAAATCCAGTGTTATCATTGCAATTCAAAATATATATTTAAGCACAGAGCAATATATCGTAATTTTTTAACAAAACAGAGAAATATTTCGCCGTCTAGCAACAGCTACGACGTAGCTACGAATACTGTTGCTACGGGCTACGCGCTACGCGGATAAGGCCATGAGTGATAACAAACGGTGATGTACGAACGCTGACTGATTAGTATTTATTGTTTAATCTGGGTTTTTTTAAACTGAGAGATTTCATTATGATTTTAAGGTACTCTGAATATGAATGATTGTATATCTATGTCTGAAAGTTTTGTTTGACTTTGAAGAATTCTTTTGTTTATAAACTGTATCCAACTTATGAATAAAATGAACAAAAATGATTATTTATTTAAGATGTCCAACAACAGATTAACAGTGATGATTGAGATTGAGATTTAGTGTATTAATTATGAGCTTTTGTCATAAAAGTCCGCTGATTAATTTCATTGGTCCAAATGCAACGATTTAATTTCTTTCAATCTTCAAATTGAATAATTGATTAATGAAATTACTCTTTTGTTTCAGCCTACATACACGGCAGGAGAGTGTAGATATTTAACTGAAAAACTGACAATATTTGTAAAGTGACGATTTGTACCGGTGTAATATTGATTAAATGTAAATACTTTTTTTTTAAATAAATGTTCGGTGTACCATAAAAATAGATGTATATTTGTTAGATTTTTTAATATTTAAAACAAAAGTGTAATGAGATGGACTGCGTCGTGGTTTTGTGGTCACAAGTTTGAGTGCTGATCATGGTGGGGTCGAGTGGTCTACCAAGACGTTTTAATACATTATGGTTTTACTCCTTTTCCAGTGTGGGAAAGAGATGGCTCTAGACATCCTGTATAGCTCTGTCTCTTTCCCACACTGGAATAAGAGTAAAACAATACTGCTTTAAGACTTCATGGTAGGCAGCTGGATTCGATCTGTAAGTTGAAGAAAATGTCATCGTGTTTTCATCAGCAATTTATCACACGCAGCCCGGTTGATTGCTCACAGCCTATATTTACATATTATAAGACTTAAACATAAATGTGTACGAGAGTAATTTATATGCCATTTTGTCACTTTGTCATACATTTTTTTTTTTAAGGTGTGTTTGATCTTGACTCTAGTCTAGGTCAGAGATGACAGAGACAAAGTCGACGATAGAAAGAGCTTACCCAGAAGAAGTATTTCTGTTTCTACCTTTAGGAAAAGCCAGCGTGAATGCTATGTTTAATAAGGAAAGATAAATAATATAGTTTCATACCAGCATCCGTTTGCTATCTAAGCAAACTAAACTTTGGCTCTATTCACAAAATTGCTTGCTCATTTTGCGTGATTCTCTCGAGTTATTGGTAAACTTTAGCTCGATCTAATTTAACCTAGCTTAAGTTACTTTTCGTTAGTGGATTTGTTATCTGATCGTGAGATAAGAAGCTATAGAACTATTTGTAGGCTTCTCTGCAAAAATTAATTCAAAAGCATGTAATATCTACTAACCCACACTGAGACTACCTACTCTCATTATAGAGAGAACACATTTGGCCCAGAAGTGGGAACATTAAACTCCTTTGTCCCAGCATAGGGAACATTATCATACCAACTAATAAAAAATGACAGCGTTAAAATATCACGAGGAAACTTACACGTCTACCCTGTCGTACTTTTCGTAGAAATAAATCCTATGTATCGACAGTGTGAAAATTGTGAAAAAAATCCCGTCTAATACATAACGTTTATCTGTTTATTACTTGTTTATAAAAATAAAAAACACCCTGAGATGATATCATGCTATTTTATCCATACTAATATTATAAACTAGCTGTTACCCGCGACTTCGTACGCGTTAGGTTCGTGATTTGCTTAAAATAAGTCTTTTAGTCAGGAGGTTCTTGATTCCAATGTTTTGTTTGAAGTTCGTTACCAGATGTCTCCAGTATTAATACAATCTGCCCAGCCTTTTCCCAACTAAGTTGGGAACATTCAGTCTAACCGGATGCAGCTGAATACCAAGATTTTACATGGAGCGACTGGCTATCTGACCTCCACAACCCAGTTAGTACTGGGTTATGCAACACCTCTTGGTAAGACTGGTTGTCAGACTTTCGGGCCACTGACTACCTGTAACGACTGTCAAAGATCTACAAATGACAGCCGTGACCAACGGCTTAACGTGTTTTCCAAAGCACAATAAAGTCGGTACGTAATGGGTGGTCACCCATCCATAGACCAACCTAGGCAAACCAAATTGATTTTATATGATTATTTTCGTTTGAAAGAACTTGCTTCAAGTGTGATCTCCTATTCAATGTATACGAACACGCTACCGACTACTGTAAAAAAAGGTTATGTTGAAAGTTGATGTCGATCAACTTTCATTATCAAACCCCCTTAGGGATAGAATTTCCAAAAACGTAAATCGTGATTTTGTGCATTCATGCCTCTTTTTAAAAATTACAAATATTCTCCTAAACTTAACCTTTAACCCGACATTAATTCCACTTGGGGGTGGAATTTCCAAAAATCCCTTTCTGCCTTACTAAGAACTTACTTGCAAGATTTCAAGTTAAATAGGTCAAAAGTGGTAGTTAGTAGTTCTTGAGTGGTTTATCGGTGAGTGAATAGTATAGCGCTTTCATGTATAAATGAAAGTATTATTATGTCCTAATCCAGATCATGACCTGGCTTTGATCCAAATCCGTTCACCAGTTAAGGCGTGAAAAAGTTAAAACAGACTGATCGATGCTGTTAATATACTGTATCGTTGGTCTAGTGGTCGCAACTACTGAGTATGAGGTCCTGGTTTCGAATCCAGGGTCGGGTAATCTTTTATTTTGGTTTTCGACCATTAATTTCTGACCACAAAATCGCACGGAGAGAAGATTGTAAGACTATGGGGGAGCCCTTAGCCCAGCAGTCATTTTGATGAGATTCACTATTTAGCTTTCCTGAGAGACATGGACAGTGACAGTGACAGGGAAGTGAAACAGTCGTCATATCTCCGAAACTGTTCACCGCTGCACTGGAAGATGTATTTAAGGTTCTGGACTGGAGAGGGCTAGGCATCGACGTCAATGGCGAGTACATCTCTCACATTCAATTTGCCGACGATGTAGTGGTCATGGCTGAGACCATAGAGGACCTCAGTACAATGCTCGATGACCTCAGTGGATCGTCCGAAAGAGTGGGTCTTAAAATGAATATGGAAAAAACCAAAGTCATATTGAATGCCCATGTAACACCCACTCCTATCAGGATCGGAGACTCTACAGTCGAAGTTGTAGACGATTATGTCTACATGGGACAAACGGTCCAGTTGGGTAGGTCTGACTTCGAGAAAGAGGTCAACCGTCGAATCCGATTCGGCTGGGCAGTGTTCGGGAAGTTGCATGATATGTTCTCGTGCTGTGTCTCAAGACGAAAGTCCATGACCCGTGTGTGTTGCCAGTGATTACATACCGGACCGATTGGGTCGCCCACATTGGGCCTCATCAGAAGGCTTAAAATCACTTAAAGGTCAATGGAGAAGGTTATGCTCGAAGTTTCCTTGCGTGATCAAATCAGAAATAAGGACATTCGCAAGAGAACCAAGGTTACCCCAAAGTCCCGGTAGCCCGAAGAATTGCCAAATTTAAGTGGCAGTGGGCAGGGCACATTGTTCGAAGAACGGATGGCCGATGGAGCCGAAAAGTTCTGGAGTGGCGACCACGAATCGGAAGACGTTGCGTTGGAAGGCCTCACACGAGGTGGACCGATGGCCTGGTGATTGCGGGTTGCGGGGATCCTCCGGATGCAAGTCACACGGGACCTGTCGATGTGGCGACACTTGGGGGAGGCCTATGTCCAGCAGCGGACGTCTTTCGGCTGAAATGATGAATGATGATGATATTACTTTCTTACTAAATAATTAAAAATTTACGAAAACAAAACTATATCACGAACCTAACGCGTACGAAGTCGCGGGTAACAGCTAGTTTTGTATAATTCACTAACGATCACCACGGGTGGCTTAGAGTCATCTCATGAGAGGTTGTGCATTTACTATGTTATACCTCGCATAATGAATCCCTCTTAAATGCAGAACTCTCTTCTAACAGGGACAGAAAGCTTAATCAATCTTTAAAAAAAAAAGTTCAGTTTTAACGATGGTTTCCTCCACTTCTGTACAATGATGGTCCCAAATTCAACACAATAGCTTACATAATAGGCATTATTTTTTAACTACAGGCACTGACACAATGGGTGCTTGCTGTAAATTGGCATTGCTTGTTATCGATGAAAGGTCAAACGGCTCTGCTTGAAAACAGATTTATTTACTAAAATGAAAGTTTCAGCTCTTCCATACTCGAAAATATGATTTCGGTATATTTTTCTTTCAGACTATCTATTAACGTAAAAAAATACACTGAGATGATATTATGTTATTTTCTTTTTATTTAAATTCATTAACGCTCACAAACATGAGTGCTTCACGACCTAGTTTAAATATTTAGACCGCAGACAGAAACTGAAATACAGAAATCTAATCTAGATTATTTTAGATTCCCACTATTACTGTACACAAGAATTTAAGTGATGCCGTAGTAGTAATTTAATAATGCCTTTTTTATGACACCAGCTTCCTAACATTCAAATGATAAAATTCCATACAAAAGTTACCACCAAATTAATTTTCCCTCATGATTATTTCAGCGAATAAACTCTCAGTTAATTAAATTCAAGAAAATTGAGTTTCAAATCGTCCTTTGAGAATTTCTTGTTGAACGTAATGTTATAAAGTGTCTGTGTGATCAATTTGGTGGATTTCGTTACTGACATCTTATATCTTGTTATAATAAATGAAAAGGGTTAGAACTCGTAAATCTGTCTAACGAGCTGTGGGTGACTGTAGTTTCATGTTTCCCATGATATTAGCCTTTTTTTTGTTGTGTAATTTATTTGACCTATGATTTGGTACGGGGTACACGGGGTGTAAATCACCTCATCACGAAGCCGTCAACCTAGCATTCTGTACATGAAACTAAGTAACTTTACGCAAAAATTATTGCTAGGAAACGACTTTTTTGGGGGGTGTAAAATCATGTTTTGTGGTAGAACTCAATGTAACGCACTCAAAATATTGTGCTGATGGACAGATTGAATAGTTCGGGGGTCGTGGAGGCGTTTAAAGTAAAAATCTTCCATTTAAAACTTGTATTTAAAAAAAAAATGTTGTCAAAAAGTTGGAATTTTGACCCCTAATATCTCCGTAACTAGAAGGTATGGTGTAGAACAAAAAAATGATCACAATGACAGGGAGAACCAGTGCCTTTCGGCTTCGTTAAGAGGTGTTTTACACCCTTTATATGCGAAGCTCTTCTTTAGATTTAGATACGATAGGAGTCAAAGACAAATATATTGTGTAAGGTAATAAAGTAGAAGAACTTACTTGTGTATGAAGAAAACAATTACAATGTCAAAAATTATCTATGAAAATATAGACACTTAATTCTTTTCACTTATCTATCTCCTAAGCCCCTTCACAGTAAGCCAGTGAACGCACTAAGATCTCAGGAACATTATGATTTGTGCCAATTATTTTTTCTTTGTTAATCTTAGTGTCTATTTAGGTTATGAACTTAAGAGTGTCTGTACCATCAATATAAAGGTTGTAAACAGACCCAAACGTGTAACGAAGCCAAAAGTCACTAGTTCTATCCATCATTGCTATTTTTTTTTTTTGTTCTGGACTATACCTAACTGTAACTACCGTACTGCGATCGCCAACCCACCTGCCAAGCGTGGCGATTATGGCAAAACCCCCCCTTGGGGGAGGCCTATGTCCAGCAGTAGACGTCTTTCGGCTGAAATGATGACGATGATGACGATACGTAACTGTACCTTCTAGTTATGGAGAAATTGGTTCTGCTAAACGCCCTGATTGCTCAGGAACCGTATCTCAATGTGTTCATGAGCTGCAATAAACCTATGCTTAATTATTGCGTAAATTTCTTTAGTTAATGTTGTGTTGTTGGCTTACTGCGCTTTGGTGCAAACTGTAAGTACAGCAAGTATTTATATAAATAATTTAATATAATTGGAGGTCAAAGTTTCAACTTTTTCATTTTTTTTTTAATACCACTTTTTAAGGTACGTAAAACATTGTGCTGACGATGCTGGAGGTACTTTTTTTTTACGTGATTTTTGAACCGCAATACAGGTTGTAACGGAAAGGGTAAATACATACTTAAGGGTGTGCATCTTATTAGCGAAAAAAATATCAGCTGCCCCATACATTTTGGACGAAAGGTATTGAAATTTTGTATGGGGCAGCAGACAATTTTTTCGTTATTACGTGTTTGTCCGATGGAGAAACATGTTCAATTTGATCGTCTGTAGCACACCCTTCTATTTTTTTTTTTATTTTTTTTATTTTTAGCATGGGCAATCATCAAATGACTTCTTCCGCTCTGGGCGGAGCGGAAGGGAGTGTCAGACTTGACTGACTAAAACCACACACCCACTACACTGTACACTTAAGGGTGTACTACACTGTAGCACACCCTTAAGTATGTATATTCCCTTTCCGTTACAACTTGTATAAAAGTCGTTTAGCTGCACTAATTTTTGCGTAGTGCTTCTTAGTTTGACGTACAGAATGCCGGATTGACGGTTTTGTAATGGGTGCATTTACCCCTTGTTTTCACAGGTCAAGCCGGCCATTTTGAGTTAGTCTGCATATTGCTTAAGGCAGCAAGAATAATATAGAGGCAGAACAATTTAAATTTCTCTAACTACTACATTGTGAGAACCATGATGAAAACAAAATACTATTTGGTATGTTTGTAAGCTCTTGCGAAGTAATTAAGGGGAGAATCGAATGTTAATCAACGATGTAGATTAATATTTACACTTGTTGTGTATATTTGGCACGTGTACATAATTTAAACTACGTAGATAGTGTGATAATGCATAAATAGTCCTTTCACCGTAGGATGGTGCGGGTAGCATTAGATGAAACGTTCCTTTTCAATCTAGAACTTTACTCTGATTTACCTGAATATTTTAGATGCGCCATGAATCATCATTCATCATTTCAGCCCTTTTAACGTCCACTGCTGGATATAGGCCTCCCCCAAGCGTCGCCACATTGACATAACATGGGGGGTTTTGCCATAATCGCCACGCTTGGCAGGCGGGTTGGCGATCGCAGTACGGTTGTTACAAAAGCACAGAGAACGCTGCTGCCCATTCTCTGGCAAGTCCCTTAGTCGCCTCTTACGACACCCACGGGAAGATATGGGATGGTGCTATTCTTTACGTCCGACACCATACAGAACATGCCATGAATACCATAGTCGTAAAATACAGAAACAGTAATTACTGTAGTAAATTTGTTGAAAAGGTACGGTTCATCTAATGTCACCCGAACGGCGAAAAGACACGTCATTGTCGGTCATCGTCAGTAATTTATAATTACATTTTTACCTAATTATTGTGTGTATTTCAAGGCCATAATTTTATTATTTATAAAATTAAAAATAAACTGTCAATTTTAATATTATTGTTTCAAAAAACACGTGGATAACCTGCATTTTGTTTAAAGTTACAAAAGATATAGATGTTGTAATTAAACTGTCATTCTTGATGTTTGTGTAAAAATCATCGAAAAATATTCCGGTATCATTCATCGATATTGATATCGATTGATATCGATGAATTATACCGGAATATTAATATTTTTACTAACTAGATAGTAATGAAATTTATGATAACTTTTAGATAACAATCAATTATGAAAATAATGAGCTCAGTATTGAAGTTTTTAAATGTTCAATTAGTATTATTACATGATACTAAGTAGGTATTTATTGATAATGCCTACGAATATATTTATAATAATATTTATATAATAACATAGTAAGAGATTAACTATTGAATGTTATATTTGTATATTATTTGTGTATTGTGTATTGATATAAAAATGATAAATACCCATTATTTTGTTTTAAATATTTATTTTGTCTTGGACTTTTGGCGTCCATGTTGCGCAGACCAAGTTATATTTTTTTATCATCATTTTCATAATTAATATAAATAAAATGTTCCAAAGGAATATATAGACCGTCACGCGAGCTGTATCCCTGCAGTGATCGTGTGGGTGCTGACAGCTGCGAAAATCATATAAATGTATTTAAATATAAAAGGTAATCGCAACTGAACCGCCTAAAATAAGAGGGCTCTTAAGTTCCAACTTCTTTTCTGTGATAGAAAAATACTGTAAGTACATATATAGAAAGATTAAAAATGGTTAGATTTGACATATCACGTCAGAAATGCTCGCATGCGACTCTTCTGCTGTGTATATAATATAGACAATGACATGTGAAAAGTATTTTCTCGCCCTCCCACTCATACTGAAAACCAAGTACTTCAGAAAATGTGGTCAAATATCAGGGTGTGATTCAGGCCGTTAAACTGAACAAAATTCTCTAAGGGAGCAATATCGTAATGGACTTTCAAATGACTGAAAAAAATGAACTGTCCTACACATTTGGATTCAGTCTAGGTCCGGTCCGGCCTAGGTAGGTTTGATTGGAGTTTTGTATGATGAATATGTTTATTATTTCGCGATTACGATGTTAGATTCATGAGGAGCTCGTGGCTAAGTAAACATCCGCACGGGTCGCGGGCCGATCTTTAAGGTTAAGCCATGCTTGCCGAGGTTGGTACGAGGATGGGTGACCATAATTACACACCAAGTTTCCTCCGGGCCTCAGAAAACACATTAAGCCGTTGGTCTCGGCTTACATGTGTAGATTTTTGACAGTCGTTACGAGTAGTCAGAAGCCAAAAGTCTGACATCCAGTCTTACCAGACTGACGTCAGAAGGCAGGCGCTTCATGTAAAATATTGGTACTCAGCAGCATCTGGTTAGACTGGAAGCCGACCCCAAGATAGTTTGGGAAAAGGTTAGGCAGATGATGATGATGATGTTGGGTACATGCAGAAACTTGTTCAATTTGATGGTCTCTAACACACATGTGATCTGATATTTCTGTTTTTTCCTATAGTAGCATTCCACGCGAGATGTGCGAGATTAATCATCGTAATCAAAGTAAACATTTTAAACCCAGTGAAAGACGTCTAACGATTTAAGTTTTTTTTTTGTTTTCTATATTCATTGTAACATATTGGTGCAAATAAATTGATTAAAAGTATTAAATTAAGTTGCAAGCATAGTTTCATTTGCATAAATAACAAAAATAATAAACTGTTGTTTTAATAATGCTCACCATATTTTTTATCTAAATTAATTATGATTTTTGATTTAAATGAATTATGTTACTATCAAGTATTAGTAACGGTTGAATTATAAATAAACCAGCACGCGGAGCATGACCACTAGAGAAACGAGTTAGTCGTTTTATCTACGGAAGAAGCGACATAATGACAGATAGACAATGACAATGTGTCAGATTATCGATGCTTCCGTCGACATACCCCGTTTCTACTGCTGTCATACTATGCGTGCAGAATGATATAAAGAATTTGTGTAGGATTAATGTACGATGTCCACATAGGTAAACATTGTATTGTAAAAGTTGACTTCAAAGGAGTTGGAGGAAGTCGTTAATTTTGGCGGAGTTGCAGTAACTTTACCAAAATAAACGAGATTCACAGAGTCGTTCAAGTTTTAGAAACAGTGTCAAACGTGTCAATGAACATCAACTTGAGCAAATTTTGTGGGGTGACAACGTGCATAAGGCTTAGTTCAGACGACCGCTTCACTACATCTCTGTTCGACGTTTACTCAAAAATGGTCTAATCGAGCATCCGTCAACTCACAATAATGTATAATTCTGATGTTTAATGTATATGTGTACAAGAGTCGATTCGACTAGCACTGTGATCGTCGATTCGACTAGCACTGTGATCTGAACATATAAAAGTATTGACGAGTCGAAAATAACATAAACGGTATTTGCGAAGAACGGCAGGAGCAACATAGGATTTTTGTTTCTGCAATGAGTTAACACACAAACAAATATCATTCTTAAGTTGCAAGTCTTATAGTTGGTTTAGAAGTGCACATTTATTTATTTGAGTATTAAGTACTATCTCAATTTTCAAAGGTCTTCTGTTGCGCGTGCTGTTTAGCGATATTTAAAATATTTTTGTAAATAAATTAAGGAACTGTAAATGTAAGTATTGTTCGCTTTAATGTCAACGAAATGGTATTTTTCGACCAATTAAAATCCGAATTCCCGTATAAATGTTTATTTTTTTGCCCTGATAAATTCCGAGGGATAATTCAAAAATTAAAAAGACTGAAAATCCTTTTGACTCTCAAAGTTACGTAAGACAGTCCCACAACGTTTACCTTTCACTACCATAATATAGTACCTACAAATTCTCCGAAACGCACAAAATAATTTGTCCGTCACAAAAAGAACTAGTCTTGACAATAACAAACCTGGTACGCAATCTCAGCTCAGTGTCTTAGAAATCAAATTATGTAAAATAAATATGAATATATGCATGAAGTACCTATCCAAAAACGTCAAATAGTTCAATGCAATGCTTTACCGACTTCTACAAAACAAAGGATTTTTTATCAACACACTGAAAGTCCGTGTAATGCTTCCGTATATCCTGGATCGTTGATTGTCCGGCGGCGAAATGGGTAGATGACATTGTTGCCATCGCGAGAACATCCTGGATGAGGCTGGCACAAGAACGTAAGGTTGGGACAAGCAAAGAGTCCTGATACCCAGCAGTCGGTGAAGTCGGGCGTTGGATGAGATCCATCGTAACTGTCATAACCAGAGATCAAAGTATTTTTTTATTTTTTTTGTGAATTGCACCTCGCAGTTCAACCTAGGAGGTTGTCGTCTGCTTAACCGGACTATCCTGTGTATACCTTAAGAGTAAAGCCTCCAGCCAGGGCATAAAAACTTACAAACTAAGCGGCTACACGCTAAGGGCACCCTCTGTGGGGTACGAGCCTCGGCTTAGGGCGTCGCTGGGGGAGGAGTGCTTGGGGACAGGCTGGATCTGAATGAAATCATTATTTAGGGGCCTGATTTAAAACTACTGGCACAGCATCGCGGGCTGGCTTGAGCGAGGGTCGGGGAGGGAGATCGAAGTAGGTAGGTTACGTAAACTTAAAAGAATAACCTACCTAAAAATCTCGAAGTAATTTTTAATTTGTTTTACAATGAGTCCTTTCAACATCAATTGCAGGAAGTAAGAGTTGATACAACGTGGCAATGCCGCCAGTCTGGGAACATTACCAGCTGACAGCGTTGAGAAGGAGTTTTTTGAAGCTCTTTCATAATTTCTTGTTAGTTTATTTAAAGTTTTTTAATTAATTTATAACGACAATAGTGAGTTTATTGTACTTCAAAAATAAATAGGCAATTAGTTTTCACTTTAATTTCTACTGTAATAGCGACTAAAAGCCAATAAAATGACGATAACAGCGCAAGTTTTATGTGTTTCATAACTTGGAATTTTACTGTCTTTCCTGGAACCTACTTTAATTAATCATTACTTTGAAGTGGTAATCTAAGCTTAGTTAATTACAAATATTAACTTAGTTCCATATTAAGACTTGGTCTTAGTTTGTAAATGGATTTATTAATGCTAGCATCTAGGCAGGCGGCAAAGGGAATTAGAAATAATCTGTAAAAATAACTAAAGCCAAGTTTAATACTCATGATGGACGTGACTGCTGAGATGACGAGAAATAGAGAAGTATGAAAGCAGAGGAACATATTTTTGTCTGTAAATGTGTGGATATTGTAGGCCCTATAGATTCCTAGATCCTTGGTAACTTTTTATTTTGTTCTACGTTTTGTACTACGCAACGATTTATTGTCGGGCCTAGGATGTCCTCCCATACTTAAATAATAACGCTGTAACATAGAAATAGGTATTGTAAAACCAAATGATTTCAAAAGAGTAACCATGGAGTTTCTTGCCGGTTCTTCTTCGTGGGAAACGACCAACCCGAACCGAGCCCGAACCTTTTTGTCGATGTTTTATAAGTGGCCATGTAGTGTGAAACAAAAATATTTTGATTTTGATTCGTGCAGTGCCGACCCCAAATTAATTGTGATAGGGCCAGAGTATGATGACGACGCAAATGTAAACTCACGCCAATTTCGCCATTGGGGTCGGCAGACACTACAGAACACAACCAGCTAAGATTAAGTACATACCAACTCGTTTTGCTTTGTCCATGTTCATACATCTGATCATCGAATCCGACTCGGCTGGGCTGCGTTCGGGAAGTTGCATGGTATCTTCTCATCCAGCTTACCACAGTGTCTAAAGACGAAAGTCTATGACCAGTGTGTATTGCCAGTGATTACATACGGGACCGAAACGTGTTCGCTCACCATGTGCCTCATAAGAAGACTCAAAGTCACCCAAAGGGCAATGGAGAGGGCTATGCTCGGAGTTTCCTTTCGTGATCAAATCAGAAATGAGGACATCCGCAAGAGAACCAAGGTTACCGACGTAGCCCGAAGAATTGCCAAAGTTAAGTGGCAGTGGGCAGCCACATTGCTCGCAGAGCGGATGGCCGATGGGGCTGAAAAGTTCTGGAATGGCGACCGCAAACCGGAAGACGATGCGTTGGAAGGCCTCCCACTAGGTGGACCGATGACCTGGTGAAGGTTGCGGGGATCCGCTGGTTGCGAGTCGCACGGGACCGGTCAATTTGGCGACACTTGGGGGAGGCCTATGTCCAGCAGTGGACGACATTCAGCTCAACGTCATTAATTGTTGCCAGAGCACAATCTATGTTTATGGCTCCGTCTACGCCATATGACATACTAAATATTATTATGAAGCTAAAAACACGAACAGCGTCGGTCACGATGGTATTGCCACAAAAATATTGAAAGCAGTTGCATTTTAAATATGTACACATTTGTGTTTCATTATTAATCTTTGCATAAGTGGTGGTGTATTTCCTGATGCATTAAAGAAGTCTATAGTGAAACCGCTACATAAGAAAGATAATTACGAATTAATGACAAATTACAGACCAATCGCGCTTATACCAGTTACGTCTAAGGTGTTTGAAAAATACATAAATGGTGAAATAAATACCTATTTAGAAAAATATAATATATTAAGTGACGAACAAAAGGGATTTCGAAAAAATAAAAGTATAAATTTGGCTATTTATGAGTTTTTACATAATGTCATGCTAAATGTAGATAAGAGAACAGCAGTCTGTGCCATTTTCTGCGACATGACACAGGCCTTTGACTGCGTCCATTATAATTCCCTGGCAGAGAAACTTGAAGCCAATGGTGTTAGAGGCAACGTTTTAGAATTAATTAAATCGTATCTTCATAACCGTAAACAAGTTACAGAAATCAGTAAAATAAATAAAAAGAGTAAACGTGAAGAAACTTCAAGATCAGAGGAACGCGAAGTTATATACGGAGTACCTCAAGGCAGTGTATTAGGGCCTCTGTTGTTCACTTTGTATATTAATGACTTGCCTAAAATAACTGAACATCCGATGACACTTTTTGCTGACGATTGCACTTAGACAATAGTTTGTAATGACATAAACACATATGAACATGACATTAACAATTCACTAATATCTATTATAAATTGGCTTAATGATAATAATTTAAAAAATAATTTAAAGAAAACTAACGTAATGCACTTTAGACAACGTACACCGACAATAAAAAATCTTAATATTCAATTTAATAATATAAATATCAATGAAGCTGACACAACTAAATTTCTGGGACTAATAATAGATTCTAAATTGAATTGGAAACCCCAAATAGAGGCGCTAACTAAAAAATTTAGTAGTGCAGCCTACGCTTTGAAACAGCTTGCGGTGGTTCTCAATTTAGATGTGCTAATTACTGCCTACTATGGATTAGCCGAATCAATTCTTAGATATGGAATCATCTTTTGGGGGACTAGCACGGACAATGAAATAGCGTTTCGGGCACAGATAAGGTGCATTAGATCAATGTTTAGACTGCAAACAACGGACAGCTGTAAATCTTATTTTATAGAATGTAAGATATTGACATTGCCCTCATTATAGATCCTGGAAACAGTAATGTTCATTAAATCAAATTCGCATTTATTTCAGCGTTTGTCTGATGCTGTCCCTAGGAATAGACGTGATAATTTCAAACTCTGTGTTCACGGCGCTAAAACAACTCTTATGAGTAAAAGCATCTTTTGCATGGCTCCAACCATTTTTAATAAATTGCCCAAATCATGGAGAACATTAAATATATCTGCTCTAAAAAATAAATTGAAGAGTTTACTAACTGAAAGAGCTTATTACAGTATAGCAGAGTTTATGAAAGAGGAAAATTTTCTTCGTTTCTGATATGACAATGTTGTATTTTTTGACATGTTATTGTAATCTATTGTATTTTTGGAATAATTGAAATTTGAAATTGACATTTTTAATGACAGTTATTCATAATTATTTTCATCGACCAATTTATATAATGACTAATTTGACAATGAATTGTATCAAAAAAATATTCTTATTGAATTGTTATTGTACCTAATCTTTAATGAATAATGATGAAATGTAACTTTTACGATTAATATCACGGTTAACGCACCATCTCTTCTTACCAATTTGTACGCCACGATATGCGGCTGAACATGTTAGAACTTTTCTGTATCCCATTATTATCTTGCATGCAATGTTTCATGTACACCATGTTTCAACAAATAAAAATTACTTACTTACTTACTGAAAAGATGATGATGCTGATACATCTGATCAAACACGCACGTCAGTCGCAAGTACTACATAACTGACCTTTCTGAAGAATATTACCAATAATCATAATCTTCCTGGTCCCATTCTACTTGGGGTCGGTGGATCACGTTTTCTTCTTCCATTCTCCCCTGTCAGGTGTCACGGCATCATTTACTCCTTTCTCTTATATATGTCACTCAATCCATCCATCTTTTCTTTATCACCAATAACCGTGTCTTCGCTGGTCTGCTACGGCGGTGTTCCCGAGTTCATATTTATGACCCGAATCTTTTTAAACCGCGAGTTATTAGGCTTCTTTTGTATTAGCTCGTTCCATCACCTCATCTCTGTCCTCAGTACAAGATTGAGATCGAGAGGGACCTACCATTTAAATAAATAAAAAACTTACTTTTTCCTGGGAAATAGGTACATACTGTTGTTACACATCTTTCATTGATTCTCTCATCATTACTAAACCAACTAAGCAAACTTTTATACCTATATATAAATAGGAAACTTATTTTGGCCTCTCCCTAACCTTTTATACACAAGAAACCACTACAAAGTTAACTAAATCAACAAAAGACCTCTGTAAACAGACGCCTGAACGATTCTTAATGGTTGATTATTTATTTATAAATTGGACCTTACCAGAAGATTATTGCTATTGCTATTTTTATCTCTACGCGAATTTGTAGGTTCAATCCATTATCTATCGTTAAAAGGATACTAGGCATCAGTACAGAGAAGGCAATTTATTCTGTCCTTCAACAAATTTGTATCTTTATTTGTTTTCCATTCCGCTATAGACGCGACTACTGAGCCATAAGGTCTTGGGGTCGATTCCCAGGTCGGGCAGTGTTACTGGGATTTTCCATCAGGAGTTTTTCAGTAGCAGCCACGGAGTCGGTATTTGTGTCTGGTTGATGGGAATATGCTCGCCCCCTGTAACATGGGACTTAAACATAACCGGCGAAATGTGAAACCCTTCGGGGATTACAGGTATAATTTTCAAAATCAAAATCAGAATATCTTTATTTTACATAGGCCTACATGGGCACTTATAAAAGATTCTACGCAATCATGCGAAAGCGTGTGGCCTCCCTGATGCGGCGGGTGCGGTGCAGCGCCAATAGCCTCTTGGCCACTGTGGCTAATAGGGTGGAAGGTATAATACTCAGGCACTGGACCATAACACAAGTATTTACTTCAACTCGTGCCTTGAAGTAATGTGTCTTTTAATACGTGCTTTTTATACGTGCTCGTGTCTTTTAATACGTGCTTTTTTATTATTAGAATAGAATAGACTAAAACTTTATTGTACACCAAAAATGAAAAATAACGGGCTTACAAAACTGCTTTTATTGTCATGTATTTATTTATTTTCCTGATTATTATGTATTATTAATGATGTTGACATAATTAGTGGTGATTTTGACGTTATTGTTTTATGATTTTGACATTTTTGTTATTGATTATTTTGACATTGTTAATAAGTATTACCAAAATTTCAATCAATTTATAATTATTTACTCACTCTAGTGTTTAAATTGTATATGTATTGCCTACTAACAAATTGTATTGTATGATCTGTTAATAAATGATTATTATTATTATAAAACGTCGACAAAAAGGTGCTCGGTTCGGGTTCGTCGTTAATAAAAATTACTTACTTACTTACTGAAAAGATGATGATGCTGATACATCTGATCAAACACGCACGTCAGTCGCAAGTACTACATAACTGACCTTTCTGAAGAATATTACCAATAATCATAATCTTCCTGGTCCCATTCTACTTGGGGTCGGTGGATCACGTTTTCTTCTTCCATTCTCCCCTGTCAGGTGTCACGGCATCATTTACTCCTTTCTCTTTGCTCACACAATCCATCCATCTTTTCTTTATCACCAATAACCGTGTCTTCGCCGGTCTGCTACGGCGGTGTTCCCAAGTTCATATTTATGACCCGAATCTTTTTAAACCGCGAGTTAATAGGCTTCTTTTGTATTAGCTCGTTCCATCGTCAACCTCATCTCTGTCCTCAGTACAAGATTGAGGTCGAGAGGGGCCTACCATTTAAATAAATAAAAAACTTACTTTTTCCTGGGAAATAGGTACATACTTTTGTTACACATCTTTCATTGATTCTCTCAACATTACTAAACCAACTAAGCAAACTTTTATACCTATATATAAAGAGGAAACTCATTTTGGCCTCTCCCTGACCTTTTATACACAAGAAACCACTACAAAGTTAACTAAATCAACAAAAGACCTCTGTAAACAGACGCCTGAACGATTTTTAATGGTTGATTATTTATTTATAAATTGGACCTTACCAGAAGATTATTGCTATTGCTATTTTTATCTCTACGCGAATTTGTAGGTTCAATCCATTATCTATCGTTAAAAGGATACTAGGCATCAGTACAGAGAAGGCAATTTATTCTGTCCTTCTACAAATTTGTATCTTTATTTGTTTTCCTTTCCGCTATAGATGCGACTACTGAGCCATAAGGTCTTGGGGTCGATTCCCAGGTCGGGCAGTATTATTGTGATTTTCCATTAGGAGTTTTTCAGTAGCAGCCACGGAGTCGGTATTTGTGTCTGGTTGATGGGAATATGCTCGCCTCCTCTTACATGGGACTTAAACATAACCGGCGAAATGTGAAACCCTTCGGGGATTACAGGTATAATTTTCAAAAAATCAAAATCAGAATATCTTTATTTTACATAGGCCTACATGGGTACTTATAAAAGATTTTTACGCAATCATGCGAAAGCGTGTGGCCTCCCTGATGCGGTGGTTGCGGTGCAGCGCCAAAAGGGTCTTGGCCACTGTGGCTGATAGGGTGGAAGGTATAATACTCAGGCACTGGACCACAACACAAGTATTTACTTCAACTCGAGCCTTGACGTAATGTGTCTTTTAATACGTGCTTTTTTATTATTGTCCTGTATTTATTTCTTTTCCTGATTATTATGTATTAGTAGTGATGTTGACATAATTAGTGGTGATTTTGACATTATTGTTTTTATGATTTTGACATTTTTGTTATTGATTATTTTGACATTGTTAATAAGTCATCATCATCATCATCATCATTTCAGCCGAAAGACGTCCACTGCTGGACATAGGCCTCCCCCAAGTGACGCCACATTGACCGGTCCCGTGCGCCTCCAGCCACCGGATCCCCGCAACCTTGACCAGGTCATCGGTCCACCTAGTGGGAGGCCTTCCAAGGCATCGTCTTACGGTTCGCGGTCGCCATTCCAGAACTTTTCGGCCCCATCGGCCATCCGTTCTGCGAGCAATGTGCCTTAATAAGTATTACCAAAATTTCAATCAATTTATAATTATTTACTAACTCTGGTGTTTACGTTGTATATGTATTGCCTACTAACAAATTGTATTGTATGATCTGTTAATAAATGATTATTCCGTTTATTCATTAACTTAACATACATTTACATTTTTAAATATTTTTACAAAAAGATATAAAAAAAACATTTAAAATATAAAAATAGTAGCCAACCGGTATCGGGAACAGGGTCCAAGCTACCGGTGGTTAGGGTTACAGAGACAGGAACCTCCTCACAATGCGGGCCGTGTCAAGGAGTACTGCCTTCTGAATCTGGCTCTTGATCCAACTGCCAAGTGAGAGCTTCGACAGATGTTCGTCGAAGCTTTTAGCCATCAGGCCATTGGCCGTAACGACAATCGGCACAATGATAGCCGAGTTCACATTCCACATGCTGACAACCTCGTGTGCCAAGTCGAGATATTTTATTTGTTTCTCTTTCTCAGCCTTCACGAGGTTCTCATCATGCGGGATGGTAACATCGACTATCATTACGCAGCGCGCTGATCGGTCTATCACCACTATGTCAGGTTTATTGGCGACAATAGTCCTGTCAGTAATGATAGGCCGATCCCAGTACAGCGTGACATGGTCTTTCTCGAGAACTGGGTCGGGCACATACTTGTAGTACGGTGCCTCAGAATCCACAAGTTCATATTTCAAGGCAAGTTGCTGGTGAATAATTCTGGCCACTTGGTTATGCCTGTGTAAGTACTCGCCGTTAGCCAGACGAGAACAACCAGAAATAATATGTCTGATGGACTCACCCGGACGGTGGCATGCCCGACACACGTCCACCGTCCCGTCCTTCATAATATGTTTCCGGTAGTTGTTCGTCAGCATAACTTCGTCCATAATCGCACAGACAAAACCTTCAGTTTCCCCAAAGAGGTCGCCGAATCGTAGCCAGGACACGGACGCTAGGAAATCTACATCGGGCCCATGCAGAGCCTGGTAGAAGCGCCCGTGAAGCACCTTGCCTTGCCATACTTCCTTGCGGTCATCAGTAGTAAGTACTACAGGTTTGCGCCAGTTCTCTTTAGCCATGGACAGCGGGGTGAGTACCTTATCCACTGCGACCACATCTCGGTGCATACCCACCTCGGCTTTCAAAAAATATTCTCTGAGGCTGCACACCTCGCGGTTGTGGAGGGTCTTCGCGTTTAAAAAGCCTCGACCCCCGCACTTCCGCGGGATGTACAGTCTCATCACCGATGATCGTGGGTGATGCATCCGGTTTGCGGTCAGCAATGTACGGACTCTCCTATCTAGGGCATCCAGTTCGGTCTGAGTCCATTTGAGTATGCCGAAAGAGTACATTAAAACAGGCATGACCCAACCGTTGAAGGCGCGCACCTTGTTTCCGCCTGAAAGCAGGCTGTTTAATACCTTCTTCAGGCGACCGAAGAAGCGCTCCCTCAACGACTGCTTCATGTCAGCTACGTTAATGCCTAACGCTTCCGACATACCCAAATACTTATAGCTTTCGGATGAGGAGAGAGATCTGAGGTGTATGGAATCCGAGAGTTGGATTCCCTCGGATTCCATAATCTCTCCTCGCTTTACATACATGACTGCACATTTGTCCACACCAAATTCCATCCTGATGGCGCTACTGAAAGTTTCAGTTACTTTCAGTAGCTTCATCAGTTGCAATTTGTTAGGGGCAAAGAGTTTCAGATCATCCATGTAAAGAAGGTGAGATATGACCTGACCACCTCTCCTCAACCGGTAGCCTAGGCCTGAATCCTCCAGCAATGTGCTTAGAGGATTCAGGGCTAGGCAGAACCAAAGTGGACTCAGACTGTCGCCCTGAAATATTCCCGTTTAATCCATACAGGCTGATCGTTCCCCTGAATCTGTCGACATCCTGGATATCGAAGGACCGTCTTCCATTGCCCCATACACGACTCAAGAAAGGTGCGTAGAGTTGCATCAATCTTGTACAACTCCAGCACCCTCATGAGCCATGTATGTGGCACAGAGTCGTAGGCCTTCTTGTAATCTATCCAACATGTCGACAGATCCTTGCGGGATCGACGAACCTGTTGGCTAATGGCCATGTCGATGAGGAGTAGCTCCTTAGTTCCACGGGACCCGTTCCTACATCCATTCTGAGAGGCCGACATAATAGAATTACTATGGATGTGTTTGTTAATTTTCTCTCTCAAAATGGATGCAAGAAGTTTATAGACCGTCGACAAACACGTGATCGGTCTATAATTCTTGGGTTCCGCAGGACTACCTGACTTATGGAGCAGATGGGTAACACCCGTGGTAAGAAAGTCTGGTAGCGACCCAGATTCTAAGCATGACTGGAATTGAGATGCCAGGCGAGTGTGTGAACTACTTAGCCATTTGAGCCAGAAGTTGTGCAGTCCGTCCGGTCCCGGAGATTTCCAGTTCGGTAACGGACGAACTGCTCTGGCAACATCTAATGGTGTGATTGAAATTTCTTCCATTTCTGGGATGGATTCACACACTCGCTCGACATCACGCATCCAGTCACCCTCCGTATGACAGACGGGCACCGACCAGATGCTGCGCCAGAATGAACTCGTGGCAGCATCATCTGGGCGGCACACGTCCGTCACACTTTGTTCGGGTCGCTCCCAAGCTCTGTATACCCACCTCTCATTACTCTGGAACATGCGATTCTGCGAGTACCGATCAACACGCTTCTTATACCGCCGAATACGGTTCGCCCATGCATAAACTTTCTGCTTCAGGAAGTCGATGCGCTCTGTGACTCGGGACATGTATTCTTGAGGGCTGATTCCAGTCCCCAAGAATGCCCGCCTCACAAAGCGCATCACACGTGGGCGTGTATTGCCCTCCCTGAAGCAGTATAGTTTGCCGATGAGTACCCTGGCCCCGTCGATACGGCCCTCGATCCTGCGTTGCCAGGCTGGTATGGCTGGTTTTGGTCGAGTAGCTACGTCAAAATTTGGGAATTTGACGTTAGCTAAACGACAAGCCGCTACAGCCCCACAATACAAGATCGAGTGCGTATCAACGAGGTTCTCACTACTCTCAAAAATATTTTTGAGTTGCGAGTCCAAGGCACACATCAGCGCCCTATTTTTCTTATGCATGGGTAACCGTGGTAATCGGGGCCTAAGTTGGGCAGGAGTGGATCGATACACGTGAAGCGCATCTTCCAGAGCGCTCCTCAAACGTTCGTTGCACTGGCTACTTACCGTGGCAACCCTATCATCCTCTTCTACAGCACCAAGATTGGACCGCGGTGGTATTTCATTTCATTTCATATTTATTCATCAACAATTTACATTGTGTTCGAATTTTACAATATAATTACATTTCAAATCTAAATAACTGAAGCACATTATAAAACATAAAACAAAATAATAATAATTAAAAAAAAAAAATAGTATGTCATCAGTCAAACATTGTTTAAATGTCAAACCATAAAAAGCACAAAAACAACCATGTCTCTTCCATTTTATGCAAATCAACTGAGAATTCAAATGTTCAGTTAAATTACTGTTTATATCCAACCATATAAATGTATGTCCAACCATAAAAGGCTCAAACACAACCATGTCCATTTCATATAAGGTGAGCTTAATGAGAATTAAGTGTAAATTAAATGAGTTAGATGTAACTAAATTAAAAGTCAATCAAATTTAAATTAAATGTCAACTAAAATTTTATTAAATTAATATTAAAATGCCAAATAGATATAAATTGAATGTCAATTAAATTACTATTTACAAAATTATCCAACCACATTAAAGCTCAAAAACAACCATGTCTATTCCTTGTTTCGTAAATTAAAAGAGAATGAAATGTAAATTAAATGCAAACTAAAAGTCAATTAAATGCAAATTAAATGTCAATCAAATTCAAATAAAATGTCAACTAAAATCAAATGTCAATTTAAATAAATGCCAACTTAATTAATTGTCAAAACATTAAAAGTCAATACCATATCAAAAAAAAAAACATACACTAATTATCTGGAATCATTCAACATCAAATCGGATACAGAATATAAACATTTTTCTAATAGGAAGGCTTTCAGTTTTGCCTTAAATAAGTTTGTGTTAAAGACCAAAGTTTTTAAATCAGTAGGTAACTTATTATATAACTCTACTGCTTGGTAACGTGAACAATGCTTTGCTATGTTAAATTTAGGCACCATTATATTTTTAATAACTTTCCTTCGTGTGCTCTCCCTCAGTTCTCTTTCTGTTTGTGATTCATATTGATGTATATATTTTGCAAACTTGGTTAACAGAACTAGTATATACAAACTTGGAACTGTAAGAATGCCTAATTTCTTAAAGTATTCTTTGCATGAATCTCGCTGAGAAATTTTGACAATGGTTCTAATGGCACGCTTCTGAAGGATGAATGCTCTTTGGCAGTTGTAGTTATAGCTATTTCCCCAACACATGATGCTGTACCTTAACCTAGATTCAACCAAAGCATGATAACATGCTTTAAGTTGCTTCAACTCTATTTCATCCCTGAGGCTCCTAAGTGCATAACATGCAGAGGATATAGAGGAATCAATAGCAGCAAGCTCCTGTTTCCAGTTTAGATTTGAATCAATGTTTATTCCCAAGAATTTTACGTTATTTACCAATCCTATCTTGTCTCCTTTCAATGTCACATCTATAGTGTCAGTGTTTCGAGATGTAGTCTTAAATAACATTATATGTGTTTTATTTGTATTAATTAGTAAATTATTAGCTGTAAACCATTCAGAAAGATTATCTAGACTTTTATTTACTTTTGTGGACAATTTTTTTAGATCATGCGCTCCTATTATTACATTTGTGTCATCAGCAAAAACAACACACGAAGCGTCAGGCTGAACTGTGTTCATGAAATTTAATAAATCATTGGTGAAGACAAGATATAATATTGGACCTAAAATTGAGCCTTGAGGAACTCCGCGTCTTATGTATATCATCTTTGATTTATATACTATTTCATGATTCTTTTCATCAATGTTTTTTATTTCGACATACATTCGTCTGTTTTGTAAATACGATGTCATAAGTTTTAAAGCATCACCTCTTACACCATAATGTTCCAGTTTAGCTAGCAGTAATTCATGATCTATAGTGTCAAAAGCAGAACTCAGGTCAATAAATAGTCCAGCCACTTTCATTTTGTCATTTAATTTACTAACTACGTCATCAATGAGAGTGTCTATGGCATCTGAAGTGCCAATGCCCTTTTGATACCCAAATTGTCTTAAATGGATTATTTTATTTAGATTCAAATGTACCATCAGTCTAACTTTAATAATCTTTTCAAAAAGTTTCGACAATGTTGGTAGCAAGGATATAGGTCGGTAATTTTTTGGGTCAGTTTTTGTGCCCTTTTTATAAATCGGAATTACCTTAGCCAGTTTGAGTTGATCAGGAAAAATCGACTCTTTAATACATTTATTAAAAAAGACAGAAAGAGGATGTGCTAAAAGTTCTATGTTCTCCTTAATAATAGTTATTGGTAAGTCATCATATCCGCAAGACTTTTTGTTAGCCATGTGACACACAATCTTTTTTATCTCAATTGGTGTAGTCGGCTTGAAAGATAAGTTACTCTCAACTCTCACCGTTGTTTCTTTTAGAAAGGACATTGCTTTATCTTTGTTAAGTGTCAATGATGGTTTGTAAACAAAGCTATCAACGAATTTATTAGCAATATCCTGGGAATCATAAATAACTTTGTTGTCTATATTTAGGACAAGTTTTTTTCTATGCTTGTTTTTTGTTTTCTTTGTATGTTCATTTACCAGTTTCCATGTCTCTTTTGGTATATTTTTAGCTTTACTAAGATGAACTGATATGGCTGACTTTTTAGCTTGCTTTATAACCCTTCTGTAAATTCGAATATAGTTTATTTTGTAATTCGAGATACTACCATTTTTTGTGGTGCCACAGCATAAAAATCTTTTCATTTTACTTGATACTTTGACTCCCTTGGTTACCCACTTTATTATTACTTTTTTCATGGGCTTTATTTTAATAGCCTTCTTTGGGTAACAGGTACGAAAAATTTTGCCAAAATTGTCTAGAAAATTATTTATTCCCTTATTACTCAAATTTATTTTTGTAATACTCTCTTTAAACGCAGCATTATTTTTTGTGTTAAATAACCTTTTTTGAATTGTTATAGTACATTCTGAGCTCTTCGTTTTCTCATCGATTTTATCAAGAACCATATCGCAAAAAAGTCCACCATGACCATCTGCTAAGCCATTGTGATCGACCAAACAACGCTCTATACACTCATCATCAACATTTGTAATTATATTATCAATACAGGAGTATGATTTATTTCGAATGAAAGTTGGAGTTTTTATAAGATATCTAAAATTATAACATCTCAATAAACTTATGAACTCTGAAGCTTTTCTACTTTCAATCAGTACGTCAATATTAAAATCGCCACAAACTAAGCACTTCCTATCAAGAAAAAGTTCTAACAATTTTTCTAAACTACTCATGAAACTTTCAAAATTCTTCTCAACTGGACATCTATAACAACAACATATGTGTAATCCCGTTTCAAGATCTTTTACACCACAAATCTCGAAACTTTCTGATCTATATAACTTTTTAATTGTGTCAATGCTTTCACTTCGTTTATTTTTATGTGCTAAAATAAGGCTACCTCCTCTCTTTTTGTTTGTCCTTGTGTTGTATGATGCTAAATTATAATTGGACATACAAAACACATGTGCAGATTTATCATTTAGGAAATGTTCTGATATGCATAAGTAATCTAAATCATTTCCATGTGTTTCAATATATAATTCAAGTTCTGTTTTTTTATTACTTATGCCACATACATTTTGATGAAATATTTTAAGACAATTTGTTTTCGATGGTAAAGGAACTGGAGAATTATAATATAACCTGTTTTGTGCATATCTTTTAGTCACGAAAAAACTCATTATCATCGGTGGTTATTGACAAACTATTTAATTCTGTTTGTGTAGCAGAATTTACCAACACTTTCGGCGTCGTAGTATTGTGCCTATTATTGTCAAAATTAAAATTTGTTTGTGTATAAACATTCCTACGTTGCACTTTTGACGCATTATGTTGATTTTTAGTCTTATTTTGTACATAATTTAAATAATTTGTTCTATACTCTATACCTAGTATTTCCCTATATATTAATTGGCATGCAATCAACTTGCTGAAACAACCATCCGTGTTAGTATAATAATTATTGTCAAGTGATATAAAATTTGAATTTTCACAATTTTTACAAACATATTTTAACGTGCAATTCAATTTGGATACATTTAAATATTTATTATAATAGATCTTACTTACTAAAATGTTCGTTGTTTGAATGTTGTGCAAGGTGTAATGCAAACCACTTGTTACAGTTAACGGATTAGTGTCATTAGACCCCGCCATTATCAAAATAAAGTCAGATTTGGTGAAATCTTTACACAGAGATAAACATGAATTTAATACTTGATTCAGTGGCGCGTTTGGTTTTATTACTGACATTACACTAAAAGTTTCTCCCAACAAGTTTTGTAATTTTTCACGCATACCGTAGCCAGCTTGATCGGCGAATATAGCAAGTCTGTGCTTTCTATCGGGGACTGAATCCTTTCGAAGCTCACCAGATTTATTCTCCACAGGCACTTCTGCGCTTTCATTAGTACCTACTAGTTGAAATGATGTTGACGAAACATTAGTTCGGTTTCTTTTCGGATCCACCTCTACGAATGTAGTTAACGGTTCTTCATTATTAGGCTCCTCCACGTAAGATAAATTTGACATGTCTTGTATAAAGCAACTATTTAAATCCCCGATATTTCTTATGGGTGACGACAGTTCTGTCCCTGTGATCGAAGACTCTTGTGTAATGGAAACGTCTAACTTCTTATTTGGGCTTATTTTTGATATGGCTTGCAGGGTAAAATCTCTTGATGAGGTCCTTGGAAACCCTGTTTTCATCGTTATGGTTCTATAGCGCCGTTGATACTGAGGCGAATAGAACTTCCTAGGTGTTACTGTTGGTTTGTTTGATGCCAATCCCTCAATTCCGACAGATTTCAAAAACTTTATTTTATTCTCATAGTTCCTATTTTTTTCTTGTAATGTCACATTTTCGATGTTCAATAAATCTATTTCATTGTTTGCAGACTGTAGTTCCAGTTTTAGTTTGTTTATATCTTCTTTCATCAAGGCGATATCATCACTAAGTTCGTTGTTGTGGTGAGGTAAACTATGATATGAGGCATCGAAATCCAGTTCACCCTCGCTTACTTGTAAACAATGTTTTATTCTTTTTCGTTGAGTCACATTTGCAAGTTCTTCCATACTGTTAAGTTTATTATGCCGAAAGATCGAAACAATTCTACAAAAAGTGCTATTGGTGCGGCGGGATTTGATCCGGTGACTCGTTAATCGCCAGTCTCGATATTCTTGAGCTAGCCAACCGTGCGAGTAATTAATATGTTGAAATTGTAAGGCACTCCAAGCATTCAGCACCGTGGGCGTACACTGTTTTATCGACTCATTAGTATTTTGAGGCTTGAACTAGATGTCACTAATAGCAGTGTTTATAGCAAGTCATCATTTTAAATTTCTTTTCTAACGTTTTTTCAAATGTTAGATTAATTAAAGCACTGTTTTTGCAAACTACGCAATGTTTTATAAGTTCTAGCAGTTTAATTTGTCACAATCATACATAATGCACAGTCGAAATATTATATATTGTTTGTTTATTTGAGTTATTGACAAATACGATCACGGTTTTTTTAGCACAGTTTTCTTCATTAATCTACAAGGCGTTTTATGGATAACACTGTCACAGATTGTTTATGTTGTTAGTCTTTAAGTAAACACTATATTTTGCTTAAAACACTTGTTTCACTATTTATAAACATTAAATAAGTACAGAGCCGATGTTTACGTTGACGACAGCGCCATCTCGATCAATTTATTAATTTATTATGGTATTGCGTCCATAGTTGACGCTTGCACCGCGGTTTGCGCCGGAGTCAAATCGATGTGGTTGCTCGGTACCTCTGAGCGCAGCCTATCAAGTGCGGCGTCGTCCAACATGTGATTGCGTTGGATGACCCGCACCTGATCCGGAGTCCCGTACGGTATATCGAATTACCCTTGAACGATACAACTGTCTACAGAAAGCATGGTTCACCGACGAACGGTAATACGAAAAAACTATTAGTCGATACCATTATTTAGCGACAGCACGTTTCGCCGAATAACGCTACATAGAATGAATGGTTGGCCAATACCAAGATTTGCCGATGTCATGGTTCGCTGAAAGACGCTTGAACTAAATAATCCTTTATCGA
The DNA here is from genome assembly GCA_949152445.1 of Cerastis rubricosa. Taxonomy (NCBI): domain Eukaryota; kingdom Metazoa; phylum Arthropoda; class Insecta; order Lepidoptera; family Noctuidae; genus Cerastis; species Cerastis rubricosa. The sequence continues at coordinate 18,149,228 of OX424532.1, forward strand.
TAGCAATTTGCATCGAAAGCACATTTTCTTACACCGCCGATCCAAAATAATTGTCTTTAGTTTCTTGCTCATACAATTTTGACAGACATCGATTAAATTACATCAACTGCTATTTACATGCGTTTATCTTAGTAATTCAATAAAAATAAATGTAAAGAAAATAATGAAACAGCCAATTTGATTATTTTTATAATTAAATGGTAAATAACAAAAATAAAGGTTGCTAACCGCGCAATCATAAGTAACATGTTTGAAAACAATCAATATTGAAAAAAAAAATACTACCTTTTACAACATAATAATAATGAGCATCATCTAATTTGTTTCCGTAACCAGTTGCACATAACAATTTTTAAGGCATTATTAAGATAAACCCATGGAAAAACAGTTAATGCAATTTAATCGATGTCTGTCAAAATTGTATGAGCGAGAAACTAAAGACAATTATTTTGGATAGGCGGTGTAAGAAAAGGTGCTTTCGATGCAAATTGCTATCGATAAAGGATTATTTAGTTCAAGCGTGTTTCAGCGAACCATGACATCGGCAAATCTTGGTATTGGTCAACCATTCATTCTATGTAGCGTTATTCGGCGAAAAGTGCTGTCGCTAAATAATGGTATCGACTAATAGTTTTTTCGTATTACCGTTCGTCGGTGAACCATGCTTTCTGTAGACAGTTATATCGTTCAAGGGTAATTCGATATACCGTACGGGACTCCCTGATCCGACAACCGTTGGGCCGAAACGGTGACAGTCGGTTCAAGTTCCTGAAACATAGACAGCATCCTAACACGGTACGCAGTGAGGTTAGTTCCCCCCTCTGTAGACCCATAGTATGCGCGCATGACGTTTTCATTAATGGAATAAGTCCATCTCATGCGCGGCACACAACCACCAGCAGCGGGGACCCGGCTCGGGGCCGGTTGGCCCCTAAGTCCCAAGCTTCTTGGTGGCCGGCCTCGCCCCGGCCGACGTACAGGTGTTGGCGACGTCGGCGGGGAGAAATACTCGTCACTGGAGCTCGACGCGACTGCCGCTGCCGGTGACACAGGTGATCCGGGGTCCGGCGGCGGCGAGGCGGAGCTCAGCAACGAGTCCGGAGGTGGTTGGCGTGCGCGTTGTGCTGCTGCTCTTGTAATCATGCTTTAGAAAACATCGTAGTTCAAGTTCTGTTCGTAGTGTCAAATCCCAAATTATATATGACATCTGTCAGTTGAAAATTTTCTTATGGTTTTCGTATTTCTGTGATTTATTATATTCATTATGGAGATTATGGTATAAATTTAGGTTTTATAGGTTTTCGTACTTCTGTATACGAAAAAGTAATACGGTTGGATGATTAAAAACAGATTTTTATAAATTTATTTGAGGAACTATCGATTGACGTTTTCTTTAGCTAGAGTTGCCAGTTTTTTAATATTATAAATGATTATTATTATAATAAAACGTCGACAAAAAGGTGCTCGGTTCGGGTTCGTCGTTACCTATGGAGAGGAACCGGCTAGAAACTCTACGGTTACACTTTTAAAATCTTTATGTTCTGAATTTGTTTGAATTAACGTTAACGTCGTAAATTCGTACTAAACCACACTTCATGCCACTAGGATACAGATTCACTTATAAGTTTTGAAATATATTGACTAAAAAAACCCTTTGATAGCTTTAGCATTTCTCGTCTAGACATTTTAGTCGAAGCAGACGGGTATAATAATGAATCCTTTTTGCACTTGACAAGCCATCATATACCTGCATTCCCAGACGGCAATAATACCTTGTCCAAACACTGTACTCAAAGAATTTAACGCTTTTCTAAATTACATTTTTGAAGAGAATCGGGACATAAATTTGAAGTATTTTTCAATTTCAAACTGCATTTCCATTTTATTTGAAAATGAACGAGAAAGTTCTATGTCGTCTCTTGTCAAGTGCGATTTCTCTGAAAGTAAAATAGGTAGGTAAGTAAAGTAGGATTTTGATTACTTACACGTGTTTCAAGATCGTTATATATAAGATCGTTTGGTTTAATTTAAAATAACATAATTATCTATGTTTAACCAAACCGAAAGATATGGAGAAATTGAAAGAAGTTATTTATAGACATCGTTAACTTTAATTCTGAGATGTTTTATCAAATAAAATTTGGAAAAGTAATTCAGGCTGAGTTTGGTTAAACTCAGCATTTTATCTTGTTATTTGGAGTATTAAATACATATATGTTGATAAATACTTAGATTTTGTGGTTTTTTTTTTGAGACAATTTGCTTTAATATTAGGGTTGACCCACATTTTTCGTGCGTAAATGTGGATCAACCCTAAAGCCCAACGTTAATAACACATATTTGATCATGATTCACCCGATAATCTGTCAGAATTTGTGGACTGTTTAAGTGAGATTGTGGCCATAATAGAAAGTAGTGATACTGAAAATGTTTACATATTAGGGGATTTTAATGCACACCCTGGGGAACTCTTTGGAAAAGAAATGTTAAATTTTTGTTCAGAACAAAATTGGTTTTGTGCCGATTTAATTAAGCTGGGGTTTGATTCTTATACCTTTGTAAGCGATGTACATGGTAGCCGTCGTTGGCTTGACCATTGTTTGGTAACCGAGGCTGCGTGGAAGTCTGTAACATCTGTTAGGGTACATTATGATAGCTACTGGTCAGATCACTTCCCGTTAGAGCTGCAATGTAATATGATGAAGGCCAGGCCAAAGTCGACTCCATTACATGACTTTCAAATAAATAAAGTTACGTGGGGTGAACGTAATATAGATCAGATTGAATTGTATACCAAAGAATGTAACTCAAAATTAAGACTAATTGATTTTCCTAGTGATCTAAGTCAATGTTGTGATAATATGTGTAATGAACTAGAACATAGGGAAGTAATTGATAATTTATATCACAAAATTGTTTTATCGTTACGAGAGGCTGCTGAGGCAACATATGTCAGTCACTGTAAAGTGGGGGTTGTAAAGGGGCGACCTATCTTGGGGTGGAATAAGTATGTGAGAGACGCTCACCGAAATTCCAGGCAAAAGTTTACAAATTGGGTTTGGCATGGGAAACCAATCACGGGATATATTTATAATGATATGGTTGAGTCCCGAAAGATATTCAAACAAAAACTTAAGTTTTGTCAGAATAAACAAGACGAAATTAAAATGGATATATTGGCTTCTAAACACAAAAAGAAAGACTTTCGCGGGTTTTGGAAACACACCAAAAAACTAAACCCCAAGCCTGGCATCCCGGTGAGTGTCGATGGTGTAAGCACGCCCGGGGAGATCGCAAACCTGTTTAAGGAACATTTTAAAATTCTACCGTCGAAGTCAGATGTGAAAGGGGTCGTTGCTGAGGATGTTGTGTTAGAGGTGCCTGCTCGCATTATGGCTAATCAGATTAGATTAATAATTAAAAATATGCGACGAGGTAAATCGCCGGGACATGACAGCCTTAGCGTAGAACATTTTGAGCATGGCGGACCGCATCTCCCACGACTGCTAGCGTTATTGTTTACGTTCTGTATCCGACACTCCTACCTACCCGCTGCGTTGATGAAAACGGTGGTTGTACCAATACTGAAAAATAAAACCGGTGACGCCAGTGACAAAGGTAATTACAGACCAATCTCATTAGCGACTATTACGGCTAAAGTACTGGACGGTGTGTTTGAGGGACAAATTAGTAAACATCTTAAAATACACCATGCTCAGTTCGGCTTTAGGCCACAGCTATCAACTGAATGTGCTATTTTGTCCCTCAAGCATACTGTCAGGTACTATACCGAGAGAAGTACGCCTGTGTATGCCGAATTCCTAGACCTTTCCAGGGCATTTGACCTGGTAAGGTATGACGTCTTGTGGTGTAAGATGCGCGAAGCGGGAGTGCCTGACACTATAACGAATATGTTTCAGTATTGGTATGGCCACCAAACCAATCAAGTTAGATGGGGCAACGAGTTGTCTGAAGAGTACAGGTTGGAATGCGGGGTGAGACAGGGGGGATTGACCTCGCCAGCGCTTTTCAACCTGTATGTTAACCAACTGATTGTCGAGCTCAGTAGCACTCTTGTTGGTTGTTCTATTGACGGACTTTATGTCAATAGTATTAGTTATGCGGACGACATGGTGCTGCTGAGTCCGTCAATTAGTGCACTCAGGAAGTTGTTGGCGGTCTGTGAGGCTTATGCAGAAGCGCACGGACTTGTGTACAATGTACAAAAAAGCAAACTGCTTGTGTTTAGGGCGAAGCATAAAAAACCAACACATAATATGCCACCAGTTATGTTAAAAGGTGTGGCCCTTGAAAGAGTGGTTGATTTTAAGTACCTGGGGCACATAGTTACGGAGGACTTAAATGATGATGCTGATATGGAAAGAGAACGGAGGGCGTTGGCTGTCCGATGTAATATTATGTTGGCCCGCAGGTTTGCACGTTGTACACCAGAAGTTAAAATAACTCTTTTTAAGGCTTTTTGTCAGTCGTTGTACACGTGCTCCCTGTGGGTTCGATATACGCAGAGGGCATACAACGCCCTCAGAGTTCAGTACAACAATACTTTCAGGATGTTGTTGGGGCTCCCACGTTACTGTAGCGCATCAGGAATGTTTGCGGAAGCACGTACTGACGGTTTCAGTACAGTCTTACGTAAGAAGATTGCCTCTATGATGCGCAGGGTGCGTGGGAGCGGCAATGACATTCTGAAGGTCATTAGTGAAAAGCCGTGCTGCACCATTATGGCGCATTGGGTACGTGTACATGTACAGGTACCCGGTGCGTCAAGTGAGTGCAGCAGATATATGAATTAGAATCTTTTATTTCGTTTGTTACTAACATAGTTTATAAGTAGTGTGTATTACTAACATCATATGGATCAAGGTCTGAAATAAAGTATTTTTATTTATTTATTTTATAACTAAAATATCTTTAAATACATTATAACATTACATTTAAAATCAGTTTTATTTCGAAGGCATAAAATAACTATTTATCATTAAACCCTGCAAGCAAAACTTTATAAGTATTAAAGTGCCTCAAAATACTATAATTTATATATTTATAAAACTGAAATTAAAAAAATCGTTTAGCTTTAATAAGCCTATACCTACTAAACTCCGATAAAACACGTAACAGGTTAATTTGAGTTTTTTTTTAACTCTTTTATAATACTTTACTTTTATTTTTATTAATAAAATACAAATATTTACTTGTTACTGAATGGGCAAGTATATTTAAATTTGGAAAAAAGTTTCTGCAATTGATTGAAAACTGAACAACTTGTCCAATATAGACAATGACTTTTTATTATTAGTTTATAAATAGTTTACAGCGTTTAATGAAAACTTTAAAACAAATGACTGTATATGAAAAAAAAAAACAGTACAATTTTTAGTAAAAAATAAAATTCTCAACTTGTAGATATCATTTTGTTGTGGACCTTACTGAATTGAATCTGGATAATTGGAAGAGATGGTTCAAAACGATTCGGCCGCCTATCAAGTGTCGTTATTCGAGATTGGTTTTTATAAAATCTGTTATTTTCTAAATTTAATCAAAACGAAACTACTTAGCATTTATTTTCAGGCGGGAAAGTACCTTCGCCCAGCGATATGCAGAGTTAAAATATCTTTTCTGCTTGTTTCATCGACACCTGTAAACAGAAACAATCCAATCACATTGGGCCTATTGACACTGGGTATATTTGGCGCAGCCGTGAGACACATCATAGTGTATTTTCTGTTCAGTTTTAAGTTTTTTTTTTGTGTGCACAATGTGGCACGTGCCAAATAAAGATTTTTCTTTCTTTCTTACATTATAGCATTTTCTTTCTTTCATAAATTATGTGTTTGATAACTCGTTAGGGAGGAATAAAGGTGGACTGTATAATAGTTATAGCCTTGGTATATTGCCATTAGAAGCGCGGAGAAAGCCATGTCCTTTCGTGAATGAATAAGTGAAATCTAAAAGTTTCAGTTGACAGTGACCTTGACAATCTGTTAAATTTTATTTTTGCCAACCTAACACAATCAGATTTAAAGCCTCCTGTACATCATCGTCACACGTTAAGTAACCATCCTGTTGATTGCCAGACTGAGGAGGACAAGTGCCGAGCAGACCCCGTGCCGTCGCCACCAGTTACTGGTTGTCAAACTGCTTACGCTCCTTGATCTCGTCATCGGTGTGCTCCAGCAACGTCTCGATGTCACACTGTAATTTGTCGAAATCCACATAATTATAAGCTATCAAATTTATTTAATCCGGTTTGTAAATCTAAAAGTTGTGAGCTGCTAAGTTGTCGCAACTTTCAAGTATGTGAAGGTAGTTGCTAAAAATAGTGAGTTTAGATTTCATACAGCTTAACGAGTTTTTCAACTTTTTCGTCAGCCATAGCGATAGAAACACATCACAGGTGAAGTAATAAAAGATAAGAAACCAGTTTATTATGTGATAATATAAAACGGGCAGGTATTTCGCCGAGCGATCAGCTGTTATGGACCAGAAACGAAGTAATCGCAACTAGATGGGGTTATGGATTTAAAGGTTATATAGATGTTATATTAGCAGAATAATTGAGGTTTAAAAAATGCAAGACTATGGAGAATGATTAATCACTAAAAGACTTGATGTGAATATGATTGAAAGTACTTACTTAAATGTTGCTATTTAAACATGAAATATTATAAAGCATAGGAAAAGATTTAAAGGAAAAATTGGAACGAACTCACAGAATGTCTAAACCATCCACAGGATAACCGATGACGCTGCAAGTTCTTTGTTCCTCACGATCTCAAAGTTTCGGCGGGATCCAAAGTCCGTTGTACGGCCGATCTCTAGATGACTTCTTCTCAGGCGTGTACGGTAGCTGTGCGTAGTTTTCTCGGCAGGAATTAGAAGACTCCTGCAGGAACCGTCGCCACTGAAGACCGCAATCGAAGACCTTTGAGCTTGAAGTTTTCTTCCAAGACACTTACGCCGCTGTGCCGGTTTTTTTACTTTTAGTTAAAAAACTGGGAAGATCCTTGAGGTATCGATGTTTGTTAGCTCGTTGTGAGAAATAAACTGTATTCAAATAGGCTTTGGTGGATTGCCCATTAGATTTATAATACTGGACTGGCCCGGACAAACATAAAATAATTAAGTTAGCGTTTGATAATGTTGTCCGTTGCGGTGGTGTCCGAGGAAGCGAGTGTCTGCAGGCCTGCCGGCGCCGGCCGCAGCTCCGCTCGCTCGCCGATGCTGACGGCGATGACGCTTAGGTCGGTCACGTCGCATGCGCATGCACCTGTCGTTTGCGCGTGCCGAATGCGTCTTCCTTGGGTGCGATTCCCAACAGCGGCAGAGCCACAGAGTATTACCGAAAATATTCTAGACTGCCATATTTTGCGCAATTTACGAATTGAGTGTTTTGATTCGACTGTTTGAAAACTTTAATTAGAATTGCGACATTCGAATTTCTAACTTTAAATGAATCTAAACATTAAACTACTCTTGTAACTACTAACTACTTTTCTAACTCAATTACAATATTGAAATGTGGTTCAAACAATAATTGTTGGTAGAAGCGCTGAAATATAAAATTAAGAGCGTTTACACCTTACGGCATTTCATACAAACTTTCAAGTCCTTATTTTCCGAAATGAATGAACCGTTTTTAATGAAACTTATTACGCATAAGCAGACAGCAGCTCAACACAAATTTACAATTTTCAATTATTTTATTATTTAATTGTAAATTTGTGTTGAGCTGCTGTCTAAAAAGTTACTAAAAAACTTTTGCGAATGTCTTTAAAAAAAAAGATAATTGTAATTTTTTTTTCTATAGATAATTTACAATCGGTCTAATTTAGCTGTAACACTATTTTTCGAAAATGTTTTTGTAGTAACTTTTTTGTACCCTGCTTATGCGTTTAAAGTTAGAATAAAATCGGTTCAGTCATTTTGGAAAAAAATTACTTGCAAGTTTGTATGAAATGTCGTAAGGCGTAAACGCTCTTAAAAGCGACTAATTTTATCTACACTAATATTATAAAGAGGAAAGATTTGTATTTTTGTATGTAATGAATAAACTCAAAAACTACTGGACCGATTTTGAAAATTCTTTCACCATTAGAAAGCTACATCTTTACCGAGTAACATAGGCTATATATTATCGCGCTAATAACTTAGGGGGATGAGCAATATTGCATTTAGTCCACATTTCTCAACTGTTTGACAACTGACAACTGTCATGACAAGCATTAGAATAAACCAGCTATTTCAAACCATTTGTCATCAAAGTAAGTAGCCTGGCGGCTCTATGGCCGCCCTGCCAAGCAAAAGGTATCGAGTTTGTATCCGCAGTCAGTATGCACTTTTTGTGGTAATTTTTTAATGCTGTAAGTTTTCCAAAACAACGCGTGTTCGATCTCCAACCGGTGTTCTCTTTTTGTAACTAGGTATTTTGTTTTATTATAATGCTTTATGATTTTCAAATCATTACAAAATAGTTTTCGTTTTTTTAACCATTCAAAATAAATAGTGATTAAAGAACGATTGGGTCATAAACAAAACGAAATTTAAGACATGATCGTCGGCGATTTTAAAGTATACACATCCGTAGACACTGTGATGGCTAATGACCCCGTTGAATTTTTCAACTCCCTGGAGCTAACGGGCGTGCCGTTCCCATAAGATGGAGCTTAAAGTTGGCGTTTTAGTTCTATTGATGAGAAACTTTCATGTACCAAGACTGTGCAACGGCACCAGGCTTCGTATCACAAAGCTTGGCAGTAATATTATAAAAGCCACTGTAGCGACCTACAAAAAGCAATTTACTACAAAAAGTGCTACAGCGCCATCTATGACGCGACGGAAGAACTAACATCAATTGCCTACATCTCGCAAGCAAAGTTTAACTTGCTTTCGACTTAATACTATATAGAGAAACCCGACAACAACTGTCGGGCAGTTGCCCACCAGACACAACACCTGCCTGGTCGGAGGATCCTCCCTTTTCAATGGAGTATTGAGGAACTTTACACCCTGTTCCTCAAACTGCTAAACTGGTGACCCAGAAATGGACGTCAGCGCAGCCTTCGAGCAACGTGATGTCATCATCATCACTTCCTTCCAGCTTTAGTTTAGCGAGTCTCACAGCCAGCCAGCTTCAAATGCGTATTCCTGACCACCAGCATGCAGCTGGAGCGCATTCCTGGTCAGCACCCTCAGCCTCTCATCAAGCGACTTTGGCACAGCACACTGCCTTTTCGGCCGGTCGAGAGCTTCTACTACCTCCCGGTCGACACCTTTGCTGTCTGCCACATCGCAGCGCTGCACTACGTCCGACGCGCTGAAGCAAACGCAGCGCCGGCCCCGACTCACTGGGGTTCGCCTCACCACCACAGTCTGTTCCGACTCACCGTGAACAATGCGGCAACGAAATTCCAACTGGCACGGCATAATACTACAAGCTGACTCATTCGACTATCGACCTCCGGTCTCCGGAGGGGAGTGATGTAGCGACCTACAAAAAGCAACTTACTACAAAAAGTACTACAGCGCCATCTATGACATTTGTGTCAATTGTTTAATTTATTGTTCTTATTTATTTTTACTTTTTAATTGATTCTTTTTCATTCATATTTTTTGTGAATGTTTGGACATTGTAGGCTTTGTAATTTTTGTTTTCTTTTTTTTTCACGTATTATCTTTTTCTACCTTTTGTTGTAAGCGACGACTTATTGTCGGGCCTACGCTGTCCTCTCATACTTAGGTACAAACGCTGTAACAATCAAATACTTTAGAACCAAATGATTTTAACCGGTGAAACGTCCAAGGCCACAAAATACGCCTCATTATTTGTACATTACGCATTTTTTAAACTCGGGAATTTTTCGACCCGTGCCACGGCGCACTTAAAGCTTATTATCTCGTAAACTATTGCAGCTACACCAAAACAAAAAATACGTGTGTATAGCTGAAACTATACAGAATCTAACTACGTTAAAACTAATTACGACAACTAGATATAAGTTTTTCGGAAAAAATGTGAAGTTGAGAATATGTGTTGAATTTCAGTTTCTCCAATAAGAATGTCTAGTTTTTCCAACTAGAATTGTAGTTCGTATCAATAAAACCTATTCATAATTAAACTAGACTATATAAGCTTTGTTTTAATACCCATATGTCCTTACTTTGGCACTTTCTTAGTAGCCAAATTAACCAAACCAATCAACCCCTGCTCTGATCGATTCGATACCTACTGATTTTGTCGTGTTGTCGTAAAAAATTTACTAAAATTTCGTATTTTTTTACTGTTTTATATTGCGGAGACACTAATTATTACTTAATTGAACAAATTTTCATAATACGAGCACTATTTTAACTATTTTTGCAAAATTTTTGAAAAATAATGATCGAGGCCCATAATTACGCCCGGGACGTTTGACTTACCTGAAAAAATTTTAGGCGTATTTGTAAACCCGAACGTGATATTCTTAGATATTCGTAAAGCTTGATTAATGAAGTTTATTTTGATATATAACACTATAAACATTGGGTTATAAATATAATAGTATTCACGTTTTAAAACCAGAGAACATAAATCACACCACGAAAATACGGTGACATTTGACACCTCACTTTTAAAACTTTTTTGACATTTAATTTTGTACGGCTGAGATTCTCGTACTTTTTGCATTCGACGCGGAATTTAATACAGATAATATAGAGGGCAAAACCATAGATACAGCACGACATGGAACATTTGTAAGTGCGTTTTTTCGGAACTAATCGTTTGGGTAACTATGGTTACTGGGACGTTTGAGGTTAACAGCACCAAAAAAGGACGTGTAGTACTCGTAACCAGTTTAAACAGGCTGAAAGCTTGAAAATTGTTCAAACTGCTATAAAACAACAAATAGGTATGAAAACTTTAAATTGAGCCGTGAAATTGAGCGGATAAGGCAATAAAACGTGCCAAAAGTTGGTGTAATACGACTTTTGGCACTAGACCTTTTTATAGGTTTCCAATCCGTAGTTACAAAGTAAAATTGCGTTTGTTAATGGTCGTGTATTCCAAAATACGCAAAGAAGTACTAGACCCACACATACCTAACTTTTGAAAAGTCGAATTTTGTCCTCCTTAGGGTTTAATTCGGTAACAGGGGATATTATGACCGCGGGAGACACCTTAAGCGTCGAGGGCCACCCAATGGCCCCGGACCCCGTAGCCGCGGGTCTGTGAACAATGAGTAATGGGCTAGCTCACCGTCCGTCCGTTTTTTTGACGACAGCCTGTGTTGACGTGCCGCGTTCGTGTTCCACGCGCGCCTCAAGGAGATCAGCAAATTGGAAGGAGTTCGGGAGGGCCGATGCCTGCCGGGGCTGCGGGACTGTTTGAAAGAGATACCGTGGCCCTGGAACACAAAGGGTGAAGAAGGATCATGGATGGGTTTTAGTCAGTACAAGTCTGACACTCCTTTCCGCTCCGCCCAGAGCAAGATTTGATGATTTCCCATCCGTAAAAAAGGGGTTATTATGAACCTGGCCAAATAGGTCCCATCAATTTTAAACCAATAATATATTTTTGACGTCCGAAAGCGTTTTTTACAGTAAATTCACATCATCATAAGTTATATCATGGGACGACAAGACTTAAGGCAATTGGCTGTGCTGCACACGCCACCTCAACGTGTTGGACAAGTATATAATCCTTTTCTAAGTACGCAGAAGAACCTATCAATTGTTTTATAGAACATAAGATAAGCTTGTGTTTTATTGTTCTGTTAAAGGCTAACCGCATTTGCCCAAGTGCAAAAAAAGACGAAAGAACAAAAGTAATTACCTAATCCGACACGTGTTTAGCTACGTAAAAAGCTTAACCTTTAAAAAAATTATATAAGGCTAACGACATTTTAATTTTAAGGGGACAACAATGAACTGTTTAAAATAAACTCAAGCCTTTTTAAAACAGAAATGTTTATTTTTGACATTATTTGATATATACTCTTGTGCCAGACTTGCTAAAAAATTTGCTAGTACTTATTGTAATTATTTTTCGTGCTAATCCTTAATTTTACTAATAGTGACACTCCTATTATTTGTCAAATTTTGCATGCTAAAACTGAGGTAAAATGTACCAGGCTTCATAACAGCTCAGCAGCAGCTCCGATTCCGGTCCATTCGAAAATGTATATACAAAAATAAATGTACACAAATACAAATGTAAAAAAAAAAAATGTAATGTGTATTATACAAATGTAAATGTATATATGTGTAATGACGATTGAATCATGATTACTCGTGCGAAATGTGGACATACAAACAAAAAATAAAGCAAAGAATGCAACGATTTTATTCGTAGCACTTAACCATGTAGCAAATAAAATTTAAAGAAAAGTTTAAAATTCTAAACTATGTTGAGAATCTTTTGTCACCAAGCACTGAATATCTCTGTAACGGCAAAACAAAAAGTAGTACGGCAAGATAGTACACAAAGCACTACAGCGCTATCTATGCCACAAATAAGGAACTGTCATCAAATTTCTAAATGGTAATATTAAATTTCTGCCGACCTAAGACGATAAAGAAAAACCGGCCAAGTGCGAGACTTACTCGCACACAGGGTTCCATAGCCCAAACAAATATTAAAACGATATTATTTTGAACTGTCATTCATTAGTTGGTAAACTTCCACTCAACCGCAAAACTAAATTTGTTTTTCATAGTATGTTAATGAAAAACAAAGTTACTGCTGCAGTTTGATGAAAAAGTCCCATATCTCAAAAACTAAACATTTTATCTTATTGAAACCAATTTTCGTTGATAGTTTTTTTCACTTTAAAACTAAATTTGTTTTTCATAGTATGTTAATGAAAAACAAAGTTACTGCTGCAGTTTGATGAAAAAGTCCCATATCTCAAAAACTAAACATTTTATCTTATTGAAACCAATTTTCGTTGATAGTTTTTTTTACTTTCTACAATTCTAAATATTTTCAGAATTTTCCTCCTCTTACTTTAGTAATTAGAGGGGGGGGCACACATTTTACCACTTTGGAAGTGGCTCTAGCGCTAACTATTCAGTTTAGAAAAAAATGATATTAGAAACCTCATTATCATTTTTGAAGACCTTTATCCATAGATACCCCACAAGTATGGGTTTAATGAAAAATTTTTTTTTGGTTTTCAGTTCTATGTATGGGACCCCCCAATATTTATTGTTTTTTTTCTATTTCTGTATGAAAATCTTAATGCGGTTCACAGAATACATCTACTTACCAAGTTTCAACAGCATAGTTCTTATAGTTTCGGAAAAAAGTTGCTGTGACATACGGACGGACAGACAGACAGACATGACGAATCAATAAGGGTTCCGTTTTTTGCCATTCGGCTACGGAACCCTAAAAACCCGACAACAACTGCCCCACAAGACACATTTATTATATAGGGGATGAAGAACTTTACATCCTATTTTTCATACTCCCACACATATTTTCTGCGTTCTCCACTCTTCGTTCCCCCAATGTCAGAAACTGTCGCACATTTCCATCTATACAGCAGTGACGCTGACGCGGATTTGCATCGTTTCTCGCGTCTAAATCGTGAAAGCAGCGATGTAGAAACGCTTTTACAAAACGCGCCACAGTTTCGCTACAAAAAGTCACCGTAAGTAAGCCGGACTCCACCGAAGCGAAGTCGAGAAGAGACGAAAAGAGATGTATTGTAAACCATTAATAAAATGTTGTTATTTAAAGTTCTCGTCTCCACTTAGCTTTAGTGGTAACGGTTGAGCAGCGGCGTGTGGTGCATCTCCACTCCCCCACACATCTCCACTCCCCCACACATCTCCACTCCCCCACACATCTCCACTTTGGGGGAGACCGGTTCCTTTTTTTTTCGGCTGAGAAAAAATCAAATGACACCTCCCGCTCTGGGTGGAGCGGAAGGGAGTGTCAGACTTGTACTGACTAAAACTCATTCATGTTCCTTCTTAGCCCATTGTGTTCCATGGTCAGGGTAACCTGTTCCAGGGCCACGGTATCTTGGAGTCTGAGACTAAGAAATCCTTATGATTTACGAACCAACTCAACTAGGACAAACTCGAAGACACATTTACATATTTAATCCTAACAAATAGTTCTAGATTCGCGCGGAGGTGTCATCGAACCCGTGTTTCTCGGTAACCCGCGGAAAAGTTTGTCTTGTATATTGTATATTCCGCCTGCGTATCCCCTCAATAAGTTTGTTGATAAACTTTAACTACAACGGGACGGAATAATGTTTGATATTTGGTTTGGTATATTTGACAAAGTTAGGATTACATAGCAAGGTTCGTAGAATTCTGTATTAAGGTCTATATTCGTAGATTTAACATATTCCTTACAACAATTGAAGTGTGGTATGCTTTGTACTGATAAAGTAATTGTTTCTGAAGTTTTGCAATATACCGTCTGTCTGGAGTAGACTCTTCTACTCAAAGAGAGCAAAAATCTTGAATAAACTCTCGCATAACGCACTTGAGATATATCATCTCGCGATAAATTCATTTTCCACTTAATCAGAAACTACATCTAGTTACTTATACAACATTAAGGAACAAAAGAATCAATTACCCTTCCACAAACACAAATTCATTTTGGCGCCCGACATGGGACTGGCAATATTTTTTCAAGAAAACTTTAATCCATGTTGCGACCACGAAGTTCCCTCCTCTTGTAATAAACAAGACGACCAGCTGTCGTCCCACGCTAGTCAGATCACGTTGGACGTTTTATTATTTTCAACTTTTGCCTAATCGAGGCAGCCATCTTTATTTATGAGGTTTTCCCGCCATAATTTAGTACACCACCGACAGTTTGTGAAACATTTTTGTCACGTCGCAAATGTTTTTATCACTGTTTTGTAGAAATGAGGATGTTTTCATGGCCTACTGACCTGGGCTGACAAAAGAGTCGAAAAGGTCTTGAATGTTAGGACGCGATTAGCATTTTTTGCCTTCGCGCTTTTGTTCTCTTTTTGTGACTAGAATGTTTAGCCGACATAAAAGAATTTGTTATACAATAAATCACCAACCAGTTGTTACTTTTTTTTGTACCAGAATACGGACGGATTTGTTTAGAAATCAATGTTCTTAGTGGAGAATCTGCAAATCGTGAAGAATAAAAAAATAAAACATTTTCCTGAGCTTTTATACAGTTTCTGACCGTGACCGCATTCTGGCGGCAGATGTGAGCAAATACCGCAACTCGCATTCTGGAAATGGAAATCATTATCTACATAAGTATGAACTATGTATATTTTTTATATTCCAGAAGAACTGACAGCCCGCATATATGATTAAGTCTTTTTGCTTCACTGTACCAGTAAACTAAATCCCAGTATCGAAATGCACTTTCAATCACAATCGGCAGGATTTTTCAGGACATTTCAGTTTGGATTTGTGCCCGCTGGATGGCAAAAGATTCGCATCTTATTACACGGATCTGGTTTGTGTTTCCAAACGCTTACAACCCTAATCTCTTCAAAGTTAGAATAAATAGGCTTCTTCTGGGTAAGCTCGTACCATCGTCGACTTTTTCAATGTCATCTCTGACCTGCTACTATGGTAGCCCAAAACAAAATACAGTCAAATGTCCACGCTACCATAGTAGCCCAAAACCAAATACAGTCAAATGTCCACGCTACCATAGTAGCCCAAAACATTAGTTCCGAAAAAACTCACTTACAAATGTTCAACGTCGTGCTGTATCTATGGTTTTGCCCTCTATATTTTCTGTATTAAATTCCGCGTCTATGGTAAAAACAACGAGAATCTCAGCCGTACAAAATTAAATGTCAAAAAAGTTTTAAACGTCAGGTGTCAAATTTCACCTATTGAGGTAGTGTGATATAATTTCCCTGGTTTTAAAACGTGAGTATTATTTTATTTTAACCCAATATATACAAGGTGTTGTTTTGCATCCTCGTCAAAATTCAGGATGTTGTCACAAAAGACATAAATAATCAATATAAATTACGGTACCTAGTAAATTATTAAAAAACACTGCGTTTTTTTGTTGTTTAAATTTGTCAATATTTCAGAATAACCCCCTTAACGTGGTTTAGCGATTATAAAATTATCGAAAAAACGTTTGAGGTTTTTTGTTTGTGTGTAAGCGACGTTATAAGGCGGGGATCAGACGATCCGAGTTTAAAACACGGGTGGTTCACAGTTACCGATTTCAGTAAATAAATAAAAAAAAAATTACCTACTCATTTTATTATTGATTCGGGTCGAGAATCATTAGCATAGTTACCTCCTAGAATTTGACGAGGATGCAAAACAACACCTTGTATAGTGTTATATATCAAAATAAACCTCGTTAATCAAGCTTTACGAATATCTAAAAACATCGTAGGTTTAAAGTCTGTTGAAACGACAATATCGAAATGTAAAAGTGGCGCCATGTCGAGCGTGGTATTTTGATAATGTTTTTTTAGAAATTATTGAAAAAATAGTTAACAAAGTGCTGGTGTTATGAAAATTGGTTCAATAAGGTTAAGTAATTTTTTTTTAAATACTTATATCTAGTTGTCGTAATTAGTTTTAACGTAATTAGATTCTGTATATTTTCAGCTATACACACGTATTTTTTGTTTTCGTGTAGCTGCAGTAGTTTACGAAAAAATAAGCTTTAAATGGGAAGTGGCGCGGGGGTCTTGCGCGGCAAAAACTTCCGAGTGCGCGCGGGCATGTGAGCGGGGTAGCCATGTTGACCTTGAACATTTGGTTTAGATCTGATCTAATCTAGTGAACAGCAAGCGGCTATAATCCATTGATGCATAAGTTTAAAATATTCATTTAATTGACAACTTAAAAAATATAACCCTTCCTTCAGTTAAAAAGCGCAATGAATGCTGTTGATTTCTCAAAACTGACATTTCCATCTTGAGGATTATACACAGTTCACATTGGTTTGTTGTTAAACATCACATTGCCTTGGGTTGAATTGGTGTAACATTTGTAAGGATATAAAATATTTACTGTTTCCTTGGGCGCAAGCCAGGATCTGTGAGTGTGGAGCCGTCGTAAAATCTGACGGCCCTTTGTTTTCTGCCTGTAAATAATATAGTTTCACCCGATAAAGATGAAGCGATGTGCTCTTACAGTAATTGGAACGATCTTTGATATTGAGCTAAAGGTGAAGTTTCTGTACGATAAGATGTGTATAGCGTATTCGAATTATCACGCATGTAGAATAAAGTGTTGGATTTAAGTATGTTTGCTGGAGGTCAGGCACATTATTTTGCACTTTGAACGGAATGATTTTCTATTCGACCGTTTTTCCTTCACCTGCTTATCATTACGTTTTTCCTTTGATATTTAAAAATCTTTCCATAATTCTTTTGCTCGCAATGGTTGCCTAGAGATTTATGAACCTCATCATCATCATCATCATTTCAGCCCAAAAGACGTCCACTGCTGGACATAGGCCTCCCCCAAGTGTCACATTGACATTTTGGGAGGTTTTGCCATAATCGCCACGCTTGGCAGGCGGGTTGGCGATCGCAGTACGGTTGTTACAAAAGCACAGAGAACGCTGCTGCCCATCCTCTGAAGAGTCCCTTAGTCGCCTCTTACGACACCCACGGGAAGATATCGAATGGTGCAATTCTTTACGTCCGACACCATACAGAGCATTTAAGGACCTACTCTAAGTCTATTTATAAAATGATCCGGTAAACTGTCTTCAAAAATGAAGATACAACGTTAAAAAATGTAGTAAGAAGTCTTTAAAAAGAGAAAATAAAATAGACTGTAAGTTTGAAACTTTTATTAGGGCGATGTAAACTAGACAATCACAGAAACATGAAAGGTCATAAAAGAAGCGACAACGCTTTAGCACATTTTGGCACATGGTAAATGCTTATGATAAATGATGTTTATATTGTAAATAACTTTTTACAAACACTTTTACACGTCTTTCGTTGCAGAAAATTTACAAGCCTTTGGGGCTTTTAAACTTTTATTTTGGATCGGTATAAAAGTAACTGGCAGCATACAAAACTCCAGGGATCTATCAATCTATTTTGTAATCATAAAATAGTATCGTGAAAAGTAAAAATACATATTTTGTGCAGTATTTGTGGCTCAGTAATAACAGCCAGACAGGTCGATTTTTAAGCAAAATCTTCAAATGGAATCATCAATCCGCCCAAGATGACCTACTGACCGAATCATCCATTACACACCAAGGTCCCTCCTTGTCATTTGTAGATCTTTGACTATCGTTACGAGTTGTCGGAAGTCAGAAAATCAGACAAACAGTCTCCCCAAGGGGAATGACGCCCAGTAAGTGTGTTGTGGAGTTCAGATTGGCTATAGCTCTATATTAAATACTGGTTCAGCTGGATCCAGTTAGATTGGAAGCCTGCCCAAACATATGATCTAGGTTAAGGCTGGGCCTAGATACAAACTTGTTTGTTTTCTTTTAAAACTCTTTCCATCAAAAGTTATACGAAACAACTGTACAATAGAAACTGTTTGCTATTTTGTTGTAAATCTGTCTGCGTGTCCTAAAAGCACGTCGTAAAACCGTAATCTTAGAGGATTCGAGATTT
The DNA here is from genome assembly GCA_949152445.1 of Cerastis rubricosa. Classification (NCBI taxonomy): domain Eukaryota; kingdom Metazoa; phylum Arthropoda; class Insecta; order Lepidoptera; family Noctuidae; genus Cerastis; species Cerastis rubricosa. The sequence goes on from OX424532.1 coordinate 18,167,815, forward strand.
TACAGCGCATTTAAATTCGTCGCAGTTAGGTGCAGCAACAAAGTTTTGTTTTTATTACGCAATTGTATTGAATCAAAGTAAAATTGCTAAATTGAAATTGCTTTACTAAATTTAAGTTGAGGGTTTACTTACATTCACTCCGCGCATTAATAACACTTCGTCACAACACCAATTTCATCTCGTCTGCTCGACGTCCGTTTGCCACTACGACGATACGGTTACGTCACTACAGGGATCCAGCAGAATATCAGCGTCAGGTGCATGCTTGACACATGCTGAGCTGGACTCCCATTTGATGCAACCTTGAGACGCGCACCGCATCTCGTATATTGGTTATTTTATTTAAAGTATGTCTTGGTGTTAATATAACTGTTTCGTAAATATGTTTTTTTTTTCATTTTGTAAATTGGCACCTTGTTCTAATATATATTCATTCATGTAATCTGTATCATTTAATTGTGCTTCTGTGTGTTGTGCCATGTCTTTTGTATGCACTGAATAAATGATTTACTTATCTATTTAAGTTGCCTATTTTCGACTAGTAGCCTATTTTGTTAAGCCATAGAGTTTCGAAAGAATAACTTCAGCAGATACTACTTTGACTGCTTCGTTTATTGAGTGGTTGCAACTTGCAAGCTTGAGGTCCTGGGTACGGATCCCGGGTCGGGTAAATGTTATTGAGTTTTATTTCATTAGGAAGTCTGGATTTGTTCCCGGTTGATGGCAATAGGCTCGCCTCCTATTACGCGGGTCTTAAACATAACTGGCGAAATCTGGGTGTACCATTAGGTACACTTCTACCTAAGCCTTTGAGGATTACAGACATTTATTGCTATGTTATTTACTACTTTGCTCGCTGGAAACAGTACCTCATGATGAGTAGAGTTTAACAATACCACAGGCAGTCATCGTTTTATAAAAACCAGAAGCAACCAACACAAAATACGACCTAATGAGTCCTTTTGGAGTCTAATGCCATCGCGGCAGGCCAAGACGAAGATGGCGGGATGAGCAGGACTCATTTAATAGGAAATAGTCATTAGAAGCTTTAAATAAAGAAAATTGATAAGTGTGACATAACAGGCTTTAATTTAAACCTGCTTTTTTTAGTAACAAAAAATTATAAAATTCTTCAAGACAAGTGTGCTCCACCCTAAGCCGCATCATCACTTCAAATAAGGCAAGTTGCGGCCATACGCAAGCTTATTTAGAATTAAAACAACCCACTTACATAACCATGTACCTAATATGGGTCATAAATAGGATTAACCGATTAGGGTGAGCCCTTTCCAACTTTTAGTACGATAATACCTAGTTATGTTACTCAAAGATCACAAAATAAAACCTAACTAATTAAGGTAAGGCCTTTTCGACAGTTAGTTGAATTTCTCTCAAAAAAACATGAAGACATTCCTTTATATGAGGGACCAAAGGATAGTCAAATTAATTATTACGGTTTAGTTAGGAACCCTAATGCTAATGGTAGGTGGACCGTAAAACTGAATGACTACTGTCATTTAGACCAGAATTTATTTTAGGTATTAACTGACTCACTGGTCTATTTGCTGAGGATGATGTCCTTTTTTTCACGGAAGGGTCATCAAATGACTCCTCCCGCTCTGGGTGGAAGGGAGTGTCAGACTTGTATTGACTAAAACCCATCCATGTTCTTTCTTCACACTTTCAGTTCCAGGGCCATGATATCTCTTTCGAACAGTCCCGCAGCCCTGGCAGGCATCGGCCCTCTCGGACCCCTTCCAATTTGCTGACATCTCCTTGAGGCGCGCGTGGAACACGAACGCGCCGTCGACACGGCCTGTCGTCATAAAACGGACGGACGGTGTGCTAGCCCATTACTCACCGTCCACAGATGCCCGGGCGTCTCCCGCGGCGGCTGGGACGTGACGCTCTCCCTTCACGTTCCGCCACCTCATTCGCTAGCATGACTCATTCCCAGAAAGAGGCGACGGCGTCTGTCGTCATAAGACGGACGGACGGTGAGCTAGCCCATTACTCACCGTCCACAGGCCCGCGCCTACGGTGGCCGGGGGCCACTGGTTGCCCCCCGACGCCCGGGACGTCTCCCGCGGCGGCTGGGACGCGAGGTTCTCTCCCTCTCACGTTCCGCCACCTCCTTCGCTAGCATGACTGCTTCGCAGAAGGAGGCGACGGCTTCCCATTCCCTCTCGCTCCGGACCATGGACAACCCTGCCTAACTCTTCAGGGACTACGGGCGTGATATCATGTTATTTTAGGTACAGTCTACTTCACGTCGGGTAAAGCCAAAGGCTACATGCTCAAGTAACACCGTCTAGCGACAATTACTGTGGGAAAAACAAATGGAATAAGCTATAGTATGTAAGTAAATTGGGCTTAACGGTTTGACCTTGAGCTGATCTAGCGTAGTACGGAGCTTTAATATAGTAAAAGGCCAGCTTATTCTGGTTATGATGCCACAACTAGTACTAATAGAAGATAGTCAGAAGTAAACAGTTTACGTAACAGGTTTATTATGCCAGGAATATAAACGAGGAAGTTACGTATCACAGAATACCGCAATGTTGATCTTGTGAACATCCGGAATAAGCTGTTTGTATTGTATTTGGGTTAGGAAAACTTTTTGAGCATTTAATTAGAGTGAGAACAATAATCATTGAATATGACAAGAATTTCGTATACTTTTCCTTTTTAGGGTTCCGTAGCCGAATGGCAAAAAACGGAACCCTTATAGATTCGTCATGTCTGTCTGTCTGTCTGTCCGTATGTCACAGCCACTTTTTTCCGAAACTATAAGAACTATACTGTTGAAACCTGGTAAATAGATGTATTCTGTGAACCACATTAGGATTTTCACACACAAATAGAAAAAAAAAACAATAAATTTTGGGGGTTCCCTAACATAGAACAGAAAACCAAAAAAAATTTTTTTTTTTCATAAAACCCGTTCGTGTGGGGTATCTATAGATAGGTCTTTAAAAATGATATTATTGATGTTTCTAATATCCTTTTTTTCTAAACTGAATAGTTTGCGCTAGAGCCACTTCCAAACTGGTAAAATGTGTGTCCCCCCCTCTAATTTCTAAAGTAAGAGAAGGAAAATTCGGAAAATATTTAGGATTGTAGAACGTAAAAAAAACTATCAACGAAAATTGGTTTCAATAAGATGTTATGATGATTTTTGAGATATGGGACTTTTTCATCAAACTGCAGCAGTAACTTTGTTTTTCATTAACATACTATGAAAAACAAATTTAGTTTTGCGGTTGCTTGGAAGTTTACTAACTAATACTACTAACTAATGAATGACAGTTCAAAATATTGTTATTATATTGTTTGGGGCTATGGAACCCTGTTTGCGAGTAAGACTCGCACTTGGGCGGTTTTTTCTTTAATGGTTTGCTTAACCAATACTATAGCTGTTGTTTTGCAACCTCGTCAAATTCATGGAGGTTCATTCATGTTAATGATTCTCGACCCAAATCAATAATGGAATGGGTAGCTAATTTTTTTTTAAATTATTTACTGAAATCGGCAGGTGTGAACCTCCCGTGTTTTAAACGCGGCCCGTCTGATCCTCTTTCTATAACCGCGCTTTCAAACATACAAATAATTTCAAACGTTTATTCGGTATTAATTTCTTTATGCTTAATACACAGGGGGTTATTCTGATATACTGACAAACTACCAAAAAAGTCAGCGTATATTAAGAGCGTTTATACCCTACGGCATTTCATACAAACTTTCAAGTCGTTATTTTCCGAAATGACTGAACAGATTTTAATGAAACTTTCTATGCATAAGCAGTATAAGGTGTAAGGTGTAAGGTGTAAGTGTAAGGTGTAGGTAGGTCTAAAAAGTTACTAAAAAATATTTTAGAAAAATAATGTTACAGCTAAATTAGACCGATTTTTAATTATCTATAGAAACAGAAATTTCCAATTATCTTCATTTTTAAAAGATATTTCTAAAATGTTTTTTAGTAACTTTTTAGACCTATGTATACTGCTTATGCGTAGGAAGTTTCATTAAGATCTGTTCAGTCATATCGGAAAATAACGACTTGAAAGTTTGTATGAAATGCCGTAGGGTATAAACGCTCTTAATAATTAACTAGGTACCATAATTTTACCTAATTATTTATGTCTTTTGTGACAACCTCCTGAATTTTGACGAAGATGCAAAACAACACCTTGTATAATTCTAGAGTGATAAAGCCCCTGCCTAGCTGGAACAGCCAGTCTAGTAGCAGCTGCCACGATATGAGATCGGTTTATGGCAATAGGATCGCCCCGTATTACATGGGACTTAAACATTACTGGTCCAATGTAGTAAGTGTTCTAGGTACATCTCAGTCTTACCCTCCGGGAATTGCAGCCGTGATGGTAATGCCCTGAAATGTATTGAAGAAGTAGTAGGTATAAAACTTTACTTTCACACTTGATGGATTCCCGATCGAACCTAACTGCTAAGCCCAGATACGCACGGGCGCTTTTTTTCATTATTCTATTTTCAACTGTAGGCGTTGAGCTGAGCGTTGAAAATTGATTATGAGCGTTTTCCTAACGTGCTACGCCCCGTTCAGCACCTTAGACTTTGTAGAGAAGGGACAAATTCATCCCAAATTGTTTCGAGCGAACTCAAACTAGTGACTCCTTGGATGCGTCCAAGTCCGTCCGTTGGAGCAACGTTGTACGCTCCTTGTGGATAGTACTGTAAACTGAAGCATTCAATTCTCAAAACTAGTTGATTGTTAGAAACTCAATAAAATAATGCTTGAGTCTTGAAAGACCTTCTGTAATACGGGTCTTGATCCTTCGCGCGAGTACCGTCGCTACGCAAGCAATTTCGGTGACTCTCGTGCTCTGAGCAATTTCTTTCACTTTTTCAACGCTGTCTCAACACGCATGTAGATCAAAGCCAAGCGGACGAGACTAGCTATGTTACATTCCAAACACTCGGCATAATGTTTAGAGTTGAAAATCTAGGGTAGCGTTATAAAACGCCCTTGCCTACTTGAGCTTGGTCGGAACCTCAATTCCCAAAACACCTGACTTATCGTTGTCTAAGAACTAGGACAGTATTTCATAGTATTTAAACCAGCCATAATAGGCACATATTTTTGGTATGGCCAAAACATTTTTATGTGTTGCCGGCAGGTTGCAGGGCGATCGGATGGAAATCGAAAAATACGGCGACCTATTGTTCTTTCGTTGACGCAAAGTCCTTTCTTATGTAACATAAATATTGCTGTGAGTGAGACTTACGGATTGACGCATTTGCAGCTATACAACGTCGTGTCTTTTGCTGCAACGCAGAAGATTTTGACAGCCATTGTTGCCGGTTTTTATGGCTTGTGTACAAGACAAATATTTGAGCCATACACGTTCAAAAATATTGCCGGGATAAATGTTTATTTTTTCGATATAATCGACGTTGAGAATATTGCATGAAAATTATTGCCCATTTAGAAGCACTTTTATGATGTACCTTCGAAAGCATGGACTAGCCATAAATGAAATTCAATTTACGTACAATGTGGCGTAAAAAAGGTTGATGGATAGAGACCGGCCAACCCGATGTCCGAATCTATTATCTTTTTAAGGCTTGGTCCTCGAGTCAAAGAACTTTATACATGCGAAAAACTTACAAGCTTTTCCTGTATGATGTGAAGGGCAGTTTCAGGTTTGAAAAGAACGTCGAAAGTTGTTGAAAAAAAAACTGTTGTTGAGTAGAAATAAATAGTTCATGAGTTTTAATAAAAAGATGCTTTGAAAGAAGATAGTCCTCATTTCTTTTTGTTTATCAAAATCAGTTGGCGGAATAATTTAATACAGATAGTATCACGCGTGGCCTGAAACATTTCGAGCATAATTTATGTAAAATATTGATTTGGTTATAATGAAACTGTTTCTTTTTCAAAAAATAAAAGTACAGCTCCAAACATTACAAGTTTATCAAAGAAAAACAGGATTGATGTTGATTAAAGTAAGTTCTAACTGTTTCAAGGGGTACGCACCACCCTGTATAAAACTGATACCTAATTAAGCGACGTCTAAAAAAGGAGGGTGTTATGTATTTCAACAGCATCTTTATTTTTTTTTGTAAGACGTTCACCCATTTCTCTGTGATACGTATTCGATTTTTGTGATTCTTTTTTCATTTGGTAGAGGAAGCATACGCTTTTTCATTAAATAAGCTATCTTCTATGATACGTATTTTTCTGCTACGTATTATGTTAATGTTATGATGATATTATTATAACTTTTCATTACAAAGTAAAATTAATATAAAAGTTCAGATAAGTAAAACTCCATTGCTTTAGTAAAGGTCATAGGCGAAAACATAAATAAAGGGTATTTTGCTTTAGGCCAAAGAAATAAAGGTTACTTACTGTTCCTATTTTCGCACACTTGAAATATTAAATGGTACAAAGAGTATTTCTGTACTTACACTTGAAATTATAAAAATTACAAAGGAGATATATTGATGTTTGCATTGATGCTCTGCATGGTGTCGGATGTAAAGAATAGCATCATCCCATATCTTCAAGTGGGTGTCGTAAGAGGCGACTAAGGGATTTGCCAGAGAATGGGCAGCAGCGTTCTCTGTGGTTTTTGCGACAATTGTACTGCGATCGCCAAACCGCCTGCCAAGCGTGGCGGTTATGGCAACTATGATATAAAATGAAGCGACACTTGGGGAAGCCTACGTCCAGCAGTGGACGTCTTTTGGGCTGTAATGCTAATGATATTTAGGTTTCATAAACAAGGTTTTAGTTTAATCTTATTGTTAGGATTTATATCAAACCAAAATAAATCTTACAGAATGAAATGATCGAGTTTACGTAACTCAAATTTTTGTAAGCCAGATTTAATATTCCGAAACGAAATAATATTTGCAAAGAATTCTTATTCAAAATCCTTAAAGCTTTGAAACAGAGAATATAATTAATAATATAAATTTGTTATCAGCCATTTCATGTGAAATCTGAAACATTTAGACTGATTTGAACAAATAAAGATGATTATACAGGGTGTAACGGAAAGGGTATATACATACTTAAGGGTGTGCTATAGACCATCAAACTGAACATGGTTCTCCATCGACAAACATCATAAAAGCGAAAAAAATATCTGCTGCCTCATACAAAATTTCAATACCTATTCGACTCAAATGTATGGGGCAGTTGATATTTTATTCGGTACCAATAACCTAGTGTTATTGATAGTGTTAGTGACCATGTCAGTTTAAAAACTTTTATTCGGTATTACGATATTTGTCCGACAGAGAAACATGTTCAGTTTGATGGTCTGTAGCAACCCTTAAGTACGTATATACCCTTTCCGTTACAACCTATATACATAAAAATCTAACCATTATTTTTTTTTGGCTTTAAATATTCCTTCCATGTATGAAAAATTCCATGTAATGAAAAGTTAATAAAAACAGAACCAGATTGAGGTTTATTTCTTTTTTTAACATTTTTAAAGGAAAGATTTTTAAATGGTTGCCATAAATTATGAACGTGAGCTCGCTGTTTCGCGAGCTTAATGAAGGTAAGTTACCTGAAAATTAGGACAAACCGTAAAATTTTAGTATTACCAAGTACTTTTTTTATGTGATAATTGTACAGATGTTCCTAAAAGTGCTTAAATATAATGTGTTTAAGTTGTAACGATTGTAGTTAGTATTTTTAAATTGAAACGTGTTCTCACCACAATCTTTTTCGGTATTTAAACTTTGCCCTACATCAGGAATTTCTCATAAGCCAGAACAACTACGTGTAGGTCGTACAAATATTTGTTCCATGTGGAAATCGAATCTGCGACCGCTGCAGTCAATCGCCACTGCCCCAACCGTGCCGTTTTTTTTTATAATATTGTAAATAATACGTTATTAAAGTTCAGATTTTGCTCTAAGCATTTTGAATATTTGCTCGCATTCATTCCAAAAGTCTTATAAAATAATAATTCTTCGTGTTATGTTTTGGTACAAGAACTAATGGACCCTACTGATAGCGCCAAAGTTTAAGAGCGTTAACACCTTACGGCATTTCATACAAACTTTCAAGTCCTTATTTTCCGAAATGACTTAATCGATTTTAATGAAACTTGATACGCATAAGCAGGATACATAGGTCTAAAAATTTACAAAAAAAAAACATTTTCGAAATGTATTATAAAAAAGATAATTGGGAATTTCTTTTTCTATAGATAAATTATAATCGTTCTAATTTAGCTGTACACATTTTTCGAAAATGAATTTAGTAAATTTTTAGACCTATGTTTCCTGCTTATGTGTATGAAGTTTCATTAAAATCGGTTCAGTCATTTCGGAAACTAAAGGACTTGAAAGTTTGTATGATATGTCGTAAAGCTTAAACGCTCTTTAGGAAATTTGGGCCGAATCAATTTATCTAGATTGCCATCGACACGTTTCTCCGCCAGCCGCCTTTACAATATTTTATTTAAAAATTGTTGTAAGACAACGATTTTTACAAAAAAAAAATTGCCTACAAAATGGCCTAGGAATTTTTGAGCACAGCCAAGAAAAAAATATTATTTTTTAAGCTAGTATCTAAATAATAGCCCCTCGGGTCGGGTCGTTAGAGGTGGTCAGTGACAAGTAAGTCTGACAACATGTCTTGGCAGGGGGGGTATTGTATTACCCAGTACTAATTGGGTTGTGGAGGTCAGATAGGCAGTGCATTTGGTAAGGCTGAAAGCCGACCCCAACAAGTTGGGAAAAGATTGGGCAGATGATGGTGATGTCGATTTATGTAGGTTAATATTCATGTGATCTATTGTAAACAATAGCTCCTTTGATGTCATAGAAAAGTGTCATAACATGTCAATCAGATTCCCTTGCACACCACCAATCAATACACGTGCTTATAATCTGAAAATGGGACCTTGAATTTGTACTTAGTGGAACTCAATGAAGAAACCTCCGTGATAGCATAGTTCTACAACTAAAATTAGCTTTGCGTCCCTTCAGTGAGAGGAGATAAAGGACCAAGGAAATTGTTCCCTAATTAGTTTTCCGGTATCTACTTGAAATTAAAAGTTTTGATGATGATAATAAACGATATTAGACAATTGTTACAAGTAAACTGCCCAATTGGTATCGTTTACTAAGCGAGCTCATGGGTTCAATACCCGGCCGTAAAAACTGTTTTTTTTCCATTCATTTCTGTTTTGTATTAGGTGTTGTTCAGTAGCAACTTAGAGTTTGGAAGTTGTACCACCACTGCGCCTCAAAAACTACATAAAGTCTTTGGTCCTGCGTCTGATCTCTCTCGGGTTCTGTCGGCATTCCTCTCCACACATAAGCACTTTTTTTTTTGACGGTTGGGAATTCATCAAATGACCCCTCCTGCTCTAGGCGGAGCGGAAGAGAGTGTCAGACTTGTACTGACTAAAACCCATCCATGTTCCTTTTTAACCTTTTGTGTTTCAGGGCCACGGTATCTTTCGAACAGTCCCGCAGCCCTGGCAGGTATCGGCCCTCTCGGACCACTTCCGATTTGCTGACATCTCCTTAAGGAGCGCGTGGAACATGAACGCACCGTCGACACTGACTGGCGTCATAAGACGGACGGACGGTGAGCTAGCCCATTACTCCCGTCCACTGGCCTGCGCCTATGGTGGACGCCCGGGGCGTCTCCCGCGGTAGCTGGGACTTGAGGCTCTCTCCCTCTCACGTTTCGCCCACCTCCTTCAACACTAATGCACTTTACCTAATATTTTCTGGGTTGATGAGATAGTCTCTACTGAGATTTGCCGAAAAATTACCGAAAAATTGCAAGGAAGACTATTATTACAATACAAGGTGGAAAAGACACCGACGCATAAACGGTTACCACGTATTCAGCACATCATTATAAACCCCACATCATCATCATCATCAGCCTATAATGTTCCCGCTGCTGGGACACAGGCCTCCTCTCAATGAGAGGGAGTGGGCTATAATCCACTACGCGGGCCCAGTGCGGCTTGGTAGATGTCACGTGTCTTCGAATGTTTTATTTCTAGAATATATGAGTACTTCACCGTTATCAAACCCCACATAGTCCGGGGAATTTACGCCGAATATTAGGCCAACTTTTCATTAATTAAAAACAGCGATTTTTTTCATTTAATGTGTAGGGTATAGACAGGGGAGTGTATTAAGCTGTATCCCGCGAAAAGTTCACCTCCGCGTATATGATCTTCCTATACTTAAAAAAATCTTAAATACTTCTTCAGGCAAAAAGGTAACAGGACTGAAAAACGTTTAATCATGGAAAATAATATATAAACCCAAACCCTTATTTCCCAAAATTAAACAGATTACAACGTTAATTAATATTTTTAAAGTATTAATTATAGTACGATGAACGGTGTCAGCGCTAAGCAGCGTGCGGTGTACGACGTGTGTTAGTTTGCGTGTGCAAAGTAAGCGCTGGGTTCATTGTGTGCGAATGTGTCGTTGTTCGAGTTGGTGTGTTTATAGTAAGTTACTCCTGTAATTGTAAAAGCAGAGGAAAAAAAGCTGGTCAAGTGCGAGACGTACTCACACGCACAGGGTTCCGTAGCACCAAATATTATAATGAAACATTTTGAAGACTCATTCCTGTGTTGTACTGTATTACTTCGCTTATAAAAAAAAACAGCTGTTACAGGGACCGTGTAGGTATTGCAGTTTTGTAAGAAATAGCAGAGTGTTCTTTTTTAATAACTGACGAATAATTTCTATTTAGGGGGGAGGGGGTTCAGAATGTTGTTTTGAGTAGCGTTGGTGTACTTCCACCCTGTATATTAAACTAGCTGTTACCCGCGACTTCGTACGCGTTAGGTTTGTGATTTGCTTAAAATAAGTCTTTTAGTCAGGAGGTTCTTGATTCCAATGTTTTGTTTGAAGTTCGTTACCAGATGTCTCCAGTATTAATACAATCTGCCCAGCCTTTTCCCAACTAAGTTGGGAACATTCAGTCTAACCGGATGCAGCTGAATACCAAGATTTTACATGGAGCGACTGGCTATCTGACCTCCACAACCCAGTTAGTACTGGGTTATACAACACCTCTTGGTAAGACTGGTTGTCAGACTTTCGGGCCACTGACTACCTGTAACGACTGTCAAAGATCTACAAATGACTGCCGTGACCAACGGCTTAACGTGCTTTCCAAAGCACAATAAAGTCGGTACGTAATGGGTGGTCACCCATCCATAGACCAACCTAGGCAAACACAACTTAAACTGAAGATCGACGCTAGCGACCTAAATTGATTTTAAATGATTATTTTTGTTTGAAAGAACTTGCTTCAAGTGTGATCTCCTATTCATTTGTGAGTAAAGAGCTTCAAGAGCTTAGTAAAACTTCGAAAACCGAGTATAACTCCTCAATGTATACGAACACGCTACCGACTACTGTAAAAAAAGGTTATGTTGAAAGTTGATGTCGATCAACTCATTATGAATCCCCCCTATGGATAGAATTTCCAGAAACGTAAATCGTGATTTTGTGCATTCATGCCTCTTTAAAAATTACAAATATTCTCCTAAACTTAACCTTTAACCCGACATTAACTCCACTTGGGGGTGGAATTTCCAAAAATCCCTTTCTGCCTTACTAAGAACTTACTTGCAAGATTTCACGTTAAATAGGTCAAAAGTGGTAGTTAGTAGTTCTTGAGTGGTTTATCGGTGAGTGAATAGTATAGAGCTTTCATGTATAAATGAAAGTATTATTATGTTCTTATCCAGATCATGACCTGACTTTGATCCAAATCCGTTCACCAGTTAAGGCGTGAAAAAGTTAAAACAGACTGATAGATGCTGTTAATATACTGTATCGTTGGTCTAGTGGTCGCAACTACTGAGTATGAGGTCCTGGTTTCGAATCCCAGGTCGGGTAATCTTTTATTTTGGTTTTCGACCATTAATTTCTGACCACAAAATCGCACGGATGAGAGATGAGATTCACTATTTAGCTTTCCTGAGAGACATGGACAGTGACAGTGACAGGGAAGTGAAACAGTCGTCATATCTCCGAAACTGTTCACCGCTGCACTGGAAGATGTATTTAAGGTTCTGGACTGCTAGGCATCGACGTCAATGGCGAGTACATCTCTCACATTCAATTTGCCGACGATATAGTGGTCATGGCTGAGACCATAGAGGACCTCAGTACAATGCTCGATGACCTCAGTGGATCGTCCGAAAGAGTGGGTCTTAAAATGAACATGGAAAAAACCAAAGTCATATTGAATGCCCATGTAACACCCACTCCTACCAAGATCGGTGACTCTACACTCGAAGTTGTAGACGATTATGTCTACATGGGACAAACGGTCCAGTTGGGTAGGTCTGACTTCGAGAAAGAGGTCAACCGTCGAATCCGACTCGGCTGGGCAGTGTTCGGGAAGTTGCATGATATGTTCTCGTGCAGTGTCTCAAGACGAAAGTCCATGACCCGTGTGTATTGCCAGTGATTACATACCGGACCGATTGGGTCGCCCACATTGGGCCTCATCAGAAGGCTTAAAATCACTTAAAGGTCAATGGAGAAGGTTATGCTCGAAGTTTCCTTGCGTGATCAAATAAGAAATAAGGACATTCGCAAGAGAACCAAGGTTACCCCAAAGTCCCGGTAGCCCGAAGAATTGCCAAATTTAAGTGGCAGTGGGCAGGGCACATTGTTTGAAGAACGGATGGCCGATGGAGCCGAAAAGTTCTGGAGTGGCGACCACGAATCGGAAGACGTTGCGTTGGAAGGCCTCCCACGAGGTGGACCGATGGCCTGGTGATGGTTGCAACCTCCGGATGCAAGTCACACGGGACCTGTCGATGTGGCAACACTTGGGGGAGGCCTATGTCCAGCAGCGGACGTCTTTCGGCTGAAATGATGAATGATGATGATATTACTTTCTTACTAAATAATTAAAAATTTATGAAAACAAAACTATATAAACTAAAAGGGCTGGACACTGGTACTGTCGCTGTTGCCACGGGGAAGCTCAAGCAGCTTTATTAAAGTAATCTTATCGGTAACTACTTATATTTTAGAGTCGTTGTGAATTGAAGCTTTGGACCGTGGGACCGTAAGATCAGAGTACTCAATGCTCACAGTCTATTTAAAGAAATTGCTAAACGCATAACTTACGCTTTCCGTGATCCAAGAGCTGGCTTTTACTTCGGCCAGAGGCTAAATGATTGTTTAACTATAGTTTGAATGGTTAATGATAACTAAAAGGATGTATAACACTATTTGGTAATGATTAGGAAGACTTAAAGCATAAACAAAATACCTACTTACAAAAAGTGAAAACCGGGTGGGGATCGAACCATGGTTACTTTTGTAAATAATACAGCATCAAAAATTCAAAAAATAAATAAAACAATAAGTGCATATTGGCTGAGGTTTGATCCTGCAACCTATGATTCACAGGTCAACCGCTAAACCGTCAGGCTATTTACTTCGGTGACAATTGTTCTAAAATAGCTGATCTATTCTAATGTTTGTTATGACAGTTGTCAGTTGTCAATCAGTTGAGGAATATGAACAAATTGCAATATTGCTCACCTCCCAATGCTAATAGCGTGGTAATATATAGCCTATGGCCTTCCCAAGGTTTAAATCTATCTTCTTGCCAAAATCCATTAAGATCCGATCAGCCGTTTAGTCGTGAAAAGGTAACAAACAAACAAACAAACAAACCAACAAACAGAGTGACTTTCGCATTTATAATATTATAGTATGGATAAGTTTTAAAGAACCAAGAGGAGCTCGTGGCTAAATAATAACAACCGCACGGGTCGATCTTTAAGCTTAAGCCGTGCTTGCCTAGGTTGGTCTGTGGATGGGTGACCATAATTAAATACAGAGTTACCTCCGTGCCTCGGAAAGTACGTTAAACCGTTGGTCCCGGCTGTCATTTGTAGATCTTTGACAATCGTTACGAGTCATCAGTAATCGTCAGAAGCAAGAAGTCTTATTAAGGGGTATCGTATTACCCAGTTACTGGATTGTGGAGGTCAGATAGGCAGTCGCTTCATGTAAAATACTGGTACTTAGCTGCATCCGGTTAGACTGGAAGCCGACCCCAAGATAGTTTAAGAAAAGGCTAGGCAGATGATGAAGTTGTATGGAACCAAATTGGATTTTACTAGAACCTTTGTTTCCACAACTTACAACGCTTTGCTCTACATTGAACTCTTTACAGAATCAATAACCTCAACATATGTCGAAATTTTAGCTTTTAAAAACCATTTTCTCTTCACTAACTGAAGATTTCCAAAAGAGAATATTGAAGAGTGATTAAGTTTCTTCTAGGCAAGTATGCTTCACCGTCGACCACATCATCGCTTACCATCAAGTGAGATAGTGGTCAAGCGCGAGCCTCTAGATAATAATAAAAAATATTAAAAAAAAATTCAAATATAAATTCGTTTGAATTTGAATTGCATTTGAAATTTATATTTGCCTTTGATATATTCGAAACCGAAGGCTTTAAAAAGAGTACCATAAGTCTACCTACCTTAGTCGGCTCTTACGACACCCACGGGAAGATATGGTGCTATTCTTTACGTCCGACACCATACAGAGCAATTTCCTTTGTTATTTTCTTTGTTTATTACAAATTTCATTTATTATATTTTAAATATTTCATAAAAAATAGAAAATAGACATTTAAAAACATTAAAAAAAATTGTAGCCTACGGGTATTGGGAACAGATTCCAAGGTACCGGTGATCAGGGCTTCAGAGAAAGGAACCTATACGAGCCGTGTCCAGGAGTACCGCTTTCTGAATCAAGCCCTTGATCCAGTTGCCTAACGAGAGCCTCATCAGGTATAAACTAAAATGTTTTATTGTTAATCTAGGTAATCAATCATGTACAACAGCCTGTATTTCTTCTGTGTTCACTTTTCATTATATCCGTAGTTACTAATTTATTCTGTGTTCACTTTCCATTAACCGTACTTACTTATATTATTCTGTGTTCACTTTCCATTATATTCGTATTTACTAAAATTATTGCCTCGTTGGTCTATTGGCAGTAAGCGAGGTCCCGGGTTCGATTTCCTGGTCGGGCAAAGTGTTATTAGGTTTTTCCGTCAGGAATTTCTCAGTAGCAGACACGGAGTCTGGATTTGTGCCCGGTTGTTTATTTGTTTGGACGTGTGAAACCATGTTCTGGGTCAGGAAAAGGATACTTTAATTCTGAAACCCGCGAGCAAAACTTATTGAATTATAAACTTTTCCGTCTAAATAATTCTTGTGGTCTACCTCAATACCACAAAATCCGTCAGGCATCGTACGTTATATACATCTATATTTAGAACCCTTTCCTATAAATAGGCGACGAAGGTGAATATAAATTTGCAAGGAGGTCCAAACCGCACCTGATACGGAACCCAAAGCTATTCAACGTAGAACTGAATATGAACAGAGCCCTAGCATGAACGCGCGACGTATACGTTACGAAAATTCAAATTGTTTTTGAACAAAGAAAGAAAAAGTATCTATTTATTCATTTTTTTTTTGTTTTTTTTTTAATCTATAATACATATTAGTATACTTTATTTTTTTTCGAGAAACTCAATTACTATTACCAAAATATACGAATGCAGTTTTAATAAATGTATGTGCCATGTATAGCCACGAGCTCCTCAATTAGTATCACCAATACATACGAATAAAATTTTAATGAAAGTATTGAGGAAATAATATTTTTTCTTGTTGTTCCAGTGGTGGGAAGCGTTACTGCTGACCATGGGGTTCGATTCCCAGGTGGTCGGACTAAGTTTTATTGGGTTTTTCTCTTCTAGAATTTCTTAGTAGCAGTCTCGTAGTCTGGACTTGTGCTCAGTTGATGGCATTAAAGCTCACTACTTATTACATGGGTCTTATACATAACTGTTTACTGCAGGTACACCTTTTTTTATCGGTTTGGAAATCAGCAAATGACCCTCCCGCTGTGGGCGGAGCGGAAGGGATTGTCAGACTTGACTGACTAAAACCCATCCATGTTTCTTCTTAGCCCTTTGTGTTCCAGGGCCACGGTATCTCTTTCGAACAATCCTGCAGCCCTGGCAGGCATCGGCCCTCTCGGACCCCTTCCGATTTGCTGACATCTCCTTGAGGCGCGCGTGGAACACGAACGCACTGTCGTCACGGCCTGTTGTCATAAGACGGACGGACGGTGAGCTAGCCCATTACTCACCGTCCATAAGCCCGTGCCTACGGTGGCTGGGGGCTACTGCCTAATTCATCAGGTGTTACTGGCGTGATGTTATGTTCTTTAAGAGTATTCTCAAATTAATTTCGTCTTTTATTTCAGGTCAATTCCACGAGTCCGGTCGTTCGTGCTAGACCCATAGGATGGAGGCAGGCTGTTTGTCATTTCAACTCTGAACACATTAATAGGAGCCTTGCCTTTCTTAAGGTCTGACCCGAATTTGGTAGTACAGACAGCGCCAGTATGTGCTAGCCCCTCTACAGTCCGGTCGAGTACGCCAGGGGTTAACTACTTAATGACATGGACCATGGGCACTTTTGTATGAACACTGGGCCCACTTTTCAAAGTTGTGCAACAGTGATGAAACTTATGTCATATGAAAGCTCTTGGCGTTTCCTTTATTGCATTCTATGGCAGCTAAGTTCAAATCCAGCGCGAAATTGGCGTTTTAGTACGTTTTGTAAATAAAAAATACGCATGACAAGTTTTGTTATGACAAGTTTTGTTTTGTTTTTTTTTTATTGAATTATAATAATAGGTAACTCATTAATTAAAGAATGATAAATATCGACTTGGTCTTGTGCAATCTTTTAAGGTGTGATTGTGAAGTGGGTGTTCTTTTCAAATAAAAAACGAGATATTTTTGTTTGATTTTATTTCAACATTAATCTATACTAATACGAGTATTATAATCTATACTAATATTATAAAGCTGAAGAGTTTGTTTGTTTGTTTGCTTGAACGCACTAATCTCAGGAACTACTGAACCGATTTGAAGGGCTTTCAGTATTAGATAGCCCATTTATCGAAAAAAGGCTATATGTCATTACGCTACGACAAATAGGAGCGGAGCAGCAATGAATAATGTTTCAAAATCGGGGGTTTTATTTTCCTTTTGCGAGCTTCCGCTGAGTGCGCTGCGTAAACGGTTAAAGTTTCGCAAAAATTATGTATGACAGAATTGTTACCCGTTAAAAGTTCTAAAAAAAAGTCAGCGACAGCATACGTCTATCTTTTAAGGTTGACTCACTATAAGCTTTTTATGCTAACCAAATATATACTTATATATATAATAATATTATATATTATTATATTATATCTATACTAATATTTGCTGAAGAGTTTGTTTGTTTGCTTGAACGCGCTAATCTCAGGAACTACTGATCGGATTTGAAAAGTTCTTTCAGTGTTAGATAGCCCATTGATCGAGGAAGGCTATATATATATTATCACGCTACGACCAATAGGAGCGGAGCAGCGATGATGAAATGTTGCGAAAACGGAGAAAATGTGACACAGACGAAGTTGCGCGGGACAGCTAGTCTTAATAATTATAATGGGCAGATTTTAAAATGCATCTTTAGTTATGTCGTCTAAATGTAATGCTGGTCGATGAAAACCATCCCCATGTCTACCTATTCCCAAATACCATATTATGGATATGACATGGGCGCAACTTCCGATAGTGCGTCTACCCGTGAGACATGTACAATAGTATTGTATAATGGCATCTTTGCCTACTTGGTCACGGTCAATTAAGACGTAGGTATAATATATCCTCGATCTAACGTGTCGTGACTGCACACGTCCCCTAAGCAGCCATACATTATTTTGCTGAATATTGCATTGCTGTAAGTCATTTAAATTGTTTTCACGATATATTTCTATCGTGTAGACACCACCATCCCGTAAGTTTTCACTAGCGTATGACCTGGCAAGTTTCATTTGATAAGTGCCCAAGGAAATCATTAGTATATCATCTTCTGTTAGCTGGAGAAAATCTTCTAAATGAGGCAGATTAGCTTCCATCCTTATGAAAGCTACCCTTTATCTGTTTAGGTTTTTCAGTGTAACATAGTTTAACAAAAGATTTGGCGAGTTGATTTTTTCGTTTATAATATTCCAAATATTACGACTAAGCCGGTGGTCTGTGGCTACTTTATAAAAAGCATTTATAAGAGAAGCCGCAATTTTAAAATCAACGAACATATGTGGTAATGCTCTGTTAAAATAATCTTGGCGTAATAGTTTAAACCTATTTTTAAACTTGCCATTTACCGCTTCCACTACCCAACGACATATTGTTACTAATCTTGCTTTGTTAGCTTGTTCGGTCGTCAATTGACTTTCGTTTCTATCTTTTATTGGGGGAATATGTGGTTCATATCCCAATGATTGGAGATCTACTACACTATCTCTGAAACCCCTATCTAAAATGAATACATCGTTTTGATGAAACATCCAATAAAAAGAATTATCTTCATTAGCACATAAGCTTGACATAATCGACGCATCACTTGTTGTTGCAGCGTATGGACCAAGAACATCTATTATATAACCGTCACTGCATACCATTAAGAATGGTTTCAATAGATTTTGAAACTTGTGATGGCTATAGGTCAAACGCTGAAAGAGAAAGTTACTACTTTTCTCTATATAAACATATGTTCCATCACATATTACTATAGCTTTTGTGTTTTCTTCATTACCATATATCATTTTTGGTAAAAACAAGTTCTTTTGAAGCATGTTTTGCCTGGAAATATTATCCATACCTAATTGAACGTTACAAAATCGCTCATTAAATGGTATCTAGCTAAGGCCAATTTTCTCTCCAAGGTCCTGCGTGACATATTAAACAGAGAAGTTAACCTTTCGTTAGACTCTCCTGTTCTAAGTTTCGATAAATATACCCCGATCACGGTGCGCGAACGATTAACAGTTTGTATCAGCGAAGGAGTTTCTTCCAATACTGTATTGAATTGGACGATGGCGAGTCCAGTCCAAAAAAAGATATCGTTGTCACCTAATGATTCCAATAATTCGAAATCGAATCTCGATCTTCGGTTAACAGCAGATATTAGTACATTAGAGACAAGTGACACCACATTGACCGGTCCCGTGCGCCTCACATCCAGCGGATTCCCGCAACCTTCACCAGGTCATCGGTCCACCTGGTGGGAGGTCTTCCAACGCATCGTCTTCCGGTTTGCTGTCGCCATTACAGAACTTTTCGGCCCCATCGGCCATCCGTTCTGCGAGCAATGTGCCCTGCCCACTGGCACTTAACTTTGGCAATTCTTCGGGCTACGTTGGTAACCTTGGTTCTCTTGTGTTGATCTTTTTAGCGTACTTTAGTCAAACAAGAGCTATTTATAATCCTAGCTATTGCCAGACAGCTAATTATAATATAATATCAATACAAAACAGATTTTTAAAAAATCACAAATAAAACATTTTTGCGCTGGATTTGAACTTATCTGCCATATAATGAAATAAAGTATACTATATGAGCTTTCATATGACATATAATTCATCACTGTTGAACAATGTTGAAAAACTGGGCCCAAAATGACGCATGGTTCAAAAAAATCCCGAGCTTTTCGGGGTGCGGGTTGGGGTGTGTTCAGACACCCCCCTGGTAATTCCCATGGTGACAAGTGACAAGATTTCAAATTTCGAATCGACCAGTCCCGTAGAAGTTGTTTATATCCCTTCATCAACTAGAAAAGAGCTGATGACCTCCAAACAGCTGAGCAGATTTTCTCGAAACATAGCTAAGAACACTTTCAATTAAAACACCTTTCAAACGAAACCAATTTTATCAAAATCGTTTCATCCACTTAGGAGCTACGATGCCACAGACAGACACACAGATACACACTTCAAACTTATAACACCCCTCTTTTGGGGGGGGGGGGTTAAAACAATTAAATTGAAAATTTTAAAAACCCTCGACACAGACAACCTCTAAAAAGCCAAAAATAAATTAATCCAAGCGTTGTAGCGTCGGAGGTCCGCTTTGTTCTGTGTTCTAAGCGGTCTTCTTAGCGGTCCCCTGACGCTACCACGCTTGGATTAATTTATCTTGTCTGTGTCGAGGGTTTTTTAAATTTTTAATTTACTTTTGTTTTCATGCTTTTTAAACTTTTATTATTTCTTCTTAGCCTTGACTGTCCCACTCCTGGGCATAGGCTTCCCCCATTCCTTCCAATTTTCTCGGTGTTGCGCCTCTTCTCGCTAATTAACGCAGACAAAAAAAACTTGTAAATTAATTAATTATTAAACTTGTAAATAAGATAATTTTTGGGGGGCGGGGGGATGCAGCCCCCCTCCCCCTCGACAATTCCCGTGTTGACAAGATTTCTAATTTCAAATCGACTAGACCTGTGGAAGTTGTTTAAATCCCTTCATCAACTAGAAAAGAGGTGATGATCTTCAAACAGCTGAGCAGATTTTCTCGAAACATAGCTAAGAACACTCTCGATTAAAATACCTTTCAAACGAAACCAATTTTATCAAAATCGGTTCATCCGTTTAGGAGATACGATGCCACAGACAGACACACAGATACACAGATACACAGACACACAGATACACACGTCAAACTTATAACATCCCTCTTTTTTGGGTTGGGGTTTAAAAGAAAATTGTTTAGTATCCAGATACATTTAAGCCTTAATCCATAGTGCCTAAAAACAAATTCAAATGTAATAGGTGCTTTTAATGTTACGTACAGCTAGGTTACAATAGTTTTTTAAAAGTAAGCTCCAAAACTAGCTAAGTCTGTATCGTAGGGTGGGTTTCAATCAAAAAAATAAAATTTTGCAGAGTAGGCCACCTATAACATTATTTACTAAAAACTATCAAATAAACAAACTACAAAAGGGCATCAAAATATTCCTCCACAACGCTGGTAGTGTGCCCAAGAGACTGGCAGCGTTGCCATGTCGTACGGCAACACTTAAGCCTCTAGCCAAGATAAAAGCCAGCCCTTGGGTCACGGGAACAGATCCTTTCTATCTAATGATTCCCTGAAATAAATGGTTGTTAGCCGTTAGTGTTGTAAATTCTTGTCTTTTGTTTTAGTATTTATATATTTTCCTTTTCATTTATGAAAATCTAGTGTTTGTCTGACCCGCTGCTGAGGGCTTGTTTCCATTTGTTCCTCCTACTCTTGTTTAAAAACAATAAAGTTTGTTTTACTATGTAAAATTACTGCGTACCTGTTTAGTTACAAACCCTTTCAAAATTTTTGAAACTGTTTTCTAAACATTTCTGGTAGCTTGTCTCGCTTTAGGCATAATCTATTTTATTACTTGGGGCTTTCATTGAACTTTCAGAAACTTTCAGTATTCTATGGAATCTAAAAGGCTTGAGGCCAAAGAGTCCTTGTCATTTGTTGTCGTCTAAAGCACTAATGAATTAAGGAAAATTTTAATATTTTTTAAATCATAATACAAACCAACCTATGATAAATAAAACCAATTTGTTTCAAAAATTGGTTCAAAAAATCACTTTAAAGCTAGATTAGGTCGGTGTTTCCTAGCTGACTACTTTGAGAAGAAGCAGCGAAACAAATAATAAAAGATACTGATAGGTAATGTTAGCCTGCGTCATACCACTGTTGGGCAAATGCCACCAATTGTCCCCCATGACTTCCAATAGTTTCGATCAGGGCCACTGTGGACCACTGGTCGCTGGTCTTGTCCAGCTCGTCCCACCATTTTTCTTTTCTTACATATAGGGTGACTGGTAATTAGTGATCGATACTAAAACACGTGATTGTAGTGATGATAACCAACAAGCCCCCCAAAAAAAAAACTGCTCTCATTCACTTTTATCATCATAACACAACAGCCATATAAAATTTGCGCGCGCGTGCGCCTGTAACTTATCAGCTGTTAGCCCCGTGGCGTCTTTCTGTGTCATTACTATCGTATCGTGCCACAGAGGTTAGACAGAGCACCCGCATGGCTCGTAACCCCGAATTGCGGCTGTTGTGTTATTGTGATATAAGTGCATGAGTACAAAAAAAAGTTTGGAAAAGTTGTTTTGTTATCATGAGTATAATCACGTGTTTAAGTATCGGTCACTTATTACCAGTCACCGTATATAAAAGAAACTCTTTAAAAAATTATTATGAGGACTATGAAGGGTTCTCTCAAGAAATAGCACCACAGAGGTTTTGCACCTGTCCGGACACTACACACGTGTCATAGTAAATGAACCGTACCCAAAATACGAGCTTCGGATACCAGCCCGTTATTTAATACAACAAATGACTAATAAACAAATGACTATAATTACTGGCCTTAAGACTAGTTTAAACTACTGCAGATATCACTAAGCATTAGTGCTTAGTGATGATCAATCTATCGACGCTTTATTAGTAAAGCGTCGATAGATTGATCAAAGTTAAACAATAGGAAACTAAATGGAAAAGTTCAGCAACTTGTTTAAATTTGAATTGAACCTACGAGGGTGGTTAAACTATTACTTTAGTTCTAGTTTTATTGTCTGCGACGGTCTAAACTTTTGTGCATTTAACCGTATTAAACCGTAGTTTTATTTATAAAGGCGCGCTTCATCAATGAAGATAGACAGGAGCTCAACGCTAAATAATAACAGCAAATCATGCCGATTTTTTGTTTAAGCTGTGCTTGCCTAGGTTGGTCCTCGGAAAGCACGTTTAGCTGTTAGTCCCACCTGCCATTTGTAGATGTTTGACCGTCGTTATAGGTGGTCAGTGGCAAGACTCACCAGTGGTTTCGTATTACCCAGAATATACTAGGTTGTACAGGTCAAATAAGCAGTTGCTCCATATATGCAGCTGTATCCGGTTAGACTGGAAGCCGATCCCAACATAGTTGGGAAAAGGCTAGGCAGATGATGCTTTAATGTTAATAAAGCACGACTTAATATAGAACCCATTCAAGCCTCTAAAAATAGTTTCTTTTTTATAAACTCTTCGTGTTTGAAAGAAAAGAAAGAAAACTAATTTAGTATTCTTCATAGCATGATGACAATTAACTTAGCTGTGCGTAAAATCAACTATAGACCACAAAAGAGACAAATTTAACTAGACTAGACCAGCCTAGAGGCAAACTGAAGGAAGGCAAAAGTAACGGAAATAATAGTGTTCAAAGAAAATAAAATGCTTTATAGACTTCAACTAATTTTCAAACAGTCTTTGCGCATCTCGCGGGAATAACATATCTGAAAATAAAAATAAAAAATCAAAAGAAAAAATCTTTATCTTTAAATAAACGTTGCAAGCATTAGAAATTAAATATTAAAAACTATGGAAGCAAATTCGCAAGTGACTCCAATAACTATTCAATTTCCATTCAAAGTTTCCAAAGGATGTCGGATACTAACCAAAGTTGAGGTTTCCTGAGAAAATTTTGCGGTTAACCTAACGAAGTTTAAAGTGCCAAGGGACGTTGCTGTCGAAAGTAACTTTTTAATCAAGTACGCGGAGAGATTAGCCTCAAAACCAATGAAGTTTGATATCTGTCACCACTGACTTAGTTAAACTTTAGATCTGTTGTAGGTAAATGTTTGAGGATTTGAATTTGCAATCTGTAAAGTTTGAAAGATTTGAATAGAATGCCTTTGCCTTTTCGTTCTTCGATCACAGAGCGACCACTAATATAATACAAAAGGTAAAGTTGCAAGCGTACAATATTAAAATGAAAGTTCTGTTAATACGCATATCGATTAAAATAATCAATTAACAAAATCAAAATTCACAAATTCTAACGCAAAATATGTTTAAGTCCATGTAAAAGGAGGCGAGCCACCAAATGCCATCAACCGAGCACAAATCCAAACTCCGTGGCTGCTTCTGAGAAATTCATCTATTCTCTGAACATAGGCCTCCCCCAAGTATCGCCACATTGACATTTTGCGGGGTTTTGCCATAATCGCCACGCTTGGCAGGCGGGTTGGCGATCGCAGTACGGTTGTTACAAAAGCACAGACAACGCTGCTGCCTATTCTCTGGCAAGTCCCTTAGTCGCTTCTTACGACACCCACGGGAAGATATGGGAACTATGGGACTGAGAAATTACTGACACAAAAACCCAATAACACTTTGCCCGACCCTAACGACTAAGATTTTTATAATTTAAAATTCGTGTGGACTGTAAATCAAGACTTGCCTCCTTTTATTTGATGATGATATTAAGCCAATGGGAGACAGTTCAGACACAATTTAATGAAACGGTGTCGCAATAGAGTTAAGGTAGCCTCTCTTACATACTGTTCAGGAAGGCACTTAGGTAAAGTATCAAAGCACTTTCCTTCACACAAAGAGAATCTATTTAGACGGTGTAGGTATAGTGTAAAGTGCAGCGGATGTATTTTCCTTTTGTGTTCAGTATAAATTGAGTACCTGCATGACCCTTTACTTTCAGGGCAATTTTATGAAATTTTAACTTTATCCACACACATCATCACCTGCCTAGCCTTTTCCCAAACTGTCTTGGGGTCGGCTTCCAGTCTAACCGGATGCAGTTGAGTACCAGTATTTTAAACGAAGCGACTGCCTATCTGACCTCCACAACCCCTTAACTGGTTAATACGATATTACCTCTTGGTAAGACTGGATGTCAGACTTTTGGCTTCTGACTACTCGTAACGACTGTCTAAGACCAACAAATGACAGCCGGGACCAATGGTTTAACGTGCTTTCCGAGGCACGGAGGAAACTCGGTACTTACGTAATTATGGTAACCCATCCACGGACCAACCTCGCCAAGCTTAAAGATTGACCCGTGCTCCTCCTAAATTGTAGCTTTATCCATGCTCTTTTAAACATGCTCATAATGAACTTTCACTGTCTCTTACGGAATATCTCCCGTGATTTTCAATTATTGTGACCTCCTAATATTTGGACGCTCTGTTGCAAGCACCATGTTTGCGGGATGACTGAAGAATTGGGGTGTATGGTAAATAAATAATTAGCAGCAGACAAATCTGTCCACACTGTTCTTTGGTCTTTTGCTACACGCACTACTGGACCTCGATACAAAGTCACGGCAAATCACACTCTCAATATTACTAGGTTTTGTGGAGTCCATTTTGAAAATCGATCCAGTGATGAGCCAAACTAGTGGCTCAGTTCTGGCCCGACACAATTTAGATTGCCATTGACACGCTAAGAAGAAAAAGAACATCTATACTGTTTTTTCTTTTTGATTATTATTTTGTCTTTTCTACCCAAAGAGATTCAAAAGAAATATTTGAATGTCTTTGTTTCTACCTGACTATGGCAAAGCCTTTTTTACTAGCCCCGATTAGACCTTCAGAAATATGAAACGAACCGGTGGTTTCCATTTAATAAAACCATAATTTTCTTAAGTAGGTATATTTAAAAAGAGGCTAACATCCTTACTAATAGAGAAATGTTACTATTCTGTACAAGATTTTTTGAATGATAATTATGTATAGTGGTATTTATTACAATATTTTATTTTATTTGAAATTTCATAATGTTCCATGATGATACAATACAATACAAAACAATACAATATCTTTATTTTCTCTCTTCTCAAATGTTCACATAGTTACAGTAAATATAAATGTAACAAAATTTATTAAACATGTTCCTTTGTGAGAGACTGGCGTCCATACTAGGATACCCTGTGTGACGGATCCCCAGGCTCTCACCTGAAATTAAATCTAGATTAAATCTAGATTACATACAGTACAATAGCTAATTTGCATACTCAAACAAATAATTTATTGCAGTAGGGAAAAAGCAGACATATTAAAAAAAATACGTAAAAAAATAAAATTAAGCTAAGGTATGGTCACAGATTATAAGTATAGTGTTAAGTAAAGTGTGAAGTAAAATGTGCCGTGAGGTGTGTGGTGGTGATGTGTGTGAGTGAAGTGTGTGAGCAGAAGTAGGATGATGGTGTGGGCATACGTCTAAAGGGTGATACAGTCATAAACAAGAATATGATTTTTAAATATTACGAGGGTACGAGGAGTAACTGCTCTGGAGTGTCATAGTCTAGTTTTTGCAACCAGTTTGAGACCTCTATTTTACAATCTTTTTTTGGTAAGGAATAAATTGACAAAATTCTGTTAATTTTGTTGTACAAATAGTTGCCAAGAAAACCCTAATGTCGACGAGAGAAAGCGGTGTGGAACTGAGTAGTAGGACAAACTGCGTGTTTACGTCGCTTACCTTCAAAGAGACTGTGATCGTAGGTAAGAGAAGAATGCTTGCGTAATATGGTATTTAAAATGAAGAGTTACCGTATAGTTAATACTCCAATTTGCCCATAAAGTTCTTTGGTAGGAAATAAGAAAGGTAAAAGCTTTTAAAACGGCCCTTTGAGAACGTTCGATCCGGAGCATCGATGTTTTTGTCGCACCACCCCATACCGTTACGATGATGTACGCAAATTATCAATTTGATCAATCATTTGTATTATATGGAATAAAGATTATTGTTTTTATTGTTTAGTTTATGTAGGAAGGATGTAGATTAGGTATATCTGTATTTTTCTATGTATTTTTTTTCTATTTGTTTGATTTTTTTTTGTATAATTGAGTAGTTACAAAATATGTTTTACTTTTGCATGCCGTAAGGTAGAGTGTGTTGGAACTGCTTTTACAATGTCTACATCTTATTTTGTACCCACATTCATGGCAAAGAAATGATTTCTTTCTTTCTTTTTTCATGCATAATTCTGAGTAATATAAAGTACAGTAGTAAATAAAAACTGTAGGTGTGATCTTATTAGAATAGCAAATTAAATGACGCAATAATTGAAAATCACGAAAGATATCCAATAAGTGACAGTAAAAAGTTATAAACTGAGAAAACTTAAAATACTGTTATGCTTATTAATGGTTACAACCAGGCACTATAAAGGGTTACGACAAGTGGTAAACGCTTTCAAAGCATCCCGTTTGCTTAAGTTACAATCGCAGGATTGATAATCATCCCTAATTAAGCTTATCAGTAAAAGTTTACGTAAACCGAACACATTTTTGACTTTTATACTTTGTGGGTCTAACTTCGAGAAAGAGGTCAATCGTCTAATCCGACTCGGCTGGGCAGCGTTCGGGAAGTTGCGTAGTATCTTCTCGTCCAACTTACCGCAGTGTCTCAAGACGAAAGTCTATGGGACCGAAATATGGTCGCTCACAATGGGCCTGCCATGCCACATCCAAGTTGGGCATATCCTGACACGATAAACCAGTAAACCGGTTTGGCCTAGGACAAACTAGTTTAGCCGTTTAACATATACAAAAGTTATTATATTCAGAGTTCGCTTCTGATTATTTTTTTTCCATATAATTTCAAAGCTCTGAAAATAGACTGATTGTTTTTTTAATTAAAAGTCTCTAATATAATAATAACATTGTGGTTTTAGCTTCGTGAAAATAGAAACTGACACTTGCTTACAGTTTAATTAATATTTTAATTTTCATCCAAAGAAAATTATTTCTTTTGTACCCTTGAAATTTGTCATTTTTGAATTTGACGGCACGGTTGGCGCAGTGGATGAGCAATCGACTGCTGCGCTGCGTGTCGCGGGTTCGATCCCGGCACGGAACAAATATTAGTGTGGCCTACAGATAGTTGTTTCGAGTCTGCCTGCTTGTGTATGTGAGCTTAAATGTTTGTAAATGCACCCACGGTATTGGAGAAATTCTTAGTGTGGGGCAGAGAATTAAAAAAAAAAGTGAGACATCTGCATAAACTGATTTTGTACGGGTTGCTTGGTCGTCTTGCATACTATATCACTCACTGACACACTAAATACTGAAGTTAAATAAAAGCTCAAAATAACTCTTTTGATGTAAGCTATTTATTATTATAGTGTATCGTTATAACGCCAATGGAAAATAGTGCCAATAGCACTTAAGAAACCTTTTATCTTGTGTGGGGAAAAGTAACCAGTTTTATTGGGATAAAATAAAATAAAGGTCCCATTAAATGACGAGTGACGCTAGAAGAAACTGTAGATATTGCATTTAGCTTAGCAAAGGCAGCGCCAAGCATTCGATGTCGTTATCTCATAATTCTTCAAGATATTGATAGCTCCTGCGGTAAATGTTTTGGCAAAGTAACACCAAAGCGTTTAATAAATTGTTTTTAGACAAAGGAAAGTGTGGTTCAGAATTATTCAGTAGTTTCTAGTTTACTGTATTATAACCCACCTTTAAAGCTTCGCCGTAGTCAGATAAAAATGAGGTATTTACATTCCATTCGGGATTAAAAAAAACTGTTTATTTTCGTGCTTCTAGGCTTAATTGGATCTCCGTTGTCTGTCAGCGAATTTTGGATTTTTATTAATTAGACGTCGGCTTCAGGGTACCTAGAGACAAACTAAAAGGCTCCTAATTATTGGACAGTTCTAAGAAAACAATAAAATTAATTAAGAACAGACGCTAGCAGCGGCACATCAAGCTACAACGTCATCTGTCTAGCCTTTTCCCAAACTATCTTGGGGTCGGCTTCCAGTCTAACCGGATGCAGCTGAGTTCCCGAATTTTACATGAAGTGACTGTCTATCTAACCTCCACAACCCAGTAACTGAGTAATACGATACCCCTTAGTAAGACTGGATGTCAGACTTTTGGCTTCTTACTACTCGTAACGACTGTCTAAGTTCTACAAATGACAGCCGAGACCAACGGCTTAACGTGCTTTCTGAAATACGGAGAAAACTCGGTATGTAATTATGGTCACCCATCCACGGACCAACCTCAGCAAGGACGGCTTAACCTTAAGGATCGACCTGTGAAGCTCTTATTATTTAGCCACGAGCTCCTCCACATCATGCTACAACAATCTATCAAATTTATTTAATAGATTTTCAACTCTAATGTTATAGAATTAGGTTCAAGGTTGATTGGGAAAATTTTACAGTTTCGGGTAGCTTGATATGCTGATTTCTGTACATATTAAATTAAATAAACTACCAAATGTCTAACAGAAACATTTTCCATACTTTTTCAAATGTAATATTTACTTTTCTTAGAAAGTAAAAAAATAGCACAGACACTAATTCCAGGAAATAAATAACTACTTTGGTACTATATGTACGCGAGAAGCCAGAGAATACCATTAGCACGTCTCTAATATGTTCATTAGTCTGCCCCGTTTGTAGGACGCCTAATTGAAAGACCCTAATTGTGGGGCAGCGGGTTAGGTGTTGTTAAGTCACAACGGTAATGTTGTTGAGAGAGCAGGCTGGTTATAGAATAGGATCCTTTTTTTTACGGATGGGAAATCATCAAATAACCCCTCCGCTCTGGGCGGAGCGGAAGGGCGTGTCAGACTTGTACCTACTGAATAAAACCCATCCATGACTCCATGTTCCTTCTTAGCCCTTTGTGTTCCAGGGCCACGGTATCTCTTTCGAACATTCCCGCAGCCCTGGCAGGTATTGGCCTTCTCGGACCCCTCCCGATTTGCTTACATCTTGAGGCGCGCTTGGAACACGAACGCGCCGTCGACACGACCTGTCGTCATAAGACGGACGGACGGTGAGCTAGCCCATTACTTACTGTCAGGTTCGTTAGAATAGGTACCTTAAAGTTGTTTTGTGGCAAGAACTATTGTCTAAAGTCATTGAATCTATGAAGTATCAATTCAAATTCGCTATGTCCAGTATTCTGTTTAAACCTGAACAAAAAAATCTTGTGTCTTGTAGGTATGTTCCAAAGATTTGAAATCATAAGATTAACTCAAAGAGATTTAAAAGCATGATAAACCGGACATTAAGAATACTGTCATACTAAAATTTTCATATCGAACATTTTCGATTTTCACAAACTAACGTGCGTATGACACTAGACAGACCGACTTCTTACAAAGTAGTAACAAGTTTTGGATTACGATTTTCTTCGTCTTGTCCCGACTATCGTTCGTAAATATTTGTATGTCTTTTGATTAACCCGGTGCGTCAAATACGGCTACATTCGTTGCTGTTCCGCTGTCAATGACACAGAATAGCACCTATTCCCTCACTAACCTATATTGAACATCTTAATTAATATTCCATATGGTTGTGTGTGTATCAGTCTGATATCCAGTCTTACCAATGGGTATCGTATTACCCTTTTACTGGATTGTGGAGGTCAGATAGGCAGTCGGTTCATATAATATACTGGTAGGTACGCAGCTGGATCGGATTAGACTGGAAGCAGACTCCAAGATAGTTTGGAAAAAGGCTAGGCAGATGCTGTGTGTGTGTGTATCCTGCTTGTGACTACTCTTTGCTTAAATCTTTGGTAAAAATTGAATTTGGAAAACTAATATTTAAGAGTTCGTTGATGCCCTTTCTTTAGCCCAATGCTATAACAGGCGACCATGGTGCGACTACTTACTGGCTACTTATTAGATTTACCTGAAAGAAGAGGATAATAAACTTTGCCACTTGTTGCCAGATGGCGGTAAAAACAAATGACAAGGCCTATTTCTGCTAATTGGCCCTCGAGAAATAAAAAGACCGAGCCTATTGACACCAATCGGGCATCAATTTAGACTCCGTGACTGCTATTAGGGGATTCCTGATCGAAAAACCCAACCACATTTTGTCCGAACTGGGAATCACGCTCAGCACTTGCTCTTGCGATCACTAGATACGAGGCAGTTGCTAGGAGTATCGTGACAATAATCACAGGAATAATGACGATATCGTGTCAATATATTAGAAGTAGAAGATGTTGCTAATGGGCATTTGATGGCTGTTTGTTTCTCACGGATCTAACGCGCATGTTTTCAATTTAAATTGTCATATTATAGAACATTCAATGATTTTTCTTTTATTAACAACGAAACATCTACTTGCTCGATAAAGAAAGAAAGAAATGAAAAACGTTCATTATTTTGACACTTGCCAGAAGTGCACGTAATTTAAAATAATAAAAAACTAAATAAGAAAAATAACATCCATGTGTCTCAAGGCTGCGCCAAATAGGCCCAGTTTAGCACAAAGGTTTCAATTTTTATGTTCCTGGAATTTCCTGATATTTTGTTTTTAAATGGAGCATGTTATAGGTATGGGTAAGTTTGAATGGCTGTTCGTCATTCGTGGTTCGTTAAAGGAGGATCTTCTTAGCTGATCTTATTGGATACGCGGCTCGTATTCTAATAATTTAAACTACTTTTATTTAGCTTTAGAACGAAAAATATTCCTGCTCATTATCTATTCTTAAAATCATAATTTATTATTAAACTAGCGCCCCGCCCCGCTTTGCACGGGTGCCATTTTGAAATGAATAAAATCAGATTGCCAGAAGCAAAACATTAAACCTAATTTCCTTTCATAGAAACCTTGTCCTTGTTAAAAACAGCGAGCTATAATCAAGTGTTCTCCATCATCCATGTGGCGATAGTTATTTCATTATCATCATCATTTCAGCCGTAATACGTCCCCTGCTGGACATAGGCCTCCCCCAAGGGTCGCCACATTGACCAGTCCCAAGCGACTCGCATCCAGCGGATCCCCGCAACCTTCACTAGGTTATCGGTCCACCTAGTAGGAGGCCTTCCAACGCATCATCTTCCGGTTCGCGGTCACCATTCCAGAACTTTTCGGCCGCATCGCCCATCCATTCTGCGAGCAATATGCTCTGCCCACTGCCACTTAAGTTTGTCAATTGTTCGGGCTACGTCGGTAACCTTGATTCTCTTGCGGATGTCCTCATTTCTGATTTGATCACGCAAGGAAACTCCGAGCATATCCCTCTCTATTGCCCTTTGGATGACTTTAAGCCTTCTGATGAGGGCCATTGTGAGCGGCCACGTTTCGGTCCCGTATGTTATCACTGCCAATACACACTGGTTTGACTTTCGTCTTGAGACACTGCGGTAAGTTGGACGAGAAGATACCACGCAACTTCCCGAACGCTGCCCAGTCGAGTCGGATTCGACGATTGACCTCGTTTTCGAGGTTAGATCTACCCAACTGGACCGTTTGTCTTAGGTAGACATAATCGTCTACTAATTTGAGTGTCGAGTCTCCGATCTTGAGAGGAGAGGGTGTTACATGACTTTGGTTTTGTCCATGTTCATTTTAAGTTCGGAAGCTCTACTGAGGTCATCGAGCATTGTACTAAGGTTCTCTATGGTGTCAGTCATGACCACTATATCGACGGCAAATCGAAGGTGAGAGATATACTCGCTATTGAGGTTGTTGCCTATCCCTCTCCAGTCCAGAACCTGGAAGACATCTTCCAGTGCAGTGGTGAACAGTTTTGGAGATATGATGTCTCCCTGTCTCACACCTCGCTGCAGAAGAATAGGTTCCGAAGTCTGGTCCTGAAGTCGGACTGATATGGTGGCCTTTTTGTACAAACACTTCAACACCTCGATGTACCGTCAGTCAATTTGGCACCGTTGAAGAGATTGTAGTAACTGTACAGCCCAAGTCTCAATCGAATCGAAGGCTTTCCCATAGCCCACAAACGCTAAACAGATAGGCAGGTTGTACTCTTCGCTCTTCTGTATAACCTGTCGCAGCGTAAGTATATGGTCTACTTACAGTGCTAAAGCCTTTTCGGAATCCGGCTTGTTCGGGAGGCTGAAAATCGTCCAACCTGTGAGCGTGACAATTCCTGATGACTCTTGAAAATAAGACAACAAGTAGACATGGCTTAGAAGTGAGATTGGCCTATAGAGTTCTTCAACCGGGCACTGTCGCTCTTTTTGATATATGATGATTATAATACGGGATCAACCATTAACGATTGCAAAATGAAGTAAGCTTGTTGAAAGTAAAACGAATTACAAATCCCAGTTTTCCAATTGAGTGAAACGTATTTCACTTCACTTTCATTGCAACCTACCTACCTACTTATACTATAGATGTAATAAAATCAGAACAAAATCGTGACAATACTGACAAAATATTCTTGCTGGTTATTTTACTTAGGTACAAACAAAAGTTGGTCTGTTTCTAAAAAAAAATACTGCTTTCGGCAATAAAACATAGTTGTATTTGAATGTTAGCTAATTTCTGTGTCTTGCCTGAAGGCAGAACTGACATTCAAAACTATTGCTTACCTACAACGAAAATGGAACAGTATTTTACTCGACAACAACAACAACAAAATTGGTTTAATATTTAAGTTGTTTAAGAGTGACAGGCGATTAGTAATTGGTATTTACAAGGCAGATGTGGAGTACCAACGCCGGAAGAAGATGCCCTAAAAGAACACCCTACACAACCCTACAAGAACACACTGACCTTATTGATGAGGCTCTTCAGAAAGGTCAAGTACGTAGTACTCGCAATCGGCGTTCGTGTATGACCTGCGTCCGTACCATGACGTCTTAAAACATTATTGTTCCATTCCTATTCCAGAGTGAAAAAGAGACGGAGCTATACAGGTCGTCTAGCTCCATCTCTTTCCCACTCTGGAATAGGAATAGAACAATAATGTTTTAAGCGTCGTGGTACGGACACAGATGTATGAACGTGGATGAGTCAAAAGGAGTATGTGACGATCGTAGAAGTTGGCATTCTGCGAATTCTACCTACCCCGGCGTTAGTTTATTTGGGTATGTGTGTTTAAGGTTGTACTGAAACTAATATGTCAGTTAACTACAAAGTAAATATCAAATGTTGCTACAGCGCCATCTAGCGAAAATACCAATAAGAAATAGTCAATGGAAACACTTTCAGTAGATATAATTTTTATTTTTTTAGGACAAGCGCGCCGCACTGTTGCCAAACCACTGCAACTCCTATAAGCCAGAATCAACTGTGCCGACCACCAGTAAAGCACCGAGACAGGGAAGCTCGACGAAGTCCCAGAGAATCATTTTAACTGTTTTGGATCCCGCAGCGGCTTACGAGCAGTAAACCGTGGGTTCGAACCCAGGCAGTCGCATTACTTTGTGTAATTTATTTCATCACCGCTGCCCTAAAATCGGTGAAGGAAAATATCGTGAGGAAACCGGCATGTCCTACAACAAAAAAATCGAAGACATGCGACATCTACCAACACGCACTGGGCCCGCATGGTGGATTACAGCCCACTCCTTGTCTTAGAGAGGAGGCCTATGTCCCAGCAGTGGGAACATTGTAGGCTGATGGTGATGATGATAATGGATCTCGCAGTGAAATTAATCAGAAAAGAATAGCGGAGGTGTAGGAAAAACATAATTTCCACTTATCTCCATATCAGCAAGAGACAGAACAAAACAAGGCCATTAAGCACAATTTTTTATTTTAGTGTTGTCATTATCATAATTCCTCCACAGCCTGAATTCAGCCAGTCCTGGGGTACACATCACTTTTTTGTGGCAAACTCAATGTTCTTGTGTCAGTCTCATCCAGGTTTTTCCCCCAATGACAACCATGTCGTGTGTCCATCTCACCTCAGCGCCGCCGGACAATCAATAGAAATAATAAACTATTTAATACAAAGTAAAATTAATACCAGATTATTGGATTTTATTTTCTCAGAATCATAAGCAAAGCATAGCAACACCAACGATAACAATCGTTATTAAATTTAAATTATAATATTTCGGAGAACTTAGAAGACACTTGGATAACATTACCTGAAGATATACCTGGAATACAATATTCAGCAAGCGAACCAGAGTATTCCATACTAGCTGTCCGGCGCAACTTCGTTAGCGTCACATTTTCCACATTCGCAACATTTTTCATTGCTTCTCCAATTTTGTTGGTTATAGCGTAATGATATATGCCTATAACCTTCCTCGATAAATGGGCTATATAAAACTGAAAGAATTTTTTAATACAGTTGCTCAAAAAGTGGCGTATTGCAGGGACGTATAGCGTTCGGGATGTGGGCTATTACACACTCGAGCTTTTTCTTTACCTTTCCCGAACTCGTGCGTACTCTTTCCCAACTGTCAAAATAATGTCTATTAAAAAGAAAAAAAACCAACCACGGAGTTTTTAATAAAAAAAAATCATAGAAGTTTTTATCATTCATGCAAATATTTTTAAAAAGAAGCTACTAATTTGTTTCAATATCAGATTTAATGATTTGATTCAATGAGTTAGGTTAGGTTTCATTTCATATCAATAAATATCAGTCACGCCGCGCGCCCGCTTGCGAACGGTTGGCTATTTGACGTGACGGTGTGTCGGGGAATTTCAAAATGTCCTCTGTGGTTAAATGTGCAAATTGCAATGTCGTGATTAACGAAGTTTTGGCTTTCGTCCATAATAAAATATCTGTGATGGACGATGAAAGTATTAACAGAATATGTGCGAGCGCTTTCTCTGAAAGCGAAATTTTAACGGCGAAGAAGTTGTTGTTCGAATCCTTGCCGACAACAAAGCGCAAGATAAAGCGGCGGAAGGCGGGAAAAAGTGTTCGAGACATAGACGACATCATCTGTGTGATCCGCGATACCGATTCCGAGGATATCCCAGTCTTCGTAGCCCG
The DNA here is from genome assembly GCA_949152445.1 of Cerastis rubricosa. Lineage (NCBI taxonomy): Eukaryota > Metazoa > Arthropoda > Insecta > Lepidoptera > Noctuidae > Cerastis > Cerastis rubricosa. The sequence continues at coordinate 18,203,233 of OX424532.1, forward strand.
CGACCTGGAGAAGTTACCCCCGGTTCTGTTCGACCATGTCGACGTGACGAGGCTATTGAAAGACATTGTGAAGATACGCCAAGATCTCGACATGATGAAAGAGGACTATGCTACAGTTAAGCAGATGGACCAGTTAAGAACTGAGGTGCAGCATCTTTCATCAGGATGGTGCAATGTAAACCCCAGAAGAGGTGCATATGCCACAAGACTCGCAAGCTATGAGTGTGATAGTGGTCCCAGGGGATTGCCGCTAGAGTGCAATGAAGGTATTAGTGAATGCTATCAACAACAAACTTCATTAAAATCTACAAAAATGACCAGTATTCACAATATTTCTGAGCATCAGATATCGGAGGGTAGTAGTGAAGTATCGCTGCAGAATAAGCAATACGAGCCTACCGTCGAACTACGAGACGCGACTTCGATGACGCACGTCGCGGGTCAGGTGATCGAGTCGCTCGCGTCTCCCCCCGCGCCCGATCCCCCACGGGTGCACGGTGCGGCCGGCAGGACATCGCCACCGCCCCCCCCGCCGCCGCGGTCCCCCGCGGTGACGAGCGCCCGTGGTCACTTGCCCTCCGCCCCTCTACAGCTGCAATCTAGTCCGGCCGCCTGTACTACGCCGCTACCACCACCACGCGACGCGGTCGTGGGACACACGATCGAGAACAATGGACGCGTCCCTACCACTCCTAAGCAAAGATCGTTGGCGGATATTGTTCGAGAAGGGGAATGGAAGACACAGGCCCGGAGTGACCAGTGGGTTCGTGTCCAAAACAAAAGATCACGAAACCGTTTCGTTGGGAAGCAAGGAAAAGCGATTCCGGAGCCTGGTAGTAATTTTGTGGCAGCAGAAACTAAGGTTCCCATTTATGTTTATAAAGTGGCGAAGGGCGTGTCCGTGTGTGACATCAGTACATATATTATGAAGAAGACGAACCTTGATGTTAAAATTGAAAAAATGGATATGAAGTTAGCAAAGGATTACGAATCATTCAAAATATTCGTACCTACACGTTCCTTAGTAACTTTCCTGAGTGATGAGTTCTGGCCAACGGGCGTCGCCTACCGTCGATTTATAAATATCATGCGACGTGATAAGGAAAATGTCCGTGTGACTAGCGAGAATATTGGCAAGTCTAAGTTATGAATAAGGTCAACTTAATAAGTTTTAACTGCAAAAATGTGAGGAGATCAGTGGAATGTGTGCGGAAGCTTTGTCGCTCTGCTGATGTTGTGGCGCTGCAGGAGACGTGGCTACTGCCGCACGACCTCGGGTACCTGGCCGCGATAGACGACGACTTCGCCTGCACGGGTACCTCAGCTGTGGATACCGCAGCGGGGGTCTTACGTGGTAGGCCCTACGGCGGAGTTGCGCTGCTGTGGAGAAAGGTTGCGTTTCCGACGGTGACCGTAGTGAAGTGCAATAGTGTGCGTCTCGCCGCGATAAAAATCGAGCTCAGTGATCGTTCTATTTTGATATTTTCTGTGTATATGCCTACCGAGTCCAATGAAAACTTAGTGGAATTCACGGAGTGTCTCAGTGAAATGGCAGCCATAATTGACAGTCACAGTGTGGAGTCTGTGTTTATGTTAGGGGACTACAATGCACACCCCGGTGAGTCATTTGCTACTGAACTTTTAACATTTTGTGCGGAACAAACATGGTCTTGTGTAGATTTGGAAATGATGCCGATGGACAGTTATACGTTTGTCAGTGATGCGCACGGCTGTCGGCGTTGGCTCGACCACTGTCTTGTGACTAGTGCCGCACGGCTGTCTGTGTCCGCGGCCTCTGTTTTATATAATACCTATTGGTCTGATCATTGCCCTGTGTCTATACTATGTAATTTTAATTTAATTAAACCAAAGATTTGTAAACCTACTGTTTGTATAAATAGTATAGTCTGGGGTGAACGTGACTCGACGCAGATAGCGAAATTTAAAAATGTATGTCACTCTAGACTTCGTGAAATTGATTTTCCCTCGGAATTAAGAAACTTCTGATAATATGTGTCCTAACAAAGGCCATAAAATCCTGTTAGATAACATGTATGATGAGATTATTTGTATACTGTCGGAGGCCGCTACATGCAGTTATAATGTTACAGAAAAGCGTAGAGGTAAATACATTACCGGGTGGAACAGGCACGTCCGCGGCGCTCATGGGAGGGCTCGGCTATGTTTTCAGGCTTGGTTGTATGGGGGTAAGCCCGGGGCTGGCCGTCTTTATGATGATATGTGTGAAACTAGGCGCGCTTTTAAATCAAAACTGAAGTGGTGTCAAAATAATGAACAACAAATTAAAATGGATATTTTAGCTGAACTTCACTCAAACAAGAAATTCGGTCAGTTCTGGAAAAACACCAATAAGATGAATCATAAGCCGGGCGTCCCCGTCAGCGTGGCGGGAGTGCACGAGCCTAGCGAGATTGCCACTTTGTTCTCTCACCATTTCAGGGTGGACTCTCCGCTAGGGTTAACGTGGCAGGGGCCCGATGCTGAGGAAAGTAGTGAGCGTAGTGTTCATTTTACTGCAAAGGAAGTGTGTGCGGTGATCAAAGGTATGGTGAGGGGTAAATCCCCGGGACACGACAGCCTTAGCATCGAGCACCTGCAGCACGCAGGTGTACACCTACCCAGAGTGCTTTCAATGTTTTTTACCTTGTGTTTGGGCCACTCCCATCTGCCCGATAATTTGATTCGTACTATAGTTGTACCAATCATCAAAAATAAAACTGGTGATACATCAGATGTAAACAACTATAGACCGATCTCTCTAGCCACAGTGGTCGCTAAAGTACTGGACAGTCTGCTTGGTCAGCACCTGGATAAACACGTCTCGCTAAGCGACGCGCAGTTCGGCTTTAGGCCGGGGCTTTCCACCGAGAGTGCTATTCTCTGCCTCAAGCAGACTGTGCAGTATTATACGAGTAGAAAGACCCCAGTCTATGCATGTTACCTAGATTTATCAAAAGCTTTCGATCTTGTATCGTACAACATTTTATGGAATAAATTAAAAGATGAAACTTGTCTACCTAGGGAAATTATACTATTGTTTATGCATTGGTATAAAAATCAAAAGAATTTTGTAAGATGGGCAGGCTCTTTCTCGGGGGAGTACGGGCTGGAGTGCGGGGTGAGGCAGGGGAGGCTGACCTCTCCCACGCTCTTCAACCTGTACGTCAACCGACTAGTCGATGAGCTCAGCAGTACCGGCATCGGGTGTCATATAGATGGAGTGTGCGTGAATAACATCAGTTACGCGGACGATATGGTGCTGCTGAGCCCCTCGATTGGTGCCTTACGAAGGCTCCTGAAAATTTGTGAGTCCTATGCGGTGGCTCATGGGCTCAAATACAACGCGAAAAAGAGTGAAATAATGATTTTCAGGCCGGACAACAATCGATACACATACGTTCCGAATTTCACCTTATGTGGTACAACTCTAAACAAAGTCGAGCAATTTAAGTATTTGGGCCACTGGGTCACCGAGGATCTTAAGGACAGTGTAGATATTGAAAGGGAGCGTAGAGCACTGTCTGTCCGATGCAACATGTTGACCCGCAGGTTTTCACGGTGCACGGGGACTGTCAAAGTTGCACTTTTTAAAGCGTACTGTCAGTCCTTTTACACCTGCAGCCTGTGGGTTAACTATACACAGCGGACATACAGTGATCTGCGCGTTCAATACAATAACGCGTTCCGGGTGTTGGTGGGACTGCCGCGCTACTGCAGCGCCTCCGCGATGTTTGCGGCGGCTGACACAGATGGCTTTGCGGCCATCATGCGCAAACGGTGCGCTTCTATCATGCGCCGCATGCGCGACAGTCCCAACACCATCCTGCGCGCGCTGGCGAACCGTTGGGACTCGCCGATGCTGGCTCGCTGGATACGGCTGCATGCAGTCGTATAGGGATTTGCCACCATCATCGGTTAGTCCACCCGGACCACTGCCCGTTTTTATTTAAGTTTGTTACGATTATTTTATTTTATTGAATTATTATAATTATTTTATGTTTTCAATTCATTGTTACTAACACTAGTTTGTAAGCTCGCTATTGTACTAACAAATATGGATGTAATCTTCTACCGTGGATGAATCTGAAATAAATGATTTATTATTATTATTATAATAAAAAAATCTACTGTAGACTTGGCTGTATGGGCATAGTTCCCTTTGCCTACCCAGAATGGGTGAAGAAAACAAAAAAATATCTCTGCCTATATTCTTTTACGGTTGGCGCCATTTTACAAAAATGGTCTTTATTAAATAGCTTCATTTTTTCGCAACTGTATTAAAAATAGTTGTTCAGTACACGTGCGGAACCGTCATTGCAACTTGTTCCGACTGTCAACCCTCACCTTCGGCTGCGCCTCGGCTCGGGTAGACATTTGTCGGAACTCTTTGCAATGACAGGCTTTCCGCACTTGTAATGAAATATACTATTTCAAATCGGACCAGTAGTTTCGGAGCCTATTCAATGCAAACAAACAAACAATCAAATCTTTCCTCTTTATAATATTAGTTTAGATTGACTATTTAATATTTAAAAATAGTTTTATATACTGTCAAAACACACACACATACACGTGTCGTGTTTGTAGCAAACCGGTGGCAGTATGTGCCAAACTCTTTGTTTAGGTTCCGTTGCCAAATGGCAAAAAACCTTATTAAACCTTATTCTAAAACAATAACATTTTAAGATGTTATGGTAGGCCACCTGTTCGTATTAACTGTGTGGGGTATCTATCAACAGCTTTTAATTCCTAAAACACTATTGACTTAAACTATATATATGAGATATTTGCTTTGCAACATATTGCAAATTCCGAAAAAATATGGGATTGTAGAGCTTAAAAAGAACTTTCAGAGAAAATTGGTTTGATTAAGATTTGATATTTTGTTTATGAGATACGGGACTTTTTTGTTAAACTGCAGCACTAACTTTGTTTTTCATAAAATTACTATGAAAAACAGATAAAGTTTTGCCGTTGTTAGTTGTTGACCTGTTATTTAATGTTCGAGTAACATTCTAAGCAGACCAGGAAAAGAGATAAGAAAAGACACTTCTAATTAGTGGAACAGTCCACAGGGATAATTACGTAGCACACAATGTCAATAGCTTTAATTTTGACAATTCAACGACATCCATTGCCCTGTTTTCGTTGTGTATTTTGCTTTTCTTTCGTTGTCTGACTAACGAATATTTCAAACACGTGATGCAATGGATGTGGAATTCCTTGCAGAATCTTTCGTATTTTGACAGCAAGTTTGTCATGTAGTTGAAGTATAGTATTCTAATGAAATTATTTATCAACCTTTACCAACTTCAAATTGGAATATAGGAGTGAATATTCTTCTTAAAATATTAAATTTAATCAAGGATCGTTGGAAACTAGATAACTAGGGAGATTCCTCTCTGCATTTCAATTCGGGAGACTAATAAACTTATCGTTATTCAACTGACGCTGGTCGTATTTAACACTAGCTGTGCCCGCGACATGATCCGCGAGGAATTAAAAAAAAAGTTTATTAAATTTTAAATGTAATGTTAATTTTATTAAGTTTTAATTTTTTCTTAAATAGAAAAAAATCCCATGTTACTCCTTATTACATCAGGGCCTCAAGTCTGCTATTACAATAGTGTCAGAATGGCCTATCATTGATTTCATAATTGTTGATTTTGACAAGTTTGGTTATCTACTAATTATAATGGCGTCATTATGACATCATAATGGTCTACCACTGACACTTCATTGAAAGAAATGGCATAGAATTTGACAGACCATTATGAATTTAGCAGATTACGATCTTTTAGCAAAATGACAATGGGATCGTGTTTGAATGACGATGTTTATAAAAATAGCAGACTTGAGGCCCACCTATCTGCCAGTGAAAGTCCCGTCAAATCGGTCCAGCCTTTCCAGAGATTAGCCGGAACAGACAGACAGACAAAAATTGTAAAAAAATATATTTTGGTATATGTAGGTACCGTATATTCATTCATACGCATGTGGAAAAAACGGTTATTTTAATGTTACAGACACTTCAATTTTATTTAGTATAGAAGATAGTTGTATTGATAAAGATAACTCAATAGTCTGCTATAGTTGAACTCGTAATTGTTTTATCACTCTTTGCATACTGCCTCGTTGGTCTGGTGGTTAGAAGCGCGAATGTTGAGCATGAGTGCTTCGGTTTGATTTCGAGTCGGGCAAAATGTTGATTTGTTTTTCTATAAGGAATTTTTCAGTTGCAGCCACTGAGTCTGGATATTCTGTGCCCAGTTGATGGCAATAGGCTTGGCCTCTATTATATGGAACTTAAACATAACTTGCGAAATGTGGATGTGCTGTAAAAGGTACCTACAACTCTGCTAACTCCAAAATCAAGATTTTATTAGGACATAACAACAATGTAAAAGTTTAATTAACAATTTTAAATAATGAAGCTAGGCCTCATTAATTATGGATCTAAAAATTAATTACTCAGAGAAGCTCTATAACGTAATTAATATTTTTAACAAAAATATCCCTATGTACTTCATGTAAATCAGCACTTCAATTACCAGTAAATCGTATGTTTTTTACTTGTGTAAGCTTGATAAAAAATTGTGTTTTAATTTCTATGAAATATTGTGAATTTTTTTAAAACATTTGTCTAATTCGTTAAACACACAAAAAACTAAAACAAATTATTTTTCATTGTACTATAAAAGATGTTGACTGTTACATGTATTTTTAGAATTATCATATCATCACCATCATCATCATTTCAGCCGAAAGACCACTGCTAGACATAGGCCTTTCCCAAGTGTCGCCACATTGACCGATCCCGTGCGACCCCAGCGAGCTCCAGTGGATCCCCGCAATCTTAGACTATCTCATATTTTATTTTTAGTATTCCGTTTTTTCATTAATTTGCATATCTCTAAAAATTTAACATACTTCTTAAGAAAAAGAAATACTTTTCTTTTACTGTCATTTAAATTCCTAGCTTAACTTTGACTTCCGAATCTTCCGATACGGTAATGACGACAAAATGTCGTTAGTAGTTAGTTGAGTACGTACTTCTAATAATCTTGTTAATGATCCATAAGTTATTCAATGGTAGTCATCTTTGAGCTACGAAGCCAGGTAGTTAGGACTGTTGTGTAGAACTGTAATTATACAGTTCTACACAGCAGTGATAACTAACTAAAAAAGTGAAATAACTTTATTAATATTAATTAATAAAGTTATTTCAAAGAAAAACATTTTTTTTATGTGAACAAAGTTCTAACACTTACAATTTTAAAAAAAAACATCATCTGCCTGGGTTCGGCTTCCAGTCTTACCGAATGCAGTGCTGAATAGCAGTAGTTTACAGAGAGTGACTACCAAGCTGACCTCTACAATCCTGTTACTGGGTAATCCGATACTCCTTGGTAAGATTGTAAAAAAAAACAATGAATAGAATAAGGGAATTAAACACTCACAAATATGAGCAACTTTTACCATGGGGTTTTGGGACTTTGAAATATGAAATAGAAACTCTGCTGTTGTCTACATTTTTTCGAGTTATGTGACAAATAACAGCTGATATTTATTTTTGCTATTTCATGGTCATTCCTATAGTAAAAGTTGTTTATTTTCATGAGTACTACAAGCCCTTAAAGAATGGCACACGTTAAACAAATCACCCAGTATATTTTCAAGGTATTGACAAAGGTCATGGCTTGTGACAGCAGCTTTCTCTACAAGCTCTATGACTCTATACGTACTATTATAGTAGCTAATTTTAAACGTATTCTGTCTAGAAACTTATTGAACTTACATAACCTACAGAAAGTCCAACCAATGAGGAAGAGTATCTACATGCATATACAAAAACATTACGGTCCATAAGAATTTATATCAAAATACAAGTCACTTACTTTACTCCCTCCCATTGGAAAAGAAACTCTCCTTCTTGATGATACGGTGTGTTTTTCTTTGAAGGTGTTTTGTTGTGATTTCCAAGAGGGGGAAATGAGGCTCTTGCGCCAGCGCAGCCAGTGTGACGCGAGTGACGGCGCGGTACGCCCGAGCAGTTTTAACGATTTGCGAAGTACGCCAAATCGATACAGGACTGTTGCCAAGTGAAAGTGTCAGGATGTTGTGATGCACGTGCAGTGTTAAGTGTACAATCGATTAGAATAGTGCGATAACCAAAATCGATTAACAAGTTACTAAAGCCATCGAGCACAACATCGGATGACGCTACGGTAGGTCAAGTGGTTCCGTACAACTATCTTTTTATGTACATTCGCGGAGAGAAACCGTCGTTCGTCAACTCGAGTGATTTTTTTCACGGCAATTATTGTAGGAATGTTGGTTTGTGAACTGGTCAACTGTTCGTTGTATATTTTATAAATTATGGTGAACATGTGCACGCTAATTTGATATTTCCGTATATACAATTTTGGTTCAATGTGTTTCTACCTGGTTGTCTTTTCAATGCGACATTGGGCGACTCGTTGACTTTCAGAACTTCGTCTGTAACCTTATTATTCATTAATGCTCCATCCTAAAACCCAGACTAAGATGAATCTTCTTCGGAATTACTGAATAGTCAAACTAAAGGTGTTTGACTAAGTCAAGACTTAGGAACTTAATATTGAAAGACACTCTACATATACTTGAGGTATAACTCTGCTAAGCCAAAAGCACGTTTTGTCACAGAGAAGTATTTTTTATTAGTTTTTTGACACTATCCGATTCTGCAGTCTAATGTGAACATTGTCTTGTTGTTCTATGTTATCGTCGCAGTAGAGATTTTAATAATTGTCCAAAATGGTGGCATTGTTCACGTTTCGATACCAATGACTTCTCAATTTTCAACCCGTAAAAGATTTGTTTAGGTTGGTTTTATGGCTATTCAGATGATCTGTTTGGTGAGGAGAGGAATGAAGAAACGGTCGTGATTAAAGTTTTAAATATATATGGCTATAAGAATAGGTGAAGAGCAGCGGTGGCCCAGTGATGGCAGCCCCGACTTACGAGCAGAAAGCCGTGGGTTCCCAGGCAGGTGCATCATCATTCCATCATCATTTCAGCCCAAAAGACGTCCACTGCTGGACATAGGCCTCCCCCAAGTGTCGCCGTCGTTGTCTGGCAAATCTCTTAGTCGTTTCTTACGACACCCACGGGAAGATATGGGATAGTGCTATTCTTTACGTCCGACACCATACAGAGCGGCAGGCGCATTACTTTGTGTAACTTATTTCATCACCGCTGCCCTCAAAAAACGGGGAACGAAAACATCGAGAGGAAACCAGCATGTCCTAGAACAAAAAAATCGAAGACAAGTGACATCTACGAACCTGCACTGGGCCCGCGTGGTGGATTACAGCCCACTCCCTCATAGAGAGGAGGCCTGCGTCCTAGCAGTGGGAACATTATAGGTTGATGAGAATAGGGGTGAAAGATGGCTAATTATGATATGATAAAACAAGTTATAAATAAACCCAAAGAAATAACTTGGCTAAGCCAAAAAAAGACATCGAACATGATGACGTCAAACTAAGGATCAAAGTGCTGATAAAATATTTAGCGAACTAATTTTGGTCTTGCAAATATGATTGTAGTAGCCTCATATACAACTTCAATAGTGTAACAAGGATTTACAAATTAATAAATCTACATGGATTATAACTAAACTTACACTTACAGGATATCTTCCATGAATTTCATTTTTTTTTAGGGAACTCACAACCTTTGAAAATCATGGAAGATATCACGTTAGTGAAGATATCACTGAAAGCTTAAGGCTTCTTGGTTGCGGAGAAGATAAATGATAATCTTTCATGCAATCGTTACTCACAAAACAATATCCAAGCCTCAAACTTCACAGGAATTTCTCTAGAACTTTTCTAATTAATTTATTGAAACAAAAACTATAAAATAATAATTCAAAGATTATTACAAACGTTGTAAAACCTTAAGCAAAGTAAATTTTATTAAGATTCTTCGAAACTCTTTATTCTTATTACGGTTAAGTTTAAGTGATGATTTATTTTTAATCGTTTACTCCTGAATGCTTTATGGAAACAGGCTTGGGAGAATTCTCGATAATTAACATAGGCATGTTCGCAACAATCTTGTTCGTCAAAGTAGCAGGAAACACATAGAACATTGTGACGCACGGGTTTGGTAAAGGTGTACTTACACACTACACTATAAAATCAAGGCTAAATATCTAAACAATATTATTGGTTTTCAATATGATCCCCTTTTATTTTAAAATACCTTTCATGGTAGATAGTTTGAGAAAGTTTTAATAATCTAATATGATGACTGTGATAGTTTTTATCTTATAAATCGAATGTAAGAAAGCCGGAAACTTTTGGACCTACTTCGACACTTCGCCACTTATGTTCAATAGTCCTATGTGAGCTTTATCACCCACACAAATCTAGACTCAGGGTGCTGACGAATTTCATAAAAAGAATACATTTTTTTGTGGAAACATGAGTACCTATACATACAAAGAATGCAGGTTGTTCATAAACAAAAAAGATCCATCATGTTCGGCCTTTGTGGTATATAAATATACAATAGGTAGGAAAAGTTATTACAAAAAAACAGAGCTATAAACATTTTCAATTCTCACACAAACCATAAAAATTAAATTCAAACAATAAATTATAAACTTGAATTAAATTGTAATTATAAATTGCAAAAATTATAAAAATATTAATATTACACTTTGTCATTTAAAAATACTACAAGCTACAAAATAAATACATCTTTAAATATAAAAATGTTTCCCTATATTCCTTGGTCACGGATAACTTGAGATTACAATTTTATTTCTTCATTTTTTTACGTTTTCTAATACTTTGTAGAAAGTTCTTAGGTAGGTAGGTAAGTAGAGTTTTTTTTTTTTGTAAATTGGTCAATTTCTATTTGTAATATAAGATTACTTCTCGTTTGAATGTTTCAAAAACTAAAGGTATATATTATTTAAATACATATTTTGTAAGGATTTGCAAATCATAATGCTTTAAAATAAAACAATAATAATCCTATAGAGAAAGAAGAATGGGCAAGAAACTCCATGGACACTCTTTTAAACCTACAAAATATAATATAATTATCATAGTTTTATCATTTATCTTAAGAATTACAAATAAATGAGAACGATGTAGAAATACGGACAAGTTAATAGCGTCCAGAGTAAAAGATTAAATCAATAATTCAAAAATAAAGTAATTAAAATAAACCGTGGCAGCTAAGAGATGACCAGTCACAACTAACAGCGCCCGTTCACGAACATGACGCATGTATCAGCCATCATTCAACTTAACGATATTGAAGGGAACTAAATGACCCGACACATCCGCCACCATCAGTGTGACATTTAAGTGAGCATGACATTCACTCAAGCACCAGGGTAATGGTGGCTTTACAGTACATAGTACTCATACAATGTGCTGTGCAATTATATAATACTAAGAGATTGAATCTATACAATGCAAATATATTTTACAACCTTCAGCAGCTTTCATAATAACTTCACATCATCATCATCATTTCAGCCCAAAAGTCGTCCACTGCTGGACATAGGCCTCCCTCAAGTGTCGCCACATTGACATTTTGGGGGGTTTTGCCATAATCGCCACGCTTGGCATGCAGATTGGCGATCGCAGTACGGTTGATACAAAAGCACAGAGAACGCTGCTGCCCATTCTCTGTCAAGTCCCTTAGTCGCCTCTTACGACACCCACGGGAAGATATGGGATGGTGCTATTCTTTACGTCCGACACCACACAGAACTTCACATAATATGCTGTAAAATTACTTACAAAAAGTAATTTTACCGTATCGGCGAGCACACGAGCGGTGCGGCGACTAACCTAGCGGACTATTTTATAGAATTAGTGCACAGTTATCATTAATTAAGGCGGCGCCACTGGCACCCCAGCAGCACATAGAATTACCCCTTTCTTGGACTAATGTTATGAGGTAGTCCATATCAATATTTTCTGTTTTGGTACTCATTTTTTAAACCCTCAATCACAATAAACAAAAACAAAAGAAAAAAAAAACGAAAAGGGCGAGCGTGTGCCCTTCCTTGAGCAGCATAAACAAGTGCGCGGTGCCACTCCGGCGTCTCAGTGGTTGCAAGTCCGGTGCGGCGCCGTTGCGCATCGTGTGACATGCCAGTATGCCACAGATATTACTATGAAAGACGAACGCAGCGACACCGCTCCGGCGCTGCACCGCCGCCGCAACGCAACGTGTGCCCCCGCGCTAACAGTAATTGTCAAACACTAGGAATATGGTCCCATGTTGGGCTACAAGATCCGCCACGGGCTGTCACCAAGTTTCCGTAAACGACAAATACCCCCGACGCACCACACTACTCGCCGCGCACCATGCGTCTGCTTAAATGAACACTTAGAAGGAGGTTGGGTTAGTAATTAGTTATCTTAAAAGGTCCCTATATGTCGTCTGGCTTGTTAGGCAACGACACGAAAAATATTACGAGAAAAGGTTCGACCTTTTGAGGTCCCTGTTGCAAATAACCTTTTAGTTAATTTGAATTAGGGATAAGGGTTATAATACGTCTAATTAAAATGCTAGGTAGTTAGAGGTACAAAAGTTAGAATGTCAAAGGTGCTACTCACAATGTTATAGTCTACTAAATTCGGAACAGTTTGGAGGTAAAATCGAATTTGGTTAGTCTTCATAATGTGCTTACTAAGTAATGAGAAAAACTATGCTTGATTAATTTTATTTATTTAGTTATTTAATCCGAGCAGCAAGACTAATAGTATTAGTTACGAGTACAATGTACTTACAAACTACGTTAGTTAATTTAGCAGTAGCAGTAAATTTAATGGAAAAAAACAAGCAAAGTTTTATTTTTACTCACAATCACAATCAAATCAATATATCTGTTAAAGAAAGGCCTTCCACACGGCTACGTAACTACTTTAATATTTAACTTTTTAAACTGACATGGTCACTAACACTATCAATAACACTTGTATCAGGATATTTACAATGTTTATTATAACACAAAAACAAACATAACAAATAAAATCACGGTAAATATCCCGTTACAAGTGTTATTGATACTTTAATATTTATTTAAATAATAATAAAAAAACGTAGATAAAATTAAGCACAGTTTTCCTCATCTCGATAATACTATGTGCACGTTATGAAGACTTTACTGTATAAATGTAGATAAAAGCTCGCAAAAAAAAGACCCCACAGCTTACCTCAAATTGTAGCGAACCGACTCAAATATAATTCAACGGTGATACGTAGACGATGGACGAACGAGTACGAGTACTCACCTTAGCATGCATTTTGAAAATAACCTTATACCTAAGTATCGAAGTCATAAAATGCACGGTCGAAAACACAATATAATGAATGACTTTCGACACTCATAGTCAATACATGCCATGGATGATATCATATTTCGAAAACTGGTTTCCTGATAAAATGTTGTAAAAGTCAGACAGTAAGGTAAAACCAGCAAGTCAAGGTGGTGAGTTTTTAATGAGTTTTTTTTTAATTCGTTTGGATTTACCATAAGGCGACGCGCTGACCTTATTTTGTATTTCAGTTGATTGTAAAGGCTCAAAATCCAAAACTACTTACGATTCCCAGTTTTTTTTTTTCCTTCTGTTCTTATTCCTGAAGGATAGCCAACATGAATAAATAATTTTCAAAGAAAATATATTTTAAGAAAATATATATTTAAGCAAATAAAGAAATCTTATCTTATCTTATCTTAAAGGAATCTTTTTTAAACTTATCATCTTATTGTCGCTTTTAGAAGTTAACTGAACCTTAACTAATAAGAAAAGCTACACAGTTTTTGAAAAGGTATGGTTATAATTGTATTTTTTTATAGAATTCGTTTCTAAGTTTCTTATTTAAATTAGCTACAATAAACGAGGTTGATTTAAAGATCATACATAAATATTACCTCTATAAATATATATATATATATATTACATTCATTAAATTTAAAATAACTTGAAGTAATTATCATATCAATAATAAAAGAGACTGTGACCTCTGAGTTTGTTTCGGCTGTTTCTTCTCAGAGTAGTCAGGTACGAAACACCGGCCCCATCAAGTTTAAAAAAAATTGACGTGTAAAAGTGTTTGTAAAAACCTTATTGCAAAATAAACATCATTTATCATTTATAATAAAATATTTAAAAAAATGCCTCAAAAAAGTCCTCCTCAACTTTGTCAACGGGTAATAACCCCAAGAGACTGGCGGCTTTGCCACGTTAAATACTTATTTAATTAATACTTAGACTTAGCTTCTCGCCAAAGCTCTAGTTTACTAGCCAGCCCTTGGGTCAAGGAAAGTGTCAACTACGCGTTTTGAAATTTCTTTGTAAAGGCTGTGAGCACTCGGACCTAACGCAAGCGATGAGAGATCCCACGAGTATTTGTGAATTAAGGGTGCGCCAAAGTTCACCTAAATTTTCAACTCCGATAATTGGAAATCCGAAAATGTTCTTCCTAACATTTTTCATCCTAACAATCGCAATTCCTAACTACTCTGTTTCTAATGTTCATAATTCCGAAGCATTCAACTTCATAATGTCAGTAGCAATAAACATCTATTATACTTTTATTTGTTTTCCTATATTTTCTCAACATAACCATCTTTTACACTATTATTCAAAGTCATATATTTTTTGTTTAGATTTCTTTTTATTCATAATAATCAGTATAATATACATTGATTTTGCGTAACGTTTACTTTTTTATTTATTGCGGTGTGTACCTGGAAAGATATCCATGGGTTAGGTTAGGTTAGAACTGTGACCTTGCTACCTTGAAATTGGTCGCAAAATTTTTCTAAGTATTTTTTTCATAGTGCTCCCAAGACGACATATCTATGGGTTAGGTTAGGTTAGAACTGTGACCAACTACGCGCGAGCCGAGCGAGGAAAGCGAGCAGTGCCGCGGCAGCGGCCGGCGAGCGCTACCTCGAAATTGGTCGCAAAATTTTTCTAAGTATTTTTTTTCATAGTGCCCCCAAGACGACAGTCTGACCTAATCGCCACCCAAATTAAAACTATAAATATCATCTTCTACCCACATATATTTTTATTACACTTGGTAAAAGTTTCTATCTGAGTATCGGTGAAAATATTATGGTAATTATGTTTAGGGATAAAAGCGTTATGATAAAAAACATTAGGAGTTTAAATTATTTACATTAATGATATTATTCATTACAATTTTCGGAAACATGATTGTTATGAACATCGCCGATAGCACTACAAATAGTATGAATGAAAACTTTAGGATGAAAAATTTTAGGAAGAATGATCATTCGGATTACAAATCGTTAGGAAGAACAATTTCGGGTAAAGAACTTTAGGTGAGCCAATATGGACCCGTGAATTAACCTGCAACCGAGCACAATCCCAATACAGTAGGTACATCCTGTGAGCGGTGTCAAGTCAAATAATACACAGTCTGCAATTTCCTGAAATAGTTTAATCAATACCTACTACTTTCTTTACAAACAATAGGTTTACAACAGTCAGGCTTAACTTTCCAATCGGCAATGACCGCCCGCGCTGTCACCTAGACTATATGTCAAGAACTTGTTTTTATCGAAATTATATTTTAAAAATGTGGGTATCGCTAACAGACGGCCATTCTGCAATAGGAATGTCCCCATTCCTAAATTCCACTCGGCCATTCTATCTTACAGGGTATGGCCTCATACCAAACAACAAAAAAATAAAAAGAAAATCCATCCAATTTAGTAATTAACAATTCAGTTCAATCGGTTTAATCTATAGTAATGATTATACATTTGATAAAATATAGTTACTTTTATCTAGTACTTAATAATATGAATTTTAACATAGCTATAACAGCAATTTACAATTTATTTCTATGAGATATAAAGTATACAAATCTATAGTGTTTTATCAATTGAAAAAAACATTATATAAATGAAGCGAAACATAAAATAGTAAAATTAAATATGGTGCAAAATATTCTCATGTAGTACATTGCACTAACTAATTCAAAACTATCAAGGGTTAGGCTGTTTACACTAAGCCGTTCTTCATGTGAGGTCATCCGAAGGTCCATATAGTTCCGTAACAACAATTTATAGGTAGCTCCCGTTTAGCCATCCGAAAGCCACGGTCTGCTCACCTTCATGAGTCATCACATTTATCAGGCCACCCGAGAGCCATTAGCTTGCAATATGACAAACATTAGTCAACAATCTGCCGTTTAGCCACCCGAGAGCCACGGTCTGCCACAACACAACCGCTGGTCCGCATCAGCGCTGTCTCATCAGACTCTCAGTACTAATAGCCAGATTATGCCGATTCTCCGTTATCGACACCAATCTAAGCTGTAAATGACATGGAAACTGGTTTAAGGGCTACCGGCCATTACCACTATAAATCTATTACAGTTTTCTTATGTATATACAAATACATACATAACATAAAAATACATACTTATAGCTTTTCTACTATTCGTCATGCGAATCCGAATCGCTATTATCACTTTCATCGCTAACTAACGGTGATAAACTGAAATTAATCCACAGTTTTAACTGATCAGCCGGGAAAATATTCCTATAGTGTCTTTGACGAAACCCCTTTATGCTAGATACTTCATACCGGTCTTTCTCCAGCACTGCTGTTACTTTAAATGGACCTTTGAACTTTGCAGCTAACTTTTTGCTTTTGCCCCGGTCTGGATTGTTATTAGGAATCATAACAAGATCACCTTCTTTGAATGTCTTAGTTGGAGCCCTCGTTTTATCAAAATGTTCTTTCATCTTTTTCTGACCCTCCATAATTTTTCTTTCGACCGATTTCCTCAGTTCGTCTCTATCAGTATTTGAAACCTGTGGATCTATCTCTAAAGCTCCTTTAAGAATACCTTCCGCCTGGCATGTAGTTCTTTGCCCAAATACCACTTCAGCTGGTGATTTTCCAGTGCTTTTATTTATTGTATTATTAAGACTCCATTGCAATTTTGCAACATTTGTATCCCAGTCTCTCTCGTCCAAACCATGGTTCATAGCCGCTAGCGAATTTAGAATTGTTCGATTGTACCGTTCAATTTGTCCATTTGCTCGAGGTGTTGCTACTGCATTTAGGACATGTTTGGCTCCAATCGACATGACAAAACCTTTGAATTCGCCAGACGTAAAACTTGTACCTTGGTCAGAGATTATAATTTTTGGGCATCCAAATGTTGCGAAAATATCCTCGAGCGCTTTAATTGTGGTTTTAGACCTAGTATTCTTTACAGGTCTAACGAATATGAACTTACTGAACCCATCAATGACTCCGAGAATGTATGCGTTTCCTCTTTTACTTTTAATAAATGGACCCAAATGATCCATGTGTATTGTGTGAAATATGGCGTTTACCTTGGGAATTGGGTTTAAGTACCCCGACTTTTTGCCCGACATTTCTTTGTTATAGGCGCAATTGATGCAAGCATTAACGTACTTCTTGACGAAGCGGTTCATTTTTGGAAACCAATAATCGGCTCCTATCTTTTCAATAGTTTTTTCGATTGAGAAATGACCCGCTTCGTCATGATTAAGCTGACAAATTCTCCACCGCGCCGAATTAGGTACCACCCATTTTAATTTGGATCCTACACGCCTATATATTTTACCATTTTGCAATACGTAGTTATTGGATACGTCTTTTATATCCTCCTCACTTGTTTCTAAAATAGTTTTAATATGTTTTATTCGCGGATCTGTCATCTATACCGTATGAAGCCAGTCTTCAGTTGTAATATTGAAGACTTCCAACTCCTCTAGGGTATTTTCTTGCGAGATGGGGTTTCGGCTCAGAGCATCGACATGCTGCATGTTATGACCTGGCCGGTACTCAATAGTAAAGTTATATTCCTGCAGTGTCAGCCACCACCTTGCAATCTTAGGAATTAAATCACGCTTTACCAAGGTAGTGCGTAATGCGTTACAGTCTGTTATGACTTTAAATTCTAGACCGATCAAATATACTCTGAATTTCTTTAAAGTAAGGACCACTGCCATCGTTTCCAGTTCATAGGAGTGCCAAAAAGCTTCCTCGCGGGTCGTTTGACGACTGAAATAAGCAACTGGTCTAAAAGGGTATTCTTCATTAAGTCTCTGTAATAAGATACCCCCGATTCCTAATTTACTGGCATCACAATCGACCTCTGTAGTATGATCTGGGTTGTACAAGGCTAGCACAGGTCGAACAACCAATTTAGATTTTATTTCTTCGAATGCACTATCTTGTTCGTCACCCCAATGCCAGGGAATTTCGGCTTTGGTCAGTTGAGTAAGTGGTCTCGTAATGGCAGCGAAATTAAATACAAAACGCCGAAAGTAACTGGCCAACCCAATAAATTGACGAACTTGATGTACATTTGTCGGTTTTGGGAATTCAGAAACCGCTACTATTTTCTTACTGCCAGGTTTAAGACCAGCTTCGGAAATCTCATAACCAAGATAGTCGATTTCCGATTGGAAAAAGAAACACTTTTGTAGATTGAGGGTAAGATTGGCATTACGTAAAAGGTGTAAGATAGCTTCCAGCTTACCCTAGGCCTCGTCATAAGAATTACCTGTAGATAGTAAATCATCTAAATAAGGAATAGCCAGTTCGAATCGTTGGGCTCCCAGTGCTTTGTTGATCATACTCTGAAAGACTGCCGGAGCGTTCACAAGACCAAATGGCATCCTCATATACTCGTAGTGGCCGTCAGGAGTCACGAAAGCTGTCACGTGACGTGACTCCTCAGCCACTGGGATCTGATGATAACCGGACGCCAAATCTAAGCTTGTGAAGTATGATTTACCGCTTAGACGATCGAGCTGGTCGTCAATGACTGGCATCGGATAGCTATCTTTCACCGTCTTTTTATTCAATGCTCGATAGTCTACGCAAAGCCTGTAATCATTGTTCTTTTTCCGAACCAACACTATAGGGCTGGCATAAGCCGACTGTGATTCTCTTATAATATTATTAGCTAACATATCGCCTATCATTTTGCGTACCTTTGCGCGCTCACTAAAAGGTAGCCTATAAGGTCTATAAATCACAGGCGTATCGTCGTTAAGACGTAATGTCATTTCAGTTATATGAGTCAGTCCAAGCTCCTGCATATTAAATGCAAAACAGTCCCTAAACTTGTTCAGGAGGTCCACCAACTGATTCTTTTCAGAGTCAGTCACTTTGGGGCCAACATTTAATATGTCTAAAGTAATAGGTTTCTTTATGGTGTCGGATTTATTACAAGTATCAGACAACCGAGTGTTTACATGAATAGAATTCACACACAAAGGCTCATGCTTTGATTTAAATGGACCTTGATTGTTTAGTTTTATTGCACGTGATAATAATTTACAACTAGTGAAAATAATTGGATTTTCCGACAAATTCATAACCATACATCGACTCTTTCCTTCATGAAATTGGTAAACGCCTTGCAATAGAATGTATTCGTTACCGGGTTTCATGCACGCACTGCCTGGGACAAATAATGGCCCTGAAAACGTATCTGTTGTATGTACCTGTATATCCTGTAACCCTTTAATTGAGATGTCAGTGGAATTATAAACATCTATCCTCTCTATATCGGAATCATCACAATACAGAACTAGTTTACTGCAAGTTTTATGAACGGTAACAGTGGGCAGCTCCGTTAAAGACTGCCCAATAAGAACATCCGTCTTAAGTAAATGATCCGGTACAATAAATGCTTCTATATCTGCTTGAACCGCGTCCACTACGACAGTCAAAAATATCCTAGCTATTGGTACGACACTTCCAAAACCAAATCCCCTAATAATGGGAAGTGCCATCTTATCTGAGACTACGTTAAGGGTTTTAACAACCGATTCGCGGATTAAGGTACATTGACTCCCGAAGTCTATATAAGCTGATACCGATACATCATTAACAGAAATAATTTTAAAATACTTACAATTTGACTTTTCGTTTGTAGTTATTTGTAGGACGCTTTGTGTAGGATTATGATTCGTATTTTCTTGTGTTTGATCAGTTTTTGGTCGAGAACCGATCAGTTCACAATTTTGTGTCATATGGCCTAGTCGTGAACACTTATCACATCTTCTCAATGGTTTATTGCAGTTACGCGCTGTATGCCCAGTATCACCACAATTATAACATTGGAACGATCTAGGCTTTGCCCGGCTAGTTGTGGGTATAGATTTATTTGACATATTGTTGCGATTATTTTCCGATGTTTTTATATTTTGCGAGTCTTGTTTAAAAAGTAAAGTGTCTCTCTTTGAGATTAGATTTCGTTTTGATATGCGGCGTAAATATTTTAACAAGTCCGATGTCCTCTTAAAGCTGGCTCCTTGGGCGTTTAGTCTCACGCCATTATCAAAGATACCGCTAACTATGCAATCCACGGCGTTTCTTCCTTTAATGCCGCACATTTTTATCAACCTAGCCTTCTCATGGAAATACTCTTCCATCGATTCCTCTCTCCTACTTCTTCTGCTAAGCATTTCCGACAGACGGTCGGCGTAGTTGCGATCGTCAGGAAAAGTTTTTATTATCTTTCTTTGCCATTGCTTCCAGCTCAAATCAATGGTCCTCCTACCTTGGTACCATTTCTTTGCATGGCCAGAAAGTTTTGGTATAGCATAATAGATAATTTGCCTTTCCGTCCAACCATATATTCTTGCCGTCTCGTTCACCTTACGAATCCAGTCTTCTGCCGACTGCGAATGTGCGTCAGGGTCGAATTCTGATATCACATTTTGCGATCCTTCAAAACGGTTTCCTGTAATTATTCTAGAGAATCTTTTCAGAAAGTGGTTCTCTTTGTGAACATTGGATCGACTTTTGCAGTGAGAGCGCATACTCGAACGGGATCGTTTTCGTTTTGCGTACGAAGAATTATCTGAGAGATCGGGCGAATCCGACTGTTGTGTTCAGAATCCGTGGAGCTGGTATCATCACTGTCATTACGCGATAAGCGAGATTTACGTTTCCTATGCTGCTGGTTACGTCGAGCAGAACGAGACCTGCGCCTATTTCGCGTATGATTATAGGAACGACTGCTTTCTGAACCCGTACTACTGCTACTATGTCGCTGATATGATAACGAGGACGAGGAATCCGATTCCGTTCTGCGACGAGATCTGTTGCGGTATGTATCACGTTTACGTTGTCTTTGGTTAGGTCTTGTCTTGGAACGTCGGTTTCTTCTAGGCTCTTGAATACGCTCAGGATTGCGTGATGATCTACTACGTGTATTCGGTTCTAAAGGCGGAGTATAATTAGACCTACCACTGGAAGCCATTGTTCAGAACTATGTTTATTGGCGGAGACTAAGATAACCAATAAATAAATATTTCAAGCATGTATTTTAATGTGTGTATTTAGATGTTTATTTAGCCCATGATAGTGGAGGAGAGATGTGGTTTAGTTAGTATCGTGAGATAGGTATTAGTAAGGATAAGAGAAACAAAAAAAATAAAACAATGATAAGTACTTTTACACCGTGTCCGTACCTATAGAAATGCACAAAAATTTTCACCAAGTACCTACTGAGGCACACAATCTTCGAACGAACAAATACCTAACTTTGCAAATCAAATAAATAATGAGCAACACCAGTTGTCTTCACTTTGGATATAGGTAAGATCAGATCATCTATAAGACACATTAACATACTTAAATCACTAAGTAATAAAAAGGTACCTGTCAACGTTTGTATTGTATCCAAGTACTGTGCGTAGTAAATTAACCACAACACCATAGGTGGTTAATCCGCTGTTTTGTAAGGTACTTATTATAGGTAACAAATGAATTAATCATAACAATCATAAATGGCCCACGAATATCCAATAAGTAGTTTAATGTATACAAATCATTTTAAAGCATCAGCGATCTCCGTGATCAGATTTATTCAAATCATAAATAAAAAACGTAAACATTTAACACCACCGCAGTGACGAACACGCGATATCCTTATTTCATAATCTAGCTACGTAGATATTTCATACGCACACCTTTTATTTTGATAGATAAATAGCATAATGATCTTTACTGCCGCGGAACAATGACCTTGGAAGGTATAATAAAAGTAAAAATCATGATGTCTCCATTCATCTCAGACATAAACAAACCGGGCGAACCTGTGACCTACTTAAATTTCTACCCATAAAGTGAGGTACCCACGCCACACACTTAATTGGATGTCGCGTTGTCGGTGTTAAAAATAAAATATATATTGCATAAGATGTATTTCTTTCAACAAGTAACAAATCACATATTTTTTTCCAAGTATGCATGTCTTAGAATGCCAAATACTTATTTGGTTTCAATCATAAAATGTCATGACGTCACCAACGGTGACTTGTTTAAAAAGTTAGGTCAAATAAAATAACATACCTGAGAACCTCTCCAACACTCTTAGTTCTTACCACTTCTGACTGTGAGCGGTGTCAAGTCAAATAATACACAGTCTGCAATTTCCTGAAATAGTTTAATCAATACCTACTACTTTCTTTACAAACAATAGGTTTACAACAGTCAGGCTTAACTTTCCAATCGGCAATGACCGCCCGCGCTGTCACCTAGACTATATGTCAAGAACTTGTTTTTATCGAAATTATATTTTAAAAATGTGGGTATCGCTAACAATCCGTACCCCTTCAAATCAATCACTACAGATATCGTACATGGAATAATTTGCAGATACAAATTGCATGTCTCAGCTTAAGATAATCTGTGATGAGAGTGTATATGTACCGGGAACATAGGTAGAATTTGCTACCTCACTGACGATGTCGGAATCCTCACAAAATCGTGACTAGTTACTGAGCAGTGGGTGTTTGAAGGCTTAATTAAACGTAACAAGTCATTCATTTTAAGTTTATAAATCTAAACTAATAATCTAAAGAGGAAAGATTTGATTGTTTGTTTGCATTGAATAGGCTCCGAAACTACTGGTCCGATTTGAAAAATTCTTTCAGTGTTAGATAGCCCATTTATCGAGGAAGGCTATATATCATCACGCTACGACCAATAGGAGTGGAGTAGCATTGAAAAATGTTGCCAAAACGAGGAAAATATGACGCAAACGAAGTTGCGCCGGACAGCTAGTGTCTAATAAAGAGGAGGAGCTAAGAGGAGGTCGTGGCTAAACGTCTTCGTCGTCTGTCGTGGACGGCACGGTTGGCGCAGTGGCTAAGTGATTGACTGTAAATGTAAATGGGGCGACATCCTCTGGGTCTATAGTCAGGATGGGTGTGCCCCAAGGTTCAATTCTTGGTCCTTTCCTATTTCTTGTTTATATTAATGATCTCCCATATATGATGGCCAAATTATCGGATATAATTCTGTTTGCTGATGACACTTCGCTAATTTTTAAAATTCATAGGAAAGATAAGGATGTCATACATGTCAACGAAAGTCTAACTATTCTCTCGAAATGGTTCGCAGCTAACAATCTTTTACTGAATACGAACAAAACTAAATGTCTAAAGTTCTCTTTACCAAATGTAACTCAACGTGACCTTAATTTAAATCTTGACGGCAAAAAACTTGATGTTATCGCGGAAACTGTATTCTTAGGAATTACTATCGATTCAAAACTGCAGTGGGGCGCGCACATTGGAACTCTTTCGGGGAGGTTAAGCTCAGCCGCCTATGCAGTTAGGAAAATAAGGCAGTTGACTGATGTAGCCACAGCTAGGTTAGTATACTACGCGTATTTCCACAGTATTATGTCTTATGGAATTCTGCTGTGGGGATCGGCAGCAGACGTTGATTCAATTTTTATATTGCAAAAGAGGGCAGTTCGCGCGATCTATAAAATGGGTCCTCGCGAGTCCCTTAGAGAAAAATTTAAAGAGATCGATATACTGACTCTGCCTTCACTTTATATCTTAGAATGTATTTTATACGTCCGCAAAAACCGAGGGCTTTTCAAAATTAGAAGCGACTTCCATAATATAAACACACGCAGTAAACACGAAATTGTAATACCCAAATTTAGATTAACAAAAACTAGCAAGTCATTTCTTATAAACAGTATACGCTTTTATAATAAGTTGCCAAAGTCAGTTATTGAACTGACCGATGGAAAGTTTAAAAATTGCATCAAACGTGTCCTTATTAAAAAAGCATATTACAAAATTAAGGACTATGTTGAAGATAAAGAAGTTTGGCTGTAGTTCCCTCTGCTCATGCGGCTTCCCTGGTAGCTCAAAAACGACACAAATATGTGGATGTCTCTAACTATTCCGAATTTTATTTATTCTATTCATTTTTTTTTCAGATGTTTTACAATAGTTTTCAAATCATTGCACCGTTTATTCATTGTGCAGAATAGTTACAGTACTGATGACTACATTTGTGTCAATTGTTTATTTAATTGTTCTTAGTTTTATTTTTACTTTTGTATAGATTCTTTTTCATTCATATTTTTTTGTGAATGTGTGGACATTGTAGGCTTTGTAATTTTTTGTGTACCAAGGCCACGGTATCTCTTTCGAACAGTCCCGCAGCCCCGGCAGGCATCGGCCCTCTCGGACCCCTTCCGATTTGCTGACATCTCCTTGAGGCGCGCGTGGAACACGGACGCGCCGTCGACACGGCCTGTCGTCATAAGACGGACGGACGATGAGCGAGCCCATTACTCACCGTCCACAGTCCCGCGATCCGGGATTATTGTTTTACCTTGTTTAAAGCTTCTATTTGCATTCACAGTGCTTCTGGTTTTCGCCTGAGCAAGTGTTCCGAACCCTGGTAAAAAAAAAAAAAAAATTAAGATATAAAAACGTTTATTTCAACTTTTATTTTACTAGCTTTCGCCCGCGGCTCCGCTTGTGTTAATTTAAAATTGGACAATGACCGGCTCGGACACGTGGCGCCAACTATTATCATAAGAACGTTAGTGTTGTTTTCCTCGGGAACAGTACTTTATTTCGGGATAAAAGATACTCTATGTCCGTTTCTGTATACTTGGCAACGTTTATTCCAAATTTCAGGATGATCAGTTCAGTGGTTTAGGCGTGAAAAGGTAACAAACAAACAAATTTGCTTTCGCATTTATAGTAAAAAAAGTTAAGTTAAGATGTTCAATGCACACAATATTATTTACCTATATCTTAAACATAGTCTTCTAGGGATCATAAAGTTGCTAAATAAGAAATTTATGAACCTGTTTTGTTGCATATAACAATATCCTACCGACCGAATTTCGGCGGCCAATTTCAACGGAGATTAGTCCGCCGGAAATTATAGTGCACTGAGCCAACTTTGTTCCTTTACACTCTCAGTCCGTTGGGAGTGATTGGAATGGCAATCTGACACGAGCAGAGAGATTAGGTACGAGCCCAATGGCTTTGCATGGTTTTAGAGACATGGAAGTGGACCACCTTTATCTTCGCAATTCGAGGTTGCTGCTTAAAAGTGAAAAGTCTTAGTAGAAAATCCCAATTAGCCTAACCAGAGCATTGCATCCATGCCCCATGCTCCGCACTCGATCACATAGTAGCAATAGGAAGCAAGATACAATACAAAGTAAAATAACATATTATTTATGTGCTTACATAAGTTGTGACATTAATAGTGTACGTCATTCAGTGGCAAAGATTGAGGGAAAATCAGCAAGGACGTGGGTATTACACCTCATTCATTACGCACTTGGCTTGGCTACAGTAAATATGGCAGGAAATAACATCAAATTTTTCGAAAATACAAGGCGTTGTTTTGCATTCTCGTCAAAATTCAGGATGCTGACACAAAAGATATAAATATCAATATAAATGATTAAAAAACACTGCTTTTTTGTTGTTTAAGTTTGCCAGTATTTCAGAACAACCCCCTTAACGTGGTTTAAGGGATAAGAAATTATCGAATAAACGTTAGGGATTTTTTGTATGTGTGTAAGCGAGGTTATAAGGCGAGGATCTGATGGGCCGCGTTTAAAACTCGGGTTGTTGTCATTTACCGATTTTCGTAAATAAGAAAAAAAACCGGCCAAGTGCGAGTCGGACTCGCGCACGAAGGGTTCCGTACCATTAATTATAAAAACGAAAAAAAAATACTTTTTTGTATGGGAGCCCCCCTTAAATATTTTTTTTTTCTCTTTTTATTATTTGTTGTTATAGCGTTAACAGAAATACATAATCTGTAGAAATTTCAACTGGCTAACTATCACGGTTCATGAGATACAGCCTCGGTGACAGACGGACAGACGGACGGACCGACGGACGGACGGACGGACGGACGGACGGACGGACGGACGGACGTACGGACGGACGGACGGACAGCGAAGTCTCAGTAATAGGGTCCTGTTTGACCCTTTGGGTACGGAACCCTAAAAAAGACAAAAAATACCTACCCATTTTATTATTGATGACTCAGGTCGAGAATCATTGGCATAGTTACCTCCTTGAATTTGACGAGAATGCAAAACAACAGCTTGTTTATCCAAATGAATTTTACTACATCTTTCAGATAAAACAAAATAAATTGTAGCTCATTGTAACTATCTTCCGCTTTTAACATGAAGGTTAAATCCGTATAGAAGGGATTATAGTACAACAGTACAACTTTTGTTGCTGAAGGTCGTTGAGACCCGCGTTCGCTTGCAAAATTTAAAAGGACGAACCGATACAGGTACATAATAATGCTATTATTGCTTGTTAATCTTGGACAGTCGTTACAAGAAGTAGTCAATGACCCAAAAGTCTAACCAAGGGGTTTCGTACTGGCGCGTTCGTGTTCCACGCGCGCCTCAAAGAGATGTCAGCAAATCGGAAGGGGTCCGAGAGAGCCGATGCCTGCCAGGGCTGCGGGACGGTTCGAAAGAGATACCGTGGCCCTGGAACACAAAGGGCTAAGAAGGATCATGGATGGATTTTAGTCAGTACAAGTCTGACACTCCCTTCCGCTCGGCTTGATGCAGGAGGGGTCATTTGATGATTTACCATCCGTAAAAAAGGAGGTATCGTATTACTTAGTACTAACTGGGTTATAGAGGTCAGATAGACAGTCGCTCCATGTAAAATATAATTCAGCTGCATCCGAGTAGCTGCATCTGGAAGCCGACCCTAAAATAGTTGAAAAATTGTAAAATAATAGCATTTTTCTGATGATGATGATTTCCAATAGATTTTTTTTATCGATAGTAAAAAAAAAGGTTGTTCCATACATTTTCACCTTGTAGGTATTGCACTTCTGTAAGAAACAGCTGTTTTTTTCCAATTATAAATGTCTATGTGAAATCATCTGCTGCATCTACCTTCACAATGAAGTACTGAATACGTTGTAACCGTTTGTGCGTCGTTGTCCCTTCCACCTGTATTGATTTTTTATATCTATGTCACCAATAAAACTGCAGATGCCCAAAAAAACGGTGGCTGCCAACCATCGTGTTTGCACCTGCCAGTAAGTGGCCACCGTCACTATAAAAATAACTACATAAAAAAACACTGTTAAACATGAACAACGAACAAGGTGGTGTAAACTTATCTGAAGTAAATTATGCAAAGTTATAAAAGGAAGTCGATTTTCTATATATAGATTGGCGTAATGCTGGCTCCAATGTTGGCGATAACTACCAACATAATGTATCAACGCTGTTAACAGGTACCACCAATAACAAATGTTGACAATTAATCATTTTGGGAGTAATCTGCGAACCGGAATTTTCCACTATAAATATTATTATAGACTTAAAATTGTTTACGCATGTGCACAAGTTGCTGGATTTTGCCAATATTTAAAGGCAATCAAAACTTTTATGAATTAAAACGAAGCAAGACACTGGTCTTGCTTCTTTGCTTGATTCCACAATAGCAACAATGTAGAAATCCCTTAATCAATTGTAATAGTGAGCTTTCTGACATAGAGCGTCACTTATGAAAATACACAAGATAAAAAATATAACGGCACCTATAATTACATCTATACTAATATTATAAAGCTGATTAGTTTGTTTGTTTGGATGAATGCGCTAATCTCGTGAACTGTTCGTTCTAATTGAAAAATGATTTAGTATTAGATAGCCCATTTATCGTGGAATGCTATAAGCTATATCATATCACGCTACGACGAATAGGAGTGAAGCATCAATGAGAAATGTTGCAAAATCGAGGAAATTGTGACGCAGGCGAAGTTGCGCGACTTAGCTAGTTGATACGTCATAGTCTCACAATGCCGACAAATTTAGTATCCACGTAACGGAAGGTGAACAACATTCCGCAGTTATTATCTGTACGACATTCCTGCTTCCGTTTGACAAATACTTTAGCTGCAAGCAGGTTTTATTTGTTGAAGACGCTCGCTGATTGGTGCTTGATTGAAAGATTTATTGTGTGTGGAGAATTGCTGAAGTATTTGCAACTACATTAATTGTTTATTTTGAGTGATATTGATGTTACCCTTTTCGTTTAAATTTATGTTTATTACACTTATAGAAGCTGTTGTTTTGCATCCTCATCAAATTCAAGGAGGTAACTATACTAATGATTGTCGATCCGAATCTATAATAAAATGAGTAGGTATTTTTTTTATTTTTTTACGGAAATCGGTAAGTGTAAACCACCCGTGTTTTAAACGCGGCCCGTCTGATCCTCGCTCTACAAGGTGTTGTTTTGCATCCTCGTCAAAATTCAGGATGTTGTCACAAAAGACATAAATAATCAATATAAATTACGGTAGTACTAGTAAATTATTAAAAATTACTGCGTTTATTTGTTGTTTAAATTTGTCAATATTTCAGAATAACCCCCTTAACGTGGTTTAGGGATTAGAAAATTATCGAAAAAACGTTTGAGGTTTTTTGTTTGTGTGTAAGCGACGTTATAAAGCGGGGATCAGACCGCCCGTGTTTAAAACACGGGTGGTTCACAGTTACCGATTTCAGTAAATAAATAAAAAAAAAAGAAAATTACCAACTCATTTTATTATTGATTCGGGTCGAGAATCATTAGCATAGTTACCTCCTAGAATTTGACGAGGTTGCAAAACAACACCTTGTATAACCGCACTTTCTCACGTACAAACAATCTCCAACGTGTATTCGATAATTTCTTATTCCTCTGAAATACTGACAAACTTAAACAACAAAAAAAGCAGCGTTTATTAATAATTAACTAGGTACCGTAATTTAAATTTATTATTTATGTATTTTGTGACAACCTCCTGAATTATGACGAGGATGCAAAACAACACCTTGTATATTAATAACGATTATTAAATATATATTAATAATGATTATTAAATATTTTGTGAATTTTTGTTTTAAAATGTTTCAATTTTCACCGTTCTCCTGCCATACTTCTTCATTATTCTTCATTATTAATTAATTTAAAAATTTCCAATTTATTTGGGATCGACGCAGCATGTCTTCTTCTTCCATACTTCTCATTACTCGGTCATCTCATCAGACACCTCTTTTCTTGCCATATCATCCTTCACACAGTCCACCTATCCATTATTTTTTATTCGAAAGCAAATTCGAAAAAGGCTTGCTTATAAGAAATTTAAAGTAAAAGTTATTTACTGGAAACAGTAATTAGTTACTAACTTAATCTGTTAACAGTGGCTATTAAAAAACTTTTAATATTTTTTATATTGTTTCTCAAAGATTTTGTTCTAATAGGGGTATTGAACCCTTTCGATTATATTTTTTACTAAGATGATACAATCTGTTTTGTTCAAAAAATGGCGGATTATTTAAAAAAATATGCAAGTCAATATACTTGATTTGCTTATCTTTCTCGTCTTTCACGAGGTTCTCGTCA
This sequence comes from Cerastis rubricosa, assembly GCA_949152445.1. NCBI lineage: Eukaryota > Metazoa > Arthropoda > Insecta > Lepidoptera > Noctuidae > Cerastis > Cerastis rubricosa. The sequence goes on from OX424532.1 coordinate 18,233,042, forward strand.
TGCGGAACCGTTATGTCAACAATCATTACGCGGTGCTCTGATCTATCCACCACCAATATATCAGGCTTATTGGCTACAATAGTCCTGTCAGTGATGATGGATTGATCACAGTGTGAGTCTGATATTGCTATTTCCGAAAACTGGGTCGGGCACATACCTATAGTACGGCACTTCAAAAAACGAAGCTTCATACGCGTAAGCAAGTTACATCGGTCTAAAAAGTAACTTTTTAGACCGATGTATCTTGCTTAGGCGTATGAAGCTTCGTTAAAATCGGTTCAGTCATTTTGGAAAATACGGACTTGAAAGTTTGTATGAAATGACGTAAGGTGTAAATGCTCTTAAGGAAAAAGACGTCGGTTTTTAAAACTTCCACCATTGTGTAGGTATACCCTCGAGGTTTGAAATATTAATGTTGCGAAAAATAAGGTGAGCCACGTCTGTAAGCTAAAAATATCTTCGAAGGGTAATGCGTCTTGTTTTAAACCTTTAAACCCCGGTTTGAAGGTGGTTTAAAGCGAGGTTTTACGACTTAAATTTATTATGGTTTGTAAACTTTCAGGGAAAAAAAAGAAACTGGTAAAAGCTCGGCAAGTGCGAGTGGAATTCGCGAATTCTATCAGCACTAACTATGGCGGAAAAGATCAGATGGACAAATACTATCGAAAAGCCAGCCTAAATACGAAACGCTAATTATTACGAATTCACAAACATTATTATGCAGGTATTTTTTTGTGGAATGTTCCCAACATTCATAAATCACAAAAGAAATACGTTCATTAACAACCCACGGTTTAATATGAAACCTTTGACCAAATTATTATTTACAATTTCGACAAATTCAAAAATAATTTGATCTGGGACTCATATGTATTTAAAACGTGTAGGTGTATAATTTTATTTCTTTCAGTAATTTTGTAAGTTTTTGCGTTAGAGAAGTTGTGTCTATTCTAAATCGCAAACGTTTAATTTATTTGTTTCGCTAACCGTAACGTAATAATTTGCTTTGTTTGCAAACTTTTATTTATCAGGTGTAGGATTATTAGGTACTTAGAAACCATCACTCTAGAGTTTTTTTTTATGGCATCCTATTTTATCCCACTGCTAGGCAAAAACCTCCTCCATGGCTTTCCAATTTTGTTTGGCATTTGCCTTCTCTGACCAATCCGTTAAGGATGAATTCGGATCGTCATGCCAGCTTTTCTTGGGCCTGCCTCGGTTAAGACGGCCGTCTTCAGGCACCCACTGTCACTATTTCTGACAACCAGGTGGCCTACCATGACGTGTTAAAACATTATTGTTTTACTCCTTTTCCATTGTGGGAAAGAGATTGCGCTGGACATCTTGTATAGCTCCGTCTCTTTCCCACACTGGAATAAGAGTAAAAGAATACTGCTTTAAGATGTCATGGTAGACCAGCAGGTTCCGCATGTCCAAGACGTTACTGGTGGGGATTTGTTGGTGGGGATTTCTGGAATAATCCGTTAGTCCGCTGTTTGGACTAACACGCATCATTCTTTATAACAACAGCAAAACCAATGTTGACTGCGCAAAGTCTTAACTACTATTTTGAACCATTTTTAACCCCCGACCAAAAAAGACGGGTGTAATAAGTTTGACGAGTGTATCTGTGTATCTGTGTGTTTGTCTGTGGCATCGTAGCTTCTAAACGGATGAACCGATTTTGATAAAAGTGGTGTCGTTTGAAAGGCATTTTAACCGAGAGTGTTCTTAGCTATGTTCTTTGGTTTTTTAGAGGTTTTTAAGTAGGGGTTTTTTTTTTTCAATAAGCCGTTGCAAAGCATAAAACCAATTTAACGCTTCAAGAGTTAACATTACAGCTGCAAACAGCACATTGAGGTTAATAAAATTAGTTAATGTGTTAATTAACGTCGTGTTAATTGGTCTTAGGCTGAGATCTATAAACATAACTTAGCAGATAACTTTGACTTGAACATGTTCCCGTCTCTTTCCACATTTTTAGTTCAACAGTTGTGCAAGAGTGACGGTAATAACGCTTAGCATTGATTATGGCTTCAGCTAAATACACAAAGAAACACATCAAGCTATGCATTTCCAGTATGACATGGTCTCACTTTGAAAAGGTTTCCCGTACAATTAGAGATCCGCTAAACTGGTTTTGTATTGCTTGATTGCTCGTCGTGCGTATATTTTATTGATCGTGCTCATAGAACGTTGATCTTTCTGAATAAAAAACTTATTTATTCGAATTATGCTCGTTACAGACATGGTTCAATGGCTTAATGTTTAATTTACCAGCTGGGATGTTACGGTTGAAATTGCTTTGCAAAGAATTTAAATGATTCATTATTTTTTGAAGTTGATACCGTTTTTTATATTATGAAATAGCGGGTTTTAAGATTAAGGGAATTAAGAAGGAAATGGTGAATATTCAATTTTCTAATTAAGAAATCATTTCGTTGCACTTTGATGTTTATTTATTTTCTTACACTGTTTACTGGTAAAGATAAAGATAAAGATGCATTTATTTGTATGAACATGTGTGACATGATACATAGATATGCACATTTGGATGGAAATCAAGTTCAGATGATTGCTGGTTCAATATGTTTTGCCAGATTCGGCGTACAAAATAGTTTATAATACCTAATTTATTGGAAGTTACAAAATAAGAAAGAATTAGATTACATTAGTCAAAAAAATTACAATAGTCAAAATTCAATCAATTCAAATAATACATAATAACAATAAATAGAAAAATAATGTCAATAAAGAAAAATTGAAACAATAACATTAATAGAATTAAAATTAAATATAAATTCAAAATTTGTCATCCAAAAACACCGTAACACTATATCTATCCCTTATTCAAAAGCAATTTTTTTAGTTCTCTCTTGAATGAAATAGTATTCAATATCTTAAGGGAATTAAAAATTTTATTGTATATTAATGGGGCCATGCATATTACACTTTTTTTTAGAAATGCTGTTCTGGAGGAGACTGATTGCACCCAAAGTCTATATTTCTCACGTCTATTCTGGTAGGAGGTTCTTGATCTATATACAAAAAAAAACACAGTATAACATCTTAATGTAGCAAATCTACCTGATTTGGATCAAACTTTATGTGATAAAAAAGGCTTGACCAAAAAGGCTATCCTCATTCATACCCAAAACGTTTCTAACGACATTTTCCTACAATACAAAAACAAAACTTATTTTCACTTCTATAAATATTTGATGAATAAACCATTTTACAAGTACGCTCAACGACTAATCAAGCCATGCAAATCCAATTAAGCTGACCTCTCATTGTATGAGAAGTTCATAAAAAGCGAAGTCAGGTTATACTGGAAAGATATAGCTAGACGTGTTTCAAAACAAAAACTCATGAAACCTACAAAATTCTATGAGCCAGGAACATGTAACTACACCTGTCTCACCGCAGTGACCCAGAAAAACATGCATCAAAACTTCACCGCTTTTTGTTCCATACAGAATGTTGCATGTTAATGTATGGAAGAGACCGGTAGGCGGTAAACGGCTCTTTGTACTGTACTGAGAAGTTAATAAATATGAAGTCGGCAGTCGCAAAGTGATGAGCCGACGCGACGGCGACGGTTGAAAGAAAGTTGTAAGGTTTATTTGATTGAATAATTGAGGGTTTGGAATTTGAACTTTAAAAACAGAAAAGGGCCACTTCAAAAATATTTAAATACAAACTTATTTTAATTTTAATTGCATATGCAGATATAAAGATATACAGGGTGTAACGGAAAGGGTATATACATACTTAAGGGTGTGCTACAGACCATCAAACTGAACATGTTTCTCCATCGGACAAACATCGTAATAGAAAAAAAAATGTGGTCCCCCTACAAAATTTCAGCTAGCAGGATCGTCACAACGTTGATACTTTCTTCATTGTTTATCCTTTTATATTTAAGAATTTATATATTGATACATATTTATAGTATTTTGATATGTATTTATAGTATTTTATATATCCTTAGTTTGTCTTAATAAATTATTATTTTTACAGATAGACACCTACCACTGTTTGTCTCTGCATCACCCAAAGGTTGACTGGTATAAAATGCCTATGACATTAAGTCCGCCACTGTACATTATACTTGAAGTGTTAAATAAATAAAATTTCAGTACCTATTTGACCCAAATGTATGGAGCAGCCGATATTTGTTTCGCTATTACGATGTTGATCCGATAGAGAAACATGTTTAGTTTGATGGTCTGTAGCACACCCTTGAGTATCTTTATACCCTTTCCGTTACACCCTGTAGAAGTTGAAATAATCTAAACTAATATCATAAAGAGGAAAGATTTGACTGTTTGTTTGTTACGATTTAACTCAAAAACTACACGTCCGATTTTAAAAATTCTTTCATCATTACAAAGCTACATCTTTAACATAGGCTATATTATATCACAATCTTCAAGGACGAAGTCACTGGCGAAGTGTTAGTCGTTAACAATTTGGATTTGAATGGATAACAGGGTTTAACCCTGTATTCCCGTTGTCCCCGTAGGCCATGTCCCCGTTAAGGGGGACAAAGGGAATTTAATAAAATAATTAAAATTACTTCCCGTTGTCCCCGTACGCTGTCCCCGTTAATTTCTTGTATTAAATGCTTTTCAAATTATGCCCGTTCAAAGTAGGTACTACCTACCTGTAGTCATTTTGAGAAGTGGTCATTTTGCGACAGAGCCAATAAAAGCTATAACTTTTTTCGTAAATTACTACATAAAAGCATAGAAACGGTTGACAAAATAAAGTAGGTTAGCTACAGTCAGCATCAGAAGTCGGTTAACACTTATCAATATTACACCAAGTTTGGTGCTGATCAGTGTTATCTGATGTAATATTCTTTGCGAATTTGTGTAACCATGGATGAAAGTACAATACAATTTTACATTACAATTTTGGATATGTATAGCGACTTTCGTTGCTGACCTTACCTACATAAAAGCTTGAAACCTTTTTTGTAAATAACAAGTAACAACAATTAAGCCTACAAGCATAGAAAATTTCTTTACTTAATTTATGCTGTCGAAAGACGGTACTTAAATCGAAGTATTTTCAATTTACGAATTTGCAAGAAAAAAACATTGAAACGTTTTAAACATGAAAAATAAAACAATTTAACTGAGAATATTCTTCCCAGTATTCTTTAACCACGCGAGTCTCGTGACGACGACGACGACGAAATGCGACAGCGCAATTTTGTCGACGTCAACGAGGAATCAATCGACTGAAGTTACCAGGCGAACATAAAGCGTAGCGACTTCGTAGTACAATATCGGGCTCAATCGAAGTACCGGCAAACTAGTTAGCTGATTAGGGGCATAATATGTTAAAATAGTAAAACAAATACTGATAATAATGAGCCAGTCTGATCTCAATCCTGTCATACATATCATGAATGTCAATTGCATTTCCGTTCTGGGTAACATTCTAGGGTTCTTAGAGTGCAGTATTTTATCTACAGCTATTCAAGGACATGCTGACTTCGTAAGAAAAATAAATTCACTGAAAGAAAGTGGTTTCAGCTATTTCAGGGTCGAATAAATTGAATCGGCGATAATATGCCAGCAATTTGTAACCTTCTGTTGAGGATATTTGAAAGAACTAGGTCCGGATTTCAATGATAGCTAAAGTTTATTTTTTGTACATTTTTTTAGTTCATTTAGCAGAATAGGAATTTGTCAATGAGCAAAACAAAATTGAATTAACACAATATCTAATTTTCAACACTGTTCTTCGAATAATAAATTAGGTATTTTATATCTTCTTTGTATCCCCTTTAATTATAATGTACGTGCTTTGAAATTCTACGTTGTTCGTTTCTTTCTTCTAGGAAATAAACTGGATTAACGTGAACTTTTATTTGGCGATGTACCCAGTCAATCAAACTACTCGTATTTCTCGAATAAATAGGTTTGACGTTGGAAAAATCAACCTTGGATCTAAATTTAGAATAGAATAGTATAAAACTTTACTGCTCCTACACCAAAAATGAAACATAACGCGTTTACAAAACTGTTAATTTTATGGTTACAACGGCGGTCTTATCGCTGATCTTCCAGACAACCTTCCAAATGGAATTTACTCTGTCTTTATTTTTGAAAAAATAGTTAATTTTTATTTAAAAAATCTATCAAAAATATAAGTAAAACAATCTAAAGTTTTTACAGCACAATATATGTTCAACGGAGTCTATAATACCCACTTGAGGCTAAATACACCAGATAAAATAATTCTGGAAAATCGATTTGCAATTATATTATCAAGTGTATCTGGAAATTGATATTAAGGATCTAATTTTGACGCGATTGGCGGCGGCGACCTCTCGCGTCCGGCCCTGGTTCAATCCATGGTCCGAAGCGAGAGGGAATGGGAAGCTGTCACCTCCTTCTGCGAAGCAGTCATGCTAGCGAAGGAGGTGGCGGAACGTGAGAGGGAGAGAACCTCACGTCCCAGCCGCCGCAGGAGACGCCCCGAGCGTCGGGGGGCAACCAGTGGCCCCCGGCCACCGTAGGCGCGGGCCTGTGGACGGTGAGTAATGGGCTAGCTCACCGTCCGTCCGTCTTACGACGACAGACCGTGCCGACGGCGCGTTCGTGTTCCACGCGCGCCTCAAGGAGATGTCAGCAAATCAGAAGGGGTCCGAGAGGGCCGATGCCTGCCAGGGCTGCGGGTTGTTCGCAAGAGATACCGTGCCCCTGGAACACAAAGGGCTAAGAAGGAACATGGATGGGTTTTAGTCAGTACAAGTCTGACACTCCCTTCCGCTCCGCCCAGAGCGGAAGAAGTCATTTGATGATTTCCCATCCTAAAAAAAAAAAAAAAAAGGATTTAATTTTGACTGCAATAAGCCCAATTGCTATTCGTTTGTTAATTAACGTCCATATACAGAGTTTGCTTGCTTTGCTTCGATATTGGTCTCATACCGAATTTCCTCCGTGCCTCGGAAAGCAGTTTAGCCGTTGGTCCTGGCTGTCATTTGTAGATATTTGACAATCGTTACGAGTAGTCAGAAGCCAAAATTCTGACATCCAGTCTTACCTAGGGGTACCGTATTACCCATTGTGGAGGTCAAATAGGCAGTCGCTTCACGTAAAATACTAGTACTCAGCTGCATCCGGTTAGACTGGAAGCCAACCCCAAGATAGTTTGGGGAAAGGCTAGGCTATGAGACCAATCATCATCAAATGATGATGATTGGTCTCATTACCCATACCACAACAACCGACAATATTGCCACACATATTTTCAGTCACCGATGCGGCGCCACTTTCAAGCTTCCTGTTCTGTACCTACTCTTTCTTATTTTATCCTTCCGCGTAAAACCACACATGCCCTTTAGTATTCTCATATCAGCCACATGCAAATGCCTTTCATTCATCTCTTTTGTGGCCCAACATTCTGATCCATACAAGACAGCCGGTCTAACCATTGTTTTATAAATCTTCCCCTTAAGTTTAAGGGAAATGCTGGAGTCGCAGATAGTACCTGTAGGAACTACAGGTAACAATAATGCTGACAATGCTAAATGCAAAGTTCCTCGCACATACAGGATAGCGGGCAGTCGTCCCTGCCGCGCCGTAGCATTAACTTGTGTGCTAAATAGATTATGTAACAATCGTCACTGTAACTATTACTCCTGGTTATTATAAATGGACTTTATAGTGGACTCGAAGGCTCCTCTCAAGAACACGGCTACCCCAACGTTACTCCACGTCACCCCAAATATTGATGAGTCATGACTGATCATTCTCGAAGAAACACTGAAAATCAAAATGTTTTGTAGGTTGTATTCAGGTTTAGAATTAGTGAAATTCCACTGGTCGACTGCTCTTAAAACTGCTAAACCAAAAAAACATAAGATTGTATGATTACACTCATTAATATTCATCGCCGATACATTTAGAAACTCTCTAGCAATCTTATCGCCTACTGTTCTATTCGATTAAATCTTAACACTGGTGCTACGCAGAACGTTACTAATGCTTCCTAATCAAGCATGCATTCGACATATCGGAATATTGCATCGATAAACAAAATAGCAATTTAAAATCAATTCTCACTCAATGTTTTCACGCTCTAATATCAAAATACCGTTACTTATCGCCATTACCCATATTTTGCCAGTTATGTTATAAGGGGGCGTGCCTATGGCCATCAACTGCTCACAAATCCAGACTCTGAACTGCTGAACGCTGCTAACTGCTAATTGCTACACGACCTGAAAATCAAACTTAAGACGTCACCCAGCAGTGCGCTTCCAACAACTTATAATCATCTACAAAGCAGTTCACACTTAAAATCCGAGTAAAAATCGAGTAAGTTTAACGATTCCAATCATCGGATACTGAAGTCACGTGCAAGAAACGTGAGAGATTAAAGATCATGCCTACTTAGGTAAATTATTATCATAACTAGGTATAATTTTTATGGGTACCTACTGTATCTAACGATCTGAGTAAGTACTTAAAGATAAACGCTTTTTTATTATGATATATTCAGTTTTTTGCTTAAATTAGGACTTTTATCGGCACGCACCCGTTCAAGCCCATATATTTACGTAACGAAAAGTACTTTATTGTTACATAAGCTGTTGTCTGTGATTGCGTCAAGGCAATATTTTTTAAAAGAAATTTCTATGTATAAAGTAACTTTTATCCAACTCCAGGGGGGTTACTACGACGTCTTAAAACATTATTATTTCATTCTTATTCCAGAGTGGAAAAGAGACGGAGCTATACAGGTCGTCTAGCTCTATCTCTTTCCCACTCTGGGATAAGAATGCAACAATAATGTTTTAAGACGTCATGGTAGGCCACTAGGTCCCAGGATACCCATCAGTCAAATTTCATAACTATCGGTTCAATGGTTTAGTCGTGAAAAATGCGTGTCAAAAATAGTAAATTATTTAGAATTGATTAGAAACATTAAAAGGCTGGCAGTATTTACATACAACCATGCAGACAAAAATTTCGTACAGTAGCTACCTCATTACAATTACGAGCTGTATAAAATTTGTCACAAACTGAGATTCTGAGACTAAAGTGAAATTTCAAGCAGCACTATTAAAAGAAGTTTTCTCCTTGCCTCGGAAACCTCGTTACGCCGTTGGCGGGACCAACGGTCAATTGTTACAGTAGATCTTTGACAGTCGTTAAATAGTCAGTGTCTCGAAAGTCTGACAACCAGTCTTTTCAAGGGGTATTGTATTACGATACCCCTTGGAAAGACTGGTTGATAGGTCAGATAGGCACTCGCTCCATGTAAAATACTGGTATTCAGCTGCATCCGGTTAGACTGAAAGCCGTACGTAACATAATAGGAAAAAGGTTAGGCAGATGATGACTCAGACAGAAATAAAAGAATCTGCCTTTTGATCATAGCAAGGACATTTAAGTGTCCTCGCCTTGATCGAGTTATTTGTGTAGTAGGTCAGTTGGGGCTATAAAGTTGATTTTAGGGAAGTGCTGTAACAGAAGTGACTCACTAAGTGTGCAGGCTGAGAAGACTGCTAAGTGATTAGACCCGACTTGGGACACATACCTTCTATGGGACCAAACTATTATTGAAAGGAATTTTAGTTGTTAACAAATGGACGAATGTAATGTCGGACGTAAAGAATAGCACCATCCCATATCTTCCCGTGGGTGTCGTAAGAGGCGACTAAGGGACTTGCCAGAGAATAGGCAGCAGCGTTCTCTGTGCTTTTGTAACAACTGTACTGCGATTGCCAACCCGCCTGCCAAGCGTGGCGATTATGGCAAAACCCCCCTAATGTCAATGTGGCGACACTTGGGGGAGGCCTGAGTCCAGCAGTGGACGTCTTTCGACTGAAATGATGGACCTTACTTGCTCAACATAATAATGTGGCATACCACTTAAAATATTTGTAAAGTGACGCAGCTTTGCTGCAAAGACGAAACAACACAACGCAACGCACTAATAAGGCCTTAGTAATCGAGAAAATAAAATATTGTTCAAATAGTTTACCTATTTTTAGGGTTCCGTACCTAAAGGGTCAAACGGGACCCTATAACTGAGACTTTGCTGTCCGTCCGTCCGACCGTGTGTCACCAGGCTGTATCTCATGAACCGTGATAGTTAGCCGGTTGAAATTTCTACAGATTATGTATTTCTGTTGCCGCTATAACGAAAAATACTAAAAAGAAATATTTAAGGGGGACCCCCATACAAAAAAGGAATTTCGTTCAATTTCTCAAAGCAATTGCATAAGTGTTAAAGAATCCACCTAGAATACAAAAAATCCTTTTAATCTTTTAATTATAAACCATATTTTGTAGTAGGTATAATTAATAAATCATAAAGAAACACACTCATTTTATCGGCTGCGATTTAGGCATTTTTATAATATAATTCAGCTTTTGAAAAACTTGACGTGAATATCATATAATATTTCCATGTGCACTTGTCTCTATCATTTTCTTCAATCCACCATCGCGTGTAAGGTTATCCATCAACCTGAGAATGCAAAACCTCGATGAATGTATAATCTCCTGACCCGATGACTCACAATACTCTAGGCCTAATAACGGACCTCCGTATTCCCACGATATTTCCCATCAATGGAAGCTACGTTGTTAAAAAAACGAAGACATTTGTGTGGAATTTCACACAATTACCTACACTACGAACAGTTGTTTGCATACAAGTTTTGCGCTATATTTATAGTTTGTTTGCTAGTTTTTGCAGAAAGCGGATAATAGTTTAATAATGGATTATTTAAATATAGCACAGGTAGCCCAGTAATGACAGCCCTGACTTTCGAGCACTAAGTCGTAGGTTCGAACCCAGGCAGGCACAATACTTTGTGTAATTTATTTCATCACCGCTGCTCTCAAAACGATTAAGGAAAACATCTTGAGGAAACCACCATGTCCTAGAACTAAAAATTCGAAGACATGTGACATCTACCAACCCGCACTGGTCCCGCGTGGTGGATTACAACCCAGTCCCTCTCATTGAGAGGAGGCATGTGTCCCAGCTGTGGGAACATTATACGCTGATGGCAGAGGATGAAGAATTACACCTTGTTATTCATACCCCAATAAGTTTCAAAAGAAGCTGGAACCTAGCCATTTTGGCAGATATTAGCTACTCATTCACCTTTTCAATTAAGATAATCTGTGGAGAAATACTACCATAGTGACTACGAAACATTGACGAAAATATTTCCATAACATTATTCATCCTATAAAATCTCGAAATAAACATCTCACAATTTATTTTTAGTTACAAAATCGAAAATCTGTATTCAAATATGAAACCCTTTTCTACTGGAAACTAAAGTTTATTTATAATCATTGTAAATTATACGCTCTATTGGGAAGTCTATTTTTGTTCAAATGCTATCGGGATTAAAATAGAATAAATTTTATTGAAACAAGAAATTTCTTATGAAATAAGCAGTAGATAAATATTTTGTGCTCTTCTTTCTTAATGTAATGTCCTGTTAAATACTTTGTATGTACATGAATAAATACATAAGAATATCTGTCAAAATAGTGTGAAACAGTAAATATGCTGAGTAACAAACGTGAAGTTTCAGAATTATTTCTGTGATAAGTTTGAGTTAGCATTCAATGTTTATCATCATCATCATCATTATTTCTGCCGAAAGACGTCCACAGCTGGACATAGGCCTCCCCCAAGTGTCGCCACATTGACCGGTCCCGTGCGACTCGCATCCAGCGGATCCCCGTTGAAATGAATGTTCATCATTTTAACATTTTCTGTTCGCAACAGATAATTCCTACCAATTTTGAAGTATCTCCTTTTACATAATGACAGATAATTCCAACTAAACAAACATATACATAACTTAGAAGTTCACGAGAGTCGTTTCGGAAAATTTGGACTTGAAAGTTTGTATGAAATGCCTTTAGGCGTAAACGCTCAACAGGCATTTTCTGTCTTAGAAAAACAAATTTTATTGAACAGTTCAATTCATGTAACTTAACGTGCCTCGTAAAGCACGTTAAGCCGTTGGTTCCGGCTTTCATTTGTAGATCTTTGACAGTCGTTACGAGTAGTCAGAAGCCAAAAGTGTGATATCTAGTCTTTCCAGGGGGTATTGTATTACCCAGTTACTGGGTTGTGGTGGTCAGATAGGCAGTCGCTTCATGTAAAATACTAGTTCTCAGCTGCATCCGGTTAGACTCGAAGCCGACCCCAAAATAGTTTGGTAAAAGGCTAGGCAGTGATGATCTCACTGTCTCTTTCAGAAATTGTGCCATAACTAATAAACGAACAAAAACGATCGTTTAAAATATTCAATAAATTCTCCAAGAAAATATTCAATAAAGATAAGATAGTATAAGTTTTTATTTATCTATTTTATAAAGTTCGGGTAACAGTTAAGTGTCCGGGTAGCCATGGCTACCCAGTAGATTAGTTCCGAAAAAACGCACTTACAAATGTTTCCTCTATAGCAGTCTCTATAAATTTGCCCTCTTTGTTATCTGTATTAAATTCCGCGTCGAATGCAAAAAGAACAAGAATCTCAGCCGTACAAAATTAAATGTCAAAAAAGTTTTAAACGTCAGGTGTCAAATTTCACCGTATTGAGTTGTTGTGATATAAGTTCCCTGGTTTTAAAACGTGAGTATTATTTTATTTTTAACCCAATGTATATAGTGTTATATATCAAACAAATCCTCGTTAATCAAGCTTTACGAATATTTAAAAATATCACGTTCGGGCCTCCAAATAAGCCTAAAAATCAGGTAAGTCAAACGTCCGGGCGTAATTATACGCCTCGATCATTATTTTTTAGAAATTATTGCAAAAATATTCAAATTGTGCTCGTATTATAAAAATTAGTTCAATTAAGTAATTATTAGTGTCTCCGTAATATAAAACAGTAAAATGAAACGAAATCTTTGCGATTTTTTTACGAAAACACGACAAAATCAGTAGGTATCGAATCGATCAGACCATGGTTGAGTGTTTTGGTTTATTGTGCTACTCAGAAAGTGCCAAAGTAAGGACATATGGATATTAAAACAAAGCAATAGTCTAGTTTTATTATAAATAGGTTATTCATACGAACTACAATTCTTATTGGGAAAACTTTCATTCTTATTGCAGAAACTGACATTCAACACATATTCCAAGGTTCACATTTTTTTTCTAAGTACTTATATCTAGTTGTTGTAATTAATTTTAACTTTAGTAGATTCTGTATAGTTTCAGCTATACACACGTATTTTTTATTTTGGTGTAGCTGCAGGAGTTTACGAGAAAATATGCTTTAAATGGGAAGTGGCAGGGGTGGCTTGCGCGGCAAAAACTTCCAAGTGCTCGTGGACGTGTGTGCGGGGTAGCCATGGTTACCGCGGACATTTCATCGAAAGAGGGAGGTTTATTATTTATCCCTACACATCAAAATTTCCACGAGAACTAAATCACGGAAGAAGCTGCAACAGTACATAACACATGGCTTTATTTGCCGGTTTTTTTTCTTCGATGACAGTATAATAGTTTTTTTATTTATATTCCATAATGTCCATCTAAAGGTTGTCTGGAAGATATCGCTATCAGCGATAAGACCGCCGTTGTAACCATAAGATTAGCAGTTTTGTAAGCCCGTTATTTTTCATTTTTGGTGTACAATAAAGTTTTATTCTATTCTATTCTATGATACGGTTGTCAGATAGGTTCAAAATACTAAGTTAGACAGGTAATTATGTATGCCAAATATGAAGACCCTTACCAAAACAGGTGGGTACGTTTACATTACAATTTGACCTGTTTCTGACTAACATACTAACATCAACAGAAACTTTATTACTTAGTATGATAATATCTGAGTGTGCTGACTTGGTTACTTCTAATATAATAATATTGATTTGCTAACTATTTCGATCACAATATTATTTCCGTTCGGTGTATCTCCGTACGCCTAAAGGGCCGACCCTACCTCCCTGGGTCCCTAGACTAGATAAACAGTATCTAAAATAATAAAAGCTGTTTGTTGTTTAAGTACCTCCTTTCGCCTATTTATTTAGACAAAATAAACTTGTGTCGTACGTAAATAAAACAACAACCTTCAGCTATATGAATAGGACCTACCTTTGGATTATTCATCACGTTAAGAGATTTAAATCATAAATAAAATTTATTTTTGCAAATTGGTTATAAAATACTTTTACGCGTCATATCGTGATCACGTTATTCTATCAATAACACTTGTGTCGGGATATTTACGGTTTTTTTTTCCGTTTATTTATGTTATGAAGTTTTTAAATTAATGGTGCTCTGAGAAGAAACAGCCGAAACAAACTCAGGTCAATTAAAGTCCAGACATTGATCGAGTCAATTAAGGACCATGCCGATTAGTGACGACTCATAAGTCATAACCAGAGGTCGGAATTAAGTAGAGTCATTTGTGTACTTACACTGATTTCATACATCAAAAGAATAAAGTGGATATGCCTCAAATCCCGAGATTAATTTTAAAGAGCAGGAAAATCCCGTTTTTTTTAGTTAGTTATTTAGTAAGTTATTTAGTTTTACACAATTTAAACCAATTGACATCGGATTTCCGAAGTTGCAAAATTCCAATGCGCATACGCAAGGGAAGATCCATATTATATCAACATTTCGATGCAAGTACAAAAGTAACTCTACCTAATTTCGACCTCTGGTCATAACTCAAAGAGCTCAACGACACTACGAAAAATACCAAAGAAAAGACATTTGGGTAGGCCGCTTAAGTATTTAGGGTTGGTACAGCATGTCTTCTTTTGTACGTGGCTTTTAGTCGGCATGTCACTAATTTTCCATATTAGCATGCTTCATACAGTCCTTACATCGTTTCTTTGGTCTACCCTCACTTCTATACGCATCCACAATCGTACTCAACACTTCCGTCACTACTTTCGTGAGGCCTTTTCTCACTATTTTCGTTTATAGTCAGGACTTGTGCCCGATGATGATGGCAAATAGGCGAGCCTTTGGGTGATTGTAGTTATGAAGATATGTTTTTTCGTATCAACTATATTACAAACCATACAATTTTAAGAGGGACCTTCACTATTCTGTTGATACCTAATTCACGCAATGTTCATTATTTTTCAAAGGTCACTTATAAAATAACATATTATTACTCCGTGTAATAATTTAGTGATTATCGTCTAATCACAAGTTATGGGCTAAAACAATAATTTTATTTAAGTGCTAATAAAGAATGTGTGAGAATTTATCCGGTATTATGAATAAATAGATCACGGTATCATTATTTCATCACTGCTGCTCTCAAAAACGGTGAAGGAAAACATCGTGAGGAAACCGGCATGTCCTAGAACTAAAAATTCGAAGACATTTGTGACATCCACCAAACCGCACTGGGCTCGCGTGGTGGATTACAGCCCACTCCCTCTCATAGAGAGGAGGCCTGTGTCCCAGCAGTGGGAACATTATAGGCTGATGATGATGATAATGAGATCACGGTATCACGTGATATTGGCAAATCGTGAAGGCCGTTTGCGTACAAGCAAGGAGCAATAGTGTGTTTATTAATATTGGCCGCAAACAAGGTCGTAAGTTGCGATGGTCTTTGCATCTGCCATAACTGTCATGAATTTAAACTGGTACTGAGCATTCTGTGTTCCGTCTTTCAATGGCCCTCGTTTTAAAGCGAAATGGCAATAATAATGGCTTCTTCGAAAATGGATTGCTGTTTCCGAGGAAATCATACCATTTCACTTTGATAAACGATGCTTTATCAGTGGCATTGACAATGGCATTGCGCTTCTGAATGAAGCCTTCTCTATTCATATACCTGATGAGGTCGCTCATACGATTTCGAGAGCTTTGTCTGTTAATACATCGTATTCCACAAACGAATCCTTTGTCTGTTTATTATGCATTTATCATAAATTGTGAACCCCTTGCCAAAGAACAAATTTACAACAATAAGTAGTATTACCACGTTTCAAGGTCTAATTTTATTAAATTTAATTTTATTGTGAAAAATCAATATTAGCATTACAAGTTTGTACAATTACTACAATAAATTCAAACAACAATCCACCTTCTGATTTAATAAACTCACCAAAAAACTGAAACATCTCTTTAATTTAAAACTGTTTTTCATTTTATAAGCGGTAATTATCATTTTCAGCAAACCTTTTAAAGCAATGTTAACTTCAGTTTAACTATTCAATGAATTACCTTTAAATTCCTTTCACATTAACGCACTAGTGCCACCAAGCGCCGTGTTTTAATGCAGAGAGGAGATAAATACATTATCTACTTGGGTGCAACTCGAGTGCACAGCCATTGTGGCTTCGTTACTTAATGAGTTTAACTCAAAGCAATTTTCATTTGTCGTTTTCGCATCACTGAATAATTTATAACGGATCTATAGTGGTAGTGGGTAAATGCTTATTATCTTTGTCGGTTCCAAGATATTGTCGGTTATCTTCGCTATATATAAAAATGAGATGTTGTGTGTAAGTCTCATTATAACTCGAGAACGGCTGGCCGATTTGGATAATTATTTTGGTTTTGAAATATTTGTACAAGCCCAAGAAATGTTTAAAAGGTAAGTAGGGTAGGGTAGGTAAGCAGGTAGCGTAGGGTAGGCAGGTAGGTATGTTGGGTAGGGTAGGTAGGATAGGTAGGGTAGGGTAGATAGGTAGGTAGGTAAATAGGTAGGGTAGGTAGGTGGGTAGGTAGGGTAGGTAGGGTAGGTAGGGTAGGTAGGGTAGGTAGGGTAGGTAGGGTAGGTAGGGTAGGTAGGGTAGGTAGGGTAGGTAGGGTAGGTAGGGTAGGTAGGGTAGGTAGGGTAGGTAGGGTAGGTAGGGTAGGTAGGGTAGGTAGGGTAGGTAGGGTAGGTAGGGTAGGTAGGGTAGGTAGGGTAGGTAGGGTAGGTAGGGTAGGTAGGGTAGGTAGGGTAGGTAGGGTAGGTAGGGTAGGTAGGGTAGGTAGGGTAGGTAGGGTAGGTAGGGTAGGTAGGGTAGGTAGGGTAGGTGGGGTAGGTGGGGTAGGTAAGGCAGGGTAGGGTGAGGTAGGGTAGTTAGGAAAAAGTGCATTGCAACGCAGCAAGCAGCTAGTAACTTATAAATGAAGACTTTTGATTAACGTAATCAAAAGTCTTCAATTATAAGTTACTTACTAGCTTGACAGCATTATTTTTTAAATGTATTTTTATCTTTACTAATGCTAACTATCCCATTAGTCTAGTGGTCGCAAGTATGCCTTCTGAGCATTTAGATCTGGGTTGGTTCCCAGGTCAGGCGAAATATTACTGCGTTTTTAAGTCTAAGTCAGTTGATAGTGTAATACCCCCGTGCCTCTGTAAGCGCGTTAAGCCGTTGGTCCTGCGCCTGATCTTGCCAGTCGTGCCAGACTACCGTACCGGTTGGATTATGAGACTAAAGTAATAGATAAGAGAGTGCACTTTAATTTGTCTGTGCACTATAATATCTTCAACGTACATGGCTAATCTCCGCAGAGAGAAACGAGGGCCGGGATAGTATTCTCATTTTGTACAGAAAACTTCCAAATATGAAGCTTTACTCACATAAAATGTTCCGTCGACTGCAATTTATTCTTAGAACAACATGTGTGTGTAAGAGACTCATATATACAATACATACATTCTTGGTAGTAGTCAACACTCATGAGCAGGCTCTAGCAAGGACAGGTCAGTAGCCCAATGCCGATCGATCGCACTTGTGCTTACAACTTTCTATCATTAGACATACATTTAAGAAGACATTCTTATAGAATCCTGTTTTCACAGAAATATGGAAAGCTTATGGCAAAGTTCGTCGGTTCACTTTAGTTCGCTTACCTAGTAACTGCCTATTTATTAAGATTCAATTTAGTTCAAATAATTAACAAGATCAATGAATAAAAAAAAACTAACGAATGGACCGTCGTTCTGTAGTGGTACAAAATTCGAAATTTAGCCTGCATCCGAGAGTTAGAGATTTTAATCGGCTGCATTTCCCCAAGTTCCCCAAAGTAAATAAAAAAAACAAAATTCTACGACTCTGTCTTGACCGAAATCTAGAATGTCTTTCAAATCTTTCCAAGTAATATAAAAATGTATGACAGTAAAAAGTTGCAGGCATGAGTAAATCTGAGAGATTCAAACGCGAGACTATCAGTTGAGAAAAGCAGAATAAATTAACCATATTACAAAATCCAAAGTTAATTTATATCTTCAAGATCAACGATACAAGAAGTAAACGATTCTCAACGTCAGGCAATCAGTTGTGATGAGCGCACATTAACATCAAAGGTCATCTTCATTCATGCCGACCACCCATCCAATTACCGGCCTGCATGGGTGTTACTTAACCGCGAATGTTGGCACGACTTGACCCATACTGGCTTGATTGTATACTTTCACTAATCGTCATTCAAGCATCTGCTGGTTGACTTTGGTAGTGATTGCACTATACATCCATATAAACTTATTTTTGTTTGGAAATGTGGATGTTAAACTACTTTTTGTAAATAAAAAGATTAAAGTTACTTGAGCAATATTTTTTGTTTAACCTAAGAGGTTGTCGTGTGCTTAACCGGGCTATCCTGTGGGTGCCTTGAGTGTAAGGTTGGAGGCCTAAATTCTCACATATTCTTTATTAGCACTTAAATAAAATTATTGTTTTAGCCCATAACTTGTGATTAGACGATTATCACTAAATTATTACACGGAGTAATAATATGTTATTTATAAGTGACCTTTGGAAAATAATGAACATTGCGTGAATCAATCAACAGAATAGTGAAGGTCCCTCTTAAAATTGTATGGTATGTAATATAGTTGATACGAAAAAACATATCTTCACAACTATAACCACCCAAAGGCTAGCCTATTTGCCATCATCATCGGGCACAAGTCCTGACTATAAACGAAAATAGTGTGAAAAGGCCTCACGAAAGTAGTGACGGAAGTTTTGAGTACGATTGTGGATGCGTATAGAAGTGAGGGTACACCAAAGAAACGATATAAGGACTGTATGAAGCATGCTAATATGGAACAAAACAAAAAAAGACATGATGTTTTTTTTTTTTTTTTTGAATGGCATCTCGCAGTTCATCCTAGGAGGTTGTCGTCTGCTTAACCGGACTATCATGTGGGTGCCTTAAGAGTAGGGCCTCCAGCCAGGGCATAAAACTACTTACTAACTCAGCGACTACACGCTAAGGGCACCCCCTGTGGGGTGCGAGCCTCGGCTTAGGGCGTCGCAGGGGGAGGACTGCATGGGGACAGGCTGGATCTGAATGATATCATCATTATTTAACGGCAGATTTAAAACTACTGGCACAGCATCGCAGACTGGCTCGAGCGAGGGTCGGAGAGGATATGAATAATCATGTAGTGATCGAGAATTTATAAGAAACTAACAATTGGGACTGAGGTGACATTATACCCTTACAATGCCAAAATATTTTAAAAAAGCAATCTTCAACTTTATTGCCGTCTGTGAAGTCGCCGGGACCTGCATCCAAAACCCTGGGGTTTTGGATGCAGGTCCCGGCTCATCATCTGCTTAGCCATTTTACAACTATTTTGGGGTCGGCTTCCAGTCTTACCGGATGTAGCTGAATACTAGCATATAAGACGGGCGACTGCTAAGACCGGTAGGACTAACAGTATGTAATGCATATTTTGGAACGTGTAGCGATAAGGAAGGCGAGCACTATGGAATGATTACTTAAAATACATTTTCTAAACGAGTTACTCAAGCCCCCTAAACAACAACAACAACAACTACATACATTTATTAAAAAAATAAAAGTAAATTTGTAAAAGGGTTCTAAACCCTTTTGCCATTAAGAGTACCACTGAAAACACGACTCGACACGAAACTCCCGTTTCGTCAGTTATGCCTGATCCCAATAATAGGAGGCGAGCCTATTACCATCTGCCGGGTATAAATGCTAACTCCGTGGCAGCTGTATAGAATTTTTTGGTGAAAAAACCTAATATCACTTTGCTTGACTTGAGCATCGAACCCACGACCTCATGCTCCGCAGTAGCGCTTGCGACCACACCAATAAGGCAGTCCACTCTATGATATACTAGTCATCATCTGCCTAGCCTTTTCCCATCAACTTTGGGGTCGGCTTGCAGTCTAACCGGATGAAGTTGAATACCAATATTTTACATGGAGCGACTGCCTATGCGACCGCCACAACCCAATTAGTACTGGGTAATTTGATATGATAACAGGAGCTCGAGGCTAAATAATAACAGCCGAACGGGTCGAACTTTAAGGTTAAGCCGTGCTTGCCGAGGTTGGTCCATGTACGGGTGACCATAATTACATACCGAGTTTCCTCCGTGCCTCAGAAAGCATGTGAAGTCGTTGGTCCCGGCTGTCATTTATAGATCTTTGACAGTCGTTACGAGTAGTCAGAAGCCAAAAGTCTGACTTCCAGTCTTACCAAGGGGTATCGTATTACCCAGTTACTGGGTTGAGGAGGTTAGATAGGCAGTCGCTTCATGTAAAATACTAGTACTCAGCTGCATCCGGTTAGACTGGAAGTCGCCCCCAAGATAGTTTGGGAAAAGGCTAGGCAGATGAATATGATACCCTTGGTAATACTGGTTGTCTAACTGGTGATATTTAGGCCCCTGACTACCTGATAAGACAGTCAAATAGAGTATTTTCTACATACAAAAATCTACTGCCCGTCCAAAGAGAGTCAATCTAGACACATCAACTCCATACCCATGTCATCACAGTTTGCAGACGTGAATCGTGACCCACACGATGTTCCGTACTTTCACTAATTGCAATGCGATTCTCAATTGTTTTCTATTAATTATATTTATTGCTCTTTGTCTGCGTGTTTAGAAAGTTCTCTAACAACATGTGTGATTGTGTCGATGTTTTAAGGGCGTGTGTGTTCTAAAAATAAAATTAATGAATGTTGTAGTAGTCACAGTGTTTGAATGGTGTCAAATGAATGGAAGATATTCTAAATCTGATATTTTCGTGGTAAATTTTTCCAAAACTTTGAACAAAACAAGAAAAGTGAGTTGATTTCGGCAGTTTTACTGTCAAGTTTTTCTTTTAGATATATTATAATTATTACATTGACGTCATTCCCTTATTTAAAAAGTATAATTATATTAAATTACAACAAAAAAAGGAACCTAATGAAAGAATTAAAAGTAAAAAAGATGTGTTTTCCAAAGAAAATCATAGCGGTTAAGTTGTATGGCCACTAATGAACTATTTCCGCGAATTCAACATTCTTTCTTGAGAAGATGTGCTTTGATTTCCTTCTAAATTAGCTCAAGGGAATTCTAAAAATATACCTAAAGCTAAAAGCATACTCATTAGAGCCGAAGGAAGTAAATTGGTCGAAAGCATTTTTAGAATTTTTGTATGAAATCCTATATAACCACAACTTTTGCAGTTTTTGAATGGAACTTAACATACAATAATAGTCAATTACCCGACAAATCATCGCATCTTAAAATGTCTAAATTATTGTTTCTTCGGTGAAAACAAAAAAAGGCTTCTATGTTATATGTTAATTAAATTAAGCTCGTAAATACGAGCTCGAAATCAAAAAACTAAATCATGAGTGTTTTTTTGAAAATTTCAGGTTGCGAATAAAGAAAAAAAAACTTCTGTCGCAACTTGTTGTCAAGAACGAATAAAAAATCCTTTTTCACAATTGGTTGCGAAACTCAGTTGCCATGGCGGCCGAAAGGAAAAAAACGCTCATGATTTTGTCGTTTTTCTATCACAATTTGTTGAGCGGTTGACCTTCTTTCCTTATCTTGTGTTTAGTGCCTTACCTGGGGTCAGAGTTATTATGCCATCCAAGGGCCTTTGACTTGGCTGTACATACACGTCATCGAGAAATATCTCTAAGGCATGCTGGTTCCCTAACGATGTTTTCCTTCACCGAAGCAAGTGATAATTATACAATACGTACACGAATCCGAAAAATCAGAGGTGCGTGTTTTAGGTACGAACTTAAGACCTATGACTTGGCAGTCCGACGGTTCACACCACTAGGCTATCATTGCTTTACCAGAATGATTAGACGACAAGTCATATCACATGAAAACACCATTCTATCAAAATAAACTTGTTTACGTGAATAATAAACACAGTTTGGTGAGGAAACTTTCCGAAATGAGTTCGGTTTCCCAGAACCCCAAAGGACCTGGCCTTAATATAGGCAGTAATCTGCTGGACCAAAGAAATAACATACTATTTCTATATTTTAGTTTCATTTGACGTGTCCCACATTATATTAATGGTTTGTATACTGGCTTACAAGAGGTAAACAAATCGAGTTGTTCATAAAATATTATTGGTCAGTTATAATATACCTGTACGTCAAGCAAGATAATGTTAAAGTCAAAGATATGTTAACTGGATTTAAATATTATTAATATAAAGGCTCTTACCCGCTGCATCGGAATTACTTATGATATGTGGCACCAGATTTAATTAGATTAAGCAAACAGACGTCGGCGATCCGTCAACGTCCTGTTACGCGCCACCTTCCTTGACAACTACCCAAGTCAATATGGCATTATGGCTACCCGCAACGACTTGACGTTTCGCCAGAGAGAATTGTAGACCGCTTCTCTCTCGTCTGTGGTCACAGTTTAGTTTGCAACGTGAATCATATGAAGCCTTTCTGCAAAGGCGCCGTCAAATATAAAAAATAGCCAGCCGCTATCAGCTGCATGGCCCGGACGACACTGTCCTTTCGACCAGTGAACACTTAAGGTTGGACCGGATGAATGTGTCCCCTCAACCAGCCGCTATCAGCTGCATGGCCCGGACGACATTATCCCTTCGACCATACCAACGTTTGGACCGGACAACTGCGTCCCTTCAACCATACCAGTGTATGGACCGGACAACAGCGTCCCTTCGACCAACGTCATCACAAAAACATCATAAACCGGGCACCTGCGTCCCTTCGATCATCGTAAAGCATGAACCGGACAACAGTGATATTTCGACTAAACACACTTTCTTTTCGACTGAAACATGTAGACCACACAAGCGCTTACTCCAAACGTCAAAGAACTTTTACAAATTACGCCAGCATCTAATAATTCCTGAACTTATTGGCCGACAACCTATTTTATCAAAATATCGCCTATTTTAATGGTACGATCTCCATCGTGCATTTTAAATCATAACCTCCGATGCCAGTAAAGTTTACTGATTATGATGTCACCCATAAACTAATTAAACAAACCATGTTTAAGCAATGAGTCAGATGACCTACTTATAGAAAAAGAAAAGAAACGGTCTCACCCGATGATGTTGTGAGGGTACCCTCTTGATGATTTGTGCTCGCAGGTTTGGACGCTTTCCTTGTTGCTTGAAAAATTCATTGGTTATGTTCCTCACTTTGCTTTACTTTCGTGGAGGGCGCGATTCTTTATCCCACTTCTGATAAAGGCTCTTACCCGCTGCATCGGAATTACTTATGATATGTGGCACCAGATTTAATTAGATTAAGCAAACAGACGTCGGCGATCCGTCAACGTCCTGTTACGCGCCACCTTCCTTGACAACTACCCAAGTCAATATGGCATTATGGCTACCCGCAACGACTTGACGTTTCGCCAGAGAGAATTGTAGACCGCTTCTCTCTCGTCTGTGGTCACAGTTTAGTTTGCAACGTGAATCATATGAAGCCTTTCTGCAAAGGCGCCGTCAAATATAAAAAATACTGTTTACGATTAGCAGTGTTTGGATAGAAAGAATCCAAAGAAACAAGGGCTGTCCTAAAGCTCGTTGGGGTAACGTCGCCGCGTCGTCACAGTCGTGAGAAACACTTGGATACACACACCCCCGAAGTGTGGCAGACAAAATGGTATGCCTATACCCAACAGTGGGTGATTCCTGGCTAATATGATATTATGAACTCGTGACTTAAGAATACTACACCTTAAGGGACCTGTCCGAAGTCACCGCTTACGCTGACGACTTCTAGTCGAAGACCTTTTTTATTTTCTTTTTTAATATTGTGTGTACTTGTGGCAATTTTGAGAGCCGTGGTGGCCCATTGGTGGAAGCCCCGACTTACGAGCAGTAAGCCGTGGGTTCGAACCCAGGCAGGCGCATTACTTTGTGTAATTTATTTCATCACCGCTGCTCTCAAAAACGGTGAAGGATAAAATCGTGAAGAATATCCGGCATGTCTAACATGTCAACAGTCATGAACTAAAAATTCGAAGACATGTGACATCTACCAACCCGCACTGGGCCTGCGTGGTTTACAGCCCGCTCCCCTCTCATATAGAGGAGGCCTGTGTCCCAGCAGTGGGAACATTATAGGCTGATGATGACAATTACGCCAATAAACGTTGTTTCTTCTTTCTTTTATTTTTCTTTCTTTATTTAACCATAATAATAGTATAAGAATTATGGACACGACAAAGAAGAAGTTAAAAATTTAAGGAGACCATGAACTAAATTATGATTTAGATATAACTTATGCCGAAATCAGGTGAAGATGAAATAGGCCATAAGTTTCTTTTTTCGATGGGTTTTTTCTACTCCGGTAGTATCATAAGATTAGTATTTCATAATTAAATACTACATTAACATTAATAAACCTCACGATTTATGAGATATTTCTACTGTTATACAAATCGGATTAAGTGTCAAATTATTATTTCTTCACCCAAATATATTTATTTATTATTCTCGCTTCGTGGAAAACGCAGCCGACCCCAACAAAGTTTGGAAAGAGGCTAGGCTGATTATGATGCTTCGTGGGAAACAATAATATTAATATGTGTGTAATATTAGATAAACCTATTGAAGTATTTCGGTTTTGTCTAATATCCCTGTATCTAAGATGGTAAATGTTTTGTTTGAAGGAATAGTTCTTTTTATTTTTGCCCTTTCCTTGCCTACCCGTGAATTAGTCTTTTGACATGGCATTATGCGTATTGCACATTTTGCGTATATGTCAAAATGCGTTTTTAAAATTAATCAGTCTGCGTGTTGGTCATTATGCGTCAAAACGTAATTGTAACGCTTGCTTTACTGTTTCTGTCAATTGGTTTGATGATGACAGTGGCAAAATAAAGTTTTGACAATTAGACTCAAAAAGGTATGTGTTATCGTTAAAACGTATTGAGTTAATGTGGTGGGACCGATCCTTGTTTTTATCTTTGTGTTAAATTCGGTGTCTAAAGTTACCTGACGACCTTTAAAGACTCTAAAAAAACGAATCTAAATTGATTTAAGATAAGCTTTTCATTGTGTCACAAAATTATCTGAATCCACTTAAGATAAACAAGTGCCTGACAGTGACGACTTTTTAATTGCTTTGTATTACGTAAAATAATACAAAAATAAAAACGGATCCGGGTAAAGACATCTTGATTTCGTAACATCGCAGGTGGCGGCTCGCGAAACCCAATTTGTGATGTTTGACGTCAGTGCCAGCAGTAACCATACAATGATGAAACGATTGCCCTGTCTGTAGCAATGCCGCAACTTGACAACTATCTGCTGAACGAAATTTTAAGTAAAAACTATACGAATTTATTGAGTGAGATGACAAAAGTTTTTTTGTTTTAATATTAGGTGTAGGTTAAATTTTCTTTGTCTTTCTGCATGCTGGTCTTCTTTTTCTTTGTGACGCGGGCACGACTTTATATTTTATTGGCCAGTTGGTCAGTGGCAGCGCAGATGTCGCTTCCATCATCATCCACGGCCCGACTTCACTTAGTGCTAGGAAAGGCCTCTCTTTTCTTGTACACACAGCAGCATTAAGTAGTTACCCCTCCGGCCTACTCGGCTGGAGTATTGAAGGGTTAGCACATACTGACGCTGTCTGTACTAAGCTCCACGTTCTTGTGCAAGCCTCATCGAGTATACATATACATACGGATATAAGGTCACTTTAGCTACATGCATTTCGGTCAAATACTGTTTTGAGTACGAACGTGGATGGGTATAAGAGTAGACGAAGATCAATGAAAAGATGGATGGACTGTGTGAACGATGATGTGGCAAGAAAGGAAGTATCTGATGTGATGACAAGTAATACAGAAGTATGGAAGAAGAAGACATGCTGCGCCGACCCCAAATAAATTGGGATGAGGGCAAGAGAATGATGATGCGTGTTTTGGGGTGCATACAAAATATGTGCTTATGGTTGAAATCAGTCGAAATAAAAATTATTATATTTTTTAAGCTCTGTACCGGTCCTGTTCCCTAGTCTGGTAAATAGTCATCATCATCATCATTTCAGCCCGAAAGACGTTCATTGCTGGACTTAGGCCTCCCCCAAGAAGGGGGGGTTTTGCCATACACGCCACGCAGGTGGGTTACCGATCGCAGTACGGTTGTTACTAGAGCACAGAGAACGCTGCTGCCTATTCTCTAGTAAGTCCCTTAGTCGCCTCTTACGACACCCACGGGAAGATATGGCAAAAAGTATGCAGTTTAATTAGTGCTGAATGATTGATTAAAATCAACTTAAATTGCTTTTTTTTTCTTTTTTTTTTTAGGTACCACGAAGTACCTCTGACCGTCATTTATGTAACATACTACATTTGCCCCGTCTGTTAAAGTTAGGTTCCTGTTCCCTTTTAATGAGACCGATACAGGAAAGTTGAGACGTGTTACCCAATTATCCTCTATAGCAGCTTATGTAACATGTAATCTACCGGAGGGTTAATTGAAAAGTTGTGATTCAATTTGTAGGTAGGTTGATAGTGACTTCTAAGTCAATCCAATGACAAATTACTGCTTCTCGAAGGTCATAATTGCAAATACTCTTTTAAAAAGTATAATTACTGCCAATTGGTGTTTTATTTGTCGGCTCAGTTCTGGGCTAGCACAATTTAGATTGTCAACAAGAAGATTAGCGCTTTAGCTGAAAAAAAATACAGTAAATTATAATTGCTATATAAGCTGAAGCTATAGCAACAGTTACTGAATATCTTATGTCGGTCGGTCTAAATTTCGGTAATATTTAAACGAGTACCTATCCACGAATGATAAACAATCTTAGTCACATATCATTGGCAATCGATCCCACGTTCTAGAACAAAAAAAAAAACAAAATGTATGAACTTCGCGAACCTGCGTCGTGATTATTACCCACTCTTTCTCACAGAAAAGGCAAGAGCTGCGACATATTACTATGCATCGGAAAATAAAACTGATTTCAAACCAACCAAACACTGAAAACCAGCGCTTGTTTCACGAAATCAAAACCAATAACAGATCCACGAGCCAAGGTAAGCTCTTCACCTAGTTGGCCCCATTCTTGAATTTCTCAGTAAAGAAACACGGATCCGGGTAAAAACCGATTTCATAACCATCGCCAGTCGTCGTCGATGGCAATTTGCAACGGCGAGACCGTTAAGAGCGAGCCGGAATACGGAATTAGGTGCTCTGTTGTAAAATAGGCGGATTGACTAAAGAGTTGAAGACATTTGCTGCGTTTAAAATAGTAGGGAAGTTATTATGCGGTGTTAAAACCAAGGTGTTTTTTTTGCAGTTTTGTTGCTGCATTTTAACTAAAAAGGTTTTTCAATCATTCGACTGAACTTTTGTGGACGTGATGTAAATAAAATCTCTAGATTGTTTTTATTAATTTTGGATGCGGCTTAGTTAGGTAAATCATTATTTTTCTATTTTCTGCCTTTATAGTGTCGTTTTATTTTATTTCGATTGCATTCCTTAAGCAGCTCAGTCCGTCTGCTTTTAATCTGTGTATTTCTAAGAATAAACTCTGATCTGTAATGTATAAGCTCTGATCTGGTCAATAAAACACTTGATATAGATCAAGTGTTTTACTGACCAGATCAGAGCTTATACATTATCAAAGTCAATAAAAACAGAACCTTCGAATCAAAGCCGAACCTCTACAAATTTAAAACTTGAATTCTTGGCCACATTGAAGTCCACAAAGTCCAACAAATTAATCCCTATATTTGTATTTATTTAAATTTTCTTTCGTTGTTGAAGTTCTAATAATCATCACGTAAGTCAAAATTAGCAACTACTTGTTTAGGAGATTGCAGGAACTGCATAGATAAACCAAGAAAATAGAACAATACCATTTTATAATTTTGTGTTCACTTCAAATAGATACGGAAATAAATAGAGACGGAGCTTGTTTCTGATTGCCTGAAACAATGCGTCTTTCGATTCTCTAGCCAACGAAAAATCAAAAAGGAAAATTTCAAAATCACCAAAAGTAGACTTACGTGGTGTTAGATCTTCGACGACGCTTTCTCAAAGCGTGACCAAATAGTTTATTGGTTCAGTCGATCCCTTATAAATTTATAATATTTGTCATTACCAAAGCTTTTTGATCCCTAGTGGTGTTAATATAGAATAACATTATACACACATCAAAAGTGTCTAGGGATCAACATATATTTTTGCAATAACTTTTCTCCTGATTGATATTAATTAAAATTTTCTTTAAGGATTCATCAAATAAAGTGTTTTCGTTTGTCACAGTAACGATAAACCAAGTCACCTTTGCATTAATAAAGAAATTTGCCATTTTCTAATAAAGGGATTTTTGACATTTGAACCACTAACATTAAAGTTCGAAAAAAAGACTGAAATAACAGTTTTCTTTAAAATTTTATTGGGTAACTTAAACAATTAATAATCCGTGTTTCTACCGCGAACACTAACAACACAAGAACATCGGTTTGGCATACTCAAAATGAGTTCATCCAAATCACGCTGTGGAATGGCCGCCCATGTTCGTTGCAACAACAAAAAAAGGTCTTCTTGCGACTGGATACCCTCCATATTCGGCAGAGCTCTTCTCTGTAGCATATCCCATGCATGCTCAATCGGGTTCAAGTCTGGCGACTGAGCAGGCCAGGGCAGGACATTGATGTTAGCTGCGGCGAGAGTCTGTCTTACAACTCTTGCGGTGTGCGGTCGTGCATTATCATGCATTAACTGAAATAAGGGACCGATTTGCACTTGTAGAGGAACGATGACGTCTGATACAATCGTCTCAGCATAAATTTGAGCGTTGAGGTTGCCTCTGATCCAAATCAACTCAGTTCTTCCGCCGATCCAAATACCCGCCCATACCATGATGGTTCCACCACTATAAGGATGGACTTCCTGGCAGGATTTTAATCGCTGTTGGCGTCCAGGGGTTCTCCAGTGTCGTATACGTCTTGTATCCGGTCTCATACCAAAACGAGACTCATCAGAAAAGCACACGAAACGCCATTGTTCTTCTGCCCAATTTCTGTGTTCAAGAGCCCATTGATATCGAATCCTACGATTGTGCATTGCTATAGGTGGTACCCGTAGCGGTCTTCGGGAATGAAGGTTCACTTCATGCAAGCGGTTTCTGACTGTTTGGTCGCTAATTAAGTTCCCTGAAGAGTGATGAAGCCTCACGGCTAACATCATGGCGGTTATTGTTGGAGCTCTTCGAGTTAAGATTTGAATGTATCGGTCTTGTCTCCGTGTGGTGCAGCGATACCGTCCTCCATGGCGCTCAGCCACGGTACCAGTGCTTCGGTAACGTGTCCAAAGTCGACTGATAACACTCTGACTTGTATTCAGAGCTAAAGCCACAGTACGTTGCGGGGAACCAGCTTCTATCATTCCCACGGCTCTGAGCATTTCTTCCCTGCTTAAATGACGTCGCCGCTCCATAATAACGTTGGTTTTAATCAGTAGTAGGGAAACAGTAGCACTAATAATGTCTTCAATGCGTTGTATGTTTTTATAGGGAAAATATTGACAGCTGATTTTCATCTTTTACTCGAATTTGATTCACAGTTCCTGATTCAAATTATGAAATGCACCAAAAAGGATCCATATAAATTTATAAAATCATAAATTTATTACAAAGCCACATCTCAATCTCAAGAAATCCGCATAAAAATGCTTGATCCCTAGACACTTTTGATGTGTGTAGTTTATTTATGTAACTCGACATCGGCATCGTTCGTAATAGATCTCAATTTTTTTTTTATTCGAAATAGTTATTAAATTTGAAAATAGATTATTCGATGTTCTATTTAATTTGTCCTCTTTTTAAGGTTTTTGTCTTTCTACTGGGGCTATAACAAAAGGCTATTTCGGTTAGACTTGACGTATTTATTCCCAGCAGACCTACTAAAAATGAAGAGTTTGATTGATTTAATGATAATGTTGTTGAAGATAGTGCTTAAAATAACTAATAATATGTTAAGCAATAAGTTATTTGCAAGACAAGATAACATTAATAATGTATTTGAAGCAATAGCTTCAAAACCATTATTAATGTTACTGAAGCATTAACATCAATCAAACTCTTCATTGGCAGAACAAAATTATAAAAACAGAAACTAGTCTCAGAAATTGTACTATCTTCACTACCGTATCTCTATGAACCACACCAACGAACTCCACATTTCTCCGTAAAATCAACGCGGCCATCAAAATCGTGCACCTTTAATAAACTTAACAAAACTTATCCACAATCAGTAAAAAGTTCAAGCAACTACACTGTACAACGTTGCAGAAAAAACAACATCGAATTAAGGCGCTCTTCTAGGCGACTTTCATGCTTTTGAGGGGGTGAAGCAGATGAAGAGGGGCGTCGAGTAGTCCCTTTAGTCCCGCCTACTGGCGGGGTGCCCCGCTTGAATCACGTCGATGTGCGACGTCAATAAATGTATAGAAGCTTAATTTCAAAACTCATTATAAAAGTACGAATAGCCCAGTGCGCCGCTAGCCTACATCGCACATTGCTTCCGCGGTGAACTCTAGGTTCGAACCTCAATACACGCAATTCTTTTTTATCTTATTTTTTTAATATAAGGTATGTACCTACATTTCAATATCGCATTTTTTTTTAAATATGTTTATATTTTTGTTTTCTTATTTTTTCCTAATAAGTTATAGGTTGATTGTTATTTTGGATTGTTTGGTTGTTTGGATTGTTATTTTATAGAAAAGGTTATCGAAATATAATCGAATAAGTAGATTCGTCAAACGAATAATAAATAATTCAAAGCAGCCTCATGGACAACCAAGGGCATTAAAGTCGGCAGTAAGAGGTTGACGAATCTCCGACTTGCCGACGACATGGTCCTTTTTGCCCACACAACCCTGGAACTACAGACTATGCTCCAAAAACTGCACGCGTAGCATGACCGCCGTAGAAACGGGCTATGTCGACGGAAAAATCGACAAAGTGCCACGTTGTCATTGTCTATCTGTCATTATGTCGATTATTCCGTAGACAAAACTCGTTTCTACAGTGGTCTTGCTACGCGTGCAGTTTTATTTTTTAATAAAGAAGTAAATTTAAAATTTATTGTTCGATTAAATTTTGAATTTGTCAATAGGACGTGGCGCCATCTATTGTGATAAGAAATTTATTGTTGTTTTCCTTCGGATCAGTACTTTTTGTCGGGATGAAAGATATCCTATGGCCGTTTGTGTACACCTTACAACGTACATGCAGAATTTGAGGATGATCACTTCATTGGTTTAGGCGTGAAGAGGTAACAAACAAATTTTTAATATAAAAATTTTCGCATTTATAATATAATAACTAACTGCGCGCGACTTCGTTCGCGCGGACTTTTTTTATGTGTATAAATAAAATAGATTATGGACGATTCTCAGACCTACCCGATATGCACACAATTTCATACAAATCGGTTCAGCCGTTTCGGAGGAGTATGGTAACTAACACTGTGACACGAGAATTTTATATAAGATATAAGTATAATATATAAATATATATTTAAAGAAATATTTATTTATATAAAAATATAAAATTAGGCTCAAGATAGAGAAATTAACTTGTAGCGGTACGATATTAGTTCAATGCTAGCTCAGTGGATAACACCGTGCGCCTCACACACGAGGAGTTGAAAGAATATTCACAGGAAAGAGACAGACGGAAAGTAGTCGCCGTCAAGAATTGGCAATTTCCGAAAGACAGGACACAGGTCAGAGTATTTTTGGGTTTTTGCTCCTACTACCGACGGTTCGCAAAGAATTTTGCTGACATTGCGAAACCTCTACACAAACTCACTGAGGAAAAGCGACAATTCTGTTGGGACAAGAGCTGCGATGTTGCATTACAGGAATTAAAGAAACGTCTGTGCAAAACACCTATTTTTAAACAAACCAAACCGGAAAGAAATCATTGCGTTACTCGACGGGTACTGCCGTTGTAAAGACATTGCAGCATTTCAGTAAATAAACTCTTTTGCAAAAAAAAAAACGGGCACCATAGATTTTTTCTCTATTTCAATGAAAAATTACAAGAAAGAGGTTTTATTCATTTGACAATGTATTGGCATGTCATTTGAAGCATCCTGGCATGATTTTTTACGTTCCAAATTTAAATTTTGAAATGAGCAAAAGAAAAATATTGATTATTGTAAAATTGCTCTACTAATGGCGCGAATTGCTGAAACGATATTTTTACTGATTACTAAAATTTTAAAACTCTTTGCAAATTAAACAATTTAATTTTTCTTTTTACATTAAATACCAGTTTTTGATATGAGTTAAAAGCGATAAGGGCCGGTAAAATTATAGCCCTACTTGAAGAAGGTCGTTCGCAAACTTACGTGTCTCAGCGGCTAAATGTGAGTCGTTCAACTGTCCAGAGGACTTGGCAACGGTATCAAGAGACCGCTTCGGTCAAAAGAAGATATGGTTCGGGAAGAAAACGATGCACAGAACCAAGAGACCGCTTTTTGGTGAGTCAGGCGTTGCGGAATAGTAAAGCATCAAGTGTGGACCTGAAGAAGAGCCTTGAAGAAGAGGAGTAGAAGTTAGCTTGTGGACGTTCAGGAGGAGGCTTTGGCTGCCAATATCAGGAGTTACCGCCCGGCTCGGGGTCCTAATTTACTCCGTGAGCACCGTGTTGCTCGACTTTAGTTTACTCGAAACTGTGCTTCATGGACTCTGGAGGACTGGAATAAAGTATTGTTTTCTGATGAAGCTAGAATCTCTTTGTGCGGAGAGGACCGACGCCGACGAGTGCTACGAAGACCACGGGAACGCTATGCGGAAGTGTGTTTCGAAGAAATCACTCCTTATGGCTGAAGCTCCGTTTTGTTTTGGGCAACAATTAATTCGACGCAGCGTACGGAGTTAGTTATGAGAGTGAAAATGGAACATTAAAAGCACACCAGTACATAATGGAATTCCTAATTCCATATGCACAACCTGCATTGACTGTACTTGGGGAAGATTCCATTTTTATGGACGACAATGCTCGCCCACACCGTTCTGACGACGTGGAAGCGTACATGCAAGAAGTTGGGATCCGTCGTTTAGATTGGTCAGATCGAACTCCTGACCTCAATCCAATTGAGCATGTCTGGGATGTTCTAAAGAGACGGGTAAGATGAGTGCAACCTGCTCCACAAAATATCAGGGAGCTAAAACGAGTCATTGCAGAAGAGTGGGAACGTATTCCTCAATACGTTATTAAAAACATCGTGGAAAGCATACCCAGAAGGATTCAAGTTGTGATTTTGGCAAGAGGAGGTCACACTCGTTATTAGGTTTTTACATTTGTAACTTTATTTAATCAAAAAAAGTAAAAAAATCTTCTTGTCTTTATGCCGACCACTTCTTATTGTTTGGCCGTGTACATCGGTTTGAAAGAATTGATCGACTTTTTAAAAAAAAATATTGCCGAAGTTCACTTCACGCGTATTAATTTACACGATTATAAGTATACAGAGTACGTCAAATAATTAAATTTCATGGCAAGAGAACGATGATAACTCAAATCGTCCTTAGAACGTAATTTCCTTAGGTGCCCGTTTTTTTTTGCAAAAGAGTGTATTTGCTGGGACGAAAGTTCCAGCTGCGAACTGACCATGCTGCATTGAAGTGGCTATTACAGTTCAAAAATCCGGAGGGACAAGTGGTGACATGGATTGTGATGATGGTGGATTGAACTACTGCAAGAGTTCGACTGCATAACTGAACATCGCACTGGGAGAACTCACGGTAACGCAGACGCCTTGTCAAGAAGACCTTGTCCTGAAGATTTTAAGCACTGTGCCAGGCAAGAGACTAAGGAGGTAGCAACCGTGAGGGTGCTTAGAACGAATCTCAGTGATGAATGGAAGGAAACCCTACAGCAGGCTCAGCAAAATGACTCAGAGATCAAACCGATCTTCGAGTAGATCAAAGCTGGTGGTCCTAAACCCAAGTGGAGTGATGTGGCAGCGATGAGTTCCATCACGAAGAGTTATTGGGCCCAATGGAACAGCTTGGTTATCCAGGATGGAGTCTTGTGCCGTAAATGGGAAAACGCTCGAGGGGACAGGTGTCATCTACAAATGGTTGTCCCTAAAGCCAAAGTACCGGATGTTCTACGGCTCTACCATGATGTATGTTCAGGAGGACATATGGGGGTAAAAAGGACTCTAATGAAGATCCGAGAGCGATTTTACTGGATCCACTGTCGAGAAGATGTGGAGGACTGTTGTCGTAAATGTATCACTTGTGCGGCTGTGAAAAGACCCCAAACACGCAGCAGAGGTGCATTAAAAGTGTACAACGTTGGAGCCTCCTGGGAATGGTGAGCCATTCTCAGAGAGTGAAAGTGGGAACAAGTACTTAATGGTTGTCATGGATTATTTCCACAAAGTGGCCAGAAGTGTTCGATTCCTAACCAAGAAGCTACAACTGTCGCAGATAAATTGGTTCAGGAAGTTTGGAGTACCCTTAGAAATTCAGTGATCAAGGAAGGAATTTTGAATCACAAGTATTTCAGGAGACTTGCCGAATGATGGGTACCCACAAAACAAGAACCACTTCTTACCACCCACAATCTGATGGAATGGTGGGACGCTTTAACCAAATGTTGTAGATAAATCTGCCAAAAGTCGTAGCAAGCAGGCAAAAGGATTGGGACAAGCACATACAGCCGTTTCTTCTGTCCTACCGTAGTGCAGTCCACGAAAGTACGGCTGTGACACCAGCCTTCGTGAACTTTGGAAAGGAATTACGGTTGCCCGCAGATTCAATCACTGGAACTGCCACCGATGCACCACGCAGTGTTACAGATTATGCAAATGACTTGCGTAACAAGTTGAACGATGTCTATGAGCATATCTGACAATTCGGCCAAGATGTCTGAGAAGATGAAGACCCGTTATGACCAGAAGACGAACAGAAGAGGTTTCGACGAGAATTCACTGGTGTGGTTGCATAACCCAGTGCGTAGCAAAGGTAAGTCTCCGAAATTGCAAGCAAAACCATACCATATGGGATGGACCATACTGAGTCGTGACCAGGATTGTCCAGGGTCAACGATGTCACCTACCGAATACAGAAGGGTCCACGAGGTGCGCCTAAGATCGTACATGTAGATCGATTAGCGCGATACTACGGGACTAACGATGCTCGGGACGAGCATGTCTAAGGAGGGGCAGTGTTACGTTGCCTGCTATACGAGAACATTCTAGGATTACGTTCGAGTCTAGAATGATCCAGTATGTCTAGAAGATTCGAGAATAATCCTAGAATGTTCCACAATGGAAATGTCTAGAAACTTTGAGAAAGTTCTGGACCTTTCTAGAACTTTCTAGAAGGATTGGTTCCACTATAAAGCTATTTGGAAGGTTCAAGAAGGTTGTAGAACTTTCTCGAAGGATGGGTTTCCCCTAAGGAACTACCTAGAGATTCACGGAAGTTGTGAAAGTTTCTCGAACATGAGTCGGCCATATAAATAAGCGACGGGTGCGGAAGTGAGTTAGTCATGCATTCTAACTCACGCGACGAAGGAGCGGCGCAGACCAGCTATTCATTCGCTTACATGGGCGGCGTTACACAGTACATTGCCGCTCAAATTCAAACACTACGGCCCCTAGTCTGGAGCACGATCGGCTAGCTCTGAGAGCGTCTGCAGACGGGGGCCAGCATCCTCAGCGGTAGGATGCGCCAACAAAGTCACCTCCGTCACAGGTCGTCATCCGCTGGGCCTCCTCCGAGCAACCGGAGGTCTCACCTGGTGGTGACAGACCGCCGAGGTGGCGTAAAGAAAGCGGCGCTCGCTACGGTAACGTTTCACCGTAGCTAAGCGCGCAGCGCCCAGCGCCGCTGGCGACTCCTACCGGACAAAATGACAATTACACACTGGCGTAGGCGTTTACTGGCGTGGTACGTTGCAGGGTTTTTCAAAGAGGAACCTCCTAACAATACGCGCCTTGTCCAGAATAACTGCTTTCTGAATCAAGCCCTCCATCCAGCTGCGAAACGAAAGACTCCTCAGATGTTGGTCGAGGTTTCTAAGCCAGTTAGCAGTACGCGGACCTTCCTATCACGAAACTTGTTTCCGCCTGACAAAAGACTGCTTAGCATCTTATTCAGGCGGCCAAAGGAGCGTTCCCTCAACGATTGTTTCATGTCAGCAGTATTGATGCCTAATGCTTCTGACATTCCCAAATACTTGTAGGTTTCTGTTGAGAAGAGGAATCGGATCGGCGATTCTGGAATCCCATGGATTCCATAATCTCGCTTCACATGCATGACTGCCATTTGTCAACAAGTTTCTGTAACCATCAGTAGCTTCATCAGTTGCAAATTGTTGGGGGCAAAGAGTTTCATATCAATCATTTACATGGTTGGAAGGCAAGGTATGACCACCTCTCCTCAACCGAAAGCCCAGACCTGAACCCCTCAGTAGCATGCTAAGAGGGTTTAAGGCTAGGCAAAACCACAGGGCCTCTCTGTGGTCTTGCCTAGCACTGGGTGACTTAGCTCAGACTATCACCCTATCTACAATAAACTTTAAAAGGTCTAAAGATAGCCACTCAGAAACTGTATCATTAATGGCTTTTAAGTGTCTTCGCAGTCTTGATATAACTAAAAGTTTTTCCGAATTATACTATAGCTGAGCTAGTGTTTGTGAGGGAATCCCCGAAAAAGACAGCTGTGCTAGCTACATATTATTATTTTTCTTAATGTTTGTATTTTGTTCTTGAAGTTGTGAGGCCCTCCTCTGCCCTCCCCCCTCCTTTCTGCTAGGTTACTGGACAGACGGGTGCGTGGATAGACGAATGAAAGGGTGGACATACGGACGGGGCGGATGGAGATATGCATGAAGAGGTGAACGAACAGTAAGAATACACTAAATTAAAACAATCTAAGTCTAAATAAATTTTATTTCTTTTTTTGATGATTTTAGCAAAATCTAAATATATAAATTCTACACGACACAATTCTTCAAAATGTTGTCTTCTAACATAAGACGTTTTCATCTATGGTATCTCTCGCGCTTTTTAGTTGACTTATTTACATATGATAAATCACTTTTATTTTGTTTATGGTTCCTCTACATTTTATTCTTGACAATTTACAAAATAGATGAAGTTGGCGCTTACGAAATTTTTCGATATTTTTATCATTGGTGTCATTTTTGTAGTTTTAGGGGTCGCTAATAACGAAGATTTGGTAAAAAAAAAACTTCAAGATGGTGCGGATGAAATTTTCAGTATTTTCGTCATGGGGGTCATTTTCTTGGTTTTCGGGATCGCTGAAAACGGGAATGACGAATAAACAAAATTACATGATTTAAGTTTTCGGATTCCCTTTGCAGAACTTTGACCCTTCGCCACTGAGGTTCCCCACCCACAATTTTGACTCTTCGCCACTGATGATCACTAATTTTTTATTTACACATTTTATGACTAAAATCGAACAAAAATTTACGCGAACGAAAAACTAATCATAAAATAAAATATAATAAACAGCTTTCAACAACAAACAGATCGAAATTTAATTGAAAAAATCTGAGCGGCGAGCGGAAAAAAGTGACATACGTCCATCTAGCAGCGCGCCTCAGCGGTCACTGTCACTCTGCGTAGAAATAAAAGAGATGCGACAAGACGCCGCGAATGGCGTGATGTTTCGTTCGACTTGTTCGAATAATTATCATTAAAAACATGAATCCTTACAAATATAGTAAATAAAACGAAAAAAAAAACCGACAGTTCCCTTTATTATTTTATATTACATCACTGTTATTAATTTAGTCAAGATTAGTTGAGCAGTAATACAGTTACACTTGCTTGAAAATCAGAACTTCTCGATTTTTTTCCAAAAACGTGTTTTGGGCCCGAAGGTTCCCTCATAAATATGGTCAAGAGTAACATATATTTTTTTTGTTGCTCTAAAATGTATACATTTGGCTAAAAAACTGTTCAAAGTTGCCTGTTTTGACGAGGCACAGCGTCTTAAATAGCACAGATGTTTGGTCCATACAATAAGGAAAAGACAGGCGCACGCTTGCATGTACTCGTATGTTCATAAGTTATTACTTGAACTCAAGTAATGTACTTCAACTTAACTATAGATAGATGGCCCAAGTAAACACTAAGTATTGATTTAAACCTCGTCCTAAAATAATGCTGTACATGCGCCTAACTTTACTCGTCGTGATGCATTTGGCTTGTCGTATGAAGCCGAACTACTGTAATATTTCGTGATGGTAGCGTCCCTATTTTCTATTTCACAAGTCACGAGTTCGTGACCCGAGATAAGCAGTGAAAGAATCATCTTAATGTAAGGTGTCGGTACAAGTCTGATGGTTCAACTCGTTACCAATTTCACAAAATGGATGGTCGGTCTGAAATGGTAAATGTTTGTCGTCACGACTGCTTGTTGGCAGTGTTGTGGGGCAAAGCTGAGAGATGGGTATTGTACATAGAACGTTAACCACTTTATGCGGATACAAACACATAGCAAAACTCACTCTTGTCAAAACTCTCTCGTGAGATATCTGTAAAAAGAAAAAAAAGAATAGAACTATTTGAAAATCAAAAGTATAGATATCAAAATACTATGTTCGTAACCACATCAAAGTACAATCAATAAAGAAAGAGAGAATGTTTTTTTAAGATTTGCTACGTCGCGCGTCGTGTTTACTTTTTGTGCATTAGACTATACAATGCTACTTTGAGAAAGTGTTGTTGTTGTCATTCTCGCACAACTGCCAAACTACATGGTAGACGGGAAAATGTCAGTCAAATCAAGTGCTAAGTAACGTTTATAAACCTTGGCCTAAGTCCAGACGTAGAAAATTTTGGTTGATACGATCATGGCGGAAACTTCTACCTATTTTCTCGCTTGAAGTATGCGCGTTAATATTTCGCAATGTTTTCCTGAAGAATTGTGGTACGAGTATCAATTATTGCTACCCACATAACAGTATTTCATAGATCCACCCTATCTACTGACCTAGATCATTTCTTAGAAAACTAATATTAGAATCTAGATACCAAAGGATCTAACTCTTAATGCCTAGAATAATTCCTAAGCTCGAAATATTTATTTTCTGTGAAGTACGGCGTGGGTTTCTTAGGCGCATGCCACTTTGCTATCTTTTTATGCCGAAAAGTAATTTATTTTTCGTGAACAAACCTTCAGAATTAAATTACGAAATAATTACTGGTTTGACAAAAATATTGCTTGTTTTTATCGATTTTCTTCATCAGAAGAGTTTGTTTAGTTTAATAAAAGCAAATTGATGATTGTAAAGGATTCGGGAGTTACCTCGCTATTTTAGGAGCTGTCCTATCTGACCTCCACAACCCACTGTAAATACTCCTTAGTAAGACTAGTTGTTAGACTTTCAGGTCACTTACTACCTGTAATGACTGTCAAAGATTAACAAACGACAGCCGAGACCCCGTTGCAAAGAGACAACTCAGTATGTAATGGGTCACCACCCACGGATCAACCTAGGTTAATGCGGTGTAACCTAAAGATCAACCCGATCGGCTGTTATTATTTAGCCTCGTTCGGCTCCTTACTTTCTCTATTAATTGCCACTAGTGAGGAGTACCTACTCTAATATATGTGCCAGATGGATTCAATAAACGACCTCAAAAAGTGGCTGAGTGCTTAACTCAATAAAGTAGTATCTGAATAGGTAGGTACTAAGTAAGTAAAGTAAGTTTGAGATGAACCACTAAGTTCTGAAGCAGCTAATAATCTACAGAATCGAAGAATTATTACTATAATTACGGAGTATAATTTCTAGTTTAATACGAATCATAATTTCTACTCGCCGCTAACGAGTAACTCGTTAAGAATTCGAGTTGAACGCACTCTTTCTAAATCGATTCTAACATCGTGAATGACGGTTAATGTGAGGTATTACTTATTCAGTGAGTGGATAACGATTTGAGAAATAAACTCGATTGATTTGTGGTTTGTTGTGTTTATGGTTTAACTAGTACTTTAACTTGGCTATGAATTTATTAACTGATTTTGTTTTATGGCGCTATCACAACTGCTTTAGTTGTGGTCTTCATCATCATCATCGTCATTTCAGCCGAATACGTCCACTGCTGGACATAGGACTCCCCAACGCCACATTGACATAAGGGGGGTTTTGCCATAATCGCCACGCTTGGCAGGCGGGTTGGCGATCGCAGTACGGTTGTTACAAAAGCACAGAGACTGCTGCTGCCCATTCTCTGGCAAGTCCCTTAATCGCCTCTTACGACATCCACGGGAAGATATGGGATGGTGCTATTCCTTACGTCCATACGGTCTTGTTGTGGTCTTACCGTTGATTTTTGTCAATCTTGTTGATTATTGTTAACCTGTACAGGGCAAAAGCCTCCCCCAATTAATTCTATGTACTCTTTTCCCGTTTATATCAGAGATATTCTTCTTCGTAGAATAATTGTTGGACATACATCCAGACTAAAGATCACTAATACTAACGTAGATAATAATTAATGACAGCCCATTAGTAAAAGATAACGCACGAGTAGTAGGCCTGTCAGTTTCATAACGAATACCAGAATAACCAGTTTCCCTATTGTCGAATGTTATAACACGTGTCTGATGACGTAATCATGGACTGTCTGATACACTTTTATTTTTGTTTGGACTCTTTTAGCATGGTATTTTGTTCTTTTTTATATGAAATCTTGTTTGTGTTGTCATACATCAAATATTTAAGGTACGATGGAACTGTTTTATACATTGCTATTAAGAAAGTCTACCTATTGGAGTAATTAAATTTAGAATCATCAAGGAGTTTAATAACTCTAACCAGATAGGTAGCTACTTTTTTTGTAAGGAGAGGAGATAAAGATAGGTATTTAGCTTCGAAAAGAACAGCTTTACATTTTGCGCTTTTTTACAGCGTTTTCTGTATTACTAAATAGGTCAAAGACATTCTCAGAATGTTGTGTTCATACATCCAAAGCATCAAATCCTGACATCATTCCTTTCATATAAAGATATTGTTTGTTGAACAATCCTATTATAACCACACAAAAGTATTTTTCTTCAAACACTCTTCAATAAATCTTCTCCAACACAAAGAATATCATTCAAACAATAAAAACATTTATAAAAATAATTAAATCCTCATTACCATACCGGTATCGGTTTTTAATCGAAGTCTGAGCTAGTTGGTGCGCACAAGCACGTGCGACTGGTCACTGACTTTAGCTAACGGTAGCGTCATGCCAGTACACATCACTGCTGCAACCATTTTTGGTAAATAGTTCTTGGGATCTGACTTACCATGCTTAGTATGAGGAAAAGGAAGAGGAATTGATTGGTGAGAAATTTGTTGTTGCTGATACTACTTTTGTTACTCTGATACTATCAGCTTTGAATGTTGATATTAATTTGAAAACAGGTAAAGTACACATCACTGGTACAGCGATTTTTGGAAATGGGTCTGGGGATCTGTCTTACCATGTTAGTGCCAGGTTTGAAGATGCTTAGTGCTAAGGAAAGTTAAAGGAATAGATTAATGAGGAATTTGTTGTTGTTGCTGCTATTTTTGTAACTAGGATACTGTCAATTTTGGAGGTTGAAATTAATTTGATAACAGGTAAAGCCCACTTCTTTGGTACAGCCATTTTTGGAAATAGGTCTTGGGATCTGTCTTACCATGTTTAAGCCAAGTTTAATAACGCTAAGTTGTTATAGGTAAAGGCTCGTGAGTAATTTGTGTTCTTGTTGCTGATATATTTAGAACTGTGTTACTGTCAACTTTGAAGGTAGAAATTAATATGCAAACAGGTAAAGTACATATCACTGGTGCAGCCATTTTTAGAAATGGGCCTTGGGATCTTACCATGTCTTACTATGTTGTAGTCAGATTTTTGAGGTTTTCAGATTATTGAG
Source organism: Cerastis rubricosa (assembly GCA_949152445.1). NCBI lineage: Eukaryota > Metazoa > Arthropoda > Insecta > Lepidoptera > Noctuidae > Cerastis > Cerastis rubricosa. The sequence goes on from OX424532.1 coordinate 18,275,203, forward strand.
GAATATGTTATTGTTACTTATAGTTTTGAATTCAACTTTGAAGGTCGAAATGAATTTGATAACAGATAAGTACATATCACTGGCACAGCCGTTTTTGAAAATACTGTCTAGGTTTATCTTGGACATCACAGACATCGGTGAAGGAAAATATCGTGAGGAAACCTGGACTTATATTTATGATACGTCTGAAATCGCCCACCCGTCTTGAACAAGCTTGGTGATCAATGCTCGTGCCTTCTCTGTATGAGAAGAAGTGGCGGAGCTTTGCCCAGCAGTGGGACAGTAATGGGCTTGTATTGCTATTACTTACTACGTCTTGGCATGTTGTAGTCAGGTTTGTTGATGTTAAATTCGACAAACAATTTCAGGAATCAACTGAGGAATTTGTTTTTTTTTTGCTTATACTGTTGTTTGAGATGGGTTTGCCATTGACTCTAGTCTAGGTCAGAGATGACAGAGACAAAGTCGACAATGGTACGAGCTTATCCAGAAGAATCCAGTTTTCACTCTAACTTTGAAAAATTAGGTGTACTAAGAACAGGTAAAGCTAGTATCACTGGTGTAGTAATTTTTGGTTTTCGGGATCTGTCTCACCATGTAGCAGCCAGATTTGGTGCTAAGTTTGAGGAAATGTTAGAGGAATGATTCATGTGTGGAATCTGTTGTTGTTGATGAAAGTATTGTGTGTTGTTGAGATTTCATTGAAAATACTTACAAATTATGTGTCTTTATGGAGATGTTTCTCGGAATCTGTCTTACCATCTAGTAGCTAGGTTATGTGATGCTAAGTTCAAGGAAACGAAAGAGGATGACTTAGTAAGGCATTTGTATTTGTTGTAAAAGTTTAGATGAAAAAAATGGATGACTGTAGAGGCCATGTAACAAGAAACAGGTAAAATCTTTAAGGAAAGTAATAACCCAAAAAATATAAATAAACAAGAGATCATGATTTCCTGTGTTATAAATGCAAATCTTTATTTTATGAATGGTTGCATAAATGGTTATGATTGGTATCATGATTAATGATTATAATTGTACCAAGACATTCAATTTGAAAACTTAGAAATCTATTAACAGATTTCCACGTATGACAGTATATTACTAGTTTAAAACGTTAAAATATTCAAACCATAATGACACGATGAATATTAAATTCCTTTATTGACGTCTTCTACGTCGACGACATAATAGTTAGGGGAATAATAATTATTAATGCATGACAGGTGTGAAATAAAAATTACACTCTAAAGCAAAAATTTTCTTAATGTATTTCTTTAACAAAACTAAAAGATTAATGTTTTTTTTTATCGGACCGTATTATTTTGTACGTGTTGAATGAAAAGTGAAAATAAAAAGAAACTCTTGAAATGCCCTCTTAGAATCTCGATGGCAATGAACTAAGGTTTGTAGGGGTTTTTTTCGTCCATCTCCTTTTTCCATTATTTTAATTAATAATTCTTGTATCTAGGTGTGTTTTATCTGTCATCATCACATGTCCATACTACGACAAACGATTCCCTTTCAACTTTCTAAGGCGCTGCACAAACGTGGACACTTTTGTGTCTTGTGTCAGATAAGGTACCAATGAATATTTTCGATTTCTATATGTCGGATCCGGTCAATAGTACGGACAGAAAATGAATCAAAAGCGCGCCAAAGATTGCATCAAGCGACCTACTTACCAGTCTACCCACACCTAAGCGCGCTTACTACAGAGTCGTGATGTTTCTGGCTCGCAGCGAGGCGGACAGTCTGAGTCTGACCACCGCGGAGTCAAGACGTCCCGAAACTGTAACCCGATTCATGGTGCCTAGTGTTATAGTGTTGGATTGTAATTTCAAGTAATTTGTTAGTTCGATAAAAGCAGTGTACAGTGTGTGTGTGTTTTCATTGCACGAAACCCATGTTCTGCCCACATGATTCCGAGTCTAGCGGAATAAAAATCATTTAACTGCGACATATATAACCAGTATGAAATCAGCTACTCTCTGCACAGACGCTATAGGACACAGCAACTACGGTTTTCTGTGATGGTGTGCCCGTGTCGGTAAAAAAAAGTGTCTACGTTTGCGCAGCCCCTAAAACAGCACACGTAGCATGACCGCCGTAGAAACGGGCTGTGTCGACGGAAGAATCGAAAAACTGACATTTTCATTGTCTATCTGTCATTATGTCGATTTTTCCATAGACAAAACTCGTTTCTACAATTTTCATGCTACGCGTGCAGGCCGCTTTCAAACATCCCTAAATGTACTCATTTCTTACTTTTATATACAGGGTGTAACGTAATGATGTGCTACAGACCATCAAACTGAACATGTTTCTCCACAAACAAACATCGTAATAACGAAAAAATTATCTGCTGCCCCATCCATAATTTCAATACCTATTCGACCCAAATGTATGGGGAAGCTGATATTATTTTCGTTATTACGATGTTTGTTTGTGGAGAAACATGTTCAGTGTGATGGTCTCTATCACACCCTTAAGTATGTATATACCCTTTCCGTTACACCCTGTATAGACTGCTGGGGAAGTTCCGTCACTCCTTCTTCCAACTTAAACCGTTGATTGTGAGCCTTATTAGATAAGATTTGATTTAATTAATCAGTCACTCAACTAAAACTAAGCACGCAAGTATTATTATTTTCTTTTTTCTTTAACGTTATTTTCTTGTGGGCGTTATGCTTATAACAGTTATAACTTATAACAGTGACATAAGTGGTTTCGTTGAGACAGCTGTCGATACTTATATGACTTGAAGGGTGGTTGAGAATAATGTTCACGCTATTAATATTAATGTCTTGAAAGCTTGTCCTTGAGAATATTGCGTGCTATCGTTTATCTAGTGCTTATATTAATTAAAAAATATAGATACTTGAGAGGCGAACAAAATTTAAAAAGTGCAGAAGCAAAATGCTTTTCTAAGTCTACTTGTGCAAGTATTGGATATCTTATAGTAGTACATACGGCGACACATAATTGAAAGAATGAAAGAAAGTTGTTTTTATTTGGCACTAGCTGTCCGGCGCAACTTCGTTTGCGTCACATTTTCCCCGTTTTCGCAACATATTTCATTGCTGTTCCACTCCCATTGGTCGTAGCGTGATGATATATAGCCTTTAGCCTTTCTCGATAAATGGGCTATCTAACACTGAAAGAATTTTTCAAATTGGACCAGTAGTTTCGGAGCCTATTCAATGCAAACAAACAAACAAACAATCAAATCTTTTCTCTTTATAATTAAAAAAAAAAAGCTTTTTTATAATATTAGTTTAGATGCAAAATTATAAAGAGGAAAGATTTGATTGTTTGTTTGTTTGAGGACATCCGCAAGAGAACCAAGGTTACCGACGCAGCCCGAAGAATTGCCAAACTTAAGTGGTAATGGGCAGGGCACATTGCTCGCAGAACGGATGGCCGATGGGGCCGAAAAGTTCTGGAATGGCGACTGCGAACCGGAAGACGATGCGTTGGAAGGCCTCCCACTAGGTGGACCGATGACCTGGTGAAGGTTGCGGGGATCCGCTGGATGCGAGGCGCACGGGTCCGGTCAATGTGGCGTCACTTGGGGGAGGCCTATGTCCAGCAGTAGACGTCTTTCGGCTGAAACGATGATGATGATGATGATGAGATGCAAAATAAATGAACAAACAAGACTAATAATGCCAAAAGGGCCTCAGATCAGCATAATGCCAAATGGCAACACAAGGTGCTAACAACACACTACCTGAACGCGCCCCAGAAGTTGGTAGCCGTAAGGCTGATCCGGGGGTACCGCACGATCTCCGGCGAGGCAGCGAGCCTCTTGGCCGGATTGCCGCCATGGGATCTGGAGGCGATAGTCCTCGCGTGCCTGCACGAATGGCGCGCGGAGGCACTACGCCGGGGGGAAACTCCGCTGCCGCAGCAAATTGTCGTTCAGCGGACAGACCTCCGGCGCGATCTCATGGCGACATGGAGAGAGCGACTGTCGCAACCCCGTGCAGGGCACGCCACAATAGTGGCGATAAGTCCCCTCTTTGAGGAGTGGCTGGAGAGGCGCCACGGCGCCCTCACCTTCCGCCTGACGCAGGTCCTCACCGGACACGGTTGTTTCGGGAGGTTCCTGCACCGAATCGGGCGGGAGGAAACGCCCGGGTGTTACCACTGCGAGAATCGGCCGGAGGACACGGTGGAGCACACTGTGGAGCTGTGCCCTGCTTGGGCTGAGCACCGCCGTGTCCTCGTAGCGGCGATTGGCGGCGGCGACCTCTCGCGTCCGGCCCTGGTTCAATCCATGGTTCGGAGCGAGAGGGAATGGGAAGCCGTCGCCTCATTTTGCGAAGCAGTCATGCTAGCGAAGGAGGTGGCGGAACGTGAGAGGGAGAGAACCTCGCGTCCCAGCCGCCGCGGGAGACGCCCCGGGCGTCGGGGAGCAACCAGTGGCCCCCGGCCACCGTAGGCGCGGGCCTGTGGACGGTGAGTAATGGGCTAGCTCACCGTCCGTCCGTCTTATGACGACAGACCGTGCCGACGGCGCGTTCGTGTTCCACGCGCGCCTCAAGGAGATGTCAGCAAATCGGAAGGGGTCCGAGAGGGCCGATGCCTGCCAGGGCTGCGGGTTGTTCGAAAGAGATACCGTGCCCCTGGAACGCAAAGGGCTAAGAAGGAACATGGATGGGTTTTAGTCAGTCCAGTCTGACACTCCCTTCCACTCCGCCCAGAGCGGGAGAAGTCATTTGATGATTTCCCATCCTAAAAAAAAAAAAAGGTGCTAACAACACATAACATAATACATACACACAAGCACACACACACACACATAATGCTATACATTTCCAGCAAAAAATGGCCTCGCAACGTAAAGATTTCCCGTACAATGAGCGATCCACATAAAATGGTTTTGAATAGTTTGATTAATCGTCGTACTTACGAACCTGACGCCATTATTAAACATTATTTTAACGAGCCCTTTTATAATTAAGAATATCGAAAACAAATTAAACGAAGCATTTTAAGATCAAACGAATAAAGAGACCAATTTACAATTTAATTGTTATTATTGCAAATATTAAGCCTCAAGTGCTGGTACTGGAAATACTAGGACTAAAAATCTTCCAAAACCGAACCATTAAAAGGTTTATATTGAACATTTTCGCTTTTTTGAACACTCCGGCTTTATTCAAAGCAGCGGTTTAAAGTTCAAGTTCTGCAGCAACAGTTAACAAGACAATCTTGGGTCCAGTGGATACGAAACGGGGCACTATGAGGAAAAGACTTACTTCTGGGTGGTTTAACAAAAAATAACCACGAAGGGGATGGCAATCACCCAGATGCTTTTCGCCTTATTTTTAGTTAGTTTAGTTCTATAGGATAGAATCGAGAAAATAAACAATTTACCAAAAAAAAAATCTTTCTTCAAAAGTCTTTTTTCCTCAGTGCCCTTACGTATACTCCAACCCAATCTTGAGATACATAGTTCATTAAACACAAAACTCGTTGATGAAACTAATCATCATCTTCCTATCCTTGTCCCTTGTTACTTTTTTATATTTTATTGTCTTCTAATTTTCCTTTAAATATGGTTATTCAATTTATGAAAATGTTTTGTTATTTTCCAAAATGTCTAATTAGCACAACTACAATGTGATGTTTTTAATTTAAAGTTATCGCAACTCCGGTCCCCAAGATACGTTAGATAGTTTGGGGACCACTGTTATCTAATTTTGTCAAAATAAAACTTGTTACCGATATTCTTTTACCCCTCCTCCTCCTCCTTAATGATGTCAGACTAAGAAAATTACTGTAACTATGGTTTAATAAATTTATTCTTATTCTTATTTGGGGTCGGCGCAACAAGTTTTTTCTTCCAATTCCCCCCCTGTCATTCGTCACGCATTTAGTTACGTACTCCTTTTTCCTGCATAATTATCATCTCTCACACAACCCATCCATCTTTTTTTAACTAAATCAGGGAGTATTTTTTTAACTAAATCAGGGAGTATTTTCGGAGAAGACTCGTGGAACCAAAAGTGACTTTGTAATTAGGTTTCCGATTAGGCATGTGATAAATTGGTCTAATGGTTCTATATTAACTGCCCCGTTGCTAGTTAAATCTTATTTATACGAGAAAGATTTAATGATAAAATGCTTGTTTTCGATGGCTGTAATACATACATTATTGGCTTATTAATAATGGCTTATTTCAGTATCGCATCCAAATACTTGATACCGAATAGATTGTTAGTAATACAATGCCTCTCTTGGTTTAACCTTATTTTGCTAAGTGTGGGAATCAATCAATCAATCAAAATATTTTTATTTTACATAGGCCTACAGCACTTATAAAACGTCGACAAAAAGGTGCTCGGTTCGGGTTGGTCGTTTCCTATGGAGAAGAACCGGCAAGAAACTCCATGGTTACTGTTTTAAAATCATTTGGTTTTTCAATATTTCTGTTACAGCGTTAGTCCTGAAGTATGGGAGGACATCGTAGGCCTGATAGTAAGTCGTTGCTTACTACAAAACGTAGAACGAAATAAAAAGTTACCAAGGATCTAGGAATCTATAAGGCCTACAATGTCCACACATTTACAAACAATCGGTAAACAAGAAAAAGAGTCTATACAATAACAAAAAATAATATAAATAGAAAATATCACAAAAAAACTAGAATTAATTAGAATTATGTGCTCATTGTTTCTTAATGTGGAATCTCTCTGACAATATTCATAAACATACATATTTGACCTTGCTTAAGTAATAAGTTTTGTCTCCAATCTCAATCACTGATCTCGTTTCAACTTGTGATTTCCCTGGTAGCCAGCCACTTGTTAATTCATAAGCCAAAACATCGTCGTGTCACGCTATTTCCCACGTTTACGCTTTCACAATAGAGCCTTAATTTGATTAGATGACGTAGAGTAGTGGGGTTTGATGTCATTGCCGTGAACTGTGCGTGAGTCCAGTCAGCCGCGAGGTCCGGTGCGCGCGCGCCGCTTTCGACGCCATCTTGGAATTTTGAATTTCGAACGTGAATTTTGTTGAACTTTTGTGAAGTTTTTATGTGATTGTTTATGGTTTCTGTGCAGATAATTGGAATTGTTTTTTTTTCTGAAGTTTTGTGCACAAAGGATTTGTTTGGAGATTTGTCAGTGTTAATAAAGGTGAGTTAATTAATGATTTGAGAGTTTATTGATATGAACATGTCCAGATCAAGTATACCGATACTATCAATAAACTTTCTACGCTGATTAATGGATGGATACTCAATGACGTTGCAATGTTCTTCGGTGTACACTTTCTCTAATACACGCGTTGCCGCCGTTACGTCATTGCTTTCACAGTTTTCTTTGGTTTCGTAGAAAATAAATGATATTTTATTACATTTAGTTTTCATTGTTACTCGCAATTTAGATTTTCTTTCTGCATTGTTGGAATAAAAGACTAACTTAATTTAGTTGATTGATTTAGGATAATCTTCTGAAATAGATAAGATTCTGCGAAAATTCAATGGAACTTATGATACATGTTGGTTTTGAGTTAGAAGCCAACATAATATTAAATTTTACCGATCATTATTAGGAAAATTGAAATTTCATCAAAAAACTTAAGATTATCCCTGGACCATTTTTGTATTAAAATAAGAAGACATAATATATTCCAACTTTTACAGAGATGAAAAAAACGAGCAAATCGTTAATTTAAATAACAATAGAGTCTGAAACAAAGCGACTGAAAATAATAAAAAAGAATCGATTATAAAATTTGCGACTATTGTTAATAATAACACAACATCACGCCTCTAATCCCCGAACGGCTAGCAGAGGTGTAGGTAACTAATTATCACATGTATGTATACATTTCTCCAGTTATGTTTAAGTCACATGTAATCAGGGACGAGCCTATTGCCGTCAACCGGGCACGAATGCAGACTAAGTGACTTCTGAGTGATTGCTGATGGAAAAATCAAATAACAGTTTACCCTTCCAGGGAATCGAACCCTGGTCATCATGCTAAGCATTAGCGTTTGCGCCCATCTGAGCAACGAGAATGTAATTAGTAACAACATCGTTTAATATTGCTGTATTTTTTTTTGTCGCCATTTTAATTGCTGCAAATAGGTGTAACATGTTTAAAAAGAAAGGTCTGTCTGAGTGACAGCAAGAATTACTGGCTTAACAGTATTGGAATTGCTTCTTTTTTTAAGTTTTTAATTATGTTAAGTGGAGCTTGTGGCTAAATAATAACAGCCGCACAGGTCGATCTTTAAGGTTAAGCCGTGCTTGCTGAGGTTGGTCCGTGGATGGATGACAATAATTACATACCGAGTTTCCTTCGTGCCTTGGAAAGCACGTTGAGCCGTTGGTCCCGGTCATTCGTAGATCTTTGACAGTCGTTACGAGTAGTAAGAAGCCAAAAGTCTGACATCCAGTCTTAAGAAGGGGTATCGTAATACTCGGTTATTGGGTTGTGGAGGTCATATAGGCTATCGCTTCATGTAAAATATTGCTATGTACGCAGCTGCATCCGGTTAGACTGGAAGTCGACCCCAAGCTAGTTTGAGAAAAGGCTTGACAGATCATCAGATCTAAAATCAGAGATACAATGCATGTGTGAATGTTTTCAAAACAAAATATATTAATTTCTCTTATTATAAAATGACCAATGACACAATGAAAATTATTGGAGGTATAAAAAAATTTAAGAAGATGACCATACGAAGTTTTTAGGCTTAGTAATTGATAAAAATTGTAATTGGAAAAAACATATTGACAATATTTCTAATAGGCTAAACAGCTTTGCATTTGCACTATGAAATGTGAGGAAAACTGTTACACGCAATGCCGCGCTGTTAGCTTATTATGGATATGTCTCATTTGTGCTAAGATACTGTTTAATTATATGGGGTAATTCCACTCACAGCAATAAGGCATTTATAGTGAAAAAAATATGTTTACGAGCGGTGTTTGGCGCAGACCTATTAGAATCGTGCAGACTGATTTAAAAAAAACATAAATTATTAATATTAGCATGCTTATACATACGGGAAAGGAGAGTATTTGTAAAAAAAACATCCTCATATATCTGGCTGTACTGAAGTACAGCCGATGGCGTCAATGTATAAGGTGGACATAACGACAACAGATCCAACAAAATTAGAAATGCCAAGATGTCGAACAGCGTTCTGCCATAAAAACACGAGTCGAATGGCAATAAAGATATTCAATAATATACAGAAGGTTATTAGAAAACTGCGTAACAACTTATTTCAAAACCATCTCAGGTTGAATGAACGGTGCAATGATTTGAAAACTATTGTAAAACATCTGAATAAGAAGAATGGAAAGAAGTTTCCGAAAATTTGTTACTAAGCAAAAAACATTTAGTAATAATATTAGTATTCAATTATGCAATATCATCACTCAAATAACACAGTTATGGCAGAATAATTTTATAATAAAACTTATTTACTTCAGCTGACAATTTGCTTGTAACCACTTCCGCATAAAATATAAATGAGTTTATCTCAAATGAGTTTACGAGATAAAAATCTAATATTTTTCTTCGAAATAATTTTATTTCTTTTGATGGTCTCGATAATCTTATTGGAGCAGGACAGGTATACTATGTCTAATCAAAAATTCTGTTTGTTTTATGTTTTTTTGTTAAGTTAAATGTGATTGTTGTTCAAACTCTCGACATTTTATAGTCTCATTCTCATGACGCAGCCAGGTTGCGATTTAAGCTGATAGACGCTGACGCCGTCGGTAGTTCGTGCATCACACTCGGCCGCGTGCGCCGCAGTGTGTTGCAAAGAGTAAAGTACTAATATAGAGGTGTGTTGCTACGGACTAACGATGGTGTCTACTTAATCCCGGTTTTAAATTATTTTACTTTTACTATTTTTTTTATTTTTTTTTCTTAATACACTACATAATATTATCATGTCGTACACAATATTTATATAATTACTGTATTTACTGACATCCGTACACTCACCTTTTAGGTTCAGTTGAAAACCAGCGTCGGGCACTATTTGTCCGGCATTATGCTGAACTGGGCCTATTTGGCGCTGCCCTGAGTCACACAGTATTTCTTGTTTAGTATTAAGTTTTTTATTTTTATATTTATTTTTATTTTTTTAATATTGTGTGTACTTGTGGCGATGGCGCCAATAATCGTTTTTTCTTTCTTTCTGATTTTTTTTTTTTTTTTTATGAATGGCATCTCGCAGTTCAACCTAGGAGGTTGTCGTCTGCTTAACCGGACTATCCCGTGGGTGCCTTAAGAGTAAGGCCTCCAGCCAGGGCATAAAAACTTACAAACTAAGCGACTATACGCTGAGGGCACCCCCTGTGGGGTACGAGCCTCGGCTCAGGGCGTCGCTAGGGGAGGACTGCATGGGGACAGGCTGGATCTGAATGATATCATTATTTAGGGGCTGATTTAAAACTACTGGCACAGCATCGCGGGCTGGCTCGAGCGAGGGTCGGGGAGGGCATGGACCGGGACGTCGCGACGGACCTCGACGGCGAGGTCGGAAAGACGGCGGTTTGTGTCTGAACTTTTTAAGAGTGCTAGTCTCTTTGCTACTCTCCTGGAGGAGGGTGATAGCATCATCGGGAGTGCTGATATTTTATTTAGTGGAAAGACTTTATAAAGGATGATATGGCTAGAAAGGAGGTGACAACTGAGATGACGAGTATGGAAGAAGAAGACATGATTCGTTGACCCCAATTAAATTGGGATAAGGACATGAGAATGATGATGATAATTTAAATCCAACCGTTTAAATAATTACTGTTTCTATATGAAAACTAAATTATATTTATTCTCTAACAACCAAAATAACTGCTGACATAACAAAAATATCAAACACCCGACCACTCAGCTGTTACTTAGACTCTGTTACAAAACATCTCAATACTTTTTTTGCCATTATTACGAAGACGAAGACGTCAAAGTACAAAGCAATGTAATCATAGGACTTGCGAGTCGTGACTGCTCGAGAGACTATAGAAGATATTCCGACCATTGATACCGCGTCATTATCGCAAAAAAGTTGATTACTCAAGTTTAATTTGTCTTGTACTGGCAGGGGCACACAGACAATGTATCTCATAGTAGGACAACGGGAGCGTTTTTGCAAAGAAATCGTGTGGACTTTGTGGTTAGAAGGTAGACTTTATGTCCCGAGCTAAAAAGTGGCAATTTAGGAAATAAGTAGGTAATTAATTGGTAACTTTAAAAAAAAAACTAAGTAGGTAATAAGGATAATGCGGCCTAGGGCGGATCACGCTTGCCTAGACGAAACTAATTCAGTGGAACATTGATGAGAGAGAAGCCGGTACTGAATTCCACAGTCTGGCGTTCCCTAGAATAAATGTGGAAGCATAGCGCTTTGTTCAGGTCCATGGAACTAAATTCAGTACAAACCAAATATTAATGGTCAGTACATTCAAATCACACTGTCAGCTGTTGGATAAAATGGCTACACTGCAAATTGACGTAGGGTGCTTGTTTGCTTAACAATTCACTTCTCCGAGGGTACAAGGCTGTAAGAAAGACGGAGTTGCGCTGTTGGTAGATATTTACGTAATTGTTTTGAAAATGTATTGAGGAGACAAGATGGTGGCATTTGTTCCGAAATTGACCACACGCCAAAAGATTCTAGTATACACTTAGCAAAATACAAAGGGATTTTGTCAAGAAATGTGGATTACAACTATGAGATTAGATCATTTCATAATAGTGCAAGTCCCAAAATACTATTACAATCGCAATGTAATTGCAATCGGTACAGTAGGAGAAAATCCGTTACGAAAAATTGCTATTAGTGCTAGTACAACTTTAGCTATTTTGTACTTAGGTATGGGAGATGAACCACTTTAGTAGTTATACTGTGGTATGCACCTGTTTCTTTTCTGTTTTATTTGCACCAGTTTTTAGTTAGTTGATGATTATGTTGTTGCAACGTCAATTTGGTGTTGAAAAAGTAGTTGTTGATTGATTTATGTTGTAGTTTGTTGTTCGAAATAGTGGTCTCTCGTTGAATATGGTATGTGAACTTAATTGAACTCGGTTTTTTGTCCCAATTAAGTTGGGAGTGGCAAGGTTGTTAAAACTATCTATTTATGACTTCATTAAATTAAATTTTGTGGGAATTATTGTGCCATTTTTTTATTTTTTACATTGTTTAATAAACTATGCTAGTGTTGAAATCTTTAAAAAATAGTACTCATGAATTCTCATGCATAATTTTAGTTATAATATGAATGCACCGAGGATTCTGAAGTTACAATATTATAACTAAAATTCTCACATTCTAAATATTTTTTCTTCAGATTCAAAAACCAGCTCAACAAAGTTTTATAATCTCTGTTAATAGTGTAATTAATCCAATCAATCTTCTTTTGACTTGCAACTTGATTAGCTTATCTTTCAGAAGTCTCTAATTTATCTTTTTTCAACAAAAACTAAACATTAGATCTAACACCTTCAGACTCTTAGAGATTTCGACGAATTTGCAAACATTCATCAAAGTTACTGTCTCGTTGACTTTACAGACAAGTTCATAACAGTCACTTAAAACAAATATCAAAGTTTTCACTTCAAACTTATCTCTATTAGAGTCAAGAATTTGATGCGAAACAAAGGCCAAGCAAGAAATTTCCAAATATTAACATTCCATTGCACGCATCCAACGAAGTGTATGCCAACATTCCTAAGAAATTCAACAATGAACTTTAAAGTGATAATGCTAACGTGTTTTGTGAGATGATAGTGGTAACTAGGCGACTTGTAAATGCATCGCGTCCATCGGAACAATGAGCAAAATAAACAGCTAGTGGACACAACAAAATCGACAGAAGGTTTATAAGGAGGATGGTTTTGCAACCTGTGATACAGATGAAGAAAACAAAACCCTAGCAACACTATTTCTACTCCAGTAAAACTTTTCTTTATTTTAACCATGTCATGAGCTAATTATGTTCAGGGTCAGGTACAAATAAAAGAAGATGAAGAACCATAACATATCTCTCTAATCATATCTTCTCGTGACACTTTTTGTCATGGTAAGATTGGGATAGAACGTTATAGAAATTTGAAGACATGATGCAATCTACCAAACCCGCTCTGGGGCAGTACATTTTTAACTTCTCCTTGCATAAAGGCTTGTATTCCAAAACTATGAACGTTAGGCGGTTTAAATAGAATTGCATTGCAGAAGTTTTGTTGGGTTATCCATCGAGAGTTGTTTTGACTGGGTTTTCTGAATCTAGCATCGCTGACCGTGGTCTACTTGACCACGAGCGACGGACCGTACCGTCCATAATGTCCGCTTTCTCCACAGTTGACGGATCAGTACGTACGAATGCAAGGTTAATTACTCCGAGAATCAGTGGCTTTCTAACATTTTTGAATCGTTTGTTTATATTGTGGTGTTTAATAGTGATTGGTGTTTGTGGAAAGGTGATCTTATCATCTTTGCTGATTATTCTGAGAGATTTAGATTTAGCTCTGTTGTATAGGGTTTATAGAATTAGACAATTAGCAGTTTATGGTTGAGAGGTGGACGTTTTTTTAAGTACTTATCTGCATAATAACCTTGTTTGGATAATATAACCACCGAGCTGTCCAATCCCACTACCGACACTTGCCGATGCCTTTCTTAATAGAAAAAGATTATTGGAGGACAAATTGTTGCTGCCAGATTTAATGTCATCGATTTTAAGGAATGCACCCAATTACAGATATATACCTTGAATAAATTATTTCATGTAAAATTAAGAACCTTGAGATTATTACTTATTCCAAATAAATCGTGGAGAGGACGTATTAAAACATTTTTTTTAAATTTCATTATATTTTATGAATATAAAAACAATTTACATAATCCTATCCTATTAAAAGATGTTAATATTCTTAAGTGTTGAGAAACGTGACCATTATTTCCAGTTATTTTTAATCCTGGTCGTTAAATCTTTTAAGTTCGATTAATTTGGCTCGTTAAGGTTATGCAATAATGCTCCTATTATTAACTTTCTTATTTCGCGTGTCCTTTCGTAACACTTGACGTAATCTTCAAAAAAGAAATCTTTTTTTTTTGGCATCGATTAATGTAACAAAGTTTGTTACAAGGTGGACTCACTTTGTTCACAATGATTTTGTACATTATGAAGCAAACTTCAAAAAATATATATTTTTTAGGTATTCTTTTGTTATCAAAAACAATCGGAGTGTGAGGCTGGTTTGTTTGTGTTTGTGTGTGTCCTTTTTAATAAATCACGTCAGTTCAACCGAATTAATTATTGTGAAATTAGACAGAAAATTGGAAACATCAAACGAGTTTTATTGAGTCTGTTGTTATCAAATTCACAGGATGAGCTAGTCTAAAAAATCGTACGTAGGCTCTACCTTCATAATTCATGAACCCAACAAAAAAGTGATGATTCAACAGTGGCTTTGTGGGATTAAATAAATATTATAAATATATTCAATATTTTATGTCTTTCTTTAGCACTAAAACCGCTTGAGTAATGTTTAGGGATTGCAATCCAGCGGCGTTTTCAATCCAGCTGGATTCTTGCTGGATTGACCTGAATCCAGCTGGGTCCAGCGGATCCAGCAAAATCTGGAACGAAAATAAAAAGACGATATTTTTCAGGCTTTTTTTATTAATTTGTACTTCTTACTATAATCTATGAAATCTTTCACTCATTTGGTGATATCTTATATCAATTTGCTTTGGTTTCTTAGTCATTTGAGATCAAAAGAATCCACTTAAAATTAAATAACAAACATATAACCGCATATAACATTTTAGATAATGTTTCTAAGTATAAACCCGAAAAACTTATAAAAACCAATCTTTATACACATGACACAATCAGCCAATTCAGCAATCTTGTTAAATAGCAACAATACACACACTCACAAACTCCTAAATAACTAAATAGTCCACTGTTGGATATGTACCTACTTCCTGCAATTAAAGGTAGGTAATAAAATAAGATCGGTTTAAATCATCATCATCATTTCAGCCGAAAGACGTCCACTGCTGGACATAGGCCTCCCCCAAGGGGGTGTTTTGCCATAATCGGCACGCTTGGCAGGCGGGTTGGCGATCGAAGTACGGTTGTCACAAAAGCACAGAGAACGCTGCTGCCCATTCTCTGGCAAATCCCTTAGTCTCCTCTTACGACACCCACGGGAAGATATGGTATGGTGCTATTCTTTACGTCCGACACCATACAGCATAAATATGAAAACAGAAACAAAAAGATTTCGCGATGTGTTGACGACTGTCACAAAACGTGTCTTCCTCTTCCTTCTTCGAGAAAGTAAGAGACATGAATCAAATCAACATTAATACTAAATTATTTAAAATAAACATTTTACTTTACTTACCATTCAGTCTCGCAGACAACAACCAACACGAACTCAATATGCACTTTAGTGACACAAAAACATTTCCTATCGAGACGAGAGCAGTTAAATTAACTGTCTTTGATTTATAAAATAAACAAAAAAAAAACTAAACAATAGAAATTGATACGTTTGCGGATCCGCATACGTATCAACTGGATCCAGCATGTTTAAAAAGGCGGATCGAGCCGAAGGCTGGATCCAGCTGGATTGCTGTATGCTGGATCCAGCAATTGCAATCCCTAGTAATGTTACAGTAAAATGCTTGTTTTTCGGTGTCTAATTTATTTGTTTCGTTCCAAACTATTCTTCATTTTGTAAATATCACTCAGTAAGCTACTATTATGAAACTCACAAGGTCTGTTGAGTACAATATTACGGCCCTAGGCAATGTTTGCTTTCAGACAGACAATGAGTGTTCAGTAGTGGACATACACCGAAATGTGTTTGTCAGACTTTGGTCCTGCTTACTATTTTGTTTCGTAGTTTCAATTCGAAAGCTGCTAAACACTGAGAAAATAAAATAAAAATACAAACAAGGTTATAAAAAATGACTAAATGAAGAGTTTGTTTCATCACAGAATAGAATAAAAAAATCATAGTTCCCTACTATACATTGGCTTCTCGAAAACTGTGCCACAACAGCCAGCCCTTGGTCTTTCGCATCACTCTGTCCCAGCCATTTTATTATAGTCTTTAAAATGGTTGAAAGTCTTTTTTTTAAATATTTTTCCCACACTAGAAATTTCTTCTGTATCGTGGGTGCGTTTACAAACATTTAAACTAACATACACAAACCCGGAACAACTATCTGTAGGCCATACAAATATAGTAAATATCCCATTTTTAGTTTTTATAGAATAAATGAATAGCCTCACTATACATTTACCATATTTACAATTATTTGTTATGAGTTGCGTTTAAACACGAATTATCATGTTCTTCCGTGACCACGACACTTGCACCAGCGCCAAAATATCGGGTACTTATAACAAAAATGTAAATCCTGTTTTTAGTGTTAATAAAGTTTTTAAACATAAATGGTATTTCAGTTTTAAAACTTTCATACATTATAAATCTCAAAAACCAATGTCTCACAATTTGCATCATAGCACGTTTATAAACAGGTAAACGCCTCATCCAGAAAAATAAGTCACTGTCAATGTTTCATCACAAAATACTGCTTTTGTTCAGTTTTTCTTGAAATCTGGTAGGTACAATCAGTTTCGCTATGGTCCAAAATTGCGCCGTTCGAACAATTTACTTTGAACGCTGCGATGTCTTTTTGCTCAATTGATCTTGGCTGTAATGATTGGCAGTTGGTTTATTAGAATAATTCTTTTTTTTTTGCCTCAAACACTCTCTCTTTTGTAGGTTTTGGATTTCAATCTGACATGATTGGTGACACTTCAAAAATATAATATTTTGAGTATGAGAGTCAAGATTTTCTTGTGTTATTTCCTTATAGTCTTACGTTTGTATTGTAGTCTAAGTGTAATTTTATGAAACAATAATTATATATGAATTTCCTTGTCTGACGTTTCATTGATGAGGGCCTCTGATCTAAACGCCACTAATCACAGGGGGGGTTTTAGTAAGTAAGTGCAATAATAGGTATACTATGCGATTAACGTTAAATACGTTTCATTGTCTGCTAGAGAATGACATGTGCGGGTCAGTAAGGGAATTAACTCCGTCTATGTGCCACTATTGTACATGAAGTTTAATTAAACAACTGACATTTAGTCCAAAATAACCCCGTAAAATTATACTACCTAGAAAAAAACGTCACTATCCATGTAATTGAAGTCAAAAGCCGTATAAATGACTAGGAAATAATAAGAATGAGATATTATAGGTAATAGAGGACTATTATAATGGAGAACCTCGATCGTGGCTAAATAATAACAGCTGCACGGGTCGATCTTTAAGGTTAAGCCGTGCTTGCCGACGTAGGTCCGTGGATGGGTGACTATAATAACATACCGAGTTTCCTCCATGCCTCGGAAAGCACGTTAAGCCGTTGGTCCCGGCTGTCATTTGTAGATCTTTGACAGTCGTTACAAGTAGTCAGAAGCCAAAAGTCTGACATCCAGTCTTACCAAGGTGTATCGTATTACCCAGTTATTTGGTTGTGGAGGTTAGGCTATCGCTTCATGTAAAATATAGGTACGCAGCTGCATCCGGTTACGCTGGAAGCCGACCCCAAGATATTTTGGGAAAAGGCTAAGCAGATGATGAGAGGACTATTATAATGAAAGAGAAGACAAATGACACCTAAACGAATACTAGAATGCTCTAATGCCCTAGAAAGAATCACGGTACCAAACCACAACACGGTAACACGACAATGGATCAAAGGACACAGTGGATCCCTGGGGAACGATGCGGCGGATGAACTTGCCAGAAGAGGATCCAGCACAAAACCCTACGGACCCGAACCCATTGTGCCCATTCCTTTCAAGCAGCTAAATAACTGGTTAAAGGATCACACTCGAACACAGGCGGAAAAATGGTGGACCTCGACACCAGGGTGTAGGCAGTCCAAGGAAGCTATGCCGTCCCTTGACGCAAAGCTGACCAGGCGCCTTCTGCGTCTGGACAGGGATGGCCTGCGTCTGGTGGCGGGGACCATCACTGGACACTGCTCACTGAATAAACACTTATATACTCTAGGAATCACCGACAGTCCCCTGTGCAGAGCATGCATGGATGCGGAGGAAACGGTGGCGCATGTGTTGCTTGAGTGCACCGGTGTCACCAAGATTCGCGAGGCGACCCTGGGAACACCAGGATCCCTTGCGGATGCCCTGAGTAGACCGGGAAGTGTGATCTGCTTCTGGAGGGAGGTGGGCTGGTTGGAGTAATGGCCACTATGGCTCACGCACAATGGTCCACTTAAGGGACTAAGTGCGGAAACCAAAACCCCATAAAGAAGAAGAAGACACCTAAACAATACAAGTAACGGTGATAATGACGTAAGTACAAGTGAATGACACAAGCATATAGTACTTACATATTCTTGTCGGCTGTTTTTATCATCTGTCTGGGTTTTATATCACATGTCACATGAAATAAAGTGTAGTACAATAAAGTCATGCAATTTATTGTTTAAGCTTCGTTTGAAGGTGTGTTAAATGTTTTATGTTAAGTGTATTTGTGTCTTATTTAGTTACTGCCTTCTATCGGCAAAGAAGAAGAAGAAACTTGGTTAGAAGTCATTATTTAAGATACAATGTTTATTCTGTTGTTTAGTATTGTGGTGTTCACTAGTTACATTATTTATGGTTTAGAATAAAACCACCAAATTATCAGTAAGTAGATGAAAGACTTTACACTTAGCCCGAGCAGCGAGATCACGTACCCTACGTGCTCTCGCTGCTCGGGCTAAGTGTGGACTGGTTGACACGGAATCTTAAAGCTCATGCTACGATTATTCGAATATCACAAGTATTGTTTGAAGTAAAAACTGTCAAAACTTTGAATTCTTAACTTTTTATCTATAGTCAAGTTAAAGTAATTACTTCCACTTAAGTAATTACTTACGTTATTTTATTTATGCAAAATAAAAGAATGTAAACGAAGTAAGCACCGACGAAGAAAGCAAAGCTTAGAATTCTAACGTATCAAATTCCAACTTCAAGCAATTTGTAAGCGACATTTTGAAAATCGTATCTTAAAAAATGGAAACGGAACGACGAACGACGAGTGTGACGAGTTGTGAGCGACGAATAGTGGGAACGTTGTAGGATGATCATTCCATAAAAACTAGTAGTTACTTAGTTGTTAATAAAAAAACGCCACTAACTAATCCAGCCAAAAACTTAAACCATTTCCTGAAGAGTTTCTCTCTAGTAATTTGGGGCGACCCAAATCCAAGCTCTAGAGAGCTTAATGCAGTCAAAAAGCAGTAATTGGGCATGAAGGGGAACCCAATTAAGATCTGCACAGACTGAGCAAAAAAACAAAACAGAATTATTCTTATTCTCAATTACCTTATGTTTTTTTTTTCTTTTGAACCCTGATTCTGTTGAAGTCTTAAAGTACTTACGCTTCAACAGAGCCTTTGTATAGATGCCAAAGTTAACGCTCGTGTAAACAGACTCTTTACGACTGTACTCAGATTAAACGCACCGGAAAACTCAGCAACCGACAATCGACGATATTAAAACTTGCTGGGACAAATAGATGGACATACATTACAGCCAGCCAGGCAGAAGTTTAACTATAATTTCGCATACGATATAACTGGAAAAATCGAAGAGCTCCGGTAGATAGATTCTCGCACAATAATCTATGTATTTGTGCCAATATACAACTATCCAATTCAGAAAAAAAACACATTAATGCCAATTTTACACTGTACGAATGTTGTAAACAGCAACGCCTTACAAATGGTGAGCTTAAAAATATGATGATGCTCGTAGATAGTATAGCAAAGAATGGAATGACACAATAGGATGACTTGTTTCGCTTACTCGTAACCGTTATTTGAAGTTATTTGTCACACTTACGTTACGAAGGCTAGTCATGGTATGAAAGACGTAACCAAACAAAATTGAAGGAGATGCCAATGTTGTCATACGTCATTGTATCTTTAGAATTAGAAAGAAGGCAGAAAAAAGAAACAAGTTTTCCTCCTCCTTGCAAATTTTCATTAACGGGGATGTGACCTGATCTTTTACTCTTTTCCTTTTTTTCTTTTACTCTGGACGCTCTTAACTTGCCCGTATTTCTACATCGTTCTCACATATTTGTAATTTTTAACATGAATGATGTAACCAAGATTTTGTAACATATTTTGATTTAAAAGAGTGTCCATGGAGTTTCTTGCCCATTCTTCTCCATAGAGATCTACGCTTTGGAATGGGCAACTACAGTACTTTCACAAGTTATTATGCCTTGTGACTGGGACTGTAGCTTCAGCTTAGCGATTTTTTATTGTTTTTGACTTTCAAAAGTGCCTGTAATGGTCTAATTGAAATAAACGCTTTGAGTTTGAGTTTGAGTTTCTTCTTTCATTAAGGATGTCTCCACCTGCTTCTGCTTTCAGCAACATGCACGACTATCAAGGCTTTGATATTCAACGAAGTGCGGATTTGGTCTAACCTGCATCAGCGTCAAAAATATGACAAGCATCGCCTAAATTGCCTTTGACAATGGCTTTCAATGATTGCATGCTTCGAACAACTATATTGCTTTTAGTATATGGGACTTCATTTACAGGTACAGATGATCAAACAGGTTGTATACTTGTAATGTTTATGACCTGACAGCCTACACGATAGAAGCGGACGGTACAAGAACGTAATGATTATGAAGGAGAACTTGCAACTAAAGATAAACAAACGATAAAATCTATGTTTTAATCTGATATTTTAGTTCATTAGAATGATCAGTTTATTGACGCAATTGATGTGTTTGCTTTGTATCATCATTCGTTTTATCATTTGCATGAAGATGTTTTCCGCCATAATGCATTTATCAATTTTAATGAAGAAGAAAATGACATTGACAATGACACAGCTAGAACTGATACGATATTTTGATAAGAACATCAAATTTGTCATACCGTCGTTAGGTACACATATTGTCATGATTTAATCCCGGGTGGGATTATACAGGGTGTAACGGAAAGGGTATATACATACTTAAGGGTTTGCTACAGACCATCAAACTGAACATGTTTCTCCATCGGACCAACATCGTCATAGCGAAAAAAATATCAGCTGCCCCATACATTTGGTCGAATAGGTATTGAAATTTTCTATGGGGCAGCAGATAATTTTTTCTTTATTATGATGTGTGTTTGTGGAGAAACATGTTCAGTTTGATGGTCTGTAGCACACCCTTAAGGATGTATATACCCTTTCCGTAACAGCCTGTAGATATACTGACCATGACAAAGTAATTGAGTAGTAAAGGCAAGATAAGAAATACAGTAATTTATTGATTGGTTTATGATAGAAGTCTAATGACCAGAGGTCGGAATTAGGTAGAGTTATTTATGTACTTACACTGATTTCATCCAGCGAAAGAATAAAGTGGCTATGCCTGAAATCCCGAGATTATTTTAAAGAGCTGAAAAATCCCGTGAAATAAATAAAAAAGTTATGTACTTTTACACAATTTAAACCATCCGACATCGGATGTCCGAAGTTGCAAAATTCCAATGAGCGCACGCAAGGGAACATCCATATTAATATCAACATTTCGATGCAAGTACAAAAATAACTCTACCTAATTTCGACCTCTGCTAATGACACATGATAAAAAAATAGAGGAAAGCCATTGAAAAGAGCACACGGAAGTACAAAATAATACTATTGACATGCAAGAAGCTACCTATGACAATTAATACCGACCTAGGTTTTTTTTTTTTTTTTTTTTGGGAATGGCATCTCGCAGTTCAACCTAGGAGGTTGTCGTCTGCTTAACCGGACTATCCTGTGGATGCCTTAAGAGTAAGGCCTCCAGCCAGGGCATAAAACTTACAAACTAAGCGACTACACGCTAAGGGTACCCCCTATGGGGTACGAGCCTCGGCTTAGGGCGTCGCTGGGGGAGGACTGCATGGGGACAGGCTGGATCTGAATGATATCATTATTAAGGGGCTGATTTAAAACTACTGGCACAGCATCGCGGGCTGGCTCGAGCGAGGGTCGGGGAGGGCATGGACCGGGACGTCGCGACGGACCTCGACGGCGAGGTCGGAAAGACTGCGGTTTGTGTCTGAACTTTTTAAGAGTGCTAGTCTCTTTGCTACTCTCCTGGAGGAGGGTGATAGCATCATCGGGAGTGACGAGGGTATGCCGAGGACGGCGTACTGTACTAATGCGCGAGGGTTCGTAACGGGCGGCCGCTGCGATCAGGGGATTACGGTGTTTAATGGCGTTATCGAAGAAACGCTTCGAAAGACGTTTCATAAACTGAAGGACGGTGGGCATTCTAAGGTCTACGTGTAGACGGTCACCGACCTAGGTATTAAATAGCTACAATTAATATCGACGTCAAAGATTTACAAGACATCACCTTCGTTAACAACACCGCAGCTATCATTAAACATCTACTAATAGTCGAACATTTACACTATTATCTCTGGCCATCGCTATGTTCTTCCGTACTAGTACAGTTGAGCAAGCTATTTGCTAAACAGGCAGTGTATATACTAATATTATAAAGCTGAAGAGTTTGTTTGTTTGCTTGAACGCGCTAATCTCAGGAACTAGTGATCCGATTAGAAAAATTATTTCAGTGTTAGATAACCCATTTATCGAGAAAGGCTATAGGACTATATAATTAGTATATATCATTACGCTACGACAAATAGGAGCGGAGCAGCAATTAATAATGTTTCAAAATCGGGGAAAATGTGACGCATACGAAGTTGCGTGGGACAGCTAGTATTTATATATAAGTAAAGTATTGACTACTCAGCACAACAACAACACTATTTAAAAACAGTTGCAAGTTAGTTGCCCGTATACTAAATGGCTGGTCCGTCTGTACATTAATCGGTATGATACATTGTCCGGTGTTCTCGTGTTTACACGGTACGAGTCAGAGAGCTAAGCCAATCTGTGACGTCACTTTGAGTTAGTGGCAAATTGAACGCGTGTATTATTGAAGAAAATGTAACTGTATTGTATGAGCAGTATTTTGTAGATGAAACTCGCGTAATTTGGTTTAAAAATAGATTTCGTGGATTTATAAAGTATTGCTGCAAACAAAAAAATACTGATTCTTTTACATTTAATTCTGCATCTTGGCAATGATGAAAACTTAATAAAATAAAAGCAAAATAGTGCTTAAAATAACTAAATCTGGTGGCAATTTCGTTGAATTACTTACAAAAATGTAAAAATAAAAAAAACATTTCGCTTGTGATAACCCCGGGTGGGTTACTGGGCCCGCATGCCTGTCACGGAGACGTTTTTCCAACACTGGAATTGCTGATTATGTTAATATATTTGAACGCCTCAAATTCCCGTTAAAGTAGACACTATAAAATTATGATGATAGTATCAGTTTTTTTTATTTTTTTATTATTATCTATAGGCCCGCGCTTGACCACTATCTCACCTGATGGTAAAGTTGAAACGAAAAGGAAGTTCTTAACGTGATTATGTTTAATTTATTTCGAACCAACTTCCCGGATGTCGAAGATAATGGTGATTGGCAACTTACGTCACTTAAAAAATAATGAGATTTGTACAGCAGGCCGAACGTCACTAGTGGTAACAGAACCAGTTTAATAAACTGGACTTTTAGTCCATTGAAACTCCGTGTTACGCTTGATTAGCTCAAGGTCAAAGTGGATGTGACTGTTTCTTCTTTTCTTAGCAAACGTCATCTTTTACATTATACAACCGATAACATGAATCTAAAGGAGATTACCATTTTTAGCCTTGAATGATGTTACGAATCACTAAGGTCACTATTTCCTCAGACGGAACTTAGATGGAGATGTCTGACTGAAGACTAGACTGTCCTCCATCAATCCAGCTTCTTTGTAATGTTTGTCAATATTTAATATTGCCAGATGCTTGAGGAAAGAAGCTCATTTTACTAAAATTGAGTGACTATTCTACTCAAGTAAGAGACAGACTATATCGTTTAAGCAGTAAAAGATATAATTATATTATAAAGTAGCAGCTGATTGCTCGTTCGCATGGAAATTTTGATGTGTTTTTCAGAGATAAATTATATTTTCGTCTTGAATCTCATCTGTCTTTTGTCTAAATCCATTGTATAATGTAAAAGATCTAAGCGTAGGTGGGACTTTTTCAGGAAGCGACTTTGTTTTAAATTATGTAAAGATGAAATAAGATGGTGGATTTTAATCTATAGCATCCAATTGCTGAATATTATAAAAAAATATCCAATAAAGAATCACATTACAATGTTGTATCGAAGTTCATAAAACTTTCAACGACGGCACACAAAAAAGCTAATTTACTACCAATAATGCCCAATAGATTTCTTTCTACACAAATCAATAAGCACTGATGATACTGTACAAAAGTATAATGCTACACTCAAAACCAATTTTAGTATCATCGTTAATATCTTAATACAGATGAACCATAAAACTCTCGTTAAAATACTGCTTGTGGTCACTTTCACAGGCACACAATACAGCCCACACTTTGACCAAATAATAGAGCGACTAGCCATTCAAGTATCAGCCATTATTGTAATAGAAAGCTCTATAAATCAATTTAGTTATTAAAATTATTTGGTTATTGCCTTTTTGTAGAACAGTGGGTTTGTAGTTGCTCGAGTGGCCTTGAATTTTTCTTTGAAGTATCATTTTTGTTGTGTGCCTCGGTTGGTTTGTTTTTTTTTTGTGATTTTTGTCTTGTTGGCTTTAGTTTTGATTACTTAGTTCATGGTTATTTTATTTATCTGCTTGACGTTATTGTTTTTATTCAATTTTCTTCTATGTCTTCACAAGTCACCTTCTTCCTCGCGTCATGTTCCTTATTGTTGAGATCTAGAAATATCTTCTGCTTAACGATGTTTCGCCATCGTGTGCCTATCCTTGGCTTTGGTGAAGCGCCTCGTGGAGTTTTGAGTCAGGCGATAAGTGAATTTGGTCAGGCCATCTTAGTGGACTCCTAAGACGCTTGCCATCGACCTTCCCAGTCACCACTTTCATCATCATCGTCTGTCAGGAAAAAATATTTCTCTAAATAATTTAATGTATTCTTTGTCTTTAATGTAGAGATGAAATTAAAAAGCTTGCAGCCTTGAAAAGTTTTTCTTTAAATTAATCTTCTCAACCTTGTCTACTCCGCAGTACTACTGCAGCTTTTAAATCTATTGAAAATCCGGCACAGTTAATAGCATTGGTGAGGTTATGCAAATAAAGAATCTTGAATGCGAATAAAGAATCTTGTATGCAAATAAAAAATCTTTAATCTTGTTAAACTTTTGAACCGTTTGTTCGTTGGCTTTGTTCACAAAGAGCAGCTTTTCGCAATTGTACATACAGAGATATTTCTGGCAAACGATGGTAGATCGTGTCCATTACTTAATGAACATGATATTTGGATACGCTAAGGTTTACATTACAACAAACACCGACGTAATATCGTACATTCTTCTTCATCAATGCAAATTGGAAATAATGATGTGTCACTGAACGGAAGGACGTTTCTAACTAAACTTCCTAACCAATATTAATAATCCTGTAATGACTAGCAATATCTTATGCAAATGTTCAGAATAAATTTAATAAGACAAATAAAACCACAGACTGGTCAACATACAACCATGTACACACGACGGCTCAGATCAGGCTATAAATTTTCCAGTATAACATGGTTTAGGTATACATTTCCAATACAATGAGATCCGCATAAAACTGGTTTTGTATAGCTTGATTGGTCGCCGTTTTACCCTTT
The DNA here is from genome assembly GCA_949152445.1 of Cerastis rubricosa. Taxonomy (NCBI): domain Eukaryota; kingdom Metazoa; phylum Arthropoda; class Insecta; order Lepidoptera; family Noctuidae; genus Cerastis; species Cerastis rubricosa. The sequence continues at coordinate 18,301,026 of OX424532.1, forward strand.
ACCAGGACATTGACTAAAATAAAACCTCATTAATTTTGCAATCAGTAAAATCCAACTTGTGAGTCACATTGGTAGGCCAAGGCTCGTAAGCACTAGCCATCTACGCCTAGCTATTTATAACTAAGTAATTAGTATGTATTGTTTGTAAAACAAGCTGCGTTTTCTGCGAACAGGCGGAAGGTAGCATTAAATATGCTATTTGTCAATACAGTGATACTGATGTTGTTAGTCGTAAATCTTATTTTAATAGTTTTGGGTCTCTAAAGAATGTTGGTTTCATTAGCTTTGGAACAAGTACGTGTTTATTTGTAGTAGTGAAAAGATAAAACGATCGACAGATAGTAAGATAATCATCATCTGCGTAGCCTTTCCCCAAACTATCTTGGGGTCGGCTTCCAGTCTAACCGGATGCAGCTGAGTACCAGTATTTTACATGAAGCGACTGCCTATCTGACCTCCACAACCCAGTAACTGGGTAATACGATACCCCTTGGTAAGACTGGATGTCGGACTTTTAGCTTCTGACTACTCGTAACGACTGTCAAAGATCTACAAATGACAGCCGGAACCAACGGCTTAACGTGCTTTTCGAGGCACGGAGGAAATTCGATATGTAATTATGGTCACCCATCCACAGACCAACCTCGGCAAGCACGGCTTAACCTTAAAGATCGACCTGGGCGGCTGTTATTATTTAACCACAAGCTCCTCACAGACAGACAGATAGTAAGATAAATAAAAAGATTATCACTGGAAAAATTGCTTGATCGATATGCCTACAAAAAACGCAGAGCATTATTATCTCTGTTGTAGACTTTAAACCTTGTTCTATATTACTCTTATTATATTAACGACAAGAGAGCCTATTAAAGTAAAGACATCTTCATTATGCAGAGATACAGTACTTCTATTGCGAAAATATCGTACTCCGAAAACTGATTAACATTGACATGCGAATTAATTTTTTTAGCGTCGGAACAATGCATAATTGAACTCCAGTACTTTGTGTTTAATTTACTGTTTATTTCCTTTTACACTCCACATATTTTTTTATAATCGGAGGGGCTCGTGGCTAAAGAATAACTGCCGCACGGGTCGATCTTTAAGGTTAAGCCGCGATTACCGAGTTTAGTCCATGGATGGGTGACCATAATTGCATACCTAGTTTCCTGCGTGCCGCGGAAAGCACGTTAAGCCGTTGGTCCCAGCTGTCATTTGTAGATCTTTGACCGTCGTTAAGGTAGTCAGAAGCCAAGTCTGACATCCAGTCTTACTAAGGGGTATCGTATTACCAAGTTACTGGGTTGTGGAGGTCAGATAGGCAGTCGATTCATGTAAAATACTGGTACTCAGCTGCATCCGGTTATACCGGAAGCCGACTCCAAGATAGTTTGGGAAATAGCTAAGCAGATGATGATATATTTTATAATGAAATGCTATACTTGATTCTGCATGTTTTAAAATAACGATACTTTACTTTTATTCCGGGTCAGTCAACATTTTATGATTTTTTCTGTAGTTCATATTTTTCTTATAAAACCATGTTCTTTGTTACAGATCCCAACAATATCACCAGAAATAGTGTTGTGAAAAAAAGTGCTATACATATATGTGTGAAAAGTGATGTGGTTTAGTGTGCGACGGTCCCAAATGAAGCGACGAAAACTGCTGTCCCTAAAACGGTACAGCGAATAATAGACTACAATGTTGGCGACACAAGGTTGGGTGTTCCTCGCAGGATGCCTTGCTATCGGTAAGTGGATTTGTCTGTACTTTTAATTAAACAGCAAGTTGATGTATAATGCTATAGAAGGGTAGTACAAATTTTGTTACAAATAACAATCGCCCTTACTCCTACAAGTTAAGGGTGTTCTCAATGTCTAATTGGTATAGTCGGCATCAGAAGTCGGTTAGCACTTATCAATATTATACCATGTTTTGTAATGATCAGTGTGATCTGATGTAATATTGTTTTGCGAATTTGTGTAACCATTGATGAAGATATTGTTATGTCTTTTACTTCAGTCTGTTAAAACGGATCGTTCTAAAACTAAGACGTCTCATAATTTTGGATATGTAAAGCGACTTTCGTTGCTGACCGTACGACTGATGCGGGTCTGACTGTGCTACCGAAGACTACAGTTTAAACAGCGAACTATGACAAAAAATAAGACAGAGAGAAGAGAGAATTAACGTGAGCCGACTGTGAATGTTGTGTGTAATATTTTTTTTCAACCAGTTGTTACGCTATAGGTAAACTTAAAACGTAAAGGCATCTTGATGGACTTCTCGAATATAGGCATTTTAAACAGTGAGTCTTATCGTTTTCAAGAGCCTTGAGTTTCGGCCTGCGAGAAATTCAACTTGGACTGTTAATTTTTAATGAACTCAGATTAGGATAACCACCACTTACCGATAAGGGGTTCCACCCTAAAGGGGTTGCTTTCGAAATTCGGTTGTAATGTTATCTTCGTTCAATTCGTTGAAGCGAAACTTGTCAGGGAACATGACAGTAGAATAAAGAGTTTAATCTTTTGCGCTGTCATTCTGGACACAAAATGAAAGCCAACTTAACTAATTATGTATGCTTTCGAATTTTGCTACTATACCCAAACTTCACTAGTCATGTACAGCTTCACGTAACTTATTTATTTACTTTTTATTGAATCCTAAGGCCGTTAAGAGAGTTTACGCCTTACGGTATTTCACTGTGCTGTAACACTATTTTTTTCAGTAACTTTTTAGACCTGCGTATCTTGCTTATGCTTATGAAATTTTATTAATATCGGTTCAGTCATTTCGGAAAACAAGGACTTGAAAGTTTGTATGAAATGCCGTAATGCGTAAGCGCTCTTAAGTCTACTGTCAGTTTGCCCAAAGGCTACAAATCGTCTGAAGGATTCAATAAATACTACACAGTTCAAGTTGTTTCAAAAAACAAACACATGACCCTCATATTCACAATTATCAAATAAAATAAAAAAACTACAAATACATTACAAAATAAATGTTGTAAAAATCATTAAATGACACAATAATAAAAAATATAAAATAAATACTCATGTCAAATCATTGGATTTAACATTTGAACTTATGAAAGTAAAACTATTATTACCTACACAGGAATACCAAAGATCTCTTTCATCAAAATCAATGATTTTACAAAAGAAAAATAGTCATAGTACGTAAATATGTTAGTTAGTTTAAAGTTTAGGCTGACACAACAGCGAACATCCATTGTTTGATAGTTTTGTACCGTTGTCAGAAGAACGCCGGCGGATAAGCATCACTAAACGGCGCTTAATTTGCGTATAATGGAAAGAATGTCTGCGAGTACAAATTGTGGTAGTATGCTTGTGTTCGTAGAAGCAGCAGTGTAAGACCCGGTTCACACGCAAAATGAAATAAGCTTTAATCTTCTTCTTCTAAACTAATAAAGAGGAAAGATTTGATTGTTTGTTTGCATTGAATAGGCTCCGAAACTACTCGTCCAATTTGAAAAATTCTTTCAGTGGTATATAGCCCATTTATCGAGAAAGGCTATAGGCTATATATCATCACGCTACAACTAATAGGAGTGGAGCAGAAATGAAAAATGTTACGAAAACGGGGAAAATGTGACGCAAACGAAGTTGCGCCGGACAGCTAGTGTTTGATAAACGCGAAATGAAATTAATAAGCTTCAATTTTTATTTTATGTGGCCAAAGACTTAGCAATGCCATCCATTTTAAGGTGGTCTTAGTGAGTGAGTGAGTAGTAAACTTGTAATTAGTAATTCGTAAATACGATGAATTTCAGTAATAAGAGTAAGTAACCTGTGTACCCTTGAGACTATAAAAAAGAAAAGTTTAATAAACTCTTCAAATGGATTTTAAAACATTATTTTACAAAACTTACAATTTAGATTTCATGTAAACATTGCTCTTTTCAAATAAAAATATCCAAGGATTAAAATTTCAAGAAAACAAATATTAATCGAAACAATTTTGATGTTTTATTTTGATATTTAATACGGATGACGTTATAGCGTACCTATGTATATTTTTGTAATAGATGAAAAATACTAAAAATAAAAATAAAGCATCGTGTCCAAAAGTATTTGATGAAAATGTAAAGAGACCCTGTTTTAAGTTACCAGAACACTATTAAAATAATTGCCATTGAAATAAAAACGGTAAGTTTCTTTTTATAAAGGTTTTTTGATATTTTTTAAACAGACCACGGATTTGTTGGTATACTAGTGATCGCAATCGCGACTTGTGAGCATAAGGTCGTGGATTCAATTCCCAATTTGTGCTCGATTGTTGGTAATAGGCTCGCACCCTATTACATGGGACTTTAACAGGTACACCTCTGCCTAATCCTTCAAGTATTACTATCGCGATTTTATGTTTTGTGAAACAGACCATACAAATTATAATCCTTATTCATTTTTTCTACCGAAAGATGTACGTTATCTTCCGCCATTTCATCCCTAATCGTAGAACACCTGTCAAACACTATTATTTCACGCAAATGCTTTCATACTACTCGTTTAATACCAGCTTATCTCTGGACGGTATATTAGCCGAGTTCAGCTCGATATCAATCAATTAAGTTAACCGTAAGATAAATGTGCTAGATATAACAGACATTTATTACACTCTGTTGGATACTTACGAAGCGAGGGAGGTAAGTATGGATAAGTTACCTGTTAGATTATATATAACAGGTAACATATCCATACATATATATATAACGAAACTTGGGAAGAAACTACAACTGCCCACGTTACACGAGTTTACTTCTGTTAATTTTACATTGAATTGCGATTCATGTCAAAATATTTCATATTAGGTATTAGTATAGTAGTAAATGATCTTGCTATGTACTTAGTAGCACCTAATATACACATAAATGAACAAACTAAAACTAAACTATACTAATAAAACTTTACTAGGCGGGTCAACATAAAATACGGGTCCACTTTCCGATCGCCCCAGGTCTGGACTGTTGCCACTTATGTCCAACACAGGCTAAAATATCACCCATATTTTCAGTCTAGCCTCGCCTCTGAAAGTAAATATGTCAAAAAAATATATTCCTTTCTAAATGTTTGGATTGTTCTGAAATCATACTCAACTGAATTCAGGATATTACTGTGATTGAATATTAGTCTCAGGTCCAGTTATAATTTTATGAATTAATATAATATATCAACTTGTTTACGTAATTTGAGTGAGCTTAACTCATGTCACTTCTGTCAACAGTAATAAAGCAATCTATCATACTTCAAATGCACATAGAGACGTAAAAATGTCTGCTTGTCAATTCATAGGACGTGCTAAGTTAAAAAAAAAAAGAAATTTTGGGCTTGCTCCAATACCAACTTAACTGATTTCAGGTGTTATTGACTTGTGAAAACATTTTTTCTAAAAAGTTTATCCTTAAAAACTCTCACGTCTCTCACATGTTCTAATTCAGTGCGTTTAAATGTAAGTCAACATTAATTAAGGACATCTTATGCATACAAATACCTTTTACTAGGGCGAGCAATTATACAGGGTGTAACGGAAAGGGTATATACATACTTAAGGGTGTGCTTTTCGCTATTACGATGTTTGTCCGATGGAGAAACATGTTCAGGTTGATTGTCTGTAGCACACCCTTAAGTATTTATTTATTTAACAATTTATGTACACACTAAATACAGAAAAGAAGAAAGGAAAAGAAAATAGGTACAAAGGTGATGCTTATTTCTAAAGAAATCTCTTCCAGCATACCTGCGAAAGGAGATACTAAAAAAGAGATGTAGACATAGTGTGTAAAAGAAGAAGAGAAAATGGAATACAGAACATAAAGCAAATAACGATTTAAAATAAAATATACAATATAGGAACATACTAACTTACCTACGTATACATACAAAGACAAAAAATATAACAATACTATAAATACAATAAAATAAATACTTATGCAACTATGACGGAATGGAAAGATAATGTTCTTTCACTCTTCTCTTGAAAACTGCAATTGTTTGGCAGTCCCTTATGTCAGGCGGCAGAGAATTCCACAACCGCACAGCGTGTACAGTGAAGGAGTAGGAGTAGTAATCGGTTGAATGGGGAGGGGATTTAAGGAGTTTCCTAAGATTCGACCTGCAAGGTGCATCTGAAGGACGGGAGTAGGAAAAGCTTTCCCGCAAATAGGATGGCGCTTTCGGGTTATGAAGGATGTTAAATAGCAGACACAATATCCGAGAGTTCCTGCGAAGTCGAATTGGGAGCCACTTGAGTATGTTGCGAAAGTTGGAAACATGATCATACTTCTTAAGGTTAAAAACAAAACGAATACAGATATTTTGCAAACGCTCAAGTTTGTTTAAAAGCTCCTCGGTGGCATCCAAATAACAGGCATCGGCGTAATCTATGATGGGCTGAATGAGGGTTTGCGCAAGGAAGATTTTGGTTTTCAATGGCAAGAAGCTCTGGAGGCATTTTAATGAGTGGAATGTGTAGTGCACCTTGCGACTAACTTCAGCAACATGTGCAGTCCATGATAATTAGGAGTCCATAGTCACCCCCAGGTTTTTGTTTTGCCTTGATTGTGTAGTCAATCTGAACTCCATTCATTCTTCATTCATGTATATTCTCTTTCCGTTACACCCTGTACATAATAGCTACAATATTAGCGCACCAAACAGCTTAGAATAAAGGACCGAACCAGGGTCAGGGTTTGGTCTATTCGTCCTTTATTTTAATAGATTTAAACAAAATCGAGCAATATGTGGGTGCACTGACACCTCTGACAACCCTTCAAAATACGCAGGCGTGATGATAATATATTAGTTCTTGTAAAATACTAGGAATAATCACCAGAGCTACTTACAATCAATACAAATTCACAAAACAAACAATAATCCTATGCACAAAAGCTTGGCAAATGTCAAGTCCAACCTCAGAACAACAATGTATCTGATACTAAGGTACCAGGGACACATGAGTCAACAAAGCTATGCGATTGCATTGAAATCATAATGTAATTGGGAAGTTATGGCCATTCTATGGTAATGTGGTCTGCATAGACGCGTCGCAAATAAGCCTACGGTACCTATCTAAATGGAGGCTTGACATGACTTTGCAAACAAATTATTATCAGATGTAGGCATACATAGTGGAAAATTGTGTAGCAGGCCCTAAAGTCTAAACTAAAATATTGGGACACTACCAATTTTGCTCAAAGATAAGTCTTCTAAATGTTAAAAAAAAAACACTGTAAAAATCTTTTTGAAAATTCTCTTCCTTGAACTGCAAATCAAAGCGGCACTAATGCGAAAATTTTAAAGAGTCACCTTATACGGACATTTTGTACCTATTCGAATGACGTATAATCTAAATAGGTACCTATTAACCTACTTTTTTATATTTCAATCATTTACTTAAGTACTGTAACTACAGTCTTCCCAAGGGGTATCGTATTACCCAGTTACTGGGTTGTAGAGGTCAGATAGGCTGTCGCTTCATGTAAAGTACTGGTACTCAGCTGCATCCGGTTAGACCGAAAGCCGACCCCAAGATAGTTTGGGAAAAGGCTAGGCAGATGATGATGATGACTTAAGTAGTGTAAACTAACCAACAAACTATTAAAGGGCATGAGAAAACTCCCCAACGCTGTCAGCTGTTAATGCACCCAAGAGGCTTGCAGCGTTGCCACGTTGCATGGCTATGTAGCCTTTGGCAAAGGCAAAAGCCAACCCTTGGGTAGGTAGTTGGACCCCATGACCCCAGACTTTCATAATTAATTCGTTACATAAACTTTGATTTATTACCATAATATGATGATGTAGAACAAATCGATCATTATCAAAAACACTTCTAACGGGATATTTACCATGTTTATTATTTGTTTGAGTTTATCCGTGATCATGGCGTTTGCAACAGCGCCGAATTATCGGGAACTCATAACAAATAATAAACATGGTAAATATCCCGTTACAAGTGTTTTTGATAGTGTTAGTGACCATGTCAGTTTAAAAACTTAAATCGATCATTACAAATAACCAACTAATTTCCATGGACCTCTTTACATGGATCAATAAAATACACTCACCGGCACGGAAACTTGGCCACCAATAACATGCCGATAATTTCTATTTAAATATTTAATTTTCACTATATTATGGGTTTATGCACTAAATTAGGGTTTTTTTATGGTTTTGTAACTCAGTTATTGAAAAAATGATGCACCAGCAGTAATCTTTTAAAAAATAAGCAGTTTCACAAAAATATTGATTTTAACACTGTCAATTTAAAAAGAACACAAAATGAAAAATAACCACAAAGTCTTCGTTGTGTTTGCTTTTTAATATCGGGTGTTTCCTCCCCTAGCCCCGATAACAGCTTGCATTCGTTCTGGCATACTTTGGATGATGTTTCTGATCTCAACTTGTGGTATGCTTTCCCAAGCGGTTAGTGCTGCATTTCGAAGCTGGTTCAGAGTTTCAGGCGGGTTGGAGGAGGACTTTATTTTTCTTTTAAGCATGTCCCAGATATGCTCTATTGGATTTAAGTCTGGACTACGAGCTGGCCACTGCAATTTTTGAATACCAACCTCTGTAAGGTATTCCTCCACGCAATGTGCAACGTGTGGGCGCGCGTTATCGTGCATTAGGAGGAATTCGTCAAACCCAATAAACCCTGAATATGGTAACACGTGTTCCTGAAGAATTTCCTCGATGTATCGTGTTGCCGTTAATCGGTTATCGACGATAACTAACTCCGTACGTGCATCGGAACTTATTCCTCCCCAAACCATTATAGAGCCTCCATGAAAACTAACAGTTTGTGTGGTGGTAATGGGTAAAAACCGCTCTCCTCTTCTTCTCCACACTCGCTCCCGACCATCTGGAGCTCGTAAAGCGATTCGACACTCATCTGTGAACAGTACTCGAGCCCACTGCTCATGGGTCCAGTTGACGTGTTCTCGTGCGAATCGAAGTCGAGCTACTCGGTGACTTCTGAGAAGTTCTGGGCCGCGTGCTGGTCTACGAGCTTTTAAATTCACTTCCTCCATTCGTCTTCTCACTGTACGTTCACTAACATTGACACCTCTTGTGAACTGGAGTCGCTGGCGTATCTCAACAGCGGTGAGGTAGCGGTTTCTCAAAATTTCCAGGACAATAAAGCGGTCATCCCGGGCTGATGTGCATCTGACGCCTCCGCTGCCTGGTCTGCGGGAGTAGCGGCCTGTCTCCTGGTATCGTTTCAGCGCATACTGCATCGATGAACGTGGTACATTCAGTATAACAGCAATTTCTCGCTGTGTCAGCCCTTGTTCGATCAATGCTACAGCTTGTGCAACCTGTGATGGTGTTAATGGCATTTTTATTGGAATTAAATCACCTTTACTTATTGAATTAACAGTACGATATCACAATAATTGCATAACCTAACAATAAACTTTCACAAAACACAAATTTAAAACAGCAACTTAGTCGCTCAGATGACCGGGTTCAACTAAAACTTAAAAATAACGTCATATTGCACTCAAACATGATAAATTACCCTCTTGAACTAAAGGTAAACATTTTTTAGACCAACCTTCATAATAAATAATCATAGGAAACACTTAAAGCTCTTGTTATCGCGAAATACGCGCTTGGCCAAGATTCCGTGCCGGTGAGTGTATTTCTTATTACAAAAGAAATTTATTAGGGAATGATGAAAGGATATTACCCATTTATTGAAAAACCGGAGACACATAATGATCTGTCTGTAAGAGTACTTCAGATAGATCATCATGTCTTTAGTTTCTCTGCTTTTTCTGTCTTCTTGGAATTTTGTAAAATAATATAGAAACTATTATCCTAGCAAATAACTTACTTCTAAAACTAGCTAAAGAACTGAAGTTTTCATATTAATATTAATACTAAAACATTGAATATGCATGTAAAACCGTATGAAGTTTAAAAACAATATTAACAAGACCGAGCAGAGTTTTCCCTGAACTTTAAAATAATACTTAGTAATCATTTGATAAGGTTATGACGAACTAATTACATAAGAAAAAAGGGAACTTATAAGGCTTAATTGCCAACCACACTTGGCTGGCGTTATTAGACCAAAAAAAAAACCGTAACCAACGCAAACTGACCTGTAAGTAAGCCTGCTATGTTTTGCCTTTGAAGTTTCTCCCTATAATATTACACTACTATTGTTTTCCCCGAAGGGTTGTGCAGAGTCATACCTAGCATACCTACATCATCATCAGCCTATAATTTTCCCACTGCTGGGACACAGGCTACCTCTCTCAGAGAGTGAGTGGGCTGTAATCCACCACACGCCCGTCGCGGGTTGGTAGATGCCACATGTCTTCAAATTTTTAGTTCTAGGACATGCCGGTTTCCTCACGATTTTTTCCTTCACCGTTTTTGAGGGCAGCGGTGATGAAATAAATTACACAAAGTAATGCGCCTGCCTGAGTTCGGACCCACGGCTTACTGCTCGTAACTCGGGGCTGCCACCACAGGGCAACCGCTGCTCTCCAGCACACCTAGCACACCTACACCGATTACTTATATTTAAATCTGAACTAGGGGGTTTAGAGGAGACGGTTTCTTAGCCCGCTTTGACCCTTTTCCTTGTCCTCTTTAGAGTTCTGGCGGGGCCTATCCAGTTGGTCGCGTCATTTATTTCGTGGGTGAGCCTTTTCCAATCATCCGGCCACATACTCCAGGTTACTAAATATTGGGTATTATATAACTGGAAGTAGAACCCTGCAGGACTGCAGGAATCCTTCATGCTCGGCACTCCGCGGTTGCGACCACAAGACCGAATGACGTAATACATACCAATACGAGTATTAGTACCTATTTTATGTTTCAATCACGAAATGTATTTCATAATACAAAATTTATACCGTTTTAAAGAAAAGAAACAACAAGAAGAAAGAAAACATATTTATGGGGCACGTGCTACAAATGCACAGTTTTCGTCTTGAGACAGTAGTTATAGTAAGTCAGTAAATAGAATAAGACACTGTTTAGCTCTGTGTGCCCCAGGAGCCTGGCTCGAATCAGCATTAGGAACATGACATGATGGTCTGATTTTGCTATTTGGCTTTAAATCAGGATTTCAATTTAGAGTACAGATTTGTTTTTTACAACAACTTAAAAAAATAACATTAAGCCGAATTGAAAACCTCCTCCTATCGGAAGTCAATTAAATTTAAGTTATCACCGGAATATAAAACAGAAAAAATATCGTCAATTTGCAAGCGGTTAAAAGTCAAAATAAAAATACTGATACTGATTAGCCTGTGTCATCCCACTGCTGGGCAAAGGCCTCTCCCCATGACTTCCAATTGTCTCGGTCCAGGGCCAATGTGGACCACTGTTTGCTGGTCTTGTCTAGCTCGTCCCGCCATCTTCTACGAGGTCTACCACGACGCCTTCTGGTTGTGTCAGGGCTCCAGAATGTGGTTATTTTGGCCCACAGATCATTGGGCATGCGGCAGACGTGGCCAGTCCAGTCCCACTTCAGCTTAAAATAAAAATATAAAAGTAAAAATATTCGCATGCATTTTAAACACAACAACAACATAACATCACGCCTGTAATATCCGAAGGGTTAGGCAGAGGTGTATCCATTAGTACACCCTAATTATTGCGACCATTACACCAAGGAAGCAGTCCCCAAGAAAATAAAATACAAAAATAATTACATTTTAAACATCAAATATTGATAACTTTTATAAACAACAAATGAAACGATACGCAGAAATCCAATAACAATATTTGCTATTGTTTTTGATATTCATTGGATTTCAAACTAGTGCAACTTCTATTTGTCAGTTCTAGTTATCAGTTTGGTACAGTTTTATACTGCAACTTTCGTGGTCACGAGTATCTATCACAATAGTACAAAACAAACACTGAACAAAAAACAAAAAGCTTTTGTTGTTTTAAAATATTTTGAGGTTTCTTTAGCACTTATTTATAAATTCAAATGGGATCATAATGATAAACTGGTTGTTTTTGGCGATAAGCATTAATCTATAATTACATAAATATACAACATCACGCCTGTAATCCCCGAAGGGTTAGTCAGAGAAATACCTAACTAGCTGTCCGGCGCAACTTCGTTTGCGTCACATTTTCCCCGTTTTCGCAACATTTTTCATTGCTGCTTCACACCTATTAGTCGTAGCGTGATGATATATGGCCTATAGCCTTCCTCGATAAATAGGCTATTTACCGCTGAAAGAATTTTTCAAATCGGACCAGTAGTTGCGGAGCCTATTCAATGCAAACAAACAATCAAATCTTTCCTCTTTATAATATTAGTTTAGATGGAAAACCCACATTTCGCCAGTTATGTTTAAGTCATGGCACTTATATGGGTAATAAGGGGCCTATTGCCATCAACCGGGTATAACTCCGAGGCTGCTATTAAAAAATGCCCGATGAAAAAAGAACACTTGTCCCGACATTTGGTGATAAGCACCTATCTTTAATGATTTACCTTCAAAAGCTTCTAGTTTTAGTTTGCCATTGAAATTTATTTAATCATAGACAGTCTGTGGGAATCAAACTAACTGAGCCCGTACTACAGACGACCTAAAGCGCTATTTAATGAAAATTAAATAAATTATAAGCAGACGATATTCAAACACTCAAGGTAAGCAGAGACGAAAGTAAACAACCAACTAAACTTATTTTAAGTCTAGCTTGTAAATAATAAAGGCTAGATAATAGAAGCAAATCGCTATTTGAAAGCTTACATAAATACGTAGTAACCTACAAAAGTTAGTAAAATCAAAATCAAAATCAAAATCAAAAGTCATTTATTCAAATTAGGCTGATAATCAGCACTTTTTGAACGTCAAAATTACAAGAGACAGTCCCCCAAAACGCCCGCCCTTCGCCACTTCCTAGTGTTTTAGCTGGGAAGAAGAAGTGGCGGAACAAACTCCCCAGCAACACATCTGTCTGTTAGGTTAGAAGAACCAGATTCTACACAATAGTGTTCAAGTTCATATAAACAAAGAATCTAATTAATGTCACATGTCAGCTAGCACACACCAATAATAAAATAAAAAAATAAAAAATAAAGAAAAAAAAAATAAAGCCTCCAGACTAAAGGGCGTGCCCGCTTACACGTGCATACCGACGAAAAAAAATAAAATAAAGTAAAAAAAAATGTATATAAATAAAAAAATAAAAAAGGAATCTATTCATGAAGTTATATCACATTTCAGTAAGCTAATTTGGAGAAAGAACACAAACATTGTCTTGAGTTCAACCCAGCGACCAACTATTCTTATCATTTAAATAGTCGTTAATGGAATAGTAGGCCTTTGAACAAAGGTTAGATTTTACTTTGGCTTTAAACGCATTAAATGGCAAATCTAGAAAGGAAGATGGTAGCTTGTTGAAAAAGGTAATACCAAGCCCTACGAATGAGTTATGAACTTTATGAAGCCGGTGAAAGGGAGCACGTAGTTTATGCTTATTTCGAGTGTTTATATTGTGAATATCACTGTTTTTACTGTACAAATGGATATTTTGTTTAATATATAAAAAAAAAAAGTAATTATAGAGTTGCTGATATGATGTCGAACACGTCACCCGAGGACCTATTGTTGTCAATGACGGTCCTCTCAAGGTTGTTCGAGAATATGTTTACCTCGGGCAAACTTTGAAGTTTGGTAAGGACAACTTTGAGAGGAAGGTTAACAGAAGAATTCAGCTGGACTGGGCAGCGTTTGGGAAGCTTCGTCGGGTCTTCTTGTCGCATATTCCATAGAGCCTAAAGACCTAAGGTCTTCAATCAGTGCGTCCTGCCTGTAACTTACGGGGTCCAAACGTGGACACACACGGTATGGTTGGTCCATAAACTCAAGGTTGCTCAGCGACCATAGCTCGCTGAGCGGGCCATGTTAAGGGTTTCTCTGAGGGATCGCTTCCGGAACGAGGTGATCCGACAGAGAACCAGTCTATTCGACATAGCCCACAGAATAAGTAAGCTGAAGTGGCAATGGGCCGGCCATATTTAGCCGTAGAACCGATGACCGTTTGGTTAGACGTGTTCTTGAGTGGAGTCCGCGAATCGGCAAGCGTAAGGTGGGACGCCCTCAGGCTCGGTGGAGCGACGATTTTCACAGAGTGGCTGGTAGTAACTGGATGAGAGTTGCCGAGAATCGAGTTAAGTGGCGAGCGATTGAAGAGGCCTATGTCCAGCAGTGGACTGCGATAGGCTGAAGATGATATGATGTTAATTTTTAACCGATTAAAAAAAAAACAGTTTAGTCGTACTCTCATCTAAGGGTTTCGAGGTACCAAACCATGTAATAACAAATATCCACAGAACACTACCTGCTTCTATCAGTACACACTCCTTTCGCCTCATCCATGTTCATACATCTGGTCATACACATCACCTGCCTACCCTTTTTCCAACTATGTTGAGGTCTGCTTCTAGTCTAACAAGATGCAGCTGTATAACAGTATTTTACTTGAAGCAACTGCGTATCAGACTTCCACAACCCAGTTAGTACTACGTGACACGAATCCCCTTGGTAAGACTGGTTGTCAGACTTTTGGGCCACTTACTACCTGCAACGAATGTCACAGATCTATAAAATAATGCAGATAAAAGAAGCTAGAAGATAAAAACTAATTTGCCACAAGCTCCATCAGGTGATACACGTAATAATCCACATCATCTGAAAATAATACACAAAATAATAATCGAATCACAACATTGTCCTTCAATAATGACATCGTACCCATCGCCTCGTTGTTAAAAGTATGCCTCCCACACTAAGCCTTCTTTTACAGACAAATATTCCGAGCTTAGTCACTCCTAAAGTTTTTTCGGTACACAAGAATTTGATCGCACCTTTTAAAATTTATTCTGTAGTATGAGTAGCGAAGAAAATATGGATATTCTCGTTTTGAACCGACCTTTAAAACGAGGAAACATTAAAAAAACACCAAAAAGTGAAAAGTAACATTAGCTTCCGAAGTCGGTTGCAAAAAAATTGAATTAAACAAACAAAAGTCACCGATTTGCAGCTAAAGTAATTTTTCACTTTTTGGTGTGTTTTTGAAGACAGATTTTTTTTTTGCGTAAAAGTTTTTGTAACATAATTATCAAAATATTGTTGAAAAAGGAACAAACTCTCTTTTTTGTCTATGCTTGCAAGCGAGCTTAGTTTAGTTGCCGACCATCCCTAGCCAGGCAGTTTAGTCAGGGTTTTTCCATCAGGGTCTTGTCCGAATCATTTAAGATGCCAATCTAAGATGCCATAAAAATATTACAGGTTTTCAAATTGTATTGTATTTAATTTTAAAAATCATTAAGTCTTAAATATATTCATAAAGAATGTGTGCAACATGGAGTATATGCCGAGCGATGCAGGAGGGGTGACCTCGAGCGTGATCCACCGCCGCTGCCGGCCGGCGGCCTCTCGAATGATGATGGAAGATCAACAGCTGAATATATTTATTTGGCGTTCCAGTGTAACATATAATATATAGTATAGTAGTTATATATATAGTTGACTGTCATGAGGTCTCTCCATTAAAAAAAAAGGAGTGACGTTATTTTTTCGAAATTAAATCGTACTTCTTAAAAGTAGACTTCGTTCATTTTAAAACTTTAGTCCATCGAGTACCGCTTCTTGAATAATATTGTCCTTTGTCCTCTCTATCCTTTCGCGCGAACAGTAAAACCCCGCGTGTAGCCCTTCGGGGGCCACTTGATTACGCCATCGCGTGAGTCATCCGATATCGTAAAGATAAACACTTATAACTCGAGTTATATTAGCTCTAATCTTAAACGGTAAACAGTGTCGGGTTCGTGATGAACGGGGCCATTTATTAATAATAAACAACTCTTTTAGAACTACTTGAGAATTATACATATCCCATAGATATGAGAGAGATCGCAGCAAATACGTCTGTTTTCGTTGCTTATTTTTGTTTGGTAAAACTACTCATTCAATTTACACGAAAATTTATATCTAACAACACAAATATACAAGTAATCTAATGACAGTGTTTTTTAGGAGTCCTACATATATTATTCTTATAAGATCCTAACTCAAACTTCTTGTTAGAATCGGCCATTTTAGAATTCCGCTGTTCAAAGCATGAAAATACTTGAAATATCAATAAATATGAATAGATATGCCTCGAATACATGAAATAATGAATTATCACTATTTTTTCTTTGCTACTACTGTTTCCAAGACCATTTTACATGGTTAAAGAGTCAAATTATATTTTTTAATTTCGAATAACAAACTTCACAACAAAGGATTTTTTGTTGGCTCAAATCATAATTTTTTTGTTATTTTTTCAAGCAAATGACTATCTAAAAAGTTGCATTATACACTTATAACATACTATACATTTACTTACCAAAGTTTTACAACGTATATCTCACAAAAACAACACTTTTCCGAACATAATAACACGGGTTGCCATTGACGTTTGACATTCGACATAGACGAGTTTTTTTTTTAAATTTAATAATGTTGTGCCGTTTAGTATTACTAACGATTGGTTTTGTTTGAATCGACTACTAGTTGACCATAGAGGTAAATTTTGACAGAACGATTTAGAAATTTACTTTTTTTAATATTAGCGTTTAAGTTTGCCGGTGCGCCGTTGATCCTCGGCGTACCGAATTCGGTACGGCGAGGATCAGCGGTAACGCCCGCGCGTACCGAATTCGGTACGCGCGGGACGGAAAGGTTAAGTAGTCAACAACTGAACGATGGAGATTGTCCTTTCAATGTGCCGAAATAGAAAGTGTTAACGTAGGTCAAGAGAAGATAAATGGAATTTTAGAAAGGAATGTCTGGTACAGCTAGGTTTGTTTATTTTCGTCTGTCTGGATAAATTGAAAGAGACCTTAGTCTGTCTAATTTATTAACCAGTCAATTAGTATTCTGTTGGTGGTTTTACAAATTGATTGAAATAGAATTACGTTTGAATAGTGAATCATCTGGTTTGACGTTTAGAAACACCCGAAAATCTGACAACCAGTCTTACCAAGGGGTAAGATACCCCTTGGTAAGACTGGTTGTATAGCCAGTTACTGCGGTTGTTCAGGGCAGATAGTTAGTTGCTGCATGTGAATTACTGATTTCCAGCTGCATCTAGTTAGACTGGAAGCAGACCATAATATAATTTCAGTCTGCCGGCAAACATAATGAGTAATGTTAATAGAAATAGTTTAAAAATAAATTGAAAATAATTTTATTTAGAAATTTGTTAAGGTGCCTTCAGCGTATACTTACATTATATAGCTGTGGCGACCTACAAAAAGCAACTTACTATAAAAAGTCCCACAGCGCCATCTATGACACGACGGAAGAACTAACATCAATTTCCTACATCGCGCAAGCAAAGTTTACATCGATTTAAGAGTATATAGAGACACCCGACAATAATTATTTTAGTCTTAAGTACGATGTTTTAGAATGAGTGTATCGTCCCCACAGTCAAACTATTACTACGGTGTTGTGGGGCTTAGTTTATTAATTTTCATACCTTGTGTCTAAATCTATGTATATAAATAATAATAATAAATTGGGAAAAAGGCAGATGATGAAATCAATTTTGTGTGTGCATTTGATGATGTAGAATTTTACACAAACGTCGTACGTGTTAAATATATATTAGGGGTTTTCTCGTGTTTATTTCAGTATACTTGAACGTTAAATTATTTTTTATATTTCAATGTTTACAAAAGGATTATGCGCGTTTAGAAACTAATGTAATCTTAGTACTAAATGCACGATGTAATCAAAATCTAATTATAAATTCTACTATTTACTTTCATAATGTAATATTTTGATTAAGAAGCTGAGAAAATTACTCCTTCCGACTTCATTTGTCATTCTTTGATCAAACTGAAGAGAATTAATGGTGTAATTAAGAAGTAAATTATAACGTTGAAGTAACAGAAATCGACAGCTTATTTACTGTTAATTATATTTATTAAAGTTATGTTCGTTTATTTCAATCAGAAACTTATCATTTCATCCAAACAGATTTTGCAGTGTTATTGAAATAACTGAAAACGTGTGAAGTCATTGTGCGCATCATTATAAGGAGATGATAGTATACTAGTGTGGGTAGAGGAGCTCGTGACGAAATAATAACAGCCGCACGGGTCGATCTTTAAGATTAAGCCGTGCTTGCCGAGATTGGTCCGTGAATAGGTGACCATAATTACATACCGAGTTTCCTCCATGCCTCGAAAAGCACGTTAAGCCGTTGGTCCCGGCTGTCATTTGTAGATCTTTGTTAGTCATTACGAGTCGTTCTCACATACTAGTACTTCTCAACACGAATGATGTAACCAAGATTCTGTAACATATTTTAATTTAAAAGAGTGTCCATGGAGTTTCTTGCCCATTCTTCTCCATAGAGATCTACGCTTTGGAATGGGCAACTACAGTACTTTCACAAGTTATTATGTCTTGTGACTGGGACTGTAGCTTAGCGTTCTTTTTTTTTTGTTCTTTGACTTTCAAAAGTGCCTGTAATGGTCTAATTGAAATAAATGCTTTGAGTTTGAGTTTGAGTTCGAGTAGTCAGAAGCCAAAAGTGTGACATCCAGTCTTACCAAGGGGTATCGTATACTCATTTACTGGGTTGTGGAGGTCAGATAGGCAGACGCTTCACGTAAAATACTGGTACTCAGCTGCATCCGGTTAGACTGGAAGCCGACCCCAAGATAGTTTGGGAAAAGGCTAGGCAGATGATGAGTCTGGTAGTGTGGCAGTCAATGTGCCAAATCGAAGGTCTCAAGTCCAAACCTAAGATACGCACGAATTCATGAGCGTATTGTATAAATTTTATCACCTGCTTCTGTGAAGGAAATCATCGTGAGAAAACCAGCATGCCTGAGAGATACTCCTCGAAGGCATGTAAAGCCAAGTCATGGCGTATCCACACATGCTGCTGTCTTATGCCGCCGGCTTTCAGACCGCCTAGCCGCTGAATTTGCCGCCGGCTTTAAGGGCCTGCAGATGCGGTTGCAACAACACTACCACTCCGTATCGAAGCCGCAAGCAAACTGCCGCCGGCAACCAAAAGCCGCGCGTGCCGCAGGTAAACGATGCATGTACCGGCCGTGCCGCCGGGCATGTGTGGATGCGCCATCAGAGGCCGTCACGCGGCATAAAAACTCTGACATCTGTTTAGGCACTAATTAAACGATAAAGAAGAAAAAAATACATAGAGCAAAGCCTTTATTTTTTCGGATGGGAAATCATCAAATGACTCCTCCCGCTCTGGGTGGAGCGGAAGAGTGTCAGTGTGTGAAGTGTCAGACTTGACTGACTAAAACCCATCCATGTTCCTTCTTAGCCCTTTGTGTTCCTGAGCCACGGTATCCCTTTCGAACAGTCTCGCAGCCCTGGCAGGCATCGGCCCTCTCGGACCCCTTCCGATTTGCTGACACGTGAGCTTACGGCTTAGATACATAGCTGCTCATACCCGTAAGCTCACGTGACAAGTTGTTTTAATAGAGCAAAGCCTCAATTTTCGACCATGCCAATTTATTATTTATCTATATATATAAAAGAAAGTCGTGTTAGTTACACCACTTATAACTCAAGAACGGCAGAACAGATTTGGGTGAAAGAAAATTGGTAGGGAGGTAGCTTAGAGCCAGGAGACGGACATAAGATACTTTTTAGGTAGGTAGGTAGGGTAGGTAGGGTAGGGTAGGTAGGTAGGGTAGGTAGGGTATGTAGGGTAGGTAGGTAGGTAGGGTATGGTAGGTAGGTAGGTAGGGTAGGGTAGGGTAGGGTAGGTAGGTAGGGTAGGGTAGGGTAGGTAGGTAGGGTAGGGTAGGTAGGTAGGGTATGGTAGGTAGGTAGGTAGGGTGGGGTAGGTAGGTAGGGTATGGTGGGTAGGTAGGTAGGGTAGGGTAGGTAGGTAGGGTAGGGTAGGTAGGTAGGGTATGGTGGGTAGGTAGGTAGGGTAGGGTAGGTAGGTAGGGTAGGGTAGGTAGGTAGGTAGGGTATGGTAGGTAGGTAGGTAGGTAGGGTATGGTAGGTAGGTAGGTAGGGTAGGGTAGGTAGGTAGTTAGGGTAGAGTAGGGTAGGGTATGGTAGGTAGGTAGATATGGTAGGTAAAAAGTGCATTGCAACGCATGCCGGGGACAGCTAGTTTATTCATAAATACAAGTGTCATTGTACTCGTCATTGTGTGCCACAAACTGACAAGTATTTTCAGTTATTTAAATTACACCTTATAAACAAGTAATTTAGGGCTATTTTAAGCTAAGTGGATGTTATGAAAACAGACCCAGACATCATATTAATATACCTACGTTAAATGTAAGAAAATGCAACAATAAAAGGGCTTTTGGTGATTTTTTTGAAAATCTAGCGCTGGATCGAAAATATTGAGGAAACCAATAATGTTAAGTCACAGTTCACAGTTGTCACAGTTCAATATGCCCAGAAAAACCGTACGAAGAGCCAAATTAATCCAGCCAGCCGTTTTTTGGTATCACTCGATCGAATTTTTGAAAAAAATAAAGGACCACGTTTTTTGCTCTGAAAAGATCACAAACAAACCCCTTGGTAAGACTGGATGTCAGATTTTCGGTTTCTGATAACTTTAACGATCAAAGATCTTCAAATGACAGCCGGGAGCAACGGCTTAACGTGCTTTCCGAGGCACGGAGGAAACTCGTTATGTAATTATGGTCACCCATCCACGACTAAACTTTGAAGATCGACCCGTGTGGCTGTTATTATTTAGCCACGAGGCTCCTCTAGTAGTCACGTCAAAGTAAAATTCTAATTGTCCTTAACAAAATTAGGTAGAGACCTAATCTTGAACAATTACTTGATAATGATAGCAACATGAAAAAGTTAAAAAGCTTTACAGATACCCAATTCACTTTAAAAAAGGTTAATGAAGATTAAGGGTTAGTTTCTTGTTCTGTATGGTGTTGGACGTAAAGAATAGCACCATCCCATATCTTCCCGTGGGTGTCGTAAGAGGTGACTAAGGGACTTAGCAGAGAATGGGCAGCAGCGTTCTCTGTGCTTTTGCAACAACCGTACTGCGATCGCCAACCCGCCTACCAAGCGTGGCGATTATGGCAAAACCCCCCTTGTTATGTCAATGTGGCAACACTAGGGGGAGGCCTATGTCCATCAGTGGACGTCTTACGGCTGAAATGATGAAGGGTTAGTCTCAGGTGACGATTTTTTTTTTGGGTAGTTTTAATTGAGGAGCTATATACGCACGGGTCGATTTTTTAGGGTTAAGCCGTGCTTGCTGAGGTTGGTCCGTGGATGGGTGACCATAATTACATACCGAGTTTCCTCCGTGCCTCGGAAAGTTTGATATTGAAAAATAAATTAAGAGCGTTTATACCGTACGGCATTCCATACAAACTTTCAATTCGTTATTTTCCGAAATGACTGAACAGATTTTAATGAAACTTCATAAGCAGTATGCTTAGGTCGTCGTAATGCCGTAGGGTATAAACGCTCTTAAACACAGTCTACAAAGTAAACAAACCACACATAACATCACGCTTGTAAGCCCAGAGGGGTTAGGCAGAGGCGTACCTAATAGTACACACATTTCGCAGGTTATGTTTAAGTCGCATGTATAAGGGGGCGAGCCTGTTACCATCAACCGGGCACAAATCCAGACTCCGTGGCCGCTACGGAAAAATCTTGATGGAAAAACCCAATATCACTTTGCCCGAGCCGGGATTCGAACCCTCCTGGTTTCGATTCCCGGGTCGGGTTTGTGCTTGTGACTAGTAAGCATGAAGTCCTCCTCATGCTTGGTAGTCGTACTAGAGCAACGAGGGCAGACTATAATAAACAACAAAAAAATGTAAACAATAAACGAAGATCGCTAAACGAATATTTTTTAATACACCAGGCCCTCAAGTCTGCTATTACAATAGTGTCAAAATGGCCTATTATTGATGTCATAATTGTTGATTTTGACCAGTTTGGTAATCTACTAATATTGGTCATTATGACTTCACAACGGTCAACCGTACACTCCATTGAAAGAAATGGGATATAATTTGACTGACCATTATGAATTTAGCAGATTACAAAGTTTTAGCAAAATGACAATGGGATCGTGTTGGAATGACAATGTTTATAAAAATAGCAGACTTGAGGCCCAGGATGGAATAAAAAAATAACAACATTTAACAACTATCCTTGTAGAAAACCTTAACCTTTTTTAAGCTACAGTATTTTCGTCTAATTTACACGTTAACAAAATAGAGAGGGCGAACAAACCCAGTCTCGTTAACTCAATTTAAGTATCTTTAGTCTATTAGTTCGTAACTGAGCTAAATCTGAATATTCTATTTACATCAATGGAAGATTCCCGTCGATATTACACAAGTTAGAACTAGTTGATGCCCGCGACCTTCCTCCCGCGGGATTCTATTCTGTACTAAACATAGCCTAAGCTACTTCTTTTAACATCAGCTATTTACCAGTAAAAGTTCCGACAAAATCGGTCCAGCCGTATCGGAAATTAGCCGGAACAAACAGACAGACAAAAACAAAAAAAGGTTTCAAGGTTTGTTAATTATACCTAATCATTAAACAATTATCAACATTCTGTTGCCCTTATCCCAATTTATTTGGGGTCGGCGCAGCAGGTTCTCTTCTTCCATACTTCTCATCATCTCATATTACTTGTCATCTCATGAGATATATCCTTTCTTCTCTTCATCCTTACCTTCTTTCTATCATTAAACCATCAAAAATAGATAATTAAAACTTAAACAACAACAAATTATAAAAGGGCGTCAAAAAACTCCTCCTCAACACTGCCGACTGGTAACGTGCCCAAGAGACTGTCGGCGTTGCCACAAATTAGTTTTAATAATAATGTTGAAATACCCATAGAAATGTAAAAATTTACCTAATGTATAATTATACTTTCATATGCATTTAGTAAAAAAGACATAACCCTGCTAACCAGTAAAAGCTGTTATTTTGAAATTACTAACAGACACTTCAATTTTATTTATTTGTATGAACGTTGTTAAATGCACCTAAGCCAAATTAATGTTTGCTTAGACCCGGCCACTGCTATCGGTAGGCCAAAGGCTTTCCCTTTCGACTACTTAAATCGTTGTAATTAAAGCCAGAAATATCGTTCTCACTACGCAACCTCACACAATTTGAAATCGAATTCATTTGTTTTTAAGGAGTTCTATTTTCGATCCCGTATTTTTTCGATATTCTCCTAAATTAAAAAAAAGGAGCCAGTCATAAGGACTGCCGGCAGAAGTAAAAACTCAAAACATTGGAATAATTGTTCTTTTTTTGATTTTTTAAACGCAAAGCTAGTCTGGCGCAATACGTCACGAGCATGTTGGTCACGCGAACCCAAAGATTTTTCTCCTACCAAAAATCGCTCAACGCGGCTAAAGAAGTTTTCACTTCAAAAATTCTCTCATTAACCCACTAAATTTAAAAGATACCAGTATTTTTAGGAGGTAATCGGTATAACAATATTATACTATGTACTAAATATTGGCCGACGCGACGATACAGTAAATCCAAGGAGCGAGAATGTAAAAAATAAACACTTCTAATACTACTCATTACATTTCTCCGCATCACATGTCCATACCACGATAACCGAATACCACACAACTTTTCAGTCACCGGCGCCACTTTCAGACTTAAAAAAACACACACAAACATGTAGCCTTCAATTTCGTTACAAACAAGACTTGTTCTTTCCATTATAAGGGCCATGCAAATAAATAAGTAACTAAATTAACGTAATTTTATCACTTTGACTATAGATCAAACAATCATGTCTCAGTGTTGATAGCCGTGAATTGATAGTCATGGCGTATCCCACGAAATCTCTTAATAAGCCTTAATGAATCATCTAAGCCGAAACGCAATTTGTCTGAATGATCACTAGGATATCCAGTGCTTGAGAGGGTCTTAGTAGTTTCATTATCAAGGTTGAGCCATTAAAGTATGAGGGAGATTATACGTGGTTATTGTACATTCGTCACAAAATTAATTCGCCACAGAAAAAAGTAAGTATAAACTTGCCACAGTTATAGTTATTATTTACACATATTTTTAATACATGTGGCGAATTTACTTTCAATGTATGGAGTTTACAAAACTGTGGCGAGTTTACTTTGTGACGAATGTAAAACAACCAACAACACTTACGGGATATCTTCTCCATCATCTGCCTAGCCTTTTCCCAAACTATCTTGGGGTTGGCTTCCAGTCTAACCGGATGCAGCTGAGTACCAGTATTTTACACGAAGCGACTGCCTATCTGACCTCCACAATCCAGTAACTGGGTAATACGATACACCTTGGTAAGACTGGACGTCAGACTTTTGGCTTCTGACTACTAGTATCGACTGTCAAAGATCTACAAATGACAGCCGGTACCAACGGCTTAACGTGCTTTCCGAGGCACGGAGGAAACTCGGTTATAATTATGGTCACCCATCCACGGACCAACCTGGGCAAGCACAGCTTAACCTTAAAGATCGACCCATGCGGCTGTTATTATTTAGCCACGAGCTCCTCGGGATATCTTCTATGATTATTTATTGTTTTGAGTTCCCGATATTTTGACGCTGTTTCAAGCGCCATGATCGCGGGATGACTGGAGAATGTGGGTGGATGGAAAATAAAGAATTAGGAGCAGACAAATCTGTCTTACCCTCTTTCTTTGTCTTTTGCTCCGCGAACCACTGGCACTCGACACAAAATCACAGCAAAACACACTCACAATATCACTAGGTTTTGCGGAGTCCTTATTATGACGCCGGCCATTTGTTTTGAGCATGCTTAACTCTGGATTCCACGTATTTGACAATTTGAAACTTTCCTCTTCTCGATTAAAATTTTTGTGTTTCTATATTTCGATTGTTTCTCTTAACAGCCTCGGGATGTATCGTCGAAATATCGGGAACTCAAAACAATAAATAATCTCGGAAGATTTAAGGGAGTTAGCCGAAATTATACTATCACTACGGGAGTAAGTGATAGTATAATTTCAGATAAAACCGTGAAAGTCTAAAACTGTGTTTAAGAGGGAGATGTAAAAGTGAATATTTCGTACTCTAACCATTTTCAGCGAAAGTTACGATATAATGATCCTAATTTGCTTTTATAAGAAGGTTTACTCTATCGTTCCTAATTCTGCCATACCTAATTTATTGATGAAAAGGTATTGAAATTTAAAAGAGGACATTGCTAAGCGGTGTCTGGTCCCGTAAAGAGGCAACCGCCTCTTTTTGGGACCAAACAGTTGGCCTTTTTTAACCGACTTCTAAAAAAGGAGGAGGTTCTCAATTCGGATGTTTGTATTTTTTTTTTTATGTTTGTTCGCGCATAACTCTGTCGTTTACCAACCGATTTGAAAAATTCTTTTTTTGTTGGAAAGCGTATACTTTCCAAATGGTCCCATGAAAATTATATCGAAATCAGACAAGCGGTTTTGAAAAAATCAACCAAAATCTAAATATTCAAACTTTTCGTTTACTCTGCATTGCGTTTTTTGTTCGCGCTTAACTCAGTCATGTGCGAACCGATTTGGAAAATTATTTTTTTTATTTCAAAGCCTATGCTTTCCATTTGGTCCCATAGTCACCAAATCGGGATCTGATGATGGAATCTTGGCGAAATCGAGGGAACTCTTCAAATTTTATAGGAAAACGTACAGCGATTTTAGTATTTTCTACAACAAGTGAAATATTTGCGTTCAATGAGAACCATTCTACCATCAGATCTGATGATGAAGCCAAGAGACAGGCACCGTAACTCTTGTTGACTTGTTGGCTTGTTGTAATTGTAACGGTATGCATTTTCCAGGTGTACCACAGACTTGACTTTCTTTATTCAACCTACGTAACATGTAGGTCCTCTGCTTTGACAGTCTGTTTTCGCGATGATCAGGGTTCTTATTCAAAATGCGTTGATCATTTTTTTCCCTAATTTCTTTTAATCGTTGTCCTTTTTCCTTTTTCTCAGTTTCAGTTTGACGCCGTTTTCTCATACGAGACGCATCTTTACTAGGCCTACCCATATTTTTTTATTAGATTTAAAATATGTCACTAAAAATTAACAAATAAAAAATTTTTTTGCAAAAAAAAAACCGTCTTCAAAAAACCCTAAACGCACTAAAAAGTTAAAAATAATACTATAACCTACCTATATTAATAATCCTAACCTAACCGACGATTAACCTATAATAAAATTTAATAATTCTTTGGAGTCGGTGCCAAGCAATATACGATACCTGCTTGACTATATAGACAGACTAAGGCCAGAAAAACAAAACATCTTACAATTTCTAAATATTAATTAATTCAAATTATATTGCTTGGCACCGACTCCAAAGAATTATAAAATTTTATTATAGGTTAATCGTCGGTTAGGTTAGGTTTATTAATATAGGTAGGTTATAGTATTATTTTTAACTTTTTAGTGCGTTTAGGGTTTTTTGAAGTCGGTTTTTTTTTTGCAAAAATTTTTTTTATAGTATTCAAATAAAATCTACTCCAAAGTATTCTGACCACTTTATACAAATAAAAAAGACAAAACAAACAAATGTCTCAGCTAATTAGTTTCGAATTACCTCAAGATAATTGTACAGACACAAACAAACACGTCATTACAAACCTAATTGGAAATTATGAGCCACGTACATAAATTTTAAATGTACGCTTAATTATGTCATATTCAACCAACATTTAATTACAACACCTGCGAAGTATTTTCCTGTCCTACTTATAAATAGGTATTTCTAATTAATAACTTAATTCTATGAAACATGCTTGACTAACTATATTCACGGGGAAATTACATTATTTTCAAGTAAATACTCCAAATTAGAGTAATTTTACTTCGTTAAATTCTAAACAGTCAACAAACTCGACATACCAAACATGTTTAGACATTCTCTTCTTCATTCCTCGTGTGTATTAGATTCCTGAGAGCATTAGACGTTCTTAGAAAGTACTAGGGTATCATAACGCAGCAACAGGTCTAGCCTAGCGATCCCGTATGTGGGACGCCCGTATCCCGAGTCCAGTCCCGACACAAACACACATGTAAACTCTCACATTGATAGAGGATTTTTCTATGATCCTTATACCTGTTTCTTTCTGACGCTCACATAACGGAGTGTTAGAGCGAGACAACATTATGGATACGCGTCTATGAACTAGTAGGTAGTACACATCGCAGCATGTGTACTACCGGTGTGGTTAGTGGGAACAATTTTCTTTTTTCTTGTTTTATGATTGTGAGAGTGACGGAGAGAGAAGTAACGAAGGCTCGTGATCCAATGAAAAAAACATTTTTGTTAGAAAACAATAATAGAAGCATGGCTGTAGAAGATTCACTTAGGTATTAAAATAATAGATAAAATAGGGTCGCCGAATTATTTGAATAGATAGGTCTTTTTGTTAATCTTAAAGATAGAAATTATAATTTGATTAGAAACGAATCGTATTAGAAATGTGTTATAGAAGGTAAAATTAACAGCTCGTCCTAAACAGCCTTCCATATAACTTTCAATTTCATACCCTCCAAAATATGGGTTGGCTCATATTTTGGAGAGTATATGGAATGTGTATTTCAAGATTCTTTTTTCAGTTTAACCTTTTTTGTAGAACAAAAAAATGTTATTGCCTTTTACATATCCCTGTTTTTCATCAAACGTAAAGTAACCTTTTGAAGTGTGTTTTCCTTGATGCCAACCACTGCTGTTGGCTTATGGATCCCTGATGAGCAACAGACGAACAAAAAGAGGAATACTCGTATTGCCGGGATAAAAATATACAGACATTTTAGGTGTTACCTATTCATAAACTTGCCTGATTTATTTAAATTAAGTAACTGAAATTACAGCGTGTGTAATTTTAAATAAGTACATTAACTTATTACGGTTTTGTCTTAATCAAATCGGCAAGTAAAGAACTATTAAAAATCTATAAAAGTTCCTTCTGTTAAAGCTGAGCTACTTACCTAAGTTATTAGCTGAGTACTGACTAAATCAGTCTAATTTATTACCTCTAAACATTAAGTAAATGAATCCATTTTACTGCGAAACAAGAATTGCACTATAATGCAACTTTTATAGACTCGTAAAGTTAATTAGTTTTGTCACAGCTAATCCAATGTTACTGTAAGGGTTGAACGTTACCTACCAGCACGGAACCGAACGTTTCCATTCTCCTATCTTCTAGTTATCAGCAGAGTGGGAATGCACGCGCCAGCATCGACGATGCGGTCGGCAGCAAGCTCTGTTTCTTGCTCTAGCGACGATTCTGAGCGACAGAAAACTATATGAGCATGGAAAAGTGCGATTCAGTCCTGCTAGATGAAGTTCAACCCTAAGTGTTATGGCGTTTTAAATTGTACTTACACAGATCCTATTTAGAAAAGTTAACGTTTCAGTCCTGTTTGTTAGTTAATAGATATCTCCTGACTTAAATGGCAGGCACAAAGCGAAATCGCCTCTAGAGACATAGGTTTGGAACCCGAAAAAGGATCGGTTTTCCTAACTAACAAGTTCTGCCTGCAAATACAGGATGGAAAGACATCGACGCACAAAGGATTAGCACGTATTCAGTACATTTTTGTTAGAAGCTGTTTTTTTACAAAAGTATGCGCTCAAAAGGAATGGAACAGCTGTTCTGTGTGTGTTGAAATGCGATTTTTTTCTATACGGCAATATTTTAGGTTCTTAGCCCTAATCAACGTCTTTTTACGTGGTGTTTCATCTTTTTGACTAGACAATTTTCAATCTAAACTTAAATAGATATTATAGAATCTCAGTTTCATACTTCAACGCAAGTCTAGTTTCTTAGAAATTCAAAATTAAATTTGCGTCTTAAAACTTCGTCTAGAACAATAATTATTTAAATCGATAGATTTCCTCGCAACATACTTATCTCCCCGACCCTCGCTCGAGCCAGCCCGCGATGCTGTGCCAGTAGTTTTAAATCAGCCCCTAAATAATGATATCATTCAGATCCAGCCTGTCCCCATGCAGTCCTCCCCCAGAGAAGCCCTAAGCCGAGGCTCGTACCCCACAGGGGGTACCCTTAGCGTGTAGTTGCTTAGTTTGTAAGTTTTATGCCCTGGCTGGAGGCCTTACTCTTAAGGCACCCACAGGATAGTCCGGTTAAGCAGACGACAACCTCCTAGGTTGAACTGCGAAATGCCACTCCCAAAAAATCGCAACATACTTAGAAAACATCCATTGAGAAGAATGGCCAAAGAAAAGACGAATGGATTATGTGAGAAAAGATATGAAGAAGAAAAGAGTAAATGATGCCGCAACGTCTGACGGGGGAGAATGGAGAAGAAGAAAACGTGTTCGCCGACCCCAAGTAGATTAGGACAAAGGCAGGAAGATGATGATAGTGATGAGAAGAATGGCCTCGCACAAACCACATAGAACAATAGATATGATTTTCAGAAAGAGTGAGCAGGACAATACTGTTCAAATTAATTTCGTTAAATTAAAGTAATGTAAATCTAACAATCTAAATCATTACTCGAGAAAAGAACACCGGCGAACATGTTATTAAAGTACAGAAAACTAATTAATAATGTTTCAAAGTAATTAGAAATTATTAATTTAAGCTTTCTGAAAATTGAAGAATTAGGTGAATAGATAGCTTGCGGTACCTAAATGTACAAAATAGTAACCATGGAGATTCTTGCCGGTTCTTCTCCATAGAAAATTATCAACCCGAACCGTGCACCTTTTCTTGACGTTTTATAAGTGCCCATGTAGGCCTAAGTTAAATAAAACATTTTTATTTTGATAACGTTTTGGGTATTCGAGTCCCGTGACTCGTATGAGTTTCTTAAATGAATCGGGTACCTGTATCTAATAAATAAATAAAAATTAAAAAAAAAACCTTTTAATGCCAGTAACTAAAGAGCTAACGATTACATTCAAATTTCAGATCAAATTTCGAAGATTTTATGCAAAAATTAGACAAAAAAATTAATACATAAATACAGGTTGTAACGGAATGGGTATATACATACTTAAGGGTGTGCAAACTGAACATGTTTCTCCATCGGACAAACATCGAAATAGCGAAAAAATTATCAGCTGCCCCATACATTTGGGTCGAATAGGTATTGAAATTTTGTATGCGGCAGCTGATATTTTTTTCGCTATTACGATGTTTGTCCGATGGAGAAACATGTTCAGTTTGATGGTCTGTAGCACACCCTTAAGTATGTATAGCAATATACCCTTTCCGCTACACGCTGTACGTTTTTTTAAAATTTTATATTAATTAAAGATTACATGTACAGACAGCGACAGTATGTGCCCTTCTACAGTCCGGCCGAGTACGCCAGGGGGGTAACTACTTAATGACGATGTCTGTACCTGTATCTATCCATCTATAATTTGGATGAAACAAGATCACTTTTTTTGTGTCTCCGGTCACCGGCGGTTACAAGCGGCACTACAGAACATGAGAATCTGGGTTCGATTCCAACGTCGGGCAATTTTTATTGAGTTATTCCATAAAGAATATCTCTATAGCTGCACAGAGTCTGCTGTCTGTCTGGTGGTGCCCAGTTGATGGCCATAGGCTTGTCCCCTATACTGGCAAAATGTGGGTGTACTATTTGGTACAATTCTGCTTAACCCTTCGGGGATTATAGGCCTGATGTGATGGAATACAAATAATAAACCGACTAAAGTTAATTGCACCTCGTTAATTGGTTTAGGCACTGATGCATCGTCTCTCAATGCATGTGCGGTACAATGTCCAGTGGCTTGAGCCATGAGATGGGTACCTATAGTTTTTTTTTTATTTGTAATAGGCTTGCTCTTGACTGTAGTCTAGGTCAGAGATGACAGAGACAAAGTCGTCGATGGTATGAGCTTACCCAGAAGAAGCCTGTTCACTCTAACTTTGAAGAGATTACGGTTGTAAGCGTTCGGAAACTAATCAAATTGATGTTGCTTTTAGGCTACCATCTAATATGAATTTACATCGTTGATTAATTAGTTTCTCAGATAATAAAGAGAGCATTTAAAGGCAGTTCTAACTTTAATAGTTTACTGGAAACGCATATCAGAAATTATTAAGTATTACACTTTTATTAGCCGATGAATAAAAGTTTTTTTTTCATTTCTTGTAAAATATTTAGATTTGATATTATTTAAGGAGCTCTAAATGAATAAAATTGATTAAAAAAATCGATGAAGGCTTTGATAAAAAGAATCGATTGGCTTTTTGTCTACAAGCTTACTATGTACTATTATAAATCTAGATAATATTATTTATGAAATAATCTAGAAATAAACAAAGACCTAACGTAGCGATAGATGGTAATTTCGTGAAAGGCATTGTTATCAAAAAGTATATCATCGTAAAGTTCCTTTTACTGCAGGCAATCCATAAAAAAACACAATTGGCAAAAAGGCCATCGTAAGAAATAAACACAGAAGCAAAACTTCCTTATTTCATTAAAGCCTCACTACATACACTGTCGATGTGTTGAAGAGCGGTTAGGAAACATGTCAAGACAGGTGGCCTAATGAGCATTACACACACAGCAAATATATGTGAGCTTAACACCATAACACTATGAACACACCTTGGTTAGGCTTTACTAGTACCTTCAGTTCTCCCTTCATTCCACAACGAAACACCATCTTTATCCTCCTAAAGATAAAGCCTAGTTTCGTATGTGATTATTTCCCATTTACCTCCTCGGAGTTTCTGTTAGCCTAGTACTCTCCAACGCACACACGTCGTGTCGCCGCGATTCTCATTCCATATATCAAGGTCACATAGACTCACATGCAGCTGCCATCGTCCGTCCTTGTCACACATACTTGTAATATATCCGTGAGACAAGGGCAGAAATATTTTTCGTTGTGTGACTACGGTGTCTAGACGTTTATGTGGAACTTTCTTGCGGTCATCATGCTTTCCTTAGAAACTTGACAATGATAACTTTATTGAGGTACGTACTGGTTACTAGAATTTTCTATGCAAAAATTTTCATACCTTAAAAATACATTTTCCATTGTTCGTTGAATTTAGTGAGACTTGCAGGTTCTTGGTTTTTTTCTATTAATAGTTTCCCTTCAATATTATAGTTCCAGTAAATACAACAAATAATTATATTGAAACAACGCAATACCTACTAGTAGAATTATTTCTCATGCTTTTTTTTCTTTGCTGTATGACGTATGATGCGCCATTGCAATACAATATGAAATACCAGGGCGGCAAGAAGCGCAGGAGCTATTTACTGATTCTAATAACCGGTGCATGTGGTTAGACTATTCAGGCAATAGATATATTCTAATGCCTGTTTGAATTTTTGTAGCTACTAGTGTGTAAATAAAACAAATGCAAGCCATGTATTTGGTAAAAGCTAGGTAATTAGAGAGAGGGACAATTATTTTCATAGGAAGAAATGCAGCTAAGACATAAATAAACTTATGTCATTTTTTTTTTTTCAATAAAATCTTTGTCCCACACCAGGACTTTCTCCTGTATCGTGGGTGCGTTTACAAACATTGAAACTCACATACACAAACAGCTAGACCCGGAACAACTATATATCTGTAGGCCATACAAATATTTGTTCCATGCGGGGATCGAACCCGCGACACGCAGCGCAGCAGTCACTCGCTTAACCACTGCGCCAACCGCGCCGCTATTATGTATGAATCATGACTTCAAGAATGTTTGTAAAGACCAGTGAAATATCAGTAACTAGTGCATACAAAAAGTTATAGTTACGTAAAAATAAATTTACAATTGCAAACATATTGTGTTTTATAGGTGTTTCATAAAAGTATATCGTTTCAGTTTAAGCCAGGCGATACAATTACACGTTTTTTTCAGTATTGAAAAAAGTAATAAGTATGGATGATTCATGTTAGTCGGGTATAAAAAATATTTTATAATAAAAATTTGTATCGTAACAACTATTAATGTTAAGCCTGAGAAGTTTACCAACTTATTATAATGAATCTCTCTTATTTAAACTAAAAGATTAAGTAAGGAGAACAATAGTGATATAAAAAAAAACAAATAAATATAATTACTTATATTATTTATTATTTTATATTATTCATTTTTTTTATATTATTTATTTTTTATTTATTATATTTTCTACTGGAAAGGTAGACTACGATAGATATATATTTGGTACAAAACAATCTAGACATTTTTTTGTTGAAAAGTTAATGCTTTGGAGCATTTGCGCCGTACGGCATTTCATACAAACTTTCAAGTTCTTATTTTCCGAAATGACTGTACCGATTTTAATGAAAGATAATAAGCATAAGCAGGATACCAAGGTCTAAAAACTTACAAAAAAACTTTTTCGAACATTCTTTAAAAAAAAAAGATAATTGGAAATTTCTGTTTTTACAGATAATTTATAATCGGTCTAATTTAGATGTAAAACTAATTTTTGAAAATTTGTTTTAGTAACTTTTTAGACCTATGTATCCTGCTTATGCGTATGATTTCTAATTAAAATTGGTTTAGACATTTCTGAATAAAAGGACTTAAAAGTTTGTATGAAATGTCGTAACGTGTAAACGCTGTTAAATATCCTCTAATACTACCTACAATCGAAGCACCAAACGAATTTCCTGCCTGGTTAGTAATTTAATTTATTCAGTTTCAATTTCTTCTCTTTTGTTACTAAGCTTAAAACCGACGTATGTAGCGTCGGTTTTAAGCTTAGTAACAAAACCTAAACTACATCACCTCACCTAAAATACATAAAATAACACGACTGTTATCCCCATGCCCCCTGCCATGAGATAGGCAGAGATGTATTTAATCACCACTTTTCGCAAGTTATGTTTAAGGCCCACGCAATATGGAGCGAGCCTATTGCTATCAATCGGGCATAAATCGCCTCTGCGGCTGGTACTGAGAAATTCCTGTTGGAAAAACCCAATAGAATTTTTCCCGAATCGAAGCCAGGACCAGAACCTCATGCTTAGCAGTGGCGCTTGGGACCGCTAGACCAACTTGGCAGTCACCTACAATACCTTCAAGGAAATGTGCGGTTGGAGTGTAGCCTTTGGGGCGCCATGGCGCGAGGACTTTTTTCTCGATATTTTTCTGGTTTTATTACATCATCATTCTCATAGTTTTCCACTATAGCAACAGTTTCTTCCCAGAAAGATTTTCATCTGAGCTACCATTTTGGAAATATAGAGCGTCTGATCCGCCCCTAAAACGACCCACTGACCAAATGTGCCATGGGAATTTTCAGGAACATTTTATCACTCCATTTAAAATGATTATAATACGCCTGAGTTTCTGCTTCCCCTCTAAAGATGACAAACGACAATCGCTTTGTCTTTTGTTTTTGTCTCCAAAAAGGTTGTTTTCCTTATAAGAAAAATATCAACAAAATTGAAAGTGAAGTAAGCATTTCCACTGCTTTTCAGTAGCCTTGTTTTGTTTGTTTTGGCTGTCGCCTTTAATTTTCTGTTCGATTTAAATCAATTGATATTTCGATCAGTTAACTATATTCTTTGTTATTTACTGCATGAATCGCACGATATTCATTTTGTTTGATGTTATTGTTTCGAAACAAAACAGTTGGTATTTCATAGAGATCGATTATGATAAGTTGATAACTGATAAAATACTCCACTGGGAATACCAAGAGAAAGTCTTTGCAACCTAAACACAGTTAAACAAAATAACAAAATGGATTAAAAATCTTACCAAACATTCATTAACATTTCGCAATATACACGTAGATCTAAAATTTAGAATGACTCACCAGATTTTAAAACAAGATTCTCGAATACAATCGATGAGTCAAAAACCAGTTTTTTTAAAGGAAAAAAAATGGTCTCGTTCGATTTGAAGTTCGAACGCGAATCAATCGATTTTGAGTTAAAAATCCAAAATGGTCGTTTTATATATTTGAAAATAGAACTAAGACATCGCAACTACTCCGACTAGTCACACCAGTAATAAACTACGTTTAATGTTCTTTAACAAATTGTTCGCATAAAACTATGGTTTAGTGTTAATAGTTACAAGTCGTAAGAATAAAACCGAAGTGTCTATTAACATTTTAATAAAGTTGATTTAATAGTGTCCTGCATTCTAACCAGTTCACTCAAATACAACTTTTCTGTAATTATAATTATTTGAACCGTTTTTCACACGTAAATATCTTATCGTCTTCAAATGCCTTACTTTTATGTTAATAAAAATAAGTGCTCTAAGTTGGTTAACATAAAAATGCGGGTCAAATAGTTTTGCAGTTTTATTCCGGCAATGTTTTTGTAGGATATATTCTATAGGATAAATAAACTATACCAAAACTTTTTATACTACGTTGGGTATCTACGCTAATGCGTATTTAATGTGTTTTTGTTCCGTATTTCATAACTTCTCTTCCGCGTTTACCAACATGCGATTCAAAAAAAGAACAAACACAAGTAGACAATCCACTCTTCAAATTCAACCGTCGGATTTGTTTGCAAAACATTTTTGCGAGTCCATTCCAGTTTTTGCATCTCACTCTTCGTTTAAGCGTTGGAAAGTGATAGCGCGATTAAACAAACAGTCATCGGTGAAAGCAAGGCGACCTCGCACTTTCACTTCAAGATAACCTTGGGTTATGGAACACGTAACATGTTACCATATTATTACTGATTCAATTCGAGTGTTGCGTAATAAAAACAGTTCTCCCTATATGAAGTAGAGAGTCTTCTCACAAAATTGGTTTCATTTGCCCCTGGCGCAGTACATACGAGAGATTACTTTAGCTTGAACAAGACGCGTTTTGTTTTTGTTTCAATGATAAACCAACATCTCACGGGAAATAAAACGTTTTAGAAGAAAATGGTGTGTATGGTAAAAGGTTTTCATATTTCTTGTTACTCTCATATCATAGAAATTCAATGTCTAGACAACACAGTCTACAGGTTTTTCTTGACTGAAAAGTATTATCAGTAGTTATAATTACATTATTTTTATGGCTTTATACCTGTACTGGTTCTCAAGATGCTTTATTTAGGTATAGACTTACGGGTTTTGACTTGTGAACTTGTTTATTCGTTGTCTTCCATTTAAGTTTAAGGTTTTACGGCATATGATGTCAATAAACCGGAATAACCGGTTCTGTATGGTGTCCGGACGTAAAGGTTCTGTATGGTGTCCAGACGTAAAGTTCTGTATGGTGTCCGGACGTAAAGAATAGCACCATCCCATATCTTCCCGTGGGTGTCGTAAGAGGCGACTAAGGGATTTGCCAGAGAATGGGCAGCAGCGTTCTCTGTGCTTGTGTAACAACCGTACTGCGATCGCCAACCCGCCTGCCAAGCGTGGCGATTATGGCAAAACCCCCCTTATGTCAATATGGCGTTGGGGGAGGCCTATGTCCAGCAGTGGACGTCTTTTCGGCTGAAATGATGAAACCGGATTATTGTAAGATAACCAAGCAAATAACTTATTTTTTGGGATTGAGCTTTATTGATTTATTCTGTACCCTTGTTTATTCAAAGGACATGTACACCTGGGTTTTTAGTAAAGGTATATTTTGTGTAGTTTAGCTAACTGACGCCATCTTACCTTAATTAGGTTAGTATTTTACAATCTTCTTCCTAATCAAAATAAATAAAAATCGCTGACAGTGACAGCCTAAAAGAACGGGTCTTGAAGTACATTTGGACACAAGTGCCTCATACATCGGAGGTGAGCACATTATTTTGTCCCTGAAAGGGTTACGTACAGTCAGCCCCAAAAAGATGTAAACACGGACAAGGATTGATTTCATTGTCTATATTCCATAATTGTGGATACAATGTAAAGCTACAAATCATAGTAAGCAATTTATGTCACCAAAACCTCCTCACAGGTTGGAGTTGGCCGGATACATAATAATACAAACACTCTCTGTCCAAAACAGGGTAATCTACATAAATCTCACAAATCGTAAACCACCATCGTTCAAAAACGAGATAAAGAAATCTAAAAGACTATTATAAATAAGTATTTAATTGAAAATGCGGAATCATAGACAATCTATTTGCTCTTACGCGTCAGACTGACATATAATTAATTTTCATCACAATCATCACGTCTTAAAAGTAAGTCACTCACTGCATAGGAGCATGATCAGTGAACTTGTATTGCAAACGTTATCCAACGGTTCAGCAGTGTGTGCGGAAAACCGACCATTACAACTGACTGTGTCGATACAACTGAATCAATGTTACGCATACAAACGCTGACTGTTCGAGCAAATGCTCCTCGATCAGTTAATCGAGCTGGCGCGGTATTGTAACGCTCAAAGTTACTTTCTTTCATTGTTTACAAACACGCGCTCCCGGTGAGTGACCACCTTTAAAGGGCTAAGCTTCGTAAGATAGATTATACGTATTTTCAATTCAACAAAAAACAAATGTCACGTCACTGACGTCATGCATGGAATGAAAAGGACAGAAATAAATTTCTTGTTCTTCTATCAAACGAAGTTCGACACATGTCAATCGTTGCAAATCGTATGACATAATCAGTCTGTGTACCTTGTTTTAGTCAAAGGTGTTTATATTATTATGTATCCAATCTGTGTACGAGGTTTTGGTGAAATGAATTGTTTACTATGTTTTGCAGCTTTACATTGTATCTACAATTATAGTAGAATAATGTTTGTGGACAATGTTATTTTTCGTTTATTCATTTTTTACATTTTTATATATTCCTATATAAAATCAATACAAAAAAAAAACATTAAAAAAAATAAAAATAGTAGTTCACCGGTATCGGGAATAGGGTCCAAGCTACCGGTGGTCAGGGCTCCAGAGAAAGGAACCTCCTAACAATACGAGCCTTGTCCAGGAGTACCGCTTTCTTAATCAAGCCCTTGATCCAGCTGCCTAACGAGAGCCTGATCAGATGTTGGTCGAGGCTCTTGGCAATTAGGCCATTGGCTGATACGACTCTCGGCACAATGATCGCTGAGTCAACATCCCACATGTCGACAACCTCGCGAGCCAAGTCAAGATACTTGATTTGCTTATCTTTTTCGACTTTCACGAGGTTCTCGTCATGTGGAACCGTTATGGTAGAATATAATTGTTACCTTTTCCGTGTTTACATATTTTTGGGGCTGACTGTACATTCAACTTCTTACTAATATTATAAATGCGAAAGTTTTGGAGGAAGCATGAATGTTTGTTACTCTTCCACGAAAAACTACTGAATGGATCTAGATGAAATTTTGCACAGGAATAGCTAATAGTATACTTTTATCCGGGTAGTACGATCCCGTGAGACCATTATCGAACAAAACGCAGGCGAAGCCGTGGGCGTAACTTAGTAGAGAATAAATGATGGAATGAAAATTCGTAACTTTTGCCAATGGGTAATTTCATTATATGCGCTGCTATTATTAAAAGAAATATTTTCTTCCCTAAAGAATAAACCTTAACAAAACCTAACATGATACCGCAAAGGTTTCCATAAAAACAAACACCATTGAAAGTCAAATGTTCCGGCAAGAGCCGAGTTCCATAAGAATTTATGAAACATTCTCGCAGTAGAAGATTGAACGTTGCGTCGTCAATGTTGCGTGCGAAGTTTTTCATTCATGATATCCTTCACGTCTTGGATTTTATCAATGTTCCTTTCATTTGAGTAAAAATCTTATCATAACTAATCATTGCGCTTGTTTTAGTTAGTTAAGGGTGGACTTACAAACAAGTATACAAGGTGCTGTTTTGCATCCTCGTCAAAATTCAGGAAGTTGTTACAAAATACATAAATAATCAATTTATATTACGGTAGCTAGTTAATTATATATACCGTATATATTTTGTCGTCTAGAAAGACGGATCCTAGCCAACAAACAAGGTTAGGACGTA
Organism: Cerastis rubricosa; assembly: GCA_949152445.1. Classification (NCBI taxonomy): domain Eukaryota; kingdom Metazoa; phylum Arthropoda; class Insecta; order Lepidoptera; family Noctuidae; genus Cerastis; species Cerastis rubricosa. The sequence goes on from OX424532.1 coordinate 18,339,956, forward strand.
GCATAATCGATCACTCAAGACTCGAAAATAGATCTGGCCATCTTATTTTGTAAAGTCACAATTTAGTAATTATGGCTTATGCTGTACTAAATGTAATAAATAAGTTGACTCTGTCACAAGTACATTTCATGTACAAAATTACACTTTTCATTTTACTTTCTTAATACTATTATATTCTATTGATATAATATAAGTTGTGCAATTTGAGTAAGGCTGGTTTTATTGTAACGCGTTTCGGCAGCACCGTTGGAGCACGCGCCTTCGGAGATGTCTCTGAATCATATCTATCTAACGGTATCTTTATAAAGTACAAAGTTCGCGGTGGTGCTAAATTGGCCAAGGCCTAGAACATATTTAAATAATTTAGTATTATGGTTCTCTCAACGGCACAAATATTTGGTTTATTTATTTATTTAACAGTTCATGTACACACTAAATATCGAATAGAGGAAAGAATCAGAAAATTTGCTACAAAGGTGATGCTTATTTCTAAATAAATCTATTCCAGCGTACCTGCGTAAGGAGAGTAGATAAAATTAAATTAAAATTTGATTTAATTTTCTTTCATGCTTTTTAAACTTAAATTACTTTTTCTTAGCCTTGACTGTTCTACTCCTGGGCATAAGGCTCCCCCTTTCCTTCCAATTTTCTCGATGTTGCGTCTTTTCTCGCTAATTAACGAAACCAAGGTATACTTAAATTAAAAAAAGATATACTTAAATTTAAAAAAAAAATAAACTTTGGGAGAGGGGGGTGCCCCCCCTCAGCAATGCCCATGGTGACAAGTGACAACATTTCAAATTTCAAATAGACTACCTGTGTAAGTTGTTTATATTCCTTCATTAACTAGAAAAGAGGTGATGATCTTCAAACGGCTGAGCTGATTTTCTCGAAACATAGCTAAGAACACTCTCGATTAAAATACTTTTCAAACGACACCACTTTTATCAAAATCGGTTCATCCGTTTAGGAGCTACGATGCCACTGACAGACACACAGATACACAAATACACAGATACACACGCCAAACTTATAACACCCTCCTTTTTTGGTCGGGGGTTAAAAAGAGAATAAAATAAATTTAATATTTTAATATGATATAAAAAAATAGAAGACTGTAATAAATGGAAATGAAGAAAGGAAGAAAGAGGAAATGTGCCACATTTTGCCAGTTATCTTTAAGTCCCATGTAATAGGGGGCGAGCCTATTGCCATCAACCGGTTACAAATCTAGTCTCCGTGGCTTCTACTGAAAAAATCCTGATGAATAAATCCAGTAACAATTTGCCCGACCCGGTATTCAAACTAAGGACGTCCTGCCCAGCAGTCGCGATTGCAACCACTACACCAACGAATCATTTTTTCCTTTACATCTACACATAATAAAAACATCTAAATTAAAGAAAATTAAACTTTATAAAAGCACGTAGGTCAACAACAAAAGTCGCTAAATTATAAGACGTCTTAGTTTTAGAACGACATATTAACAGACTGGAGTAAAGACATAACAATATTTTCATCAATGGTTACACAGGAGGAGCTTGTGGCTAAATAATAACAGCCGCACGGGTCGGTCTTTATGGCTAAGCCGTGCTTGCCTAGGTAGGTCCGTGGATATGTGACCATAATTACATACCTAGTTTCCTCCGTGCCTCGGAAAGCATGTTAAGCCGTTGGTCCCGGCTGTCATTTGTATATCTTTGACAGTCGTTACGAGTAGTCAGAAGCCAAAAGTCTGACATCCAGTCTTACCAAGTGGTATCGTATTACCCAGTTACTGGGTTGTGGAGGTCAGATAGGCAGTCGCTTCATGTAAAATACTGGTACTCAGCTGCATCCGGTTATACTGGAAGCCGACCCCAAGATAGTTTGGGAAAAGGCTAGGCAGATGAATCATTTAACTAACTAAGCACAGCACAGTTTAAGATTTGAAACTTTAGACACTTAGTAATGGGTTGAATTTCAAAAAAATTGCGTTTATCATGCTATATATTTAGGTATTGTGTAGTATTAGTAACAACGGGTCAGGCAGAGCTGTAAGTAGTAGTTGTAGCGTAAATAAAAATAAAAGTCGTCACAGCTACATGTTAATACGTATAATTTTGCTGTTATAAAAAAAAACCTAATACAATTTTTTATATATAAAATTTAAAAGGATCAAAAAAAAGAATTAAATAATGGGCGACATGTAATATTATTTTATGTAAAGCAGCGAAATGGGTTGTTCAGAATTGTATAAAATCTGTAATTTTGAAAATTAAAACAAGGTGAGAAAGGGGTTGCAACACCTATTCAGCCCTAGGCGCGATCAAAATGTATCCGAGTTTAAATACTACACCGGAAAAAATACATTGCGCGACCTTTTGACACGAATAGGGTTTAAATAAATTAAATGATTGTACAAAAAAAAAGAAACTATACTATTGCTAAAGATTAAAAAAAAGGATTAAAACAAAATTTGTTCCCTGAAGGTCCGGATCCTCGCTCGAAATCGGATCTTCGCTGTTGCTCCGGGTCTCAGGCGGCAAGCCTCGGAGCCAACCGCCAGTACGCGTCTCCCGACCCCTGGTCGGCCTTGAGCCGCGGCGCCGAAAGTATATGGGTCACTAGATCTTAGCTAGGACAAAAGTCCTAGAACCGATTCTGAGCGAATCTATGGTGAGAAAAATACAGAAAAATTAACACCATGCTCCGAGAGAATCTTTTAAGCAGAAAAAATTTAAAATGTTTCAAATACATACCGGTTCTTGGTGAAATCACTTATAACCGACTATTCAGTACAGCACTACAAAATGTAAATTATCTTTCTTAGGTCTTTTTTGACTTTAGACTACAAATAATTTATCAATTAAATTACGAAACGGAATAATATGTCTGTTATTTCCAAAGATTCGTCGCCCATCTGAGAAAAATTTTCTTACGTGACATCCCATGGAATCGTCATATTTTTAAATTTGAACCGAAGTAAGAAAAAGTAAATTGATTAGAAATGAGGTCGACTTACACGAACAGAATAGTTTTTATTCAGCCGAAAACAGCGTGATAATGCTGCAATACCCTCTTTCAAAGAAAAAAAAAAGGACGTAAGTACGAGTGAGAAAGAAGAAAAAAACTGGATCAGGCAAAAACAAAAAACAGGCATCATATCTGAATCAAACGATATCGAAGTGCAACAGATACTGAATAAACACGGAGGCCACCACATCTAAACGTTATCCGCGCGAACTCGCGATATCTCAATTACATCTATGGAGAATATGAAAGAAAATAACGAACACCTAAATCTAAATATATATTGTTCAGTTAGAGCCAAATTCTAACCTACCACATCCTTACAATTATGAAGAACAACCAGTGAACTTTAGATCTAAGTAAAACTAACCTAACTTAACATAAGACTTAACTATTACCTATCAACTATAAGAAAAAAACTTGGGGATCAAATAACCTATCAACTATAAGAAAAAACTTGGGGACCAAATAACCTATCAACTATAAGAAAAAACTTGGGGATCCCCAAAAATAATTAACGTGAACACGTAAAGTCCAACCTTAGTTATAGAAACAAAAGACAAGTTGGACAAAACAAAAAAACTAAGTTTAAGAAAGAAAACTTAAGTCTATTAAGTCAAAGAAGAACTCAAGACATAGAACTTAAATCAGAGAACTCAAGTCATAAAACTCAAGTTTAAATTCAAATTTAAAATTAAATGTTGAATGTCACGCCATCTGTGTTAAAATAAAAGAAACAAAATAACCTTAGAATACAAGTTGACATAACACAGAAATAAATAGATGTCACTATTAACAGGTAATCTATTAAGTTTTTAATCTAATCAAAAACTTATGCAAAGAAATATTCCAAAGAGGAAAAAGGATTAGAAAGCAAATGTCAATATGGAACAAAGAGAATTTAATCCAATTTATTTTAAGATATCTTTGATATGATATTGTCCGGAGTGGACTGAATCACAATCCTGTAGCAAATAGGTGGTCCTTGAAATGACTCTTATTACACGGCACTTAATAAAACGTGGAGCAAGCTTCCCAGAGAAAAAATCACCTCCAGAAGACTTGGAAAAATTCCTTCTCCATACAGTATCACCAACATTCAGAGTGACAGCTGATCGATTAGAATTATATGTACGAGAGTTACGGAGAAAAGCTAAAGAAAGATTATCAGCAACCTTTGCATAAACTTCGCTGAGAGAAGATAGGTTTGAAGCATGACGAGCCCGACTGTCAGCCAAATTAGAGCTTCGAGTCTGACTATATACACGACTGCTATCCATAAGGACCTCTCTACCAAACATAAGAAAGTTAGGCGTAAAACCAGTAGCTAGATTAACACAAGAATTGAGGTAAAGCTTAACTTTAGGTAACATTTTAGCCCAACTTCTTTGGTTTTCACCAACCAAAATACCTAAACATGTTATAACGCTTTGGTTGTATCGCTCAACCGTATTTGCTTGGGGTGTATAATATGGCGTAAAAGTAGGTGATTGAATATGGAAAGATCTGAGAAAATTAAGGAATTGATTACTACGGAAAACTGTAGCGTTGTCACAAAGAATAGTACGCGGAACCCCAAAATTAAAGAAAATTTCAGACTCTAACGCTTTTATAACAGAAAGAGCGTCAATCCTTTTCAGAGGAACTAACCAAACATATTTGGAAAAAACATCTACCATAGAAAGGATATATTTATAGCCATAATAAGCGCAGGGCAACGGACCAATTATATCGATAGAAATCATCTGTAAGGGCAAGGAAACCTCTTTAGGGTAACACATCTGACCGCGAGGTTGTGTGTTCGAAATTTTATAGGCTTTACAAACCTCACATTGACTTAACGTCGAAGTAACGTCACGGAACATATTTGGCCAGTAGAACAACTCCCTAAGCTTTAGATAAGTTTTAGTAACACCGGGATGTATCGAAGGAAAACTATTGTGAATTTCCCAAATAGCGTCTGGAACTTTTTCAGCTGGTAAAACCACACGCCATGGTTCAGAAGATAAAGGAGTAGAAACAGGCATGCGTCTCATAAGGATACCGTTATTTATAGCGTATGCTGGGAACATTTGTGGCGTATCTCGAGCACCTATATATATCTTCTTATACCAACGGTCATTAGTATGTTCAGGACCCTGGTCAAATGACACAGGATTAGCATGGATCCTGGAAAGAACATCGGGGACTATATGTTGCGAACCTTTACGATGCACAATATCAAAAGTATATTGGGAGATAATAGTAGCCCAACGAGCTAAACGACCAGATGGGTTGTTAAGAGAGAGGAGCCACTTAAGGGCCATATGGTCTGTTATGACAGAAAACTTCATACCATCTAAATAACATCGAAAATGTTTAATTGAATCCAAAACTGACAAGAGTTCACGCTCTGTAGTACTATAATTGCGTTCAGTTTGAGAGAATAAACGCGAATAATAGGCAATTGGATGTTCCACATCGTCTATCTTCTGTGTCAGTACCGAACCAAGACCAACAGCTGACGCATCACACTGCAGGATGAATGGCTTCGAGAAATCAGGACATGCCATAACAGGCGTATCAATTAGCGCTTGTTTCAACTGAGTGAAAGCTTGATCGGCTGCATCGTTCCAACTTATTGGATCATTACCCTTTCTCTTACCGATAAGGGCAGTAAGCGGAGCAATTATAGAAGAAAACCCTTTAACGAAACGCCTATAATAGGAACACATACCAATAAAACCGCGTAATGACTTAGCTGAAGTAGGAGTAGGATAATCTTTAATAGCATCAAGTTTGCCGGGATCGGTTTGAAGACTCTTTTCATTAACAATATAACCCAAATATTTTAGTTCGCTTTTACAAAACTCGCATTTTTTTAAATTTATAGTTAAGCCTGCTTCTTTAAGTCGAGCAAGCACCTTCCTGAGCAGCGCCATATGACTAGAGAAATCTTTAGACACGATTATCAAGTCGTCGACGTACCCAAAAATACAATCGTCGCTGGTAGAAGTAAACTCGAAATTAACGATCATATCAGTAAGGCGTTGCATCTCCGAAGCAGCGTTCGTTAGACCAAAAGGCATCCTAACAAACTCAAAGAGACCACGTTGTGGAACAATAAACGCTGTTTTCTCACAACTTTCTCTATCAGCGAGTGGAATTTGCCAGAAAGCACTTCTAAAATCCAATGAGCTAATATATCTAGCACCACGAAGGTTGTCGAGGATATCGTGAATACGGGGAAGAGGATATGAATCTCTAACTGTCACACTATTCAGTTTTCTACTGTCGACACAAAACCGAACAGAACCATCCTTTTTTGTCACCATTACCACTGGACTAGCCCATGAAGAACGAGATGGACGAATAACACCCATATCTAACATTTTGTCAATCTCTTCATTGAGAATCTTCAACTTGACAGGGGATAAGGGATAATATCTTTGACGGATAGGGTAACCCGTAGTATTAATTTTATGGGACAACCAAGATGTTTTACCAAGACCAACTTTTTCCGAAGAGATAACTTCGTACTCTTTAATAACTTGTTGAAGACAAGACTCTTGATCCGGCGATAGGATGTTACGAGGATGAATATAACGGACCTCGCCGACAGAGGAAACTTGAGGGGAAGAGTGCTGAACAGAAGGGATAAACATATTACCATCAATATTTTTATTAAAAGCCTGACTAAAAATAGACGTCAAACCGAATTTATTCCAAAATTCGATACCTAAAATAACAGAAGATGACATCGAACTTGCAACTAAAAACTCATGAATAAAAGTTGTACCATTAAATTTAACTGGAAGGTACACAGAACCAAGAATATCAATCGGCGAATTATTAGCCGATATAACACGGGGACAAGCGTCCTTTGATGTCAAAGAAACACCAAGTTGCTGAATAAAATTATCGCTAACAAGCGACATCTGAGCACCAGAGTCAAGCAATGCTTTAACAACTCTACCACATAATAAAACTTCTATAAACGGTCGGTTATCAAATGAATCTGAAGTAAACACTGGGGATACTGTAGGGAAAGAAGCGTATCGCCAGTGATCTATGCATTTTTTTGGATTACATTTCGGACATTCCCTGGTAATAAATCCAGGAGTACGACACTTAAAACAAATCATGCCTGTGATCTCTGGGCAAGAGCGGTAAGAATGACCAACTTTGTTACATTTTAAGCAAAGTTGAGACTGACTACAACTAGGACAAATCTGAGGCTTACTAGTTGTTGGTTGATGGGAAGTTTTATTTGGCCTGGGTTTTGGTGAGTTAACAACTTGAGAAGTCGACTGGTCGGCAACACAATCGAGACTGGCTACCGCCTTTGGAGGTTCTAGAAAAGACTCGAAATGAGTAACGACTTCGATTAAATTATTGATGTCATGAAATTTTTGGATGGACAAGCAAGGAGTATACTTTGGCAACATGTTGTGGGTGATGATCTGCAACAACTCCGATTCTTCAATAGGCTTGCTCAGTTTAGCGTTTAAGTAAGAAACTTCGATAATAAATTCTCTTATTAGCTGTTCCGGTTTCTGCTTGAGGCTACGGACCTCCTGGCTTATCTTAAATTCAAAATCGGTCGTACCGAATGTCTGAAAAAAGGCATCTTTGATCTCAGAAAAAGAAAGATCCGGTCGACGGATCGACCTAAAATATTGAAGTGCAACACCTGACAAGACTTCATGGAATCGCTTAACTAAATAACCATCAGACAAATTGTCGGCCTCCCTGCACTCCTCTAAACTCGTGAAAAATTCCCGTACGCAGGTCTTACCATCGAAAACAATCTTCCACTTAGTAAGAGAGAACTGCCTGGTAAATTGTAGGCATTCCTCAGATCTTATTGGAGAAGGAATGATACTCTGTGAAGAAGCGTGAGAAGGTCTTGGTGGAATAGGAGGAGGTGGTGGTCGCGAAATAATGGGACTAGCACGACGTGGAGTCTCAACAATAGGGAACCCCTCTTCTGACATGATGTAACTAGAATAGACCTAATATCGTATGAAAGAACAGACAAAAGGCGATTGAATCCTAGCGAAAAAATAGGCACGGCATGAACAGACGGATAAAAATAATCCAGCAACCAGCAGTCAGTGAACGCCAAGCTATTAAACAAAGATACAGGCTACATAACCGTTCATACTAAGCTTACCTTGAAAACCGACGCCTATAAATTCATACGTCACCATATATACTCTACGGGTTCTAACTACCGCTAGCTAAGGATATGGAATAAAAATCAGGAGACCTATCGTTATATTTGCTGCGATAAGTGGGTAAAATAAAAGACAGTTATGTGTTATATAGTTCACAAAATTATTTTTCCTTTAAAATAAATTACATTTAATGAAAAAATATATATATATGTCAAGGAAAAATGACAGCTTCACAGATCTGAACTGGTGGTAAAAATCCCAGAATACCTTTCTAGAATGAAAGAATATCCGTGTCCTGAAACAAATAAGCTTAAGAATCATTAGCTTCCGGAGGGAGTGACCATCCTCAATAAGGCAAAAAAGATTTTATGTAGAATCATTCAAATTTCAAAGTTATTAGGTAAAAACACTTACTTTAGTTGTTCGGGCGCCATTTTTGTAGCGTAAATAAAAATAAAAGTCGTCACAGCTACATGTTAATACGTATAATTTTGCTGTTATAAAAAAAAAACCTAATACAATTTTTTATATAAAATTTAAAAGGATCAAAAAAAAGAATTAAATAATGGGCGACATGTAATATTATTTTATGTAAAGCAGCGAAATGGGTTGTTCAGAATTGTATAAAATCTGTAATTTTGAAAATTAAAACAAGGTGAGAAAGGGGTTGCAACACCTATTCAGCCCTAGGCGCGATCAAAATGTATCCGAGTTTAAATACTACACCGGAAAAAATACATTGCGCGACCTTTTGACACGAATAGGGTTTAAATAAATTAAATGATTGTACAAAAAAAAAGAAACTATACTATTGCTAAAGATTAAAAAAAAGGATTAAAACAAAATTTGTTCCCTGAAGGTCCGGATCCTCGCTCGAAATCGGATCTTCGCTGTTGCTCCGGGTCTCAGGCGGCAAGCCTCGGAGCCAACCGCCAGTACGCGTCTCCCGACCCCTGGTCGGCCTTGAGCCGCGGCGCCGGAAGTATATGGGTCACTAGATCTTAGCTAGGACAAAAGTCCTAGAACCGATTCTGAGCGAATCTATGGTGAGAAAAATACAGAAAAATTAACACCATGCTCCGAGAGAATATTTTAAGCAGAAAAAATTTAAAATGTTTCAAATACATACCGGTTCTTGGTGAAATCACTTATAACCGACTATTCAGTACAGCACTACAAAATGTAAATTATCTTTCTTAGGTCTTTTTTGACTTTAGACTACAAATAATTTATCAATTAAATTACGAAACGGAATAATATGTCTGTTATTTCCAAAGATTCGTCGCCCATCTGAGAAAAATTTTCTTACGTGACATCCCATGGAATCGTCATATTTTTAAATTTGAACCGAAGTAAGAAAAAGTAAATTGATTAGAAATGAGGTCGACTTACACGAACAGAATAGTTTTTATTCAGCCGAAAACAGCGTGATAATGCTGCATAGTACACCCACATTTCGCCAGTTATGTTTAAATCCCATGTAATAAGGGGCGAGCCTAAACCCCTCCGCGCGCGCTCCGTCTTACTTCTCTGCCTAACCCTTCAGGGAATACAGGCGTGATGCCCTGTAGTAACAACGGGCATGATTTGGTGAACTTTAAAACTCCGAGCAGAAAATTGAAGAAAAAACCGGTCCACGCGAGTCGGACTCGCGCACGAAGGGTTCCGAAAAAGTGTTTTTTTTTGTATGGGAGCCCCCTTATGTATTTATTTTATTCTGTTTTTAGAAGCTAAGCTTTTAAGTTGATGTGATGATGCAGAATTGCAGACAAATGTAGGTGTCATCCTTTGTATGATCGACCTTACACTACAGGACAGGTAATTAAATATGACAAACAATGAGTTTTCCTCAGTGCTAAGGTCAGCCATTATTATCGTCAACATCGATGACACGATCGTCAACTACTTTGAAAAGACAATCAGCACACACTTGCCTTGGTATTAATCATATCCTTTATTCATTGATCATCTCATCTTTTATATTTTTATATATTTCGTAAAAAAAATAACAAAAAACATTTAAACATATAAAAAAACAGGTTTCCGCCAGTGTCAGGAGCAGGGTCCAATCTACTAGTTGTTAGGGCTGCAGAGACAGGAATCTCCTTACAATTCGGGCTGTATCGAGGAGTACTGCTCCAACTGCCAAGTGAGAGCTTTGACAGATGTTCGTCGAGCCTTTTTTGGCCGTAACGACAATCGGCACAATGATAGCCGAGTTCACATTCCACATGCTGACAACCTCGTGTGCCAAGTCGAGATATTTTCAATAATAATAATATTTAATCATAATTATTAATATTGTCTAAACTTAATATTATAAAGAGGAAAGATTTGATTGTTTGTTTGTTTGTTTGCATTGAATAGGCTCCGAAACTACTGATCCGATTTAAAAAATTCTTTCAGTGTTATATAGCCCATTTATCGAGGAAGGCTATAGGCTATATATCATCACGCTACGACCAACAGGATTGGAGCAGCAATGAAAAATGTTGCAAAAACGGGGAAAATGTGACGCAAACGAAGTTGCGCTGGACAGCTAGTATTGAATAAATGTATTCATGAGAAGAACTTGGATCAAACGGAATATGTATTATGATGATTCATCTTTTATTTGCAAGTTGATAGCGATGCCGTAGATCAAACGGGGAACATGCAAGCTTAATATTAATGAAAAAAAAAAAAACAGTAGTACTTGGAAATGATAACCAGTATTTACTTTTAGAAGGACTTCAGTGCTTTGTGTATATCTATGATGGTACAGTCGGCATCAGAAATCAGTTAACACTTATCAATATTACACCAAGTTTTGTGCTGATCAGTGTGATTTGGTGTAATATTGTTTTGCGAATTTATGTAACCATCATTTGCCTATCCTTTTCCCAAATTATCTAGGTGTCGGCTTACAGTCTAACCGGATGCAGCTGAGTACCAGTATTTTACATGAAGTGACTGCCTATCTGACCTCCACAACCCAGTAACTGTAACTAGTACTAGTAACTGGGTAATACGATACCCCTTGGCAAGACTGGATGTCAGACTTTTGGCTTCTGACTATTCGTTACGACTGTCAAAGATCTACAAATGACAGCCGGGACCAACGGCTGTTCCGAGGTACGGAGGAAACTCGGTATGTAATTATGGTCACACATTCACGAGTCTACCTCGGCAAGCACGGCTTAGCCACAAAGACCGACCCGTGCGGCTGTTATTATTTAGCCACAAAATCGTCCAATTTAAATCTGCAATTCTGCATCTCACTACTATTGTAAATGCGAAAGTTATGAATGAATGGATGTTAGTTACTCAATTACGCCAAAACAGCTGAACGAATCTGGATGAAATTCGACTTATAGGTAAATCTAGAATAGCACATATACTTTTTTCTCACACATGCACATCACAATTTCCACACGAACGATATCGCGGGCGACAGCTAGTAAAAAAACAAAGAATAGGTATATATTTCTAATAAAAAGTTAAAGTACAATTAATTCGAAGTTTTAGGAACTTAAATTGGAATTAGTTGTAAAAAAAAATTGGTTGTCTGTTTAAAAAAGTCGGTTTACGGACGATAGTTTAACGTGACAACGTCATAACAAAACATTGATGAAATGATAGCATACTTTTATGAATAGCAAGCCGAACGCTCAAGCCGATTGTTCCTTTAGCTCGCTCGAGCAGCGCTCTCGCTCCGATCGTAACGTTACAATGAGCGTAAAGTTACAACGAGTTATCCTTTTTCGTGCGTGTAGCCGGCGTTCATCGATTTATTAGACGTTGTCACTTCAAAAACAAAACTAAGCGTAAGACTGCTTAAGTTAGTGTTACTTAGCTAAAGTTTTGTTTGACCTTTCAATGCAAAACAAAACTTAGCCTAAAACAAAACTTGTCGGCAGACACGCATAATATCATGCCCTCACGTTATTAAAACTCTTGGGTCTCATAAAAACCAGTGAAAAACTGGATGTCGCCTCCACGAAAACAACAAAGCTCATTAATATTCCAAGCTCTATCTCACTAAAGTTTGTACAGATGTGTTAAACAATACCATGCCTTCAATGTGTCAATGTCAACGGCAATATGTACTAAGGAAGCAGGACCGGTTGTAGGTATGTCAAAACAACGCTCCAAGCCGAACGGGCGACAGTACACCGTACGCTTTGAAAAATTCAACAAAGCTTTGAAATGTCAGGCGACCGTACAGCTCCAACCTTTTATGATATCCTGGTACCGACACTAGGAATTGTTAAAGAAAGATATTGACAATAAATAGTATCTTTGTTTCTTTTAAGAACATACTTGTTCAAGATATTTACTTCCGTATTTTTTACTTGATCAAAAGGAAAGCCTACATAATTTAAGCGTGGGAAGTTTCTTGGGCATACAGGAATCAGCAAATATGATAATGGTTCATTTATTTTCATGGTATCATTTTCAAATGAAAGTATATGTCTTTGAATCAAATATAAATAACAAGCAGGTTAGGTTTAAATATGATTAGGTTTAGGCCAAAAATAAGTGTAAATACTGACTTCCGAGTAACCTTCCAATAATTTTAATGACTTTTCCATCTACTGCACATAAAATAATGTAATGATGGTCGAAGGTTGATTGCATTTACTGAAAACTTTAAATAAATCAAGTTTTGAGACCCCGGTCGATGTTAAAAGATTTTCCGAACCCAAAACTCACTTGCTGTTTAATCTTATTATGGTAAATCACTTTTTGTTTAATCTAAACTAATATTATAAAGAGGAAAGATTTGATTGTTTGTTTGTTTGTTTGCATTGAATAGGCTCCGAAACTACTGAACCGATTTGAAAAATTCTTTCACTGTTGGGAAGCTACACTATCCGCGGGTGACATAGGCTATATTATATTTTCAAAAAAATTAGGGATCCTTACTAAAACTGCAATTATGTAACCCAAGGTGTATAAAAATTACCTAAAATATTCTTTACATCGCGTGCGCTGCGAAACTATTGATGATAGAATAAAATAATGTATTACGACTTTGCAGAACACATCATTATTTACACAAAGTGTCGCGACAGCATATGTCTAACTATTATATTTATGCCACAATAAGTGTTCTTTTATTTAAAAAAAAAAATATTTTAATGCCGCCGTTAGAAAAGACTCTGTATTTGTATCTTGGTATTAATCCTTATCAAAGTAAATTACTTCATATTCAAGACTGCTTCAATACCTTAATATAACTTTTTGAATTATTCAATTCGGACATTCCATTCGAAAGATATCAGGAGTTTAAAAATGTAAGTATTAGAAAAAAGTTGCGTGGTCACCGCTCACCCTGCGCAGCTGGCTAGGCATCACCTTATACGATGTAGGCGTCACTGGGGTACGGGCCGTACGGGAGGGGAATATTCAAACTTTGTTTATAATTTTTTTTTTTAGTTCATCATCATTTCAGCCAAAAGACGTCCACTGCAGGACATAGACCTCCCCCAAGTATCGCCATTGACATAAGGGGGGTTTTGACATAATCGCCACGCTTGGCAGGCGGGTTGGAAATCGCAGTACAGTTGTTACAAAAGCCCACAAAACGCTGCTGCCCATTCTCTGGCAAGTCCTTTAGTCGCCTCTTACGACAGCCACGGGAAGATATGGGATGGTGCTATTCTTTACGTCCGACACCATACAGAACCCGACACCAGACAGAATTTCACACCACAGAGATTTTTTTTAGTTACCTGACGCAAATAGAAGGGTTTTTTATGTTTGTGTTTTCTTAAATACCCGTGCGAAAACAGGGCGGGCTGCTATAATATTATAAAGAGGAAAGATTTGATTGTTTGCATTGGCTCCGAAAGTACTGGTCCGATTTGAAAATTTCTTTCAGTGTTATATAGTACATTTATCGAGGAAGGCTAAAGGCCATATATCATCACGCTACGACCAATAGGAGTGAAGCAGCAATGAAAAATGTTGTGAAAACGGGGAAAATGTGACGCAAACGAAGTTGCGCCGGACAGCTAGTCGCATATATAGTAAAAAGTCACCAAAGCAGACAATCGTCTCCGCATTCGCTAATACTTCTCATCGCGTCGATCTATACACATATCATTTGCACTGCACACTATGTGTGCACTACGAACAAATCCATTCAAACATCTGGATGTACTTCAAAGACTTTGACATCAGAGTTTTTTCTCAGAGTAATCGTTTTGAAAACACCGTAAAGAGTGACGTGAACAAGTATTAATTTTAATAAATTTTCACAATGTCATTTTATATGTATCATACAACTTTTTTTGTCAGTATATTATTACAATGTGGAAAGACATTTCATTCACACTTATGATTCTCATTTACCTTCACATAAAAAACATGCGTAGGCTGTCAAGGGATGACGGCCTACGCATGTTTTTCTCAACACAGTTAAGTAAATCAGAAACACGTATCGAATAAAGAACACCGCTTCTAAAAATATATGAATAATACGGGTTACCGAGACATTCTCCGAAAATTATGTGTGTATTGATCTTCTTTTTTCTATTATTGCCACTAAGTTGTATGTTTAGGCATCAAAAGATCGCTATGCACCTCTGCACTGAAAAAAAAATCGAAATGGCTTTAAAAAAAAAAAGATAATTGGCCATATTTATTTCTATGGATAATTTATAATCGGTCTAATTTAGCTGTGACACTATTTTTCGAAAATGTTTTTAGGAAATTTTTAGACAAATGTATTCTGCTTACGCGTATGGAGTTTCATTAAAATCGGTTCAGTCATTTTGGAAAATAAGGACTTGAAAGTTTGTTTGAAATACCGTAGTAGACGCTCCTAACAAAGGATAAAAAACGTTTTCACAGTCTTTAAAAAAAGATGTCTAAAACTTTAGTTGATCTTCAATCCAATATTTTAAGCGAAAACTTCACGTCTTTAAACTTTTTGTTCGCGTTTCAGCAGAGGTACGGCCAGTAAAACTTTCAAAAGTTTTCTAACTTTAACTTTTGATCAGTGCATTTTTAAACTACAAGTTCCTAGTGGGATTTTTAGTCACAGGCTAACTTGTACTTAAAAATACCCGATAGCATACCTTTTTTTTTTTTTTTTCGGATGGGAAATCATCAAATGACTTCTTCCGCTCTGGGCGGAGCGGAAGGGAGTGTCAGACTTGACTGACTAAAACCCATCCATGTTCCTTCTTAGCCCTTTGCGTTCCAGGGGCACGGTATCTCTTTCGAACAACCCGCAGCCCTGGCAGGCATCGGCCCTCTCGGACCCCTTCCGATTTGCTGACATCTCCTTGAGGCGCGCGTGGAACACGAACGCGCCGTCGGCACGGTCTGTCGTCATAAGACGGACGGACGGTGAGCTAGCCCATTACTCACCGTCCACAGGCCCGCGCCTACGGTGGCCGGGGGCCACTGGTTGCCCCCCGACGCCCGGGGCGTCTCCCGCGGCGGCTGGGACGTGAGGTTCTCTCCCTCTCACGTTCCGCCACCTCCTTCGCTAGCATGACTGCTTCGCAGAAGGAGGCGACGGCTTCCCATTCCCTCTCGCTCCGGACCATGGATTGAACCAGGGCCGGACGCGAGAGGTCGCCGCCGCCAATCGCCGCTACGAGGACACGGCGGTGCTCAGCCCAAGCGGGGCATAGCTCCACAGTGTGCTCCACCGTGTCCTCCGGCCGATCCTCGCAGTGGTGACACCCGGGCGTTTCCTCCCGCCCGATTCGGTGCAGGAACCTCCCGAAACAACCGTGTCCGGTGAGGACCTGCGTCAGGCGGAAGGTGAGGGCGCCGTGGCGCCTCTCTAGCCACTCCTCAAAGAGGGGACTTATCGCCACTATTGTGGCGTGCCTTGCACGGGGTTGCGGCAGTCGCTCTCTCCATGTCGCCATGAGATCGCGCCGGAGGTCTGTCCGCTGAGCGACAATTTGCCGCGGCAGCGGAGTTTCCCCCCGGCGTAGTGCCTCCGCGCGCCATTCGTGCAGGCACGCGAGGACTATGGCCTCCAGATCCCATGGCGGCAATCCGGCCAAGAGGCTCGCCGCCTCGCCGGAGATCGTGCGGTACCCCCGGATCAGCCTTACGGCTACCACCTTCTGGGGCGCGTTCAGGTAGTGGGCGGCTCGCCGCCTCAAAGAACGCGCCCACACCGGGGCCCCGTAAAGGGCCATGGACCGCACGACCCCCGCATAGAGCCTCCGGCAGGAGGCTCCCGATAGCATACCTGAGACAGATAAATGAAATACGAGTAGTTTGTATTTAAAGTAAAAGATTGACTGGAATATGTGAAGCGTCGACGTTTTGGAGAAAGAACCACTTTGGGGATGTTAAAGTGGCAAATTTTTTTACAATATAAAAGATATTGAACATACTTTTAATACTTGGAAAGCAAACACATTTTCCTGTTTAAATATTTGCAAAGAAATAAACGTTAAGAGGATTATTTATCAGTTTTTTTTTTATGTTTTTTATAAAACAAAATGTGATCACGAGTCTACAAAGAGATTATTCTAACAGATTAAAAACAAAATACAGGAAAAAACGACCAAGAAATTAGAAGAGTAGGAACTTAAGAAACCTGTCTGCTCTATTTTCAACATCTGCCCAGCCTTTTTGCGACTATTTGTTTGGGTTGGCAGGCGGGTTGGCGATCGCAGTACGGTAGTTACAAAAGCACAGAGAACGCTGCTACCCATTCTCTTACTAGTACCTTAGTCGCCTCTTACGACACTCACGGGAAGATATGGGATGGTGCGTCCGACAGCAAACAGAAAGCGGCGGTTATTTTTTTTTTAATATAAATTAAATTAGACCTAGAAACTATCTTGCTGGCAAGCTGACATTTTGCCAATGGACTTATCAAATGTCTTCTGTTACTATCTCTAAGTGAATAAATAATAAATGTGTGTGACCAAGACTTTGGCAGTTCTCCGTTAATTGAATAATAAATTGAAGTTTGATTAATTTTAAATCTAGTTAATTTTAAATAGTATATACTAATACTAATAATAAAGCTGAAGAGTTTGTTTGTTTGTTTGTTTCCTTGAACGCGCAAATCTCAAGAACCGATTTGAAACATTGTTTCAGTTTTAGATAGCCCATTTATCAAGGAAGGCTATAGGATATATATCATCACGCTGCGAACAATAGGAGCGCAGCAGAAATGAAAAATGTTGCAAAAACGGGGTAAATGTGACGCAGACGAAGTTGCACGAGACAGCTAGTTAAAAAAAAAAAAAATTGGTAGGATAGACTATTTTTTCATAGAGTATACAGGGTGTAACGGAAAGGGTATATACATACTTTAGGGTGTGGTAAAGACCATCAAACTGAACATGTTTCTCCACAAACAAACATGGCAATAACGAAAAAATTATCTGCTGCCCTATACAAAATTTCAATACCTATTCGACCCAAATGTATGGCGCAGATAGTTTTTTCGCTAAGACGATGTTTCTTTCTGGAGAAACATGTTTAGTTTGATGGTCTGTAGCACACCTTTAAGTATGTATATACCCTTTCCGTTACACCCTGTATACCTATACAGGGTGTAACGCTGGTAGAAAAGAAATTATTTGAATTGTTTTAAAATGTTGAAAAGACCAGGCTTACGTTGTTGCCAGGATCGTTTTTTAGGAAAGTTCCGCAGCTTGAATCAAACGTTTTTTTTTTGTACTTTTAGTACACGCACATTTCACTAGTTATGTTAAAGCCTCGGTTAATAGAGGGCGAGCCTATTGCCACCCACCGGCCACAAATCCATACTCCGTGGCTGCTACTGAGAAATTTCAGATGGTAAAACCCACAAACAATTTTCCCGACCCGGGAATTGAAGCCTGGGCCTCATGCTCAGCAGTCACGATTGCGATCAATAAACCAATGAGATAGATTTCCTTCACCAATATCAGTGATATCCAAAGAAAACTTAGAAAGTAAATATTCGTTCCAATTACTTTGCTGTAGCCAAAACCCAACTTTAAACATCAAAAAAACATCACATTGTCTTTCTTTGAAAACCCAGACTTCCAAGAAACTCTTCAATTACAGTCAAGACCAAAAAAAAAACAAACTCGAGTTCGAAAGAATAGTTCTCCAGAGGCTAAAGCATCCAAGTTAACAACTATCTTGTATCGAAGTTTATATTACTGAAACTATTTGCTGCAGCTTTGACTTTTAGCTACATTTAAGACGCTGTTGCATTAAAGAAAAATGTGAATGGCTCGATTTTATTTTATTACTTTTGAAGTAAATGATTTTTATTTGAAGTGCATTTTAGTGTCTTAAATTTTCAGAAGGAATATTTAGATGAAGACTGAAAGATCTTAAAGTTCTTGTTTTTTTTTCTTCAATATTGTGCTCGGTGTTTTAAAGTTCACCAACTCATGACATGCCCGTTGTTACTACATGGCATCTGGCCTGTAATTCCTGAAGGGATATGCAGAGCTGTAAGGCGGAGCGCGGGTGGAGGGGATTTATGCTGGCCTCCAATTATATGGGACTTAAACATAACTCGCGAAATGTGGGTGTGCTACTGCTTACAGCTCTGCCTGACCCGTTGTTACTATACTACACAATACCTAAATATGTAGCCTGATAAACGCAAACTTTTTGAAATTCAACCCATTGCTAAGCGTCTAAAGTTTTAATCTTATATCGTGCTTATAAGGCATTCGAAACGGGTTTTCGGTCCTCTAGTAAAACCCGGTTTTTACCGGTTTTACTATGGGACCTAATACCTGTTTCGTTTGCTCGAAGTGCTTAGTTAGTATAAGGACTATTTCATAATTTAGCTGTGTATAACAGGAATCAGCCATTTCTAATCTCGTCCCTGAATGCAAGTCGTACCACGCTTTAAAGCTTCTTGGAAAACTTCGTCTCTCTATTTATTCCATTACACATCTCAAAAGGCAAGATATATGATGTGCTCCATCTTTGAAGAGAGTATATTTTAAAGATTAAGCTCGCGGAAGCTTCAATTAGAAGTGCATTAGCTATGTACGAGCTGTCAGACAGTCTCGTTATTTTAGGATTCAGAACCAGGATTTCTGAACGGATTCGAAACTTATGTCGGTGAAAATGTTTATTTTTTCAACGGGGTTTTTTTTCCGTCTAGTCGGCGCCTATGCTATGGGACTTTGTAGAATAGAAGAATAGAATAGAATGCATTTATTTGTCAGAATATTGTACAAAGCTGTTATGTGAATTGTATTACAATCGTAATATTCTGCCGTTTCCGGCGTACAAATGGTGGTTATGGTTTGTAAAATTATATGTAGTTCATCATTACATTAAAATTGAGTTATTAATCATTAGAAATTCAAATTATTTAAAAAAAAAACTATTTGTATTAGAAATTAATTATATAAGGCAAAATTCAATGATGTCAAGAAGATAAAATATGATTTATAGGCAATAATGTCAAATATTTAGGTAAATTTTTCATTCATAAATCTTCAGTCATGTAATAACATTTGTTTAAAAGAAGGTTTAATAATTTACAACTTTTATAACTCTTCTGGGATTACAGGCGTGCACACACACAACATTAGTTATTTGGTACAGTATTTACTATACTTTTTTACATAATACTGCTTTTTTGTTAATTTAATCATTTTGCTTTGTCCTGTGCGAGACCAGTAACATACAACATATACAATAATACAAATATACAACATATACAAACCTTTACTATTTTGTAGACGTGTTAGTTTCTGTATGAGATGTCTTTATTTCTGATTTCTTGTGCTTACTTCGTGTAAAGTCGTGATGGCCTTTCAAAGTATAAAGATTTTTATCTCATTATATTTGTTTTCTGTGGTCATGCTCGTATAGTGGCAACCACTGTTCTTTTAATATGTCTATCTGCGGATAATGCAGCGGACTGCAACGTTACTACTTAGTTTTGTTAACCCTATGTTTTATATATGTTGTGTATTATCCCTTAAATAAATAAAAAAAGATGATTAGACTTGAAAATAATTTACAAATCGTGATATAACCATAAAATTATTCAGCAATGTGATAACGTTGCTGACTGACAACTAGTGTCCGATAGAAGATCGATTTCTGGCTGAAGTCGAACGTTGGACTCGATTCGGCGTTGATTTAGTATGTTCACTCAATGAATTCATTACGATACAGGTGTCATTTTAAATGACAACACCGTCATTCATTATCGAGATTAATCTCATTAGCTTCCTGATGGGTTTGCTTTGCTGGGATTGACACATAATGAACATCATTAATGTATTATTAGGCGCCATTGCCTTTTGTCAACTGCCCTTTAAAGTGTTGCGTAATGATTGTTTCAAGATCTACTACGGGGGACAAAAAACGCCTCTTTTGAAAATGAAATCTTTATTTGTAAACATATTAGACAGTAGTGTTATACTTAAAATATAATATGGCGGGTCCATCTATGCCTTGCCTTGAAGCGTACAACTTTTAGCAGGCTTATCTAGCAGTAATATTTTAACTTACCTTTAAGATTGAAAATAAATTAATATGTACTATACTTGTGTCAGCTTGTGGCTAAATAATAACAGCCGAATGGGTCGACCTTCCGGTGATGCTGCGTTTGCTTAGGTCGGTCATGTTTGATTAACCATTAGACATGTTAACCCTTATAATATACGGATTAAACCCTTATAAACCCCCCTAACCCTTAAATGGGTTAACCATTTAAATATTGCTAATTAACCAGTGTGAAAGAGACAAAGCACAGAGCGCGGGGCACCGTCACTTTCTTGCATATTTTTAGGTACAAAATGGATCTCTGTGCGTGAACCAGTTATTATATGCTGATTAAACCTATAAAACCTTTTCTCTAGAATTTTTCACGTAGCCCTAAAAATCATCATCATTATTTCAGCCCAAAAGTCGTCCACTGCTGGACATAAGCCTCCCCCAAGTGTCGCCACATTGACATTTTGGGGGGTTTTGCCATAATAGCTACGCTTGGCAGGCGGGTTGACGATCGGCAGTACGGTTGTTACAAAAGCATAGAGAACGCTGCTGCCCATTCTCTGGCAAATCCCTTAGTCGCCTCTTAAGACACCCACGGGAAGATATGGGATGGTGCTATTCTTCACGTCCGTCACCATACAGAGCCTCAAAATCAACGGTAAAGTTTCCGGATTGTGCACATTACGCTAGTCACATAGCCTGAGATTTTGGACGGAGCTCATTTTCGTTACATAAAGAATTCAAGAATCTAGTCCCAGCGGTGTAGGCTGTGCTTATTCTGCTAGTGAAGGAATGAATTTAAGATTTTTATTAGTTAAAAGCCACTGTGTCAGTAGTTGGTTTAAATTTTCATATGCAATGTTCCTGAATTCCTCATATACTTTAATTATGTCACTTGATCTATTCTACATACCTATCTACACCTTGAGTTATCCGTACATTTGTCACTATATTAACGAACAGTCTTCCGTGATTATCATCATCAGCTAGCTGCATTTCAATGCTGGACATTTATACCGCCCTTTGCTTTTTCCATTCGCAATATTTATTTATTAGCCTCATTATTCCCTTTATTCATTT
The DNA here is from genome assembly GCA_949152445.1 of Cerastis rubricosa. Lineage (NCBI taxonomy): Eukaryota > Metazoa > Arthropoda > Insecta > Lepidoptera > Noctuidae > Cerastis > Cerastis rubricosa. The sequence goes on from OX424532.1 coordinate 18,361,654, forward strand.
TTTATAAACAAATTTAATACATCTTTAAATATTCTTTATAAATAATTAAAAAAAAAACATTTGAAATATAAAAAAATTGTAGCCCACCGGTATCGGGAACAGGGTCCAAGCTACCGGCGCTCAGAGCTCCAGAGAAAGGAACCTCCTAACAATACCTGCCATGTCCAGGAGTACCGCTTTCTGAATCAAGCCCTTGATCCAGCTGCCTAACGAGAGCTTCATCACATATTGGTCGAGGCTCTTGGCAATTAAGCCATTGGCTGATACGACTATCGGTACAATGATCGCTGAGTCAACATCCCAGAGGTTCTCGTCATGTGGAACCGTTATTTCAACAATCATTGCGCGCCGCTCTGATCGATCCACCACCACTATATCGGGCTTATTGGCTACAATAGTCCTGTTAGTGATGATGGATTGATCCCAATACAGTGTGATTTTGCCATTTTCGAGAACTGGGTCGGGCACATAGCTGTAGTACGGCACTTCCGATTCCACAATGCTGTATTTCAGAGCAAGTTGCTGATGGATAATCCTGGCTACACGGTTGTGTCTATGCAAGTATTCTCCGTTAGCTAGACGAGAACACCCGGAGATAATGTGACGGATGGATTTGCCCGGACGGTAGCATGCCCGACATATGTCAACCGCGCCATCCTTCACAATAAATTTCCGATAGTTATTTGTCATCATAACTTCATCCATAATTGCACAAACAAAACCTTCGGTTTCTCCAATGAGATCCCCGGAACGTAGCCAGGCTACTGACGCTGATTGGTCTACATCAGGGCCATGCAGGGACCTGAAGAAGCGTCCGTGAAGCTCCTTACTCTGCCATACTTCCCTGCGGTCATTAGTGTCAAGCACTGCAGGTTTGCGCCAGTTCTCTTTAGCCAAGGAGAGCGGGGTGAGGGCCTTGACCATCGCGACCACATCTCGATGCATCCCCACGTCGGCTTCTATGAAATATTCCCTGAGACTGCATATCTCGCGATTGTGGAGTCTTGGCGTTTGAATTAGCCTCATTATTATTATTTTCCTATACTCATTGATTTATATCATTTTGTACATTAAAAAAATAATAATAAAATAGTGGTGCGCCGGTGTCAGTAGCAGGGTCTAAGCTACCGGGGTAGTAAATACTCCAGAGACAGGAATATCCTCAAAATACGGGCCATATCGAAGGGTACCTATCTTCTGAATCAGGCCCTTGATCCGACCGTCTAGCTAGAGCCTCGACAGACGTTCTTTGAGTTAGCCTCATCATTGTTGGGCTACCTACTACTAAATGGAAGAGTCAGACAGCTCCGACACAAGTGCTCTTGAGGATGATCGAAGATTTTTTTTTACCACTCTTTTAACATAAACCTTCTCTTTTTACAGCATCATCACAAGCGCCTCCGGGCTTCAACCTGCCAACGATCATGCACGTCGAAAGAAACTGGTACGTCATGACGACGGAACCTATCGGGTCCTTCGTGACGAAGGTCTACCGAGAGAACAGCGGCAGTGACAGGGTTACCTTCGGGCTGGAGACCTACGGCCCTCCAGCACCGTTCAGGATTGATCCTCATACTGGAGTCGTTACTGTGAATGATACGCTTATTGATAAGGTGAGATTGATTTTAGTATTACTTTATTTATTTTTGTAAATAAAATTTTCCCTTTTTTATGAATTATTACCAGAGATCGGATGAAAAAAATCCGGTATAATTGAAAATGAACCAAACTAGAGATGACTATTCACATTTAATTTCACATATTAATGAGAAAACTGTAAAGATTTAACTATTCGATAGTGTTTACGAATACAACATGTTTTTTAATGTATCCGATAGAAACTTACAATGGATTAAGCACCATAATAATAATGACACTGCTTCTATAGAGTATCGTTAATCCAAAATAGTACATTGTTACCCCAGGGGTGAAAGTAACTTACTTAGTCCCGAGACGGGGTTTGGCGCCCGAATGAAGTGAGGGCGCCAATAGTTCGAGGGACTGAATAAGTATTTAACCCGAGCTACACTGTGCTTTTCATTACGAATAAAAGGAAAGTAAAAATAAAAAACATGAATTAGCTAAAGAAAAAATTAGTACATTTTATTTCGGATTGCCACTTTTCCACCTATTTTGTTTTTTTTTCTGTGGCCAGCCTATGCAGTGCTAGGCAGCTATTCAGCCATTATTTTTCATTTTCATCATTGAAAAATTGGTAAATATTTTGCCCAACTCTATGTTATATTAAAGAAATTTTTAAAACTAAATTATAATAATAGAATAGAATAGTATCGACCGATCATTCTTCGTTCAGTCTATTTCTCTGTGGAACGCGCTTCCCCAGGAAATCAGGATGGCAACTAATCGTCTATCTTTTAAAATTAAAGTACGCGAGTACATTCGAAAGAAGCTAGCAGGATCGTCACAACGTTGATAATTTCTTCATTGTTTGTCCTTTTATATTTAAGAATTTATATATTTATAGTATTTTGATATATATTTATAGTATTTTATATATCATTAGTTTGTTTTAATAAATTACTATTTTTTACAGATAGACACCTACCACTGTTTGTCTCTGCATCACCCAAAGGTTGACTGGTAGAAAATGCCTATGGCATTAAGTCCGCCATTGTACATTGTACTTGAAGTGTTAAATAAATAAATAAATAAATAAATAGAATAAAACTTTATTGTACACCAAAAATTAAACATAACGGGCTTACAAAACTAATAATTTTATGGTTACAAAGGCGGTCTTATCGCTGATAGCGATATCTTCCAGACAACCTTCGGATGGACATTATGGAATTAAAATTAAAAAGGGGGGTAGTCAGTGGTGTACCTACTACACAAAAATTTTAAATAACAAAAGTAAAGTTATCTACTTATGTATAATATACATATTAAAAAAAATATAAGTAAATAAATATATATGTAGATATTTGTGTCTTTAACATTAAATCGCAAAAATAAAACAAGAATGGTTACAAATTAAACTGAGACTGCATGAAATTACAGAGACTGAAAATGATTTGTAACTAGGCTTTTAAAAGCAGCGAGTGACTGTGCTTGTCTTACCGACACCGGCAATTCGTTCCATAAACGGACAGCCTGGACCGTGAAGGACTGGTCATAAAATTTGGTGGAATGAGCAGGCATCAAAAGTCTCAAATTCTCCGATGATCTCAAGTGTCTACTGTGAGTATCATGTAGGAACTTGAAACGTTCTTTGAGATAGGACGGCGTTATGGGATTAAACAGAATACTGTAGAGAAGGGATAAAATATGGGCATTCCGGCGAAGACGGATAGGCAACCACTTGAGTTTAAGGCGAAACTCTGAGACATGATCATATTTGCGCAAACCAAATATGAATCTGATACAAAAATTTTGGAGTCGCTCAAGCTTATCTAGCTGCACTACATTGAGATCTGGATAACAAGCATCAGCATAAAGAAGGGATTGAGCAAGCGCAGTTTTAGTGGCCGTTGGGAGGAAATTTCGCAATCTGCGTAAAGACCCCGCAGACGCAAACAGTTTGCGGCTGACTTCTTGCAACTGGGGAACCCAGGACAAGTCTTTATCAATGTAAATTCCCAGGGCTTTTACTGAATCGCTATATGGAATTATGGCACCATCAAAAACAATGTGGGGAAGCTTCGTCCAGTCAATTCTTGAACGCAGCCTAGGGCTGCCGACAACAATGACTTGAGTCTTCGCAGGGTTAACCTTCAAACCATGAGCCAAACTCCATTCAGAAATACGTGCCAAATCTTTATTCACCAAATTCACTGCCTCAGACAATTCGTCAACGGGGGCCTGTGAATAAATTTGCAGGTCGTCAGCATATAGGTGGTAGGATGAGAGAAGTTCGTTGGAAATAGAATTTATAAATATGGCGAAAAGAAGAGGAGAAAGAACGCCCCCCTGTGGTACGCCGGCAGAGGTATTGCACCAGGAAGACGACGAGCCTTCAATGCAAATACGTTGTCGGCGGCCACACAGGTAACTACGAAACCAATCAAAATCATCATCAGTGGAAAAATGTTTATTAAGTAATTCAAGGTCTATATCTTTATGAATAGACTCTTGACGTGACTTTCCGATCCCATTGATCTGAGGAATTTCCAGACTTTAGCTGGGTCGCCGTTTTCGACGGACTTATGAATGTGGTGGCGTTGGGCATCCCTACAAACTAAGTTGCTGCGATTGCGGAGAGCAACGTACCTTTCACGATTCAACAAATTATAAATATGTTAATAATGTTATTTAAAAAATATATATTCGTTAATCAATACTTAACTTTATGTTATTTCAATTTTACATCGTGGCTGCATAGAAAGTTCGAACATGGTTCAATAAAAATGTGAAAATAGAACTAGTTTTTTTATAATTTGAAATCTGTCAGTTGAAAGCGATTCTCCCTAGGGATGAAAAGTATTACTTTCATCCCGCTCCTCAGGCAACTTCAGACCTAATTTTTAGAGTATGAGTAATGAAAAATACTTTTTCTTTTATTCTTTAATCTTAGTATTATGTAAAAAACACGTGTCACTATAATCGTACAGCCTATCTCAGAAACCATCCATCGGATTACAAAGAAATTTTATGAAAAGAAAGTGTATAGGTGATTCCAGCCTGAAAGATAAGAATAATAAAAATAAGAAGAAGAATAAGTATTTTGGAGCCGATAGGTGACACCGTGTAAAGCAGGAGTGGGTCGCTAGTTATTTTTTTTTCCCTTGTGCATTAAATATCATCCGTTGTGATAAACAAAAGATGGTCGCTACGTTGAAAAGACGTAGACAGTAGTGACGTGCTGAGTTCAAAAATCGAAATCGAGAAGTATTGACAGGTTTGCGATAATATCGTAATTACATTTAGATTACAACTCGGTGCTCCTTGAAGCAAACAACTAAACTGGTGGTGTTGAAAGCTGTTTATAAAAATTAAAGCTAGAATCTATATTTAATATTAGAAAAGGTATTAGTTTCTAAGTTTGTATAAAATATCAGCTGTCCCATACATTTGGGTCGAATAGATATTGAAATTTTATATGGGGCAGCTGATATTTTTTCCCTATTACGATGTGAAGAGAGGAGGAAGGAGGAGGAGGAGAAACATGTACAGTTTTATGGTCTGTAGCACACCCCCAAGTATGTAAATATCCTTTCCGTTCACCCTGTGGGTAATCTTCGGAACTACTGATTTGATCAGGAATTTTTTTTCAATAAATAAATAATAAATAATATTTTTTTATTTCTGAAAACACATTTATAGGTTCACAAATACAAATTTTACTAATTAAAAAAGGAACATTACAGACATAAGTGTATCGTTGGTGCCTGTACTAATGAATGAAATTCATTGTATCACAGACACCAGCGCCTTCCGAAATGTGTACATAAAAATTCAAACATGCTACAAAGTGAACTCGTAAAAAATAAACAGTAAAAGTCATTTATAATTAATACAAATCTAAAAATTAAAAATAATACTATAAACTGAGGTTGAATTTAAAATTAAGCTACTTATTTACTTAAGTTGAACATTTGTTAGAATGCGTGCACGACAATGCACGGGTGAGTGATTATGTATGGGTGGGTGTATTAGTGAGTGTATGTGTTAGTGTATGTATGTGTCTGTTTTTTAAATACGTCTATTGGATTGGTTTGAGAAGATCTTCAGTCTCCCGGTAATTTAACTTTAGTAAGATGATGTGTAGTTCTTTTTTGCACTTATTTTTCAATGATTGGAAGCTCAATTATTTCAGAGTGTCATAGGCTATATTTAAAACGATGCCGTGAGATAATTTACGACCATCACGAGTCGGGCGAAGCCGTGGGCGAAAGGTAGTTAGTGGTAAGATATTTTGATTTGATTGAACGAATGAATCAGGTTTTTAGGGTTCCGTACCTCGAATGGAAAAAACGGAATCTTTATAGGATCAATTTGTTGTCCCTCTGTCTGTCTGTTATGACCCTATTTCTCAGGAACGCGTGGAGGTATGAAGCTGGAATTTATATAAAACTCAAGTCTACTTTCCCTTGGAGCTGTAAAAAAAATCAAAGTTCTAAGCCAACACAATCAAAAGATACAGCCGTTTATGCCGCAAATTTCCGCAAACTTTCTACACGCGCAAGGGATTCAAAACCTACAGGGTACTTCCCGTGAACTCAGAATCTTGAAATTTGGTACGAAGTAACGTCTTATAGCACAGATAAAGGAATAATTGCGAAAACCGTAAATAGTAAAAATATTTTTAATAATTTTTGTAAGGAACCCTCGGTGTGCGAGTCCGACTCGAACTTGGCCGGCTTTTGTCCAGTGTTTTTAAATTTAATTTCGTACCCATTGTATGCTGATAAAGCAAAAACAAAAACTTATTTTCACACAATAGATTATTTAATTTTCATGATAGCGAATTTCAAACTAGTTAAGTCTATAACTAGTTCTAAAATTGAAATATGGATAAGACTTAAAACTATTAATTTTCAAATAGATACTTTAAACAAAGTGAAATTTAGTGTTTAAAATTTATTGGCAAATTAATTTGAAACATATTTTACTACCCTGCCACTATGCCCGTGAAAAACAAAGCCCAACTTTATATTACTAGGTCGTAGGTTTGAACCCAGGCAGGCGCATTACATTGCGTAAATTAACAATAAAAAAATATTTTTGTAAATTATTTCATCACCACTGCTCTCAAAATAGTAGTGGATTAATATCAATAGAGACGAGGCCTGTGTTTCAGTAGTGGGAAAAACAATATTAGCATAGGCATACAACTTCTCAAATATAATATTTAAATGACTGCGAAGACCACATCAAAATCAATCAACCAGGCACATAAAGCGACGTCGTTTTATACTATTAACAATTGTTTTATTCAATTAATCGTCTATTATTAGATAGTAAAAGCGACAAGCTTTTAATATAGCTTCAATTGAAAAAAAAATGGACACACCAAAACCCTATTTATCTCAGCCAATACAAGAGCCATTTTTGCTCCATAACTTTAGCTTCATTAATCTAGCTGTCGGATGCTGGCACCAGAAAACGTTTCAGTTCCGTCATCCGGAACTGATGTACGGTTCAGTGAGTGCTTATAGTTAGTACTGACCACTTACTTATTATTATTATATAGATATGCTTAGAAAACGCTAGTATCACGATCCGTATAAAAATCAAGCGTGCGATTTATGAAACACGTACTATTTATTTATTTATTAAAAAAAGGATCATCAACAGTTTTTATGTCCAACATTTCTTAAGTTTCTATAATCCTGGTCTTACTCAGTAGCAAAGTACTGGTCAACCAACATTCACAAATACTATGACATATGCACTATTAAGTTACTATATAAACATGTTACTATACAAAATATACTACATTTTTGTTCTTTATATGACTAGAACTAAGTTCTTGAGTTAACGTTAGCGTAATTGTTTTAATCAAATTATCTTGCTGCGACAGTAGTCACATTAAGCAAAGAATGTTTAAGCTGGTTCCTAGTAGAAACGCTCAAATCGGATCAGTAGTCCCTGAGATTAGCGCGTTCAAGCAAACAAACAAACAAACTCTTCAGCTTTATAATATTAGTATAGATATATAGATACAACAGGCATATGAAGTTCGCGCGCTGATAAAGGTATGAGTATAAAAAAAGTTTATTTGGGAAAGTTGTTTGTTGTCATGAGTATAATCACGTTTTTAAGCATCGGTCACTAATTTCCAGTCACTCTATATATTTTGTCTACTGTACTTATAAAGGGTGTAAAACACCTCTTAACGAAGCCGAAAGGCACTGGTTTTCCCTGTCATTGCGATCATTTTTTTGTTCTGCACCATACCTGGGAACCTTCTAGTTACGGAGATATTAGGGCTCAAAGTTCCAACTTTTTGACAAATATTTTTTTAAATACAATTTTTTAATGGAAGATTTTTACTTTAAACACGTCCACGACCCCCGTACTATTCAATCCGTCAGCACAATGTTTTGAGTGCGTTACATTGAGTTCTACCACAAAACATGATTTTACACCCCTTAAAAAAAAGTGGTTTCCCAGCAATAATTTTTTGCGTAAAGTTACTTAGTTTTATGTACAGAATGCTTGGTTGACGGCTTCGTGATGAGGTGATTTACACCCCGTAGTTAGGTACCGATAGTATCTCCGTCCAGTCTTTACAAAGATACAAGCTGACGCTACAGTAAAAGACTTTCGAGCCACAGCTAAAATTACAGTCACTTTAATAAAACACTTTAATATTATTGAAACTTAAGGCAAGCGACAGAACACTTCTATTTCAATCAATTTGAAACCAATTGAAAAATGTGTCGTTTAAGATGTATTTGCTGAATAAATATTATTTATTTATCATTCATCAATGTAAAGTAGATTGAGGGCAAAATGATTGAGATTGACAAATAAATTGAGATCCAAAAAACAAATTGAACTGCAAATTAAATAATTTATAGGATCTTTTTCTACTATCAATAATTATATTATGCAAAGTACACTGTCAGGTCTTAAGTTTGGAAGTAAATATCGTTTAAGGAGTCGTTCAAGTTATAGTTGTATTATATATACAAGAAAGGAGGTGTCTCATGAGATGACAAGTAATAGAGAAGTATGAAAGAAGAAGACAAGCTGCGCCGACCCCAAATAAGTTGGGATAATGATGATAAGGGCAAGAGAATGATGATGGGTATTTTAAGTATTTGTGAGTAATGTATTGTTTAATGAGGTTGAGTTGCAAAACAATAATAATAATTGATAAACGGTTACATTCAATAGAATATTTCAATGACGTCACGGTTGGCGCAGTAGCTGAGCGATTGATTGCTGCTCTGCGTGTCGCGCGTTCGACCTCCGAACGAAAAAATATTTTTTTTCGGCCTACCTATAGTAGTTCCGGGTCTGGCTGTTTGGGTATGCGAGTTTAAATGCTTGTGAACCACAGGTGTAAATGCACCCACGATACAGCAGAAATTCCTAGTATGGGTCAAAGATAATAAAAAAAAGGGTTATACATAGTGTTAAGGTACATAAGCAACATGTTATGTGTATTCTCATATTTATATAAAACCATGACAGCAAACACTCTTCTTCCATAAAAAAAATCAGACACATAAAAACTTCGCATGCAAAACGAAATATCTTTCATTTTGGTTTCTGATTTTTGACGGGTCGTTATTTTAATCACTTAATTGATAGTTTAAGAGAACCTCAGTCTTGGAGGTCAGGTCAATCAATATTTATGCTGTGGGAAAAATCGCGGCAGCTTTTATGTCTTTAATATCAGTTAGAGAAGAAGGTAAATATTTTGTGTCTATGAAGAAATATTTTATGTCTCGCTTGGGTTAAGCGGAAGTTTTAATTTCTGGGTTTTGAAGTACTTACCGAGCAAACTGCTTTTGGCTGTTTTTCAAAGGAATAATATGTCAGTAGCAGCTCTTTGTGTCAGGTTTGATATCAATAAAACAAATAGGACTTCATCATCTGCCTAGCCCTTTCCCAAACTGTCTTGGGATCGGCTTCCAGTCTAACTGTATACAGCTGAGTATTTATCATGAAGCGACTGCCTATCTGACCTCTACAACCCAGTAACTGGGTACTACGATACCCTTTAGTAAGACGACGTCAGACTTTTGTCTTCTGACTACTCGTCACGACTGTCAAAGATCTACAAATGACAGCCGGGACCAACGGCTTAACGCGTTTTCCGAGGCTCGGAGGAAACTCGGTATGTTATTATGGTCACCCATTCACGGACCAACCTCGGCAAGCGCGGCTTAACCATAAAGATCAAGCCATGCGCCTGATATTATTTAGCCACAAGCTCCTCATAAGACTTGATTAAACAAAATGGCCTTGCCTTACCCTTTGAGCAACGCTGGCGTGTTGTTATATTTTGTTTAAAATCTCTTAGACGAAGATAAATACTTATCTCATATTTCAATTTCTATCAACATATTAATACTTGTACATTCTACAAAAGTTAATTGGTAGTAGATTGATTTTAGCCGTATCAATATCAATAAAACAGTTTTAATCAACTTAAAAACCCATCTAGACGGATAGCTATATAGATATACAGCAAATAAATTCTAACAACAATGTGTGTATTTATATGTCGTAGTCATCATGGTTTCTTTCGTTAGACTTGTTCATCATGTGGGCAGAACATTGGTTTCGTGCTATGAAAACACACACTACACACGGTACACTGCTTTTATTGAACTAACAAATTACTTGAAATTACAATCCAACACAATAACGCACCATGAATCGGGGTACAGTTTCGGGACGTCTTAAGTCCGCCGCGATCAAACACTGACTGTCCGCCTCACAGCGAGCTCAAAACATCACGACTCTGTAGAAGCGCGCTTAGGTGTGGGTAGACTGGTAAGTAGGTCACGTGATGCTACTTTTGGCGCGCTTACCAATTCATTTTCTGTCCGTACTAATGACCGGATCCGATATATACATATATAAGAAATACTCTAGATTAAGTTACGTAAGGCACATAAACACATTTTGCTCTTCATTCTCTCACACACTATCGTCTACATCTCTTTTTCATTTTTCCTTTCGCAGGTCTGCTGCAGAAATTTCGAATGAAATTTCTGCCAATTTTTTTTCCTGTGTTTTCTACTGTGTGTACATAAATAGTAAAATAAACGATTTTTAAACCAGCAAATACCAGCTCATATCACAAATTATTCTACATCTGGCTAGTCTTTGCCCAACTATGGAAGGTTCGGCTTCCAGTCTAACCAGATACAGCTGAAAACCAGTACCTATTTTACACGGACCTCCACAACCTAGTTAGTACCGGGTAATACTAAAACATCATGGTAAGATTGATTGTCAGACTTTCGGGCCACTGACTACCTGTAATGACTGTCTGAGAACTACAATTGACAGCCGGGGCCAACGGCCATCTATAGCCCAATCTAGGCAAGCACGGCTTAACCTAAAGATTGACCTGAGTGGCTGCTTTTATTTAGCCACGAGCTCCTCTTTCTATCATTAATAATCTGCCTTGCTTTTTCTCAACTCTATTGGTGTTGGCTTCCTGTCTAATCCGATCCAGCTGAATTCCAATATTTTACATGGATCATCTGCATATTTGACCAATAAAATATGTATATCCAATAATTTATAACTAGATTCGAAATTAACTATTTCTGTCTTTCAGTCTCTACCCACCTTCACTGTCGCCGATTAGAATTGTTCAGTTCGCATACGGATATAACATGACCTGAGTACGAATGAGGATACTTTTTATCCTGATAGCTAGATTTCGTGGAATAGTGCCGAGGACAAAAGCTAGTCGACGAATACACATAGAAGATTGATTTTCTGGGTTTGTCACCAACTCGACACGAAAGACTAGACAGAGGATTAGTAAACTAATATTATAATGAGGAAAGATTTGATTGTTTATTTGTTTGTTTGTTTGCATTGAATAGGCTCCGAAACTACTGGTCCGATTTGAAAAAATATTTCAGTGGTATACAGCGCATTTATCGAGGAAGGCTATAGGCTATATATTATCACGCTACGACCAATAGGAGTGGAGCAGCAATGAAAAATGTTGCGAAAACGGGGAAAATGTGACGCAAACGAAGTTGCGCCGGACAACTAATCACTTATAATTTCGTTATCTGGACACAGATTGTGAAACTTAAATTAAATCGCTTTTATGTTTTTGCCAACTGGACACACGTTCGCAACTCCAGCAAATTATGCGTAGCTAATTATTCATTCGCATGCACAACAAAGAATCGTAATTAGAACATGAATACTAATTAACCAATTAAAAACTTATTAACTCTACAATAAACGTTAAGAATCTTCAATTTAATTATTAACTTTCATTTGCAATTAAAATCACTAACTAAATCAATCAACCTATTCAATTTATCAATCGTTTCATTCGTTTTTAAGTTTATTTTTCGAGTGTTAAACAATAACTAACTCTATCAAAAGCAGGTAATTGATTGATTTAAAGGATTTAATTATTTCTGATAATAGGTTTTAGGAGACGTCAAAATTCGATTTATTTTCAAAAATTTAAAATTATTGGCGTGTTTATTTTTAGATTTAATTTATAGTATTTCGATATTCATACACTTAGAAACCTTAGCCTTATGTAAAGGTTACCATTTGGTTTGGTATTCTTTTGTAACTTGATGCTATTTTGGGAAATTCTTAAATTTAGAAAGATATTTAGAGCGAGAATCTGGAGAATATTTCTGTTTGATAACAAGAATATTTAGAAGGAAAATAATTGCTGTCTTTTGTATACAAATTAAATGCCTAATCTTGACTACAGACTTGTCCTGAGGACAGAGATGAGGTCGACGATGGAACGAGCTAACGGCTTACCCAAAAGAAGCCTATTAACTCGCTGTCGTCTTGATTCTTGTTAAGTTCGCTTGTAAATAAACATAATACGAATGCCTCTCTGGTCGAGTGTCAAGTGTCATTGGGTTTTGCTGTCAGGAATTTGTGACTAACAGCCACGAAGTCTAGATTTGTGCCCGGTTGATAGCTATAGGCTCGCCGCCTATTACACGGCACTTATACATAACTGTCAAATATATGTTGGAGTACTACTACGTACACCTCTGCCGAAGCCTTCGGAGATTACAGGCGTGATGTTATATTTATATAATATTATGAAGAACTGCAAAGTTATTCTAATTAAGTATGTACACACATGCTATTCCATGTAGCACCATTTCCAAGAAAAGTCACTCTCAAGAATTCTCAACAAGTTGATGCAAATTAAATAAAAGCGGTGTTTACTTAGGCTTAATAGGCGTTCAACAAGTTCGAAGTTATGTTGAAAATGTTTGCTGTGGCATAACTTTATTAAATGCATGAGTTAACTTCTACGTAGTTTATCCAGTCTTGCAATTAGAAGTACAGCAACAAACTGCTGCAGTTTTTGATGAACAAATTATTTGAGTTTTGACGTGTGATTTTAAAGTTTTGAGACGAATTTTAGCCTGCCGTTGGTAATAAGGGTGTTTCGTGGTTATTGCAGATAATAAATCTGTGACTGGGTTTGATAAGTGGCAATCAATCAATTTAAAATTATTTCTTAGATAAAGACTTCCAACTTTAATTTTTTACATAACTTTTTCGTTGCATATAACCAAACACACAATACATTTTTTAACCTTCTCATCAATCATTATCACTGTCACTTTGTTTTGGCCCTGAAGTAAATCTTTAAATAATTTTCGTTTCAAACATTAAATACTCTAACCAACATTTTTATCACGTTCCAGGAAAACCGCTCCTACTCGCTATGGGTAACAGCAAACGACGGCTCCATACCACAGAAGACCGAAGTCTACGCAACAGTCTCCGACAAGTCCGGTCAAAGGCCGAAGTTACCCCACCTACCAGCCCTGAACTTCCCCGCCTACCCAAACATACCTTTACAACCAAAGTTCCCTAGGACCACGCAAAGCACTACCAAAGCAACAAATATTTACGTAACAGTACCTGAAGTAACCACAACACTCACTACTTTAAGTCCTCCGAATCCTCCCGATGATACGCCACCTGGTGGAGAAAGTATTATCCAAAATGATGATGGAACAACCAGTACTGAAGCGCCTAATAAGAATCCTACCAACAATGAAATGCCTCTGACCGTGGTACCTCTTGTTGCTATTGGTGCCCTGGTACTCATAGTCGCAGTTGTTATACTCTTCGTGTGCAAGAAGAACAATGCTCAGAAGAAGGACAGCAAGAAAGATGATATGGTAAGACAATTAGCAATTCTTAAAATGTAGTTAACCTCTGATAGCCATGTCAATTTAGGAAAGACAATTTCAATTTTTTAAGTATCTCAAATTTTAACTCGTTAGCGTGTACTAGTTAATGTAGATGAAAATGCTTTTAGTGTGCAGACGAATTTTAATTTATGATTAATTTGCTGAATTAAGTTGCACACGCAGAATAATGTATATTGTAATAGAAGGACAATTCAATTAACGACTTCGTTAAAAACCCACGTGAATATAATTGCCTGTCTGGAAATATGGACCCAGTTTATGTGGCTTATAATTTCCATGTAGGTACTCGATGCGACATTTATTTTTGATGCCATTAAATTTTCGTGTTCCGTTAACAAATTTATTGGAAGGTTAAAATAATCGTTGAAGGTAATTTCAAATTAGCCATCGATCATTTTGTGCGAATCTAAAGTAAAAGTTCATTGGAAATCCAGTTGATCAGATTAAGCTGTTCGAAACAATAATGTTAATATTTCTTTTTCCTCAAAAAAATGTTCTTGACTTATATTCCTTAATTTGACTTCAATAAGTAATCTTGCTCGCTGTTTTCTTAATAGTTGATATAATTTTTCCCTTATTACCTACAAACAAAATTTTAATTAGTGTTTCTATATCAATTGAAATAGGTTATTGACTAGATAGAAGTATTTGTTTGTCAAAGATTTAAATGATCTTAAATAATTTACCTACCTAGATCTGTATAGGTCTCTAATTAATTAAGTAATTATTAGACCATCATCCGAATGGCGTCACATACTTTCAATGGAAAGACCTTTCTTTCGTCAGTTTTTGTTTTGGAAACGAGTAAGAATGGGTTCGAGAGTCTCAACTTCCACCTACAACCCTCATTCGAGTAAACAATCACAATAGGCAAGTCCCTATAGTTAAATTCCCTTTAATTTGACTCCATTCATAAAACTTATTCATGAAATTCCCATTGTCCACAGAGTAAAGACTCAAGTGGGATAGTCCTTCAAGATGCGTCTCTAAATATGTGGGATCACCCACGGGCGTACTCCAATAGATACGAGTCCTGGGATAATGGTCACTTGCAGGTCAGTTTAAGGTTTTACGTCCTTCATTATCATCATCAACTTCCTACTGATCTATTAAATCACCAACCTCTACCCCTCCGCTCCATTTGTGATATCGGTCATCATCATGTTCTTTTGAACTTCAATTTCAGTGCCATTTTTTTTTTAGTATTTATTATTATTCGTTCCTTTTCTGGATGAAAATTAAGCTAATAAAACTTCTGATTTAAGCTAATACAGCTTTTATCGTGGAGCCTAATCACCCCAGTGATTAGACTGTACGAACTCTTCCGAGGCTTACCTTTTTTTTTTTAATTTTTATCTTCTTAGAGAATGAGCCGTGGCTCCCGTCCGCCCTTGGCTCAATTATTTCGTTTCATTTTTCATACTTAGTATTTCGTTTACCTTAATTATTGACATATTTTTTTGGTTTTTTTATTGAAAAAATTATGTCAATAATTATAAAAAATTAATTTCACGCTTTTTTCTTTCCTCTTCATGGGGACAGGCATAAACTAAAGAATTCCACCTGCCATGATACTTACATATTTCTTTTGGTTCGTCTTGCCTATCTTTCATTCTTTGCAAATACCTTGTTTTATTCCGAAAAACTATTTCAAATCCATGAATATTATTAGATTTAGTTAGATTGCTTACGTTTTCATACAGATGTTTCAATCTACCTTTGGCACGCAAAGGTAACCTAAACATTAATAAAGAAATGTAATATTTTTTCATAGGCTACGTGTGTTTGCCGATATTAAAATCTAGTGCTGTCTAAATCATTCTTTTTATGCCTTCAGTCTAGAAAATATCATTCGTGTAAACAAAAAGTTATATAAGAAAGAAAATAACATTGATTCGCACATAAGACGACGCACGCAAACCTAGCATGTAAAATCTTCTCTATTGTGTGCTCATAAATGATAAAATAAATAACGATCATCATCATCAGCCTATAATGTTCCCACTGCTGGGAAACACGTCTCCTCTCTATGAGAAGAAGTGGGCTGTAATCCACCACGTGGGTCCAGTACGGGTTGGTAAAAAACGATAGTAATAAGTAAAATAGCAGTAGTTTCAACAGTACAGTAACAGTAGTAGCAACATTTCAAAGTGATTTTCTTCTACTGGCATCAGCATCATCATCTGCCTAGCCTTTTCCCAAACTATCTTGAGGTCAGCTTCCAGTCTAACCGGATGCAGCTGAATACCAGTATTTACATGGAGCGACTGCCTATCTGACCTCCACTACACAATTGATTTCCTCCTACTGTATTTATCATAATTTAATGCTCTTACGAATACAGTATTTCCGAAAAATTTAAATCGATTCTTAACGAGAGAATTGCTTTAGAATTTAAGTTTATACATAACAGTGCTCAAAACAAACTCTAGGTTTTGATCATGCTGTTTTATCGAATCATGCTTTTATATTTTGTCTTTTGTCTGGTACAAATGGCTGATTAAAATTAATCAGTGAGGGCATTGTCGGAACCACGACAATGTTAGATATCAAAGTTAAAAGCAGTAAATCATAAAGTATAATAGTAATCAATATACAAATTCCCCGGCCTGCTAATCTTCCTGTAGGATTCGTTACGATCTTTATTTTCATAATGATAAAAACTAATGACCCCTTATTATCCTTACAGTTATCAGAAGAAACATCGATATCAAAGGATGACCAGCCTCCTGACAAGTGGGAGTTCCCTCGTCATAAGCTGAGGATCTTCAATATTGTGGGGGAAGGAGCCTTCGGACAAGTGTGGAGAGCACAGGCTTTAGATATTGCTGGTAAGTGGAACTGGTTTTGGTGAGGAGATCTGCTGGTAAATTTACTTAGCAGTCAATATTGACCAACTTCGCAGTGGGTGGGATACAATAGTAACCAGATCCCTCACAAAACAGATGGCCTATAAGGATGTAAAGTATGGCGAAGCAACCGCGTACCTACCAAAAGACGTAACTTAAAAATGTTTCATAATATGAACTGACAACCTAGAGTAGGTTACGGGAATCGCATGGAATTGCATTACTAGTTGTAGTGGCGATACTTTGAGAAGATTATGACCAGCATTGGACTTATTTCGGCTGAATGATCCGGTCAGACTGGAATCAGACCCCAACATAGTTGAGGTACGGTACGCTTTATCGTTTTGTTTATACTTAAGAGTGCAGACGAGGGTTACTTCTAAGTGTACTTTATCTTCGTAAAAATATAACACTTAGAAATCTCTAATTCTGAAAAGACATTTAACTTTAAGAGAAACATACTTAAAAGTCTTTCTGTCGTTTCAATAACACTTGTGACATTATGATATAAACGACTTAAAATTAAGTGGTGACTGAGAAAACGACATCATATAAAGCTCACGACGTTCTTAAAGTACCTCGTACTTACAACAAAAGTGTTTTATTTTTATGATGAGAAATAAATGGTAATATTACGAGATAAGTTTTGAGTATGAGTGGATGGGTATAAGCGTAAAGAAAGACCAAAGAAACTATGGACACAGACCTGTGTGAAGCATGATATGGCAAGAAAGGAGGTGTCTGATGAGATGACGAGTAAAAGAAAAATATGGATGAAGAAAACATGCTGCGCCGACCCGAAAAAATTGGAGTTAGGTTAGGTAAGGCTAGGTTAGGTTCCCCCAGGGACGAGGCCCGCATTGGTCAAGTGGGCCGGCACTAGTCCGGGGCAGCGGAAGTTGCATTCGTTTCCGCTGCCCCTCGACGCAAGTGTGCGAGTGAACACCGGTGTGGTTTTAGTCAGAACGAGTCTGACAAACCCCTCCGCTATCCCCAGGGCGGGGGACATCCATCGAGGATTTCCAAATCGTTAAAAAAAAGGTTAGATTAGGTTAGATGATGATGATCAAAAGAAAGAAAACGTTCGCAAAGAACTGTCCGTTATATTTTATGTAGCCATTTGAGCAAGAAGATGGTGTTTCTGAATCTAAAAGTAAACTTTCGCAACATCTTTCATAAGTTTGTAGTGTTTTTTAAGCGCAACCATTAGTCGGTTTCTTTGTAAAAATACGAGTAACATAACCTGTGCACCAACCTAATAGAAATATCAGTGCAGAACATTCCATTTTTTTTACGGATGGGAAATCATCAAATGACTCCTCCCGCTCAGGGCGGAGCGGAAGGGAGTGTCAGACTTGTACTGATTAACCCCCATCCATGTTCCTTCTTAGCCCTTTGTGTTTCAGGGCCACGGTATCTCTCCGAACAGTCCCGCAGCCCTGGCAGGCATCGGCCCTCTCGGACCCCTTTCGATTTGTTGACATCTCTTTGAGGCGCTCACCTTCCATTCAACATTCCTCACGACATTTTCTGTCATCACTAGTAGAATAGTGGTCATGATTAATCGCGAATGCCTTGATTTGGTACTCGAGAACTCATAAGTTGGAGCCATTATCACCTACCTGGAGGGCTACCTCTGATCTTGGTGATAAAAAACTGCGCTCACTTTTATATGCCATAGTGCCTAACTCGCATAAATTAAAACAGCTTTGTGGTACGCCATATGTTTTGGTTTCACACAAAGCTAAAAGTTAAATAATCATTTCAAAACTAATCTGTTGTTCTTTCTCTCAAAACTTTTCAGAAATCGTAAATAAAACAAACTTAACACCGACTAAAAGCCTTAAGCGTTAACCTTTTAGTAACTTAAGTTGAATATTGTGCTTAAAATAGAAGGAAATATTTAATCTTTCAAAGCAAACGGCTTTTTCCAAACTTTACAAATTCACTTGTCTGGTTAATACATTATCATCTGCTGCATCATCATTTTACGCAAATACGTTGGGGTCTGGAGTATGAAGTGACTGTTAACCAGGGACTTCAAAACACCTTGATAAAGGATACAGAATTATATGTGTTACATGTTGAATTGGTAACAGAATCAAATATGTAACACTTTTAATAATGTTTTTAACCGGTACATATCTGTAACGGATATAAAAGTGTTAACAATGTTAATAAGTATGACAGGTAAACGCAGCGTACTAAAGCTATAATTGGTTATTTCAGTTACACACCTATATAAAAGGTTACAGTTTGATTCGGTAACATTATTGTATCTGTTGTTCTGTATGGTGTCGGACTTAAAGAATAGCACTATCCTATATCTTCCCCTGGATGTCGTAAGAGGCGACTAAGGGACTTGCCAGAGAATGGGCAGCAGCGTTCTCTGTGCTTTTGTAACAACCGTACTGCGATCGCCAACCCGCCTGCCAAGCGTGGCGTTTATGGCAAAACCCCCCTTATGTCAATGTGGCGTTGGGGGAGGCCTATGTCCAGCAGTGGACGTCTTTCGGCTGAAATGGTGATTATGATGATTGTATCTGTTACATTTAAAAGTGTTTTTCTGTTATAAGTTTATAACTCTTTTAAAAAACAGTGTTCAAAACACTTATTACGGTTACAGTTGTCCCTGCTGTTAACACTCGCTCGGGTCAGTTTTCTTTCAGGTTGAGCCGCACTTGCCTTGGTCCGTGGATAGGTGACCACCCATTTTATACCGAGTTTCCTCCGTACCTCGCAAAGCGCGCTAAGCCGTTGGTCCCGGCTGTCATTTGTAGATCTTTGACAGAAGTAGTCAGTTGCCCGAAAGTCATACAACCAGTTTTACCAAGGCGTACGTGTTATCCAGTACTAACTGGGTTGTGGTGGTCAGATAGACCGTCGGTTCATGGAAAATACTGGTATTTAAGTGCATCCGGTTCGACTGGAAGATGACCCCAACTAGTTGGGAATAGGCTTGTCAGATAATAACGACATGGAGCAACCACTTATTCCCCTCCCTAACCCAGTTTTTAGGTAATAACTTACTTTAGGTACGACGTAACGACATACGAGGAAACGCCCGGGTGTCACTACTGCGAGGATCGTCCGGAGGACACGGTGGAGCTCTGCTCCGCTTGGTCTGAGCACCGCCGTGTCCTCGTATCGGCGATTGGCGGCGGCAACCTCTCGCGTCCGGCCCTGGTTCAATCCATGGTCCAGAGTGAGACGGAAAGGGAAGCCGTCGCCTCCTTCTGCGAAGCAGTCATGCTAGCGAAGGAACGTGAGAGGAAGAGAGCCTCACGTCCCTGCCGCCGCGGGAGACGCCCCGGGCGTCGGAGGCCATCTAGTGGCCCCCGGCCACCGTAGGCGCGGGCCTGTGGACGGTGAGTAATGGGCTAGCTCACCGCCCGTCCGTCTTATGACAAAAGGCCGTGTCGACGGCGCGTTCGAGTTCCACGCGTGCCTCAAGGAGATGTCAGCAAATCAAAAGGGGTCCAAGAAGGCCGATGCCTGCCAGGGCTGCGGGCCTGTTTGAAAGAGATACCGTGGCCCTGGAACACTAAGGGCTAAAAAGGAACATGAATGGGTTTTAGTCAGTCTAACACTCTCTTCCGTCCAGAGCGGGGGGAGTCGTTTGATGATCTCCCATCCGTAAAAAAAAAGGTACACGTACTTATATAAAGATTATGTCACGGCAGTAAATTACTTTTTCACCATTGGTAAATGGCTTAAATCCAGTCGAGACGAAAATCTATGAGTCAGAGAAATGTTTAACTTAATAGGTAACGTGGCTAAAGTAGGGTTCAGGAAAATTCGAAAGAAAAACGGTAGTCCCAAATGTCTATTTAGTAATTCTGGGTTAGACGACCTTGTAATTTATTTACCACTTTTGACAACAGCTCACATTAAATTTAAATTTAGTAAGGTAGAAACTATTTAACAGTCACTAAGACAAATTCAGCTTATCGTTTTATAACGTGCAAATAATATTGCACCTGGGATGCTAAAGTAATTGGAAGTCGATTATACATAGACTCGGTAGATACCCATGTGGTTTCTATAAACAAAATAAATTAAAACTTATTTTCACTTGCATATGAAATGTTTTCATTTGTCGTTATTTTAGGTGGATTTCAACTAAAACTTTTGAATTGAATAATTGACGACGCACGAGTTCATTGTACATTTGTCTGCTTAGATTAAGTGAGAAGATAAATTAACTGCCGTGGATTAATTGTCAGTCTAGGGAATGGGATAAAGGTATTTTCAAACCGCAGAAAACACTATTAATTATTCATAAATAAAATAAATAAATGCATTCGTTTAAGTAAAAGCGCTAAGTAAACTTAGTACTTAAGATAATTATATTGAACACAAAAGCAGTCGGTGAGCCTTTATTAATTTCTACTATAAAAGCAAGTCGCTTCCCGCCGCATGTACGCTGAGATTTTTTAAACTACGCTATATTGATGTGGTTTTCATCAATGGACAGAACGATTTAAAGATGAAGAATGAGTCCACGGATGGGTGGATGACATTTGTAGATCTTTGGTTGACGTTTGGTACTGACCTGCAGAAGCCTGAAAGCCTGATTACTACTATTGCTAAAGTTTGTCGTGTTACCTAGGAACTGAGTCATGTAGGTCAGATAGGCAGTCGCTCCATGTAAAACCTGGAAGTCATCTGCATCCAGTTAGACTGGAATCTGACTTCAATAAAGTTATGAAAAGGCTAGGCAGGTGGTCATAGTGTCAGTAAAACTGGCAGGACCACAGAACATTCCTCCCTTCCTCTTTATTAGCCTCTGTACTATGTGCTTGAAGTGTTAAATAAATAAATTAATTAACGTTACTTATTTATTTTAATTAAAACTCAGGTTAACTTTTTATCATCATTGATCCAGCTAGCTTCCAGCAAAATAAAAATCTGTTCATATTATACAAGCTTACTCACTTTCTGAGTGAAGCTAGCGCCAAAAACCTTTGTATTGTAATGTAACACAATTATCTATCGATCAAATCTGCATCCGACCTAACTACATCACTAAATGAGTGCAACTTTCAAAAAAAAAAAGATCAGCAATTGATCCAAAAAATGGTAGTTTTTGATGTCGCATGGAGTAAATGGCAAGTGGAATGCAATGGTAAAGTGGCGGGAAATGGTGCGATGCTCCATATTATCACATACGAGTCTGTTTTATTAGCCTAGGCGCGCAAATACATATTTCACAATTGAAAAATTGGTTCTTGTGTAAACGCACCTTAACAAAAAAGTTTTCGAACTTCACAGACTTAATTTTGCGTTGACAGCTACATAAAATATGCAACCCAAGCTGACTGGGTTTCACACTCATTTTCATTAATGAAAGCCATTACTTTGAAAGGAATAAATGAGTACTTTGCGAGTTTGTAAATTCAGGTACAATCATCTCGCGGGCCTGTGGACGGTGAGTAATGGGCTAGCTCATAGAGATGGGTCGTACTAGGTCAATTTTGTACTAGGTGCACCTAGTCCAAGTCCGTACAAATACTCGATCCAAATACCTGTTCTACCTAGTCCACCTAGTCCATGAAATACGCATACTTTATAGATGCTTAGTCTTTGCGTACCACCGATACGTACGCATTGTACGCAGTAAGGAATTGTAATCTTCCCTTCATACTTTGCACGGGCTTAAGACTCTCAACGTAAAGATTTATCTACATTGAAGATTGTTGGCATATTTAAAAGATTTCAATTAATTTTTCGGAGTACTTAGTCTGATTATTTTTTATTTTTGTTTCAAATCGCGTTGCTACAAAACTTACGAATGGATGATTACGTTTTAGGTGTTTTATAAGATTTGATACGGAACTTTTAAAACTAAATTGTATTTTACAAATTATACACTCAGCCGTTTGAAAGCCCTTGTCCGTAAAATGATCCCAAGCGACCCTACTTCATTTAGGAGCCATTATTAAAACAATAAACAACTATTAATATCTTAATACAAAAAGAAATTACAGAAAGAAATATCAAAACTTCGTTACGAAAACCGATTACTAAATAAGTCTGATACGTTTTTGCGACGTCCCGGTCGTGTACCTATCAATACGGAGGCCGTCGTCCACTGAGAACACGTTCGCATCGCATGAGTCCGTACTTGATACTCGACTGCGTGTCTTCATTCGTATCGAGTATTGTCAAAGTACCTATTCTATAAAGTCTGCCTAGTCCCGAGTCCAGACTAGTCTCAAGTCCCGACTAGTCTCGATCGAGTGACAAACAAAGATGGAAGGACTGCGGAATGGTGTAGTTGAAAAAGGACATAATATATTCTTGCACAACTCGAGTGCGCGTCGCGTTACTTTTATGCTATTGAATTAGGGTTCAAATTCAAGTGACTGATCTCCCATCTGAAAAAATAATATAAAAAGAAAATGGTACAATCATCCACAGGAGTCGATTGAATTCGTTTTCAATATAAAACCACCACCGATACATCTTAAAAAGTTCGCGTTAGTATTAACATAACATGACATAACATCAGGCCCGTACACCCACATTTCGCCATTTATCGTTTAAGTCCCATGTAATAAGGGGCGACCCTTTTGCCATTGGAAATTCACAAATGCAGACTCTGTGGCTGCTACTGAGAACTTCCTGATAGAAAAACCCAATAGCACTTTGTCCGACCAGCTGGCCTACCATGACCTCTTTAAGCAGTATTGTTTTACTCTTATTCCAGTGTGGGAAAGAGACGGTGCTATACAGGATGTCTAGCGCCATCTCTTTCCCACACTGGAAAAAGAGTAAAACAATAATGTTTTATGACGTCTTGGTAGGCCAACCTAGGAATGTAAGTCAGGACCTCATACACAGCAGTTGCCTGCGACCACTGGACCACAAGCAGTAGTAGGACAGTTTTAAGAAGATTTTCGCTAGCTTATATCGATCTAATAGTTATATTAGATTTTCTCACGGTACAATTTTGTCTTGCCCCTCAGGACTGTCAGAAACATCAAAGAGTGTCATTTGACATTTCTCGTATGAAACTCACGGTTTCTGTCACTTAGCACTCCATCCATGTTACTACTTAAAATTCTCCCCAAAACATTGCTAGAAGTGTCCATAAATAAAACAAATAC
Source organism: Cerastis rubricosa (assembly GCA_949152445.1). Taxonomy (NCBI): domain Eukaryota; kingdom Metazoa; phylum Arthropoda; class Insecta; order Lepidoptera; family Noctuidae; genus Cerastis; species Cerastis rubricosa. The sequence goes on from OX424532.1 coordinate 18,385,447, forward strand.
TCCTTTCAACCCAGAATCTTTGACTGCACAGTCTCACGTAGTTGTCAAACCTAAACACGTCGCACTCGCGATTGCGGTTCCGCCAGTAAAATGTGAGGACTCACAAATAACATAAACCTTTATATCTAGTAGCTGTCATAGAGTAAGCAATACCGTGTAGAATCGATATTATTCGTAGTAATGAAGTATATATGAGGTTTTGGAAAAGTTCGCGAGTTTCGCCTGACAAAGACGCCAATATTACGTTTTAACATTATACCACGCAATACATAAATGAAAAGAGGTAGTTTCGCGGAAGTGTTTTTATTTTTATTTTAAATAAACTTGCGTTTGGACGCAATGCCTGATGTGAAGCGATGATGTGCCCTAGAATGAGCACGCTTACCAAGAAATCGAACCTCTGTAAATCGTATCTTTTTCGAATTTCAAACTTTGCGTTCTTCTTTCTTGCATTTTCTTTGTGGAGAGCATAACACGCGCCTCAAGTGACGATATAATCTTGAGCGTGTTGTTCGTCTCAAACTGTAGGCTATATATTTGAGTTGCTCGGATGCGGCTAGAATGCCTTCCGAACAGGAGTTTCTCTTCTACATATTTGCATTGGTTCTTGTTCTATGTACTTAGTCACGTTTTGAGGTCTCGACGTAGTCTCGTGTTTTTAATAAATAATGTGAATTCAAAATAGTTTTCTGTATTTAGGGAAGCTTTGAAAGTGCGAATTGGATCGGTTTGCTTACGACTTCCGTTTCAACGCGTTATTAAGATGGTAAATTGGGAAGGCTATAAATAGAAGTCCAATAATTATTCCGATAAGAATAGTTTACATCAAAAGAAACGGAAACGTTCGGTAGGTGTTTAATCGATCGAAACATAGTCGAAGCTAGTTATGTTAAGTCCCATGTAATAGTGGGCGACCCTCATGCCTCCAACTGGGCTTCAATCCTGACCTCAGGCTGCTACGGAGAATAGCTGATAGAAAAGCTCACTAACCATATTATTTAATGACAAAACTTAGCCAAATGTTCTTCTTTATAGATTGTTTGAGTACACAGAATTGAAATAACGAATACATTTAATATCAAACGAGCATTGAGTGCTCTGTATAGTGTCGAACGTAAAGAGTAGCACCATCCTATATCTTCCCGTAGGTGTCGTATGAGGCGACTAAGGGACTTGCCAGAGAATGGGCAGCAGCGTTCTCTGTGCTTTTGTAACAACCGTACTGCGATCGCCAACACGTCTGCCAAGCGTGGCGATTATGGCAAAACCCCCCAAAATGTCAATGTGGCGACACTTGGGGGAGGGAGGCCTTTGTCCAGCGGTGGACGTCTTTTAGGCTGAAATGATGATGATGAAGATGATGAGCATTGAGTTAAAAAAAGAAACGCTAAATCGATGCACTGACGAAAGGATTTCTAAAAATTTTTCTTCCATTGTTGTGTAGGTTTCAGTAGAGAGCTGAAATACAATAGGATGGTTTGTAGTGGCCATAACAATGCTACTAGCAGCAGCAGTAAAAATAAACCAGTACTCTACTAACTACATATTTCTATTGATCTTCATATCCCACTACGGGAAAATGGCTGCTGCGCATAGCTTCAATGGAAATAAAAAAAAGGCTTTTTCGGCACAACCGTTGTTTGTTTGCAGGGAAATGTTCAATGGTTTCCTTATTTTATTATCGGCTAAAAAAAAGAGTAGAGATAGTTTACAATCAAACGCGGATAATGATTTTATTTGTCGACAGTTTATATGCAAAAAAATATAGTACGAAAAGGTGTTATCTAGTTTCAGTAATTCACATTCTAAAGTAGTTTGCTGACAAATAGAATATATTCAGTGGCTTGGTAATAACAGTACAGTGGGGTAACTACTGAGCTGATGGTACGCAAGACGACCAAGCAAGCTATACAAAACCAGTTTATGCGGATCTCTTACTGTGCGGGAAGTCAATAAATCGAAGCCAAATTATACTGCAAAAAATATAGCTGTATGTGTCGCCGTGTGTACCAGGAAATCAGCCTCTAAAATCACGTTTGAAAGAAAACTGTGAAAACAATTTCGGTTTTGGATCAATAGTGGGGTAAGGCCCAACAGTCTGCACTCCTTCAGCAAGTGACTAAATTATCTATACTAATATTATAAAGCTGAAGAGTTTGTTTGTTTGTTTGTTTTGCTTGAACGCGCTAATCTCAGGAAGTACTGATCCGATTTGAAAAATCGGACAAACAGGAGCGGAGCAGCAATGAAAAATGATTCAAAATCGGGGAAAATGTGACGCAGACGAAGTTGCGCGGGACAGCTAGTTGTCATATAAAATGATTCTTCAATATAATAGTAAAGTTTGCACTATTTTCTCAAGCTGTTGCAGTGAACCAAAGTCCTCAACTACGTAAAACACTGTCCCAAAATAAATTTCCAGACCAGACTTTCTTCAGACGTCGATGTAGCGACCCACGCCTGAGCTGTGCCGCGAATTTGCAAACTGCGATGCTCAGCTGCTTACGGATTTCTTTTAGGAGTCCTTCTATTGATTTTCCATGCGAAATAAAGACTTCATGAGAACTATTTAGTTACCAGTTTAGTTTGGTTTTTGTAACAATTAAGCTGCTGATTTAAAAGAGTGTCAATTGAGTTTCTTGCCTATTCTTCTCAATAGAGATCTACGCTTTAGGCAACTACAGTACTTTCACAGATATTATGTCTTGTGACTAGGACTGTAGCTTCATTTTTATTGTTGTTCGACTATTGAAAAGTGCCTGTAACTGACCTATTTGAAGTAAATGATTTTGATTTGATTTGACCATACAAAATGGACTGCGTTTTTGTTCTTTAGATGTCTAGAATTAAGTTCTTGAGTTGTAACGTTGTTGTTTTAAATTGCATTAGGTATCTAGGTATATCTATCTATATTTGTGGTGATAGTACCACCTCGAGCGAGCTCATTCCCAAAGAGCTCCACTATAACTTAGATCATGGATTTTTGTAAGTATGTACCAATACAATTTTGGAATAAAGGTTCCTACTAATAATTTGGTTGTTAAAACTGTTAATGTTTCCGGCCTTTCAATATAAATCAGATAACGTTTTAGTTATGTTAGTTTTCACTGTATGTGTATGTAACAATGTTATTACAATCCATGCGGGTATAAATTGTTTGTTTTCAATTGTGAAATATTGCTAATTGCTATCGAAATTAAATTGTTTCCCTTCAATTGTGTTCTACAATTCTATTTGCAATTGATATTATCAGTTTTATTTAGTTCATCTGGGGTTTGATTTATGTAGTCTTTTTAAAAACAGAAAAAAGTAATTAAATTTGGTTAAATAGTAGTATTGTTTGATACTTGTTTGAGTTTCATGCATTCATCGAATTAACCAAATAAAATTCAAATTAATGATAATTTAGTTTCAACCTTGTAACGGTGTTTTCAGTCAGTCAATAATAATCTAAACTTTAAAAATAAAGCGTGACTGATACACGTAAATATACTCATGTATAATCACGTATTTACGTATCACTCACTAATTAACTGTCACCCTTTCTTTAAAAGGTTTTTTTATACGTTTTACATATTTTTTTTTATACTCATTCACTCTTATCACAATATTACAATTCTATTATTCTGTATGGTGTCGGACGTAAATAATAGCACCATCCCATATCTTCCCGTGGGTGTCGTAAGAGGTGGCTAAGGGACTTGCCAGAGAATGGGCAGCAGCGTTCTCTGTGTTTTGTAACAACCGTACTGCGATCGCCAACCCGCCTGCCAAGCGTGGCGATTATGGCAAAATCCTCCTTATGTCAATGCGACACTTGGGGGAGGCCTATGTCCAGCAGTGGACGTCTTTAGGCTGAAATGATGATGTTGATGATGACAATATTTCAACAGCCGTCTGACTGTTGACTGTCTGACTAACTTTAATACAAGTGTACACATATACAAGCCAATTTTATAATCATTTTCATAAAAATATTAGGTCTTTACCTATGAAATTGCCGTTTTGTTTGAAAAAAGTTAAAGTATTTTTTTTTTCGAACTTATTTCTTTTATTCAAAGTAATCACCCCTGCAATCAATGCATCTTTGCCGACGCTGTGGCAGTTTATGGATGCCCTTCTTGAAAAAATCAGCTGGACGGGAGACAACAAACTCTTCAAAGGCGTTTTGTACTGCCTCTCGGGAATTGAATTTTTTTCCCGCTAAAAAGTTGTCCAAATTTTGGAAAAAGTAATAGTCGGAAGGCGCAAGATCTGGTGAGTATGGCGGATGAGGGAGACCTTCCAAACCCAACTCATGCAGCTTAGAGACGGTCTGTTGTGCAGTATGGGGCCGCGCGTTGTCGTGAAGTAGCAGTGGAGACGACCGATTGACCAAAGCTGGTTGCAGACGTGCGAGTTTCGCCATCATTGTGGTCAGTTCTTCAATGTACACATCTGCAGTAATGCTCTCGCCGTTTTGTAAAAAGCTATGATGAATCACACCAGCACTAGACCACCAAACTGTGACCATCACCTTTCTAGGGGTCATTTTTCGTTTTGCACATTGCTTTGGTACCGAACCAGGATCTAACCAACTTGTTGCTTGCTTGCTGAGCGCTTTCGATTGTCAAAAAAAAAATCCATTTTTCGTCGCACGTAACAATTCGGTTCAAAATTCCTTCATTTCTGTGCCTGTTAAGCAGCGCAAGGCAAGTCTCGACGCGTACGTTGCGCTGGCGATCGTTAAGTTCGTGGAGCACCCATCTATCAAGCTTTTTTATCTTGCCAATCTGTCGCAAATGGACCAATATTGTTTTAATGCTAACATCAAAAGCTGCTGCCAGCTCAGCTGTAGATTGAGTTTCATCAGCTTCAACAATCACCTTTAATTCATCATTGTTGACCAAAGTTTCCGGACGACCACGAGGTTCATTTTTCAAGTCAAAATTCCCAGAACGGAACCGAGCAAACCAATAACGGGTTGTGCGTTCGTTTGTACAGTTCTCTCCGTAAACGTCGTTGATGTTACGGGTCGTTTGTGCCACGTTGGTGCCACGACGGAACTCATATTCCATAATTACACGAAATTTCAAAGTATCCATTATGAGGAAAAATGTTGAAATGTAATGAAAATACAACGCTAATCAATAAACAAAACTCTGATTTTGTAAATAGAATGTCATATTTTTAAAACAAAATTAATTTGAATAGAACTCATAGCCAATCAAAACTTTTTTTTGTTTGAAAAAGTCTGTACTGCAATACGGCAATTTCATATGTAAAGACCTATTATTTTTAAAAACATAGGTTTTACTTTACTTTTGACATTAAACTTTTTATCCTGAAAGTAAAGACTTTCCAGACCTAAATGTTACGAACATTAATTATATATTATTATGAAGCTAAAAATAAGTTCCAAGATAGGTAAGATACTGGATCTATGAATAATTCATTTACGTGAAGCGAAAATAAAATGACCTTAGTGTCTATTACTTGCCCAGAGACGTAAGAGGAGATTCGCTTGAATTGATCTTATTAAGTTTTACTGCGTAAATCTGATTTCCCTATGGATGTACGTTAAGATACGACGAAATAAGTCTCCTATTAGCTGACAAGTTATTGATTAATGAACGAATTGGATTTAGCTAATGATTTGATTTCTAGACGAAATATTTTTTCGTAAATAATTATCTATCTGTTCTGTATGGTGTCGGACGTTAAGAATAGCACCATCCCATATCTTTCCAGTGGGTGTCGTAAGAGGCGACTAAGGGACTTGCCAGAGAATGGGCAGCAGCGTTTTCTGTGCTTTTTGCAACAACCGTACTGCGATCGCCAACCCGTCTGTCAAGCGTGGCGATTATGGCAAAACCCCCCTTATGAGCGCAAATCAGAAATGGCCCCTAGTACCCGGCAGCCCGTCTACCCTCGACTATGGTAGCGGTCGAGGTTACGGCGTGACAAGGGGTGCGAAGAATCTCCGGAAGGGATCCGGCTGCCTATACCGACTACTTGACCTGGCAACATATAACACGCGAACACTCCGGACCGACGAGAAGATAACGGAACTCGAGGAGGAATTGAGCAGGTTGCGATGGAGTATTGTAGGATTATCTGAAGTCCGAAGAGAGGGGGAGGACACGATGATCCGAGAGGGTGACCGGCAGTCCCAGGGTGGTGTTGGGTTTATCGTCCACAAGTCCCTTGTGAGTAACGTGGTGAAGATCGAGAGTGTGTCGACCAGGGTGGCGTACCTGATACTCAGAATATCCTCAAGATATTCGCTGAAGGTCATACAGGTCTACGCCCCGACCTCGGCACACCCCGACGACGAAGTGGAAACCATGTATGAGGATATCTCCAAAGCCATGCATGGTTCCAAAACTCACTTTACCGTTGTCATGGGGGACTTCAACGCGAAACTGGGCAAGCGAGACGGAGATGAGCTGCAGGTGGGGCAATTTGGGTTTGGATGTCGGAACCACCGGGGACACCAACTGGCTAGTTTTATGGAGAAGGAGGGCCTCTATATGATGAACTCCTTCTTCAGAAAGCGTGAGCACAGGAAGTGGACCTGGCAGAGCCCCGATGGTGCAACTAAAAATGAGATTGACTTCATCATGTGTGAAGCAAATGTTTAATGATGTCTCTGTGATCAATTCGGTGAAAACTGGGAGCGATCACCGCATGGTAAGAGGCACATTGAACATCAATATTAAGCTAGAAAGGTCTCGACTGATGAAGTCTACGCTCCGACCAGCACAGATCCAGATCCAAAACCCCGAGAGCTTTCAGCTTGAACTCCAGAATCGTTTCGAGTGCCTAGGAAGCTCAGTGGACGAATGCAACGATGGATTCGTGGAAACTGTCCATACGACAGGGTCTAAGTTCTTCAAGACGCGTCATACACAGAAGAACAAAAAACTCTCTGATCATACTCTCAAGCTCATGAAGGAACGGCGTGAGATGATCCTGCAGTCTTCGGAAGACGCGTGGAAATACCGGCAGCTCAATAGACAGATCTCTAAATCCTTGAAGAGCGACCTCCGCCGCTTTAATACCGAGCGTATTAAAGACGCCATTGAGCGGAATAAAGGCTCCAAGGTATTTGCAAGAGATCTGGCTATTGGGCAGAGCCAGCTCACGAAACTGAAGACCGACGATGGCAGAATCGTATCCGCCAAACCGGAGCTACTGAGGGAGATCGAGAGTTTTTATGGGCAGTTGTACACGTCAACCAGGAAACCCGTTGTAAATCTAGCGAATGACCCAAGAGCTAGACTGACCCGACACTACACCGAAGACATCCCGGACATCAGCCTGTACGAGATTAGGATGGCTCTGAAACAGCTTAAAAACAACAAGGCACCGGGTGATGATGGAATTACGGCCGAACTTCTGAAGGCGGGTGGAAAACCGGTACTTAAGGCCCTTCAGAAGCTGTTTGATTCCGTCATACTCGAGGGCAAAACGCCTCAGGTATGGTGCAGGGGTGTGGTGGTACTCTTCTTCAAAAAGGGCGACAATGCCCGGTTGAAGAACTATAGGCCCATCTCACTTCTAAGCCATGTCTACAAGTTGTTTTCAAGAGTCATCACGAATCGTCTCGCGCGCAGGTTTGACGATTTTCAGCCTCCCGAACAAGCCGGATTCCGTAAAGGCTTTAGCACCATAGACCACATACATACGCTGCGACAGGTTATACAGAAGACCGAATAGTACAACCTGCCTCTCTGTTTAGCGTTTGTGGACTATGAGAAAGCCTTCGATTCGATCGAGACTTGGGCTGTACTGCAGTCTCTCCAACGGTGCCAAATTGATTATCGGTACATCGAGGTGCTGAAGTGTTTGTACAAAAACGCCACCATGTCAGTCCGACTTCAGGACCAGACCTCGGAACCTATCCTTCTGCAGCGAGGTGTGAGACAGGGAGACGTCATATCTCCGAAACTGTTCACCGCTGCACTGGAGGATATCTTCAAGGTTCTGGACTGGAGAGGGCTAGGCATCAACATCAATGGCGAGTACATCTCTCACCTTCGATTTGCCGACGATATAGTGGTCATGGCTGAGACCATGGAGGACCTCAGTACAATGCTCGATGACCTCAGTAGAGCTTCCGAAAGAGTGGGTCTTAAAATGAACATGGACAAAACCAAGGTCATGTTGAATGCCCATGTAACACCCACTCCTATCAAGATCGGAGACTCTACTATCGAAGTTGTAGACGATTATGTCTACCTGGGACAAACGGTCCAGTTGGGTAGGTCTAACTTCGAGAAAGAGGTCAATCGTTGAATCCGACTCGGCTGGGCAGCGTTCGGGAAGCTGCGTGGTACCTTCTCGTCCAACTTACCGCAGTGTCTCAAGACGAAAGTTTATGACCAGTGTGTGTTGCCAGTGATTACATACGGGACCGAAACGTGGCCGCTCACAATGGGCCTCATCAGAAGGCTCAAAGTCACCCAGAGGGCAATGGAGAGAGCTATGCTCGGAGTTTCCTTGCGTGATCAAATCAGAAATGAGGACATCCGCAAGAGAACCAAGGTTACCGACGTAGCCCGAAGAATTGCCAGAATTAAGTGGCAGTGGGCAGGGCACATTGCTCGCAGAACAGATGGCCGATGGGGCCGAAAAGTTCTGGAATGGCGACCGCGAACCGGGAGACGATGCGTTGGAAGGCCTCCCACTAGGTGGACCGATGACCTGGTGAAGGTTTCGGGGATCCGCTGGATGCGAGTCGCACGGGACCGATCAATGTGGCGACACTTGGGGGAGGCCTATGTCCAGCAGTGGACGTCTTTCGGCTGAAATGATGATGATGATGATGATGAATTATCTAGATACCTTAGAACAAAAAAAAACATCATTCATTGTTTTAGGTCTAGGCGTTCTGTTTTTTAACCCCCGACCAAAAAAGAGGGGTGTTATAAGTTTGACGTGTGTATCTGTGTATTTGTGTATTGACCTGTGTGTCTGTCTGTGGCATCGTAGCTCCTAAACGGATGAACCGATTTGGATAAATGTGGTGTCGTTTGACAGGTATTTTAATCGAGAGTGTTCTTAGCTATGTTTCATGAAAATCTGCTCAGACGTTTGAAGATCATCACCTCTTTTCTAGTTGATGTAGGGATTTAAAAACTTTCACAGGTAGTCTATTTGAAATTTGAAATGTTGTCGCTTGTCACCATGGGCATTGCTTTGCATTTTGGGGGGAGGGGGGTGCACCCCCCTCCCCCCAAAATTTATATTTTGTTTAATTTATATCTTTCCTTGGTTTCGTTAACCAGGAGTAGGACAGTCAAGGCTAGGAAAAAATAAAATAAGTTTAAAAGCATGAAAAAAAATTAAATTAAAAATTTAAAAATCCCCCGACACAAAAACCTCTAAAAAGCCAAAAAAAAAAATAATCCAAGCGTCGTAGCGTCGGGGACCGCTAAGAAGACCGCTTAGTACAAGCACAGAACAAAGCGGACCCCCGACGCTACGACGCTTGGATTAATTTATTTTTGGCTTTTTAGAGGTTTTTTGTGTCGGGGGTTTTTTTAATTTTTAATTTAATTTTTAACTGTTTTAGCTCAGGACCACGAAAAATTTCGGTTTTGTTTCGTACTTTTGCTGTTTCATCTGCGTAGCCTTTTGTTTATATTTTGGGTCGGCTTGTAGCCGGATGCTTTTCATAATTTCTAATACAGACGTATTGGGACTCATTTTCATTTTGTGTCTGTTTATTACTGTGATTCAAGATGGAAGCCTAAGTTAATCTTTTAGGTGAATGAGGAACAGGGTGTAAAGTTCCTCGATACTCCTAAGAAAAGGGAGGATCCTCCGGCCAGACAGGTGATATGTCTGGCGGGCAACTGCCCGACAGTTGTAGTCGGGTTTTTCTATATACTCTTAAGTCGATGTAAACTTTGCATGTGCGATGTAGGAAATTGATGTTAGTTCTTCCGTCGTGTCATAGATGGCGCTGTAGTACTTATTGTAGTAAGTTGCTTTTTGTTGGTCGCTACATCACTCCCCCCCGGAGACCGGAGGTCGATAGTCGAATGAGTCTTGAAGTTTTTTTTTGCCATGCCAGTTTTAAGCTCGTTGCCGCATTGTTCACTGTGAGTCGGAACAGTCTGCGGTGGTGAGGCGAACCCCAGTGAGTCGGGGCCGGCGCTGCGTTTGCTCCAGTGCGTCGGACGTGGTGCAGCGCCGCGATGTGGCAGACAGCTTGAGAGGTGTCGACCGGGAGGTAGAAGCTCTCGACCGGCCGAAAGTGCAGTGTGCTGTGCCATGGTCGCTTGAAGAGAGGCTGAGGGTGCTGGCAAGGAATGCGCTTCCGCTGCATGCTGGTGGTCAGGAATACCCGTTTGAAGCTGGCTGGCTGTGAGACTCGCTGCTCGAAAGCTTGGGGAAGTGATGTTGATGATGATGACGTCACGTTGCTCGAAGGCTGCGCTGACGTCCATTTCGGGGTCACCAGTTTTAGCTGAATGAGGAACAGGGTGTAAAGTTCCTCGATACTCCTAAGAAAAGGGAGGATCCTCCGGCCAGACAGGTGATATGTCTGGCGGGCAACTGCCCGACAGTTGTAGTCGGGTTTTTCTATATACTCTTAAGTCGATGTAAACTTTGCATGTGCGATGTAGGAAATTGATGTTAGTTCTTCCGTCGTGTCATAGATGGCGCTGTAGTACTTATTGTAGTAAGTTGCTTTTTGTTGGTCGCTACAATCTTATCTATACAAAATATAAAATAAGCATCTAAATAAACATTTATAAATAAAACATATTATATTATTGTTACAGGCAAGAAAGGTGAACAAACAGTAGCTGTGAAGACTCTCAAAGAAAATGCTTCAGAGAAAGAGAAGATAGATCTACTGCAAGAGCTGTTGGTGATGAAGAACTTGGGATATCATCCTAATGTTGTTCAGTTGATTGGATGTTGTACTGAAAAGGTAAGACTAAGGGCCTCTCAATCTTCTTCGCGTGTCGATGACAATTCAAATTGAGTCAGCCTATAATTTGACGACGAGTTTGGTCAATAGCGTCCATCAGCTTCTGCGAACAACAAAACAGGCAGGACACGATATCAAGTGTCCCATCGTTTGTGTGGCAACACCTTATTTACACTCCAGGGCAGAGACATCTATGAATCTCCACCAGAACAGGTTTTCTTTGCTTCGGCCAACCAGTGTCCGGAGTCTATTTAAAGGCTTCCAGGCAACAGCCATGGCAATTCGAGTCCAGGTGGAAGACTTCCAGTAAGTGGCACAAATAATAAGGAAATTCAAAGTATACAAGCCTGCGCCGGCTTGTCCGTTGGTGACTCTACGGTCCATGCGAATAATCACTGGTTTGGTAAAAAAATATTTTCGGAAGTATTGCTGACAAAGAGTAGTAAGTGTTACTATTTTTATGTAAGAAAACGCGTACAAAGTCGCATGTTAAAGATAGTAAAGAAATATATTTGACTGGAGCAAGTAAAGTTTCTCAAAAATAAGATAAACTAATGATAAATTGAAATAACTGAGCAAAAACTATTAAACCAAAGAATAATAAATTACATTTACTTTCAAAAATCCAAGATTAATAGTGTGGACTCTAAACACTTAGCTTATACCACAGAAAACCCTTAAAATAACAAAAGTATATTTTAGCAATAAAAGCTTTAGTCGTAATTGTAGTGTATGTAGATATCATTACATCGCACTACAAACCGATTACAGTACTGTGACGTTGCCTCGGGCGCGCACGTCGCACGTTTATAAATACCGGTCCGAGTAGTGGGGCGTGCAGTCGTTGTCGAACTGTCGGCCTGTGCGGTGGCGTGTTGGCGAGTCAACTATTAGTGTAGATAATTGTGCATATTTTACATTGGCGACGAGGAGAAAACCGTAAGTTTTATATTTTAAAAAAAAAAAGAAGGAAAGGTAGTCTCCTACAGGTAGATAATTAATTGTATTTCGGAAAGAAATATTCAAAATATTAATACATTAGAATCTTTCATTGGACTTATTTACTGTAAATAAATAATTTTGTGAAGGCTGAAACAAAAAGTGGTTCGTTAATGTATTGTTTTGCAACATAACATCATGCTTGTGTTCCCCAAGGGGGTAATCAGAGATGTGTCATGCAACCACGTTTCACCAATTACGTTGAGCATGCCTGTTACCATTAACCGGACGCCAGGGAGGTTCCTTATGGAGAAACTCAGTGACACTGCCTGACCTGGGAGTCGAAACTGGGACCTCATGTTTAGTTATTTGATTTGTGCTACATGATTAGTAAATCAAATAGCAGTAGAATATATCTACTGGTCATTTAATTGACAAGTCATCAGTGAATGACGGTAATAGCAGTATAATATACCTACTGGTCATTAAATTGACAGTCATCAGAGAATGACTAACAGCAGGAGAATATACCTACTGGTCATTAAATTGACAGTCATCAGAGAATGACTAACAGCAGGAGAATATACCTACTGGTCATTAAATTGACAAGTCATCAGAGAATGACTAACAGCAGGAGAATATACCTACTGGTCATTAAATTGACAAACCATCAAAGAAAATTTGGTCAACAGTAGTGGTACTTTGGATGTACATACTGGTCATTAAATTGACAAACCATCAAAGAAAATTTGTGTCAACAGTAGTGGTACTTTGGATGTACATACTGGTCATTAAATTGCCAAATATTTTAACTGGGCAGATTAGTGCAAACCCTTTATATAATGGTTCCAGGTTATTTATTAATAACATGAGTTCTCAACTCACGTTAGAGAAATTTGATTGTGAGGGTGAACCTTCAACAGTAGGAACGAGACGGGAACGCTGGAAGCGGGCACTATTGATCTACCTGGAAGCTGCTGGAATTGAGAGTAGTGCGAAGGAACGTGCTTCGCTGCTACATTTTGGTGGACTATAATTGCAGGAAATATTCTATAATATACCAGATGCAAATGTATCACCAGCAGATGAAGAGGATGTCTTCGGAGTGGCTATAACCAAACTCGACGCATACTTTCTACCTAAACAAAGTAAGATCTATGAACGTCACCTTTTTAGATTGATAAAACAAGACGCAAACGAAAATTTTGAAAAATTCCTAGTACGGCTTTGGCAATAAGCTGACAAATGTCAGTTTAAGGACAAAGACGATCATATAATCGATCAAATTACAGAAAAGTGTTCCTCTAAAGAGCTTAGAAAGAGAATTATACAAACAGGAGACGCAATAACACTAACAAATACAATTGTCGAAGCAAATACTCTTGAATCTGTAAGTCGACAAATAGAAGAATTCGGAGAAAGCAGCACATCAACTGAAAACATAAACAGAGTGAATAACAGGAAAACAAGATAAGAAGTGGAAAAGAAACACAGGATGTGGAAGACGTGGGAGCTCAGGATACGCGTCTCAAGACAGCAAATGCCCAGCAAAAGAAAAAGATTGCCACAAATGTGGGCCTAAGGGACATTTTGGACAATTCTGCAGGACAATGACACGACACAGAACGAATAAAAGGAAATATGAGGGAAACAACAACAAATAAAATGAAAAAAAAAAAAAAAAAATGAAAAGAGATAACAAAAGAAACGACACAAACCAGATAGATCAAACAGAGCCCGAAGACATAAAATTTGTTCAAAATCGATGATCACAGTGTATTAGATTGCCATATTGGCGGAATGAAGGTTAAAATGTTAGAAGACTCTGGGTGTAAATGCAACTTGATCACAAACAAAACCTGGGACAATATGAAACAAAATAAGGTAACGTAACCAAACAGTTGCAATAAGACTTTTTATGGTTATGGAAGTAAGAAGCCCTTGACCTAAAAGGATCATTTGACGCAAATATAAAAACCGCTGGTAGATCAGAAAATGCAACTTTTTACGTCATCGCTGATGGAACCAGAGATCTGCTTGGGAAAGAAACTACCATGGCTATGGTTTTCTTAAAATTGGATTAGAAATCGACCAAATGGAAACTAAGACAGAGTTTCCCAAATTCAAGGATGTTTTAGTGGAGGTACCAACCGATGAGAAAGTACAACCAGTTTCTCAACCATTAAGAAGGATCCCCCCATACCACTGGAAGAAAAAGTTGAAAAAAAAAAAAAAAAAAGAACTGTTGGAGAAAGACATTATTGAGGAAGTTCAAGGATCCTCAAGTTGGGTATCACCAATAGTGCCGGTTTTGAAAAATACTGGAGATGTTCGCATTTGCATAGATATGAGGCGGGACAAATAAAGCAATTCTACCTGAAAATCACCCATTGCCCAATATGGACAAGCATCTAAAAATTTAAAGTGCGAAGTACTTTTCAAAACTGGACATAAAAGATGCTTTTCAACAGATTGAATTACATCCCGACTCTCGACACATTACAACCTTTATTACAAGTAAAGGCCTGTTCAGATACAAAAGGCTAATGTTTGGAATATCCTGTGCCCCGGAAATTTTTCAAAAAACCCTAGAACGAATGTTATTGGGAGGGATGTAATGGCACTATTAATTTTATAGATGACATTTTGGTATATGGAAAAGATTTGAAGAACATGATCGAAGATAAGAATCAGTAATTAAAACTCTAGAAGAAAATAATGTGGTACTGAGAAAGGACAAGTGCATTTTCATAGAAGAAAAGGTTCAATTTTTAGGATACGAATTATCACAGAGGTGTAAAACCATTAGATAAGTACGTGACAACTAGTCAAGAATTTCGTCCACCTATGAATATAGGTGAGCTTCAGAGCTTCTTGGGATTAATCAACTATGTTGGAAAATGGATCCCTAATTTGGCCACAACTACAAAACCATTAAAAGAACTGCATAAGAAGAAACAGACCAAAACCACAGAATTAAAGTCTTTGGGGCAGTAAACAGGAATTTGCATTTAACGAATTAAAATTGGCCTTGTCTAATATTCCTACTCTAGGATACCATGACGTCAAAGATCGGACTATAGTAATAGCAGATGCTAGTCCGTTAGGACTAGGAGCAGTATTAGTTCAAATTAATGATCATGAACCTCGCATTATTGCGTATGGTCACCGGACACAAACAGACTGAAAGGCGATATTGCCAGACAGAAAAAGATGCCTTAGCTCTGGTCTGGGCTGTGGAACATTTTTATGTTTTTCTGTTTGGAAAAGAGTTTGAATAGGTGACCGACCATAAACCACTAGAGGTTATATTCGGTCCTAAATCAAAACCATGTGCAAGGATAGAAAGGTGGATACTACGCCTTCAAGCATATGCATTTAAAGTAATATACAAGCCTGGCAAAGAAAATATAGCAGATAGTTTATCAAGATTGTGTAAATTAAGTAAAACGTCACAGGACAAGTCTAAAAACTATATACACCAAGTTGTTGAAGGAAGCAGGCTAATAGCAGTTTCACTGAAAGAAATTATGGAGGCATCAAAACAAGACAAGGAAATATTAAAAGTAAGTGAAGGCCTTTATAACAACAAATGGGATGAAGAGGTAAAAAAATTACAAAATCTTCCAAAACGAATTATGCTTTTACGACGGAGTTTTATTGAGAGGCACTAGAATTGTTATTCCAAAAAACATTGCGCAGTCAGGTTCTGACAGCTGATCACGAAGAACACCCAGGAATAGTCCTAATGAAGGTGAGACTAAGAACCACAGTATGGTGGCCTAGACATGACAAGGAAACCGAGAATTTGGTCAAATGCTGCAAAGGCTGTACATTAGTATCAGCTCCAAAACCTCCAAACCCATTGAAACGACGGGCATTACCATGTGAACCTTGGGTAGATACTTGTATTGATTTGTTGGGCCCTTTACCACGCAGCGATTACATATTAGTAATCGTTGATTATTTCAGTCGATACAAGGAGGTAAAGATTTGTCGTAATATTACCAGTGGCGACATAATAAAATCTCTAAAAGAGATTTTTGCAGACTTGGTAACCCGATGATGATAACAGCTGATAATGGCAGACAGTTCTGCAGCGAGGACTTCAAAAAAAATTCTGTACTGAAAGGAATATAGTTTTGCATAATACGATACCATAGTGGCCTGAACAGAACGGAGAAGTGGAACGTCAGAACCGAGACATTCTAAAGCGGAAAAAATTTGCCAGTTGAGCGAAAAAACTGGCAAGAAGCTTTGTTACAGTATCTGGCTATGTATAACAGTACCCCGCATAGTGTTACAGGTAAAACTCCTACAGAATTATTTTTCAAACTGCAATACCGTGACAATATACCTATGGCAGGAGACATCACACATACACAAAAACCAGAAGATTCAGATGTCAGAGACAGAGACCAAGAAAAGAAAGAAACTGGGAAAGAATATACAGATAAGAAAAGAAGAGCTCGTGAATGTCAACTAGTGCCTGGGGATAAAGTTTACGTTAAGAATATGGTCAAAGATAAACTTAGCCTAAATTATGACCCAACTTCCCATACTGTAGAAAAGAGTAAAGGTGGAGATATAAGTGTTCGAAACGATATAACTGGGAAGAGATCACGAAGAAATGTAGTTCATTTGAAGAAAGTTGAAGGCTAATGGGAAGTTATAAGTGACCAAAATAAAGAAATTAACATAGGAGAAGATATAAATGAATCAGAAAATGAAATAGAAGAAGAGGAAGGGTAAAAGGAAACTTTAAACTAAATCATAGTATAATGATTTACTAAATATTATTGTGCTGTGATTTTGTTGTGCCAGAGATGCTCAATGTCTTATGGTTTTGGTTACATAAAACTTGTTAAAACAAGGAAGGGATGTAGTGTATGTAGATATCATTACATCGCACTACAAACCGATTACAGTACTGTGACGTTGCCTCGGGCGCGCACGTCGCACGTTTATAAATACCGGTCCGAGTAGTGGGGCGTGCAGTCACACTCTCCGTCTGACCGCCGCCGCGTACGGACGTGCCGCTACCTGCTCGCATTCCCGCTCGCTATCAGTGTGTGTCATCGGTTCGTCGCTTCCCAGTGTCGTGACGTCATCAGTAGTCCCTTGACTACACCCCCGAACAATTGTTGTCTTTTTATTAAGACAGCACTTGCTCATTTTGCTTCGGATATTATTCCGATTTAACTTCCTTTGCCCCATCAGGGAAAAGTCCTCAGTTTCGAGGTTCTTGGTGGGAAACCTAACGGTGCCAACGAAACCAAGAGAGGGTGGTGACCCAATCCGCCCGCCTAACCCCTTCAGGGCCGAGGTAAAAAAATTGGGCTCCGTCGCGAACGTGTGCGCCGCCGATTTACTGTGCTAGTGTTTCCCGTTTCAACAAGTTCCTGAAAGCAAAGTTCCCTGGACTGGAGTTGGAGTTGCTACCAAGCCCGGACCCTCGGACTGTGGCTGCGGAAAGGTTGAAGCGGGTGAGTCGCTGGACCCAGTAAATTCCCTACATAATTGTGCAAGGAATTAGGTTGTTAGGCGCGCTGAGCTTCACTCAAATGTCTGCTAACTCTTAGCAGATAATATGGCCCTTGATGCGGATGAGGAACGCCTTTTTGCGTTTTTCAAAAACGTTGTCCTGAAAGATCCAGATTTTTTAAAGAAATATGGGTCCGATGTCGCTGCCTTGCAGCAACCCAGTATTGCCTTCACTGACTTCAGTGACGCGCTCGAGAGCCCTTTGTCGCCGCCGCCTGCCGACAGAGGCTTACCGCCAGCCGTCGCCGCCGCGATTAAGGCCACCCCAAGACCCATTCTTGTGAAACCCTTTGTTTCGCAAACAAAGGTCCAGCCCGCACCTGCGTCCATTGTTCCCGTTTCCGAGAACATGGACAAAGGCTTACCGTCAGCCGACGCCGCCGCGATTCCGGCTAAACCGAGACCCATTGTTTCGAAACCTTTTGTTTCGCAAACAAAGGATCAGTCCGAACCTGCGTCCATTGTTCCCGTTTCCGAGAACATGGACACAACTGAGCCAATCTCCGACTCAGAGTCAATTTTAGACGCGTGCTCTGCCTCCTCATCCTCTGAAGACGACTATCAAGTCGTCGGAAAGGGCAAGAGGAAGAAGGGCAAAAATTCCCAGGCCGCCATGACCAAAAAGATCGTCGCGCTCCCTTATGCCCCCTCTCACGCGGCCTCCCGTCCCACCTCCCCGGTCCCCTTACCTACGTCCGCCGCTGCTCATACCAGTAGGCCAGTCAGCCCTAAGGCTAAACCTTCAGCCGCTTCTTCAAAGAAGCTGAAGCCCCCTCCCCCGTTGTTCATTCAGGACAAAGGGAAATGGACAGACGTGTCCAAAATGTGTAATGAGCGCCGTATTCAATACACAAGCGCAAAAAGCACACAGCAGGGCATAAAAGTGGTGGTCCCTACGACAACCGACTTCAGGGAACTAACCCGCCAATTAATCGGAAGGCGCATAGCCTTCCACACCTACTCCCTCCCAGAGGAGAAGCCCACCCGCGTGGTGATCAGGCGGATCCCGAAGGAAATCCCCACGGAGGACATCCTCAATGACCTCCTAGGCCAGGACATCCCGGTCGCAGCCGTCCACCGCCTTCATAAGGCGAGAGGCGGAGACCATTACGATATGGTACTGGTCATCTGTGACCCAGTAGAAGGTCACCACCCGATCTTCAAAGTGAAGTCGGTTTGCTCCCTGACAGGCATCTCAATAGAGAAGCCCTACCGCTCAAGCGTAGTCGGACAGTGTCACCGCTGCCAGATGTACGGTCACAGCCAAGCCAACTGCCATGCACCGCACAGATGCGTAAAGTGTCTAGGCGACCATGGCACGGCAGACTGCCCCCGTCCCAAAGACAAGTCGCTTTGCACGGAGCCACCGAGCTGTGTGCTTTGCGGCCAGTCGGGCCACACGGCCAACTACCGCGGCTGCTCAAAAGCCCCCAAAGGCTCCTCCTCTAACCTGGTGAAGCGTGCAAGCGCCCGCCAACAAAGAGAAAGCCCATCGGTGAGGCTACCCTCTGCCCAGATGCCGGAGAGACTCAGCCCTCAGAGGCCCTCTCCCTGGACCACGCTGAACCACCAGAAAGCCTTCCCGGCTCTCAGTAAAGCAAAGTCCAACCCCATCCCCGGGCTATTAGATGCCCCTGTCCCCACTCCCGCGGCCCAAGCGAGCGCACCGTCGCCCGCTCGTCCCACGCCACCCGGCCCCGCGGCCGTGGACCCCTCTCACAACGTAATTTTAGAGTCGCTAGCAGAGTTAGTCACCCCCGAAGCAGACCGCATGGCGGCTGATCTCAGGGCGGCTAACACTGGTGGCGATAAACTTAAAATTATCCTCAAGTCCCTACTCAAGTTAGGCGACCTCCTCCGCAACCTTAACCTCGACTAACTCCAATGGATAATACGAGATTAACGTGCACCAAACCCCGATCCCTAAAATTAGGGTACTTTAATGCCAATGGCATTAGAGGCCAGCGTGATGAGATCGCCACCTTCCTCCGCGACCATCAAATTGATATCCTCCTCGTACAGGAGACCTTCCTCAAGCCCAGTCACCGCGATCCGAGAATTGCCAACTATCGCATAGTTCGCAACGATCGGTCACGTTGCCACAAGGGCGGGACTCTAATCTATTATAGGAAAGAACTGCATTGCATCCCCTTAGATCCCCCTCCCATGGAGTCTCTACTCGAGACCTCAGTGTGTCGACTAGGCATGACCGGCCATCAACCGATCACTATCGCCTCTGCGTACATCCCTCCCGGCGGCACGTCCGAGGAGCACACTTTGTTCACCAAAGACCTTGCCGTCCTCTTCGGCTTGAGCGACTCCGTTATCATAGCGGGCGACCTCAACGCCAAACACCCCGCCTGGAACAGCACGACGACCTCTGCCAGAGGACGTCACTTGTATAACCTGGGCGAGTCCCTCAACTTCGATCCCATCGCTCCTATGGAGCACACCCACTATCCCCACGACCCCGACCAACGTTCGGACGTTCTCGACATAGCGCTACTCAAGAACGTCAACCTTAAGTTGCATTCCATCGAGACTTTACATGAGCTTAACTCAGATCATCGACCAGTGCTCATGCACTTAGTTCCTCGCTCGGGTCCTTCTGACCCCAGCCAACCCCCGCCGACCCAAGTGATAACCGACTGGAGGAAAGTCAGCGAAAAGCAGAAATCCACCACGTCGCCTCACCTAGAGGCCATCCCCGACCACATAGTCTCAGTCGCAGACACGACGGCCGCCATCAACTCGTTTACAGAACACGTGCAATCCGTACTGAAGGACTGCTCACGGGAAGTCCCAGCAATGAGCGATCAACGCTGGATACTACCCGCTGACGTACGTGAACTGATAAACGAAAAGAACGCGGCCATCCGTGCCTACAGCAGCTTTCCCTGCGAGGCAAACAAAGCCCACATGCGTAATTTACAGCGTACTGTAAAGGATCGCACCAGTGAGCTTCGTAATAATCAATGGGAAAAAACGCTAAGCGAACTCGAGCCTACCCACCTAGCCTTCTGGCAGCTGCAACGCAAGATGCGCTCCACCGAAGAGGCTTCGATGCCTCCCCTCACCCGACCCGATAAGAGCGTCGCATTCGACGACTCTGAGAAGGCCGAATGCCTAGCCGACAGCCTGGAGTCCCAGTGCTCCCCCAGCTCGCAACCAGTAGACAAGCGACATCTCGATGAGGTGAACGCATTCGTCGAACGTAGAGCCGCCCTGCCTCCCGAAGAAGACCCTGATGATCCTCTGCCTCCGGTCACAGCTGACGAAGTGCAAGACATCATTAGCAAACTTCAACCGCGGAAAGCACCCGGCTCCGACGGAATCACCAATAGGGTGTTCAAACTCCTCCCCGCTCAGCTCGTCGTGTTAATGGCGGCCATCTTCAATGGCGCCCTGAGCAACAACGCGTTTCCCCAAATATGGAAAGAGGCCACTGTCATCGGTTTCGCCAAGCCAGGCAAACCCAAGTCTGAGCCTTCGAGCTACAGACCTATCAGTCTCCTGAATGCACTCGGTAAAATCTACGAGAGACTTATGTATAAGCGACTCAAAGACTTCGCCGAGGCTAAGAGTCTCATCCCCAACGAACAGTTCGGCTTCAGGACCGGACACTCTTGCATTCAACAGGCCCACCGCATCGTAGAACACTTGAGCGCTGGCTTCCAGCGTGGAGCGATGACGGGTGTGTTGTTTTTCGACATAGCAAAGGCATTCGACAAAGTCTGGCACAACGGCTTATTATATAAGCTGTACAAACTGGGAGTGCCAGACCGTCTCGTGCTCATCTTACGAGACTTTTTGTCGGATCGCACCTTCCGCTATCGCATCGGGAAGGCACTGTCTTCCCCCCACCCCATTAGAGCCGGAGTCCCTCAGGGCTCCCCGCTCTCTCCCCTTATCTTTACTCTGTTCACCAGTGACATCCCCAAGAGCAAGAAGGCACAGTTAGCCCTGTTCGCGGACGACACGGCCATCTATTACACTGGCCGTAGTCACGACGCTATTTACAGCACCCTCCAAACCTCAGCCAACGTCTTAGGCGCTTGGTTCCGGAAATGGAGAATCGAGGTGAACCCCGACAAGAGCCAGGCAGTTCTTTTCTCTAAACCGCGTAAGAATAAGCCACCCG
This sequence comes from Cerastis rubricosa, assembly GCA_949152445.1. Lineage (NCBI taxonomy): Eukaryota > Metazoa > Arthropoda > Insecta > Lepidoptera > Noctuidae > Cerastis > Cerastis rubricosa. Next base: position 18,407,001 of record OX424532.1, read on the forward strand.
CGCTCAGCCCGATCACTATGTACGGTAAGCCTATCCCTTGGGAGAAGCAAGCCAAGTACTTAGGAGTCTTACTTGACAACCACCTGTCTTTCGCGGCGCACATCAAAGCAGCTCGCGACCGAGCTGCCTTTGCTATGGGTAGGCTTCATTTCATGATCTCGGCAAAAAGCAAATTGTCACTCAAGTGCAAGTTGCGCCTTTATACCGCGGTGATCCGCCCCATTATGACGTACGCTTGCGTCGTGTACGCTCACACCAAGCCTAAATACATCCATAGGATGCAAACCTTGCAGAACCGGTTCTTACGTAGAGTCACGGGAGCCCCTTTTTATGTCCGTAACGACCGTCTACACGTAGACCTTAGAATGCCCACCGTCCTTCAGTTTATGAAACGTCTTTCGAAGCGTTTCTTCGATAACGCCATTAAACACCGTAATCCCCTGATCGCAGCGGCCGCCCGTTACGAACCCTCGCGCATTAGTACAGTACGCCGTCCTCGGCATACCCTCGTCACTCCCGATGATGCTATCACCCTCCTCCAGGAGAGTAGTAAAGAGACTAGCACTCTTAATAAGTACAGACACAAACCGCCGTCTTTCCGACCTCGCCGTCGAGGTCCGTCGCGACGTCCCGGTCCATGCCCTCCCCGACCCTCGCTCGAGCCAGCCCGCGATGCTGTGCCAGTAGTTTTAAATCAGCCCCTAAATAATGATATCATTCAGATCCAGCCTGTCCCCATGCAGTCCTCCCCCAGCGACGCCCTGAGCCGAGGCTCGTACCCCACAGGGGGTGCCCTCAGCGTATAGTCGCTTAGTTTGTAAGTTTTTATGCCCTGGCTGGAGGCCTTACTCATAAGGCACCCACAGGATAGTCCGGTTAAGCAGACGACAACCTCTTAGGTTGAACTGCGAGATGCCATTCATAAAAAAAAAAAAAAAAAAATGGGGCGTGCAGTCGTTGTCGAACTGTCGGCCTGTGCGGTGGCGTGTTGGCGAGTCAACTATTAGTGTAGATAATTGTGCATATTTTACAGTAATTAAATCTCTTCTAACACAATCTTAACCAGTACAATCTAGAATAGCCTAGATCTAAAATTCTAAACCAATCTCAGAAGCTAAATTAATGGAATCTCAATTTTGCAATCTTATGTTCTAAATGTTATTTGTACCGCAATAAATCTTTGGACATTGAGAATTGATATCTTAAACCAGTTTTGGTTATAAATGATGATAGATGAGGAGAGAGAGGCAGAGTAAAGAAAAGATGAATGGATTATGTGAGGAATTATATGAAAGAGAAAGAAGTATGATGCCGTGACGTCTGGCAGAATGGAAGAAGAAAACATGTTGCGCCGACCCCAAGAAGAATGGGTCAAGGACAGGAACATGATGATGATTATGAATGACTAGCTGTCCGGCGTAACTTCGTTTGCGTCACATTTTCCCCAGTTTCGCAACATTTTTCATTGCTGCTCCACTCCTATTGGTCGCAGCGTGATGATATATAGCCTATAGCCTTCCTCGATAAATGGGCTATCTAATACTGAAAGAATTTTTCAAATCGGACCAGTAGTATCGGAGCCTATTCAATGCAAACAAACAATCAAATCTTTCCTCTTTTTAATATTAGTTTAGATGATAAATTATTATAGCGATTTACGGTAGCGCTCAATGTAAAGCATTCAAAACATGGTGCTGGTGGATACATTGATTGCACTACAGGGGTCATTAAGATATTTAAAGTAATAATATTTAAGAATAGTATTGTGTTTTACGAATAAACGTGTGGAAAAGTAACACAACCTGTGTATGAAAGGTAAGTACATGCATAGGTATGTACTCTCTTATATTATATCATCATCTGCCTAGCCTTTTCCCAAACTATCTTGGGGTCGGCTTCCAGTTTAACCGGATGCAGCTGAGTACCAGTATTTTACATGAAGCGACTGCCTATCTGACCTCCACAACCCAGTAACTGGGTAATACGATACCCCTTGGTAAGACTTGATGTCAGGCTTTTAGCTTCTGACTACTCGTAACGACTGTCAAAGTTCTACAAATGACGGCCGGGACCAACGCCTTAACGTGCTTTCCGAGGCACGGAGGAAAGTCGATATGTAATTACTTTAATTATTATTTACTTATCAACAATAAAAACTTAAAAGTATCTAGTTTTTGCCAATTACATAACATCATTCCTGTAATCCTGGAAGGGTTAGGCAGAGGTGTCACTAATATTACACCCATATTTCGCCAGTTATGTTTCAGTCCTATGTAATAGGGTGCGAGCCTATTGCCTTCAACCGGGCACAAATCCAGACACCGAGGCTGCTACTGAGAAATTCTTGTTGGAAAAACCCAATAACACTTTGCCCAGACTGGGAATCAAACCCAGGACCCCTTGCACAACAGTCGCACTTGCGATCACGAGATCAACGAGACAAAAATCCGCAAAATGCCTGAATCTACAGCAAAGAAGGCAGTATACCTAAACTGCCTCACCTTTTGTGGGGTAAAGGTATTTTGTACGTTATTTCATTGGTATTAAGTTTATATTCTTCTCCTCAGGAACCCACCCTAGTTATAATGGAGTTCGTGAGCCTGGGTAAGCTGCAGCAGTTCCTCCGAGACTCCAGAGCTGAGCGGCACTACGGCAACACTCATGGAAGCCAGTTCCTGACGTCACAGGATCTCACCAAGTTCGCGTTCCAAGTCGCGAGAGGAATGCAGTTCCTTAGTTTACAAGGGGTAAGGCTATTTCCTAATTCTATCGTTAGACTTTCACTATTGTATAATTATTGGTCTTCCTTGGTGGAAGCGATAGAGTGGCCCGTGAAATTCAAAGTTTCTTACGTTTTTTGCACTTTACCGGTCAGTGCCAGTTTATAAGTTGAATAAAATATGATACGCGGCTATAACTAATATGGCTGTACTAAGTTATAATCATTAAAATCATCAATACAACCCCTTTAAGATCGTTTTATAACGGCACGGTTGGCGCAGTGGTTGAGCGATCGACTGCTGCGCTGCGTGTCGCGGGTTCGATCCTCGCACGGAACAAATATTTGTATGGCCTACAGATAGTTGTTCCGGGTCTGGCTGTTTGTGTATGTTAGTTTAAATGTTTGTAAACGCACCCACGATACAGGAGAAATTCCTAGTGTGGGGCAACGTATTTTTATATTTAAAAAAAAAAACCCGTGGAATGAATTTTTCATGAAATAGTCATACATTGGGATTCAATGAACGTAAAGGGGTTGTATTAAAGATTTGAATGACTACAATTATGTAAATACGTACGTTTTACGTACGTAAGTATTTCGTGTTTTTAACGTTTTTTCGTGCTCTGTATGGTGTCAGACGTAAAGAATAGCACCATCCCATATCTTCCCGTGGGTGTCGTAAGAGGCGACTAAGGGATTTGCCAAAGAATGGGCAGCAGCGTTCTCTGTGCTTTTGTAAGAACCGTATTGCGATCGCCAACCCGCCTGCCAACGCCAAGCGTGGCGATTATGCCAAAACCTCCCAAAATGCCAATGTGGCGACACTTGGGGGAGGCCTATGTCCAGCAATGGACGTCTTTTGGGCTGAAATGATGTACGTTTTACAGCCGCGTATCATATTTTATTTAACATAAAAACTGACACTGACCGGCAAATTGCAAAAAACCTAGGGAAATTTGAATTTCGCGCGCCACCCGCATCCTGCACTTTCGTATCCTGCGGATTCCCAGAAAATTGGAAGGATCATTTGTCGTATCATACAACAGCAAAAAACTCAAACCGAAACGGTGGCAAAAATAACATTGTATGTGCCTATAACATTTGTGGGTTGTCTTCGATTTCCCTGGGATCCCAACATCAGATTCTGATTTGGTGACAATGGGACCACCTCAAGAGTATAACTATCGAATAAAAAATAATTTTGAAAACAGGTCCACAATAGGCGGAGAAATCGGTGAACACTTACAAAAAATACATGCAGTCGATCGTAGAAACTCCTTCTTTTTTTTTCAGTCGGTAAAAAAGTCGTATAGTTTCATCTTCCTAACCCTATATACGCAGTATTATTAAATAGCATGTTGTAGGAAAAAAAATGTATGTTCATGGAAAACGTCGAGGTCAATCATGTATTAAATGAAGCCCAGGATTCCAAGGTTCACTTTATCTACTCGAGGATTTCTATTTTACAACTTTGTTTTGCATAAGTAAGTTCTATTGTAGACCTAGGAGCCCGTAATTGGGTCAGTAGGCGAAATAAACCTCGACTCGACAAATTTTCTTGACAATCGTTTTAGTTGGATTCATGAAATAGTTGGGGTATTTTTCAAAGGCTTTATTTTGTTTAATGGGATTATCTGACAGAAAGTAACGTAAATCGAACCAGGTTTTTGTATGTTTTGATGACAAGACATTCTTGGAGATATTTACACATTATACGTATGTAGATATTTTTTCCTTTTTATGCTTTTTTTCTTTTTTTTTTTTTGCTAGCCTGATCTGCTCCACTCCTGGGCAAAGGCCCCTCTACATCTTTTACTTTTCTCGATGTTGCGCCTCTTCTCGCCATCTTCTCCGAAGACGTTAAAGTTCTAAAATAACAGCAAGTGGAAAATCTTCCAACATCGCAGTGATCTTGATCATTTCTATGGACGATGAAGAACTTAACACCTGTTCTACATACAAACCCCTCTGAACGCGATTGCTACTTCAATTACATCGCTTCAAACAAGAAACTGTCATCTCTGACCTAGACTAGAGTCAAAGGCAAATCCATCACATGGATCCCGGGTGTCACTCCGGGAGTGCGCCGGCAGACGTGAAAACTTGAATATTAAAGTTGTGCATTTTTGATTTTTTGTAACGGTTAGGGAGTAATTTTGCACGAATTGCTTTAATTATCAGTATAAAAGTACTATCATTTATGTGGTAAAATACAATATTCATTTATTGCGCTATCGTACACAAACATGACAATTTATATTACATTAATTTAACACTTCAGAACTATTAGAATCCGTCTTACGAATTTTACCTATTTGGAGAAACCGAAGGTTTTGTTTGTGCATAAGATAATTATCCAGTTTTGGAAACCCAAACTCAATGACAGATGTCATTAAGTTTAAATTCCTTCGTAACCTAATGTCAATCCGTCTTACGAATTTTCGGGTTTTGGAAACCAAAACTCAATGACAGATGTCATAAAGTTCAAATTCCTTCGCAACCTACGTGACCTGACGGTCACGGTCACGGTCCTGACGCGAGACCTGACGCGAGGTTAACATTTTTTATCCATCACAAAATTGCACAACGCCGCTAAAGAAGTTTTAACTTCAAAAAATTAAAACTTTTGTAGGACAAGTCAATGTTTATCATGCTGACTTCGAAAGGGTTTGCACGCACAGCTAAAAGTTCATTTTATATTGATAAAACGCCGAAATAAAGTTATTTAGTAACTTTACAGTTAAGAAATAACTTTATTTCGGTTCTATCCTAAAACAGTGTCAGTTGGAAAATTGTTTCGTTACGAATTCAAAGTGAAGTTTTTCAAGGTTGCTCCAAACGTTGCTATCCTCGAAATAACTTTAAGAGAAACAGGTCTGAGCACTTAATAATTTCTTTGTGTACTGAAGAATCTTTGTATTCTGTGTAAAAGCCTGAAATACTTCAGGTTTAGGCCTTTAAAACATTGAAGAATACTTTTCTTTTCTCATAATTTTCGACGTTTGATTCCAAGGATTATAATAAATTATCTTACGTCTAAACTATTTGAAAAAACTATGAATATTTTTAAATGTTAAGAAAATATGCTACGCAGATGTTTTTATACAAAACTTTCCCAATATTTACTTTACCTATCTTCTTAATAAAATCTTGAACTCGTTTGTTAACAGAAAACGCGAGTGGGTCTAGAAAAAAAAGAAGATAGTGGGCCTAGAAACCTTGAATTTTAGCACAAAAGTGATTTACTTCCAAAACGAGATTTTACGTTTTAAAAAGATTTTTGAAATTTTGTTCTGTACAGGGTTACAGAGAAGACGATTTTTTTTTTTATAGAATTTTTTATTTTTTGCCGATCAAGCAGTTGTACCGGATATCGTATTACCCAATACTAACTGTGTTGTGGTGGACAGATATCCAGTCGCTTCATTTAAAATACTTGTATTCTGCTGCATCCGGTTAGACTGGAAGCCGACCCCAACAGAGTTGGGAAAAGGCGAAGCCGATGGGAAATCATATGCCATATTTTTTTTTATTTTTTTTTTTAACTTTGCCCCACTCTAGGAATTTCTCCTGTATCGTGGGTGCGTTTACAAACATTTAAACTAACATACACGAACATCCAGACCCGGAACGACTATCTGTAGGCCATACAAATATTTGTTCCGTGCGGGGATCGAACCCGCGACACGCAGCGCAGCAGTCGATCACTCAACCACTGCGCCAACCGTGCCGTCAATTTATATGATTTCCCATCGGCCTAGCCCTGACAAGCCGGGGCACACCACTGGTGTGCCCCGGCTTGTTAAATTGTAAATATAAAATGCCAGCTTTAGAAATAATATTTAGTCCTGACCATCTCATTCCCATTGAGATTTTCACAAAGCAGAATATGAAACGCTCTACCAATCTACATTTTCAATTTCTTTTCTGAATTAAACGAAGTGTTTTCATCCGGAACTACATTTCATTTTCTTTAATATACTTAGGCCTTATTTTACCCTCAAGTACCCGCACATAAAACAAAATAAAAAAGCTGTTTACGGCACGATTCATATTTCAAAGGCCTATAAACAGTGTGTTTTTAGGGTTCCGAGCCAAATGGCAAAAAACGGACCCCTTATGATGGATTCGTCATGTCTGTCCGTCTGTCTATCTGTATGTCCGTCCGTATGACACAGACACTGTTTTGCCGAAACTATAAGAACTATACTGTTGAAACTTAGTAAGTAGATGTATTCTGTGAACCGCATTAAGATTTTCACACAAAAATAGAAAAAACGATTTTTTTTTTCATCAAGCCCATGCTTGTGGGTTCTATGGATAGGTCTTCAAAAATTATATTGAGGTTTCTAATATCATTTTTTTTCTAAACTGAATAGTTTGCTCGAGAGACACTTCCAAAGTGGTAAAATGTATGTCCCCCCCCCTCTAATTTCTAAACTAAGAGAAGGAAAATTCTGAAAATATTTAGGATTAGAAAACGTTAAAAAAAAACTTTCAACGAAAATTAGTTTGAATAAGATATGATGTTTAGTTTTTGAGATATTATGGGACTTTTTCATCAAACTGCAACAGTAACTTTGTTGTTCATTAACGTACTATGAAATACAAATTTTAGTTTTGCTGTTGAATGTAATACAATACAACTTATGAATTAGCCTTCAAAATACTTTTATTATATTGTTTGGTACTACAGAACCCTGTGTGCGTGTGAATACAACGCGCACTTGGCCGGTTTTTTCATAAAGACGGAATAAACTTACTTTTAGGACCTCGATTAAATTTCTGAGAAGCAACCTACTTAATAATAAATGGAAATGTCTCGTGCCTCGCAAATGGTGAGCAAGAGGACCTGGGTTTGATTTTCAGGTCGGGCAAATTGTTATTGGGTTTTTCCATCAGGAATTTCTCAGTTACTGCCACGGAGTCTAGATTTGTGCCGTGTGTGTGATGGCAATAGGTCCGCCCCGTATTACATGGGACTTAGTAACTTCCGAAATGTGGGTATACTATTAGGTACACCTCTGTGTAACTCTTCTGAGATTACAGGCGTGATGGTCTAAACTAATATTATAGAGAGGAATGATTTGATTGTTTGTTTGTTTGCATTGAATAGGCTCCGAAACTACTGGTCTGATTTGAAAAATTCTTTCAGCGTTAGAGAGCCCATTTATCGAGGAAGGTTATAGGCTATATATCATCACGCTACGACCAATAGGAGTGGAGCAGCAATAAAAAGTGTTGCGAAAACGGGGAAAATGTGACGCAAACGAAGTTGCGCCGGACAGCTAGTATGTTATAAATGGAATGTAACACTATCAAGAGAAGAAATTATGTATTTACGTTTATATATTTTTTTGAATAAATTGCAAGACTGTGTTTTGTTTTCGCAATCAACATTACAACCAACAACAGTGTGATTCATTCAAAGATTTTACTAATCCTAAAGCAAATGGGGTCGGCTATTAGCTCCTCCTTTTTTAGAAGTCGGTTAAAAAAAAGAAGATAGTGGGGGAAGTAATGGGGTCGGCTATTACCTCCTCCTTTTTTAGAAGTCGGTTAAAAAAAAGAAGATAGTGGGCCTAGAAACCTTGAATTTTAGCACAAAAGTGATTTACTTCCAAAACGAGATTTTACGTTTTAAAAAGATTTTTGAAATTTTGTTCTGTACAGGGTTGCAGAGAAGACGAATCTTTTTTTATAGAATTTATTAATTTTTGCCGATCAAGCAGTTGTACCGGATATCGTATTACCCAATACTAACTGTGTTGTGGTGGACAGATATCCAGTCGCTTCATTTAAAATACTTGTATTCTGCTGCATCCGGTTAGACTGGAAGCCGACCCCAACAGAGTTGGGAAAAGGCGAAGCCGATGGGAAATCATATGCCATATTTTTTTTTTTTTTTTTTTAACTTTGCCCCACTCTAGGAATTTCTCCTGTATCGTGGGTGCGTTTACAAACATTTAAACTAACATACACGAACATCCAGACCCGGAACGACTATCTGTAGGCCATACAAATATTTGTTCCGTGCGGGGATCGAACCCGCGACACGCAGCGCAGCAGTCGATCACTCAACCACTGCGCCAACCGTGCCGTCAATTTATATGATTTCCCATCGGCCTAGCCCTGACAAGCCGGGGCACACCACTGGTGTGCCCCGGCTTGTTAAATTGTAAATATAAAATGCCAGCTTTAGAAATAATATTTAGTCCTGACCATCTCATTCCCATTGAGATTTTCACAAAGCAGAATATGAAACGCTCTACCAATCTACATTTTCAATTTCTTTTCTGAATTAAACGAAGTGTTTTCATCCGGAACTACATTTCATTTTCTTTAATATACTTAGGCCTTATTTTACTCTCAAGTACCCGCACATAAAACGAAATAAAAAAGCTGTTTACGGTACGATTCATATTTCAAAGGCCTATAAACAGTGTGTTTTTAGGGTTCCGTAGCCAAATGGCAAAAAAACGGACCCCTTATGGATTCGTCATGTCTGTCTGTCTGTCTATCTGTATGTCCGTCCGTATGACACAGACACTTTTTTGCCGAAACTATAAGAACTATACTGTTGAAACTTAGTAAGTAGATGTATTCTGTGAACCGCATTAAGATTTTCACACAAAAATAGAAAAAACGATTTTTTTTTTCATCAAGCCCATGCTTGTGGGTTCTATGGATAGGTCTTCAAAAATTATATTGAGGTTTCTAGTATCTATATTTTTCTAAACTGAATAGTTTGCGCGAGAGACACCTCCTAAGTGATAAAATGCATGTCCGGGGGGGACAATTTCTAAAGTAAGAGGAGGAAAATTCTGAAAATATTTAGAATTATAGAACGTAAAAAAAACTTTCAACGAAAATTAGTTTGAATAAGATATGATGTTTGGTTTTTGAGATATGGACTTTTTCATCAAACTGCAGCAGTAACTTTGTTTTTCATTAACATACTATGAAAAACAAATTTAGTTTTGCTGTTGAATGTCATACAATACAACTTATGAATTAGCCTTCAAAATACTTTTATTATATTGTTTGGTACTACGGAACCCTGTGTGCGAGTGAGTACAACTCGGACTTGGCCGGTTTTTTCATAAAGACGGAATAACCTTACTTTTAGGACCTCGATTAAATTTCTGAGAAGAAACCTACTTAATAATAAATGGAACTGCCTCGTGCCGCACGACTGCTGAGCAAGAGGTCCTGGGTTTGATTCCCGGGTCGGGCAAAGTGTTATTGGGTTTTTCCATCAGGAATTTCTCAGTTACTGCCACGGAGTCTAGATTTGTGCCGTGGGCAATAGGTCCGCCCCGTATTACATGGGACTTAAACATAACTTCCGAAATGTTGGTATACTATTAGGTACACCTCTGTGTAACCCTTTTGAGATTCGAGGCGTGATGTTATGTTATAAATGGAATGTAACACTATCAAGGAAATAATTTATGTATTTAAGTTTATATATTTTTTGAACTAGCTGGCCGGACAGACTTCTTTCTGTCAAAAGTTTTATTTTTATTTTTAATACGAGTATTAAAACCTTCCGTGGACTTTACAAACATCATCATCATCATCATCATTTCAGCCGAAAGACGTCCACTGCTGGACATAGGCCTCCCCCAACGCCACATTGACATAAGGGGGGTTTTGCCATAATCGCCTCGCTTGGCAGGCGGGTTGGCGATCGCAGTATGGTTGTTACAAAAGCACAGAGAATGCTGCTGGCCATTCTTTAGCAAATCCCTTAGTCGCCTCTTACGACACCCACGGGGAGATGTGGGATGGTGCTATTCTTTACGTCCGACACCATACAGAAACAAACATACAAAAAAATAAATTTGCCGAATTGGTTCAGCCATTCTTGAGTTATGCAATACCAATATTCATTTTATTTATATAGATAGAAGATAGATAGAAGAAGAAAATAAATTACACGACTGTATTTTGTTTTCGCAATCAACATAACAACCAACAACAGTGTGATTGATTCGAAGATATAGCTAATCCGAAAGGAAATGGGGTCAGCTATTAGGCCCTCAATAAACCAGTATTAGTTGGTCTCTTACTCCATTAAAACTCCGTACATCGTGAAGCCAGCTAAAGGTCAAAGTGTAACCACATATGTGAAGCCTGGAAGTAGTACTGTAAACAGCCAAGAGACGCACTCAAGCAAATAGTTTTCAAACAAGCTTTAAGCGAGCTTTATGGGCGCTGAGTAATGTTTCGATTAGATTCGATTACTAGGAGATTTTCTTCAGCCTATATCTGTGTATCTTCAGGCATCAAATCAGTAATTTAGTAGGTACTAACTGTTCCCCGGGACCCTCGCCCGCGACAAATTATCATATAAATATTATTTCCATTTTTGAATCGGATGTTGTTTTGAAAATGAGCTGGAACAAACAGATAGAAAGACAAAAAAAAAATTGTCTTTCTTAGAAGACAAATATTTAATGTAATTTCAAAATAACTTTAGTAATTTAACTAAACTAATTTTGAAATTACAAACAGACACTTAGAAAGAAAGAAAGAAAAAATATTGATTTGTTGTAGGAACATGACGTGCATAAAAAATAACAATGAAAACAATAAACATACAAAGCATAAGAAACATTTGTAAGTACAATAAAATAAAATATACATCAATAAGATTTAAAAATAAGTAAAATAGTTGTCAGCTTACACGTCGTGACTGCGACAAGTAGGTTACCACTCAGCATGATGCTGTGCTATGGGGAGGCCTCAGCACAGCGCTGGTTTTCAGTGGTCACTTTAATTTTATTTATTTGTTTATACGGCAAATATAGTTTAGTATTGAGCTGCATCCGGTTAGACTTGAAGCCAGGGCGAATAGTTGGGAAATTGCTAGGCAGAATGATAAGTATGAACAATAAATGCAGACATCTTTGTAAAATCCAAATTTAATAAGTACAAGCATCACTTTAATTAGATATGCCAAATTAATAATTACAAAGTAAATATTTGTAATTATTAATTTGGCATAGCCTTTATGAAATGTGCCACAAAATATTTTCTTTGAAGCTCTTAATCACCCGTTAAACAAAGTTGTAAATCTTAAAACACATGGGTACCCCATATTACACATGTCACACAAACAAACGAGACATTTTCAATTATTTAGAGAGATTTCATTAGTCATTATTATCTTGTCAAGAGCCCAACATTTTCCGGTTAAACTGACTTTAAAGATAGCATTTAAGGCTCATTTACACAAGGAATGTTTCTCTCCCATCAAGAAGCGAGAGAATATCCATACCTTAATCGTAGGCAACAAAAGGGCTACGGGACTGTTCGAAAGAGATACCGCGGCCCTGGAACACAAAGGGCTAAGAAGGAACATGGATGAATTTTATTCAGTACAAGTCTGACACTCCCTTCCGCTCCGCCCAGAGCAGGAAGGGTCACTTGATGATAACCCTACCTAAAAAAAGGCGAGGAAAATCTTGAGTTTGAATATGGATAGCTCAAAGAGTAAAGGAAGACCAAAGAAACGATAGATGGACTGTGTGAAGGATGATATGGCAAGAAAGGAGGTGTCTCATGAGATGACAAGTAATAGAGAAGTATGGCGGAAGAAGCTGTACCGACCCCAAATAAATTGGGATAAGGGCAAGAAAATGATGATGAGACGTGGGCGAGACTACAGACATATTAGGTTTCGTAATCGTGTGTTTTCACTTGTCTACTAAACGCCTGACGGTTGACCACTTTTAAACCTTATTACTCGGGGCCTAAGGGTTAAAACTGATCGAATCACATGTGACTAAAAGAGTGATGAATAAAATATCGAAGGGAAATGTGGATGGGTGGAGAGGGAGAAGAAGACCAAGAAAACGATGGATGTGTTAGAAATTATATGAAAGAAAAGAAAAAAAGTTGTTGTTTCGAAAGTTGTTTCGAAGAAAATAATCTATAAGTGTAAATGAGCCTCAACAAACGAAATGGCCCAAATTATTTAGAAAAATTCATGTCTTTTGTTTTTTGCTGTTGTCTCAAAACAGCAAAAAACAAAAGACACGAATTTTTCTTTGAAGTAATCGTCAACACTTTATCTTAGGTAAATGACCTGAAGAGTTACGGTTCGTTAGTTTACGCAACAGGCCTTATTACTTTGCGAAATAAAATTAATTTTACTAGCTGACCCGCGCAACTCGTCTGCATCACATTTTTGCCGGCTCAAATGATAATTGAAAGAGGTGTGCAACTGTAAACGATGTCATATTCTCTGAACAATTCTTGGCAGGTTCTGCCCAAATATATCTTTCGATACCGCTCTAATATTAATGATGTGGATATGGATGAAATGTTGATGTTCTGTCATTCTTAGGCCCTTTTTGATACAATATTTATTTTTTATGATTATTTAGAAGACTTTTAGTTTTTAAACATATTTTATTTCCCTGTAAAAGTGGGGATTAAAATTAAATTCTCCCTTTTATTTTCCAGATAATTCATCGAGACTTGGCAGCGAGAAATGTGCTGATAACAGAAGATAGGGTGTGTAAAGTAGCAGACTTTGGGTTTGCCAGGGATGTGGCAGATACCCATGTGTATGAGAGGAAGAGTGATGGACGGCTTCCTATCAGGTTCGTGGCAATAATTTGAAATACTAGCTCGTTGGGCTTGATTTAGAAAGCGGTACACCTGGACACGGCTCGTATTGTTAAGAGGTTTCTCTCTCTGGAGCCCTGACCGCCGGTTGCTTGAACTCTGTTCCAGATACCACTAACTAAAGTATGTAAAGTTTTGTAACCCACATCTTTCTTGTGTATATAATGAGCTATACGAAAATAGCTCTAGTTGTCCTGAAAGATTACCCAGTCAGCTGGGTTGGTAACAGCCACAGCTAACAATACTAAATATTGAATAGCTAACATGAGCTATTTTTAACCTACTTAAAAATTAGGAGGAAGTTTTTTAGGAAGTCTGTAGCAAAAAAGATAATAAAATAAACAAAGTCACTTCCAAAAGAAGTTATTTCAGAAATTTTTTGTGTATTTTTTTTGGATATTATTTTTTTTTTGCAAACAAGTTTTAAAATTGTTTTAGTTTTTGCAATTAGTCGTCGACTACTAATAGAAAAGTATAGAAGTAGAATAAATGCTCCAACTCTTTCAAATAAATTGGAATAGGGGCAAGTGAATGATGATGTTCGTTGAAGATGATCCACCACAAACGTGAGAAATCGGTCTCAAAACTGACTGCTAAAACTGATCAACTTTAGAATCTGGTTTTAGCCTAGTATCGGATTCTTAATTCATTGTAAACTGGCGATGTGGTTCAAAATCTGGCGTTCAGAAGCCAGGCTTTGTTACAATAAATTATCTCACCCACGGGTATGCTGAATATGGCTTTCCTACTCCATAACATATTTGTTATATATCGTACGTAAGCCCGACATTTTCCCCGCCAAGTTAGAACTTGAAAGTTAGTTATTATTGTTAGTTTCACGCTGATTTACTGCAAACACTGTGCACAACGTGTTAGTTACCTACTGGGAAATCTAAAAGTTATGACTCTCTGAAGTTTCCGGTAAATTTAACCCTTTTACACTATCAAGAAATTGAGCTGTAGGTACTCTATCCTTGCATGTATCAGTAGCATGCAAGCATTTAGTAGTTGCATGCAGTAGTTTCATGTAATGCAGTTTTCGGCTTCAACTAAAAAAAGGATTAATATCCAAACAAAAATACTAGGAGACTATTTTGAACAAAAACATCACTTTTTATGAGCAACTAGAGAAAACTTCTATAATTCAGTGACGTGATAGTTTAGTGTCTCTGATCAATTTAGTGTGTTTAGGCAAGAAACTTTGGGATCTTAACATGTACACGCAACCTAAGGAATATCGAAAAAGATTTTTTTCCGCTCTGTTATGCCTCTGCGGTGTAATTTATTTCATCACCGCTGCCCTCAAAATTGGTAAAGGAAAAAATCGTGAGGAAACCGTCCTAGAACTACAAATTCGAAGACATGTGACATCTACCAACCCGCACTGGGCCCGCGTGGTGGATACAGCCCACTCCCTCTCATTGAGAGGAGGTCTGTGTCCCAGCAGTGCGAATATTATAGGCTGATGATGATGATGATGCCTCTGCGGTACGACTGCGCAAGCATAACCGTGCGTGAAAAACCACTCATCTAACATTCTTCATTTTTATTTCTAGATGGATGGCCCCCGAGTCTCTGTACGACAATATATTTAGCGTTAAGTCCGATATTTGGAGCTTCGGCATCCTATTGTGGGAGATAGTGACGCTTGGCTCCACACCGTACCCTGGATTATCAGCCAATGACGTCATGAAGAAGGTACGTTGTTCTTTAAAATTAGTAGTTATCAAATAAATAATTATGTGTGACCCAACTAATAAATTCTGAAAATTAAACATACATAACTGTACTTAATATTCAGCTCTCCTACTAAAAATCAGTAAACTTTAGCGTTAACCATCCCATATGTCATTAAACTCATTTTAGCCATATTGAAAGTGCAGGCTTTTTAGTACAGGGTCGTCAAGGTTTATGAACCGTAAAACTCTTCGTAGTAGGTTTCCACGGTAATTGTATAATAACTAGTAGATAACAAGACTCTTGTGAAAGTGGAACTTCATCGATCCAGTTAGATTTACTCCACGTATACAGCAGGCCCGTTTCCTCTATTTTCTTTTTTGTTCCGTCCTGTTTGTACTTTTAATATGAGTTTTTCTTTCGTTGTATTTGTTTATTTCATTTTTTGTAATTTTGAATGCACGTCATACCTTGCGATAAAAAATATTTTTTTCTGTCTTTCTTTCTTCTAACACTACACATCATCTTCCTGCCTTTGTCCCATGTTACATGGAGTCTGCGCCATCCATTAATTTTTCCTTGCTCTTCCTATCTCTATCCATCCATCAAAATTAATATTTATCACTCATGTAGTCATATGCAATTCATCCCTCCTCACATGTCCATACCAAGACAGTCGATTCCTTTTCATTCCTTTTTTTCTGTATTTGGCGCATTATACTCATTCCTCTCTTTATCTATTCTTGTCACACCACACATCCACCTCAACATTCTCATCTCCGCTACATGCAATCTTTTTTCATTCATCTTCTTCAGATCCTACCATTCCGATCTATACATAATGATAGGTTTAATCACGGACTTGAATATTTTCCCCTTTATCTTAAGGGCATCTTCGCTAACACTAAACGAATGCCTAAACAAGATTACACTGTTAGAAATTCAACTTTAAGCACCGAGATGAGCGTTGAACATCCAACAGACTATAACAATCATTTAAATGTCACCTAGTATAAGTTATACGAGTGTTGCATAGAGAATTGATAGAGTATACTTACGAACTAATGTAATAAATTTTAACTTTTTCATGATACGACTTGAACTTTTGACATCTTAATCTTAAGTTTAACCGTGAGTTTTAGCGGTGAAGATGCGAAACTATTCCCTCTTGCATGAATAACATCACGTCTGCATGTAGACAGTATTTTAAAGTATATGGCGTGGAAGTTTTATTCGGGCCACCCGGATATTGTGCATGTTTATAAATAAATGTTTGTGAAACTGGCCTATAAAAATTATCTAAAAAAGAACAAAAAGATTCTCATAAAACCTTTTTACCACTGCCACTTAAAAAAAAAAACCGGTCAAGTGTGTGTCGGGCCACGCGCAGTATAGGGTTCCGTAGTTTTTATAACAGCCAAGTGCGGATCGTATTCGCTGACTGATAGTTTCGTACCAAGCTAAAAGCCACACATGACTACCTATTTAATTTGACTGCCTATACAAAAAACAACAACAAGTGTTTTTTTTTTATAAAACTTATTTAGGAATGAAACAGCGCGATACAACTGACGCTTAGCGCCATCTATCGACATTTCTATGAAGTTGTTCGAAGTTTTCGAGTCAAATACAATTGGTCGACTATTACTCGTAAACTTGTAAAGCCCACTTAAGTGTGATAGTTTTCCTTTAAACTTCGTTAAATATAGGTACTACTGCCGTGACATTTGTATTTCTAAGTACAACCGTTTAGTCTGTAGAGGGGGGGGGGGGAACTTGACCTACCCACTTGACCCTAACGAAAATTGGTACTTTAAAACTTGATAAGTCACGAACGGTTTACTTAATCAAAAAACAGTCTTGCCAAACCCCTAATATTTTAAAAGACCTATCCAACGATATCCCACACTATGGGAAGGCAGAAAAAAAAATTATCATCCCCACTTTACATGTTAGTGGAGGTACCCTAAATAATTGTTCTTTTTTCAAAATTTTACTTGACCACTTTTTCGGCGTCATTAACGTGTATACTCATACCAAGTTATAACTTTCTAGTACCAATCGTTTTTGAGCTAAACCGCGGACAGACAGATGGACATAGCGAAACCATAAGGGTTCCTTGTTGACTACGGAACCCTAAAATAACTTTTATTCATCGATAACAGTTAATAAAACTCTTTTTAATCAAAACTTTTTGAATTTGGAACAATCAGTGGTAAAAAAGTAGAGTACAACACTCGTGAAAAAAAAAAACATCTCGGTTCTTATATTCCTCGCTCCGTTCTGGTTTCTAATCTAGAATCCCTTACTACGCTTGGGATTCTACTCTAGTAATCTACTAATCCTTCACTGCTACCGGGATCCATCTTAGTCCCTCGAATTAAATTCCCTTTTTTTTCACGTGTTATATAATCTACTATTAATTTCTTCTTCAAATGATAAAATGGTTGTAAAAACAGGAGGCCAAATTGAAAATACCGCCATCTTTTTATCACCACATTTTCACAAAAATATTTTACAACAGCACCCTATGTTTGTCTTTTTTAAGTTTTTTAAGTTTACCCTGTCACTTTTCATTACTTTCTTTTCATAATTTCTGTCTATTGTAAACTCTCCTGACAGGTAGGTTACATACTTACTTAAGCCTTCGAAATAAATCAGCTTTGTTTTCTAACTTAAAACGGGTAATTGCTAATCATGTTTTGACACACACCACAGGGACAAAGTGTCAAAGTATTTCTGGATTTGCCTTGAATGGGGAAGCCCGTTAAAAGCTAATTGTAGATGGCACGACTATAGCTGGTTCTCAATCTGACCAATGAGGTCGAGCTATTATGAAATATAAAATTACATTACCAGATTTTCAACCAATGACGATGCTTGGAACCAGCTATGGTAGCGCCATTAGTTCCTCAGTTTCCATACCCATTAGTATAATTCTAGGCAAATTCAGGAATACTTTGATTTGATATTCAACGCTCACGCGATATATCTCGAATACAAATAAATAAATTACACTGCGCTCTGAATACCAAAACGTGGAATAAATTATAGAAGATGTCGGTCTACACGAATAAAAACAGATGACGTTTAAACAGATTAGCGTGGCTTGGCGCGACAGTTAATCACATTAGCAATTTAAACTTGCACTCAGCATGTCAAAACCGCTAATGTATTCGTGTGGTTGACAGACCAGCTGGAGAACTGTTTAATTTCACAATTTGTGAACTGTCGATCACACTAGAAAGAGGGAAAACAAGAAAATACATTCACTCACTAAAAGGCACACAACTTATTTGGAAAATAAATTTTAAGTGTGTGTGTGTGTGTGTGTGTGTGACGAAACGACTTAGAGGCGTTTGCGAGGGATTGGCTGGAGAAAACCGCACAAAGAGAAGAATGGAAGGCTATAGATCCGATGTTGTTCCACAGCAGTGGGACAACATCGGATAAAAAAAAAAAAAATAATGTGACGGCTGTGTATCAATGCCAATTTTACTACAGAAAATAATGGTTTTAGTATTTCACTTTGTGTGTTATATAGGATCAAAAAGTACTGCATACATGAGGCCGTCTTCGTGTTCGCGGTTTCCATGGCATATTTCTACTGACAATATTCGAACAATCCAGAATTGTAATAAGACCAGAAATTATTCTTCAATCCAATAATTAAACGGGTCCTTTGCGACGGTATATAAATAGGGAGAGTAAGTGGTCTTCACTACTGCCAAATGTTGATTATTACCGCTGTCCACCCTCGGCTTGTCCACCCTGGGTCGACAGTATCACAACTTATAAAAATAATTCCCACTGTCCCCGGTTGTTAGCAAGTGAGAATCAATAATAAAATAATAGCCACCACTAGTGGACACGGCTACAACTTTTTCAAACATTTACAGTGGCCACCTCTAGTGTCCACTGTAAAGGTGGTGATAATCGCCAAAAGTTCACTAATTCACAAACTGTGTGACCGTTTTGTTTGTAAACTAGCGTCTATTGGTCTTCTTCTACAACCTGTTTCCATCCAATGCTGAGTTCTTTTCCAAATCTGTCCATTTTTGGCGGTTACGGGAGAACCATGCCAGATAACCATGGCATGGTTCTCCAGTTTCTCCCGATTTACTTTAATAAGATCGTCTGCACACCCAGTCGGTCGTTTTCCTTCATTCCTTCGTCCTGCCCGTGGTTTCCACTCCAGCACTTTTCTAGAAATTAATATTATAGTAATCTTATCGAACTTATTTTCTCCTTCCAGGTCATCGAAGGATATCGTCTCGAAAAGCCGGAACATTGTCACCGAGAGCTGTACAACATAATGTACTATTGCTGGGAGGCCGAACCCAAGGAACGACCAGACTTCGCCGATATCGTCGCTAGATTAGAACCGCTAATAAACAAAGACATGGACTACATACAATTGGAAAGATTCCCAGATCATTCGTATTATAATTTACAGCATTTGGATGGGGAGAAACTATGATTGTTTCTATGGATAAAGGGGATGCTGAAGTGAATAACTGACATTTTCTTTTGGAAATTAATTTTGATTTGAGTTTGGTAGATTATATAGGGTCGAATTAAGTTAGCTGGCAAAACTCTCCTGCGATCATTGACCTTATGAAGAAGTCATCAAATCTTTTTTTGGTTCGTTTTTCCAAATGGTTACCCATCATGACTATACATAGTTTTACTAATGTAATGTGACATTATATTTTTAAAAACACTGGATGCAAAAGCATTATTTTAATGCTTCCCATGAAAATACTCCATGAACTTCTGAGTCATTAAGATTGTTACTTCTGAGTCACTTAATCGACCACGAGCATCAAACTGTTTATTGTGCAAGAAATAAAGTGCGGCTTCAACTTATCAATAAAAGATAGTAAACTTGTTCCATAGTTTGTATTATATTGTGCATTATTTAGACTTATAAGTACATGTACTTATAATCCCTTTTAGTGGTATGGGTAATTTATGTAAATACCTTCTGAATTAGAAATGACTACATTCACGAGTTTTTAGCAAAATAAAATAAACACAACATTGTATATAATTATAAAAGTTTGAATAATATTTTAAAAGTCAACTCATTAATTAAAACATAAAACACAATCTCATTATGAATGAGCTATGCAAATTAATTTGAAACTGTGCTGCGGATACGAACAGCAAAAAACTGAGATTTAAAATACTTATATGATTGCAATAATAATTATTAAGTAACTTCACGTAGACTAGTCTTTAGAATATAATAATGATTTAGTTTTAAGTAATGATTAAAATTGTAATAATGATCTTATATTAAATGTACAGTACATTTAAGCTTTCCGTTAAATAAAACTACATACAATTTGTATAATAAACGTTTTGTTGCAAAAAGTTATTTTTTTGTCAATTCTACATATACCCCAAATTTTGCAACAACATACTTTGAGTCACGACACAAAGTTCATTTTTCGTTTACATTGCAAAAACTTTCTTTGAACGTATCCCGTCTTGACAATAAACTCGACAATAAGTGCTAAAGTACCGCTAACATATCCAAAGGCCAAAGCCAAGAACCCGCCTTGAAGATGCTCTCCCGACAAAGGATTAACATCGGATTTCTCCTTCAATAAAGCCCGCAGTTGGCGAGCTCGTCGTCTCTCGTTGAACGTCGCAAAGTGATCCCTCAAAGCTTCATTAAACCCGCTCTGCTTAAACAGCGTGATTGTGGTCGAAAACTCGAGAATAAAAGGAAAACCTCTCAGAGCTATCGTCTCTATAGGAACACTAAAAACGTTTTCAGCAAACGTATAGTATTTATAGTTACCAACACTATCGCTCAGTTCAGGAGTTATAGCAGAAATATGAGCTAACTCCAGACGACTGCACAGCAATGAAAAGTTTCTGTGGACAGCAACATCTATCAATGCTTTAGTAATGTTGTCAATATCAGTCCATTGCTGACCGATACGATAGTCAAAGTGGTCAGTGGAGTTATAAAATAAATCATGTAGCTCCTCAAAACCACCAAATTTTAAACCACTGTCAACCAACTCTTCGACTGTTTGCATTTGGTACTCATAAGATGGGTTCGTCAGAACTTCAAATAATTTCGTTTGGTACGCCGTCAAAAAAAGTATACAATAAATATTGAGAAACACGAAAAATACGCGGAGACTTTCCTTAGCAGGATGTAAGTAAGCTACAAACCCTAGTACTGTTATCCAAGTATTGAGAAAACAATGGCCAAACGAACTATTGTAATCGGAATCTCCGCTGAGCTGGCCTATAACTTTCCAAGTTATTCCGCATATGAAGAAACCACCTATTACAGTAAGCCAAACGAGTTTATTAAATATAATTACTAAAGCTACCCAAGCAGCTGATTTGTGAGCTCTTGGAACAACCCAGGTATAAGCATCGGCTAAATACGTAACGGTGGTCTCAAAATCTTCATGCACATCAAAATCCGGAAATATTCCTCCCAAAAGTAAGTGTCCTCTTTTTGATGCTAGTTGCTTTAAAGCTGCATTCCATTCACCAACATTTTCTCTTTCACCTCGCGATCCTTCAACAAAGTGATATCTAGCTTTCATTTTATATCGTCTAAGCATTTCATTTATCATTATTTTCTCAATATTGGCTTCACATGGATCGTCACTGATGAATGGCTGTCTTTGTAATGCTATTATTTCTATAATGCAACCATTCATGTCGTGGGGAATTTTATCGTCGAACACTTCTTTATCATTTTTCAGGACCCCTCGTTCACACATGTTTTGTACGACGAGTCTGTCTTTAGCAGTTTCATTGAAGTAACCACAATACTCCGGAGGGTCGTAAGGTCTCCAGCTATAAATAATTGCGTTTCGAAAATTGTTTGCTTGAGGCACAGCTATAATAATATTAATTGCATTATACTTGAAGAGACAGCTAAGTACTTTCTCGACGTATTCAATATTAATTTTATCATTCTGAACGAAATTAAAAAGTAGAATGATGAATTTTGCAAACGGGTTCCAACTTCGTGATCGTATTAGTTTACTGGCTAAAAAAGAAAAGTCTGTGTAACTGTCTATTATGATAACAAAATAATTTGCTGTAGGTATTGCCACATAATTATCGACATGCAGTACTCCAAGATTATAATTATCTTGATCACAGATTTCCACTTCTTTTTCGGGACTCATGATTTCCACACTGAACTTGATTTTTTCATTGATCTTCTTCAACAGCTCTGTTCTAATCCTGGATACAGAGGTGCTTACATTATTATTTGTAGTAGCAAATATCAAAAGACCAGGCTCTTTAAATTCATTTTCCATCACTTTACTTATACACCTAGTGTAGTCATTAATAACAGTTGGACCATGTGGATTTACAACTTCATCGGAATTATCAACTAACACGAATATAACTAGAATTATTTGTTTAACAGACATCCGTGTTACCTTAATTTATAAACTATTACTATAACTAAACGCAAACCTACATTAAGCTGCTGTTGCATGATTTGTAATCACAGTGTTGTTTAATCTACACTGATCTCTACTTTATAGCGTGAATAATATCATGAAATGTGACACAATCGGTTTGCATGTTCAAGGAAAACATTTTTCAAACCGAACCACATTCAAGCATGAATTTGTATTTGGTTTTAGTATAGACTCATCGTTGAACGCATTGAAAGAGGCGGAAATAGATTAATGACCAACGATGAAAATACTGTTACGAGCTGGGTATAGGATAAATTAACACACTACCAATTAAACACTCAAAGTATTTATTCAACACAAAACACTTTAACTTAATCACAAATGCACAACTGATCACTATGCACTTAGATATCGCACTAGTAGTTCACTTCGATAGCTTCGTTTCGTAGTCAAAATAAGAGTGTATGCTCCTGCAAACTCGTTGGCTATTTATATGGCCGACCCATCTTCGAGAAACTACTTCAACGTCCGTGAACGTCTAGATAGCTCCATAGTGGAACCAATCCTTCTTTTCTTTTTCTCGAACTTTTCAGACATTTCCTTCGTGGAACATTCTAGGATTATGCTCGAATCTTCTAGACATACTGGATCATTCTAACTCGAACGTAACCCTAGAATGTTCTCGTGAAGTAGACGACGACATAATAAAACTAACGCAATATCTCAAATTGGATTTTTCCTTGCTATTCAAGTTTGACACATTTAAAATATGAAAATATTAAAGTGTAGCTCAAATATAAGTCGAGACTCCAAACATTTTGGGCAGACTACAAAAGTTATTACAGTTGCCAGCCGTGCATGTTCTCCAATTTATTAAAATTATTTAAAAATATAATTATCTTCAAGTTCGCTTTTTACAAGCAACACTTTTGACAGTTCAACGAGCTTATTTTGAATTGTTTATGAATAAAACTTTTAATTTTATTTTACAGTATATCTTTCTACATAAGACATTTATTCCCAGCCTCGTTGACCGCGCGCAGTCCACTGGTTGACAATGCGAAGTCCACTGGTTGACCGCGCAATGTTTATTGGTGATAACGTGGCGTCCACCCGTGAACCACCTGTCGACAACGAGTGGACGCCGTTCGACGAGGCGGTGCGGGGTGGATCTAATGAGCTGTGACCTTTACTTGACACAAATCAAGATTTAAGTGATTCAAGGTTTAGGCAGTGAAAAACAATGAGGTGCATAAATCTGCCACAGCTGAACATGTACTGCAGTCAGGGCCCATGGAGTTTCACAAGCCACGTATTCTGTCAACGGACAAGTGCTACATAGGCTAACAAGAGAAGCAATTGAAATATAGAAACACAAAAATTTCAATCGTGAGGAGGCTTGTAAAGTGTCAAATAAGTGGAATCCATTGATAAGAAGGCATGATCAAAAGAAATAACCGGCGTGATAATAAGGAGTCCACAAAACCTAGTCATATTGTGGGTTCTTTTTTTTCATGCGGACAGGCTGCATCTGATTGATATCATTATTTAGGGGCTGATATAAAACTACTGGCACAACATCGCGGGCTGTCTCGAGCGAGGGTCGGTGAGGGCATGGACCGGGACGTCGCGACGGACCTCGACGGCGAGGTCGGAAAGACGGCGGTTTGAGTTGAAACTTTTTAAGATGCTTGTCTCTTTGCTACTCTCCTGGAGGAGTGTGATAGCATCATCGGGAGTGACGAGGGTATGCCTCGGACGGCGTACTGAACTAATGCGCGAGGGTTCGTAACGGGCGGCAATATATTGTGAGTGTGTTTTGCCGTGACTTTGTATCGAGTGCAAGTGGTTCGCGTAGCAAAAGACAAAGAAAGAGGGTAGACAGATTTGTCTGCTTCTAATTCTTTATTTTCCATCCACCTCCATTCCATTCCATTCCATTTCCATTCTCCAGAAATACCGTGATCAAAATATCGGGAAACTCAAAACAATCTATAATCACGGAAGAAAACGGTGATAGTATAACTTTTATCCCTTTATAATATTAGTACCCAATAGATACCAATACTACACCGTTGTCTGGCAATTTTATTTTTTAAAATAAAAAACATCGATAGAGTGCCAATAATATCCGAGTAAAATGGCTGTGTGACATCTGTACAGTCGGTCGGTTAAACAGACGGACAAACTGTTCCTATTGCTAGTGAGTCACTGGCTACCGAAACCTAAAAATGATCACAAGAATAAATAATAGACCTGGCGCAAATTGTGTCTTGTGGGACGCTCGGTCGTGCGACCATACTTTATTCCTGGTTTCGACCAAAAGTTTCTACTTCGGCCAAAAGTCGTGTTTGGCAAAAGAAGCATGACTGCACGACTGCAATGCTGAAAAACATGAACTTAGTGAACATCTGGTGTTGAAAATAATTAAATAAAGTGTTTCAAAATTCTATTTAGTAAATACTTTGAAGAAAACACTCGACATAACCGACGCCTGTCTCAATTCTTAAACATGTTTACTGTCTAGAACATTAAGGGTCCGTTCACACAGACGGGCTCGGAAAGGAGAGCAGTTTTGCTATCACCCATAAAAAACGAGTTTTGAATCATTGCAATAAGTTTATTTTTACCTGACACTTTTGTTATTATTGAGAATGCTTGAGAATCTAACGCGCTTGGTTCAAATAATAAGAGGAGCCGACCGGCTGCTTCTGATGACGTACTCTTCCGCGCTCGCAAGGCCGACCGACTCCGATTGCGTGCTCTTTCATGCTCGCGTGGCCGACCTCTCTGATTGCGTCCTGCGCGGAACTGGAGGTATACCGCCCTTGTAGAGCATCCGGTCGGCTTCGAGCGCATCGCTCAAAAACAGTGCTCTTCCAGCCGGTCTATGTGAAAAGGCTGTCTGCTCCGGCCAGTTCCAAGAGTATTACTGGCGCCAGTCTGTGAGCAAAGAAGAGCGCCGGCCGATACTCTCCGAGCCGGTCTGTGTGAAAGGCCTAAGGCTACATTAGGTCAAACAAACCCTAAGGCTACATTAGGTCAAACAAACACTAAGGCTACATTAGGTCTACTTGTGCAAAACTCAGAAATTCGCAGCAAAAACAAAAACAAATCGTGTGTGAAGTCTCATGTTCGTGACACCCATGATGGTAGTTATCGTTTCCACCACCTTCGATTTTGATTTTGACCCCATATTCTTTTAGAACGCCTTCGATTACCATGGTCGTGACACCTATGACGAAAAATTCAATAGTAGTCGTAGCCGCCATCTTTAATTTTGTTTTCGATTAATCGTAAAGAATCTTATTGCAAGTATCCGTTCGCGATTCAATTTTATTACACAGGCGTGAAAGACACTAGGTCTTTCACGCCTGTGTAATAAAATTGAATCATAAATTAAAACGAAACCCTTGTTTTCTTTACAATCTGTTAACATTTAAGTAGAGTAGCACGACAATATGAGCACGATAGCATGATTGTGAAATATGGCTTTTCTGTATACAGGGTGTAACGGAAAGGGTATATACATACTTAAGGGTGTGCTACAGACCATCAAACTGAACATGTTTCTGCATCAGACAAACATCGTAATAGCGAAAAAATTATCTGCTGCCCCATACAAAATATCAATGCCTAATCGACCCAAATGTATGCGGTAGCTGATATTTTTTTCGCTATTACGATGGTTGTCCGATGGAGAAACATTTTTAGTTTGATGGTCTGTAGCACACCCTTAAGTATGTATATACCCTTTCCGTTACACCCTGTATAAACTGTAAGTTTTGGTGTACTTATAATTTCCAGTTTACTTCAATTTTAATCATTTCAGACTTGGCGTACACAAATGTAACTCAAGTCAAAGAAACCTTGTAAACCTGCGCAAATATTTCGACGGGCTGTCATGTTTACTAGACTGGGTCCTTAAACTTTACTATAAAATATCGTTCCCAGACAAAACTTGTTCCAGAATAAGTAATTGCATTGTATCGACTGAACGAATTGGCGTAAAAATTTTAAACTGAAAATAATTGTTCTGTTTGCTTTGAAAATGTCTGTCTCGTCGTGTTTTCCAATGTAAAAGAATGTTTACTTCAGTAACGTTTACTGTTTTGTTTTTAATGTTTCATTCAAATCAATCAAAATATTTTTATTTTACATAGGCCTACAGGGGCACTTATAAAACGTCGGCAAAAAGGTGCTCGGTTCGGGTTGGTCGTTTCCTATGGAGAAGAACCGGCAAGAAACTCCATGGTTACTCTTTTAAAATCATTTGGTTTTACAATATTTCTGTTACAGCATTAGTACTAAAGTATGGGAGGACATCGTAGGCCTGACAATAAGTCGTTGCTTACTACGAAACGTAGAACGAAATAAAAAGTTACCAAGGATCTAGGAATCTATAAGGCCTACAATGTCCACACATTTACAAACAATCGGTAAATAAGAAAAATAGTCTATACAAGAACAAAAAATAAACAGAAAATATCACAAAAAGACTAGATCAAATAAGTGACACAAATGTTGTCACCCGTGCTGTAACTATTCTAAACAAAAGGTGTAATGATTTAAAGACTATAGTAAAACATCTGATTAAAAAGAAAGGAAAAAAAAATAAGATTGAGAATAGTTAGAGACATCCAAACATTTGTGCCGTTTATGAGCTACCAGGGAAGCCGCATGTGCGAAGGGGCTAAGGCCAAACTTCTCTATCTTCAACGTAGTCCTTAATTTTGTAATATGCTTTTTTAATTAGAACACGTTTAATATAATTTTTAAACTTTCCATCGGTCAGTTCTGTAACTGACTTCGGCAACTTATTATAAAAGCGTATACTGTTTATAAGAAAATACTTGCTAGTTTTGGTAAATCTGAATTTTGGTATTACAATTTCGTGTTTACTGCATGTATTTATATTATGGAAGTCGCTTCTAATTTTGAAAAGTCCTCGGTTTTTGCGGACATATAAAATACATTCTAAAATATAAAGTGAAGGCAGAGTTAGTATATCGATTTCTTTAAATTTTTCTCTGAGGGATTCACGAGGACCCATTTTGTAGATAGCGTGGACTGCCCTCTTTTGCAGTATGAAAATTGAATCAACGTCTGCTGCCGATCCCCACAGCAGAATGCCATAGGACATAATACTATGGAAATAAGCGTAGTATACTAACCTACCTGTGGCTATATCAGTTAACTGCCTTATTTTTCTGATTGCATAGGCAGCTGAGCTTAACCTTCCTGAAAGAGTTCTAATGTGCGCGCCCCACTGCAGTTTTAAATCGATAGTAATCCCCAAGAATACAGTTTCCGCTATAACATCAAGCTTCTTGCCGTCAAGATTTAAATTTAGGTCACGTTGTGGTACATTTGGTAAAGAAAACTTATGGCATTTTGTTTTATTCGTATTCAATAAAAGATTGTTGGCTGCGAACCACTTCGAGAGAATAGTTAGGCTTTCGTTAACATGTAAGACGTCCGTATCTTTTCTATCAATTTTAAATTGTCTTTCATTGTCTTTCTACAAGGTGTTGTTTTGCGTTCGTCAAAATTCAGGAGGTTGTTACAAAAGGCATAAATAATCAATTTAAATAATCGTACCTAGTTATTTATTAATAAACGCTGATTTTTTCGGTTGTTTAAGTTTGCCAGTATATCCGAATAACCCCCTTAACGTGGTTTAGGGAATAAGAAATTATCGAATAAACGTTTGAGATTGTTTGTTTGTGTGAAAACGCGGTTACAGGGCGAGAATCAGACGGGCCGGGTTTAAAACACGGGTGGTTCACACTTACCGATTTACGTAAATAAGAAAAAAAAAACGAGAATCATCAATCAAGTCATTACCTCCTTGAATTTGATTAGATTACCCAACAACACCTTGTAGTATGTCCTGGACAGCGTTTTTGTTTCTATCTTCTATTCTTTTTATCGTCTCAAAAGGCGTTCCTTAGTGAACGGAACCTCAAAGCGGTAGGTTGTTGGTATGTACAACTCAGAAACGTTGTTCGAAACAATAAAAACACAATTGTATGAAACTTTTATCATACGTCAGAAATAGATACACAGAGTTTTCAAGCAATAAAATTCAGACAAAATGTGCTTGAAACTTTTCAATTGGAAAAGGAGTTTTGAAACACACTGTGGTTTACTTTCTATGAACAGTTCAAATTTCAATGTATGAACTTTTGATGTACTCTGCATATAAATATGGTTAGCTTGTGGATAGATTGCTCCTTTTCAAAAGTTGATTATATTTTTACGAAGTCAAGGAAGAATTTAAGAAATAATTGTTAATACAACATGATGAAAAAAAAAAAATACATCTAAGGTGAGAAGGTCTTGGTAAATTAACTAAAACACTCAATCTGCTAACCTGAGAAAATCTTAAACTAGTGTCCGCCAAATTTCTAGTATTAGTTAACCGGCTTTCATATCCTCGGTCCAGGGCACTGAGGAATTAGTCAGGAATATCCTGGCTACCGCACCGATTGATTTTGATGTGCCATGCTTCTCCGAGGCCATCGATGCTTGGAAACTCGCTTGCGCGAACACTGAAGAACCCGACAATCTATTTTCCCAGAGACGGTAGGATGAGCCGCTCTGCAGAATAGTTCAGGACAATTTACTTAAGACAGCTTCTACTACTGCTGAGCGTGCGCGACTGCTGGCTGTGGGCGAGTGGGAGTCGGGCTTCACGCACTGCCGTCGTGGAGCATAGGAACTATGTTCGCTAGGGGTAGCTTTTACTTTGGCCAGAGGCTAAGTATTGCCATACGACGTGGCAATGCTGCTAGTTTCTTGGGCACATTACCAGCTGACAGCGTTGAGGAGGAGTTTTTTGACACCCTCTTATAGTTTATTGTTATTTTAGTTATTTAATATATTAGTTTGTTAATCGTTGTAATGTATACAGTTAGGTCCCTTTTATGAAATAAAGTAATATAAACTAGTGTCCCGCGAAATATACGAGATATTTAATATTTTTATGTGGGATAATTGGTTTGTATTGTATTGAGGAGCTCGTGGCTAACTAATAATAGCCGCCCAGGTCGATCTTTAAGGTTAAGCCGTGCTTGCCGAGGTTCGTCTGTGGATGGGTGACCATAATTACATATCGAGTTTTCTCCGTGCCTCGGAAAGCACGTTAAGCCGTTGGTCCCGGCTGTCATTTGTAGATCTTTGACAGTCGTTACGAGTAGTCAGAAGCTAAAAGTCTGACATCCAGTCTTACCAAGGGGTATCGCATTACCCAGTTATTGGGTTGTGGAGGTCAGACAGACAGTCGCTTCATGTAAAATACTGGTCTAGCTGCATCCGATTAGACTGGAAGCCGACCCCACGATAGTATGGGAAAAGGCTAGGCAGGCAGGCAGAATTGTATTGGATTGTGTGTGTGAGACCTGGATCAAGGGCTTGATTCAGAAAGCGGTACTCTTGGACACGGCTCGTATTGTTAGGAGGTTCCTTTCTTTGGAGACCTGAACTGAGTAGCTTGGACCCTCCTAGTAATTTACTCTCTAACTATTATGTTTTGTGTCAAGGTTTTTGTTTTACATATTGACTCAGAGTTATACTCGTGAAATAGAATAAATATATTAGGAATTCAATTAGCCAAAGTTGTAAAGTTTTGGAACACTCCGTCTGCACCATAGGAGGATTGATTCTTCTAAATAAACCTTTATAAAATCTAGATAGACCGTTAAAATCAATTGAATATTTGTGAATGGTTTTCACAAATGCAATACAATTATCCCACATAAAAATATTAAACATATATCTCGTATATTTCGAAAGACACGAGTTTCAGATTTTCTCACGTTAGCAGATTGAGAGTTCTACTTAATTGACCAAGATGTTTTATCTTCATCAAGAAGCGTTTACAATTATTTCTTAAATTCTTCCTTGATTTCGTAAAATTATATTCAACTTTTAAATGGAGCACTCAATCCACAGGCACACGAAATATGGTAACTACGCTGTAGACTCAATTGTTTGTTTAAATTTGTAAATAAATAGCCATAGAAGAAGTAAGTAAGCATTTGCCAACCATTCTGTTTGCTCGAATACGATTTCATTTTCTTTTTAAAAATTATTGGATACTGAATATAATAGTATATTTCATTACGAGTTCGGAAAGCCTGTCATTGCAAAGAGTTCCGACAAATGTCTACCCGAGCCGAGGCGCAGCCGAAGGTGAGGGTTGACAGTCGGAACAAGTTGCAATGACGGTTCCGCACGTGTACTGAACAACTATTTTTAATACAGTTGCGAAAAAATGAAGCAATTTAATAAAGAACGTTTTTGGAAAATGGCGCCAACCGTAAAAGAATATAAGCAGAGTTTTTTTTTTGTTTTCTTTACCCATTCTGGGTAGGCAAAGGGAACTATGCCCATACAGCCAAGTCTTCAGTAGATTTTTTTTAATTGATATGAAATGAAAATGAAATGAAACCTAACCTAACTCATTGAATCAAGCCATTAAATCTAATATTGAAACAAATTAGTAGCTTCTTTTTAGAAATACACACATCAAAAGTGTCTAGGGATCAACATATATTTTTGCAATAACTTTTCTCCTGATTGATATTAATTAAAATTTTCTTTAAGGATTCATCAAACAAAGTGTTTTCGTTTGTCACAGTAACGATAAACCAAGTCACCTTTGCATTAATAAAGAAATTTGCCATTTTCTAATAAAGGGATTTTTGACAGTTGAACCACTAACATTAAAGTTCGAAAAAAAAGACTGAAATAACAGTTTTCTTTAAAATTTTATTGGGTAACTTAAACAATTAATAATCCGTGTTTCTACCGCGAACACTAACAACACAAGAACATCGGTTTGGCATACTCAAAATGAGTTCATCCAAATCACGCTGTGGAATGGCCGCCCATGTTCGTTGCAACAACAAAAAAAGGTCTTCTTGCGACTGGATACCCTCCATATTCGGCAGAGCTCTTCTCTGTAGCATATCCCATGCATGCTCAATCGGGTTCAAGTCTGGCGACTGAGCAGGCCAGGGCAGGACATTGATGTTAGCTGCGGCGAGAGTCTGTCTTACAACTCTTGCGGTGTGCGGTCGTGCATTATCATGCATTAACTGAAATAAGGGACCGATTTGCACTTGTAGAGGAACGATGACGTCTGATACAATCGTCTCAGCATAAATTTGAGCGTTGAGGTTGCCTCTGATCCAAATCAACTCAGTTCTTCCGCCGATCCAAATACCCGCCCATACCATGATGGTTCCACCACTATAAGGATGGACTTCCTGGCAGGATTTTAATCGCTGTTGGCGTCCAGGGGTTCTCCAGTGTCGTATACGTCTTGTATCCGGTCTCATACCAAAACGAGACTCATCAGAAAAGCACACGAAACGCCATTGTTCTTCTGCCCAATTTCTGTGTTCAAGAGCCCATTGATATCGAATCCTACGATTGTGCATTGCTATAGGTGGTACCCGTAGCGGTCTTCGGGAATGAAGGTTCACTTCATGCAAGCGGTTTCTGACTGTTTGGTCGCTAATTAAGTTCCCTGAAGAGTGATGAAGCCTCACGGCTAACATCATGGCGGTTATTGTTGGAGCTCTTCGAGTTAAGATTTGAATGTATCGGTCTTGTCTCCGTGTGGTGCAGCGATACCGTCCTCCATGGCGCTCAGCCACGGTACCAGTGCTTCGGTAACGTGTCCAAAGTCGACTGATAACACTCTGACTTGTATTCAGAGCTAAAGCCACAGTACGTTGCCGGGAACCAGCTTCTATCATTCCCACGGCTCTGAGCATTTCTTCCCTGCTTAAATGACGTCGCCGCTCCATAATAACGTTGGTTTTAATCAGTAGTAGGGAAACAGTAGCACTAATAATGTCTTCAATGCGTTGTATGTTTTTATAGGGAAAATATTGACAGCTGATTTTCATCTTTTACTCGAATTTGATTCACAGTTCCTGATTCAAATTATGAAATGCACCAAAAAGGATCCATATAAATTTATAAAATCATAAATTTATTACAAAGCCACATCTCAATCTCAAGAAATCCGCATAAAAATGCTTGATCCCTAGACGATTTTTTTTTTAGTAAAAACTCCGTGGTTGGGTTTTTTTTCTTTTTAATAGACATTATTTTGACAGTTGGGAAAGAGAACGCACGAGTTCGGACAAGGTAACGAAAAAGCTCGAGTGTGTAATAGCTCACATCCCGAACGCTATACGTCCCTGCAATACACCACTTTTTGAGCAACTGTATTAAAAAAATAATATTATCTGTGTGTCGGCAAATGTTCATTCATACACTTGCATGAGTTGGCATACAAGTATATGAATGAACACATTTCTCGACATTCTCGCTTGACAATTTCAGATACTGAAATGGAATAAAATGTTGTCCAATTTATCTTCATTTATTTAAAGTTTCTCTCTGAAATGCTCCAAATTAATTTTAAGGGGACACGGAGCATTCCAACTGAATACCTAGTTAATTTTCCAATAGCAAAATATAGTTAAAATTAAAAAGCAATGAAACATAACTATTTCACTATACATTTCTACAAGTGGTTTTTCTTTGACTACCTTCCTTTCTAATTTTTCTTGTAACATGAGAAAATAAATTTCATTGTCTCTTTTTCCACAGAACAGCTTCCAGATGTGATAATTGCGGTCTGAACCAGGAATCAGTCCAAGCGTGAAGGGTTAGTAGTGGTGGGGGGCTGTGGGGCTGCGCGATATGGGCTGCTTTACTTCAGACATGAGTCCATAGTGTTAGTAGCAACAAGATAACTTAATAACTAGTGTTAGTAATAAGGAGACAAAACGTATTTAAAATATCAATTGGTATGGATCCTCACCCAGTGCCGCAGGAGAGGGGAGTCCCACCGATCTGAGAACACGCTCAGGAGACTATTGGTGGCGGAGCGCAGCCAGCCGGCTAAGGAGGCGGTCCTTTTTCTTATAATGGCGTAAAAATCGTCTGTGTGCGCCTCCGCAAACATAGTGGACGCACTACAACGCCACGATAGCCCCAACAGTATCCTAAACGCGTTATTGTATTGGACACGCAGGTCGCTGTATGTCCTCTAAGTGAAACGGGTCCAAAGACTGCACGTGTAGAATGACTGACAGAAAGCTTTGAAAAGAGTTACTTTAACTTGATTTGTACAACGTGCAAATCTTCAAACCAGCATGTTACATCGGACAGCGAACGACCTGCGCTCCCTCTCTATATCCATATTGTCCTTAAGATCATCAGTGACCCAATGACCCAAGGACTTAAATTTTGTCACCCATGCTAAAGGAGTGCCGCAGAGCAAGACACTGGGAACATCAGAATAGTTCATGGCACTCGCCTTAAACATAATAAGTTCGCTTTTTTTTATTGTACTTGAGCCCATGGGACACTGCATAGGACTTACAAATAGCCACCTGTATGATCCCTTGCTAGACCATACATTACTTTTAGATGATAGGTGAATGGAATGAAAGAAGGTAAGTTATTAAAACACTACTGTATTGTTCCAAAGGTAATTAAAGTAAAATGAGCTTAATGAACTGATGGTGTGGAGTGAAGTAAGTGACGCGGCCCTTGTTGCCTGTAACGAGAACGCCTGGCTGACTTGATAGCACAACGCGAACTGAACTAATTAGTATGAGTCGAAATGAATGCGGCGTAAACTGCTGACTTGCAGAATGTGCGGTTGCACCGTACATGCTCCCGAGCGGGACGATGAATATAAGATGAACATGAAAAGATGAGTAACAAGGTGATGCCAATTGGTCCTTATACTAGATGATTAACAAGGTGATTCCAATTGGTCCTTATTTTATGTTTAGAGTCTCTACTTGAACTCCGTTTTACGAGACATAGGCACTGTACACTTGTCTAACTTATGCACTCTTGGAATTTCACTGTAATCGGATACACACGGAATCTTACACTGATTACGCGCACTAACACTATTTTGAACTGTGGACGATGATATCGAGGCCCCAGCCTCTGCCCGTGCCGAAGTCACGTGTTGCGTGGTCTGTAAACTCGCCAATGAGGCCCTTGCCACCTCGAGAGATGCGGTTCGCATGTTACGCAGCCGTCGTACCATGAAGCCTGCTCCAATCACCAATACAACTCCGATCACCACATAAAATGCTGTATAGTGATGGATATCGTGATAAGAAAGTTGACTTGGCAAACTTTCACTTGTTTTAAGAATGCGGAGTTGCTTCTTGATTTCGTCAAGCTCCTTGTTGCTCAAGAGGAGTGTATAGTTTTGTATCAGTGGGGACGGGATGCCTACGTCTATAATATGATTGATTGGTTCTATTTCAGGCAGCTTGAAAGATGGTTTTATATCTAACGTGCTAAAACCTTCATTGCGTGAGTAAACCGTAAAACTTTCGGTTTTAATTAGACAGTCGTGTTCAACTCCCAATATGCCTGCTTTTACTAATTGCCCCGGCGACACATTATCGTCGCATAGAACTCTTATTTGACACTGACTACAGCAGAAAAATGCATAATTGTTTATTTTGCTAAGAGCTGTCCATTGATTCGAACAAGTAGTAATGCTGATCTTGCATTTGCTGGAATCAGGTTCTACTTCACATAATTTTTCATCATTCTTGAGATGATAAATCGGTTTCTCTATATAACACAGATAATTATCAACATTGTCACGTAGA
Source organism: Cerastis rubricosa (assembly GCA_949152445.1). NCBI lineage: Eukaryota > Metazoa > Arthropoda > Insecta > Lepidoptera > Noctuidae > Cerastis > Cerastis rubricosa. The sequence continues at coordinate 18,442,139 of OX424532.1, forward strand.
CATAACTGGACGTCGTTTATAGTCATTGGTAAATACGAGTCCTTCTTCAAATTGATTGCAACATGTTCTGCTATTGGAGTTAAAGTAGCCATACTTGAGTTACCTACAAGTTGAGGTATTGGAATAATTTTCATGATTGAAAATGTATCTCTAGACACCAGTGGCAATTTTAATTCGAAGATTAAAATTTCTTCAGTCATTCTTGCTTTGACTGTCAATAAGTGATAAATGTTTCTAAAGTTAATTTGTAAGTTATTGATCGGTAACGTAAGATCCTTTGAAAGATGACTTGATATTGTATTCAGAGTGTTCTTCAGTTGTTCTGGGGACAATAAATGAAAATTGAGTCTCCCGTGATAAACATCTGTTATGGTATCTAATAGACTTGTTTGGATTGTTTTTAGTTGTCTTAAAACATTGCTCGTAGCGATTGCTCCCGTACTGAAATCGTTCATGGCTCGATTTCTCTCTGATTCGTTCAATAAAACGTTCTCCATCTTATCTAACTTGATTGATAGTGAATTAAGCATCTTGTGTTGCTTATTAATCGCTTGCCCGTTCCTTATCAAAACGTTATATTCTGCTTCAATGACAGTTGTTTGTTGTTTCAAGAGCGAGAGCAAATGATTTTCATTGTCATGTATTGATTGAATATCTTGTTTATATTCTTCTGCAAATCTCTCATCAAGTACACCGAATAAGCTGTTCGCAAGATACCCTATACCGTTGATAAGGCCTCGCTTGCGGCGGCGCATATCTCGGGCGCGGCGCATGCTGGAATGCTGACTCAGCAACAGGTGGTTGTAATACTCGAGTTCTGAGAATTCTTGCTGCAATTGAACTTGTATGACGTCACGATGTGACGTTTTTTTAAACTTGTTGCATAACTGATCCAAGTAGCTGAGGTATTTGCTGCATGCTTCTGTACCTTGCCAAAATGAGTTTATGTCATAGTATGTAACTATCTTCCATTCATCTCTGATTAATTGCATGTTTGCAATTTTGTCAAAATAAAGACCTTGATTGTCTTTTAATTGTGTTATATTGTAAGAACAGCGAGCTGTGGTCAAAATGCTCATGAAAGACAAAAGTAACATTACCAGCGATGAAAGGCTGTAGCTTACTTTTTTATTTTGATATTGCTTTCCATCTTTCACTTCCTTAGAACGCGACTCTTGTTTGTCGATTCTATCATTTACAGGGAGGATAGACAGCTTGAGAATAGGCCTCTTGATAAGTCCATTCTTTGTTTTCAATGTGACTACCCTGATGTGGCCATCGGCACCGGGAAGCAGCTGGACAACGCGGCCAACCGCCCACTTCCCAGGAGGTAAGTTTGCATCGTTAATTTTAACAATGTCATTTAGTTGAATGTCTGGTTGAGAATGTCTCCACTTGCTTCTTGCTGACAGCTGTGTGAGATATTCTGAATGCCAACGTTTCCAAATGTCTTGCACTATTTTTTGGGTTAAATGCCATCTCGTCCGCAAATCTGTTTCTGTCTCTAATATAGTCATGTCCTGATTTAGATAGATAAAGCTTGACGGAGAGAGGAAATCTAAGTCGTTGGGATCTTCAGTCAAAGGACACATCATATCTTGATTGATGTTGGCCTTGCTTAGTCTTCCTGTGACTCTGAGAAGTCCCTCGTTGTCAAGGAATGGATTTAATGGCAATAACTTGTTTTTTCCTGATAGCGGCTTATTTTCTTGTAAATTATGTACTTCCTGTTTAAATTCTCTCTGCTGTACATATAAAATTATTTTGTGCTTAACATTAATTAATTCTTGTAATGTGAAATAAGTTTGCATGCGGTTTTTCTTGTATCTCGCTTGCTTGATAAATCTTAATATCCATGCTAATACTCTTGTTAGTTTGGCGAGTGAACTATGTCTTGCTAATAATTCACCCAAAATGTTATCGCTTTCTTGCTGCGATATGTGATTAATAAGCTGCTTTGCTTTTCTTGCTTCTTCGTCTGTGGTAAACACTGCTTGCCCAGTTTCATGGTCAGGGTCGTAGTTCCGCAGCCACGACGGTCCTTTCCACCACAGCGAATGGTTTTTCAATTGATCGATACCCAATCCGCGACTTGCGCAGTCTGCTGGATTTTCTGCTGACTTAACGTAACGCCAGCTGTTTGTAGGTATCATGCTTGATATTTGTCGCACCCTGTTGGCGACAAAAGGCTTCCATCGTCCTGGCTCTCCTTGTAACCAGGCTAGGACTACCATTGAATCTGTCCAAGTGTATATCTTAATATTATGACTGATGAGGCATTGTTCAATTTTAGACAACAATTTTGCTTGTAGTAGAGCACCGCTAAGCTCTAATCTTGGTAATGAAATTGATTTGTTTACTGGAGCTAATCTTGTTTTTCCTGCTACTAACAAGATTTTTGTTACGCCGTTGTTTTCAGTCTTGCAATAAACAATGCATGCGTAGGCTTTTTTAGAAGAATCGCAGAATCCATGTAATTCTAGCGTGTTATTTTCTCCTGTACCCAACCAACGCTCCAACTTGAATTGATTGATTTTGTGCATGTCACCTTTAATGTTGAGCCATTCCTTGCTAATGTGATCGGGTAACTTGTCATCCCATTGACTACTCGACATCCAAACTTGCTGAAATAGCAGTTTTAGCTTGGTTGATATCGGTGACAGCCAACCAAGAGGGTCAAACAACTTTGATATGTCTGACAACATGGATCTCTTTGTTGGTGGTTTGTTAGATGGTTCAATTTTTGATTGAAATGTAAATAAGTCTGCTTTTGAATTCCAACGTAATCCCAAAGTTTTTGATGTCTCCATTTCCTTGAAATCAAAATTTTCTTGCTTGCTATTCACCCCGATAGTATCGTCTTGTAAGGCTGATGCGTTGGAAGACCACTTTCTTAAATTGAACCCCCCTGATTTTAACAACGTGATTAAGTCTTGCTTTAGTTTTACTGCTAACTCGACAGAATGAGACCCATGTAGAACATCATCCATGTAGAATGACTGCTCCAATGCCTTGATTGCAACACTGTCGTAATTGTGTCTCTCATCTTCAGCCAATTGTTTTAAAGTCATCATAGCTAAAAATGGTGCTGCCTTGGTGCCGTATGTAACAGTGCATAGCTGGTATACCTGATGACGCATGTCAATGGTATCTCTCCAAATTATTTTTTGAAATTTTTGATCCTGTTTATTTAACCAAATGAAACGAAACATTTTTTCGATATCTGCCGTAAAAGCTACGCGATATTGTCTCCACCTTAATAGTAAAGATTGGAGATCTTGTTGTAGATTTGGGCCTTTTAACATGACGTCATTTAAGCTGGTTCCTGTTGTTGTTTTTGAAGAAGCGTTGAAAACTACACGAAGTGCTGTCGTAGTGGAATCGTTTCGCAATACACAATGGTGCGGTAAATAATAATCCGGTTGCTTGTTACCGGACGCTGGTATCATATGTCCTAAAGTTTTATATTCTTGAATAAATAATTTATATTGTTTCGCTACTTCTTCATTATTGTGAAATTTCCTTTCCAACTGTTGAAATTGAGCCATAGCTTTATTTTTAGACAATCCCAAATGTGTCTCAAAGTTTTCTTGAAACGGCAATCTTACTTCATACATGCCATTTTCATGTCTTATTGTGGTTTTCTTGTAATACTCCATACATTGTAGATCTTCTGCGGATAAATTGGATGATTCGGTGATGTCTTCGATCTCCCAAAATCTTTCTACTTCGTCTACTTGATTCAGGACTACGTTACAGTGGAAAGTTTTGAAATTACCGCATAAGATCCATCCCAGTCGTGTCTGTTGTGCGACCGGTAATGATAGATTGGCCCTTATAATGCCTTCTAAAATGATATGGGAATACACATCGGCTCCCAATAAGATGTCGATAGGTCGGCTGATATTGTATTCTGGATCGGCCAGTTGTTTGCCGGCCAGGTGTGCCCATGTTGGCTTGGTAAATGTACATCTTGGTAATTGATTAATCAGCGTGTCCATGATTACCACATCTGTTTTAAATGTAAAGTCATTAAAATGCTAACAACATGTTATGTTCGTGACACCCTTGCTACTGCTCTCCTTGTCTCCTATCCCACAGATGACGGCCCTGCAATACTTTCTTGATAAAGCTAGCTGTTGTGTCGCTCTGGCTGAGATAAGGGAGGCTTGAGAGCCTTGATCTATTAGCGCACGCATTTTGTGGTATGATCCGTCACTTGCTTGAACTTTGATCATTGCAGTTGCTAATAATGTTTCGATCACGTTGTTGCCTTGTTGCGAAACGTGATTTTCTTGTAATTCTTGATTTTGCGTTCTTGTTGCAAGAACTGCTGGTGTGTCATTCTCTGTAATTGTGTTACATGAGGACTTATTGTTAAATGCTTCATGTAAAAGTGTGTTATGTTTGCCGCGACATTCGCGGCAGCGTCTTTCTGACGTACATTCTTTATCCCCATGCGAATAAAGACAATTTTTGCACAACTGCAATCGTGTTATAGTGTGTCGCTTTGAACTTGGTGTCATATTTAAAAACTTACTGCAATAGTATATTCCGTGTGACTTTTTACACAACGGACATGTTAATTCGATATTATTCACCGAAGTCTTACTTGCTGAATATTTATTCTTGAAATTTGACGATGATGATTTATTTTGCTTGCTTGTTGATGATGGTTTGGAATTTTCGTTTTTCTTGCGCGAAGATTCCAATGCAGTGAATCTGCTCTCTAAGAAGCTTAGAAACTCCGTCAATTTTGGTAGTTCTCTGGGTTTCTTCAGGGATTCCAAGTAATGATCATGCGTGTCCGCATCTAATTTTAGCAATAAAATACGCACGATGAATGGATCCCAGCTGTCTATATTAACGCCTAGGTTCCTTATTGAGTTTAAACACTCTAGTGTAGTATCGTGAATTGTCTTGATCTGAGGGACGTTTGCTTGTTGAACTACTGGAAGATTTAGTACGAGATCTATGTGAGATGTAAAAATCAACCATGTGTTGTTGTACCTATTGTTCAATATCTCCCAGCAAACAGTGTAGTTGTCAGAACTGATTTGTAAATGCTGTATCAAACGTTCAGCTTCTCCCCGCACCTTGCTTTTAAGAAACTGCATCTTGTGGGCGTTTGATAAGGAGACGTTACTGTGGATAGTTTCAACAAACAGGTCCTTAAAAGACACCCAATTTTGATAATTGCCATTGAAGAACGGGATGTCAATTTTCGGTGTCCAATTCTCCTTGTGAACTACGGACCCTAGTTTTCTATTAATTGCATTTTTTAATTCATTGTAAATAGTTTCATGCTTCGTATAAGATACCTGATATTCTTGATTTGAACCCTCCAATTCACTGTCTAATTCCCAATGTAAGGAATCTATTATAGACCATCGAGACTGTAGAGTACGTAAGGCATCTTTTAACTCCCACTTTTCGGACATAAAATCCAACTTTATCCCTGCCACAGTGCGCTGCAGCGCCCTGAAGTTGCTTGCTTGTTTCTTCAGCAGTTCATCAAGCTTGCTAGATGAACCTCTGGAGCATACCTCGACGGGCGGCGGATGACATTCCACCGGATCTGCTTGCTCAGACCATACAGGACCTTGTTTCTCCTGTGTAGAACCTCCCTGTTGAGCTTCTTTCATCTTTAACAACAAAACTTGATATTGTTGATTGATGAATGCCTTGGTCGAGATGTATAGCTCTTTTGTTTGCTCGTATGTACGGCCACTAAAATACGGATGAGACTTGCTTTCTTCCGTAAGCAGACGGTCGTGATTGTATTGGTAATCGGACCAACACTGATTTAAGTTTTCTAAACGTCGCTTGAAATAGTCGGCAGTCTTACGATCTGCTGAGTCCTTTTTGATATTTGTAGCCAACTTTAGGATGGCTGTGTAAAGTTCTTCCTGATTTGCATATATGGCCTCCATGACGAGGACTTAATTGAGGTCTAAAAAACTGGCGACGTAAAATTAGCGAAATTGAAAAATAAAAACACCGAAATTTGTTGCTTTTTTGTTGCTAATTAGTTGCTATAAAAATAATTTTGTTGCTCCAACCGATCGCAAAAAATCGGCAATAACGCTAACTTTACATTAAGATAGCGTGGAAATCACTGAATGTAGACTGATCAATCAAGCAAATAGCGGTCAATTTGTTGCTAATTTGTTGCTGAAAGATGCCAAGAAGAAAAAAATAAAAAACGATTTTTTTTTAATTATACCAAAATAAATAATATCCACGCTAGCTTAACTCTCAAGTTTTCCGTGGAAAAACTATAGAAAAAATTTGTTGCTCTTCATATTGCAGCTTGTTTTAACAGAGAGAGTCAGCAACAAAATAAAAACCGGAAGTCTAGAGAAGTTGGAGATCGGTTCACAAAAAAACTGGCCACGCTAGCTTAACTAACGATTTTCCTGTGGAAAAACTATAGTAAAAATTTGTTGCTCTTCATGGTGCAGCTTGTTTTAGCAGAGAGAGTCAGCAACAAAATAAAAACCGGAAGTCAAGAGACGTTGGAGGTCGGTTTACAAAAAAACCGGCCACGCTTGCTTAACTCTAGACTTTTCCGTGAAAAAACTACGATGAAAATTTGTTGCTGTTCATACTGCTGATTGCTTTAGCAGAAAGAGTCAGCAACAAAATAAAAACCGGAAGTCTAGAGAAGTTGGAGATCGGTTCACAGAAAAACCGGCCACGCTAACTTAACTAACGATATTTCCGCGGAAAAACTATAATAAAAATTTGTTGCTCCTCATCGTGCAGCTTGTTTTAGCAGAGAGAGTCAGCAACAAAATAAAAACCGGAAATCTAGAGAAGTTGGAGATCGGTTCACAAAAAAACCGGGCACGCTCACTTAAGTAACGATTTTTCCGCGGAAAAACTATAGTAAAAATTTGTTGCTCCTCATGGTGCAGCTTGTTTTAGCAGAGAGAGTCAGCAACAAAATAAAAACCGGAAGTCAAGAGAAGTTGCGAGGTCGGTTTACAAAAAAACCGGCCACGCTTGCTTAACTCTATACTTTTAACTGACAATTGTTTGTAATTGACAATGTAATTGAGACGCTGTATGTTCTGAATCTCACACTCGACATCTTAATATACTGTTATTTGGGAATGTACTGTTATTCTTTGCCTTTAAGTATAAAATACAATAATTACGATTAGGAAAGGGAGGAACAACGATTTACGCTGATATTGAAAGACAACCGTTGTAATTATTGAAATTGTTTTGTGAGAATTGAAACAATGGGTTATTTTATTTTGACGTGTTAGCTCTACGTAACATCAAGCCTGTAATTCCCGTAGGATTCATCATCATCATTTCAGCCGAAAAGACGTCCACTGCTGGACATAGGCCTTCCCTTAAGTCTCGCCACATTGACATTTTGGTGGGTTTTGCCATAATCGCCACGCTTGGCAGGCGGGTTGGCGATCGCAGTACGGTTGTTACAAAAGCACAGTGAACGCTGCTGCCCATTCGCTGGCAAATGTCTTAGTCGCCTCTTACGACACCCACGTGAAGATAGGGGATGGTGCGATTCTTTACACCGTACAGAGTCCCGTAAGGTTAGGCAGAGCCCATATAGTACACCCACATTTCGCTAGTTATGTTTAAATCCCATGTAATAGGGGGCGAGGGCTATTGCCAACCAACCAGCAATTATATAATATAACCCCCGCCACTTGAGCCATTTTCTTTGTAGGTGCATCTTCTTTGGCCTTTTGTTTGAACACCGATTAGTTTTTACAAAACGTTCTATGGCTCTATACTACTAACCTTTGGTGGTTAGGCATCAACCGGGCATGAATCCAAACTTCGAGGCTGCACTTTGCCAGACCCGGGAATGGAACCCAGCACCTCATGCTCAGCAGTCGCGCTTGTGATCACTCGACCAACGAAGCAGCACCTATAATTACAGCTAATTCCTAGATGACTAGAAAGTTTTATAATAAACCTAACCTTGCTAACTTCTACGAGCTGTCATGTCAACATACTGTCGAGGTTGTCCGTTATACAAGTGACATTTCATTGCAAATTGGGTAAAGATATTTCAAGACTATATGTATACTAAGATGACCCATCTGATCGTCAGACTGGTTGTCAAAGTTTCGGGCCGCCAGTGACTACCTGTAACGACTGTCAAAGATCTGCAAACGATGGCCTTGACCAACAGCTTAAGAGCGTTTAAACCTTACGGCATTTCATACAAACTTTCAAGTCCATATTTTCCGAAATGACTGGACCAATTTTAATGAAACTTAATACACATAAGCAGGATACGTCGGTAAAAAAAGTTATTACTTTTTAGACCTACATATTCCGCTTATGCGTATGAAGCTTATGCGTCCAAAACCCAGTTACTGGGTAAAACAACACCCCTTGGTAAGACTGGTTGTCTGACTCTCGAACTATTGACTACTTGTAACGACTGTCAAAGATCTACAAATGACAGCCGAGACCACGAGGCAACCCGTGCCAATAAATTTCCTGAGCCTATTAAAGTTGCCGGTAAAAAATAATAAAACGATTATAATTCTATGTAATGGATCAAAACAGAGACAAAAATATAATCTACATGAAGAATAATTAATTATACAGATTGATGGCTTTCAATCATTGTGGGACAAAAAATGCTACTGATCATGGAAAATGATTTCTTCTTTCTTTGAATCTCGTTTTTTGGGTATTAAAAAGTAGAACCATCTTCTTTTTCAATTATAATTGCCTACTTAGTAGAAGAAAAACTATTCTTCGTGTCTCTTTTCTTAAGAGTATTTTTTTTATATTAGGTCTTTACCTATGAAATTGCCGTTTTGTTTGAAAAAAGTTAAAGTATTTCTTTTTCGAACTTATTTATTTCTTTTATTCAAAGTAATCACCCCTGCAATCAATGCATCTTTGCCAACGCTGTGGCAGTTTATGGATGCCCTTCTTGAAAAAATCAGCTGGACGGGAGACAACAAACTCTTCAAAGGCGTTTTGTACTGCCTCTCGGGAATTGAATTTTTTTCCCGCTAAAAAGTTGTCCAAATTTTGGAAAAAGTAATAGTCGGAAGGCGCAAGATCTGGTGAGTATGGCGGATGAGGGAGAGCTTCCAAACCCAACTCATGCAGCTTAGAGACGGTCTGTTGTGCAGTATGGGGCCGCGCGTTGTCGTGAAGTAGCAGTGGAGACGACCGATTGACCAAAGCTGGTTGCAGACGTGCGAGTTTCGCCATCATTGTGGTCAGTTCTTCAATGTACACATCTGCAGTAATGCTCTCGCCGTTTTGTAAAAAGCTATGATGAATCACACCAGCACTAGACCACCAAACTGTGACCATCACCTTTCTAGGGGTCATTTTTCGTTTTGCACATTGCTTTGGTACCGAACCAGGATCTAACCAACTTGCTGAGCGCTTTCGATTGTCAAAAAGAATCCATTTTTCGTCGCACGTAACAATTCGGTTCAAAATTCCTTCATTTCTGTGCCTGTTAAGCAGCGCAAGGCAAGTCTCGACGCGTACGTTGCGCTGGCGATCGTTAAGTTCGTGGGGCACCCATCTATCAAGCTTTTTTATCTTGCCAATCTGTCGCAAATGGACCAATATTGTTTTAATGCTAACATCAAAAGCTGCTGCCAGCTCAGCTGTAGATTGAGTTTCATCAGCTTCAACAATCACCTTTAATTCATCATTGTTGACCAAAGTTTCCGGACGACCACGAGGTTAATTTTTCAAGTCAAAATTCCCAGAACGGAACCGAGCAAACCAATAACGGGTTGTGCGTTCGTTTGTACAGTTCTCTCCGTAAACGTCGTTGATGTTACGGGTCGTTTGTGCCGCGTTGGTGCCACGACGGAACTCATATTCCATAATTACACGAAATTTCAAAGTATCCATTATGAGGAAAAATGTTGAAATGTAATGAAAATACAACGCTAATCAATAAACAAAAGACTGATTTTGTAAATAGAATGTCATATTTTTAAAACAAAATTAATTTGAATTTAGAACTCATAGCCAATCAAAACTTTTTTTGTTTGAAAAAGTCTGTACTACAATACGGCAATTTCATAGGTAAAGACCTATTATAAGACTACATGTGTAACTTCGTCTGTCCTACTCCTGGGCATAGTCTCCTCCCATATCTTCCACTTTTCTCGGAATTGAGCCTCTTCTCGCTAATTAACGAAAATAAAGGCAAGTTATAAATTTAAAAAAATCCAGAGCTTTTAGGGGGAGGGGGGTTGCATACCTCCCTGGTGATGCCCATGGTTACAAGTGACAATATTTCAAATTGCGAATCGACCAGACCGTTAGAAGTTGTTTACATCCCTTTATGAACTAGAAAACAGGAGATGACGTTCAAACAGCTGAGCAGATTTTCTCGAAACATAGCAAAGATCACTCGATTAAAACACCTTTCAAACGAAACCAATTTTATCAAAATCGGTTCATCCGTTTAGGAGCTACCGTTACACACTACACACAGATACGCACATCAAACTTATAACACCCCTTTTTTTTTGGACGGGGGTTGAAAACACCGCTCCGCGGTAGTTGAGTTAAAACAAAATTAAAGCGAAATACATACCTACTTACTGATAATTGCCATTGAAGAACGGGATGTCAATTTTCGGTGTCCAATTCTCCTTGTGAACTACGGACCCTAGTTTTCTATTAATTGCATTTTTTAATTCATTGTAAATAGTTTCATGCTTCGTATAAGATACCTGATATTCTTGATTTGAACCCTCCAATTCACTGTCTAATTCCCAATGTAAGGAATCTATTATAGACCATCGAGACTGTAGAGTACGTAAGGCATCTTTTAACTCCCACTTTTCGGACATAAAATCCAACTTTATCCCTGCCACAGTGCGCTGCAGCGCCCTGAAGTTGCTTGCTTGTTTCTTCAGCAGTTCATCAAGCTTGCTAGATGAACCTCTGGAGCATACCTCGACGGGCGGCGGATGACATTCCACCGGATCTGCTTGCTCAGACCATACAGGACCTTGTTTCTCCTGTGTAGAACCTCCCTGTTGAGCTTCTTTCATCTTTAACAACAAAACTTGATATTGTTGATTGATGAATGCCTTGGTCGAGATGTATAGCTCTTTTGTTTGCTCGTATGTACGGCCACTAAAATACGGATGAGACTTGCTTTCTTCCGTAAGCAGACGGTCGTGATTGTATTGGTAATCGGACCAACACTGATTTAAGTTTTCTAAACGTCGCTTGAAATAGTCGGCAGTCTTACGATCTGCTGAGTCCTTTTTGATATTTGTAGCCAACTTTAGGATGGCTGTGTAAAGTTCTTCCTGATTTGCATATATGGCCTCCATGACGAGGACTTAATTGAGGTCTAAAAAACTGGCGACGTAAAATTAGCGAAATTGAAAAATAAAAACACCGAAATTTGTTGCTTTTTTGTTGCTAATTAGTTGCTATAAAAATAATTTTGTTGCTCCAACCGATCGCAAAAAATCGGCAATAACGCTAACTTTACATTAAGATAGCGTGGAAATCACTGAATGTAGACTGATCAATCAAGCAAATAGCGGTCAATTTGTTGCTAATTTGTTGCTGAAAGATGCCAAGAAGAAAAAAATAAAAAACGATTTTTTTTTAATTATACCAAAATAAATAATATCCACGCTAGCTTAACTCTCAAGTTTTCCGTGGAAAAACTATAGAAAAAATTTGTTGCTCTTCATATTGCAGCTTGTTTTAACAGAGAGAGTCAGCAACAAAATAAAAACCGGAAGTCTAGAGAAGTTGGAGATCGGTTCACAAAAAAACTGGCCACGCTAGCTTAACTAACGATTTTCCTGTGGAAAAACTATAGTAAAAATTTGTTGCTCTTCATGGTGCAGCTTGTTTTAGCAGAGAGAGTCAGCAACAAAATAAAAACCGGAAGTCAAGAGACGTTGGAGGTCGGTTTACAAAAAAACCGGCCACGCTTGCTTAACTCTAGACTTTTCCGTGAAAAAACTACGATGAAAATTTGTTGCTGTTCATACTGCTGATTGCTTTAGCAGAAAGAGTCAGCAACAAAATAAAAACCGGAAGTCTAGAGAAGTTGGAGATCGGTTCACAGAAAAACCGGCCACGCTAACTTAACTAACGATATTTCCGCGGAAAAACTATAATAAAAATTTGTTGCTCCTCATCGTGCAGCTTGTTTTAGCAGAGAGAGTCAGCAACAAAATAAAAACCGGAAATCTAGAGAAGTTGGAGATCGGTTCACAAAAAAACCGGGCACGCTCACTTAAGTAACGATTTTTCCGCGGAAAAACTATAGTAAAAATTTGTTGCTCCTCATGGTGCAGCTTGTTTTAGCAGAGAGAGTCAGCAACAAAATAAAAACCGGAAGTCAAGAGAAGTTGCGAGGTCGGTTTACAAAAAAACCGGCCACGCTTGCTTAACTCTATACTTTTAACTGACAATTGTTTGTAATTGACAATGTAATTGAGACGCTGTATGTTCTGAATCTCACACTCGACATCTTAATATACTGTTATTTGGGAATGTACTGTTATTCTTTGCCTTTAAGTATAAAATACAATAATTACGATTAGGAAAGGGAGGAACAACGATTTACGCTGATATTGAAAGACAACCGTTGTAATTATTGAAATTGTTTTGTGAGAATTGAAACAATGGGTTATTTTATTTTGACGTGTTAGCTCTACGTAACATCAAGCCTGTAATTCCCGTAGGATTCATCATCATCATTTCAGCCGAAAAGACGTCCACTGCTGGACATAGGCCTTCCCTTAAGTCTCGCCACATTGACATTTTGGTGGGTTTTGCCATAATCGCCACGCTTGGCAGGCGGGTTGGCGATCGCAGTACGGTTGTTACAAAAGCACAGTGAACGCTGCTGCCCATTCGCTGGCAAATGTCTTAGTCGCCTCTTACGACACCCACGTGAAGATAGGGGATGGTGCGATTCTTTACACCGTACAGAGTCCCGTAAGGTTAGGCAGAGCCCATATAGTACACCCACATTTCGCTAGTTATGTTTAAATCCCATGTAATAGGGGGCGAGGGCTATTGCCAACCAACCAGCAATTATATAATATAACCCCCGCCACTTGAGCCATTTTCTTTGTAGGTGCATCTTCTTTGGCCTTTTGTTTGAACACCGATTAGTTTTTACAAAACGTTCTATGGCTCTATACTACTAACCTTTGGTGGTTAGGCATCAACCGGGCATGAATCCAAACTTCGAGGCTGCACTTTGCCAGACCCGGGAATGGAACCCAGCACCTCATGCTCAGCAGTCGCGCTTGTGATCACTCGACCAACGAAGCAGCACCTATAATTACAGCTAATTCCTAGATGACTAGAAAGTTTTATAATAAACCTAACCTTGCTAACTTCTACGAGCTGTCATGTCAACATACTGTCGAGGTTGTCCGTTATACAAGTGACATTTCATTGCAAATTGGGTAAAGATATTTCAAGACTATATGTATACTAAGATGACCCATCTGATCGTCAGACTGGTTGTCAAAGTTTCGGGCCGCCAGTGACTACCTGTAACGACTGTCAAAGATCTGCAAACGATGGCCTTGACCAACAGCTTAAGAGCGTTTAAACCTTACGGCATTTCATACAAACTTTCAAGTCCATATTTTCCGAAATGACTGGACCAATTTTAATGAAACTTAATACACATAAGCAGGATACGTCGGTAAAAAAAGTTATTACTTTTTAGACCTACATATTCCGCTTATGCGTATGAAGCTTATGCGTCCAAAACCCAGTTACTGGGTAAAACAACACCCCTTGGTAAGACTGGTTGTCTGACTCTCGAACTATTGACTACTTGTAACGACTGTCAAAGATCTACAAATGACAGCCGAGACCACGAGGCAACCCGTGCCAATAAATTTCCTGAGCCTATTAAAGTTGCCGGTAAAAAATAATAAAACGATTATAATTCTATGTAATGGATCAAAACAGAGACAAAAATATAATCTACATGAAGAATAATTAATTATACAGATTGATGGCTTTCAATCATTGTGGGACAAAAAATGCTACTGATCATGGAAAATGATTTCTTCTTTCTTTGAATCTCGTTTTTTGGGTATTAAAAAGTAGAACCATCTTCTTTTTCAATTATAATTGCCTACTTAGTAGAAGAAAAACTATTCTTCGTGTCTCTTTTCTTAAGAGTATTTTTTTTATATTAGGTCTTTACCTATGAAATTGCCGTTTTGTTTGAAAAAAGTTAAAGTATTTCTTTTTCGAACTTATTTATTTCTTTTATTCAAAGTAATCACCCCTGCAATCAATGCATCTTTGCCAACGCTGTGGCAGTTTATGGATGCCCTTCTTGAAAAAATCAGCTGGACGGGAGACAACAAACTCTTCAAAGGCGTTTTGTACTGCCTCTCGGGAATTGAATTTTTTTCCCGCTAAAAAGTTGTCCAAATTTTGGAAAAAGTAATAGTCGGAAGGCGCAAGATCTGGTGAGTATGGCGGATGAGGGAGAGCTTCCAAACCCAACTCATGCAGCTTAGAGACGGTCTGTTGTGCAGTATGGGGCCGCGCGTTGTCGTGAAGTAGCAGTGGAGACGACCGATTGACCAAAGCTGGTTGCAGACGTGCGAGTTTCGCCATCATTGTGGTCAGTTCTTCAATGTACACATCTGCAGTAATGCTCTCGCCGTTTTGTAAAAAGCTATGATGAATCACACCAGCACTAGACCACCAAACTGTGACCATCACCTTTCTAGGGGTCATTTTTCGTTTTGCACATTGCTTTGGTACCGAACCAGGATCTAACCAACTTGCTGAGCGCTTTCGATTGTCAAAAAGAATCCATTTTTCGTCGCACGTAACAATTCGGTTCAAAATTCCTTCATTTCTGTGCCTGTTAAGCAGCGCAAGGCAAGTCTCGACGCGTACGTTGCGCTGGCGATCGTTAAGTTCGTGGGGCACCCATCTATCAAGCTTTTTTATCTTGCCAATCTGTCGCAAATGGACCAATATTGTTTTAATGCTAACATCAAAAGCTGCTGCCAGCTCAGCTGTAGATTGAGTTTCATCAGCTTCAACAATCACCTTTAATTCATCATTGTTGACCAAAGTTTCCGGACGACCACGAGGTTAATTTTTCAAGTCAAAATTCCCAGAACGGAACCGAGCAAACCAATAACGGGTTGTGCGTTCGTTTGTACAGTTCTCTCCGTAAACGTCGTTGATGTTACGGGTCGTTTGTGCCGCGTTGGTGCCACGACGGAACTCATATTCCATAATTACACGAAATTTCAAAGTATCCATTATGAGGAAAAATGTTGAAATGTAATGAAAATACAACGCTAATCAATAAACAAAAGACTGATTTTGTAAATAGAATGTCATATTTTTAAAACAAAATTAATTTGAATTTAGAACTCATAGCCAATCAAAACTTTTTTTGTTTGAAAAAGTCTGTACTACAATACGGCAATTTCATAGGTAAAGACCTATTATAAGACTACATGTGTAACTTCGTCTGTCCTACTCCTGGGCATAGTCTCCTCCCATATCTTCCACTTTTCTCGGAATTGAGCCTCTTCTCGCTAATTAACGAAAATAAAGGCAAGTTATAAATTTAAAAAAATCCAGAGCTTTTAGGGGGAGGGGGGTTGCATACCTCCCTGGTGATGCCCATGGTTACAAGTGACAATATTTCAAATTGCGAATCGACCAGACCGTTAGAAGTTGTTTACATCCCTTTATGAACTAGAAAACAGGAGATGACGTTCAAACAGCTGAGCAGATTTTCTCGAAACATAGCAAAGATCACTCGATTAAAACACCTTTCAAACGAAACCAATTTTATCAAAATCGGTTCATCCGTTTAGGAGCTACCGTTACACACTACACACAGATACGCACATCAAACTTATAACACCCCTTTTTTTTTGGACGGGGGTTGAAAACACCGCTCCGCGGTAGTTGAGTTAAAACAAAATTAAAGCGAAATACATACCTACTTCCTCCTCCAAACATTCCTAACTCATTATCTGCCTAGCCGTAGATTCCCAACTATAGTAAATATAGTAGGCTTCCAGTCTAACCTGAGGCAGCTGAATACCAGTATTTTACATGGAGCGACTGTCTATCTGACCTCCACAACACAGCCTAGTTAGTACTGAGTAATAGGATACCCCTTGGTAAGACTGGTTGTCAGACAGACGAGTAACGGTTAAGTTGTTAAGTAGCGATTTTGATGCTAGAAAACTGATTTAACAGATAGATTATTTTGATGAGTTATAATTTATTTTTTCATTTTCCGTCATATTTCCACTATAATAACAGGAATATTTTTTTTAACTGTTTCTATGTTTTGATTGTTTCAGTTTCCAAAAATTGTTTTTTTTATTATAGAATTAACTTCCATTCGATTATCTTGACAAACAAAAATTTGTGTTGATATCATAATCTACAAACAGTTTGATACTTGAAAAAGTGGTAGGAAAAAAAAAAGATTTTTGAAAGTATAGTTCGATACCTAGTTATTTTGCATAATGAGTCATACAAAGAAGAGTAAGAATAAAAAATTAAGTTTCTAAACATTTATGTACGTTTATGTTTAACAGGAAATGTCATTATTTTTGAAGTGTTCGACAGAGGAACGAATGATAAAATAAAGTTGAACTCTTTGCCACGGAGTTTAAAAAATGAGAACATGAAAGAAATTTACAAGCTCGTTGGAGCAGTAGATTTCAAGCCCCCTGCAGTCAACCTTCGATCTTCGTCGGATATAAGGTTAGGACACTTTACGGCCGTGTGTCTACGGGGTACTCAATGGACAAAATATGACGATAGATACGAAAAAGCTATAATCAGAAAAAATACACATTCAATTAATCCCCGAATGGTATTGTATGCTAAAATCAACTGACAAACATTTTGTGTGATGAAAATAAATATATAACTGATGTTATTAATGGTTTTGGTCACTTTATATGCACCTCCAACTTCTCCAACTTCTCTAAAACAAGCTGCAAGTTAGTTAGTTTTTTAAGCCCGTTATGTTTAATTTTTGGTGTACAATAAAGTTTTATTCTATTCTATTCTATTCTATTCTGCATCATGAGGAGCAACAAATTTTTACTATAGTTTTTCCACGGAAAAGTCTAGAGTTAAGCAAGCGTGGCCGGTTTTTTTGAAAACCGAGCTCCAACTTCTCTTGACTTCTGGTTTTTATTTTGTAGCTGACTCTTTCTGCTAAAGCTATCTGCAGTATGAACAGCAACAAATTATCATCATAGTTTTTCCACGGAAAAATAGTTAGTTAAGCTAGCGTGGCCGATTATTTTGTAAACCGACCTCCAACTTCTCTTGACTTCCGGTTTTTATTTTGTTGCTGACTCTTTCTGCTAAAACAAGCTGCACCATGAGGAGCAACAAATTTTTACTATAGTTTTTCCGCGGTAAAATCGTTAGTTATGTTAGCGTGGCCGATTTTTTTGTGAACCGATCTCCAACTTCTCTAGACTTCCGGTTTTCATTTTCTTGCTGACTTTCTCTGTTAAAACAAGCTGCAATATGAAGAGCAACAAATTTTTTCTATAGTTTTTCCACGGAAAACTTGAGAGTTAAGCTAGCGTGGATATTATTTATTTTGGTATAATTTAAAAAAAAACGTTTTTTATTTTTTTCTTCTTGGCATCTTTCAGCAACAAATTAGCAACAAATTGACCGCTATTTGCTTGATTGATCAGTCTACATTCAGTGATTTCCACGCTATCTTAATGTAAAGTTAGCGTTATTGCCGATTTTTTGCGATCGGTTGGAGCAACAAAATTATTTTTTTAGCAACTAATTAGCAACAAAAAAGCAACAAATTTCGGTGTTTTTTTTTTTCAATTTCGCTAATTTTACGTCGCCAGTTTTTTAGACCTACTTAATTGAAGTACGAAATAAATGGAAAGATCTTACTTGAATGTTCTTGATAACTGCTTACGGATCCTTGGTGATCCCCTGAGACACCTGCTAGCCTCAGATTTTGTTTATCTGCTGCCTGAGACACCTGATTGTCCCAAACTTTAAAATTCGTGCACTGAACTCCTGATAGTTCACGGATCCTTGACGATCCTTGTTTGCCTCCAAGTGTGAAATCCCCACACTCAGCACCTGATAGTTTACGGATCCTTGTTGACCCTGGGTCACTTGTTAGTCCCAAAGTTTTATTGTCACTCAACACTGCACACACTTGAGTCACTGGATAGTTGCCCGCTACACTGTCCACGCGCGCGAAATGGACTATGTAACGTGCGATGTTCACTGTCGAAGGACCAAAAAGGATGTATGATCCCTTGCTAGACCATACATTACTTTTAGATGATAGGTGAATGGAATGAAAGAAGGTAAGTTATTAAAACACTACTGTATTGTTCCAAAGGTAATTAAAGTAAAATGAGCTTAATGAACTGATGGTGTGGAGTGAAGTAAGTGACGCGGCCCTTGTTGCCTGTAACGAGAACGCCTGGCTGACTTGATAGCACAACGCGAACTGAACTAATTAGTATGAGTCGAAATGAATGCGGCGTAAACTGCTGACTTGCAGAATGTGCGGTTGCACCGTACACCACCAGTTTCCTTAAAGCTCCGATCGATGGGCTTAGCAGCACCATGTCATCCGCATAACTTATATTGTGTTTGTTTTTATAATAAGATTCTGATTTAAAAGAGTGTCCATGGAGTTTCTTGACCATTCTTCTCCATAGAGATCTAAGCTTTGAAATGGGCAACTGCAGTACTTTCACTGTTATTATGTCTTGTGACTGGGATTATAGCTTCATTTTTATTGTTGTTTGACTATTCAAAAGTGCCTGTAACTGGCCTACTTGAAATAAATGATTTGATTTGTAAAAAATGGAACCCAATGGAGATCTACTTCCATAATATTTCTGTGCGTATTTACAAGATGTTTCTGGACTAGATTTCGCACTTCTATTCTCCTAAAGATTAATTTTATTCCAATAAACTTATTAGAAACATGAATAAATTAATAGATAAGATATTGCCGACTTTACTTTAACTTCGCTACTTCTAAGGGCAGGAGAAGTAGCGAAGTTAAAGTTCTGCTCGAATACATATTCGAGCACAACTTTCGAACATAAGTAAATGAACCACGTTTATGAACAAGAAAAATAAGAAAAAACAACTATTAAGCTGGTGGGACTTAATGAAATGAAATGAGTACTGACACAGGACATAGATTGTGCTGTGCGTGTGGTATTTGGCTTTGTTTTATTTTATAAAGCTATCCTTATATTTGTTACCCTTCTACAAAATCGTCTGATGATTTTTAAAGTGAAAATTTATTAGCGGCGTTGTGCACTTTTGTGATAGGTAAAAAATGTGAAACTCGCGTCAGGACACGTGACCGTCAGGTCACGTAAGTTGCGAAGGAATTTGAACTTTATGACATGTGTCATTGAGTTTGGGTTTCCAAAACTGGAAAATTCGTAAGACAGATTGACATTAGGTTACGAAGGAATTTGAACTTTATGACATCTGTCACACAAACAAAACCTTCGGTTTCTCCAAAGAGGAAAGATTTGTAAGACGGATTGTAATAGTTATGAAGTGTTAAATTTTTAATGTAATTTAAATTGTCATGTTAGTGTACTTTAGCGCAATTAATCAATATTGTATTTTACTACATAAAGATAGTATTTTCATACTGATAATGAAAGCAATTCGTGCAAAATTATTCCCTAACCATTCCAAAATAACAAAAACGCACAACGTTAATAAATTTAAGTTTTCACTTCTGCTGGCATTCCCGGAGTGCAAACCGTTTTTTTTTACTTTTACCATTAGTTCTGGTATTTTGATTCATTATTACTGTCATTTCAGGTTGCAAACTACGTTTGTGCGAGTAGTATCTACATTGGTCGTATTTGACGAGACTCGAACTGTGAGACCGATGCAGAAGTTTGAACCCATATTTTCTAATAACTTATTTTTGCATTTGATAGCCCAATTCTCTCTCATAATGAGGCTATTTAACATCACGCTACGACCCTTAAAAGTCGAGCAAAATAATAAACGAAGCGTGAAACGTGGGGCACGACAAGTCTTAAAATATTTTACTTCCAACCAATTCGGCTTCTATCGAACCATGTATCTCATCTTCACCAAACTTCAAGAATTGATTTAGGAACCGAAATAAACATCGAGTTTCGTCACAAGACTGATACGCACACTATTTCCTTCTAGGTAAATATGCCATTCGTCTCAATCTGTCCTTCTTATTTACCCTTAGGCGTTCCTTCATTTTCTTCAGAATAGGTTCACGTTTCGGGGCGCAAATATGTTAGGCAAAAAAAAAATCTTTTTGGACAGATACAGCAGAAAACGTGAACGGCTTGGTCCCTAGAGACGAATTCGGGCTTGTTGCTTTAGCCTTTTTTCGTCTGAAACCTGAAATTGAGCCCTAAATATGAATAAACCTTACGTTGGTTTGTGCTGATGTAAGGATAATAGGATTCTTCTTACGAGAACATCATTGGACGCGAAGGTAGCGGAGATTTGGTCCTACCAATATACGAGGGAAATAGAAAACTTTTTTCTGTTAAGTAAAAATCTAGTTTGGGACTTTTTTCTCTGTTTTATTCAAATACTAGCTGCCCGGACAGACTTCGTTCTGTCAAAAGTTAAAGCAATGCACTTTTCCTACCTACCTACCCTACCCTACCCAACCCTACCTACCCTACCCTAACCAACCCTACCTACCCTACCCTACCCAACCCTACCTACCCTACCCTACCCAACCCTACCTACCTACTACCTACCTACCCTACCCTACCCTACCCAACCCAACCCTACCCTACCCAACCCTACCCTACCTACCCTACCCTACCTACCTACTACCTACTACCTACCTACCTACCCTACCGTACCATACCCTACCTACCCTACTTTACCCTACCTACCTACCCTACTCTACCCTACTCTACCCTACTCTACCCTACTCTACCCTACTCTACCCTACTCTACCCTACCCTACCCTACTCTACCCTACTCTACCCTACCCTACCCTACCCAACCCAACCCTACCCTACCCAACCCTACCCTATCCTACCCAACCCTACCTACCCCGTTGATATCTTCGCCAATAAGGGTGCGTTTTTGACGCTGTTTTCAGCATTTTAAGACTTTAGTGGGCCTCCGCCTACGTTCTGACCATATTGCACCACCCTGCAAGCGTTTTCAAAAAACCTCCCTTCCGACACTTAGAAAATTTTTAGAATTTCAGATAAAATCTTCCAAATTTAGTGTTCTTCCAAATTTTCCTTCAGAATTGACGTTAGATTATAGTTGCAATAGTACTCACCTACCATCCCTGTGTTTCGGTGCGCGTTTCGTGTCCCGGAGTCCAGGCTGGAGGTTGAAAACCTAAATTTTTTCAGTCAAAAACTGGTTTTTTGACCAAAACTCAAAATTTTTATTCGGCACCTACCTTGTTTTGTTTCGTAGTTAGCTAGCCCGCGCAAAGACGCGTCTCTGGACACCTCGCTCGCGGGTCTAGCTCAAATAAAACTTGCAATTTTTCCAAAAATATTTAATTTCTATTAGTTTCTGCTTGTACCCAAATCCACCTAAGGGATCACGCTTTGGACAAAAACGTTGATATCTTCGCCATTAAGGGTGCGTTTTTGACGCTGTTTTCAGCATTTTAAGACTTTAGTGGGCCTCCGCCTACGTTCTGACCATATTGCACCACCCTGCAAGCGTTTTCAAAAAACCTCCCTTCCGACACTTAGAAAATTTTTAGAATTTCAGATAAAATCTTCCAAATTTAGTGTTCTTCCAAATTTTCCTTCAGAATTGACGTTAGATTATAGTTGCAATAGTACTCACCTACCATCCCTGTGTTTCGGTGCGCGTTTCGTGTCCCGGAGTCCAGGCTGGAGGTTGAAAACCTAAATTTTTTCAGTCAAAAACTGGTTTTTTGACCAAAACTCAAAATTTTTATTCGGCACTTACCTTGTTTTGTTTCGTAGTTAGCTAGCCCGCGCAAAGACGCGTCTCTGGACACCTCGCTCGCGGGTCTAGCTCAAATAAAATTTTGCCCTCCCACCCGCCCTATTGTGTATAGGAAGGTCGGAGTGGGAATTTCGACAAAATTTTATTATTTTTTATTTTATATTTTTACTTTTTCGGACGATTTTAGGCCTGAAGACAGGGTTGTGGAGGGAAAAAGCGCATTTTAGACCATACGACTAAGTCTGTAAAGGGCTTAAATTTTATATTAATATATTTGTTTGTATTGTTTTATTGTATCATTGAAATAATCAAAGTGACAGTGGACGATAATAATTCGATTTAAATTATTTAAATACATTTAAACTAAATTTATTTGAATGTGATAATAAATTATAGGTCCACTTAATTTTATTGTTAATATACATACCTTCTGTGTTTCCCCCTTTACAGGGACACAGAAGTACCAGTGTCCGTTGATTTCACCTCTCCTCTTGAGCAGATACTGTTGTCCTGACCCCCACTTTACAGGGGTCCGTTCTGATACTATCTTCTCTCTGACCGTCACTATGTTCCGCACCCCAACCGCTACCTTGTTGACGATGGGCTCCGGCAGCTCGCCGCGATCGGCGGAGAAACCAGGGCCTTCGCCTGCTGACGTGCGGAGGAGAATCTCTTTCGAAGAAGACACTCCGTCCGCGTCTCAGAGGAGCCCTGCTACTCCGGGGACGCGTCGAGCTCCTGTCAGTGCTCCAAGATCACTCATGAAGTCTGAGGCCGGGCACCGCTGTCGCATTGCGGAGGCGAGAGCTTGCCTTAATAAAGCTAAGCTTAATTTAGGCAACTCTCGAAACCTCAAGGCCGAGATAAAGACTGCGGTGCTCGGGGCCATAAACAGGCTTTATGAGCTGGTCAAGGAGTCTGAGCGAGACAAGGTCCCTTCTGCACCCGCACCCGTAGCCGTGCCGGTACCCGCGCCCACTGCTGACTGCGGCCCCCATCCCATTTCCGCCGAGGTTCTTGCTGGCCAGACTGAGCTCCTTAACACCATGAAGAAGCACATCTCGGAGTTAAGGGACAACTCCGAGAAACTTGTAAAACTCCGAGACAGTCTGGCCAGCAGGGAACGTGAGGGGGAGACAACCTACGCGAGTGTGGCGGCCGGTAGTAAGTGCCACACCAGGGCACAAGTCCTGGAGCGAACGACGCTACACTCCGTGATTGTCTCCTCTAAAAACGAAATGGATACTGGGGGCGAAATACTCGAGAGAGTAAGAAAAGCGGTGGACGCGAAGGAAGGCTGGGTGCGCGTAGAAAGAGTGCGGAAGGCGAAAGACCAAAAGGTCATAATGGGGTGCGCAACGAAGGAGGAGAGAGCAAAATTAAAACAGCGACTGGAAATGGCCGGAGAAAATCTCGTCGTCGAGGCGGTGAAAAATCGGGACCCGCTACTGGTTCTGAGGGACGTGTTACTGATTCACACTGATGAAGAAGTGCTGAAGGCCCTTCAGAACCAGAACCGGGAGATCTTCCACGGCCTCGGGGACGAGGACAAGAGAATCGCTCTTAAGTTTCGCAAAAAGTCGCGAAACCCGCTTGTGAACAGCATTGTGTTGAGTGTTTCCCCAGCAATCTGGCGACGTGCACTCGATGTAGGCAAGCTCCGTATTGACCTACAGAGAGTGCGCGTCGAAGACCAGACACCTCTGGTGCAGTGCACCCGCTGTCTAGCATACGGCCACGGCAAGCGTCTCTGTACGGAGCCGGTGGACCTGTGCAGCCACTGTGGCGGTCCACACGTTAGGGTGGACTGCCCAGTCAAACACCTTGGCGAAGCAGCGGTTTGTGTGAACTGCACCAGAGCCAAGCTCGAGGAACACTCACACAATGCGTTTAGCACGGAATGCCCGGTACGCAGGAAGTGGGACGCATTCGCGCGAGCAACAATAGCGTATTGCTAAAGTTGTCGAAGCGCCCACTTCCGCGTACCCAGAGACGACCAGTTCGATACAACCAGATCGCAGATGCATTAAGCGAACCACTAGGGTTGGCTTAATAGAAATCGTTAATTGGAGCCACTTTCATGAGAAAGTGGCTGAAATTATGCAGGATCGTAAGTCAACTCTAGTGAAATCGTCAAGTTGTGTCGAACCTGGTGCAAAATTCTACTCGGACGAATTACTAGTCGGTAAATATTATAGTTTAAAAATACCAGGCTTTATAATAATATGTATGTTTAGGCGAACACAAATATGATATTTAAATATATACTAAGTATATGGTGTAGGTATCATAAACATGTAGCCAAAAATTTGAAAAAGTGAAATAATTAAAATAGTGAAATAATCATTAAAAGATGTATAAAATTATAATAGAGACTTAATAGACGCAGTATTAGTAATGATATTAAAATGACACTGAAATATATTAAAGAATTAATACAGTAAATAACGTAAATATTTAAGTAAAAACAAAGTTAGTAAAAGCAAAATGGTTTTTAAAAAATTAAAGTTTGAACTAGATAATAGAGCGTGGTCTCTTCGGCCTCTTATTGAACAGTCGCAAAATAAGTGAAACAAATCCGCAGCAAAGGTCTCTGATAATGTCAGAGGGACACTGGCGGGGCAGGAGTGTGGTTTTAGCCGGTTCGATTCCGGCACTACCTCGACTGTCTCACAAGTCGTGAGATAGTCGAGGTGTCCGTGGGGATTTCCCACTCCTGCCAAAACAAAAAAAAAAAAAAAAAAAAAAAAAACCCTACCTACCCTACCCTACCTACCTACTACCTACCTACCCTACCCTACCCTACCCTGCCCAACCCAACCCTACCCTACCCAACCCTACCCTACCTACCCTACCCTACCTACCTACCCTACCCTACCCAACCCAACCCTACCCTACCCAACCCTACCCTACCTACCCTACCCTACCTACCTACTACCTACTACCTACCTACCTACCCTACCGTACCATACCCTACCTACCCTACTTTACCCTACCTACCTACCCTACTCTACCCTACTCTACCCTACTCTACCCTACTCTACCCTACTCTACCCTACCCTACCCTACTCTACCCTACTCTACCCTACCCTACCCTACCCAACCCAACCCTACCCTACCCAACCCTACCCTATCCTACCCAACCCTACCCTACCTACCCTACCCTACCTACCTACTACCTACCTACTACCTACTACCTACCTAAAAAAAAAAAAAAAAAAAAAAAAAAAAAAAAAAAAAAAAGTGTCCTATGTCCTTTTCCTGGCTCTAAACTACCTCCCTGCCAATTTTCAGCTAAATCGGTTCAGCCGTTCTTGAGTTATAAGCGAAGTAACTAACACGACTTTCTTTTATATATATATATATATAAGATATAGATGCACCTACGTAATAGAATTTTGTCTGTTAACAACATTGAGAACGAACTTACTAAAAAACCCTAAAATAATTTTGTTTTTGGTCGATCTTTAATACATTAATCTTTATGGCGGATCCAGTCATATATAGTATTAAGGACAGAAATGAATCGGCAAGCGCCCCAGAGTGGTGGCATCACGCGACCTACTTACCAGTCTACCCACACCTAAAGCGCGCTTCTACAGAGTCGTGATGTTTCGAGCTCTCAGCTAGGACGACAGGTGAATGTCTGATTGCGGCGGAGTCAAGACGGCCCCGAACTGTACCCGATTCATGGTGCCTTAGTGTTATTGTGTTGGATTGTAATTTCAAGTAATTTTGTTAGTTCGATAAAAGCAATGTAGTACAGTCTGTGTTTTCATTGCAGGAAACCTATGTTCCGCCCACATGATGACCGAGTATAACGGAATAAATCCTGACAATACGACATAATTATACAAGGTGTTGTTTTGCAACCTCGTCAAATTCTAAGAGGTAACTATGCTAATGATTCTCGACCCGAATCAATAATAAAATGAGTGTCCGTGGGGATTTCCCACTCCTGCCAAAACAAAAAAAAAAAAAAAAAAAAAAAAACCCTACCTACCCTACCCTACCTACCTACTACCTACCTACCCTACCCTACCCTACCCTGCCCAACCCAACCCTACCCTACCCAACCCTACCCTACCTACCCTACCCTACCTACCTACTACCTACCTACTACCTACTACCTACCTAAAAAAAAAAAAAAAAAAGTATCCTATGTCCTTCTCCTGGCTCTAAACTACCTCCCTGCCAATTTTCAGCTAAATCGGTTCAGCCGTTCTTGAGTTATAAGTGAAGTAACTAACACGACTTTCTTTTATATATATACTAGCTGCCCGGACAGACTTCGTTCTGTCAAAAGTTAAAGCAATGCACTTTTCCTACCTACCTACCCTACCCTACCCAACCCAACCCTACCCTACCCAACCCTACCCTACCTACCCTACCCTACCTACCTACTACCTACTACCTACCTACCTACCCTACCGTACCATACCCTACCTACCCTACTTTACCCTACCTACCTACCCTACTCTACCCTACTCTACCCTACTCTACCCTACTCTACCCTACTCTACCCTACCCTACCCTACTCTACCCTACTCTACCCTACCCTACCCTACCCAACCCAACCCTACCCTACCCAACCCTACCCTATCCTACCCAACCCTACCCTACCTACCCTACCCTACCTACCTACTACCTACCTACTACCTACCTAAAAAAAAAAAAAAAAAAAAAAAAAAAAAAAAAAAAAAAAAAAAAAAAAAAAAAGTGTCCTATGTCCTTTTCCTGGCTCTAAACTACCTCCCTGCCAATTTTCAGCTAAATCGGTTCAGCCGTTCTTGAGTTATAAGCGAAGTAACTAACACGACTTTCTTTTATATATATATATATATAAGATATAGATGCACCTACGTAATAGAATTTTGTCTGTTAACAACATTGAGAACGAACTTACTAAAAAACCCTAAAATAATTTTGTTTTTGGTCGATCTTTAATACATTAATCTTTATGGCGGATCCAGTCATATATAGTATTAAGGACAGAAATGAATCGGCAAGCGCCCCAGAGTGGTGGCATCACGCGACCTACTTACCAGTCTACCCACACCTAAAGCGCGCTTCTACAGAGTCGTGATGTTTCGAGCTCTCAGCTAGGACGACAGGTGAATGTCTGATTGCGGCGGAGTCAAGACGGCCCCGAACTGTACCCGATTCATGGTGCCTTAGTGTTATTGTGTTGGATTGTAATTTCAAGTAATTTTGTTAGTTCGATAAAAGCAATGTAGTACAGTCTGTGTTTTCATTGCAGGAAACCTATGTTCCGCCCACATGATGACCGAGTATAACGGAATAAATCCTGACAATACGACATAATTATACAAGGTGTTGTTTTGCAACCTCGTCAAATTCTAAGAGGTAACTATGCTAATGATTCTCGACCCGAATCAATAATAAAATGAGTAGGTAATTTTCTTTTTTTTATTTATTTACTGAAATCGGTAACTGTGAACCACCCGTGTTTTAAAGGGTCAGAGCCCATTCGTCCCCTAAGATTCGCACCCTGTGCCCACTCGTCCCCTGGTACTTTTGAGGGGCCCATTCGTCCCCTGAAGAATAATTATTTTTATTCATTCTTCTAATATAAGTACATGTATATGTGTATACTGCAGCTTGGTAGTCCTGGTACGGTCGCGCAGAAAAGGCTAAAATAAAAAATATAGTAATTCGCTAGATATCATGTTTATTTCAAATAAGATTAACACATACAAAATCACAATGTCCTAGAAACTAACAAAATACAAC
Organism: Cerastis rubricosa; assembly: GCA_949152445.1. Lineage (NCBI taxonomy): Eukaryota > Metazoa > Arthropoda > Insecta > Lepidoptera > Noctuidae > Cerastis > Cerastis rubricosa. The sequence continues at coordinate 18,469,889 of OX424532.1, forward strand.
TCTTTTACAAAAATCATCCTTGATTGACCATCATATAAATCAACATTAAATATAAAATATGCAAAAAAAATAGAACACATATCAACAGTAAATAATCACTTCTAATTTTTTTGTATATTTACCAACTACATACATGCAAAATCATAATAACTTAAATCTAAACAATTATAACAGTACAAAAAAAAAATACTAAAATCACAGTAATTATTGAAGACTAGATAAATCAACATATATTTTTTTTGTATATTAACCAACTACATGCAAAATTGTAATAACTTAAATCTAACAAACTATAACTACAATAACAAAAAATGACTAAAATCACAATAATTATATAAGATTAAACAAATCAACATTATTTTAGTATAAAACTAATCTTATATTTGTTTTTTCATTTTAAATTAATAGTATATGCATAGCTTTTCCATGCAGTGGACTAGTGAAATCTGATTTTCAAAAAATTGGCTAATTATGCGATTTATTCTCGCTTCATTTTCAATCGATTCAGGAGTCCGATTATTTGTTTGGACACCCCTTTGCATCTGATCCATTTTATTTTTTGATAAGTTCGCTTCTTTATGTAGAGTGTCTAAACATTGCAAAATATTTGGTTTATTTCTACCAATAACGAGACAATTTTACATCGTAAGCCTATCGACAGGTTATATTATTATCATGACGGATTATCATTCATCATAGCTCTTTTTTAAATGATCTGTTATGATTTATTAAATATATTCCGTTAATAAACTGTTCACAAGTGTACTATGTTAACCGTTTCTTATGTAAAATATAGCTTATTTTATCTCAGGGGACCAATAGGCACCTGAATAGGTGCCGAATCTTTAACTTATATTGTATATATATTAGAAGGGACGAACGGGTACCTTAAAAATAATATTTTTTACTAAAATATTAATTGGTCCCCTACCAGGAGACCAATGGGCACCTATATAGGGGCCGAATCTACAACTTTTATGCTGGGGTACGAATTTTAGGGGACGAATGGGCTCTGACCCGTTTTAAACACGGGCCGTCTGATCCCTGCCTTATAACGTCGCTTACACACAAACAAAAAACCTCAAACGTTTTTTCGATAATTTTATAATCCCTAAACCATGCTATGGGGGTTATTCTGAAATATTGACAAATTTAAACAACAAAAAAATGCAGTGTTTTTTAATAATTTACTAGGTACCGTAATTTATATTGAATATTTATGTCTTTTGTGACAACATCCTCAATTTTGACGAGGATGCAAAACAACACCTTGTATAATAGTGCCTAGCTTAATACTTTCTTTTCAAAACATAGACGACAGGCCTTTGTCAATAAATTATAATATTTATTTTGAATGGAAGTAGGGATCCTAAGCAAATTTTTAAACAATGTGCTCAAAAGACAATCCCTTAATTACTTTTAACAGTCGAGTTTTTATTAATTCATCATCATCATCATCATTTCAGCTCGAAAGACGTCCACTGCTGGACATAGGCCTCCCCCCAGAAGGGAGGGGGGTTTGCCATAATCGCCACGCTTGGCAGGCGGGTTGGCGATAGCAGTACGGTTGTTACAAAAGCACAGAGAACACTGCTGCCCATTCTCTGGTAAGTCCCTTAGTCGCCTCTAACGGCACCCACGGGAAGATATGGGATGGTGCTATTCTTTACGTCCGACACCAAACTTAGAGTGAGTTTATTAATTACTTATTATTAATTGAGAAAGGCAAGCAAATACCTAGCAGCTGCTAATTAAACATTTATTAGCATTTAATAATTAATTCAAGGAAAAGGAGTACGTAGATCTTGTGATTACGGATCGTGTACCGAGAATTTAATCAATCAAAGAAAAGACAACACAGCAATATACGTTGTTGTATCTCTTCACTTGAGACTCTTTCGAGACATTTTTTCTGTTCGAAAAAGTTTTTGCAACGAAGAAATGATACTGGCCACATTTTGACAGCCTGTCAAAATAAAGTTAAAAGCTTTGAGGTTAGTTAAAACTGTCAAATCGTTTTTGGATTTTACAAAAGCGATCCACGAATGAACGAAAACACAGAAATATTAATTTACATGTTAAAATTGAGTTTTGTAGGGACAACGTGACCATTTTTTTATAACGTATGTTTCAAAAAAGGATACCAAAGGTCACGCTATGTTGTTTACTGTTTATACACATTCAAGCATCCGGATATTCAGGTATTTAAAGCTGATGGCTTTTCAGAATTACTGTAGAAGATTTGCATATAAAACGAGGAATTATTTCGCGTGTTATTAATAAATATAAATAATCATTTTGTAACAAAATTTTCCGCTCGTCGCCTGACTACATAATGGTTTAATGCCTCGTTTTGTGTGCAAAACCAATAAAGTTCTTAGTTACTGTAGTTAACATTTATTGCTATAGTCTAGATATATGAACATGGGTTACCTACATTATTGTGATGCTACCAAGTGAAAGCGCCGTACGTGAGGTAGGATAGCGAATTTTAAATGTTCCTTATAAAACACACCAAATCCTGTACTCACCCCGACAAGCAATACAATACATTGCATGTAGGAACCTATAGAAACAGAGCTGTGAGCTTTGTAACAATAAATTTTGCTGTACAATAGATGCGCATTCTATCCAATTCAAATGCCAAACATTTTGCTACAAAAATGCTTCGAACGTAGAACATCATCGATAAACACACACTTAAAAAAAATTACAGCCATATTGAGAACCTCCTCCTTCTAAAAAGTCGGTTTAAAATAGTATCGGATTATGCAGTCTGCCCCAAAGTGAGTCACGTCATCAGCATATAAAGCAAATAATATTCCCACTGGTGGGATGCACAGGTCTACTATTTGAGAGGAAAGTGTAAGTGGGTCGAGTTTTGCATCTTCAGAAGCGTCTATCGGTTCCTGTTACGTGCAGACAACATGACGCGCAGAACATGATGCCCAATGATTTGTGATTACTTATACTTAACGATTGCGACGTTGGTCTAGTAGTCGCAATAGCGACTGCTGAGCATGGGGTCCGGGGTTCGATTGTCAGGTCGGGCAAATTTTTATTGGGTAGTAATTTTTCAGTAGCAGCCACGGAGTCTGGATTCGTGCCTGGTTGCTGGCTTGCCCCATATTACATGGGACTTAACATAACTAGCGAAAACAGAAAACAGAAACTTATTCTATGAACTATGTAGTTCATAGAATAAGTTAATATTATATGAACTACATATTACAAAGAGTAAACTTAGACATCCAACTTAAGATTGAACTAGTATTTACAATCTAATAGCCAAGTAGTCTAACATGACTGAATAGTGTTTGTCAACTGATATTTAACTTAAGTAAGTACCTGTTTCAGTGAGTTGTATGCTCTGGATTTATGTTTGAAAGAGCTTCATCTTATCTCTGTCAGAGGTTATACATAATAGGTACAGTTACGAGCAATAACACTAGGTAATACGTTACAATATTTATTTTATCTACTTCGGTTTCGTTATATTCGAATTAAGAAATTGACAGCGGTTTCATTATGATACCCATAACGACATCGGGTTGCATTATGCAAATCGTCATGAATTCTTAAACACAAGCAAAGTCGTTCTGAACGTACAGCCAGAGTACCTATAACATAACTTCGAAATCGAGACAATGTAAATGATGTTTTTAAAAATGGAACAAGTTTAGAACAAAAGTATCGTATACTATTTGGCTGTTGCGGCTACAAGATCTTTGCCTTATACCTAATAAAGACTAAATAAAAAATAAAAAAGTGGACGCGGGAAAAAATGTCTGAGTGAAATTTTATTCCAAATTTTATTAAAAATGTCTTCAACATCAAGTGATATTGAAAATACTCCACCAGATATAACATATGTATAGAGCAGTTGCGGCTACCGAAGTAGAAAAAAGTACTTACATATTTGTCTATATCTGTGTTTTATTCCTTCCTTCGTAGATAAAATCTTGTTTGCAACTGTACGTTATTGGTCTTTTAAGAGCGTTTACACCTTTCGACATTTCATACAAACTTTCAAGTCCTTATTTTCCGAAATGACTGAACCGATTTAAATGAAACTTCATACGCATAAGCAGGATACGTAGGTCTAAAAAGTTACTAAAAACATTTTCGAAAAATAGCGTTACAGCTAAATTAGACCGATTATAAAGTATCTATTGAAACAGAAATTTCCAATTATCTTTTTTTTTTAACATTTGGAAAATGTTTTTTAGTATTAAGTTTCAGTATAATCGGTTCAGTCGTTTCGGAAAATAAGGACTTGAAAGTTTGTATGAAATGCCGTAAGCTGTAAACGCTCTTAATAACTCGTGCCCACCTATTTCGGTACCCGGCTACGCTTGTACCGAAAAATGGCACTCGTATCAAAAGACCTTCCATAACGTAACAGTTGCATAAATAGCTATTTTAGTGCTATTCTGATTTTTTTGTTTCCTTCTTGGGTCTAGTGGTCGCAAGCGCAACTGGTGAGCATGTGTTCCTGGGTTTGATTCCCAGGTGGGGCAAAGTGTTATTTTGTTTTTCCATCATGAATGTATCAGTAGCAGCCACAGAATCTTCATTTTTTTTAGTTACATGGGACTTTAACATAACTGACGAAATGTGGGTGTACTATTAGATATTCTGCTTAACGCTTCGGGTTTTAAAGGCGTGATGTTAGTTTAGTTTGTCTGGCAGTTTGAGTACCTACTAGAGATGGCCTACTCCAATGTTCTATCTTTGGTATTGTTCGTCGTGTCGTTGAGCTCCTTGGTTTATGAGTCGAGCTACACGATCACTGACAAATGCTTGCACTGACTGGACAGATGGCCTACCATGATGTCTTAAAACATTATTGTTTTACTCCTTTTCCAGTGTGGAGAAGAGATGGCGCTAGACATCCTGTATAGCTCAGTCTCTTACCCACACTGGAATGATAGTAAAACAATACTGCTCTATGACGTCATGGTAGGCCAGCAGGTCCACTCAAATCTTTGTAGTTCTTTCTTCAAAAGACCATCTCAGACAGTAATCTGCTTGGTCCTCATATGATTTGATCTATGTCTGGACTTTAATAGAGACGGTGACCTCTGAGTTTCTACGAACAAAACAACACCTCATCTAGTTTTACAAAAAAAAAGACGACGTGTTCAAATGTTTGTAAAAGCCTATTTGCAAAATAAACATTTGATTTTATAAAAGTTTCACTCCGACTGTACTGGTTTTCATTCTATGTTTTTACAAACATAGTATTTGAGAACCCGTAATTTTATGAAATAAACTTAATTCTCAAAGTTACAATCGTTGTTCCACAACCAAATTACTTTTAAATTTTTTCAATGATTAAGTATTGAAATTCGATGAATTCGTGGTAAACTTTTGCCGAATTCCTGGTTTCCCTATTTCCTTGCGACATAAAAGGTGTAAACGGATCCTTGACGACGAAATTTCTATGCAAAAATGATGGCTGCTGAATGATTTTTTTTTTTGGGGTGTAAAATGTTGTATTACGGTAAGACACAATGTAACGCACTCAACACAATGTGCTGAAGGATGCATTGACTAGTACGGGGGTCGTGGAGGTATAAAAGTAAAGTTATAACAAAATTTAAATCCCCAATTTTGAACCCCACTATCTCCGTAACTTATCGACATGGTTGGCGCAGTGGTTGAACGATCGACTGCTGTGCTGCGTGTCGCGGGTTCGATCCCCGCACGGAACAAATATTTGTATGGCCTACAGATAGTTGTTCCGGATCTGGCTGTTTGTATCATCATCATCATCATTTCAGCCCAAAAGACGTCCACTGCAGGACCATAGGCCTCCCCCAAGTGTCGCCACATTGACATTTTGGGGGGTTTTGCCATAATCGCCACGCTTGGCAGGCGGGTTGGCGATCGCAGTACGATTGTTACAAAAGCACAGAAAACGCTGCTGTTCATTCTCTGGTAAATCCCTTAGTCGCCTCTTACGACACCCACAGGAAGATATGGGATGGTGCTATTCTTTACGTCCGACACCACACAGCTGTTTGTGTGTGTTAGTTTAAATGTTTGTAAACGCACCCATGATACAGGAGTAATTCTAAGTGTTGTCAAAGATCATTTAAAAAAAAAACTAGAAGGCTTCCAGGTATGGTCCAGTACAAAAAAATAGAAGAACAAGTGCTTTTTGTTATGGGTATTTTTACACCTATTGTACTTAAAAGTGCTCGGGACTGTACTACTTGTAATAAGTTAGATTTACTTGAGTCGTCTCCTCGAGACGAGAAGTAAGTCGTGCGATGAAGAATCTTACGTTTTATTATAACATAGGATTATTTTGTAAGTGACTTTCAGCAGTTTTAATATTCTTTTCGAGTGTAAAATTGTGAATAGGAATAGCACTTGGAAGTCACCTTTTCTGAGTATTCACACTTATTAGAATGAATCATATCAATATTACTTATTTACTTACGCGACTACCTAAAAATAGAGTGTTATTTAGTTGAGATTTCAGAATTTTCATGGGTTTCGAAAAAATAAGTGATATTCAATCCATTCGAATAGCAGAAGAATAGTATTTTCATTTGTGACAAAGATAAATGTTTACTAACAAATCTAATTGGCACACGTCAGCTTTATCGCATATGATCGCTTTACGAGTCGCGAGACTAAGCGGACGTGTTTTTGTACTTGCTAAAATGAAATATCTATAAACAATTACGACAAAATATATCAATAATTATCTGCGGCGTCAGTTAAAATCAAACTAAAGTGTGTCACGTGTGACTTGTGCCATACCAACTTTTATGTGCAAGATGAACTAAATTAGATTTATTTTCTATTAACAATAAATAAAGTGTTGCGGTTAGCATGTCTAACCAAGAATCGAGCCCGTTTGGTCGTAGCCAAATACTACGACGAAGTCCTCCGCCAACGCCTACCGAACAATTGCCCACGAGTGAACCAGCTCCACCACCACCTCTACCAGCACCTGCGGAGAATGTTTTGCCGAGTGACCTTGTCAGCACGCCAGAGATCCAGAAATGGTTACTGTCTATAGATGGCATTTTGAGTGAAGTCTGCTCTATTGTTGGTGAAGGAAAAATGAACTCTGACCAGAAGCAGCGTGTCTCAGCCCTTTGCCGGAAGGTCCAAAGTGGGACTTCTCAGATGGCTGTCCTTTACCAATCAGTGAAGCAGAAAATGATCCAGTCCCACAGTACCATTCAGCACCTACAGCATCAGCAAAACATGGCGAACTCTCTGAACCAGTTCAAAGATATTTTTGAGTCGAAGCTGAATCAGTCCAACAATTCCTATGCTAGCATGGTGAAGAAAGGCTCCGACAATTTCGTCCGTCCTGCAAACCTGAGTTCGATCGCCATTTATCCCAGTGATAAGACAAAAACAAGTGACGACACCAAGTCACTTGTTCAAAAGTTAATATCTCCCGAAGAACTGAAGCTCCATGTCCGTGCCCTGAAAAAAGTGAAAAATGGGGGAGTACTGATAAGCACTGAAAATAAAGGCGATATTGATAAACTGAAAAACTCGGAGAAGATATTCACCTCGGGCCTAACAATAGAAGAGCCATCTAAGCGTCGCCCTAGGGTTACTATTATTGGTGTTCCCGTAGCCCTTACTGAGAAGGACGTATTCGACTGTATTTACGAGCAAAATCTTTCAGATAAATTGCCGAATACAACTCGTGAATCCTTCCTTGAGACCATTAAGCTGAGCCATAAATCGGGTAAGAAAGGCCTTCCTACATGCAACTACATTCTTGAAGTACCCGCTGACATAAGAAAAATGCTAATCAACCAGAGCAGAATTTTTATTAATTGGACTTCATGCCCGGTGAGAGATTTTACGATAGTCACCAGGTGCTACAATTGCCAGCAGTTCGGCCACGCAGCTAAGTTTTGCCGTGAAACTAGTCCTACTTGCAACCACTGTGCAGAATCCGGACACACCGTGAAGGAATGCAGTAGGAAATCTTCTCCCGCCCAGTGTGCGACGTGCAAAAGATTCAAGAGGAAATGTGACCATCCAACCGGTGATGTAAATTGCCCGGCACGTAAATATGCAGAGACCAACTACATTAACTCCATAGACTATGAAGGCGCCTAAGAGCGCCACAGAATATTTTATTAAGTAGGCACACAAACAGGTAGCTCTTCGCTTATTTGTATTTATTTTTATTTTATTTTTTTTCTCTTATTTTGTAATTACCATGAGCAATCACCTAATCAGTGATCTAGATAGTTTTTCTGTGTCTGAATCTAAAATCTGTAATGTTGAGGACTGTAAATACCTTCTTCGTTCTGGCGACAAAACGCTTACCTTACTTACACAAAATATTCGCAGCATAAACCGAAACATGGACGGTTTTGAAGTCTTATTACAAAGACTTGACATCAGCTGTGATATTATCGTGCTAACAGAATGTTGGCTGTCAAAACAGACAGACAACTTACCATCTCTGGACGGATTTTATTCATATAAAACTGACATAAACACCAACCAAAACGACGGAGTAGTAGTTTATGTTAAAAATAATTTGCGAACTATTAAAGAAGAACCACTATCCGAAAATAGTAATTGTTTAATCATTAAAATTATTCCCGATACAGTGGTCATGGCCATTTATAGGCCTCCCTCTCATAATATCGACAGATTTTTAGACTCACTTGACAAAAACTTAAAAAACATAAGTACATTCAAAAACATAATACTTTTAGGAGACATCAACATTAATATTTCCTCCGGGAAACCCGATACCCATACTCATCATTATTTAAATATTTGTGCATTTCATGGACTTTTACCTGCTCACTATTACCCCACACATCAAAGCGGTTCTTGCTTAGACCATATCATTTTGAAATCAAAAAATCCATCCAAAACATTGGTTACTAACTCTTCGCTTACCGATCATCAAGCTGTTTTACTAACAATGCAAATAACTTCACCTAGAAAAAAATGCGAGCGTAGCTATACTAAAGTCAATATGACAAACCTTGAAAGTGACATAAGCGGCATTAATTTTAAGCCTATTTATGATTCTGATGATGCAAATATTTCTTTACAATATTTCATAAATTCTATACAATCTGCAATAAGGAAGATACTTTCACCAAGATAATCCCGAGAAGGTTTAGTTGCATTAAACCGTGGATAACTCCTGGTCTCGTACGTTGTATAAGACACAGAGACAAACTGCACCTAAAATCCAAACTTGCACCGGATGACGTAATACTTTCTGTTACCTATAAAAGATATCGGAATTTCTGTAATAATCTTTTGAAAAAACTAAAAAACCAGTACGATAAAAATGAACTACAGAAGGCGGGAAAAAATAGTAAACTTGTGTGGAAATTTATAAAAACCAATACATTGAGGTCAAAAAATTCCGAACCTCCGCTTGATTTACTATCAACAGAAGTAAATCCATCCGAAGCAACAAATGTGGTAAACCACTATTTTGTCAACGTTGGTAAAAACTTGGCTGAAAAATCCTCAAATATTAGTCGTCTTCCTACTCAAAACCCAAGGACATATTCCACATTAAATTCGTTTGTTTTACTAGATACTGACGTCAATGAAGTATTTAGAATAATAAACGGGTTAAAGGAAGTCTGCGCAACTGGGTGGGATGAAATACCCAATAATATACTTAAGAGATTTAAACACCTACTGGCCCCTCCCCTGACCCACATTTTTCAGCTATGTTTATCTAAAGGGATATTTCCAAAATTGTTAAAAAAGTCTGTGGTCACACCTATTTTCAAGTCTGGAGACAAAAGGAGTGTGAATAACTACAGACCCATTTCAGTACTAACGGGTATTTCAAAAATTTTAGAAAAAATCATTAACAGTAGATTGATAAAATATCTGGAAGATAACAAACTACTTTCAGATAATCAATTTGGATTTAGGCCTAAAAAATCAACAAGCCAAGCAGTAAACAAATTGACTAATTACATTTCTACAAATCTGGATAGTGGAATGCACACAGTTGGGATCTTTCTAGACCTTGCCAAGGCCTTCGACACTATTTCCTGCACTACTCTTTTGCAGAAGCTTGAAACACTTGGCATTAGAGGAGCACAGCTTCTACTCTTGTCTGATTATCTAAGTGATCGACGGCAATCTGTAAAAATTGGCCCACATACAAGTTCTGACCTTTCTAATACTCGTTTTGGAATTCCACAAGGCAGTATTTTAGGTCCTACATTATTTTTAGTCTACATTAATGACCTGTGCTGCCTGCCACTCCAAAATGGTGTTATTATGTCTTATGCGGATGATACTGTTTTGTTGTTTGCAGCTAAATCAAGAGCCGAGGCCTATGAACATGCTCAGAATGGCTTTAACATTGTGTCAAATTGGCTCCAGAATAATCTTCTAACACTAAATGCTGAAAAAACAAAATACATTTTATTTACAATGAGAAATACTAACACACCGCTTACTAACCTAAACATTTACGCGCATAACTGTAGCACGTACGCTGACACTGCATGTTCTTGCCCTACTTTAGATAAAGCTGACCACTTGAAATATCTAGGTGTCACTATTGACTCCAATCTTAATTTCCGTAAACATATCGAGTTACTATGTACTAGAGTGCGCAAACTTATATATGTTTTTAAGAATTTACGTAATGTTGCCAACTATAATTTAATAAAACAGATTTATTTAGCGTTGTGTCAGTCTATTCTAACATATTGTATAATATCCTGGGGGGCGCGGGAATTTCAATTCTTCTCCCTCTAGAACGTGCTCAAAGAGCAATTCTAAAGGTTGCGACCTTCCGTCCTTTTAGATTCCCTACACACCTGCTCTACAAAGCATGTAATGTACTTACAGTACGGCAATTATTTATTCTGCACATAATACTACACCAGCACTCTACACTTCCCTATGACCCAGTTCCCTCTGATAGGAGAAGGAAGGACCTGGTTTGCACAAAACCTCAAACTAGACATGCTTTTGCGAATCGATTTTATGTGTTTCTAGGACCTTTTCTTTATAATAGACTTAACAAGATACTAAACATCTACAGTTTAAGTTATAAAAAATGTAGTTCTGTAATGTCGGATTATTTAGCGATACTTAATTACATAGACACAGAAAAACTTCTAGAAGTTGTAGTATAAGTATGTTATCCTCTCGTATCTATTTGTACATATGTATTTAGTTAATTAGTTAGTTTTAGTGTTTTTCTTTTGTACCAATTTGATTATACTTATAGTTGTTAATAGATTAATTTTATTTTATAATTTTAATGTCCTAATTAAATTGTGCTATTTAAGTGATGGCCTGAAACACAGGTTTAAATAAACCTAGTTCGGGCAGGTCGCTACCAAACATCTGAATTGAACTACATATTTTTACTTGCAACTTTTGAATATGTTTTAGTTATAGTTTACTTATATGTACTAATTATACCCTTGTAAGAGAAATAATACTACTGTGCCTAAATGTACACACTTTTGTTATACTTTTTAAATAATTTTTTTTATTATTTTTTATTATTATTTATCTAACCCGCAATTTGATCCAGTGGGCCTGCCCTAATCTCGTTCAGTTAACCTAAATGGAAAATTCTAAAATAAATTTAAAAATCAAACCAAAATAATAACAACACCTTATCCTTCTAATTTGTCACGTTCAAAATAATATCCGCTCGAAATTCAATTAAAAGGATTCGTCCATTTGAATCTGCGGTCAGTCCGTGCCCAGCCTCATGATTTGTTTCCGAAACGTGACATTAATTCACCCACTTTAGATTCTAATGCCGTTTGGCTCTTATTGATTTAGGTGTCTAAAGTAATCGGAATTCTGGTCTAATCCTGACTAGTCGTACTCAACGTTTCTCATCTGCATTTTTGTGAACGGTTTATAGAAGGAACGTTCTGCCAGCGTCAGACTCCAATGCAAACATACATTTTCTAATCATGCTAGTTTTATGATAACTCGACTGTCAATTTCCATCATCATCATTCATCAGGTGAGATCGAGGTCAAAAAGGGCTCATCAGGAAAAAAACATTTAGCAAAATTGGACCCAATGGTTTAGTGAATTAGAGTTGTATTGAAACAACTTTACAATAGGCATATGAACTGATGATTCAACAACAATTTCGTCAAATTTGATAAGTCTTAATAAATCCCTAGATACAAATAGCCCGGTCAAAATAGATATATCAATTGACAAAAACTGGAATCGAGCTGATTTTTGGTTGAGACTTTGAGTACCTACACCGAGGAAGAGCTCGTGGCTAAATAATGACAGCCGCCCAGGTCGAACTTTAAGGTTAAGCCGTGCTTGCCGAGGTTGGTCTGTGGATGGGTGACCATAATTACATATCGAGTTTCCTCCGCGCCTCGGAAAGCACGTTAAGCCGTTGGTCCCGGTTGTCATTTGTAGATCTTTGACAGTCGTTACGAGTAGTCAGAAGCTAAAAGTCTGACATCCAGTCTTACCAAGGGGTATCGTATTACCCAGTTACTGGGTTGTGGAGGTCAGATAGGCAGTCCCTTCATGTAAAATAGTGGTACTCAGCTGCATTCGGCTAGACTGGAATCCGACCTCAAGATAGTTTGGGAAAAGGCTAAGCAGATGATGATGACTTTGAGTACCTACACCAGTAGAAATAAAGTGCCAAAAGTGCCAAAAGTCCCCATCGATCCCATGTGTGCTCCAAATTTAAGGACAAAGGTAATTTTTTTTTTTTTATTATTTGTTCGTTGTCGGTTATTTGAATTTTTCTCGAAAATAGTAACTTTCATCAAAAATATAACCAAGACAAAAACTGAAGATCATAATTTTATCTACAAAATGGAACTTTTATTTTTTTTCTTAAGGTTCATCATTCTTAACATATCGCGATTCTAAAAGTTAAAGAAGTTACTTTCTATTTTTAACTTAGTTTCTATGGTAGGCCTACTCCACGATCTGTTATGATGGAGCTTTATAAGAAAATACTGTATTTACTGCTTAATGATTATTAATATTGATAGAGGTAATTGAACACAAACTGAACCAAGTACAACTATAAATAACTATAAAGTTCAGACATGGCTTGGCAATCAACTGAAAAAACTGAACTGGGGTTGGAAATTAACAGATAATACTTTGAACTAATGTAGCGTACTATCGATTTGGTGTACTGTCGATGCAGCGTACCATCGATTTGGTATATTGTCGATGTAGCGTACCATCTATTTGGTGTACTGTCGATGTAGCGTACCATCGATTTGGGGTACTGTCGATGTAGCGTACCATCAATTTCGGATACTGTCGATTCATTAGCTCGATAAATCATTAACATGTCGATACAGTGACCGTCGATGTAGTGACTGTCGAAATTATGATCTACACCTATGTTATATAGAATAGAATAGAATAAAACTTTATTGTACATCAAAAATTTAACATAATTTTACAATGGCGGTCTTATCGCTGATAGCGATATCTTCCAGACAACCTTTGGACGGACATTATAGAATTAAAATAAAAAAGGGTAGTCAGTGGTGTACTACACAAAAATTTACATGGCATATTCACAGTCGAAGGTTGTAGGACATCAGATAAATTCGCGTAAACCGGGTCGCTCGGTTGGCAGACTGCCAACTTTGAGGATTTCCGGCTTGTCCATCAAGGCTATGACTGTACCGGATATTGAAGCATCGGAAGAATGTTTCGGATGAAACAGTTATTAATCGAATGCGTTGATTGCCTGCTTGTTTATATTCAGACATACACAAGCGTTGTAAAAACGTCGGTAGTGAAGTTTTTACATGACCTACGTCTAAGTAGTTGGTACATACTAATTTCGATCAAACACATCAGCGATATAAATAAATTCAAGTTTTAAATTCATAATATTGTAATTCACAATAACCTACAATAGCACTTATGAAACGTCAAACGATCACACAGTTTGGGTTGTTTTCTATGGAGAAGAACCGGCACGAAATTCCGTGGTAAGTTTTTTTTTATATGTGTTTGCTAAATTATAAGCCACAGTTTCGCCCAGAAAAGGTTAAAAACCTTAGCTAAATAGGTATTTTTTCAGTTTAATCAATAAATATTTGGGAACTATATTTCTTGTCACCAAAATTTATATTTGTCATCAAAGTTGTATCACCTAGTAAATAGATCTATCGCCACGAAATATTTTCGTTCTCAGATAAACAAAAAGTGTTCCCAGGTATGAATTATCAAATAAATGTTGATACATGTGTAAAATAAGAGATGGATTACCAATAAAATTGTAGTGCATTAGATGAATATAAACTTCGTTCTTATAATAATAGTTTTATTACTTAAATAATAGCTTTGTGCTCGGAATGGTAAATCTGTCACCAAATAAATAGATCAGTTCCTTATTTCTATGAAGAAATGCTTTATACGAGACATTGGGCACACCGACTCGGACAGGTTAGGTTCGAAGAGGATGGCGGGGTCTAGTGAGCGAGCGGAGCGAGCGAACTAAGACCCCGACATCCCCTTCGTGTTAGGTTACTGTAAACCCTGCAGACAGAAATAGGAGCCCCGCGTAGCGGGGCTACGTCGACAACGCCTTAGTTTGGACCTGTGGTTTGGTGATCTCTTTAAATTAGTTTGCTTAAATACTTATTAGGACACACCTATTATAATACATACAAAAACATTTATTTGGTACTAGACCTTATGTCTCAGGATTTTAGGTGATTTATTGTGGAACTGATTTTGCATTGTTTGGTGACTACATTTTGGTGACAGATCTACTATTTTGAGGACAAACCCTATTATTTAAGAAACACAAAACTAATTAAATTGGTGATAGCTTAAATGATACCCTAAATATTTATTCATAGTGGATGCCTTTTTTTTTTTGGGAAATCATCAAATGACTTCTTCCGCTCTGGGCGGAGCGGAAGGGAGTGTCAGACTTGTACTGACTAAAACCCATCCATGTTCCTTCTTAGCCCTTTGTATTCCAGGGGCACGGTATCTCTTTCGAACAACCCGCAGCCCTGGCAGGCATCGGCCCTCTCGGACCCCTTCCGATTTGCTGACATCTCCTTGAGGCGCGCGTGGAACACGAACGCGCCGTCGGCACGGTCTGTCGGCACGGTCTGTCGTCATAAGACGGACGGACGGTGAGCTAGCCCATTACTCACCGTCCACAGGCCCGCGCCTACGGTGGCCGGGGGCCACTGGTTGCCCCCCGACGCCCGGGGCGTCTGCCGCGGCGGCTGGGACGTGAGGTTCTCTCCCTCTCACGTTCCGCCACCTCCTTCGCTAGCATGACTGCTTCGCAGAAGGAGGCGACGGCTTCCCATTCCCTCTCGCTCTGGACCATGGATTGAACCGACGCGAGAGGTCGCCGCCGCCAATCGCCGCTACGAGAACACGGTGGTGCTCAGCCCAAGCAGGGCACAGCTCCACAGTGTGCTCCACCGTATCCTCCGGCTTCATAGTGGATGCCTCAAAAATTGATACGTTTCTTTACCAAATCCTCCTTAGTTCCAGAAATTCTAAAGCTCTTAAGACGAGATTAGAATTCGTTCTTGGAAGATTGTTTCTTCCTCACAGAATATAACAAACAGTCCTTTGATTAACTCGTTATTTGAGATGTTTGCAATTTTGTTTCAGCAAAACATCACTAATCGTGGCCTCATTACCTAAAACCGTTTCAGTTTAAGTGTTTTTACTCATAAATTTTTGTTTGGCGATTGCAAACTTGCAACACAAAAAATATATTGTAGATTGTTATCAGAGTGACTGTATTCATAAGATTCATAAGATTTGTGAGATTCTTTGCCATGTATTTAATTTATATTTTAGACTAGCTGTAACCGGCATGCGTTGCAATGCACTTTTTCCTACCTACCTACCCTACCCTACCTACCTACCCTACCTACCTACCCTACCCTACCCAGCCCTACCTACCTACCTACCCTACCCTACCCAGCCCTACCTACCTACCTACCCTACCCTACCCTACCCTACCCTACCCTACCCTACCCCGCCTTTATCACCTTTTATACCTTCCCTGGACTACGACAAACATTTCAAAACCAAAATCAGCTAAATTGGCCCAGCTGTTTTCGAGTTTTAGCGAGACAAACGAACCACAATTGATGTTTAAATATATTATTATTAAATATATAGAAGATAGAGAATAGCATCCTCATATTATATCCATTCCATATTAGTGTCTCACGGTCCATAGCTTGTTCCAAACAAACAGGCATACTACCTATTTTAATGAAATCGTAGGAACTACGGTAATATGAAAGTTCCGTACCAAATGAAAACAGGGAAGTTTTCTGACGGTTTACCGTAACGGAACTGGCAACTCGTTAGTAGTTTGAATAAGGCAGTGAATAATGGGTGTTTTTTTTTTAAATGCAGCCTGTACAGGCAATGAAACACCTCGCGTAAGTCCAGTGCAGGCGAACGTTCGCTGCCGTCAGGTTAGTAGAAAAATGACATTCAGCGTAAAATCCTAGGTGTAAAACTCTTTCGTATGTGAACTCGCGAGTTATATCTGCAAAAAAAAACTGCTATAGGATGGAGTCGCTGTTTTTGAGAAATGCGTTGTCGAACTGGCTGAAGTATACCTTGCTGTAATCGTAAGGGCGACACTACAGTTCATTATTTGAACTACAGACACTATGTGTATTTAAAACAAGGTTAAAAACATTGCTCTTAGAAAAATGTTACTATTGTATACAAGAATGGACGATAAGAATTTAAAATAGAGCTCAAATATATGTTTGTGTTAATAATAATCTATTTTCTTTTATGTATAAAAAGTGCTAGATATAAGTTTTATTTTTTTTATTAAGAAAGTTCCTAAGTTAAGCGATGAAAGACTCGCTGCAATACTATTAAATTATTTTTAGTTATTTTTCATTACTCATACTCTGAAAGTAGGTCTGAAGTTGCCTGAGGAGCGGGATGAAAGTAATACTTTTCGTCTTTAGGGAGACTCACTTTCAACTGACACGTGTCAAATTATTAAAAAAAACTAGTTCTGTTTTGACATTTTTATTGAACCATGTTCCAACTTTCTATGCAGCCACGATGTAAAATTGAAATAACTTAAAGTTAATTATTGATTGAAGAATATATATTTTATAAATAACTTTATTTGTAATTTAGTTTCATCAATTTCTTTAAAATAACATAGAGTTGGGCAAAATATTTACCATTTTTTCAATGATGAAAATGAAAAATAGTGACTGAATAGCTGCCTAGCTGGCTGGCCACAGAAAAAAAAAAACAAAATAGGAGGAAAAGCGGCAATCCGAAATAAAATGTACTAATTTTTTCTTTAGCTAATTCATGTTTTTATTTTTACTTTCCTTGTATTCATAATGAATGTGTTTACCTGGGGTTAAAGACTTATTTAGTCCCTCGAACTATTGGCGCCCTCACTTCATTCGGGCGCCAAACCACGTCTCGGGACTAAATAAGTTACTTTCACCCCTGGGGTAACAATGTACTATTGCTGCGCCCTAACAGCGTCATGTACTGTCTAGTTTTAAGCCCAGCTGTAACTATGATTGTGTACATTTTGCATTTAATAAATATAAATTGTATGCAATACCTACCTAACAAACATTTTAACACAGGAATTTTAAAATTACATCACACTAGCGGATTTCCCAGCAAAGTGGTGTCGTTTTAATACTGCAAATCTAATAAAAAACTCTTTTCAAAACTCCATACCAAAAATACCTTCACATATTTTACTTTGTGCCGTAATAGAGTTATGTATTTATGATGAAATTCCATCGTTGAAATAAATAACAGCTACAAAAAAAGGCAACTTGCTTTAAAATATTTTAATTAATAAAAAGGGATGGACACTTGAAAGCCTATTCCACCAGACAATATTTTTTTTATCTGGGGAATATATTTTCTATATCAACTTCTTGCTTTATAATTTTTTTTTTCTATAATAATATAACATAACACATCATCATGCCTGTAATTTCATAAGGGTTAGGTACAGGTGCACTTAATTATAAATAATATTACATCCACATTTTGTTAGTTAAGTTAAAATCTCATGTAGGACGAGCCAGATGTCAACCGGACACAAATCACGATGATGCAACCACCAGACCATCGCGGCGATGTATCATCAACGTAGTTTTTCTACCTTATTTTATTTTGTTTTGAGCCTTATGTTTCCAACTACAGGGCAAAGCCCTACCTTCCCTTTTTCCATGTTTCTCTCTATTTGGCTATTTGGGCTCAATCACAGATATAGATACTCCTAGATAACGCTAGAATGTCTCATTTTCGTGCATGGCTTAAGACGCAGCAAGCTGACCTAACAGGAATGTAAACAGACATGCCGTTTTCATAATTTAAAATTATTAATTTACCAACAATCCTTTCTACATACTTTACTTAGGTTCTTTAAGCTAAAACGGATAAAGAGTATGAAAAAGGATCGCCTCAATAAAGATTCGAGATTCGATGGTCTCAAAGTCACAGTTTCTCAACGCTAATAAATACCCTTTGTGGAATAAGTAGAGCAGAACCAACAAATCATTGGAATCTGTCCGTTTATTTTCTAGGCTATGTTATGGTTGTCATTTGTCAATGCCGAGGTAAAATATCCAGTTGCTCGTCCTCTAATGTAATTTGATGAAATGTGGTAAAAGTAGATAGGACAGACTTTGTCATTGGATCGTTAGGGTATATCATAAGCTACTAACACACTTAAAATATGACTGCCTTTCATTTTGACAATTCAACAATATTCATTGCGTTATTTACATGGTTGAACAGACGATTTTTTTAAACATTCGAAGCAATGAATGGCTGTGGTGTTGACATTTGTTCACACTTGGGATGGTGTTTATCTAACTCACTGTTTATTGGTTACAATTTAATTTGTGGACGTTTGTCTTTCACTTTGATGATCGACAGAAAATAATCTGCGTCCATTGTTTGTAATCGGAAAAGCGTAGTTCATTGCAATTCCCCAACTTGTTACCTATTCGTACAATGTTACCAATAATTCAAATACACACATCAAAAGTGTCTAGGGATCAACATATATTTTTGCAATAACTTTTCTCCTGATTGATATTAATTAAAATTTTCTTTAAGGATTCATCAAATAAAGTGTTTTCGTTTGTCACAGTAACGATAAACCAAGTCACCTTTGCATTAATAAAGAAATTTGCCATTTTCTAATAAAGGGATTTTTGACATTTGAACCACTAACATTAAAGTTCGAAAAAAAGACTGAAATAACAGTTTTCTTTAAAATTTTATTGGGTAACTTAAACAATTAATAATCCGTGTTTCTACCGCGAACACTAACAACACAAGAACATCGGTTTGGCATACTCAAAATGAGTTCATCCAAATCACGCTGTGGAATGGCCGCCCATGTTCGTTGCAACAACAAAAAAAGGTCTTCTTGCGACTGGATACCCTCCATATTCGGCAGAGCTCTTCTCTGTAGCATATCCCATGCATGCTCAATCGGGTTCAAGTCTGGCGACTGAGCAGGCCAGGGCAGGACATTGATGTTAGCTGCGGCGAGAGTCTGTCTTACAACTCTTGCGGTGTGCGGTCGTGCATTATCATGCATTAACTGAAATAAGGGACCGATTTGCACTTGTAGAGGAACGATGACGTCTGATACAATCGTCTCAGCATAAATTTGAGCGTTGAGGTTGCCTCTGATCCAAATCAACTCAGTTCTTCCGCCGATCCAAATACCCGCCCATACCATGATGGTTCCACCACTATAAGGATGGACTTCCTGGCAGGATTTTAATCGCTGTTGGCGTCCAGGGGTTCTCCAGTGTCGTATACGTCTTGTATCCGGTCTCATACCAAAACGAGACTCATCAGAAAAGCACACGAAACGCCATTGTTCTTCTGCCCAATTTCTGTGTTCAAGAGCCCATTGATATCGAATCCTACAATTGTGCATTGCTATAGGTGGTACCCGTAGCGGTCTTCGGGAATGAAGGTTCACTTCATGCAAGCGGTTTCTGACTGTTTGGTCGCTAATTAAGTTCCCTGAAGAGTGATGAAGCCTCACGGCTAACATCATGGCGGTTATTGTTGGAGCTCTTCGAGTTAAGATTTGAATGTATCGGTCTTGTCTCCGTGTGGTGCAGCGATACCGTCCTCCATGGCGCTCAGCCACGGTACCAGTGCTTCGGTAACGTGTCCAAAGTCGACTGATAACACTCTGACTTGTATTCAGAGCTAAAGCCACAGTACGTTGCCGGGAACCAGCTTCTATCATTCCCACGGCTCTGAGCATTTCTTCCCTGCTTAAATGACGTCGCCGCTCCATAATAACGTTGGTTTTAATCAGTAGTAGGGAAACAGTAGCACTAATAATGTCTTCAATGCGTTGTATGTTTTTATAGGGAAAATATTGACAGCTGATTTTCATCTTTTACTCGAATTTGATTCACAGTTCCTGATTCAAATTATGAAATGCACCAAAAAGGATCCATATAAATTTATAAAATCATAAATTTATTACAAAGCCACATCTCAATCTCAAGAAATCCGCATAAAAATGCTTGATCCATAAACACTTTTGATGTGTGTTGTTGTTGGCCTAAATTCGTTATCCCATTTATAATATCCGACAACATAATAAGTACCAATGAAGAATGAGTAAATCTCTTCTGTATACATTGTGTACCCTTATTCGTAATAAAATTATGGGTTTATTGAAGAATACCCCCTTTTTATCGTCAATTTCCAGTCTGTGGGAAAAGATAATTCGGGTTTTATTTTACGATCAGAACCGAGACCAATAATTTTCTTAATAACCGTTCTAAAATTGCTCAATAAAAAATTGTACTGAAAAAACTTTTAAGGTCAGGGATGGATTATTTCGTACTTTGTCCTGTTTAAGTATTTACGGAACTTACTAAAGTAATAAAAATATTATACTTTGTCTAATTTATAATGTTTCAACTAGAAGTACTCCCAATGGGACATAATAATGTCTTTCGTTTGAAGTTTTGTAGTTTTTGCTTATTTCCATGGGACAAAATGTGATATATGTATCAATTACAAATGGTGGTGGAGCTTCATTTGAAAATATAGTTCCTGCAAAAAAAATATTTTGAGGTAAAAACAGGCCCGGATTGGCCATACGGGCAAATGCCCGATGGATTGGATACCGAATGGGCTGGTGTGGCCGATTAGCTGCCCTGGCTCATTCGGCAAAGGCAAAGGAGATGGTTACGTATGCTAGTCAAATACCTTTACCAATTGATGTCATATTATGATATTACACATCTGAGTAACCAAAAAGTATACATTTTCGAGCTCGCTTCGCTCGCTCTTGCAAGCTATATTTTGTTGAATTTTAACTTCGACCATAAGTCGCCCAAGTAGCTCCGGTAGGTCGAAACAATTGTAACCTATCCAAAGTAGGTACGATGTTAAAATTTACAAGATCGCTTTGCTCGTACTTCAGATTACTTTCTCTTGAATCTTAACTTTTTTATGTAAAGCTCGAACTAGTAACGAGTATATGAATGATTTAATCAATTCTAAACTGACACAAAGTGTCAAAAAAAAATCGATCGCTCACTCTTGCAGCCTACTTCCTCTTGAATCTTGACTTTGTAAGTCGATCAAATAACTCCTGAATGCAGAGTCGGAATAATTCTAACCTATCAGGTTCTGGAAGGGTGTTAATTTTCTTTTTCTATTTTAAGAGCGTTACATAGAGATTACACATTACATGCTCTGTTTGGTGTCGGACGTAAAGAATAGCATCATCCCATATCTTCCCGTGGGTGTCATAAGAGACGCCTAAGGGACTTGCCAGAGAATGGGCAGCAGCGTTCTCTGTGCTTTTGTGACAACCGTACTGCGATCGCCAACCCGCCTGCCAAGCGTGTAGATTACGTAAACGAAACGTAATGTTTCACTCCAAAAAAAAAGTCTTTTCCTGCAATAATTTGTGCATAGATTTACTTAGTTTGATGTACAGAATGCTTGGTTGACGGCTCCGTGAAGGGTTTTTTCACAGCTTGTATACTTTTATACGCCCGGTTGCGACACAACTTTCTTCCCTGGCCGCTTAGTGTGCAAAATCAATGTCTCAACATCAACGGACCTGCCCACGTTTTTTGCAGAGATCAATAAAACATACCATGTGTTTTACTACCTACCTACTTTATAACAACTCCATTATTTGTTTGACTTCAGGGGGGGTGCATTCCCAAGACCAGACTAGTGCGAGGAGTAACACGCTATTTGATGATGCAGATGATATCCAGAAGCAGCTCGATAATGAAGCTAGGGACCGGATCAAGTTTGGACGAGTAAGTGTCAAAATTAATTCAGAAATAAGGATAACGACTGCGGCAGTATCTTTGTCTGACTAGGTTAGTATTGTATTTACAAAATAGAAGACACATTCCAGAAGAACTGTTAGTCTATGGAATTCATTACCGGCTTCTCAGACTCTGTTTCCTGATCATTATAATCGGGATGTCTCCAAAATTCGAGTGAATCATTTTGGCATTTTAGTCAAACATTGCCTGTTAGATTGCCTGTTGGGTCACTTCGCTCTTCCGAAGGATTATGATATTATAATCCCTAACAAAACAATTCAAAGTAATAAAAAAATATACATTTAATATATATATATATATATATATAAAATACACTCATTCAATGCATTCAAAACTCGTTTAGCTGAATATTTGATTACAAATAACACCCTTTCTAAAACGTGAATTCATTGGATGGGTGTATTTGACAAACCTAATAATTGTGATAGTAATGATTGCTTCCGTGACGTCTGTGACGAACTATAAATATAATTTATTTTAAGCATTGTTCTCATGTTAGTGACTTTGTGTCTTTTTTGAGAATAAATATCTTTAACCTAAAAAAGGCAAAAAGGAAATCATCATCATGTGCCTACACATGATGATGATTGTTATTATTTATCAAAGCTAAGATTGTATGGTGTTTCACAAGGGTTAAATCAATATTGATACCAATTTTATTTTCACAGCCGAAAACTATTTGGGTGTTCCATTTTCCGACGCACTTCCCTGATCATAACCTTATGGTTAGGCCTACAGAGGAGCAGCCCAGAAGTCGCCGGCACGTAGTAAGTTAAGTTTTACTATTATGAGGTCTCAGTATATCATCTTTATCGTGCGGATGAATCCCACAGTCAAATAAAATGAGGTTTGGCCAGAGGTCCTAAACACGAGCACGTGTGTGTGGTGTACACGTAACCTAAATACGTCCATTTTTTAAAATCGGAAATGCAATTATTCTATAGAATTTAATAAGCTGATTTTGTATAACTTCATTGGTCGTCGTGCGTAATTAGGTAAGTGCCATTATTTTCAACGCTCTCTGGGCTTCTTTTGTTACCGTATTTGTACTATCATTTATATCTGTCTAGCCCCCCTAGAACAGGCACTAACAGTTTTCTATCTAAATAGGAATTTCAATCTAACACTATTACAATTCACTGAACACAATCTGAAACTTTGTCTAACGTTTTCACGATTCCTAAAACGACAAGTCTGGAACTAAAATTAAAAACTTATTTGAATAGAATTTGTATAGAGGACTTTCAAGTTAAGTTTCGTGAAATATTACATTTTCAGCTATTCCTAAGGCGTGGCCTTTGCTCAACATTTATCACTTTTAAACTTTGCTTAAAATACAAATACTCGTATGTTGGACTTGCTTGACTTTCGTATTATTAATCTCACCAAACATGACTTGAAGTGTAGGCATCTTCGCCGATGCCCGCCAGGGTTGCGGGACTTTTCGAAAGAGATACTGTGGCCCTGGAACACAAAGGGCTAAGAAGGAACATGGATGGGTTTTAGTCAGTACAAGTCTGACACTCCCTTCCGCCCCGCCCAGCGCAGGAGGGGTAATTTGATGATTTACTAAAAGTAAAAAAAAAAGTGTATGAATTTTGCATAGTACAGAACTTATAATAATAATGTTTTTTTTTTAATTATTTTGTAAAAATATTTAAAATTATAATAACTATGTAATGAAAATGAATAAAGGGAATAATGAATATAAGAACTAAGTGGGTATATTTCGACACCACATTCAGCCTTATGGGCTGACCAAAAATTATAAAAAACATTATATCCATACTAATATTATGCGAAAGTAACTCTGTATGTGTATGTTTGCCTTTAACAGCTGTAACAGAACAGCTCAACAGCTTTAGATGAAATTTAGCACACGCTAGACCATGATCTATGTTTTGAGTTACGATACTTTTATCCTGCCACTGAGTTCTAACGATAATTTCTGGAATCGATGCGAGCCGACAGGCAAAAGTTAGCACAATGACTATGTAATTGTATTGTGATTTTATTACCATTAGTATTTGAATTGTGTGATTTTGAAAAGTGCGCATACAGCGTCACCAACAAAAGTTCCTAATTGCGAAACAGCTATGCAAATAAAACGATTTGGTTTATTTTACATATTATAAACTAGAAGTCTAGAATAATCTAATCCGTGGCCACGGATAAAGGTCTAGCGTCGCACTAACCTTATTCTGTCATTGAAACCAAAACGTGAGCCATGACTTTTCGACTTACAAGTCTTGAAAACAATCTATTGTTACTGTAACAAAACTTTAAACAACACAGAATTAGAATCTGAATGGCGAATTCCGTCAAACACTGAGTGAATGGTAGAAACATCCAGAATTCCTTGTCTTGCGTTTACACGTTACGGCATTTGATACAAAGTTTCAAGCCCTTATTTTCCGAAATGACTACCGATTTTAATCAAACTTCATACGTATAAGCAGGTACATGAATCCTTCTATTATGAATGACTTACCGCTAGAAATCTGCAATAAAATAAATGTGAAAAATTGCGCGAAGGTGCTCAAAATCAAAATCAAAATATTTTTATTTTACATAGGCCTACAGGGGCACTTATAAAACGTCGACAAAAAGGTGCTCGGTTCGGGTTGGTCGTTTCCTATGGAGAAGAACCGGCAAGAAACTCCATGGTTACTCTTTTAAAATCATTTGGTTTTACAATATTTCTGTTACAGCGTTAGTACTAAAGTATGGGAGGACATCGCTAAAGAGATACTTTCTGGATTATGGTACAATCTAGGATCTAGGGTGTTTATTTAGTACCTGATTTTTTTTTATATATTTCCTTTATGTACCTAAGTATGTAATGATTAATGATGTTGTGGCACCGAGTTGCCGTGTCTGGCATACCACTGTTAAACCCGCGATGGTTTGTGTGGTATGTTTACGTTTTGTCAAATAATTGTAACAGTGTTTTTTGAATAATAATGAAGGAAAGAAAAACATAGGTCTAAAAAGTTACTAAACAACATTTTCGAAATGTCTTTTAAAAAAAAAGATTGTAAATTTCTGTTTCTGTCTGTACCTACAATTCGCCAGTTATGTTTTAAGTCCCTTGTAATAGGGGGTGAGCCTAATGCTATCAACCGGGGACAAATTTAGACTCCGTGGCTTCAATTTTTGAAGTGAAAACTTCTTTAGCGGCGTTGAGCACTTTTTCTGTAATGGGTATAAAATCTTAATCTCGCGTCAGGTCACGTGTCCTGATCGAAAATTCGTAAGACGAATTGACATTAGGTTGCGAAGGAATTTGAACTTTATGACATCTGTCATTGAGTTTGGTTTTCCAAAACTGGATAATTATCTTATGCACAAACAAAACCTTTGATTTCTCCTAAGAGGTAAAATTCGTAAAACGTATCGTAATATTTCTGTGTTAAATTTGTTATGTAATGTAAGTTGTCATGTTTGTGTATAATAGCGCAATAAATGAATATTGTATTTTACCACATAAATGATAGAACTAGATAATTAAAGCAATTCGTTCAAAATTATTTCCTAACCATATCCAAAAATGCACAACGTTACTATTGAAGTTTTCACTTCTGCCGGCACTCCCGGAGTGCAACCCGTTTTTTTTTTATAATCGCTCTGATTTAGCTGTAACAATATTTCGATAATGTTTTTTAGTAACTTTTTAGACCTGTGTATCTTGCTTATGCGTATGAATTTTTATTAAAATCGGTACAGTACTTTCGGAAAATAAGGACTTGAAAGTTTGGATGAAATGTCGTAAGGCGTAAACGCTCTTAAGACAGTGTTAACGTTTTTAGAATACGACAAAAGATGGGTCTTTTAATATTAATAGGAGCCTTAAAAGTGAGCTTCTATTTTCATAATGATGAGTACGCGACCATATTTCTTTTTTAAAAGGAAGTAAAATTTTGGGTAATAGCAGCGCATGAAAGCTTTGAATTTTAGCTGGGATTATTAAGCAAAATATTGCGAGTAAGTCCTTTGAGAGAAGAAGAGAACATTTTGTATCTAGATATCTGCCTTGTTTTTGTGAAAAGAGAAATGCTAAAAAATTCGTGAATTTTAATTCAGCTAAGTTAGTGTAAATTAATGTGAAATTATAATTCGCATTTCTATGTGGCCTAACTTAATATTGTTAATATTTCTGTTATTTTCATTCGGTTTTATTTTTAACACACGACCAAAAAAGAGGGGTGTTATAAGTTTGACGTGTGTATCTGTGTCTGTCTGTGGCATCGTAGCTCGTAACCGGATGAACCGATTTTGATAAAATTAGTTTCTAAATATAAGTATAAAAAAAATTGTTTTGGCGCATAATTTAGTGCCTGTGCAGCTCTTCTTACCGTGATGAGACACTTAGACTTCAAGTGGAATCGTCAGGGTACACCGCGTTTTTTTTTTACGTTTTTTGCAATTTGCAGATCTGTGTTAGGTTTTATTTTGATTAAAATATGGTTCGCAGTCGTAAAAAATACGGCTTTACTTATTTATAATCATTTAAATCAGCAATACAACCCTTTAAGTTCATTTTATCCCCATTGAGCCACTTTTTCACTAAATAGTCATTCGATGGGATTAAATGAGCTCAAGAGACTTGTATGGTTTGAATGATTATAATTCTGCAAAAACATATGTATTACAGCCACGGATCATATTTTGTCGACATCATTTTGCCATGTTCGATGGCACGGTTGGCGCAGTGGCTAAGCGATTGACTGCTGCGCTGCATGTCGCGGGATCGATCCTCGCACGGAACAAATATTTGTAATACCTACAGATAGTTGTTCCGGGTCTGGCTGTTTGTGTATGTGAGTTTAAATGTTTGTAAACGCACCCACGATACAGGAGAAATTCGTATTGTGGGGGCAAGGTTTAAAAAAAAAAAGTTACCAGTCCTTCATCATTTTTTACCCGCCTGCGGTGAAGTAAAAAGGAGGGTTATAATTTTTAGTGCTTTAGCACCAGCTAAACCTTTAATAACTAGGGAATTTTGCGAAACTTTGTACTTTGGTAAGTACAAAAGTTTCGCAAAATTCCCTAGATAATAATAAAACTTCTTCATCTTTTACTGAAATAGTATTCTGTATTATTCTAGGAAAATAACAGCTCAATTTAATATTTCTATCCTACACACAGCACAGCAAAGTACATAATATCTTAATTTATGACTGAAATCCAAGCTTTCAGACTCAAGAAATTTTCAGTCGTCTAAATAAATAGAAAACAGTTGAGTGAGAAATCTTTTTACAAAATAGCTACTAAAAAAGTTTTTTTATCTAATATTTGTTTCGAAATACTGTTTGTAAAAGGTTTACAATTCAAGATATTTTTAGAATTTTCTTGACATGTTAATCGGCTTCAGCTTTTGAAAGTAAATAAAAGCAGAGTTTATCTTGAAAGTGTTTATTTCAACCCTCAAAATAAGCATGAAATATAAGTTTCTTTGACATTTACTTTGCTCTGAATTCTTTAAGATTTTTTATCCTTTTTTTTTAATGGCCTCTCTCGGCTTAACCTAAGAGGTTATCGTCTGCTTAACCGGACTATCCTGTGGGTGCCTTGAGTGTAAGGCCTACAGCCAGGGCATAAAAACTATTTACAAATTAAGCGACTAAACGCTAAGGGCACCCCCTGTGGGGTACGAGCCTCGGCTTAGGGCGTCACTGGGGGAGGACTGCATGGGGACAGGCTGGATCTGAATGATATCATTATTTAGGGGCTGATTTAAAACTACTGGCACTGCATCGCGGGCTGGCTCTAGCGAGGGTCGGGGAGGGCAAGGACCGGGACATCGCGATAGACCTCGACGGCGAGGTCGGAAAGACGGCGGTTTGCGTGTGAACTTTTTAAGAGTGCTAGTCTCTTTGCTACTCTCCTAGAGGAGGGTGATAACAGAATTGGGAGGGAAATTTTCATACTTTCCAAAACAGTTGGTTTTTATACGAGTAGCGAGCAGCGATAGCCTAGAGGAATGATCGTTGGACTGCGAACTCATAGGTCATTTTTCGGATTCATGTGCGTATGCGCAAGGTCAAACATCGGGAGTAAACCACCATGCGTGAGAGATATTTATCGACGGCTTGTAAAGCCAAGTCCAATTCCCATGGGTGGGGTTGCAACTCTGACACTAGTTTAGACACTAACCACACGATAAAGACGAAGACGAGCCTAGTACCTACGAGTAAAAACTTATAATCTAGCTTAGTTTCGATCTATGCACTAACTTTACCGTTACGACACAAGCAAGTACAATCTGCAAAGGAGATAAGTAACCAGGTTCTCAAGACTACGTAGTATGAGAACCTGGTTACTTATCTCCTTTGCAGACTGTACATGTCTGTACACGTTCGTGAAGGGCAATGTAGAGTTCATTAGTATACCATAGGTTTTTAACTATGCCATTCGCAAACGGATCGTGATGGCCAATGTTCGTGTGAACATGTGTGGAGGGAGTTACGATACTGGCACATTTTTTTACTAATTTATAATATGACCTTTTGATCATGTGATTGCCTCGTTGTTCTAGACAGCATGAGGGCCGGGGTTCGATTCCCAGCTCGGGAAGTGTTATTGGGTTTTTCCATTAGGAATTTCTCAGTAGCAGCCACGGAGTCTGGATTTGTATCCTGTAGATGGCAATAGACTTACCCGCAATTATATGATTGGGACATGACACCCCAATTATATGATTGACGGCACGGTTGACCCAGTGGCTGAGCGATCGACTGCTGCGCTGCGTGTTGCGGGTTCGATTCCCGCACGGAACAAATATTTATAAGGCCTACAGATAGTTGTTCCGGGTCTGGCTGTTTGTGTATGTGAGTTTAAATGTTTCTAAACGCACCCATAATATTGGATAAATTCCCAAAGCAACTAGAAAAATGTGGGATTAGTGCAACCTCTGCCTTACCCTACGGAGATTACAAGTGGGAAGTTATGTTACCATTTATGTGTTCTGAGCACCTGTATTTTAAATATACGTAGAGCATGATGGTCACATGCATAAACATAGACGAAGCAAAAGAAGCATTATAAGATCGTAGCAAATTGCATTCAGTTGTTTCTATAATTATAATCAAAGAGTAACCTTTTGACAATAGCCAAATTGTGATATTATCGTTATGATCATTCTACTTTAATCATAATATCATTGTTTCAGGGAAACCTGGCAAAAAAACAGGATTGTCAAGGGGAATGTCATTGTCATGACGAAGAAACAACAACACCTTGCACTAAAGGTTTTTTGATTTCACTTTAAATTTATACTAAGCGCTAGTGATGTCATAGAAGTGCAGCACAAGTTTTTCATATAGATAGAGAAGGACAGCATAGGCATCCACATCTCCCTTTCTGCTACTCTTACCTTCTGTAGCCAATTCGTCATCCATCCATGCCGTGTTTAAGAGGTTTTGACATCAGATAAACCTAGTGGCCACAAGCGCGACCGCTTAGCATTAGGCGCTGGGTTTGATTCCCAGGTCACTTAAAGTGTTATTAGGTTTTTCCATCAAGAACCTCTGTGACAGTCACGGAGTCAGGTGTAGTGCTCGGTTATTATTTAACCGAACCGAACCGACGAAATGTAGGTGTACTATTACGTGCACCTCTGCCTAGACCTTCGCTGATTATAGACATCATCATCTGCCTAGCCTTTTCCCAAACTATCTTGAGGTCGGCTTCCAGTCTAACCAGAAGCAGCTGAGTACCAGTAACAAGCGACTGCCTATCTGACTTCCACAACCCAGTAACTGGGTAATACGATATCCCTTGGTAAGACTGGATGTCAGACTTTTGGCTTCTGACTACTCGTAACGACTGTCAAAGATCTACAAATGACAGCCGGGACCAACGGCTTTATGTGCTTACCGACGCACGGAGAAAACTCTGTATGTTATTATGGTCACCCATCCACAGACCAACCTCGGCAAGTACGGCTTATCCTTAAAGATCGACCAGTGCGGCTGTTATTATTTAGCCACGACCTCCTCGCGGATTATAGACGTGATAAAAAATAATTCTTATTATTTTTGTTACAGCGCCTAAGAAGAAAGAGTGGGATTACCCCAGTAAGTTGTTTTTCTCGAAATTATTTAATTAGTTAATTTAAAATCTTGTACTTTAGCGCCGTAGATTTTGCCTAGCAGTTTGCATAATTGGTATAAAGTTAAGCGGTAGTATGGACGTCACGTTTGGCTTCTAAATTAGCATTAAGTAGGTTAAGTTGTTACTTCCTCGGAAACGTTTCTTAGCTAGGAAGGGTGAGGTTCGAACAGGAAATGAGGCTTCCATTATCCCCAATGTCGCCGCTAAAGTGTTTTTCTTTTAATTCTTTTAGTATTCTTCCTGACATCCCTTGCAAATTGAATATGGTTATGTTAAGGTTTTATTGATGAGTTTATCTTTGATTGTGAATGTTAAAAGTCTGTTTATGATCCCAAGTTCCGAATCTAGATATTGGTATTCTTTGGTTAAAATTATTTGTTAATGAACAGAAATTAGATTATTCCATCACAAAAACTTTTTTTTTTGTATCAATAAAGACGTTGCTACTCGTTCCAATTTAAATCTTCTGCCTAGCCCTTTTCCAAACTTTGTTGGGGTTGGCTTCCAGTCTCACCAGATGCACCTGAATATTAATATTTTATCTAGAGCGACTGCTTATCTGAGCTCCACAACCCAGTAACTGGGTTTCGACTTCTCATAACGACTGTTAAAGATTTGACAAATGACAGCTGGGACCAACGGCTTAACGTGCTTTCTGAGGCTCGGAGGAAACTCGGTGTGTAATGATAATTACTCATCCAAGCACTGACCTAGGCAAGAACTGTTTAGTCTTCGAAGCGTGCGGCTGTTATTATTTAGCCACGACCTCCTCCCACGTTGTAAATATATTCATGTCTTTATAATTTGAAGCTATCTTTTGAACATGTAGTAAAATGTAGAGCTTCTTAAAGCATGATTGCTCCCGTCTACACGTGTTTCATAATCTAGAAAAAAATATAGAATAACGTTTTCAAGGTATCAAGACTTCACGAGGCAGATTACTTTGACAGCAATATAGAAAACATTTCTAAAGAACTCTTTCGCATTACTCGGTTTCTCCTCACCATTCCAATTCAATTCGACTCGTATTAGCTTCGCATTAAACTCAGATTCGCATAACTTAAAATACTTGAGTGAATTCAGTATCACCTTGAATTGTTTCTTTTTTTTCGGTGTTAGTGTAATGAATCCCCTACTAAAGTGAAGGAGAAAATAGTTGATTCATTTTTTAGTATCCATTTTGAGTATATTGAGTTAACGTAGTAAAACTTAAAGAGACCTTTGAGTCTCTTTAACAACATTATCTTGAAACTTAGAACATTATCTTGAAAAAGCTTTGTTGATTTATAATTGAAGAATTATTTCGGGACAAGAAATACACAACTGCAAATGTCATTCTTTAATCACCAACTGCCATGCTGCATCTGCCCATATGAAGCCATCGTTCTCAAAACATAGATATGCATAATAAAGCATAGGCAAAATAATCTGCCTTATATGTTTCCACTGCTGGGACATACGCCTCGTCTCTATAAGAGGGAGCGGACTGTAATCTACAGCGTGGGCCCACTGCCGGTTGGCACCTGTCTTCGATTTTTTGTTACTAGGAAATGCCCACGTCAAGAAGAAACAAGATGAACTCAACCTACGGTTCAAAAGAATGTATTGGCTGCTTGGAAGAAACTCCGTGCTGTCCGTGCAAAACAAATTGTTGCATAATACAGACAAGTCCTGATGCCAGTTTGGACTTATTGTATTTAGCTGTGGGGCTGCACCAAACAGAGCAATGTATTAATAATCCAACGATTCCAGAAAAAAGTACTACGGGAAATTGTAAATGCACCCTGGTACATACGAAATGATGACCTCCATCGGGAGTTCGGGACCTAAAAGTCGAGTTCATCGAAAAGGTGATGCAAAAATCCGCAGAAGCTCACGAACAGCGACTTCATCAGCAAGTGAACGTCGAGGCGATCCAGTTTCTTGACCACACGGACATAGTGAGAAGACTAAAAAGAACAAAACCGTTCGAGTTAGTGTTTAGTGTTCGTGAAAGTGAATAGTGTAATGTAGCATAAGTGTTACCAAATAAATACAAGAACGAAGTGTATTCGCCTTAATAGAGACAATAAGAAAAGTGCCATTGGACACATTCTTAGTTAAGACAATATAGCAGTTTAGGTTTTAATTAAATTACTTATTAGTCTATATTATACAAGGCTTGATTGTAATAATGATTAGGGTTCATCTTGTAGATGAATACTAGGATAAGAGAAAAAAATAAATGAAGTGCCCTGCCATGCCATGAACTCAAATTGCTGACGTAGCGCATAAAACGGCCAAACTAAAATGGAACTGGGGAGACTTCATCTGACGGCAAAGCTGTGGGTCCGCATATCACAAAACTGGAGCCCTGAGACAGCTAGACACGGCAGACAAAGGAGAAGATGGCGTGATGCCGTTCTCGTTAATTTTCAAGAAAAGGCGCAACATAAAAAGGGTAGGAAGGAATAGGGGAGGCCTTTGCCCAGAAGTGGGTCAGTTCAGGCTAGCAAAAAAAGAACATTCCAGTTTCCTCACAATAATTTCCTTCACAGTAATAGTTTTTTTTTTCATTGTAATAGGTCAGATGTCCTGGTCAAAAGAGTACCCGGATTGCGGCGGGAAGTCCCAGTCTCCTGTAGATTTACCCGTTGATGGACTCATCAAACCTAGAGGGGCGAGGCAACTTCTGTTCCAGAACAGTGATTTGCCAGCGAAGAAGTTGACCCTGATGAACAATGGAAAGCGAAGTTGGTTCCCTATATCATTATCATCATCATCATTTCAGCCAAAAGATGTCCACTGTTGGACACAGGCTCCCCCAAATGTACATAAGCCCCCTTATAGTTTTGCCATAATCACCACTTTTGGTAGGCGGGTTTTTTCATTGTAATAGGTCAGATGTCCTGGTCAAAAGAGTACCCGGATTGCGGCGGGAAGTCCCAGTCTCCTGTAGATTTACCCGTTGATGGACTCATCAAACCTAGAGGGGCGAGGCAACTTCTGTTCCAGAACAGTGATTTGCCAGCGAAGAAGTTGACCCTGATGAACAATGGAAAGCGAAGTTGGTTCCCTATATCATTATCATCATCATCATTTCAGCCAAAAGATGTCCACTGTTGGACACAGGCTCCCCCAAATGTACATAAGCCCCCTTATAGTTTTGCCATAATCACCACTTTTGGTAGGCGGGTTGGCGATCGCGGTTATTACAAAAGCACAGAGAACGCTGCTGCCCATTCTCTGGAAAGTCCCTTAGTCTCCTCTTACGACACCCACGGAAAAATATGGGATGGCTATTCTTTACGTCCTACACCATACATAACCCTATATATTTCCCTATATATTTTTATATAAAACTATGAGCATTGCGTTACACAATCAAGCCGATTTGATGGCGTATTATTAGTCGAAGCTAAGCCTTGGCTATTTTTAGTATGTATGTCACAATGCCACAATTGACGTTTGCATAAAATCTTCAGGAGACGGGGCAAACGTATAATTTATAAAAACAAGTAGGGTATTTTTATATATTACTAGATTTTTCGCGCGGCTTCGCTCGCGTTAATTTAGAATTTAACTATAACCAGATCCAACTATAACCTTTCACAATGTTGTCCTTTTCAACCCAAAGGTTGTCTGGTACACTGGTAGAGAGTGAGCCCACACTATTGTATATTATGAAGTTCAAATAAATAAATAAATACCCTATCGTCTCCTGCACATTTTAAAAGGCTTAATGTATAGACGACTCCACCTTGGAGCGCAAATTTAATGTGGTGCTGTATAAATAAATTAATTTATTTGCCAGAATATAACATGTAAAATATTTTTTATAATATTCACTATATTCGACTTATCAGTCGAGCAAATATTTCGAGTAGATACAAAGACATGCTTCATAAAGTCGAAAAATTACATAAATGTCACCATACACATCATAATTATAATTTACGTTCTTAACATATTATTCATTTTTTCATCTTATTTATTCCCTTTTTTAATATTTCTTAAAAACATTAAAAAAAACATTCAAAAGTATAAAAAATAGGTTTTCCGCCGGTGTTGGGAGCAGGGTCCAAGCTACCGGTGGTTAGGGCTGCAGAGGCAGGAACCTCCTCACAATGCAGGCCGTATCAAGGAGTACTGCCTTCTGAATCTGGCTCTGGATCCCACTGCCAAGTGAGAGCTTCGACAGATGTTCATCGAGGCTCTTGGCCATAAGGCCATTGGCCGTTACGACAATCGGCACAATGATAGCCGAGTCCACATTCCACATATCGACAACCTCGTGAGCCAAGTCGAGATATTTTATTTGTTTCTCTTTCTCAGCTTGTATTGTATTGTATTGTGTAGCGGGCTGGTTTCCGCAACTCCACGTCTAAAGCGCGTATTTTGCGTACGGGTGGGAACATTACTCCAACCACCCCAGCTCCCCAAAAAAGGCCAGCAGCTCCTTGGTGTTGCTGACGATCTCGCGGAGAGTACCTGGGTTACCTAAGTACTTTGCCCTGTATGTTGCAACCTCTAGGCAGTGTAGAAGCACGTGGGCTGCTGTCTCGTCCTCCTCCATGCAGGCTCTGCACAGTGGGCTATCTGTGACTCCTAGGACAAAGAGGTGTTTATTAAAAGAGCCGTGACCAGTGATGGCGGCTGTGACTATGCGGAGCTGTAATTTGGTCAGCCGAAGCAACCGTTTGGTGAGGCGGCCATCTATAGTAGGAAGTACCTCCTTGGCCTGCCTACGCTCACCATGGTCTAGCCACAGTTTGTGGTGTTGATCACTGGTGCGTTTCCTTACCAGAGTCCGTAGATACCCGAAAGGGAGTGGCACGATGGGTTCTGGTCCCACTGCTGCCATACTGGAACCCCTTCTAGCGAGTTCGTCCGCTGCATCGTTGCCCCGGGAATCGCTGTGGCCCTTAATCCATTGTATGGTTATGTCGTTGTGCTTACCGACCTGGTTGAGGCGCTGGTGACACTCGTATATTAACCCGGAGTTGACCGTGTGGTTGTCAAGTGCTAACAGTACAGCCCTGCTGTCTGAAAGTATACGGATAGAGTGGTCCCTAGCCCTCCTGGCTAAGATGGCTGATGCGGCCAGGGAAATGCCCATGCATTCCGCCTGAAATACCGTGTTGTGGACCCCCAGTGGTACGGCTATATGGATGTTGAGATCCTCTGAGAATACTCCAGCCCCAGTACCTGTACCTGTTTTAGATCCGTCCGTGAAGATCTGTAATTCTGCGGGATTTAACCCCTCGCAGCGGTGGTCCTCGTGGAGCTGGATCTTGTATTTTTTGTCGAAAGTCGCAAGCGCAAAACCAGAAATCAGTAAACAAACAATCAAAAATGCAGTACTTAATGTCAAACTGTCAGTAAGGCTAAGGACATGTGATTCATACAGCCTACGATAAGTTTTCTCTTTAAAAATAATTTGATTTTAATTAATATTGACATGCATATATTATTTGAATTATATTCATGGTACAAATAGGTCGAATTATATTAAATTAATGATAACTGTGCACTAATTCTATAAAATAGTTCGTTAGGGATTATTTGACGATTCCTGCTTGGCTGAATGTCACTTACTCGTGTCAAATAAACACTGACCTTCAATAAGATAAGATAAGATAAGATTTATTTATTTGTTTAAACATTGTATACAAGAGCATGCAAGATATAACATCGTTTGAGTCCAATCATGTTTAGCCGTAAGTATCGGCGTACAAATATTTCACACAACATTGTAAAGAGAAAATTATCAATAAAATTATCAAAAAATTACATTAGAATAGGCACTTAAAAGTTTACAATTCCGAAACTCTGTATCTCTCTATTAAAAATTATTATTATGTTATAATGTCAATAAAAAAATAAAACTGTATTCATAATTATTAATGTCAGGGAAAAGATAAAATTATTCAATCACAATATTAATGTCAGGGAAAAAAAGTAAAATGATTAAATCACAATATTAATGTCAGATACACAACTATTCAATCACACAAAAAAATCATTTTCCGCTAGAAATTCGGAGACACTATAATATGCTTTTTGCAAAAGAAACATTTTAAATTGACGCTTGAATGCCTCACCACCCAGCTCCTTCCAACGTTTAGGCAATCTATTAAATATAGTAGGTGCCATACAGACGATACTTTTGCGCATGAGTGCCGTTTTTGCTGGATAGACTTGAAGAATAGTCATATCCCGTCTGTTACGCGGTACCAAGTCCTGTAGACGTGGAAACAAATTTGGGTTTGTTTTAACAAACATTGCGGTTTCGAGGATATATATACAAGGAAGAGTTAATAGTTTGTACTTTTTAAAATAAGGTTTACACGTATCGACCGTTTTTATAACATCGTTTGAGTCACGTCTGTAATCCCGAACGGTTATGTTTTTTAGTACCATTTAATAGTGGACGAGCCTATTGCCATCTATCTGGAACAAATCCAGGCTCTGTAGCTGTTGCTGAGAAATACCTGTTAGGAAAACCCCAATAACATGTTGCCCGACCCAGGACCCCACTGACCACTAATCCAAACTGCGGCAACTAGTACATCTGCGGGACTGTTTGAAAGAGATACCGTGGCCCTGGAACACAAAGGGCTAAGAGGGGACATGGATGGGTGTTAGTCAGTACAAGTCTGACACTCCCTTCCGCTCCGCCCTGAGCAGGAGTGGTCATTTGATGATGTCCAATCCGAAAAAAAAAAGACGACTGGTATAATTATTGTACAAAAATTCAGTGTCTGTGAAACGTAGCTCAATTTTCACACCGTCCAAAACACAAGCCAATTCCTCCCTTAAAATAAATAACAGGAAGAGCCATCAAAGCTTTTTTTCTTTTTATTTTCCCCCAAAATTCCGCGCAATTAAACCTGAGGTCAATGGACAAAAGAGCGTGACAAGGGATGGGGTATAAATTGAACGTTAATATAAATCACGATTTTTTTCGAATTCACTGCACTAATGTTCTTAATATTTTTAAATAGCGAATTAAGCAAACTGGAACGACCCTCTCGTTACCATTTTTGTCTTTACGGTATTTGTGTATACGGTGAGAAATATTCAGATCTAGCTGTTTCCCGTGAATGCCCATGCATTCCGCCTGAAATACCGTGTTGTGGACCCCCAGTGGTACGGCTATATGGATGTTGAGATCCTCTGAGAATACTCCAGCCCCAGTACCTGTACCTGTTTTAGATCCGTCCGTGAAGATCCGTAATTCTGCGGGATTTAACCCCTCGCAGCGGTGGTCCTCGTGGAGCTGGATCTTGTATTTTTTGTCGAAAGTCGCAAGCGCAAAACCAGAAATCAGTAAACAAACAATCAAAAATGCAGTACTTAATGTCAAACTGTCAGTAAGGCTAAGGACATGTGATTCATACAGCCTACGATAAGTTTTCTCTTTAAAAATAATTTGATTTTAATTAATATTGACATGCATATATTATTTGAATTATATTCATGGTACAAATAGGTCGAATTATATTAAATTAATGATAACTGTGCACTAATTCTATAAAATAGTTCGTTAGGGATTATTTGACGATTCCTGCTTGGCTGAATGTCACTTACTCGTGTCAAATAAACACTGACCTTCAATAAGATAAGATAAGATAAGATAAGATTTATTTATTTGTTTAAACATTGTATACAAGAGCATGCAAGATATAACATCGTTTGAGTCCAATCATGTTTAGCCGTAAGTATCGGCGTACAAATATTTCACACAACATTGTAAAGAGAAAATTATCAATAAAATTATCAAAAAATTACATTAGAATAGGCACTTAAAAGTTTACAATTCCGAAACTCTGTATCTCTCTATTAAAAATTATTATTATGTTATAATGTCAATAAAAAAATAAAACTGTATTCATAATTATTAATGTCAGGGAAAAGATAAAATTATTCAATCACAATATTAATGTCAGGGAAAAAAAGTAAAATGATTAAATCACAATATTAATGTCAGATACACAACTATTCAATCACACAAAAAAATCATTTTCCGCTAGAAATTCGGAGACACTATAATATGCTTTTTGCAAAAGAAACATTTTAAATTGACGCTTGAATGCCTCACCACCCAGCTCCTTCCAACGTTTAGGCAATCTATTAAATATAGTAGGTGCCATACAGACGATACTTTTGCGCATGAGTGCCGTTTTTGCTGGATAGACTTGAAGAATAGTCATATCCCGTCTGTTACGCGGTACCAAGTCCTGTAGACGTGGAAACAAATTTGGGTTTGTTTTAACAAACATTGCGGTTTCGAGGATATATATACAAGGAAGAGTTAATAGTTTGTACTTTTTAAAATAAGGTTTACACGTATCGACCGTTTTTAGCCCAAACATAGATCTAATGCATCTCTTTTGGGCCTTAAATGCCGTGTTAGCGTCTGTAGAATTTCCCCAAAATATGATGCCGTATCTTAGGTGAGACGCAGCTAAGCCATGGTATGCCGCAATTAAGGTATCAACATTCACGACTGCAGCTAGAGAGTGCAATGCAAAAGCAGAACTACAGATTTTTTTGCAAAGGTTCTCGATATGTAATTTCCAGTCAAGCCTTTTATCAATTATTAGTCCAAGGAATTTAGTAGTATTTACAATTTCAACAATTTTATCATCGATATTTATGTCCATATTTTCTAAAGTCAAACGTTGGCTGAAATGTACGATTTTAGTTTTATCTAAATTAATCTTTAAATTATTATTGTTTAACCATTCTATTATACATGTCAAGGTATCGTGAATGTCTAGTTTATATTGGATCATGTCATTGCTATTACTGGAAATTGTCACCGTGCTATCATCTGCAAATAAAGTCATAGGGTGTGAAATTGTTTTTGGCAGGTCATTAATATATAGTGTAAAAAGTGGAGGTCCCAATACACTACCTTGTGGAACCCCAAAAGTATTATGACGTTCAACTGATAAGTATATCTCTTCTTTTTTAGTGATTGTATTAATTCTAGTGATTTCTGTCTTTTGCTTTCTATGGTATAAATAGGATTTAATTAAATTAAGCACATTGCCTCTTATACCATATGCTTCAAGTTTTTTTATTAAAATGTCATGATTTACGTAGTCAAATGCTTGAGTCATATCGCAGAAGATAGCACATACCGGTGTTTTTTTGTCCACTTTTATCAATACAGTGTATAAGAAGTCGTAGATCGCCATATTTATAGTTTTATTTTTGCGAAATCCCTTTTGCTCATTACATAATATATTATTTTTCTCCATGTACCCGTTTAATTCCGTTTGAATGAATTTCTCGAATATTTTCGAGAAAATAGGAATCAGAGAAATAGGCCTGTAGAATTCCATGAGCTCTCTATCTTCCTTCTTAAACAATGGCTTAACGATTGCTATCTTTAGTGCGTCAGGAAACGTGCCAGCTACAGTACATAAATTTATAATATGAGACAAATGGTCGCATATAATAAAAATAAGAATGACTGAAACGGATATCAAGTTAAATATTTTAATGATTCCTGTATTTTATACCCTACTTTAACAAACTTGAGAATTATTTCATTACACATATTTTATTTTAAATACATTTAAGGACTATTCGTAGTGTTTGTCCATTTCAGACATTTTATGGGCATTGCCCTTTCGAAATTGTACATAATTACATAGAAACTAATACACAAATACACATAATATAGAACCTATTAATAATTACTATGACTAGACTTCTAATTGCGAGCTGCTTCGTCTGATTTAAATAGTGGTTACGAACTTATAATCTGGGTGTCTCCAAGGTTTGAGTGAATCGGTTTCTAGGCCGCATCATCGCTTCAAATCAGGCGAGTTAATAGTAGCCTATTTACTATGAAAAAAACATTAAAATCTTTGCCGAATTCTAGACCAAAACCGTTTAAATTGCCATCGACACGCCAACTCCAAACAAAAATCTTTCCAAACAGCGCCAACATGAAACGCGAATGCTTTACAGTTATTTCGCGTTCCCGTTACTGCTTTATTTCCTAATTTAAATTCCAAGGATTAAAACTTTATAAAGGTGGACTTCTTATTACTTAGCACAATAAACATTTTCTACCCCTAATGCAAAACTACCCCTTGACAACATAATGATGTGCCTTATCCCGTCTCAAAGTTCCAGCTTGCTTAGTTACTGTTTAACTCCAAGAGTCAACACACCATAACTTACTGTAGACTGCGTGAACCAACAAGATGTGGTTAACGAAAACAGTTCTTAATTACTAACCAGAGTAATGCCCTCTTCATGAATTACTAGCTAGCGCCCGCCACTTCCTACGCGTGGTTCGTATTTTGATGTGTTTTTCAGGGATAAATCTATACTAATACTAATAATGAAGCTGGAGAGTTTGTTTGTTTGAACGCGCTAATCTTAAGTACTGGTCCGATTTGAAAAAGTCTTTCAGTGTTAGATAGCCCATTTATTGAGGAAGGCTATAGGCTATATATCATTACGCTATGACCAATAGGAGCGGAGCAGCAATGAAAAATACTATGAAAACGTGGAAAATGTGACGCAGACGAAGTTGCGCGGAACAGCTAGTTATACATATATAAACCAACCTCTTGAATCATTCTGTCTATTGATGAAAACTGCATCAAAATCCATTGCGTAGTTTAATAGATCTAAGCGATCTATATACGGCGGGGAGCGACTTTGTTATATGTAAAGATAAATCTATGTAAAGATACGGAAGCTTTAGAGGACGAGAGAGATTTGTTGGATATGTGGATTTTAACTTGAGATGAATTTACTTTTGAGATAGATGTGGAGTGCTTGAAAAAGCTTGTTTGTACGATACGTGCCTAGGAAGCTACAACAGTATGTGTTTAGTTTAAAAGCTAGACATGGCCACTGAAGGAGCAGCGGTGGCCCAGTGGTGGCAGCCCAGACTAATTAACAGTAAGTCGTAGGTTCGGACCCAGGCCGGTATTACTTTTTGTAATTTATTTAATCACCGCTGCTCTCAAAAAGGTGAAGAAAAACATCGTAAGGAAACCAGCATGTCCTATAACTATAAATTCGAAGAAATGTGACATCTACCAACCCGCACTTGGCCCGCGTGGTGGATTAAAGACCACTCCCTCTCAATGAGAGGAGGCCTGTGCCCCAGCACTGGGAACATAATAAGCTGATGATGATGATGATGATGATGATGATGATGATGATCATGACTTGGCCACTTTAAATCATCATCATCAGCCTACAACAGTCCACTGCTGGACATAGGCCTCTTCTATCGCTCGCCTATAACTCGATTCTCGGCAACTCTCATCCAATTGCTACCAGCTACCCTGCGAAGATCTTCGCTCCACCCACTTTAAATAAGAATGTTAAATGCACGAATTATCACAGAACAAAGACGTGTGCGTAGGACTCGCAACCTTTGTGGATGTGTGACCTGCTGGCCTGCCATGACGTCTTAAAACATTGCTGTTTTACTCCTTTTCCAGTGTGGAAAAGAGATGGCACTAGTCATCCTGTATAGCTCCGTCTCTTTCCCACGCTGGAATAAGAGTAAAACAATACTGCTAGAGGTCATGGTAGGCCAGCTGATGTATGAACGTGGACAAATGAAAGGAGTATGTGAGGAAGCAGGTGGCTTTACATAATGTCACGTCTGTAATCCCGAACGGTTATATTTTTTAGTCCCATGTAATAATGGGCGAGCCTATTGCCATCAATCTGGCACAAATCCAGGCTTTGTGGCTGTTACTGAGAAATATCTGTTAGGAAAACCCCAATAACATGTTGCCCGACCCAGGACCCCACTGATCACTAATCCAAACTGCGGCAACTGGTACATCTGCGGGACTGTTTGAAAGAGATACCGTGGCCCTGGAACACAAAGGGCTAAGAGGGGACATGGATGGGTGTTAGTCAGTACAAGTCTGACACTTCCTTCCGCTCCGCCCTGAGCAGGAATGGTCATTTGATGATGTCCAATCCGAAAAAAAAAGACGGCTGGTATAATTATTGTACAAAAATTCAGTGTCTGTGAAACGTAGCTCAATTTTCACACCGTCCAAAACACAAGCCAATTCCTCCCTTAAAATAAATAACAGGAAGAGCCATCAAAGCTTTTTCTTATTTTCCACCAAAATTCCGCGCAATTAAACCTGAGGTCAATGGACAAAAGAGCGTGACAAGGGATGGGGTGCAAATTAAACGTTAATATAAATCAGGATTTTATCGACTTCACTGCACTAATGTTCTTAATATTTTTAAATAGGGAATTAAATAAACGGGAACGACCCTCTCGTTACCATTTCTGTTTTTACGGTACTTTTGTATACGGTGAGAAATATTCAGGACTAGCTGTTTCCCGTGAATTCGTGCGCGTGTAAATTTTGATGTTGTGTACGTATAAGAATAAAAAAATTGGTTGTCTGCCGTTTATGGACGATACTTTAACGTGACAATGCACATGTCATTACAAAACATTGATGAAATGATTGCATACTTTTATGAATAGCAAGCCAAACGCTCAAGCCGATCTTGCCTTTCGCTCGCTCGTGGAGCGCTCTCGCTCTGTTCCGACCGATTTTAATGACCGTAACGTAACAATGAGTCATCCTTTTTCGTACTTGCAGGCGTTCATCGATTTATTAGACTTTGTCACGTCAAAAATTAGCATATGTACTATTCCAGGCTATCTCTGTGCTATAATTCTCTGTGCTATAATTTCATCCAGATTCGTTCAGCTGTTATGGCATCCATCCGTTCAGCCGTTATGGCATTCATCCATCCATCCAAACTTCTGCATTTATAAATAGTAGTAAGATTGGCTGTAGCCTTCGAATTTGCCCACGTGTGGGTATTGAAATGATCTCATGAGAACGGATACTGTAATAAAAGATCCCCAATGTTCTAAACCAGGCTTTGGTCTTACTGTGTTCCAAATTTTATTGAATCAACACAACCGATAATACGTGAAAAGATAAAATACACACAAACAGATAGTTACTTTCGCATAAATATTTTATATCATATGACATGAGTTTGAAAGTATTGAGTTTTAAGCAAGAGTGTCATGATTTCAATAGATGGACATCGTGTAGTTTATAGTGTGGAAATAATCTACTTACAATCTGTAACAATACACACCTAAGTAAGAGACTGGCTTCATTTTGTAAGTGGATTACAAGAACAAAATGTTGTGACCAAATCTAATTTCGCAAAGATATATTCAATTACTTGCGGCGAAACTCAAAAGGAGGGTTACTGTCTACTATCTGCCAATATCAGATTACAAGAGAGGACTGAAATTACGACGTAACTTCCCTAAAACGACCACATTATCAAATTGATTATTCGGAGTGCGTCCGCTCACATTTCGTTCCCTCTAGTCGAGTTGTTTGCATAAACGGATTACGCCTTCTATACTTGCTGGACGAAAACTGGCGCCATATCTTATTTCCGGAGCGGAAACTTGAATTTTTAATCTTATTTCCGCAGCGGAAACTTGAATTTTTGATATAATTTAATATTTGCGAGAACTCGTTTTCAAAAAGAGTTTTCTCATTGTATTTAAAGTGACTGGTAGCTAGTGACCGATACCTTAACACGTGATTGTGCTCATGCTAACAAACAACTTTTCTTAGCAAACTTTTTTTATACTCATTCGCTTTTTTCACAACAACACAACAGCCGTTTAAAATTCTTGCACGCGCGCCTAACAGCTGTGAGCCGCGAGATGTCGCGCGTGCCACAAGCCGGTTGCCGTTTGCGGTGTACGTAAGCAGTGTAAGTACCTATAAGTTTAGGCTGTAGCTAAATTAAAAAATAACATTCAATGACAACAAAAACTGAGTGCTTCAAACAGCTGTTGTGTTATTGTGAATAAAGTGAATGTGTAAAAAACAAAAATTCTTTATGAAAGTTGTTTGTTATCATGAGTACAATCACGTGTTTAGGAATCGGTCACTAATTAGCATTCACCCTATTTAGCATATCTATCAAAATTCTGTGAGGCCTATGCCCAGAAGTGAAGATAAATATCGGCTGAAATTATATACATGCAGATTTATTAATAGACTACTTTTTTACTCTCGAAAGACGTTTAAGGCATAACAATTAAGCACTCCACAACACCACCAATCTACCACCCTACTTCTCTTTGCATCCACCTGATCTATTGCAGTCAACATCAGTAAACGAAACTGTCAAACTCATTTAATAAGTTACCTACGTTTGAAGTAGCATCTTCAATCTCACAAAGGACTCCACTAATTTCTTTTTTCATTTCAGTGGCTCTCGTCGGTGAATGGAAAAATGAGCAACGCCCTTTAATCTACGGTGGAGCGGCCCATAGTCGTCGATACCTCTTCCATTCGCTAACAGTACACTTGCCAGCTGAACACACGGTGGGAACCCTGTACTACCCTTTGGAAACCCAGGTCTACTATGTGTCAGCTGAATATAAAGATATGGAAACGGCATTGAAGACGGCTCCTAGTGATCCACAGGCGATACTGGCTGTAGCTAATTTGTATAG
Organism: Cerastis rubricosa; assembly: GCA_949152445.1. Lineage (NCBI taxonomy): Eukaryota > Metazoa > Arthropoda > Insecta > Lepidoptera > Noctuidae > Cerastis > Cerastis rubricosa. Next base: position 18,514,874 of record OX424532.1, read on the forward strand.
TGTAAGTTTTTCAATACTGTCTGATTTTTCCCTTTCCTTCTTTTAGATACCAAAGAGATCGTCGAGCCTATCCAAAATATGCTCGCGCCGATACCGTTTTCGGCGACTTTCGTTTCCATTCGGTTTTTAAAACAAATGCGTCACTTAAGAACTGTTTGTGCGACCTCTCTATTTTTAGGATAAGGACGCATTACTTTGCAGACTATTTCTCTCACGTGGCTAAATAACGATACCCAAGAATTAAAGCAACATTATAAATATTATCTATACTTAACCGTTTAAAGCAATAAATCTGCAAAATAAGATAAGATCCTATAGTAAGGTTTTGAAAACAAAAGTAAGATATATTATTTGAGCTTTCTATCAAATAAATTAGATGTAGGTACTTGTAGCTCCAACTAATAAATAAGGTCAACTAAGTAAAAGAAAAGAAAATATCGACAAGATATTATTTTGAAGTATTGCTACAAGAATACGAAGATTTATTGATACTAGTCATTTAAATATTTAAAGACATTCGTTGCTTATCAAAATATGATTTAGGCAAGCAAGTAAAATGGATTCAAGGAAATGATTAGGATTTAATCTAGTAGAAGAAACCTATCTCTTTAGTATTTTAATAGTATAAATACTAAAATAGATATCGTATCTATAACTACAAATTTATATCAAGGTTATGTAGGTAACTTACTAGTAAGACTTAAAAATTCTCGAACTGTCATCATCTCCCTAGCCTTTTCCCAAATTATCTTGGGGTCGGCTTCCAGTCTAACCGGATGCAGCTGAGTATCAGTATTTTACATGAAGCGACTGCCAATCTGACCTCCACAACCCAGTAACTGGATAATACGATACCCATTAATAAGACTGGATGTCAGAGTTTTGGCTTCAGACTCATAACGACTGACAAAGCTCTATAAATGATAGCCGAGACCAATGGCTTAAAGTGGTTTCCAGGGCACGGAGGAAACTCGGTATGTAATTATGGTCACCCATCCACGGACCAATCTCGGCAAGCACGGCTTCACCATAGAGATCGACCCGTGCGGCTGTTACTATTTAGCCACGAGCTCCTCTTTAAACTCGAACTGTAATGTCAAGAAATTCCAAGGACGTGATACACTGCCTCGTTAGTCCAGTGACCTCCAGTGGTCACAAACCCAACTGCTGAGGATGAGGACCTAGGGTTGAATCCCAGGTTGGGCAAGGTATTATTTGGCTTTTCCATTATGAATCTCTCAATAACAGACACGGTGTTTGGATTTGTGCCCGGTTGATAGCAATAGGCTCGCCCCCTATTACATGGGACCCACAATATAACTGGCGAAGTGTGGGTGTACCTACTCTTAGTTACACCTCTGCCTATTCCTTCGGGGATTGCAGGCGTGCTGTTATGTATGTTAGGTAGGTAGTAAAACGTACACGTCAAGTTGCGTTTATAAATAAGTTTCAAGTAGTACTTTAAAATGACTGAAATTCATAGTTTTATCGGCAAGATGTTTTTATAAGCTTGTGAAGCTAACAACAGAGTAAATAAAAAACACTACACGATAACTGACAAATGCTTGCAGTAACTGAAACAGTTCCACTAACTCACTCTCTTTGGTTCTTTGTTCAAAAGACCATCTGCACAGTCCGCATGTGAATTGACCAAGATTATGTTTGGACCTTAAAATAGATGACCTCTTAGTTTGTTTCGGTTGTTTCTTCTCAGAGAGATCAAGTACGAATCACCGGCCCCATCTAGTATTTCTTTTTAAATACTTGTTAAAGTGTTCGTTATATCCTATCTGCAAAATAAACATAATTTATTTTAGATTTATTCAGCACAAACTATGGGCGAAAGAGCGTTACCAAATCTACTGTAATCTTCATGGAAAGCTTTTCGCATCACTAGCCATAAGAAATGACAATAGGTTTAAAAAGAAAAGCCTATTAGATAACGGATATTACGTAGGTACATACCCAAAAACCTTTCTTTAGAAATTGTGTTCTTTTTCAAACAAAATTGTCTGAATGTTTTCGGCGCGCGGCAGCTGACAATCTTCTAAAAGGGATTAAGGACTTAGGAAAGAGATTCGTTGGTTAAACTTTGATACTTGTTAGAGTGCAATTCCGACAATCGCAGTTGCTACTGGTTCCTAGGTCATCTTATTATGCCTAGACTTTCCCGAACTATGTTGGGTCCGGCTTCCGGATTTTACATGGAGCGACTGACTATCTGACCTCCATAGCCCAGTTAATACTGGGTAATACGATGCCCCTTGCTAAGACTGGTTGTCAGACTTTCGGGTCATCATCATCATCTCAGCCGAAAGATGTCCACTGCTAGACATAGGCCACCCCCAAGTGTCGCCACATTGACCGGTCCCGTGCGACTCGCATCCAGGGGATCCCCGCAACCATCATCATCATTCAGATCATCAGTCCTCCTAGTAGAAGGCCTTCCAACACATCGTCTTCCGAACTTTCGGGTCAATGACTACTATTACGTACTAGTGGTTTTTAGGTCTATCAAAACGGTTCAGTAGGTGTCAATGCCGTCTGTTGCAGTATTCTTAAAGTTACGATCAGTCATTCTTGGTCTAGAGGACATAAATGAATAATTTGACAAAAAAAGTACGCTAGCGTAGCTAGCTAAACATTATTTATTTATCCATATAACACACACTATCTTTACAGTATAACCCTAATACAATAGTGGTTTGCAAACACACGGAATATAAAAGGAAAAATAAACCTACGGCTACTACTTAAAAATATATCTAAATATAAAATCAGAAATAACACAGAATATTAATATTTAAATAACTACTAACATAATTCAACAAAACTTTTGCGAATTCACTCAGATTGCACGAAAATACGTCAAGTCTCTCATGCACTTCGTTTAGTACACATATTGTGCAAGTGAGGGGTGTTTTTGGATTCTCGCGTCCGGCCCTGGTTCAATCCATGGTCCGGAGCGAGAGGGAATGGGAAGCCGTCGCCTCCTTCTGCGAAGCAGTCATGCTAGCGTAGGAGGTGGCGGAACGTGAGAGGGAGAGAACCTCACGTCCCAGCCGCCGCGGGAGACGCCCCGGGCGTCGGGGGGCAACCAGTGGCCCCCGGCCACCGTAGGCGCGGGCCTATGGACGGTGAGTAATGGGCTAGCTCACCGTCCGTTCGTCTTATGACGACAGGCCGTGCCGACGGCGCGTTCGTGTTCCACGCGCGCCTCAAGGAGATGTCAGCAAATCGGAAGGGGTCTAAAAATAAAAATGGAATGACTTTGAACGTTAAAAAATGCTTTCATATCAAATTTTAAAGAAAAAAAAAAGCTAGAGTAACATCCTACAAAATTAATAACGTAACACTTACCAGGGTCAGTGAAATTCGGGATCTCGGAGTGATAATGGATGAGGGATTAACTTTTAGGCAACATATAGATAGTTGTGTTAAAAAATCTGCCCAGTTACTAGGTTTTCTAAAAAGGAATACTCAAGGATTTAGATCTGTAAAATCTAAAATCGTTCTGTATAATGCATTGGTGCGCAGCAAGTTGGAATACGCCAGCGTTGTTTGGAATCCATTTTATGCTATACATTCCCAGCGTCTAGAGAGCATACAGCGGGCTTTCACCAAACACCTTGCGTTTATGGCCCCCGGCATATCTCATAGGTGCCCAAACCAACAACTTCTGACTTTTTTTAATATAACTTCACTATATCAACGAAGAGTTATGCATAGCCTTATGTTCCTATACAAGTTGGTCAACGGCCATATTGATTGTAGTGAACTACTATCGCGCATTTATTTGAGTCTTCCGTTCAACATTCCACGGTATCCCCTTACCAGATTGCTCCATCGCCCTTCTACCCGTACCAACATAGGTCGCAACTCCCCACTAGCGAAGATGTGTGACTACCTGAATTCACTTATTAAGTCCATTCCTGAGACAGATTTGTTTAGTGACTCTAAAGCGAAATTTAAATCGAGAATCCTGGCATCCCTACGTGCTATCAAGTCTCCTGATCAAGTCAGTGGTCCAAAAAGTTAACTTCGTTTTGATCTGTTTTCCCTGGTCTGCTACTGTTTTGTTTTCCGTTTTATTGTATGTATTGGATGTATTGTATGTTGTTTTTATATCGTGTCTCTTTGTAGTAGTTCATAAATAATCTGGCGTGTTTTTGTCAATGTTGTGTTTGCCCGTAATTGGCATATATATTAGAATATTACCATAAGACTCATATGTATCTATATACATATATGTGCTGTGGGTGAACCTAAATAAATAAATAAATAAATAAAGAGGGCCGATGCCTGCCAGGGCTGCGGGTTGTTCGAAAGAGATACCGTACCCCTGGAACGCAAAGGGCTAAGAAGGAACATGGGTGGGTGTTAGTCAGTCAAGTCTGACACTCCCTTCCGCTCCGCCCAGAGCGGAAGAAGTCATTTGATGATATCCCATCATAAAAAAGGGGTGTTTTTGGCAGCAGGTTGGTTTTGGCAACTTACAGGCACGGTCAGCAGTGGCGGTCGCCGCCGCCTCCATTCGTACCGGTCTGGCACGCACAGCTTCAGGTGACACAGCACACCTGGGTTATAAGCTACTTCACACAGCTGGAGCTTTAGCGCATACGCCGCAAGTGTAAATTCCAGGTGCACTCAGTTTGTTGTACCCCACCATACCCAGTACAGTGTACTGGTGTAGGATACAACATGCTTCGGCGATATCATGTTTATCCTCAAGTTAGGCGTATTACAAGAATCCGACAAAAACTATCGGACAGTAGCCCATCAGACTCAACACCCGGCTGTCTGTGGGTCCTCCCTTTCCCATGGTGTACTAAGGGACTTTACACCGTTTCTCATACTCCTTAATTTTACTGGCGGCACTTTGGAATTGTACCTTTAATTTAATTAAGCACACGACCAAACATTGTTTATCTTAATGAAACTTCTTTTCATTTCTTCGCCTATCTGACTTGCATAAGATAAATCAGTTATTTTTAAGTGTCCTTTTATCCTGGTGCCTTGACACCTGTCCTTTTCAAAAAAATATAAACGCCGTTGACTTTTTAATCTGATTGAAAACTTTGAAAGAGATCATCAAATTGGATTTTTTTGACAGTAAGTGGATGCTAAAAAAGTTGGTGTCTTTTGAAATAAAAATAGATGTATTTTTTTAGGGTTCCGTACCCAAAGGGTCAAACGGGACCCTATTACTGAGACTTCGCTGTCCGTCCGTCCGTCCGTCTGTCACCAGGCTGTATCTCATGAACCGTGATAGTTAGCCAGTTGAAATTTCTACAGATTATGTATTTTTGTTGATGCTATAACAACAAATACTAAAAACAGAATAAAATAAATATTTAAGGGATACAAAAAAGGGATTTTTTTGTTTGTTTTTTTAAATAATGGTACGGAACCCTTCGTGCGCGAGTTCGACTCGCACTGGGCGGGTTTTTTTATATACGTTCGTCCTCACTATTTCTGCTGTATCGTGGGTGAGTTTACAAACATTTAAAGTCACTTACACAAACAGCTAGACCCGGAACAACTATCTGTAGGCGTGCGGGGATCGAACCCGCGACACGCAGCGCAGCAGTCAATTGCTTAGCCACTGCGCCAACCGTGCCGTCGAACTAATAAGTTAGTTAGTAAAAAAATTAGTAGTGATGGGATGAGTTATGTGAAAGATGATATTTTTTTTGCAAACAAAACCAAATAAAAAAACATTTTATTTGGTTTTGTTTTACAAACATAAAATAATATCAATAAAACATAAATTAATGAGACAATAAATCATAATTAGTTAGATGCATAAAAAATAAAAAAAAACAAAAGTCATTTATTCAAATTAGGCTGATAATCAGCACTTTTTGTTGAACATCAAAATTACAAGAGACAGTCCCCCAAAACGCCCGCCCTTCGCCACTTCCTAGTGTTTTAGCTGGGAAGAAAAAGTGGCGGAAAAACTCCCCAACAACACATCTGTCTGTTAGGTTAGAAGAACCAGATTCTACACAATAGTGTTCAAGTTCATATAAACAAAGAATCTAATTAATGTCATATGTCAGCTAGCAGACACCAATAATAAAATATTAAAAAAAAACCTCAAGAATTATTAAAGCCTCCAGGCATAAAGGACATAATTTTGTCTATTCTATAAAGTAACTTACCTACTCCTTTTTACTATATTAAAAAACTTGATAACTAGGTTTGCGATTTTTATCCGAGTGCAAGTCAAAACGCTATGGTTTAGCTAAAACATTTTAGTTGGATGCCTGGAATAAAATTCAATTATTTTGATAAATCGAATCGTCTTTCCGACAAGGTTGTCTGTCTTACGAGCTAGAATTCGTAAGGTCAATCGAGAATTTTCTTATTAAAGTAACACCTAACCTAACCTATCTTATTACGAGTAGTATCTAGAAACTTCTGATAACACCAATCAGATTTTTTCCCAAACATCAACAACGCAAGACAGCGAACATGACAATAAAAATCTAAATTACCAACAAAACAGCTACCCTCTCTTTCAAGATTGTTCATCATTTATTATTTTATCGCGTATCCCTTCAGACAGCGTCGCAAATTGAACATCATAGTACCTAACGAAGTGAAAAATTTTATGCCACACATTGTAAAAAGATTACCTCGAAAGGTTGTCGACCCCACACAACTAGTCCTTAAAAATAATAGTCTGTAGCTTTTCGTATTAGGAATAAGCTTTGTATAAAATAGTCATTTTAGACAAAACTAAGTGGGACGGATGGTCGAGACGGTTTTGACCACGCTCTGGATTTGAATAAAACCCGCAATATTTCACAGTAACTTTAGACTGTTTAAAAGATTAGGAGTTTAAAAAATAAGAATGACTTTTTGCTAAAATAGAGGTTTAAAAAGAAGTTTAATATTTAGGACGTGTTTATCATACCAAAGAAAAGTAGATGTATCATTAAACGCAGTTACATGTAGCTATTTAAAAACCGGCCAAGTGCGAGTCTTACTCGCACACAGGGTTCCATAGCTCCAAACAATATAATAACAATATTTTGAACTGTCATTCATTAGTTAGTAGTATTAGTTAGTAAACTTCCACACAACCGCAAAACTAAATTTGTTTTTAATAATATGTTTATGAAAAACAAAGTTAAATTCAAATTCAAATTCAAATTCATTTATTTGCTAATATGGGTAATTACATAAAGTTGTTAAAATAAAACATAGTTCAACCATATTACGCCTTGAGGCATGCAAATCTCAAGTTTTGAGTTCTGTATGACAACATTATTATACAATTAATTGCAACAATCATTTATAATTAATAACATAATTTTGGTAATTTCAACGTGGCAAATAATAATGAAACATTAGCAATTAATAATGTCACTAGAATAATTAAAATGTAAAATGTCATGTATTAATTAATGAGAAATGTCAAAATAAATTTGTAAATAATTGTTAAAATAATACTAATAGATAAAATTAATCAATAGACATATATAGTGCATTAATCACATATCATATCCACATCAATAATTATTTCCGAGAACAAAATGTCCTTACATCCTCTATTAAATAATCCTGAATACTATAATAACATTTAAATAGCAAGAACTTTTTTAATTTATTTTTAAATTCATCGTTGGAAATGGTTTCTAGTATAGACTTTGGTAAATGATTGTATACACGCGGCGCCATACTGAAAATGCTTTTGGTATATAAGGCCGTCTTGCTAGATTTACAACAAATTTTATCACTATGCCGCTTACTTCTATAGCTATCAAAAAGATGTTTGTTAGTTCTTGCGAAGCTAGCAATCTCATAAATGTAGACACACGGCAACGTCAATATATTATGTTTGACAAAATATGGTCTGCAGCTATCAGTCTGTTTGATATTAAACATTCCCCTTATACACCGCTTTTGCGCCTTGAATGCCATATCCTTATTGGTGGAATTACCCCAGAATATAATACCATACTTTATCAAGGATCCCACATAGCCATGATACGCTGCAAGTACAGCAGAAGTGCCTACCGTTTTTGCCAGCATATGTAAGGCGTATGATTGCTTGTTTAGTTTTTGATTTAAAGTATTGACATGTGTCTTCCAATTCAAATTATAATCAATTGACATGCCTAAGAATTTAGTAGTAGCTATTTCATTTATTTTGTTTCCTATATAATCTATATTAATGTCAGTAAATTGGGCTTTACGATTTCGAAATATCATAATTTTAGTTTTGTCAAAGTTCATTTTTAAATGGTTATTAGTAAGCCAATTTATAATATCACTTAGAGTGCTGTTTATATCTTGTTCTAGGGATAATTTGTCCTTACTTGTAAAAACGACAGTACTATCATCAGCAAAAAGTATTGTGGGATGATTAGTTACTTTGGGAAGGTCATTTATATAAATGATGAATAGCAGAGGGCCCAAAACACTTCCTTGCGGGACACCTTGTTTGATTTCTCTGTATTCTGAAGTGTAGTTAATTTCTGTACTTGTTTTGGTGCATACTCTAGTAACTAATGTGGATTGTTTTCTGTTGGTAAGATAAGAAGCTATCAGCTTCAATGAAGTGCCTCGAATTCCATATTTATATAATTTATTTAACAGAATTTGGTGATCCACGTAATCAAAGGCTTTGCTGAGATCCATATACAATGCGCACGCCGGAATTTTATTGTCTAAGCTAGTCATAACTGTAGTCAGAAAATCATAGACAGCCATATTAATGGTTTTATTTTTCCTAAAACCTATCTGCTCTTTAGCAAATAAATTAAATTTTTCAAAATAGTCATTTATTCTATCATAAATAACTCTTTCATAGACCTTAGAGAGCACCGGTACTAGTGCTATGGGCCTATAACAATTCATATTGCAGGGATCATCTTTCTTGAATAGAGGTTTAATGATTGTTAATTTAAGTTTATCAGGAAAGTATCCATTTAGGATCGACAGATTAATGACGTGACTTAAAATGTTGGATATTTTAATTGGCACTTGTTTCAGAATTTTAGTCGATATACTGTCATATCCAGTGCTGTTGGTGTTTTTTAAGTTTAAAATTATTTTGTGTATTTCTTGGGGTGTAGTTGGATACATGAATAATGTTTCCGAGTGATTAGCTAAGGTCTCTGTTTTATTAGTACAACTTGAGATACCTTTTATTTGGTCTATAAAAAAATTATTAAAACTGTCCGCAATGGTCTGGGGATCATCAGTACAATGTTTACCGTCTATATTAATTTCATTGATTTCGCTTTTTGGCACATTACACATTGTTTTACTAATAACGTTCCAAGTAGCCCTACATTTGTTTTGAGCTGTATGGATAAAGTAATTATTCTGGGACTTTTTTGTCAGTTTTATAACCCGCTGTAATCTACTCGCAAAGTTTTTAAAATTGGTTTTGTTTTTGATATTTCGATTCTTACGATACTTCCATAACAATTGTTGTTTACGCTTGCAGCATTTTTTTATTCCTTTAGTCATCCACCGGGGTCGTAATTGAGAATATCTTCGAATTCGAATATATGGAAAACATAAATTATAAAATAAAGTAAATAAATCATAAAAAATGTCAAAAGCTTCCTGTGGGTCATTATTTTCAAATACTTCATTAAACGTTACTGCTGCAGTTTGATGAAAAAGTCCCATATCTCAAAAACAAAACATCATATCTTATTGAAACCAATTTTCGTTGATAGTTTTTTTTACGTTCTACAATCCTAAATATTTTCAGAATTTTCCTCCTCTTACTTTAGAAATTAGAGGGGGGGACACACATTTTACCACTTTGGAAGTGGCTCTAGCGCAAACTATTCAGTTTAGAAAAAAATGATAATAGAAACATCAATATCATTTTTGAAGACCTATCCATAGATACCCCACACGTATGGGTTTGATGAAAAATTGTTTTTTGCTTTTCAGTTCTAAGTATGGGGGGACCCCCTTAATTTTTTTTTTTTTTCTATTTTTGTGTGAAAATCCTAATGCGGTTTACAGAATACATCTACTTACTAAGTTTCAACAGTATAGTTCTTATAGTTTCGGAAATAAGTGGCTGTGACATACAGACGGACAGACAGACAGACATGACGAATCTATAAGGGTTCCGTTTTTTGCCATTCGGCTACGGAACCCTAAAAACGGTAAAGGTTTTGCCAAACTGGTGCGCATTGCGAACATTGCGGTGTTCGCAATGCGCACGATAATGTAGGTACTGAGATATTTGACAAAGTGCGCTTTGACAAATATTCCAGTACCTACATTATCTCCAGGTAGAATTCGTTACAGGTAGTCACTGCCCCAAAGTTGCCTGTAGTTGCGAAAAGTTTCGGCATATGATGATAGTCAGAATTTCTGGAGACGCTTCCGCAAGTAGCGCCCGATTTGTCTTTCAAATTTACAGACATACTACCCCACTTTATTGCAAGTATTACAGACTAGCACTATAAAATGAACTTCCTCCATTTATTCAGCTTTGATTGTCCGTAGCGTGTTCATGTCATTTGATAACAAAAACAAGAGTTCGATTTCCAGAGAGCATGTTATAGATTTCTCGAGTCATTAGAAAAAAGTATCAGATAATAACTATCATTCACGTCAAATTCAAAAGCATTTATTTTAATTGGACCATTACAGGCACTCTTAAAAGTCAAAAAACAAAAAATAAAAACTAAGCTACAGCCCCAGTCACAAGGCATAATAACTTGTGAAAGTACTGTAGTTGCCCATTTCAAAGCGTAGATATCTATGGACATCTCTACACGCAATTAATTTTCTATCGTTAAACATTAACAATTCACTTTGAATCAATCGTAATTGCAGACTTCTAAGAACCACGTGATTACAGTTGATGTTTCTAGCTGTGTTCTGGATTGTTCCTAGAAAAACTCCTGAAAAGTAAGACATTTTCTTGGAACAATCTAGATTTACGAGTCCGTTTAAAGATGTTCAAAACCCAGGAATTTAATACTATACTATGTGCAGAGGATATAGTGCTTTACGTAGATTTACTAAGATCACTGTTTATGATCAATTTGTTAAGCAAAAATGTTTAACCCGTTGAAAACCTATATACAGGCTGTAACGGAAAGGGTATATACATACTTAAGGGTGTGCTTCAGACCATCAAACTGAACATGTGTCTCAATCGGACAAACATTGTAATAGCAAAAAATTATCTACAGCCGCATACAAAATTTCAATACCTATTCGACCCAAATGTATGAAGCAGCTGATATTTTTTTCGCTATTACGATGTTTTTCCGATGGAGAAACATGTTCAGTTTAATGGTCTGTAGCACACCCTTAAGTATGTATATACCCTTTCCGTTACACCTTGTATATGTACATAGGTAGTACTACGTTTTCAATTGGTTAAATAATTTTTGCTTATCAAATTCATCGAACACACTGATCTGAGTAAATCTACGTAAAGCATTATCCTCTGCACATACTATAGTATTAAATTCCTGGAATTTGAACATCTTTAAACGGACTCGTAGATCTAGATTTTTCGAAGAAAATCTATCCATTTGTTTTTTTTATTGATCATTTGTGACCTAGACTTAATTACGTGATTGCACCTACGTACTTCACCAATCAGTTAGAACTTTTTATGGGAAAGTAGTCTAGTATGACGGATATTCTCTACTCCAAAGAATGCACGTGACTAAGTCGCCAACCTTGCACGCCTCGTACGGCGCGTGGTTCTACCTATCGGGTCGAAAACTGTCCCAATCTTTCAAGCTGGAACCAACCATAATTAACACTGAAAGCGATATATTTGCCATGTTTACCATTTGTTTTGGTTTCTCGATATTTTGGCGCTGTTGCAAGCACCGCTGAGATGAAGAAGTAATGCAGATGAGTTTATCCGTGATCATGAAACATATTTCGTTTCCAGTATAAATTATAGTGTTCGTGACCATGTCAGTTTAAAAACTTATATTGGTACCGACCATACACATTGACAAAATTTCATTGAAATCGGTTGGGTGGTTTCTGAGAAGGTGTACACGAACAAGTAACACCTGAATTTTATAGTATGTTAAGATATGGTGGGGAGGAGCTCGTGGCTAAATAATAACAGCTACTTGGATCAATCTTCAAGTAAAGCCGCGATTTTTTTTATTTTATTATTTATTTATTTATTAAACAATTTTATTACAAACTTTCATTTAAAAACTATGCCCCACAAAACCGTTTTCACGGTTTGTGTGTGGGAACGGAACAATATTTTAAAGATAATGTTTATGTAAATCTAAAAATATCTAATCTCATAATCTATTCTAAAAATATTAATATAATCTTATATAAACCCCATATATAATAATAATAGGTTGGTCTGTGGATGGGTGAGATCTCGTCACATCTGTGATATTATAGGCTGATTGTGCTGTGGCCTGCCTAGGGGGCAACAATACAGTAAGCCCATAAGGCAAACTGGCTGTTCAGAAACCATAACATCATTAAGTGAAGTGGGTTATAAGTTCAAGCCAAACTTTTATGAAAGTACCGCTACTAATTGTGTAACTGGTAGTCGACACCACTCTTTGTGTTCTGCTTGCTGTACCGAGTTTCCTACGTGCCTCAGAAAGCAGGTTAAGCCGTTGGTCGTTCTATTTATTTATAGTAGGCTATCTTTGACAGTCGTTACAGGTAGTCAGTGTCCCGAAAGTCTGACAACCAGTCTTACCAAGGGGTATCGTATTACCCAGTAACAACTGGCTTGTGGTGGTCAGATAGGCAGTTGCTCCATGTAAAATACTGGTATTAAGCTGCGGTATCCGGTTAGACTGGAAGCCGACCCCAACACAGTTAAGAAAACGCTAGGCAGATGTTAAGATAGAGTGGGTCATTCTGTGAGTTTCAAACAAACTTCATCTTCTTTCAGTATGGAAACCACACGCACGAAGGCCTGAGGACTATTTTGACCGCAGCAAAGGCACTGGGCTTCCGCAACGGAACTATTAAAACGAACTGTCTGGACTATTTCAACCCACCGTTCAAAGAGTACGCATGTTACCAGGGATCTATGACCACCCCGCCTTGCACCGAGTCTGTTCTATGGCTCATTAGAGGAAGGACGCTGCACATTAAGAGGGTAAGACACTTCTTGTCCTAGATGATACCAGCACAAAAAAAATTACGATGAATTCAGTACATCATCATCAGACTATAATGTTCCCACTGCTGGGGCACAGGCCTCCTCTCTATGAGAGGGAGTGGGCTGTAAACCACCGCGCGGGCCCAGAGTGGGTTAGTAGATGTCAATTCAGTACATGGTTCTAGAATAATCCAAAATGTTTAAAAAAAAATGAAAAGTTGGTCCAAACATTTTGACCGTGTGCATACTTTTAAATGAAACGGTTCTGAATCATGATTGTGCTGAATTTTTCATAGTGGTAGTTTGCACCTCAATGTATCTTACGCCTATTAAGAATGCTACCTTTTAAGCTTTGTCTTTGTAACCAGCCAAACCCGACTTCAGTCCTAACAAACAGCTATACTGGTTTATCTTGTCAGTACGTACTACCTCAAAAAATGCTATTGTACTGCGACCAACGTGGTTGGTCACAGTTTTAACCTATCTTTAATCATTCAGTCGGGGGTCCTCTATGATCCTCTTGGACCGGTTTGGCCTAGGACGAATCAGTTAGGCCTGAAACCCGGTTTGGCCGCTAGCATCTACCGGCTCGAAGGAACGCCGACGGCTTACCACATATTTCTCAACCCCTGTCATACAGGTTGTCCTAGTTCAGGGGTTGAGACCGCACCGATGTAATGTATAATGAAGTTGTAGAAATAAATCTATTATTTATTTATTTTGTACATCATTCTGAACCCCCCTACATTTAATTTTTTTATCATGTACTGAATAGGTGGTAAGCGTTTTCGCTTCGGTGACCTTTCCACCCTGTATACAGTTCTGAGCATAAATCGGAATACAAAGTTCATATGCAAATCTTCACAGAACTATGACGAAACATGTCGATCCTCCAAAAAAATTACGGAATGATTTGTGAGTTCCGGAAGAAAGCTCTTAAATTACAGTTGAAGTTTAGGCAAATAAACCACCTGTTTCGACCTCTGGTTTTCAGTCAGTCTTTGAGGTTCTGGTTCGTTAAGGCTCTCAGTCTTGGTGATCTAAAGCAGCCATTTGAACTTTTACTTTCACAAACAAAAAACTTTATACAGTTTTTAGTCCAAAGATATTCTAGCTCCCCGTAGAATTTCTTTCTTATTTCATTACTTTGGAAACTTTATAAACAAAAAAAACGTTTCGTTTCAAAATAAGTTTCTTGTATCATCGCGTTTAGAACTCAACGTTCTGGATCCTGACCCTGAGAAGTTACCGATGGAAAATCCCAGCGACCACACACTGCTTGTGGCAATAATGAATTTAAAATTGCATTCTAATACAATTTTGTGGTATTATTGGTATTGGATTAGCGAATTGATTTATTAATGCACGAGGACCGTTAGCGTATGACAGTGATTCATGGTAGCATTGGTAACTATTTCGTGTTCAAATTTCTCCTCGTGCTTTATTGGATTTTCGGTATTATGAATATAAATTATGCATATCAGTTTGGAGTCGAAAATTAAGTATTGATTTGGAGGTTTTTTTTTGGCAATGACAATAAACAATTGATGTCTAAGAATCATGTCGGAAAAAAAAGGTCTTGGTCAAGAAACTTTCCACATGGACCGGTGTATCAGGTGTTCCTCTGAGCTGTTCCTTCTCACAAAGGACAAGGAGTAATATTCGAAGTTAATGGCCAACCAGCAACTCAAGAGGCACCAGAGAAAATGTCTATTACGGGACATTCCCTTTCTATCAATTCAGGATAACGCGTCGTTGCCACGCATATTCGCTTACAATGTTCTGCTTATAGATACTACATCCTCACCAGACTGTGTATGATATATATTGCTGGACTTTTCTCCATAACTTATTCTTATCTGTCTTCATCGCTCTGCAGTGTGGACCCCTCGGTACTGGCTGCCTCCAACAGCCTTCTTGATTGCGTTTGACCATCTAGCCAGTGCTCTGCCCCGAACGCGTTTACCTTCCATCCAACCCAATTACATACTTAGTTAACATTATTGTTTGTTAAATTATTTCAGTCATATTCAATTGTAAATCAAAATGAAATCATTTAATCTACGTGTGTTTGCTGGACAAACCGGTTCATGAAAGTCGTTTCGAGAATTTCTATAGGCACGGTAAAAACTGCGAAGGAAAACATCGTGAAGAAACCGGCATGTCCTAGAACTAAGAATTCGAACTCATGTGATATCTATCAACCCGCACTGGGCCCGCGTGGTGGATTACAGCCCACTCCCTCTCATTGAGAGTCATGTGTCCCAGCAGTGGGAACATTTTAGGCTGATGATGATGATGATAATAATTCGTACTTATCAAAATTCTCTCATAAAACGCTTAGTATTTTATTTAACGGTGTGAAATGATTTTTTTTATGATATTCTCTCCTGTCTAACAATATCAGTGCTATAATGATGGCTACAGCGAATATTGTTCCTGTGGCAACCGCGACTTTAGGGTTTCCAATTTTTTTTATCCACTTGGTTAACCATGAAAACGCGTCAAACGGCTCCGAGATAGATGGACAACGCCCTTAAAT
Source organism: Cerastis rubricosa (assembly GCA_949152445.1). NCBI lineage: Eukaryota > Metazoa > Arthropoda > Insecta > Lepidoptera > Noctuidae > Cerastis > Cerastis rubricosa. The sequence goes on from OX424532.1 coordinate 18,530,527, forward strand.
AACTGGTTCAGATTGTATGCGGAAAGCTAGAGGACAGGGTGTTGCACAGCTTAGGAGGCGCCTATGTGAGCCCAGCTCAAGTTTTAACAGTGTGTCCTACTTTGACTGTCCACTACTGCGACAAACTGAGTTTTAAATTGAGGCTGAGACTGTCAAACTGAGTTTTCTGATTGAATCATCGAAGGATACATTTTCCTTTAAAGAACCAGCATCGTCAAGTTAATAAAAATACATTTTAGAAATTACAATTGTAATACCTACATGGTATTTCATAACAACAACGTGAACGAACTTCAATAGTTTTTAGCATTACAAAAATAATTTTCTGCAAAAGTAAAAAGTCCCGTAGTTCATGAAACTGAGTTGTCATTGGTAAACACGATTTATGCAGCGTAGTGGCTATTGTCATGCAAATTGTGTGCGACGCTATAAAAGAGATTAACTGTTTCAGCTTTTAAAAATATGTCCTGCACAAATATTTTTATTCTAGGGTTAAAGTTATTGTAAAACACAACTTACTTAAGTGTCGTATAACATTTCTATACTAATATAATGCTATAAGCTGAAGAGTTTGTTTGGTTATTTGTTTTTGTTTGGTTGAACGCGCTAATCTCAGAAACTAATGGTTCGAATTGAAAAAATATTTTTTTTATAATTTTGAATAGACCATTTATCTAGAAAGGTTGTAGGCTATATAACATCAAGCTACGACAGAAAAGACAAGCGGAGCATCAATGAAAACTGTTGCAAAACCGGGGAAAATGTGACGCAGACGAAGTTTAAGCATAATAGCAAAATCAGCCTATAACATTCTTAGTGCTACAGAAGCAGCGTGAGAAAAAAACAAACTAACAAAAAAGCTCTTTTTCGAAGTTAATGGCCTGAATGTAAAATAATATTATCTCTATTGTTTACAATAAAAAATAACGTTCTTCATCTCGATCAAAAAGATAAAAGAGCTTTGATAATAATATATTGAAACGTACTTTAACACGCTGATAAGAATCAGTATGGGGAAACCCTGAACAAGACTTTATATTATGATGTTGTCAGTAAGCTATGGCTGAGCATGATGTCCAGTATAAATCCCCTTGTTAGACAAAAAAAAAGTGTTACTGGGCTATCCCTTTTAGGACTTTATTAATAGTGGTTCAAAGTCTAGATTTGAGCCCGGTTCATGGCAATAGGCCCATATTACATGCGACATTAACAATCATAACTAACTAAATGTAGGTGTACTTTGCCAAATTTTTTGACGAAAGATAAAGATCAGACACAGAACAAGCTTGATTTTATGTAAGCGTGGTGGTCCAACTCGTTGTTTTTGTGAGCTTCGAGCTCAGTGGAGCGGAGGCTGAAATTCTTGATTTTATCCCAAGGTCGTCACAATGATTTTGACATTTTCTATTAAGAAATTTTCAGTCGCAAATATCAACTTGGAGTCCGGGCCCACTTACCTTGTGTCCCTATTTTAATAAGTATTTTATAAAAACCTTAAGACATAAAAAAAAATCCTCAAAGTGATAGCTAAACAGACTTTTTCGACTATTGTCAATCATCATCATCTTCCTACCCTTGTCCCATTTTATTTGGGGTTGGCGCAACAAGTCTCTTTCCTCCATTCTCCTCTGTCATTCGTCATGCTATCATATACTCCTTTTTCCCACAATTTTCACACAATCCATCCATTTTTTCTTTGGTCTTCCTCTCCCTCTCCATCCATCCACATTTACGACTATTGTCACTATTTTAATAAATTCTCTTTCACAGAAAACGTGGGAAAGTGCCCGATCGCTGATGAACGAACACGCTGAATCGAAACAGACAAACTTCCGCATGACTCAACCGCTGAACGATAGGAGAGTTTTCTATTTTAAATAGGCTGAACCCTGGCGATATAACTTCAATATAAGCCTAAAGGTGACTAGGGAAAAGGCTAGGCAGATGATGGTAAGCGTGTAAGGTGACTAATCAATATAAGGTACGTATGTTTGGGGTAAGATAGGGAAATATGGGATTTTAATAAAATCGTCTCGGAGATCGCTATATGCTCAAGGTCGGAGGCACCATCTGGTGCCTCCTTCTTTGAGCATATGGCTTAGATATGTCGAGGCAATTGCTAACATAGAATTTTTTCCATAGCGGGTTTCAACAGGTTTCATATGCCTTTTTCTTAGTTTTTAAAGCTTTGTCTAGGTCTATTATACAGGGTGAAATTGAAGTCATGGGCATTATTTTAACCTAAGGCACTATTCACGATACTGATTCCATTAGGGCTATTAATAAGCAAATCAAAAATATTATTAATGCAAGTACGGAAAACCTTGAAAGTGTAGTAAACCATGCAAAGTATCAAAACTTGCGCATCGCGATATTCGCGATAGGGAATGCTGCCTTTGGTACCTATACTACGCCGTACGCCGCCGGGCCGCTGCGCTGTACGCATCATTGTCACTCATTGTGCGTGGACTCTTTCCGTACTTGCATTACGTAATAATATTTTTGATTTGCTTATAAATATCCCTAATGGAATCAGCATCGTGAGTAGTGCCTTAAGTTAAAATAATGCCCATGACTTCAATTTCACCCTGTATTACCAACATCCAGCTTTACAAGCGTCTCATGTTTGAGGAGACAAAGAGGTCGTGAGGAGATTGTAAACGGGTCAGGGGTCCAAGGTGCAAGTGATGAAGTATTTTATTGTTTTCAGACTCAGACTTAAGAATATACTATTCTTTATCTGATCGCTAGGCAATCTGTATGTATTTTTTTATGAACAATGTTTTTTTTACACTTCTGTAGTGTTTATCTAAAATAACTTAAATCTTGTAAAATAAAACATGAGAATCAAAGTATATTTTTTTCTGACATTTTCTTTTTCTAAATTTAAAAAATATTAAATTTTCTCCATATTTTCGGTCATATAAAACACAAAAGAAGCTCCGGCTCGAAGGGCCAAACGTTGGGGCTTAACTCCCAACAGTGAAAATGTTGTGTTGATGTAGTTAGTGGGATGTTATGTAGATTGAGTAGACAACCGATTGGTATAAAGGTTTGTCGCAGTTGTCTTGATTTATTCCGTTAGACACGGTCATCATGTGGGCAGAACATGGGTTCCGTACTATGAAAACACACACTACATGAGGTACACTGCTTTTGTCGAACTCACTTACTACTCACAAATTACTTGAAATTACAATCCAACACAATAACACTAGGCACCATGAATCGGGGAACAGTTTCGGACTATAGAAGCGCGCTTAGGTGTGGGTAGACTGGTAAGTAAGTCGCGTGATGCTACCTTTGGCGCGCCCGCCGATTCATTCTCTGTCCGTACTAATGACCGGATCCTACACGGCCAGACTGACATACGACCGTCCTCGGGCGTTATTATATTCCTGAAACAAACAATGTCTAATCACCAAGACATCCGCTCGTCCAACCTGACAAACTATGACAAACATTAATCTCATCGTAACTGTAACTGTTTCAAAACAAAAGAAAGCGTGTATTCTTTCGATCACTCACGGACTAGACGGCATTTTTCTCCTACCAAGAAAGCGTGTGTCCTTTCGACCACTCATGGACCGGACGGCACCTTTCCCCCAGCAAGAAAGCGTGTATCCTTTCGACCACTCATGGACCGGACGGCACCTTTCCCCCAGCAAGAAAGCGTGTGTCCTTTCGACCAATCATGGACGGGACGGCACCTTTCTCCTACAACGAAAGCGTGTGTCCCTTCGATTATCTTAAAGCATGAACCGCACAACAGTGACATTTCGACTGAACACACTTTCTTTTCGACTGAAACATGTGGACCAGACAAGCGCTTACTCCAAACGCCGAAGAGCTTTTACGAATTACGCCAGCATTAAAACTTGAACTTATTTGCTGACAACCTATTTTATCAAAATATCGTCTATTTTAATGGTACTGGAGATCTCCATCGTGCATTTTAAATCACAACCTCCGATGCCAGTAAGGTTTACTGATTATGATGACACCCATAAACCAATCAAACTAGCAATGTTTAAGCAATGAGCCAGATGACCTACTTATCGAAAAGAAAAAAAACGGTCTCACCCGATGTTGTTGCGAGGGTACCCTCTTGATGATTTGTGCTCGCAGGTTTGGTCGCTTTCCTTGTTGCTTCAAAAATTCATTGGTTATGTTCCTCACTTGGCTTTACTTTCGTGGAGGGCGCGATTCTTTATCCCAATTCTGATGTCGCAGTTGTCTTGATCTATTCCGTCAGACACGGTCATCATGTGGGCAGAACATGGGTTCCGTGCTATGAAAACACACACTACACGAGGTACACTGCTTTTGTCGAACTCACTTACTACTCACAAATTATTTGAAATTACAATCCAACACAATAACACTAGACACCATGAATCGGGGAACAGTTTCGGGACGTCTTGACTCCGCCGTGGTCAGACACAGACTGTCCGCCTCACAGCGAGTTCGAAACATCACGACTCTATAGAAGCGCGCTTAGGTGTGGGTAGACTGGTAAGTAAGTCGCGTGATGCTACCTTTGGCGTGCCCGCCGATTCATTCTCTGTCCGTACTAATGACCGGATCCTACAGGTTTAATTGCTACTGAAAATAACATGTTGTTAAATACAATTAAAATTAATGTTGGTTTAATATGCAATGTTTCACTATACATATGTAGGCCAAGTTAGTGGCATGTACAGCGTAGGTCGTACATTAGGTCTTAACCAGTCTGAAAATACTGCTCTACCATATTCATAAACGGGCAGATAAAATCGGACAAACAGTCAGTACATACATATGAGTGGTCAATATCGATCGTTTCAATTATTAATGGGAAATGCAGCCTACTGTACAGGTGATGGACGTCGCGAGTTTGAGGACTACTTGTACGGGTGAATTTCCGGTACTGAATCCATTTTGTTTTATTCATGATTTTTTATACAAGGTGTTGTTTTGCATTCTCGTCAAAATTCAGGAGGTAGTCACAAAATACATAAATCAATTACGGCACCTAGTTAATTATTAATAAACGCTGATTTTTATGGTTGTTTAAGTTTGTCAGTATTTCAGAATAATCCCCATTTTTTTTAAACCCCCTTTGACCTGGGAATAAGCAATTATGAAATAAACGTTTGAGATCGTTTGAATGGAGAAGCACGGTTATAGGGCGAGTTTCAAACATGCCGCGTTTAAAACACAGTTGGTTTACATTTACCGATTTCAGTATACAAGAAAAAAATACCTACCTATTTTATTATTGATTCGGGACGAGAATCATTAGCATAGTTACCTCCTTGAATTTGAAGAGGTTGCAAAACAACATCTTGTATTCAACTGTGCCAAGGATGATATGACTAGAAAGGAGGTGACTGCGGAGATGACGACTATGGAAGAAGAACACATGCTGCGCCGATCCCATATAAATTGGAATAAGGTAGGATGATGATAATGATGATTTCTACACCATTACAAAGAGCGAAGATCTCCCAATCATCAATGATTTTTCTTTTAAAAAACAAGCTTTTATAAAGATGCACTGAAAAGAAGACATACCATTTTTTGTTTTTTCGTAATCTTTTCTGACCACACATCATTATCTCAACGCTTTGAAATAAAAAATAATATGTATTAAAAATAACAAATCTTGTTCGAATTGTCCGCCACTGTTGCGAATGCACGCGCGCCAACAAATCTTGTTCGAATTGTCCGCAACTGTTGCAAATGCACGCGCGCCATCTTCGTCTTATCTCGCCAGTAGTTGTGCGTAAATGTATTTCTGCTTTGATAGTCACGAAAGCCGCATGGACAATGAGATGGACCAAATCATCCGTAGTCTCAACTTCCGTGGCGTAGATAATTTATTTGGCTCTTCCCTAGACGTAAAAATCTAACGGAGTTAAGTCTGGGGAACGTGGAGGCCATGGAATAGGGTCATACCAAAACACCGAAACAGATTTCCCATAATTGTTAGCTGAGCTGCCAACTTTCAGTGAATACAGGTCCTTTATTGTATTTCAACAAGACGGTTGTTCCACTCACTGGAGTTTAACTTTCAAGGAGTACATCAATGACGTATTTCCAGAATTATGGGTCCCCCACGTTTGTTTTGCGTTTTATGTTTCTTGTTTAGTTTTTTTGTTTTATGCTTTTCATGTCCCTGCGACAAATAAATAATTATTTTTTCTATACTTCTTCTTTATTTTTTTCTTAATTCTAATACGCTACCGAAAACACTCAATGAAAGGAAACATGAAGACCTATTACTAATACACGTAGTAGCGGAACAATGCCGAGGACCAGTTATCTTTCAGATAGTGTCTAGGTAAATCCTTCGATAACAGTATGATAGATGATCTCGTGACGATCTTACCGATAGGTCTGAGATCTCGATACTTTGTGCAAAGACGTTGACAAATATTGAAGTGACAATGAGGAGCTCCAAAATGTCTGCGTGTGAGTATTCTTTAGTTTTAGTTGTTAAACTGACATGGTCACTAACACTGAAAAAGGGATATTTACCATGTGTACTATTTTGTTTTGAGTTCCCAATATTTTGGCGCAGTTGGAAGCACCATGATCACGGATAAATTGAGGTTATAAATAAATATCCCGTTTGTGTCTTTAGTTTTGTTCTTAATATCCGTTTCTGGTGTTTTTTTATCAGTAATAATATCGATTGAGTATACTAGATTGTGATGCTTGGGGGAAGGTCTATGGCCTCTTTCACACAACTCACCAGAACCATAGACTTCTATCTCTGTTGAGAAGAATATTTTCCTCTATAATTTGGGGATCAAATGGAAGTTTTATACAACATTTGATTGAATTGTATGATCACAATGTTTTAGTGGCTATTAACTGCTTTTGGCTTGGCTTTGTCCTAAAACTCGACGTCTTGTCCTTCTCCATCCAATTTCCATGTATTTTATCAGTTTGTGAACTATCATAAGGAAAGCCACTAATCATTGATTATTAGATCGGTAACTATAGGTCCCTCCGAACCTAATGACATGGCAGCCCCTAACTAGCATGTTGCATAATTACAGATCCTAGATGGTTCTAATCAGATGCGTGATTAGAAGTTAGATTTGCGTAGACAGCCTTGGTATTCAGGGTGTAAACAGACCCTTCAGCCCGTCCACCAAGCATTGGTGTATAGGATTATACACCAAACTGTGAAACACTCTAAAAAAAAATTGTTGGGAAACTACAATCTTTTTGGTGTGAAAAATAATGTTTTACGGTAGCCATCAATTTAGCTTACCCAAAAATTGTGCTGATGGATGCATTGCGTAGTACAGGTAGCCTACCATGACGTCTTAAAACAATATTGTTTTACTCCTTCTCCAGTGTGGGAATGAGATGGCGCTAGACACCCTGTATATCTCCGTCTCTTTCCCACACTGGAATAAGAGTAAAACAATACTGCTTTAAGACGTCATGGTGGGCCAACAGATGGAACTTCAAAAACTGAAAGCAGTCACGTAGGATTGACAGGTGGAAGAAATTGAGGATATTATTTGAGGCACTGAAAAGTCATCAAAACTCAATCAAGAAAAAGAAGCTTCGTAAGCTCATGTTAACACGTGTTGCTCCCACGTGCCTTTTCATTTGCATGAGCAAAGTCGTCTCTCTTATAACGGGTGTACTAAGAGGCAGTCATGCAGAATATCTAGCGCCGTCTCTTTCCCACACTGGAAAAGGAGTAAAACAATAATGTTTTAAGATGTCTTGGTAGGCGACCTGGTCAACTTAGCACTTTCGCTGCCAAGTTCAAATAATCCATTTTTACTAGTATGCAAGTAGCTGACTGGGAAGGCGGGGTTTTAGGCACACGAACGAATTATTGTTTGGCCCATATGCTGGGTGCTTAACACCGAAAGTGTTAAGCAAACAATTTACTACTGGATATCACCACGTCTGTCGTCTACCAGAATCACTGAATAACATTCATCATCATCATCAGCCTATAATATTCCCACTGCTGGGACACAGACCTCCCTATCAATGAGAGAGAGTGGGCTTTAATCCACCACACGGTCCCAGTGCGGGTTGGTAGATATCACATGTCATCGAATTTTTAGTTCTTGGACATGCTGGTTTCTTCACATTGTTTTGCTTCACCGTTTTGAAAGCAGCGGTAATGAAATAAATAGCACAAAGTAAGTAGTAATGCACCTGCCTGGGTTCGAACCTACGACTTACTGCTCGTAAGTCGGCGCTTCCACCACTGGTCCACCGCTACTCTTGGTCTATCGTAGATAATTTGCTACTGGATTTATCACCACGTCCGTCATCTACCAAAATTGCTGAATTACATTCAGTCCATTGTTTTTCTACTAAATCGTCTTCTACTGTGCTGGAAAGTTACGCCAGTCAATTAGCTTCGTAACCTTCCTAATTCCTATACGGTTGGGGTTGATAAGTCTATGTTTTCTTTGAAATGTGTTTGAATATCAAAATTAAAATCCAATACGCTACACATTTTTATGTTTACTCCAACCTCGTGTCCGTCTTATATAACAACACTAATCTTTAATCTTTAGTAGCTAATCTGATAAGAAATACCAGACAGTTAAGATTACCAGTGTTATTGTCAATGTCAATAAACTGATATTATAATATTCGGGAGTATTTTAAATAAATAAGAAATATTTTTAAAGACTGAATCGTCAGCGATCATCAACGGTGACGGAAAACATCGTGAGGAAACCGGCATGTCGTAGAACTTAAAAATCGGAAACATGTGACATCCACCAACCCACACTGGGCCCGCGTGATGGAGTACAGCCCACTTCCTCTCATAAAGAGGAGGCCTGTGTCCCAGCGGTGGGAACAATATAGGATGATGATGATGATGATGAATCATCATCATTCCATTCTCCTGCCCTTATCCCAATTTATGTGGAGTCAGCGCAGCATGTCTTCTTCTTCCATACTTTGTTACGGTACGAACATTTTTTTTGGGTTTTACCGTTTTTTCAGATTAAATTATTTTTCTCTCTGAATTTATTTTTTGTTAGATACGTCTTATTATCTGGGGCAGCAGCTGGTCTCTGGTTATTATTTGTTACGATCATCCACTAAAGTTTGGTCTTTTGAAGAATATACTTCGCTCCTAGATCCTTACTGGTACTCTATGTACCTCTATCCAGGCGAAAACTCAAACACACACAGGAAAACAATGAGTTTTTTTGCCATGATTCACAATGTGAGATAAATCAATTAACATTTATAAAGTCTAACTACTAATTAGTGACCGATACTGAAACTCGTGATTATTCTCATGTTAGCAGTTTTCCCAAAGAAACATTTTTTTATACTCATTCGCTTTTAATACAATAACACAACAGCCGTATGAAAATCGGGCGCGCGATGCTCTGCCTACCCACTGTTGCATGGTACGATAGTAATGAGGCAGAACGACGTCACGCGGAACAGCTGATAGGTCAAAGGAGCGCGCGCGCGAATTTTTTACAGCTGTTATAAAAATTGTGATAAAAGTGATGAGAATAAAAAAAAAGTTTCTTTGGGAAAGTTGTTTGTTATCATGAGTATAATCACGTGTTTATATCGGTCACTAATTACCAGTCTATATTTTATCAAGATATTGCATTTTGATAAGTTAGTACGCGTGCGTTTTATGCAATGCAGTAAAACGATAAATTCTTCGACTAGATTGTTGATAAGGCCTTGTAAATACAGAGGTTGCAAGCACTACTGACCATGAAAGCTTTGAATTGGCGGCCGGGTTAATACCAATGCCCCAACCCCACATTTCTAGTATAACAAGGCCTTGCTTTGTATAAATTTCCCGTACAATAAGAGATCCGTATAAACTGGTTTTATATAGCTTGATTGCGTACACTTCTGCGGAATAAAAGTCGTGATGATTAATGTATGTTAGGAAACAAGCTTGGGGACATCTTTCTTACTAAGACCAGTACATAACAATCAGTGATTGTTTACTCCTCAACTTATGAAGGTAACAAAAAAACTGAATAAGTTTTATCTTATCTATAAAATAAATGCACTTTACAGTAAATCTGATCACGTGCTTTTGATTATTATATTCGACTTTTCACGAGAGTCTAATTTATTTAAAACCAATCATTTTGAGCAAGAGAAACGATAGCATACATACATATATAACTTGATCCGGTAACACTGGAAACCGTCACCGACATATTGGGAAAACGCAAACAGGAAAAGAGCAAGAGATGCCACTGACGCAATAAATACCATCTGGATCAATAACTAAGTATATTTTATCCAGTTATTATGTCAGAGCATTAAGGCAATTAAGTATCAACATCATCATCATCATAATTTCAGCCGAAAGACGTCCACTGCTGGCCATAGGCCTCCCCCAAGTGTACGTACGTGTGTGTAGTACATTGACCGGTCCCGTGCGACTCGCATCCAGGGGATCCCCGCAACCTTCACCAGGCCATCGGTTCACCTAGTGGGAGGCCTTCCAACGCATCGTCTTCCAGTTCGCGGTTGCCATTCCAGAACTTTTCGGCCCCATCGGCCATCTGTTCTGCGAGCAATTTGTGTATGTGTGTGGGCAATGTGCAAATAAGTATCACTTTAGCTCAAACCTTTTATAATTACCGGTGACCAGCTGGCCTACCATGACGTCTTAAAGCAGTATTGTTTTACTCTTATTCCAGTGTGGGAAAGAGACGCAGCTATACAGGATGTCTAGCGCCATTTCTTTCCCACACTGGAAAAGGAGTAAAACAATATTGTTTTAAGGCGTCATTTGGTAGGCCACCTGTTTTTTACTAGACTGTAGGATATCAAGCACCTTTTATGCTCGTTTATAGATAGGAGTAAATATCTAAACAGGAAGTGATAAAGGGTCTTTTATAATATTGACGCTGCTAATTCTCAGCCTAATTATTCTTGGTTTTAATTTAGATGCATATACAATTTTAGCAGTCATTGTAAACAGTTTGACGGTAATGCTTAGTGGTATTGACGGTAATTGTGATTGTTGTTTTTGTAAACAAATAAACAGAATTTGGAATGCAAGTTAACTTTTTTGGTCTAAGAAAACCGGAGTATTCTTTGTATCTCTGTGTTTGTGTATTATGTATGCATATTCAATGAAAATATCAGCCTCCTCAAGTGAAGATACTAAAATTAATCAGGCGCTTCTCTCCCGCAACAAAACCTTAATTATCTGGAACTTTAGTCTAAATAGATTATTAAGGATTTTACTACACGCAAAATTTCGAAACCACCTGTTATTAAAATAAATATTTGCTTTATATACTCGCTCTATTTCTGAGGAGCTCGTGGATAAATAATAACAGCCACACGGGTCGATCTTTAAGGTTAAGCCGTGCTTGCCGGGTCCGTGGAAGGGTGACCATAATTACATACCGAGTTTCCTCCGTGCCTCGGAAAGCACGTTAAGCCGTTGGTCCCGCTGTCATTTGTAGATCTTTGACAGTCGTTACGAGTAGTCAGAAGCCAAAAGTCTGACATCCAGTCTACCTGGGGGTATCGTATTACCTAGTTACACCCAGTAACTAGGTAATACGATACCCCTGTGGAGGTCAGATAGGCAGTCACTTGATGTAAAATACTGGTACTCAGCTGCATCTGGTTAGACTGGAAGCCGACCCTAAGATAGTTTGGGAAAAGGCTGGGCAGATGATGATGGACTGGCTCTATTTCTAATCTTATCGTTTTTGATCACATCCTGATATATCTGTGGGTTTTAATTTTAGAAACTTATTGAGTTGAGTTGTTATTTGAATGCTTAAAGTGAGTGGTTACTCACTTTAAGCATACAAATAAGATTTGGATATCATGGAAAAGAAGAGGCCTAGCATAGGCTGTAGTCACAACAGGTAATCAGTTCTTCTCTCCAAGTTATCGACAGGAACCAAAGGTGTTAAATATATACAGCAAGATTTTTTAGTCACCGTCCAATTTTTTTCTAGGCATTATATGTATCATTCACTAACTCCATTTTTGAAAAAAAATCGATATGTGCAATTTTCATATGAAATCATTTTCTCGAAAAAATTATCCGCTGTGCCTGGTCAATAAGTTAAACGTTAAAAATACTACACTTGCCGCGCAAACATTCAATGAAAAGGGGGCGGCGAGCCCGCGTAGTTACCCAGCGTGTACAGTCAGCAACAGAAGTCGTTTAACATAATTTGTTTCCAATATTTCCTAATCATTATTATTCTCATAAGTTACTGACCAAAGTAAATTATAAAACAACTTGTCATAATTAAACTACAAAAGTCGCTGAACTCAGTTAAACCATAAATTGCTATACATTACTACCGACAAAATTGTATATCTGTAATAAATACAAAAGTCGCTGATCATAGCTAATTTCCTACATTTCCATTTCATTGAACCCGTTTGCTACAAGACACTATCCGGCGAAGCACAGCGCACTGCATTTTTCATAATCAAAACATTGCCGAATAAACACAGCTACTAGTTCAGAATATAAATTCAATTTTTTTTTAAACTTCCCATAGGCGCCCTATACTGGGAATTTCTTCTGTATCGTGCGTGCGTTTAGAAACATTTAAACTAACATACACAAACAGCCTTTTAAAAACTAGGATAATATTTATTTATTTCTAGTATAAAACAAATATCAATAATAACCTACCCATTACCTACATAATAAAATACAGAACTTTAAAATATATCTATTATATGTACTAAAAATATAATACTAGTTTGTTTGTTTGCTTGAACGCGCTTATCTCAAGAAGTACTGGTCCGATATGAAAAATCTTTCAGTGTTAGATAACCCATTTATCGAGAAAGGCTATATAGGCTATATAGCATCACGCTACGACTAATAGGAGCGGAGTAGCAATGACAAATGTTACGAAACGGGGAAAATCTGACGCAGACGAAGTTGCGCGGGACAGCTAGTTATTTATAAAAACGAGCAAAAAAAAAACACTTTTTGGCGACTTACGGCAAAATTTAAAAAACCTCCGACACTAAAAACCTTTAAAAAGCCCATAATAAATTAATCCAAGCGTCGTAGCGTCGGGGGTCCGCTTCGTTTTGTGCTCAAAGCGGTCCCCCGACGCTACGACGCTTGGATTAATTTACTGTGGGCTTTTTAGAGGTTCTTAGCGACGTGAGTTTTGAAAATTTTTAATTTAAATTTTTTCTTAATGCTTTTTATTCTTATATTATTTTTTCTTAGCCTTGACTGTCTCACTCCTGGGCGTAGGCTTCCCCTCATTCCTTCCAATTTTTTCGGTGTTGCGCTTCTGAACGAAAACCAATTTTATCAAAATCAGTTCGACCGTTTAGGAGACACAGAGATACACACGTCAAAATTATAACACCCCTCTTTTTAATTTTGGTCGGTGGTTAAAAACAAGGAAAGTTATAAATTAAAAAAGAAACTATACTTTAGGGGGGAGGAGGGGTGCAGCCCCTCCCCCCACTCGGCAATGCCCATGTTGACAAGTAACAAGATTTCAAATCGACTAGACCCGTGGAAGTTGTTTGTATCCCTTCATCAACTAGAAAAGAGGTGATGATCTTCAAACGGCTGAGCAGATTTTCTCGAAACATAGCTAAGAACACTCTCGATTAAAATACCTTTCAAACGAAACCAATTTTATTTAAATCGGTTCATCCGTTTAGGAGCTACGATGCCACAGACAGACACACAGATACACACGTCAATCTTATAACACCCACCACAAAATGATAGTTATCAACTTACGCTATAATGAGGTTTAGCGACTTATGAAAATATTAATGCTTAGCGTTTTTGTAGCATTGAAATGATAACCTTATTGTGTACTCTATTCTGGTAAGTGATTTATGGTCCGTTTTAGTGTTCAGGTGTTTTGCAAATTAGTATCTGTTCATGGACTTTTGTTGCTGACTGTACCTACGCACGGCGTGGCGGTGTTCATGATATCTCAATATTTTTGTATTGAGTGATACTAAAAGAAAAAATACGTATTCAGTGGTTTTTGCCAAAGATTAAAATGTCTAAATTTGGACGGTGACTACAAAATCATGCTGTGTAAATAGTTTTTGGTGTTCAAAATGGTCCATGAAAAATATTCATTGCCCATGGCGAGCCAAATATCTAATTATCTATATTGGTTTTTTCTGATGTAAATGATTACTTACAAAAGCTCTACATATAGCGATAGCATAGAGCGCCGTAAGCATTCATCGCTTATGTAAAGTTTATTATTCTAAAACTCAAATGAAATGACAATTAGTCAGAATTTAAATTTGTCTTAAAGATTTTATTGGATGCAGTAAAGTGCTAGTAATCGTGTATCGGACGGCCGATATATGTAGAGCGAAGTGTGTTACATTTTTTTTTCAGAATTTTAATTCGCTTTATCTACGAATAAAACACAAAACAAAACGACGTAAATCTGGGTCGCCCGTCTTAATCATCTTAGCCCATCACAGTCCTCCCAAGATGCGCCACAGGCACCCTACCCTCCACCTCTACATCCAGTCTGACCCAGTCACCTTTTGAGGTCGTCTGGTCCACCTAACTGAGGAGCATCATAAACAACAATTACTGCATGCTTTTCTACTGTTGGTCATTCCAGCTAAGATCCTTCCTACAGTAAACATGTGAAACACGTGCATTAGATGCATATAGGTGCATAGGCACACAAACGTGCGTTTGTGTATCTCCTTAAAAGACCGTCCTGTGAATTCTTGGTCTACGAATTAATGCTGATATCTTGGACACAAAACAAGAAGAATTTGCTATCGTTAATCCTTCCATTTACATAATATCGTTGGCTGGCAGGCTGTCAAAAACATGATAAAGAACTATCTAATCAGCCTGCTACGATTTGAAATCAAATTGTTTTCGTTGCTCACATAATCTGGAATCCAACGTATATTGTGCACGTTTGTTTTACATGTATTAAAGTTTATAGTTCATTGCGTATTTATTAAGAAGGATATTTTTGTAATGGAGAACAGGATAGTGCGATTTAATCCGGTGAGCGTGGGCTCTGTGAAGCCTAAAGAAACTCGAACTGATGGTAATGTTAAAAGTGTTTCTATTATTTTTAACAAGCTTTAACCCCCGTGTTTTGTCGCATGGTCAATCACACAGGTGTATCAATGATAGATTATTATAATCAGCGTATAACGCTCACACTGCCTTTTCTCTGATGGGGAATAGGTCATAATTAGTAATCGGATATTCGGAGGCATATTTACCTAAAGTACGTTCTTTCCTGGCAAAAGGTACAAAAGTATGGAAGCGGCTATTTAAATGCCAATTTTTGTCGCGGGATTCCGAAATTTTATAATTCTTTAGCAACTTGTATAAAATGTAGTACTCAAAATATTGTAACTAATATTTTAAATTTATTTAAAACCTAGCAAGTTTGTTGAAAATAACAAGGAAAAAAATACAACAACTATTTGAATTCGTATTTTTGTGCTGAAAACTCGAATGCTGAAACAAAATGGTAATTATATGTCTGGGCATAATTCATTTGGAGCTAAACGAAAAAGTAACTACTAGTTTTAATTTTTTTCCATAAACTCCTTTTTCATACTAACGCGCGCTCCATACTAATATCATACTAATATAATAAATAATACCTGTATAAATACACCTAACTATTCTGCGCATTCCTCGCGCATAGTCGAAACGATTCTGTCAACACTCAAACTTTAGGTAAACATGCATCCGAATATCCGATGTCTAGTCATAATCCATCACGCAAGCCCGGCGTGGGTTAGTGTTTTTCAGGAACCGTAAAAAGTCTCCTATATCACTTTTTGCCATAAACACTTTACTCACATAAAATTACGTCAATCCGTTTTCCTCCATCGCGGGGTCACAGAAAGACAATCTAACAAAAAAGCTTGCGTGTCTAAATTATCCGGCCAAACTACAAAAGTTTAGTTTAGCTTAGTTTTTTTTAACTAAACAATGGATTTTGGTTTTTTAAAAATGTCAAAATGCTGTTGAAAAACCATGATTTACAGAATTTAGATGGACTTTAAGGTATATAGGTATAATAGTAAGAGAGGGTCGCACTAAAATAATATCATCATCATCATCAGCCCATAATGTTCCCACTGCTGGGAGACAGGCTTCCTCTCAATGAGAGGGAGTGGGCTGTAGCCACCACGTGGGCCCAGTGCGGGTTGGCTAAAATAATATGGTCGGGTTTTAACGAGAAGGATGTTAATGGAATGAACAGAGTTCAAACTGTGCACAGACACAGTAGGGTAGATTACTTTCTGTCACAACTGAGGAAGTAAACTATTATGGTCTATTACGACTGCTAGAAGGGTTGCCTGATTACCTGAAGATAATATAAGTACAGACTAAGATGCGAGAGAGACAGTAAGAGTGTTCTCACTTTCTTGAGTTCAGAACTGTGTTATGATAAGTATTAAGGTGTGTGTAACGACTATATACACAGTCTGATAGACATCCCTAAAACCATTTGATAGAAAATGTACCACATATCTGACTTTCTAAATGAATCTATGAAAAAAGCTTATTTTGAGCTGCTACGAAACAAAAAAAATATTATGAGGGAAGCGCGTTTTTTTTCTTTATTTCTTACAAATATCTTTTCACATATTTATAATTATTCAAATCATCAGTAGAACCCTCTAAGTTCATTTAATCCCATTAAATGACATTGAAATTGAGGATAAATTTGAAACTAAAGATTAATATGGACTTATCATTTAAGTAGCTTCTTCGCAAATTCCAAAAATATGTCTGTAAAGGCGATAAACTCAAAGTTTATCTGATGTTTCTATTTTCAACATCTGTAACTAAGATGAAAATAACGTTGGTAGTGACGTTTAAGGAAAACCCCGTAGTATCGAAATAATCTATCTGATTGTCAAATATATTTTTACATTTCTACTTAGAACTATATTAGAATAATTAAGGAGCTTTAACACCTTACGACATTTCAAACTTTCTAGTCTTGACTTTCCAAAATGACAGAACCGATTTTAATGAAACCTATGTAGGTACATACATACTTAAACCAAAAAAGTGACTAAAAACATTTTCGAAATGCCTTTTAAAAAAAAGATAATTGAGAATTTCTGTTTCTGTAGCTAATTTATTAATTGGTCTAATTTAGCTGTAACACTGTTTTTCAAAAATGTTTTAGTAACTTTTTAGACCTAAATATCCTGCATATGCGTATGAAGTTTCATTAAAATGGGTTCAGTCATTTCGGAAAATTAAAAAAAAGATAATTGAGAATTTCTGTTTCTGTAGCTAATTTATTAATTATTAATTGGTCTAATTTAGCTGTAACACTGTTTTTCAAAAATGTTTTAGTAACTTTTTAGACCTATATATCCTGCTTATGCGTATGAAGTTTCATTAAAATCGGTTCAATCATTCACCAGAAAATAAGGACTTGAAAGTTTGTATGAAATGTCGTAAGGTGTAAACGCTCTATTATTCAAATCCACATTTTATTTTCTAGTTTTTTCATCAGAGCCTAGTTCAATTAAAAACCTATTTATTTTCAACATGCGTGGAATCGTCATGAAGAAAATGTTGAGTATGAATGTGGATGGATAGCCCCAAAAGGGTCGAGGAAGACCAAAGAAACGATGGACGGACTGTGTGAAGTATGATATGGCTAAAAAGAAGGCGATTGTTGAATTGACGAGTAGAAGAGAAGTATTAAAGAAGAACACATGCTGCGCCGACCCCAAATAAATTAAGATAAATAATAAATTATTATTAATTAATTTTGATAACGGCAGCAGAATGATTATGCTACGTGGAATCATCAGTACAACGACGAAGATGAAGTTCAATTTCGATTTCCGTGAAACAGGGTTTTCCATTGTTAGCTCGTGAAAATTAAACAACGTCAGTTTCGCTTTAGATTATGTTACAGTCAGCTGACTTATAGGGGTTTGGGTAAAAGTGGCATGATTTTAAAGTCTGCGGCCACTTATGAAAAATATTTCATTAGTGAGAACACACTATGACATTAATTTTCTTCTATAAACAATTATTTCCAAAATGCATCGGAGCCGAGATATACAGGGTGAACTTTTCAAGTGGGTGGAAGGCCAAATCCGAAACTATGAGGAATAGCGAAAAACACTCAAAGGAGTCACGAGCCTGATTTTGATACAAACTAAAACTGCATCATTGTTTTTTTGAAAAATCAATATTCCTAGCCAGTAATCGAACCCGTTAATTTTGAAAAAAAAAAACACCCTGTATTAATACATCATTCGATAGTCTCGCTGCTAAGTATTAAATTCTGGGAAGTAATGACATACGGCAAACAAAAGGAAAGAGTTATTCTTTGATAAAATACATAACAGTATGCAAACTGTTAGTAGGAACAACGCAACTTTGACATCAGATATTTCAGCTCCGATATAATTTTCGGCAAAATTATTTTAGGAGTCATTATTATCATATATTCCACTATACGTTAGCAACAATTACCTTTGTGACCGCTGTGAAAAAAAATCATGCCACTGGTCCATACAAACTTACCGAATGCCCTTTAGGTTAGTACACTGTGGAATCTATGTCCCGAAAATACACAATGTATTTCTATTATTTAGAGTCTAAAATTACCTACCACTTACACAAACTGCACAGTTTCGCTTTAAATCCGTCACATTGTTTATCATTCTTAAGTATGATGAATGTCAAGATTAATTAATCCCTCGTAAGGTGTGTTTACACTAAAACTACCTAAATCATAACTATGTATATAAAATTCTACTCAATATGAAATCGCAACAATATATCAGCTACATTTTGTTTGATTGTGCAAAGGCGACATTTTTTTTTGTTTGGAGTTTAGTCCTACTACATAAATCTTAGCGTATAATAATGAAACGTATTTTGATTTATTCCTTATAATCACCAGATAACAGTGGTTATATTAGATTAGCCTTCTCTACCGGAAACATAGAGATTTTAATAGTGAATAGAAATAATCAATAAAAAATATAGTATAAAACAAAGAGTCTCTCTCTCATACTCATACAAACTTATACGTGTCAAAGAGTTAATATCAAATAAAACTGTCTGTCAACCACTAAAAAGGCAGATAACAACGTTCCCTGTCATCATGATTTTTTAAACCATCTACGCGATTTTATCGAAAATCTTTAAAAATAGCATTAAAATAAGTTCACAGTTTAATACCAGTTATTTTTATATTTATTAAAGCAGATATATTAAGACTGGGTACCGTACGTTTTTTCTAAACTTAAATAACGCCCCTATTCACGCATTCTTTGTCAAATCACATTGACAGAAACAACAACAATAATAAATTGACTAGCTAGTAGGATCGGAGTATTGAGGGGTTAGCACATAGTGACGCTGTCTGTACCATTACGAACCCACATTTCTCCAAATATATAGTAAAAGTTACTGAGTACAATGACTCCTTAAGAGGTTTTCAGTTATTTCAATTACGCTTATAAATACACTAACTGAAAACCTTAGTAAGTATACTATATTCATTCTCTCTGCTCCTAGTGTCGGTAGGATCAGTACCTATGAACACAATGCAGCACATCAAGCAATATATTTCCAGTATAACATGACCTCGCGAGAGCAGCGGTGGCCCAGTGGTGGCAGCTCCGACTTAAGCCCTCAAAAACGGTAAAGGAAAACATCGTAAGGAAACCGGCATGTCCTAGAACTAAAAATTCGATGACATGCGACATCCACCAACCCGCACTGGACTCGCGTGTCCCAGCAGTGGGAATATTATAGGCTGATGATGATGACCTCGCTTTGCGTGAGCTTTCCTAACAATGAGTAATCAGCTTAATTTGGTACAGATTGATAGTCCGCGTGATTGATCTCGATTGGTAGTCGTGAGAACATTAGTGTTATGAAACGTGTTTAATGTAAAGCTACCCTACGTTGTTTTGTTTCCATCCCCCAAAACCACGAGCGGCATAAATCAACTATCATTGGTCGGTTCATTTACAAATTAGACCGAAATGTAATTAAAGCCAAATCTTTGTTATTGCTATGGTTGTACATAGATGTATATAATTATAGCTTTTTGTTTATACAGGTGTATCAGAAAAGGTATATACATACTTAAGGGTGTGCTACAGACCATCAAACTGAACATATTTTCCATCGGACAAACATCGTAATAGCCAAAAAAAATATCTACTGCCCCATATAAAATTTCAATACCTATTCGACCCAAATGTACGGGGCAGCAGGTATTTTTTGCGCTATTACGATGTTTGTCCGATGGAGAAACATGTTCGGTTTGATGGTCTGTAGCACACCCTTAAGTATGTATATACCCTTTCCGTTACACCCTGTATTAGCGTAGTTTGCGGTCTATGCAAGGCTTATGATAATTTTGCGGGAACGTCTTGGCGCTATGAGCTAAATTAATGTTTAGTTAAGCAGTTGGTACATGCACATCATTAATTTAGTCCTGAACGCCTAATATTAGTGATTACTATCTTATGCCAATGGAACTTAAACATAACTGGCGAAATGTGGGTGTACTATTAAACTCAAACTCAAAGCGTTTATTTCAATTAGACCATTACAGGCACTTTTGAAAGTCAAAAAAACGCTAAGCTACAGTCCCAGTCACAAGGCATAATAACTTGTGAAAGTACTGTAGTTGCCCATTCCAAAGCGTAGATCTCTATGGAGAAGAATGGGCAAGAAACTCCATGGACACTCTTTTAAATCAAAATATTTTACAAAATCTTGGTTACATCATTCATGTTAAGAATTACAAATATGTGAGAACGATGTTGAAATACGGGCAAGTTAAGAGCGTCCAGAGTAAAAGATTAAATCAGTCATACAAAAACAAAGTAATTAAAATAAACCGTGGCAGCTAAGAGATGACCAGTCACAACTTACAGCGCCCGTTCACGAACATCACGCATGTATCAGCCATCATTCAACTCAACCATATTGAAGCGAACTAATAACTAACTATTAGGTACATCTCTGCCTAACCCTTCAGGGATTACAGGCGTGATGTAATGATATTGTGTTATAAAACTGTACCAGTCAGCACTTCTTAAACTGCATTTAAAACCTTTCAATGGCTTCATTGTTATGGAAAACTACCTGTCCCGCGCAATTTCGTCTGCGTCACATTTTCCCCGTTTTCGCAATATTTTTCATTGCTGCTCCTCTACTGTACAGCGCCATCTATTGAATACTTACTCAATCCAGTCAACAGATACCGCCATCTGTTAGAATCGTTTGGAGCTAACAGATAATTGTAAGTTAATTTGCAATAAAATAATATTGCGACTACAAATTGAGATTTAAGATATCCTATCTTTCAAGTTGGATCAAACTGCACACGGTGTGCAATTTTGATTAAAATCGGTTAAGTAGTTTAGGAGTCCATCCCCGACAAACAACGTCATATGTTATTTATATATTTATAAATTGACAGTGTTCTTAAAAGTGGATTGATTTTGCGCTTATTGCGTTCAAATTCGCCCTTACCTACTCGTTAATTAAAGTATAGGTAGATAGGGTACTAATTATTCAAAACTAAATATAAAGTATAAAATACTTTCTTAACTCCATTAACAACATTGTAAAACATTACTTTTTAAATTATCAACAAAATTAATATTTTACGACACATCAATGTTTTTCACGAAATTCTCAAGTTAAGGTTAAAAAAACCGGCCAAGTGCGAGTCTTACTCGCACACAGGGTTCCATAGCTCCAAACAATATAATAACAATATTTTGAACTGTCATTCATTAGTTAGTAGTATTAGTTAGTAAACTTCCACACAACCACAAAACTAAATTTGTTTTTCATAGTATGTTCATGAAAAACAAAGTTATTGCTGCAGTTTGATGAAAAAGTCCCATATCTCAAAAACTAAACATCATATCTTATTGAAACCAATTTTTGTTGATAGTTTTTTTTATGTTCTACAATTATTATATTTTCAGAATTTTCCTCCTCTCACTTTAGAAATTAGAGGGGGGGGGACACACATTTTACCACTTTGGAAGTGGCTATAACGGAAACTATTCAGTTTAAAAAAAAATGATATTAGAAACATCAATATCATTTATGAAGACCTATCCATAGATACCCCACACGTGTGGGTTTGATGAAAATTTCTTTTTTGGTTTTCAGTTCTTACTATGGGGACCCCCTTAATTTATTGTTTTTTTTTTATTTTTGTGTGAAAATCCTAATGCGGTTTACAGAATACATCTACTTACCAAGTTTCAACAGTATAGTTCTTATAGTTTCGGAAATAAGTGGCTGTGACATACGGACGGACGGACAGACAGACAGACAGACATGACGAATCTATAAGGGTTCCGTTTTTTGCCATTCGGCTATGGAACCCTAAAAATGAAGTTCGTTTTTTTTTTTATTTATTTAGCTTTAAAAGTAAAATACCCTCAAGTGTGACCTAACTTTGGACCATTTTTAATAGCTTCATAACATAACATCTCACTTGTAATCCAAGGGTTCTTAATCAATCCTCATGTCATTCTCATTTCAATGGCATTAAAGTTCATTTCATCTTTGAATGAACCCTAAGGACATCTTCAGCTCGGGCCTGGGGACGGTGAGTAATGGGCTAGCTCATCGTCCGTCCGTCTTATGACGACAGGCCGTGTCAACGGCGCGTTCGTGTTCCACGCGCGCCTCAAGGAGATGTCAGCAAATTGGAAGGGGTCCGAGAAGGCCGATGCCTGCCAGGGCTGTGTCTGTTCGAAAGAGATACCGTACAAAGGGCTAAAAACGAACATGGCTGGGTTTTAGTCAGTACAAGTCTGATACTCCCTTCTGCTCCGCCCAGAGCAGGAGGCGTAATTTGATGATTTCCCACACGTAGTAATAAAGGCCATCTTCAGCTCATCAAGTAATAAATATCTTAGTACTTCTAAAGTACCTTGAGGAGCTCGTGGCTAAATAATATCAGCCGCACGGGTCTATCTTTAAGGTTAAGCCGAGCTTGCAGATGTTGGTCCGTGGATGGGTGACCATAATTTGCTACATACACAAGCCGTTGGTCCCGGCTGTCATTTGTAGATCTTTGACAGTCGTTACGAGTAGTTCTGAAGCCAAAAGTCTGACATCCAATCTTACCAAGGGGTATCGTATTACCAACTTACTGGGTTGTGGAGGTCAGATAGGCAGTCGCTTCATGTATAATACTGGTACTCAGCTGCATCTGGTTAGTCTGGAAGCCGACGCCAAGATAGTTTGGGAAAAAGCTAGGCAGAGGATGATGACTTCTAAAGTACCTACCTAATTGTTATTTATTGTTGTTTCCAGCCGAACAAATATCCCGCCTCAGGGCGTCGCAGTCTCCCCTCGCGATATCCTTAAGTCGGTGCCCTCAATGGTCATCACTAGACACACTTCAGTATAAAGGATACTGGGACAACGAAGTCAATGGCATCCTCCTCAACAATGGTTCGACAGGTGAGAACATCTCTTTACAAATTTATAAAATCTAGCTGTTGCTCGCGACGTCGCCTGTGTCGAAGTCGGAAATTATTCCATAGAGATTTACAGTTGGAGAAAAGTAAACTATGTCCACCCCATGTTATTGTTATCCTGACCTTATTAATTGAAATCCAAGGAAGACAAATTATTTTCGGAATTAATATTAGTTTTGGTACCTTTAATGGTGGCCTACCATAATGTCTTCAAACATTATTGTTTTACTCTTCTTTCAACGATCCGATGTATTTTTTTCAATAGAACCTTATTGTTATAGTTGGCAAACTAATGGTTAGTTTTATATTAATATAATCATACTCTTGACCGTATCCCAAGTTATTTGGGGTTGTCGAATCATGTCTTCTTCTTCCACACTTCTCTTTTACTTTAGTTTATTATTTTTAAGTTTATTATTTATATTTCTTAGCTGTTCTAAAGGTTCATACGTTAATAAAAACTGAAAAACCCGAGAAAATAACAAAATAATTATAAATCATAACTAATAGATGATAAATAATGCCCTTTATCGTTTCACCCAGAGCCTCGCGAAATAGTTAAAATATGTAATGTTATCATAGTTATCGCATAGTTTTGCGTATTATATCTATTATCAGTACTGAAGTAATCTATTTTTATCAATATTCTTAAGATTGTTGTAAACGTCATGAGTTACATACCTTTTAAAACATGTATTTGTTAGGTGTGCCTACTACATCATCATCATCATCATCATTACAGCCAAAAGACGTCCACTGCTGGACATAGGCCTCCCCCAAGAAGGGGGAATTCGCCATAATCGCCACGCTTAGCAGGCGGGTTGGCGATCGCAGTACGGTTGTTACAAAAGCACAGATAACGCTGCTGCCCCTTCTCTGGCAAGCCCCTTAGTCGCCTCTTATGACACCCACGGGAAGATATGGGATAGTGCTATTCTTTACGTCCGTCACCATACAGAGCCTACTAAATACTGAAACTATATTGCCTAGACAGCTTAAAGTACTACTTTTACTTTATCGTATGGTTTGTGTCTAACCAAAACTGCCAATATGATAGTACACGGTATAAGGGACCTCGGAGCACAAACAATTAAGACGCAGAATAGAATTTGCATCGGTTACTTAAAAAAAATCTGCTATTACATACAAAAGATCTTCACAGTAAACATGTTTGGAACAGCTGTTTATTATACACTGTATGAGTACTCCCTTAAGCCCTTATTCCGTAAAAAGGAAAGGCAAAGACTATAACATTGCTTGATGCAATTCAAACAATAACCGCATGTGCCAGGGACTCAAACTGCAACCGCAGTATGTGTTTTTAACACTGTTACAGTTATAAAAGAAAGAAACACTTATAAATGTAACTAATACAATAATGTTACCGAATCAAACTGTAACCTTTTATATTTGTGTTACTAAGTGTAACTGAAATAATCAATTATAGCTTTAGTACGCTGCGTTTACCTGTTACACTTATTAACACTTTTAACACTTTTATATCAGTTACAGATATGTTACGGTTGAAAACATATTTAAAAGTGTTACATATTTGATTCTGTTACCAATTCAACATGTAACACTTACAAGTCTGTAAGCTTTATGAAGGTGTTTTTAAGTCCCTGCATGTACCACCACAGTCACTGACAGTCGACGACTTTTCGACCTTATTGCTCAGAGCTTAACGGTGTAAAGTGTACTTAGTGATGTGATTTGATGCCCTAATTCGACCGATACACAAATGAATAGTGCACTAAAATAAGGAAGCCAAACGATAAAATAATCCAAATATTACATAAAATAAAAATCAGTTAGTTACCGTGAATGTGAGATTAGATAAGGTTTAATTTCGAGTGTACAATAATATTTAACATAGGCCATTATCGGGGGCTGAGATAATCGAATCGGTTTCAGTTCGCTTGGGTATGATATATAGAGATTAATGGTTGTGGAAAACATTTACATGTGATTGAAGTGTTTACATGGACTTTGACCGTATTTAGGACCTTTTTCATTTTCTCTTTTCTTTTTCTTTCAAAAGCGTTCTCACAATATACTGGGTGGAAGATACATCGTCGCACAAACAGTTCCCTGTATTCAGTTCATCATTCTGAACCGGGGGGGGGGGGGGGGGGGGGTTCAGAATGTGAGTTGTTGTCAAAAGTGGTAAATAAATTACAAGGTCGTCTAACCCAGAATTACTAATTAGACATTTGGGACTACCGTTTTTCTTTCGACTTTTCCTGAACCCTACTTTAGCCACGTTACCTATTAAGTAAGTTAGACATTTCTCTGACTCATAGATTTTTGTCTCGACTGGATTTAAGCCATTTACCAATGGTGAAAAAGTTATTTACTGACGTGACATAAACTTTATATAAGTACTTGTACCTTTTTTTTACGTATGGGAAATCATAAAATGACCCTTCCTGCTCTGGGCGGAGCGGAATGGAGTGTCAGAGTTGTACCGACTAAAACCCATCCATGTTCCTTCTTAGCCCTTTGTGTTCGAGGGCCACGGTATCTCTTTCAAACAGTCCCGCAGCCCTGTCTGAACCCGGGGGGGGGGGTTCAGACAGGGCTGCGGGACTGTTACATTGGAAACTGATAATTTAAAAAAGCCACTGTTTCATAAAATTTGACTGCGTAGATGTTGCACTTTTGTAGAAAACAGCATTTTTTTATATCTTATTAAAAATTTCTATGTATATGGTTCAGAACGATGAACTAAATATTTGGTAACCTTTTGTGGGGCGGTGTCCCTTCCAACCTGTATGTTATGAGATGCCCTTTTGCCTCCTCCATGCATCTCAATTTCACCGCCAGCAAGTTGTACTAGTAAGTAGGTAAAATAAATCAATTCTACAATGTGCTGCAAACTTATGCAGCTTATGCAGCGTATGATTAAGCTGTGTAACGTAAACCAGTTTTTCTTAAACCATTAACTGCTAAACAAATACTTTTTTCAGGCAATTAATAAGCTTATTCGCAAGCTCCCTGCATCAGACTGAGTAGGTTAATCCCACGTAAAACTCAACCCAAAATATAACAAGTACAAATGGTTTCTTAAATCCGTTGCGATGCGGTTCTTCCGAAAGAGGGAAGAAAACGCAATACATTCAAATTAAAACTCCCATAACATCGAGATAAATGACGTGTTTTGCACAGAAATGCGCCAGTTAATGGGAGTTCGACAATCCCTTCGAAGGAAGGTTTAACTTTACTAAGAAAATAACATAGCCAGATAATTACCTTCCTACTTTGAAATGGGTTAATAACACTGAGTGTTTTTGTTATAAAGGGTGCTATGTACAGGTTCGGGTCGACGAAATTCGGCTCAGCGGGGTTGTGAAATCAAATTAATGTGGATGCACGTTTAGGATTAATCGTCAGCATTTCAGCCGAGAGATAGCCACTGCTGGCCATAGGCCTCCCCCAAAGATCGCCACAGCGACCGGTCTTGTGCTATTCTCATCCAGCGCATACCCGAAAACTTCACCAGGTCTTTGGGTCCACCTAGTGGGCTAAAGCAGGTTAACCTGATATTAACTGCCTTTTGTATATTTTTAATAGTTGTTACAGTACCAAATGGCTCAAAAGTCTGACAACCAGTCTTACCAAGAGGTACAGTTTTACTCAGTACTAACTGTATTGTGGAGGTCAGATAGACAGTCACTCCATGTAAAATACTGATATTCAGCTACGTCTGATCAGATAGCCCGCCCCAATTTAGTTGGGAAAAAATGCCAGGCGTAAAAGTAAAGGTAAAGGCCAGGACGTAGAGTTCTTTATTACTTCTAGTCGGCTTTTTGGTTTAACAAATACCACCGTATCAAAGCTGACTCGAGAAAATGTGCAGCACCCTTTACACTTCCTGATTATTACTTCGAAGTACGAGATAATTATTTCAGAGAATTATCTAAACAGTCGGAAATAGAAATCGTTTTCTGCTCGTTGCTTTGTTTTTTGATGATACACGTGGAACCTATTAAAACCGACGAGGAACGTGCGATTGAAGCGAAAAAGTGAAAATTATTATTGGAAGATTGAAAACTAATATGGCAACGTTTTTCAAACTTCCTTATCTATTCCTACAGTTTATTCGAACTAACCATTCATTTATTTCCCGAAATCGAAATATTAATCATTAATAATTAATCGAATGTCACTGCAGTTAGTTTAACACTATGATACTTATACGTTTTATTTAACTTGGTACCTAGCTCAGGGATCAAATTAAAACACTTAACCTGTTCCGTTATTGTAAGTAATATAAGATGCACACACTTTGTAATACACTCGCTTTATCCCGCGGTTTCGCTCACGTTATGGTGCGAAATTATCCCATGGGAACGCTTAAATATAGACTATGACACTCGCGGATAGTGTGGTGTAGGAAACTTGCCATTAGCTAAAGAATATTTAAAATCGGATCAGTGATTCCGAAGATATTATAATCATTTAATATTTTCAAATAAATCCTTTAAAACTAAATAGCATAAAACTGTTAACAAAATATAGAACACCATTTAAAATTAATGGTTTACTAACCTTAAGCTTATTGTGCACTAATTTGCATCTAATACTTCAACCAACTTCGCTGTGCAGGCGGGAAAACACAGAACTAGAATAAATGTACCGAGTTTGACATATCGATGCATTTTTTCTTGACAAGCAGCGCCACCTTGAACTGCACACTTAAAGTGGTAATACTGTACAGTACCCATTTTGCGACGTTGCTGCTACAGCTTGCGGCTGCGACAGCCTTCGGAAGCACCTCGAATAAATCTTTAATTGAATTGTTTCAGCATACTTCACATTTGAATCGGAAGTCCGGCCGATCCTGCGCGGCGGTCCTCTCATTGGTGAATACGTATTCGAACAGATGCACTTCCATTGGTCCGTTGATGACTTCTCTGGCTGCGAACACTTATTAGATGGACAAGGGTGAGTTTTTAGGATCTCATCGTTTTGGAAATCGGTGAAAACATTTACCCAGAGATAACTTATGTATTCGTGCTCTTTAAAATAATACATACAGCAATATTTGGTTGTGATTAATAACCTTTGATTAAAGTGTATGTTGAACGACCATGTGTCACAATAGTCGTCGTCGACCCATGTAACAGGGGGCGAGCCTATTACCATCAACCGGGCACAAATCCAGATTCCGTGGCTGCTACTATTGCTGTACTCGAACCGAACACAGGGACCTTATGCTCATCAGTTGCTCTTGCGACCAGCGGGGCAGTCAGATATATGATAAGAGTGTGTTAAACGACTGTGTCACAAAAGTACAGCCAATGAGTTCTGGAGAGGCAAACATGTACTTGAAGGGATCCCACAAAATAAACCGTTGAACTCGGGAAGGCCCCAAGAATCCGCTGACTGCAAGCAATACAAGACCAGGTAATATTGAGGGCGCTTGTGGAGTCATAATCATATCCTGTGGTGGATGGTTTTAAGCTGTCAGGATGATCTGATTTTAACAACAATTTCAGTGAATCAATAATATTTGTAAGGGGATATTTACCATGTTTATTATATCTTTTCTAAAAAAGAAAGAGGGAAGAGGGGGTAGACTGATTTGTCTGCTCATAAACACCCACCCGCAATAACTTCAATTTATTCGTGATGATGGCGTTTGCAACAGTGCCGAAACTTCGGGAACTCAAAACAGTGGCCATGTCATTTTAAAAACTTATATTTCGGTGAATGGTATTAAGGACCTGTTCCTATACTTACAGATATGCAGCAGAATGCCACTTCGTCCATTACAACAGTAAATACGAATCTATGGAAGCGGCAGTGGGTCACCCGGACGGTCTGGCAGTTGTTGGGTTCCTACTAGAAGCTGTAGATGCTCCAAATCCAAGATTTGACAGGCTCGTCGAAGGATTTGAAAGGATCAAGAAGAGTGAACACTCTGTTAGAGTAACTTCAGGTAGGATATCAAAATTATCAACAGTATTTTGGTTACGTCTGACATGCGCTGGTAAACCAGCGCATGTCAGACGTAACCAAACCCAAACCCAAACCAAACCTTATTAAAACGAGAATTCTACTAACGTAATTTTATTATATGTATATCTATACAAATAAATAAAAATGAAGTGTCTGTTTGTAATTTAAAATAAAATTAACAGCTTTATTACTGAATGCAGAAAGTATTAGACGGTAGGTACTTGAGACAACTTTTCTTTAAACTTTTATCAGTCTATCTGTTTGTTTCGGCTAATGTCCGAAACGGTTGGACAGATTTTGACAGGACTATTACTGGATAGATTATTTAAAAAAAAGGTTTATGTTAAAGGTTCGTGCAAAAAAATCGACTCTTAAAATTGTTAACAAAATCCGTTTAAAATAGGGAAGTAATATTTTTACGAGTACCTAGGTATTATAATAAGTAGCTGTCCCGCGTAACTTCGTCTGCGTCATATTTTCCCCGTTATCGCAACAATTTTCATTGCTGCTCCGCTCCTATTAATCGTAGCGTGATATATACTTTCACGATAAATGGGCTATCTAACACTGAAAGGATTTTTCAAATCAGACCAGTACTTCCTGAGATTAGCGCGTTCAAGCAAACAAACAAACAAACTCTTCAGCTTTATTATTACTTAGTATATATTAGCTTCCACACGAACAAAGGTCACGGGCAACAGCTAGTCCAAAATATAATTGGATTAGAATTCTAAGAAACAATCAACAATTTCGTTCTCGAGAATCGTTCACATGTTCAATTATACTTTCTCAGAACCGTGATTACATTATTACAATGAAACTGGAGAATTTGAAATAAATTACCAGCATAAGGTATCCAGAACCTGCGGGCCTGTGGACGGTGAGTAATGGGCTAGCTCACCGTCCGTCCGTCTTATGACGACAGGCCGTGCCGACGGCGCGTTTGTGTTCCACACGCGCCTCAAGGAGATGTCAGCAAATCGGAAGGGGTCCGAAAGGGGCCGATGCCTGCCAGGGCTGCGGGTTGTTCGAAAGAGATACCGTGGCCCTGGAACGCAAAGGGCTAAGAAGGAACATGGATGGGTTTTAGTCAGTCAAGTCTGACACTCCCTTCCGCTCCGCCCAGAGCGGGAGAAGTCACGTGATGATTTCCCATCCAAAAAAAATAAAAGGTATCCAGAACCTGCAAAAAAGTATTATCTTATAATTTGTGTTTATGAGAAAGATCGGCCCCGTTGGTCTAGTTGTTCCAAGCAAGACTGCTAAATATAAGGTCCTTGGTTTGATTCCCGGGTGAGCAAAGTGTTATTGGGTTTTTCCATCAGGAATTTCCCAGTAGTACCCACTGCGTCTGAATTTGTGCCCAATTAATGACAATAGGCTCGCCCTCTATTCAAAATCAAAAAAAAAATTTATTTCGCATAGGCCTACATGGGCAAGAAACTCCATGTTTACTGTTTTAAAATTATTTGGTTTTACAATATTTTAATGTTATAGCGTTAGTTCTTAAGTATGGGAGGACATCGTAGGCCCGACAATAATTTGTTGCTTACTACAAAACGTAGAAAAAGATAAAAAAAAAAAAAAAAACAAACATACAAAAAAACAAACCGTGGAGACGGTTTTGTGGAGCATAGTTTTTAAATGAAAGTTTGTAATAAAATTGTTTAATAAATAAATAATAAAAAAAATAAAAAAAAAGTTACCAAGGATCTAGGAATTTATAAGACCTACTATTTGTTACACGAGGCATAAACAAAACTGGCAAAATCTGGGTGCACTATTAGGTAGATTTTGTGCTAGGAGACAGGTCAAATTGTGAGATTATCGATACTTTGTAAATCAAATCTAGATTTGCTGGCGTCTGACGTCTTAAAGCAGTATTGTTTTACTCTTATTCCAGTGTGGGAAAGAGACAGAGCTATACAGAATGTCTAGCGCCATCTCTTTCCCACACTAGAAAAGGAGTAAAACAATAATGTTTTATAACGTCATGGTAGGCCACAAGTTCTATACCTATAGTTCGACTAATCACTATCCTCTTTACCTCATCTTTTACAGAATCCCTATCCTGGATGGACAGCGATGATCTACACGAAGGCAACTACGTCACATACAAAGGTTCCCTAACAACACCACCGTACACCGAGTGCGTCACCTGGATCATATACGAAAAACCTGTGCATATTGGCACTGAGCAGGTATGAAACTAAGCACTATTCTAATTTGCTTGGAAACCACGATTGGCCTGAAAAAAAAAACCATCAAGGTGTTTCAAAATACACGGACAAATCTTGGTGTTGTGTCTCGGCCCATGAAACTGAACAACTTTTGTTCTACAAGTTCTTAAAGTTTGTAAACAAGCTTTGGACTCTCTATAGGAATTGACGCGATCAGCTGATCAAGATGTAACTAAAAACAAAGTTATGAATTTCCAAAAATCATAGAATAAATGTTCACATAATGCGTGGAAAGGCAAAAGTTTCTTTTATGAAACACTGTGCACCTTATTCATAAAAAAAATACAATTAATGCCTAAGTAATTATTGTTTCCCATCCCATGTCTTCCCGTGGGTGTCGTAAGAGGCGACTAAGGGACTTAGGAGAGAATGGGCAGCAGCGTTCTCTGTGCTTTTGTAACAACCGTACTGCGATCGCCAACCCGCCTGCCAAGCGTGGCGATTATGGCAAAACCCCCCATGTTATGTCTATGTGGCGAAACTTGGGGGAGGCCTATGTCCAGCAGTGGACGTCTTGCGGCTGATGATAACTTTGAATGATAATGATGATGATGAATTATTGTTTAACTCTAACTACAAGTAATAAGCAGCGGTGGCCCAGAGGTGGCAGCCCCGACTTACGATCAGAAGGCCGTGGGTTTAAACACAGGCAGGCGCATTATTTTGTGTAATTTATTTCATCACCGCTGATCTCAAAAAACGGTGAAGGAATACATCGTGAGGAAACCGGCACGGATATGTGCCATGACATCTACCAACCCGCACTGGGCCCGTGTGGTGGATTACAACCCACTCCCTCTCATAGAGAGGAGACCTGTGTCCCAGCAGTGGGAACATTATAGGCTGATGATGATGATGATGATGACAAGTAATAATCAAAGAAATCCTTAAATATAAGTTTTTAAACTGACATGGTCATTACCACTATTATTAATAACACACCGAGATATTGGCGGTTGCAACAGCGCCGAAATATCGGGAACTCAATACAAATATTAAACATGGTAAATATCCCGCTTCCAGTGTTATTAATCTTTGAATGTTTTTCCCACAGCTGGGACTTCTAAGACAACTGGAGGGTCCCGACAGCATACCCATCGAACGCAACGTCAGGCCAACGCAGCGGCACCCACCCGGTCATTCTGTTATTTATGTGAAGCAAGTTAAGTCTAAGCTCTGAAATATGTAAATATATAGTTGTTATGTTACTAGACAAGCGTTTTATTTCCTACATAATAAATTTATTTATTAAACGTTTATGCACAAGTCATTTTCTACCTGCCTTAGGGTGATGCAGAAACTATCCTTATTTCAGTAAAAGCCTACAGGTATAGTTAAACCAGTAAAAGTATCATCATCATCATCACTTCAGCCGAAAGACGTCCACTGCTGGACATAGGCCTCCCCCAAGTGTCGCCACATTGACATAACACAGGGGGTTTTGCCATAATCGCCACGCTTGGCAGGCGGGTTAGCGATCGCAGTACGTTTGTCACAAAATCACAGAGAACGCTGCTGCCCATTCTCAGGCAAGTCCCTTAGTCGCCTCTTACGACACCCACGGGAAGATATGGGATGGTGCTATTCTTGGGTCTTTCCCTGTCCTCCGATCGGAACCCCGATTTAACGTCCGACACCATATAGAGCAAAAGTATGCGCTGCTGTAATCCTTATGTTTTCGAATTATCGCGAATGTTGCGCCATTGCGTAACCCCCTAGCCCCCTACACAGCCAAAGCCTAAACCTTCATGTAGAATAAACAGAGCCATGAAAATAAGTACTTAATCCCATCCCATTCACATTCCACATTCAGACTTCCTTGTCTCCTCCTTCTCCCTTTACTGAAATTCAATTTACCCAGCGTGTAGTTCATCCATGAGCCTAGCAAACAGTCAAATACAAACAATATCACTGGAATGGAATAATCTAACGCATAGGATCAGGGATGTTTGATCACGTGTCCTGAATATTACACGTATTTTCTAATTACGCCAGGTAGTGGCCTGGAAATGTACACAAGCGTGCGACCTTGTATGAACGCAAGCGTTATTGAATACACCTACGAGTAAAGCTGACGAGACGGGTGACCTGGGGGCCTAAAATTACTGCTTTAGGAGAATCTGATAAAACGGCCATTTTAGGCCCTCTGCTCTTTGTGCAACTTGCAACCTGCACTTTAAATGACCTGTCCGAAGGGACTACTAACGCCGTCGATGTGGTTGAGTTGTATTTGAAATTAGTTTAATAATCTAATTAATTAAATAACTGTGGGAATCATCGTCACAACGAAGAAGAACAAGTAAGCCCTACCTTTACAAAAAATGACTCAAATAATTATTTTAGAGATACCGCAGGCTTTGATGGCGGACAACTAAGTGACCTCGTGGCCTACCATGACCTCTTAAAGCAGTATTGTTTTACTCTTATTCCAGTGTAGGAAAGAGACGGAGCTATACAGGATTTCTAACGCCATCTCTTTCCCACACTGGAAAACAAACAAATAACGTTTTAATACGTCATGCTAAGCCACCCTGTGAGGAATAGGTTACCAATAATAGTGTCCTCACTTTCATGGCATAATAATATGACAATTATGGAGGGCGCCAAAATAGTGGCTGGACCGACACAATTTAGATTTTCATCGACACGCTAAGAAGTAGTCACGACAATAGTAAAAGTAGACCTAGATCGCATTCGAAGGTGTCGGACGGTTTTATTACGGTATTTAAGATGTCTAGGGTTCATTCTTATCATATGTGATCAAAAACAACCAAGGTAAGGGATTGATTATACACACATCAAAAGTGTCTAGGGATCAACATATATTTTTGCAATAACTTTTCTCCTGATTGATATTAATTAAAATTTTCTTTAAGGATTCATCAAATAAAGTGTTTTCGTTTGTCACAGTAACGATAAACCAAGTCACCTTTGCATTAATAAAGAAATTTGCCATTTTCTAATAAAGGGATTTTTGACATTTGAACCACTAACATTAAAGTTCGAAAAAAAGACTGAAATAACAGTTTTCTTTAAAATTTTATTGGGTAACTTAAACAATTAATAATCCGTGTTTCTACCGCGAACACTAACAACACAAGAACATCGGTTTGGCATACTCAAAATGAGTTCATCCAAATCACGCTGTGGAATGGCCGCCCATGTTCGTTGCAACAACAAAAAAAGGTCTTCTTGCGACTGGATACCCTCCATATTCGGCAGAGCTCTTCTCTGTAGCATATCCCATGCATGCTCAATCGGGTTCAAGTCTGGCGTCTGAGCAGGCCAGGGCAGGACATTGATGTTAGCTGCGGCGAGAGTCTGTCTTACAACTCTTGCGGTGTGCGGTCGTGCATTATCATGCATTAACTGAAATAAGGGACCGATTTGCACTTGTAGAGGAACGATGACGTCTGATACAATCGTCTCAGCATAAATTTGAGCGTTGAGGTTGCCTCTGATCCAAATCAACTCAGTTCTTCCGCCGATCCAAATACCCGCCCATACCATGATGGTTCCACCACTATAAGGATGGACTTCCTGGCAGGATTTTAATTCGCTGTTGGCGTCCAGGGGTTCTCCAGTGTCGTATACGTCTTGTATCCGGTCTCATACCAAAACTCTTCTCTCTTTTCTCTCTTCTCTTCTTTCTCTCTTTCTTGTGGCAAACGAGCTGCTGGCGTTCCTGCAACAGAAACTGGACGTGATGGACGAGGTGTCCGCCGTTCAGATCTGTGTATCGAATTTCAGCGAGGACGACATTGCTGCTGCGAAGCTGCTGCTGTTTCGGTCGCTCAACAAAAGCGACCAGATGGTGTCTCGTAGGCGTGACGGGACAAAGAAAAGCGTGCAGGATATCATCACGCTGCTGAAAGCGACCGACCCTGACGACGTGCCGACGTTTGTGGCGAGGGATTTGAACAAATTACCTCCAGTCACTTTCGACCACGTCGACGTGACAAGCCTGCTGAAGGACATCGTCTTCCTAAAGGCTAGTTTGGCTGATGTGCAGAGAAATCTGGCTACATCCCAGAGTACCGTGGAAGACTTGCGCTCACAGCTAGAAGAGTTGCGCAACTCGGTGGCATTAACTGGGTCACCGGCACGTGTAATTAACGTAAACACGCGCCGAGGAGCCGGCTGCCTCGATACATCGGCTACGAGTTTCGCGTCAGCAGTTTTGTCGCCCGTGCCGATTGCTGAGTCTGCGTTGCGCGCTGTAGGCGCGCCTCGCAGCCCCGCTCCCGTCCCCGCAGCTCCTCCCCGCAGCGCTGCCCGTCCGACGCGACCAACTGAGCCAGTGGTCATTTCCAGAACCCCTGCTTCTCACCCTGCGCAGCCCGTGCCTACGAAGGCAACAGACCGGGCTGATGATGACGGTTTTGTGACGGTGCAAAGGAGGAAACGTCGTCAGCGAAACTGTCAGAACCGCTGCGGTAAGGCTCCTGTGGAGCCCAACGTTAAACTGCGTGCCGCGAAGCCGAATACCCCGGTGTACATCTCTCGTCTACACTACACCACTGAGGCAGAGAACATCGAGGAGTACGTGCGCCAGAGATTGAATTACACGCCAAGAGTGCAGCTGCTGGAGTCGCGCCGCAACGTCAATTTCAAGGCGTTTGTGGTGCGCATACCAACATGTTATCTGCATTTGGTGTTGGAAGAAAGTTTTTGGCCGCAGGATGTGGTGTTCCGTCGCTTCCGCGGACAAATTCCACATGAACGCACACAACATCGTGCAAGTGAAGTGTTACTAACTTAATTATAAGTTTTATGTACTAACACAATTGTTATAGTATGTATATTTAGGTTAAGGTATTTATCTATGGGTCGTTGTAACCTGAAAATAAATTGATTATTATTATTAAAACGAGACTCATCAGAAAAGCACACGAAACGCCATTGTTCTTCTGCCCAATTTCTGTGTTCAAGAGCCCATTGATATCGAATCCTACGATTGTGCATTGCTATAGGTGGTACCCGTAGCGGTCTTCGGGAATGAAGGTTCACTTCATGCAAGCGGTTTCTGACTGTTTGGTCGCTAATTAAGTTCCCTGAAGAGTGATGAAGCCTCACGGCTAACATCATGGCGGTTATTGTTGGAGCTCTTCGAGTTAAGATTTGAATGTATCGGTCTTGTCTCCGTGTGGTGCAGCGATACCGTCCTCCATGGCGCTCAGCCACGGTACCAGTGCTTCGGTAACGTGTCCAAAGTCGACTGATAACACTCTGACTTGTATTCAGAGCTAAAGCCACAGTACGTTGCCGGGAACCAGCTTCTATCATTCCCACGGCTCTGAGCATTTCTTCCCTGCTTAAATGACGTCGCCGCTCCATAATAACGTTGGTTTTAATCAGTAGTAGGGAAACAGTAGCACTAATAATGTCTTCAATGCGTTGTGTGTTTTTATAGGGAAAATATTGATAGCTGATTTTCATCTTTTACTCGAATTTGATTCACAGTTCCTGATTCAAATTATGAAATGCACCAAAATGGATCCATATAAATTTATAAAATCATAAATTTATTACAAAGCCACATCTCAATCTCAAGAAATCCGCATAAAAATGCTTGATCCCTAGACACTTTTGATGTGTGTATATATGTCGCAGTTTGATGATTTTATTTCGTTAGACTTGTTCATCATGTGGGCAGAACATGGGTTTCGTGCAATGAAAACACACACACACTGTACACTGTTTTTATCGAACTAACAAATAACTTGAAATTACAATCCAACATAATAACACTAGGCACCATGAATCGGGTTATAGTTTCGGGACGTCTTGACTCCGCCGCAATCAGACACTGACTGTCCTACTCGCAGCGAGCTCGAAACATCACGACTCTGCAGTAAGCGCGCTTAGGTGTGGGTAGACTTTTAAGTAGGTCGCTTGACCTTTGGTGCGGTTTCGACTCATAGTCCGTACTAATAATCCGACTCCAACATATATATTATAGGTAAGGGCTACAAACAAGAAGAGTAATTGGTACGAAAATACAAATCATTATTTGTTGAACGCCTTTGTCCTCGTTGAATGCCTGAACAATTATTGTGACCAACTTACATACCCTCTTCAGAAACTTAAAGGTCGGATTTAGATAACAGTTGAACTATAACTTCGCTTAGAAGTCCGTAACTTGACCTCCTAAATATGCAATATTGGTATTAAGGCAATATTGATACAGTCCTTCAAGAATGAAGGAAAATATCGATATTTTCGGGAAATTATTTAAACTCCATAAAGGAAACGATACAATCGCTGACAAAATAATACCTAATCCTCTTACAATGTTTTACCAAAACTACTGCTTTGACCAAATTCAAATTTGAAGAATTGCCGATTTGACGAATATCAGGTTTGACCAATGTCGTGCAACCCAACTCATATTACGAGTATATTGACAACTTGCTGTTGCCTGCAAACTTCGTCCGCGTGATATTATTTTGAAATTTTACTTTTATTTGAATCGGATGTTGTTAACAATTTCAAGGGTTTTATGTTTATTCCACGGCAACCTCATCCTTTTTCTAAATTAAAAGTGGCCTAAATAAGTCTTAATCTGCTAGTAAAAAGCCCGTCAAGATCGGTCCAACCGTTTCGGAGATTAGCCGGAACAAACAGACAGACAAATGTTCAAAATATGTAAATGCACCCTACATACTTTCAAATGCTGAATGCATATGAAAGTATCTACGGTACTGTAAGTAAAAATCCGTTATATTGAAATTATAAACAGACCCTTCAATTATATTTACAATGTGGAGCCCTGACAGCCAAAAGGCGACGCAGGTGATGGTAGGACAAGCTGACAGAACCAACGACCAGTGTTCCACATTGGCCCTCGATGGTTCGTTGTCACTAGTTCACAGTATTTGGAAGTCGTGGGGAGAGGCCTTTGCCCAGCAGTGGGATGACACAGGCTAACAGTAATGTAAGTCAGTCAATCTACTTCTTTTTCTGTTTACCTTCTCAGCTTAATTTGTTATTCTTTAATCAAACTTTCATTATTAAAGGTGCGTCCGCACCGCTGTCAACTGGAATAGTACCCAGAAGTGCATATAATATTTAAGTATTACGTATGAGGCCCAAAAACTTACTTAAGTAATTATGCATGATGTATGTAAAATCAAACTTTATCGCCTTTTTAGATCATTTTATAAGGACTCTCTACCCCTAAGTACGCGTACCTATGATTGTAATAAACATTAATGTATTTTCATTTAATATTTAATTATTTACACGATCAAGAAATAAAATAATGGTTCATTAATTAATTAAATAAACACGAAATAGCTAATTAAAAATTAAAATTGCAATACTTTCAATCAAAATATCACCAAGTCGTAGGTACACGGCAACAAGCTATATATATATATGTCCAGTATAACATAGCCTCGCTTTGTATAGATTTCCCGTACAATTAGAGATCCGCATAAACTAGTTTTGTATAGCTTGATTGGTCGCCTTGCGTACTTAATGCCGACAAAAATCAAACTCGATCCATCTATTCAGATCTAAACTACTCAATACTCCCGCACACAACTCAATAGTTGCCGCAAGGTGGTCATAAATACGCAAATAGAAAACATTACGCGACATCTGTGCGGAAACAGAATCAATAATATCAATACTTTTGAAAACCTCTGGCTTACTAAGGCTTACACCTTTAGCTTCAAGTACGGCTGGGTTCATAAACGTGTCCATTATTCTAGCAAATTCTTTCTCAAACAGATCTACAAACTGACCTAACAGACATTTTACCGTACGATGTTTCTCTTTTACAAGACCGTCACCTTCGTACCAGGGCTTCAAAAACTCTTCGTGAGATTTTCGTAACAACTTGTAATAGTTCATGCGTTCATCAAACTCTTTTGCCATCATTTTCTCTCTCCAGGAACCTATTGATAGATCCCACTGCTCCCCTTTTACCATTTCTGTGTACAGACCCTTCATTGTATTTACCTCCGTTTGATGATAAAAGCACACAGGGTTTTTCATGACAAATATTTCTGCTTCTACGAAGTATTTCTTGTATGGATAGAATTGCGGAACTACTTCGAAAACCTCGTCAATTATTTCTTCAAGAATCTCAAACGCTATGTTTTTAATCGCTGTTCTGTTAATTTTCATTTTAAGAGCTGCAACTTTCCTTAATAACAAGGATTTGTCTTTAATTGAGTCAGCGTATAACTTTACAATAAGTTTTGTTGTATTGTTTTCAAACAAATTTACGTTAGACATGCTTAATTCCCAATATTCGGTAAATATATCTGGTGCATCGGCAATAAATGTGAAATTTATATCCCTACTTTGACCAGGCGATAGAACGTCTTCGTTTTTGTTGAAAAAGAATACTTGCT
Source organism: Cerastis rubricosa (assembly GCA_949152445.1). Lineage (NCBI taxonomy): Eukaryota > Metazoa > Arthropoda > Insecta > Lepidoptera > Noctuidae > Cerastis > Cerastis rubricosa. The sequence continues at coordinate 18,570,587 of OX424532.1, forward strand.
CATACGGTTCTTCGGGTATAAAATTAACTATCCGTTTTATTCTCTTCCAACAATATCTTAGCGTAACAGTTCCAAGATTCTGGAGAAAAAGTTTAGATCTGCCTGCTCTTTTTGCCGGAACATTGAAGTAGTAAGTCCAAAAGGTGCAAAATTTATTATCATCAGAATCTTCTTTCTGATATCCAAACGATGACAAAATATCTAGATTTTGTCCAGGTAATTCTTTATAAAATACATTTTTATTTATTTTTATAGCATAGACCTCACTGAGCGGTTCCATGACGGGATTTATCGCTTCATGTATAATAATCTCGGGAAGCGGAGGGATTTTTGGTGGTGGTGGTGGAGGATTAATGCCTCTTACTAATAACCCGTCGATATTTGGTCTGAAACATAAATAAGCAAAAGAAATAAGCAGTACCTTTGTACTCAAATATTTTATGTTTTTTCCTGTGATTTCTACTGTGTGTACATAAATAGTAAAATAAATAAAATAAAATAAATAAATGTGGTATTTTATCGTGCGAATTAGAGCAACATTGATTGGATTCTGATGCCAGCTATATCCTATGATACCTCCATAATACTATTAACTAAATACGTACATTAATTACAAAATATGAGAAAAATTACTAAGCAAACTCTGTACCTGAATGGATCAATTTTCTTTATCTTTTCAAAGAGCTCAACCTCTCGTTTTTCTCTATAATTTATGTAATCAGCGTTCAATTGAGGACAAGGTTCGCGTAGTGGTTCACCGGCCATTCCCAATTCTGTTTTGCGAATATAGGCAGGAACACCAATATGTTCCAGTTTTTTTGGGCGACCCTTTTCTTCAGGTGTTCTGTGGATTTCATAAGCTGGTGCACAGTAACAACGCTGCTTCAGTCTTGGTGGGCGAATCCACAAAGATCCTCTAACCCCCGTTTTTTTTTCTATCTGTGAATGTTCTAAGGCAACTTTTCGTTCTTTGTCCTCCCGAATATTGGCCAACAGGTTCATCGTCAGGTCCACTGGTGGCCGTTTGAGCTTTTCTCCAAGTCCAGTAGTCTCCTCTAGGCGGATTTTTATCCATTTTTCCCAAAGTAATAATTCTCGATCCGGAAAGATTGGCCTCCTGTAGGGTGGAATGTCACTATCTTTATTCTGCATTTTTGTTGGTATTGTCTATTTTTCTAACTTTTGACGATGAGTATCGTCATGACAGGATTGCACTTTTTGTTATGTCAAATGTCAAGAGAGTCATATTATGAGTACTAAAATTAGTTTTGTTGTGACATTACCATGGTTTCCATTACGAATTATATAATGTAAATATATGAGTCTTATTTAGATTTTTCGTCTTTTAGTGAAAAAATTAGCAAATGAATAGAAAGTGATGTCCTGAAATTTATTGTAATTTACATCAATTCAAAATTTTATAAGTATGCAGTCTGCCACTACAGCGAAAAGCACGGAAACACAAGGAGGTATTTATGACGCTACTACTCCAGTACTTTACTTTATGTCCTTCTCAAAGATTTAAATCCTAAGTTTCACCTTGAGGTGTGTCCAAACATTGAGCGGCAATCGCGCGCGGTAGCAGGTCGCGGCCTGCCGAGCTGCGATTGGACGACTACTTTCACGAACGCTTCACTCTACATGCCGCGCAAATTTTTAGTAAAGATTCGCCATTAATTGCTGCTAACTAAACAAATGCATGTTTGCCCGGCAACATGCATTTGTTTAGTCCTAACTTGAGCGCGGTAGAAATGTGCCCTGCAAATGCCGCGTGTTGCAGCCGTGCTCTTACCGCGCAATGTTTGGACACACCGTAACCGCACCAAAATAAAAATATTCATGTTTTGGCTAAGATAAACTGTGCTTCATGACTATTCCGTAATAAGTTCATAGCTACGGGTAGGCCTTCTCAATGGCACATCAGTGAGCTGGATCATCGACCACTTTCCTTTATAAATATTGCTGACATCAATCATCCAATATACATAATTAGAGATGTAACTCCTGACTTATTTTCAGGATTCTTACTCGCTTGCACTACCAACATTGTTAGGATAGTAATAGTATCAAAACCCGAAATACATTTAGCGTTTAACTATTTAACGACAAAAACAGCTTTAAACTTGCAGAAATTAATATGTGGTGCAGGCAGACCTAAATTTATGAATACTAAACTACATAGAGTAGCTTAAAAATAAAAAATAAAAATTGTCTTTAGCACTATTAAATATGTATTAAGAGGACCCTATACATTTATGGGGTTGACCTATTATACTGTTTAGTTTTATGAAATAGTTTTTTTTTTTCTTTATTATGTAGACGACTACGTCTCACCAGATAAGATCGAAGAGACCATAGAGCCCCCTTATGGGACCTTGGAATGGATTCAGTACTGGAGTGAATTTGAAGGTCACCTGCCGACACCTATAAATGTATCCATCACAGGTTCCTTAGTATACAGATGCCCTGACCTAAGGTGGTTCAATTTTGATGTCTATCCGCATAAAGTCAAGCTGACCAATACTGGATACACGGGTAAGTATTTTTTATTTACTTATTGTCTGGATTGTGGAGGATAGAAAAACTCAGCTGCACCCGGTTAGGCTGGAAGCCGATATTTGGGACAAGCCTAGGCTAGGTGATGATTATACACTCAATAGGAAGTTGCAGCGTTATTGTTTTTATATGCTCGCATAAAAGCATTGTTCCTAATTGAACCTTGAAATAATGGATTTCTTCTTTTTCTATCAAAACGTTACAATCGTTTTAGGAAAGTACTGGTACATTATTCTAACAGCTATACTAACTCCTTACAAAACTTAAAGTGACAGCCAACGTCCTAGCTGGCACAGATTAAATACAACACCGGTGATAGATACTCGATTGACCGCACAAAAGGCTAAGTATACACTGCTTCTTTGCTAGCTTAGCTTCCAAAACAACAAAACAGTTTACACAGAAGCTTCCAATATTTTAATTAACAGGACGATGAGTAGTTTTGGCCGGAAAGTGCCCACACAGGTAGGCCAGACAGCGAATTAATTATTATGCCTAGACCACAGATCTAAATCGTTTGTTCCGTCAGTAATCAACCACTCACATTCGTTGAAATTCACATCGTATCTCTCGTCTCGCCTGTGATTGGTTGAATCTTACATATCTCCGAACTGCTCCGCCGGTCTCCCTTTGCTGGAATCCAGGCCTCACTGCACACAGCTCGAGCAAAAAATGTTGACAATAGGAAGAGTGAGGTTACAAATCCCTCACAGAATGATGAGTGAGCGAGACAAAGCTATTCAAATGCATGAGAAACGTTGGGTTTCAATCAAATTAGGTCAAGATTGGCCTAACTTTCCGCCAATAAATTTTAAACTAATTTAACTCGGTTCGGACTAAATTCTGAGGTTTACCGCAATTCAAAATTGCGTTGGTTATGTGTTTGGTTGTGTGTATGTATGTGATTTCTCTATATATGTATATACTAAATACTTTAGTTAGTAGTTGCCGAAAACCGAGGAGCCGAGGAGTTCGTGGCTAAATAATAACAGCTGCACGAGTCAATCTTTAAGGTTAAGCCGTGCTTGCCGAGGTTGGTCCATAGATGTGTGACCGTAATTACACACCGCGTTTCCTCCGTGCCTCGGAAAGCACGTTAAGCCGTTGGTCCCGGCTGTCATTTGTAGATCTTTGACAGTCGTTACGAGTTGTCAGAAGCCAAAAGTCTGACATCCAGTATCCACCAAGGGGTATCGTATTACCCAGTTATTAGACTGTGGAGGTCAGATAGGCAGTCGCTTCATGTTAAATACTGGTACTTAGCTGCATCCGGTTAGACTGGAAGCCGACCCCAAGATAGTTTGGGAAAAGACTAGGCAGTTGATGAGTTGTCGCCGAAATAATAAAAGACACCAATCCTGGTCATTCGCTTTTGAAAATAAAACCAAACTTCATACGGAAATTATGAAATTATTTTTATTTAAAGCCTGACCTGGCTTTAAATAAAAATAATTCAAACCTCTTTGGCGCGTTAGGACGGATCTTACAATCTAAATCTTTGGCCTGATGGCTGATTGTGGTCCTACCCGTTCCAAATAATTACTTGTGCGGGAGTACTGGTCCTTCGTAACATGGTTTACATGGTAACTCTCTAGTTAGTATAATACTGTCATTTGTTAAGTCAAGTCGCTGGGGAAAGATATGGATAAAGGCTGGATACCGATTGATGGAGTATCTCAGAAAGTGATCGAGGTTTGTTTCGGATAGTGGTTGATTTATAGGCGCTATTTATCTGTCTGGGAACTTGAAGTGTAGTAGGGGTTTTTATTCTCGTGTCAAATTAATCAAATTGGGAGTGGTATCGGTCCCGACTTACCTTCGATTTGTAGGTCGTGAGTGCAAACCAAAGCGTACCTACTGGACTTGGTGTAATATTTTTTTTTACTAAAACATAATTTTGGAAAACCAAAGAAACGATGGACGGACTGCGTGACGGATGTTAGGGCAAGAAAAAGCGTGTCTGATGAGATGACGTGTAATAGAAAAGTATGGAAGAAGAAGACAAGCTGCGCCGACCCCAAATGTATTGGAATAAGGGCAAGAGAATGATGAAGATCATTTTGGAAAACTTGACCTATTCATATAGGTAACATAGAACCAAAACTGCAGCAATAGCAACCCGACTTTGCTCACGTAGTCGATTACAACCCGGAGTGAGTTGTAACCGACACCTCTAATAATACCTGCAGTATTTAGATTGTGCATTAGTACGTCTATTGCATAAGAGTAAATCCTAAGTACATTGCTGACCAACTGACCCGTCTTGATATAAGCAACGCTTATCGTGTTAACGTTGCCAACGTTGGTGATTATACGGGATTCACGAGAGCCCTGTCCAAACATGATGGACGTCACAATAGCACCTAAAGCCTTCAATTAGCATGTCTTGATCACATTAGCATTACAAGACGACACACAGGTCACCCGACATATTGGTTCTGAATTTGAAACGTTGTTATTTACTTAAGGTGGAAGCATCAGGGTAGTCAATTTGCCGGTCAGAGACAAGTTGTATGTTAATTAAAATATGATTCACGGCCGTAACAAATATAGCTTTCATCATCATCTGCCTAGCCTTTTCCCAAACTATCTTGGGGTCGGCTTCCAGTCCAACTGGATTCAGCTGAGTACCAGTATTTTACATGAAGCGACTGCCTATCTGACCTCCACAACCCATTAACTAGGTAATACGATACCACTTGGTACGACTGGATGTCAGACTTTTGGTTTCTGACTACTCGTAACGACTGTCAAAGATCTGCAAATGACAGCTGGGACCAACGGCTTAACGTGCTTTCCGAGGCACGGAGAAAACTCGGTATGTAATTATGGTCACCCATCCACGGACCAACCTCGGCAAGTACGGCTTAAACTTAAAGATCGACCCGTGCGGCTGTTATTATTTAGCCACGAGCTCCTCAAACAAACAAAACAGAACTCGTAACAAATATAGCTTTATAAGTTATAATCGTTAAAACCATCAATACAACCCTCTGAGTTAATTTTAATCCCATTGAATTACTTTTTTCTAAACTAATATTATTAAGAGGAAAGATTTGATTGTTTGTTTGCATTGAATAGGCTCCGAAACTACTGGTCCGATTTGAAAAATTCTTTCAGTGTTAGATAGCCCATTTATCGAGGAAGGTTATAGGCTATATATCATCACGCTACGACCAATAGGAGTGGAGCAGCAATGAAAAATGTTGCGAAAACGAGGAAAATGTGACGCAAACGAAGTTGCGCCGGACAGCTAGTTGTTGTTGATGAATAAAGAGGAAAGATTTGATTGTTTGTTTGTTTGTTTGCATTGAATAGGCTCCGAAACTACCGGTCCGATTTGAAAAATTCTTTCAGTGTTAGATAGCTCATTTATCGAGGAAGGTTATAGGCTATATATCATCACGCTACGACCAATAGGAGTGGAGCAGCAATGAAAAATGTGGTAAAACGGGGTAAATGTGACGCAGACGAAGTTACGCTGGACAGTTAGTATGAAATATTTTTCATTTCATGAATAGCCTGATACTGACCTCAAAATTGCAAAAACGTAAGAAAATTTGAATTTCGCGGGGTATCCTGGTGCTTCCACTTTTAGTCAATAACACCGTTTCTAAGTCAAAACCAAGAACTTTTTTGGCGATGGGAGATCATCAGGGACTCGAGTCTATGGTCCACAAAGTTTTATTCTTCACAAAGGGTTATAATTTCGGACAGCTACCGACAGAATCTGCAGATAGGGCTGCTACACTGGCATTCAAACATCTCAGTTTCTTTGAATTCAAACGCACCAGCTCTGTATGGTGTCGGACGTAAAGAATAGTACCATCCCATATCTTCCCGTGGGTGTCGTAAGAGGCGACTAAGGGACTTGCCAGAGAATGGGCAGCAGCATACTCTGTGCTTTTGTAACAACCGTACTGCGATCACCAACCCGCCCGCCAAGCGTGGCGATTATTGCACAACCCCCCCTATGTCAATGTGGCGTTGGGGGAGGCCTATGTCCAGCATTGGACATCTTTCGGCTGAAATGATGAATGATGATGAAACGCACCAGCCACGCTCAGATACAAGTTAATTAAGTTACAATTAATTCGGAATTTTCGGAACTACGGCGTGCCTGTAAAAATATTAACTAAACCTAGTCAGGTATGATGTACTTTTGGTGCATGGCACGGAAAACTCCGAGCCGGTTTTTTTCCTTTGTTTGTCGAACTAACAAAAAAGCATATTATTGTCACCAGTGGTAGTCTCCACAAAATGGAGGACAGAACGCCCATACTTGGAAGGTGGCCCCTTTTTGGAGAAACATGTGCTGTCCCAAATCCACTTCCATTGGGGTGCCAACATGATGGAAGGCAGTGACCACACGGTTGACGAGAGGAGGTATCCTGGGGAAATGCAGGTTAGTTTGACTACTTTTGATAGTAACAGTCGCACAGGTCGATCTTCAAGGTTTACCTAGATCGATCTGTGGATGGTTGACCATCATAACATATTAGATTTCCTCTGCGCTTCGAAAAGCATGTTATGACTTTGGGCCCGGCCGTCATTTGTAGATCTTTGACATTTTTGATCTTTTTTACAGTTAGTCAGTGGCCCCACAGTCAGTCTTACCAAGAGGTATCGTATTACCCAGCACTAGCTGGATTGTAGAGATTCTGCTGTATCCGGTTAGACTGGAAGCCGGTTTTTTATTAGTTGATCTCGTGAATACTGAAGACTAGATTATTGTAGGCAAAACACTTTAAAAAAATATTTTTTGTTTTGCTAAGGCTGATTTATATTAGACAAATTAATAAAAGCCTTTAATAATACTTATCATATATTAATTTCTTATAAATATACAAAATTTATTTAAATAGGTACTAATTAAATGTTAGTTCAACTATTAGGTACAAAATGTTCATAATTAGGGCTAAGTGTTCAACTATTCGGGTAATACCCAAATTTTTTACAAATTGCAATTTAAAAAAAGAAATAGCAGATCTAGAAGGTTCTTTTTTTAACCCGTCAAATCCAGAGGAATACGGAATAATGAAAAAAATAAGCATGTTAAATGTCATGAAATAGCTGAGTAACAGCTATTTAAAGTTGTTAAAACGCTTAATCGTTAATTTATTGGTGCCAATACCCTAATAAAAAAGACATTTAAAAATATAAAATAATATAAAAAAATTTAGCCCACCGGTATCGGGAACAGGTCCAAGCTACGGCGGTCAGGGCTCCAGAGAAAGGAACCTCCTAACAATACGAGCCGTGTCCAGGAGTATAGGTACAATTATTATTGTTTGTTTCTTTTTGTCAAAGTTGACAAAAAGATCATCTTTGACAGTTGTATAAAATGGCTCAAGTAGGGGTAGTCTGTCAATTTGATAAACAATGAATTTTCCTGACTGTAAATGACTTAATTCAGTAGGTGTTATTAATTAATTGATCGCTTTAGTAAGCAAAATTGACCCGTACATTGCAGTTCAACAACCATAGCTTATACACATATACTGTTTAATATACTGCAAATATCCCGAAGCAAACCAGTTAATAGGTAACGTCAAAAGTATCTTGTATTAAACGATAATAAAGTTATCAGAAGCTGACTTGTATTAGTTATCACACTTATCACTCATTCGTCATTTTCCATATTCTATTTTCATAGGAATTTATGTGGGTTGAAAGGCTTATTAGGCGTATAATGCTTTTCCTGCATTTAAAGGTATATCTTTGCGAGCGGGAGGGCAGTGCTGCATCCTGCATCCAGGCCTGGACCTTTTTCGTGGAATAAAAAATAAATATTTTCAAATATTTTAACGTTATGAATTTCCGCGAAGTACCTAACGTCTGGTTTCCCAGGAGTGGGACAGAGCAGGCTAGAAAAAGATAACTTAACTAAAAAGTAACGTAAAATAGGCCAGCTTATACTGGTTATGTATAATGTTACCAAAGAGATACGACCTATACCGTCCGTACTCATGTAAAGTAGAATATTCCTTTCCAGGAAATTCATAATGAATGAAGGGATACTTAGTCATGGATACAAGTATCGTTAATAGTTGGGTACTGCGTTCTCTGAGGTTAGGCGCGTGTAACTGATACAAATAAAGTTTGGGTCAATTATAACAAAGGTAGCAATGTAGGTGAAGTTTTTAACAAGGTTCTCATTAAGACTGTATCATCATCAGCCTATAATGTTCCACAGGCCTCCTCTCTATTAGAGGGAATGGGCTATAATCCACCACGCGGGTCCAGTGCGGGTTGGTAGATGTCACATGTCTTCGATTTTTTAGTTCTACGACATGCTGCTTTCCTCCGATGTTTTCCTTCACCGACTGAGGGCAGCGACTTAAAACTATGTAACTTGTAGAAAATTTTGTAGTGCTTTTGGAGTGCATGTTATGTGCATTTGCCCACCTATTCCAAAGTAGAAAACGCTACATTGTGCCTTAATTACTGCTAGGTAGCATACATACACACATTATAAAAAGCTCATTTCAGGCCGGAAGCAACATTTTTTTTTCATTAAGTAATACTTTATTATGAAACTATAAGTACCCTAAAATCCAGCTGTTACTCTAATCCATTCACCTGAAGCAATATTGTAAGGCAGAAAGGCTCAAAAGCCTTTTCCATATTTCAAAAAGGCTTTCAAGAAAGGTGTTGGTTTAACACCATCGTTGTTCACACGCACTGATCTGTTACGCGGTCTCGCTTTCAATGGGGCCTCTTCATCACCTTTACCTGGACGATCAATCATTCGTATAGCCTTTGGAAGGAACACTTGCGGAATGAATAAGTCCTTTAAAATTTTCAAATCAACCTAAGGTTTCACACTATGTTATTAGTTTTTCTGTAAGTTTGGCAATGCGAATTTCGAAATATATCACCTTACGTTTTTACTTGCAATTGCTCAGCGGTTGCAAAAAGTACCTAATAATTTGACAATCTTTAACCGGTTGTTAACATAGGTATTAGGTACAGTACAGATCCTTTTTTTTTAGCCTATTCTGTCCCACAGCTGGGCAAAGGTCTCCTCCAATTCCCTTCACGAACGAAAAGATTTTGTGTTAATATTTTGAGCTTTAAAAATATTCCGTAGGGAATAGTGCTGTAATTAATGTAAAACTGATTTAATAAGGCGATATTTGCGGCTAAATGCAAGGACGCACCTCACCTGATGGTAAGATGTACTATATGTAATAATATCAAAAGCACCATACTTAATCTAGGCAGACCGCCTTCCCGTTCCCTGTTATCTGCAATTCGTGATTCTGCATAAAGTTGACCGTGGGCGAGTGACGTCGCTGACATTTGCAGACAGAACTGACGTGCAGAGACGTTGCTTGCAGAGACGTCCTTTTACATTAATAAAGTTCTATTTAAACGTGCTTTAGAGTGACGTCGGTTTTATTTCTCGTATTCTTCACAGCAAACCATTTCATTTGACGTCCTTTTCATGGAAAAGCATAAAAATAACTAAACCGCCATCTTCGGCAGTTTGCCATATTGGATTTAGAATTACGTGACTTAGCTAACTAGGTACATTTATGCAGAATTACAACTCGATCGAAAACTGGGAAATGGATCAAAAAGTTCTAAGTTTTTTTTTTTACACATTTACATTATAGGTGAAGCTAATATAATATAAGTGTGTTAAAAATAATCTCTAACAAAGACCTAAAACAATAGTTTGTGAAGCTTGGTCTACAGAATTGTAAATTGTAGTTGTATAGGTAGTTTGGTATTAACTGTTTCAGGTAACCTTTTTTCGATCGGAGTATTTAACACAAGAGGAAGCTTTGAAACATCCAGATGGCGTGACCATGGTCTGCTACCTGATAAAGGTAGGTACCATACCAGCTTCAATAGCATAATCAGTCTGAATGTTCCCACTGCTGGGACACAGACCTCCTCTCTATGATAGGGACTGGGCTGGCGGTAATTCATCACGCGAGCCCAGTGTAGGTTGATATGTAGATGTCACAAATGACTTCGATTTTTTAGTTCTAGGACATGCCGGTTTCCTCAAGATGTTTTCTTTCACTGTTTTGAGAGCAGCTTCAATATCCTAACTTAATATTATAAATGCGAAAGTAAATTTGCTTTTTTACGCTTAAACCACTGAACCGATCATCCTAAAATTTTACATATACGTTGTCAGGTGTATAGAAACGGTCGTAGGGTACCTTTCCGCCCGAGGAAAACAACAATAACGTTCTTATGATATTAGATTGGCCACTAGCAACGGCCAAACAACAAGCAGTGTACAACCCGAATTGATTGTCAAACTCTATATTGACGCGAGTAAAGCCGCGGGCCTTGTTACCCATAAATCAGTATAGGAGTGATGGGAAGATTCTTTCTGGTTTTTAACGCTCCTCTCTTACTTACCACAGTTACCGCCAACCCAGCAGCTTTTAACTGCCTCAATTCTATCCTAATGATCCTCTAAAATTATTTTGTAGTACGGCGTCAAACCAGATGACAGACTGGCCTGGGTGATCGAGGGTTTCAATAGGGTTCAAGAAGCCCAAAAACACACTCGGATAGGCCCTTACCCAATGTCTCATCTCCTACCTATGTTCCATGAAGACTACTTCGTCTACTGGGGCAAACTGGAAACGGTGGACGGCCACGAATTCAGGATCAAGTGGCTGGTTCCAAGAGTCATTCTGTTTGCATCTTTTGAGCAGGTGATTAAAATTTAGCAATTTATAACTTATTACAATGACATATATAGGTACCGTAAATAACATAATCACAAAACGCCGGGCGCCCGGTATGTTAAACATATTTTTACCAACAATAATATTTTCAAGACTTCAGGAAAAGTAATAATCTTGAAAGTATTAAAAAAATATAAAAAAAAGAAAACGCGAAGGTACAGTCCCATTCACAAGGCAACAACGTAATAACTTGTGAAAGTAATGTAGTTGCCCATTTCAAAGCGTAGATCTAGAAGCTATGGAGAAGAATAAGCAAGAAACTCCATGGACACTCTTTTAAATCAAAATATGTTGCAAAATCTTGGTTACATCATTTATGTTATGAATCACAAATATGTGAGAACGATGTAGAAATATAGGCAAGAGTTAAGAGCGTCCAGAGTAAAAGATTAAATCAGTAATCCAAAAATAAAGTAATTAAAAATAAACCGTGGCAGCCAAGAGATGACCAGTCACAACTGACAGCGCCCGTTTACGAACATGACGCATGTATCAGCCATCATTCAACTCGGGACGGGAACTAAATGACCCGACACACCCGCCACCATCAGCGTGACATTTAAATGAGCATGACATTCACTCAACCACCAGGGTATATTCGCGTCAATGAAAGAGGTAGGTACTCAGTAAATGGTGGCTTTACAGTACATAGTACTCACACATGTGCTATGCAATTATATAATACTAAGAGATTGAATCTGCACAATTCAAATATATTTTTACAATCCTCTGCTGCTTCCACAATAATTTCACATGGTAATTCAGATGATTCAGATTGCCCCTATGGTTGTGGAGCAGGACCAGCATTGCGGCAAGCATTTTTATCATCAATGTAATCCCCCAACCTATAATACATGTTGCTTGCCTACATAGTGTGCGTTATATGCAAGATTTAAATTTCGTTTCATTCAGTTGTAGAATGGGGGAGCTATTTAATTGTAAAATTTTAAACAGTCCCCCATGAATGATGAGTCTACTTTAGCCAATCTGAAACCTGGCTGAACTAGTTGGTCCCTGTTTCTAGTATTATAGTGGTGCCGGTCACCTCTTTTACTAAATAAATGCAGATTTTTTTTATCGTAATTACATGATATTTTCCTTAAACATTTCTCTTAGAGAATCGCGCCTACGTAGATTATATATGGTTCTGATAGCTCTTTAGAGACTAGATGTCTGCAGCCAGTCCCCATAGTAAAATACCGTATGACATAATACTATGAAACAACTAAAATACACTAGCCTCGCGGTATGTACTTCAGTAAATTGACGGATTTTTCTGACAGGATATGCTGCTGAACTCAGCCGTCCTGCAAAAGATGTTAAATGAGGACCCCATTGTAGCCTTGAGTCGAGCGTGATCCCCAAGAAAACAGTTTCATCGACAAATTCAAGTTTCTCTTGATTCAATACTATGTCACAATCACAACATTTGACATTTTGTAGAGCAAATCTTATGCACTTAGTTTTTTTTCCCATTTAATACTAAATTATTAGCGGTAAACCAGTTTTGGACCTGCATTAGAGCGTTATTTACGCCGTCAAGGTTTCTGGCATGTCTGTTTATCCTAAATATTAAAGAAATATCGTCAGGAAACAACACCATTTGTAGTTGTTTTTTAAATAAATGGGGTAGGTCATTTATATTTACTAAAAAGAGGAAAGGACCTAATATCGAACCTTGTGGTACACCCATTTTTACTTTTAAACCCATTGAATTTACACCATTTAATTACATGCTGCTGTCTATCATTCAAATATGATGTTATTAACCGTAATGCTTCAGTTTCAAGAGCAAGGTTTGGTGATTTATGCAATCAGATGCCTTCGAGAGGTCACAGAAGATTCATATGGCATCTTGTGCTTCCTATGCAGTATATATGTGTTTTAATAACGTGACACCGGCGTCAGTCGTACAACGTCCTTTGGTGAAACCACACTGTTTGTCTTGTAAGATTTTATTGGTGTTAAAGTGGGTGAGCATTTGATTAAGCACTACCTTTTCAAAAACCTTGCTGAAAACCGGCAACACGGATACGGGTCTATAATTATTGGTATCTTTATCCGTTATCCCGACTAAAGAGTACTTCTCTATCTTGTATCTTTTACTACCGATATCCTCATCATCATAAGCACATGCCTTTTTTAGGGTTCCGTACCCAAGGCTGTATCCCATGAACCGTGATAGTTAGCCAGTTGAAATTTTCACAGATTATGTATTTCTGTTGATGCTATAACAACAAATACTAAAAACAGAATAACATAAATATTTAAGGAGGGCTCCCATACAAAAAAGTGATTTATTTGCTCGTTTTTTTATAAATAATGGTACGGAACCCTTCGTGCGCGAGTCCGACTCGCACTTGGCCTGTTTTTTCGATCTATTACCAATATATCTAACGATTTTTTTAAATAAAATTAAAGTAAATTTAAAACAATATTTTCAACACTTTTCGTTACAGATGAAAGCATTTCGTAAGCTATGGGACCCTTGGGACGAACCCAACTTGAGAAACTTTAGACCACTACAAGAACGCGAAGATCGTCATATATTTTACATCAACCCACATTGGAGCCAATACAATTCATTGTTGCCTATACCAAGAGTACCAGAGCCATCGATTTCTATGTTGTCTCCGGAATATTTAAGTAAACCTTGGATGTTACCACCACAAAATCGAATAGTTGAAGATACGGCTGTGCAGGAAACACAAACCAAAACTAGTTCGGTTGACCAAAACTTGTGCTGATTACCAAACAACAGGTCAAACAGGTCCAGTTTCTGGGTAAATGATCAAAAAGAGTTTATCTGTCTTGTCTTATAATAAGTACCAACATTATTGTTTTGTCTGAAAATTTGTTTCTTGTACTGTAACTAAATCTAATCTTCTAACATATTAATATATTTTTTATTTATTATAGCTCTCCCTCTAACAATTTTGTAAGAAAATATAATGTATATTAATAATATAATTTTAAATTGTTTTAAATATTTTAATTTTAATTGATTAATAATAATATTCCCTTTATTCATTTTATAAACATTCATTTTACATTTTTAAATATTTTTACAAAATTAAATACAAAAACATTTAAAAATATAAAAATAGTAGCCCACTGGTATCAGGAACAGGGTCCAAGCTACCGGCGGTCAGGACTCCAGAGAGAGGAACCTCCTAACAATACGAGCCGTGTCCAGGAGTACCGCTTTCTGAATCAAGCCCTTGATCCAGCTGCCTAACGAGAGCCTCATCAGATATTGGTCGAGGCTCTTGGCAATTAGGCCATTGGCTGATACGACTATCGGCACAATGATCGCTGAGTCAACAGGCCACATGTCGACAACCTCGCGAGCCAAGTCAATATACTTGATTTGTTTATCTTTCTCGGCCTTCACGAGGTTCTCGTCACGTGGAACCGTTATGTCAACAATCATTGCGCGCCGCTCTGATCGATCCATCACCACTATATCAGGCTTATTGGCTACAATAGTCCTGTCAGTGATGATGGATTGATCCCAATACAGTGTGATATTGCCATTTTCGAGAACTGGGTCGGGCACATACCTATAGTACGGCACTTCCGATTCCACAAGGCTGTATTTCAGAGCAAGTTGCTGATGGATAATCCTGGCTACAAGGTTGTGTCTATGCAAGTATTCTCCGTTAGCTAGACGAGAACACCCGGAGATAATGTGACGGATCGATTCGCCCGGACGGTGGCATGCCCGACATATGCCACCCATGCCATCCTTCACAATAAATTTCCGGTAGTTATTCGTCATCATAACTTCATTCATAATTGCACAAACAAAACCTTCGGTTTCTCCAAAGAGTTCCCCGGAACGTAGCCAGGCTACGGACGCTGCATGGTCTACATCAGGCCCATGCAGGGCACTGAAGTAGCGTCCGTGAAGCTCCTTACTCTGCCATACTTCCCTGCGGTCATTAGTGTCAAGCACTGCAGGTTTGCGCCAGTTCTCTTTAGCCAAGGAGAGCGGGGTGAGGGCCTTGTCCATCGCGACCACATCTCGATGCATCCCCACGTCGGTTTCTAGGAAATATTCCCTGAGACTGCATATCTCGCGATTGTGGAGAGTCTTGGCGTTTAAAAAGCCTCGACCTCCACAACTCCGCGGGATATACAGTCTCATAACCGAAGAACGTGGGTGATGCATTCGATATGCCGTCAACAATGTACGGACCTTCCTACTGGGCGTCTAGTTCTGTTTGAGTCCATTTGAGTACGCCGAAAGAGTACATCAAAACCGGCATGACCCAACCATTGAAGGCACGCACCTTATTTCCGCCTGATAAAAGACTATTAAATACTTTTCTCAGGCGGCCAAAGAAGCGCTCCTTCAACGATTGCTTCACGTCAACAGCATTGATGCCTAGCGCTTCCGACATACCCAAATACTTGTAGGTTTCGGTTGCTGAGAGGGATCTAAGATTTATGGAATCTGAGAGCTGGGTTCCCGCAGATTCCACAATCCCCCCTCGCTTTACATGCATGACCGCACATTTGTCCACACCAAATTCCATCCTGATGGCGCTACTGAAAGTTTCTGTTACCTTCAGTAGCTCCATCAGTTGCAAATTGTTGGGGGCAAAGAGTTTCAGGTCATCCATGTAAAGAAGGTGAGATATAACCTGACCACCTCTCCTCAACCGAAAGCCCAGACCTGAATCCTCCAGCAGCGTGCTTAGAGGATTCAAGGCTAAGCAGAACCAAAGCGGACTCAAACTATCGCCCTGAAAAATACCTCGCTCTATCCTTATCGGTTCGCTGTTCCCTTGGATATGCCGACATCCTGGATAGCGAAGGACTGTCCTCCATTGCCCCATACATGACATCAGGAAGGTGCGCAGAGTTGCATCAACTTTATATAATTCTAGCACCCTCATGAGCCATGTATGTGGCACCGAGTCGTAGGCCTTCTTATAGTCTATCCAACATGTCGACAGATCCCTTCGGGAACGCCGAACCTGTTGGTTAATGGCCATATCAATGAGGAGCAGCTCCTTAGTACCGCGGGACCCGTTCCTACATCCATTTTGAGAAGCGGACATGATCGAATTGTCATCAATGTGTTTGCTTATTTTAGCTCTCAAAATGGATGTAAGAACTTTATACACTGTCGAGAGACAGGTTATCGGTCTATAGTTTTTGGGCTCCGCAGTACTACCGGATTTATATAATAATTTATTATTATTTATTAATATTTATTATTAATCAATATTATTCATAATCAGAACCATGAGTAGCCGAAACACAAGAGTAAAATATTATATTATCAACCGTTTATGAAAAGACTAAGTGCCAGTGTGGTGAACATAAAAAAAAACGCCTTACGTACGTGTTGTGTCTCCTTACTTACGTCACTTCAGAACACTTGAATGTCAAGTGTCAGTGTCATTTCGTACATCAACAAAAAGATAACCTACAAAGTTTCGACTCAGCTCAGCTCAGTCAATAACAAAATGTTAAGAAATATTTTGCGTACCAGCCGCTGGGTGGCACGAAGGCAGATCAATAACGTAACTCCAGTATTGCTGCGCCATTGCCCGCGTTCATTGCCAAAAGTTAGTAGTATATCGTTTGACCGCCAATTTTCGTCAATTCCTCCTACACCTGAAGTTTTGGATGTAGATCAGGTGGTATATGAAGAAATCTGTAACGAAACTCTAGAATCTCTCTGTGATTATTTTGAAGAAATTGTGGATGCGTCTCCTAATTTAAAAGGGGCTGATGTAACGTTCAGTGTAAGTAGTCCTGTTTTAATTTCTTACTATAAAAATCAAAAAAATATAGCAACTTCAAATGGCAGTTCGTTTATATGTGTATAAATAGTAATATAAGCTAGAAATCTATATAAAAATAAGTATTCGTTCAATTTACTGTATTATTAAGAATTAACAATGTTATATAAGTTTTACTAGCAGAATATTGGCAACAATTTTTCTATACAATATTAACTCAAGTGTTGTGATGTATAAATACCTATTTTTTGATTGTATGTTCTTATCAACAAAAGGACATAAAATACAGAGATAAACTTCAACTCGCTATCAGCTTGGTTTGTTTTATATATCTTTTAAAATAGCACTTGATTGTGAAATATTAATACTTTCCTGACAAACCCTTACTTCTAGATGGGTAAAGGTTATATGTAATTGGCTACCATGAATTTGGCACATAATACAACCCCCCACTGTTAATTTTTTTAGCAGATAATAAAAAAATAAACAGCTGTTTTAAATAAAAAAGTGCAATACCTACACTGTCAAAATCTATGGAACAGTTGTTTTTTTTTTGTGCTTTAAGATGTGTCTATGTTCCTTACATCTAAACTAAGGAAACATTTGTTTTTTTACGGTTCAGTACCCAAAGGGTCAAACGGGACCTATTACTGAGACTTTGCTGTCCGTCCTTCTGTCACCAGGCTGTATCTGATGAACCGTAATAGTTAGCCAGTTGGAATTTCTACAGATTATGTATTTCTGTTGCCGCTATAACAACAAATACTAAAAACATAGTAAAATAAATATTTTAGGGGGCCCATACAAAAAAGTGACTTTTGGCTGTTTTGAATAAATAATGGTACGGAACCATTCGTGCGCGAGTCCGACTCACACTTGGCCGGTTTTTTTGTTTGTTTGTTTGCTTGTTATGATTAAAGCCAAAGTCTACTCAACCAATTTTAAAAATTCTTTCACTATTTGAAAGCTACATCTTTAATGAGTAACAAAGGAAATATTATATCACAATTTTCGTGGACAAAGTCACGGTCACAGTGCTAGTCTTGTGTAAAATCAAGGATACACTATTACCCTTTAAAACATGGCCCCACATAACAGGCTTGACTAATTCATAAAATAATCAGAAAATTAATATTTTGTTTTTCTCATTTCAGGACGGAGTACTAACAGTGGCCCTCGGTTCTAGCTACGGAACATATGTCATAAATAGACAAACTCCCAACAAACAAATCTGGCTCAGTTCCCCAGTCTCAGGGCCAAAACGTTACGACCTAGTACTCAAAGATGGCGGCCATTGGGTTTATAAACATGACGGAATGAGCTTGCACAAATTATTACAAGAAGAGATATCCAAAATAGTTAAAATCAAAGTAGAATTTAATAAGTGTTCTCATAGTTTAGTTTGAATATTGTATATTTTATTTATTTTATAGTAAATAGGTTTTATTGTTTATTTTTGTTTTATTATTTCTTTCCAAAATGGAGGTTATTGAAGATGGGAATATTATGGACCGCATCCCTATTTTGTTGCAAAGGGATTTGGAGTATTATCAGGTATATTATCTTTTATTTCGGTAGAAAATAGTGTTTTGTTATAGATGTAGACAGTTGGTCAGCATTACTTTTGCATGGAATTTACCTAAAATAAATGATTTAATACTCAACTTTACAGTATTTAATTTTTTACATATAGTGCTAAAAAGATGTTAGGAAAACTGTGCCAACCATACCTATTACTTAGTAGTCCCCATGATTCAATATTTACCCCATATTTATTTTAAAAAGATTTTCTAAATAATTGTGATACTAGTAGTAAAAGTAAAGTCCCATTTTTTTTTTGCTAGCCTTTTATAGTTTCCCACTGATGGACAAGGAGCTCCCCTTTCTTGTTCCAACCTTCCTTAAATTATTGCTTGAATATTTCAGAAAAACCAAACGGTACTATCTGAAACCATTTGCAAAGGTGTTGTGGGTGGAAGACTAGATTTTCCAAGAAATGCTTCCTTTGCCTCTGTCAAAATTGTACTTTGGCTTGAAGAGGAATTCTCCATTGCGTTCAAGTATGTACGCTAGTACCCAGTGTAGTAGAATAATTTCGATAGTAGTATGTAGAATAATTTTGATAGTAAGTACCTACGCTAGTACCCAGTGATGTAGAATAATTTTGATATTAAGCTAGTACCCAGTGATGTAGAATAATTTTGATAGTACGCTAGTACCCAGTGATGTAGAATAATTTTGATAGTACGCTAGTATAGTGATGTAGTATAATTTTGATAGTACGCTAGTATTAAATGAATATGAATATCCAGTGATGTAGAATAATTTTGATAGTACGCTAGTAACCAGTGATGTAGAATAATTTTGATAGTATGCTAGTACCCAGTCATCATCATCATCATCATTTCAGCCGAAAGACGTCCACTGCTGGACATAGGCCTCCCCCAATTATTGCCACATTGACATAAAATGGGGGGTTTTGCCATAATCGCCACGCTTGGCAGGCGGGTTGGCGATCGCAGTACGGTTGTCACAAAAGCACAAAGAACGCTGCTGCCCATTCTCTGGCAAATCCCTTAGTCGCCTCTTACGACACCCACAGGAAGATATGGGATGGAGCTATTCTTTACGTCCGACACCATACAGAGCCACAGTACCCAGTGATGTAGAATAATTTTGATATTAAGCTAGTACCCAGTGATGTAGAATAATTTTGATATTAAGCTAGTACCCAGTGATGTAGAATAATTTTGATAGTACGCTAGTACCCAGTGATGTAGAATAATTTTGATAGTACGCTAGTATAGTGATGTAGTATAATTTTGATAGTACGCTAGTACCCAGTGATGTAGAATAATTTTGATAGTACGCTAGTACCCAGTCATGTAGAATAATTTTGATAGTACGCTAGTACCCAGTGATGTAGAATAATTTTGATAGTACGCTATTACCCAGTGATGTAGAATAATTTTGATATTAAGCTAGTACCCAGTGATGTAGAATAATTTTGATATTAAGCTAGTACCCAGTGATGTAGAATAATTTTGATAGTACGCTAGTACCCAGTGATGTAGAATAATTTTGATAGTACGCTAGTACCCAGTGATGTAGAAAAATTTTGATAGTGCGCTAGCTACAGTGATGTAGAATAATTTTGATAGTACGCTAGTACCCAGTGATGGAGAATAATTTTGATAGTACGCTAGTACCCAGTGATGTAGAATAATTTTGATAGTACGCTAATACCCAGTGATGTAGAATAATTTTGATAGTAGTTGTAGTACTGTTGGTTAGTATATTAGCCAAATCACCATCATCTTCCTACCCGTGTTGCACAGACCCTATAAGTAACATAGGACTATGTTACTTATAGGGTCTGTGCAACACGATTTTTTCTGCCATTTTCATTCCTCACACAATCCACCCAGTATAATATGTTGTAGCTAAACATTTGTAAATGCAAATCACCTTTTAAAGGACGATAAGAATGTTAATTTATGTTGTCATTCCACTCAATATCTGCTAGTAGTCTTATGGTTTGTTTATGTTATACGGTTTATACCTTTCCCAAAGTAGTATAGTCTTAATGAACTTTCATGAACTTTTTATACAAGTACAACCATAACATAATGGGTGTTAAAATACCCTTAAGAGCGTTTACGCCTTGCGGCATTTCAAACAAACTTTGTAGTCCTTATTTTCCGAAATATACAAGTTACTAAAAACATTTTCGATCATTGCAGAACAACATTACATAGGAACTCCCTTTACCTCATCCACATTCATACATCTGTTTATACACGCACGCTGGATGGTGCGAGTAAGTAATTCATCTCTTCAAAGTTAGAGTGAACAGGATTCTTCTGGGTAAGATCGCGCCATCGTCTACTTTGTCTCTGTCATCTCTAACCTAGACTAGAGTCAAGAGCAAACCCAAATCAAATTGTTTTTTTTTTTAATTTTTTTATTAAGCTTTCAGTGAAAGTAAATCTATGCCCGATTAATCATTTACAGACAAGGCTCAGGCATGTTTGTGGTAACAAAAGAGGACGACAAGGGCGATTTTGGGGTAGCGAAGACTTCGGATCCAGACAAGTTTGTGCAACTGGCTATCAAGTCTGGTGATTCTTTGTTGGGTAGGTACTGTAAAAGTATGTATTTATAATTCTCCTGAAAGGGTAAATAACCCCCGGGGCTGATTGGGGCTGCACAAGCCCTTGTGACGGGCAATTTATGAATGGATAAACTTATGTCTAAAATGGAGAGCTTCTATTACAGCTTGTTTTTTGTTCAACACCTGTTTATTTACGCCTGGATATGCTAGCGACTTGAGAGCACATAAAAGACCAGTACACCAAACCTCTAAATAACCACCCTAGAAAACCATTGAATGCAGTCGCTGTGACCGAAATCCGCGAGATGGCGCCATCCTCATTATCGTTTACCTATGCTTCGACCGTCAATGAACGAAATGATCGCCCCTGTTATTAGTTCAACACTACCTACCTGATTTGGGATTCCAATTTATATTTGGCATGGTATAGGTCATTAATGTACTGGCGCAGCTTTGAGATTAAGAAGGATACGTTTGCCACAAATAGCCTTACCTTCCTATTAAAAAAAGCTTGCAGGTAGTACGAAGATCATTACAACATGCGGGAAATACCTGAAGGGCTAAGCAGATAACAGCAGATTG
The DNA here is from genome assembly GCA_949152445.1 of Cerastis rubricosa. NCBI lineage: Eukaryota > Metazoa > Arthropoda > Insecta > Lepidoptera > Noctuidae > Cerastis > Cerastis rubricosa. The sequence goes on from OX424532.1 coordinate 18,592,318, forward strand.
AGTATCCATAGTAGACCAAAATTTCGTAAAGTCTAATGTTATAGAGGGCGGGCCTATTACCATCAATGGTACACAAATCCTGACTCCGGGCTGAGAAATTCCTGATGGAGAAACCCAATAATAAGTTTCCCTATCTGGGAGTCAATTTGATGTAGAATACCTAGTAAAAGACTGCTAATGGAAAGTTTGGAATGACTTCGACGCTAAAACGGTTGTCACAAATTCAGTAGGTAGGTACATCATTCTGAACACATAGAAATATGTATAATAATCTCCTTCGTCGGTTATTAAAGTTAAAAAAAATAACAGCCGTTCCATTTCTTACAAAACTGCTATACCTACCTATACGGTCAAAATGCATGGAGTATTTTTTTTTAATTACCGGTGAAATATTTCTATGTGGAGGAGTTCAGAGTGATGTACCATGTGGTATTCACTAGTTACCTACACTAGTTAGGGTTTAGAATAAAACCACCAAATTATCAATAAGTAGATGAATGACATTAAGGGTACGTGCTATCGCTGCCCGGGTTAAGTGTGGACTGGTTGACACGGAACCTTAAATCTCACGCTTCGTTTATTAGAATATCACATCCGTGTACTTACTGAATACCTACGTGGTAAACTGGTAACCGTTTTAGCCTCGACGTCCCTTAACCCTGTACCTATTTTTAAACTACTTATCTACTTCCGTTCATGATAAAAGTCTTAATATTTCCAGAGCATCTCCACATGCTAGCTCAAGAAGCTCTGGACCACGCTGATCTCCCAGTGCTAACCGCTACGCTCGGAGCCGCGGCGTTGTTGAAGAACAGCTTATATTGTTATGTGCAGCATATTGAGGATAGTGGCAATTCTGAGAGGTACTCGGTACTTCAGGTAGGGTATTCAATTGTTTTCGTTTTACAAACGCAGCTACGCTTTTAAAAGCAGTGATACCCTAGTGATGTGACCGTCGGAATGCCAAGTCATAGGTCACGAGTTCGAACCCAAGGAGAACCTGTGATGTTTAGGATTCATTTGCGTATTGTATAACCAACACTGAATTCAAACATACCTGAGAGATATTTCTCGACGGCATGGCCATGTACCTTAAGCCAAGTCAGAGGTTAGGCACTTACCACACGAAAAAGAAAGAAAGAATTCTTCAACGTATTGCTAGATTTTCTAAATTTTAAATTGTTTAGTGGATGTCCAACAGTTAGACATTCAATGTCACTAAAGAAGTCTGAAATTGTTCTACAGGAACGCTGTGTGTGTTCAGCCCTAAAAATGTCACAGATTGACAGAGTTACTACCGTATTTATATTACTTTGGTATGCAAAAACACAAATGATTTCAATAGAGTGACACTATACAATCTCCCGCTTTTAATTTAAACCTATTAATTCACATTGTCAGTCACAGATGGCGTTGTACATATACGTCACGTTTCTGAATCGCGGTGTTAAGATTCTCCGGCGTTGGGTTGGGTCGCTTGCTGCCTTGAAATTGCGGTATCTCTGGTTTCCCTTCAAAACGTATAAATCTTTCGCCTTTTACTAAAGATTTCCGTGGAGGGGAACACTCAAATGAGTCTTATGTATTTTTGAAATACTCTGCTTCGGCAGAGTTTATAAATAAACACTTGAAATCTTTGCTATGTAGTTTAGTATTAATTTTACTACTGATGTAGGATTAGGATGAGATGTAGCGTCCTAAACAATATTGTACCTATTACTATGAGTGTGAGTTAGAGATGGGTCGTCGACGTATTTGGCGTCGACGAAACTAGACCGTCCAATTTCGTTCATCGACTAGTCGATCAACTAGTTGAATTCGTCGACTAGTTTACACGTTAACTTAGTAAACTTCACGGCGAAGTCTACGGCGCGGGCGGCAGCGGCGAGGCGGCAACGTAGGCGTAGATTTTAGACTAGTCTCCCGTGTGCTTTAAGTACCTATTATTTTGAACTTCCCTTCATACTTGTCCAGGCTTAGGACTGGCAGAATACTGAATAGAGTTAGTTATAAAGTTTTATTCACTATTCTGGCGTATTTAGAAGATCAACTGATTTTTTATACATAATTTTTTTTAGCGATTTTTTGAGCGCGATTAGTAACTGAATTAGGGGTGATCGATATTCATCGAGGGTGAATAAACATCGATGTTTAGCTAGAAAACATCGATGTTTTAACATCCTATATCGTTTTATAAGATTAAAATATAGAAACGAAAAATAATAAAAACGAAAGAATAATATTTTGTCTGGTCAAGGTGACACGAATAGCACGAATTACAATTTTATTTAAAAATCCCGGTAGCTGATTTAAAATAAGAGCTTTTATGGAAAGTGCTATAATACATCTACACAAATTTAAAGAAAATAGCTTTTAAGTATTTGTGTTGCACAGCGACATCCGCTTCAGCTTCAGAAAGGCTTTTTTCCAAGCAGGCCAACTCCAGTACCAGCAACGAAACAGACGAAAGGGAAAACACCTGTTTATGTATTTTTTTTTACAGAGTGTGCCCAAAAATTACTGGGAATATTAATTTTTTCTTTAACTTTTGTAATTTCAATGACAATCAACACATTTCATATATATAATAGACAGTTTTATTTGTTACCGAAAAAAAAGATGTTTTTAGACATATCGATGTTTTTTAATCGATATTTATCGTACATCGATGCTTTCGCTTCGATGTCAACATCGATGTTTTTCTAACAATCATCGATCATACTAAACTGAATTTTTAAAATTCAAAATCAAAACAAGATGAATCAAATAACAAACAAGTAGAAACCAGTTTGTCTCGCATCGTTCGACCAGTTCATCGCCTTTCTCTTTCGCATACACGAAACTACCGTATCGGCATCCTTTTCTTCACAAAGCACAACAATGATTTCATTCGTCCCGTACAAATATCAACTCCCTGCTAATAGATTTAGAGTTCAAATTTGTTTGCACGAAATTTCAACGGACCAATGAATTTATATTATTACCCGAATGATACCCGACTACGTTCTGACGTTCTCGTCTACTCACACTGTGAGTATCAAATCAGTTTTGTTGTTACCATGCGGTTTTTTATCGCAGTGCGGGCTAGACCTTGGAACTACAAGGTTTGTGATTGGATTGTACTACGTTGATACAATATTTCTGTTAATAAAATTCATTACGACGATGACGTAATGAATAATTATTTAATTGTATATTATAAAATATACAATTAAGTAATTACGTCCAAATTCCATAATACGTTGAATAGGCACACGCTTCCGGTCTTTTACGTTTTTTGTCTAATCTAATATTATAAAGAGGAAAGATTTGATTGTTTGTTTGTTGCGATTTTAACTCGAAAACTACTCGACCGATTTTAAAAAATTCTTTCACCTTTAGAAAGCTACCTGTTTACTGAGTAACATACAAACAGGCTGGTTTCGTAAAAGGCAGGGGAACTCGCGAGCAGATCGTCATCGTCCGCCACTTGATAGAGAAGTCATGTGAGTTTAACACACCTCTCATTATGTGTTTCATAGACTACAGTAAAGCCTTCGATTGTGTAGTCTGGCAAAGCCTGTGGAAGATACTTTTGGAGCTTGGAGTACCGCATCATCTGGTATCCCTAATTCAAGGTCTTTGCTTTCAAAATAAAGGCTTATTGAAGGTGGACCAAACAAACTCGAACCCCTTCAATTTCGGAAAAGGCGTAAGGCAAGGCTGCATTTTATCTCCCATCCTTTCTAATGCATATGGAGAATAATGGACTGCGTTCCGCACCAATGACTCCATCCTACGCGAGCTCAAAATAAAGACCAGGCTCTCTACGACCTGTCTCCGCAGAGTTTTGGAATTTTTCAAGACATCGTCAAGGAAACTCAGTAATGGGGTGCACGACTTGAGGAGGGAGGGACTGAGTAACAAAAGCTAAACTATAACACAATATTCGCGGACGAAGTCCCGTGCGAAGTGCTAGTCATTTACCTAATTATGGTTAATTTGTATTATTTTATTCGTAAACAAAACTGATTGTCAGTAGTGCCGTTAAAGTAAAAAACGTAAAACCGGATTTGTACGCACGGTGACTAATCAAACTATACAAAACCTGTTCATGCGGATGTCTCATTGTACCGGAAATCTATACAAAGTGAGGCCATGTTATACTGGAAATGTATAGCTTTATGTCTACTCCGTGATCCGTCGGTCCGTTGTCAATCAATAATTAAATACATAATGACGTCACACTTAATTCTCATAACGTTTCATAATTTCGGCTTAACACTCGCCAACGTCCATACTACGTTGAATACACCGGTTCTCGTCCGATCACCGAAGTTAAGCAACATCGGGCGCGGTCAGTACTTGGATGGGTGACCGCTTGGGAACACCGCGTGACGTTGGCTTTTTGCTTTTATTTTTCTTTTTTGTATTGCTGGATTTTAATCCTATTTGTAAATACCTTCATAAAATCATGATAATAAACTGTAGGAAATTTTTCTCATCAAGTTTTACAAGCCTCAAGATTGCTGATAGCGCCATCTATGTTTTAACGCCCTTCATCATTTTCAGGGTTGCTACAAACGCTACACCACAATGTCAGAGGCTGTTGGCGAAAGAGTCCTTGATCTTCACAACAGGGTGCTTTCCCTGTACATACTACAAGATTCCGGCGGTCGGCCGATAGATGGCAAGACTAGGACGGTTAACGAGACCGGCACGCCATCTGTGCAGGGATGGTGGCTTTACATGAATGGTAAGAGAATTATCCGTCTGTATGGTGTCGGACGTAAAGAATAGCACCATCCCATATGTTCTCGTGGGTGTCGTAAGAGGCTACTAAGAGATTTGCCAGAAAATGGGCAGCGGCGTTCTCTGTGCTTTTTGTAACAACCGTACTGCGATCGCCAACCCGCCTGCCAAGCGTGGCGATTATGGCAAAACCCCCCAAAATGTCAATGTGGCAAAACTTGGGGGAGGCCTATGTCCGACGTCTTTTGTGCTGAAATGATGATGAATTAACCTTTTGCTGAAACATACGTGATTTACATTACATCCGTACTTTATATTCATGCATTTGGTATTGCAGGTAGTAGAAGGGATCTTTGGGACACGGTACCTCCGCGGATGGCTCAAAGAATATTTGCTGGAATGCTAAATGAAACTCTGACCATTCTTACAGTTAGATATTGTCAGGTAAGTAGTGTTTTTTTGTATTTTGCAAAGATTATTATGGGTGGTTCAATATTGATAATTAATGGTCTTTAATTGTTATCTTCTTACATTTATCAAAATTTTTTTAGCCGGCACGATTGATGCAGTGGCTGAGCAGTTGACTATTGCGCTGCGTGTTGCGGGTTCGAATCCTGCACGGAACACGATACAGGAAAAATTCTTTGATTTGTGGAGCAACGTTTTTTATTTGAAAAATAACATTTTAACTAGGCGCAGCGTGTTCCTTTCTTTCTTCATACTTCTCTATAATATTAATACAGTACTCATGTCCAGTGAATAATAAATGATAATTGAAAATGGACTTAAGAGTGTTTATACCCTACGGCATTTCATACAAACTTTCAAGTCCTTATTTTCCGATATAACGGAACCGAATTCAATGAAACTTCATACGCATAAGCAGGGTACGTAGATCTAAAAAAAAATTCGAAATGTCTTAAAAAAAGATATTGGGAATATCTGTTTCTATGGATAATTCTAAATTGGTCTAATTTACCTGTAACACTATTTTTCGAAAATGTTTATTAGTAACTTTTTAGACCTATGTATCCTGCTTATGCGTATGAACTTTCATCAAAATCCGTTCAGTCATTTCGGAAAAAAAGGTCTTGAAAGTTTGTATGAAATGCCGTAAGGCTTAACGCTCTTAAACGCTCTTAAATGTGGGTACTAATTTTCATTCATTTTAATTTTTAGTTCGGTTCAGTTTTTTATTACATGTAAGTACCTAAATGTGTTTGTACAGTCAGCATCAGAAGTCGGTTAACACTTATCAATATTACACTAAGTTTTGTGCAGATCTGATGTAATATTGTTCTGCGAATTTGTGTAACCATTGATGAAAATATTGTTTTACTCCAGTCTGTTAATTTGGATCGTTCTAAAACTAAGACGTCTTATAATTTTGGATATATATAGCGACTTTGGTTGCTGACCGTACAACGCTGCCGAACCCTACGGGGATTAAAAGCGTGTTATTCGGTCTAATGTCCACTCATACAAATCCATTATGAGTGGACAACTACATAAATTATGTCATCACTAATCAATCATTCTTCTTCTCCACATTCCAGACAAACACAACAGAAACCACAACCCGTCTCCTTCTCAACGACATCCTGAACATTCTTCTCTGCGTAGCTCAGCTCCTCCCATCTATCTGTGCGAACGGGTCAGATCTAGCAGGTTTGGATGCTAAGCATCAGACTCGCGACGTCAGGGATGTGCATGCCAAGTGCAATGAGCTGTTCAAGTGCTTCGTTTACAGGGGAGCTGATTTGCATTTTATACATCAGGTAGGTCATAAATTACATTATTTAGCTGTAGTATTAGAACAAATAGATTGTCATCTTAAGAAAAAAAAACAGGATCTGGTGGCCCTGTTGTAATGACCTGATTTCTGAGTTGTAGGTCTGTCCGAATCAAAAACGGCACTTAAAATGCTTCGTTTATGCTGGCTGGCTCACATACAAGGTGTACAGAAAACCCTTCACGAAGCGGTCAACCAAGCATTCATCAACATATTCAACATACAACCATTCATACATCCAACTAAGTAAACCCTACGCAAAAATTATTGCTGAGGAACGACTTCTTTTTTTGGGGGGAAATAATCTCGTTTTATGGTAACACTCAATGTACCGCACTCAAAACATTCTGCTGATGGATGCATTAAATAGTTAACGTGTCATGGAGATATTTCAAGTAAATTTGTTTTAAAAACTAGTACATAATACAAAAAAAAAATATGAAAAAGTTGGAACTTTGGCCTCTAATATCTCCGTAACTAGGAAGTTCCCAGGTCTAGTTCAGAACAAAAAAAAATATCGCAATGACGTGTCGGGGAGAATATAGTATATTTCATTACGAGTGCGGAAAGCCTGTTATTGCAAAGAGTTCCAACAAATGCCTACCCGAGCCGAGGCGCAGCCGAAGGTGAGGGTTGACAGTCGGAACAAGTTGCAATGACGGTTCCACACGTGTACTGAACAACTATTTTTAATACAGTTGCGAAAAAATTAAGCAATTTAATTTTTTTATAAAGAACATTTTTGGAAAATGGCGCCAACCGTAAAAGAATATAAGCAGAGTTTTTTTTTGTATTCTTCACCCATTCTGGGTAGGCAAAGGGAACTATGCCCATACAGCCAAGTCTTCAGTAAATTTTTTTTATTGAGATGAAATAAAATGAACCCTAACGTAACTCATTGAATCAAATCATTAAATCAGATATTGAAACAAATTAGTAGCTTCTTTTTAGAAATATTTGAATGAATCATAAAATTTTTTTTTTTTTTTTTTTAGTAAAAACTTCTTGGTTTGTTTTTTCTTTTTAATAAACATTATTTTGACAGTTGGGAAAGAGAACGCACGAGTTCGGAAAAGGTAATGAAAAAGCTCGAGCGTGTAATAGCCCACATCCCGAACGATATACGTCCCTGCAATACGCCACTTTTTGAGCAACTGTATTAAAAAGTACTTTTCAGCTTCGTTAAGGGTCTATTTACACTCTTTATTATACACCACAATGACAGTATATTTCTTCTTATAAGTATCCCATTATTTTCCCACCGCTGGGAAACAGGCCTTCTCTATCTAAGAAGGACTGGGCAATAAACCAGGATGCGGGTCAAGTACGGATTAGAATACAGCTCATGTCATAGTAAAAGTATTTGTCAGTCAGTAAGATGGTTCCGGGTTGGACTGCCCAGAAACTTTAATAAGCGAATAAACCACCACTTTGTGCCCCCGCTATAATTGAACGCCCGCGTAGACGGCTAGAGTTTTAAATAGAAAATAGTTGAGCGGTGCTTTAGTGCGGTTTTAAACCCCATGCTGCAGACAAGACCCTGCGAAAACCACGCCGTACTGTTAGAACCCTAGTTTTTTACTCTATCATTAAAGTATAGGACTCCTACATTTCTCCAGGGTTTTGCTAATGTTTTGTCTATAAGTTTTAGACATAGCATTCGTTTTAGACTAAAACAAATAATTATTCATCGTCCTGCAGAAAGTTTTGCGTGTTTATAATTTTCAGGAGTTCAAAGAAAGAGATCCTCCATCGATACCAAGAGAGTGTCCCTACCCGTGGTTCACATTTGTGAATCCGAAACTGTTCGAAAAGTTGGACGACCCTTCAGTAAGGAGTACCCACGATCTGAACAATAAGACTGCTCTGGGATTGGAGTTGATAGTGTTGTTGGCACAACCGCAGCCAAACTGGGCGCTGATAGTTAAGGTATGTTTATCATCATCATCACCTGCCTAGCCTTTTCCCAAACTATCTTGGGGTGGGCTTCCAGTCTAACAGGATGCGGCTGAGTACACGTATTTTATATGAAGTGACTGCCTATCTGACCTCCACAACCCAGTAACTGGGTAATACGATACCACTTAGTAAGACTGGATGTGACTTTTGGCTTCTGACTACTCGTAACGACTGTCAAAGATCTATTGACAGCCGAGACCAACGGCTTAACGTGCTTTCCGAGGCACGGAGGACACTCTGTATGTAAGTAATTATAGTCACCTATCCACGAACCAACCTCGGCAAGCACGGCTTAACCTTTAAGATCGAACCGTGTGGCTGTTATTATTTAGCCACCAGCTCCTCCTGTTAAGGTAAGTTTGTACGGAGATAATAATTCCATCAAGAATTTCTCAGTAGCAACCACGGAGTCTGGATTTGTGGTGGCTGGCAATAGGGTCGCCCCCTATTACATGGGACTCAAACACAACCGGCGAAATGTGAGAGTACTATTAGGTACACTTTGCGTAATCCTTCGTGGACAACAAAAGTGATGTTATGTTATAATTATTGTTCGAAGATAATAATCGTAAAAAAATTGAAGAAAGCCAAGACCACGGCTCTCTTATAAGAACCTTAAAGGCATTGCAAAATTGTCCGTGTGCTTGCTACTATTCGCTCATCTAGATTCTTCTAGAATTGCATTAATAAACTAGAACTGTAACTGCATGGTACAAAGAGAGACGCATACGGGGTTTAACCAAAAAATAACGATGTTTTTTTGGTCAATGCCTTTGCACAGTTACACTGCACCCTTTCAATAGGGTTACAGAATGCAGACTCCCTCTTTAAACCTGTTTAGTTCACCTTGTCTCCAACAGATGGCGCTGTACATATACGTGACGTTTCTGAATCGCGGTGTTAAGATTCTCCGGCGTTGGGTTGGGTCGCTTTCTACCTTATATTTGCAATTTTGCATATCTCGCCCTGGCATACGGATGGACATGAACCCATCCCGTCCATCCATATGCGGCGCGCGCGTAAGGATGGACGGTATTCTTACTTCTTACTCCATATTTGATGACAGGTCAAGGGTACAACCCGGTCTCATATACTTGAGGTTCCCCGGATGAGCAAGGGGGTCCATAAATCAGATGGTTTTACGAGATGCTGAGGGATATGTGTGGACAGACAACCCCGAAGGCTGGGCTTGTTATTATAACTTGAGGAGTCATGGGTATCTGGCTGGCATTATCCTAGAATGTGGACGAGAGTTCTTCATAAAGGAATCCCAGGGGAGTTCCGCTCTAAAGGAATAATATCACGTGTTTCGAGTGACGCCAACCAAACCATACCATCAGTGAACGGAGATGTAGCAGGCATATTGTCAACTGGGATGGCAGCAGCTCAGAAAGATCACTCTCCCGTTGCAGCGTATTGGACGGCTATAGTGGAGGCGAGTATTTTACTTCAAGAGCGGCATAAGACGTTAGAGTCTTATCCTTCTGAGTATCATGTCATGTCTTTTATCCGTGTCAAGAATACTAGGAGGATATACTATAACTACATTTGCAAACTTTTGTACTGGATCCGTTCAAGACCCTTTAACCAGCATGTTATGTTTAAGCAAAACATTGATGGAGTCACCTCGACCCCACCGTCACATAGTTAGGATTGCTACAACCCTCATCAAGCATGCTGACCCAGGGATGTTGGTACAAGAAGGCATGGCCTCCGCGGCCAGGGGGCGAAGCCCCAGGACCGCCAGCTACGCCCCTTACAGACGCACAGCGATTTTCATGTTGTTGTTGTGCGATATCTCTGGTTTCCCTTCAAAACGTATAAATCTTTTGCCTTTTACTAAAGATTTCCGTGGGGAACACACAAATGAGTCTTAAGTATTTTTGAAATACTCTGCTTCGGCGGTTCATTTACCCATTGAAAGCAAAAGCCATTGATGTAGCATGCAATTTTCATTGATACTTTTGATTTGAATATGAATTGGTTAGGCAGTATCCCAAAAGTGACTTCCACCAGTCAATAATTAAGTATTACCTAACATAACATCACGCGTGTAATTCCTGAAGGGTTAGGCAGCGCAGAGCTGTACCGAATAGTAAAGCCATATTTCACCAGTTATGTTTACGTCCCATGTAATAAGGGGCGAGCCGTTTGCATCAACCGGACAAAAAATCCAGACCCCGTGCTTGCTACTGATGGAAACACCCAATAACATTGCCCGACCTGGGACTTGAACACATGTTGCACATGCGCAGCAGTCGCGCTTGCGACCACTAACTAGATCAATGAGGCAGTCCGAGTGCAAATTATATTGTACCTATTAAATTGTGTATCAAAGCAGTTTGATTTTTTAACAAACGGTTTTTTATCGCATTGTGGGCTAGGCTTTGGTACTACTGATTATACTACGTTGATACAATATTTCTGATATTGATATATGACGTCATATATGTATATAGGGTGACTGGTAATTAATGACCGATACATAAGCATGGTATTATACTCATCGTACATGACACTTTCAAACTCAAACTCAAAGCATTTATTTCAATTAGACCATTACAGGCACTTTTGAAAGTCAAAACACAAAAAAAACGCGAAGCTACCTACAGTCCCAGTCACAAGACATAATAACTTGTGAAAGTACTGTAGTTGCCCATTCCAAAGCGTAGATCTCTATGGAGAAAAATGGGCAAGAAACTCCATGGACACTCTTTTAAATCAAAATATGTTACAAAATCTTGGTTACATCATTCGTGTTCAGAATTACTAGTATGTGAGAACGATGTAGAAATACGGGCAAGTTAAGAGCGTCCAGAGTAAAAGACGAAATCAATAATTCGAAAATAAAGTTTTAAAATGAAATAATTTAAATAAACCGTGGCAGCTAACAGATGACCAGTCACGACTAACAGCGCCCGTTCACGAACATGAAGCATGTATCAGCCATCATTCAACTAAACCATATTGAAGGGAGCTAAATGACCCGACACACCCGCCAAAGAAACATTTATTTTTTATACTCGTTCACTTTTATCACAAGCTGAAACGCCACAGGAGCGTGCGCGAATTTCAAACAGGTGTTCTATTATTATTGTGATAAAAGTGAATGAGTATAAATAAATGTTTCTTTGGGAAAGCTGTTTGTTATCATGAGTATCAATTATCAATTTGATAATTGATACTCACTCATTTGATATTTTTGATGTAGACTTTGACACAACCGCAAAATGTACGTAGGTACTTAGTATAGTCGACCTCGGAATTGCTTCACCCTGAACTTGCATAGCACTTGTCGTTTACAAGTCTTAAAGCACGCAAAGTATAATTATTAAGTGTCTATGTTTCAGATATTTTCAACCTCAGTAGAGTTTCAGTTAGTACTAATTGTTCTAGAAAGTCATGAAGCATTTACGCAGTCGACACAGATCGCTACGCGATTTTAGAAAATACGATCTTTCAGTAACGTAACGAAGAGTTCATGGCTAAATAATAACAGCCGCTTGTATCGATCGTTACGTTAATCCAGTACCAAATGAAAAAATATTAAATTTTCTAAAAACCTGGTTAGAAAATTTGATCTTTTCGTCGTCATTATTTAGCCTTTTCCCCACTATGTTGGAGTCAGCTTTCTGTCCAACCGGATCCAGTGGAATGCTAGTATCTTACATGGAGTGACTGCCTATATTATTATGACCTCCACAATTCAGTTAGTCTGTATGGTGTCAAACGTAAAGAATAGCACCATCCCATATCTTCCCGTGGGTGTCGTAAGAGGCGACTAAGGGAGTTGCCAGAGAATGGGCAGCAGCGTTCTCTGTGCTTTTGTAACAACCGTACTGCGATCGCCAACCCGCCTGCCAAGCGTGGCGATTATGGCAAAACCCCCCTTCTTGGGGGGGAGCCTATGTCCAGCAGTGGACGTCTTTTGGCTGAAATGATGAATGATGATGATGAACCCAGTTAGTACTGGGTAATACGATACCCCTTGGTAAGACTGTTTATCAGACACTCGGGCCACTGACTACCTGTAACGACAGTTAAAGATCTACAATTATTGACAACCAGGGCCAACGGCTTAACATGGTTTTAGCACGGAGGAATCTCGGTATGTAATGGGCGGTCACCCATCCACGTACAAACCTAGGCAAACGCGGCTTAACCTGCACCTTCTATTTAGTGTCTATGTGACAGATAGTTTCAATCTCAGTGGAGTTTGAACTGTTGTAAAAAGTCATGAAGCAAATACGCGGCTGACACGGATCGCTACGCGGTTTTAGATTATATGATCTTTCAGTAATGTAATGAAGAGTTCATCATCATCAGCCTATAATGTTCCCACTGCTGGGACACAGGTCTCCTCTCTATGAGAGGGAGTGGGCAGTAATCCACCACGCGGGCCCAGTGCGGGTTGGTAGATATCATATCTTCGAATGTTTAGTTCTAGGACATGCTGGTTTCCTTACCATGTTCTCCTTCACTGTTTTTGAGGGCAGTGGTGATGAAATAAATTACACAAAGTAATGCGGCTGCCTGGGTTTGAACCCATGGCTTACTGCTCATAAGTCGGGGCTGCTACCACTGGGCCACCGCTGCCCTCAATGAAGAGTTCATGGCTAAACAATAACAGCCGGTTGTATCGGTCGTTAGGTTAACCTAGTAGCTGGGTTGTGGTTCAGATAAGCAGTTGCTCCATGTAAAATACTGGTACTCAGATGCATCCGGTTGGACTAGAAGCCGACCCCAATATAGTTATGAAAAGGCTTGGCAGATGATAAAGTAATGTAATGTTACACAGGTCCTAATGATGCGTGACTGCCACCTCTCCCGTCTCCTCATCATCCGTGCGATCCGTCACATGTGCGCAGACAACCTGAAGTGGCCAGCAGACGGGCTGTGGTACAGTGTGCATGACAGGCAGAAGAAGTGTAGCGGCTTTCTGTGTACTGCTGACGGGTTCTGCAGGTTTAAGGGGGACGTTAATCGTGAGTAGAACTTTGAAGGCTAATACTAAGCAGAACATATCTTCCCGTGGGTGTCGTAAGAGGCGACTAAGGGACTTGGCAGAGAATGGGCAGCAGCGTAGCAGCTATGCTTTTGTAACAACCGCACTGCGATCGCCAACCCGCCTGCCAAGCGTGGCGATTATGGCAAAACCCCCCATGTTATGTCCATGTGGCGAAACTTGGGGGAGGCCTATGTCCAGCAGTGGACGTCTTGCGGCTGATGATGATGAAGAATAAACAGAATAAATGAACCAAAAAATCCTCTGAAACGTACATTTTATGGTTTATTTTATAATTGAATCTTCCAGACCTGTCAAAATACACATAAAAGAAAGTCAAATACAACGTTTATTAAATCCAATTATTGTGACATACTAGTTGTTCTCAAATGCCTTCTAATTATTAATGATTTTAAAAATATTACTTCCCTTATCCAATTCAATAAAAATAGCATAAGTTACTCTTTACAACATCAGTTGCCCATCAAAGAAAGTCCAGTGAAAATCGGTCCAGCCGTTTCGTAGATTAGCCGGATCAAGCAGATTTAGACAAAAATTTAAAGGGTTTTTTGTTAAGTACCTTAATACTTCCATAATATGAATTCAGAAAAACGCTGTTAATTTTAAATTCCAAAAAGACACTTTAATTATTTATTTGTATAGATAGGAGGGGACTTACGAGCAGTAAGCCGTGGGTTCGAACCCAGGCAGGTGAATTACTAATTTATTTCATCACCGCTGCCCTCAAAAACTGTGAAGGAAAACATCGAGAGGAAACCGGCATGTCTTAGAACTAAAAATTCGAAGACATGTGACATCTACCAAACCGCACTGGGCACGCGTGGTGCATTACAGCCCACTCCCTCTCATTGAGAGGAGGCCTGTGTTCCAGCATTGGGAACATCATAGGCTGATAATGATAATAGATAGGAGAATGTTAGGATTGTAGCAGATGTCATTTATACTTTATGTTTATGGGGAAATGGCGTGAGTTTAAATGCGTTTTGAAGTTATTTATTTGTTTCAGCGGGTGAAGAGCTAGCTCGCGCGGCTGGTGCTCTGACGTACATCCTGGCTACGATCGGCAGTAAAGCTGAACTCAAATCTACGCTATGCTATGCGCTTGAGATATCCGGCAAAGACTGGGCTGCGTGTTTGGATAAACGACAGGTAAATTGAAGTTCGAGTGAATTTGTTTCTTCTACGCAAGCATGCTCCACCTTAGGCTGCATCATCGCTTCATATCAGGCGAGTTGTGGCCAAACGAAAGCCGATTTTGTATTTTAAAAAATAAGCTTTTTGGTGTTGTATATAGAGTTCTCAGTTCTTTGATTATTACGAAAAATATCGTCTGTAAACCTTGTTAAAATGTCATCAATCGTATTATACTTATCTAACTGCGTCATTTTGAATAGTCTTTGAGTATGATAGGCTTAGTCTTTGAGTACCAATATGGATCTTTTGCCTTTTTTCACTTACTTACGTAAAATGGGGTGAATAGGGACACAGGGGTGAATCGGGGTGAAACTTTAAAAGGCATTTTCACGTTACTTAAATATTATTGGTAGCCTAAAAATACTCTATTGTTTATTAAATAAAAACAGAATTGATCCCAATAGCTTTTTAGTGAAGAATTAAATAATTCGTCATACAAATCGTTCTGCCATTCTCTAATTTAATTTATTGACATTTTGTATTTGATTTTTCTGCCATTTGTCAATTTTATTTATTGACATCTGATTTGCATGCCGTAAGGCAAAATGTATCGGGACGCTCATCAGAATTACCATCATATTCTTTATACCTACATAATTGTCAAATAAACGATTTCTAAATACAAATGTATTCAACGATGAAATCCCATTCAAAGTTTTTTCCCTATTCTCTCTCGCATCTCTATTCACCCCGTGCAATGGTATGCAACACCTGAATGCCTTTAAATAAGGCTTAATTATAATTTTTCTATTCTGGTAGACCATTCTGCCAAATTACATCTCTTTCGAACCTTAAACGTGTCGTTCTTGATTCCTTCATTTGATTTCTGTTTTGTTTCCAGGTTTGGTGTGACAGGAGACCTCCATGGTTGGCTGGGATTCTAGCCATAGTGGGATCTATTCTACAGTTTATACCTCCGATACTTGTAAATGCCGTCCAGGGTGGGGCCTCGATGTATCAGGTAAGCCATATATGATAACTTAGCAAAAGAGTAAGCATTTTTAACAAGAGGATTCCCCGAATTAAAAAAAAAGGCATTCTACTGACCATCATCATCGTTCTCATGCACTTATCCCAATTTATTTGGGGTCGGCAAAGCATGTCTCCTTCTTTCATACTTTCTTTTACATCAGACCCCTCCTTTCTTGCTAAATCATCCTTCATCCTACCGATAAAGCACTAACTCTCGTCAGCTAAATAGCTGCATGGCATAGTTTTTGACCAAGATACAAAACGAAAACAGAATGGGGCCTAATCACATAATTTTGTTTCCCTACTTTCAGACAATGGCTCTTTGCCTATCCTGTATATCGCGATCCCTAGACTGCATTCCCCGCACCTTCGTAAACGCATGTTCAATCTTAGAAGGAACTCTTCCCTCCCATATTAACCCCGTGGGAGGTTCCGTACTACTACAAATGCTTGTAACTGTCACTTACGAAGAGATACAGAAATGGGCTGATGAAGAAGTTCAGAAAGAAAAAGAAGGTAAGTGCCATCTATTGGTGTTGTTATGTAACTGTTTTCGTTTGGTAAGAGCGCCATCTATTGATTAAAAAAGTAACTAATGAGTTCCAACTAAGATTAAATAGTATGGAAACTTTTTGGCGATTTTGAAGCCGTAGTCACCATTACCTCAATCCATGTGATTTTGTACTTTACTCATCATAGGCCTAGCCTTTTCCCAACTATGGTGGGGCCAGTCTAACCGGATCCTGCTGAATACCAGTGTTTTGCATGGAACGACTGCTTATCTGACCTGAGACCCTTTCGGGCCACGGACTACCTGTAACGACTGTCAAAGATCTATAAATGATAGCCGGGACATTACGGCTTAACGTGCTTTCCGAGGCGCGGAGGAAGGTCACCCATCCACGGACCAACAAAGATAAAGCTTGGCTTAACCTGAAGATCGACCGATTTTTTACTTAGTTATAAGGCTGATATTATAATTACTTCGTCTCGTGGGCTATGTGTCCTATAGCAATTCGTAAGTTAATGGCCTAGTTAATAATCTATATTTTATTTAGCAGTAGCGTCCACTGCAAATGGCGACCCTCATACTATTAGCGCAAGATCTAATAGACCCAGGTCTAAGCAAGTCAGGATTGCTGGTATGGGGCAAACAAGTAAGTTCTGAAGCTTCAATCTATTTCTTACTCCTATCTCATCACTGAGGTACCTAATGTCAAATAGTGAGTTAAAAATCGTCGTTGATGTTGAAGTATATAACAGAAGGAGAAAATAAATTTTAGGGTGTACGTATCATTATAAATTAGATCCTTATTCTAATGTGTATAATGTTCATACTCGTTTAAGCTAAATTGAACAAGCATTTATTATGTTTGTACGAATAATGTAGTCGTACGGTAATAAACTAACAATTCTACCACCGTAAGTGAAAGGGGCGCATCAGAGGTAAGGGAAAAATGAAGATTACATTTTGAGCAGAAACCTCCCTGAACTCCTTCCGTGAGCTGTTTTCCTGTGCCTCCTCGAACCAGACCTCGCGGTACGCTTCCACCTCGCGTCTCAACCACCTCTTTTTAGATTTATTACTGAATATTATAAATAATGGTACGGAACCCTTCGTGCGCGAGTCCGACTCGCACTTGGCGGGTTTTTTTTCTTTATTTTCTGTTTAAAAAGGTTTATTTCTTCCTAGAGGCGCTCCATTTGCTTACTTCGAATTTTCCACTGTGAGTTCAATATTCTGCATACTTAATTCAATTAAAACCGCCTCCACAGACACGTCATCATCCCTAAGTTTCGACGGCAGTCATAGCAGCGCATCTTCCATAGCGCTGGCTATTGCCGAGGCTCTCTGTTCCATAGACGAAGACGACAAACATACCAGAGACATACAACTGCTCATAGAACGGGCGAAGAGGAAGGTGGTGCTGTCTGAACAGTTTGGGTTGGAGGATTTTCCGGAATTTGCTGAGTTGTTTGAGGAGGTAGGTTCTTGGGTAGACTCTTTGCCAACTAAGGCCCCTAGCACACGGCGTATTTTAAACGCGCAGACGACGCGCGTCTGCTGCGCGTATACGCGCAGATACAGCGAAACAGACGAACTTTAGTCGCTCGTAGCTTCCGCGTTTTTGTCAGAAACACCTCGTCAATTGTGCCTCTATCACCCCTCCTCTACCCTCCTCCGACCCCTTATACACGCTTCAAACGAGTTTTGAACGCGCTTCACACGCCGTTTATATCGCGTTTTACGCGCGTTTGATTCTATAAAAAACGCAAAACTCGGCATCTACGGCGCAGAAATCGCGTGTTCCTGAAACGCGCGTCGTCTGCGCATTTAAAATACGCCGTGTGCTAGAGGCCTAAGAAGTCGAAGTCGTATAGTGGACTGGAAGAAAAGTTACGCACGCAACAACATTACATAACATCATGGATGTTATCACCGAAAACTGTAACTAGGTCTAAAAGTTTGATATCTAAATTACGACTGCATTTGTTAGGTATTTTAATTAAATTTTAAGTTTGCATGCTGATAGAAGTCAGCGAAATATGTGTAACCACTGGTTGCTGCCCGCGACTTCGTTCGCGTGGAAATTTAGATGTTTTATTCAGAGATAAAAAGTAGCCTATGTCCTTCTCGAAGATATAATCTATCTCCTTGCCAAATTTTGTAACGATCCATTATACCGTTTAGTCGTGAAAAAGTAAGAAACAAAGAGAGTTACTTTCGCATTTATAATATTAGTATGAAAGTATGAATCATTTACCATAAATATGCATGAAAGAAAGAATGTTAAATCCTAAAAAGTTAGGCAGAGGTGAGCCTAATTGTACACCCACATTTCGCCAGTAATGTTTAAGTCCCATGTAAAAGTAGGCGAGCATATTGCCTTCAACCGCTATTACTGAGAAATTCCTGATGCAAAAACACAATAACCCTTTGCTCGACCAGGGAGTCGAACCCAGGACCTCGTGGTCAGCAGTCGTGCTTGCGACACAAGACCAACGAGGTAATTTTCGTCAGCTGCTGATATTTTTTCTTTATCACGTGGTTGGTTACTGCCTAACCTGGTGTCAGAATTTTTTAGGCCTCTGACTTGGTTTTACACGCCGTCGAGAAATATCTCTCAGGCATGCTGGTTTCCTCACGATGTTTTCCTTCAAATCAAAGTCATTTATTTCAAGTAGGCCAGTTACAGGCACTTTTGAATAGTCAAACAATAAAAATGAAACTACAGTCCCAGTCACAAGACATAATAACTGTGAAAGTATTGTAGTTGCCCATTCTAAAGCGTAGATGTCTATGGAGAAGAATGGGCAAGAAACTCCATGGACACTCTTTTAAATCAGTAGCACTTGCTTCACCGAAGCAAGTGATAATTATACCATACGCACATGAATCCGATACAAAATCAGAGGTTCTTGTTTAGGGTTCGAACTTGAGACATATGCTTTGGCAGCCGACGGTTGCACCACTTGGCTTTCACTGCTTCTGATGACTGCCCCGTTCGATTAGTGATTGCTGGTGATAACAGCCCATAGCTAGGAAAAAACGGTTGTGTTTTTCTATTAGGCATTTGTTAGAAGTACTTCTAGCTGCAAATGTTTTGCCCAGTATACGGTAATGGGCTCCTCTTATTATTTTCAATGTGCTCTGGTGGTTAAGAGTATGTCATGCTCACTTAAATGTTACGCTGATGTTGGCGCGTGTGTCGGGTCATTTAGTTCCCCTCAAAATGGTTGAGTTGAATGATGGCAGATCCATGCGTCATGTTCGTGAACGGGCGCTGTCAGTTGTGCCTGGTCATCTCTTAGTTGCCACGGCTTATTTCAAACTATTTATTTTATTTTTGATTTGTCTTTTTTTTCTGTTTTTACTGTGAACACTTGCCTTTTAGGAACGTGCACATCTTGCTACATCATTCTCACATAATGTACCATCTCAACATGAATTATGTAACCAAGGTTTTTGTAACAAGCTACTGATTTAAAAGAGTGTCGATAGAGCTTCTTGCCCATTCTTCTCCATAGAGATCTACGCTTTAGAATGGGCAACTACAGTACTTTCACAGTTATTATGTCTTGTGACAGGGACCGTAGCTTCATTTTTATTGTTTGACTATTCAAAAGTTGGCACTTTTGAATAGTCAAACAATAAAAATGAAGCTACGGTCCAAATCAAATCATTCAAAATCATTTATTATAAGAGAATAAAAGAGGTTGACAGGAGAGTTTACTCACATTTCGCCAACTATTATAAGAGACAAATCAAATCAAAATCATTTATTTCAAGTAGGCTGTTACTGGCGTTACAGCCTCAGGCTGTTACTGGCGTAACAGCCTACTTGAAATAAATGACTTTGATTTGATTTGTCTCTTATAATAGTTGGCGAAATGTGAGTAAACTCTCCTGTCAACCTCTTTTATTGTAGATTACGACAGAGATCACGATACATAAAGAAAAAAGTCTCATCAAGTCTCAATCACCCACAACCTGATGTAAGCCACAAGCCCCAAAGAGGATTAATCAGTTATATTAATATGGTTGTTCATCAGGCAAGCAGGCAGGCATTGTTATTTGCATGCACAACACATTATAATATTTGAGTATTTTAGGGAGACGTGCCCGGATCCAATGCTGAGCGCGCAAGCGACGCTGCGGCCTTGACTAGCCAAATTCTTATGACATCGCCTGGAAGAGATAGCTTACGAGTAAGTATCCAATTGATAGATTAACACTAAGTTAAACAAATATCAAATTGAGATGGTGTGAATTTGTCCTACACGCACTGAGTAATCCACAAGACTTTGTCCAACAACAACGGTCCAGTAGTAACCTTTTAGACATGATACTCGTCTGGCCGCTCGGATCGATCTTTAGGTTAAGCTGCGGTTTGCCTAGGTTGGGCCGTGGATCGGTAACCACTCATTACATATCACACACAGTACAGTTTCCTCCGTGCCCCGGAAAGCACGTTAAGCCACTGGTCCCGGCTTTCATTAGTAGATCTATGACAGACTTTATACGCAGTCAGTAGCCTGAAATTCTGACAACCAGTCTTACCAAAGGGTATCGTATTACTCAGTACTAATTAGGTTGTGGAGGTCAGATAGGCAGTCGGTACCTGTAAATTATTTGTATTCAGCTGTATCCGGTTATACTAGAAGCCGACCCCAGCATAGTTAAAAAAGGCCAGGGAGATGATGACTCGTCTGTTCGGAGGATCCTCTTTTTTCCAACGGAGGATGAGGATTTTTGCATCCTGTCCCTCATAAAAATACCAGAACTACCATTTTCAATGCTTAATGTCCACGTATTTTTAATCTACATCAGTATTTTTTTAGGTTATCTATGAACATCTCGCACTACACTCGGAGTGGATATACAAGGAGCTTGGCATTCAGGACCCCTGCGATGTGGCCATACCATTGAATAAGGCTCCGTTGTTGTACACCATGTTCCATATCGGAAAACAACCATTTGATCAGGTATGAATTTGCAAAGCAAGATGAAACAAAAACGAATACTTCTTGAGGTTAAGTGGTGACCTCACAAGCACTGCCTTAGCCTTCCGACTTCGGTTACTCGAACCATCTCTTTTTACGAGCGATCGATCCGTAATTTATCACGAAGACTACCAGTTTAGCTTTTTTTTTTTTGTTCTAGATCTTGCTAGCTTTCTTTCGATGTAACTTTTACTATTTTTAAAGAAGATAGCACAGAGTAAATCTACCCACAGATAGAAGTGGCGCAGTCATAATAACTCCCAATTAAAACTCATAAATCGTGTCAATGGACGAGTATGGCTTCACCTTTTTTTTTAAAAAAAATGTTAAACAAAAAGCTTTTAGTTGGGACATAATATTCGTCACAATTGTCAAATTCTATATGTTTGTCCATAGTTCCTCCGCGGCGAATGGCCAATACCTTGGAGCAAGTTGGTCTCCGTAGCCAAAGCCTGGTCTGGTCTGGAAGGAGTCCGGGTCCACATCAACCGACGTACCGACGTCCGCAATATGAAGACACAGGGGAAGTCCAATAAGCAGTTGATGCAGCTATGTGCTATGTTCAAGTCTAATAGTGAAGGACTTTTGTAATCGGATATTTTCGGGAATATTCGGAGCACTTCGGGTCTACCAGCATACGCACCAAAATATGATGACTCAGGGGAAGTTCAGTAAGCAGTTAATATAGCTATGTGCTAAGTTCAAGTCAAATAGTAAAGGCCTTAAAGATATCATTATAACCATCATTCAGGCAAAGGACTTCCACAGCTGGGGAAAGGCCTCCCCCCGAACATCGCCTCATCTACCAGTCTAATTCTCGTATTCAGTGGATTCACTTTATCAGGCCGGAAGTTACTGCGTTCGTTTAACTTCGTGAATTTTCGAGGAATGTTGGATCCTGTCACCGTTCGTACCTAACATTTAACGACCATGACGACCCAGGGGAAGCTGAGCAACCAGTTGATTTAACTTTATGCATTGTTCGAGTTAAAGAGCCACGGAGCGAGCCATGCTCGGCATGACCCTCTTAGATCGAGTACGTAACACCAAAATCGAATGACGAAAGTCTACCACGTCGGGGACCGGGCGGTGCGCCTCAAGTGGACCTGGGTAGGACATCTGGCTAGACGTGAAGATGGCCGATGGAGCAAGGGATTGACCGAGTGGTGGCCAAGGTTAAGCCAAAGACACTAGGGCCGTCCTAAATCTCGTTGGGTCGACGATATCGTCAAAGTTGCGGAAACACCTGCATAAGACGCACAGAACCAGGAAGTGTGGCAGAAAAAAGGGGAGGCCTATACCCAGCGGTGGGTGATTCCTGGCTGATATAATGATGATGATAGAATAGAATAAAATAGAATAAAACTTTATTGTACATCAAAAATGAAACATAACGGGTTTACAAAATTGCTAATTGATGATGATGATTGTTCAAGTCCAAAAGTTACGGACCTTTGTAGTATGTGTTAAGTTTTCTAGCACACATCAATGTACGAACAAGAGGTTCTATTCTAAGGTACCGTAATTATATATTACGTTATTAGTATTACGTTATTATATAATAATTTTAAAGTGTTATGTAGACAAACTTATCCTTTGTTAAATAAAATATACCACAGACGTAAAGAATGTTCTTAAGTTTTTTATTATGTTATTCGTATGAATAATTATAATTATATTTGTATGAATGGACGTTCAACTACTTATTATTCTCCCCTACATTTTATTAATTTGGGACACTTTTCGAAGTTACTGTGATATACAAAACTAAACGTAGCGTGAGCTTTAAGGTGCCGTGTCGCCTAGTTCTCACTTATCCCGGACAGCGAGAGCACGTACCCTTAAAGTAATTCATCTATATACTTTCTGATCACTTGGTCGTTTTATTCAATAACCTAACTAGTGTTTCTATTGAACACTAAACCCAAGTCTCAAACAGATCTAAATAATCGGTACATTTTTTCAATAAAATCTACAAGAAACTACCTTCTCCCCCATAAATCACACCTACAATATCCAAAAACACACCCCATAAAATCCTCACAACTCATAGCAAGCCTATCCAATCTGCCGCCAATATCTATAAAACGTCAACACTGACATAAGTCCGCACCTCCATATAAAATACAATATTCTCCAATAAAATATTCACAAGGACATGCATTGTCAAACATTTTTCTCTCCAGGAACTAAAGTTTGGGAAACTTCCCTCGAAGTCGGTGTCATAAGTTCTATACGGGACTTCATGCAACTTCGGTCCATAGACATTGACATTTCGTAAGTTTAAACACAGCAGATTCTATTAGGAGTTGGTTGGTAATAAGTTTCCGGAGTGTCGGGAGCGGAGGCTAGAAGATCGTAATTTTCTTTCGATATCTGATATTTTAAACGTGCTACCGGAGTTGCTTTTTGTAAAGTTTTCTTCGTGCGACGTCGTGTTTTGTTATTGGAGATCGGAAAGTTTAAAGCTTGCTGTATTTTTCTCTTGGGTATGGCCGTGTGACAATAACGAATGGAATATAAGGGATGTTACGCTTGTTTCGTTTGCGGTATTTCTTAATAAATAGATATAGAGACATGAATATAGCTACTCGATCTTGCTTAAAGATGACCGGAAAAGCACCTGTCTTTTAAGAAAGATGCGCTAACTTAGCCTGCAAAATGATTTTTTTTACTTTTTTTGCAGTTTGCAGGCCATGAATGCCTCATAAGAGTAAGAATCAGGTATTTTGTGTAGCATAGATTAATTGCTAATCTTTAGATGAACATGACAAAAGACATGGTCATATAAGCTGGAAGACGAAAACTGGACATGTCCTCCATGCGTCACGACATCGCCGGGTCCTGTAGGTACTTCTCGCATTCAGCGGATTTCCGCAGCCTTTACAAGGTCATTGGTCCACCTTATGGATGATAAAAAGCTACTCCCTCTGTTTTTACGACAGCTTACCGTAAAATTCGTTTAGCTTTTCAACGCAATAAAGCGTCTACACTTACCTCTAAAACCTCAAAACCAATCAAAGAACATGCTAAATCCAAAACGCAAATCCGAGTGCTTTATAAGCCACGAAAACGGTGTATCGGAAACCGATGCAAATAAACTTGACTGGGGTTCGAAGCCCAAATCTTTAGCGGGCAAACACCGTCGGCTGTGTTGCTACACGTTACGCTCTATGCTGTTCGACATGTTAGATGTAAATTGAGAACCAGTCAAATGATAACTAGGGGTCGCGAAGTCGAGTGGAATTTGTAAGAGCGAGTAGGTAGTCGAAAGATGTTTCGGTGGTTCTGTTGAATCTAGTCTTACGTGCCTTGTTGACTGTTACAAGCTATACAGAGTGTACCTATACGGACAAGTAGGAACTCTATGCAAAAATTATTGCTGGGAAACTTTTTTTTTGAGTGAAATAACACGTTTTACGGTAATGCCGGCCACACACCTAACGATATGCTGGTGCAAGTCCAGACTTGCACAAGTATACAGTTACGTATGTTGGAAGATAATTGCGCAAGTTTAAATAATTGCAATGGAAATGAAATTTCTTATGTTTTTATGCCAAGCGTGGCGATTATGGCCAAACCCCCCCTTTGGGGGAGGCCTATGCCCAGCACTGGACGTCTTTCGGCTGAAATGATGATGATGGTGATGTTTGCGCAAGTCTAGACTTGCACCAGTATATCATAAGGTGTGTGGCCGGCTTTAGACTCAATGTAACGCCCTCAAAACATTGTGCTCCGATGAATTGAATAGTACGGGAGTCTTGTAAGTATTTAAAATAAAGAAAAAATATTAAAAACTTGTGAAAAAGTTAGAACTCAGATCCCCAATATCTCCGTAACTAGAAGGTTCCCTGGTATGGTCTAGAACATAAAAATGATTGCTGCGACAGGGAGTACAAGTGCCTATCGGCTTAGCTAAAGGTTCTTTTACATCCAATATTATTTAGGTTTTTAAATGTTGCCATAGTCTAATTTGGGTCGCAGTGTGGCTATTTCCCAGGCCTCCGACTCATGGTCGTAGAAGGAACAGATTTTAGTCATTAAGATTTTGACATAACTCTCCATTCCCCATAACAAAAAAAGGTCACAGTTATTTCTATAAGTTTACACCTTCCTAAAGAGCAATGTCGCAGTGTCTTCTTTTCCAAACTGTCTGTTGCATACAATATAGAATTGCGTAATCAAAGTTATCATGAATTTTAAACCCACCAAGATTCCCGTTATTTCAACCAAATACTCAAATATCTACAATCGAATAAAGAAATAAACAAACAGTAGCGAGTCTCAAGTGACTAGTGACTTCCCGACTTAGGGTAGCGGTCGGATCACCGAAGTTGTCCCAGAATTGTTTATTCAAAGCGCGCCGCGGACGTGATGCGATTGTAACATTCCGGGACGATTCCAATCAAATTTTGATTTATTCCTTTTGTTCCTCTTTACATTTTCGGTAATGTCCGACTGATTTTGTTGGGTTTTGACGTGGGATCAAGTACTTGAAAAGGGAATGAAAACATGTTTAGTTGTGGAAAGCCCGAGCTTCCCATTGTTAGCTATGTTATTACAATTTTGAATTCGGCGTATTCTCGACGTTCTAATTCCATTTCCATTAAAGCCCACAAAGTATTTTGCTGTGCATAGTTAGTAGAACTATGTAATAAGCGTTTCCGGATTTAGAAACAACGCCAGCAGCTCAAGTTTTCAAATGAAATTGTGCTTGACCAATCATTTACGTCGAAATTATTGGTTTAGTCAGTTTGGTACGCTCCTCATTAAAATACTCGTAAAATACATCGACACTATTGAAAGCATGCAATTGTCAGTCGTATTTCCAGGAAATTGGTATTTTCAAGTTCGACGCGTCATCATGTTCTTACAGCTCTGCTTTGGAGTGTACCTACCTAAATGTGGTGTTGCACCACAAACGATAGGACACTTGATATCGTGTCCTGCCTGTCTTTGTTTGCACATCACAGCAGCTGATGGTCACTATTGAAAGTACCAAACTCGTCGCCGAATTTCGAGCTGTCTCAATTTGAATTGTTATCAACACGCTAAAAAGAAGACTCTCCAGAGTTGCTAGGCAGCTGGTGATAGGTCAGGATATAGACCACTTTATTGCTCAGCATCTGACTGTGCGGATCCATAGTCAGCACAGCTTGCTTTTGTAATAAGTACTCAAGTGACGGTTATTCATCAAAATGACAACCGATTTTAATGAAACTTCATACGCATAAGCAGGATACATTCATAGGTCTAGATATAAAATTACTACTTTCTAATTACTAAACATTTCGAAAAATAATGTTACAGCAAAATTAGACCGTTTATAAATTATCTATAGGAACAAAAAATACCGAATGTAATTTTTTTAAAGAAATTTTGAAAATGTTTTTTAATAACTTTTAAGATCTTTGTATCCTGATATGCGTATTAAGTTTCATGAAAATCGGTTAAGTCATTTCGGAAAATAAGGACTTGAAAGTTTGTATGAAATGTCGTAAGGTGTAAACGCTATTAAGGTCGGCTCCCAGTCTAACCAAATGCATCTACTAGTATTTTGTATCTCAGAAGTCAACAGATGTTTAATAAGTGACGGCCACTGCTATAGTAATATGTATTTCAAACAAAGACATTTCTGTTACATCTCATTTATTTTGCTCTGAAACATTTCTGGGAATCTCTGAAGATAAATTGGATGGTATCAGTTTGCATTCTACCTTACAATTTATTGATGCAATGTGACTCCGTTCCCAAAAAAATGTTTGGACTTAGCACTTTTTGACTCCGAACCAGCGCTCAACACAAATGCTCTATTTAAGTATTGTTTAGTGCGTAATTCCGCGTAATCATGGTTCAGTCAACGACTTAATATATTCATGAGTGCTCTAGCTTTACGACTTAGCTTTATAGTGATCAGCAGTAAGACAGTATGGGTGGATATGGTAATTATTAACATAATTCATCCCATAAAATCCTGCTGACATTAAATGGGGCTCTCTCAATGAGCTGTCTACAGACGTTTCAAACAAATTACCCAAAGGATACATTCGTTGCAGTTGCATAAGCGCTATGATGTCCCGTTTAGTTTGAACTACTAATATGTACGAAAAATTAGCAGCGCTTGCTTATTAAGTTATTAATCTTGCTTCCTAAGTTAACGCTGTTTAATTGTTTTTTAATCTTTTGTCTTACAATTCAAGGATGAAGGATGGCCCTGAACTTCCCAATTTTAGCATAAGTATATTCAAAAATTAAAGTAGTGATTATTTTAATTTTTTTAATATACTTATATATATACAGCACAAATAATCTGTCAAAATTCACATTGTATCTCACCTAACAGTAGTTCACAATTTACCCACGATGGCTCCAAGTTTCCAAAAAAATTTGTTTCCCCACACTTCAAATCCCACAAACCCACTATTTCATTTCTGACCACCACTAAACGTTCCCATTTTCCCCCGTTGCATTGCAACCAGCACATTGCACCTTATTACTAATCATACGATATCCGAAATACATAAACAATAGGTTCCAATTTCCTCACAGGGGCGACCTCCTCGTGCAATCTTCGAAAACTATTGACGAAGTTGTGGAGTAAGCATAAATTGTGTCTCTAGCCAATAGTTTGGAAACTAAATGCCCGCTTTTGTGAGCTATCTAGTAGCGCTGGGCGCAGTTTGCTTGGCTTCGTCTATTTACTAAGTAAATTGAGACCAGCTTTGTCGCATGCTTCTTAGCTCAACTAATAAAGGGAGTAGATGTGAGAAAATTACTGTTGTAAAAAAATGATTTGGAAAAGAAAAGCGAGGGCTACAAAAAATCTTGGGTTGTGTTTGTTTAAACATTACCTAACTACTCTACGAACGTTTTTATTAAGTAAAGGTCCACCTGAATTTCGGCTTCGAGCTACTCATTAAGAATTAACAACTAGAAAAACCTACCAATTACATTTTGTATGACCTGAACTTCAAACTAATGGTCGGCAGTTGTGTGAGGAAGAGAAACTAATTAAAACACTTATAAAGCTTAATGACTATGACGTAGGTACCTAACTAGCGGTCTGTTTTTATCTCAAATAATTTTAAAATTGTTTAAAGTTGTTACATTATCATCATCATCAGCATAATTATAATGTTCCCACTGGTGGAACACAGGCCTCCTCTCTATAAGAGGGAGTGGGCTGTAATCTACCACGCGGGCCCAGTAAGGATTGGTAGATGTCCCATGTCTTCGATTTTTTAGTTCTAGGACATGCCGGTTTCCTCACAATGTTTTCCTTCACCGTTTTTGAGGGCAGCGGTGATGAAATAAATTACATAAAGCAATGCGCTTGCCTGGGTTCAAACCCACCACTGGGGTCACCGCTGCTCTAAAAGTTTTTACAATATTTATTTATTTATCAAAACCTTATACAGAAGTATAAAATACTACAAAGGCGGAATTAAAGCCTTAGGCATTTTGTACCAATCTATCTTAGGCTAGTATCAAACGTAATTAAACATGAACCATATGATAAAAAATTAATTAAAACTAGCAGCCCGCCCCGGCTTCGCACGGGTATTTAACAATACACAAACATAAATAAACCCTTCTATTTGCGTCAGGTAACTAAAAAAATTCTCTGTGTATCTTTCACACCACAGATAATTTTTTTGGTTCTGTATGGTGTCGGACGTAAAGAATAGCACCATTCCATATCTTCCCGTGGGTTTCGTAAGAGGCGACTAAGGGACTTGCCAGAGAATTCTGTGGCTTTTGTAACAACTGTACTGCGATCGCCAACCCGCCTGCCAAGCGTGGCGATTATGTCAAAACCCCCTTATGTCAATGGCGACACTTGGGGGAGGTCTATGTCCTGCATTGGATGTCTTTTGGCTGAAATGATGAATGATGATGAACTAAAAAAGAAATTATAAACAAAGTTTGAATATTCCCCTCCCGTACGGCCCGTAACCCCAGTGACGCCTACATCGTATTAGGTGATGCCTAGCCAGCTGAGCAGGGTGAGCGGCGACCACGCAACTTTTTTCTAATACTTACACTTTTAAACTCCTGATATCTTTCGAATGGAATGTCCGAATTGAATAATTCAAAAAGTTATATAAAGGTATTTAAACAGTCTTGAATATGAAGAATACAGAGCCTTTTCTAACGACGGCATTAAAATATATTTTTTTAAATAAAAGAACACTTATTGTGGCATAAATATAATAGTTAGACATATGCTGTCGCGACACTTTTTGTAAATAATGATGTGTTCTGCAAAGTCGTAATACATTATTTTATTCTATCATCAATAGTTTTCGCAGCGCACGCGATGTAAAGAATATTTTAGGTAATTTTTATACACTTTGGGTTACATAATTGCAGTTTTAGTAAGGATCCCTAATTTTTTTGGAAATATAATATAGCCTATGTCACCCGCGGATAGTGTAGCTTCCCAACAGTGAAAGAATTTTTCAAATCGGTTCAGTAGTTTCGGAGCCTATTCAATGCAAACAAACAATCAAATCTTTCCTCTTTATAATATTAGTTTAGATGAAATGATGAATGATGATGAACTAAAAAAAAAATTATAAACAAAGTTTGAATATTCCCCTCCCGTACGGCCCGTACCCTAGTGACGCCTACATCGTATTAGGTGATGCCTAGCCAGCTGAGCAGGGTGAGCGGCGACCACGCAACTTTTTTCTACTACTTACATTTTTAAACTCCTGATATCTTTCGAATGGAATGTCAGAATTGAATAATTCAAAAAGTTATATAAAGGTATTGAAACAGTCTTGAATATGAAGAATACAGAGCCTTTTCTAACGACGGCATTAAAATATATTTTTTTAAATAAAAGAACACTTATTGTGGCATAAATATAATAGTTAGACATATGCTGTCGCGACACTTTTTGTAAATAATGATGTGTTCTGCAAAGTCGTAATACATTATTTTATTCTATCATCAATAGTTTTCGCAGCGCACGCGATGTAAAGAATATTTTAGGTAATTTTTATACACTTTGGGTTACATAATTGCAGTTTTAGTAAGGATCCCTAATTTTTTTGGAAATATAATATAGCCTATGTCACCCGCGGATAGTGTAGCTTCCCAACAGTGAAACAATTTTTCAAATCGGTTCAGCAGTTTCGGAGCCTATTCAATGCAAACAAACAAACAAACAAACAATCAAATCTTTCCTCTTTATAATATTAGTTTAGATAAATAGCGCCAAGATGAAATTGAATTACAGAAAAAAAAAACTAGACGTAAAATTGAGGCAAAAACTAATTACAGCATCTACCAAAAACTGTAAAAAGAAAACGACATCTACACACGAAAGAATAAAACTAATTTCAATAAAAACTTCTTTTTCTCGTGTTCTGTTAATTAAAATATTCTCCGAGATCAAGCCGACGCGACGTAGCTTTGACCTGAATCGATAGAAAGGAACATTGTCTTCGAAACTCTCTTTGTTTCATCTCGCAATACTAGGGGCTCCTATTAAGCTAGATGGAATATTGTACTAATGTTTGTCGAGAGATTTTGCCTTTAATTTGATGGAAATTAAATTATAAATTGAGAAGGACTTCAATTTGGAAGGTAAATCGTCTGAAGGTTATGTAGGTTTTATAATCGTAAGTATCTTATTTTTGATAAATATGTATTTTTACGCAGAAAACTAAGGGCTAAGGCTGGTAAGGAGGTACCGACTTATTCTGTTACTGTTAGCCAGTGTCATCCCACTGTTGGGCAAAGACCCATGACTTCCAAATCTTTCGATATAGGGCTAATGTGGACGACTGGTCGCTGGTTTAGGGAAGTGGTTTTTGGGCATATGCTCGCTCCCTTGACTATAGGTACACACAGCACCTCCATTAAGTTTTTTACCCCCCAAAACACATGTGCGTTCAAATCCGTGTTGGGCCTAGTTGGTTTTTGTATTTTGCAAAAAAACATTTTATTATAATTAATTTGTTGTTTTAGTTTTTTTTATTTTATTTATAAACATATTTGTATTATATTACCTATGTACATTATTAACAAACTACAAATAAATATAAAATAAAAATAAAATATGTACAAGTATCAAAATTACAGGGCGTCAAAAAAATCGTCGACATCGCTGTCAACAGGAATATAAAAAAAATCCAAACTTAAACTTATTTTTATCACTAAAACAAACACTTTGTTAGTTTTAGTGATAAATAAGTTTAAGTTTGGATTTTTTTATGTTCTTCGACTTATCGGATAAAGGAAATCTAGCAAGGTCCCAACACCCACATAAAAAAGGTCTCTTAACCTTTAGTACCCAAACACATTAACAGCCCAACCTATCTAAACAACGCTAACAGGAGACCTTTCTCTAAATGTTTCACTCGTATGTCCCAAATTGAGTGCTACCAAACTCGACCTGCTCTAAAGTGCTTCCTTACTAAGCTCAGACTTGTTATAAAGTGCTTTGTACTACACCAGCTGACTCTGTTACTAAGTACAGATTGTGTAGACTACGGGGTGGGTAATGAAGGTATGTATGATGTTGTAAGGAACATGTGACGTAGTTACTGGCTCTTCTTATGGGTGAATAATACAATACGATCCTTTATTTCAGGCAAATAAGCCAGATAGGCTAGGCTTTTCAGGGAAGAGTGTGGATTTTTGTGAGTGTGCAAACAAATGATGACGACGACCATGTTTCTTGTTTTAAAAAAACGTTGCCCCGCTCTAGGAATTTCTCCTGTACCATGGGTACGTTTACAAACATTTAAAGTCACACACAAACAGGCAGACCCAGAACAACTACCTGTAGGCCATACAATTATTTGTTCCATGCGAGGATTGAACCGGCGACACGCAGCGCAGCAGCCAATCGCTCAGCCACTGCGCTATCGCTGCCGTCGATTATTTTCCAAACTCTTCTGGTTGGGTTCAAGTACAATAAGGATGCAGCTGATGCTGACTAGTAAATATTTGACATGAAAAGACTAGTTGTCAGAGTTCCTTAGATTCCACAAAAAAAAAAAAAAAACGGGTTGCACTCCGGGAGTGCCGGCAGAAGTGAAAACTTGAATAGTAACGTTGTGCATTTTTGGATATGGTTAGGAAATAATTTTGAACGAATTGCTTTAATTATCTAGTTCTATCATTTATGTGGTAAAATACAATATTCATTTATTGCGCTATCATACACAAACATGACAACTTACATTACATAACAAATTTAACACAGAAATATTACGATACGTTTTACGAATTTTACCTCTTTGGAGAAATCGAAGGTTTTGTTTGTGCATAAGATAATTATCGAGTTTTGGAAAACCAAACTCAATGACAGATGTCATAAAGTTCAAATTCCTTCGCAACCTAATGTCAATTCGTCTTACGAATTTTCGATCAGGACACGTGACCTGACGCGAGTTTAAGATTTTATACCCATTACAGAAAAAGTGCTCAACGCCGCTAAAGAAGTTTTCACTTCAAAAAACAAAGAAATAACTAAACACTGGAAATAACATCCGGAATTAAGCGTTTAATGTGCTTTCTGCTTTCTTAACCCTTCCAACCAACCACACAATATTTTCGGGTTTGGTCTAATATTGAAAATGATTAAAGAAGCGTTAGTTGAAGCGTTGTATTAGGTCGATGTTCCAACTTGAAACCACTCAGAGTTGCAAACCTTATTTTAAAAAATACAAAATCTTGACCCTACCTTCACTTTACATATTAGAAAATGCGATGTTCGTAAGATCCAACCCTCTCCTATTTTCTCGCATGGCAGATCGATTCCCTCGTAATAGACGTGACAGTACCCAAATTTGCCTACAACAATATAGAACGGCACTTATGCGCAAAAGTGTCTTTTGCATGGCTCCGAAAATTTACAATAAACTTCCAAAAGACTGGAAGCAGTTAAATGATGCAGCGTTCAAAAAGAGAGTTAATAATTTTCTAGCAGATAAGGCTTATTATAATTTGAATGAGTTTTTAGATGAGAAATTTTGATAATATTTTACATATCTGTTGTTCTCTATGTTTTATTATATAAATAATCATAACAACTTTTGAATAATTTGACTCTGAAAGACTTTATATGACTATTATAGATTCAATTATGATTTTATTAATTACTTTTGACATGACTGTATACTTTGACATGAATTATTAATTCCTCTTTATTTTTAATTATGATTTCAATTCTTTTTTTTTACTTTTGACATTTATTACCTACTAGTTGCGAATTTTGCAGTCATAGATTAAATTTTGTTTTATTTAATTCTTTTATTCTTGTAATGTTCATTTTTTGTTAAAATTGCCTTTTTTTGGCCTGAAGGATATAATCATTAAGAAAATCATTTGTAATTCTAAACATTTGCACGCCGTAGTATGGCAAACATGTCTGAACCAATTTTTCATTATGTTATCCTGCATGCACTTTTTATTATTGTATGTATACACATGTTTGGGCAAATAAATTTTTATCTTATCTATCTTATCTTATCTTATTAAATAAGTATAGGGAAAGTATTAATTGCCAATGGAGTATCCTTGTTTTCAGCAAAGTTTGAATTTATTGGCTTTACTCTAATTTCTGCACGGGATTTTATTCCACAATCTCACTGTAAGACTTAAGCGTAATTACAAAACACTCCACATAAAACTATCACCCAGCAAATCATAACTAAATTAAACCCCCACATATTTCACACTTCTCTTAACTGTATACAATTGCAAAGCGTTATTCAAATTAAGGGCGGCTTATGGGATTATTTGCGGCCGTCTGCACCATACATAAAGTGTTCGCTCAAATTTGTTAGAGCATTAGCAATAAAATATTACCAGAGATATTTGGGTTCCCTTATGTTCTAATACGTAATTGGGGACGGTATCTTGCGTAGTAATAAACTTGGTAGGGATGTTAATGTTTTCGGATGCCTTTACTATACTTTTCAACCGAGCAACGTGTGTACCTCAATTCGTCTTTTTGTTACAATCAGGCTTAAATAATGAATGCAACAACACCAACAATGCCTGACCACATCTATACCAAATAGTATATTAATGAAGTGTCTGGAACATATACCAAAAGAAAACATACTATTTAATTTTTGTCTGTCTCTCGGTCTATTTGTTTCGGCTAATCTCCGAAACGGCGGGAGGTACTTTGCGGGGACTTTTACGGGAACAACTTAGGCTACTTCTATTTAGGAAAAACAAAAAAAAAACCTTTGAAGTTGTTAACAAAATCGAATTCAAAGAGAGAAGCAATATTTTTATAATAATTACAAGCGGCCAAAGGTCGTGGGGCATAGGTAGTTCCTCAAAACACGTCGTCGACACTCCAAAGGCGACCTACACAACCAAGCGCCAACAATGGCGACAAAAGTTACAAAAGTCATTGCAATCTGCAAGCGGACGGTCCATATTGCACCGCTCACAACAATGGTGGAGTAAGTTTCACAATTTGTGGTCGGAACGTAAGAAAATCGATGAAGAGGAACTTCCCAACTATTGGTCGCGGACACAATTTATTGGTGAGAAGAACTTGCACAATGGCTTAGTTATACGGTGTCGATCTTGATTCGAGTGTTTCAAGGAGATCTGGGAGTTTTCAGTTCTTGCTTATTGGGCATCGGCTTCGGTGTTATCTTTACAAGAGTTTGTTAATGAAAAGGGGCTTGAAGGAGCTTTGATTTTTCATTAGTCGGGTTCGGTTGTAATTTGAGAGGTAAGTTAGTTTCGTTTTGTGAAAATCTTTGTTATTTTTTAATTAATGTTCTTTTAGGAGATTAGCTCTCTAATGGATTTACCATTGTCTATTAAAACGTTACTGGTATCGTTTTGCAATGTTTCATAAAAAGCATAAGCAAGTACTAAGTATATATTTGCATTATTTTCTGAACCTAAATGACTGTGCTTCCGAGACTTTTGTCAGTTTGTCAGTCACCGAATGCTATGATGATTACTATGTAGGATCTTTGATCAATTTATCTTTCAAACAGTTAGTTCATTTGATAATCTAGATATAGTGTAATTACCATTGATGTGATTCTTCACGTGTATTGTCGGTAAAATCAAACGAACTTCACAATGCAAAGGATACACTGTGATAAAAGTACCTACTAGCATGTAGATACCTACCTAAGTAGGTATATCCAGTGGAAGCCACCACCTAAAATATTATCGTATCACGCTTGGCTGCTCTTAAAACCAATACACAACGCAATCTTTTTTTATAGTCTACTGGTCGTTAGTAAAATTTTGCACAAAACTAACCTAACTTGCTCTACCTGTGGTGTTATCATAATTTTATGGCCTGTTATCAATGTGGAACGTAAAATATTAAAAAGAGGTTTATAAAAAAGGATAACAATACCGGCTGGTTATCACAACGCATGCTGGACAAAAGCCTCTTTCTTCAAGAATATATCAAGAATATGACGATCGAAATTCAAATTTTTTATTAAAGAGTTCAGTTTTTTTTAAAGGTTTAGCTTTTAAAAGAACTATGCTGAGTATGTCCTTCTAGAACATCTATCTTAGGGCGTATCCACATATGCCGCCGGCTTTCAGACCCGCCTTGCCGCTGAATTTGCCGCCGGCTTTACCGGCGGCCTGCAGATGCGGTTGCAATAACACTACCACTCCGTATCGGAGCCGCAAGCAAACTGCGCAACCAAAAGCCGCGCGTGCCGCAGGTAAAAGATGCATGTGCAGGCGGCATGGCCGGCAGCCTGAACGACGGCCTGGCCGCCGGCCGTGCCGCCAGGCATGTGTGGATGCGCCATTATAGGTTCTTCCGAAACGTCAAAATCAAAAAGCAAAATCAAAAGTAATTTAATCCAATTAGGCTGATAATCAGCACTTTTTGATCGTCAAAATTACAAGAGTCAGTCCCCCAAAACGCCAGCCCTTCGCCACTTTCTAGTGTTTTAGCTGGGATGAAGAAGTGGCGGAACTAATCCCCAATAAAAAGTCAGTCAGGTGCGTGCACTCGCAATCTGCGTGCGTGTGAGACCAGATGTAGGTATAGTTCTGTTAAATCTTTATGGAGTCTCGGAAATTAGCTGCGAGTGACGGTCTGTCCAGGTCTATAACTGCTCAAAATTTATGGCGGCTCGGAAGTTAGCTGCGCAGAATACAATTTTAGGTGTCAGTGTGGCGCAGAGGATGCATCGTCTTTACTGTATAATGCGCAGACCGTCACTCGCACCTAACTTTCAAGGCGCCATAAAGTTTGAACAGAACTAAATGAACGCGAACGGGGTGAAAGAGGATCGTAGAAAGTGGCGTTCTGTAGATTCTGTCTATCCTCGTGTAAAAAAGCGTGAGATTGTGTATGTAGAAGAACAACTAAATCTCATTGGCAAGTTACCAGATTTTGAACCTATTTCTTCCGTCAGTATCCTGCTTCCAGATAAAAAAACTCATCTTTTACCTACATTTCTCCTCACAAGTAGCACATACTTAAAATACAACCTTTCCTTCGCAAGATGCTTGCAAGAAACAATTCAGAAAACGAGCGCAAAGTTTTGATTTATGCGCACATTCGGAGTAAGAGCTTAACTGGCTTATGATTAACGGTTACATACGTTGTTCTCCAGGAATTGTTCTTTAAGTAGTTATTATGATACTTAGTTTTGTATCGTGTATTATAATGTACCTACTGGCGGAAATATAAGGCTCTGGGGAAAAAGTTTGATGGTCAAGTATGCAATAAACCTTGACGCATAAAGTAGACCATAGCAAACACCTAACTGCTTCTTCAAATCGAAACTAGATCAAACTACCGAGAGTAAACGAGTCCTAATTATGCAAAAATCCCAAATATTAATAATCATCATTTTCATCATCAGCCTATAATGTTCGCACTGCTGGGACACAGGTCATGGAGAGGACTCTATGAGAGGGAGTGGGCTGTAATCCACCACGCGGGCCCAGTGCGGGTTGGTAGATGTCGTATGTCTATCTTCAAATATTTAGTTCTAGGACATGCCGGTTCCCTCACGATATTTTCCTTCACCGTTTTTGATGATAACATAAATTACACAAAGTAATGCGCCTGCCTGGGTTCGAACCCACGGCTTACTGCTCGTAAGTCGGGGCTGCCACCGCTGCTCTCCAAGTTATAATAAAAACCTTACGGAATATTTTTTAAATATCTCACTAAATTTTACGCTAATAAGAAATGAAAAAATCCTTTAAATTTCTTCTTTTTCAACGTAGAAGCGTTTATAAAGCGAATCGAATGTCACATGAGCCATCATAAGCTGCCCAGTTTAAACAAAAGTTAACCTCTTATTGCTCATTTATTTTGTCCATCATCATCATCATCATCATTTCAGCCGAAAGACGTCCACTGCTGAACATAGGCCTCCCCCAACGCCACATTGACATAAGGGGGGTTTTGCCATAATCGCCACGCTTGGCAGGCGGGTTGGCGATCGCAGTACGGTATACGGTTATTTTGTCCGTGTTCTGAGAATTCCACTGTGGACCGTACCTACGTTGTATAAGGGATATATTCCGAAGTTCCTGAGAATTGCCTAGAGCATCGAGATATCTTTCTAGTAAGCACGTTTTGCGTATTGTTTATTTATGTTACCAGCACTTAAGTTGTTAGTTACAGACAAACTTAGTATGTTCAAACTATGAAGTTTGTGTTATGGTAGATTCTAACGTAAACTCTTCTTCATAATTTTCATTATGCTTTGCGATGATTACTTTACATAACATCACGGCGGTAATCCACGAAGGGTTAGGCAGAGGTGTAGGTACCTAATAGTACACCTACATTTTGTCAGTTTAAGTCCCATATAATAGGGGCGAACTTATTGCCATCAACCGGCTCAAATCCAGACTTCGTGGCTGCTACTGAGAAATTTCTGATGAAAAAACGCAATAACTTTCTACCCGACCCGTTTTTTTTTTTTTTTTATGAATGGCATCTCGCAGTTCAACCTAAGAGGTTGTCGTCTGCTTAACCGGACTATCCTGTGGGTGCCTTAAGAGTAAGGCCTCCAGCCAGGGCATAAAAACTTACAAACTAAGCGACTATACGCTGAGGGCACCCCCTGTGGGGTACGAGCCTCGGCTCAGGGCGTCGCTGGGGGAGGACTGCATGGGGACAGGCTGGATCTGAATGATATCATTATTTAGGGGCTGATTTAAAACTACTGGCACAGCATCGCGGGCTGGCTCGAGCGAGGGTCGGGGAGGGCATGGACCGGGACGTCGCGACGGACCTCGACGGCGAGGTCGGAAAGACGGCGGTTTGTGTCTGTACTTATTAAGAGTGCTAGTCTCTTTGCTACTCTCCTGGAGGAGGGTGATAGCATCATCGGGAGTGACGAGGGTATGCCGAGGACGGCGTACTGTACTAATGCGCGAGGGTTCGTAACGGGCGGCCGCTGCGATCAGGGGATTACGGTGTTTACTGGCGTTATCGAAGAAACGCTTCGAAAAACGTTTCATAAACTGAAGGACGGTGGGCATTCTAAGGTCTACGTGTAGACGGTCGTTACGGACATAAAAAGGGGCTCCCGTGACTCTACGTAAGAACCGGTTCTGCAAGGTTTGCATCCTATGGATGTATTTAGGCTTGGTGTGAGCGTACACGACGCAAGCGTACGTCATAATGGGGCGGATCACCGCGGTATAAAGGCGCAACTTGCACTTGAGTGACAATTTGCTTTTTGCCGAGATCATGAAATGAAGCCTACCCATAGCAAAGGCAGCTCGGTCGCGAGCTGCTTTGATGTGCGCCGCGAAAGACAGGTGGTTGTCAAGTAAGACTCCTAAGTACTTGGCTAGCTTCTCCCAAGGGATAGGCTTACCGTACATAGTGATCGGGCTGAGCGCGGGTGGCTTATTCTTACGCGGTTTAGAGAAAAGAACTGCCTGGCTCTTGTCGGGGTTCACCTCGATTCTCCATTTCCGGAACCAAGCGCCTAAGACGTTGGCTGAGGTTTGGAGGGTGCTGTAAATAGCGTCGTGACTACGGCCAGTGTAATAGATGGCCGTGTCGTCCGCGAACAGGGCTAACTGTGCCTTCTTGCTCTTGGGGATGTCACTGGTGAACAGAGTAAAGATAAGGGGAGAGAGCGGGGAGCCCTGAGGGACTCCGGCACTAATCGGGTGGGGGGAAGACAGTGCCTTCCCGATGCGATAGCGGAAGGTGCGATCCGACAAAAAGTCTCGTAAGATGAGCACGAGACGGTCTGGCACTCCCAGTTTGTACAGCTTATATAATAAGCCGTTGTGCCAGACTTTGTCGAATGCCTTTGCTATGTCGAAAAACAACACACCCGTCATCGCTCCACGCTGGAAGCCAGCGCTCAAGTGTTCTACGATGCGGTGGGCCTGTTGAATGCAAGAGTGTCCGGTCCTGAAGCCGAACTGTTCGTTGGGGATGAGACTCTTAGCCTCGGCGAAGTCTTTGAGTCGCTTATACATAAGTCTCTCGTAGATTTTACCGAGTGCATTCAGGAGACTGATAGGTCTGTAGCTCGAAGGCTCAGACTTGGGTTTGCCTGGCTTGGCGAAACCGATGACAGTGGCCTCTTTCCATATTTGGGGAAACGCGTTGTTGCTCAGGGCGCATTGAAGATGGCCGCCATTAACACGACGAGCTGAGCGGGGAGGAGTTTGAACACCCTATTGGTGATTCCGTCGGAGCCGGGTGCTTTCCGCGGTTGAAATTTGCTAATGATGTCTTGCACTTCGTCAGCTGTGACCGGAGGCAGAGGATCATCAGGGTCTTCTTCGGGGGGCAGGGCGGCTCTACGTTCGACGAATGCGTTCACCTCATCGAGATGTCGCTTGTCTACTGGTTGCGAGCTGGGGGAGCACTGGGACTCCAGGCTGTCGGCTAGGCATTCGGCCTTCTCAGAGTCGTCGAATGCGACGCTCTTATCGGGTCGGGTGAGGGGAGGCATCGAAGCCTCTTCGGTGGAGCGCATCTTGCGTTGCAGCTGCCAGAAGGCTAGGTGGGTAGGCTCGAGTTCGCTTAGCGTTTTTTCCCATTGATTATTACGAAGCTCACTGGTGCGATCCTTTACAGTACGCTGTAAATTACGCATGTGGGCTTTGTTTGCCTCGCAGGGAAAGCTGCTGTAGGCACGGATGGCCGCGTTCTTTTCGTTTATCAGTTCACGTACGTCAGCGGGTAGTATCCAGCGTTGATCGCTCATTGCTGGGACTTCCCGTGAGCAGTCCTTCAGTACGGATTGCACGTGTTCTGTAAACGAGTTGATGGCGGCCGTCGTGTCTGCGACTGAGACTATGTGGTCGGGGATGGCCTCTAGGTGAGGCGACGTGGTGGATTTCAGCTTTTCGCTGACTTTCCTCCAGTCGGTTATCACTTGGGTCGGCGGGGGCTGGCTGGGGTCAGAAGGACCCGAGCGAGGAACTAAGTGCATGAGCACTGGTCGATGATCTGAGTTAAGCTCATGTAAAGTCTCGATGGAATGCAACTTAAGGTTGACATTCTTGAGTAGCGCTATGTCGAGAACGTCCGAACGTTGGTCGGGGTCGTGGGGATAGTGAGTGTGCTCCATAGGAGCGATGGGATCGAAGTTGAGGGACTCGCCCAGGTTATACAAGTGACGTCCTCTGGCAGACGTCGTCGTGCTGTTCCAGGCGGGGTGTTTGGCGTTGAGGTCGCCCGCTATGATAACGGAGTCGCTCAAGCCGAAGAGGACGGCAAGATCTTTGGTGAACAAAGTGTGCTCCTCGGACGTGCCGCCGGGAGGGATGTACGCAGAGGCGATAGTGATCGGTTGATGGCCGGTCATGCCTAGTCGACACACTGAGGTCTCGAGTAGAGACTCCATGGGAGGGGGATCTAAGGGGATGCAATGCAGTTCTTTCCTATAATAGATTAGAGTCCCGCCCTTGTGGCAACGTGACCGATCGTTGCGAACTATGCGATAGTTGGCAATTCTCGGATCGCGGTGACTGGGCTTGAGGAAGGTCTCCTGTACGAGGAGGATATCAATTTGATGGTCGCGGAGGAAGGTGGCGATCTCATCACGCTGGCCTCTAATGCCATTGGCATTAAAGTACCCTAATTTTAGGGATCGGGGTTTGGTGCACGTTAATCTCGTATTATCCATTGGAATTAGTCGAGGTTAAGGTTGCGGAGGAGGTCGCCTAACTTGAGTAGGGACTTGAGGATAATTTTAAGTTTATCGCCACCAGTGTTAGCCGCCCTGAGATCAGCCGCCATGCGGTCTGCTTCGGGGGTGACTAACTCTGCTAGCGACTCTAAAATTACGTTGTGAGAGGGCTCCACGGCCGCGGGGCCGGGTGGCGTGGGACGAGCGGGCGCTGGTGCGCTCGCTTGGGCCGCGGGAGTGGGGACAGGGGCATCTAATAGCCCGGGGATGGGGTTGGACTTTGCTTTACTGAGAGCCGGGAAGGCTTTCTGGTGGTTCAGCGTGGTCCAGGGAGAGGGCCTCTGAGGGCTGAGTCTCTCCGGCATCTGGGCAGAGGGTAGCCTCACCGATGGGCTTTCTCTTTGTTGGCGGGCGCTTGCACGCTTCACCAGGTTAGAGGAGGAGCCTTTGGGGGCTTTTGAGCAGCCGCGGTAGTTGGCCGTGTGGCCCGACTGGCCGCAAAGTACACAGCTCGGTGGCTCCGTGCAAAGCGACTTGTCTTTGGGACGGGGGCAGTCTGCCGTGCCATGGTCGCCTAGACACTTTACGCATCTGTGCGGTGCATGGCAGTTGGTTTGGCTGTGACCGTACATCTGGCAGCGGTGACACTGTCCGACTACGCTTGAGCGGTAGGGCTTCTCTATTGAGATGCCTGTCAGGGAGCAAACCGACTTCACTTTGAAGATCGGGTGGTGACCTTCTACTGGGTCACAGATGACCAGTACCATATCGTAATGGTCTCCGCCTCTCGCCTTATGAAGGCGGTGGACGGCTGCGACCGGGATGTCCTGGCCTAGGAGGTCATTGAGGATGTCCTCCGTGGGGATTTCCTTCGGGATCCGCCTGATCACCACGCGGGTGGGCTTCTCCTCTGGGAGGGAGTAGGTGTGGAAGGCTATGCGCCTTCCGATTAATTGGCGGGTTAGTTCCCTGAAGTCGGTTGTCGTAGGGACCACCACTTTTATGCCCTGCTGTGTGCTTTTTGCGCTTGTGTATTGAATACGGCGCTCATTACACATTTTGGACACGTCTGTCCATTTCCCTTTGTCCTGAATGAACAACGGGGGAGGGGGCTTCAGCTTCTTTGAAGAAGCGGCTGAAGGTTTAGCCTTAGGGCTGACTGGCCTACTGGTATGAGCAGCGACGGACGTAGGTAAGGGGACCGGGGAGGTGGGACGGGAGGCCGCGTGAGAGGGGGCATAAGGGAGCGCGACGATCTTTTTGGTCATGGCGGCCTGGGAATTTTTGCCCTTCTTCCTCTTGCCCTTTCCGACGACTTGATAGTCGTCTTCAGAGGATGAGGAGGCAGAGCACGCGTCTAAAATTGACTCTGAGTCGGAGATTGGCTCAGTTGTGTCCATGTTCTCGGAAACGGGAACAATGGACGCAGGTTCGGACTGATC
Organism: Cerastis rubricosa; assembly: GCA_949152445.1. Classification (NCBI taxonomy): domain Eukaryota; kingdom Metazoa; phylum Arthropoda; class Insecta; order Lepidoptera; family Noctuidae; genus Cerastis; species Cerastis rubricosa. The sequence continues at coordinate 18,635,050 of OX424532.1, forward strand.
CTTTGTTTGCGAAACAAAAGGTTTCGAAACAATGGGTCTCAGTTTAGCCGGAATCGCGGCGGCGTCGGCTGACGGTAAGCCTTTGTCCATGTTCTCGGAAACGGGAACAATGGACGCAGGTGCGGGCTGGACCTTTGTTTGCGAAACAAAGGGTTTCACAAGAATGGGTCTTGGGGTGGCCTTAATCGCGGCGGCGACGGCTGGCGGTAAGCCTCTGTCGGCAGGCGGCGGCGACAAAGGGCTCTCGAGCGCGTCACTGAAGTCAGTGACGGCAATACTGGGTTGCTGCAAGGCAGCGACATCGGACCCATATTTCTTTAAAAAATCTGGATCTTTCAGGACAACGCTTTTGAAAAACGCAAAAAGGCGTTCCTCATCCGCATCAAGGGCCATATTATCTGCTAAGAGTTAGCAGACATTTGAGTGAAGCTCAGCGCGCCTAACAACCTAATTCCTTGCACAATTATGTAGGGAATTTACTGGGTCCAGCGACTCACCCGCTTCAACCTTTCCGCAGCCACAGTCCGAGGGTCCGGGCTTGGTAGCAACTCCAACACCAGTCCAGGGAACTTTGCTTTCAGGAACTTGTTGAAACGGGAAACACTAGCACAGTAAATCGGCGGCGCACACGTTCGCGACGGAGCCCAATTTTTTCACCTAGGCCCTGAAGGGGTTAGGCGGGCGGATTGGGTCACCACCCTCTCTTGATTTCGTTGGCACCGTTAGGTTTCCCACCAAGAACCTCGAAACTGAGGAATTTTCCCTGATGGGGCAAAGGAAGTTAAATCGGAATAATATCCGAAGCAAAATGAGCAAGTGCTGTCTTAATAAAAAGACAACAATTGTTCGGGGGTGTAGTCAAGGGACTACTGATGACGTCACGACACTGGGAAGCGACGAACCGATGACACACACTGATAGCGAGCGGGAATGCGAGCAGGTAGCGGCACGTCCGTACGCGGCGGCGGTCAGGCGGAGAGTCTACCCGACCCGTGAATCCAACCCAAGACTTCATGCTTAGCATTCGCGCTTGTGACCACTAGACCAACGAGTCAGTCAATACAATCCATACTAATATTATAAATGCGAAAGTCACTCTGTTTGTTTGTTTGTTTGTTTGTTACCTTTTCACGACTAAACGGCTGATTGGATCTTAATGGATTTTGGCAAGAAGATAGATTTAAACCTTGGGAAGGATATAGGCTATATATTATCAAGCTATTAACATTGGGAGGTGAGCAATATTGCAATTTGTTCATATTCCTCAACTGATTGACAACTGACAACTGTCATAACAAACATTAGAATAGATCGGCTATTTTAGAACAATTGTCACCGAAGTAAATAGCCTGACGGTTTAGCGGTAGACCTGTGAATCTTAGGTTGCAGGATCAAACCTCAGCCAATAGGCACTTATTGTTTTATTTATTTTTTGAATTTTTGATGCTGTATTATTTACAAAAGTAACCATGGTTCGATCCCCACCCGGTTTTCACTTTTTGTAAGTATTTTGTTTTTTTTTATGCTTTAAGACTTCCTAATCATTACCAAATAGTGTTATACATCCTTTTAGTTATCATTAACCATTCAAACTATAGTTAAACAATCATTTAGCCTCTGGCCGAAGTAAAAGCCAGCTCTTGGATCACGGAAAGCGTAAGTTATGCGTTTAGAAATTTCTTTAAAAAGACTGTGAGCATTGAGTACTGATCTTACGGTCCCACGGTCCAAAGCTTCAATTTCCAACGACTCGAAAATATAAGTAGTTACCGATAAGATTACTTTATTAAAGCTGCTTGAGCTTCCCCGTGGCAACAGCGACAGTACCAGTGTCCAGCCCTTTTAGTTTATATAGTTTTGTTTTCGTAAATTTTTAATTATTTTGTAAGAAAGTAATATCATCATCATTCATCATTTCAGCCGAAAGAAGTCCGCTGCTGGACATAGGCCTCCCCCAAGTGTCGCCACATCGACAGGTCCCGTGTGACTTGCATCCGGAGGATCCCCGCAACCATCACCAGGCCATCGGTCCACCTCGTGGGAGGCCTTCCAACGCAACGTCTTCCGATTCGTGGTCGCCACTCCAGAACTTTTCGGCTCCATCGGCCATCCGTTCTTCGAACAATGTGCCCTGCCCACTGCCACTTAAATTTGGCAATTCTTCGGGCTACCGGGACTTTGGGGTAACCTTGGTTCTCTTGCGAATGTCCTTATTTCTGATTTGATCACGCAAGGAAACTTCGAGAATAACCTTCTCCATTGACCTTTAAGTGATTTTAAGCCTTCTGATGAGGCCCAATGTGGGCGACCCAATCGGTCCGGTATGTAATCACTGGCAACACACACGGGTCATGGACTTTCGTCTTGAGACACTGCACGAGAACATATCATGCAACTTCCCGAACACTGCCCAGCCGAGTCGGATTCGACGGTTGACCTCTTTCTCGAAGTCAGACCTACCCAACTGGACCAGTTGTCCCATGTAGACATAATCGTCTACAACTTCGAGTGTAGAGTCTCCGATCTTGATAGGAGTGGGTGTTACATGGGCATTCAATATGACTTTGGTTTTTTCCATGTTCATTTTAAGACCCACTCTTTCGGACGATCCACTGAGGTCATCGATCATTGTATTGAGGTCCTCTATGGTCTCAGCCATGACCACTACATCGTCGGCAAATTGAATGTCAGAGATGTACTCGCCATTGACGTCGATGCCTAGCCCTCTCCAGTCCAGAACCTTAAATACATCTTCCAGTGCAGCGGTGAACAGTTTCGGAGATATGACGACTGTTTCACTTCCCTGTCACTGTCACTGTCCATGTCTCTCAGGAAAGCTAAATAGTGAATCTCATCAAAATGACTGCTGGGCTAAGGGCTCCCCCATAGTCTTACAATCTTCTCCGTGCGATTTTGTGGTCAGAAATTAATGGTCGAAAACCCAAAATTTAGGAGTATATTTGTAATTTTTAAAAAGAGGCATGAATGCACAAAATCACGATTTACGTTTTTGGAAATTCTATCCCTAAGCCCGGTTTCATAATGAAAGTTGATCGACATCAACTTTCAACATAACCTTTTTTTACAGTAGTCGGTAGCGTGTTTGTATACATTGAGGAGTTATACTCGGTTTTCGAAGTTTTACTCACAAATGAATAGGAGATCACACTTGAAGCAAGTTCTTTCAAACGAAAATAATAATTTAAAATCAATTTAGGTCGCTAGGGTCGATCTTCAGTTTAAGTTGTGTTTGCCTAGGTTGGTCTACGGATGGGTGACCACCCATTACGTACCGACTTTATTGAACTTTGGAAAGCACGATAAGCCGTTGGTCACAGCTGTCATTTGTAGATCTTTAACGGTCATTACAGGTAGTCAGTGGCCCGAAAGTCTGACAACCAGTCTTACCAAGAGGTGTTGTATAACCCAGTACTAACTGGGTTGTGGAGGTCAGATAGCCAGTCGCTCCATGTAAAATCTTGGTATTCAGCTGCATCCGGTTAGACTGAATGTTCCCAACTTAGTTGGGAAAAGGCTGGGCAGATTGTATTAATACTGGAGACATCTGGTAACGAACTTCAAACAAAACATTGGAATCAAGAACCTCCATAATAAAATACTTATTTTAAGCAAATCACGAACCTAACGCGTACGAAGTCGCGGGTAACAGCTAGTATATTATGTTATTGTAATAAAATTGTTTACTTACCAACAATATCTCCTTTCGCAGGTATGCTGGAAGAGATATCTTTAGAAATAAGCATTACCTTTGTACCTATTTTCTGTTCCTTTCTTCTTCTCTGTATTAAGTGTGTATATAAATTGTTAAATAAATAAATAAAAATTACAGATCTACATTTAACAATACAAATATTGAAATATGACAAGATATATAGTAATTGCTCCACTTGGATAGCTGACATCTCTGACTTTTGATTTTATTGACGTGAAAACGTCAAATAATTCGATGAACGCCGGCTGCACGCACGAAAAAGGATGACTCATTGTAACGTTACGCTCATTGTAATTTTACGGTCGGAGCGAGAGCGCTGCACGAGCAAGCGAAAGGCACGATCGGCTTGAGCGTTCGGCTTGCTATTCATAAAAGTATGCAATCATTTCATCAATGTTTTGTTATCACGTTGTCACGTTAAACTATCGTCCGTAAACCGACTTTACAGACAACCATTTTTTTAAGTAAGAGCAATGATTTCATTTCAAAATAAAATACGCCTTTCACTGTTCCAAGTAATACAATACCATTATACCTTTTTCAGGAGCACGCAATTCAGTTACGTAACATTTTTCTGCCATTCCATTCAGTCAAAAAGTTTCCAGAACGTAGGGTGAGCTATATTTTAATTTTTAACAACTAGCAGTGACAGTCTTTGTTCGGGAAACTTCCGATGCTCGCGTGTGATGCTCGTTTGAGCTTTTTTACTCAGTTTTGCTTCTGTCACTTCGCGTTAGTTTAAAAATTTTAACTTTTCTACGCTTTTTTTTCGACTGTTTGTTGTACGGGTATGTTAATCAGAGTGGGGTTTTTGTAGATGTTGATGGTAGTTTCTGATTTATTTGCGGTTGTATTCTTGGTTATGTGACTGGATTTGTGAGAAAAGATTTATTTGTAAAGTTTTAAGGTTAAGATTTACTTATTTTCGCGTTTTTTTTTTGTGTAGGTACCAATCTGTTCAGTTGTGTACCTTTGTGAATATTATATCGGCTCGCCTGCTAAGTATCTCGCCTTTTAATTAATATCTTATGCCTTCGTGTCACGCACCTCTTGCAAAAAGGACTCTAGACCACCGCGCAATGCTTAACCTCTGGTTAAGCATTGCGCGGTGGTCTAGAGTCCTTTTTCAGTCAGCAGCAGCGGCCCAATGGTGGCAAACCCGACTTACGAGCAGTAATCCGTGGGGTCGAACCCAGGCAGGCGCATTACTTGTGTAATTTATTTCCTCACCGCGGCCCTCAAAAACGGTGAAGGAAAACATCGTGAGGAAACCCGCATGTCCTAGAACTAAAAATTCGAAGACCTGTGTCATCTATCAACCCGCACTGGGCCCTCGTGGTTGATTACAGTATCCCCCTCTCAAAGAGAGGAAGCCTGTGCCCCAGCAGTGGGAACATTATAGGCTGATGATGATGATGCTTAATCAGAGACGACAAAACATGACAACGATACCATAGACTCAAATCTAGTCGATTATTGTATCGATACACTACACTATCATACATTGAGTACTCATAACTAGGTATCATGGAGAAAATAGTAAGATGCAAACGCCAGCACATCAAGCTACATCAATTTATCAAATTTCTTTAATAGATTTTCAACTTTATGGTTATAGAATTGGGTTCAAGGTTGATTGGGAAAATTTAACAGTTTCGGGTAGCTTGATGTGCTAAGCGTCTGTACAGTCGGCATCAGAAGTGGGTTAACACTTATTATTATTACTCCAAGTTTTGTGCTGATCAGTGTGATCTGATGTAAAATTGTTTGGCGAATCTGTGTAACTATTGATGAAAATGTAGTTATATGTCTTTTACTCCAGACTGTTAATATGGATCGTTCTAAAACTTATAATTTTGGATATGTATAGTGACTTTCATTCCCGACCGTACTATCTTTTACGTGATACCTAGGTATGCGATATGATGGAGTAATGTATCGATACAATAATCGACTAGGTTTTAATCTATGGTATCGATGACATTTTTTTTTTAAACTTTGGCCCACACTAGGAATTTCTTCTGTATCGTGGGTGCGTTTACAAACTTTTTAACTAATATACATAAACAGCTATACCCGGAACAACTATATGTCCTTACAAATATTTGCCCGTGCGGGGATCGAACCCGCGACACGCAGGGCAGCAGTCGATTGCCCAACCACTGCGCCAACCGTGTCATCTACATACCAATATTATATCAAGACACATATTAAGCTCGTTTAAACTAACATGGAGGACACCATAATTAAAAACTTAATGTTTTCTATTGGACTTCCGACGCTCCGCTCAACGCCGCTGTGCCGAAATTCTAACATTGCGATAATTTAGGCTTCATTTTAGCATTGCTCAGCACTTGAACTAAAAACCGGGAAATAGAGAATTCTCATCGATAGTAAAAACGTTTTGCCATTTTCTTATTCCCAACTTGATGCCTCAAAATTGGGTCTCAGAAGGGCTCTGGCCAAACCCCATGACAAAAAAAAAACAAAACTCACGTACAAACAACTCAAATAACAAAGTAACCTTATATCCTTTTACCCAATTTCCATTTCGTAAAAGGTCGTATATTGCTTAACGCCAATTGGCTTATAAGGATGGACATATACCAAGTACATCTCATATCGTTTGGCAATCGGCCGAGCTACTTCCAGACGTGTAATTTATTTTCCTATCGGTTCTGGAAGTCTTGGATCCTTTTCAGAGGTAATTACAATATGCTCATAAAATGATAAAGGATTGGGGCTGACGAAGTGGTTTGTAAATTGGGGATTTTGTAGTTAATTATCATCATTATCATCATCATCATCATCATTTCAGCCGAAAGACGTCCACTGCTGGACATATGCCTCCCCCAAGTTTCGGCAAATTGACATAAGGAGGGTTTTGCCATAATCGCCACGCGAGGTTGGCGGGTTGGCGATCGCAGTACCTATTACGGTTGTTAGCACAGAAAACGCTGCTGCTCATTCTCTGGAAAGTCCTTTAGACGCCTCTTACGACACCCACGGGATGTCGTGCTATTCTTGACGTCCGACACCATACAGAGCCTTTACGTCCGACATCATACAGAGCTGAGCAGATAGTTAAGTATAGCAACGTTTATTTGCAGAAAACTGAAAAGAATTTGTTACGATTTTTTCTAGATCTTCTAAAGAGTTCGTAGATTCATATTACATAGCGCCTGTAAATACTGAAGGGTGAGGCAGAGTCGTACCCTAAAATAGTACACATCCATTTTGCCAGTCGCATCTAATAGGGGGCGAGCCTATTGCTATCTACCGGGTACAAATCTAGACTACGTGGCTGCTACTGTGAAGGTCCTAGAAAGTCCAATAACACTTAGCCTGATTCGGGAATCGAACCTAGTAGCTCATGCTCAGCAGTCGCGTTTACGTCCACTAGACCAACGCGAAATTGAAATAGTTTCTGGTTTACGCAATTATACCGCTGAGTATTAATTAATTTCTGGAATTGTAATGGTACTGTTTTACTCCTTGCTTGCTCAAAATGTCTGCGAGGAAACCGAATCCTGCAGTCGCCATTTCTAATGTTATTCTACAAAACTAATACATACTTGGTTTTGTTGTACAGTTTGGTCCGTAGATGGGTGACCATAATTACATACCGAGTTTCCTCCGTGCCTCGGATAGCACGTTAAGCCGTTGGTCCCGGCTGTAATTTGAGAAAGGGACAAGCTGGATCTGATCGATATCATTATTTAGGGGCTGATTTAAAACTAACTCCTCTACGGATAGGAATTACCTAGTCTTATGCTGATATAAGCAGTGGTCTAATTGGTCACCATCAATCAGCTAACACATTTAGTTTGACCCTAAAATGCTTCCTCTACACAGTCAACCTCGTGCTCGAGTCTACAAGAACTCTGAATCTTAGAGTAATTTTAAAATTATTTTCAATTTTATGACAGACGGAACCTTAATACAACTTTCTCATTAGCAGTGCCTCATTTTATTTAGTTTATTTTCAGGGATAATTAAAAAGCAAATTGCTGCACTGCCAAGATTTCGATTCTTTAAAAATCTTTGAAGTGAACTAGCAAAAGGAAACGTGCTTAGGTACAGTCGTGAGCATAAATACCTAACAAATACGAATGATGCGAGTGGGAAAGATGGGAGGGGACGGTGTTTTTCTTCGAAAAGGACAGTTGCGTAGTACTTGCAACCTGCGCCCGTTTATGGTTATGTTTATGTTAGGATCGTATCATGTAGCGTTCTGTTTTTTTGCCTCCCCCGTGGGAAAAAACTATTATCGGCCTACAGCAGTCCATACAGCTGCAACTGAGCTTATATCAATTGCAAAAGTCCCTTTATGCCTATTGACCTTCTTTTGTTCTGTTTCTTGCTGATATGGAGAGCAGTAGAAATTTGTGTTTTTACTACCCCTCCGCTATTCTTCTCTGATAAATGTTGCGGGATCCAAGTCAGTTAAATTGTTTCTCTGGAACTCCGTCGAACCTCATTGACTCGGCATTTTTCTAGTGCTCCCCACTGTTGATTCTGGCTTCCAGGTTTGGGAATAGTTCGGCGGTTTTGAGAGTAGTCCATAATGCTGGACATAAGTCTCTCCAACTGAACACTACTCATCGCTTCTTAAAGAGTGCCATGGGGTTTCTTGCCGATTCTTCTCCATAGGAAACGACCAATCCGAACCATGCACCCTTTCTCGACGTTTTAAAAGTGCCCATGTAGGCCTATGTGACATACAATATTATATTTCGGGCAACTCTCATACAGCTGCTAACGACCACCATGCTTATCATGCACGCAAAGGATTAATATTTTTTGCTGTTACGAACAAATTGCAATCGAAACCTAAATAAAATAGGCGTTCTCTCATTATTTCGCGACGAAAATTGCTTTGAATGTTCTGTAAAGTGTAAAGTATTTTTGCTTGTGACTGTACGTACTTCGTTGGAGCGGTATCAATAATGTCTTCGTAGCTTGGGGCACGTATTCTACCAGTGAAGAATAAAACGTGACTGTTACTGCCACGCTAAGAATTAATAGACTCGCGTTACAGTTTTTGATCGAAGTACGTCGAGTGTGGTCTTATCTTTGTCTGTGTAAAAATATGATAGGAAAAATTTAAAAACAGAGATGAAGAGGACCTGGTGGCTAAATAAAAACTGCTTCTCGGGTTGATCTTCAGGTTAAGCCGCCCTTGCCTAGGTTGGTCCGTAGATGGGTGTCCACCAAAATTCTCACGAAGGACGTTTCCTTCTTGCGAATTTTAATCTACACTATGTATATCTATCTAATAATAATAAAGCTGAAGAGTTTGTTTGTTTGTTTGCTTGAACGCGCTAATCTCAGGAACTACTGGTCCGATTTGAAATTCTTTCAGTGTTAGATAGGCCATTTATTGTGGAAGGCTATAGGCTATATATCATCACGCTACAACCAAGAGCAGCGGAGGAACAATGAAAAATGTTGCGAAAACGGGGAAAATGTGACGCAGACGAAGTTGCGCGGGACAACTAGTCCGTTATACAATAAAACTTTCAGTAATATTTTAAGGTATTTCATCATCAGCATATAATGTTTCCACTGCTGGGACACAGGCCACCTCTCTATGAGAGGGAGTGGGTGGTAATCCACCACGCGGGCCCAGTGCGGGTTGGTAGATGTCACATGTCTTCGAATTTTTAGTTCTAGGACATGCCGGTTTCCTCACGATGTTTTCCTTCACCGTTTTTGAGGGCAGCGGTGATGAAATAAATTACACAAAGTAATGCGCCTGCCTGGATTCGAACCCACGGCTTACTGCTCGAAAGTCGGGGCTGCCACCACTGGGCCACCGCTGCTCTCAGCTCGCTAAGGTATTTACATAACACGTAATACCAGAACGCAATGTCAAGATCAAGATTTTAAACCCAGTTCCCTCTCGTATACCCTCAGAATCTTCATAAAGTCCACGTGGACAAAAATCAAGCGAAAAAAGAATTCAATAAAACACGATTCCCATAAAATAAGTCTTTACCTGTCTCATTTGTGCCACCCAAATTTAATATAGCAAGAAATATAGTTGCAATATGAGTCAATACATGCAATCAGTGTCTTGTGTTGGAACCAAGCCAAAGTAAATGGGGCGGTGAGTCTATGAAGTTAGTGAATTCATTGGCAGAGATACAAATCTCTATGCAGTCTTCTTGGGAGGACAAAACGTTTTAGTGTGAAAGGAATTTAGGTTAGTAAGGTGGAAGCTAGAATTTATTTTACGAGGCTAAACTGAAATAGCTAATAGATAACCTGAACTTTTATTGTTGTTCGACCATTCAAAAGTGCCTGTAACTGGCTTATCCATACTAATATTATAAATGCGAAAGTCACTCTGTTTGTTTGTTACCTTTTCACGACTAAACGGCTGATCGGATCTTAATGGATTTTGGCAAGAAGATAGATTTAAACCTTGGGAAGGACATAGGCTATATATTATCACGCTATTAACATTGGGAGGTGAGCAATATTGCAATTTGTTCATATTCCTCAACTGATTGACAACTGACAACTGTCATAACAAACATTAGAATAGATCGGCTATTTTAGAACAATTGTCACCGAAGTAAATAGCCTGACGGTTTAGCGGTTGACCTGTGAATCATAGGTTGCAGGATCAAACCTCAGCCAATATGCACTTATTGTTTTATTTATTTTTTCAATTTTTGATGCTGCATTATTTACAAAAGTAACCATGGTTCGATCCCCACCCGGTTTTCACTTTTTGTAAGTAGGTATTTTGTTTTTTTTTATGCTTTAAGACTTCCCAATCATTACCAAATAGTGTTATACATCCTTTTAGTTATCATTAACCATTCAAACTATAGTTAAACAATCATTTAGCCTCTGGCTGAAGTAAAAGCCAGCTCTTGGATCACGGAAAGCGTAAGTTATGCGTTTAGAAATTTCTTTAAAAAGACTGTGAGCATTGAGTACTCTGATCGTACGGGCCCACAGTCCAAAGCTTCAATTCCCAACGACTCGAAAATATAAGTAGTTACCGATAAGATTACTTTATTAAAGCTGCTTGAGCTTTCCCGTGGCAACAGCGACAGTACCAGTGTCCAGCCCTTTTAGTTTATATAGTTTTGTTTTCGTAAATTTTTAATTATTTAGTAAGAAAGTAATATCATCATCATTCATCATTTCAGCCGAAAGACGTCCGCTGCTGGACATTGGCCTCCCCCAAGTGTCACCACATCGACAGGTCCCGTGTGACTTGCATCCGGAGGATCCCCGCAACCATCACCAGGCCATCGGTCCACCTCGTGGGAGGCCTTCCAACGCAACGTCTTCCGATTCGTGGTCGCCACTCCAGAACTTTTCGGCTCCATCGGCCATCCGTTCTTCGAACAATGTGCCCTGCCCACTGCCACTTAAATTTGGCAATTCTTCGGGCTACCGGGACTTTGGGGTAACCTTGGTTCTCTTGCGAATGTCCTTATTTCTAATTTGATCACGCAAGGAAACTTCGAGCATAACCTTCTCCATTGACCTTTAAGTGATTTTAAGCCTTCTGATGAGGCCCAATGTGGGCGACCCAATCGGTCCGGTATGTAATCACTGGCAACACACACGGGTCATGGACTTTTGTCTTGAGACACTGTACGAGAACATATCATGCAACTTCCCGAACACTGCCCAGCCAAGTCGGATTCGACGGTTGACCTCTTTCTCGAAGTCAGACCTACCCCACTGGACCGTTTGTCCCATGTAGAAATAATCGTCTACAACTTCGAGTGTAGAGTCTCCGATCTTGATAGGAGTGGGTGTTACATGGGCATTCAATATGACTTTGGTTTTTTCCATGTTCATTTTAAGAACCACTCTTTCGGACGATCAACTGAGGTCATCGAGCATTGTACTGAGGTCCTCTGAGGTCCTCTCAGCCATGACCACTATATCGTCGGCAAATTGAATGTGAGAGATGTACTCGCCATTGACGTCGATGCCTAGCCCTCTCCAGTCTAGAACCTTAAATACATCTTCCAGTGCAGCGGTGAACAGTTTTGGAGATATGACGACTGTTTCACTTCCCTGTCACTGTCACTGTCCATGTCTCTCAGGAAAGCTAAATAGTGAATCTCATCAAAATGACTGCTGGGCTAAGGGCTCCCCCATAGTCTTACAATCTTCTCTCCGTGCGATTTTGTGGTCAGAAATTAATGGTCGAAAACCAAAATAAAAGGTTACCCGACCCCGGATTCGAAACCAGGACCTCATACTCAGTAGTTGCGACCACTAGACCAACGATACAGTATATGAAGAGCATCTATCAGTCTGTTTTAACTTTTTCACGCCTTAACTGGTGAACGGATTTGGATCAAAGCCAGGTCATGATCTGGATAAGGACATAATAATACTTTCATTTATACATGAAAGCGCTATACTATTCACTCACCGATAAACCACTCAAGAACTACTAACTACCACTTTTGACCTTAACTTGAAATCTTGCAAGTAAGTTCTTAGTAAGGCAGAAAGGGATTTTTGGAAATTCCACCCCCAAGTGGAATTAATGTCGGGTTAAAGGTTAAGTTTAGGAGAATATTTGTAATTTTTAAAAAGAGGCGTGAATGCACAAAATCACGATTTACGTTTTTGGAAATTCGTGTACATTGAGGAGTTATACTCGGTTTTCGAAGTTTTACTCACAAATGAATAGGAGATCACACTTAAAGCAAGTTCTTTCAAACGAAAATAATTATATAAAATCAATTTAGGTCGCTAGGGTTGATCTTCAGTTTAAGTTGTGTTTGCCTAGGTTGGTCTATGGATGGGTGACCACCCATTACGTACCGACTTTATTGAACTTTGGAAAGCATGTTAAGCCGTTGGTCACGGCTGTCATTTGTAGATCTTTGACAGTCGTTACAGGTAGTCAGTGGCCCGAAAGTCTGACAACCAGTCTTACCAAGAGGTGTTGTATAACCCAGTACTAACTGGGTTGTGGAGGTCAGATAGCCAGTCGCTCCATGTAAAATCTTGGTATTCAGCTGCATCCGGTTAGACTGAATGTTCCCAACTTAGTTGGGAAAAGGCTGGGCAGATTGTATTAATACTGGAGACATCTGGTAACGAATTTCAAACAAAACATTGGAATCAAGAACCTCCTGACTAAAATACTTATTTTAAGCAAATCACGAACCTAACGCGTACGAAGTCGCGGGTAACAGCTAGTTTGAAATAAATGATTTGATTTGATTTGATTTGAACGTTGATTCTCCCGTATGTGGCTTTGGAAAGCATGCGTGGCGTAAACGTAACGTGAATTCGAATAATTTTATTTTTAAGACACTTAAAGATGTATACGTATTAAAAATATAAAAAATATAAAAATATAGCCGACTACAATAAAAAAGTGAACTATTTCACAATTAAAGAAGAATCACGTAAATCGGATCGTAAATGTCAGCGTAATCGGTGTACATACACAAAAAAAATACCAATCTATAAATATAAAAATCAATTGTGGTTCGTGGGTTTCGCCAAAACTCGAGAACTTTTTTGTCTTTGAAATGTTGTCGTATTCCCGGGAAGGTTTAAAAGCTAAGAAAGGTAGGGTAGGTTAGGTAGGGTAGGGTAGGTAGGCTAGGGTAGGTAGGTAAGTAGGGTAGCGAAGGTAGTAAAAAGGGCATTGCAACGCATATCGGGTACAGCTAGTACATAATAAAAATCGTAGCCATTTACTAAAGTAATGACTTTGACTTCTCTATAGATACGGGTGTTGCTACCAATATTAGCTGTTTCAACATAATAGGCCCATTACTTTGTGTAATTTATTTCATCATCGTTGCCCTCTGGAGAAGGAAAACATCGTGAGGAAACCGGCAGGCGGCATGTCCTAGAACTAAAAGTTCGAGGACATGTGACATCGATAAACCCGCACTGGGCCCGCGTGGTGGATTACAGCCCACACACTCTCACAGAGAGGAGGCCTGTGGCCCAGCAGTGGGAACATTATAGGCTGATGATGATGATTATCAGAAGTCTGTTGATTTTCACTAACGCAGCCACTTAGTTAGTTTCAACATAGAATAGGTATTTCAAATGTAAAAAAGTACTATATAACATGAGAATACCACGTTCAATTCGTCGTAGTCGTCCACATTTGTACGTACGTTCATACGTACAATGTTGCCATGTCCATGAGATGGCCGGGATACATTGAGCTTCGACAGTCGTCAGTACATACGTAATCCATTAGATTACAGCCTTGTACAACGACATTCCCCGTTAGGGGTAGTTACATATGTACATACGTAGGTAGGTATTTGCTTCCATATGAGATCTGGTGGCCTACCATGACGTCTTAAAGCAGTATTGTTTTACTCTTATTTCAGATTCGGAAAGAGAAGGCGCTAGACGTCGTCTATAGCTCCGTCTCTTTCCCACACTGGAATAATACTCGTAATAAAACTATACTGCTTTAAAACGTCATAGTAACCCCCCAGTACGTTGGGAATTTTTACACTGGTGATCATAGGCTTCATCATCATCATCTTGACATCACGCATGTGATCCTCGCAGGGGTTAGGCAGAGAAGTGCCTAAACTACACCCACATTTTGCCAGTTATGTATTAAGTCCTATCGCCGTCCCCGGAGAATAAACTGATAACCGCCATTATCTTAGTTTTAGTGTTATGTCATTTTTGAGATCTGTGGGTGGTAATACAACTGCTCAATTTTTTTGGTAATTATGAAATAATTAATGAAAATTTTTCACTATTATTTACGAAGTTACGACAATAGTAGCCAAAGATTTAACACAGGCTTTAAATTACGAGAGTAAAGTGTTATTATAATGTTATCAAAATGTATTCCTACTTTAAAATTTTGTCTTTGATTTTGTTAGTATGACTAACAGTCATAAAATTATGTTCTTTTGAAAAATGTTTGACTAGATCGGTAATGATAAATGTATTTCAGGAACAATGGACGAAAACATATTTTTTATTTTTCCTGAAAAGTTATGTTTTTTTGCAGTTTTTGCAGTAGACGGCGCTATGTAACAGGATGCGAGCCTATTGCCATCAGCCGGGCACAAATCCAGACTCTGTGGCTGCTACTGAGAAATTCCTGATGGAAAACCCGATAACTATTTTGCCCGACCCGGGTATCGAAACCAAGACGTTATGCTCAGCAGTCAGCAGTCGCACTTGCGACCACTCGACCAACAAGGCAGTCCATATGGTTAAAATTATGTTGTGTTATAGCTAGCCCATATTGCCCACTGCTGGGCACAGGCCTCCCTCCATTCCTTCCAATGGTCACGATTCTATGCTACTTCTCACCATTTCCCAATATTGTACTGAAAACCTGTCGTTAAAAATAGATAATAAATTGCAAAACCAGCGTAGAAGTATTCTGCATTAAATTAATTGTCAAGGAGATAAGCTCCACGCACGCTTTCCTAAATGAATTCCTTCCTGCAATTCCTTATAGAGTACCTATTTTGCAGGCAGAGTAGGTAGACTAGATTAAGATTCTTTTTACTAAACATTTAAACATATTTCTCTTAAAATGAATACTAATTATGGTCTACGACTTCGCCCGCATGTAGAGAAGAAAATATTCTACGTGGCAGTACTCATCATTATATGAATAGCCTTTTCCCAACTATGTTGGGGTCGCCTTCCAGTCTAACCGGATGCAGCTGAATACCTGTATTTTATATGGAACGACTGCCTATATGACCTCCACTACCTTGTTAGTACTGGGTAATACGATATCCCTTGGTAAGACTGGTTGTCAGAATTTCGGGCCACTGATTACCTGTAACGACTGTCAAAGATCTACAAATGACAGCCGGGACAAACGGCTTAACGTGCTTTCCGAAGCAGTACTGTCAGGGTAAAAATTATACTCTGTTCTAAGCTCCTAACTTAGGTCAAGGGGCTATCTGGGGGCCATGTGGATTTCAATGAAACTCATTGAAATCCTTTCAGCGGTTGAAGCGTGAAAAGTGACCAGACGTACAAATTTACTTTTGCTTTCATAACATTAGTATGAATTATTTAGGTAATCTCAATAAGCTAAAAACATCAACACCATAAAAAGACACTTTTACAAAATTCTAACAAAAGCAGTCCCTGAAAACTATCTCGAAATGCCAAAGGCTAACCTAATAAGTATGACGGAGCTCTGGCCATCTTATTTTATATTCCGAGCTGCCCCATGCACGTTACGAGTACTATGCACGAAAATGCCCGACAACATCCAAACGTGCAACCACAGTATAAATAGAAGCAGTAGAGCAAATATGCCCTTTATGTGAAATCTAATGCGATTGTTAGGCTTGACAAGGAACGAGAGGACCGATGCCTGCCAGGGCTGCGGGACTGTTTGAACGAGATACCGTGGCCCTGGAACACAAAGGGCCAAGAAGGAACATGGATGGGTTTTAGTCAGTACAAGTCTGACACTCCCTTCCGCTCCGCCCTGAGCATGACCCGCATTTGATGATTTCGCATACGAAAAAAAAAGAAAAAAGGGTTGACAACGTAATTCTTTCTTCCATTCTGCTCTGTCATTCGTCACGCTATAATTTACTCTTGTTTTCTTTTTAATCATTCCTCTTACAATCCGCCCAGTTTCCTCTGCATTTTTATCCATCAACATTTGTATTCACCACTCTTTTTGTCACATTATTGCGATCATCCCTCCTCATCACAAATGTCCATACCAAGACAGACTATTTTTCTGTAACAAGCGCAACCTGTCAAACTTCCTTTAATATATTTTTTTTTACGTCATCCGTTTAGTTGGCATACTGTATGTTAACACTAATATTATGTGTACTGTGTGTAAGGCTCAACTATGCATGTCAAAAGTTCGTCTTGCCTAGGATACATGTATTTTTGGATCCACTATGATGCCAATTTCGGACGTTTGTTTGGTTGCAATCGTGTTTTTATTTATCATACAGGTGAATGTGTTTGTGTTGGAACGTGTTTTTGTGAAAATATTTGGAAGAGTATTGTGTTGCATTTTCGTTTAGTCGCTTGATTTATGTGTGAAAAAATCGTAAAGTGAAAAAAAAAGGTGTCATGTCAGGCTACAAGTTTAAAATGTCTTGAAGCTGTCATAATTATGCTGTCTTATTAGATTTTTTCTATCTGTTCTTTTTTGTGATGATATTGCTTAAAATGAATAAAAGCTATTTAAAATAAAGAGTCTTCAGTAAAGCCTGCGTTGAAAGTTCAAACTTACCAAGATGTTCCTCATATTTTTCATAACGAAATTCTCACTAGTTTCAGTTTTCAATTATTTAAAAAAGAACTCGGTAATTCAACCGTGAAATTTACCAAATGATTAGAGAGACTTAATTTATAACAGCCATGTGTAAAAAAACCTCCTCACGTTTTTTTGGAGTAATTACGACGTTTGTGTTGTGGCAACTCGACTTTTAGTATAGCTGTTACTTGGATGAAGAAACAAATTTGCTATAATATCAGTAATGGTCCAGTAAAAGTTAATACTTTTAGCGATGGCTTTAGTTGTTGATGAAGGAACTGACTGTAACTAAATAAAAATATACTGACTAACGACTGCTGGGCACGACGTCCTGGGTTCGATTCCTAGGTCGGGCAAAGTGTTATTGGGTTTTTCCATCACGAATTTCTCAGTAGCAGTCACGGAGTTTGGATTTGTGCCCGGTTGATAGCAATAAGCTCACCCCCTATTACATGGGACTTAAACAAACATAGATACACCTCTGCCTAATCCTTTGGGGATTACAGGCGAAATATTTATGTGAAAATGTTTTATAATGGTATCCAAAAATAAATATAATTTTCAAGGACACACCAAATACTCAAATATTTGATTACAAAACTAATTTTGCATCATCATCATCATCATTTCAGCCCAAAAGACGTCCACTGCTGGACATAGGCCTCCTCCAAGTGTCGCTACATTGACATTTTGGTGGGGTTTTGCCATAATCGCCACGCTTGGCATGCGGGTTGGCGATTGCAGTACGGTTGTTACAACAACACAGAGAACGCTGCTGCCCATTTTCTGGCAAATCCTTTAGTCACCTCTTACGACACCCGCGGGAAGATATGGGATGGTGCTATTCTTTATGTCCGACACCATACAGAGCCAATATAATACAGAGCCAAATTTTATGCAATTCAACTGCGAGATGCCATTACCAAAAAAAATAATTATGCAATTCAAAGTAATGTTGTAGAAAATATAATTGGAATCACAAAATAAATTAATGTTTGGCTTTCTTATTCATTAGTAAACGGTCTTAGTTCGATAAATTAGTTTTTTACTGGCTCTATAAGTAAGAAGGTTACCGTCTTGAAGACTAATTGAATCTAAATGAAGATACGCGATCTTAATAATACAGAGGGCTTAGGCAAGTTGGGACAGAAAAAATCTGGGAGTTTACGAGTTAGTACATAGTAAATGACTGGTTTATCAATTATTTTTGTTTCTGCATAATAATATAAATAAATAAAAGTAGATTAATTTAAGTAACAAGATTCATTATAAACAAACAGATACAGAAAGTATAGAAAAAACGAACACTCACAAGGTGACAATATGTCTGCTGCAGCATCGCCGGATATAAGGGCAATGCAGTTTGTTGGCGATCATAGCCAGGTTGTTAGCGAAGAGGTTGACGAAACAACGTAATACACAAGCAGATAAAAAAACTCGATAGAGTAATGTTTAGCAATGGATCCTAAAATAATATAAATTACGTAATCAGAATTGGTCGGATTGGTCGGTTGGTCTTTGGTTGGTCGGTATTGGTGGTTGGTTTGTTGGTTGGTGGGTATTGGTTGGTTGGTTGGTGGTGGTTGGTTGGTTGGTTGGAATTGGTTGGCTGGTTATTATGCCTTGTGTCTGGGACTGTAGCTTTGCGTTTTGTTCTATTTTTTTTTTTACTTTCAATAGTGCCTAAAATGGTCTAATTGAAATAAACGCTTTGAGTTTGAGTTTTGTCACGCAAATTTATCGAAAACTAACTGAGGAATAAGGTAGTACCTAGTACCTACCCACACTAATTCCATTTAATTCAGTCTAGTCAATTCAAACAAATCCAGCCATATTATTCTTTCATTCTCACCAACAAAAATACCAATCAAACTAAATGTACAGAAAAAACATTCTCAACAAACAAAAGGCAAGATTAGACTGGCAATATTATACACAAATGCAATATTAGAGATCAACATTGTCCTCCGTCCTCCCAACGAAAACATTTCTTAATTAAATAAGCCTCGACAGGTGGATACAGCAGCAAAATCTAATATACCAGATAGGAATTCCCTTTATTTATACTGGGAGACCAAGGCCGCGATCAAATTGTAGAGAAATCAAAGCTGAAGGATTTTTTTTTCGGGCCCTCGTTAATTTTCTTTTAAAGCGTTTTACAATTAATTCCGATGTGAATTTCTTTGTTGGTTCTCTTGTTTGTTTACTGAGGCGTTCATAAAAGGTTTTTTAAGGTAATTTAGGTTCGTTATTTAAAGTTTGTGGTTTTGTCCGATTTTGCAATATAGTTATACTTCATCTCACGTTGTGGGGTTCGTAGCTTCATAATAATTGCTGTATGGGTCTTTCTTCAAGTTTGTGCAACGCTTGTTGAGGTCCATCCATTGCTTACTGAAGAACTTCCGTGCCTCGGAAATCATTTTGAGAAAGTGGTCCTGGCTGCCATTTGTGGATCTTTGACATTTTTTAGGGTAGTCAGAACCCTGTACATGTGACAACCAGTCTAGCGAAGAATCTTGTAAGCTAATTTTGCTGTGTAAAATACTGAAATTCATCAGGTTTGATTGAAAGTCAACCCAACATCGTTGGGAAAAAGTGAGAATCTAGATAGATGATCATGACTTCGGCTCTGCGGCGACTCACTGTTATGGTCTTCCGACAATGCCTGCTCATATTTTTTACTCAAGAGAATTAATCTTACTACTAGATGATGATGACAGAAATAAATTATTATATTTGATTATATTATACTAGACAGATTTAGAAATTAAGAAAAGAAACCCAAGAAGCTACACGAACTTTCAAGGTGAGACTAACTTAGCAACGCACATTTTCCTTCATTTTCAAATCAACACGCAGAAAGCTCTTTATAAATTTCACAACAGCAGGATTACAAAGAAACAGCTCCTCGTTTGAACTCAATTTAATTACGCCACATACAAATCTTTAGGCCCCGTTCAACGTTTGGCCACAACCTCCACGTACAAGCGGCACGCGTGTTGGGACAGTTACATGCGTTCGTGAGCGGGGCATTACCGCTTGGGCAGGCGACACGCTTGTTGTTTTTTTCACAGTGCGTAAAAACTGAAATAAATTGTTTGGAACGTGCCACAAGAAACTACAACGGGACTTGCGCGAAAGTAAATAGACTCGCTTGCGTATTGTAAGTCGTAAGTTGGATCACCGGCGGCACTAGCGCGCGGTGTAAACGTTACAAAAATACGTCGATTATTTAATTGAAAAAACAATAATCCTAATACTGTAGCATATTAGTAAAAATATTTTCAACAAGCACAATCAGTATCATCCATAGATGAATAAATAAATTCTTAAAATTATTAAAAACCTTATATAATGTGAAACGAGTATTTACGTATTTACGTTATGTTTACACTGCGCGCTCTAGAGCCTTATTGGTAAGTATTCTACTCTTTGCTAGGCCTTCAAAATTGTTTTTCGACGCGTCGAGTTTACTCATGGCATGTTCTAAACAAGTTCTTTCATTTGTTATCTCCGCAGTCTTGGCTGTCGGAAAACGTGCGTCGCTTGAGCGTGTAACTCGTGGCCAAGACATTATACACATACATCTCTAGTATATTTTATACAAAGTTTCATCCGTACAATTGTAGTCCTTGCTGAATAATATATTTTTACTTTGCATCCAATTGTCGAGTGGGCGGGGGATACTTCTAATTCACTCGTTCCGTACGAATTGAAGGAGTCACGGTTTTTTTTCTTATTATTATTTATCTGAGCTCAAATCGATGTTTTCTTAATTAAGTAGTGCTTGGAATGGAATTGCTAGATTTTTTTAATTCTGTTTTATTTATTTATTTATTGGCCTATCTACAATTGTTACACTGATTATCCTAATCATACAAGAAATATGTTACAAGTTTAGTGTACAATATAATGCGATAGACACAGCATGCAAAAAAAAAAACAAAATTATAAGAACAGCAATAAAATTACAAGTGCAGAAATAACACATTCAACAACAGCGGGTAGCTTTAGATACACAGTATTTATACAAAGATGACAAAAGAAAAAAGTCAATATGGTGGTTAATTTTGATGGACTTGGCGCTTGAATTTTTTAAGTGTTGTGGAAAAAACATCTATTGATTTATCGTAATTGTTAAGAAGCCTGCACATTCTGGGGATGGGGGAGTTGGATCCTGATACAGTTTTGCGGAATGGGGGACGTAATAGTTTTATAGGGTGACGCGGATAGTTGTGAGGCAAGTTAAAATTAAACTTACTTAGCAGCTGGGGGCAGTCTATTTTACTCTGCAGTATTTTAAAAAGAAAAATTAAGTCTATGTTATCTCTTCGTCTATCGAGTGAAGTCATGCTGAATTTTTGAAGACGTTTCGCGTAGCTCCGTATTCTTTTGCCTAATCCCGCTGAATAGGCAAGATGGTATAAAAATCTTTTCTGGATCCTCTCTAACCTAAGACTATGGGTTGCATAATGGGGACGCCATACAACCGAGCAGTATTCCAATACAGTACGAACGAGACTGTTAAAAAGATAAATCTTAGTTTTATTGTAGTTGCAAATGACTGGCTACGGTGGCCGTTCTTCAGCAGTTTTGTCACAGTCTTATGATGAGTAAAGTTGCAATTGGGCTTCAAGACAATAGATACAGATTGGAAGGAAGACTAATGCTAAAACGGTTACCATGTATTCAGTAAATTATGCTGAACTCCCCAAATATACATTTTTCATCGGTAATTTAATTATCATCAGCTTATAATGTTCCCACTGCTTGGACACAGGCCTCCGCTCTATGAGAGGGAGTGGACAGTAATCTACCACGTGGGCCCAGTGCGGGTTGGTAGATGTCACATGACTTCGAACTTTTAGTTCTAGGACATGCCGGTTGCCTCACGATGTTATCCTTCACCGTTTTTGAGGGCAGCTGTGATGAAATAAATTACACTAAGTAATGCGCCTGCCTGGGTTCGAACCCACGGCTTACTGCTCGTAAGTCGGAGCTGCCACCACTGGACCAACGCTTCTCAGCTCACTGGTAATTTAATAAAAACATAAATATTTCAAAAATAAAAAGTCTAAAGGGGTTCAGAATAACGTAATAAATACGTTTTAGCGGCGGTGTCCCTTCTCTTCTACCTCTTTTAAAATGGAACTAGTGATAAAAAAAAACAGTCAGTAGTTCCATCATGGAACTGTTAATGGTACTGGTGACAACGAACCGTATAAACTATATCGACTTAGTTTACACAAGAAAATAGGTGCCGCTTTTCGTAGAATAAAAGCTTGTGTAACACATCGTCTCAAGTTTTTTGTCTGCGTCTATTATTTGCTAACGAGACACAGTTTACACAAGAGAATTGATGTGAAAGATTTTGCTCAGCACAAAGCTTTAGTTACTACTAAAATATTTGGCCGAAATTGTCTCACTATTGGAAGGCTATAAACGGGGGTCAGAACAAGTAGGTACTGATCACCGCTTATCTAACCTTCACAACCAGGTACTGGATAAAACGTTAACCCTTGGCAAAACTGGTCGTGATATGGAATCATCATCATCTGCCTATAATGTTCCCACTGCTGTGACCACTGGGCCACCGCTGCTCTCCCTGATTTCGTGGTATGTAATAGGTCCAGGTGTTTTCCGCGATTTTGACGATATTGTCGACCCCAACAAGCTTAAGGACGGCTCTGGATTCCTCGGCCTATCCTAGGCAAACTAGGTTAAAACTTTGCTCCATCCGCCATCTCCGCGTCTAGTCATATCTCCTGCTCAAGTCCACTTGAGGCGTCCTGCCGGTCCCCGACGTCGTAGACTTTCGTCCGACGGCTGATTTCGGAGTTAAGCACTCGGGTCAAGGGACGCACAGAACCAGGAAGTGTGGCAGAAAACAGGGGAGGCCTATATTCACCGTGGGTGATTCCCATTATGATCACCCATCCACGAACTGACCTCGGCAAGCGTAGCTTATCCTTGAAGATCGACCCGTGCAGCAGTTATTATTTGTCCCCGATTCCCTCGATTTAGAATTCGATACATTTATAAATTGTACATAAATTCAATGCGTACGCCTCACAAAAGATCGCAATCAGTCCCTGTGAACTATTGAAACAGCTCCGTTTGAATACTACACAAGTCGTGTTTAGTTCTCAAAGATATTGAAATTCGACGTTTATTATCTGCCTTCTAGTTACGGGTTCTATAACTCTAAAGGTCGGTTCAGTTGGTTGGTTTATTTGATGACTCGTAGTTTTGTTTTTAGGTTTATTATTGGTAATAATAGCATATTGTAATCCTTTTTGTTATTTGAAGGAGTATTTACTACACATTTGTTTGGATGGCAAAATCGAATTTTACGTAGACATAACATAACTTAACATCACGCTTTTAATCCCCTTAGGGTTAGGCAGGGTTTTCCTCATAGTCCTAATACACCCTACATTTCAGTTTAAGTCCCATGTAATAGGGGGCGAACCTATTGCTATCAGCGTACAAATCCAGACTGCCATGGTTGCTACTGAGAAATTCTTGATGTACAAACCATAATTACATTTTATTTTAATACAAAGAATACATTGCCTGACATTAGTTACACAGCCATAAAATCAATTTCGGTGGGAGTAGAGTTCCATGTTCGTTGAAAGATTACCATCAACACTGTATTTTGTGGTGGCTAAATAAATAAATATTGGTTTTAGGTTTCCATACCCAAAGGGTCAAACGGGACCCTATTACTGAGACTTCGCTGTCCTTCCGTCTGTCACTAGACTGTATATCATGAACCCGTGATATATAGCCAGTTGAAATTTCTACAGATTATGTATTTCTGTTGCCGCTATAACAGCAAATACTAAAAACAGAATAAAATAAATATTAAGGGGGCCACACAAAAAGTGATGTTTTTGCTCGTTTTTATAAATGATGGTACGGAACCCTTCGTTCGCGAGTCCAACTCGCACTTGGCCGGTTTTTTTTATAAAGAATATGCCAGTAAAATGAATCGCTAAAGAGTTGCTATATTGTAGATGTATGCAACATGAGTGGCGATGTTTGGATTTCTAGTTGTAACATTATTGTTAAAAAAATATAGACTACGTACGTTTACGCGGCGATTGCATTCTTTTTCTGGTATTGTGAAATTCATTATGTACGTTAAAGTTATATTAATACTAGGTATTTACATTAGTACTACATTATAACCATGGCAGACCGAGGGGAAGATAAAAGAGTGTCCATAGAGTTTCTTGCCCATTCTTCTCCATAGAGATCTACCTTTGGAATGGGCAACTACAGTACTTTCACAAGTTATTATGTCTTGTGACTGGGACTGTAACTTCGCGGATTTTTATTTTTTGGACTTTCAGAAGTACCCTACCTGTAATGGTCTAATTTAAATAAATGCTTTGAGTTTGAGTTTGATGCCAGTTCTTTCAAAAGGACTGGCTGGCACTAGCCAGGCCCATAGGCATACCTGTGAGACAATGAAAGAAAGAAAAAATATTTATTTGTCGCAGGGGCATAACGAGCATACAAAATTAACAAAAATAAAACAATGAACATAGGTACAACGCAAGAAACAATAAAATAATAATGCAGCCTCGACAGTTACTTGATTTATGAAAACAAACTCAAAATGTACTGACCAACGCTTATTAACAAGACCCTATTACCTTCGAAGGTTTTCTTTTGTCGTTACAAAATCTAAGTCTTCTACAAAAGGTTTAGAATTAGATCCTTTCACCAGTTACATAGCTCGTCTGTGAATCTGCAACGCGATGCGGAATTAGTTTTG